>OV743718.1:22124297-24858013 GCA_928272305.1 Volucella inflata | reverse complement strand
AATTTTGCAAGACGGTATATTCTTCGATCAGTTTATACTAGTTTAGTTTAGCGTGCCCAGTTTCGCGTTGGTATATTTTTCGTGGTTTCAAAAGCCTGAAAATGCTGAATATCAACATAAACTTGCTTAAGCGAGCAATTTAACTGAGTTGGAATGAACCGGTATGACATATTCAACTTCCACATCTCAATGATTGCCTGCTAGGTCGTCGGAGGGCAACTTTTTGCTTTTCTCATATGAAATGAAGCTAAAAGACAATAAAGTAAGTCACTCATTATTTAAAGCATTCGCTCAATCTTTGATTGACATTATAAATGGAAAATTGACTTTTAAATTTGTAATTGATGCGTTAGAATGACAGTGTTTCTAATTATATATCAAGCTAAATCACAGCTGTATCTCTACCAGTTGCTTAACGTCCAAATCAAAGCAAACTTCCTTTTTATCGATCTATTGATACCTTAGCTAAACTCCTATGGCTGTGCCGAGGACGTAACTAAGGGCAGTTTACTGATGACTCCAACGTGAGCACAGCACCGTAGCTCTATCTATTGTAAGTAAGTATATAAGTTGATTAAAACCCTAAGCAACGTTTTTGGCTTATAAGATTTAAAGCCATCGCAGGCCGTTGGGGTGAGAATATACTCGTACCTTAGTCGTTGGTGTCTTAGGGTCTGCTCTGATCGAATAACTTCCACTCAAGTTGAAAAAATCTGAAACAGGGCCATCTGTTGGTATCTTTTTAAATCATATGCTGTTCTGAAAATTACAACTATGTAGTATCTCCTGAAAAAAATTACCAAAAGTCAGTTCTACACTTTCACAGACCGACTTACACTTACAAAATGTTGGGAAATATTTTACTTCCGAAATGGATGCTGTGTTGCCGAGGCAGTGCGAATTTTTAAAAGAAATTTCGGTGGAAATACTGAATTAACTGCAGCTAGTATACGCAAAACTATGAAGAACATTCTTGAGACTGGTTTGCTGATTGATAGCCAAACATACCACTCGCTTCGCTGTCGCTTCTCTGTTTGGGTCTCACAGCAGTTCGAAATTCATGAAAATCTTGCTAAAAAAATCATTTTTTCAGATGAAGCGCATTTCCATCTTAGCGGCCGCATTTATCAGATGAATTTGGGGCTTGGAAAATTCACATCTATTTATATAGAAGCCAATGGATCTTGAAAGTGTGACTGTTTGGTGTGGCCCATAAAAAGCCCATTTTTATTCGAAGACAACAATAGAAGAAATTTTACAGACAATGGAGAACGTTAACGAGGCATGATAACCAATTTTTCTTGGCAAAAATTTGATTATAAGGGCTTGAGTGAACAATGATTCCATCAAAATGAGGCTTCGTGGCATACAAGTCATCCAAAAATCAATTTATTGCACACTAAGTTCAATAATCGTGTAATCAGTTAACTTGGTGATGTTGCTTGACTGCCACGAAGCTGCGATTTGAGGTCTCTGGACTTTCCTTTTTGTGGGGCGCTATAAGGGATCAAACAATCCAGAGACAATTAAAACACTCAAAACAATATTGATCAAGCTATTTGTGAAAAGGCGCCAAAATCATTGAACTTTCTTACTTAGTTTAGGTGACAATACAGTCAGGGTGGACTTGGGCGACTAGATCCTTTGCTAGCTGCATCAAGTTTTGCACACTAAGTTAGCTGAGGTTCCCTTCCAGTTGCATGTGCCACCTAAATCTCGGCCGTCCTCTTCTGGGCTATCCCTCGGGGGCGGATTTGAGACTTTTTGGACATCATTGGTGACCATCCGCTCTACATGACTCAGCTTGGACTTATTCCTCGTTTGATCTCAGCACTGGTGTCGTTGTCTGAGCGGAGGTTAGGTAACCAAAGCCCTTAGCTACCTCAAAGTTATATTCCGTCCAAGACAATGTTGTTGAGTGACCTTTTTTGCTTCATAGCTTTAAGTTGGTCTTGCTCTCGTTGACTGCTAAGCACATTTTCACAGCTTCCGTCTCAATACTCGCGAAAGCACCACTGACATCACGCTGCTTTCTCCCGATTATGTCAATATCATCGGCGTATGCGATTAGTTGGACAGACTTTTGAAAGATAGTGCCTCTTGTGTTTGCTCGTAAATGATGACAGCGCATCGCCTTGTCTAAATCCTTTCTGATCATCAAAGGTCTTGATGAGATCTTTACCGACATTGATGGAGCAGCGTGTTTTCTCAATCGTCATCCTATACAGAAGGCCCAGTTTGGCAGGGATGCCAAAACTAGACATTACTCTGTATAAATCTAAAACTCATGGGTTTTCTTCAAGATTTGCTGTAGTGTGCATATTTGGTCGCTGGTGGACTTTAGTTCTTCATCGCCGTTATTCAGTCTACAGGAATGCTCATTACAAATCCTCAGCACCGAATGCGACTCTACTACGATATTCCTTTGTTCATCTCTACAGGCTTCGGCTCGGGGTTTGATTCCATGGCATTTTGTTTACCTTTTGGAAAAAATTCCATCTCTCAATTTCCTTGACAGTGAAGTTCTTATTCTCATTCGTTTTCCTAAGAAGCTCGTGCTCGTCTCTCGTGTTCTGCTCATAGATAGAGCTCCTGATCAGCTCTGGTCCTTTTATGCAACTAGGCTGTGCTGCATATGCTTGCCGGCATTTCGTAGTGGTGGGCGAGTAGAACCCACATCAGAAGCAGAAAATCTGATGGCTGTTCGTGACTGTTTCCACTAGTATTCCATACTTGATGCTGGAGGCCGTGGACCTCTGAAGAGATTAAGAGGGACTCGATCAGAAACGGATTTGGCGACCTTTTGCGATTATAGCCGTCTGACGTCGAAATTGGTAACAGTACTAGCTTGTCGTTGCGCTGTTCGAGATATCCTCAAACGTGCCTTGGCTACAATAAGGTAATGGTCCGAGTCGATGTTGTCTCCTCGGAACGCTCGGACATTCATAATACTGAAGAGATGTCTTACGTCGATCGCAATGTGGTCAATCTGGCTTATGGTTGGTTGGCCTGGAGTTCTCCAATTCACCTTGTGCATATTGAGATGGGGGAACAGCGTGCTGGCTACTTCAATGTTTCTTCCCTCCCCAAACTCGATTAGTCTGAATCCGGTATCCGAGGTCGTGTCATACCTTCCGACAGTACTACATCTTTGTACTCTCTATCTAGCCTTGAATTAATAGCTACCGCATTGCACGCGGATCTTGTTCAAGAGCTCATAGCAGCTTTCCTTGGTTTCGTCATCGTCGTTCTCCTCTGTGAAGGGGATCGCGCATATAAGGCTAATGTTGGCAAATATAACCTTGATTGCTCGATCACACGCCGTAAACTTAAGACGACAATAACCCCAGCGGCACAACACTCAACCTGGGGGTCTAGTTAAATTTTTGATACTCCTTGGACGCGGGGTTTGTTAGACCGAAGCTAGTAACCCGTTCAGGGATGTGAGCGCTGCCGTTGGTACCTAAAGACTCATCTGCCACTACTCTTTTTCAAGACTCTGACTTAGTCTCGGGAATCTTTACCGACCTGAGCTCCAAATATGTCGGAGTGACCCGGATAAAGTCTCATTCATTCCGGTATTTCATGAGACATTATTATAAGCTGACCAGAATTCCCACTTATGGGGACGACCATTACCCGGCAGCTACCATGTGGGGTAAAATAAGCACCATTGATATGTAAAGTTTCAATACCGGATATCACAAGGTTGACACTCTCAGTGCTTACTTTATTTCTACAGCAATTAACCATCACAAAAATCGCTAAATTATTTTACCAAATTCTAACAAATCCTTTGAGTTTGACATGTTTGCCGCCTGATCTCCTTAAAGATGGTTGAAATTATCTGATAAGAAGCATGTGCTAGCATGGCTGCTAAATAAAATCTGAGCATCGTCTGTCCGATTCTGAAATCAGCAGACCCCCTGAACTGCGCCAACTACAGTGACGGAAGTCTACTAATGCCCGCGTAAAAGATTCTTTTTTCCATATGACGTGAACGTAGTAAACCGATTATTATTAATCTGTTATGTTTGTATCGGTGTGCCTTAGACCTAATAAGTCTACTGCCGATCAAAGTACAGAGTTAAATAAAGGAGGAATTACAATTTTAAGTTGTGTTTACATCACGAAATTAACAATTGGGAGTATTAAACCCGAATTTGGATTGCTCATGATTTACACTTATGAAGTCTTCAATTTTCGATGAAAGACAGACAGTTTACGGGCGTGTTTTGCCACACTTCTCCAAGCTGATCAAAATTTAGCAAATTATAATAAAAGGCGTTAATTTGTTTGCTTCGCCAAGAACCTTATCTGGGCGCAAGCAGGCAATAACTACTTTACATAAATCTACACATCCATTTGATCTTATTTCCATACAAAGTTGAAGTAGAACATAGATGCTCTATGAAACGGACGTGCATCCAGCTCGCGTCATAGTGTGGTGGCAGTTTCGTCTAGATTCAAAGTCGGGCTTTAATTTTTTTAAGAAAACGATCACATTGTACGAGTTAATGTAACTTTTCCTCCCTTGAGCTGTAGTTTCAGAAAGATTGTGCCATTGCCTACATTGCCTGGCCTGTAGTGGCAGAATTGCAGCAAATATTTCCCTACAAGTTGATTTTAATAAGCTCCAGCCCCAGGTCATCATACCTGACGGCATAGGATTTTTATTTCCTATGAAGCTATTGGATACAATAAAAATTTAAGACAGAATCAATCGATTCGAACTAATAATTGAGGTGCAATCCACCAGGCCGTTGCAAACGAGATTTTCATAACACAATAAGGTGCGGCATTCACCCTAAAATTAAAGGTAGGATAAGTCTCAATTTAAACTCTATAAATACACTTCACTTTATCAAATTGCCTCTCTTTATTTTCTCCACACAAACTTGTTCTTAGTCCTGGTATACCTAACATGGTAACCTTGTTCCTATGCCGCCGCTCCACATTGGAATGTCAAAAACAATTTCTCGTCCACTGTCACTCGGAAATCCTTCCTTTCGTAGGATGATGAAAAAATGCAATCTCAGCCAGGAGCACGTGTACACACATATGTATGTAAGTATCCATGTATAAACTTACAAACATGTTTGTATTTTACATTTACCTGAACTCTGTTAAACTTTTTCTGTTATCTGCGTAGGCCTTTCAGTTTAGTAATCTCTTCAGAGTCTTCGTCTGATAAAAATCGGACAACTGTCCCCATCAGGCTGTTCAGTAATTGAAAAATTTCCTCACACATCCTTTTGTACTGAAAAAGATGAAGAAGAAGCCAACAAAAAAAAACGGAAAATTCTTCCCAACTGTAAGCACCTCTGCAATCACCTCCTTTATAACCGAATCAAAACCATGACTCCCACATTAGTCTCTTCAATGTGGGTGTCCCCCAAAAAAGGACCAGCACAGTTCCTGAAAATTCCAAAACTTTTACTGTGAACAAAAATAAAACAAAAAAATACTTTCGTACAACAGTTGATAAGTAAAAAGGACGAAACACGGGAAAGATACGAGTAGTATGACTACATACAGTCCATGTGCATGTGTACGAGTAAAACCCGGGGGAAATAAAAATAATAAAGCTTCGTTCCATCAGTTAATATTTTTTTCATTTTTTTGTCTACAATTCGTTGTCCTTTTTCATTTTACTCTCATTTTGTATCGTGATAAAAAATTACCAAGGATAAGCCGATGTCCTCGAATATGTGTGCACTGTATACTCGTACTCGTAGAGCGCGCTCAAATTAAATTCAAAACTCTCACTCTCTACCTATCCGTTTGCACATACATATATGGCAGGACTCTTAGTATCACTGCCATAGTACTGGCTTATCCCAAAATTGAAGTAACACACGGAGGTGGCAGTGGTTACGGGCGTCTCTTTAGTGTATAGTGCAGATCCTAAAAGCGTTATTTTTTCACACCCTAGCAACCTAAATATATCCTTTTATGTAAATTGTAAATTTCCACATTGTATGATGAAAAACCAAAAAAAAAATCCAACCATTACAGCTGAGTGTAAAAGCATTTTTTCGCTTCAGGATCCACCAAGAGACGCAGTGGGCAAGAGAGAGAGGGAGAGAGAGTAATATACCAGCATTTATACGTACATATATAAATGATGAAACGAAGGATATTATTGCAATTTTCCTATAACGAAAACAGATTGCATCCCGTTTTGCGTCTACAACAAAAAACGAATGCAACCCAAAATCGGCACAAAACAAAAAAAGAACCAGCAACTCGGAAAAAGGATAAAACACCAAACCAAAGAGGATTCACGAGTGACGTTGCATGCTTTTATGAGCATCCTTTACCCATTTTTTGTCCTTTGTTCTTTTTCCTTGGTTATTGCAACCAAAACTTTAACACCCAAAACACTATGTTACAGGACACTCAAGTGAAGGTAGATGGGCTGTGGGGAGATGTAAAAAAAATAACAAAACAACAACAAAACAAAAGAAAAAACAAAAATAGCAAGGACGAACTCAGATATGGCGCCGAGCGTCTCATATATGCGCCAATAATACAGATTTATGTACCCATTGGCCCTCCAATTCTGACTTCTTGTAGGCAACCGCTGTTGTTGTGGCTGTTTTAGCCTCTGTTGCTTCATCTTCATTTCTTACTCTTGAATCACAGAAGATGGACACCTCACCATGTGAAGTCAGTGCGCTATACCCACTTCCAGGCAATTGATCTCTATCCAGTCGTTAGAACTTTAGTTTTCCGAAACGGGGGATTGTGTTGCGTTGCACAAAAAAATAACTTTCGACTGCTTCATAAAATTTCATTATGCCTTTAACTCCAACAAGGATAGCCCTTCAATCCTCTGCTTATCTAATGAAAAATAGCGCGCACGCCAGCCGTTCTGCCGCACACCTTAGCAGTGGCAGAGTAGAAATTACGAAAAAAAAAACAAAATTTCGAACTTTCGCAAAAAGTTTTGCGAAATTTTTGCAGTCATCTCTGTAATCTACCACCGCCAGGTCAGCCCCTACTCATTCTAACTCCGAATCGTCCTTGCGATATGAAAATATTAGACAGATAAAAATTAATTAACTGTATAATCCTTCGGCCAATAAACAAAAGAGCGTGGCAGCCCAGCGGCGAAAAAAAAAATGAAAACGGAAATAAATGTAAAAATCTACGGATTACCTTCGCAAGTCATTCCCTCCTGCCCTAGGTGCAGAGTACAACTCTCAAGCTGCTTCCTGAATCCATAGCTGGAAGGCTGCCACCAAGCTCTAGCAACTTATTCACAATTTGGAATTAATTTCCTGGATCGCATTTTTATGCTCCTAACGTCGGTGTTGTATGACTTAATAAACAACAATTCTCTGCAGCGTTTTGCCACTACTCATCATCCCCTTAATTCGAGGTACGAGTAACATTTAGTAGGGGAAGACATGGAACAGTTGTACGAGTACCAGTACCAGTGGCCAGTGGGCTTGGTGTAGTACAAGTATTATTAGGTTTAATTTTAAGGATAATATCCGTGGTATCAAGGATACGAGTACACGCAACGCGCCAGCAATAAAATGACGATGAAGAGCGACGCGCCATTCACAAATTGGTATTCTCGATTTTTGCCTAGAGTTCCGGTTCGTTGTGGATAATTTTTTCTAAATTTTCTTGGTTTTTCTTTTTTTCTTGTTTTCGATGTATTTGTTGTTGGAGTTTTTACCTTTATGGATTCAGGTATGTTTCACAGAGAGAGGAACTTTGAGAAAGAGAGGGGTTTTGGTTGCAAGCCCGTACTTGAAACTTTTTAATGATGTCGACGGCGTGGCGGAGACGAACTTTTGGCTTGTTGTTCGGAAAAAAAAAAAACTGTTCCGTGCATTTCTGTGATACTGTTTACGTGTATCACCTGAAGGAGAAGAGTTTTTTTTTTTTTTTTTGTATAAGGACTAAAATAACATTCGACAGTGGATAGAAGTTGCTCCACTTGACGGCTAAATGATTAGGGTACTTCGAGTTGAATTGAAAAAAAATACTATATGCAGAGTGCATGTTTTTGCTGGGTTTTGCTTTAAACCTAATTGGCAGGAAGGGCTTACTTTTTCTACAGCACGTGGAAGGAAAGACTGATGATTTGTGTAGGGTCGAGATAGGAATGTGTAGTTATCTAGGGGTAAGCTCCCTATGATAGGTCTAAAATAAGTGTCGTGCTTGCTGAAAGTATTAAATTTTCCGGTGATATTTCCTTGATGAGAAGATAGGAAGTAACCGATTTTAACCATCTATGAGGTCTGCTAAGGAGATCACCACTTGGGAAGTGCTATCGAAAGCTTGCATGTCAGACTATAGGTACGTTTAATTCCAAATTCGATGGAAGAGGAAGAATCCGTTTAAGCCTACTAGACATGCGTGGGAGGTAGCTTGGAAAATCTGCCATCGGAACTGATATAAAAAAAATTCTAAAATCTCTATGAAACAGTCCACATCTGGAAAAACGACAAAAGGAGGTAAAAAGTTAGCTCAAGACTTATTTACACAGATCAGAGCAAAGAGGATATTAGATGTTCTGTCGGACATCAAACAATTGCCCGAAGGTAAAACTTGGTAAAAAGAAATCCTCAACAAATTCAATAGAATCTTCCACTTGCGTACGCCAGATCCGAGAGCAGATCCGTAGACTTATCGGACGTTAACGATGCTGTCCATGACGAAATCATCTTTCTTGGACCTTTAATCTTCTGATTAAGTTGCTGTTGTTGTAAACTCCGTACATTTCGCTAAGAAATATTTAAATAAAAAACATAAAAAAAAACAAAAAATAAGATAAGAAAACAAGATTCAAATAACAAACATGTGAATTTAAAAAAAGATCACTAGTTAAGAATTTAAGCGAAACAAAACAAATAATAACTAAATACCAACAATTTAAATTGAATATGCTAATTAATTATACTCACTGGCCAAGTACCCCAAAAGTAAATCCCCAAATCTTTTTGTGTTTCTGACTCCTCTTAGGTCACGGGGCAGGGAGTTCCATGGGCGAGTGGCATGAACGAAGAATTGGATCGAAGCACTAGCAGGTTATCGAACGAGCAGCCGACAATACACTTTGAGTAAACTGACACGTGATCATAATTTCGGAGTCCATAGATATACCGAGCAATATTGTTGTAATGTTGTATACAGGAAAGCTTCCTTTTAAAAATTGAGTCAACTTTGCCATAGCAAAAATTGGCAGTATGAGCGTTTTCGCCAGCAGAGTTCTTATAGCTGTAGGTGTAAACATCTGAGTCGACCAAAGAATACGAAGCCCTCCATAAACCTTGCCAATAGCAGAGTTTATATGGTCAGTCCATGTTAGGGAGTCGTTAAAAATAAGTCCGAGATTTGTTACAGTGTGAACAAAGGGGACGATTTCTTCACCAAGTTTTATCGGTGGAAAGGTAGATAGGTTCTGTATTTTCCTATGAATCACGAGAGCTTTCGGTTTTGCCGGATTCGAACATAGAAAATTACGTTGAGCCCAGAGATAAATATTGTCCAATTCTTCATTTATCAAAGCAACAACTTGATCTTAGACATTGATATTTCCACTCAAAGCCAATTGGACATCATCGGTATACATCATCGTATACAAGCCATCGATGTACATAGAAAAAAAGGACAGGTCCAAGTATTGATCCTTGAGGAACTGCATTCGATACCCTAAGAAAGCTCGAAGTTTTATTGTTAACCACAACACGTTGCTGCCTATCTACTAGGTAGGAATAAATAAGCTTTGTCGATTCCTTGGAGAAATTAGACATGGTCTGAAGTTTTCGGCAAAGAAGAACATGGTTAACAGTAGGTATCAAACGCTTTTGAAAAGTATAAGAGAATTAGAAAAGTAACATACTCGTATTATTTGTCCAACGACTTCCTAATGTCATCGACTACTGACAATAATGCTGTTTTGCAGCTGTGTTTGGGACGAAAACCGGACTGACAACTGCTTACTAGCTTATGTATAGACAAATATGCTTGCATTTGCTTCAAAATTACTTTTTCACACATTTTACTTAAAAACTGGAGAATCGCTATGGGTCTGTCTTCTTCTTATCCTTTTATTAACCTTTTCCTCGTTATACGAACTTATGCGTAACGAGTTTCCCATTTTTACTGCATCGCTGCCGCTCCGCTTATGGGGTTGGCTAATGTCGTATACCGCAGAACGCGTCTACATAATGCTCGGTCCTGGATCGCTTCAGTGGTAAGCCCCAGGCGTTGTTGTGCATTTGCCATCTGAGAAATCCAGGAATTCTTTTTCCGACCTCGTTTTCTTACAGTTGGAGTGACCGTAGTTGATAGTGCCTTTTTAATCGGATTTTCCGCAGATCTTCTTTGAACGTGGCAATACCAGCTTATTCTATTCGCCTCAAGCTGTTCGGTTACCGAATTCTTTATTTGTAGTCTTCCTCTTATACGCGTAGATCTAATACAATCGCGTTTAGTGACTCCACTAGACATCCTGAACATTTTCATTTCCGCTGCCGTCATTTTGTTTTTAAACGCTTCGTACATTGTGCAGCACTGTGAACCGTATATAAGAGATGGTCTAACAACCGTGGTGTAGAGTCTCCCCTTTAATTTAAGTGGAAATTTTCGGTCGCAAAAGATTCCCGAATTTGACCGCCATTTCATCCATCCCACACTCACTCTGTGGTTTACGTCGTCGTCACATTTCGCTTCCATGTTAACGATTGATCCTAAGTACTTTAAGATAGTGGTTTTCGGAAGAACTATACCGTCTAACATTATATCCGGAACAGGTCGCAACGGATGCGCAAATGGGCACGTCAAATGCTCCGTCTTTGAACGACTTATTTTAAACCCGTTTCTCTCTAGCGCATTTCTCCATGAATCTAAGGCGTTCTGTAAATCTTCGACGATATCGCTAAGTATAACTGCGTCGTCAACGAAGAGAACTGGCGTTACATTTGCTTCGCGCATGCAGTCTTTTAAAAGATAGTCGAATACTACGTTAAAGAGGAAAGGGCTAAGTACGCTTCCTTGATGCACTCCGACATTAACTGGAAATTCTCTCGTTAGTCCAGCAGAGTTTTCACGTTTTCGTACATGTCTTGTGTTATTCTAACATACGTTTCCGGTACGTTTTGAGACCTCGGCGCGGCCCATATGAGATCCCTAGGCACTCGATCGAATGCTTTCTCGAGGTCGATAAATACCATGTGTAAATCCTTAGAAGAATCTCGGTGCTATTCCATTATTATTCGTAGGCTTTGGATAGCGTCCACCGTCGATCTTCCTTCAACAAATCCACACTGGCTATTATCGAACTTTATTATTTCCCGAAGACGTTCGTTTAAGACTCTTTCGACGATTTTCATTGTGTGTGACATAAGCTTGATTGAACGGTAGTTGTTGCATTCTCAAGTGTCGCCTTTTCCTTTGTATAATGGAACCAAGAAGCTACTTCTCCATTGACTCGGTATAGGTTGTCCACATTTTAATTTATTTAAAAGTTTCGATAGCCAAACGCTGCCGATCCCCTCCATCTTCGACCAAAACTCTGATGGGATGCTGTCTGGTCCCGCCGCTTTCCCCCGCTTCATTTTTCCAGTTGCTATACTTATTTCTTCGATTGAAAAGTCCGAAACTTCCTCCTCGAATAGACAAGCTGTTGGCACGATATCACGTGGAAACTGTTTGTTAAGCAACTCCTTGCAGTATTCAAGCCACCGGTCACAAATTTCCTTTTCATTTGTTAGTAAGCGACCGTCTGCGTTTTTGATGTATTTCGGCGAGGTTATTTCCATTGAATTTTGTCTCCTCTGTGCAGCGAGCTTAAAAATATTGGCATTTTAGTACTGTACGACGTTTGAACTTCTTGGATAGCTTGTCTTTTATCTGCCGATCGTGAGGATATTTGTTCCAACTCCTAGTACAGGTTTTCCGCTGCTGCCGCTCGAGTTCGAGCCAGGACTTTCTTTGCGATCTTTTTAAGACGCTCGTATTCAAGAGCCAGTCGAGCTTTTTCGATATCGTCGCTCCGATCGCATTTTGTCCATGCTTGAAATGCACTCTTCTTGTCGGCCACAGCTCGTTTGGTTTCGTCATTCCACTACCATGTTTCTTTGCCGACGTGATGGTATTTCGATATAGTCCCCAGATGGGATTTTGCGAGTGTTATGCATTCCTCGTGCATGCTGTTCAACATTTCTTGCGGGCTAGGTGAGTCTGCGATACCGTTTATATTGTGAAGTACTTCTATAGCCAGTGCGATAAATCTTGCGCTTCGTTCCTTCGATAGATTATACCACCGTATTTTTGGCTTTCCAAACGATGCCCGTGTTCGGTGGTTCCGCTGTGAAAAATTCTGTAATAAGCAGACGGTGTTGGCTTACTAGCGATTCTCCAAGTCTTACTTTACAGTCCTTAACACGGTTTCTCATCGACATTTTGCAGAGGTGATAATCTATTTGCGTTTCGTGGCCTCCGCTGCTATAGGTGATAAGATGTCGTTGATGTTTAATAAACATTGTTTTTAAGACGGTTAAGCCGTATCGCTATGGGTCTATAATCGTCATTACCTTTTTTTGGGGATTGGGATAACTTTTGCCCTCTTCCATTCACGTGGATAGTCAGTAGCTGTTATTATGCTGTTGAAAATGTGGGTAATGGAAGGAAGAATGTAAGGAAGGAGAATTTTTACGAACCGGGGATCAACATCATCGATGCCGTTTGCGTTTGACTAAATTGATAGAACCGCTTCGACAATCTCTTGATCACTGATACATACGAAATCGAAAGATTCATTGGAGATGGAGTTGCCTGAAGGATCAAATGTATTACACTCGTTTTCATGTGTGAAACAGGATAGTTTTGTGACGAATTTATCATTTAAGAGTTCACAGTCAATGCTATCGGCTATTTTTGGAATCTCTTTTCCAACTCCAAGTTCGTTAACAGTTTTCCATTTAGGCAAAGAACAACTTTGGCTAAACCTATTTTCATAGTTAAGCGTCTTTGCGGACCTTATGTCTAGCACCACTTTGTTCCGCAAACGGCAGTATTCCCGATATAGCGGTTCGACTCTATATCGTCTCCATAGACTATAGGTTGTATTACGTTGCAGCATCAGCTTCTTAATTTCGCTTCTAAGCCAGGCTGGCGACGTTCTACGGATAACTTTTGGTTTAAGTGGGATATGTTTATTAAATAGTTATCTGATCTGCTCTTGAAAAAACACAACTTTATCGTTAACAGACTGCATGCACCTCAGACTATTCCAATCAGTACACCGAATGTCATAGAGCAACTCACTTTAGTTCGCATTCTTAAAGTCTCGAAACTGGAAGATGATCTCTTTTGGCCTGTTTTTAAAATCTAAGGTTAAATAAATGAGATCATGTCTCGAGAAACCAGAAGCTTGAACCTGACTACAAAGTATTTTATAACGTCTTATATCGGGTTTTCCAATAGGGACTTGACAACCTTGAATTTAATTTGTGAACGCACTCTTTCACTAATCATCAAACTGTCACTGTCAATTTATTCAATAAATTCAACATTTTCATCGTGGTAAAGTACTCGAACGAGCAACGTTTGCAAATTATTAAAATTTTCTATCGTAATTCGGAGTCGGTGACTGCAATTTGAAGAGCGTTAATTCCAATTTTCGGTTGTAATTCTCACCCTAGTAGACAGGCAATAACAAGCTTAGTGCAAAAATTTGAGTCTACATATTCGTTGTATGATGTTGCCATGTCAGTGAGACAACGGGTTGATCGATGTGTCGAAAATATCGCTGCCATTCAGGCGTCCGTAGCAAACGATACAAATGAGTCAATTCCACGGCGTTCTCAAGAATTGGGCACCGTTCAGACCACATTATGGCGTATTTTGCGTAAGAATCTCGGTTTACACCCATACAAGATCAAGCGGTAGTGCCACAAGCCACACAACACACGTTACAATCGATTTATTGAAGAGTAAGTGGTGAGCGTGTTATCTCAAGAAATGGGCCAATCGATTGGCCGTCTCGTTCGTGCGATTTAAAGCCGCTTGACTATTTTCTGTTGGGCTACATTAAGTCATTGATTTATGCCAACAAGCCGACGACGTTGGAAGAGCTCAGAGCCAACATTGAACGCGAAACAACGGCCGTTTCAGAATTTTGGTGAATATATTGAGCAGACTGAAACCTCTGTAGTTAAAGCAGTTCAGAAGGTCTCCTTTCTTGGAGATCAGACAAACAGTGCTGATGTTCTATTCATTGGGCATACTTTCCTCCGAATAGATTTTACATATGAGGTGGTATATGCTCCTCACCAAGTTATCGCCTGCCACATTGAAGAGTTGATGCTTTTTTAGCTTCATCCAGGTCCGTTGGATGGAATTTTTGGTCTGGTCGTTCTGCCCGACAGCGGTGTTTGGTCCGCCATCTCTTTTTTACACTCTACTGAAGTGCTTTCCAAATCCTCAGTAATGACTATGACTCTTGTACGACGTTCTCTTGTTCCTCTCAACAGGCTTCGGTTAGTGGTTTTTGTCCGTGGCACGTCTTTTTTACCTTTTCTCATTCCTAGAGTAGCAGTTCTCGATTTTCTGGACCGCGTGCTTCTTATGCTCTTTCGTTTTCCATCTGAGAAGCTGGTGTTCGTCTCTTCTCTTTTGCTCATAAGCGCATAGAGCTCGTGAGTAGCTCTGATCCTTACATGCAGAGCCACTTTATGTGTATATTGCTAGCTGCATTTGCTTGCTGGCATTTCTCTTTAAGAGTTTTACTGTGGCTGTCGAGTGGAACCAAGCACATCAGAAGCGGTATCTCTGATGGCTTTTTGGTACTGTTGTTGATCTTAAGAGATCAAGAGAGACTCGATCAGAGAAGAATTTGGCAATGTCTGGCAATTGTAGCAAGTGGTGTCGTGCAGGCCTCACCTTCCTACAGTACTACCAAATATGCCCTTTTCTACTAGCTTTATATTAAAATCGCTGAGGAAAAAAATTTGAATGTCATAGTTTGGGCATTGCTTGTAGTTTTTTTTCAAAGGCTCGCAGAAGCTATCTTTGATGTAATCATTTTTCTCTCCTACGTTGAGGCGTCCGCACAAAAAGTCTAATGTTCGCAAATTAAGCCTTGATATAGATTGTTGAGAAGCTCTACGTCGTAACTTTTGTCTTTTTCCATAGTCGGGCAGTTACCCTAAAGGGTGCAACCACCAACCTGGAGAGCCAGTTCAATTTTTGATAAGCCTAGGACGAAGAAGGCTTGTTTATACGGGAGCCGTTAACCCGTTCGAGGATTTCAGTGCTGCAGTTGATCTTTTAAGGACTGATCCGCCATTGGCCTAAGCCATTGAGCCTCCCTCGGCCGCTTCGGAGCCCTCGTGCCGGCTTCAGTCCATTTCCGGATACTCATTCTGTTCTCTGGTGTATAATAGTGGATCCAAGTTTCATCAACAGGTACGACGCCAAAAGTCCCACTGATTCCGCATTAGCAAGTCCAAACACTCTTTCGAAGTGCTCTCCCGTTCGTGTTTTTGGTCAGAAGTGAGCATGCGCGGCACCCAGCGGCAGGATAACTTTTTCATATGCAGAATATTGCCCAAAATATGGCGTGTGCGTTCAGTACTAGTCTTTGTGGTAACTGCTAGCTCGTGCACCTTCACTTTCCGGCCAGCGAACACCATTTCATGTATTTTTTTGACATTGTCCTCTATAACCGCATCGGGGGGCTTGCCGCTGTGGACTTGATCGGTAGTGGAGCTGCGACCACCACGAAACTCTCGAAACCAATATTTGACGGTGTAATCTGGCGGAGCATTAGCCCCATAATATTTATCCAACTTTTCTTTTGTTTACTTCGCCGTTTTGCCTCTCAAAAAATAATGTTTTATGAGAGAACGAAAATAGTTTTTGTCCATACTCAACATGATGCCAAACACGTCAACAACTTCTTCAAGGCACCATAACCTTTTTTGCAGTAGCAGCGCATTTTGGCGGTCAAGGAAGTTACTTTTCACCCCACCTAGTAGTGCTGCTGTTTTAGTCTGCTAGTCTGCACTCGAGCTTAAAGGTTGGACGATTTGGGTCTAGATGGACACCGACGAGTACCCGACGGTTGCTGCACTTCGTAGCCCCTGGTTGACACCTACTCTTTTTCTATAGCACCCAACCAAGGTTTAGATGGCTTATTAAAGTTTCAAAGTAAAAGTGAAGAAAGATGACCAGATTCCCTTATAAAGCAAGGAATTGGAAGCGCGCCGGACGGAAAAACTGAAAAAAAATAAACCAAGACCATGCCGCAGAAAGTATTACTTTTTAAAAAAAAACATTGTAGTCCTCATCTCAATACTAAGAACGGCAATGGATTTAAGACATTTCTTAGAGTGTAACCTATAGTACAAAGTACATCATGGTATTGTCTTGTCTCGGAAAAGTACTAAACAATCAATGTCAACCTTTACTGAAGCAAAGATTAACTCATGCTATAACTTTGGAAATAAGTCCTAACTCACTCTTGGTTCACTAACAGAATAAAACATTCCTTTGAGAATTGCAGCGGAACGGCCAAATATTGTCCTTAGTCCCAAATCCAACTCAAAGTTTGTTTCATTGTCTTCATTTTTTGGATCTCACAGTATGGCAAAGTATTTATGTACTCTGTCTCTTCGTTTCACTTTGCTGCACCTTAATGACCAGAAATTCCACTGCCAAAACTAGTCTTCTATGTCATCTTGCACACCAATGGTACATACTGGCTATCGCCTTGTATCGCTTTATCTGCTAGTCCTATGAATGTCCATTTGAAATGGAGAACAAAACATTTGTACTGCTACGGAGACTATTGCTACTGCTACTGCTACCACTGTCCATTATCTTCGGTCATAAAACACAATTTCACAGTATACTCGAGGCGGTATATTCCTCCAAGCAGTTACTTCATTCCATTCACTTGCCTCCACCACCCAATTTAAATGACATTCTCCCTTTTCCAAGCGAAGGGACATAAATTCAAACCACATATAGGCCGGCGGAAGGGACAAAAGGACAATCTTCCCTTGGAACAGTTAAAATTTATAGATTCCTACGACCAAAAAGATAGAAAGAGAGAAGAAAACCTGGAAATTGACTAGCTGTGATGCAACTAGCCTTAGTGAAATGACACTAGGCAAAATGGGTTTTACCACTATCACATTCCAATGCTACACACTCTACACAGGGGACACATATTCATATGAGCTTGAGGGCGGAAACCCCCCGTAAAACAAGGTCTACACCATTCATCCCATTCAATTGCATGCAGTCCAATTCGAAAATTTCATTTTCCCAAAATGTTTTTGGAAATTTTCACATTCCCATGGATGGATCGTAACACAGCGGCAAAGAGGTAGGATATGGATATGCACATACCCCAGTACTGTTATCACCATCACTGCCGGAACTGCACATCCCAAGTTGTGGTTATGCTGCTGCTACTCGCTCTCCGGTTGGTTGTGGCATCATTTGTCGTTCTTCGAGCGGTAATTACGCACCATTTGGAGCCAGCATTCAAATGGTAAAGGAATACCATGTGAAACTAGTACTAGATTTTCTCCAGCTTCATTCAAGACCAGTGATTAAGTATAACTGCCAAACGTTACTCCTATGAGGGAGCATCAGTGTGTAATGGTTAGATAGCAAGCAGGAACGACTTAAGTGATTTTTCTTTGCAGCTTTCTGGCATTCGTCACCGTGTGACATTTGGTGGTGAATGATGGATTCTTTACAATGTGATAGGGAGCCTAATGACATCCATCGGGATATAAATAAACCGCCATCACTAGTGCAGACAACTTCAGAGATAATGATGATGGCCAGGAATACACACGGCCGATGGCAGACAGATGAATTGACTTCTTTAATTACAAGCTGGAAACCATATTTACATGATTGGGGGGAAGATGATTGAAACTGGTTCTGATACAGTTTCCCTTCAAAGAAAATGGTTAATAGGTTTGCCGTCATAGTCACTAATTGGTTTAATGACTTTAAGAAAAATTAATGAAAAAAGCTTTAAGTTGCTTCCTCTTTAAATGTCTAAAATGCCAGTGAAGTTTTTGTATTACCGTAGGTGTCCTTACGAGTATGTATCCCTTAAGCTATATCAATAAGAAACAGTTGCTCACAGCCCCGATATTTCTTTGTGTCATTTAAATATGTTCTAAGCTTTATGTTTCAAACACGGAGGTATATCCACGTAATATGAAGTACCTGGTTCGACCCCTCCAGACAAAGCCAACAACTTCGATCTTCATTTTCTAGTAAATCAGACTTTGGCCTTTCTCATAGGTGCCAACAGTAAGACTGTATTATATGTTTCTGTGCTCCTTAAACCGGGACTTGCACCGAGCTAGTCCTACAGAATCTCTATATCCAATTGCCCGATGCTATTAGAAAATTCTTAGAGGTTTCTATGCATTTTAATATTATCATCAAAGGTAGGGGCGCCTGAAAGGCCTTGATCTTAAGGACCTTACAGATAATAAAATCCGCAGAAGTTTAATACTCAAAACGAAGTTTGAAAGCGGAAAACCCTTCAATGCCTCGGTATTCAGAAGTTTATATCTTCGTAGACAAATTGCCAAAGAAACCTTAGAGAAGGACAATATTTTTTTATGAGACCATCAGCTAGGAATACGTAGAGACACTAGATAAAGATGAGATATATGAACACGTTTTTCCAAATTTACTAAATGGGGTAGTGGACTCGACTTGGCAAACTTATAAGCGCTAGGTGGAATCAACGGTGAAGTTAAATTCCAACTTAAATGAGACCTTATCCGGTGTACTCCGAAATATTTGGGGCTCAGGAATGTAAGGGTTTTCGAGACTATGTCAGGGTCTTGGAAAAAAGACGTTGGCGGATGAGCTGCTCCAGAAATGAGAACATGCCACGGATACGAGTACCTTAAGAGACGAACAAGGAAATACCGTAGTAGAGGAGCAGTCGATGCTAAGCATTTAAAATGAGCAATTCTGAAGACTACATGGTATATCAGATAGCTAAAATGAATTGTTCCACACAAGTGGAATGGCACCGCAGCCAGCTTAGGATGCGCAAGCGAAGGCAGGTATCGACAGATTGAACTGGCTGGTGACGTTTCTTTGCTGAGGCCAAGGTCTATTCCTGACTGTATCAGCAGCTAATGTCAGTATTATAATGGGACAGAAAGTGCCTTTGAACATTCGCATATACAAGGTGACGCAAAATTAATCATCCTACCGGAAGATGCTATAATTTTTGCAAATGGCGTCGTACGTCAATCAAATTTGACCTTTGCGAACTAGACAGCTGCAGTATACAAACAGATAAGCAATGGAGTGCTATACTCCGCAAGAACGTGGAATAATTGTCTAGATTTCTTGGACCAATGATCGTTCGATGGTGTTAGCGCAGCATGAATTTCGACGTCGAATTCCTAATCGTGTCGCGCCAACTGGGCAAACATTCCGGCGCTTAGCTACTCGACTCGAACAGACGGGAACTGCAGGAGACCATGCAGGGCGTGGCCGCTACCGGACTCGTCGTGGCTGTGGCCGCCGATGTCGCTGAGAAAGAAGAAACATCAACCAGTTGACGGGCCTCGCAATTGGGCATCACTAGACGAACCCTACAGTTAATTTTAGTGAAAGTCTTATACGTATTCCCGTATACGAAGTGCAACCAGTGCATCAGTTAATGCCTCCTGACCTTCAGTAGCCTGTGAATAACTGTCAAGCCTTCATGAACATCAACAACGAAGAGGACGGTTTTATTTCGAAAATCATCATGAGTGACGAGCCGCATTTACGTCAATAAGTAAAAATATTCGTTTCTGGGCACTGAAAATCCGAGTGTAATGCGCGAAGAGCCATGACATCCACTCAAAGCCACTGTATGGTGCGATGTTCACGCGGGAGGAGGTTTGAGGACGCCATCGGGAATACGGTTACTATTACTGGCGAACGCAACAGTGCCATGATAAACGACTTCTTTCTGCCGGAATTGGATGAGAGGGCTTGGTGAACATGTGGTTTCACACACAGCACGAGCCACAATGGATATTCTGAAGGAAGCGTTTACTGGTCGCATAATCTCCCGTTTTAGCGATTTGGGATGGCTAGCAATATCGCCCCATTTAACCACCCCAGACTTCTATCTTTGAGGCTACTTAAAATCGTTGGCTTATGCCAACAAGCCTTAGATAATATGGAGAATATGCAAATGGGTTGTTATGGAGGAAATAACTTTGTCCTTTTTTACTAAATAAACTATGAAAAAACATGAAACAAAAATTAAAAACTTGATAAACAATTCATTAATGTACATATACGAATTTATGAAACAAAAAACGAAAGAAAATTATGTTATTGTGTGAAAAGTTTGAGAACAGTGTTGATGCAAACCAACTCCACATTTACTGCAGTTAAACTTTGTATTTTTATGACATTAACCACATCGAACTTGAGTTGCGTTTCTCATAATGTAATGTCCTCTATCATCCAGTCTTATCGATAGTCATAGGCGTTTTGAGTCCAATTCGATTTCGAAGGAAAGAAGAAACTTTTCCAAGTATCAAATAAGTTTGAACTACGTCTCTTGTGAAAGATAAAAAGTCGTGAGAATCTTTAGCTTGTCCTGCTGGTGAAAGTCGGTACAGTTGAAACGCGTTATCAATACACACTTTAATGGAAAACATCATCATTTGCCAATACCATCTCTTCAGTCTAATCCCGATTCTATATTTTCTAACATTTTGGTCAAGTCTGTCCACTCCACCCATGAACTTGTTATATTTACGGTAGCAATGAGGTTGGTAGACGTTGAATCGTTTGTTGTTGCACCAAGTAGGTGAACACCTCTTTCTGTTGAAGCTATAGTCACAATGTTGTTATCTTTGCAGCGCACCAGGGTTATTTTGGAAGCCATATTCGTAACTTGGTGATGAAGCCCCTTGCAGTCTTTTTTACATCTTTGAGCGGGGCACTTCAACTCTTTTGGCATAAGGGGTTCCGGTGGCTTCATGACCCATCGTGTTCACTTCATCAAGCAGACGTAAGGAAGTGAAAAAATTGTCGGTATTAATATATCTGTAGCGAAAAATTCTAAGGGATTTTCCTTATCTAGAACAAAGTCGGGCACAGTTGACTCCATTTCAGGCTTTGAAGTAATATCATTTTGTTTTCATTTCCTTATAATGACAGCCCTAGTTTTCTTTTTGAGCTCAGACGGAAGTATGACTAACAGTTCTGTTGTCAGATATATAGAAATATCTGGAGGAAACTTCATAATCCTTTACCTTTACCGGAAATTTACGTCTAAGCACGTCTAAATCAAGGAAGTATCCACTGTGACAATCTTTTACATCACCATGCGAATTGTCACTAGATCTGGACACTGCAAACAATATACCTCAGTCGACTTGCTCAAGAAGCCGTGGCCTCGGCATTTACTTAAGCAACACTGGACTGGTTCTATTTGTATGCCACGTTATCACATAGAATGAAATATCATACCAACCTTCGATCACCCCTGTTTGAGAAGCCAACAACTTATCTTGTTCTTTGCAAATGCTAAATTTTTAGAAAAATGAACTGCCTTCAGAAAACTTTTGCCGCCTTTAATATCAGTAGCAGGCCTTTTGGTAGAAAATGGCAACAATGCCAGAGAATGTAGGACCTGTATGTCCATAGTTAATGGGCTTGCCCTAAGTATTATAATGACTTAGAAATCAAGAGGAAGAAAATCGACACAATACCCTATAGATGCTTAGCATTGATTGTTACCGATGTCTTCAAGACTGAGTATTGTTCAGTGGGATGAGTTGCCTTTTAAGTCGAATTTAATGCTTTTGACTTCGATCACCTTTCTCGAAACACTTATGCGTTTGCCCAGCTGCATAAAGCATTTTTCAAACAGGCCTAATGAATCCCACTCATGTTCATATTATTGTTTGCACTCCCAATTTTCATTCAAAAAGTTTTAATGATGTTGCGCGCTAATTTCTATGAGGTTGTCGCTGCTGCAAGATAGAATGTCTTATGAACAGATTCTCGCGTATGACTCCAAAACCGATTTAGGATGCGGCGCTGGTGTTGTTTTTTTTTTTTTGGAGGACAACAACGTTATATTTCACTCTTCATTAGGTATACTTGTCTTATAGATAGCTCAATGCAGGATACTTAAAGTGATATATGTAAATTCAAGCCTTCCTTATAAAGGTCTATTTATTAAATAACTCAGACCATCCGTCCTTAAACAGATTCTATTTTTAATAAAAACTCTGGAACATGTTCTACGAGGAACATTTTCAAACACATACTCGTACATACTGTACATGTTCTATCTCTCTGTGGTGCTACATACCATTGAGGCACTGACAACATGAAACAACAATTTATGCGACTTCAATTACACTTCTCAGTGAACACAGTCTCCAGACTGCGCACATATGCACCATCACTCCATTGCACAGCCCCGAAAATGGCACTTTGTGAATCGTATGTAACTGGTATTCACAGCCCACCGAAAACGGAAGAACTAGAAGAAAACTTGAATTCCAATTCGAAATCCTTGGGCGATTGCATTCTATCATGGATTTTATGCTCTGCCTTGAAATATTTTCCGGGTTTCACAATTGCACCAGCAAAGCAATAGCAGTCACATTCTGAAAGTACCACTGGCTCTTCTCCCCAGGGTCTGTTTGTCTGTTTCCACATAACTAAAGCCTCCCTGCGGCCCGACAGCATGATGAGGGTTAAGTTTTCTTCTTGTTGCGCTACTGCTTGCAACCCAACTCAACAATTTATGCTCGCAATAGAAGATTTTCATTAAGTCCCATGCCCTTCGCTATATCTTTTTTCCCCTTTCCCATTCCTTTGGTCCCTTTCCGTTTCCGTTTTGAGCCGTTGGAAGTTGGAAAATATTTAAACTCTGACGCTGGCACAAGTACCAATAATTTTTAGTCCTAAATGATGATAACGAGTATGGAAGAGGGACGATGGTCGACGAAGGTTTTGCTGCCGACACAACACCAATGAGGACTGGAAAAAGGACTTCACTTCTGTTCACCATATGCCATAATGATTATTTGGCATATTCTCATTGTTCGCTTTTATGGGAAGAAGGACGAGCGACGAGTAACGAGAACTAGGAACAAACAGACGATGAAGAACAGTTGGACCGAAGGACCGAAGGACAGCGGAATGGAATTTCTAGGGCGTTCGGCGTCTGCAATCATAGTTCCGAGTCATTTTTAGGCAATGATGGTGAGATGCAACCGCATGGACATGAAAATGAATGCATGCCATGTCCATTTCTGATATGGTAATGGTAATGGAGACTCATCCATATGTCCTTGCAAAGGGAGAAGAAGAATAACAATGCTGCTATTACCACTGCTGCTACTGCTACTATAACTGCAATTTATTTGTTGCAATATCCTCATGTTAGCTTGCAATATTTTCGGTGAACATTACCTACATAACAGTGTGTGCGCGTTTCAAGTGGAATTGTGGTTGTTTCTTGTTGTTGTTGCAGCAAACCGGGCAAAAGGGAAGTATGGATTGAGGTTTTAATGACGCTTTAACCGAAGCTTAATTGAAAAAGTTGCAGAAGTTCATTGGGTACCAAGAGCATCTATCATTTGGTTCCACGTGCGAACCGAACGGCTTAACGACGAGTTTTTAACGACCTAAGAGATGTGGATCGTAAGAAAGTTAAGCTCATAATGTGCATTTTGTATGAATATTGCTACTCTTAATGAGAATTTCAGGGTATTTTGGGTCTCTAAATGGTAATAGTGGAGTATTCGCGGAGGTATTCCTATTATGTGAATATCTGTGCGGTGATACATGAGTTCAATATGAACAGTTGTTTAACTTTATTGTGAAAAGCAAAGGTGACATTCACCTGTGAACTTATTTCGAATTGGTTTACCGCTAATGGCTTGAGGGTTTGTTGGACTATGTACACAAAAATTGTGTGCCAACCTATGTTTTTCTGCTATGGTATGCAATTGTGACAGAATTTTTTATTTCATATCCTCCCATCTAGATAGTGCGTTCAATTATTTTCTATTCTGTCAACCTCGGGCTGCCGTATGTAAAACTTAAATTGAGAAGAGTTTGAGTGGCCTCGATTTCTAGAGTTAGTAAAGTGGGTCAGCACCCAGTGCTTCTGAACATTTCTTACTAAAGAAACCCATACTATTGCTTGGATGATAAATGATCACAAATAAGAAACTTTAGTCTGTAGTACAAAGGCTATACTCGACTTACTTGTATAATGACTTGTTGGTCTTTGAAGAACCTAATCCTCCAATTGTGCGGCAACAGACTTCTTTTTTACCACAACCTTAGTGTAAAGGAGCAAAGAGAGGCTTAACACATAGTGCCATGCATTTCGCCGGCTTCCATGCAAAGAGGACGTTCAGTTTGCTTAATACGACTTACTTTGTGTAGGCGTTACCGAAGGTGGCGGTGCCCGGTAAGGAAACCAATCAGACTCTTCGTTAATATATGGATGAGGACAACCTATATTCCCTTATCGAGGTTTTGCCAACATACGCAATGAATGACATGTATTTCTACTTGAAATGCACTGGGACCCTTTCCCATTGGTTGCGAGATTCTGGTTTCTGTTTTCCGGATTCGACTTACGTTTTCTCCGACTTCTTTTAAGCTAGTGTCCGATTTTAATTTCAGCAACAGGTCAGCGTAAGTAATTTCGCCCGTTCTTTGTATAATAATTGCGTCCGGACGTTTCGACTTTGGTGCATGATTTTTCCGAGCACCTCTTTCGACCTTCATCGACTCGTTCGTTTTCATTTTGGCAACGTTTCTCTCTCCAAGGGGCTCCGGCTTAGAAGGAGTCGACTGTAGATTTATGCGCTCACTTTTTTGAATGCATTTTTGAGCGCATGGTTCTTGGCGCTATTTCTCGCTTTATCTTTGGAGATGGAGTCTAAGTACACTGTTCCGCAGAGTTATTAGGTCTGTCTTCTTCCCTTGCCCTCTTTGCAGGACGGTACCGTTTAAGCGGTATGTCAACTCTATGCACTGAGTTGTTTTCTGGCAACGATGCCACAGGTACTCGGTGTTCCTCAAGACAAAGACTGATGATTTGCACTTCCTGTTCGAGTTGAGAAACTTTGCAACCCAGGTTAGATGCCTCGACTTCGGTTTCGATTGTTTTTTTTTCTCCGTGGACGTTGTGTTTGTCTTTATTAAAAGCAATCAACTCATCGATTTTTGCACCCAGTTGTAACATTTTATTTCCCGTTTGAGGCGGAGTCTCAGTGGTTGGCGATCTACCACTGTAAGACTGATTCGCGGGTTTTCTATAAGG
Organism: Volucella inflata; assembly: GCA_928272305.1. Lineage (NCBI taxonomy): Eukaryota > Metazoa > Arthropoda > Insecta > Diptera > Syrphidae > Volucella > Volucella inflata. The sequence continues at coordinate 24,832,671 of OV743718.1, read as the reverse complement.
TGTTCCTTCCGGACAGTTATTTTTGGTGGTGACCCTCATACTTTTCGTGAACGGGTCTGTCGCGACGTCTGTCTGAAGGAGATTCCTTGTAGTATTACTACCTACGGGGGCCAAGGTTGCCACCGCCGTAGGAAATATTGATGTTTGTCTATTATTGCAGTTATTGTATCTCAACGACTTTGAGCCTGCTTTCGCACCCTCCGCCGCAGGTACTGGACATCCGACTCCCTGCACCCTAACTTTATTTTTATTTGCCTCACTATCCATCATCGAATTTATTTTTAGAGTAATTCCGCTCTTGCCAGTTGTTTGGTCCGCGGGTGGTATTTGATATTTTCACCAACCCTGTGTATGTATAAGTTACGGGGGGACGGGCACGATAGGAGAACTGACTAAACTCCACACAGGTTTCAACGTATGTCAAGGTATGTCTGGCTAAAGTTGTTGGTATATGTGTTTGCTTGCTACCGGCATAGAACCTCAATTAAGCTTCTATTGAGCACTTAAAACTAATACTTAAAAACTAGTTAAAATTAAAAATATTACTAAGATGAAGTGGGTCAAGTATTACCCATCATGAATTGCAGTGAATACTTGTTTGATCCATGTGATCTGATTGAACAATTTCTTTTATTTATAGGTAGCAGAAATAGGAGCTGCCGGAGCTGACGGCCAGACTGCCGTGTACCTTAAAGCGGAAGGCAGTGCCTTAATAAGGGCATACACCAACTCATCTCTAAAATATGGTTCGATGAAAATATGGACGATGAATGGAGTGTCAGTATGGATAGTCCGAGCCTCAAGAGGTAAGACCCACTGAACTGCGCCAACAGCAGAGGCATGAGTCTTCTTAACAGTGCCTGCAAGATTTTGTTTGCCGTATTGTGTGAACGCCTGCTCTTTTTGCTCTTTATCAGTATGGCTTCAGTGAAGAAAAGTTCACCATCGATCAAATATTCACACTACGGTAGATCTAGTGGAGAACTCATGAACTTCAAATCTCTTCACAGCACCTTTTCATCGATTTTAAGGCCGCGTATGACGGTATCTACAGAGACGAGCTTAACAAAACAGTGTGTAATGGTGGCTTCCGTGCCAAACTCGTCTATCTGTGCGGAATAGCAAAGGAAAATGAACCCTGCTTCTCCAGGGCCGATAAAGATCTCAGCGAGACCTTTGATGTCAACACAACGATTAAGTCAATGAGGTACGCTACGCTGTCATGCGACTTTTTAACATCATTCTTGAAAGAATAGCGCAAAAGGTACACTCTTTTAAAAGTACGTCCAAATACTTGCATATTGCCATAATCTGAAGAAAATAGTGTGATGTAGAGGAAAATTTTTCGGGAGATTTTCAGTCCCATCTGCGTAGATTACAAGTAAAGAATATATACAATGACGAACTGTACGAGCTCTTCAGCGACATCGACTTAGCCAGAAGAGTGAAGGTTCAACCATTGAGATTTCGTATAGCAAATGTCTTCAGGGTGTTTATTCTTCACTACTCACTAAATCGTCGGGGTATCCTACTGTTTTATGGCCCTTATTAATAAGTTTTACTAATGGGTCACTGACAAGTGACCACAAGAGCGGGGAGAAAAGATCTCCTCGTGGATAGCCTTTGGCAGGTGAGCACAGATTACTTACCCGTTTCGTACCATCTCCTTATCCCAACGGTTAGTGGAATGGTCTTAACCCTTTTAAGAAATGGCATACAAAATGGATTTATATCTACTATTATTGAAGGCAACTTTTGTCGGTAGTTGCCTTTAGTCTAACTTGAGACGAGCGCTTTCCGTGGATATTTCTTTCCTGTATGCATATTATTGAAGGTGCAGAGGTGAGTTTCTGTTGAGAAAGTCTCCGATGTGTTCATCAATATGTCCTTCCAGGGATTGCTGAAAAAACTAGACTAATGGGTCGGTTAAGGAATAAAGACATTACATTCTTCCACTCGTCAGAAAAAGTCTCTCGAAGTGGGTAAAGTAGTTCGTCTTATGTTTTTAACGTTGAATAAAAGAATTAGTTTCGCCCATATTTATATATATTTCTGAAGTTTAGTTGTATTGAATATATGATGACACACCTAATGGGAGGACCATACAACAGATTTGAAGAATAAATTCAAATGCAGTGTGAACAACTTCATTGGAACCTGTGAGAACTCATCAACCTCGCGTAATGGCTTTTGGACTGTTACACGACTTAACCTCCAAAGAAGAGAAGAACTAAGTCTTACTGCTTTTCTCCGTTTCGCTGCATATGATTTCATGATATACTGATGCGGTTAACTCAACGGTGGAGCCAACAGTTAGCATGACAGACACCTCATGTGCCTCAATGTATTTTGAGTTGAAACAACAAATTCATCAGCGTTATCTATGAGTTTTCGTCGCCACAGAAAAAGTAGACAGTGTTGCTTTCAAGGGCTGCCTACCTTTCGATATACTAACACAGCGGAAGATAACTTCATACAGAACGCGCAAGATGTGGTAGAAAAGTACTAAAACCGATAAAAGGGGCTTCGCCCCCGCTTGCCATTTTGTGTAAAAGCCTTAAATCAAATAATTTGATTGAAAATCACCAAGTAGTTTAAATTTAGAAAATTCTACAGAATTACGAAGAACGCTGCTTCTTAGAGGCGGAAAAAATTATCGGAAGGCTCCAAGAGTCTGAGGCTTGTTGACATAAACTCTTGACTAAAACACCCACAAAAAGTAGTCTGGAAGAGTTAAATCGTAAATAAATCTTGTCGGCTAGTGGAAATTGCCAAAAAAAAGAGATTAGGCGACCTGGAAATGCAGTTATCAGAATTTCAGTTGTGGATCATGCAGTATGCGCTGTTGCTCCATTCTGTTGAAACCACATGTTCTCTAGCCTCAATTCATCCAATTGAGTGAGAAGAAGGTCGTTGAGCATGGCTCTGTACCGCTCGCCGCCCACAGTAGTCGTTTAGTCCGTTTAGGGTGTGATGGCTCTTCGTGGGTTTTACGCGGATTTTCGGTGCCCAAGAAGCGATAATTTTGCTTATTCACATATCCATCACAGAGGTGGAAATGGCCCTCGTCGCTCATGATGATTTTCTATAAAAGTTGTCTCCCTCGTCATCGAGATTTAGAATAGCTTGAGCGTAGGTTACACGCGCTTGGCGGTCAATATCTAACAGCTGATGCACTGTCTGCACTTCGTTAACCTTCACTTTGTCGCCAATAAAAAAGTCTTAATTTTGACAGTAAACACCCGGGTATAGAAATATAACTCTCATATGTTTTGTATGGGCATTTTTTTTTCTACATTCAGTTTTGTTTTTTGTTGGGGCTTTATGGTTTGACGTGCCTTGGACGACGGTAATGATGCTGATTATTTACCCAAAAACAATGCTGAGGAATCGGATGCAGAGGTTGAAGATGTTATTGCGGAAATAAACGAGAGCAGTGACTCTGAAAATGGTGAAGCAGAATTGATCGCAAATGTTGATGAAATGGTAGACAGCGAAGAAGTGGATCAATTTTTGGACTTATCTTATGTTGGTAAAGATGGGACTCAATGGAAGAAAACAAGGCCAAACTTGCAGCGTATGCCAGCGCATACGGACTTCTGATTCTTATTGGGAGTCACCGATCAAATTACGAGGCTGTTGATCAACTTTGAAAAAAGAATGCTTTTCCGCTATATCGAGCAACTATGTCTGTTCGGCGGTTCTACAACATAAAGAGGTTTATTTGCTTTGATTTCGATGCCACGAGACAAGCAAGAGGGAAATTTTCGAAATGCTGAACGCAAATCTAAAGGACAATTTTAGGCAATACAGTTCTATAACAATAGATGAGCAACTATTCCCTTTTATAGGTCGCACCAAATTCACTCTATACATTCCATCAAAGCCAATAAAATATGGGATCAAGATCTGGTGGGCCTGTGATTCGGACACGGCATATCTATTGAACGGGCAGATTTATACTGGTAAAATTGGCAATATCCGAGATAGAAATCAAGGCGAGCGTAATGTGGAGTATTTAGTCGTTCCTTATAAAATCACTGGCAGAAATGTGAAGGATTTACTGGGATGGAATCTCTCTGTGGTCGGCACCATGAAGAAAAACAAGCGCTGTATCCCTGTCGAATTCAATGCTTCGAAAACTAGAAAGGTTTTATAAACTACCTTTGGTTTTGGAGAAAAAATGGTTCTTTGCTCCTATGTGCCACAAAAAGACAAGGCTATCGTATTATTGTCTACCCAACATAATGAAGATACTCGTAGTGTTTCTGGGCCAAATCTGAAGCTGGACATTATTCTATATTCCAAAAAAATTAAAGGTGCAGTTGATACGATGGATAATGATGCTATTCCAGTATACTACGAACAGAAAAAAAAATCGATGGCCACTAGCGATGTTCTCCAATATAATTGACACAGCAGGGCTCGCAGCTTACATAATTTTTACGAAAAATAACCCGTCAAGCAAATATACTACTTTATAATTTCCGAACAAGCCGATGAAGGTAGTTTCTGCAAGAATTGAATGAAGACTTTTGCATTCCAGTCATTAATAAAAGGGCTCAAATTCTTAGAGATATGAACCACTTTCCAACAATTATTGCGTGGCACGTCATCTGGTCTATACTCCGGTATCTTTTGCAACATGTTCAACCACAACTGCGATATTCTTAGCATAACGGCTGCTCCGGGCCGGCATCTGGTGTTGTCCCATAAGCTTCTAAGCGAGCGGCTAAACATAGTAGTGTTTGCCCAATTGGTGTCGGACGACCAGGAAATCGTGTATTTTTTATGTGCTTTCCTCTCAAATGTCAGCGTTGAATTGATATTTGTAAAAATTATAGCATTTTCCGATAGGGTGATAGTTTTTGCGCCACTTGGTACTTGCATACGCAGAGACCTTGCTTTGGTAACACATAAAAAAGTAGCTCAACTGTACAAATTTGGCCAATTATTGGGCTCTTTGCAGAGCGGTTTTGATTAAGTTGCATGTTCCCCGTCGGTAGGTTCCCGCAAATAGGTGCAAAGCTTAGATTTATACCCAAGCTACCACATACCGGGTTGAATGTCCCTATAATTAGACTCACTAGTATAAAACTGTTCTATATTGTACATTTTTTAATAATAATTTCCCGTTTAAAATAACATACTCCGTATACCTATCAGTTTGTAAAACAAAAACAAACAGAAACAATTTAACGAATTCGATACCGACCCCAAACTCAAACTCAATTTATACAATCACAACAATCGGACAGAACTATCTCAGACAGTCCCATCCCTCAATATGAATTCCAATTCAATGCTGATATCATTTATAAATTTCCATTTCTGCGACCCAGGACCAAACTGAACCCGAAATGTTGACCCAAAAACAGAAACAGAAAAAAATGTTAACCAATCCACAGCAGTGGCAGTCAGCAACATCACAAAAGTCACAACAACCTTCAAAAACCATCCGCAAAAATATTCATTATGATTCCCCAATATCCTAAATAACCAATCAGCCACCGCTGAACATCGACCTTAATCAAAATGTCAAGCCTGCTGCTTCTCCTGTCAGAGCAGTCAGAATACGATCCACAAACCACTGGTCCACTGCACCCCAAACAGAACAACTGAATAAAATTTGTTTGAAATTTTTATTCCGCCTTCCCTATGTGATGTTGGTTGTTTGATCAACTGTGATAGGGATACGAGCGACGGTAGTAAGAGGGACGTATAAAAAAACAAAAACAGAGAATATCCTCTTTGACATGGACAGCATATGCAAGGAAGTTGCAAACTATTCTACGTCAAATGTTTACCATTATCAAATGTTTTATTGATTTGATTTCAACAAACCAAAAACCATATCTAAACAAAACCAAGCAGACATAGAAATACTACAAAAATGATGGTAAGAGGTAGCCAGGATCCCAAAGGATTTATGGTTTGAAAGAAAAATCACAACAACACTTCGACACTGTTGGCTGAACGCGAGTGTTGGAGTGTGCCGATTTCTGCCACCCTCACATGTGCTGCTGGTAGGTACATGAAAAATTCATAAACTTAATCAAAAAATTATTGGTAAGAGTATTCATCATCAGTGCGCCACTATTGGAATCTTCTGGCACAACTGTATCCTTGTTTCAATTGAGAGGGTAACGACAAAGTAGCGTGAGAGTTAGGGCAGCCCTATAATAACACTCATGTAACTTGTAACCATTCTCTGGACCAAAATCTCATGAATATCAAATCAGATAAAAATATCCTTTTTCAAACCTCTTCACACCTTATCAAGGATCGACCCATGCATAACAGGACACAAAACCCAAAGGCAAAGCAAAAGAATGAGAAACGAAAGAAAACAAACCGCAATGCCAATGAAATCTATTTGCATTACCACGCGTAAAAGCAAATCTTTGATGGGGGGGTTTAGATAGATTCTTTAGAAAGGATACTATGCTAAAAGGACGAACAAATTCACACTTCTAACTTTTTCGCCAAATCCATCAGTTGAAGGTTGAGTCTAAGACTGAAGTAGCTGGAAAATCTGCAAAAGAAATCACAATGCGGTTGAAGGAAATGCTAACAAATGACACACAATTTCTTTGCTCAATCTTCGAGTCCTTTTTTTTTTTTTTTTGTTTTTTTTTTTTTGAGAATGAAAACGAAGCGGAAGAAGAAAAAATAAACGAAAAAAGAAATCCCTAAATGTGTGGGTGGATGGGAGGTGGATGGAGAGTGGATAAATGAAACTAATATGCGACTGGCAAATTTTCACACTACACACTCCACTTACTGTGTGGCATGTCCCGCCCTCTGATTTGGTTTGGCTCCCCTTCTCCACCTTCTGTTCAAGTTGAGTCTCCTGTTACTTTGTCTGGGCCAAGATTGAAAGGTCCTGTCATTTAAATATATATCCTTCATTTCCCTGATTTGGAAGAGATCTTTCTTTGCATACATATCTACCCTTAGAATAGGGTGGATGAAAGGGATATATTATATGCGAAAGATTGTTTATCACTTGCTGTTGCTACAGCTTCGGTTTTTGTTGTTGGTGTTGTTGTTGTTGTTTGTTTGTTGGGTTCCTGTTTGGTTGCGTTACAAATTAGCTGCTACAGGATATTATGCTCGTAAGCTACACATTCGTACATATACCAGGACTATGTGGATTTGATTTTAGAGATTGGAAAGAGAGACAGTTGGGCTTACAAACATACACACATAGGAGGCTCATGGTGTTGAAAACTGTGTAAGTGCGTTTCCGTAATTTGTGGCGAAATTTATGACTCTGCCTTGTGATATCATTTTTTTTTTGCTTCTCTGAGACGTACCCCATTGTCAGATGGAAGTCAAAATGAATGTCAGTGTCACGTTGGGGTATCCTGTCATGAGTGTCTAAAGACTGATTACCGGCTTAATATCAGGGTGATACGTAGTCTCTTTGACGAAAACAGGAAAAAGGTCATCGGCTTTGTCGCAAGGCGGTGGTAGTAGTCTACGTTTTCAAATAAGAAAAAATTGGTTCACCCAGATGCTGATAAATTGAGTCTGTTCAAAGAAATTTGTAAACAATTATTTTTTTTTGGGTGAAGACCTTCTAAGAATCGATAATCATATTCAAGAGGATAAGAATAACATTAAAGTGATGATTTCTTAGAAATGATGAATTATTTCAACTTCACGGTGAACTACCTTGGTTGGTCATAAGGAAATGGTCTCATTTATCTGAAATATTATAGGTATCGATGAGATGCTCTTCGTAGGCGGAGATTTAAATGGCCACGTCGGAGAAACAAATGTTGATTATGAGGACTGCCACGGCGGTAAAAGGTTTGGAACCAGAAATTCAGCTGGCGAAGACATCCTTGTAGCGTGTAGGGCTTACGGCTTAACCATCTTAAATACAATGTTTATTAAACATGAACGACATCTTATCACCTATAGCAGCGGAGGCCACGAAACGCAAATAGATTATCACCTCTGCAAAATGTCGATGAGAAACCGTATTAAAGACTGTAAAGTAATACTTGGAGAATCGCTAGTAAGCCAACACCGTCTGCTTATTACAGAATTTTTCACAGCGGAACCACCGAAAACACGGGCATCGTTTGGAAAGCCAAAAATCCGGTGGTATAATCTATCGAAGGAACGAAGCGCAAGATTTATCGCACTGGCTAAAGAAGTACTTCACAATATAAACGGTATCGCAGACTCACTTAGCCCGCAAGAAATGTGGAACAGCATGCACGAGGAATGCATAACACTCGCAAAGTCCCATCTGGGGACTATATCGAAATACCATCACGTCGGCAAAGAAACATGGTGGTGAAATGACGAAACCAAACGAGCTGTGGCCGAAAAGAAGAGTGCATTCCAAGCGTAGACAAAATGTGATCGGAGCGACGATATCGAAAAAGATCGACTGTCCTGGCTCGAACTCGAGCGGCAGAAGCGGAAAACGTGTACCAGGAGTTGGAACAAATATCCTCACGATCGGCGGATAGAAGACAAGCTATCCAAGAAGTTCAAATGTCGTACAATACTAAAATGCCAAATATTTTTAAGCTCGCTGCACAGAGGAGAAAAAATTCGATGGAAATAACCTCGCCGAAATACATCAAAAACGCAGACGGTCGCTTACTAACAAATGAAAAGGAAATTTGTGATCGGTGGCTTGAATACTGCAAGGAGTTGCTTAACAAACAGTTTCCACGTGATATCGTGCCGACAGCTGGTCTATTCGAGGAGGAAGTTTCGGACTTTTCAATCGAAGAAATAAGTATAGCAATTGGAAAAATGAAGCGGGGGAAAGCGGCGGGACCAGACAGCATTCCATCAGAGTTTTGGTCGAAGATGGAGGCGATCGGCAGCGTTTGGCTATCGAAACTTTTAAATAAATTAAAATGTGGACTAACTTTGCTGAATCAATGGAGAAGAAGCTTCTTGGTTCCATTATACAAAAGAAAAGGCGACACTCGAGAATGCAACAACTACCGTTCAATCAAGCTTATGTCACACACAATGAAAATCGTCGAAAGAGTCTTAAACGAACGTCTTCAGCAAATAATAAAGCTCGATAATAGCCAGTGTGGATTTGTTGAAGGAAGATCGACGGTGGACGCTATCCAAAGCCTACAAATAATAATGGAAAAGCACCGAGATTCGTCTAAGGACTTACACATGGTATTTATCGAGAAAGCATTCGATCGAGTGCCTAAGGATCTCATATGGGCCGCGCTGAGGTCTCAAAACGTACGAGAAACGTGTGTTGTATGAATAATACAAGACATGTACGGAAACGTGAAAACTGCGGTTAAAAGCTCTGCCGGACTAACGAGAGAATTTCCAATTAATGTCGGAGTGCATCAGGGAAGCGTACTTAGCCCTTTCCTCTTTAACGTAGTATTCGACTATCTTTTAAAAGACTGCATGCGCGAAGCAAATGTAACGCCAATTCTCTTCGGTGACGACGCAGTTATACTTAGCGATAACGTCGAAGATTTACAGAATGCCTTAGATTCATGGAGAAATGCGCTAGAGAGAAACGGGTTTAAAATAAGTCGTTCAAAGACGGAGCATTTGACGTGCCCATTTGCGCATTCGTTGCGCCCTGTTCCGGATATAATGTTAGACGGAATAGTTCTTCCGAAAAGCACTATCTTTAAGTACTTAGGATCAATCGTTTACATGGAAGCGAAATGTGACGACGACATAAACCACAGAGTGAGTGTGGGATGGATGAAATGGCGGGAAAATTCGGGAATCTTTTGCGACCGAAAATTTCCACTTAAATTAAAGGGGAAACTCAAGACCACGGTTGTTAGACCAGCTCTTATATACGGTTCACAGTGCTGGACAATGTACGAAGCGTTTAAAAACAAAATGACGGCAGCGGAAATGAAAATGTTCAGGATGTCTAGTGGAGTCACTAAACGCGATTGTATTAGATCTACGCGTATAAGAGGAAGTCTACAGATAAAGAATTCGGTAACCGAACAGCTTGAGGCGAATAGAATAAGTTGGTATTGCCACGTTCAAAGAAGATCTGCGGAAAATCCGGTTAAAAAGGCACTATCAACTACGGTCACTCCAACTGTAAGAAAACGAGGTCGGAAAAAGAATTCCTGGATTTCTCAGATGGCAAATGCGCAACAACGCCTGGGGCTTACCACTGAAGCGATCCAGGACCGAGCATTATGTAGACGCGTTCTGCTGCCTGCGACATTAGCCAACCCCATAAGCGGAGCAGCAGCGATGCAGTAAAAATGGGAAACTCGTTACGCATAAGTTCGTATAACGAGGAAAGGGTTATTAAAAGGATAAGAAGAAGATTATAGGTATATGGCAACGCTATCTTTAATATAAGGCCGTCAACGTAGTCCTCCAAAAGGCTAAAAGTGTGAGAATTTCATAGACATACGACCTTATGTGTCATAGATTTCGGTATTTGCGATCCATCCTAAGGAGAGACGGTTTGGCGAGTGCCCTAAAATGTGAATCTGTCTTCCGGATTGCTTAAAATTGCTAAAAAATGTTTCAAAGTTTTGACGGTTTATTAACTCACCCCGGTTTCGCACGGTAAGTTGGTTAATGACACGGGATGCATTATTTTGGACATTCATTAATCCGACCTTATTTCATGAATGAACTACTATTCAGTACTTGAGTATAGAGTCGTAAGATCGAGAGAGCACGTAAATGACATAAATTTCCGCGGTCTAGAAGAAGCCCTCGTTGGGACCTGAAAAAGAGCCAGCTTGTAATTGCAAAGTTTAATTTTTTTAACACTAAGCCACCAGAACAACTTGCTAACAAATAAAAGCAAAATTCCTGACTTTCGTAGAAACACTAAGATAAGTCGTATTTCGGCAGATGAATTCCAAAACACAATACAAAAGTCAAAAAATGACCAGCAACATTTGCCACTTGGAGGAGCCAACTTACACATATTTTTTTAGGTCGTCCCTTCAGTATGCATATAGACTTTATTTGGGCAAGAAATTGTAAGCTCTTGGCATATAAGAAAACAGATTGCAATCATTTGCGCTATGACTATTGCAACGGCAACGTCATATTCATTCACGCTCAGATTAGGTAGTCGGTATTATCACAGAATGATACTTTGCTCCACCAATGATGCAAGGGGAAAACTCTATTAAAAAAATTGAGATAAAATGTTGCAAGAAAAAAACCTGATAGAACCATTGATTCTAAGAAGCCTTCAAAATTGCGTCTCTTTTGGGTTGGCAAGCACTGGGAAAGTGCGCACAAAGACGCTGGTATTATGAAAAGAGAGGTAATATTTGTCATGGGAATGGACAAATGTCACAAGGAGCGATATCAGATGAATACGGAGCTTGCGGAATGGTATAAACGTTGTCTTTGATCAAATAGTCGCGTGGAAGATGAGATGTGTGAGTCGGTGCGTTGTCGTGGTAAAGAAATTACGAGTTCTTTTTCCACAATTCCACAATGCCTTAATACGCTCACTTAATACTGTTTCTCCTGGCAGAAGAAATTTGACCCATGTCTCATAACCGGTAATTAGGTATGCTTTCGATAACATTTTGGCTCAAATATAACATTTCTCTAGCAACATCAATGCGATGCTGTTTCTGTAAATAATCCAACATATTCGGCGCTTCAAGTCGTCCCATACCCAAAACATAACGCTCTGTAACGATCCGAACAAGACACAAAGACCGACAACCATTTCCCCGATGCTCAGACGACGATCTACGTTAGTCGTACTGGTGGACAGACGACCGAAATGGGGGTAATCATCAACCAAAGTACCTACGCCCCGCTTTAAACTCTTGTTACCACTCAGGCGCTTGTGTTTTCTACATTGTCAAGTCCACATAGGTTTCTGGTAAAATTTTCAACGCATCCGAACATGACATTTTGTTAAAAACACAAATTCATTCTTCAACTTGATCTAGTACGCCATTGCAAAATTCGCAAAACACAACAATCACTGACTTGTTTAAAAAGCTATCAGGCAAAAACTCGCGACAAATGACGCTCAAACAGATATTTGAAGCCTAGTCGGATAAAATTAAAAAAGGATAAGGTGTCAGAAAGGGATTGGATTTGTGCTCGTCTAAGAGCAACCTTCGAGGGCTTCACCAGACGTGAGAAAGAAAATTAATTAACAGTCAGTGCTTAGGATGTTTAAAAAATACTTCTCCCAACCCAAACTTCACATAGGACAAAACGAAGCATTTGTTGGTCACTCGTTCAAATTAATAGAGATATACTCGTAGCTATACCTTCAACTAAGTGCAACAACGCTTTCAAGCTGACATAAGATACCATCTACAGAGACGTGGTATACAGAGCCATGTTTGGTTTTGGCACTTTGCCGAATTCAGAACATTTCCAACCGTGTATAAGTCGGAACTACGTCCACCAACGTTATGAGCTGATCTGATTTCTAAAATGTCAAGTTTAAGAAAATTGAAAAAAAACGTGACCCTGGGAACAATTTTCCATAGCATGCATACATTAGAACCAACCAACGACCTTTACTGTGATAAATTATTCTTTTTTCACCCCACCTTGTCAAGCGTATACTTCCAGAGAACAAGCTAAAGCATCAATGTCATCATTTCAAACTTTAGTTTTAGCTGGAGTACTTGCTGGCAAGTAGTGTAGTAGTATTGGCCGCAAAATATGATTTCCTGATACAGATGCTTGCTGTCAAAAATCACAACTTTTCAAACCCAAAAATCCGTCATGAAGTCACTACCTTGCGACAAGCGCATTTCTGCATCGACAACCATATGAATCAATTCATCCAATCAAAAGAACGCTTTAAAGACATGCGGATCAATCCCCAGATCACGTGCAAGTGTGACCTTTCGCTATTTATTAACCCATTAAGTAAACTATAACAAAAGTCCATATGATAAGACTACGAAATGAAATTGTATTGTTGGAATAAATACATACGCGAATACTATAGTCAAAGAGAAGTCATGTCCATAGATGTTGAAATTTTTCAAAATTACAATTTTAATCGATTCGAAATCAGCTTAGTGAATTTATTATGAGTTTTAAAATTTTGAAATGGGAATGCGGAGATAAAGTGTTTAGGCTGTGTTCAAGAATGGGCAGAACATGTCATAGTCGCGAAGAGGGATTACCTCCTTGTTGGAAGATGGGCAGCCCTGGTAGCTACGATGGCTACTATCGACAACAACATCTGTCGCGTTGTGTAGTTCGATTTTTAAGGAAACTTTGAGTGATCTGTTACTTGTTGTGCAAAAGTGACGTTAGCTATGGTTGATAAAGCTATCATTTGTCATTTTGAACGCTCGATTCATTGAGTGATTTTTGATCCCATTTAGAAAAATTTAGGAACATTAGTCATCTAACACTCTTCAATTCTAACTCAAAGGGACAATTCAGTGGAAGAAGGCCTCGCAAAATTTCCACGAGTAGTCGTATACTGCTACCAGAAACGCAAAAGATTAAAACCGAAACTTTGAAAAAATCCATAAAAGACTCCTCAGTTGATGTGTCAGCTTTCGCTCCACAACAACATGGAAGCTCCTGTAGGACAAAAAGTACCAACAAGCTCATGCTTGTGGCGCTGCTAAAAACACGAAAATCTGCTTTCTTAGGTAGAAAAGGAGTTTACCTACTTGAGCACCGGTGACAATTTATACAACGTCATGACTGTGCAGATCTCGGAATCGAATAATCGGGTAAAAGCTTTAACGCTTTTACAGCATTGATTACAGTATTTCAAAGCTGAAATGTATATTTTATATAGGTAAAGAGCAACGACAACATTTTCACTATCGCAGATTCGCTAAGCATCGTCGGTGTTTTTGTTTTTTTTTTGGCTAAAAAGTATTTACGGAAGCCCCAAACTGGATAACGGTTCGACCTTGAACGAGTTTGATGGGATGATGGGATTGATGGGATCCATACAAAGAACTGTATCCCTGTATCTTCATACTGAAATCATTATTACGGGCGATTTCAATACACACAATTCTGGGTGACTTCGACATTCCGAACAGCCAACACCCGAGGACGGTGTGTTGAGATCTTCGCTGCGGAAAACAACTCGACCCAGCTTGTAAAAGAGCCCACCAGAATCCCAGACGTTGATAGTCATACTCGTACCTCCAACACCCTGGACCTCTCACTCTGATAAGTACACTGTTTATGTGCTCTCACCTCTAGGCTCATTGGACCATTGTGTCATATCAGCTAAATTCTCGTAGATTGACCACACAGTAAGAGAAAAAGTCAATTAGAGCAGACTTAACACCTTCTTTAGGAATTTGAACTGGTCATTATGTTTCCTCGATACTGACGTAGATGCCGCTGCTGATATGGTAGCAAATATTACTCTTTTTGGAATGTAATCCTTTATCACCGGGTTAAGAGTATAAGATCAAAAGAAAAGGCATTGTACTATACGACTAGAGCTGTAAAGTAGCTTTCAGGGTAAAACAAATGCTCTTTCGGTCCTATAAGACGAACCCGACAGAGGAAACCGGAAAACATTCAAACGAGCCAGGAATGCCCTTCTTAAGCGTGTTAAATTTCTATACGACAAAAACCTGAGACAAGAAATACTCGTACTAAATTGTCCCAAAGAAAGTAAAAATGTTTGGTCGTTCGTCAAAAACATTAGGACTTCTGCCTCATCTTCCATCCCAACGCTCATTTAAAATGACATTTTGGCTGTCTGCTCTTTGGACAAAGCCAATTTGCTTGCGGTACTCCCCGCAGCTAACTCAACACTTCCAGACTGTGCTATATCTCCGCATACAGTACGTCGAATCTTCAATGGGACAAATCCACTCTCGCACTCGTGTAGTAGCAAGAGTACCTACTTAAAGATCTTCACATTCACAAATCCGCTGGTCCAAATGGTATATCTTGCCTTCTTCTTGGTATATCTTGTGTTCTTCTACACTGGCAAATCCATTGGCTAAGCTTATCATCAATCCTAATCTTAGGACTTTTTCCGAGCAGATGGAAAACAGTATTTGTTCAACCCGTCCCCAAAAAAGGCGAATCTTCTTTTGACTCCTCCTACAGACCCATCGGACTTAGGTCCCTTCTTTCCAAGGTCAGCGGAGGGCTGATAAACCGTCAGCATATGAAACATCCTGAAACACGAAAACTTAGTGTCATGTCTCACCCAGAAGTGAAACCAAAATCCATCTGGCGAAAGCAAGATAGTTGCATTGGAAATTTCTAAGTTATTTGACAAAGTTTGGCATCAGGCTCTTTTGTGGAAAATGCGTGCATTTGGGGTCGACAACTCTCTTCTTCAATGGGTTTGAAATTACCTTTCGATTAATTCAAGTTTAATTCAAGTTGACTTGGATGGTTTCAAGTCTGATATTAACAAAATAAATGCTGGTGTGCCCAAGGGCTCTATTCTGTCTCCGACACTCATTTTAATATTCATCAACGATCTCTTGTCTGCTACTTCTAATCCAATATATTCCCTCGGTAACAACAGTTCTCTCTGCTTTTCACATTCATTTTTAAACTCACGGCCCTGCAGCATATGGTAAGCTCATTAAATTCCGATATTTACAGCATAACCAATTGGGGAACTATCAACAGAGTGGAATTTAATGCTACCAAAACACAATGCTGTCTGCTGTCGCTAAAGCGAAATTCAAATACCCAGCCATTATCCATGAATGGCACTTGCTTCGTTGAAACCGAGTAACTTTTCCTTCTCGGTATGTCTGTCAATGACAACTTACGTTGAAATGACCACATTTTCGAAGTGGCCAAAAATTCTACGAAATGTCTAGTTTTCCTCAACTTCGACCACTGAAGTAATGTCTCCTGCCTCACCTTGTCTTATCGCTATTCTTACCACCAGTACTCCACAGAAATTGCTAGTTGGATTCCACCCCTTCAAACCTCCAACCGCAATACCCGTCTCGCTACGAATTCTCACCAGTATACCCTTAAGCTCTGGAATATCGTGATTCTTTCCTAAGCCCAACAACTTGCTCATGGAATGTCCTACCGAGCGCTTTATTTCCTGGACATAACAACCATCAAACATTTAAAACCAACGTACAACGGTACCTCTCTTTTCCCCCTCCCTCAATTTCCTTCGCTCGCGCCGTGCACACAACCAACGCGAGGCGAAAAGAGGAATCCACAACCGGGAACCCAAATTAAATCCCCATCCCGGGCATAACAATGTGTCATCATATACCTTTAGAAATTTGACTTTACAAATGACAAACGAAATTTGCAAAGATACAATAATGAATTCAACAACACTGACCTCAATAAAACGGCCAGAGCTCTCAAACTTAGATGGGTCGGACAATGATAGCGCGGCGAATGAACAACAGCGTTCGAAGTCTATAAATTCATCGAAGATTGACAATATAGGGCATAGCGTGGTCACGGTTCAGGGATCTCAATTAACTCTCCTAATTGAAGAGACAATAAACGAAGGATTGCGCCAAATATAATTTTTAAAAGGCGAAGCATCGTAGTAAAAAAAAAAAAACAAAGATACAAACGGTACAAGAACTTAACCATGGTATCAAACGTCACAATATGATGAATCTTGGCCTCCCTTTGTTTTTAGTTTTTATATTTCGGTCGTTACTATACATACTTAGAAATAAATCTGATCGATGCCAAAAAAAACTCTTCAACGTGGGAACATTTACGTTCAAAACCACATCGAAATTCGTGCACTAATTCTTTTACTATATGAAACCACAGTGCCTAGCACTTATCATCATTTCTTCATCAGCAGCTTGTTTTTGTCTTGGAAAGTGACAGTTGTAGAACAACACTAGTGACCTAAAACCGCCACCACCAACTGAATCCCTATCTCTTAGTACTAATCGATGTGTTGCACGGCCAAAATCTTATCTCATTCTCTGAAACATTGCCAATTCTCATGTCTCTACCACAGCGGGCATCCCTTCGTAACCCGAATTTACAATTTGTACACCACCACCCAAAATATTTCTATCTAAAACAGGTACTATTAGCAGAGCCAAAATAAAATAGAACCCATCACTGACTGCCGGTGACAGGTCCTTTCTCAATCTCGAAATTCGAAAATATTATCTTTCCATTAGACGTAGTCAGTTAGGGACTGAGTTGGTATGTAAGCTAAGCACTACTGATTCTCTACTAAAACCCGGAAACAAGTCATAAAAAATACAAAAAATAAAAATCCGTCAAGAGCGAAAAGAATTTTCTGTTTTTTTCTTTTTTAAATGAGAAACTACAAAAAATCCTGTCACACGGAACAGAAACAACAGCCATTACTTTAATTAAACAGCCCAAGGGGTGAAAACACTCCTGGAGAATGAGATGAGTGCGAGATATGGATGAAGTGGAGGCCAAAGGAATTGGAACCAGGTTGAGGTGGAAAAAAGTGAAAAAAACAAAGAAAAATACAATCAAATTGTCAGTTATGGTGGAATGTTAACGGGAGATGAGCACGAGTATGTGGGATGGCATTACGACATCGTTTCACCCCAAAGCACAGCATCATCACTGGGGACGCTGTCATCATTGCCGTCACCATTTCGCTATTATTATCGCTGTTGTCGTTCTGTCGTAACATCAAACCTAGGCAACATCACAATAAACAGTAGAAAAAACCCAACACTGAGTATCTAGCTTCGAGCACCAAGCACCCAATTGCAGACACCATAACCAGCATCAGTGCCAGATACACTACCAACACTCTAACCCCACATCACTCTTGGCCCAGACCTGATGGTGAATAGGTAGTTGGCGAGGAATTTTCCAATTTACTTGTGCATCCTTGCGAAAAGATCGGGTTACTCTTCAACGCATTTGTACTGTTTTAGTCTTTTAAACAGGATGAGGGCCAGCCAGCTCTGAAATATGACACAACGCGCAGCCAAAGTGCTGCAGACAGATTTTTCTTTCACATTCTGATTTCTGATGCCGGAGTTGACAATGTAATCAGAAATTGTCCGGCGATTGGTTATAAAGGATTCTGCTTGACCGGAAGTCTTAGATTTCAAGCGCAAATGACAGCTGGTCCCTGTAAAATAGTTGGCGTAGGTTAACAGTTTGAACGGACACCAGACAAGAAGATTGAGTTACAGCAAATTCATCTCAATGAAAGGGTAGTGACTGAATCAGAAGCTGGAAAATCGAATCTACTTAGGAATTTACAACGTTGTTATACCTATGTCACTTGAGGTTTGGGAGGCGGAGTTATGTCAGATATTTTTTACAATTTGCAGATATGAAATAATATCGATCCGTAGAAAATACCAAGCATCATAATCCAGACATATTTAAGATACACGCTCATTGTTTTCTCCGGAGTGCCATGACAAAAGTCCAGGAACGTTAGAACCCAACAATTCCTCCTAATTGAAAGAATCAATAATAATTTTGATAATGGCATTGAAAATGAAGAGTTGAATTGCTAGAGCAAGAAAATTAAAAAGACTACCTGCTTCCGATCAGGAGCCTTGGGGCATACCTGAATTTGTTTTGCGGATATCAAACTCAAACCAGTCCGAGACAACATGAACTGAATGTTTTGAAAGGCAATTTCCAATCCATCGAAGAAGAGATTCACCAATTCAAATCTCCTACAGAAGGAGGAGCTCTTATGTAGGACAGCTAGTAAGGAAAGTCTACACATAATGTCTGGCAACGGACTTAGGCTTACTGACTGCTAGCAAGCGCACGATTTTCTCATCTTTGTATAAACAAGGGGGGTCGTTGGCTCATACAACACTTAATTAAATCGATTACACACCAATAAAGGTAAAGCATATCCCCGGTATTCTTATCGTTCGAACGGAGCTGCAAGGTCCGGAAGCATTGCTGCAGCGAAAGGCGAGAGGGGCTAGTGAGCTTTACGAGCTGAAGATTTGGGACGAACAACAACGGCTTCTACAAAAGAAGAAAAAGGAGCACGAGAAGCACTCGGTCGCACTATTAAAAAGTTGTACCTTACCTATAACATGTGGAACTTCTACCAACAGGAAAAATAGCGTTTCAAGTCAAGAAAACTCGTACAGCACCCTGTGGATATGAAGAACGACCTTGCAAACACGGCCGGTACTGAGAATATGAAAAAACTATTTCCGCAGACTGACAACATCTCGTTGTCAGGCAAAATATACCATTCAACTATACGATGATAGGTAAAACTTCCGTCCACCTAACTGCAGTAAGGATAGCAATATCTAAGCTGAATTCAAAGAAAGCAGCTGAACCTGACATCTTACCGGCCGAGGTATTTAAGCTGCTGGAAAAAAATTTGTGTAGAGCATATATCTACTTATTTCTCAAATCTGGTTAGAAGAATGGATGCCAGATAAATCGAATCTCAATATCGTTTGCCCAGTCTACGAAAAAGTAGATCCTCTTAATTGGGCCAGGTAAAGAAGTATAAGTCTCCTCAAAATCGCATACAGCATCTTATCTGTCATATTGTGTGAACATCTGAAACTCTTCGTCAATAACTTGATTGGCCCCTATAAGTGCGGTTTCAGATCAGGAAAGTTCCCAATCGACAAAATCTTAACAATACGACAGATGTTGGAGAAAACCCATGAGCTTCAGATCGATACCCAGCAGCATTTATAGAGACATGGCTATATAGGTAAAGAGCAATATCTAGTATAGGCTACCCGGCCAAGCTTAAACATCTGTGCGGAATGACGACTAGGAACGCTCACGTCGGAAGCGACTTACCTGAGAATTTTAACGTCAAAAAAGGTTTTGTGACGCACTGTCATGTGACCGACTTAACATCAGCTTATTGAAATGAAAGCTGGCAGAAAGGTATATATGTAAGGGTAAGTACAAGCCGTCAACAAGAAGAAAAAACAACATAGACGAATTGAAGAGAACATTGCTATCTTTAGCTACGATTTTAGGTGGCAATAGACTCTCTATGCCTAGGCTCTGCTATAAATTCTGCCAACCTCAACGCAGAAATATAATGAAATCAAGGATCACTCTAGCCAATCGCTATTTTCTTGGGCTGACAAATTGGGTTCTCTTTCACATTTATAAGACCAGTCCTATTTTATGGTGCTGTAGCATAGAGTCTATCAAAAGCAGAAGATATGCTCAGTCGTTTCGGGAGAAAAATTCTTCGAAAATATATTCAGTCCCGCTTGCGCTGACGCGCTTTGGAGGAGAAAATTCAATGACGAACTATACGAGCTGTAGAGTTAAATCGATAAAGTGGGAGAGTTACGCATCTGCAACCAGCACAGGAAAAAAACATGTAGAACGAGTAGACACCAATGATCCGGCCCATCTGATTTAAGTTTAATTAGATCAGAAAAAAAATGTTGACTAGAAATATCTCCTGGCTGGCTTTGTTCGCAAATGATTTCGCACTGGTTATGGCGAGATGCGTTGATGAGCCGAGCACAGAATACGGTGGATGGTTGCTAGAATGGAATACTGTCTGAAGAATGACGAGTTTGAGTTGGCGGTCCAAAAAACGGATGTGGTGATCCTAACTAGGCAACAATGGTTCAGTGGAGAGCCCGATACTTCCCTATCTAGGTAAATCTATGCAAGACTTACCTTTGATGAGCGGAAAAGGAGGGCGTCTAATATAGCCACAACCGTACTATCTAGACTAATGCTCTATGTTGGTGGCCCGAGAGAGATCAAAAGAAGGGTATTAGCGTCGGCCGCTAACTCTATGTTGTTGTACGGCGCTAAAGTGTGGGCGGATAAGCTGTCGAGTTCTCTGAAAGCGACTGATCTCGGTAAAGCGTGGCGAGTATTCAAATCCTGTGTGCTTTCCGCGCTGTCTCAGCAGCAGCTGTTATGGTGATAGTGGGAATCGTACCCCTCGTGTTACGTGTTTGGCAACATAGATATAAATTTCTATCGCTGGACTCTGAACAAGATAGCGATAGTAGAAGAAGATTGTTGGTGTGCATGCATCAGGATTGGAATGACGAGGCTGTGGGGAGGTGTACACACCGACTCATACCGACGCTGAGCCCCTAGCCGGAGAGAAGTCATGTTGAGGTGAACTACAATCTCACACAGCTTCTCTCTGGACATAGGCAGTTCAACGCATATTTACACCGCATGGCAGTAAAATCATCACCCATATGGATGATGGCTTTACGCCGAGGTGGAGGATACAGTCGAGCACACATTCTTTGTTTGCACAAGCTGGCATCAGCAACGACAGACAGGTGTTAGATGACCGGCTATGCCTGATTATCACGCCCGAAAATAACGTTTACACTATTAGTTGGGAAGCTGCATGGAGGACCGTTGGTATGTACATTCAGTCGGTAATATCCGACAAATAAAGGGAGGAACGGGCCATGGATAGGCCTCTGCTTCCTCATGTGTAGATTTGGTTCATACCAAGCCAAGTTGGGTTGGTGATGCATATCTCTGACTCTCCACTGATAAGAGACCACTATATTCCTTGGGATACTTGTGGTGGGCGGCTTTCAGACTAAACGGCGGACTTCCTCGTTACGGTCGATTAAAATTATGCGGAAAGAGGGGGCTTTAGTTAGTATCAAATTAATTCTATCTACATACAGTTCTGTCAACAAAAATTAGTCCAATCTCTGTCCTATTTATCAAAATTTATATATCTGTCCTTTTTTTAAATAAAATGTATGTATGCACTTATACATATACATATTTATTATCTTTCCATTCTTACTAGAGATTCTCGTAGGAATATGAAGTGAACCACTGAACAACTGTTAACTAAATTTGTTTTCTTCACCAAGATGGATCTCCAACTTTGATTGAAATGCAAATTGCTGCTTCTCCCTTGCTCTCAATTCTCTCACTTATCTATTGTACTTTGCAAAGTCCGATAACCAAAAAGAATCCCAAGGCAAACCAAAGAATAAAAAGACAAATAGAAAGGAGAAAAAAAAAGTAAAGCTGTTCCCAAATAATTATCCTGAAATCGCGAATCCACATAATCTGCAACTTTTCAAGAAAATTTCAAATTACCATGGCTCCAGCCGAAAACCACAAGAAACCACAGCATCTGCGAGCACAGTGCATCTCTATCAAAATATTTATCGAGATTCTTCCTAAAGAATATCCTCCCTCAACCCCACTGAGGGTTGGAGTTGGGTAGTTAGCCCCAGAAAAAGACTAAAATTCGGACGCAGAACAGAAATCTTAGCACTCAACTTCGATATCTCGTTCTTAATTTACTCTCCACAAAGTAATTTGCATGAAAAATAATCTAAAAAATATTCCAACTCCTTCCACTTGAAAATTCCCAAAGGAATTTACCACCAAATGACAACAACAAGTAGAACAAAAGCCAACAAAAAAGGCAAAGCAAGAGAAATACGTACTACAAGTACTCGTTTATAGTAATTTTCCATCGTAAAATTAACTGCAGTTTATCTATACGCTCTCAGATACTTTATGTGGTGGATGCTGTTTGAGAGATAAGATCATGACATACAACACTCTCTCAAGCTGCTTTCATTTAAAAAAAAATGCATCAGTCAATTCGTCTTGGAAAATATCTTCTCCAACGATATACAAGCTTCAAATGGCAAACAATAACCGTAGTGGTTGGAACAAAACTTACTAGCATGCGGTTTGTTTTCATATTCATTCGCTTGAGAGTGATGGTGGCTCGAGAGTGATGGTGATGGTGGAGCTCGTGGGTAGTTCGTATCTGTTTATAAATTCAAACAAAAACTTTTGAATGTTTTTAACAAATTTTCCAACAACTGCCAGTTCTACCACTGCCAGACAACAGCCACCACAAGAAGAGATAACAACTCTAAAGACTCGGGACTTCTTCATCTTCTTCCATCGCGTAAAGTATGTACAAGTATGAGTAGTCTCAGCGCAGAAACTTTTGCCAAAACATTGCAAAATTCTAATGTAAACTTATGGCGAAGGGGAAGGAATTTCGAGCCCTCCTCCTTACGCTCTTGCTGCCGCTTTAGCGCAAATTGAGATGAAAGACCTAAACTACCTCTCATCAAGTTGCCATTTATCAAAACCTCCTTCTCATGGTTTGGCGGCAATGGCAATAGTGGTGGTGGTAGTTGTGTGTGGTCTTTGTCGATCGGCCTCCACAAATTGGTAAATCGAAGGACGAGAGCTGTAATCCAACTCCAACCACCAGTACCATCATCCTTCTCGACGAAAACAAAACTTTAATGAGTGCAATTTCGCCATAGTGTATGTGTTACAATGGAATAAGTGTGTATGTTGTAAGGACTGGAGGAGTCCGCGAGTAACAAAACGACGAACGATAAGAAAACTTTTGCTATTGTTAAAGTTGGTCCGCGCGCTCTTCGACAGTTCGGCAGTTCGGCAGTTCAGCAGTTTAGGACTACCTCGAGTTGTGGTAGTTTCAAGAGCTGGTTTTTTCCTTCCCACCCTCAAGAATCGATTTGTTTAATGTTTTTGAGATTTCCGCGGAAACTTTTGCCATTCCATAGAAACTCTTTGGAGACTCTAGCAATGAGTCGTTTTGGTGTTTTTGGATTTTTTAGTCTGGGGAACTACACTATAAATCCAGGATTAAGTCCAAAGTAGTGCGTGTGATTACAAATGATTGAAAGGTATTGATGTGTAAACTGAATAAGTGTTTGTAAATGAAAGATATATACGGGTTTCCTATGTATGTGTGGATTTTGATTCTAACATAATTGTTCGGGGATGCAGAATTAAGGTCATTATAACGTATACACCTCCTAGAGGGTTTCATACGGCTGTATTTAAAAAAAGAAAATCTTTGAAACTGTTATTCCTAAAAATAATAAATTAAAAAATTGACAATTACAAACATGAACGAGGGAATTGTTTAAACAACTTTAGAAATTGCGGAATTTTTAAGGGATAAAATGAAGCAAAGAGAAAAAAAATAAGCCTGCTCGCACCTCCGTTTAGTCAGGCATTTGGTACTTGTTTGATTTGATTGTTGCATTTGAGTAATGTTAGATAAGGGTTGTCGCCTAGGTACACCTGAATTCATACTCTTTTTGTTTTATTTAGACAATTTCTTCATTACAGACTAACAAGCAGCATTTTTATGAATAAAATTTAAGTGGATATGTAAGTGATTGCACTAGTTGATGACCATCGAATTCACTAGTTTGTCTATTGCACTACCAGCTCAGGGGGCTTCGTACGTTGGAACTTTTAAATTACTTGCTTTCGTTTAGGAACTAAGATACCTTTTCATTTGTGTGCTGTATAAGTCTTTTCTCGTGAGCTGTTGCATACCTCTGATTTTTTGAAGCAAGAAATATTGCAATATCCCAAAAGTAGTAACAGTTTTCGGTCGCTCATCAAAATATTAAACAATTTTGCCTTATCTGCCATCCTAACGCTCATTTATAATGACATTCCAGCTGTCAGCTGTTTGAACAAGGCCAATCTGATTACTGCACACTTTGCGGCCAGATTACGCTTATACTTAAGTGCGCCGAATCTTGTGTGATATGAATTCGTTTTCGCACTAAAATAGCAGCGAGAGTACTGAAAGATATCAACATTCACAAATCCACTGGTCCAGATGGGATATCTTCCCTTCTTCTAAAGAAGTCTTCTTCCACGCAAGCAAAATCACTGCGAAAGCATTTACATCATTTCTACTCTTCAGGACTTTTTCCGAGCAAATGGAAAACAGCATTTGCCCAGCCTGTTCCTTTAAAAGGTGAATCTCCAACTCCCTCCTCCTTAGATTCATTGGTCATTTAATGGCATGTCTCATAAAAAGTTGCAAAAGCAACGTAGCCGCACTTGATATTTTTAAAGTATTTAACAAAGCCTAGCTTAGTTCTCTTTTCGAAAATGGCTGCATGTAGTAAAGACTCCTTTCTTCTTTCTGGCATTAGAAATTAGCTTTCGGACATTTATCAAGTCTTGGATAGTTTCAAGACTGATAGTCATACAATAATTGCTGGTGTGCCCCAGGGCTTCGGTCTGTCTCCGATACTGCTTTTGATTTGCTTCTATGAGACAAGACTCTTCTCTGTTTTAATCTAAATTATTCCTTTGCTTATAACAGTGCTCTATGTCTTTAATATTCGTTTTCACGAACTCACGTCTCTGCTCTTTGGCTGTAGAAGAGGAACGGCAGTAAGAATTGCCATTCTCAGTTTGCGTGTTAATGGTAACCTTTGTTGGAATGACCACAAACTCGGGGAAATGTCTAAGTTTCCTAAAGAAACTCTCTAAGATTAGGACTCAATATATGTATAAGGCATTTATCTGCCTAAAATTGGAGTATAATGCCAACATCTGCTGAGGTGACCTCAAGACCACGTTGCACCTCTGGAACAATTGCAGCTCAGTTATAAAAAAGAGAGCCTCATTCGAAATCTTTCGAAATTTGACGATAGTCTCCGTTTGGTTTCCTTCGTCCTCAGTTCATGCGGTCAGAGTGGGGCGTCATACAACAGAACTGAAATCACAATTCTAGAGAGTAGAATCCTTTCTGAGCATTAAGGTTAACCAATCTTTGGGAGTATGCGCGACAGAGATCTAAGCATTTGTAAGCCTTTCTTGGTGGAATTGTCCATGTGTGTTATATACCGTAATAAGTTGTCCGATCGCAATTAATAGCAGTACCCCGCTGGGCACCACGATTGCAACGCACTCGGGTGATCCCAGAGCAAGCAGAAGTGCTTGTGTCAGAGCCCGACGGATTCCGGGGGCGGGAAAAATTAAGTTTCCAAAATATTTTCCTAAACTTCGGTTTGCAAGTTGGAACGTCGGATCGATGACCTCAAAGAGTTTAGAACTGGAAGCGATTATGCGTCGCAGAACTCTACAAATCCTGTGCGTACAGGAAACGAAGTGGTGTAATACAGGAAATAAAGCGCGTTTTCTAGATTTAAAAACTAAGGCATTTAAGATGTTCTACCATGGAACGGACAATGGACGAAACGGTGTTGGAATCGTTGTTGCAGCGGATCTGTTAAGCAACATCGTTGGTATCTTGAAAATAAGCGACCGCTTGATGAGTGGGATAAAATAAGTCGTTCAAAGACGGAGCATTTGACGTGCCCATTTGCACATCCGTTGCGACCTGTTCCGGATATAATGTTAGACGGAATAGTTCTTCCGAAAAGCACTATATTTAAGTACTTAGGATCAATCGTTAACATGGAAACGAAATGTGACGACGACGTAAACCACAGAGTGAGTGTGGGATGGATGAAATGGCGGGAAAATTCGGGAATCTTTTGCGACCGAAAATTTCCACTTAAACTAAAGGGGAAACTCTACGCCACCGTTGTTAGACCAGCTCTTATATACGGTTCACAGTGCTGGACAATGTACGAAGCGTTTAAAAACAAAATGACGGCAGCGGAAATGAAAATGTTAAGGATGTCTAGTGGAGTCACTAAACGCGATTGTATTAGATCTACGCGTATAAAAGGAAGTCTACATATAAAGAATTCGGTAACCGAACAGCTTGAGGCGAATAGAATAAGTTGGTATTGCCACGTTCAAAGAAGATCTGCGGAAAATCCGGTTAAAAAGGCACTATCAACTACGGTCACTCCAACTGTAAGAAAACGAGGTCGGAAAAAGAATTCCTGGATTTCTCAGATGGCAAATGCGCAACAACGCCTAGGGCTTACCACTGAAGCGATCCAGGACCGAGCATTATGTAGACGCGTTCTGCGGTCTGCGACATTAGCCAACCCCATAAGCGGAGCAGCAGCGATGCATTAAAAATGGGAAACTCGTTATGCATAAGTTCGTATAACGAGGAAAGGGTTAAGAAAAGGATAAGAAGAAGTTGTCCGACATTTCGCCGAGATACTTAGCCGCTTGCTTGGACCTGGTTATTTGGCTACTAACCTGAACACAACTACCGTCATCCCTCCAGGACTTCATCGTAGATGATATTCCAAATTACAATAAGGGCCCTAGGATCGATCGGTGTAGGGGTGTTGTAGTATTTTTCACTTTCATCTGTATTTTATCGGTACTTCCTATTGTTGAAATAGCTCGTCACTTTGTGCAATAAAGCCATCTTTCCCCTTCGATGGCGCCTTTTGTGATATCAACAGTAGATCTCATCGTTCTAAGGCCAAAAATTTCCTCGTTCCATCAGTAACACGGTGGTGTCTTCCTACTGTCTGTTCTTCTAGGCATGGGTGCATCGCACAGAGTGGTGATGGTACTTATGAAGTAATGTGCGAGGGTATCAACTATTCCACCAGTTTTCTTATCGAAAGTTCAGTCGCTTCACTTTGAAGCCCTAGGTCTTACGGCATGATTGATTTCCTTCTTTTGGTTTCCAATTGGTGGTAACGTGACCACTGTTGGCAATGCTTTATGATAGGAGAGCGAATATTTCCGGTAGGGTCTGCCCACTAGTGTAAGTGAGCCTGTTGGCCAATTCTGCGGACCACGCTTTAAAGTCGCCACTTCCAACCACTGGGGCTCTAAGGAGAGCGTCCACGATTAGATTGTTTAGGATTTCAGGCTGGATTTGTCATAGCAGCTGTAGAAATGGATCCCATTTATTTTCGCCCGGAAGTAACGAAGTAGTAGGTTGTTTGTGTCCTAGAAATCATAGCGTCTACATATCCTTCAGTGATTAAGATACATTTGGGATATTTTTACGATCTTATGTCGGTGATAGCTGGCATTTGTTATTGCCATATATGTATATACCTCATGTCATCTGGAAGACCTCTCATGCAGAGCATACAGGATGGTTCCTTGCCGCATTTCTTTGCTATATGGCCTTCTGTCTCACAGTTTGGAGCGGTCTTCTTCGCTTTTGTATTGCCAAGCTCAGTGACCAAACTCTTAACATTTAAGATATTTATTTTGCAGTTTCAGAAGCATTTTCAGCTTCTAAAACTATTTCTACGTCTTCGGCGAGGAGGCCGTTTGTTGCTGTTTGAGTTTCTTCATGAGCTTTTGGAATAGACGAAATATTTCCTGGTATTGATATAGTTAACCTCAAGTATAGTGTGGTTCGTGAGTGATCTCACATTCACATTACAAAGCTCTTGAACCCGGAAGTTTTTATACACGTCTCTTTAAGAATTAAAAAGGGGCCTCCCTTTTGTGTCTTCCTAATGTTTGGTACCGCCAATTCCCACTGTTTTCAGTTTTGGGTCAGCCTTTGCCTTGCGTAGTATCTCCGCATAGGAGATTGTTCCAGTCGGTTCCAGTCGCTTTGATTGATTTAGCAGCAATTCTAGGTTTTTTGAACTCTAGCTGCTTCTTTTTGACGGTATTTCGTCATTCCTCTTCACCGGTCGCCTAATTCTTATTGATGCATTTACTTTTTTACTCGTCCCTAGTCACTGGAGTCATAGATGAATGTTTTTGCTTACGTTTCTGCTCCGGTTGTCTTCTGTCTGTTACATTTATTACAGCATTATCTCGTCTCCATTTTGGTTTTGGTAGTTTGTTATCTACTTCATCATTTGAATAGCTCATCGTCTACAATCTGTCTTCCCTCGGGGTTTTACGTTGTCTTTAGCGAGGAAACGTCCGACGAACACGCGTAAAGAGCTGTGATGCTTTTGATAGCGTCTCTCATCTCTTGACGAAACGAGCGGTTTTTGCCATCTTCCAACTTCTCCATTTCTATCTCTCTCCTCTTATTTGCTCACCTAGCTTCTGGAAATCAGATTGCTGGAGCGCTGATTCGACCGCCAATCATTGTTATGCGGGTGCATCCTTCGGTGCTTCTTTGCAATACTACTACTTAGCCAATTGGTGACCTCAGCATTCTTGATCTTAAAAGGATCGTTCTCCTCTACAAGTCATTTGGTGTTTTACTTGATTTTGGTTATAAATATATAAATATATATAAATATATAATCTATTTGGTTCCACCTCTAACGCTCCATCAATGGTTAAATGTTCATTCACCAAAGAGTCTCATGATTGTCTTTGCAAGCAGTGAGGGCAGTGAGGCCATGCAAGGGTTGACACATGCCCTTCTGAAGCTTTGTGCCAGAACCGAATCAGAGCTAACCAGAAATGTTAAAATACATCTGAACCTACACCATCAACTTAATGGTGAAGAAACATTGAACATACTTCGAGGCTTGTCAGGGTTTAACCGGACGGAGCCGCTTGAGGCATTTACCTGAAAACTATTTTCACAAAATTTCACTCTAGCTTACTCAGGTAATACAAGTAGAATACTACAAAAAGCTTAAATCTAATTTCACAATGACTGTTACTTATTCTAGCTTACTGGCTCTTACCGAACTATCTAAACTTCACAATATCAGTAAACTTTGCCTTTCGGCCTTAAAACTATCTTACGACTGATGGTCTTATTTATCAATAAGTGCTTAATATTTCTGAGAAAATAGTTTTAGAAAAAACTTAGATAGTTTATCATTTTTTTAAATTTTTATATAAACTTAAAACTTAAAACTCGTAGACTTTCTCTCCAAGTTGTCACCATCTCGATTGCGATTTCGGGCGCCTGGCAATCCTCAAAATCGTGCACAAGCACCGCCCAGACTTCTCCAGATCACTTCTTAGATGAACATAGGGCGTTAACGAGCCCGGCCTTTCCACGAGATCCCCCAAACTATCCTTAATCTAACTTAAGACTAGGAGAAGTGTGTTACCTCAGTAACGTACCGACCTAGGAAAGCATGACTACCCTCCCTACTTCCTGAGCCACCAGAATTCGGCGAACCTTTCCACAATCGCGGTACTAAAACGGAGAAGCTCCTGAGCATTAGCAACATACCCGTCGTAGATGAGCTGCTTGTCCTTCGCACCGCGGTGGCGGTGGTATATTACCGGAATACCATCCCTACTTTGCACTAAGCCTTTAGCATCTATATGAAAAAGGCCTCCGGCGGGATAAAGGCCGATAGAAGTTAGCTCTCGTGGTACATGTCATTGGGGTAATTAGCCCCAAAGATCAGGCTGTTGTCGCTGGTCATTGCCCTTGCAACGTGCCTTCGAATCACCTTAATCATGAAATTGTTGATCCTATTCAGATGAGCCCCATTCTAAAGGGCTTTGTTGGGATAGTATTTTCTGTACTCTGATTCTGGTGTTCTATACAAACCTAGACAGGTCCTTAGACACTGCCTTTCAAACACCCAAATTTTTTCCATCTGAGACGGCGCTACATTAAACCACACAGGGCAACCATACGCGATGACTGGCCTGATTAGGGCCACATAGCATATGACCTTCACCCTGGAAACAAGTTGACTGCTGTGAAACAGCCTTCTTATCAGGGCTAAGGCCTTCTTGGCCCCAGCGAGACAAACATCTATATGTTACAAACAGCAGCCCTATTAGCTATCGTTCACACGGTCATGCTTGGTGTCGGTGGGTTCAGTATATCGTAGGCTGGAGGAAGTGTGCACTGTGCATGCTTAGTCATCTTTAAATCAGTAAATAAATCTATTGCAAGAAAATTCTTTATTTGAACATTTAATAAAAGCCTGTCCTTCTTATGAGTGTATCTTAGAATACGAGTAACACTGATAACTTCCAAGTCCACCGCTCCACCGCTTCCGTCACCCATGGCAACTATGATTGAATCAAATTAATTCTAAGCTATCAGTGAAAATTGCAGTTAGCTTAACAGACATTGAACAAAATCGTAAAGTTTGTTATTTGATGACCAAGTATAGGTAAAATAAAATGATATACATATTTGTCATGTGAATAAATGTTCATTTATAACGATCACTGAAACACCAAAGCATCTGAAGTAAGCGTCCTAGTATTTTTCTAAAAAAAACTCACGCTTACCTTGCTTAATGTTTATAATCTCTTACATTTGTAAAGTAAGAACAAGAAAGCTATTGTGTCTGGGTCTTATTGGAATGATCAAAGGAAACTTTCGAATCCTCAACCCTGAACTCACGCCCCCTCAAAAGAAGTAATTTTTCCAATTTTTATTCATACAATCGAAATTTGTTCTTTACCAAGCACGTTTCACCAATTCACCAAATGGAATGCAAAGTCCCTTCCGAATCCCAACTCTTTGCGTGCGAAATATTTCAGCGAATAAAAATTACATTGTCACACAGTGTGAGAAATCGAATGGAAGGGGTCGCCTTCGTGCATGCATGATGGTTTCCAAAAGTGAATTCAAATCCACTTTCTTCCTCAAAGGACATTTATTTTCATCTCTTTACTGCACACTGAAGAGACCAGAGACCTGAGATCGGACCCACTCCATGGTTTCATAGTCTAGAGAATGTTCACAAACCAATTCGCTTACAGACTTCCATTTTATGAGCTTCGTCGTCGTTCTTTGTTCATACTTTTGTAACCGTTCGTCCCGCATTTGTAAGCTCTTTTTGTTTTTTTGTTCATGAAGACTCTTGAAAGGATACGGTTGTAATGGCAGCCATATGTTGTGTGCTAAGTGGAGCTCGTAACAAGACCACGAAAAAGAATTAAGCGAAATTGAACCCGACGGAGGTCCTTTTCTGTTTTTCCACACTCACACACACACCAATGCACACCAAGGTGACGGCAGACGGGCGGCCTTTCAGAAGGAAGAACTTTTCCTCGTGCACAATCTAAGAAAGCACGTATCGCCAATAAAATCGGGCGCCACCAAACGAACTAAAGCCCAAGGAAAGGAGCAGAATCCAGTAGCCAGGAGACAAGAGCCAGTACCCACCTGTGTGTGTGATAGAAGAAAGCTTACTTCAGCGAAATTCTTCGAATGCAAAAGGATATCGTTGTAATTCAAAATTGACTCCTTCTAGATGATAGAAAAGCAAAAGGAATTTCTACAAATACGAGTAGTCGTAGCTACAAACGATCTTTTATGGTGCTCAACTTCTATTCGTACACCCCATTCATACGAGTATGACTATGCTCAAGTGTGTTGCTTTGGAATGGTGAGAAAACTGACTGCGCCATTCAAAGGACATCGGGGATGAAATTGTCTTGTGACTTTATTACATCAGATTACATTTGAAGAAGCGAAAAAGCATCACAGAAGATGGTGATGGTGCTGTTCTTGTTCTCCTTGCTTTCACCCTTCTCTTTCTACATCTTGTCTTTGACCAATTCCTTCGTAGTTTTATGTGATTTTTGGGTGAGTGAAGATGCTTGAAGGACTTTTACTCGTACTTTGCTACTTTGCTGTTGCTTTTTGTAAATCAAAGTTAATGGCTGAGATGTTGACTATCTTGTTACCGTTTATTACCCCGTTTTCCTTCTATACACTATACACATAAGTATATCTACAAAGTAACATCTACCTCAATCTAACACCCACCACCCACCACCCAAATGTCCTTGTTGATGAAAAGGAAACGAAATAAGGACAACAAAGATGACGAGCAAAAAAAGTTTACTAAGCAATTGGCTTACAACTTGTCAATTTGTTTGACAATTATTGCCGCACTCGCACACTGTATAGATGATGAGTTCCAACATATCCTTCTTGTCGTACTGCTTCGTCATCTTATCGCGATGTTGATGGCTTTCTTTCAGCGAATAACGGGATCTCAAACAACTTAACAACAAAACACTCGACTGATTCACTTGATCCTTAATCTTTTGGTTTCCAATTGGTTTCTGTTTCTGTATCTGTAACTGTATGAGTGGGAGTGCGAGTGTATATGTGGATTTCATTTGCCGCGTGTATGTTTCGAGTGATAAGAAACTTTAAGCTAATCTGTGCGCACCCCTTTTCAGGAGTAAATTTGAATCCGAATTGATGTCCTTTTTAAGCGCTACCGCTGCTATTTCTGTCTTTGTTTGCCTCATCTCTGATCCGGAAGGATAAAGTGGATATTGTGGGTGTGGGGCGGCAATTAATGTCGTCTTAATTGCTGCAGCCAAGGACATTAAAAGTGTTGATGGGCGACGGCGACGACGACGAAGATGAGGACGGCGCTATTGTTGTTGACGCGAAAGGGGTTTTCAAGTATTGTTCTGAGCCAGCTCCCAGTTGTCCTGTCTTTGGTTTTATTATTATTTTTTTTTTTTTTCGATTTCAGGATTCAACAGTAGCCATGGACACATTGATTTATCTGAGATTAGGGCGTGTGGCTGGAGGATAATGGATGGAAGATTAACTTGTTTACTTTCAGTTGGGAGTTGCCTCTAGCCACTTACGAAATTACCATGTTAAAGTTGTTAAAAGGACGAACGACATGAGGCAGGGATTAGGGTCTTGGATTGATTTTAGCGGTTGCAATTGTTCTTTGAGGCAATTTGTTGATAATTTGATGGAGGGTTGCTAGAGCTGTTACAGCTACCCCGAAAAAGGGTTTAAAGTTGGCACTTAACGCCATTTTATGATTGTGTTTCCTGTGGAATATATTTTCAAAGTCTCCTTTTGTAGGCAATAGCAATGGTACATCATGGCTATGGCTGGGTATAGGGATACTTAATTAATAGCAACGGACAGAAAAGTAATGAATAGAGCTTAATTACAATTTTGAGGGCTTCAATTCGGAGTATTCCTTGAAAAGTGTGGCATTTTTCATTGGTGCTAAAAAATTTTATGTGCAATTAATGATACTTAGAGGGAGTTTATGGTGTTCTCTTACGTGATGGCCAGTGCCGTTTGTTTTTTTTTTTTCTTTTGAAAGAAAAGAATTTATCAAGATGAAGCCAATTATTGTAATTAACGCTTCGGAAGTGGAATTATGATGAATTTTCCTTAAATACTGGGAGAAATTAAGACAAAAAGATACGCAAATGAGACAGTGGTTTCAATTGGTGGTGGGTTCAATTGTCCAAAATGTGGTGAACTAATGAGCTTGATGGACTGAATAAATTACCAGCACGTGGCAGATTTTTGAAATTAGAAATGAAAATATAATTATTTAATTCTTTAGATGAACGGGAAAGGGAAATCTTATTTCAGAAAACGAATCAGTATGGTCGAAATCATTTAAAACTTTTCTTTGAAGATTAATTAATAAATTCTGTAAGGAAAGCCTTTTCAAAACTAAAAAAAAATCTACAATGCTAATGATTCGATTAAGTCTTTTGGGTACAAGCCTAATTTCTTGTAAGTCTTAAAAGCGAAGGATCAGACAAATTGGCATTAGCAGTGACGATAAGGGGCGATAGTATTAGACCAGTGGTCTCCGTCTTAGTATAAGGACGACAAGAAATGTCGTTGTAACCAGCAGCAAACTATTACCCAGAATTTTCAAACAACGATAGACAGTTCAAGCGTTCGGAGCCAATATCGACTTGAACTACCAACTCGATGTAGACAAGTACGAGTGCGGATATCTTTGCATTAGTTTACGCCACTTGTTCAGAGGCTCAAAATAATTTTCAAAATTCTGAAACGGTGATCTCTATTTTACCTCAATGCATAGAGCTGTAAGGTGTAACCGATCAACTGCATCTTTTCTTGTACAACAAACGTGCGACAATACTGACGCCCCATTGACGCAAAAGCAACTTGGTTTTAGTGCGAAAATCATTACTCTGCAAGAGCCGATTTTTCTGCTTAGAGTATTATACATCAGAATAATACCTCGATTTAGCCGTGTAAAAGGCTTTCGACTCAAAACTATCCTTTTTAGTAATCTTGCGCTTCGACGGAGAATGCATGAATCCAGCCGTTTTTCAATAAGGACATAGCAATTTTGTGTCTAAAAAAAATAGAGAATAATTGAAATATTGGTTTTGTCCACATGTTAGACGTAAGTATGGAGTTCGATCTCGTTCATATGACCATTGGAAGCATGTTTGCATCAATTGATTCCTAGGAGTCAGTTTTCCGTCATGCTTCCACATAAATCGGCCAGAACGTTAGCAATTTCGAGTGATATTTTTCCTGAACTCTTCCAACGTTGTCAAATCGCATGAGCGAGGTGGTCATTCGATCGGACCACCCACACGTCCGTCTTTTCTTATACAACAAACGTGCGACAATACTGACGCCCCATTGACGCAAAAGCAACTTGGTTTTAGTGCGAAAATCATTACTCTGCAAGAGCTTGAGTTCAACACCAAATCCAGCCGATTTTTCTGATCTACTTTTCCGACCATGCGCCCATAAGGCATCGTTGAACCTTAGAGTGTTATAGATCAGAATAAAACCTCAATTTAGCCGTGTAAAAGGCTTTCGACTCAAAACTATCCTTTTTAGTAATCTTGCACTTCGACGGAGAATGCATGAATCTAGCCGTTTTTCAATAAGCACATAGCAATTTTGTATCTAAAAAAAATAGAGAATAATTTAAATATTGGGTTTGTCCACATGTTAGACGTAAGTATGGAGTTCGATCTTGTTCATATGACCATTGGAAGCATGTTTGCATCAATTGAATCCTAGGAGTCAGTTTTCCGTCATGCTTCCACATAAATCGGCCAGAACGTTAGCAATTTCGAGTGATATTTTTCCTGAACTCTTCCAACGTTGTCAAATCGCATGAGCGAGGTGGTCATTCGATCGGACCACCCACACGTCCGTCATGAAATCCACACCAAACGGTTACTGTGGATGCATAGAAGACTCTTGAAGCCCATGTAGGTTTGTTGCTGTTTAATAATTGTTTAGACAATAGACAAGGACTCAGAGATTTCCAATTCCTGTGGACGGCGTAGAATCGATTTTGAACTGAAGGACTTACGGCTGTAATAATTTCGGTACTTCGACAAGTGCATTATCTCACTGGGGCATTAATATTCCATAGACAATATGTTGACTCAAATTCATGCACTATGCGCACCATTTACGATTGAAAATTGAAGTAAGCGCTCTTAAAGTTGCGGCCATCGACTCAGAATTCCGGTGGTAATTTTAAAAAAATTCCAAACATCGCTCGTTCGTGAACTTCATCATGATACATTTGACATTGATAGATCGTTAAGCTTAGGGTTGCGATTGTATTACAATAGAAAATTGTTATGTCCTATTTAAAAACCCTTCACATGCCATTTTCTCACACTCCATCATGTCGCTCTTTTTGTAAACTCCATAGCCAGTCTGTAAGAGACTCAACTTCACGATATGCGCATACACCCATGCAGGTCAGGTTCCTTTGCTACCAATTCGGAACTTCTTTTGAGAGCACAAGGTCCGCCCTTGGTATGAGTCAAGGCCGATCTAAAACCTTTTGCCAATCTTGGAGTCACGGCACCCGGCACTTACAAATTTGTTATTCCACAACGGATCGGTCACAAATGTAAGCTCCTTCCGGTGACTTTAGGTTTAAGCCACATCCGCCATTATGATCCTACTAGGGGGACTGACTTTTAAAAGGGGGCCTCTCACCTCAACGTTTTCGCTTTAAAAGTCCTAATGGGGACCGCCGGTAGTCCTTCTATTCAACAGGATCTTTTGACCGGTCGCTTGTTACTGGTAAAATTGTAGTAACCTTCAGTGGAGTTAAAATCTGCTCTGCATCCTCTCATTCGTGGGCGAAGCCTTGATAATTGGACGGGACCCACCAATCCCAACCATATTCCACCAATGGCCCGAATAAATCTTAAATACATGACAACTACCTCATCGAAATATAGATCTTTTGTAAAAAAAAAAAGAACATATTAGTGAAAAAGCGCAACGTAAAAATTTGTAATTTAAGTTCGCTGCTTGAACACCCTCAACAAACAAAGGAGAGAAACAGCTTTTCAAGCCCAAGAATTGTAAAGTACTCTGAGTGCTTGGCAACAAAAATACTTGGTTGATAAAAATATGACACAAATATTCTTTCAAAGTCGGGAGCCATTCTAACAAAGGCCAAGACAAAAACTTGGCGAAACATAAATATACCCGTAGAATCTATTGAACGGGAATGACAGAACGTGTCTTGTATTTTTCGTGAACATCTGTCTCGGTTGAATTAATTTCCCGAAATGCATATACATTCGTGGACGAAGGCATTGCCATCGACCTCCGCCAATTCTCTCCTACTAATTTGGATCCCATGTTAACCTGAATCCTCCTGGACGTTATTTTTTCGAATTTTTCAAAAAAAAAAATGTAGGTAGGTACACTAATATTATTATATGTATCATTAGAATCTTAATAAAGGTCCTTATACCCTCAATATGTCCTGTTGCCATATGGCAACGCCAGAAGCGTTAGGGTTCAAGTCTATATCAATATATAAAATTGGTGTTTTCATACCTTTTATAAAAGCTATGAGCTTACTGAGTAGACCCGAAATAATTTATGTTATTTTTTATTTACATTTTATTGATTCAATGATTAGTTTTACAAGTTTGGTATAATTGTGGAATTATAAGTCTGCAGTATCATAAAGCTTAAGGCATTTCGAGCAAAGACCTTTATCACACTATGAGCAAGCAGTTCGGACAATCGAATTACACAAGCCTCCGTCACAGCGTCTTTTTTTCCAAAGGAACGACCAGGTGATTTAGTTGGACATTTCGAAGAGTACTTACTAATGTACCGGCTTCCGAATGACGTTTTTGGCTTGAAACACTACTGTGCGACTTTGGCGGATCACTCAAATGTTTGCAGTAATAACATGCGATTTCACGTATGAATTGTAGCTGTGACATACCCGGATCAACATGCCGATGTAGTTGCCATGCATTTTGCATGCATGCATCGACGGGCCATGTCAAAATGCAACTCCACCAGTTTTTTCCACGACACGCGATACGGCCACAACACACGGGCGAGGGACTCCCACTTTTTTCCGAGTTTCTTTGGAATAGCAAGATGCAACAGATATTGGTGTGGTGCCAAAAAACAGTAAACAGCATACAGACAACGAAGTTATCAATCCATTTTGTGAGGCGATTCCCAGTCTCATTTATTTTGATGGACTCGTAGTAACCACGTGACCTTTCATTATGTGAGTCGTTGTCATTACTCCACATGGATCTGTAACTTCTTTGCCCTGTGTAGCCACTAACAAGCAAAATCCCAATAAAAACGCGAAGCTCTGGAGGAAATATCAGTTCTTAGGTGTACTTAGGAGGGAAAAGGACACAACCACCCACGGTTAACGGTAATCTTCGGAATTTTCTTTTCCTTTGAAGTGGCATATACGTTTGCTATTTTCAAACGCTATTTCACAGCCCGATCTCAACTGTGCTGGACAAACATTGTCTTGAATACGGCCTCCTTGATCATCAGCTTTGTCTTCTCCACTCAAATTATCGTCATTCTCTGATGGTTGAATACTCGTATAAAGGGTGGTTTTGTAAGAGCTTGAAAACTTTAAACAATAATACAAGAAAGAAATATTATTGGAATGAATTTTTATTATTATTATCTGGTAGATAGATTAAATTTATTTATTTTTAAATATGATTTCTGGCATATGCCCGCCCCGGCTACGAGTTACATGGTACATTGGATCAGTCCAATTTTTCACAACTTTTTCCAATAAATCTAGCCTTATGGCGCAATGGTGGTTTGAATATTGGCTTCCAATTCTTCAAGAGTTGCTGGTTTGTCGACTTCTTCTTATCCTTTTATTAGCCCTTTCCTCATTATACGAACTTATGCGTAACGAGTTTCCCATTTTTACTGCATCGCTGCTGCTCCGCTTATGGGGTTGGCTAATGTCGCAGACCGCAGAACGCGTCTACATAATGCTCGGTCCTGGATCGCTTCAGTGGTAAGCCTCGGGCGTTGTTGCGCATTTGCCATCTGAGAAATCCAGGAATTCTTTTTCCGACCTCGTTTTCTTACAGTTGGAGTGACCGTAGTTGGTAGTGCCTTTTTAACCGGATTTTCCGCAGATCTTCTTTGAACGTGGCAATACCACCTTATTCTATTCGCCTCAAGCTGTTCGGTTACCGAATTCTTTACATGTAGACTTCCTCTTATGCGCTAGATCTACGCGCAATCGCGTTAAGTGACTCCACTAGACATCCTTAAAATTTTTATTTTTTCGGCCGTCATTTTGTTTTTAAACGCATAGCACATTGTCCAGCACTGTGAACCGTACATAAGAGCTGGTCTAACAACCGTGGTGTAGAGTTTCCACTTTAATTTAAGTGGAAATTTTCGGTCGCAAAAGGTTCCCGAATTTTCCCGCCATTTCATCCATCCCACACTCACTCTGTGGTTTACGTCGTCGTCACATTTCGCTTCCATGTTAACGATTGATCCTAAGTACTTTAAGATAGTGGTTTTCGGAAGAACTATTCCGTCTAACATTATATCCGGAACAGGTCGCAACGGATGCGCAAATGGGCACGTCAAATGCTCCGTCTTTGAACGACTTATTTTAAACCCGTTTCTCTCTAGCGCATTTCTCCATGAATCTAAGGCGTTCTGTAAATCTTCGACGTTATCGCTAAGTATAACTGCGTTGTCAGCGAAGAGAATTGGCGTTACATTTGCTTCGCGCATGCAGTCTTTTAAAAGATAGTCGAATACTACGTTAAAGAGGAAAGGGCTAAGTACGCTTCCTTGGTGCTCTCCGACATTAACTGGAAATTCTCTCGTTAGTCCAGCAGAGTTTTCACGTTTTCGTACATGTCTTGTGTTATTCTAACATACGTTTCCGGTACGTTTTGAGACCTCAGCGCGTTTCATATGAGATCCCTAGGCACTCGATCGAATGCTTTCTCGAGGTCGATAAATACCATGTGTAAATCCTTAGACGAATCTCGGTGCTTTTCCATTATTATTCGTAGGCTTTGGATAGCGTCCACCGTCGATCTTCCTTCAACAAATCCACACTGGCTATTATCGAACTTTATTATTTGCCGAAGACGTTCGTTTAAGACTCTTTCGACGATTTTCATTGTGTGTGACATAAGCTTGATTGAACGGTAGTTGTTGCATTCTCGAGTGTCGCCTTTTCCTTTGTATAATGGAACCAAGAAGCTACTTCTCCATTGACTCGGTATAGGTTGTCCACATTTTAATTTATTTAAAAGTTTCGATAGCCAAACGCTGCCGATCCCCTCCATCTTCGTCCCGCCGCTTTCCCCCGCTTCATTTTTCCAATTGCTATACTTATTTCTTCGATTTAAAAGTCCGAAACTTCCTCCTCGAATAGACCAGCTGTCGGCACGATATCACGTGGAAACTGTTTGCTAAGCAACTCCTTGCAGTATTCAAGCCACCGATCACAAATTTCCTTCTCATTTGTTAGTAAACGACCGTCTGTGTTTTTGATGTATTTCGGCGAGGTTATTTCCATTGAATTTTTTCGCCTCTGTGCAGCGAGCTTAAAAATATTTGGCACTGTAGTATTGGACGACGTTTGAACTTCTTGGATAGCTTGTCTTCTATCTGCCGATCGTGAGGATATTTGTTCCAACTCCTGGTACAGGTTTTCCGCTGCTGCCTCTCGAGTTCGAGCCAGGACTTTCTTTGCGATCTTTTTAAGACGCTCGTATTCAAGAGCCAGTCGAGCTTTTTCGATATCGTCGCTCCGATCACATTTTGTCTACGCTTGGAATGCACTCTTCTTGTCGGCCACAGCTCGTTTGGTTTCGTCATTCCACCACCATGTTTCTTTGCCGACGTGATGGTATTTCGATATAGTCCCCAGATGGGACTTTGCGAGTGTTATACATTCCTCGTGCATGCTGTTCCACATTTCTTGCGGGCTAAGTGAGTCTGCGATACCGTTTATATTGTGAAGTACTTCTTTAGCCCGTGCGATAAATCTTGCGCTTCGTTCCTTCGATAGATTATACCACCGGATTTTTGGCTTTCCAAACGATGCCCGTGTTTTCGATGGTTCCGCTGTGAAAAATTCTGTAATGAGCAGACGGTGTTGGCTTACTAGCGATTCTCCAAGTATTACTTTACAGTCCTTAACACGGTTTCTCATCGACATTTTGCAGAGGTGATAATCTATTTGCGTTTCGTGGCCTCCGCTGCTATAGGTGATAAGATGTCGTTGATGCTTAATAAACATTGTATTTAAGATGGTTAAGCCGTAAGCCCTACACGCTACAAGGATGTCTTTGCCAGCTGAATTTCTGGTTCCAAACCTTTTACCGCCGTGGCAATCCTCATAATCAACATTTGTTTCTCCGACGTGGCCATTTAAATCTCCGCCTACAAAGAGCATCTCATCGATAGGTATATTTCTAAGCAAATTACCGAACTTTGACCAAAATGTATCTTTTTCCGATTGGTCGCATCCATTTTGTGGGGCGTACGCGCTAACAATGTTCCACGTTTCATTGTGTATGACGAGTCTAACACTCATCAAGCGGTCGCTTATTTTCAAGATACCAACGTTGTTTATAAGACCCGCTGCAACAACGATTCCAACACCGTTTCGTCCATTGACCGTTCCATAGTAGAACATCTTAAGTGCCTTCGTTTCCTGTACGCACAGGATTTGTAGAGTTCTGCGACGCATAATCGCTTCCAGTTCTAAACTTTTTGAAGTCATCGATCCGACGTTCCAACTTGCAAACCGAAGTTGCTGGTTTGTCGACATAAACCAATAACTTAACATAACCCCATAAAAAGTAATCGAGAGGCGTTAAGTCGCACGAACGTGGGGCCAGTTAGCAGGACCACTTCTGGAAATAAAGTTCACACCAAATTAATTTTGCAATATATTTATATTTAAGCGCTATATGCCAAATTGCGCCATCTTGTTGGAAGCAAATGTCGTCGATGTTTGGCTGATTAATTTTTGGAAAAATAAAATCAGTCAGCATAGCTCGTTAGCGCTCACCATTCACCGTAACGGCGACGAATAGACATTTCGGCGTCCTTTTCTACACATCTCGCTAAGGCAGCAATATTCTCTTCGCTACGCACATTTCTTTGTCTTGTTGATGGCTTTGAATCGAGAAGAGTAAAATTAGTGCGAAGACGATCAATAACTGATGAATTGCTTGCTCACTAGGTCGATAATATTGACCGTAAAATTGACGGAGTGCTCTATGAACTTCACAAACAGATCAATTTTTTCCAAAGTAAATTTCCACAATTTGGAAACATTGTTCTGGCGTTAAATGATTCATGATGAATTGTCAAACCTTACCGAACAGAAATGTCAACACAGTTTGACATTGACAGCTGTCAGACCATAGACAACAACGATCGAAACTTCTCATGCAGCTTACTTTTTACGACGGTCTCACTTATGATGCCTTATGATGTGAAAAGATGCGAAAATACACACTTGTGTTAATTGCTTACCGTTAGAAGAGCGCGAAATGGCATGCCTGTTGTTGGTTGCTATATGGCAATGCCAGAAAGATTCGGGTTTAAGGCCACAAATTCCCTGCTTGGTATGAGTCGAGGCCCATCTATAACTTCTTACTGTTCTTAGGGTTTCAGCATCCAGTACATGTTGCAACTCTGTAAGTCGATGCCAATCTAAAACTTCTAACTGTTCTCAGGGTCTTAACACTAAGTACTTGTTACGAATCTACAACAGGTAGACCAGCAGCCGCACGTTTTTCTGCGTTCTAAGTTAAAACCGCATCCACCTTGTCGCTCCCACAAAGGGGCCTATTGTATCAACCTTCAGTGCCGTCAAGGTATGGAGATGTCATCGATGAATCCAATTTTGCTGTGCCCCGCAAATACTGGCGAGTTTTGTGCCATTTTATAGAAGTGGGCGAAACATTGATCCAGTACAACACACCGGGGACCAAACAACAATGGCAGTAGTGAGAGTTCCGGACGGATTTTCATTAAAGATAGTCAAAGTTGGTCTGTCACCTTCAAAATAAAAAAATAATCAACGGCGATTATTATGTCAACTTATTGGACCGATTTGAAGGTTTTAGGTAACATTTCTATGAATTCGCATCCTGTCAAGCTGTCAGTGCTGACACTGCTGACGATGAAGAAAAAATTTGAAGGTATTTTGCCTTTTAAACGAAAAAAATCTTCTACAGCATACATTTGAACAGCTGTTCGTTTTCAGTAAGATCATATTTGCTTCAAAAACCATCTGCATTCCGATTATTTAAAATTCGATGATGCCGTGCTAAGAAGTTGTTCTTCCAAAACATCACTCTTTCGATAGAAAGTGCTAAGACTGCTTATTTCATATGTTTGCATCAACAAAAACGAAAACAAAACTTCACAACATCACTTCATCTTCCACCGCTCATGAGATACAATCTGTAACACTGTAATTGAGTTCATCTGAGAAAATCACTTGATTTCTTTTCACACTATCTAATGAACTTATGTGTACTTCATCACCTTGCTAAGGCATCCCTATCACTTTAACTCCTCAAATCCGTCTTCAAGACCCTGACAAATTAAATTCGAAAATCTACCAAGAATGATGAATCGCGTTCCATTATCTCTAAGGAATACAATTTACTTACTTCGTCGTATCATTCTCATTGCCCTGCCCTGTCATGCCCACATAAGCTACAAAAATGAAAAGAAAAAGGACTCGTTACTCCTCTTGCTGCCTGCTTACCACCCTGTTACCATTCCATCTTCGATTAATTTGTCCGCATGCACTTGCATTTCCCACTTAATCTCCTGACTCCTTGTTGCTTCACTCCTGAAGAAAACAACCTTTTCGATCTTCGTCTTGCCTTAATCGGCGGATGGCGGAATAAGAGTCCTTTAGCGAAATAGCGTTAAAGCTGGGAACTGAAGCTGGGGAAAAGACTAATCCGTCTGTCTAAATATTTTTCACAGTTAATTTGACAGCGTACACAATACTTCGTTTAAAATTTTCGTTCGCGAAAAATCCTTTTCAACTGTTTTTCTTTTTTTTTTTCTTTTTACCTTTTTCTATTTCGTTCGCTCTGGTTTGTGTCGCCTTCGAAGAAC
This sequence comes from Volucella inflata, assembly GCA_928272305.1. NCBI lineage: Eukaryota > Metazoa > Arthropoda > Insecta > Diptera > Syrphidae > Volucella > Volucella inflata. The sequence continues at coordinate 24,789,029 of OV743718.1, read as the reverse complement.
GCTCGGTTGTGCTGTTTTTGATAAAAAAAAAGAAGAAAATCCCGTCATCATCATCGTGTCCTTGCTGTTAAAAGGAAAATCGTCGATTATTTCCACACGATTTCCTTGTGCCAGTATCAGCGTTGGTACACTCATACGGCGCATAGCGTGGAGGGAAACGATGAGGCGGAGCACAAATAACAGATTGCATACAAGAAAGCGGATCAATCAATGTGTCAAATCGACTAAAAAGTGACAACACTTGAGTCGGAGTTGCTGTTAGAGCTGGAGTCGGATTAGATCCGTGGAAAGTAGAACGTGTGAAAGTATATATCTACTCGTACAATGAATAAAATTTTGTGAACAAACTACGAGTATAAGTTGAAGAACTAGTGATGAAACCTAAGAATGACGAAAAATGTGGCGGAATTGTATGAATTGATATGTCATTGATACTCCATAACAATTGCCTAACGTCGCTTTAAGACTAGTAAATCAAGAGTTGGTTCGATTGATCACAATTCTTTACTGAATCAATGATAGTATTCAAATCTTTATTTCACTTCTTTTTTATTCAAAAAAACTTGCTGCCATCAGCATTATAGTAAACAGGGCATAAATCAATAATTAATGTACACATTGTCTGTCTTTATAGCGGACTCTACGTAGATAAAGTCCTTAACTACATCAAATTTATATCCTTCGAGGGTAACGTTCTGAACGAGACGTCGGTGTTGGTTGTCCTCTTTGCTTGACGGCATATACTTGGTCTTGCCCTCTTTGACAGCTAAACCCATTTTCGCCGCTTCCGTCGCAACACTCGCTAAAGCGCCACTGACATCACGCTGCTTTCTCCCGATTATGTCAATATCGTCGGCGTATGCGAGTAGTTGGACGGATTTTTGAAAGATAGTGCCTCTTGCGTTTGCTCGTGAGTTTTGCACTATTCTTTCAAGTACGATGTTGAAAAAATCGCATGACAGCGCATCGCCTTATCTAAGATCTCGGTGAGATCTTTGTCGACCTTGATGGAGCAGCGTGCATTCTCCATCGTCATCCTGCACAGACGGACGAGTTTGGCAGGGATGCCAAAACTAGACATTGCTCTATACAGCTCGTCTCTATAGATGCTGTCATACGCGGCCTTAAAATCGATGAATAGGTGGTGGGTATCGATCTGAAGCTCATGGGTCTTCTCCAAGATCTGCCGTAGTGTGAATATCTGGTCGATGGTGGACTTTCCTGGCTTGAAGCCACACTGATATGGACGTATCAGGTTGTTGACGAACGGCTTCAGGCGTTCACACAATACCGCAGATAAGATCTTGTAGGTGATGCTAAGAAGGCTGATCCCTCTGTTGTTGGCGCAGTTGAAAGGGTCTCCTTTCTTGAGAATCGGACAAACAATGCTGAGATTCCATTCATCGGGCATACTTTCGTCCGACCATATTTTACAGATGAGTCGGTGTACGCTCCTTACCAAGTCATCGCCTGCCGCTTTGAATAGCTCGGCAGTCAGGCCATCTGCTCCAGCAGCTTTGTTGGACTTAAGCTTTGATATAGCTATCTTCACTTCATCCAGGTCGGGTGGACCGAATTGTTGGTCGTCAACGTCCAGGTTTAAAGGTTGATTCTGCCTGACAGCGGTATTTGGTTCGTCATCGCCGTTATACAGACTGCAGAAATGGTCCTTCTAAATCCTCAGCATCGACTGCGATTCTACTATGATGTTCCCTAGTTTATCTCTACTGGCCCCGATCCGGGGTTTGTTTCCGTGGCATGTTATTTTTACCTTTTACCTCTTGGAGGTACTCCGAACCTCATTCCTGGAGTAGCATCTCTCAATTTTCTCGACCGCGCGCTTCTCATGCTCTTTCTACTTCCTCCTGAGAAGCCAGTGTTCGTCTCCCCTCTTCCGCTCATAGAGCTCATGAGCACCTCTGGTCATTTTTTGCAGTGCCGCGTTGCGTGCTTTTTGCTAAGCTGTATGTGCTGGCTGGCTTTCATCATCGAACCAGGGGTTTCGTTGTGGTGGACGAGTGAAACTTAGCACATCAGAATCGGCATCTCCGATGGCGTTTTGGCAGTATTTCCAATGGTCTTCGATGCTTGATGCTGGCGGCATTGGACCTCTTAAGAGATTAAGAGACAATCGATCGGAAAAGGACTTGGCGATCTCTTGTGATTGTAGCCGTCTTACGTCGAATTTTCTCACAGCATTAGTTTGTCTTGGCGTAGTTTGGGATATCCGCAACCGTACCTTGGCTACAACAAGGTAATGGTCCGAGTCGATGTTGGCACCTCGGAACGTACGGACATCCATAATACTGGAGGAGTGTCTTGCGTTGATCGCAATGTGATCAATCTGGTTGAGTGTTGATTGGTCAGGAGGTCTCCAAGTCCCCTTGTATATATCGAGATGTGGAACCGCGTGCTAGGTACGACAATGTTTCGCCCCGCCGCAAAGTCGACTAGCCTGAATCCGCTTTCGGAGGTGGTGTCGTGCAGTCTACATTTTCCGATCGTTCCACCAAAGATACCCTCTCTTCCTAGCTTTGCATTAAAATCACCGAGGAAAATTTTAATATAATAGCTAGGACATTGCTCGTAGGTCTTGTTAAGGTGCTCGTAGAAGGCATCCTTGGTGTCATCATCTTTCTCCTCTGTGGGGGCATGCGCGCATATAAGGCTAATGTTGGCGAATTTAGCCTTTATGCGGATTGCTACGAGGCGCTCGCTCACATGCCGGAAGCTGAGGACTTCTTGTCTTAGTCTGCCTCCGACAACAAATCCGCATCCAAATAAGCGCTGCTTTTGCCGTCGATAGCAATTGCTGAAGTAGATGTCGCAATTTTCATCTTCTTTTTGTCCGGCCCATCCCATCGTATTTCTTGAATGGCGGTTATGTCTGCTTTGCAGCAGTCTAGGGCCTCCGCTAGTTGCTCGTCTGCACGTGGTCTATTAAGGAACCTAACATTCCACTTGCATATCTCGAGCTCGCTCTCCTTAATTCGTTTCCACGGGTTCTCAACATTAGATCCATCCTTTGTTTCCGCTTCGTAACTTTTGTATTTTTCTATTGCCGGGAGTTACCCCGAGGGCACAAACCCCCAACCATAAGGGCATGTCCTATTTTAGATACCCCTAGATAGTTCGCTTAGCCCAGAAGCAGTAACCCGTTCCGGGATGTGAGTGCTGCCGTTGGCCCATGTAGGGCTCGTCCGCCACCATCTCTTTTCCCTGACTAAGTCTTGGAAATCCTTACCGGGCTGAGCTCCAAATATGTCGGAGTAGCCCGGATAAGGTCTTATTTTGTTTTTCCGACACTAATCCTGATTAATGGCGCAGGAAACTCGCCATTTGTCCCCTTCATTTCGCAATCTCTAGTGAGATTCCCAGATGGCGCCACGGGGAGGCGTGAAGTAGGGCTTATTAGCAGAGCTGCAAGATGTTCGGCTGCAGAGGCTCATTCTCGTTATTTAAAGAACCAGCACCTGTCGGAAGATGCTACTTCTACGAGTCCTAATACTAATACATAAAATCAGCTTATTTTGCTACATATACAAACATATCATTCACTTACACTGAAATGTATTTATTCGATTTGGATGACAGCATCTCCGGAAAGGAAACCTTCTGCACTGCGGCAACTATAAAGGCATGGTCTTTAAATATAGGCTGTGGACCTTTGGAGTTATTTGCATGATTGCGACGATAATTTAACCTCAAATGCTTTTATACGCTCACATGATACTCGCTATTTACTGCCTGGCCTGGCGAAAGAAATTCTGGGAGTGGACGATACTACGGCGATCAAAGAAAATGAAGGCTTTATTTTGGATCGATTCTGGGTTCCAGCTCGTCTGAGTAACGCCGTTCTGGGTGTAGTGAAATACCGCCAAGTGAAATAATGCCAACTTGGTTCTTTTTGGTTGACTTGTCAGTTGGTTAGTTGATTCGGCCTTATTTCAGTTTTCATTAAAAAAAATCGTTCGGCCTATTTTACGGCACCAAATTCAATAGTTTCGTTTGAAGTTGGTCTTATTGCCCTTTAGCAAAGTGAAATAAGGCAAACTTGGTGTTATTACTCAAATTTTGTTGGCGTTATAACACTTTTGCATAGCGAAATAAGGCCAATTTTTAAAAGTTGGCGTTATTTTACGGCACTGCCACTCTAATGATTGTTGTTTGGTTTCGATGTCTTACTATAGATCCATATCTCGTAACCGGTAATGATGATAACAAAATGATAACATTTTGACTCAAAGAAAGCATTTCTTTAGAGACATGGACATCAATGCGATGCTGTTTCTGCAACAAATTCATCATTCTTGGCACAAATTGCACTTGAACTCGTCTCATGCCCAAAACATCGTGCTGATCTGTACCGATCCGAACGTGACACTAAGATGGGCAGCTTTCTCCCTGATGCTCACACGACGATCTACGCGGACAATTTTCTTAATTTTTCCGATGTTAACGTCAGTAATACTGATGGATGAACGACCAGAACGAGGCAAATCATCAACCACAGTACGGCCCGCTTTAAACTCTTGGTACTTGGTAATATTTTGATAAAAACACAATTAAATTTGGTATTGCGAAATTCACAAAACACGACTTGTTTGCAAGGCTATCAAACAAAAACTCTCGACAAATGGCACTCAAACAGATATTTGAGCGCCAAATAACAAGTTTACCAATCTAACCGGGCTACTAGAAATTACGATTTGCTAACCAGGCTGCTATATTTCAGAAATACGTCTACATTCGAAACCACAGAGGACCTACTTCAGGTGATAGTTATATTACAACAAAGGGCCAACTAAATATGATAGTTGTTGACGCTACCCTTTCCTCAGTTTAAGTTGTCTTGGTGTCGTTGGACTCATGCTGGCTCAAGATCTAATCATCTCATCTGAAAAGTACAATTCAAGATATATAGATAACAAAGGCGGCTTCGTTCAAGATGGCTCGAAAACCGCTTACTGTCCTCAGCGCCAAAAGTCAGTATGTTGACGTTAGTCTCCAGGCGAAAGACTCCTTTGTTCTAAGTGCCTGTTCCCACAATAAGGCGACATTCAGAATGATTGATGTTGTCGCTTTGTATAGTAGAATTGTTCTATTGTATGCATGTCCTGGAGAGATAAGCCAATCGTTTATCTCAGCGATTGCTTCATTTGTGGCTGATTCAACTTCATGAATCAGTTTGACTACTGTCACGATGGCAATGTCATCGGTGAGTCCAATTCTCCAACTCTCTTCTAGGCAGCTTTAGTCGTAAGACAACATCAGACATTTTATTTTATAACAGTGGCCCTTGAACCGATTGCTATGTTAAGGTGGGTCCATCTTAGCAAGTGCACTTCTAATAAATGTACACAAAGTTCAAAAAATGTTTAACGCCCAGCGTTCATACTTTACAGTACACCTTTGTGCCGTACAGTAATCTTTACCTTCAATGGTATCGATAGCTAAACGTTCTCATCTCAGGAGGCTTCTTTCTCTTTTTCTACTCCTAATATAGTTGTCAAGAGTCTTTTCCATTGTGTCCACGACGTATACAGGAAAATGGTTCATCAAGAGCTTCCTTTCGTAGCCGAACCAAATGCTGTATTTTCGATTTTTTACAGACTTTCTCATTGTTGCTTTGAACAAGTCCAAGTCAAGATGACTCTAACTATGTAATAGTAGGGAGACACTCTAATGCGAGTAGTTTGTCCAGCGGCTGTTGGAAGTCTGGTCCTCTTCTTGCTCGATGAACTTTGCGCCAAGCCTGTAAGCATTTTGGTCGTGTACCAGTGTTGAGACCTTTGGTCTTCTAGTTATTGGCGCATCGCACACTACTTTGATGATAGCTGTGCGAAGATATGCCCGGGTATCTGCTGTTCCACTTGCCGTTAAACATAGTTTCGAAGGAACTACTATGAGAAGATCTATTTATTATATATGAAGGGTCATTCACTTGATGGTTTCTAGAATAGAGTTGCTCAAAAAGATGATGATAGCCCCACCCACATTAACGATATTTATTGTTAGAGGGGCAAATGTTTCCATAAGTGTTGTTTTCTAATGTTAATAACTCGACTGCCCACCCAATGTGGTGCATGCATTAAAGTTTTCTCCTATAAACACTAGTGATCTCAGGAGCGCTACCATAGCCAGGTTGTCCAGTATTAGTTAGCATTCGCTGGCCGTTAAGCTTAATCTTGCATAGAAGCTGTAAAAATGTGACGAATTTATTGTGTTTGTTAGATTTTTTCTCGATGGTTATAGCTTCCATATGTCCAAATCGCTGCCTGTTTACTCTGCAGTGGCTTGGGTCTAGGAAGATTGGCCAACTGCTGCTGCCACCTAAGTGCTTTATGCGGTCAAGACCGTATTACTTGCTGAACTTTCAAGATGGTTCATTGTCGCAGTTCCTCGCCATGTAGCCCTCTATTCCATATCTCCGGAAACAACAGAAACTGAGTCTGTCAAATATCATATGTAATCAGAACATGTGGGAGATTAAGCTGCACAGATAATTCAATAATTCTGCTCCTGTATACACTTTGCTCTGGCAGACACTAATTTTCGGAATGTTTATCTTGCTTTAGACAATACACCAGCGACTTACATATATCCAACCGCAATTATACAAAAACATCAACATGCGGTTAAAATAAGCTGTTTCTAATAATAGTCGGCATGTTGAGAGACCCTTCGATATACCTCACATTTTTGAGTTTACAGACGACAATCGCTTTCTCCGACCAATCACACATACTCGAAAGATAATCACAAGACAAAACTCCCACTGTATGCTGCAAGTTCTAGTTCTACTTTAAACTCATATCGAAGAAAACAACTGCAGTCTTCTATCAATGATCAACGAACTACCTAAAGAACTTAATTCAAAATAGGAAAATAGTTTTTTACGAATTTTGTTTTAATTTAAACTTTAATAACTGTTGCAGATAAAAAAACAATACATTTGCATTTAGGAACCCGTTAGCAGTTTGATAAAATCTTTTTGATAAATTAGGATCAAACTGCAAAAGTCACGGCTTTACAGAACCTTGTATACAAATTGTTAAATCTAATTTGCGATGTTAAAATAAATTATGTCATCTAATATTAATTGAGAAGCTTAATACATATCTTTCGACCAGCTGAAGTGACTTTTCAGAGGTTGTAGTCATGCCAGTATTCATAGACGAAGAAGCAGAAACAAGTATGGATATAGGCCCCCATGACGCTCTCAGAAATAAAAGTGTGCATACACGAGAACAAAGAAGAAGTTCCAATGGCATATAGTACATTATGATCTGAACAGCGATATGGATCTAGACAGAAGTATTCGAATTCAACAGCTCGGCTGGGACATGTTAAGTTAATGAACACTAGTGTTTTGGCCTAGTGGAGATTTAAAAAAAAAAAACACTGAATACCGAAAGTGAAGAGATAATTGCGGTCGCAAAAGGTTCCCGAATTTTCCCGCCATTTCATCCATCCCACACTCACTCTGTGGTTTACGTCGTCGTCACATTTCGCTTCCATGTTAACGATTGATCCTAAGTACTTTAAGATAGTGGTTTTCGGAAGAACTATTCCGTCTAACATTATATCCGGAACAGGTCGCAACGGATGCGCAAATGGGCACGTCAAATGCTCCGTCTTTGAACGACTTATTTTAAACCCGTTTCTCTCTAGCGCATTTCTCCATGAATCTAAGGCGTTCTGTAAATCTTCGACGTTATCGCTAAGTATAACTGCGTCGTCAGCGAAGAGAATTGGCGTTACATTTGCTTCGCGCATGCAGTCTTTTAAAAGATAGTCGAATACTACGTTAAAGAGGAAAGGGCTAAGTACGCTTCCTTGGTGCACTCCGACATTAACTGGAAATTCTCTCGTTAGTCCAGCAGAGTTTTCACGTTTTCGTACATGTCTTGTGTTATTCTAACATACGTTTTCGGTACGTTTTGAGACCTCAGCGCGGCCCATATGAGATCCCTAGGCACTCGATCAAATGCTTTCTCGAGGTCGATAAATACCATGTGTAAATCCTTAGACGAATCTCGGTGCTTTTCCATTATTATTCGTAGGCTTTGGATAGCGTCCACCGTCGATCTTCCTTCAACAAATCCACACTGGCTATTATCGAACTTTATTGTTTGCCGAAGACGTTCGTTTAAGACTCTTTCGACGATTTTCATTGTGTGTGACATAAGCTTGATTGAACGGTAGTTGTTGCATTCTCGAGTGTCGCCTTTTCTTTTGAATAATGGAACCAAGAAGCTTCTTCTCCATTGATTCAGCAAAGTTAGTCCACATTTTAATTTATTTAAAAGTTTCGATAGCCAAACGCTGCCGATCCCCTCCATCTTCGACCAAAACTCTGATGGAATGCTGTCTGGTCCCGCCGCTTTCCCCCGCTTCATTTTTCCAATTGCTATACTTATTTCTTCGATTGAAAAGTCCGAAACTTCCTCCTCGAATAGACCAGCTGTCGGCACGATATCACGTGGAAATTGTTTGTTAAGCAACTCCTTGCAGTATTCAAGCCACCGGTCACAAATTTCCTTTTCATTTGTTAGTAAGCGACCGTCTGCGTTTTTGATGTATTTCGGCGAGGTTATTTCCATCGAATTTTTTCTCCTCTGTGCAGCGAGCTTAAAAATATTTGGCATTTTAGTATTGTACGACATTTGAACTTCTTGGATAGCTTGTCTTCTATCTGCCGATCGTGAGGATATTTGTTCCAACTCCTGGTACACGTTTTCCGCTTCTGCCGCTCGAGTTCGAGCCAGGACAGTCGATCTTTTTCGATATCGTCGCTCCGATCACATTTTGTCTACGCTTGGAATGCACTCTTCTTTTCGGCCACAGCTCGTTTGGTTTCGTCATTCCACCACCATGTTTCTTTGCCGACGTGATGGTATTTCGATATAGTCCCCAGATGGGACTTTGTGAGTGTTATGCATTCCTCGTGCATGCTGTTCCACATTTCTTGCGGGCTAAGTGAGTCTGCGATACCGTTTATATTGTGAAGTACTTCTTTAGCCAGTGCGATAAATCTTGCGCTTCGTTCCTTCGATAGATTATACCACCGGATTTTTGCCTTTCCAAACGATGCCCGTCTTTTCGGAGGTTCCGCTGTGAAAATTTCTGTAATGAGCAGACGGTGTCGGCTTACTAGCGATTCTCCAAGTATTACTTTACAGTCCTTAACACGGTTTCTCATCGACATTCATTTTGCAGAGGTGATAATCTATTTGCGTTTCGTGGCCTCCGCTGCTATAGGTGATAAGATGTTGTTGATGTTTAATAAACATTGTATTTAAGATGGTTAAGCCGTAAGCCCTACACGCTACAAGGATGTCTTCGCCAGCTGAATTTCTGGTTCCAAACCTTTTACCGCCGTGGCAGTCCTCATAATCAACATTTGTTTCTTCGACGTGGCCATTTAAATCTCCGCCTACGAAGAGCATCTCATCGATAGGTATATTTCTAAGCAAATTACCGAACTCTGACCAAAATGTATCTTTTTCCGATTGGTCGCTTTCAGCTTTCTTTTAGCTATTTCCCACAATTTTTTTCTATGGGGTTTAGGTCAAGAAATTGGGATGGCCATAATAATAACTTCAACATTTGCCCTAGAAACCAATTTTTTACATATCTTGTCGTATGCTTTGGATCATTATCTTGTTGAAATCTCCAACAGAGAGTCATATGATCCTCGGCATACGGTAACATTGTGCGTTCCAGGATATTTTGGTATTAGAACCGATCCATTAGCCCCTCTATTGCTCTAAGAGTTCCCATTCCTGGAGGTAAAAAACATTCCATACGATTACTGAACCACGTTCATGTTTAACCCTTCGTAACTCAACATCGTAAAAATTTCAAAAATCTAATTATAATGATAGCTTTCCGCAAATAATGAAACACGTATTTTTTTAATATTAAAGAATTTTTATTTTTAAATTAAAAATTAATGAAAAAAGGGTTTGTGACATTTGTGTCACATTATGTCACAAGGTATGTACACATCTCTATGATGTATGGAATTCCTTGAAGCAATTATTTTGCTTATTGTAACATAATGCCACGCCACATTTGAGACATAATGTTTGGGAGACGCCCTTACAGTTTAGAGGCTTGCAGCGAATTCTTTTTTCAGACCATACTGGCCAATGTCCAGTTTGATCCTGTCTTATAGCAGCTGGAGGAATATATTGAGCTGGACCCTTATGTTGTTTTGCACGAATTTCCGATTCGATATTTGTTTGACGCTTAAAGTTTGATTTGGTACCCAACTTGCACAGCACCATTGCGACCTCGAGCCGAAAATCGGCCGACAAAAGTTGTTTGTCCTGCATGTTCTTTACTTTACCAACTCTCTTGTATAACAGCCAGGCATTAGACATTGCAAGATCCAAGAAATGATAAAAAATACAGACTTGCCATCGTTTGCTTCGCAATAATATTTTATTCCTAGCCATGATACTATCAATTAAATCCACCCCACCCATATGGCGATTGTATTCGCCAACTATTTGAGGTCTTTCTATGGTCACGTACTTTTTATTTGCCTTATCATACCGTCGCACGTTTACTTTCGGTAGCTCTCCAACAAAACTGGAAGCAAGAGTGACAATTTTATTACCTTTCCAGGCGACAGTGGATACCTCTGTTCCTTCCACATTGCCGATGTATTCCACCGAGAATCCGCGTTTTTTTTAAGAGAGCTCCTTGTTCGTTGGTAATTTGCAGTCGGATATTCGGTTTCTTCTTATTGTTCCAAGACTATGAATACCTTGTTTGGCAAGGAAATCAATAAGTAATAAAGAGGTGAACTAATTGTCAAAGTATATCCTATAATTTTGGTTCCTTGGAATGTCTCGTGACAGTCTAACAACTACGTTAGATGCAGCGCCTAAATCTGGCTCCCCAGATTCAATACAATTTTCAGCTCCAGTTTCCACCTCAAATTTATATGCAAATCCTCTTACACCACTTAGAACGTAGACTTTATATCCCCATCTCTTTGGTTTTTTGGGATTATACCTTTTCAAGCTATGCCTTGCTTTAGTGGAGCAAATTTGCTCACCTACACACAGATATTTTTCCAGGGAAATACTGTTGCATGTCTCATTGAGTTTTTTTTTAATATTGGTCTGATCTTGAAAAGTTTGTCTATATCAGAGTGCTCGTGAGAAGTATTTTGAGAATTATCATTGAAGTAAATATATTGTCGTATCTTCTCAAATATATTCGCTGACATAGTTTCCTTTACCAAGGGTGTTCCTATGCAGCTATTCCAGTGTTTTGTTAGTCTTGGAAACTGCACCAATGACATAATGAAAACTACTCCTATAAATTGTTGCATATCTGTTTTTGTCACACGAAAAGTCTTACTGGGCTTTTTTTGAACTATGTAGAGATTTGTTTGTTCAGTTATGTAGTCAATTAATTCCATGGGAAATATTTTTAGGAAAAATGTAATCGGAGTTTCTAAGTGAAAAACGTCCGAGTCCAAGGTCTCATCACCCATAAAACGAAGATGGTGCTCGTTCAAATCAAGATTTTTCTTCTTCCAGCGTACACTCAATTTTTTTTTACTTTGACAATGTCCTGATGTGTTTGGTTGCAAAATTTTCGTAGAAGGGCGGGGAGGTTCCACAATAGTCTCGCCAAGTTCATCTGATCTATCGATGCCTATCTCATCTTCCTCACTGTCAGACTGAAAATCGTGATTTTCACCATCCGGGGGCTCAAAAGTGGGATCGAGAATACTGTCGTCATCACCCTCAAAGCCGTCCTCACTGTCCTCATGATTGAAATATTCCTCAGTAATTTCATTATCTCCCAAACTGCGAACAGCCATTCTGACAACAAAAGAAATGTAAATTAATGGCACAGACAAACATGTAATGGTCGGCATATAAAATTGTATCCTTTTTACTCATTGTAACAGAAATGGTACAAACATGTTTTACAACAAATAAAAATATTTACTGGATTATTTCACATAACCATAAAGCATTATTCAAAGCAATGAACTTACCTATATCTTTGCACAGAAATAAACACTGGATAATACTTCTAAATTTTTTTTTTTTTTAAATTAACAATATTCACACGCATGGAACTTTACTACTTACGCGGCGAGTGACATTCAACACAACAATGGGGTCCCCACGCGATCAGTTTTGCACGAAATTAACTGAAAATGCATAGAACGATGTTTATAGGTACAGTTACATTGATTTGTAATGGACTTAAGCACATGTTTTGGCTTTTGCGGGCCGTGGAAAGGTTTGTAACATAACTGTCACACTATGCTACGAAGGGTTAATGGTATTGTTACTATTGACTGAATTTAGTTTTGTTCCAACAGGCCTTCTAACGCGTATCATTCCATCGAAATGGTTCAAATTTATTTTTGATTCATCACAGAAAAGTACAGTCTCTCATTTTTGTAGGAGCCAGCTTCAATAATTTGGGCAAAAGTTGTACGATCCCTCCGGTTCTTTTGGGCAATAACAGCTTTCTATTACTATTTTAAATGAATTTTAGTACTCGTATTATTTGTTTTTGATTTTGAACACGATCAATAAATGAAATATATTTCATACTCGTACTTACAAGAAATTTTTAAAATTTGCGTTTAACTTTTCTTACAGTCGTCAGAATTTTGATTGGTTACAGTTTCCTTAGTTTTGTCCAACCGCAATTTGCAAGAGATGGGAATCTCCCGAGAGTCCCTGCTACGTATTTTGCAAAAACGTTAGCTGCAACTCCGCAAAAAATCGTATTGACCCAATATTCACGATAACTTTATCGGCGGCTCCCAGTGTTTGTTCAATCCCAAGATGCTAAAGTGATGTTAAAATAGAAACAGAAAACACATGACAGCGGGTCGCCTTGTCTTAAACTTTTCTTAACACTGTCTTGGTTAATTTATCACAGACATTGAAACAGTACCGACTATCTCTTATACGCTGTCATATGCGACTTTGAAGTCGATTAATAAATGGTAGGTGTCGATCTGAAGTTTTTGGGTCTCTTCCAAGTTCTCCCTTGGTGTGAATATTACTAGTAAGTCGATGATGAACTTTCGCGGCCTAATTTGGACTGACCAGTTTTGACATAAATGGTTTCCATAAAAACATAAAACGGCAGAAAAGAACTGCTCGTATGGCCCTCAAAACTTAAAAACTAAAACGTGTAAGAAGCTGATGAGCTCTGATTCGAAAAATCACTTTAAAAATAAATTTAATCCATTCAAATGTAATCTCTTTCAAATGTACTCGTAGTGTGTTCTACTGGTTGCTTCATCTTTTTGCTATGTAAGTTATTTAAATGCGAGTTGAAATGGAATTTGAAGGTGTAAAAGAACGTCAAAGTTTATGTATGTGAAAAGGTTTAAGCCCTCTGGTCAGGAAGGGATTTAATTCCCAGACAGTATATAAAAGCATCTTTCACGGGTTTTTAGGCACTTAAGGTTTCATTAGAATCAACTCATCCACAGTTAAAGTCACTCTGAAAGTTTTCCTTCTTTTTTATATTCCTAAAGCCTCTAAATCCTCTGAAAAGTATTCTTACTAACCACACAAAAGGCCAAAACGTTCTTTCTAAAAAGCCCATTCAATGATCTTCCAACCATTTGGTTGACCCGCCGCTGGCCATCAAATTGCATAGACCAGGCACAGACAGAGTTGCAAATAAAAAGGAATCCTTAACCTTTTCCTAATTAAAAACCATTCTCATCCGTTCAGCAATTGCCGTACTTACGGACACACCCTCACCTGTCATACTGTTGCTGGTGAGCTTTCACTGGCCCTCTTCATTCTGATCCAGTGCTTCATTTAACGACGGTGAACGGACATCAAGGATCGTCGGAGGGCTCGTACTTTAGTATTTTCTGTTCTCTTTTTTCACTTTTCTTTTTGTTTTTGTTTTTTTGTGTTGTGTTTTTACTTTTCACTTTCCCTTCGTGATTCAATCATCAATTAGCGAGATTAAAAGGCATTTATGCCATACCTGTGTAAGTTAGTGGATATTTTTGCCCTTTTCATTTGCAAGTCCTTTTTTTCACCACCTTTCACTTTATACCCATTCACAGCGGCTCCCGGTGCTGGTTGGAAATTTAATTGAGATTTATATGCAGAATGGATTAACATCCTTCAATTGCACTTGAAATTACCGTAGCAGGCGATGTGACTCACTTGTATCCGAGAGTCTGGATTCGTATGTATATAAAATATTTCCAGCTCTTGAGCATAAGTAAAGCTCTGTATGTGAGCAACGGCAATAGTACGAATGACTGAGTATGTGAGTACCATTATGAAGGATTCTCTTTGACGGTATACATATGTACTCGTATATGACGGCGATAGTGATATTGTGTTCAGGAGAATTCATATCTCGTTTTCCCTATCTGCAACGAAACTTTTTTTTTAAAAGTTCTAATTAACTCGATACTCTTATTCAGCTGTGAATTTGATTTGGTATCACTTTTGTGTGGCTAGATGCTTGTATCTAGATATAGTGTTTGAGTATGTGGATGCAGTTAAACTTAAGGATGCTCACTTCGATGTTACCCTGCTGACATAGTACGAGTAATTTTGATATGTAATCGCACGTACGGTTAAAGGATTATAAGTTGAAAGGAAGTTCATTGGTGCGGTGAATTGAATTGAGGCCAAAAATTACGTGTGCACTTTAAGTGTTTGTGCTTCGGTGTGTATACTAGTTTATATGTGCAGTGAAAATCAAAAAGAGGATAACATAATTGCGTAATTCAAAGAACGAAATTTTTTTCTGAAAATTATCCTGAACGAGAACGAGTGGAGGAATTAAGAAAGTCTGTGGATAACATGTGAATCTTTTTGAAAAAAAAACTGCTCTCATATTTCTGACTCGTTTAAGTAGATACCTATGCCTACATAAAAATTTATCACGCTTGCGGATTTGGATGCTATAGTACTCGTTTCCATAGTGAGGCTGTACGATGTGGATGCTATAGCATTCAAATATGGAACTCAAAATATCAGTGCTAATTGTTTAATAATTTTATATGCGTGAATATGTTGGCTTATGAATTAGTTCAATATTTTCATGTTATTGATTTGCACTTATAAGGCTTCGTGACCAAATGTTGGTGTTGAGTAAACGTGAAGTACAGTTTCACGTGAGTTCTATAATATTTACGCCACGTATGAAAACTGTGAGCGGTACCAAATTTAAGATCGTCGGAAAAGTGGAGACCCAGATCCCTTATTGCATACAGGAACGTTGTTTGAACCACTTTCCGAAACCGAACAAGAATATCCCTAGGATGAGGCCTGATTGACTCGATTAATGGCTGCGACCGAATAGAGAATAGATGGGGCATCTGTGTTACCCTAGATATTAACTCAAATTATTAATGTACTTCATGCAAGCATTAACAACTGAGACGTCGTCGGTCGAGTGAATAAGAAGTCGAAGTAGAAGCACTATTCTGAATACTCCAACAATAACCACCCATCATATTTTCATATGAGCATTTTAAGCGCATCGTCAAAATACTGACGTATCTTCAAAGCCAAATGGTTTTGGCATATTTTTCTTCTAATGCTTTTGGCTATTTGCATTTTTTTAATGGAATTATGAACACTCATATGTCTAGACAAGTAATAAGGGAGATTTAAGTACCAGCCATTGAACATCATCATTCATTTCCTGACAAGTGCATGGTCGATAAACAACGTTGCTGCTGATTATAACACCAGCGGTCTTTTTTCAATGGAAGAAATCAACAAGCTTACTGCGGAGATGATAACTTTGTTGGGGAATTGCAAAATTAAAGCAGACCAGTTCAACACAATTGCACAATAAGCGATTAAGTATATTTATTATAATAAGCCATGAATAGAACAGTCATGAACATAATATGTTGGAATGCTAGAAGCATTCGATACAAATCTGTGGAATTTTTTTTAATGTTCTTAAAAAGCACAATATACTATAAATGTAGGTTTAGTGTCGGAAACCTGGTTAAATTCAGATGATAAATTGACTAATCAAGAATACATTTGTCATCGCCTTGATAGATATGTTATAAGAGGGGGAGGTGCTGCCATTTTGGTGATAAAAACAATACGACATCAGTTAATTCCAATTGTAAATACTAGAATGCCCTAGCTATGACAGCCTCGGTTATTTTAATGCAAAGCTAGGAAGAGAGGGTGGATGGCAACGATTAGTATAAGGCCTCGTAGAAGTAGCATCTTCCGACAGGTGCTGGTTCCTTAAATGACGAGAATGAGCCTCTGCAGCCGAACATCTTGCAGCTCTGCTAATAAGCCCTACTTCACGCCTCCCCGTGGCGCCATCTGGGAATCTCACTAGAGATTGCGAAGTGAAGGGGACAAATGGCGAGTTTCCTGCGCCATTAATCAGGATTAGTGTCGGAAAAACAAAACAAGACCTTATCCGAGCTACTCCGACATATTTGGAGCTCAGCCCGGTAAGGATTTCCAAGACATAGTCAGGGTCTTGGAAAAGCGATGGTGGTGGACGAGCCCTATAAGGGCCAACGGCAGCGCTCACATCCCGAAACGGGTTACTGGCTTCGGTGTAACCGACCCCTCGTCCTATGGGCATTAAAAATGGAACTGGTCCTCCAGGTTGGGGGTTGTGCCGCCGGGGTAACTACGCGGCCATTTAAAAAAGCATAACTTACGAAGCCTCGGATATGGACGGATCTACTGTTGACAACCCACGCAAACGATTTAAGGACAATGAGCTTCGGAAATGCACGTGGAATGTTAGATCCCTTAATGGACCACGTGCAGCCGAGTAACTAGCAAAGCAGACATAACCGCCATTCAAGAAATGCGTATCTACTACGGTATTTGCTATCGACGGCAAAAGCAGCGCTTATTTGGATGCGGATTTGCTGTCGGAGGCAGACTAAGACAAGAAGTCCTCAGCTTCCGGCATGTGAGCGAACGCCTCGGAGCAATCCGCACCAAGGCTAAATTTGCCAACATCAGCCTCATATGCGCGCATGCCCCCACAGAGGAGAAAGATGACGACACCAAGGATGCCTTCTACGAGCTCCTTAACAAGACCCACGTGCAGTGCCCCAGCTATGACATTAAAATTGTCCTCGGTGATTTTAATGCAATGCTAGGAAGAGAGGGTATCTTTGGTGGAACAATCCGAAAATATAGCCTGCACAACACCACCTCCGATAACGGATTCAGGCTCATCGACTTTGCGGCGGGGCGAAACATTGTCGTGGCTAGCACGCGGTTCCCACATCTCGACATACACAAGGGAGACATACTTGGAGAACTCCTGATCAATCAACAGTCAATCGACGGAAGACACTCCTCCAGTATTATGGATGTCCGTACGTTCCGAGGAGCCAACATCGACTCGGACCACTTCTTTGTTGTAGCCAAGGTACGGTTGCGGATATCCCAAACTACGCCAAGACAAACTAATGCTGTGAGAAAATTCGACGTCAGACGGCTACAATCGCAAGAGATCGCCAAGTCCTTTTCCGATCGAGTGTCTCTTAATCTCTTAAGAGGTCTAATGCGCCAGGCGATGACTTGGTAAGGAGCATTCACCAACTCATGCGTAAAATATGGTCGGGCGAAAGTATGCCCGATGAATGGAACTTCAGCATTGTTTGTCCGATTCTCAAGAAAGGAGTACCTCTGAACGGCGCCAACTACAGAGGTATCAGTCTCCTTAACATCGCATACAAGATCTTATCTGCCGTATTGTGTAAACGCCTGAAGCCGTTCGTCAACAACAACCTGATAGGTCCATATCAGTGTGGCATCATGCCAGGAAAGTCCACCATCGACCAGATATTCACACTACAGCAGATCTTGGAGAAGACCCATAAGCTTCAGATCGATACCCACCACCTATTCATCGATTTTAGGGCCACTTATGACAGCATCTATAGAGACGAGGTATACAGAGCAATGTCTAGTTTTGGCATCCCTGCCAAACTCGTCCGTCTGTGCAGGATGACGATGGAGAATGCACGCTGCTCCATCAAGGTCGGTAAAGATCTCACCGAGACCTTTGATGTCCAGAAAGGATTTAGACAAGGCGATGCGCTGTCATGCGATTTTTTCAACATTTTACTTGAAAAAATAGTGCAAAACTCACGAGCAAACACAAGAGGCACTATCTTTCAAAAGTCCGTCCAACTACTCGCATACGCCGACGATATTGACATAATCGGGAGAAAGCAGCGTTATGTCAGTGGCCCTTTCGCAGGTTGAGACGGAAGCAGCGAAAATGGGTTTAGCGGTCAATGAGGGCAAGACCAAGTATGTGCTGTCAAGCAAAAAGCACAACCAAGACCGACGTCTCGGGCAGAACGTCACCCTCGACAGATATAACTTCGAGGTAGTTAAGGACTTTGTCTACCTAGGCTCCGCTATAAATACAGACAACGACACCAGCGCTGAGATCAAGCGAAGAATAACTCTTGCCAACCGCTGTTTCTTTGGGTTAAGAAGGCAATTGAGTAGCAAAGCCCTCTCTCGGACAACAAAAGTCACCCTTAATAAGACTTTAAAAATCCCGGTCCTGCTCTATCGCGCAGAGGCATGGACATTATCAAAAATGGATGAGGTTTTTGGTTGCTTCGAGAGAAAAATTCTACGGGCGATCTTCGATCCCGTCTGCATTGACGGTGAGTGGAGGAGAAGATACAACTACGAATTGTACGGACTTTACTGCGACATGGACCTGAGATGGCTGGGTCATGTAGAGAGCATGGACACCAATGCTCCCGTCCGAAAAGTCTTCGAATCCACTCCCGAGGGACACCGCAGTAGAGGAAGGCCAAGACTCCGGTGGTGCACGCAAGAGGAAGAGGACCTCAGCCAACTTAGCGCGCGAAACTGGAGGCAACTAGCCAGGGATTGCACTGGCTAGAGAAGCCAGTGGATTGAGGCCCAGGTCCATTCCGTAGCGTAGGTACTGAAAGTAGGTAAATGCTAGAATTATTCAAAATATAGGATACATAAAATACCTTTCGAAAATGGTACCGCTTTAAAAAATGAATCGGTCATTTCAAAAACCTCATATGTCACTCAATTAGTATTTTTCAGAAATCAATATAAATTGTTTCGTACACAAACAAATGAGTTTTAAAGGACATTTTTATGATGAATTTAGTATTTGAGTGGCAACAAATTAAAATAGCGAATAACCTTTACAGTTTATTAATGGAAATAATAAAATGAAACCTGAAAAACAGTTCTTGACTTATGTTGTTTTAGCGAGAAATAGGGTTAGTGGTATATAATTTAACCATCTAGTAGTGCATGTAAAAACCTCTTAAGTCACTGATTTATGTTGTTTCTGCAATGAACGTCTTTCACGCGGTTTTATTGGAAGAGGAAGGAATGTGTCGACTTACGTGGTTTTACCCAGAATACATTGGAAAAAAAATGTGACTTAAGTGGTTTTTGATATGATCGATTCAAATATGTTCCGATTATTTTTCTGGAGGTTCAGCTAATGCGGATAAACGATTTCATTTAAATAACGACTTGAGGAAGCTTATAAGTATAAATGAGACACAGAAGTTGGGGTTGCTTAAGGGCAAATGCATGAGGTAACATTCTCGCAAACCTTGATTCTAGGCATCCATTTGATATTTTGTATCCTCCTCATCCAACTTATAACCCTGCTAATAATAGATCAAACCCATCAACTTAGGATTTATTTTTGAGTAACATGTCTAATCTTTTTAACCAACCTATGGTCATGAACGAGCTAAGCTCAGATCATTTTCTGGTATTAATGCACATCCCAGCTCTTAAAGTAGGAAACAATGTAATAATTTCTAGCACTGGAAAAGCTAATTACCTGACAGAAACTTTCTATGATAACCATTTTGTAACTAGCGGTATTCCTTGTAAAAGTACAGTTGAATCAGTGGTCAGTGAATCGATCAATATCATTAATTCTATTCTTTCAAATGGTACCCAGGAAGAGGTTACATTTGAAGAAGTCAAAGATGTTCGTTTAAACCTTAAAAAAAGAAAATCTGCAGGCTTTGATCGCATTAAAAATGTATACCTCAAGAACTTGCCTAAATCAGGAATGCAATTTTTACAAATTCTATTTAACTGCTGTCTGAAATCAAGTTACTTTCCTAATTATACCAATCTTAAAGCCGGGTAAAAGTGCAAACATGCCTGGCAATTATAGGCCAATAAGTCTTTAAAGCTCTCTAAGCAAATGCTTTGAACAATTAGTAAGGAGTAGACTTGTTTCACAAGTAAAAAAAAATAACATTCTACCAATTGAAAAATTTGGTTTTAGGGCTTACCTAGAACCTAGACCTAGAATAACTAAATACATTAAAATTAACTTCAGGACATTGACATTGAGATAACGTTTAATACAGTTTGGCATGATGCTCTATTACATAAGCTTTTACGACTTATTTTTCCAATGTACTTAATAGGAAATATTCAATCTTTTCTGTCCGAAAGGAAATTCACGGTTTCAATCAATAATTGGGATTCCGATATTTACAACATTTCAGCAGGTGTACCTCAAGAATCAGTGCTAGGCCCAATCATGTATACTATTTTCACCTATGACTTCCCAAGTTTAACAAACTGCGAAAAAGCAATTTTCGCCTATCACACTTGTATCTTCTCATCGGATTCAGTTGGTTTTAACATTGAAATAAACCTGCAACCTGCACTGTATGTTATACAAGATAATTTTTTCAATTGGAAGATTAGAATAAATGCTTTCAAGACACAGGTTATCTTTTTCACTCGAAATTTCGAATTGGTATCAATAAGAATTTCTAAGCTTAATGAACGTTATATTATGCCTTGCATGTCGTCTGACAACGCTTTAAGTACAGGCCTAGCTTTATATTTTATTGCACTACTATTTAAGTAAGACTGTATGTCTACTGTATACTCTACCTTTGATGACCACGGAATTTCCTCACTAGACTGGCCAGCGAATTTTTTCGAACTTAATTCAATCAAACACTTATGGCATATAATGAAAGGTAATGTGTAAAAAAAATACCAATGCTACATAATGCTTAATTTTGGAAAGCTGAGTTTTTGACATCACATGAAATCGAAAAAAGATTCTACGCAGCTGCAGTTATACCGAGAAAAAATCGATAATAAGGATTTGTCGTTATCCGTATTGGATCGCCTTGTCTTTAGAGCAATTGACCCAACTTTTCAAAGGATCATGAGCTGTTTACGGATAACTATAAAAATAATGATTTAGCAATCATCTAGTAAGTCTCATAACAAATATCGCTAGTACTCTGCGTGCTCATAAGAAATGAAATCCAGGAGATGTGACGAAAAAGAAAGGAGACAGAACAACATATATGTCAGTAAGTGGAAGGACAAACTCGGAATCCTTTTTATTACAAAAGAATTCTCTCATTTTCCTCGATTTTATGCCTAATAATTGCAAAGCAGATACGGCTCAGCCAAATATTAGCCTTTATTGTGTCCAGGTTTCAACAGTGACTTAGTTCGCCAAAAGCACATCAGGGTATTGGTCTTTGAGCCACTCAAAAATGTGGCTCTTCGTTCGATCAGTGAATTTAGATTACACACAGGATTGAATGTATAAAGGTCGGGGTTTTACCTCTATCTTCTGTTGCTGGGCCAGTTTTTGCCTCTTAAGGTATTGGTAATTCCGACAGTTTGCGGTGTGCTCCTAGTTCTTCCACGGGAGATAACTTTTTTTTTCGTTCCAGACTTGCAGGAACGGTGGTTTAATTACATATTTTTCCAAAAAAATATATTGACAATGTAAAAATTTTGAACCAAATAAATGCAATAATTTTTAACACATTAATTTTATGGCATTATGTACTCTCAAATAATTATAGTACTCATTATTGCAAGTTCAACGATTTCCCGATTCCCTCCCCTAATTAATGCGAAAAGGTACCAATTTCAATTAGAATTAAAACAGGACAGCGTAGGGCTTCCTCTAAACTTCTGTAGATGTATCGATGGAGTTGCATTTCCGACCACCCGCAAAGCACACGTTTCTTTTTTCTCAAAATAAAGGGACGGCCATCTGTTGGTTTATTTTTTAAAGAACCATAAAAAAAATTTCAATATATGCCAAAGATTGTTGTTATATTGAAAAGAGTAAGCCTTCCAACAAATTATGGATATGATAATCATTCAAATGATTACCTCTGCTGGTTTGGCAGTAGGCCATCCTGTCACATGTTTTTACAACATTTTCATTAATCATGTTGAATACAATCTTAAACATAACTCAAAATCATTTTAGTATTTTTTAAACCAAAAAGATGTTCCAATGGAATGCCGAAGCAAATGTTCAATAAAGATTGTGTAACCAATGACATTAAAAACTTTGCCGAACTAAATCTGTCTTCTCTCATTCAATGATTTCTACTTTACCTGAATCATGCCCTTTCCCACAAATTGACTACTTTGAGTTCTCCAGGTTTAAGACATTGAGACTGCTGTCTATGGTCTTAAGCCGCATTTTAAGCCTCAAGCCGATGGTATTCCAGCAATATACGAAAGTCTTGCTTCCAATGGCATCTGGACCCTTGGATCCTTAGCCTAGTACGACTAATCTTCAGCTGCTGAGATCTTGGCGCGTTGAGGTTCTCCTGCTTAGGCGGACACTTTCGGCAACAGCTGCAATATTCCCCGTTTAGCGCACAGGGCGAACAAGGGAATATGTTTCGTTATCAATCAGCAATCAAACAAAATTGCGTACAAAAGCAAATGCACCGCGACACAGAATCTACTTCGGAAGTACGAGTAACTTTGCAATATTTTCCATCCTTGTTCAACCGGAAATCAATCCATTTCGTCATTACGGCTCATAGGAACTGTCAAAATGACATATGATTCAAAAATCAAACCAACAGATTGCCCACCCTTTGTATCGAGTGTACGAGTATCAAGTATCTGACACCTTACCTAGAAGTCCCTCTCCTAGTACTTACTGCACGTATGGATAACTTTGCCATAATCTGCAACAATCAGCGGGGGATCAGTAAAACGGCCATGGACCGCTAGTGCAAAATGAACTGTCCCACGATGGCGATTTAACACATTTCACAACGATGGAGACAGGAACAAGAAGCCAAAGAGACTTGATTATATTCAGAGCTAATACACCGGATCCCGAAACACAGAGTCAAAGAACTTTTTCAGACCCGAACAACGGGTTATTATAAATTTTCGAATTTGGATGACATTTGCAGACTATTTACGTAGTCCTTGGACCGAATTTAAATTTACCGCAGTTTGGCTGTATAGTGGTTGTTTAGGTATTCGATATTCGACTGTCGATGTTAACATTTAACATTGTAAGTGCAGAGCACGCACAACAATTGTCAAGAATATCTGCATTCAGCCTTTTCTGGGATGGAAAGGGTCTTGTATAGAGTCCCTTAAGTGTTGCTTGATATAGTTTACTTTATGCCAATGCACGAACTTTGGGAAAATGATGCTTTGATTTCACTTGCGAATTTTGAACATTTTTCTGAAGTGCAATGTTGAAAACATTAGATGACGGCGCACCATCCCACTTAGCCCTTTTTTACACTTAAGGTTATGGTAAAATTACTTTAGGTTCTCATGGGACGATGAGTGTTCTCTTGTCATTCTGAAAGTACATATGTAACAGCCCTCCAAGCAACTTTCAACCCGTTGACCTTGTTCCAAATATCTAGATGAGTTTCTTATTTTTCGAACCCTCGGGCCCCTCTGACGTCTATGATTTTTAAAAGGAATCATTGAACCGAATCTGTCCTTGCAAGGCAATTATGACAACGATGTCGCACGTTAAGTCAGTGTAGTGTGACTTAAACGACTTCGTAGCCAGTGTCACGCTACATATTGTACTAAAACATAGGCTGTAGTTCAAAGCATTTCTTCGTTATCACTTAGCATTTACGATTTTAGGTTTTTCAAATCTTTGCCAAGAAGAATATTTTCCAAATGGATTGAATTTATCAGTTTATATGCCTCAAATGATCTAGCCTTTGATAGTTTCCAACATTTTCAATTTCAACTAGCAAGGAATATAGTAAACGTTTCTCGAAGGTTTTTATCGGCGATTTTCTACAAAACCCTTAAATTATACGACCCACCCAACTCTTTGGGAACTCTTACTTCTCAAAAAAAAAAAAAAACAAACTCTAGACTACCACAACCAGCATAAGCCTTTTTAAATCCTCACCCCACTTTCTTATAGGCTTTCGGTAAATTCCTTAAAAACTCTTTTAAACCCCTTTTAGTGTAAATAAGTACCAACGTTTGAATCCCGTTTGCTATTTCAATCAAACACCCACGCCAGCATAGATTCCTCAAGTAAATTGCATTCTCAATTTTACGAGTATTTCGCCCGCTCTAAAACATTTACGGGCTCACATAACATCGTATTATGGCAGCCGTGATAAATTCACCAAAAAACAGGTTTCATATCCCTAATAAACCATCAAGGCATCAACGCTTTACGTTAACCACTATTCAACTCTGAACTACCGACCTTCTTAACTAAAACAGCCCCTACTTCGACTTTGTGTACCAATTTTGCGGTGCTACTTTCCAAATGAATCGACCGACCATTCGAAACAGATGCAACTAAGGATTTTACAATTTTGCCTACCCCATATCGTATTGGTGCCGTTTAAAAGCTCCCGCAGTGACGATAAAACTCAAGTAAAAGGAAACGAAGAGAATAAAAAAATGTGAAAACAAAAAAAATGGAAATAAATGTTTTCGTTGTACGTTTTGTGATTTACCCTCTTCCACGGGACATAAATCAACAGATGGATTCATAATTAAATGTGATTAGGCACATTCTTCCCGCAAGAACATTCAAAACTCAAAGCAAAAAGGACACAAAATGGGCGACTGCCACGATGACAAATTTTCGATAGTGTTGCCAGAGTGCAGTAATATAAGTCATCTACTATATAGAGCAGTTCTAAATAGAACACTTTACAACAAAGAGCTTAAGATATTTTACTCCTGCGACTTTGAAAAGTATAAAACTATTTTTGTCTTAGGTTTTACCCCTTCTTACCCCTGGCCGGCAAGAAGGCCACCTGAAAATGGTCTTCCTGAGGCACATTTTTAAAGTGTTCTTATACTGACACCATCGAGACTAAATTTGACAATATTTCTCCGGTATGCGTCAAGCGGTTTTTAGTGAAGGAATATATCGAACTCAAATACCAATTTTGCTGACTCCTAAAAACACCTTCAATCAACGTTTCAGGACGTACGAACGTACGAGGAGATTTGAAACCAAGTCTTACAAAGGAAAGTATTTTTAGAAATCCTATCAGCTATAAGGTGTATTTGAGCAGCAGCTTCACACTGATCGATTTTGCTAGGTGCCTGGATTGAGTGAAAGCCAATGCACGGGTTTCACACTTAAACATTCGCAAAGGAACTTGAATACATTATAATGTACCTTTTCGCTAGGATCTAGCCCTTGGTTAACTTTTGAGGTCGAAATCAGTGTGGTATAGGGCAGGGGAATTTACCACCAACCAGATTCTTACAGCACACTTGGAAGAAACCGAAGTACACCAAATCAATACACACCGCCTTCTTATAGACCTAAACCGAGCTTGCTTTTGGAATATCTGTAAAACTTGTTCAATGTTCAAGGATAACGATGTTCCATATAAATCGAAAAAAACTTCACCTTGTCTTTCTCAGAAGAACATTAACTTATTGTTCGAAGTTTCAGAACGGACAGACACTACTTGAGATTAACACGAAAGATTCATCGGAGTATAACTCTCGACTTTCGCTGTTTCTTTGTGTTAGGAGGGCAAAGACGTAATCCTTAATATGATCCTAAATAACTTATGTAGCAGAGACAAACTTTAACAACAGCGGACGAGGAAACTCTTAGTAAAAGGACATCAATTTCGCCAGAAAAATTCGAATACTATGGCTTCAGTGGCTGAGTCATTTTAAGCGAACGGTCAACATGTTTCGGCCTGATGAACCTTCTCATCAAGACCAGACTGACAACGCAGTCAATAAGGACCACATCTTAAGTGACGTACACAAATGAAAAATAATCTCAACCTACTTGCCAGGAGTCGAAAACGTGGGGAAGCTAATAATTAAGCGGTGTACCATATACCAAGTATGAAAGTTAACGCAAGCTGTAAATACTAAGTAAAAGCCGTCGTTTGGTGCTGTAGAAATATAGTAGGCTTTGAGAGGTGTCAATCTGACAATATCGAGGGTTGCATGCTGTTTCTACACATCAATTGTGCTTGTTTCTACCTCCAGGATGGTACGAGTAGGTATCTCGTCCGGACATGACATGCTTAACTTATAAGAGTGAATGTTAACCAACAGAATCCCAGCTACTTCGACATATTTAGAGCTCAGGCCACTAAAGATTTCTAAGATTAGGTCAGGGTCTTGGAAGGAGATGGCGGAGGAAGAGCCATTAATAAACCAACGGCAAAGCTCACATCGCCGAACAGGTTCCGAACAACTAGCGGAGACCCTAGATTGCTGCAAAGTAGATAATACCGGCATTCAAGAAATGCGTTGGGATAGGTCGGAAAAAACGAAATGAAAACTTGCGACATCTACAACGGCAGTTGTAGTTTTGGAAGCGGATTTGTTGTTGCAAGCAAACGATCAACGATGACAGCGACTTTTGTGATGACCTATACCGAACAATGATGGATAGTCTTGCTCCATCAAGATCGGTAAGATTTCACCGATACGACATCAAAGGAATCTAGACAAGGTGATGCGCTGTCACGAGATAAATCATTCTTGGCAGAATAGTGCAAAACTCACGCACAAGCACAAGAAGCTAAATCCTTTAGAATTCGGTCCAATTTCCCCAATATGCCAGTGATATTGACATAATCGAAAGCAAGCGAGTATTGAGTCGGAAGCGACGAAAATGGGTTTAGCGGTCAATGAGGGCAAGACCAAGTATATGCTGTCAAGCAAAAAGGACAACCAACACCGATGTCTCGGGCAGAACATCACCCTCGACAGATATAACTTTGAGGTAGTTAAGAACTTTGTCTACCTAGGCTCTGCTATAAATACAGACAACGACACCAGCACTGAGATCAAGCGAAGAATAACTCTGGCAATCGCTGCTCCTTTGGGCTAAGAAGGCAATTGACTATCAATGCGCTCTCTCGAACACCAAAAATATCAACATGTATAAGAACTTAATAGTCCTAGACCTGCTCTATGGCGCAGATGCATGAACGTTATCAGAAACGGATGAGATGGATCGGGTGTTCGGGTGATTGACGGTGAGTGGATGACGATATAAAATGACGAACTCTACGGGCTGTACAACGACATCGGCTTAGCCAGAAGACCGAAGACCCAATAACTGAGATGGCTGGGTAATGTAGAGCGCATGAACGTTCCAGTCGAAAATATCATATTTTCGGATCTGCCTCTGAGGGACGGCGCAGTAGAGGAAAAGCGCGACTTAACTGGAAGGGGATTTCAGCTAACTAAGCGAGCGAAACTGGAGACAGCTAGCAAAGGATCGAGCTGGGGACACTTGTTGGCTAAGACCCAGATCCACCCTGAAATGTAAAGTAGGCGTCCTCATTGACATGGTCAGTTTGGCCATTGCGTTGAATGTTTGTAACTTTTCCTACTTTTGTCCTGAACATGACAGTAAGTACTCTATCACTAAGCAGGTTTCCATTATGATTGACTTAATTTGAGGCTGATTTACTTATAACACCCTTATTGTGCAGTTCCTGCGATTTCGTGATTTTTTTGTGATTTGTCCGACTACAATAGATTTTCAAGTTAGTCGTCTTCTGGAGAGCATCTTCTTGTTATGGCGTTGAACCTAAATGGGGTTTCTATTACTCTAAAACAGTGATCTGACTATTTTTTAAGTTTGGTTTAAGAAACACCCTTAAAATAAAACCATTGGGAAAATTTGTCCCCGAAAACATGGCAACACTAGTACTCAGTCACTCTCGAGGAATACTAATAAAATATGCGCGGCAATTGCCACTTAACATTCTCTTCACTCTGCGTTCGCACTCTTCAAAACAGAGACAAGATCCCAAGCATTGAATTTTTCGAGTATTGAGTCTTCGGTTCGCCCTTGTTCATGTGTTTTCATTCTTTTTACGGCACTTCCTTTGTTTTACGACAATCAGTCGTTACGACATCTACATCGCGTTCATCCCCCCAAACCCGCGAGTCTCTTAAAAATTCATTTAACGTGGTAATTTTTCAAAATCCAATTTTGCGTGGCACACGGTTCGATTCTCAAGACCCTTCGTCACCTTCATCATCACCTCCACCAGCGCCGGTATCAGTATGAATGACATTGCCAATGCCAATGCCAGTGGCAATCGTGGTCCTTACTTGAGTCCTTACAGGAGAAGGCTAATAAAATAAAAAAATTGGGACAGAGGATTGTGTGTTTCGCCTACCACCGCATAAAGCTGTTTTCAATTCAGTGTTAAAATCATTTGTTCCTGTTGCCAGTTAAGGCGGATGATTGTAGCACGAGCGGGCTTGAGGGGTTCTCTCTGATATCCAGGGTAGTTAAGGTGCTTATCTTCAAGCTTTGCATAAAGAGAAAAAAAAAATTGAATGAAAACTGAACGTAAGTCAATACCCGGGG
The DNA here is from genome assembly GCA_928272305.1 of Volucella inflata. Taxonomy (NCBI): domain Eukaryota; kingdom Metazoa; phylum Arthropoda; class Insecta; order Diptera; family Syrphidae; genus Volucella; species Volucella inflata. The sequence goes on along the minus strand of OV743718.1, from coordinate 24,760,358 downwards.
ATGTTTGGCATACTTGAGCGTAGGAAGGTCTTTCCTTTACGAGGGTACTTCTTTACTCTTACACACCTGAGAAGAGCCGGAAGAAGGTCCTTCTCTTCCTTCCTACTTTCTTTAGTCCTGGTCGTCTTAATTTATCTTAACGTGTAAACGATGATGATGAGGATGGATGGAGAGACGATGGGAAGTTGGTTTTCCTTTAGAAAAAAGTATGTTTGTATGATATGGTACAAGTGTATGAGTAAAAGTACAAGTACATCATCCTGTGTATAGGTATTGACAAGAGCAACAAATCCTCAGGGCGTTTGGAATGTCCTCGTGCCGATTTTGCATAAGCAGCAATAGTCGCAGTCGAGGACCTGTGTGGTGGTTTTTGTGATTTTGAATTTGAGAAGGATGCCATCGTAGTCATCATTTCCCATTGCTTTGGGGATTTTTCAACGCTCAATTGTTATCGAACATGAGAATGTCGATAACTTGTTTGCCTTTTTTTTTTCATTTCTCCACTGTCATCGAAAGATTATTTGTATGATTTGATTGACAAAAGGTTCAGCAGGGGATGAGTCCATTGGGTATTCAGAAGTATGAAATTGATTTTCAATTCAAGGTGACTTGGTGTGAATGTTTGGAGTAGGCTACCATTGAAATGTGTATACAAACTTGAAACGTTATACAGCTGTACAATATAATGGTAAAATCCTTTAAAAGGCAGAGATTTGTTTTCCCAAGCTTTGTCCCAATCGGCAAGCGTAGCTCTCCGATTTATTATAATTTTTGACGAGTTGCTTTCATCAGAGTTAACTGAGGAGCCGATTCGTTAATGTTGTGCATTTTTATTGTTCCAGCAGTTGCGAACGAGGGAGTCCAGCATCTGCACCAGCTAGGTGCAGCTTACCTCATTCTGTCAACATTGTAAATGTCATCAGCGTATGCAAGAACAATACTTGCGTAAAGTGCCGACATCATACATGGCGTAGCGGCATTTTAAGGGCAATCAAATCGTTAGTGAAGGGTTTTATTCGTTGTACGACATGGCAAATGATGTTAAATAAATTTATGCCTTTCGTGTATATACATCAGGTACACTTCCTTCCGACTAGACCTTACAAACTAGCTTGCATAACCTCTCTACAAAGTCAACTCCAGCTACCGTAAACAGTGGGCCAGAAAGCTCGTAGCTAGAGTAGCCTAGCTGTAAACAAAAATCGGGCCCAATTTCACTTTGCCTGTATCTTCGCAATGCCCTCAAACATGAAATGAATATAACTTCACGAAAGGGTACCAGTACTAACTTCGAACATCTATATCTGTCAAACCAACTGTCAGATTGCAAACTGTCAGTGTCAAATGTATTCCGTAGCATTTTTCGTGATGACATTGAAGCGTGTCAACAGCGTTACTAAATTTTAGAAATTTGGTTCCAAAATTGTGATTCTGTGCGCTTAACGTAGGGAGCACTAACAAAAGACAAAATCGGCCACCTGAAACCGCTTTTCGCCGTATTGTTGACCGTTTTCACACAATATTTTCGTTGAAAGATGCAGTGGCACCAAGATGCATAAGCAGAGTGCGTACTGAAGCGAATATTGTGTCTGTTCAGGGGAGTGCCGAAGAAAATCCAAATTCATCTATTTGAGGTCGTTCACAATAGTCTTTGTTTTCGTCCGGGCACTTTATAGAAGGTTTACGGCAAAGATCTTGGTTCGAGGGCTTACAAGATCCATCCCATGCAAGAATTGAAGCCGTTTGACCATTGATTACGTCGAAATTTCGGTGCATGGGGCCCAAATCAACTGGCATTGGAACTGCTGTTTTATTGAGATACTAAAAAATAGTGTTCATCGATAAGGCTCATTTTTGGCTCTATGATTTTGTTAATAAGCCAAATTGTTGCAATAAGAGCGAAAATAATTCACATCACCTCGTTACATCCTGTAAAATGCGGTGTTTGGTGTAGTCTAAAGGGCCGATCAGAATGTGAATCTGAATCTCTCATCTCGAATCGCTGTCAAACGCAGATACATGGCTTGCGGCTACATCGATCTGTATCTGTAAGTCAATTGCGTGTTTACTTGTGAGAACAATTTGTGAAAAGTAAAAGTCCTGAATAAATTTAATGGAAGCTGTACTAAAGCCAAGGGCTTTTTCGAAGCCACATTCAAGTATTTGAAAGAACACTACGAAGAACTATTTTTTAAAGCAACAAGGATGAGGTGGCAGCAATACGATCTATTGCTCAATATCGTGAGAAAGAAATTGATGAAGACTTCAATCCGAAAGTCTATCGATCCGGAATGCAGACTTGTTGTGACTCTAATGTTAGTAATATAAATATGTTTGTAAGGAACATACAATTTTCAATCTCTTTCATACCTGAAAGGAGTCGCAAGGAGTTTCTCCAAATTATCTTACCTGGACGTTCAGAATGGGACTGTGTTGATGGTAAGGACAATTATTTGTGAAGTGTGCCAAATAGCACAAGACTTCAGTGATATGTGGCAGATGCCAAACTGCGTAGGAAGTATAGATGTAAAAAAGTACAAATAAAATGCTCACCAAAATCAGCCTCCAAGTTCTTTTGCCTTTGGTCAAAAAGTGTTAAACAATACCATTTCTTTGCCAGCACCCAAAAGGTGGCCAGACTCTGACAAACTCTACTACTACTGTCCGGAGCACTACTGTGATTCTTTCGAAAAAAGGCCCTTGGCGTGGGGAAACAGAACAACTTCTTCAAATACGGCGATTTGAAGGCAACAACAGGTCGACAAATGCTTTCAAAATTAAAAAGTTGTTAACGCTCTATTTTATGAATGAGGGAAAGGTTTCCTTTTAACCCCATTAAAATGGTAAAAAGTAAAAACTAACACGAAAATGTAATTTTGAAATAAATAAATTTAACCTTGTTTAAATACGACATGATACTCAACTCTACTACGTTCTCTCGGGCAAGTGAAAATTTTTAAATTTCGTAATCATGAATTTGCAAAACAGCACAACTATCCTCGTCCTCTAATTCCTCCTCAACCTTTGATTTCTTCTTGAGGAAGTCCAAGGCGCAGCTCATCGCAAACGCAAAAGAGGTCTCCATGTTGCGAACCTGGACACGCTCGGTGTTGAATCATCGTCGAAATTCAAATCCGGGGAACTTCCAAACACATTATAAAAATGAGTGTCAAGGTTTACTGGCTAACTTGTTTCCCCAGTAGTGGAATCCTCGCTACCTACGTAGTTGCATGTAAAACTATACTTAAATAATCAATTGCTCCAATAATAAACAACTGCGATTTACTTACGTCCTTGGCCTGCAATGCTCTGCTAGAAATAATAAATTCTGCGCATATTTTCACGCAGGCTCCACCTCATCAGCGCCTTGGCCTGATCGCTTACGGTTGACCATATAGCGATTAAACCCATCAACTGCAGTCTTCAACTAAAATCAAAAATAATACAAACAGTCAACGCAAATGAATAATACAGGGTGGATAAAAAGTCTTTTATATTTAAATCGGCAGCTGTATCGCCTAGCGACGGCAGGGTGGGGTGGTGGGGTTACGCATCGCAGGAACGGCCCAAGGGAATTTAGTGTCATGACGTCGTTCACCAGAATACAACGTGCGTTCTGCGTACGCGAGTACTATCAAAACTACGATTCTTCGAAGCTCCATTTATTCATTTGTTTAGAAAATGGATGCAAAAGTTCGAGGAGACGGGTTCAACAAAAAATTTACCACGATCTGGCCGACCTAGAACTGTAAGGGATCTGAAGTCGTAGAGCGTGTAAGAGCGTCTGTTTGCGTACAACATAGACTATCTACTCGAAAGCAGTATAGCGTCTTAAATTTGTCCAGAACATCTATAAACCACATTCTTCACAAATATTCACATTTACATCCGTATAAAATTCAAGTTCAATAGAAATTAAAACCACAAGATCATGCTCACAGGTAGCAGTTTGCTAACGAACTGCTGGAGAAATTCACCAGCTTTACCAACATTATTTTCTGAGACGAAGCCCACTTCCACTTAAATGGGTATTTGAACAGGCAAAATTGCAAGTACTGGAGTGACAATAATCCGCAGTTGAAGCATCAAAAACCCTTGAATTCATTCAAGGTTACTGTATGGGCAGCTTTGTCAGCAAGAGGCATTATTGGTCCATACTCTTATGAAGACCAAAGAGGAAGTTTTGTTGCATTGAATACAGAGCGGTATATTGTCTAGCTACAGGACTTTTCTGCTCCAGCGCTACAGGATTTCAATGGTTTTAATCAACGTACGTGGTTTCAGCAAGATGGAGCAACATGTCACACCTCCAACGACTAATTGAGTGCACTTCGCGAAATTTTTGGGGAAAAAGTTATACCCAAAGGGGAGCTGGCGCTCGTAGCCCATAGCCATACCGAGAGGTATCACTTATAAGTGATTGAAAATTTCCACTCCAGGTTGCGTCAGTGTCAAAATAAACAAGAATCACATATGGATGATGTATGATGATGTAATGACATCTGACTAGTTTTTTTTATCATCGTTTAAAAAATAAAAAGGCTTTTGGTCCATCCTGTATTTTGGGTATATACTCGGTATTTCAAAATCCTCCGAAATTTTCTTCCACACGCGCATGTTTTGTTTGATGTTCTTATAATTTTAGATTCTGTTAAATTCTCAAACCATAGCGAGGAAAGTCCAAACAATGCATGTAAACAAAGAAACGTCAATCGAGAATCTGTATATCGAGGTTGGGTGCTATTCAACTTCGAGATACAGATTCACACAGACATACATTGTGATGGCGCTTACGGCTATAGATGTATTCAACTTTTGACAGTTCGATATCAGATACAGATTCAAGGTTCAGATTCACATTCTGATCAGCCCTTAAGGACTGATGGAGTCTATAACAAAACCATGGGTCATATTTTTCAAAAGTTAAGTTAATTAGCCTGTTACGGTGAAGAGTATTCGCTATAGAGCCATGATTCATGGCTTTTTCGTTCCCTGAATGAATATGGACGAGATATGCCATACGGGAAACGAAACAATCAACATATTGATGGAAACATTCAATGAACATCTGATTTCCTGTAAAAGGCCTGTAATTTGGGCTCGAAAATCTTGTGATTTGAAGCCTCTTGAATTTTGTTGTTCGACGCATTGGAAGCGAACATTATTCGTGTTATTGATGACATACCGCCACAAATGCTTGGAAAGGTGAAGTGACAACTTAGTCTCTCTGAGGACATTCATCAGATCCAGCCGTAGTGGGAATATAATTAAAATTATGCTTAAGAATTGCGAGTAGTGGTAGAATGCATTTCCTTGATTGAACACAAGCATTGATATTTAAAGAAATTTTTTGTGATTTGTTCAAAATCAATTTCGGTGCTGGTTTAAAAAACCCTCGTTTCCTTGATCAGCTCTATAGGTTTCCATTACCATTTTATTGGATATATTTACTTTTCAGTGAAATTGTTGAGCTTTGTTACTAAACTTACTCCTCAGCATTTCCTGTTTGTTATTTTTCTGGTCTTAACTCCAAAAAGACCATGTTGACAATGGTTACGGTTAAAATTACGTTAACGTTTAGTCGAAACTAATGCTGTGAGAAAATTCGACGTCAGACGGCTACAATCGCAAGAGATCGCCAAGTCCTTCTCCGATCGAGTGTCTCTTAATCTCTTAAGAGGTCCAATGCCGCCAGCATCAAGCATCGAAGACCATTGGAAACACTGCCAAAACGCCATCAGAGATGCCGATTCTGCTTAGCAAAAAGCACGCAACGCGGCACTGCAAAAAATGACCAGAGGTGGTCATGAGCTCTATGAGCGGAAGAGGGGAGACGAACACTGGCTCCCCAGGAGGAAGCAGAAAGAGCATGAGAAGCGCGCGGTCGAGAAAATTGAGAGATGCTTCTCCAGGAATGAGGTTCGGAAGCTTTACCAAAAGGTAAAAATAACATGCCACGGAAACATATCCCGAACCGAAGCCTATAGAGATGAACAAAGGAACATCGTAGTAGAATCGCAGTCAATGCTGAGGATTTGGAAAGATCATTTCTGTAGACTGTATAACGGCGATAACGGACCAAATACCGTCAGAATCAACCTTTCAACCTGGACGATGATGACCAACAATGTGGTTGAAGTGAAGATAGCTGTATCGAAGCTTAAGTCCAACAAAGCTGCTGGAGTGGATGAGCTGACTGCCGAGCTCTTCAAAGCGGTAGGCGATGACTTGGTAAGGAGCATACACCAACTCATCTGTAAAATATGGTCGGACGAAAGTATGCCCGATGAATGGAACCTCAGCACAACTATCCTCGTCCTCTAATTCCTCCTCAACCTTTGATTTCTTCTTGAGGAAGTCCAAGGCGCAGCTCATCGCAAACGCAAAAGAGGTCTCCATGTTGCGAACCTGGACACGCTCGGTGTTGAATCATCGTCGAAATTCAAATCCGGGGAACTTCCAAACACATTATAAAAATGAGTGTCAAGGTTTACTGGCTAACTTGTTTCCCCAGTAGTGGAATCCTCGCTACCTACGTAGTTGCATGTAAAACTATACTTAAATAATCAATTGCTCCAATAATAAACAACTGCGATTTACTTACGTCCTTGGCCTGCAATGCTCTGCTAGAAATAATAAATTCTGCGCATATTTTCACGCAGGCTCCACCTCATCAGCGCCTTGGCCTGATCGCTTACGGTTGACCATATAGCGATTAAACCCATCAACTGCAGTCTTCAACTAAAATCAAAAATAATACAAACAGTCAACGCAAATGAATAATACAGGGTGGATAAAAAGTCTTTTATATTTAAATCGGCAGCTGTATCGCCTAGCGACGGCAGGGTGGGGTGGTGGGGTTACGCATCGCAGGAACGGCCCAAGGGAATTTAGTGTCATGACGTCGTTCACCAGAATACAACGTGCGTTCTGCGTACGCGAGTACTATCAAAACTACGATTCTTCGAAGCTCCATTTATTCATTTGTTTAGAAAATGGATGCAAAAGTTCGAGGAGACGGGTTCAACAAAAAATTTACCACGATCTGGCCGACCTAGAACTGTAAGGGATCTGAAGTCGTAGAGCGTGTAAGAGCGTCTGTTTGCGTACAACATAGACTATCTACTCGAAAGCAGTATAGCGTCTTAAATTTGTCCAGAACATCTATAAACCACATTCTTCACAAATATTCACATTTACATCCGTATAAAATTCAAGTTCAATAGAAATTAAAACCACAAGATCATGCTCACAGGTAGCAGTTTGCTAACGAACTGCTGGAGAAATTCACCAGCTTTACCAACATTATTTTCTGAGACGAAGCCCACTTCCACTTAAATGGGTATTTGAACAGGCAAAATTGCAAGTACTGGAGTGACAATAATCCGCAGTTGAAGCATCAAAAACCCTTGAATTCATTCAAGGTTACTGTATGGGCAGCTTTGTCAGCAAGAGGCATTATTGGTCCATACTCTTATGAAGACCAAAGAGGAAGTTTTGTTGCATTGAATACAGAGCGGTATATTGTCTAGCTACAGGACTTTTCTGCTCCAGCGCTACAGGATTTCAATGGTTTTAATCAACGTACGTGGTTTCAGCAAGATGGAGCAACATGTCACACCTCCAACGACTAATTGAGTGCACTTCGCGAAATTTTTGGGGAAAAAGTTATACCCAAAGGGGAGCTGGCGCTCGTAGCCCATAGCCATACCGAGAGGTATCACTTATAAGTGATTGAAAATTTCCACTCCAGGTTGCGTCAGTGTCAAAATAAACAAGAATCACATATGGATGATGTATGATGATGTAATGACATCTGACTAGTTTTTTTTATCATCGTTTAAAAAATAAAAAGGCTTTTGGTCCATCCTGTATTTTGGGTATATACTCGGTATTTCAAAATCCTCCGAAATTTTCTTCCACACGCGCATGTTTTGTTTGATGTTCTTATAATTTTAGATTCTGTTAAATTCTCAAACCATAGCGAGGAAAGTCCAAACAATGCATGTAAACAAAGAAACGTCAATCGAGAATCTGTATATCGAGGTTGGGTGCTATTCAACTTCGAGATACAGATTCACACAGACATACATTGTGATGGCGCTTACGGCTATAAATGTATTCAACTTTTGACAGTTCGATATCAGATACAGATTCAAGGTTCAGATTCACATTCTGATCAGCCCTTAAGGACTGATGGAGTCTATAACAAAACCATGGGTCATATTTTTCAAAAGTTAAGTTAATTAGCCTGTTACGGTGAAGAGTATTCGCTATAGAGCCATGATTCATGGCTTTTTCGTTCCCTGAATGAATATGGACGAGATATGCCATACGGGAAACGAAACAATCAACATATTGATGGAAACATTCAATGAACATCTGATTTCCTGTAAAAGGCCTGTAATTTGGGCTCGAAAATCTTGTGATTTGAAGCCTCTTGAATTTTGTTGTTCGACGCATTGGAAGCGAACATTATTCGTGTTATTGATGACATACCGCCACAAATGCTTGGAAAGGTGAAGTGACAACTTAGTCTCTCTGAGGACATTCATCAGATCCAGCCGTAGTGGGAATATAATTAAAATTATGCTTAAGAATTGCGAGTAGTGGTAGAATGCATTTCCTTGATTGAACACAAGCATTGATATTTAAAGAAATTTTTTGTGATTTGTTCAAAATCAATTTCGGTGCTGGTTTAAAAAACCCTCGTTTCCTTGATCAGCTCTATAGGTTTCCATTACCATTTTATTGGATATATTTACTTTTCAGTGAAATTGTTGAGCTTTGTTACTAAACTTACTCCTCAGCATTTCCTGTTTGTTATTTTTCTGGTCTTAACTCCAAAAAGACCATGTTGACAATGGTTACGGTTAAAATTACGTTAACGTTTAGTCGAAACTAATGCTGTGAGAAAATTCGACGTCAGACGGCTACAATCGCAAGAGATCGCCAAGTCCTTCTCCGATCGAGTGTCTCTTAATCTCTTAAGAGGTCCAATGCCGCCAGCATCAAGCATCGAAGACCATTGGAAACACTGCCAAAACGCCATCAGAGATGCCGATTCTGCTTAGCAAAAAGCACGCAACGCGGCACTGCAAAAAATGACCAGAGGTGGTCATGAGCTCTATGAGCGGAAGAGGGGAGACGAACACTGGCTCCCCAGGAGGAAGCAGAAAGAGCATGAGAAGCGCGCGGTCGAGAAAATTGAGAGATGCTTCTCCAGGAATGAGGTTCGGAAGCTTTACCAAAAGGTAAAAATAACATGCCACGGAAACATATCCCGAACCGAAGCCTATAGAGATGAACAAAGGAACATCGTAGTAGAATCGCAGTCAATGCTGAGGATTTGGAAAGATCATTTCTGTAGACTGTATAACGGCGATAACGGACCAAATACCGTCAGAATCAACCTTTCAACCTGGACGATGATGACCAACAATGTGGTTGAAGTGAAGATAGCTGTATCGAAGCTTAAGTCCAACAAAGCTGCTGGAGTGGATGAGCTGACTGCCGAGCTCTTCAAAGCGGTAGGCGATGACTTGGTAAGGAGCATACACCAACTCATCTGTAAAATATGGTCGGACGAAAGTATGCCCGATGAATGGAACCTCAGCATTGTTTGTCCAATTCTCAAGAAAGGAGACCCTCTGAACTGCGCCAACTACAGAAGCATCAGTCTCCTTAACATCGCATATAAGATCTTATCCGCCGTATTGTGTGAACGCCTGAAGCCGTTTGTTAACAACCTGATAGGTCCATATCAGTGTGGCTTCAGGCCAGGAAAGTCCACAATCGACCAGATATTCACACTACGGCAGATTTTGGAGAAGACCCATGAGCTTCAGATCGATACCCACCACCTATTAATCGATTTTAAGGCCGCGTATGACAGCATCTATAGAGACGAGCTATACAAAGCAATGTCTAGTTTTGGCATTTGTGCCAAACTCGTCCGTCTGTGGAGGACGACGATGGAGAATGCACGCTGCTCCATCAAGGTCGGTAAAGATCTCACCGAGACCTTTGATGTCCAGAAAGGATTTAGACAAGGCGATGCGCTGTCATCCGATTTTTTCAACATCGTACTTGAAATAATACTGCAAAACTCACGAGCAAACACAAGAGGCACTATCTTTCAACTACACCGTCCAACTACTCGTATACGCCGGCGATATACTCGTAGACATAATCGGGAGAAAGCATCGTGATGTCCGTGGCGCTTTCGCTAGTACTGAGACGGAAGCGGCAAAAATGGGTTTAGCGGTCAATGAGGGCAAGACCAAGTATGTGCTGTCAAGCAAAAAGGACAACCAACACCGACGTCTCGGGCAGAACGTCACCTTAGACAGACATAACTTTGAGGTAGTTAAGGAGTTTGTCTACCTAGGCTCCGCTATAAATACAGACAAAGACACCAGCGCTGAGATCAAGCGAAGAATAACTCTTGCCAACCGCTGTTTCTTTGGGTTAAGAAGGCAATTGAGTAGGACTGTACAGCGACATGGACCTAGCCAGAAGAGTGAAGATCCAAAGACTGCGATGGCTGGGTCATGTAGAGCGCATGGACACCAATGCTCCGGTCCGAAAGGTCTTCGAATCCGCCACCGAGGGACAGCGCAGTAGAGGAAGGCCAAGACTCAGGTGGCGCACGCAAGTGGAAGGAGACCTCAGCCAACTTAGCGTGCGAAACTGGAGGCAGCTAGCCAGAGATCGAGCTGGCTGGAGAAGCTTGTTTACTGAGGCCCTTGTCCACCCCGGACTGTAGCGCCACCTAAAGCAAGTAAGTATGTTTAGTCGAAATCCTATTCTGAAATATTATGAGCTATGAAATCTATGATACAGAGGTAACACAATTAGCAGCCAGTAAATGAGTAGCAAAACCCACTGGCTTTGCGTGTTTAATAACGACTTTTGCAGAAGCTGTATAGACGAGGAGGAGGAGGAGACAATCACTCGATTCCTCTCTACATGTCCAACTCTCTCCCAAAGAAGTAATCTCCACCTAGGAGCCTTCATCTACTATATAATGACTTTAGTGACTTAAGCAACACAGACATCAAAAGTCTGCTACGCTCTATCAAAAGCTCGAAATGGTTTCTTGAGAAGGAGGATCACAGATCCACGCGGCATTCCAACGGGCCAATAGGCCTAATTTTACCTTACCTAACCTATCTGTCGAACTTGCCAGCGATAGCTTAACTTTCGATCTAAGAACAAATAAATTGATTGGTTTGCCGGCAAATTGACAGCACGTTGAAAGCACAGTAAGAATGTGGGTGGGTGACTTCATTACTCTTCATGATTAAGCTTCGTTTCTTGAACTCATCCTTTCGTTTTTTTTTCTTTTTTGAGGTTACAAATCGATCTTTTGATTTAATAAACGAATCTCCTGTTGACGATTATTTTTAAAGATTTTTTGTTCCTGCTCTTGCTCGGAACGTATACCTTCTTATGATGAGTGTAATTCAGGCTCTTAATTTTGTTCGGTCTTTTCGATCAATTTTTTCTAAACTAATTCGCTATTTCTGTCCCTGGTAAGTCGTTCTTTAAGTTGTAAATTGTTTTGTTGTTTCTTCGTTTTTGTAGCATTTTCAACTTGCAGTATTCTTGCTTTCTGACCACATGATTAACACACAATCTGCCATTGTCATCATCAACATAAATAACTCTACTAATAGTTGTAAAAACTTACAAACCATCGGCTTCGAATTTTCTAGGACACTTGTGTATCTTTTTACGCAGACTACATAGTTCAACTTGCCCTTACGTTGGCTTTATTTAGAGGGGAGGCCTTTCGACGGATGATACCATCCTCTTTATGTTCTCGACTATCATGACTAGAAGTGGTGGCAATACTTTCGGCATCACTCCGATCGATTTAACCTACACCATCCATTCGCTCTGTGTTCGTAATTCCATTGAGCGTATACTGTTGTCCATTAAGATACATTTCTCTAGTAGCGTTTTCTTTTGTTTATCAATTATCCTGACATCTTCGTGGCATACCGAAAAGGAAATAGTTTTTACAAGTTTATAATTGAATTTTTTTTATGTAAATGTTCGCTGCTACTAATGGTGTGCATAGAAACAACATTTAACTTCTCGCGCGATTAGGTCGTAACCGGAAGTTTTCTTTGAATTAAGTTTCTTTACTCCCCTTTTCAATTCTACAAAGCGCCACTCGAGATGCGGCCTCGGCCTACTGCGCTGTCCCTCGGAGATGGTTCGAAGGCTTTTCGGACCGGGGCATTGGTGTCGATCTAGTCTACATGAGCCAGCCATCTCAATCGTTAGATCTTTGCTCTTCATACTAGCTCGATGTCGCTGTATAGAACAACAGTTCGTCGTTGTACTCGTATCTCCTCCTCCACTCACCGTCGAATTTTCCACCCAAGAGCACCCCATACATTTTTGATAATGTCCACGCTTCTGCGCTATAGAGGTCTTATATAGGGTCACTTTTGTTGTTCCAGAGAGGGCTTTGATAGTCAATTGCCTTCTTAGCCCAAACAAGGAGCGATTCTTTGTCTGATCTCAGCGCTAGTGTCGTTTTCTTAATTGATAGCGGAACATGGGTAGACAAAGGCCTTAATTGATATGGACCTTTCAGGTTGTTGAGGAAGGGTTTCAAGCGTTCACACAATATGTCAGATAAGATCTTGTATGCAATGTCAAGAAGACTGAGTGTAGTTTGCACAAGTCAGTCAACGCTCTCCTTTCTAGAATATCGGACAAACAATGCTGATGTTCTATTCATCGAGCATACTTTCGTCTGACCATATTTCAGAGATGAGTTATTGTATTCTCCTAAGCAATTCATTGCCTGCCACTTTTAGGAGCTCTTCAGTCAGCCTGCTTTGTTGGGTTTAACCTCAGATATGGCTATCTAGACTTTATTCAGGTCGGTTGGATGGAATTGTTGGTCTGCATCGCCCAAGTTGAAAGGTTCATTCTGCCTGGCAGCGGTATTTGGTTCGTTATCACTGTTATGAAGTCCGCAGAACTGCTCTTTCTTAATCCTCAACATGGACTGGGACTCTACTAGGATTTTCCCTTGTTCGTCTCCACAGGCTTCCATTCTGGGTTTGTGTTTGTGGCATGTTTTTTTCAACAACATATCAGAAGCGCGATCTCTGATAGTTGAAGGAGGTGGTATTGTGAAGACTATTCCTTCCGACAGTACTCCCAAAGATGCCCTCATTTCCTAGTTTTATATTTAAATTGGGAAAATTGTAATATCATAGGGCATTAGTCGACATTGCTCGTAGGTCTTGTTCAAGCCTTGATACAGATTGCTAAGAGGTGCTTCGACGGGAAAGATAACATTAACCCTAGTAGATGTAGTAGTTTATCATGCACTTTTTGTCCGGCCTATCCCATCCCATTTATTGGATGGCGGTAATGTCCGCTCCGCTGAACATTCTAAGTTCATATCCGAGATTCGTTCGCATGGGTTGTCAACAGTAGATCCGTCTGTATCCGAGGCTTGTTTTTGGTTCTTAACTTTTATCTTTTTTCCATGGCCGGGCCAGTTTCATTTTTAGTACCCATAGGACGAGGGATCGGTTGTATCGAAGCCAGAGACACGTTCAGGGATGCAAGCACTGCCGTTGGTTCATAAAGAACTCATCCGCCACCAACTCTTTCCAAGGCCCTAACTAAGTCTTGGAAATCCCTACGGGGCTGATCACTAAACATTCCGCAATAGCCCAAATAGAGTCTCATTTGTTTCGAGATCTTACTTCGCTGCTGATTTCATCTAAGGAAGTTCATCGGCTTTCCCGCTTATATTCGAGCAAGTCGAGTCTGGATGGACATTGACCAGTATCCGATGGTTACCACGTGAAGTTACCATAACCACAATTGGTGTGTAGAAAGGAGTTGCAACACTGAATATCGCCAGGTTGACACTTCTCACTACCTACCCTATTTCTGCAGCACCCAATCTTCCACTCCACTTGGATTAAGAAAATTCAACACCTCTTTCCTGGATCTTCCTTATACTTAAGGTGCAGTTTACGATCTCAACCGCATTCTCTCCATTCTTCCGCAAGTTCTCGTTCATCATGTTCCTTGATCTTAAGTTTCGGATTTTTAGTAAGTTCTCGTCTAGATTTGCATTAGGCCGAATAAGTGGAACTACACAAATCAAACATAAATTTAAAAAATAATAAATAATTCTGATATAAGTCCTAAATCTGCAGCACAACATTCAAGAATTGAGCTTCAGTAGCTGATAATAGCTGGCCTTGATTGATTCAGTAAACACAATGAACAGCAACAACCTTTAATTATTGACCTTGTGCCCGTTTTTATTGTGTCCAATTTCCAATGATAACAAATTGAAATAAAATCTTCTCTCTATTATACTTTCAACAGCACTGTCATCGTAGGTGAGAAACATATTAATTATCTCCAAGTTACAAGCATTTTTAGACTTTTTGCTCGCTTTATCTTTTGCAACGACAACCACTTCTGACTTTAATTGCTTTAATCTAATTTCACTTGTCAGTTATGACAGCGATGACGGATTATTGTCAAATTAATGAACGTACGTGATACGGTGCCGTGGCAAAAAAAATAAATTTCCATTCCCAACTTTACCATTAAAGAAAATTCATCATCCAAAAAGTATCTACTACAAGAAAGAAAATTGAACAGAAAAAATCTCACAAACAAAACATAAACAAGACAAGAAGAATATAGGAGATAACTGATGATGGAATTAATTTTGCGCATTCGAACAAACAACCGGAAGAGCCCAAGACAGACGGGAAGTTAAGAGTGAATGGTTCATTGGATTTGGATTGGCTGGTGAGGGCGTGTCTGCAGTTCAAACTAACAAAACACCCAAACAATAAGAAGGAACAGAAAAAACAGAAACGAAGCGAAAATGTGGAGAAAGCAAACTCCCAGCAATGTCCTTAATCTATCTATTGAAATGGTCAGTCTGGGTAAAAACGAATTTCAGTTTCATCAGCTCCGAGTTGATTCCATTTAATAGAAAACTGACATAGCGATAGTGTGGACCAAAATTAAGTTAAAATATTCTGAAGTCCTTCCTGTTTGCTCTTGCTGGTCTCGAGACGGATATTGTCCAAAAGCAGAGAAGTGTTAACATTCTAAAAGAAAAAGAAAAATGCTCGAATGTCGCGATTTTGGATTCGGACAAGGTTCTAGAGAAATGTCAATTCAGCATTTCTTTTCGAGGTCTGAGCTATAAAGTGTCTACACTTCTACAGTACTACAAAAGCAACCACCATGTCAACGCCGAATATCCGCAGCCTTATGGGAACGCAGAACTTGCATAGGGTCGGGTTCTGAAACTATCCTCTGAGCTTTGCTCGGCAAGTTAATCGGCGATTTTATTGAGACCTGAGACGAAACAGACAAGACTAAGTGAATTCAGCCTTTCGACTACGTTCAGTAAAGTCTTGAATTCTCGAATTTGGACTTCGTAAGAGCCGTAAGTCAGCTAAGATTGGCTTCGCCCCTCCACTGGTTCTTGACAATAAAGAACAGAATCAGAATTGCCTTTTCACGAGGCGGAAATCTAACGTTGTCTTCTGTCAAAAAGACATCAGCTTTGGAGAAATCTGTGAAGAACCGACTGCTTTCATTTCCTGGCTTAGATTCTGCTCGAAACCAGTCAAGTCGGTTTCGTATTTTTTTTCTTCAGCAAGAGTTATTTTAGATATAGAACGTACCATGTAGTTCCATACAGATAGTTCCTTGTAGTCTGGTTAAACAAGCAAAGTCATATTTTTGTGAGGGCTTATTCTACTAGATAACCGACGCAAAGGATCTAATTGGCCTCATCATAGCTATTTTAAGGAACAAAGGACCCTTCTCGTTGACGGGGTATGTCTTGCCGACAGCTCTTCTGCGTTACGAAAAGGCCGACAGCAGCTTAGAGGCTTTTGACGTAACATATTTAGTTCATTAAAGTTTGTTATCTAGGATAACAACCAAACACTTAGCTTCTTTGGACAATTGAAAGGTGACGCCTTTAAGCACTATATGGGTCAACTCTGACAGCTTCCAGTTCCCTACTTCTCGTAAAGAGAACAACTTCTTTCTGGTAAACTAATAGTCGGTCACGTCTAGTGCTGCCTATGCTTTAGAGTATTCAGTTACTAAACGTGGTGGAACAGATGCACAACTTCATCATCCTCGTCTGTTTGTGAATAGACATCAAAACAATGAACAGCGTTAAACAGTTGACCTACAGCTACATTCACCATAGCAGTGAATACTAAGATCCGACTTTCGAGCAACCCCTGTTTGATCGCGCAATTACGTACTGGCCACAGACAGCATCCACAATCAGTGCCATACTCCACAGCATTACTTTTATCCACAAAACTATGACTTCGCCTCTGGCGGGTTGCCTGCATGAGTTTCATATGCCAACAAAAGCCTTGTAGAAAGCAAGCTTAATGTAGATGAAAATGCCGAAATCCAATTTCGCTATTGCAACTTATCATCTCTCTAGTTCGAATAGTTACGCGTGATAAACTACGAGTATCTTTGTCGGTTTACTATTAAAATCTACATCCCATCTAAGTTTAGCTCATGGGCTTGGGTAAGAGAATCATTCCATCTTCTATAATTCGATTAATTCTTGAGATATCCAAACCTTGTTACTACGTTAATGGACTATGTTGAATGTATGTACCTATATATCGTTCATCTTTTTAACAAAGTAATCATAAAGACGCTCACAACACGTGTCGTTGCTAAAGCTTTCCATATTCCTTTGAGCAGAAAGTAGATAAACTTTGTTTTGGTTAATCCGGAAAGATGTTTCGTTTATTATTTTCTGTGTAGTTGTTTGTAGAGTACAAAATGGGATAGTGATCAAATATGTCAGTCTCAATGACAGCAGATGTAATTGCTTGGCTTATGAGACTGACAAATATCTGATCGATAAAAGTTGATGTATTTTTTTTGAGGCATCCTTTCGATGCCATCATCTCCAAGTATGTCATCACTAGTAAGTGTGGGACATTTAATATATTAATATTGATTTAGCCAAGACAATTACGAATGTTTGTATGAAGTTCTTTAATCAATTCAGCAATATTTTTCTTTGGTGCTCTATATACTGCGTTAATATACTGTTTAGTATTTTTATGAGGTATTTCTACATCCATGTTCTCATAAAGGATGGTATCAACGAATTTCTTAAACTTAGTAAGATCGGGAACTTATTGTGTGATGTGTTACTTATTTAAAAGTATACATCGTTAAAAGTTCAATACAGTTTGTATCACTGTGATAATTATGTCATTTTGGGTGGAAAATGCATTCGTGGAGGATTGATTGATTGAGGATTTTTGCAGAGGACGGCACTGCTTCACTTAGAATTATTACAGAGACCACAAACTTCGACAAAAAGACTACTCAAACCATTCTTCATGAGGATTTGGACAAAACAAAGGCCTGTGCAAAATTTGTTCCACACGGATTGAATGATGATCAAAAATTGATGAGTGCCTGGCATTCCAGAGACGTCATTGCAGCCTCAGGAAATGATCCAAACCTTATGAAATCAGATGACCAAACATGGTTTTTCGAATACGATTCATAAAACCAAGCATCAAAGTGCGGAACGAAAGTCAAAAAATTCACCACAAGCTAAAAAGAGAATTCCTTCAAAAACGTAGACAATACTCATCAAATTCTTTGATAGCAAGTGAATTATCCACAAAGAATTCATTTCAACGAGTGAATCAGTTACTTCTGCATATTATCATGAAATTTTGAAATTTACTGGCCAATAGAAGGGCAACGATTTTCTATAAGTTTTCCCAATTGCTTGCGTACCCAGATGACGCTATCGAAGCGGAAGCGGCTAAAATTGGTCTCACGGTAAATGAAGCAAAAACCAAGTACTCGTACATCCTGTTATAAAAAAAGGACTCCCAACATCGACAACTTGGTCAGAGTGTCACAATTGGCAGCTATAACTTTGAGGTAGTTAAAGATTTCGTCTACCTTGGCTTCGCAGTTACGATACCAGAACGGAAATAACACGTAGAATAACTCTGGCCAGCCGCTGTTTCTTCGGCTTCAGAAGGCAATTGAGTAGCAGAGCCCTCTCTCACAGAGCAAGGCTTTATACAAGACCTTGATCATCCCCGTATTGGTCTATGGCGCAGATACATGGACACTATTGAAAAAGGATGAAAAAGTCCTTGGCCGTTTCAAGAAGAAAATACTAGGTGTTATCTTTGGTCCCGTTTGTATTGACGGGGAATAGAGGAGGAGATTTAATCACGAACTGTACAGACTGTAAAACGACATCGGCCTAGTCAGGCGTCTACAGATTCAACGCCTAAAATGGCTGTACCATTTAGAGCGAATGGATACCGCAGCTCCGGACCAAATAATCTTCAAATTCAAGCCCCGGGGACTACGTAGCAGAGGAACGCCAAATCAACAGTGTTGTGGACAAGTGGAAGGGGTCCCTATTCAACTTGGAGTGCATCACCGATGGAAGGAGCTGGCGTAAGACCGTGTCAGCTGGAGAGGCTTGTTGGCTAAGGTCCAGGTTCTCCCTGGACTGTAGCGCCACTTAAGAAGTAGAAGGTGTTTAAATTGTCTTTTTTAGAGCCAGTCCGGGATATTATTTGCCACACTGTGTATGATGACAGTCGCGGATGGCTGCCTTGATCGTTTCTGTATTCAAATGTACTCAGCTAGCAATCTTTTAGTATACACCATCTTATGTAGCTTAGTTTACTCGATGGTGGTACATAAAAATTTTCTCGAAATTGCAAATCCGTCTAACCACGGTCTTAGCATCAGATCTAGAGAATGTTTCGAAATAATTTTCTACGTCTTTGAAACTAAATAAATAGGAGTTACTTTCCAATAGAGATATGTTTTTGCCGCGATTTTTTTATCATCTTCATCCTCTTCGGTGCAGGAGTCCACGTACGTGAACTTCACTTTTATTATTGGTTTCGCACATATTTTTTCTCTAAAAAACGTTGTCACTAACAATTCTCGTTTGAATTTGGCGGTTTTCTTGATTTTTGAAGTGAAGTGATGGCGCGACGTAAAGTACCTCTTTTTGGTAAGTAAAAAAAATACTGATCTCAATAAAAATATTATGTCACCCTAATAAAAACATGAAGATAAAATAGTATTGTAGCGACAGTGTGTGCAATGCATTCGATTCATACGCTTCTTTAAGGAATAACTGGCACATAAACACCGAGTACACATACGTGTACTATGGATGGTTACACAGAAAAAAAATGCATCACCTGCTTTTTCCAAGTCGTATGTGTACTTCGGATGTTTCTGCAAATAAAAATATCAACTGTTTTTTTCCGTTTTTGTTTTGCTAATCTTTCAAAATTTCCTAACAAAAAAAATTTTCTAGATCTTACCAAAAAGTTAGCAGATACAGAAATCGAAAAACAATTGAATGAAGGTGATGCTGACATCTAGGATGAAGATGATGACTTTTTTAAACAAGCTTTAAATCAAGTGCCAGAAGAAGATGAAGAGCAACATCCTTCAGCTGAATACATAGAGCACTGTGAAGATGATGGAGATATGGAGCTAGTTGCTCAAGGTGCAGGATCGGAAAACGAAGCGGAACAAGAAATAGTAGCAGAGAATAGGCGAAATATGAAATGGGAGCAAAGAGGGCATACAAACAGGATTTATGAAAAAAGTGTACTTATTTGTGATTTCACTAACAATTTTAGATTCCCGCTTCGAAATATATCATTGTTCGGTCGGAAACTTTTCAGACAACCCTCGTATAAGACATTTTTTCTCAAATTTTTATTTGTATTTTTCTTCTCCTCCCATCTCTCTAACCCGTCCAAATAGGACTTGGCAATTTTCTCTGCAAAATAATTGTTCACGAAGGTGATTGCCTCCTCATTTGACGAAAATCTCTATCCTCCGAGCGCAGTTTTTAGATGAGGGAACAAAAAGAAGTCGCTTGGGGCTAGATCTGGTGAATAAGACGGATGGTCAAGCAGTTCACACCGTAATTCATGGATTTTCGCCATGGCAACCACTGAGGCGTGAGACTGCGCGTTGTCTTGGTGAAACAGGATTTTCTTTTTCGGCAAATGTGGCCGTTTTTCCGCAATTTCTGCCTTCAGCTTGGCAAGTAATGATGCGTAGTATGCTCCTGTAATGGTTTTTCCTTTTTGAAGATAATCGATTAAGATAACTCCTTTACTATCCCAAAAAACTTTACTATCCCTTTGCATTGTTGTCCACTGTTTTTACTGAATTTTCGTTTCGGGCGTATAATGGTGTATCCAAGTTTCATCTACAGCAACTAAACTGCGCCAACAGAGCGTTGGAAATGTTTATTCGAACACGATTTTGGTAAGCAAACGCGGCACCCAACGCGCTGACAGCTTTCTCATGCCTAAATCTTTATTTAATATATTACAAACACGTTCTTTGGACATTTTCATAACCTCTACTATCTCCCTCACTTTAATTCGACGGTTTTCTAACACCATTTGGTGAATTTTAGCAATGTTATCGTCAGTGCTTGCAGTTTTTGGACGTCCCGAACGTTCATCATCTCCCAAGCTCTTACGGCTACGTTTAAATTCAGCAGCCCAAAATTTCACTGTGGTAAATGATGGCGCGGGATCCCCATAAACAGAGTCCAACTCATTTTTGATTTGTGTAGGCGTATTGCCTTTCAAAAACAAGAATTTAATAACAGCTCGATACTCATTTTTTTCCATTTTCACAAAAAACGCTCAAATCGACTCACTCAAACGACTGTCAACTACAAACTGTGCATCCAAAATGACTGAAACTTCGGTAAGTAACTATCAAAAAATGCACAACTAGCATTTACTAGGTGCGAAACTTTTCAGATGACCCTCATAAGTGAGGTTTCTTTAATTTCTGACATAGATATGCCTGAAAGCATTTTAGATGCATTCTTCGAATATTATCCTTTTGGGAAGAAACCGCTCGAGTCACGAACCGTAATGGATTTCAAAAACGAGACCACCGACATCTTAACACATCACCAGAGGAACTTTTACATTTGACTGGAATACGCGTTTTGATGGGAACTTTGAGATTTCCTCAACTACAAATGTATTGGTCAAATGATTTTCGGATTGAAAAAGTTTCTTACTGTATGTCGAGGAATCGCTTTTGCGAAATTCGAAAATTCTAGAGTTTTGCTGATAACAACAGTGCGAAGAAAGTGGCAAATCGGCTATGGAAAGTAAAACCGTTCGTGAAACCGATTTTACAAAAATGTAAGTCCCTTCCAATACCCTTTCATACTGCTGTTGATGAACAGATGATTCCCAACCCGCTCGGTTTAAAAAATTGTATGCCTGCTGCTAGTGACGGTTTGGTGCTTAGCTTCCATATTTATACTGGTAAAGGATCTGTTCCAGAAAGAGACATGAAAGATCTTGGACCAGGTGCTTCAATAATGAAACTCTTAACCAGCGTTATTGGACAAGAAGGCTGTGGTGTGGACACAGCACAGGACCCTTTCTTTACTAGTCTGAAATGTGTGGAAGCTCTTCAGGCAAAAAACTTGTACCTAACTGGAACTGTTATGAAAAAAAGAAAATTAATATTTTTTTTTGGATTATAAAGTTCACATTGCCAAAGCTTTATTAAACTATTCAGGTAAAGCCAATGAACTATCTTGAGAAAGTTCTGTATTTACTTCCCCATGGCGACCAACATTTACCAGAATTCGCCAAAAGGAGAAGAGTTTGTTTCCCGATGATAAATGAAGTTCGATTCGATTCGACCCAACATTTTCCCAAGTTCATAGAAGCGAAAAATGCTACCAAGCGTCTGTGCTCTAGGCGGACCCATGGCTTGTGGACAAAGAGCAATTTGTATTTGTGCTTAAACGGCAACAACTGCTTTCTCAGTATCACACAAAACAATAATTGATTTTACATATTACGAGTATTATATTATAACCATAGTATTTTCCAAGTTCCTTTTTTTTAAACGTGATTATTTATTTTATACTTTTAAGTTTAAGATTGAAAAACTACTTGAAATATTATTTTTTTTATTTTTTATTTTTTAAAGTTTATATAGAATTAAAAAAAAAAGCGTTTCAAATAAATTTTAGAAAAAATACAAAAAATACGAGTAGTTGTTTTTTTGCAGTAATCGACCAAAGTCTACATACACTGAGGAGCAAAACTGTAACACCATGTTACAATTCCCTTTTCAACTCCCCATATATTTTTATCAGAACTGTGAAATGGCTATGTCTTATTCTTTGTACATTAATATTGATGTGATGATTCGTTAAGTGATTAAAGGTGCATTTGTTATAATGAAAGTGGAAAAGAAAAATCAAATTTTGAAATTGCTTCTGTAGGGTGAATCTTTAAGAAATGTGGCTTAGAAATATAATATAGATGCGTAAAACCGTTTCAGAAAAAAATCCAGAAAATAAAGGGGGCCAGCCGCGTAAATTAAATGATCGTGACGCTCGTCATATAGCTAACATGGTGACAAGTATTAGCAGCAGCACTTAAAATATTAAATATAAATTGAAGCCAGTGGACAGCGCGTCTAACGATAATCAGATTGGGTGTGAAGCCAGCAGAAATGAAGAAAAAGCCAATGCTGACCAAAAGATATGTGCGGTTGAGGCAGAATTTCGTTGCAACGTACAAGCATTGGACAATTACGGATTGGGATTCGGTGAGTATATTTTACACATATGTAACATACGAGTAGATATTTTTTGATAGTTAATATGATAATTTTTAGGTTATTTGGTCTGACGGAACCAAAGTTAACAGATTTTAGTCCGACGGCCGTGCTAGGTATTGGACAAGGGACCCCAACACCATAGAACCACATCAAGTGCAGCAAACAGTTAAGCATGGTGGTGGTTCAATAATGGTTTGGGACTGCATTTCGAAAAATGGTGTTGGCCCCTTGGTATAATGCTCAAAGAACAATATCTATCAATTTTGCAACCAAAACTGTCAGGTGTTGTAAATAAAATGGGTATTGCTCCTGAAAAAGTTTTTTTTTCAGGCAGATAATGACCCCAAACACACCGCACATATCGTACAAACTTGGAACTTGGAGAGGCAAAAATTTAACACTTTAACGTGGCCCCCACAATCTCCAGATATCCTATTGAGAATTTGTGGAGCTACGTTAAAGTGCAACTAGCAAAATACCCATATCCACCAAAAGACGTTAATGAGCTATGGCAGCGCACTAAACATGTATGGGAGGCAATTCCAGCTGAATTTGTTCAAAACTATACAAGAAATTTATCAAACTGAATCGGGGAATTAAAAAACTCCAAAGGCTATTGGACATCATACTACAAATTATTATTAAACTTTATAAAATGAAAAAAATATATTGTTACGCATTTACGAACGCTCCCTGGAAGGCACAGCGGAAGTTTGACAGATGAAGCTGCCAT
The DNA here is from genome assembly GCA_928272305.1 of Volucella inflata. Lineage (NCBI taxonomy): Eukaryota > Metazoa > Arthropoda > Insecta > Diptera > Syrphidae > Volucella > Volucella inflata. The sequence continues at coordinate 24,736,906 of OV743718.1, read as the reverse complement.
ACTATATACCTGAATGTCATGACATCGGGCATTCTTGATTAAACCGCCCATCAATTTCTTTCCTCAGTTATCTATTTTTTGTATAGCCATCCTTTCGTTGAGCACCCTAAATTTCGCGAATACGCAACAATATGAAGTGCAAAACTGTAACATTTAACTTTGTTTATATTTTGACTTACCAATTTTGTTGTTGTTGTTATATCCCCTTCAAAACAGTTATGGAGAGAGAATATAAATGTTCAAAGAATAAGACATAGCCATTTCACAGTTCTGATAACAATTAAAAAATGTATGAGGAGTTGAAAAGGGAATTGTAACATGATGTTACAGTTGTGCTCCTCAGTGTACGTGTACCCTCTAAAACTAATAGTTGTTAAATTAAAATTATTAGTTTTTTTGGCAAAATCATTTATTTAAATGTGATCTAGCAAGAAACCAACAAAAAACCTTAAAATTTCCCCCTCTGCTTGATAAAAATTTATCTCAATCCTCTTATTTCTGTAAAACGTCGCTGTTATAAGTTTTAAAGACACCAGTGTATGTAATGATCAACGATTGTTTGTTCCCTTATTTCTGTGACATCCCGTGACTTTAATGTAAAAGAACTACAAGCACTGCATTATTGAAAACACAATTCGGTAATACAGTCATTTCAAGAAATGGATCCGTCAAATTGGCTAGCAATTGGAGTATCGTCTTTGGAGCTTCGTTCAATCCCTAGTTTTTGCCAATAAGCGAGCATTGGTTGCCACTTTGGAGGAAAACTTTCTTCAAGTAACGACCCAAATCACTCCTCTAGAATGTGTTTTGTACGAGACAAAAGCGGTGAACAAATTTATGTCCGAAACTATTTTTAAAAATTTTATAGACTAGTATATGAATCGAACAGTAGGTTAACTGTACAATATTTTCTGAAACATTGCAACAGGGTGTTTGTGAAATAAAATTAAAAAATAAAACTTTTTTTTCATAAATGTGCAAAGCTAAACAGTTTATTTTTGTTATCAAATATTTTAACATCTCTGTTGTACTTCTTAATTAAAAAGTATATTCTCACCCTTATAAACAAAGTAATTAAACTTTTTTTATCCTGCCTGGCACACCATTCATAAATAAACTCTGATTTCAATAATTCGTACAATTTTGATTCGATGCTACAGCTTGTTATAAAATTGTTGAAATTGGCAGAGAATTTATTTTCCATTTGCCCAAGGGCCTCCATAAATAACCTTGGAGGTCTGACTAAATGTGCATTAACATATTGCTTGAAGTCGATGGAAGTTAAAGAAGCGCCTTGTTCGTCAGCTAATTGCCATGGTTGAATAGCGTGACTTAAACTGAATGGTCAAAATACTCGTATATACTCGCATACTGTTTTTTTATATTAACAATTCTTAATGCAATAGAAAATATTTCCTCTTAATTTTAGGGTTTTTTAAGGCGTAATTCATTTTAATAAATCAAGAAATATCCTTTTATTTATTGCTGTCATAAAATGACCTGCATTTTCTTTTATAAAAAATATACGGGCCTGTCGAAGACATTGAATACCATCTACCTCATTTGCAAAAGCAAAGAAGTTTTAAAAGCAAAATAATAAAATATCATTGGCGATGACGATTGCGATTTACTCATAGTAAAAATTGTCCTGGCAGCCAATCACGAACGCATAAACAAAAGGAGAAAAACCCCTCTGTTTCCACTTCGATCGTATGCATTTCACAGCATTATGCAGTCTGGGGAGGGCGAAAAATTACTCACATCAAAGTGTCGTCACTCGTCACTATGTTCCTCTTTTTTTTTTCATTTTGTGTAGTCTCTATCCCACTTAATGCAGGAAAACTCTTTTGCAATCTTAGTAGTGACTGGCGATGGCGATGGCGCGATAGTTAGCTCATTGGGCCATCACGCAGAGAGTCTGGGTTCGATTCCTGGCTGGAACACCAACAATTTTTCAAATCGCCATCACCCTTTCGGCGGGCAATGGCAAACTCCCGAAAGTAAATTTGCGTACGGAAAAGCTTCTAAGGAGTGCCGTTCGGACTCAGCGATAAACCGTAGGCCCCGCTCAGATGTGACTAAAATGACAACATGAGCAACACAAATGAGTGTCAAAAAGCTAGGCCATGGCCCATACCGGGCTGCCAGCGCCACAGTGTTTTTTTTTTTAGTAGTGACTTTCGCAGTCATAAGCTTTCATAAAAAAACAGAATAATACATTTAATAAGTGAAAGCAGTCAAACAAATTCCTTATGTAGAACCACATCACAAAAACGATTCGACTATACGCTTATCCCTAGCATCTTTCCTTTTCTTTAATTGACTTTCAAAGGTAAGCAGAGTTGAAAATGTTTTTTTTTTCTCTCACTAAAGCTGGCCATACTCGACGAACATGTTCGGACGATCTGTTCGTGTTCATGGTCTTGTTCGACGATTGTGGCGCTCATGACGAACCGATCCAATGTTTATGAAAAATTTCAAAATGTGTGGATTTGTTCGCGAGCATGTTCGCCGTTTGTGACGTTGTTCGCAAACATTTTCTTTTTGAAATATTTCGGAATTTATCGATATTCTTAGAATTATTTGTTTAAAACTTCAGATCCTCGCAACTTTTTCCAGTTGCGAGGAATCTTAAAGTTGCTGACAGTTTCTCGTTTGCTGTAATTGCTTCTCGCATTCCTGTGGTTTGTTTTCCAATAACTGGACTGACCAAACACAGCAATTCCATATAAGTTTCTGAATACATTCTAAGAAATTTTTAAAAATCTTCTGGTGCAGACATTACTAACTTTCTAAACAATTTAGTATGAGTGCGATCGTTTCTACCATACAGCCACTCTTTCATCCTCTCTCGCCATTTTTGTTTATTGTTTTTTTCTTGATTTTGCTTTTTGCATATATATATTGTTAAAAATGCAATTGCATCATCCGCGTGTGCGTTCACCATATTTTCTTGTTGAAAGTTACAGCAAAAGTGATGTTCCGCAAGTCGGTTCGTCATGTGTGGCCAAATGTCAACGAACAAATCGCACGAACATATTCGTCGCTTAAGCTACGTAAAATTGTAAATATTGTAAAATTTCGGCTAGGGTTCGAAATGATAAAACGATATTCTATTTCAAAACACTTAATTTACTATTATTTAAAATAACTTCCAAGTAATTCACAACCGATTTTACTACTATCTCACAAATCAAATCTCTTATCGTCCACTATTAAGACTTAAGGGCCCAACTTCGAGATACAGATACAGATTATACATGTATTGAACTTTTGAAAGTTTTATATCAGACACAGATTTAAGTTTCAGATTCACATTCTGATCAGCCCTGAAGCTCCTTTTCTGTCGCTAACCAAAAATCAACTTAACTCACACTGTTTCTCATCCTGTATTTTACACCACATTTGTAGATTCCTAGTTCTCTCTCGTATCTTCTGGTTTGAAACTGGGGTAGAAAATGAACTCACTAGAGAGAGAGAGAGTTTATTAATGATGTATGATCCTAAGATTATGCAACACTGGATTCCTGATTTTATCACATCTATATCTATAGCTCTACGTAAAATAACCTAATCTTTTACATGTTTTACCAAGGTTTGGTAAGACCAAACACATTGTGCACATCTACGCGAAAATACCTTTCCAATGGTGTAAGTATCATGCCATTCGGTTCAGTAGAACGGTGTAAAAGTGTAGGACCAAAATAGGCAGCACGCATTTATATATAGATGAAGTAACCTTTCGAATGAATTAAATAAGTCGTCAATAAGTTAACTTCTTTGCGTTTTATTAAAACATTGTTTAAACCTCTTTAAAAAAAAAAACATTCGAGTATGTAACCAAAATTACAAATAATCGTTTTAGAAACAATTCGTTCGACTATATTGAGTATTCCGCTAAGTAGGTACCTGGACTTTAAAACTCTGAGTTAAATCGACTCAGTTACTCCCTTGCTTTCAAATTGTCACTTTGCCCTCACATCGGGAACGATATTGTGTTTCGCCATTCTTCATCATGTTGATTGTTCCAATGTTCATCAGGAGAACTGCCAATCTCATGAGACTCGTTCATCATAATGTCCAGTTAATTTTCAAAGTGTAATAATCTTCAATTCACCCTCGAAACATCACGCACTATAACTCTGACCTTTACCAGCGCAGACCTGGCGTCCATCGTGTATTACGTGCACTAATTATACATCATAACGCACCCTTTAGTAGTAACAAAGCTGACAGTTGTACCCAATTAAGGTGTTGAAACACTTCCTATACCACGTCATCAAATACAAAAGACTCATAATGACTCCATAATAAATGAGATCGTAGTACAGTCAGAGACATCCCTCTGCAGAAACAAAGGCCAACCCTATTGCGTCGTATGCACGTCACGATAATCATAAGTTTGTAAATAATTCAACCCCCAATTAAATGCAACACACCATTCAGCATTCCCAACCTCGTCACCTTCCAAAAAAAAAAAAAGTAAAATGAATCAAAATTCCCCCTGGTTCAGTGCCAGGAATTCCATTTATTTGGACAGATTGTCAAATTCACAGAAACAACAGGGAAGAGATTTCCTTTTTACATATCCCAATTTACCACCGCCACCACCCTCATCATCACCAATTTTACGCATCGAAATTTGATTACGTATTCAAATAACGTCCTGTGATCCTTTCCGATGGACAGTCAGAAAGACAGACAACCCTGATGACGAATGCGCGTCCAGGATAACTTAAAATGGAAAAAAAAAAAAAAAAAATACCACCCCACCATACACCCGCGTCAGTGTGTCTGCTGTCTTTAATCTGTTTAAACAGCTCTCGCAAATACACCCTCATTTGGAAAACCGGTAACCGGATTGTTAACAACGGCGAGTGAGTCAATTTTAGGCATGTCTACCCTTCGAATGATGGTTGAAGGTTGGTTGCTTTGTTGGTTGGTTGGGCAAAATCCCAAAGGATATTCACAGTCCTAGTCTATCATCAACATCATCATTCGAATAATTATATTTCTCTATATGTAGATTAAGGGCCACCATCCACTTTGACTACTCATCCTACCCTCCTGTCAGAGTTTTGGAGCGCAAAAAATAAAAAATGCCAGACCCACCCTGTGTTGGGTGTTCTTCAACTGACAGGCAACAAAGTGGAAAAACTTCATGTAGTAGTCGTGGTTATCTACGAGTAGTAGCTTACGGATGGTAGCTGTGTCTATGGATGTGTTTGATTGTATGCGTATGTAATTATAAGGACGAGTACTCGTCCAACATTAGGTAATGGGAACTTGAATCCCAGATCCTTCTTTTCGGATCCATAGATACGAAAATAAAGACTCCACTGTACTCAAACTCTCTCTCGTTTTCGTTTTCATACACCGAAATTTGCATTCTAATTCTTTGGCAAAGTCGTTATCTAGTTCGTAGGCGGTTGTTGGCGGTAGCTTTGATGGAAATGGAAACCTTGTTCTTGCCAGTTTCGTCGTTGCTGTCGTTGCTGTCGTCGTCGGTTGCCGCTTGTCGTTGTCTAGGTTGGCATGCTGAGATCAAAGGATTCAAAAGCCATTTTCGCAGGATATTCAAATCGGAATTGGTGTGAGGTAGTTAGCCCCGACCGTAACCTTGATGACTTTGTGTACAAATTTGCCAAGCGGACGTGATAGTCTAGGCATAGTCAAACTTGTATTCGTACAGGTGTTGCCACTTTCTCTGATGTCTGGATGGCATGTCTGTGTGCCACCATTGCATTGACCCTGAGAGTCTGCTGCTGTTGCTGTTGCTGTTCCTATCGCTTTTACTGGAGCTGTATTTGGTTTGTGTGGTGAGAGTCCTTGACACTCTAGCTACTGGAACTTCTGGTAACGTCACGATTAATTGTCGAGTTATTAATATTCAAATTACCCATGCAAATGCACAGGACAAGCGCAGAGTGAATACAAAATTTGAAACAAGCACAGCAGAGCGGAATGGATAGCCGGCTATTTGTATTCGAGAATTAGTGCCTGAGGGGTTAAGTGCGGGTGTATCACGGTTTCTGTTTCAATGTTTCTTGTTCAGAAAAAGCAAACTCATAGTACTTGGGCGAGACTACGACGACGTATTCCCAGAAGTGGCGGATGCAATTAGTTGAACGCATTTATTATTCAAAAAAGTTACCTTTTCGCGTCATACCTATGTACCTTGGATATGTATTCAGTGTTCCTGTTAGTTAAACAGGAGTTCGTACTCTGGCTTGGCATTAGTGCCTGCTGTTGCTGTGCCTATGAATTGTGTATGTAATTCGAATTTTGGCGAGTGTACTGCCTGAGGGATGGCAGGTGTATACGTTTTCTTGCATCTCCAAGTGCGTTTCAGTTTTTGAACATATGGCAACGACAGCGTCAGTGGGCAAGGGCATCAGTTATGGGGAGAGTAAGAGTTTTCAAATTAATTAAAAAGTTTATTTTTTATTTCGCCACAGTCAGCTGCAACGCAGTTGGGAGGAGAAACAGCTAAGAACTGGAGTTGATTTGAAATAACGAAGTTTCTCTTGGCGGAAAATTCAGAAATCAGATATTACTTTGAATTTGCGAGGACCTGGGTTATAGTTATAGCAAATGACAAGCTTGCCATCTGGCTGAAGAGGGCGAAGTAAGACCTACACCAGCGAATTAGAGTAGTATGAATTGGAGGAAAGCGGGTTGGAATGGCGTATTGTTTGCTCACATCTCCAACGTCAGGCGCTTTGGTATTGTGACGTACAAACCAAGTTGCACCAAAATGATCGGAGGGAGTTCAGACATCCGTGCGCATTTTGGAACAAAAAAGAATCACAAACTGGTAGTAGCTTTTGAACTGCTTCATACTCAATACGAAGCAGTTATAAACAATATATCAACTTGCCTCGGATTTCCAGTTATAACACCAAAAGATTCTTTCGTATTTCTCCAACATTGACAGCTAAGTGATGGCGAGTGTAGATTGGGAAACATTTGTGTATAAATTTCAATCGGTTTATGACATAATTACAGCACATTTCTGCCTCAAAATACCTGCAAATAGATCGAGCACAGAGAATTCGACCTCGAATTACAGCACCTTCAAAGATTCCAGATGCGCAGTGAAAAGATAAAACCAAAAGCCCGATATTGACCGTGAAAATGAAAACTGTTATTGCAGTAAATTTTCCCGCTCTTTTCATACCCTCTTTTGGTTCTCGAGGGGGAAGACCAAGCTCTGGCGAAGGTGGAGGGCAGCCATGGTCCCATCAGCCATTGGCCCACTGACCACAGACCTTGGAAAGTAGCCCACATAGATTTACGGGCGGTTTTCTCCTTAAAGGAGGACTTTGGGGTTCAGACAGCACGTCTGAAAGTCATCAATGGGTAGAAAGGGACGAACCTTTCAATGTCAATGGGTGAAGAGATGACGATCTCTTTGAAAGGAGAAACAGTGTCGTCGTAATCGATGCCACGTCGCTGCGTGAAACAGGATTAGAACTGCACATGATCCTCACACAATAGCGTTCTGGGGCTTTTCGTATTCTCTTGCTCGCTTCAACTACTTCTTTAGGTGGCGGTACAGTCCGGGGTGGACCTGGGCCTCAGTCAACAGGCTTTTCCAGCCAGCTCGATCCCTGGCTAGCTGCCTCCAGTTTCACACGCTAAGTTAGCTGAGGTCCTCTTCCACTTGCGTGCGCCAGCTGAGTCTTGGCCTTCCTCTACTGCGCTGTCCCTCGGGAGCAGATTCGAAAACTTTTCGGACCGCAGCATTAGTGTCCATGCGCTCTACATGACCCAGCCAGCTCAGTCTTTGGAACTTCGCTCTTCTGGCTAGGTCCATGTTACTGTACAGTCCATACAGTTCGTCGTTGTATCTCCTCCTCCACTCACCGTCAATGCAGACGGGACCGAAGATCGCCCAAAGAATTTTTCTTTCGAAGCAACCAAGAACACCCTCATCCATTTTTGATAATGTCCATGCCTCTGCCCCATAGAGCAGGGCCGGGATTATATAAGTCTTATAAAGGGTGAGTTTTGTTGTCATGCTGCTTTCTCGCGATTATGTCAATATCGTCGGCGTATGCGAGTAGTTGGACGGACTTTTGAAAGATAGTGCCTCTTGTGTTTGCTCGTGAGTTTTGCACTATTCTTTCAAGTACGATGTGGAAAAAATCGCATGACAGCGCATCGCCTTGTCTAAATCCTTTCTGGACATCAAAAGTCTCGGTGAGATCTTTAACGACCTTGATGGAGCAGCGTGCGTTCTCCATCGCCATCCTGCACAGACGGACGAGTTTGGCAGGGATGCCAAAACTAGACATTGCTCTGTATAACTTGTCTCTATAGATGCGGCCTTAAAATCGATGAATAGGTGGTGTGTATCGATCTGAAAATCATAGGTGTTCTCCAAGATCTGCCGTAGTGTGAATATCTAGTCGATGGTGGACTTTCCTGGCCTGAAGCCACACTGATATGGACCTATCAGGTTGTTGACGAACGGCTTCAGGCGTTCACACAATACGGCGGATAAGATCTTATATGCGATGTTAAGGAGACTGATGCCTCTGTAGTTGGCGCAGTTCGGTGGGTCTCCTTTCTTGAGAATCGGACAAACAATGCTGAGGTTCCATTCATCCTCAGCATCGACTGCGATTCTACTACGATGTTCCCTTGTTCATCTCTACAGTCTTCGGTTCGGGGTTTGTTTCCGTGGTATGTTATTTTTACCTTTTGGTGAAACTTCCGAACCTCATTCCTGGAGTAGCATCTCTCAATTTCCTCGATCGCGCGCTTCTCATGCTATTTCTTCTTCCTCCTGAGAAGCCGGTGCTCGTCTCTCCTCTTCCGCTCATAGAGCTCATGAGCAGCTCTGGTCTTTCTAAGCAGCGCCGCTTTATATGCATCTTGCTTAGCTGCATGTGCTTGCCGGCATTCATCAACGAACCAGGGGCTTCGTTGTGGTGGACGAGTGAAACCCAGCACATCAGAAGCGGCATCTCTGATGGCGTTTTGACAGTGTTTCCAGTCTTCGATGCTTGATGCTGGTGGCATTGGACCTCTTAAGAGATTAAGAGACACTCGATCGGAAAAGGACTTGGAGATTTCTTGCGATTGTAACCGTATGACGTCGAATTTTCTCACAGCATTAGTTTGTCTTGGCGTAGTTTGGGATATCCGCAACAGTATCTTGGCTACAACAAGGTAATGGTCCTAGTTGATGTTGGCTCCTCGGAACGTACGGACATCCATAATGCTGGAGGAGTGTCTTGCGTCGATCGCAATGTGATCAATCTGGTTGACTGTTGATTGATCAGGAGTTCTCCCAGTCCCCTTGTGTATGTCGAGATGTGGGAACCGCGTGCTAGCTATGACAATGTTTCGCCCCGCAGCAAAGTCGATTAGCCTGAATCCGTTATCGGAGGTGGTGTTGTGCAGGCTATATTTTTCGATTGTTCCACCAAAGATACCCTCTCTTCCTAGCTTTGCATTAAAATCACCGAGGACAATTTTAATGTCATAGCTAGGGCATTGCTCGTACGTCTTGTTGAGGAGCTCGTAGAAGGCATCCTTGGTGTCGTCATCTTTCTCCTCTGTGGGGGCATGCGCGCATATAAGGCTTATGTTGGCGAATTTAGCCTTGATGCGGATTGCTACGAGGCGCTCGCTCACATGCCGGAAGCTGAGAACTTCTCGTCTTAGTCTGCCTCCGACAACAAATCCGCATCCAAATAAGCGCTGCTTTTTCCGTCGATAGCAATTGCCGTAGTAGATGTCGCAGTTTTTCATCTTCTTTTTGTCCGGCCCATCCCATCGCATTTCTTGGATGGCGGTTATGTCTGCTTTGCAGCAGTCTAGGGCCTCCGCTAGTTGCTCGGCTGCACGTGGTCTATTAAGGGATCTAACATTCCACGTGCATATCCGAAGCTCATTGTCCTTAAATCGTTTGCGTGGGTTGTCAACAGTAGATCCGTCCATATCCGAGGCTTGTTTATGCTTCGTAACTTAATCTTTTTTAAATGGCCGGGCAGTTACCCCGGCGGCACAAGCCCCAATCCGGAGGACCAATTCCATTTTGAGTGCCCCTAGGACGAGGGGTCTGTTACACCGAAGCCAGTAACCCGTTCCGGGATGTGAGCGCTGCCGTTGGCCCTTATAGGGCTCGTCCGCCACCATCTCTTTTCCAAGACCCTGACTAAGTCCTGGAAATCCTTTCCGGCCTGAGCTCCAAATATGTCGGAGTAGCCCGGATAAGGTCTTGTTTTGTTTTTCCGACACTAATCCTGGTTAATGGCGCAACCTCTAGTGAGATTCCCAGATGGCGCCACGGGGAGGCGTGAAGTAGGACTTATTAGCAGAGCTGCAAGATGTTCGGCTGCAGAGGCTCATTCTCGTCATTTAAGGAACCAGCAGCTGTCGGAAGATGCTACTTCTTCGAGGCCTTATACAAATCGTTGCCATGGCTTCAACTACTGGGGCTGCTAATAGTTCACTGCTTGAAACATCTGTTTTGAAATTCGAGGTAGTTAGGGTGTCATGATTAGTTTCATTATATGGATCTCCATATACGGATTTTGATGAATTTGAACTTGAATCATGCAGAGATTCATTAACTGAAGACTCCCCCGTTGAATCTGTGCCATCTTCATTTGTAGTTGACGATTCATATACAACAGGCTTCTCTTCACTATTTTCTAAACAATCCGATATCCAGATCACATTGACTCTTAATTTGTTTGTAATGTTTTTATTTTATCTTCCATCACTATGACATCTCTCTTCATGGTAACAATATTTTTCCTAAGATCATATACACGATATCCTTTCACTGTTTCTACTACTACTAACTCATTCCACTTGTTGCGGATATAACATTGGTTACCTGCAAAAGCAACACTGTTTTCATTTAGATTGAGCTCAGTTACCGATAACAAGTTAGTAGTCAAGCTGGGCATACATAAGACACGTTTAACTGTGATATCGTAGCTGCAATCAGTCGATATCTGTACATCTCCGGAACATATAACTGGCACTTTCGTATCGTTCGTGACTGTAGTCTGTGATAAGCTTGGTGTATCACGCCACGCCTTGTTTGCCGTCAAATGTGCACTTGCACCGGAGTCGACGTACCATTCACTTTTGCTATATTCTCCGTTCAGAAATACCACATTAAAGGCATTTGAATGCCTGTTTTTCTGCAATAATAGACACTGGTTTTGTAATGACCGACTTGTTTACATCTGTAGCACGTCACAGTTTTTTCACCTGTCATTTTTGGTATTGACGTCCCGCCAAATATACTTTTTTGTTTCGATTGTGTTTTCTTTGCATAAAATGAGTCGCCGCTGGAGTCCGTGTCGGTATTCCAAACCTCCATATCGATCAACTTCGAATTTATTGCGGTAATCTTTATGCCCGAGTGCTCTATGGGGAAAATTTACGAGTATCTGGCAAACCTGGTAATAGTAATGATCCGATCCATTCATCCGTGATTGCAAATCCTGTGCCCTTTAATCTCTGAGCTGTCTCGACCACTTGCGTCACATATGAAGTCATGGAATCACTACTCTTTATTTTCTTGTTTCTTTCAATTTTTTCTTATAATTATCAAACAAATGGTACATAGATGTCGCTCATCATTCCATTAAGTTATAAACGAAAGTGTCAAATAGATGTCACCTATTATTCTATTTTGTTGTAGAAAACTAATAACATCCTAACAGAGGAGCAACGGAGGAGCACAGGTGGAATGGAGGCAGACCATATATCATGAGACACACTCCAACGACGGCTAAAGATTGAAAGTCACGTTCAACGACCCCTTTTTAAGCTAGCACTCCACCGATTGAGCACAAAGGGAGTAGCAGAAGGATGTAGGTGGACGGCCAAGGTATAAGACAGCCTCCAGCGAGGGAATAAAAAACATAAACAATAATAACAACAACAAAATAACAATATTAAACAGGGCAGCAGAAAGGGCCACAACATAAACAGCGAAGAAAACAAATAAATAATTGTAAGGAACTACCCGCTATTGGTCAGTCCCCATTCACCCCAAATCTGAACGAAGATCCACCGGAGTAGATAGGGACCCGCGGCGAAAAATAGCACACTGGCACTGTACCTTGCTTTGTTTGGGGCGGCAATCTAGAAAATTACTGGATCGGGGTAAAATCAGTTTGGGAATATATCTACAACATTCCTGCTTCGTCTCTACACTCCATCAATCTTCGATCAGATTTTCTTTCTTCTTCGCAGTTGTTTGGATTTCCAATAACTGTGAGTAGTTCGATGGGGGAAAATTATCCGGGAATCAGGAAAGAAGAAAGTTAGTAAGGCATAGTTAGGATCCACAAACTCCCATAAATTCGCTCAGTCGAGTTCCTAGATATCACTGGAAGCAGAAGAGAACTCAGTGACTGAGGAGTTTAGTCTGAGTGTGTACAACTGGAATGATTGAGAGGCCTAGTTGAACACGGGTGCACACACTAGTTGTGTAGCTAATAACCCCGTATGTTGGGTTCGCTAGCGCCAGATCAGCATTAAGCCAGGGTCAGTGCCTAGAATGTTCGGACATTAATAAGGCCACGTACAGCAAAGAAATAAGCAGAGGCTATTGACTTCTATCATGCAGGTATCACTGCCATCCAGGAAGTGCGATGGGATGGACCGAACATAAAGAGGATCACAAACTGTGATATGTACTATAGTAATTGCTATACAGAAAAGAAACAGACTAGGTAATAAGTCTTGAGCTTCCGACATGCGAGAAACTATCTTATGGCAATCTGCATCTAGGCAAAATTTGCCGATATAAACCTTAGATGCGCCCATTCTCCATAAGGGAGACAATGTCCGAAGTATAACGCCAGGATTGGAAAGGAGGACCTTCTTGGTAGGGCAGTTGTAAAGCATTACCTACACTATAACATATTTGGGAACGGACAACGATTGTTGAGTCTGCAGCGTGACAAAATATCACTTTAGCAAGCACACGGTTTCGACATCAGAACGTTCCGGGCGACCAACGACGACTCGGATCGCCATCGTGTTGTAGCTTAGATACGAATGTGGGTTTTTTAAGCGCCAAAACAAAGAGGAACTACTGCGAGAAGGCATAGTGTGGAAAAAAAACGCAATCGCAAGAGAGCATCAGAATCTTTGCTCAACGCGTATTCCGAAATATATCAACAACTCCAATACCGTCATCATTAAGTATTTAAGTATCGAAGACAAGCGGCACCACTGCCTCTGTATCGTCAGAGACGTTCCTAGTTTTCGCCCGACTACAACCATAACATCGCCGGTTTGATAAGGAATACCGGGAAGTGCATGCGTCCTAGCAAGAAGAATATAAAGCGCTGCTACGGCGAAGGATGAGAGGCTCTCGTGAGTTCTACGAGCAGAAAAGAGGGATCTATCCAGAAGTAGAAAAAAGAGCACGAGAAGCGCTTGATCGAAGATACTGAAAAGTTGTACCCCAGCTGAAAAGACCGTTTCAAAGCAAGAAAACCCGAATGGAAACCTCGTACCAGAATCACATTCGGAGCAGAGAATATGAAAAAACTTCGTCAAAAACCTGATTAACCCCTTTTAGAATGGTTTCAGTCGAGGAAAGTCCGCAATCGAACAAAACTTCACACTCTAACAGTTTGGGCAAATAACTTGGGGAGTTCGAATCAATACCCAGACTCTTTGTAAGACCTTGATTATCTCACTCCTGCTTTCTGGCGCTGTGCCTCAGCGGAATCTATTGAAAACGGGTGAAGATGTCCTCAGTTGTTTCGAGAGAGGAATCCTTTGAGAGGAATCTCGTTTGCGTTGAATGGCTTTGGAGGGGTGGTCAGAAAACTACGCATCAGCCGCCTAATATGGCTAGAATATGTAAAGCGAATGGACACCAACTCTCCGACCAGCAGAGTCTCAACTTACGATGGTGTGCACAAGTAGAAGGGACCTAAAACGACTGGGAGGCAGCTAACTGGAAAGCTTATGTTAATTGGCGCCCAGGTTCACCCCTAACTGTAGCGCCTCGTAAGCAAATAAGACTTAATCGTATTTCTTCTGCTTCAGCCACAATGTGTAATCTTTTATAAGTAAGTGTCGAATATAGTTTTCTCAAAATCCGATTCAGTTCCACTTATGCCAAACATATTGCATTCGCTGTTTTAAAAAAGGCCTGATTGAAACTGTACTAGTGGAAGCAACCGGAGGGAGTAGGAGGATATGAATCGATCTATTGTCGACATCTATGTTAACTTCGTGTTTATATTTTCACAAGCACACAAATTTTCTTCAAACAACAATTCTAATCCATCAATTGATTGTCATGACAACTACTACACCTCCTTTGGGCATTTAATTAGGCAAAGCCTCCCGAATTGACTGACACAATATGTATGCTTAAACTGATCCCCTAATCGCCTTTTCGCTATTATGACTGATTTCACTTTGACCACACCCGACTTTCGTACACCTAAAAACCCATTAATCATCCAAAAGTGAAACATTTACCCAGAAGTCCATTTCTACTATAACACAACCGTCTCACACCTGTCCACCCAGCCGCAATTATTCTCATTTTTCCACCACCAAACACATATATTTGCAATTCTCATGTATGTAGTAATCGTCTTGTGCCAACTCTTCGGCTTCCTAGAAACAAATCTTCATTACTCATCCGCTAGAGCCGGAGAGCCTGTAACCCAAGAGCCAGCGTTGATAGCTGACCTAACCAACCATTTGTGCCAAGACCAGCTCCTCAACAGAGATTACCACGTATGTCCACGTACGAGTATGCTGTTCGAAAAACACACCCATTCCCGTCCCGCCTTGGCAGCTACAACCCCCTTGCCCAATCGAATTAAACGGACAACAACAAATAAATAAACAGAAAGTAGCAATTGCGGGCCACAAACGGGCTGCAAAGAGAAGAAAAACTATCCGCACGAAGGAAAAGTTAATAAGGAAAACAAACCGTAACGTGGTTGGTAGAGTTTTCGTGATTTTCACCCCATCTCGCTCCCCAGAGAGACGTAGTGAGAAAGACTACTTCTTTCACATTTATAGATACGGAACACGAGTAGAAAGACTTGATATACCGTAAGCAAGCTTATTTGTCCAAAGGTGGTAATTGCTTTTTCCCATTGCCACTATTACCTTTACTACGGCCATCGGCAGCACCAAAAACAACAAAAAAATATAAACAAACGAAAAACTGGAAACAGATAGAAGAAATCTTTGGAAAATCTTTTGCAAGACTAAACCCCCCCCAAAAAAAAAACAAAAAAAAAATAGTTTCCTACGAGTCCAATGTACGAGTATGTTCACCTTCCTAACTACCCCACACTGACTATCCCCCTAAAACTTCACCCTGTCTAATGTCGAGAAATTGCTGGATTTCTACCCTCCCCACATCGCATCTATTCTGTACGAGTATGTGTCTGTCTTCTTTTAATTTGTTCGGTGAAAAGAGACGAAAATGTGATTAGACGATGGGAAAACTTTGTTAGCGGAATTAATTACTTACACTGAACCGAACTGCTTGTTCAAAGATTAGATAACGGTATATACCTAACTAATTTATGTAATTTGTTTTTGTTTTCTTTTATTTAATTTTTTTTTTAGTTTGTTTTGATTTAGTTTTCAGTTTGTTCAGATTCGTACGAGTGCGGCAGGTTAAGAATGAATTGGATAAGCACCTAAGGGTTAGTTGGACAGATCGAATGTGACAACTGACTTTTGTTTTTTTGTTAATTCATTGTTGTAAGGAGGTCGAATTGTGTGACATCTATCAGTTGTAAATGCAATTTACAATCCTGTCAATTGAGGGTTTCGTATGGTCGTGAGATTGTTGAACCCGAATGAGAAACTATCCAATTCGCCGACCCTATAAGGATCTCATAAATATGGTTTCTTAAAGTTATGTCAAGTTGGGCGTCATATTAGTTATCCCGATGGGATTGGTGCGTTGTTTATTTTATTTCAGATGTCGGCACAATTTCAAAATCAATAACGAGTGACTGTGGAGTGTTGTTTTCGAACGCGGCAAGAAATTTCTTGATTTGGATTAATCATTGTAATAACCTTGCTTTACATATAGAATTACGTGATCGGGGAGTTAACCAGGCGGGGCAATCCACTTCTTGAAAGAAAATATTCCCTTTAAAATAGTGAGAGTATTTCATTGCAACGGTATGAGCATTGCTGGTGATTCGGTTAGCAAATATCCATCCCCATCTGTATATTCTCATACTGGCTTCATTTAATGTTGGTTGGGTGCTGTATAAGTTGAATAATCACTGAGGGGTGTAATCCTAGCGATGCCTAGTGCTGTATGTGTTTCTACACAACAGTTGCGCTTATTTTATCACCCAGGTAATAGTCGATGTCCACCCGGACTGACCAGCAGACAAGAATTCAGATGCAGAATTGTCAAGCAATCCACTGAAAATGATGAGGCTGAGTTCGTATTTGTGGAAATTTCTAGCAAGGAGACCAATCTTTTAGTGGGCACATTCTATATGGCCCCAGACGTAGCTTGCTTCACTCATATACGAGATATTCTGGAGGTGTTGGGTCCACTATATCCTAAAATTGTTATCTGTGGTGATCTTAATTTGGACACCCTAGCCTACAAAAATAGAGCCTTTATCGATATGATTGACTCACTAGGTTTCCATTTAGCAAATTTTTTCCAAATAAAACCCTCTCTCTTCTTGATGTTTTCCTTCTATCTCAAGGCGAGTTAATAGAACACTATGACCAAATTATCTGTCTTGGTCCTTCTCACCATGACTTAATTGTTCTGTGTCTGAATATTTTTCCCCCTAGGGATAGAAGCCTTGTTCAACAATATCATCACTTTCCGTCAGTCAATGTATTGTCCTTACCTGATGATTGTCATAATCTCAACTGGTCACATATTTATTGCAGTTTTAAATGCATTTTATTTTCTTAATCATTAATTCTTACATACTAATAAAAAATGCTCAAATGCTAGCTTAAAGTTACTAAACAATCTTATATTAACTTACTGGTCCTACACAGGCACTCTAAGCTACTCTAAATTCTTATGTCTTTCGACTTTATCTGCATTTTATTAATAAATATTTATTTTTTGTACTTAGGCTAAGAAAAGAATTATTAACAAAAAACTTAGCATATGGACATTATTTTTTATTTTTATAAAAGCTTAATATCTAGCTTAAAATAAACCTTAATCTACCTAACCTACATACAATACGCACATACACACACATAGACATTATACACAATTAAATATATACATTAGTATATACCTTTGTACATACTAATATATATATATATTACTTAAATGCTAACCTAAACCTATGTAAGCTGGCCATCGCTATTTACAGAGCAAATAGATTGGTCAGCTCTGCCTCATTAGTGAGGCTGGTCAGTAATTGACGGAAACGACGACGAAACATCTTCCCCATCATTCAACCACCAGAAATGCTGGTGCTGCCGAACGACATCCCTCTTATCGCGATTCCCCACCGCCCTACTGATCCTGAGACGATCCACCCTGCCGTGTGCGACGTCTCTGTTGTAGTTGAGTCGCCTGTCCCCAGCTGTCCGAGCGACATGGAAGATTAACGGGATCGCTGATCTATCCTGGATCAACCCTATTTGATCAAGGTAGAGGAATGCTTCCGGTGGAACGAAGCCGTTAGAACGCACACTCTCATGATAAAGGTAATTGGGGTAGTAAGTCCCAGATATCAGGTTATTCGTTGAGGCCATTGCTCTTGCAATGTGCCTTCGAGTCAGCTTAATTACGAAGTTATCCACTCGTATTAGGTTCGCCCTGTTATAAAGGACCTCATTAGGATAAAATTTGTTGTACTCCGACTCTGGTGTTCTGTACAAGCGAAGACAAGCCCTAAGGCAAGCCCTCTCAAACACCCGACTCTTTTCCATTAAGCTTGCTCGTCCATTGAACCACACGGGATACCCAAATACCAGCATGGGCCTGATAAGGGCCATGTAGCAGATTATCTTTACCCTCGCATCGAGTTGGCTGCTATAAAACAGTCTCTTTGTGAGGGCAAAAGCGCCTTTAGCTCTGGATAGAGCAGCGTCTACATTTTTGTTAAAATACCGAAACTGATCTAGCCAGATCCCAAGGTATCTGACTACATTTCGACAGGCAAGAGGCTGTCCGTATTGTCCAATGATCGAGAACTTTGGCCAATTTTTTCTGGTATCCCTAGAGGCTCCAGACAACGGCGTCCTAAAAAGAATGATTTCCGACTTCTGAAAGTTGATTTTCAACTTCCAGTCATCGCAAAATCGTCTTATCTTATCGAAGTCACGCTGTAAGAGACTATTAATGACCTCGATTTTTGGACCTGTTCTGTACGCTATCAAGTCGTCTGCATACGCAATAGTATGGGGAAGTGAACCTATCAAGTCGCTTATATAAATATTGAATAGGACCGGTGAATTGACCGCGCCTTGCTGAAGACCATTTTCAATTTGAAATATTCCAACAGAAGTCACATCACCATTTTTCACGATGAACTGTCTGTTGGTTAGCATATTATAAAGAATGTACAAGAGAGGTTTACTGATCCCCAGACTTGCCAGCTTGTAGAAAAGACCTTCTAACCATACAGTGTGGAAAGCCTTCTCCAAGTCAACTAGGCAGGCACCAGTACACTGTTTTTTGGCTTTATTCCATTGGATATCGGACACCAGTTCAGACGCGGCATGTGAGATAGCATGTCCTGCCTTAAAACCGAATTGATTATCCGGAACTATATGGTTGTCCTCAACCCACCTAGTCAGAGCTCTATTGATTACTTTTTCGAACACCTTACTGATATTCGGAAGGAGACTTATCGACCGGAGATTCGCCGGATTGGATATATCCTTTCCCTTTTTGGGGATAGGTTGAACCACCGCCGATTTCCAATGCGCTGGATAATGTGCATTATTCATTGCATTATTAAACAGGGTTGTATAAATGTCCACCGCTTCTAGAGGAAGATGTCGAAGCACGATGTTCGGAATACCATCGGTCCCCACTGATTTCTTACTTCTGATTGTGTCGAAGATCTCATGGAGTTCTTCCTTCGAAATGAACGGGCGTAGGCCACCTTCTCTCGCAATGACATTATTTGCCATATTTTCGTCGCTGGACCGGGTGAAACCAGAGCCCTCGGATCGCCAGTTCTCTACTTCATTTCGAATATAGAAGTTGTGCACCAAGACGCGATTGTCCAGGTCATAATTAGGGGCAATGATATCATTGGCCTTGTACATATTTATTGCACATCTAATGTTAATGAACAAGTTTCTCTTTTAAATAAGCATATTGACTTTCTTTTTAAAAAGCATGTACCTGTGAAAACCAAAAGAATAAAGAATGTTAATTTGTCGTGGTTCACGTCAGAAATAAAAAAGGAAATAAAAGAACGCCACGCCCTTTACTATAAATGGCGTCGATACAGATGTCCCGATATTCACAATGAGTTAAAGAAAATGCGTAATTCAGTAACCTTGTTTATATGAAAGAGTAAAAGACAGTACTATGAAACTCAGTTTCATACTAACCAGTCGAGTTCTGCCTTTTGGAAAACGATTCGCGATGTCGGTATTAGTTCTCGCAATGAGTCTGTTTTAGAAAATTTTGATGTCAATGACCTGAACAGAAAATTTGTTACATCCCGTTCCCAAGCAAACCCGATTGACTTTTCCGGTTTTGAACCCAATACCACGAATCCAACGCGGACTTTATCATTACAATGTGTGGATGAAAGCTGTGTTGTGGATACTGTTCTCTCCTTCCGATCAAAACCAGTGGGGCTAGATGGTGTACACCCGACGATAATTGAAACGCTCTTGCCTGCCATTAGCAAGCACATTACACATATTTATAATACTATCGTTACCACCAGTATTTCCCAAAGATTGGAAAAATGGAAAAATAGTACCAATTCCGGTACTAAGGCGTCTTTGCCAAATAAAAATGAATTTAGGCCAATTACAATTCTTCCAATTCTCAGCAATGCTTTCGAAAAAATTGTAAGCAAACAAATGAAAGATTATGTTGAAGAAATGAAACTCATAACGGATTTCCAATCGGGGTTCAGAAGAAAGCATAACTGCATCACAGCCCTACTTAAGGTTAGTGATGACCTACGTTCTGGTTTCGATAGGGGCTTGATGTCCGCATGTGTTTTTCTTGATTTTTCAAAAGCATTCGATTCTGTAAACCACGAAATGTTGGTATTTAAACTTAGGAATCAATCAAAATGCTTTTGAGAACTCCATCTGTCAGCTCACTACATCTTACCTTCATAACCGAACTCAAACAGTTTTCTGTGAAGGTAAATTCTCAACAAGTCTGAATGTCGTATCAAGTGCGCCTCAGGGCTCCGTTCTTGGTCCGCTTTTATTCATACTTTTTGTAAATGACATATTGAAGTGTATCAAAAGGTGTGAGCATCATATTTATGCAGATGATGTACAGATTTTGAAAAACTTCAAGAAATCTGAAGAATTGTCTGCAATGAATTGGTTGAATGGAGATACTCGTATCAATGCCGTCTATATCTGGTCCAAACTAAATGATTTTTCTATTTTTAATTTATTTTTTCATTTGTATAACATCTTAAACTATATATTTGTGTGCATTGTAATTTTTAATTATATTTGATATTATACTATGAAATCTGTACAAATCAAAAGTCGATTAGAACTTAATATTGTACCGAGATTAATTCATTATCAAATAAATTAAAATACATTAAAAGTAAATTAAATTAAATAAAATTAAATATGAATACCAGCACTATAAACGTGACAGCAGATAGATTCCCCAAACGCAATCAAATGTGAAGTAAAACCCCAAACAAGACCTTAGCCAGGGAGACCAAGTCAAGGATTTAAAAAAGAGGTGGTGGCGGATGAGCTCATAATTGGCCAACGGCAGTGCCCGAACGGGTAATTGGCCATCGTCTAACTGACCCCTCGTCGTAGGGGTAACTATAATAGAAGTGTTCTCCATGTTGGAGAGTGTACAGGTGGGGAAACTGCGGAGCACTTCGCAACAATTTGCCAAGATTAGCCTTATATGAGTGCCACAGAGGAGAAGATAGCTTCTACGATCTCTTGAAGAAGAACTTCGAGCAGTGCTATGACAATAACATTGTGTTCAGAAAGAGAGCATATTTGGTAGTACTGTCGGAAGTTATATCCTGGACGACACCACTTTCGATAACGAATTTAGGCTAATCGACTTCGCAGCGAGGCGAAACATTGTCGTAGCTAAAACGGGGTTCCCACATTGCGATCGAAGCGAAACACTCTTCCGGTATTATGAATGTCTGAGCGATTCGAGGACTCGAAACATTGCCTTTTTGTATTCAAGGTACGGTTGCGGTTATCCCGAACATTAAAAAGGCAAACTAATACTATGAGCAATTTTGACGTATAAGACGACTACAATTGCAAGGCATTGTTAAATTCTTTTCCGATCGTGTCTCTCTCTCTTACTCTCACAGCAGGTCAGCATCACATATTGAAGACCAGTAGCGACACTACCAAAAAGCCATAAGAGAAACCGCCTCTGATATCTTTGGCTTCATTCAACAACCACAACGAAGCCCCTGACTTGACGACGATTGCCGGCAAGCACAAGCAGCTAAGCCAGATGCATAGAAGGACTAGAGCTGCCCACGTACTCTACCCATGGGCGGAAGAGGAGAGGCGAATACCAGCTTCTCATGAGGAAAAGGAAGAGGCACGTGGTCAAGGAAATTGAGAGATACCATTCCAGGAATGAGGTTCAGAAGTCTTACCAAAAGGTAAAACTAACATACCAACGAAACAAACTCCGAACTGGAGCCCCTATAGTTCTACAAGGGAACATCGTAATAGAGTCGCAGCCGATGCTAAGGATTTGGAAAGAGCATTTCTGTGGACTGTATAATGGCAATGACGAAACAAATATCGCTGTCAGACAGAATGAACCCTCGAACTCCGACCTGACCTGACTCCCGACATGGGTGGAGCAGACTTCCGAGCTCTTTAAAGTGGCTGGCAATAACCAACTCATCTCTAAAATATGGCCTGACGAAAGTATACCCAATGAATAGAACCTCAGCATTGTTTGTCCGTTCCTCAAGAAAGAAGACCCTCTGAAACGCGCCAACTGTAGAGGCATTAGTCTTCTTAGCATCGTATACAAGAGATTATCTGCCGCATTGTGTGAGCAACTGAAGCCTTTCGTCAACAGCCTAACTGACCATATGAGTGCGCCTTCAAGCCGCATCCATCATATTTTTTATAAATTTAGGAAATACAACGTGCTTATATACTATAATTAAAGGAAGACAAGGACGTTCTTATTTGTTAGCATTCCCGTGTTGTGTTGGGAACGAGGCGACGTAAATTTGTTGTTATTTTTCAAACGAAGCATCTTTACAATCTTTGTCGTGAGCGACGCAACGAAAACGAAGAGTGGAATTTAAGCTTTGAGCAATAAGACAGAAGGGAACTGTCACCATTAACATTGAGCAGTGAATAACTTGAAACAGAATACCAGCGTCCTTGAGGGGACGGATATCTTCGAGTTGTCCAAGTGAGTTTCTCTTTGAGTTTGGTCACCATACCTCTAAAGATGAGAACGCAAGCAACTTAAGTTAGCGAAGTTGAACGGTGAGAATCGGGACATCATGAAAACCACGATACGCGACAGGTTTTACCATCAAGGCTCAAGATTTAACCATCAAAACGATGTTTTTAGAAATGATGGTGATAGTCCAGCTAGCTGACTCGCACACTTTCATCCCCAAGGCACGACCAGCCTGGGAAACTATACGACCCCCCTGAGTTCGATAGAATTCCCGAGATCTGGCACATGTTCACAAAGTCGTCCGAGATGACCACCGAGGAGTACCTGTATAATGAAAGGTAGAACATTTTGTGGCTTCGGAAGTCCTTTTAAACTAGGGCGAGGGAGGCTGTAGAATGTTCACTGATTCACAGCAGCAACGTTGAGAAGGTTATGAAGACCTTGAAAAATAGAAACGGGGTGGGACTTCCCATTTAAGAGTTTCCAGGTAGATTTTTACGGGTTTGGCAATGTGAGGCCGATCATTGTGAATATTCGGCCGAGCCGATGACGTAGAAGCATGACCGGACAGACCCCATGACTTTCTTCTCATTGAGTTGATGTAATGAATCCATTTTTCATCACCCGTCACTAGAGCTCGCAAATAACTCTCAACCTTTTGATAGGTACTGTACTTTTTTCGCTCTTGGTCGGAGAGAAACCCTTACTATATTTGTTTTTAGGTTCCGGTCAATCAGTGAGAGATATCATCGAGAGAAAAAGAATAAATCTTATTTACTATTGTCACTAAGTTAGCAAGCAGTGCATACGGAACTGCCGATTACTGACTAGTGATTTGCTTAGTCATTGAATATTGGTAAACACAGGTCTAAGAAGGTTCAATGGAAGTAAGTGCAAGCAAAAGTGACTCAGGATGGGCAGAAGATCAAATACTATTAATGTAAGAATTTTTTATTTCAATGTAAAACAGTAAAATCGAATTGCAGTGTTTTTGATTTGGAGTTGAGTGGGTGTCATTTAACAAATCTAAAAAGGCATTTAGAGGTATAACATAAGGATATTTTGGAAAATACAGTAATTAGAAACAGCCTCGAAAATACAGACGAAGTGCGTAAAAAGAATATAAAAATATGTTTCGAAGTGAACAAGGAACATTTTAACTCGATAATTAAAATAGTTACAAATGATTAAAGACCTTTTATACATTTAGACAGTGAAGGGCTTAGGAAAATAGGTAACCCAATCTAAGCCGGATTGAGCATTTCGCCGATATCTTCACACAGTATCATGAAGTTTGTTGAAGTAAGAGTTTCGTTTCGATCTAAGTAGTAAGTTTTAACTATACTACACCACGTCAACATTAATAAGGCTGGGTTAAGAGATAAGGGATAGGGTATCAGACAACGGGAGAAATATGCTGAATGCTGTAGAAATCCTAAATGAAGATTCAGAAGTGAACGAAGAGAACGAGTTAGAGTTAGAGGAAATTATGGATTCAGTCACATTTTCTAATATTCACTCAATACGTTGTGCAGCTCTTAAACTTCGGCTGTGTGTTAATGACATACATAAGGATACATAAAATTGAAAGAAGAAGAAAACTATGCAGGATTTTAAGAACTGTAAAAAATATGTACATTTCGTTAATACATTGTTGAAATATTTATTAAGTTGCTGTATTTATCATTATTTGAAAAAAATTTACAATGTTTTGTGCTCTTCCTCCTAAATAGACGCATATTAAACCAATCAGATAAATGTATGCCTGCACTTGACGTTTCCACCAGATGGAATTCCACCTATCTGATGCTCAAAAAGTTACAGGAAATAAAATTATTTCTTGAGGAACAACATGTAGCAATTAAAATGCAACAAGAGCAGCTTGTTTTAAGTGATTTTTTTTAAAACTTGGATGGAGCTTAAATTGAACTGCGAGAACAGCTTATGCGACCTGAAAAAAAAAAATATTTGTGAAGGTTTGCTTCCGGAGAACGCCGCAATGTTGAGTGCAATCTTTTTGGATCCTCGGTTGAACTTGGTTTTGACCAATAGTCAAAAATCCTTAGCAAAAACTCACTCAAAGAAAATTGCGAAGATACGTCTGATATACGTATTTTGGACTTACTAACTTATTTAACATGAAACAGGTACAAAATCATTTCCTCCGTCTTATGTTCGTGTTTGAACATAAAGAGACTACAAATCCCTGTCGGAGGACGAAACCTCAAAGATCTAAAAAAAATTAATTGAATTCAAACCTCATAATATTTTCCATATAGAGCTTTTCCTCAGTCCTTCAAGAATGCAACAAATGCAACACTCCGTGATGATATCCATACTACTTCAACAAGTCTAGTTAATGCGACATCGACAGATGGAGATGACTAACTTCAAAGCCTTTATTTAGAAAGCATTGAAGAACAAGAACGAGAAGCAAATCGAAGCAGTGACGTTAATAGAAGTAGCGAGATGTCATCAAAAATATACACAGATGTATACCAATATCCTTTCATTTTATCATAAATTAAAGCCAAAATCTACTGATGTTTTTGAACTTGCATTGGTTGTACTTGATGTTCCAGCAACGCAAGTATCTTTGAGTTTTATTTATTTTAAGGGAGAAAAGGTATTGCTTACGTTCTAAGAGTTCTGAGAGTTTACTTTTAGTCAAACTAAATTCTTTTTAATAACCTTTCACGCTATTACATCTCATGTATGAAGCGTTATTTTATAGCTATAATACTTATTATATATGCGAAATATAAAGACAACGATTGAATTCTATATATTGAACAGTTTTAATTTATTTTCGACGAAAAATGATCAATTCCATTTAATTTTTATAAAATAAATCTCAAGCGAGGAGCGAAAAGGTGAGTACATATATATATATATATCTGAGCAAGACCTAAATGTCAATGCCCAATGCAATATCTCTCAGAGAGAAACCAAATGAAAATAAAGGTTGAGAGTTATTTTCGAGCTCTGCCCGTTACAATGTGATGAAGAAAACCCCTCCTTTTTTGCCGCAGGAGCAGTTGTTTACGGGCGACAAAACGACGCTCAACGTCCCTTGGCTTCAAATCAAAAGAAACACAAGTTCCTTGGTTTTGAATCATTCATTTGGAAATGGCTTGGCGGGTAGCTCCTAATACTGAAGCAAGCTATTCTTGCGTTTGGCACGGATCCTCGTCGAGCAACGTCAACGTCTTCCGAGGATCTGAGCTTTCCTTTACGCGAACCCTTGTCGACATCGAAATCACCGTCTTTAAAGCGACGGAACCAATCACGGCACTTTGCTTCACTTAGAGCAGCATCTCCTTCAACTTTTTGGAGCCCTCGATGCGCTTCAGACGATTTCTTCAACCCTTTCTGCAAATGACGATTATTTGATACAAAATCAGTAATTTTCACACAACCAAAAGTATATGACGGCAAAACAAAATGACTTATGTGTCAAAATGGTATTGGATATGTCAAAACCGACCAGCACTTACTGCTGGAGCCATCTATTGTGACTTAAGTTACGCACCTATTGTAATCTATGAACATATTTATGCCTTTTAGAGACGAACTCCTTCCACTTAATTATGAACTCTGAGAGGTTTCTGAACTATAAGTGGTTTTGTAAATACAAATTCAGGGCTAATCCTGCATAGTGACGCAGTCAACAAATCCCCTTTTTCAATTTTGTGTCAAGCGGATCATTCTTTTGATTATATTTTACTATCTATCGAAGTAGCCATCCTTATAGACTATTACCCAATCAGTCTAAATGAAAGGTTTGTCTATTCATCACTTACAATTCATAGTCTCTAGCTTTAAATTGGATCTGTTAGTTTCTCTCTTTGTACACTATGACCTCATACCTTTAATTCCCTTAATGCTAGTTGCATTTAAATGAGGTTATTCCAAACACAACTGCAATGTTCTACTGCTGACCTACTTCTGTCAAAAATATTCCACCATCCAATTAATAGACTTTCTTATGCCTTAATTGGTGCTAGAGTTTATAATCGAATTCGAATGACTTTCAATGTCTAACCCTCAGCATGTACATGGATCACCTTTTGAAGGCTCATAGATTAACCTCTATCTCCCACAGAGAGTATCGCATTAAACCAAAGTGAATCCTATTGAATTATCGTCGCTCTCCTCTTAACGGATGAGGTCATTATTTAGACCAATTAATTTCCATAGACACTAATTCACTCCTTCAATCTGGGCACACGACAACCTATAACAACAGCAGTTACGCTCCCACTTAGAACGAAGCATCATCAGAGGAACCAGCATTAGCAACCAACCACATCTGCTCCGAATCAAATCCAATTCCCATCTGTCACAATAATTGTCTGCAAATGGAAATTCTAACAATACCACCCATCACTAGGACTTGGATTTCTATTTGTAGGAGCAGCAGCTCTACTATAGATCTCAGACGTAGTCGTACGGATATGTGTGGAAGTGTCTAACCATAACAACTGGAGTGGCAGTGGCAAAAGCAGTAAGAATGAGAATGACTTCGTTTCACTCAAAAGTTAGAACCTATTAAAATCTTCTAACGATACCGAAACAACTTTGTTACAATTTAAGATGCAGATTACTTGTTTCACGTCCCCCTCTCCTGGTTGCCTTCGTCTTTTCCTACTTTCCTATTTGGATTACATCCGCATGGACCATGTGACATAGAAAATGAGAAGATGAAACACAGGAAACGAAGGAGACAATCCAGAATAAAGGGAAATCCCAAGAAGAAAACAAAAGCCAAGGTTTTTGCTGAATATACTCCAAGTAGTCCTACACATCCTACATCCTGGAAAATATCCTTCATCGGTTTTTTTTTTTGTATTTTTGTTCTACGCGAACTCCTTTGTTCACCCTGTCTCGAAGCAGTGACGTTAATAGAAGTAGCGAGATGTCATCAAAAATATACACAGATGTATACCAATATCCTTTCATTTTATCATAAATTAAAGCCAAAATCTACTGATGTTTTTGAACTTGCATTGGTTGTACTTGATGTTCCAGCAACGCAAGTATCTTTGAGTTTTATTTATTTTAAGGGAGAAAAGGTATTGCTTACGTTCTAAGAGTTCTGAGAGTTTACTTTTAGTCAAACTAAATTCTTTTTAATAACCTTTCACGCTATTACATCTCATGTATGAAGCGTTATTTTATAGCTATAATACTTATTATATATGCGAAATATAAAGACAACGATTGAATTCTATATATTGAACAGTTTTAATTTATTTTCGACGAAAAATGATCAATTCCATTTAATTTTTATAAAATAAATCTCAAGCGAGGAGCGAAAAGGTGAGTACATATATATATATATATCTGAGCAAGACCTAAATGTCAATGCCCAATGCAATATCTCTCAGAGAGAAACCAAATGAAAATAAAGGTTGAGAGTTATTTTCGAGCTCTGCCCGTTACAATGTGATGAAGAAAACCCCTCCTTTTTTGCCGCAGGAGCAGTTGTTTACGGGCGACAAAACGACGCTCAACGTCCCTTGGCTTCAAATCAAAAGAAACACAAGTTCCTTGGTTTTGAATCATTCATTTGGAAATGGCTTGGCGGGTAGCTCCTAATACTGAAGCAAGCTATTCTTGCGTTTGGCACGGATCCTCGTCGAGCAACGTCAACGTCTTCCGAGGATCTGAGCTTTCCTTTACGCGAACCCTTGTCGACATCGAAATCACCGTCTTTAAAGCGACGGAACCAATCACGGCACTTTGCTTCACTTAGAGCAGCATCTCCTTCAACTTTTTGGAGCCCTCGATGCGCTTCAGACGATTTCTTCAACCCTTTCTGCAAATGACGATTATTTGATACAAAATCAGTAATTTTCACACAACCAAAAGTATATGACGGCAAAACAAAATGACTTATGTGTCAAAATGGTATTGGATATGTCAAAACCGACCAGCACTTACTGCTGGAGCCATCTATTGTGACTTAAGTTACGCACCTATTGTAATCTATGAACATATTTATGCCTTTTAGAGACGAACTCCTTCCACTTAATTATGAACTCTGAGAGGTTTCTGAACTATAAGTGGTTTTGTAAATACAAATTCAGGGCTAATCCTGCATAGTGACGCAGTCAACAAATCCCCTTTTTCAATTTTGTGTCAAGCGGATCATTCTTTTGATTATATTTTACTATCTATCGAAGTAGCCATCCTTATAGACTATTACCCAATCAGTCTAAATGAAAGGTTTGTCTATTCATCACTTACAATTCATAGTCTCTAGCTTTAAATTGGATCTGTTAGTTTCTCTCTTTGTACACTATGACCTCATACCTTTAATTCCCTTAATGCTAGTTGCATTTAAATGAGGTTATTCCAAACACAACTGCAATGTTCTACTGCTGACCTACTTCTGTCAAAAATATTCCACCATCCAATTAATAGACTTTCTTATGCCTTAATTGGTGCTAGAGTTTATAATCGAATTCGAATGACTTTCAATGTCTAACCCTCAGCATGTACATGGATCACCTTTTGAAGGCTCATAGATTAACCTCTATCTCCCACAGAGAGTATCGCATTAAACCAAAGTGAATCCTATTGAATTATCGTCGCTCTCCTCTTAACGGATGAGGTCATTATTTAGACCAATTAATTTCCATAGACACTAATTCACTCCTTCAATCTGGGCACACGACAACCTATAACAACAGCAGTTACGCTCCCACTTAGAACGAAGCATCATCAGAGGAACCAGCATTAGCAACCAACCACATCTGCTCCGAATCAAATCCAATTCCCATCTGTCACAATAATTGTCTGCAAATGGAAATTCTAACAATACCACCCATCACTAGGACTTGGATTTCTATTTGTAGGAGCAGCAGCTCTACTATAGATCTCAGACGTAGTCGTACGGATATGTGTGGAAGTGTCTAACCATAACAACTGGAGTGGCAGTGGCAAAAGCAGTAAGAATGAGAATGACTTCGTTTCACTCAAAAGTTAGAACCTATTAAAATCTTCTAACGATACCGAAACAACTTTGTTACAATTTAAGATGCAGATTACTTGTTTCACGTCCCCCTCTCCTGGTTGCCTTCGTCTTTTCCTACTTTCCTATTTGGATTACATCCGCATGGACCATGTGACATAGAAAATGAGAAGATGAAACACAGGAAACGAAGGAGACAATCCAGAATAAAGGGAAATCCCAAGAAGAAAACAAAAGCCAAGGTTTTTGCTGAATATACTCCAAGTAGTCCTACACATCCTACATCCTGGAAAATATCCTTCATCGGTTTTTTTTTTTGTATTTTTGTTCTACGCGAACTCCTTTGTTCACCCTGTCTCTCAATTTTTCCTGTCACCCTACTCACACCCTGTTCATTTTTTGTTGGAATAATACCTAACCAGTTGCCATTAATTTTGGGGCGAAGCGCAACACTGTTTCCCATCAAATCTAGTTAACTGGGACATATATTTTGTCCTGGATGCCTGAATGCTTTGCAACCCTGGAAGCCTTTCAACCGAACGAGTGTCCTAGTCCCAGTCGCAGTCTTGCTTGGCTGTATGGATTTCATCTATGGTACGCGTAAATCCTTACACGAGTATGTGCGGCATCTGGATTCAATGAGAAACAAGAAAGAAATCATCAGGCACAAGGAAGCCGCAGCCGAATGGCTTCATAGCACCACACAAAGCATCTCTTGTTCCAAAGCGAATCCTATTCCATGAGATTCAAAGCGACGGAAAGTATATTTCTTTCGCCGTAGTGTCGTCGTCCCAGTGCAGGTTCTTTGTTACATATGCCATGAGCCCATGACTATCTCAGGGGTGGTGACGGCATAATTATTTTTTGTTTTCCACTGTAAAATTGGTTTTTCTTTCACCCTACATCGTGCGGTAGGTTTTGTTTTATTTCCTAAGTCAACGAATAAGAGGGCTTGTGCTGCCTGACGCAGCTTAATCTATTTTATTGGCATAAAATTACTTTCCGCCAAATAATGAGCAGGACGACTGTCGCCAATGGGGGTGTGCTAGAAAATTGTTCATTTGAAAGTTAACGTTTGATGCAGGTGTCCTCGTCCTTAAAATGAAATCGGAACCAAACCAAAACCAAACGCAACATTGAAACATAGCAGAGGCAGGCTACGAAAAAAAGGCAGATTTCCTTGCCTTTTCCACGTCAGTGAATCGTCATGGAATTGGTTGTGGCACACAATTTGGCAAACGTGGCGGACGGCTGTGGTAGCAGCGTCAGACATCAGGCATCAAGGCATCTTGAGGGGGAGATTTCCGTATAATGTGGATTTTGGGTCCGAAAAAAGGTGAATTGGATTGAAATTCGACTAATAAGCAGCTCAGCTTGGGATTTTTCCAACACCAGTTGGAAGGAGATGACATTTTTATTCTGGAGACACAATTACTCGTACTGGGGAGGGTGATTGAGTTATAGCGTTAATGTCAAGCTCATTTGTAGTTGGGGAGTTCAAGAATTTGTTTGGAAAGGGGGAATGTCTGACTTGTAGAGGCAGCACAAGATTGGGGAGAAGATTTATACTAGCCAATTGACACGGCAATTAAGGAAGCTTCTGCCCTAGATAGATACATACTGCAGTTGAAGTAAGTAATTGTTTTAGGTGTGGTATTATGCCGCGAAAGACTATTAGTTGCTTTTGTGTCGCTTAAGAATTTATCCATTTTATTTATGTGCCACTATTTAACTAAAAAAGTTCGAAATTATGTTGGAAGTTCATACTAAAGACTGGTAGATAGGATTGCAAAATAGTATCAAATATAACAAGTTATGTATTGCGGTACTCAAACGCCATTGAAAAAAGGGTTAATGATGGGCCCAGGAATTGAATCTTTCTTCGGAAGACTCCAATATACGTACGTACGCGGACTTCGAAGGAAAGATTTCGTTTCTTGTTCACTGAATAATCATCTTTTTTCTATCAAATGCAAAGACTTGCAGGGACAAAGAGGTCGTAATTATCCTTTACCCTAATCCTTTCACTCTGACTATGCTTTGATCCTCTTTGTGAAGAGCTCATGTACAAGTTCACTTCTTACAAATATTCAAATAAAAGGAACATGGCGTACGACTCTTTATATCAAACTTTATATCAGAATTTAATTCCTTAAGAATAGAATTAGATACAGACCATCTCGTGAAAACAAAGAACAACAAATGTTGGCCAACATTTTCACTAACCACCACTTTTAAGCCAAATTTGTTACGCGCTGCGAAAAAAACGAAGATAATCACTGGTGCCTGAGCCTGAAGACAAGAAGAAAACCGCAGGGAATGACCTTATTACAGGCAAAATACTAAAACAAAGGTGTGGTTAAGCTCATCAACTTAATCCAAGCTGCAATCAGACTAAATCACGTCTCCTATCAATGGAAAATTGCTAAAGTGATCATGGCTCATAAACCAGGTAAATTACCGTATGAGGCAGCGACTTATAGGCATATATGTACATATCTCTCCTCCCAATCATGTTAAGATTGGCCGAAAGCCTACTAAACAGGGAATTATCCTGGGCCCAACACTATGCCATAATAGCTACATTCGCTGATGATAAAGCGGTTCTACCATTCGACGAAACAGTAGAAGACGCATCGAGAAAGCTATATAGGGTGATGAAGGGGTATCTATACTCCTAAGCCAAAACGGGCAAGTTAATAGATGGGCATCAACTATGTAGTTCAATCACTTACTCGTACATACGAGTATCTACTTAAATGTTATTCACAAGCAAGATGCCTGTTAGTCTTATTGACTAGTTGTAGTGTGATGTAACAAAGAAATTGTTTAAATAAATAAAAATCCCTTCCTTAATCGACTTCGACATTACGTCTGATATAAAATATCCGGAGAGGAAGGGCTGGCAAGAAAATGCAGTAATCAGGCCAAATAAAATGGCAATTTTCACAGATAACTCAAAAACCGAGCAAGGAACAGGTTGTGGTATCTTCTCGGAAGACTCAGAACTAAGAGTGTACATAAAGGCTACCGGACACTAGTAGTGTCTTCCAATCAGAGGTTGGCTCAACAGTAGACAATACTGTCGACCCAATTTTTCATACATTTTCGATAGTGTCGGCTCCTTTTTCACGAATAGCTTGACCGATATTATTCTTGAGTGCTTAATTCAGCTCTGGATTTTTGCCATAGAGTCGATTTATAATGGCATCCCACGAGTAAACGATTATTGAACTTAGTGTACAATTCATTCGCTGATTGACGGTTTGTATGGAACCATGGCTCTCCCTATGTCTCAATCCCCAATTTCTGGCACTAACAATTTGGTTATCATCACTCGGCAACGCTCTCCATTGACTGTAATTTTTTTTTCACTGTCATTTTGGAGGAGAAATCGGCCAAAAATTCCGCCACTCCAAAAACCACAACAAACGTGTGGATTTTCCGGAGTCTCAATATGGCGATTTTGCTTGTGTATGTAGCTTTTGAGATGGAAATGCAATTCATCTAAAAAGACAATTTATTGGGCAAAATAATTGTCAATTTCAAGCCCAAGCCCAAGCAGGGAAGCTATAAATCTTAGCGTCATAGCTTGACATTTGCAAAAGTTACGTAGCAAAGGGTACATCTATCTCTGTGTGTGTTGGCGATTTTTTATAATTTTAGAAATGAATTTAAATTGGCAACAACGAACTTGTATTAAATTTTGCGTGAGAAACGGATTTAATGGTGCGCGAACGTTGGAAATGTTGGAAAAGTGTTTCGGCAACGATTCTCTTAAGAAAACGGTCGTTTACCAGTGACTCAATCGAAGATGATGAACGCAGTGGCAGACCATCGACATCGAAAACCGACGAAAACATTGATGAAGTAAAAGAAATGTTGGTCAGTAACCAATTAACCATCAGAGAGATAGCGGGGGACCTGAACATTGCCTATGGATCCACCCAAGACATTTTGGTTAATGATTGGGGTTTCCGTCGTGTAGAAGCAAAGTTGGTTCCAAAAGACCTCAATTTCATGCAAAAAAGAGACCGTGTTGACGTCGCAAAAGAGATGATTTGCGAGGTTGAATCCGATCCCACATTCATCAAAAGGATCATTACTGGAGACGAGACATGGGCTTATGAGTACGACACGCAATCCAGACATCAGGCAAGTGAATTGTGAGCAGAAAATGCACCGTCGCACAGTGCCATTTTTCGTAAATTATTGACGAAAAATGCAATTAATATCATCCAGCAGCCACCGGATTCACCTGATTTGGCTTCCTGTGACTTCTACGGGGAACGCGTTTCAGCAGCCGAGGGGAAGTAATGGAAAAATTGCAGGAAGCACTGATGGACATAGATACCGAAAACCGAATATAAAAAATGTTTCGACGATTGGATCAAGCGCTGGCGTAAGTGTGTTGAAGTCGATGGGGATTCCTTTGAAGGGGACAATATAGATTTAGATGAATAAACTTTTATTTTTAATTTTCTGAATAAATATGATCAAGGTGGTATTGAGCCATTTAACAGAAGTCAACCGATATGAAGACCTTCTTATCACCATTTTATTTGGATCTCGGAAATCATCATCATCGTGTCTAGCTTAGGATCGCATAACGTCAATGAAGGGTGGGTGGGTGCTTCACAGTTTAACATAAAATGAAACTTCTGTGCTGTAGATTTTGTTATCTCCAGGGTACCTAGTAAAAGTCAATCACCTGCTCCATCAGACAGAAGCAGTTTTACTCAGAAATAGCACTCCTAACTCAAAATCATTTGAAAGTTATATTAATAACTGCAAAGGTCTCCTATCATAGAACTGGCATATGTATTTTCAAATAAGATTACGCTGAAGTAGGCTTGGATACTGGGTGATGCGACCATTTAAGAGCGCTAACTTCAATATACGGTCGTAATAATCGTCCCATTAGAGAGGCTCTGAGTTCAATATATGATAGATTGGAGTGAACATATTGACTTTTGAATGCACATGTACCAGTAAGACAACGCACCAGCAGTCGGTTACCAAGAAATATCTATAGAAATATATATAATATATAGGGATATGTGGTTCCAACAAAATGGTGCGCAAGCGACATAGCTGGTAAAACAATTCATCTTCTGAAGAGTAGGTTGGGTAATCATAATCAAATGGTCCGGTCAAATAGCCGCTCATGCGAGTAAACAACAAAAGATGAGCTCAGAAACAATACCGAAACCGAAGTTTCCAACGTTCCCGCCAATTTGTGTGAAGGAGTGCTGAAAAATTGGCTCCGACAAATCGATCGCTGCAAATGTGAGCGCGGTGGTTATATGTACAAGATCAAATTCTTTACTTAAATCTTACATGTGTACTACAACGGGAATACATTTCAGTATTATATCTCAATAAATCTGTTTTTGATTTTATTAAGCAAGGCTCCACTAGGTTTCTATCTTAGAAAACTTGTTACTTCATTTGTAAGCCTTTCACCACCTGCTAAACGAAACAAGTTTCCTTAGATACATACATTCTTGGTCTCTATCGCTTTGCACGGCGTTGCAGAGACTATTGCCCAAGATAAGATAACACTGTTCGACAAACAACCGCAATATCTAAAACAATAGATCTTGCAAAGGTTTATATTGTTTCTAGGTACCATCACGGAGTGACTGACATTTTTTGATGCATTCAATTCGTTTGGTCACTTTTAAACGGGCTTGAGCAATGTGACCCATGTGATTTCAACTACACTGTGGCTATCAAGATGTTGCAGAAAAGGTACGACAACAACAAGGTTTTTGCGCACGAACACTTGGGGAAGATTTTCGATGCTCCATCTTTTTTAAGGACTTCCGCGTTGTCACTTTGCAACCTACTAGACACCTTTAATGTGTATTTGCGAGCACTTGCAACATTGGGACGATCTACCCAGAAGTGGGATGACTTAATTGTGTATATTAGAACAAATAAATTGGATGCCGCAACATTGATGAAGTAGCTGGAAGACCCACCCGTTGATCGACTACCTAGCTGTCCGGAGATATCGAAATGTTTAAATTTAAACAAACGCTGCCAGATATTAGAAGTGATGGTAAGCCAAGGTAGAAACTAAATTTAAAAACTCGCCAAAATTTTTTTCCCTATCTAGCAACGTACAATTTGAGTTGCTCATCTAATTACATCACTAAAACTGTGCGAAAATTGTCTCAAACTCGATCATTCTACAGTAAAATGCACTGCTTGAAACTGCCTCTGTGGCCAAAGACATCACACTCACCTTCATCAATATCCCTAGTTCTTCTTTTCCCAATGCTGTCGCACTCCCTGCATTTGACATCACTCGTAATGAAGAACCAGCAATCTTAGCCAATGCAATAATCTACGCTGTCGAATGTCCGCCATCCCGTCAACTAAGCATTTTATAAGGCATTTCTCACAATTAAATATCGGTAGACCAATTTTGAAGCCTCTATTGAAGCCACCCAAAGTAAGCCTAGCGGATCCAGGTCTTGAAACTCCTCAGAACATTTTATTTGCTTCTTGGAGTTGGATTATTTTTTTCCCCTGCTATCTGAGAGGCAGTTACTTTTGGAAAATAATTCAACGATATTGCAAAATATGCTATTATATTTGGGTGGATAGTTAGTGGCAACTATCAAGCTTCTTCGAATCATCATCGTTAAAGCAATTTGATTACAGAAAATGAGTTGAAAATGAAGATAATGTTTCGAACCAATGCTTGACAACGTTCTGGAAAATGGAAATTCTCTCATCGTCTACGTCATTTTGGCAATAGCTCCTATCGCCTTGACTCTGGTCGATATCAAGTCAGAGTTCCCATATGACCCTTTGATTCTGGGAAACTCACACAATACGCTTTTACAGTTTAGGAAAAGGAAAAGCTTAAATACACATTGTGTTGTATTGCAAGCAGTATATTGAATTAAAAAAGTATATATAGTACACCACTGCATTCTTAAGCCCGGAGGTAGTACAAGAAAATCGAGAGTTTTCTTTAATAGCTCCTCCAATTCAGGCAGTGGAAAATCTCTTAATGCACTACTAATGGTTGAACCTGTTGCTCAATGTTACCTATTTTCAATTGTGCTTCGGTTTCAGATGCATCGCTACGTTTTACTAGTGACAAAACAACCATCGATCGCCAAGTCATCGTGGAGATCTTAATTTTCCTTCCGCGACCTAATTCATAGAAATCTATCGTCTTTGCACAGTGAAACCTCTTTTGTCTCATATTAAGCTCGTCTCGCATTGATTTTACTAAGCAATGATGAAAGACAGAACCTTGTTCGTTCTTCTAAGGATATTGAATCCGACATTTATGTCCATAATGTTTTAACGGGCTTAGATGCTCTGAATGAAGCCAAACTGATTCAAGCGGAGGTCCTAGCAGTGTTAAAAAAAGGGCAAATTCAAACTAACAAAGTGGTGTCCCAATTTGGAAGCCTGCTAAGAAGACATTCCTTTTTTTAAAAAAAAATGTCTGACTCGCCAGTTGCGAGATATGCACTTTGACCTGAAAGAGCTTTTGCATTAGTCGACTTGTCTTATTTTGTAGCGGTGATGTCTTAAGCCGTGATGTCCTGTAATGTACCCTTCTAGGTTTCTGATATCGTGCCGACTTAGATTTAGACATCTATTGGTAATTTTATTGAAGGGCAGGACGGCTCGTTTGGTCTGTCTTAGACCTGGAGTTCTCTCCAATATGAGATGCACGTCGTGTGCTCCCAGCTATTTATAGCTGGTTTAAGTGCAGTTTTGGTGATGCAGCAAAAGTGTTCAGGTCTGTTAAAGGGAGTGTCTGAGCCCTTTCTATCCAGTTCGTCTGCTTTCTCATTAACAACAATTCCCTCATGCCCAGGATCCCACCATAGTGTGGTCTTGTTTCTTGATCTTAGTTTTTGGAGGGTTTTGAAACAGTGCATGACTAATTTGGATTCACATTTCTAGTGATCAAAGAGAGTCTTTCTTTCAAATGCAAAACAGTAATGTGATCTTAACATTGGGCAGAATTTGGGATGCGACGCATTCATGGCGACAGTCCGCAACAGAAAATCCAGACAACAAAGATATTAGTATTGACGGATATTGTATAGCACTTCCAGTGCCTTGGACTAGTTACTCCAGTAATTGTTATTGCCAAGATTATAATGAAGCAACTGGAGCAAAGAAAACATTCTTGGAATCAGAATACAGAACAAAGTGAACAAAATCACGCAAGGAGCTTAGCCTTCTGCAGCTATTTCGAGTGCCAAGGATGGCAATATCTGCTCAAAAGGCAAGAGCAAAAATTCCCGCATTTGCCAATGGTTCGAAGATTGCATACGGTACTTGCATATAAATTAGTTCGTTTTTTGGAACAAGGAAGTATTCAAACTACTTGGTTAACAGCTAAATACAAAGCTGCTCCCACCAATGCTGATTGCTAACGACGCACGTCTGGAATTATATGTTACCGAATTGCCAGCCCAATTTACTTATCGCAAATTATCAGCAACACCTTCGATAAAGACCAAACGTTGAATACGAGTATATATTGTCTAAATTAAAAATATGTAATAACTTACAAAAGAAATAATTTTATTTTTATTGTTATCTCAACCTTGACATCTGCAGGAATTCTCAAAATCTAGAAAGAAAATGTCAGCGTAATTGAAAACCATTAAACCTCTCAACAGACGTGATGAGCACTTGGAAATCCCACATTAGTTAGTGCTGGAGTCACAACAAGCGTTGCAAATAAAGTAAAGCCATACCATTCAAAGGTTTATTAATAAACCTTCGTTTCTACTCCCACGACTACTTCAATTTGATCATTTTCTGAAAATTTCCGCTAAGTGCATCCAATTATCAAAACCACAGCAATTATTCGGAGGCGTTTTCAACTTTTTTCACTAAACATTTGTTGTGGTAATGACACTCAAATGACGCACGAGTTCACATAACCAAATCGAATCAAATTTTGCACTCGTTATTTAGAACAATCTCCAACGCTCTCCACGCATTCTATGTTTCCATCAGACGCATAATACTCGTAATAAAAATTAAAAAAAAAAATTGAAATCCTCTCCAGGTCCGGTCCTTCAAATTCAATTTAACACCAATGCGTACCGCATTCAAATTTGCCCGACCAATCGGTAGCAACCACTTTTCGCCAATTAAGAGGGCAACGCTACTTTGCGGTAATCGAACAAAATGCCAACAATGGTCCTCGTCCGCCAGTAAGGATTTTTTTTTCAACCTGATCCTGTGTCCCGACTTTCAGTTGGCATTCTCCGTTCTGGTCAAGTGCATGCGGTTAACGCTGGTGCATTCGCCAAATATAATGCGGTAGGCGATTTGTAATTAATTTCAAATTCCATCAGCTAAGGATCGAGCCCTTTTGTACAGCTGACGTTTCATACTCGTATATCCGAAGAGTGATAGAAAATAAAAAAAAAAATAAACTCCCGGACGCATCCCTACTACTGGTATTTGATTTGAGTGGTCTGCATAACTGTTGGTATCTGTATACATGCCGTTATGTGCATATAATCCTGGAAAATTTCACAAATAAATTCAGGAAACAAAATACCATTGTGTGCGGCTGTGTTGAACGGTTGAAGGATGTATGTGTAAGTTTTACGCCATCACCGGCCTTGTGGCAGTCCATGGTGTGGACGTTATGGACGCTCATTGCTTTTCTCTGGTATGGATTGTTTTGCAGAAAATGGTCAGGCAGCCTGGTATGAGAATTCCTTTTTAAATTCCCGGAATCACCTCGCAACTCGTCTGGAAAATTCGAAATATTATACATATTTCAGTGAAAGTGATGGGTAGGGGTATTGTTAGACGGAATAAGTTGTTTGCATTGATAATAGAGCTGAAGCCAGGATCCATTTTTATTGTTTGTTTTTGCATGAGTCTTCGCGTAAAACTCCAGTAACCTCGGTCGTCTTGTACTTTACCGCATAGTGAATGAATTTAAATGGTCAGGGAGAAGAATTTGCTTGTCTGAAAAAACTAAGATAAGCTGGGGTATGCATTCTCTTTTCTATGTTTTTGAAATACAAACAACTCACTATACACCAATCAAAAAACACTTGCAGCGTACAATCTGAAGCCGTTGCTGGTAGATTGATACCAGACTACCCCCTGTTAAAAGAATTTACTTCGTGATAGCTTAAATCTTAATTCTGAAAGGAGTTTTAGTGTCTTTATTTTAAGTGAATTCTATCATATCTACCTAAGCGGGCTTTTAGAGGCGACTTTACAAATTACAAATTTATTTATTTCTAATTCATTGCTCACATAAGATTTTATAACATCTTTTGAAAAATTAGAACAAGCTTTAAAAATATTTAAAAAAAAAATTAAAAAGAAAAAAAGAATAAATGAAACAATAAAATACTATCTAACAAATATAGATTAAGAAATAGATAGAGAAGAAAA
This sequence comes from Volucella inflata, assembly GCA_928272305.1. Lineage (NCBI taxonomy): Eukaryota > Metazoa > Arthropoda > Insecta > Diptera > Syrphidae > Volucella > Volucella inflata. The sequence continues at coordinate 24,696,920 of OV743718.1, read as the reverse complement.
AATAGAAAAGAAATATACTCGTAGATGGGATAATAAGATAGAAAGATTAAAAAGAAGATTAGGAAAGGGAGGTTTTTTATTTTTTATGATGGCGGAGATATAAATTTTACTAGAAGTTTTCAGCACAATACTTAAAAACTTATTTGCTGAAAGAACTTGTGTTACTCATGCGCTTGATGGCTAAGGACAAACGATTCAAAAGTTGAATTGAATGTACAAAAAATTGCCGAGATGTATTAAAATACTTGCCCCGAGGTGCTACCAGCTATAAAGTTCTTTTATTTCTCGGAAAGCTTACAATTTCGAACAGATATTCTGGGGTTTTCTTTACTAAAATTTTATGCAAAAATAAAATTGAACGATATGTTAGTAGTCCAATCAAGGAATAGCCGACGATTTGCTTGCTATATGCAGAAATGTGATCATATCTTTTTACATTAAAATGTATCTCGCGCAGGCATTGTATGCGACAGTTAATTTTCTGGCAGAATCATGGTCCATATTTGTGAACAATTCACAGCCATAGAGAATAATCGGGAGAATAAATGCCTTTACAAGTTTTAGTTTAGTATTGGTTGGAAGGTAGTTAGCAGTGGGATTAAAACCTCGGAGTGCTCCATAAATTTTTGAAACAATTTTATTTATATGAACGTTGCAATTCATATTGCAACTCAAATAGACACCGAGATTCTTAATGTGGTCAACGTATTCGATTAGGGAATGGTTCAGAAATAATGGAGGTAAGAACTCTGTACGTCTTCCGGCATTTATTACCATTGCCTTTGTTTTGGTTGGATTTAGCATAAGGCCGTTGTTTAGTGACCATTTATAGACATTATTTAATTCATGGTTGAACATTTCTACCGTTTGATGCTTGTTTGCACTTGGAAAGAGTGTACATCGCCAGCATATATATGGTAGCTGCAAGTAGAAAAGCATTTGGAGATATCGTTTACAAAACAAATGAATAAAAGTGGCCCTAAAACAGAGCCTTGAGGTACACCTGAACGGACAGGAAGACACGAAGATTGCTTGTTATCATAAAAGACGTACTGAGATCTGTTGGATAGGTACAAAGATATCAGTTTAACCAACGAGTTATCAAACAGAAATTGATATTTAAGTTTTTTTAAATAAAAATTCATGATTCACGCAGTCAAATGCTTTTGAAAAGTCTAAAAACGCAATTAAGCCTAATTTGTCATTGTCACAATCAGCACGCAAATCTTCGCAGATTTTTAGGAGAGCTGAAGTACAACTAAAATTTGCACGAAATCCTGACTGGTATTTCAATATCATGGTCTTAGCGTTTGGATGTGCTTTTATTTGTCGACTTATTATGATTTCAAAAACTTTGCTTAAGAAGGGTAAAATTGGTATAGGACGGTATTCTACCGGGTTCCTGTTGGTCGACTTAGGAAGGGGTAGAACTTTTTCTGTTTTCCTGCTTTCCGGAAAAACAGAAGTCATTATAATGGTATTACAGATGTGAGTGATAGGATGCAAGACAGAAGGAAGTATAGTTTTAATAAATTTAGGTGGAACGTTGTCTGAACCAACTGCATTTGACTTTACACCTAATATAACATTTCCGACAGTTACTACATCTACACAAGAAAGAGAAAAAGCCGAATCAATACAATTGCTCGTAAGATTTTGAGAGCTACGAATATCTAATGGCATTGACTCTCTGCAGGCCGAGACGAAAGTCTTATTTAGTTCTTCAAGATTCATGCTATTGGAAGGTGATATTTTTCTTTTCGAGGTAAGACCCATCTGGCGAATATTTTTCCAAAATTCAGAACTTGAAGAACATGATTCAAGTCTGTTTTTATAAAAAGAAGATTTATTCTTTCTTAAGTGACGTGTTACAGCATTTCGGGTGGTTTTAAACTCTCTGTAAATTTCCATACATTTGTAACGTCTCCATCTGGCATATAGCAAATTTCGAGCTTTTATCAATTCGACGACTTCCTGAGTGAGCCAAGGTAATTTAATTTTGGTCTTTTTGAAGCTTCGCAAAGGCAACTGTTTAGTAAAAAGATATTTAATTTGGTTATTAAAAAAAGAAACTTGGAAGCTTATGTCATTTGTATTATAAATTGGAGACCAATCCAAGATCTGACAGTCATTACAAAGGGTCTCTAAATTGATTCGAGAGTATTGGTATGTTTTGAAAGTTGTCTCAGTTTCAACTGCTGGAAATATATCTACTGTCAGGAATATCATATCATGGTGAGAGAAACCAGGTGCAAAGATCTGGTCATAATGCAAAATTTAATCTGGGTCAGATACTAAAGCAACATCCAGAAGCGATGGTTTGCGATCTGGTACAAAGTGCGTCGGTTGGCTTAGGTTTGCAAAGTTGAGACGCAGTGAATTTACCATTTCGTCTATTTTTGTTTCCTAAAACATAAAGGTTAAGATCGCCACAAATCACTATTTTAGTGCACTGCGAGGCGAAATCTTCAAGTAAGCCATATTACGTTGTGGTAGCTAACGTAGAGTTGCGGATTTCCCGAAAAGCTCAAAAGTAATGGTTTTTAGGAATTTCAGTGCTTAATTTCAATAAATCCTCAAATACATATCCAAGCGAGTCTCCCTTAATCCGTAAGAAGGATCCACTATCGCCAACATCAATCATCAAAAAGCAGTGTCAAAAGGCTAAAAGGCCATCAATGATGCCGCTCTAATATGTGTGCCTAGGGATCTCATATGGGCCGCCCTGAGGTTTCAAAACGTACCGGAAACGTATGTTAGAATAATACAAGACATGTACGGAAACGTGAAAACTGCGGTTAAAAGCTCTGCCGGACTAACGAGAGAATTTCCAGTTAATGTCGGAGTGCATCAAGGAAGCGTACTTAGCCCTTTCCTCTTTAACGTAGTATTCGACTATCTTTTAAAAGACTGCATGCGCGAAGCAAATGTAACGCCAATTCTCTTCGCTGACGACGCAGTTATACTTAGCGATAACGTCGAAGATTTACAGAACGCCTTAGATTCATGGAGAAATGCGCTTGAGAGAAACGGGTTTAAAATAAGTCGTTCAAAGACGGAGCATTTGACGTGCCCATTTGCGCATCCGTTGCGACCTGTTCCGGATATAATGTTAGACGGAATAGTTCTTCCGAAAAGCACTATCTTTAAGTACTTAGGATCAATCGTTAACATGGAAGCGAAATGTGACGACGATGTAAACCACAGAGTGAGTGTGGGATGGATGAAATGGCGGGAAAATTCGGGAATCTTTTGCGACCGAAAATGTCCACTTAAGTTAAAGGGGAAACTCTACACCACGGTTGTTAGACCAGCTCTTATATATGGTTCACAGTGCTGGACAATGTACGAAGCGTTTAAAAACAAAATGACGGCAGCGGAAATGAAAATGTTAAGGATGTCTAGTGGAGTCACTAAACGCGATTGCATTAGATCTACGCGTATAAGATGAAGTCTACATATAAAGAATTCGGTAACTGAACAGCTTGAGGCGAATAGAATAAATTGGTATTGCCACGTTCAAAGAAGATCTGCGGAAAATCCGGTTAAAAAGGCACTATCAACTACGGTCACTCCAACTGTAAGAAAACGAGGTCGGAAAAAGAATTCCTGGATTTCTCAGATGGCAAATGCGCAACAACGTCTGGGGTTAACCACTGAAGCGATCCAGGACCGAGCATTATGTAGACGCGTTCTGCGGTCTGCGACATTAGCCAACCCCATAAGCGGAGCAGCAGCGATGCAGTAAAAATGGGAAACTCGTTACGCATAAGTTCGTATAACGAGGAAAGGGTTAATAAAAGGATAAGAAGAAGAAGAAGAAGATGCCGCTCTAATATGATTGGTTTCAATCGACCACCACAACGAAGCTCCTGCTTTGACGAAGAGTGCTGGCAAGCACATGCAATTAAGCAAGATCCACATACCGCGGCGCTGCATAGAGGAACTAGAACTGCTCAGGAGGAGTATGAGAAACGTGCGTTCGAGAAAATTAAAAGATGCTACTTCAGGAATGAGATTCGGAAGTTTTATAAAAAAAAAAAAAAATGCCACAAACATTAACCTCGAACCAAAACTTGCAGTGGTAAACATGGGAACATTGTGTAGAGTCACAATGTATTGTATAACAGTGATGATGAATCATATTCTCCCAAAGGCATCGTAGTGTTCACACGACGAATTAAAAAAATAAAACACTCATTCGTTGACTTATGTCGCGAATCTAGGCTGCGTCATCGAGTTGAAAGTTTCTATTGTAAAGGGCACGATATTAATTCTAGTTTTCCATTTGTTGCTGATCCTTTGGATCTTGTCTTTTGGTTTTTAGAATCGGTCCATACCTTGGAATTGGTATTTTCGGACGTAATCTGCGACTGATCAACAATTCTTCTGAGCTATAACAATTTGTTAGAGGTGTAGCACGATATTCCATTAATGCTAATTGTAGGGGGAACAAGGACTTGATCATATACAGGGTATGGAAGAACCAATTGAGCAGTTTGGAGGGGCAGCTGATCGGGCGGTTGTGGGGGTAGGCAGCTGCACTAGGTCTCCTTTTGTTCTGTCGGCATCCCCATTTAATAGCAAACAGTACATTGTGGCCTTGCCGTGCGTGCGTTTTATGAAAACAATCGATCTTTGGTTGCGACGCAAAGAGCTTTTACATTACAGCACAATAATGCTGTTCGTACTACTAAGACAATTCGGTCCTGGATTGGGCAGTTGGAAGAAACTGGTAGCACACTTAGAATAAATACACATGGCCGACGAACATCTAGCAGAACACCAGAAAATGTTGAAAGCAGCACTTGAGCAATCGCTAAGACCTTCTGCTCGAAGGCACGGCGGTTTCAGACCGCAGTTTGAGGAGGATTCTGCATCTGGGTTTGAATTTCCATCCCTTCAAGATAAACCCAACAGACTACGCCAACTGCTAAAATTTGTGCGAGGAAATGCTTGCAGCGATCCCTCCTGAGGCACCATTCTTCAGCAGCGGCAAGGCACATTTTCACGGAAGCCGATTTATGAATAAACAAAATTTTCGCTACTGGGCTGAAAACAACCACCAAATTGTTCACGGAAGACCGGTACATTCTTCTAAACTAACGGTGTGGTGTGTCGTATGTTTCAATGTTACAAAATTTTCTGCAGCCCCGACTGGAAGTGGTTGTTAAAGAAGAGGGATTGTATGCTTAATTCCAACAGGATGGGTCTACAGCCCACACAGCCCGAAATTCTCTAAATGTTGTGGGACTAATGGGTCCCGGACGTCTAGTGTCTTTGAGAGATGACGGGGGTCGACTGCGCGGTCACCGGATTTAAGCATATGCGACTGCTTTCTTTGGGGACTTCTTAAGGAAAAAGTGTTTAAACGTCGCCCCCAAATCCTGCTACAGCTAAGGGAGCGAATTGTTGAAGAACTGAACGCGATACCCCTCGAAATGATCCAACGGGCTGTTCAAAACTTTAGAAATCGGCTCCAGCATTGTATTGCAGCTAACGGCCGCCATCTTAAAGACATTATTTTTAAAAATTACTGCATATAAAATGTTAAGTTCTACGGATTTCAAAAATAAAAACATTTTTTTCATACACACCCCCTTTTTTTCTTATAACTCTTCAAAACTGCTCAACTGGTTCTGCCGCACCCTGTATGTTTGATTCACAAAGAATTATCAAACCGCTGAATCTCCTAAGTGTCAACTTGCCTAAATTGACGACTTCTTTTGGTTTAGATAATAATTCAAATGTCTGGGTTTCCGGGAATCTACGAAAATAATCGCTTTGGACAAGATATGTCTTCAGAAAACAAGTACAAAGATCCACTGCTTATGTGTACCTAGTGCGTTTCGACATTTTGGATGCCATCAGTGATTGATGCCTTTGTGTCTTGAATCGAACGCAAATAGCACACATTCGAATGAATGTGACCATTTACTTGTAGCCACCATAGCCATAGGGCACCAAACCGATTGGCCCATGCGGATTTTACATTGAACGACGAATCTCAGCTGACTTGTGTATATTGCTTCAAATATTGCCTTTCGCAAAAGAGGCAGGGTAACAATACAGTATCAAAAGTTGGTCACTGATAGCAAAGTAATTATGATCGCTGTAGCACTGTAGCACTGAATTTAGATCTGAGAGACCAAATTTCCCAAGCCACAAACGAGATGCGTACGCCACAGGTTATAGGATTCCATCATGAGTCTACTTGAAGAAAAATTGCTCCCATTCCAAAAGACGATGCATCTGACGACTCAATGGTTTCGTTTCGTGTGTCGTGTGTCGTAGACTTTTTAAATTGTTGCGGAGATGAATTACAAGAATATATACTCCCCATATTGTTGTATTTTTTTGGATACCGAAGAGAATATATTTTGGTTTAATTTTCCTATTTCCGATGCTTTTTTCAACGCTCACAAATTCCACAGTGAATTCTGCCGAAATATTGTGCCTCTTCTGTTGACTTGTGACTCGGTCACAATGTGTTACAGAAGGATTTTAAGAATGATACGCGCTATCATCGAATTCCTATCTATAGTATTTTTTTGACATCGAAACGTGCTGATGGTTCTTTCAACTTTGATAGGAGGACAAGAGTTCTCCATCGACATTCGGAATAATAGAATTGGTTTGGCAAAGACAAACATAGCTTACTTCTGAAGACGCAACTTTATGAATGCCTTATAATATAGAGGGATATGGATTTGATATTTTTGAGTCTTTTCAGAAGTCTTTACTAAAGGAATAGGTACTTGGGCAATGGTAGATATATCACATTCTTTACTATCAGTTTGAGTTGTGGCGAGGGAGAAAAGAGAGGCACCGATATACGTTGGTTTTAAATGTTTGATTATTGTAATGGCCAGGAAATAAAGAGCTCGGCAGGGCATTCCATGAGCGAGTTGTTCGACTTAGAAGAAACTACGATATTTCAAGGTATGTCCGAAAGTGGACTTGAGGGAGTACTAATGAGCATTTATAGCGAGACGGGTATTATGGTTGGACGATGGAGGGGCGTAGATCTGCTGGTAATTTCTGTGGAGCACTGGTGGTGAAAATACCGATAGGACAAGGTAAGGTAGAGGATATTAGGTCGGTCGGTACTCGAGGGTGTTAATCGATTGTGTAATATTGGCATCACCTATATTTTTTTTCGCATGCTTTTGAGTCTTTATTAGTAAGTATAAATAAGTCTTGGCGATGGCGATGGCGCGATAGTTAGCTCATTGGACTATCACGCAGAGAGTCTAGGTTCGATTCCTGGCTGGGTCACCAACAATTTTTTTTTCAAAATCGCCATCCCCTTTCGGCGGGCAATGGCAAACTCCCGAAAGTAAAATTGCCTATGAAAAAGCTTCTAAGGAGTGCCGTTAATCGTGGGCCTCGCTCAGATGTGACAAAAATGACAACATGAGCAACACAAATGAGTGTCAAGAAGCTAGGCCATGACCCATACCGGGCTGCCAGCGCCACAGTGTTTTTTTTTTTTTTTTTTTTTTTTATAAATAAGTCTTAGGAGCACCTGACCAGATGTGAGCATTATACCCCAACTTTGGGCGGATGAAAGCCTTATATATTGAAGATAGATCAGGAGGGGTGAACAATGTTGTACAGCGCTTTAGGAAACCTAGACATTTCTTAGCATTTTTGGCGACTTCGAATATGTGGCAATTACAACGTAAGTCTCTGTTGAATGGAAAGTTTTTCGATTTCAACGATGTAAGTGCCACTAATGGATAACGGCTGGGTATTTGATTTTCGTTTTAGCGGCGACAGCAGATAGCATTGTATTTTGGAAGCATTAAATTTCACTCTGTTGATATTTGCCCAATTGGTTACTGTAAATATGGGAATTTAATGAGCTTAACATATGCTACAAGGCCGTGAGCTCCGGAACGAATATGAAAAGCAAAGAATACTGTGTCCGCAAAGGAATATCTGGAATCTCAGACAAGAGATCATTGATAAAAAGTAAAAAGAGTGTCGGATACAGAATAGAGCCCTGGGGCACACCACCATTTATTTGGTTAAATCAGACTTAAAACTCTCCAAGACAACTTCACTTGAACGTTCCGAAAGATAGTATCTAATCCATTGAAGAACAGAGTCGTCGATCCCAAATGCATGCAGTTTCGAAAAAAAAGCGCCAAACTCTGCCCTAGAAATATCCGTTTCGAATAATATTCGTGTTAATCTTCTTTCTTTTGCACAAAATAGTGCGTTCTGCATGGCAGCTGTGTGTTCATCGTCCTCGATATTTATTAGCTTGTAGAAGCGATGAATATAAACGTGCCATACTCTCGTCGTTTCTGTGGTTATCCAAGGATTCCGAGGCTCAAGTTGAAATAGACTTTGTATACCATTACCGTCATTTATTGCTCATCTCAAATCATTTTTTTTGTTCTAAAATGCAATGTTGTATCGGTTACTTCAAACAAGTTAGACATGATATGTATTCTCCAATTCCCGTCATCTTCCTTTTAGTGCACGGTCTTCGGTCTTCAACGTTCGTTCTTGATACACGTACATATGTGCAAAGTGGTGTCCATCTTTCCCTCGAGAACAGCTTTTTGTATATAGTATTCCTGCTTCTTATATTTTTGTACTTTCATGTCTCATGTCATGATTAAAGGATAAGTTAATTGTTTCCTTACCACCAGACGATGCGAGCAAAATACACCTGGGGAGTTCCTCTTAGTGATAGGAGTACTCGCTCAAGACACTTGTAGTTTCCGTAGACATGGAACGGCCCAATGTCAATAAAAAAGAACCGTTTCCCATTGAGAAAATGTACGACTGTATAATAAAAATTTTATTCTCCCTCCACAAAGCTAACCTCATCATATTTGGACATGAAAATTTCGTCCGAAATAACTCAGACGTTAGAACCTATTGCGAATTCCGTGGTTTTATAAATCCAAATAAATTCTTCAACAAGAAACACTTTACTCTGTCCTCTAACCTCACTATGATACATCAAAATAAACCATTTAGAGGAATCAAAACTAAAGCAATGAATGCGTTGCAAATTATCTCGCATTCGTCCATTAATTACTGCCTCCCGGTTTTATGATACACAACGCCTAAGGATCCATTGTTTACCTCATGTCTAATGTGTTCACATCCTAGAAGGCACTGCCATAGGATACAGGCACTTTCACAAGCACTAGTATGAATATTGCCGCCGTTCGGCCACAACTGACTCTCTAGGGACAAAGTCATGTATTCATTTCCATCCCACTAATGGTATACCTATCCCCTCGGCTATAAACAGGAAAATTCAATTAATCCAAAACTCGAAACCATTCCTGTCTACGACTATGTACTCAAGTGTACCTACATATATATTCGTTTTTGGATCCCTTTACCCGAAAAAAAAGTGAAAATTCAAAAGTTCTGTGTTCCGTGTGGGGCCACAAATGTCTTATGAGACGAAGCCCAAAAAGCTATATGGGATTTCGTTTTCGTAGATTTTAGGAGTCTGACGGCTTGTGGCTGCCATTAATGTTTGCCACAAAACTAAAACGGAATAAAATATTAATAGAGGTTAATGAGAACGGGCGGGGGTTGAAAATAGGTAATAGGCAAAATCCGACAGAAGGTTTCAGAAAGCTATTTCGTCATTTAATGGCAAGCACAACAGTGAAGTGGCTGTAAAGCTAGAAATGCATCCGAAATGATTTTATATGGGTTTTGTGGTAAGGTTGAGAAATTTCAATGAAACGAGCTAAAAGCCAAAAGACCTTCATGTGGCACTTAAGTCACGAATACGAGTGTTTAGAGGAATCAAGGTAATGTGGAAATGTGGAGTACTTAAGAGGAGGTCGGTTCAAATAGAAGTGAGAGAAATTAAGTTCAGAGGGATTTTGCCGCATTGCAAAATGCACTGGTGTGATGAGATACACGTTAATAGTTTATGCGGGTAATAAGAATTAATATGCACAGCGCTGATGTTATACTGGTGTAATGCGCCAAAATTTCGTTAACCTCTCATTCTCCAGTATAGAAGTCTTCCCTCTATTCCGGTTTACAAAAACGAGTTGAACTCACAAAGATATGAGTAGGTCTTTCGCCTTGTGATATGAATTTCTATGAATTTCAATAGACTTAGCAATCTTCAGTGGTAGGTGGGTAAGTTTTAGGAGTAAAAGAAGAAATACGAGTATCATCGCGCTGAGCTTAACGCCAAAATATCAGATCGTCAATGTGAGTATGTGATTTTTTAATGAAAGAGTAACCAAAAACAATACCTAGCTTAAGCATGCTCGTATTAAGTTCAAAGTTTGATTTCGTAATGTGAGCTAGGTATCCCGAAATCTTTGAACAAATCTGTTACGCCAGGATCAAGAACCCACGCTGCAAACGAGGCATCAGAGATGCCGTAACTGATTTGCTGGTCTTCGTGCGCCCACCACCTAGAAATCCCTGGTTTGATGAAGAATGCCGGCAAGGCTATGTAACTGAATGAGAAATGTAAAACGAGAGCCTCTGTGAGTCTCTGTGAGCCTCTGTGAGCCTTGCGCCTTCCTATAGAGAGACTGGAAGAAAATCGGCTTCTCCAGAAGAACAAAATAGTGGAAATGACCTTGTGGAGAGTGTACACCATCTCGATGCTCAAATCTAAACAGAAACAGAGTACATCTGATAAATAAAATCTCAATATCATTTGCTGGTGTACAAAAAAGAAAATCTCCTCAACCGCGTCAACTATAGAAGACCATAAGTCTCCTCAACATCGCATAAAAGATCTCAACTGTCACGCTTCGTCAACAATCTAATTGGCTCTTATTAGTGCGTCTTCAGGCACAGACTGAAAGTCTTATGATTTTCGTGAACACCTGTCTGGACGACTTAATTTCTCGGGATGCCCATACATCCATGCGAGCAATGGCGTAAAGGTCTGATGATGTTTGGACAGTCCACAATCGTTGAATTCTTCATTTATGCAGTCCAAATACAAAAAAAAAACTAAGAGTCACCATTCGCCAATCGGTATTTCCTTGCACTGAGAACATATTGATTAGTAAGGCTCTATTCTGAAGATCTGAGGTGGCTCTATAAAGAACTTTAATCATTACAGTCCTTCTCTATTGGTTAAAAGATGGATTTTATCGAAAGTGGATGAAGATATCCTCAGTCATTTTGGAAAAAAAAATCTGTCTTTCCCTCCCGTTCACGTTGATGGGTTTTGGAGAAGAAGATTCAACAACGAACATCGACATTGTCAGCAACTGCACATCAGACACTTCAGTTGGCTAGGAAACATGGAGCGAATCGACTCCATGGCTTCTGTCCACAGAGTCTTCGAATCCAACTCAAAAGAGCAAGGCTTTAGCGAAAGACCTTAACTTAAGTGGCGCGCACAATGAAAAGGAGTTCCAAACTAACTTGGTGTGCACAACTGGCTAAAGACCGAATTAACTGGGCCGCAAATCTTCCACGTAGCTCGTGAGTGGGTGAGAGGCGACTCAACTTAAATAAAGACGTCGCACACGGTAGTATTGAACGTCTCAGGTTTAGTAGGGCGGTTCCAAGCTGAGATAAAAAAGATGTTTTTTTGCAGCACCAACATATTTGGTGGTTGAGTGAAAAAATTGTTTCCTTCAAGTCCGGGTTAGCCTATTCAAAAGTCCGAATTAACTGGAGAGGCTTGTTACTAGAGGGCATCTAAGTAGGTAAGTAAGGACGTTGGCCTTCAATTTTCTGTTAGACTTAGTTTAAATAGCTAATATCCCTTCATCTACGTTGGCTATCTGACTGGCAACGAAAGATTGGTTTTCACTATCGTAATACAGTCAGCACAAATAGTCTTCCAAACCTTCTGCACCGACAGCTTTATTACTATGTTTTATGTCGCCTTGTTCGTTTTTGTGAGCTTAGTCTCGAGTTTGGGCTATGAGACTTGAAGGGTTTTCTTTCCCTTTGTAAACCTTGGATCATCATTTCTGTCACACCATCTGCCTACTACAACTAGATAACTACATTTTTTACGTGTTCAAAAACCAATGTCCCTCTCGTAGAACTTATGAATAGATCAAGTCAATCCATGCAGTACTTCTCCTTACGAGTATTGTTTCGTTGGTTGCACTGCGAACTGGGTTTCTTTATTGAAATAGCCAAGAGACTGTGGAGATAACCGTTTAAAGCGCAAAGCAAAGTATAAGAAGTCCTTTTTATTGATAAACTTTGAGATTTTGGAAAAAGTGAACGAAGATGATGATGGAACATATGAGGTAATGATTGCTCCAATATTTCATGAATGGATGGAATATAATAAATGGAATATAAATAAAGAACAGTAGTAGGTGCTGGCAAATTTCCCCAACGGCAGTTAAATTCATGCCGGAGTATCAATCTAAAATATGCCGTGAACAGTTTTAATTTTTAACTGACACTGCTCTGTCCACACTCTGCAAAGCAAATGCATTCACCCTTTCCTTCAACTCCGGTACAGGATCTAGTCTAGAGGATGCCCAAAGAATATAAGTATTTTGTTAGTGGCTTCAACACGAAGAGAATAAGCAGTTTACCAGAGTTGTAGTTACTAACCAACAGAAGTTATACTATTGGGCAGGTTCCAATGCCATTTTTATACTGCAGCATTTTTTAAAAAGTAAAAATTGTATTATTATGTCGAACTGTTTTTAACTTGGGGGTTAAGTTTGCATGTCTGGGCCGGAGTAATTGGAAGCCTTTTCATCGGCCCACATGTACTCTCACATATTTTTAATTACACTTCCTTTTTGGACTTTCTGAGAGACCAATTGCCGAAACTCATCTATAATGTCTCTCTTACCTTATCGTACTGAAAATTCAGTATTTTCCATAGATTTTCACCAAAATTAATAAGAACACTGTCCAGCAATTCCACATATTTTTCCGAGTTCATTTTGTGGTAAAAGTCTTCCTGTTTACTTCAAATCAGCGCACGTCATTAGAGAGCCCGCTTGGAAGTTTCTCGAGTGCCGAATTTCACGCGGTTTCGGCGTATATCACTCCAATACTCCTGTTCTCCGGCAAATATATCAAGATTAAACCGGTTTTCTTCACTGAAGATGATGGATTCTCACTCCACTATTCAAAACTTATTTGTCGCGGTAAAACTCAATATTGGTTCCCTATGTCGTGGAAACAGCTTCGGTGTCGGCAAACTCTTTTGACATTCAATAAATTTATCCTCCTGTTAAAGTTGTTGAACTCGTATTCCTGTTACTGGAAGAGAAAACTGGAGCCAAATTTGAGAAGTTTGTAAGTAAGTTGCTGGTTCACGGTTAAAAACTTTATTCGCCTTTTAATTCGAGCATAAACTTGTGGTGGACGACCAGATCTCCTTGGATCCGATTGATGTCAAGACCATTTGGACAGAATTCTTATTTCGAAAAGCCTCCATTCCTATCTGTCTTTTAGTTAGAGCATTTTTTGTTAGTTAAAAAGTGTTTTTTTTCGAGACATTTTCCGATGCTTAATAAACACAATAAATGATTTCAATAGCATTCCAAAATTTGTCATAAGTTCACCTTCAATCACCTGTGATAATATGAATAACTATGATAGGGCGTTACCCAGCATGTCTGGGCATAAGCGGAGCACTACTCCCTCCGCTGCTCTGGACACTCTGATTCACCTGATTCACCCCTCGACATTTATAGCAGACAAATAGCCGCCATCTCAGCTATTTGCCTTAAAACGACTTCAAAGTCACACAAATATTCTTAACCCATTAGGAATCCTACTAGAAAACATCGACTGCACCATACCCAAACAATGGTCTGACAAGAGCTTCCACCTAAGCATTCCCTCCAGATCCTCTTTAGAGGAAAATGCTTTCCTGGATGATAATTCAATCCACTTTTACACCGAAGCGACGGTTCAAAGACTGGTAGTGGGGTTGGTGGTGGTGTTTTTGCCGATAAGCTTAACCGTCGCCTCCCCCCCCCCCCCCTCAATCACGGTACCGTGTTCCAAGCGGAAATTCTCTGTCAATTAAGGAAGCCCGGCTGAAGAAAAATGTAATATCTGCAATGGATATCCGCATCGTTCCCGATAGTCAGGCCGCTATCAAATCCCTGAACTCATGCTCTCTAAATTCAAGAACAGTCATGGACTGCCGATCATCTTTAATGTAGATGGCGGAGCAGTTTAACATTCACCTTCGTTGGGTGCCGGGGCATAGAGACATTCCAGGTCCTACGACTTGCCGAAATTGGAACCACTATACCTACGAGTATCACACCTGAAAAGGAAAACATAGGTAGACCTATCGCTACGTGTAAACAAGAACTAATGCTAGATGCTAATAGAAGAACAAACCATAGATGGACGGCTGGATCGACATGTTTAGCGACCAAACAAATTTGGCCAAAGCTAGATCTGAATCGTTCCATGAGTTTAATTCTTCTAAATAGAAACACCTTAGAGCCATTATAGGTGTAATCACTGGACACTGCCTCATAGGTAAACATGCAAGAAGGCTTGGTGTTGCTGCGCAACATGCATTATTCGTGAGCTACATCCACACACATGAAACGCCGACGGCACAGCACAAAAGTCGACGGCTTATCAGGATTGTCCTCTTTTTTTATCATCTTATGGATCAGTAGGCTTACCAATCGTTTAGTCAAAAATTGGGAGAGCATGAACGATGACACAATTCCCATTGTCAATTTGTGGGAGGTAACTCTGAAAATTGGTTTTCAATAGTTTAACTTTTGGCCCCTCCCACAATGCGATGTTTTTTATTGTGCATGTATGCAATTGCCAATGATAAAAAAAACCTGTCGACAGATTGGCATAGTCGAGGAATCCCGCGATGGTTCAATGACCTATAGCTGGACCATCGGAGCAATCAGCTAACCCAGAGATTTCTTGGAGACGATGACGATGCTGGCAAGTCATTCCCAATCCGATAGCCGTGTAACTGAGACAAAATAAAATAAAACAGAAATTTAAAGACTTAGTTTTTTATTAAACACTATTGAAGCAATTTTCAAATAGGTTAGTTGTTGTCTGATAAACTCTTTTTGGTTTCTTTGCATTCTCCGTCAAAATTTGTAATTTGACTCCGCAACCTTTGACTGCGGAGGATACAATTCGTGTTCCCATTTTTTTATCATTTTATTTGCTAATTGTCCTTGCGGCAAACACTTGGAATGTTTACTAACGACTTTTGCAGAAGCTGCATGGACGTGGAGAAAGAGGAGACAATCCATCACCTCCTCTCTACATGTCCAACTCTCTCCCAAAGAAGAAATCTTCACCAAGGGGCCTTTTTCCACAACGACTAAAGTGACTTAAGCAATACAGACATTAAAAGTCTCCTAGGCTTTATTACGAGCTCCAAATGGTTTCTGGGGTAGAAGAATCACAGATCCATGTGGCATCACAATGGGCCAACAGGCCTAAGTGGGTTATTTTTTCCACAGCCACTTAAGCCTAACATAACCTAAAATAGGACGGTAGGAAATATAAGTAAGATACCCACAATGACTTTCGAGGAGCTTGCCCATCTAAGCAGATGACGTGGTCATAATAGTGCAGGGAAAATACTTAAATATTTTAAGTGGGATTATAGAGGTTGCCATGAAGTCAATCAGCTCTTGGGTAAGCATTAAACCCCTCAGAAAGTACGAGATACCGCAACTCATACTCCCAAACCTCAAGGGAATGGAATCTTGGACAGCGCGAAGTATCTGGACAATTCTGGACAAAAAACTGAATTGGAATCTCAACGTTGCGGAAACGATCCTCCGTTCATTTGCAAAAGAACTGTAGGAAAAATGTCGGTCCTAAAACCTACAATGGTGTACTGGCTATATAGGGTGGTAGTGAAACCCATACTTACATATGGCCCACTAGTATGGTGGAAAGCAACAATTAAAAAACCGATCTAAGAAAAATTAGCGGAGGTTCAAAGAACGGCTTCCATAGCCATTAGAGGTGCGCTCCGTACAACACCTACGGCAACATTGGACACTTTTCTGCACCTAACACCGAAACAATGCGATACGACTTACTAAATTGGGTCACTTCAAAAGCAGTAGCTTCGAACATGGCACGATCATAGTGGAACTATTGCCAGGCAATCCAATTTTAACGGATGAAATTCCGTCCTTAATCGACTTCGACAATCCGTATGATATAATATATTTAGAGAGGAAGGACTGGCAAGAAAATGCAGTATTCAAGCCAAATGAAATAGCTATTTCCTCAAAAACAGAAGAAGGAATATATCGTGGTATCTTCTCAGAACACCCAGAACTAAGAGTATCTATTAGACTATCAGACACAAGTACTGTCTTCCAATCAGAGGTTCAGACTGTCAATAAGGCGACTGAGCTAATGCAGATGAGATCGGTATTTAGTAGAGATAAGGCTATCTACATCGACAGCTAGGTCGCTCTTAAGACAGTAGAATCGACTAACATCAAAGCTCTGATACAGTCAGGGGCTGAAGCATTATGCACTCAGAACCGGGCGAGACAGTGCTGGGTGCCAGGATTCTGCTGTATAGAGGAAAATGAACAAGCGGATGAGCTTGCAAGAAGGGGAAGGCTTTTCGATAATACTGAGGTTATCAACATCAAACCACCGCTCTGCTTAGTAAGGGGCACTATCGAGAGGGACATAGGTTATCCAAGGCTCTATGGCTACCTTTTTCTTTTTTTTTATAATTTACCCGCGCCTCAAGGGGTTTTATGATACCCTTTAAAAGTCGCCCTCGTCCGGGCGGAAAGATAGAAGGAGGAGAAAGGAAAGTTGTTGTGATGTAGTGGTTTGAAACTCAGGTGTGTTTGCTTTCGATATTCAACTCCAGGGGTGAGAGTCCAAATAGGACGGAGTTTTTCTTCACTCGGGAATGATTCGGTTGTGAATTTTAACGGTTATTTTGTGCTTGAAACTCTACAAAATCCAAATCTACATGTCAGTGTTATGCCTTCACATGCAGATTTTTCTGAATAAGTTCGAAGTACACAATGAAGAACTTGTCATGACTAGGATTCGAACCTTGAACTTCCGAGTGAGAAGCGATGGCTGGTACTACTACACCAAGTCCACCCCTACTTCTTGATGGTAAAAGATCTGGGGACTTAATAAAACTAAATTAGCTTAGGACAATAAAAGGAATTCTGACAGGAAACTGTCTCCTGCTGAAACACGCAAAGAGACTTAAATTGTCATTTTGATGTACGGCGCAAACTATACTGAGAAACTATATCAGGTATACACTCTTCGGCCCAGATTTAAGCAAGGCGTTTGTAAACTAGTACAACGCAAGAACAAGGACATTTCCAACAGCTTCACTGGTAAGCCGTCAGGTCCAGCTATTTCGTTGGATTCCAACTAAGATGTTGATATTTGTACTTAATTTTGGTCAGGTAGACTGAAGGGCTACCATTTTTGGGCTTCTTTTGCAGAAACAGTTTTCCCGTATTTTCAGTAGCGATTGTGATACTACTAAATACTTTCCTTCTTCAACTAAAACCGGCTTCCATATAGGTTTCCTCGGTTTGAGGATCACGATCACGCGCTTCAATCACGTGCTTCTCGTGCTGTTTTTTTTGTTTTCTACATTCATCTGTAGAGCTTCTGAGCGCCTCTCGTCCTTGTTGTTTAGATGCATGTGCATGCCAGTATTCTTCATCAAACCAGCTACCTTTGGGTGGAGATCAGGTGCAACCCAGCAAATCAGTTGCAACGTCTCTGATAGCCGTCGGTACTTAATTCTGGCGCTATAAGAGTTGTTGAGAGATTTCGGGATACGCGTTCAGCAAAGATTCTGGCGGTCACCTTGTTACGCAATACGTTAGGCATTACTAATATATCTTGTCGAAGAGCTCGTAAAAACATGTTTTAGTGGCGGCGTCATTGTTTCCGCAGGTGCGTGGGCGCATATTAGGCTTATGTTCCCAACTTTAGTCCTCAGATAGCCATATGAGATCCGCACACGTGTCATGTATATGCATGCATAAGGATATACTTTTGCTGTTATCACAGTAAGATAAGGCAATCATTTCGCTACGAATTTGATTACTGCGATGCTTACCCAATCAGAGTTATAGGGCAATCGACAGTTTCCCGATCAAGCACCTATTCTCCGCTTTTAAGGCTATTAAACTATTGTAAGACATCCTTAACTTTCTGGTTAAATTCTCGGCCAGAGACTCCTAGAAGGATCTGTACTCTGTCGGTAAAAGCATTACAAATGGCCTCATAAGATGAATGAACAC
The DNA here is from genome assembly GCA_928272305.1 of Volucella inflata. Taxonomy (NCBI): domain Eukaryota; kingdom Metazoa; phylum Arthropoda; class Insecta; order Diptera; family Syrphidae; genus Volucella; species Volucella inflata. The sequence continues at coordinate 24,678,687 of OV743718.1, read as the reverse complement.
TGTCTGTGAATCTGCTTAGCTCCATAAACTAGGTTCCGTACCGTAATTCAAATCCATTCATATCTGCGTAAGCTAATGAATTTATTTGCAAGGCAAACACAGAACGCTGAACTCTCACCGTGTGTGTTTACTTGCCAGTGTAACTTTGCATCCTTTTAGCAAATCAACACCATCTCTTATCGGGATTAATTAAAACTAAAATAATTTATACTCAATTTAGAAAGGACCTTAACCCTTGTCATCCGTCGCCCAACCACCAGCTTAACCGAACACAATAGCAATTGTAAATTCATTAGCTACCTCGCCGCCTTCGATTTTACTCGCTGCCTCTGTGGAGTCGTTCTTCTTGATTGCAAAAGCCAACAGCCGTTCTCCCATACCTATTTCTTTGCATAGGCGCTAGCTCTACTGAGCGCAAGGATATAATTGTTACAAATATCCTTTCCGTTATAGCATCTCTGTCTTGGAGTTAAAGTCTGAGTTAGAGGTATCCTAAAGCATGTATATGCATTTGTTTGCCTTCACCAAACACAAACAATAACTAGTCCATAATTTTTCATTTATTATTCTACCCACACCTATGTACGAGTATATCGGAACTGGTAGGAAAAGAGGATCCTTTCCGTTCGCTTCGCTGGAGGAAGAAACTCCAGACCAACTCCTTCTCTGCCTCAATATAGCTGAATATTAATTAGTCAGGCATAAACAAAGTGAGTGTACCAAGTGTGGATGGTATTTGGTCTCATTGGAACCCTAAGTAACTACCGCACAATACAAAAACAGTACACGCTGTTTTACTCGTACCATGTGTCAGAGTAAGAAGTACAAGTTCGAGTAAATTCTGTGCCATTGCGTCTGCCAGCTGAATAAGCCAGCAATACAGCTCCTCCAGATCCTAGAAGGTTATTAAATTTATATTTTCCGGACAAACAAATAACGAAAACCTCAGAGAAACGATGGATAAACCAAGGGAATCCACCCAATAATAAAGGATAATGGATTCCACGTACTGCCACAAAGTCCTAAGAGCTCACATGACAACGCCAGGATGTGGTACACCCACTACTCACCAACCAGAATCTAGCTCCCAGCTACCCAGTGAAATCATATATGTATGTATGTGTGTTTATATTACCCTACAGCAGTGCTATGGAATTAAAACTACAAAAACGATGTAATGAACCTAATGCCATACCATTGCAAAGGAAACACCATCAGACAAACATAAGACTGCCCCACCAACAAGGAGGAGAGTAAAAACTTTTGTTTACAACTTAAGCGGTAAGATATGTGTCCCTGATCCTAGTGCTGCTTCTGGTGTTGGTGAAGTCAACTCAATTCAATCCGCTGTTTTATATATCCGATGATATCCTCTCCTCCACTTGTACACACGGATGGGTAATTACTCAGCACATTTTGTGCTCCTTTTATGAGTTGTTGTCTTCCCTTTCATCGTTCTCCTCCGCTGACCATGGCTTGGTTCTTGATTCACCGAGGGAATACTACGAGTACAATTCAAGTGTTTCATCCGCATCTTGGAAGATGGACAACAAAAGAATCGGTAAGGGTGCGACAAGCCCTTAAGAAACTTAAACTTGCGGATAAAAGCCAGATAATTCGTACATGAGTAAGTAACAGGAAAGAGAACTTGTAAGGATTATTGATGGGGTGAGGTAGAGCGAAAGAAATTTGTCATTGTGTACAAGTTTGGGATTAACTGAAGGCAGGATATGGGAAACGAGGAAAGTTTAAATCTAAAATTATGGCAGATTTCTTGAAGCAGAATCGACGTATGACTTTAGAAAGTCGGACCGTTCTTGTAATGAGTTTGAAGTTGTTCTATACATTGAAGAAGGAACAAGATAAGGTAGGTTTCGGAGTGAAGTCGATGTTTTGAAATAAATTTAATTTGTTAAAGATTTGTGAATGATTTGTTACGGTAGATAACATGTATAGTACGTTGAATGTCCACTTGTATGAAAGAGTCTAAACTATATGTGAGAGACAATGTGTCCATTGAGAGTATCAAAGTTTGTTAAAATCGTATCTAAAAAAGCTGATCATGTCGGCAAACAATTCTTTGTAAGGCTCCAAGTTACATTATTTTGGAGAGAACTAAGGCGTAGGCAAACGCCTTGGTCAATTAGTTAAAAAATGTTTCATGCATCAATAATTTTTGTTTATTCACAGCAATTGAATTAAGGTGTTTCCTTGCCGCGATGAGTTTCTAAAGGGGTCCCTACGCTTTGATGTATGTTTCCTCAATATTTTCCAGCTGAATTCGTTTCCTTCAATATTGTGACTTCTTTTGTAGAAATACATTCATTCCGAGCGCTCCATATTCCAAAAATGTACATTCATTTTCCCACATCGTGTTGGCAGCCAAATTGGCAGCATGCATTGATACTTTGTGACTAAACCATCGAATCCTTTGGTGTTTGGAACAATCCACGAAACACCAAAACATCTGCGAATGTGTTTATATTTATTCAGCATTTAAGGGAGCTAGGTTCGACAATTTCGAGCAGAAGTCCCTTTGTTGCAGTCTTTCGTTTCGAACCCGATGTTCACATGTGGTGAGCGAAGCAATGATAGAGAAAGTTTAGACAACTTTAGTTCTACAAAGTTTCGCAGTTTTTTTAGACACTGGCCGATCTCATGTTCAGTCTCGTCACTCAATTTAAAAAAAATATAGACATATTGAAATTAAAGCGTTATTATACAAATTGTAATTGATCCAAGCCGTTGTTATGCGACAATTTTGTCCATAGTTCGTCCTATGTCGAGAAATAAAAAAAAAACTTTTTCTAGGTCGAAAAATACGAATAGGGGTGGACCATATGACCATATGGCTGCCCCGAGAAACACCTGAGTTATTCAAAATCACCTTTGATCAAACAGAACCATTAATGAAATTTATTACAAAATGATGCAAACATGTTGCATATTTCGTTTAGTTTGCCACTCATAAGATAAGGAAAATCCACCACCAATTGACGCGCTAACGTATGCACAAGCTGCGTTGCCAGGAAATAAAAAAAAGCGGTGTTACGCCAGATCCAGTGGCTCGCGTTTTCTCCCTAATTCTCACGACTCTTGAGGAGCAAGGCAGAACAAATAAACTTCTAGTTGAAAAATTGTGCAATTTCGAGAAAGAAATACGTAAAACTCAATTCCAAGCATGAATATGAAACAAGTGCTTAAAATATTGGCATGGAACGTGGAAGTGTTGTTACAAAAAGCCAATATTGACATTTGCTTGATTTTCGAAACTCACTTGAGGAAAGGACCTCGTGTGGAACTAAAGGGATACTGTGCTTATCATGCATACCACCCATCAAAAAATGCCAGAGGCGGATCCTCATTGTTCATTAAAGATTGTATTGAACACTCTATAAATATGAAGATTGAATGCGATGCAATGCAGTTAAGTTCGGTTCGCGTAAAATATAACCACCTGCACTACAACATTGCATCCATTTATTGGCCCCCGCGATGCAAGCTAGAAAACAATGACTTTAAAGGTATCTTTGATTCACTCGGGCCGAATTTTATAATTGGTGGTGACTTTAATACCTTCTGGGGCTCAAGATGTAATTCAACGAAAGGTAGACAACTCTATGAAGCCGGAATGCAATGTAAAGTTGACTTTTTCTCGACAGGAAAACCAACATATTGGCCTTCGGATATAACAAAGACCCCTGACCTTGTAGACTTCTTTGTCACAAAGGGAGCAGCCAAAATTTCTACAAACATCGAGGAAAGTTATGATCTCTCCTTAGATCACTCACCAGTCATTTTGACACTAAGCATACTCTTAATTAAGAAAGAAGTGGCGCCTAGATTAACTAACAACAAAACTAACTGGGACGGTTTTAGAAATTACTGCAATGAACATATTGTTCTAAACGTGTCGCTAAAAACACAAAACGAAATAGAAGACGAAGTCGACAGATTCATCAAAGTCCTGCAGAACGCTGCCTGGAACAACACTCCAACTCCAAAAAGAAAAGAGAAAGCAAGTAATGAAATAAAATATCCGCCAGAAATAAAAGAACTAGTGAGAGAAAAGAGGAGAGCGCGCAAAAGATGGCAACAATCCCGTGCTCCCCAGCATAAAACATACTTAAACCACTTATGCAACAAGTTGAAGGAAGCAATACGAGATTACAAAAATCGGAATATCTCTACATATCTTGAAGGTCTGACTGCCGAAAGAAGTTCAAATTACTCCCTCTGGAAAACCATGAAGGGAATCAAAAAGCCTCAAATGCAATTTCCTCCCATAAGAAAAAATAATGGCGAATGGGCAAAAGGAGATAAAGAGAAGGCGGATCTATTTGCCGAGCACCTAGAAGAAACGTTTAAGACTTTTGATGGACAGGCGTTAACAGGAGGTTCTAATTATATAATTACGGCACCGGACAATTTTAGAATAAAAACAGTATCCCTACGAGAACTTAACCAAGCAGTTCAAAAATTGAAAAATAACAAAGCCCCGGGTTATGATTTGATAACAGGTCAAATTCTCAAGGAGTTGCCAAAGAAAGCCCTTATCAAACTGCTCCAACTTATAAATGCCGCGCTAAGATTATTAAACGTTCCAAGCCAATGTAAAGTTACCGAAGTTATAATGGTCCCGAAACCAGGCAAATCTCTAAATGAAAAAAAGTCCTACAGACCGATATCGCTTCTGCCGATAATATCTAAAATATTTGAAAAACTCCTATTGAAGCGCTTGCAACCGATCATTGAAGAGAGGCCTCTAATTCCTGATCATCAATTCGGTTTTAGAACTAAGCACTCCACAATTGACCAGGTCTTTAGAATTGCGAATGAAATTGAGAAAGCCCTAGAGGGGAAAAGGATATGTTCTAGTGTGTTTCTTGACGTGTCTCAAGCCTTCGATAAGGTATGGGATGAAGGCTTAAATTTTAAGCTAAGTCAGGTTCTTCCGAGAGAGCTGCATACGATTCTGAAATCGTACCTGGAAAAAAAAATTTTTCGTGTTAAACATGGCACCGAATACTCGGAATTTAAAGAGATCGCTGCTGGAGTTCCGCAAGGAAGTGTACTTGGTCCGGTATTGTTTTTACTCTATACTCGAGACATACCGGAAGAATCAGGTACCATAGTAGCCACATTCGCGGACGACACGGCGATACTAGCTACAGATACTTCAGTCGAGTTAGCTACTGGAAAGCTACAAACGGCTTTGGATAAAATCTACGAATGGACAAAGATATGGCGAATTGTTCTCAATGAGACCAAATCTACTCATGTTAATTTTACTTACCGGAAAATAAACAACCTTCCCATTTTCCTTAACTCAGTACAAATACCATATGCAAATGAAGCAAAGTATCTAGGAATGACACTAGATGTAAAACTGAAATGGAAGCCGCATGTTAAGAAGAAACGTGATGAACTTGAAAATAAATTCAGACAAATGTACTGGCTACTAGGAAGACATTCCAAGTTAAGCATACATAACAAACTGCTCATCTATAAGCAAGTGCTTAAACCTGTTTGGACGTACGGTATACAACTTTGGGGTTGTACTAAACCAAGCAACCGAAATATTCTCCAAGGCTATCAAAACAAAGTTCTAAGACAAATCGTGAACGCCCCATGGAACTCGTTTATCAGAAACAGTGATATCCACAGAGACTTGGGAATAGTTACCGTCGAGGACGAAATAATGAACTTTGCTCGCAAACTCCATATTCGTCTTCATGGTCATTGTAATAATAAAATACTCCAAATTCTGGACGAGACAAACTTAGTGCGTCGATTACAAAGAATGAGACCATTCGATCTGGCGCGATAAGAACTATCCGCATATAATAGCGGTACTAACAGGTGCTTTTGCTGGAAAGCTACCTGCCCCACGCGAACGTTATTTGAAACGGAAACTACTTGATAAGGTTGCTTAGTAGTAGTCGATAAAAAGGGAGGCGTGTTTTTAGTGAGTAAGAATCTCACACTACTATGAGCAACGGGTTCATAGTGTCTATAAAGATTTTCACACCTACCCACAAAAAAAAAAAAAAAACTCATAAGATCTTAATACGTTTTAACAAAAGGTAAACCAATAAATTTTCACTTAGTCTTTAAGAAAGACCAACAGACTTTTGGATCGCGTACTCAAGCGATCCCCAAATTTTCGCAGTCTAAAATATTTAGCCAATTCGCCGACCTTAACCCTTCGTATGTCAAATGCTTCCATTTTGATGAAAGTCTATAATTTCAACGAAAACGTTTAAATAAAAGATATATCTTTTCATGGTTTTTGGTTTTATTTTGTCTTTTAATTGTTATTAACAAATTAACGTGTGTTGCATTTCTGCATCAGATTACCGCAAGAGGAAAAAAATGTTGCATTCCGTGCAAGTAAAAATATTGGAAAAAATATTTTGCTTGTAAAACCCGTGCAGTGTGGAAAAGTGCACCGCAATTTTTTATCAGTCCATACAGACCAATGGCCGACTTGATCTTGCCGGACCATTTGATTTGGCATTTGTTGCGTCGCTCCTTTCGTGGACTTAGCCATTATTTCATTTTGCAGGGATAAGTCTTTTTTCTGGGATTTGCTGTTGTGTCCAGTTTGATTAAGACTTCGGATTCGGATTAAGACTAGTGCCGAAAATCGGATGATTTCAAAAGTTTTTCGGAATACCCTTTTGTATTGTTCGCACGTTTATAGTTAGTTAGTTAGTTTTAGTTAGTTTTATATGACTTTTATTTTGATTTTAAATTCATTACAATAATTATTATGGTTTGGCCTAAGGCCGTCTACCAGATTGACATAACATTTCATACATCTATATTTTTGATTTGAAAAGAGAACAATAAATATATACATTAAACATTAAAAATGTTCTTCAACTATACATTTTCTATAACGAAGTGCATTTGTACAGTAGATAAAGAGTACATCCCACCTCGGACTCCGTTCAAGATTTGAATTGCTTCATCTTTTTCCAAAATATACGAATTAAAGAGTCTCACTCGAATTTCTTTTAAAACTGGGCATACTGCTAGGAAATGAAATACATCTTCTCGCATCTTCATATTGCAAAGATTGCACAAGATAGGCAGCTCTGGACGGTGTGGGATGAAATTCAGATTCAGTAGCTCTCCTCTGATTTTAAAAATCATGTTAATTCTATTGAGTTGTTATTTAAAAAGTAAGTTTTTTCTGCTAGATGGTATTTCAGCTTACTGTAATATGTCCTATATTGGGAAGACTGTGCATCCGTTACAAATTGATTATACATATTTCGACCTACCTTTTCCAATAGGATGTTGAAATGTACTCTTAGATGTTCAGAATGTATATCGGGTGTTATCCTTATGGTTTCTCCACAGTTTAATGCAATGCGTTCCCATTCTTGAAACTTGCTCTTCTTCTTATGACACTCTTGAGTACTACTTTTGGCAGTCTATCGTCACTCATTGCTATAACTTTAACTATATAGTCAAAATGTAGTCTCAATGTTTCCAAGAACATAGGCGGTGCACCAGTTTCCTGGTGCAGCATATAATTAGGCGTAGAACTTGGTAATCGGAACATTCGTTTTAAGAAATAGCGAAGAAACTTCTCAACTTCAACATAGGAACAGTATCCCCACACCTGCGCTTCATATAAAAGAACTGAAACTGCAGTTGAGCGAAAGAGTTTTTGCTTCGAGCTATGGTCTATATACTTGTTGTTGATGCAGCGACCCTATACCGATGAGATTGCTCGTTTGGCATCTAGATGTTTCCTCATATTCAGGTTCGAAGACACCAAAATTCCTAAGTATTTGTACTCGCGAACAACTTCCACGTTTTCTCCTTGATACGTCCATCTTTGGCTTTGAGAATATCTGCCACAGCCGCCTCTAAACGCCATTATCTTCGATTTATTCAAGTTTACACTCAGGTTCCAGTGTTTGCATCAAACGCTTAGCCTATTCAACATAAGTTGCAGTCCATCCACAGTATCGGAAAGGAAAACGATGTCATCCGCATACTTAAGAGCCGGAATTTTTATGATGCCGAAATCGATTCCACCCTTTACAGTGTCTGATATGTCATTAATAAATAGAATAAACAGTAACGCACTCAAAATACATCCTGCTTCACACCCGTCGTTGTTGTAAACTCTTCAGATATGGACTCCCAATCCCATACATACGCCACATTATTTGCATACATTGCTTTTAAGATGTTAATTATTTTCGTTGAGAAGCCATTGTATAATTTGTAAAACAGAGCCTCGCGCGCTATGGTGTCGAAGGCTGCTCGAAAATCAACGAAGAAGGCATATAGTTTTTTATGTTTCTGTTTATAAATCTCGGCGATATTAAGGAGTGCAAATACTTGATCGACTGTCGAGTAATTCTTTCTGATTCCTGCTTGAAACTCTTGCAAAACTTTTTTATTTTCAACCCAGCATGTAAGTCTGTTATATATAATGGCGGCCAAGTTGTTTGGCAGAGGTGTTCAGAAGAGATATTCCTTTGTAGTTTCCATTTACAATACTGCAGTCGTATGCATCCGCAAAATCCAGTATGTTTCTACCCTTAGGGTCACAAATTTCATCTTTGGAAGTGCGATTTATACACATTGTGGGGGTTTTGAAACCACTCACAAAATTATTTTGAGAAAGTCCTATCCGACCATTAAAATCACCAATGAGCATCAGATTTGTTTCCCTTAGGTTTTGTAGTACTTCCTTAAGATTTTCATAATCGCGTTGTCAGTGACTAACGTTTAAGTAAATGGGAATTATAAACAATACGCTGTTATTTGTTCTTACATCGAGGACATACGATTCTTCTACTCTTTTAAAATTAACCTCTGCGTAATTAAGACCCTTCCGATAACCATACAATTCTCCACCACTTCCCCTTCCAAATGTTGATGATTTAATTGCAGGGATCCACTTCAATTCGTATTTTAAAAATATATGACATCTTCACGATGATGGTTGAGGTATGTGGGGCTCTGGCTCGCACACTGTATGTTTATACAGCAGCAAGTTATTGTCTCATAACACCATTGGATGCTGCACCAAGATCCGGCTCATGTGGCAAAACAATATTTTCTTTGTCGGTTTCAAATTCAAACTTGTAACAAAAGCCTTGTATCCCTATTTATTGGGCTTATTCGGCATACATATACGTATCTTTTCATGAGGTTTTACACACATTTACTGCTCTATTGGAACATTTATGAAGTTGTTGTTTAGTTAGTTCTTCGATAATTGGCCTAATTTGGAATAGGCGATCATGATTAGGATTGGTAAGTGGCACTTGGCATTGGTTCTTGTTAAAACGAATATGACGTCTTATCTCTTCTTACCTTTAATTCGACATAACATCTTAAACATCGGCAATACCAATATCCTTGAACCTGTTATTTCGACACTCAGAACATGCGCGCAAGCGACATATAAAGTACAATTCCAACAAATTTGCGCTTTTCAAACGATGTGAAACAAAAATGTGTGCTCGGATCTCTCTGGTGAACATGTAAATTGGTTTCATTCCTTATTTTTTCAAAAAGGGATTTTGGGAATAAGCATAAAAAGACGTGCACTAGTAGTGACAGCTCCATCATTTCAATAGGCAAGGCTGTAATCGCCAGGAATCTTACCTGGATTTCGTTCAAAATTAAATAATGATTTTCTCACAAAAGTTCATTCCTCAAATCGTTTCGTTTTTTTGCGGAGCCATTTTGGCTCATTTTGAATTTTGTATTATCGACGTCTCCAGCAATCACATCTATATTACCTGCATCACTAAGAACTTCGACTTGACCCTCCGAGTCTTCGTCGTCGGTATCACCTGAGTCTTTATCATCTGGACACAATTCACTTTCATCATCTCCTGGAAAGTCTATGTCATCTTCGCTATCCAGACTATTGATAATCCCAGTAATTTGGCCGGAAGTTAAACGCTGGTGTGACATGCTAAATTAAAAAAAAAAACTTATTTCGGCTTCGGAATGTGGGACATTGAACACGAATAATATTGGACAAACACATGACATTAAGGATAAATACATATAAGATAAACAGGATAATCTAATATAAAAAATTGATACGGATATCACACGAAGTAAACAGTACGAAAAACATAAATTTTTTTTCGCGCTCAAGTTATCTGATGTTGCAACAAAGTTAAACTCCTACGCTTTTAAAACAAAACAACACAAATAATACAAATTTCACTATCCATACATAAATATTAAATCTATCCGTACAATGATACAAATATAGTTATTTAATTCACTTTGATTATATTTAATTATAGTACATATATTACCAAAATTTTTGCAATAGAGCCAAAAGTCACAAATTTGGAGCGAAAGTGATCCCACGAATGCACAAGAATCTTCAGCATTCCGAGACCGATCTACATAATCCAAAGTTTTACTAAATTTCGAATGTACATTGCGAAATAAATTTATTTAAACGGTATGTTGTAGAAATGAATCAAATAAAACAAAGGCTTACAAAGTATCTATAGCATTAAAGTCTACCCTAAAAAAAATTAACTTGACTCTTTTAGAATCTGTTTCTTAGATAAATATAATGTAAAAGATTCACCATTCGCTTACACGATGCAATTATACAGGAAATTGTAGCAAAATGACCACCCACTTGGTTTACGCTTCTCTCTTTGGGCTTTGGACCAGTTTGAATTTGACGATAGTTTTGCTCAAAATTCGACAGGATGACCTATTGCCCAGACAACCGATGAAATAATATTCCATAATAGTCAGAAGGTTTATTTTTTCCAAGAAAGCAATAATCATTAAAAAATATTGAACAGGGTTTGTTTTAGATCATTTTAAAAAATAAACCAACAAATGGCTCACCCTTTATTAACTGAAACTTGCAACGCATCTTGGAAAATACTCTTGTTTAGCAAAGAGAGATCAGCTGGGATCAAATAATTCCCAAGCTCCTCATTTATAAAGATAAAATCTAATAATATTCCAATATTATTGCGAAATGTATTAAGTTCACGTATATTGGTAGCATACATAGTGTCTATAACTTGAATCTCCTTTTCTTTTAGAACAATAAATGAAAGAACAATTTTTCAACATGAGAGAAACCCCAAGTGACTTTAGTTAAATTAAAATCACCTAACACTACGGCTATCTTAACTAAGGGGCAGATTTCCCGGTCGTCCGACACCAATTGGGAAAACACTACGAGTGACGTTAAGCCGTTTAGCGTATAACCCAAGAAGAGCCATTACAACAGCTCAAAGTTATTGCATGGTGTGCTGTTTACGTTGGAGGCGTCGTCGGGTCTTATTTTTTTTCGAAAACGCCGCGAACCAAACGACTACTGTGGACGAAGAGCAATACAGAGCCGTGCTCAACTACATTCTTCTTCCTCAATTTGATAAATTGGGACTGCAGAACATGTAGAACAATAGGGAACAAAAATGTTTACTTGATGAGCCACAACCTACATTTTGGGGGCTGCATTTCCGGGACGCCTAATTTCTGTTTTTGACAGTTTGCACTGACCGGCAAGATCGCCTGATTTAACCGTTCCAGATTTATTTTCTTGGGGTTCTTTGAAGTCACGAGTCTATGTCAGCAGGCTTCAAACTCTTGAGGCCCTCAAAGAGAATATTTGTCAAGAATACGGGGACTTATCGCCGAAAGTTCTGGCAAAAGTTATAGAAAATTCCATAAAACGAGCCCGAATAGTCATCAATTCTGGCGCTGGCCACTTAACTGATATCACTTTCTCGATGTAATGGAAAAAAAATTTAAGACATCAAATAAACATAATTCAAAAGCAGAACCAAAGTTTTTCATTCGTAAAAAAAATTATAGCTAAAGAATATCGGGTCACAAATTTAGCGTCACCTTGTAGAAGGACTGAGGAAAGAACGCATTTAACATCGGATCAGTAGCAGAATCAGTAAGAATAGCAGAAGAAGGAGGTTTATAGAGCGCGCTTCATTTCTTGGATGAAATACACATATCGTCATCCAATTGGTGGTCGGGATTTGATAGCCCTGTTTCAATCACATACGTCAAACCGAACTGTCATCTGGAACATTATATGTGGAGTTTTGGGTTTGCTATTTAACAATATGGATCGTTTAACAATCGCTGAAAGTGCTGAATTTGCGAACACTTACTACAAAACTAGTGATTCTGTAGTAGGTACATTTCGCGGATTACGAACCGATTATGGTCGACATAATCGTCCATCTGGACATTCTATAGCCAAAACAGTACAATAATTCGAACAGACTGGCTTTGGTAAAGATGTCTTAAGGGCCATACATCATCGAAATGGACACATTACAGAAAATACGAATCTATCGATTTCATGGCGCATTTTGGCGCATTTTGGCGCATTTTGCATTTAAATTTTTATCTACACCTTATAAAATACAACTGACAGCTGACTACGAAATACTTAGAGCATACACCGATTAGGTGCTTGGACATCAGCATTTGGATGACCAATTTTCATACAACATTTTCTTCAGATTTCATCCGGTGGATACTTTAACAGGCAAAATTGTCGCATATGGGGAAGTGAAAATTCACATGTAACTGCCGAAAGTCACTCTAGGTATGGTGTGTAATTTGGTCTGGTGGTGTCTTTGGTCCGCACTTCTGCGAATATGAGGAAGGTGTTACCTAATTTTTTGGTCTCAAATCAAAGATATGGATGATGAAGATGTGTGGTTTTAACAAGATAGTGCAACTTCTCACACCACATGATCTATTTCGGGTAAATTGCAGGCCAAATTCAGTTGATGTGAACTGCACTTCTTTTTGTTAGGCTATGCATCAGATCGTGTTCATGCACATAATCCGCAAACTTGGCGTTTTAGAAACAAATATTTGTACATTTTTAACAAATCATTGCCCGATATGTATCTAAAAGCCGTCAAAAATTACGTTGTCAGAATCAAGTCTTGCAAGATCCCAATAATATATAAATATAATTTTATGTAATGTGAGCGATGTTTTCTCGAGTGTTGCAAATATCATAGTCAGTAGAAGGAAAAGCGTCCCTTGTAGTCCCTTGTCAGCTGCTTAGCATCCCTGGTTACAAACCCAATATCTTATGAAACGGGTAGTGTGTAGTGAAATGAGTGAGATACATATGTACTTAAATTTATAAATTTAAAGAGGCAGATAAATTCCATTAATTTGACAGATAATTTGATGGCATTGATTTTTAAATATGATTTCGGATACGTGGTCACGGCGACTGGCTCATACATGGCGTAATTTGGAGGTCCAGTTTTCAAACACTCTTCGCAGTAAATCAGGCTGCTTTTCGGCAATAACGTGTCAAATGTTGGGTTCTTAGTGCTTAATTGTTTCTGATGTTTTGGCGTAGACATGCGACTTTACATATCCACAGAATACACAAATCGCACGAACGAAATAGCCAATTAACAAGTCCATTTTGTGAAATTATTCGCTTGTCAAATGTTTCTTTCAGTATATTAATTGTATCGCGCGCTATGTGATATGTTGCGCCGTCCTGCTAAAACCACATGACTGCAACATTAATATCTTCCAATCGAGGCACGAAAAAGTTAGTAATCATGTCTTTGTACCGGTCGTCGTTTCCTGTAACGTTCAGACCATAATTATTTTTGAAGACATATCGACTTATGATTCCACCGGCCGGCCCATAAATCGCACTAAACGATTACTTTTTCTGGATGAAATGGTGTTTCGGTAATTGCTTGTGGATTATCATCGCTCCAAATGGGACAATATGTCTATTGACATAGCCCTTTTAACCAAAAGTGTGCTTCATAACTGAGCATAATTATCAAAAGAAATTGTGCCTTCGATCCATTTACCAAATTTGTGGTGCAAACAGTGATCGTGAGGGTTCAATTCCCGTACAAGTTGAATCTTATAAACACGTAAATCAATATGCCCTCATCAAGAAAGGACTTACATCACCGATAACTTAGCGAGAGTGTTACAATAGGCAGTTGAATTTGAGATAGTTGAAGACTTCCTCTACCTTGGCTCCGCAATTACAAGCAGTAACGATATCAGCACTCAAACTGGCTTTAAACAAGACCTTAATCATCTCCGTCTTGGTTCATGGCACAGAGACTTGGAAATTATTGCAAAAGTATGAAGAAGCACTTGGCCATTTCGAGAGGAAAATACTACCTATTGTTTTTGGTCCTCAGGACGACAAAATCTACGGTGGTGCCAACAAGTGGAAGGGGACTTTAACGCATTTACAGTAAAGCACCGATGGAATCAGCTGGCGGAAAATCGTATTAGCTGGAGAAACTTGTTGGTTGAGGCCCGGGTTGACCCCGAACTGTAGCACTCTATAAGAAGAAGAAGAAGGATGAGCACACGCTAGATTGTTGACCACGCTGACGAATTGCCATATTTGTATCATTATCTAAATAACGCTGCACAACATCAATCGCCTGTTTTGTTCGAACTTAACGACGTCTTACGAGATGCGTATTATCGTTTAGAGTAATCGTATTGCGAAAGCGATCAATAATTTCTCGAGTTCTTCAGCCCCATCGTGAGCCAATTCATGATGAGTTGTCAAATCAAATTAACCTTAAAACAATCGAGAGCTGTCAAATCGACTGTCACAGAAAACAGTGTTGCCAATTCAAAGCTTTCTGCCTCTAAAAAAAGACACCCTTTATCGAGCACAAAACTAGAAAAAACTGCAAGCAAGTGTTAGAGGAAACTTGTAGGTAGGTTAGATTCCAAATTTTGTCAAAGCCATGATAGCAAAATATTGACTACTCGTATTATTGAGAAACAGCGCCTCAGGTGGAAGGACCGTTATGGAGTAGAGCCAAATTAACAAACTTATTTCCAAACTTTTCGTACATTATGCGGCGAAAACAATTGGACTGTGAAATACGTCACGCAATGAAATCCATTTAACTAACCATGTAGACAAGAAAGTTTTTTCTAACGAAAAATAAGTTTATTACCCGTGAATACCAACTAACCGCACCGAATTTTAAATTGTCTCTCGAAATAGTGCAGCAAACGATTTCAAACCATTCAAACTATTGACTTACTGATTTATTT
The DNA here is from genome assembly GCA_928272305.1 of Volucella inflata. NCBI lineage: Eukaryota > Metazoa > Arthropoda > Insecta > Diptera > Syrphidae > Volucella > Volucella inflata. The sequence continues at coordinate 24,663,597 of OV743718.1, read as the reverse complement.
AAATGTTGCCACACGGATTTGCATCTGTACTCGCGACGAATTCCTAAATCCTCTTGTTAAAGGTTGTATCTGCATATTCGTTGAGTTCCAGTCAACATACGGGGTTTCAAATATTATGTAAAATCAGTTAGCTCCATGCAATTTATTGATGATTGTTCGAAAATACTTAACTAGTACTTAATCCTTATTCTCGACCATACAGCAAACTAGTATGGTAGGCCCCTGATGATAAAGAGAACTGCTCCACTACCATGAATTCGCCCATGAGGATGATTGTGTCATGTATTTCCGGTCTTTACATTGACAGACCTTGGGGTGTTGTATTGATTAGCTACTTACCTTTGGGGGTAATTCATGTGTTTTCCTAATACCTCATCATTGTTCCTTGCAACGACTACCATCTTTCAGATAAATGTGTAACTTCCTTGTAACAAGATTTTAATTTTCTCCTCACTTGTCTACCAGAACCAGCCTAACCCCACTTTGCCTAATCTAATAGACAAAGCTTCACTTGGATGCACAAACCTCCTTGCAATCTCGTAAATTATCAAACGGACAGTTGCATTATCATATCGTAAGTTGATCCATCTTCCAGACTGTCCAAATCTACTCCACATCAATAATTTACCTACCCAACCTATAATTACTGTAATTTCAGTATAACCGATTTTTATGGCCACCTTGCATGCACTTAGCCATTCTGCAGCTTCCTTTAGGTATGCACCTGATAGACCGTGATAATTCACCCCACTTTCCAACCATTTGATCTTCACATGTTTGACATGCCAACTTAATCCAACCTGTCAACAGAGTTACTGTCGGTATTAACGTTCAATTTAGCCTCACCTTTAAGATCCACACACTACTCCGCCCTTAATCTGCTTTTAAGCGGTCATGTCCACCAATTATTCTTGCCATTAATATTGGTGAAGATTGTGGGTGGTGTCTCCATGAGAATGGCAACTCTAAGAGAGCAATCCCTCTGTCCGCCTGCGTGTTGTGGTTGGCTGAAGTTTCAGTTATTCCCACACTGCGGTAAGGACATCAATGAAAATTTATGCCTGAAAGATGAAAGCATTCAGATTCTGCCCTTATAAACCACAACCAGCCCAAAGCAAACCATGCCCCAACCCACTACTCCTTCGATGACACATTGGAATGCATTTGTTGCAATAATAAATGGTTAACCATTAAGTTGCAATTAAATGCTGCACATCCGGCAGCCTTGGCATCGCATATTTTACAATTAATTGAGAATGCATTACATGCTCACAAACCTTATGGATGGGGATATCGAGGAAAATCGAAGGCTTGGCAGGACAACACAGAGTGTCCTGATAAACAAATTATTTTACCCACTAAAAGCTTTTGGTAATTAACATTTTCCTAGAACTGCAACTACTCCCTCTTGCTGCCTACCACCAGGTTATGGTCCTGAATCCGATTCTGGTAGTGAGAGCTATGATTTAGAGCATGGCCAACCCAAGCCCCAATAGCTTCGATGGCCTCCAAGAAGACAAATTAAATAATTACATCTTCCCATGCAGTGAAATAAGGCAGGTGTCAATTTGGCATGGTAGATATTGCCATCATGGTATCTTGGACTGGGAAAGGAGTTCGAAAACTCCGTTCCTTAACGGATTTTGGAAGCGCAAATTCATTTTAATTAGACCTCTGTTGCAATGTTGACTGCAAGTTGTGGTCGACTGGTAAAAGTAAGAGAGATGGGGGACAATAAAAAGTACGCATTAAGCCATAAATCCTTTCACCTACTACTCAACCACTCAACCAGTCAGGCCGCCACCAAGAGTGCCGACTGGGGATAGAGAATGAGTATCGGTTAGTCAGTATCCCGAAGGGCCTATATATCATTGGATTCCAATTAACAAATATCTAACAAATATTCCTCCATTAATGTCAGAGGCAAAATGATGTAGTGCGTAGAATGCTTGTATATGGCGACCATCCAGCCGGCCGGTAGTTTATTGAAGACGGTCTGTAGTATAAATAGGCCCAGATGGGGGAAAATTTATGCTGCAAGTTGTCTCGCAGGGAGTTTTACCTGGTGCTGGTGTTACGAGTAGACTGTGCAGGACAAATCCTTTGGAGAGTGTTTGTTTAACAACTTTTGGAAGTGAGTTCATTAAGCGAAGGAGTGTTTTTATTCGGTCACATACCTTTGGATAGGTGGCAGTTTGTACTGGGCTTGGTTTGATTTAGCTTCAGCCAGAAGGAGAGAAAGTTTTATTAATGGAGGAGTTGGTGTAAGAAGACAGGTTGAAAGGAGGTTTGTTGAACAACTACGAGTAAGTGAGCAAATCGTGTAGTTATTGGAGCATGAAATGGAAAAGTTGGAATCTGTATTTGATATTAAGGAATTCGCTGTTACGGTGATTTTTTGTTGTTTTTTTTTCATATTCTGAATTGATGAGTTTTTTCTGGGTAGAGAAAGTGGGGACTCTTTTATCCACAGAAGGTTCAGGTGAAGCTGGAACATTTGTTTTGATCGAATCGGAGTGATGGTGAAATAGAAAAATAATTCGGAATGGTAACTAGCAGCAATTTGAGATAAGAACAAACAGGTTATGTTCTTAGAATTATTCCATAGAATTTTAACAAGTTTAACTACGGACAATTCTTCCACACAGCAGGTTACTTTTGTTGTATACAGCTGCCGGGACTAACAATTATTTTAGTGCAGATTTATATTTTATGCTGGAATCCAATTTTTGCCTTAAAGACATGTACTGTGGAATAGCCCCTACAGAACGTTTCTGTTGTTTACGTGAATCCCTGTCTCGTTGGACATAAACTCACGGGATGCCCATATATTCATGAGAAAAAAGATACTTCTAACCGTCGCCCTTCGTCAATTACCATGATACCAATTTGGAGTCCCTGTTAAGCGCTTACTGATCTGAGGGTCCCTTCGCCCAGTACTTATTGCAAATCTGCATCGAGAGAAACCAGGAGGTGTAGGCTTAAATTGCAGTAACCTTGGCGCTCCCACAAAAGGGGAAAAAAGGTTCCCTCTATTGTTACGTCCGAAAACGGAGAACAAGTCGTCGAAGTCGGTTCGATCGTCGCGGCCTATCGACTTTTGGGAATGACATTATGACAAGTATAGGCTTTGATGGTACTGCTGAACTGCAAATACTAACGGGATTTGTCATATGCAAAGAATAACTTGCCCGGTTAGACTGGTTATTTTGAGTATCAGCGAAAGCACAAGCTTCAAGGATCCGAATCGCTAACTGATTCACTTCTTGCTCGGAGCTGATTTTGATGGCACTCCATGACCCACGATGGGTTTTCGCTTAAAACTTCTTGGTACATTTTGGTCTTACATAGTTGCTTCATGGCTAGTTCCTTGTGTTTAAACTTCTTACGCGGAGTACGTAACGCTGTAGTAGTCGATTTATTTAGTGGGACAAGCTGTGATATTATAGTACGGTGTTGTCTTCCGTGCTGAAATTCTGCAGGTGATTTGCCAGATTCAGGATTTTGTGTAGCTCGATATGTGGACAACTATTGGGATAAGGCTGATTCTCGGTTGGAATTTCCTTCGAGTATTTTCTTCAAGTACGTCTTAAATATGCGGACAAAACATTCAGCTTCGGGTTAAAAGGTGCTGTACATAAATGCTGGATTCCATTTTGTCTGCAAGACTGTGCAAAGTTCGATAATGCGAAATGCGGCCCATTTATCCAACACAATTGCTTCCGGCAGTCCTTCTAGAGTGAATATCTTAGCTAAAGCTTGGATCATCACGATGGCTGTGGTGGCAGTTTTCATAGACAAGGCGAAGGGAAGTTCCCAATACTCGTCGATACAAATGAGCCACATTTGTTCTTTAAAAGGGCCGGCGCGGTGTAATCCACATGGGTTCTTGCCACCGGTACTCCTTCAGCGGGTCCGCTGTGGATAACTAACAAACTTTCTAGTTACAAGTTCAAGATTCTATTGCAAGATCCACTTTGTTTGTCGAATTGACTTATTGTCAGTCGAAGATATTCGGTTTAAAGCAAGATTAATCCTGGTGCACAGTCACGATCTTTTTCTGACAACTTGTCCGGCCAACCTGAAAGTATAAAATGTCGAATTTTCTTAAGGGTTTTTATGTTTATCAATAGCCACTTCTATGAAAGAGTCTACTTTGTCTGAATATCTCCTCAGATATAGTGAATGATGCAAGTGGCGCCAGCTTGTTGTTGCTTAAGGACACCCCATTTAAAAGACATATTTTTCTTACATGGAAGGTTAAGTAGTGTTGCCGCTTCAGACAAATTTCGGATAAACTTTCCCTAATAGTTGACTTTTCCTTGAAATTTCTGTAATTCTTTTATGTTGCTGGGATGTCTCATGTTTCTTATTGCAAGTGCTGCTGATTGAAATGGACGAATTCCTTTTTAACTTACAAAATGGGCTGGATACTCGACTTCGGATTGGAAAAATACACATTTTTCACTATTTATTCGTAATCCGTTTTCTATAAGTATATTAAAAACTGCCTCGAGATTAAATTAATAATCCTTATCATCCTTGCCAGATACCAATATGTCATCAGGATATACACAGATGTTCTAGCATCTTTTGATAAATCCTTCGCTACCCCAAATGGAAGTCTCTGGTACATATAAAGCCCAAAGGGCGTGTTAAATACTGTCAGCGTTTTAGAATCATCAACTAATTCAATTTGCAATAAGCATCTGCAAAATCGATTTTCGAAAATCTTTCACCACCAGCCAGTTTTTGAAGTACCTCCTTCGGTCTTAGAATTGGGTACTGGTCTACTTCCAAATGAGAGCTAATTGTGACCGTAAAAAACCAACACATATTCGAAGGCTCTTATTACGTTTGGAGACAATTACAATTGGTGCTGCGCATTCGCTAAGCCTGATAGGGAAACCCATTTTCCAGATTCCAGCTTCCTCAAGGCGTTTAGCTTCTTTCTTGAATGCTTCTAAGAAACCGAACGGGATAGGCCTCGACTTATAAAATTGTGGTTTTGTCTAGGATACTATCTCAGCATGTTTTGAAAAAAGTTCGTGCTCGTACTAACCTCAAGACCAAATACATTAAACCAATCTACTACATCGGCAACCAATAGCCATCGTTGGTTACTCTCACCACCAAATGGTGGTTTCCATTGTGGGTGCAATTGTGCATTAATAAGAATTTAAACAAAATTATTTTAAACAAACAATTGCCTGTCATACAATGATCACAACTTTAAACAATTGAATTAATAAACGACGCGACGGATTTCGGAAACAAGGACCTATTTACAAGCATATACCCGTAAATAACAAAAAAAACAAAAATCAGTGTGATATCCAATCGATCGAAGGCAAGCTCATGTAACATGTCTGAACTTTTGTTTAATTTTTGTTTTTATATGTTCGTCGGTCCGTCTGTCGTATAAAAATGCAACTTACGTGTGTAAACCACTGTTCTTGCAGTATTTGAAAAAATTTTAAGGTTTTGAAGCCACGTCCCTATAATGTGAGGGACACACTACCTACTCACTGCATTCGAATTATTCGAAACATTCGGTGTACTCGGTGTAGATTCACAGTTAAACATGCAATCGGTTTATTTGAATGAAGCACCCACTCGCAAAAGAGAAATCCAGTAGTGCATTCGATTCGTTATCTTGTGATGGAATATTGTGCAGTGTTTGTGTCATGAACAGTGGTACCCATTTTTAAAGTACACTAGTTAATATTACTGCATTGAATAGAATACACTGAACTACTGTACTTATTGAGAGAAGTAAATGAATGCATTTATGCAGACCTCTTATTCATATCACATACCTACTGTTACTCGTATCTTGTATTTGAAATATTGAACTATGTGACTTGTTGTAAACGTTCCTCTCAATACTCAATATTTATGTAAGTCTTAATCATATAATAACCACACAAACATATGAATTCCTTAATACTCTCATATTATATACTTTTGTTAGCTCAGTTTATAAACTCATTTCATAGCAAGTACATCGTCTTTCGATTAAGTCTAATTATAACATCTACCATTACAAGTCAGGCCCGGACCGAAATCCGGGGGGTTCCTAACTCACACGGTACCGTGTTTTAAATCACCTTGGCCTATAAGAAATAGTGACCTGGATCCTGACCTTGGAGTTACTTCTGTCGAAGATGAAGAAAGAAAACATAAAATCAGGTTAAATGGGCATATTAACAATACAGTCCCAGAAATTCTGGACGGACACAATTTATTGCTCCGTCTTCAAAGAACTAAGCTTCTGGACCTGGCACGATAAATTCAAACTTTCGATTGAAAGTCACCTACCAAACGAGATTATATTGTGATGATAAATTTTACTTAGATGCGGTACCTAACATAACTATCGAAGAGAGGTGTTTTTAGTGTGGAAGAATCTCACACTACTATTAGCACGTGCTTGCGATACTCATAGTGTCTGATGAAAGATTTTCACCTGCCCTCGCGGGGTAAAAAAAAAAAATCATGGTATGATCTTGCCACTCAAAAAAACCGTTGAGCGGCATCGTAGCAAGCTAAAGTTGCGTTAGTATTAAGACTTGATATCGTAAGTCTAGCATTGCTCTGCCTCCGCTTTCTATAAGACAACGTCAATAATATGCGAAGCTTTGAAAATTGGACGGGGCCTTGCTCGGACCCGCAGTATCAACATTCATAACGAGACCACAACCAAATGTGATCAATGCAGAAACTCACTAACTTACCTGAATAGTTTGTCCACATTTTAGTCAAAAGTTTAAATCTCCTAGGTAAACAATTGAGCATTTAATGAGAAAATAATGTCGCTGAGCCAGTAAACAGTAAAACACAAGAAGGGAAGTAGATACGAGTAGTTCAGCTGTACGTGAGCTAGTTAGCCAAGACAGCAACCAATCGATTCCCCTCCAGTGCCAAGAACGTCCCTGTGGTGCATTTTGCGAAAAGACTAGTAAACGTCCGAATAAGATCTTATTTACCAAAAAAACTGAAGCCACAACTTTCGTTAATTGGACTTTGTTGAAGAACGACAGAAGTCCCGATTTCCACCGAAATGTTATCCTCAGTGACTACTTCCAAACATAAGAATATAGATTAGATAAGATTCACTTTTATTTCTCACAAATTCATAATAAAACATATGCTTCTCAATACATAGTACAAAAGTTGTAAATATAGAAAATATAAGAAATATTGGTGACATTCTTTATCATTATACAAAAGTAACAAAATAGTGTTGAACGCCACTTCAAAGAGTAATTCACAAATCAAATTATTATGAGTGGGGTGACTATGAAACAATTAAAAAACTTAAGCATTAATTAAAATCTATGGAATTACTTAGACACTAGAAACAAGCAAGAGAAAGGAAGAACGTTAACAAATCTATATGAAGTGACCAAAGCAAAAATCTTAAATTAAAACTTAATCTGAAGCAAAATTACACCAGAACTATGCTTCCAAACCAGCATAGTAAAAACTGGAAAACCAAGATTTTGCATGTTTTAGAAACATTACAAGCCTTGATATTGCCCTTATTGACTGCGGAAGTTTATTAAACAATCGATAAGACGAGATAGAATAAAAATTACGATATGCAGTAGTACGATTACCGAACTTCATGAAAAAGTTCCTCAACACTTTGGAACAGCACAAATGACGGACTGGAAGAACCTTAAGGTCAGAAAACAATAGAAAACTAGGATATCTAACGTGTTTTCGGTACTTTGTTCAGATAAACTCCTCCCCATCAAGTAATTCCATACTGCAGTTTGGAGTGGAAAATTCCATAATAAATAGATTTTAAAAGCATTTTTGAGCAGATGTTTCGCAAATAATAGAAATGTCGAAGTGAACGACGGAAATAATTCTTCAGCGATTCTGTGTGATTCGAGAAACTAATTCTAGAATCGATAGTGAGTCCCAGGTATTTAAATTCATCTACTTTTTCAATCAAGAAACACTTATCACTCCAGCGTAGACTGCTGTTAAAAGTAGGAAACGAAAAATCAGACGTGCGGGAGCAGTTATACAGTTTGTATCTCAGACACTCTGGTGCGTGGACAAAAAAGTTATGTTCAAAATTGGGTAGAGTTAAAAGACTAGAAAACATTATTTTAGTTTTGAGACTAATCACCAACTTATGTTCAGTAAACCAATTCCTCAACAAGTTCAGGTTCCAATTAATATTAGATACTGGATCCAGAGGACTATTCAACCCATACGTAAATCCTATATCATCAGCAAAAGCAGTAGGTGCACCTTTAAAGTTGAATGAGAACAGTGAGTTGGTGTAAATTTAAAAAAAAATTGGTCCCAAGACAGAGCCTTGGGGCACGCCCAAATTAAAGAACATAATTTCGCTCCTTATATCATCCAACTTCACCCTTTGTGACCTATTTCCAAGGTACGACCTAAACCAATCAAGCATGAATCGACGAAAACCAACTTTTTCCAGTTTTCTCGCCAATATGTTGTGGTTGACCATATCGAAAGCTTTGACCTTTCTGAAAGCCAAATTGAATTGGACTAAAAAACTACGTTTTATTTAACTTACTCACTATTCTATTTTTCATAATTTTTTCAAATATTTTACTGAAAACTGGGAGAAGTGAGATGGGCCTGTAGCTACATATTTTGATAGCCGAACCTTTTTTGAACAGAGGCACAATATCTGCACATTTGAGGGCACCTGGAAAGACCCCAGCAAACACGCAACGATTAAAAATAACTACCAAGACATCCACTATGAAACATGCAATGAAAATATTAGAAATTCCATCTGCTCCACACGATTTAGCGAACCAATAGCTTCTAATATCTGAAGAGATATTATGGGCTGAAACACAAGGCTTTGCAATGGTTCAGAGCAACTACAACTACACGGTAGGACTGAACTTGCTGATGGCCTGATAGCTATATTCGAGAAATACAAGTTAAAAGCATTAGCGATGTCAGGATTGTCAGAAACCTCACAGTCATCGATCTGTATTACAGTGGGTTTTTTCAAAAAGGAGGTTTGAGCAGACTGTTTACTACTTGCCATTCATTTTTTAGGTTTCCCTTATCAGAATTAAATTGGTTACGGTAATAGGTATCTCGACAGATCGGAATCTCCTTTTTAAGTTCAGCGCACAGTTTCTTATATTTGTAACTTAAATTCAGAACGTTAGGGTACTTTTTGCATTTAGTTCTTAGTTTGATTTTACCACGGTTTCAGTCTTTTTAACAAATTTTTCGAGACCAGTTGTGAGGAGCACCTGAGAATAAGTTTATTAAGGGAATCAAGGAAAATAGAATAGGGAGTTGAAGCATCACTACACGACTAGACATCTTCCCAAAACTCACACAATACATTGTTTTTGAGATTCCGGAAATCAATTTGTATCACCTTGTTGCATGATTTATGGTAGGTTTTACTTTTGCTTTTGAACATGTTTACTAAGAGCATCGTCACAGCAAAACAACCTTCTCGCAGATTCTCAGTGAAACTTATCTGAAGTGTCCATAAATGTGATCTAAGCAAGTACCCGCTTCAAACCTAGTAGGCTCGTTAGTAAAACACGCTAGACCATGCGAAGCTAATAATGCCAAGTAACTTGTAACAGTAAAAGACCGGGAAATTCCTCCAAGAACGTCATAATACCAAAAACATGCAGTTTGTATGCACATACAAAAACATATACATACATCATGATTAATTTCAATGGAAACTTTCAAAACATCAGCACTCACAAAATCAACATTCAAGAGTTCAAGGATCTTGAATTCTTAGTTACTTTAAGTGGCGCTACAGTCCGGGGTGGACCTGGGCCTCAGTCTAAGAGAAGCTTGTTCTCCAGCCAGCTCGATCCCTGGCTAGCTGCCTCCAGTTTCGCACGCTAAGTTGGCTGAGGTCCTCTTCCACTTGTGTGCGCCACCTGAGTCTTGGCCTTCCTGTTCTGCGCTTTTCTCTCGAAGCAACCAAGAACACCCTCATCCATTTTTGATAATGTCCATGCCTCTGCGCCATAGAGCAGGACCGGTATTATTAAGCTCTTATAAAGGGTGACTGATGGCAACGATTAGTATAAGGCCTCGCCATTTGCCCCTTCACTTCGCAACCTCTAGTGAGATTCCCAGATGGCGCCACGGGGAGGCGTGAAGTAGGACTTATTAGCAGAGCTGCAAGATGTTCGGCTACAGAGGCTCATTCTCGTCATTTAAGGAACCAGCACCTGTCGGAAGATGCTACTTCTACGAGGCCTAATACTAATCGTTGCCATCTTGAATTCATCTTTCGCAAAACACCCAACACCACCTGCAGCGTAATTTTCATTCGGATTAGCAAAAAAACTGAGCCCGGGCAGAACGTATTTTAAAGCCATAAATCCAAATTCCAGACACAAAAACAATATCAGGAATATATGCAAAAGAATCAAAGTGCGTGACAAATGCTGCAAAATTTTCTCTTAAACTTCTTATATACTGGTGGGCTTCTATAGGCCTGCGAGCTTTGCCAACAAACTCCAGGAAAAAAATTTAAGAGTGTTAAATTGGATAACTAAAAATAATATTTGAAAGACACCTGCATTTATTGAAGATACAAATTGTGGCTTATATAAAACTCTGTATAACTATCGGAATACAGTTGTAGAAGTTTCAAGTGTTGTTCGGTTAACAAACTTGACTGTCACTTGAAAAACTGCTGCCAATTCGAAAAACAAATTTCTATAAAAACACCCTTGAAAGGTAACATTTCCATCTCAACATGTTATTGTGGTAATGACAGCATGTTCCATAAACTCCTGGACCGCAAACCATACAATTTCTATAAGGAGATGGACACACAATAGTTAAATTATTTATGCTATACATGCATACATCCAACCCAATTTCTAGAAATTAACCCAAATTCTCTTTAGAAAAAAATCGTCGGAGGTCGACTTTGTTGAAAAATCTATACAGAATATCCAACTACATCAAGTACACTGTTACATTTCTTCAACTCTGTGTCTGTCAACTAAAGAAACCAAACCCAATGTCAGCTCATCGGTGAAGTGAACAATTTTTATATTTTTTATTTTTTGCACAAAAACATTCAACTAGACCCTCATCACTATTTTAGTATACTGTTGAAAAACTGCCGCAGCCCATTTTAAAATAAAATGTCAATCAAAGTCACTGCATTCGTCCGTTTCAGACAGACCAGGGCATTGCCCACTAAAATGTAAAAGAAGAAAAAAATTCATTTAAATTTCACAATAGGCACAGCAAACCCTTCTCACTTAATTACGCCGCTCTTTTGTCATCTTTGTCATCATTTATTCCCTGGAAAAATTTTCCATTTTGCTCATTTCCTCAATGCCTGGTCTTTTCCCCGATACCGCGTTTCATTCAAAAAACCAATTTTCTCTGACCAGCTGCGTGGATTGGATACGTAACATACACCAACCGGGCCAACTTACCACTTACCAAGCGTATACAACGTTTTATGCAATCAAAAACTTGATTTGACTATCGAAAATCACTTTAATTGACAATATGATCGTCCTTGTAAATGACCGACTGCGGCAATCCCCCAATATCCATGGAAAATATCGACTCGCCTGCGTGACGGGTCGTTTCTAAAATGTTCTTTTGCACAAATTAATTGAAAATTTGGTGACGCATATGTGATCGGCAAGAACATTTGTTGTACGGCTGGCGCAAAGGATTGAATGAGTTGTAAACGCGCGATAGGCTTTGAATGTTTATACCTACATACGAGTATATGTATTTTACAACAATAAAAGGACTTCACCCTCATGATACTCGTATGAATGAAGCGAATGAGCTCATTAATTTCCTTTGAGAGGCACATTCGCCGAACCAGAAAGATGGTATCCATATGCGTTTCAAAAGCTTCACCCTCGTACTCCAGTTCGGAGGAAGTAATTTATGGATACTCCACGCGGTTCTACATTTTTCATCCTGCGACTGACTCCATCATAATTATCAGCGAAAAGGGAATTAATCATATTTCCATTTTAGTAGCTAGAGTTGGAGAACGCATTCCCTTTCAGGACTGTACTAGCACATGTACAAGTTCTACTTTCATTTTGGCACTCGTTTATTCGGAGAGTTTCGGATGTAGGTTTACTCATGTTTTTACCGAATATATCTACATATTTATACGTATGGTATACTCACCTGGACGTGTAAACTTATCGTCCACGATTCCCAATGGCTTCTCTTTCTCTTCCGGGTAGTGATAGTTAAGAGTTCTGGCTGTACAAAACTTTTGTTTTGATGTGTTCCACAGGGACATACGGAACGGATATGTACTCACACCATTAGAAGCACTGAATAGCCTCCTTTTTACTCTGTTTACTGTTTGCATATGTAATTCAATTACGTACTCGTCCTTTAAATGGGGAATAACGTGATCGCAGTGTTATTCTGGTGGTACCTTGTAAAGTGCTGTAAAAACGATAAGTCTTTTGGTAGAGTAGGTTTTCCTGGTTAACAAAATACGGAATAAGGAAATGCACCAATTTCCAGTATACGAGTACGAGTACACATGTGTCACATGCTATTCGTATTTCTGTTATATACTATATTTTGTTCCTTTTCTCGTTTCACTATTCTTTTAGGAAACAAGTCCCTTGGGGGTTATACAAAAGGGGATTCAATTTTTAAGTCGCATTGCAGCGAAAGAGAAAATGCAGAGTCGAGGACTTATGATGAATATGTGCATGATAAGCGAAGACGGAGTTTAATTTCCATACAAAAGATGATGTCCTTAGGCATTAAATGAATAAATGTATGAGCAGGTGAACTATACAAATACCTACATAGTTAAATTAAATTAAGTGGTGAAGAGGGTTGTGGTGGTAGTTTGTGAATTTTTTATGAAGTTTTTGTCAGAAAACGTCTTGCAAATTGAGAGCTGGAATTGGAATGTAGCACTTGATCAATTCCAATTTTTGGATGACGCATTTGATGGTGGATTAAACAGGGTGCTGTTGGATATACAATATTTTTTGTTTTTCCGTCTGGTGCATATACGAATAAATCAGAAGGTTTTCTGACGCGTGAACAGGCCACATATAGTTGCCCATGAAAAAAACACCGACTTTCTAAACTCAGGCCACACACTTGTAAGGATTGTTTTTGTGCCTTGTTGATGGTCATTGCATTTGAATATTTTTTGCACTGATAGCCTGGTACCCTTGCAAAGTCGGGGCGGATTAATGTTTCGAAGCAAAATGATAGACACGCCAATTTTCAATGTTAAAACGTGCGGAGGCATGCCGGGTAAATCAAGTGAATTGATTGACGTTGCCATCATTAGCGACTGTATCGCGTAAATGGATGTACTCTTCCGAGCGCAGCTTAGTTTGATTCAAGCAAATATAGTCAACATTCGCATACATCGAACAATTGACGACATTTCAGGATGTGATTATCAGCGTTTTCACGTATCATTAACCGATACGAATAGTAGTTCATAGCGCTGACTTTCTTAATCGTTTCTGCATCGGTTAGCGGATTTTTCTCCTTGCCAAAATAGAACTGGATATTGCAATCCATCGTATGAGCGATGCGTTTCTGGGACTCGTTGGACCTCACTATTTCTACGAGAGTATAGGTAATATCGCCTGAATCGAGTTCTTGGCCAACTATTACAATTGCTGTTTCATCAATCGTTGGAGCATTATATTGTCTTGCGTGTTGACCAACGGGTGCCTTATCTACACGAATTACAACTTTGTTATCGTCAGCTGGCATTCGTTCAAGGGCAGTTTTGAACAGTGGAATCAATTCGTTGTGTTAATCGAATAAAGTTTGCAGTTCAACGACAATTTCTCTTCTAGTGTCCCTATTGAATCGACAACGTTGATCGATTTGTTCATCTGTGTTTCTCATGAAATAAATCTGAAGAAATTTGTGATCTTCGTCTGGAAGTAGTAGTAATGACCCAGCACGATGATAAATTTGTCCCTGTATTTGTTGCGCCGAACGATGTCATTTAGAAACACGAATTGTACTTCCGAATGTTTCCCAAGAAATTTTTCGATTGGCTTGTGTTACCTGATACCAATGTCGATAGTGGATCAGGCGGTGGATGTAACTCTGGCAATTAAATTTTTCCAGACGCGCAGGATATTCCAGGTGTTTCACTCTTCAATTTGAGTGCTTTACAATGCACGCATAATTTGCTCATTTTCCCAAAAACAACACTCGGATGAAGATTGTAATCATAATTTTGATCATAATGGAATGCAGCCAGCTCCAATAATGGCATCCATGAATCATTCAGTGCTCGTCTAGACCGACCAGTGCGTAATCGTTGAGCTTCGAGTCTTTGCTCTCGTTTTTCATCAGATTCTGAGGTTCGCAAGAGTTTTTTCTTTTTTGCTTGAAGTGTATTTCTACCAATCGCTGCTCTTTTGGGTGCCATATTTTAATAGTTAAATAGCAAAAAATGCCACCGGTTTCAATACAAAAAATTAGTATTATTCTAAAGAAATTGAAAGAAACTTTGTTGACGAATTTTATCGGCAAATGGGTTGAAATCAACTGAAAAAAATACAAAAACTCCTCATTGGAAAGCAATTAAAATTTTATTTCATACCATTGACGATGCAGTGTAGGAAAACTCAATGAAAAACTCACCAAAGGTATATGAAAGGTATATCCGATATGTGTATTCATAAACCGAAAGGACTGCCACTCGAACTTCTGATGTGAAATGAATCCTTTTACTCAATCTTGAACTTCAATCACCGAAGCAGATTGTCTAGGCTTCTTTTTTTTTCTATTCTAATTACTAACAGAAGACCAGATATTCAGACTACGGCAGATCTTGGAGAAGACCCATGAGCTTCACATCGATACACACCACCCATTCATCGATTTTAAGGCCGCGTATGACAGCATCTATAGAGACAAGCTATACAGAGCAATGTCTAGATTCGGCATGTCTGCCAAACTCGTCCGTCTGTGCAGGATGACGATCTAGAATGAACGCTGCTACCTTGATGGTCGGTAAAGATCTCACCGAGACCTTTGATGTCCAGAAAGAATAGTGCAAAACTCACGAGCAAACACAAGAGGCACTATCTTTCAAAAGTCCGTCCAACTACTCGCATACGCCGACGATATTGACATAATCGGGAGACAGCAGCGTGATGTCAGTGGCGCTTTCGCGAGTATTGAGACGGAAGCGGCGAAAATACCTAGGCACTGCTATAAATACAGACAACGACACCAGCGCTGAGATCAAGCGAAGAATAACTCTTGCCAACCGCTATTTCTTTGGACTAAGAAGGCAATTGACTAGCAAAGCCCTCTCTCGGACAATAAAAGTCACCCTTTATAAGACCTTAATAATCCCGGTCCTGCTCTATGGCGCAGAGGCATGGACATTATCAAAAATGGATGAAGGTGTTCTTGGATGCCTCGAGAGAAAAATTCTTCGGGCGATCTTCGGTCCCGTCTACATTGACGGTGAGTGGAGGAGAAGATACAACGACGAACTGTTTGGGCTATACAGCGCAATGGACCTAGCCAGAAGAGTGAAGATTTAAAGACTGAGATGGCTGCGTCATGTAGAGCGCATGGACATCAATGCTCCGGTCCGAAAAGTCTTCGAATCCGCCCCCGAGGGACGGCGCCAAGGAAAGCCAAGACTCAGGTGGCGCACGCAAGTGGAAGAGGACCTCAGTCAACTTAGCGTGCGAAACTGGAGGCAGCTAGCCAAGGATCAAGCTGGCTGGAGAACAAGCTTCTCTTAGACTGAGGCGCAGGTCCACCCCGGACTGTAGCGCCACCTACAGTAAGTAAGTAAGCACGAGTGACGAGATAAAGAGCAAAAGTACTCGAAATCTTCTATTCAGTGTATTTAAATCTTGATCTAAATATCAAAAAGAATGACTCGATTCAGATTTTGCGAGTTTTTCGTAAAGTTTTAACAGATTAACCATAGACCCGTATTTATTTTTTTTTTTTGTGCATTTTTATTATTTTAATTCAGTTATACCTTAATGCTAAACAAAAATGCTTAAAATTAGCCTAATTTACTTAACAATATTAATTTTACTTACTGGCCCTCTGCGGGCACTCTAAGCTACTCGTACACCTATCACTTAATATAAGTCTTTCGACTACCTGACATAATTTATTTATTTATTTTTTTAAATGAGTTATTTAGATTGAGAACTAAGAAAATATTCAAAAACAAAAAACTTAGTAACTTGAACTTATTTTTATGTTTTTTTGAATATATGTATATATAAGTAAAACCTAAAACTAATTGAAAAAAATAATAATATAATACTAAGTCTACTTAAATTATTCTAATCTACGTTACGTAATTAAATACGTACTTTTTTTATATTTTGTATAAGTTTTTTTTTTTGTTACTTATCTCTGTTTTTTATTTTTTATTATTTTTTTTTATATATTTTTTTATTTTCTTATATTAACTTAATGCTACCCTAAATCTACCTAGACTATGTAAGCCGGTCATGGTTTCATTATTAAAACAAACCGGCTTTGTGCCCTTATGGCGCTACACCGAACCAGAAGGAAACGACGAGGGAATTCGCTCACCTTCACTAAGCCACCAAAATTCATGGTTCTGCCGAACAATATCCCTAATGTCGCGACTTCCTACCGCCCTATTGAACCGGAGACACTCCGCACTGCCGTGTGCGACATCTCTGTCGTAGTTATCCGTAGCTATTCGCATCTGATCGAGCGACGTGGAAGATAAGCGGTACCGCTAATTTATCTTGGATCAGCTCTTTTTTATCAAAATAGAGGAAAGCCTCTGGGGGCACACAGCCGTTAAAGCGCACGCTCTCGTGATATTGGTCATTGGGGTAATAAGCCCCAGAGATCAGAATTGTTCGTTGAGGTCATTGCTCTGGCAATGTGCCTTCGAATCAATTTAATGACGAAATTGTCCACTATTATTAGGTTAACCCTATTGTATAAGACTTCATTAGGATAGAATTTTATGTACTCAGACTCTGGTATTCTGTATAAACGAAGACAAGCCCTAAGGCAAGCCCTCTCAAACACCCGAATCTTTTCCAATAGACTTGCTCTCACGTTGAACCACACGGGACAACCAAATACAAGCATAGGCCGGATGAGGATCATGTAGCAGATTAGCTTCACCCTTGCATCGAGTTGTCTGTTATAAAACAGCCTCTTTGTAACCATAGACCCGTATCTCGGATAATCAGTGCTCAAAGTGGATTTCAATTCAAATTCAAATACATATCTTACACCGGACCATGCCAAATAGACCCACATAAACAGTGTCACGTCACTAGCACGTCACTCGTGTTTACAATCAGAAAAATGCCTTCAAACCTTTTTCACAGAATTTTGAACAAAGTTTCCAAAGACATCAAAGCTCTATCTCTTACCATTTAAGAGTCTATTAAGGACAAACAAACAAACAAACATTGATTTTTATATACAAAGATACTTGTTGTCATTGATATATTTTTAAGAAAACTTCCGTAAGCTTCCTTTAAAATTCAATTTGATAGGTTGATGTTTGGACTTTGATATTTCCGCGAAACTACTGAAAAGACGACTTCTGCGGCAACAGATATTTAGTGAAAGTTCATGGATGCTTTGAGTTTATCTCGCACACAGAAATAAATTCCATTTTGTTAAACACCAAGCTAAATCAATCAAGCTAAATATGAAACAAAAGTTTGAATTGAGCCCTCACCCTAATGAACAAGATTGTAATATAAGAGGTTCCTGTTTTTTTTTTTTAATTTTACCAGTTACAATATGTTAGTCTTACTAGAAATATAAAGATTTATGAGATTGAAAGACCTAACACTGGCTAATAATTCGCTATTATGGTGACAAGCATTTAGCCTCACCAGTTCTCAAACATTCGGAAATCCAACACACAGCCTGCATCAGTCAGAGTCTATACTCACACCCGTATTCACAAACGTTACTATGAGGTCTTATTGTGTGAACGGGCGCACAGGGTTAGTGAATTCAATTCACAAACATTACTTAAATGTCAAAGCGCATAGTGCGTTCGTTGAAATGAACGCACAACTAAGGAAGCTTGCTAGCTACTTTAATCAACGCATAGGAACTGCCAAAAATATCTTCGTTTTGTTGTTAAGGTTTGCAAAAAGTAATTTTGTTTTTCAAAACAATATAAAATGGATGACGATAGGTTATCAGAGCAAAGGACAATAATTACAAGAAAAGTGGTGCGCAATTTTCAAAATTTGTTCGATTATTATAGTTCGGGAGAATTTCGAAGACGTTACAGATTTTCAAAAATCAACTGAAAGAGGTTTGCCAGTCCCACCAATATATCAACTATTAGTAGCTTTAAGATTTTATTCGTCTGGAAGTTTTCAGATAACTATTAGAACAAGATATACCTTATTAAGAAAATACAGTGGAGTGGCATTTTTTTCATCTCCCCAAAAAGTGGTATCTTGTATTGAATCTTTATTAATTGCAGAAATGAAGCGCGAAAGTTCAAAAGGGGCTTACCCAACATTGCGTCTTATGGGGAATGCGGGTTTTCGAGCTTATCTTTTTCGGGTTTTAAGCATTTTGGAGGTATATATCTAGTGATGGCGATGGCGTGATAGTTAGCTCATTGGACTATCACGCAGAGAGTCTGCGATTCCTGGCTGGGCCACCAACAATTTTTCACCCTTTCGCGGCTTATTTGCTTAAAGATAAGGGAATTTATGAAGTTTCCATCTAATTTAGAAAATGTAAGACAACAGTTTTATTCAATTGCACATTTTCCGGGAGTTATTGGCGCAGTTGATGGTTCTCATATACAAATTCAAAATCCTGGTGGTCTTCATGCAGAGGTGTATAGAAACCGATAAAAAAACATTTTCTATTAACACACAGATTGTTTGTGGGCCACATCTGGAAATTTATGATATTGTTGCTGATAGACCTGGATCTGTGCATGCCAATAGGATTTTTGAATTGTCTTTACTTAAAGGAAAGCTACAACAAGGTGTAATAAATTCAAATAAATTTTTTAGAGCACAAATCACTCGAATCACTCAAATTTTAAATTATTTATATGTCATTCGCTTTTCTGTCAAACTACACCGAGAACTTGGTAATACTCGTACTTGGCAACCTGGTAAATGGATTAATCACAGAGCAGTAATTATATAGCAGTGCATTCAGTTAGCAAAATGTTGCTTAGATATTGTTTATGAATTGAAAGGTTTGCCAAAAGGAACGCATTGAGTAAAAGAATTCTTTGCACAGTATTGGTGTCTCACTGAGGGAAGTACTGTTTGTGAATACGGGTGTCAGTTTCATTCTAGTGTATACGTATACTGTAGTAGTGTCGCGGCTAAAATAGCTACGGTTACGTCTTTCTACTCTGTCGTCACACAACTTTAAAAAACTGCCCAGTAATTCCATGGACATTAACAACATATTCTCTATCAGATTTTCTGTCAGGAATGAGTGGAGGAATAAACAAATCACTTTTCTTTAATTTCTGACTCGCCAATTACGATAATAAGGCACTTCGATCTAGAAAATCGTTTGGACCGGTTTGTCAGAAGAGTGTTTAGGCTAGCAGGTTCTCTACCTTTCGAATGACGTTAGTAACTCCACTAGAAGGGGAATCCCTTAGTTCCCCTGTTATTACTATCCGTGAATACTCGTATATGGTATTTGGGCCTTTGATACCAGAGTTGTATATCAAGTTGGGCGTGTAGTTCAGCTGGGAATACACTGGGACTCTTACCCATAGCAATTGATATGCTAGTATTTGGTCCGTGTATTCCAGTTCCCACTCCCGTTTCCATTTTAGAACTATCAGTATACCACTTTTTGCCGTTTAGCTATTTGGTGGGTTCTTGCTGACCCATGCTTCTTTACTGGGAACCTCCGCGGAAAATCTTTTATCGAAGCATAATATCCTTCGAAGGTGGTCTATTACCCCACACATCTATCAAGTTCTTGTATTTCAGAGAGTAGGGACTCTATGTCAGTGTGGTCGCAAAGATCTAGTTTGTTAGCTTGTACCATACTTGCTGAGCTGCGTAAAGCCACGTTGCTGATAAATAAGTGTAGGGGCGTTTGTCCTATTATTCCATAGCAGCTGTTAGGCAGGTCCAAAAGGCTTCGGAAAGCTTTGAAATGGCGGTCTTTTGCATGATTTTAGTTCACTATACTACAGGAGCTTATGTTATGATGGGCCGGACCATCATTCTATAGATCCAGTGAGTGATTCTTGGAGATAACCCCCATGTACTTCCATACATGCGATAGCACGCCCATAAAGCATTGGTTGCTTTAGTTATCTTATTGTTTAAGTGAGAGTTCCAATTAGTCTGAAAGTACGCCTCCCTATGGAGAGCCTCTTACGGCTTATACAGTTGCCGAGGTCGGTCTTGCTGAAGTAGTTACTAACCGGATTTGATTAAAACGAGGTCAGGCTTATTTAGGAACGATTTAGACAGATCACTAGGTTTGTTGCCTGGTTTGAAGGAGTTCTCTATGCAGCAAAGCTGGGAAAATACCGTCCCTATCGGGTGCATGGAGAAGCTAGATTTTGAACAGATGCCTAAAACATTGAACTTGACAAGTGCATAACACTTGAAACGTGAAACGTTGGTTGTTATATAGCAAAAGATGTCCCCATACTCTCTTATAAAGATTATACCTTAGTTAAGTCACTGCGCCATCAACATATTTTCTGAAACCCTGGCTGTGCTACACAAAACTGCTGTGAAGAGGGAGGAATATATTCTTTCCTGCTTTATGTCCGTTTTGTACTGTCCGAAAGAGGCGTATCAAATTTACCTCTTCACAGGACAACTTATATAACTACTGAGAAAGCCCCAAAAATTGATTTCTTAATTTGGCTATACTAAAACAAGCAATAGATACCCATTTGTAAGAGTTTTTATGCCGTAAGCCGATTAGACTACTGAGATCTATATGAACTTGAGGTGGCCATTTGTCATGGGAAAGGGTCACACAACTCTTTAGAAATATTCCCTTTTTCAAGTGGAAAAAAGCCGCACAATCATGTAGTTTGAGCTCTATGGTTTGGTAATCCTTTTAACAATGATGGCACTTTGATTCTTGGGGCGGCTTTAATTTATGCAGGTAATGTTCGACATACCACCTACATCCGGAATGGAGATATTATTATTTGTAAATATGAATGAATTTTTGTTGAATTGAAAGATGGATTTCAATATAAATATTATAATTTGAGTTTATACAAAGTTTGGAATACCACAGCAAGGTTTGGGATCTGCCTACTCGATAGAATCCTTATTTAAATCTCCTAATCCCAATTTATTCACCGTTTTGTTACTTTCATTGGCACTGACTTTTGAAATAGAATTATAAAAGAAGGATGGAATTGATATTACGGGGGAAAAAAAACAACGAAAATGAATGTAAAATTTCAATTTGGACTAAAAAAAATTAGACCGATTCAAGCTTAATTTTTTCCGAACTCCAAAAAAAATAGTCTTTAAGAATATTAAGGAATTCGAAACTATCCATAATAGAGTCGATAAAAACTAAATTACCAGCCTCAGATGCAGCCATACACCTCCAACCATGTATTTGCTGTTCTGCAAACCTTATCACTCCTCTCTGATCCGTGAATGTCAAATTTGCTTTCAAAATAACAATATTCAATTGTTCTCATGGTCTTTTGCAAATTTTATACGATTTTGTAGATTGTACTTGTAAATGAATTTTTTTTTCTGATGTTCCGGAGTCGGAGCATTAGATACCCAACGACGTATGGTTTTGTGTTTGCAAGTCTTCCCAGTCGGCGAGGCCCACGATTAACGGCACTCCTTAGAAGCTTTTTCATAGGCAATTTTACTTTCGGAAGTTTACCATTGCCCGCCGAAAGGCTGATGACGAATCGGAAAATTGTTGGCGATGCCGGGGATTGAACCACGGACCCTCTGTGTGATAGTCCAATGAGCTAACCATCGCGCCATCGCCACCACTAGCCATCAGAAAAACACTGATTTTCAAGATTGATACCAAAAACACAAAACGACTGCCCTTGCGATTTTTTTTTATGCACATTGCGATTGCTAACCGCACTGGAAATTGTAACCGTTTAAGGTCGAATAGCATGTCGTTCGGAATTAAAGGAATCAGTGGAATCAAAAGGTATTCGCCTTTGTACTTCTCTTTCAAAATTGTGGCTTCGATAACGTTGTTCATCATTCTTTCACTGTAAGTCGGGTGCTGTTACAAAGAAGACATGGGTGGTTTATATTCCGCAACATAATTACTACCGATTGAATTTTTAATTACAGATTATGAAGTGGTAATGCGGGAAATTACAGCGAATTTAAGAATTCCGTTGGATAGTTGACAACATCATCTTGGTTAGTGACGCAATCAATCGATTTGTATGGCATCAATTCGCCAGCTATCTTATTTTAAACTAGAAAATTCATTTCGTTAACATCAATGTTTTTTTGCAGCCAATATTACTCGTTCGCTCAACCAAACATGATTTTTGTAATTGTAAACAATGTTTGGGAAAACCTTATCGATGAGTTTGGTCTTTGATTCAATAAAGTGATAAAAATTGGTAAATTGGTCAGGTATCATAGGTATTTTGCCGTTATCAATATTGAGCAATTTTTTGGAAAAAAACTTCTCTAGAACTTGGTAGTTCTGCAATTCGACTCTCATGTTCATATTTATTTTGCGCGTTTTAACGTTTTTCCATAAAATGGAAGACTATTAACATGCGTTAATTTCGTCGGCTGGCATTGATCGTGGTATTACTGGTAATTTTTGACGAAAATCACCTGTCAATAAAACCATTCCACCACCAAATCGGTTTTGGTTCTATCATAAAGCCTGCAATGCAACGTGCTGTTTAATGCTTCCAAAGATTTTTTGTGTGTCATCGTGCACTCATCCCAAACTATTAACCTGCTTTGCTGCAACACTTCGGCCATCGCAGAATTTCTCGAAGGGTTGGAAGTTGGAGTTTCAATTGGTCCAGCCGCGTGATGCCATGACCAAGGGAAATAGGGATTCATGTTTATATATATATGGACTCTTGTCAACAATTTTTACAATATCGTGGAACGATTTTTTTCTTTCTAATATATTACAATGTTCTTCGACAGTCCCTTTATTCGTGGAGTTTATTTTTTTAAAGTTTAAGTTTATTTCTTATTAAATAAACATGTTTATTCAAAATAAAGTAATTGAAAGCAATACACACATTCCAACGCTTTCTCCAATCTTCAAAATACTTTTCACAGGCCGATTTCGGAATCGCCTTCAGCTCTATTATGTACAACATTCGCTTTGAATTCAATTAATTCATTTCTAGTTTAAATAGATATACATATGTATTCATATATAATAGATTACAATAAGAATGTATAAGGTTTGTTAAAGTAGAACGTAGAAACTGTGGTAGAGTCCAGATACATCACTCTTCCCATCTCACAATGAACTGCTACTTTTAACTCGAAGGCGCTCCGATAATCGGACAGTCAGCTTTTGTGGTTCTGTCTCTTCAGGGTTAGGTAGTTAAGTAGGTTGCTTTCGGCTTCTTGCATTTTCTCATGTGGTCTATCAGTCTCGTTATTCTTTCTTACTCGTGGCCTCCGGAATATCTGGAAACCTAGTAAACCGAGGAGGTGTAAAATCTGGATGTATTTTGTCGAAGTAAGTCATTGGACGCCGTCTCAAAAGTCTAGCCGAAGTTTCATTGGTGCGAAAAAATGTCGCCTTAACTATTCTTTTGTTTTGCGAACCATTTGTTCAGCTTGGTGATTACTCGAAGGGTGAAAAGGAGCGATAAGTAGACGCGAAATCAGATTATTTTTACAAAACTCTTGGAATTCCTCGGATGTGAAAGCTGTTGCATTTTCGAATAAGATGGAATCCGGTAAGCCATCATTCGCAAACACGGAGCGTAAACTATTTTTTTGGACAAGCCGAATTTGTGGCTAAAACTAGTTTTACCACCAGCCATTTTGAATAAGAGTCTTTTATAACCAGAAATGTCTTACTTTGAAATGCCCATTTAGGTGTGACCATGGTTTTGAGGTCTCATCCCAAGGATGAACATGCGTTCTCCGGTCGTTATAGCTGATCACTGTCCATTTTCGGACATTCTACGAAGTCTTCGCAATGTCGGATAATTGAAGGATGTGTGCATCGCAATTCTCGATCATGTTGAATCGATTTTCGTTATCTGTATTAAAAGATTTGTTGGGCAGACGGCTTAACGCATCTGCAATACCATTTTTGATGCCACATCTATGGACAAATTTAAAATTGTACCCATATACGAGGGCGGGTCAATAAGTCCGTGACTTTTTGAATTTCTGACCTCTTTACTGAAACAGCAACACTGCTCCTGTCAACAGGCATCTGTCAGTTGACTCCTGTCAAAATTTAAACTTGCTGCGTCAGTTAGTTTGTGTTTGACAGCTATTTTTATCAGACTACTCACTAATTTGAGCAGAAAATGGAAAAAAGTGAATTTCGTGTGCTTATTAAGCATTATTTCTTGCGAAAAAAAACCATTACCGAGACCAAAGAAGGCCAAGGTGGGTTTGTCAGCCAATAAAGTTATGGCGACTGTTTTTTGGGATGCACGCGGGATAATCCACATTGACTACCTTCAAAAGGGAAGAACAATCAATGGGGAATATTATGCCAACTTATTAGACCGATTCAATGACGATTTGAAAAAAAACGACCTCATTTGGCCAAGAAAAAAGTTCTTTTCCACCAAGACAATGCAAGGGTGCACACATGTGCAGTTGCCATGGCAAAAATCCATGAATTGGGCTATGAATTGCTCCCTCATCCACCCTATTCTCCAGATTTGGCACCGAGCGACTACTTCTTGTTCCCAAACCAGAAGAAATGGCTTGGTGGAAAAAGATTTGACTCCAATGATGAAGTCATCTCGCAAACAAAGGCCTATTTTGAGGACCTCGACAAATCATTTTTTTTGGAAGGGATAAAAAAATTGGAGAAGTGTTGGACAAAGTGTATAGAGCTCAAGGGAGACTACGTTGAAAAATAAAATTATTTTTTTATCAAAAAATCTGTGTTTTAATCCAAAAGCCACGGACTTATTGACCCGCCCTCGTAAATATATGATTAATCTCAACATTCTAGGCGAAAGCATAGCCGGAATTGGTTTTTCTGTGTTAAACAATCCGATAAAGGGTTTGTGATCGGTGAAGGTCGTATAACTACTTCCGTAAGGGAAGTTGTGAAATTTGTTTACCCCTGAGGTGATTACTGACTCACCTTTGTTGATTTGAGCATAATTTAGATCTGTAGACGTCGTCGTCCGTGAAAAATATGAAATAGGTCGTTTTTGACCATAAGGTGAGTTAAGCGTCAGGACTACTCCAATTCCGTACGGTGAGGCATCGCAAACTATTGAAATCGGTAACTTACCATCGTTGTTCATAAGAATTGAGAATGTTCGATGTTTCACTTTCATTTTGTATTTTTGTCCAGTAGTTTGAGAAGGAGCTTAGCATTTTAAAAATGAGTGGTAAAAGTTTAATAAACCCGGGAAAGTTCAAAGTTGCTTTTCGTCGTCTGGTGGCGTACTTTTCATCGGAAGGACGGATTCCACTGCTGTCAATAACGTGTCTGAAAAATGAGACTGGTGACAAAACGAACTGGCATTTATCACGTCGAAGTCGTAGTCCAGCACTACTTAACCATTGAAAAAATTCTTCGAGAATTTCAAGCAATTGTTGTGAAATATTGATGATGATCATAGTATACCACCACACCGGGTATTTCTGGCAGAGATTCTTGTACAAGCTTTTGAAAAAGGCCAGGTATAGCAGAAATTCCGGAGGGCAGCTTTTTAACATGATATGCACCATTGTGTGTGGAAATTGTGAGTATTTTCCACGTTTCTTCGTTTACAATCAGCTGTAGAAATGCTTGTGCTGAGTCAATTTTAGCAAGCCTCGCGCCCTTAGGAATGTTCGCAAGTGTATCATTCACTGCAGGAGTTTGTAAATCATATGGTGACAAGGCTTCGATTAAGGTGCACTTATGCTCACCAAAGATACGCACTGATCCTTCGGATACCAATTGTTTAGAAACCATTTGTTTTCTCTCTACAATTTTGGACTCTTACGATGAAAATTTTGCTTTAAACGGTTAAATAGACTCACGTAGTACACCTTATTTACTGTCTAGTCTGGTGAAAGAAATTCGGAGTTGACCACACTACGGCAATCAAAGAAAAGGGTCAACACAGCCTTAATTTTGGGTCGAGTCTGTAGTGGTTTGTTGCGTTTAGGCCCGTCTGAGAAGGGCCATTCCGATGATTGTTAATTTGTTTCGACGTTTCGACGCATATTCATAGACCCATGTCTCATCACTGATAACACACTCCTAATACCCGAAGAGTTAATTGGACCATATCGGACTTGTGTTTGAATTCCTTGAAGAATGACACACCCGAGCTATTCTAAGGTAAGCCTGGTTTTATGGTTA
The DNA here is from genome assembly GCA_928272305.1 of Volucella inflata. NCBI lineage: Eukaryota > Metazoa > Arthropoda > Insecta > Diptera > Syrphidae > Volucella > Volucella inflata. The sequence goes on along the minus strand of OV743718.1, from coordinate 24,637,068 downwards.
GTAAAAAACAACGTGATATTCCGTAGGTTCACTTCTGATTTGATCTTAATTTTTGAATCTGAGTACGTGGCCAACGAAGATGAATTTTCTGTCTTTTTTTGTTTTTTCCGACATTTTATCTCTTAATTACTCTATCGACTCATCACTTTGATTGAAAACCAGAAGATGCACCCTTTGGCAAACATCTGTTCTGTTCATGTAAGAACTATTTGAACAAGTCACCCACCAGCATCAGCACCAGCCATAGAATGAGAGAGATTCGCTTAAGTGCATAATGTTAATTACTTGCCTTTCTCTCTTAAGTATTCTTTTATTACGAAATTAGCAGATAGTGGACGTATCCTTACCCAAGGCTTTCCCTTTACCCTTATCCTGTATCCTTTATCCTTTATCCCTTATCCCTTATGCCTTATTCCTTACCCTTTCGTCTTCACTTAGTCGGCACCATTATCCTTTCCTTATCAAGTTCTTATTAAAATTGTTCCATGTAGAACCACCATAGACGGCGATGGAGGTCCTACCTTTTTGCTGGATTATTTCTTCTCCTAGCCGGGACTGGTTATGCTAAATAGCCGCAGGATATGCTGATAAGTTCACGAGACTTAACCTTAAATGAACCCCAATCCTTAACCAACTTAAGGAAATGAGAGAAAGAAACGAGTAAGAGAAGAAAGAAAAAAACATCTTCGATACAAAAAAAAAAGTGAAAATATGAGGTGGGAGGAATGGTAAAAAGTTTCCCATAAAAGGCTTTGGATAAGGAAACTCCTTTTTTTCATTTACCCTTGTCCCTACTCCTTGAGGTTTTTTTCTTTCTTTCTTTCTTATGTTGCTTTTCTTTTGGCATTTTTATGTAAATTAAGCTCATGACTTCGACAAACACATGCCTCCTTTAACGTCTCGTCACATGGCGGAGCGGAGAGGGTTTCTTTATGTAAGTTTTCCTTTTTTTTTACTCCCTCCTTTCTGATATCCTTCTTATAATTCATCGTGAAAAGGAAAAGAGAAAGCATAGGAGTAAGAGTGGCAGCAGCAGCCACATCGACTAGATCAAGGCAGAGACGAGACGAAAAACCAGTAGACTGAGAAGAACCATAACGAGTGAGGATATGCATACGGTTAAGTGTTTTGCAGTCTTGCCCACTTCCTCTTTAAGTTTTTCGATTCATTTTTTTTTTTTTTTTTTTTTTTTTTTTCAATTTCATTTAATACCATCGGAATAGGTTAAAGAGGGCGGAGTGGTTAAAAAGCCGGTAAGGGTAAGATTTTAGCCTTTTGCAATATCAAAACGTAGCTACGTACTATACAATGTAGCCTCTTAGCGTTCATATCATAAACCAATTTCCTCTGGGAACTCAATATGAAAAGCGATGCTCGTATGTTTGTTTGCCGACTGGATGCCGTTACCGGGTTGCTGCATGATTTTTTTAAAGGCAAAATTGAAATTATCCCCTTTTTGAACGTGTTTCGCGGTACTGGTTACTGGAGACGACAAGCGAATGGCGAAAGCCATTCCATCAAATCATCCACATACTAGCAGCAGCAGCGACGCGCAACAAAATTTATTTTTATTCCATCAATGTGTAGAACTTGGTGGGGTGTTGGCGGTTCGGAGAATTGATGAGAAGAGGATAAGCAGCAGTTAGTGGATAACCCAAGTAGTAAATGAGTTTCAGTATATTTGTACATACATTGTCGATGATTGCATGAAGAAACACTGGGTATAAATATATTGAAGCTAGAAGTGGTGTACTGTACCCTGTAAGAGTTAAGATGGTTTTGAAATCTTGCTTTTAAAAACTGTTTTGTTTCATTTGCTGACTCATTTCCAATAACCCCTCCGCAACAATATTCAAAATAGCTTAAGGGGGAGCAGGTTTTTAAAAAATGTACGTGGTACAATCGCCCTTCCATTCTCTTTGATCTTCGGTGACCGAAGTGTTCACAAATTCTGTATAAAACGGAACCTTCTAGCTCACCTAGGATTATTGTTCGCTTCTCTCCCGGTCTGACTGTTTGGTAACTGTAACCATTAACTTACTAAATTTCGCCATAACGTCCGAAGCCTAGGTTGAAATAGAACTGATTGTGAACAATCAACGTCGGATATAGTCTGACTGTTTAAATATAACTTAACCAACAGCCATTAGGAAGACAAGCTAGGCAAAACACAATACGTAGAGCGGACAAAACTCTTAAAATGGAGTCAGAAGAAGTTCCATTGATACCCTCATTTAAACTTGTTCGACAGCATCTAGCTAGGTCATCGAAACCTTTGAGTCAAGTGTCATTCTGAACCAAATAATATAATTAACTTAAATAAGCGCCGCTACAATCCGAGGCAAACCTAGCTCTCCACTAACAAGCCTCAACATTTAGACCGGTCCTTAGCTAACTACCTGAATAAGGTCTCCCTCCCTTCGGATAAAATTCGAAGACTCTGCCCCCAGAAGCATTTGTGTGCATTCGCTCTACATGTTCTAGCCATTTTAGGCATCTTTTGCGCAGTTTTTGATGAGGTCGATGTCGCTGTACTGCTAGTATCCGAGGCAACATGAAAAGTTCTTGGTCTGACGCAGAGATGGCATTCCTGTCACCAAAAATCTTGCCTGGGTACACGTGTCTTTGGTTCGTATGAAAAGTTTCAACTTGTCCTCTGAACTAGCTTGTAAACGTTTTTTTGCAGTAAACGTCTTCGATTTGGTTGATTAACCCCTAAGGAAATTCATGTCAAATTGACAAAAGATTACGGGGACCCTCCTTTTTTCATGTCAACCATTTAATTTAAACGTGGCCGCAAGTCATACTCATACCCGAAGCAATCGAAAAAGTGCATAATATCGTGTTGGGCGTGAAGGTAAGTGAGATAACTAAGCCTGTGGCGATGTCAGAGGAAAGGGTGAGAAACATCTTGCACCAATACCTAGGACTGCGAAAGCTCTGGGTAAGACGGGTGCGGCATTTGCTGAATACCAATCAAAAGCAAATACGCAGACGATTTTCACAGCAATCTTTGGAGTGAATTAATAGGGTTCCGACCGATTTTGTGCTACGATTTCTCACCATGGATGATACATCAGTCCCCTATTATACGCAAGAAACGAAACAGCAGACGAAGCAGTGGGTGAAAGCCGGTCGTTCGGAGCCAAAGGAAACTGCTTTATTTTGACACACTCAGATATCTATCTGTTCCCGAACTTGAAGAAAAGTGTTTATGAGAAGCGCTTCGCATCCAATAAAGAAGTCGAAGGGGCCATAGATGAAAATTTTCACAACCTTCCAGACTCTGACTTCCGGGAAGGAATTCTGATGTTAGAGAAACGCTGGACCAAGTGTGTCGAAGTCAAGGGAGATAATGTAGAAAAATAAAATCGCAGTATTTCGTTGTCAGGCCGAAAAGTTTTCACCTTACCCCCGTAGTTCGTCGTATAATCATGTTCTCGCAAACAGAACCGAATATTTAATGAAGAATTTTTCTTTCAAAACATCTGTGGATGTCTCTCCATCCGAACGAGTCCATGCTCCTAAGCAAGGTCATAGGTATATAAAGTCTTCTAAGTTTTTCGGGAGAATGCCCAACTACTCAGTTGCTTCTTTAACCAAAAAAACAGCGATTGTCAAACGTGATTCTTCGTTGGTAGCAAAACCATTACTACCTCGAAATTATAGCTGTCGACTGTGGTCTAATTTGTCGAAATTATGTCCCCCTCTTTGTTGACAGCATATATTCAGATTTCCCATCATTTGCCGCTAAACATACTTTATAAGCTCCTCTTTCACAACTAGCGACCTCACCGATGACAGCCCGCTCTGTTCCCTAAACATGTCGAAATCATCGGGGCACGCTATTAATTTTAAAGAATTTTTATGATTATGCCTACGGTGTTCGCTTCTGAATTTTTTCAGGTATTATCTGTATAGTATCACATGATAGCGAGCCACCTCGTCTAAAAACTTTTTTGACATCAAAGATATCAGTAAAGTCGTTACCGACTCGAACCCTCGCTCTCAGTTTTCATTCTGCACCGACGGTCGAACTTGTCAGGGATACCAAAACTAGACATGCCTTTATATAGACGGTCTCTATAAATACTGTCATATGCTGCCTTGAATTCTATGATGCCGAAGTGTGAAGATTTGGTCGTTTGTAGACTTACCTGGTCTGAAACCGAACTGATAGGTGCCAATCAGGTTGTTGACGAAATGTTTCAGACATTCACACAATATGGGAGATAGCATCTTGGAAGCGATGTTGAGAGGACCTTTACCTCTTTAGTTTGTGCAGTTATTGGGGTCTTTTTTATGAATACTGAAATTCCGTTCATTAGACATTCACTCTTCTGGCCAGATTTGATAAATGAGTAAGTGTATTCTCTGTAAAAAAAAGTTATTTCCAGCTGATTTAAATACCTCGGCCGGTAAGCCGACGTTCGGTTTGAACTGCTTTCTTTGATTTCAGGTTGAATATTGCTATCCTTACTTAATTTTATTCAGGTGGAAATATTGACTTTAATCGCCTTTTTTCCATATCCCCAGCACACACTGTGGCTTTACTTATATGTCTCCCTGGTCGTCTCTACCATCTTCTGCATGGATCTTCCTGCTTTGACACGTTCTTATCACCTGTTCGTAAAACTTCCGATGCTATTCTTAGACTACACCTTCTCAATGTCTGTGATCACACGACTCACGTGCTTGCTTTTCTTCTTCTCCATAAGCTGATTTTCTTCCCATCTCCACAGCTCGTAAAGCTTACGAGCGCCTGTCTACAACGCCCCTACATATGCTTCTTGTTAAGCTGCGTGTGCTTGTTGCCATTGTTCATCAAACCAGAGAATTCTTGGTGGTCGTCCAGCGAAACGCAGCACAGCTGTGGAGTCTCTGATGGCACTTTGGTAGCGACGCCATAGGTCTTCGGTACTAAATGCTGCCGGCATATGATTTGTTGAAAGATTTTGGGAGAGACATTCGGCGACGTTTACGGCGGTCTGTTATGATTGCAACTTTTCTACGTTATACCTTCCCGCAGTGCTTTTTCTTTGTTGTAGCGCTTGGGAAATTTGCATTCGTACCTTGGCCTTATCAAGGTGATGGTCCGAGTCAATGTTGGCTGCCCGACGCAAAGTCAACAAGACTTGGTTCGGTGCCAGATGTATTATCGTGTAGGCTATGCTTACCAACTGTCCTACTAAAGAAGTCCTCCTTTCTCATCCTAGCGCGTAGTACCATTTTCTTCGTCATACTCCGGACATTGCTCATATGTGAATGTCTTGTCGAAGAGCTCGTTAAAGCATTATTTGGTGGCGTCATCCTTATCTTTTGTGGAGACATAGGTACATATATGGCTTATGTTGGTGAATAAAGGCTGAATGCGGTCACGTGTCTGACTCTCAAGACTTCTTGCCTAGGTCTACCTCATCTAGGGAATTCGCATCCGTCTTAGAGCTGATTTCTTTCCATATAACAATCACATAAGTATAAATCACAGTTGTTAATCATCGTTATATCCAGCACAAGCCATTGCACTTCCTGGATATCCGTGAAATCTGCCAGACAGCAGTCAAGGTTGCGTATGCCTCCTTTAAAATACCTAATCTCGTATAAACAAAGAAGATTTATTTACATTATTGCAGAGCGTTAACATTTAAGAAAAACCCTGCAAAATTTATTTTATGTTCTTTGATTATCACTGTAATTTTGGACTAAAATAGTGTTCTGGGAAAAGTTACTTCTTTGCTCAATAACCGCCTGTGAACGCTTGAGTAATACACTCTGTACATTAGCGTTCATTTGGATTGCAGTTTGCAATATTAAAATTGCGTTTTTCATTTTACTTTTTTCTCGCTTTCGAATGTTTACGGTTTCAGCATTCTCCTGATCGTTCGTATCAGCAGCGCGAATAATTGTTTCCGAAATTGGTTCGGGATCAGGTTCTTCTGTGGCTATGATCCGTCATCGATTTCAATATAATCTTTCAAATTCACGCCTCCAACATTATAGTCTGTTTGCATTAGTCTGTTCCAGATCCTCTCGATGTCATTGGTGTCTTCGGTTGCACATCTCATTAAATTTAGCGAAATTTTATCTTCACCGTCTCAGATCTCAGAATGATATTTTGTAGTCGTCCTTTTTGGTTTCCGAAACCCTAAAAATCTTGGCACGCATGTATACGGTGCTTGTAGTGCCGACGCTTGTCGGCTGAAATATTGTGTCAGGAGGGGAATACTCATGTTTAATGTTTACATGTTTTATGTGAGCTGGATAGTTATCTGGGAAGACTAGGAACGATACCTTTCCCTTAGATATTCCATATTATATATATTTCATGTCACTCTTTTTTTCACTGTGTTTGCCCCAAAAACATTTTTCCCCTTTAAAGGCCAAAGCACGGATTCTGCGACAACCTCAGGGAGCTGGGAGCTGTTGTTTCCATTCATCGACTTTTGATTTATTAACAGAAGCACTTTCACCGGATAAAACTTTGCCACAAATATTATGCTTGGTTTTAAGTCTGCTGAGCCAACCAAATTTGCCTTGAAATAAAGAAAACCGAGATCGTTTGTTAATTGAAGAGCTTGTTTTTTAACATTAAGCCACTAACTGGTAAATTATTACCACGCGCACTTTGGAAACATTTTTAACCGACTTTGTCAACGTATTTATATTCAGACACCTTCTTGCGCTTTACCTGGCCACTAGCTAGTACTAGTAGAACTACTATATCAAAACTTTAATTGTTTAATCTGAGCCCATATCGACGAAAGAGCAATGCTGGGAATACCATAATCTTTAGGAACCAACCATGGAGTTAGCTTTGGGAACAATGTAGTTAATACGACTTGAAAACAAAGAAGAAAATTGTAAGGAAAGCCCACAATTCCCAACGATCGTCCCCTTAACTTTTGTCTGCAAGAAAACTAACGACCCCCCTTAAATGTATTCTACGGAAAATTGTACCCTCTACTTGGCGGTTACTAGTTGAGCTCTCCTTAATTGTCTCCTAAAAGCGTCCTGGGTCCGAGGGTACTCGTATAATACTCCAAGAACCCCGTGACTGTGGCGGGCAGTATTATCCCCCTGACCAACCGCGAGGTTCATATAGGAGAGACCTCAAGCAGGTAGGGAGCAGATAAGTACCCCTTTTCCTATTTGCATACATACATATGTACGAGGGCGGGTCAATAAGTCCGTGACTTTTGGATTAAAACACAGATTTTTTGATAAAAAAATAATTTTATTTTTCAACGTAGTCTCCCTTGAGCTCTATACACTTTGTCCAACGCTTCTCCAATTTTTTTATCCCTTCCAAAAAAAATGATTTGTCGAGGTCCTCAAAATAGGCCTTTGTTTGCGAGATGACTTCATCATTGGAGTCAAATCTTTTTCCACCAAGCCATTTCTTCTGGTTTGGGAACAAGAAGTAGTCGCTCGGTGCCAAATCTGGAGAATAGGGTGGATGAGGGAGCAATTCATAGCCCAATTCATGGATTTTTGCCATGGCAACTGCACATGTGTGCACCCTTGCATTGCCTTGGTGGAAAAGAACTTTTTTCTTGGCCAAATGAGGTCGTTTTTTTTCAAATCGTCATTAAATCGGTCCAATAAGTTGGCATAATATTCCCCATTGATTGTTCTTCCCTTTTGAAGGTAGTCAATGTGGATTATCCCGCGTGCATCCCAAAAAACAGTCGCCATAACTTTATTGGCTGACAAACCCACATTGGCCTTCTTAAGCGCCGATTCACCCTTAGAAACCTCTGGTTCTCTGGTGTGTTGTGATGGATCCATGTTTCGTCCACGGTTACAAAACGGCGCAAAAACTCCTCCATATTGCGATTAAACAACGCCAAACCTTCCTGTGAAGTTGTTACACGATTGCGTTTGTGGTCGACTGTGAGCAAACGCGGCACCCATCTTGCGGAAAGCTTTCTCATGCCCAAGTGATCATTCAAAATTGAAACCACTGAGCCATGCGAGATCCCTACGGCTTCCACAATCTCTCGCACTTTCAATCTTCGGTCGGCCAACACCATATCGTGAATTTTTTCGATTGTTTCGGGTGTAGAGACCTCAACTGGGCGTCCAGGACGTTCGGCATCTTCAGTGCTTGTACGGCCACAACGAAATTCAGTAAACCACTTTTTTACCATTGAAATCGATGGTGCAGAGTCCCCATAGTATTTATCAAGCTTAGCCTTGGTCTCGGTAATGGTTTTTTTTCGCAAGAAATAATGCTTAATAAGCACACGAAATTCACTTTTTTCCATTTTCTCCTCAAATTAGTGAGTAGTCCGATAAAAATAGCTGTCAAACACAAACTAACTGACGCAGCAAGTTTAAATTTTGACAGGAGTCAACTGACAGATGCCTGTTGACAGGAGCAGTGTTGCTGTTTCAGTAAAGAGGTCAGAAATTTAAAAAGTCACGGACTTATTGACCCGCCCTCGTATATGTATTTATATTGTTGTGTGACACTCCCCCTCGTTGGGATTTATTGATTATTGTTGTGCGACCCCGTAAGGCTCCTTACCCCTGTGCGACAATCGCCGTAAGGCTTAAGTGGTTACTCTTTAAACGTATCGCTACCCCGTTGACCCCAAGTGAGTCATTAAAGATATTGTGTGATCGTACGAAGTCGGGAGTCTTCCGTTGACCATTGCCTTAGTTTCGCTTGTTAAATTTACTGGTGTGAGCGACCCCTTTGAAGCCACAAATTGTTTTATTTTGAGTTATCCAAACATACGTGCACGGCTTGTCATCCCCTAATCTAAAGATACTTATTCTTTATCACCAGCTTTCTTTCCTCTCCATGTTAAGCATCAGACAAGATTTCAGTAGTTAGAAGTTCAAGCCGATTTTTTACTAATTTTTCTAATAGCTTGCAGATTGTCCTATAGTTTTCAATATCATTCTTTGGTCCCGACTTATGGACAGAAACCGAATAAAAAGTTTTCCATTCATTGAGGAAGACGCCTTAATGCAGAGATGCGTTAAATATTTTTGGCAACGGTGAACAAAGTGAGTAAAAGCATAGCTTTATTACGATGGCAGGAATTTCATCTACTCCGGACTTATAACAAGGCTTGAGTGACTCGTATGTGCAATATCAACCCGTGAATTATAAATAAATTAAAGACGAAATAAGATTGGATATAGTCTCGGTGTCAGATGATTACTATGCCTATCGAATGAAAGTTACTTCTTCGGGATTTGATTCCGAAGACAACTTCTTAGTTTTTGAGCCACTTCACTAAAGCTGCCAGCTTCCTTAGGGCTTATTAACAGTGTGTTTAGGGAACAACAATACCTTCGAGTGGACTTGCAGTTATTAAGAATCAATGACGGTATTTTGTGGCGTTGTCCGTTGCTGTTTTTTGTTCACCTTTTAGTGTCAACGGCTTGTCGCCTAAACGGTGTTATTAAACGTAATCAATGGCTCAGCCCAGAATCGAATAGCTGAACTTTTTAAATTTTGTCTGACAGCTGGAGTAATTGCGCTTCTCACATACAATTTAAAAAAATTCCGGAATTGATTTGCTCCTATAATTGTGCTAATGTTGGGTATATTTGGTTAAATCAGATCTCTAATTGTCATCACTTTTTTCAGAGAAGAAGACGAGAACGTATTGACGTCACCATTTGATCGCAGAAGCGAAAAGGAACGGATCACACTTAATGGCGAGAGAAATGCTGTGCAATACACTTTCCTCATAGTATATATGGTTGATAACACTGTCGAACGGCTTTCACAACTTCTAATCTGCACAAACTTCTCAAGAACTTTCTGCACACATTATTCACCAAGTTAAGTATGGGCACTACGCCAAGGCCTTACCGTTCACAAGGACCACCAACGGTTTCATGTCCAGGCTCATCAATATGATTGAATTTTGAAACTCTACATAGCCAGAACTAGGAAGAGTCCAAAATACTCAAAATAACCAAGCTATACGATTGCAAGGATATAAAGAACAATTTAAATGCCAAATATCTTGACCATGAGTTCTGGTATTAACCTGTTCTACACATAGACATGTACTACTAATTGTACCATCATTTCAGCCAAACACATTCTACACACCCTATTAAAGTAAATTAACAAACAAAGGAACATAAAACAAGAAAACACAACAGACCGCTACAGGATTATGCTCGTTCTTATACATGAAAATATCCTTAATACGATTCCCATACATCAAAATATATTGTGTGTAAGAAACATAATAATCTTTCGGTATGTGAACATCCTAAAGTACCTCCATCCTCAAATCCCAAACCACCTCCAACATCCGCATACACTTATATATCACTCCTTCTTCAGCATTCCACTTTTGAAAAACTCCTTCAGGATCATCAACAACAACGATGATGATGTTACCACGGAGGGAAAAAAAAATCCCCGCCATTGCACGAACCCAGATACCACAAAACTCATTTAAAAGGTTCTTCTGCCAAAGGATGACAGGATATGCGAAGAGCACGGCAAAGTAGAGCAATATTCTATAGACTCATTCCAATGCACAATCCTAAGAAGCCAACACTGAAACACATTAACTTTTAAGAAGTGTTTATAGTCATTAAAATTTATCCTTAGAACTACATAGTTGACTTTCGGTTGACTAACTGCCCACAAGGGAGCCAATGCTGTAGCTTAACTTCGAGCTGGAACAGAAAATGAAGAAAACGCAGAAAACTCAGAAAGATGCTGCCCTTGGTGATTTGTTTTCCTCACCGGAAAGCCATAAAAGAATGCAGAATGAAGTCAAGGCAGATGGAGGCAAAGCGTAGTCTACTTTTCTGCATATTATCCGTTTTATTGCGCCAAAGTCAGTCCTTTGAAACCCCCGCTGCTAGCGAAGCCGCCAGGCCCATGGATGAACTTTCACCCATTAAAAATGGCAAAAGTTTTGCCGCTAGAGCAACTAGAAAAGTTCAACCAGGTGCTGGTAAGAGGAGTTTCTCCACTGATGGGTGGGAGGGAAAAAGTAACTTTCCAAAGAGATTCCTACGCGCGAAATGTATCTGTACGAACATTCTTTTTCTTGACGGCACACGATATTAGCGTTAAAGTGTAATCTCTGCCATACAGCAAGGGCAAGGGTGCAGAACTACAGATGGCCCTTGTTGCTTAAACAGATTGGCCTCGATTTATGTTTGTTTGCAACGCTGGCCTTAATAATATTCATTGTTGCAAGTGCATGCACAGAAAATGTGCACTCGGAAACAAACTTTTTCCCGGTCAAACGAACTTACCGGCTCAACGAGGGGCAGAAGTTTTTGAGAAGTGTTGCTATCTTGGATGCAATTACCTAATTTATGTTTTGTCTCAAAAAATAACCCGAGGGGATATCTTTCATGTAAGATAGATTGACTTTCAATCGGCTTTTGCAGGATTTGAATATTTGTGAGTTATCGTTGGCTTGATAGCACCTTAATCGCAGGATAAAGTCGTCCAAAACGGAGCTTTTTTACGAGGCTTATTGACTTACTCCAGGTCCTGTCAAAACTATGCGTACTTCATGATGATACGAAGAGTTTGTTGCATTTTCCACTCTAGTCTGTCATATTCGTTATGATCGTACCACGGACAAAACCATTGCGAGTATCAGCTATTGATTGATTCACGTCTGAAACTAACCACTCACTTTCGAGGTGGCACTCCAAAATCCAGATCAAAAGGGACTTGAAAAACGTGGGAGTTGTGCTCGAAATCAGACTAAGTCTTAAAGCCCATGCCGGACAAAAGCCATCGCTGAAGGTAGCACCATTCTATTGGATTTTTCTCAATATCAGTGACTCTGGATGTGCCTGCTGTCCACAGTGTCGAATTCGGTACCTTTACTCTGATTTGGTACAGACGAGTGCACTAGCGGTGAAATAGTAAAAAAAAACTCGGTAATCAGCTTTCTGGAGTCAGAATTATCAACGACTTTTGAACAATTTGTTTTAGCCAAAATGATCCCTGTCGACATTTTTGGAAAAGACATGCAGAAGGTGTACTGTAGGCAGCTCTCGATCCGACAAGAGGCCAAAAATGATGAAAGAAAAACAAAAGGCAGCATATGGTAATGCAGGTGATATAACTCCACAAAAGACAGGTGAACTCACCGTCATCGAATCATGGACAAACTGAGCAAGAGCACTGTTGTTTTACGCGCACTGCGAAATATCTCCAAAGCACCTCCATGTGTCTGGTATGTCTAAATGAGAAAAATAGTTCGTAGCTAGCGGTGTTTAACTTCAGAAGTCTTGCTAGGGCAGAGCAATACATCGATAACATCTTCAGATTCTAACGCCTAACGGTTATTGGTCTTTTCGAGTGGCAGGACCACAGATAACATAAGTTCTAGGTGGTGAGACCCCAAGATCAGTAAGCGTTTCCAGATCGGACTCGACTTATACTGAGGATGGAATCTATGCCCCCAACACTGTTTCCGAATGGGTGTCAAAGGAATTGACATTACTCCCATGGATGTACGAGCATTTCGTGAAATTAAGTTCATCGTGACAGGTGTTAATGTCGTGCAGAGGACAGAACAAACCGGCTAAGACCACAGGACCTTGTAGGTCACGTGACTAGGTCCGAACTCGACTCTTTGACAAGATATAGGCGTCGGAGAATACGCCATTATTATGAACAAACCCCGTCTGACAGTACGTGATTCAGTACATAAGCTTGAACTCCTAAAGGATTATAACCCGCTAAGCGTATAGTATATTTCACTAGTTTGGACTACAAGTATGTGTGAAGTTTCCACATTCATTGTAGCAAAACATGGAAAACCAAATACGTGTATCTAGATGCCGCCAAAAAGAAAGTATAAACAAGACGGCAATTAAGTAATAAGAAACTGAATATAGACCCCGAACAGCCCTAACCATGCTCTATGGTGCCCGCTACTCTAACTAAAGTGATGAAGATTTCTGTATGGGCACATCGTCTTGATCGGAAAACTGATCATCAGTCATTTAAAATGACTAGGAACGCATTAATGTGTATTTGAACGCTCTGGCCAACTAGTTTTCTCTTTTAACCCATAACCACGCTAAGTAAGCCCTCAAAGGATATTGCATTGGCTAATGCAATGGGAGTAAGTAAGGGAGTACATTTAATTCCTAGAATAACTTCCTTCGACAGTGTAGGCACAAAGGGGTTAAAAAAATGCTTCCCTTGTTATGTTTAATGGTATATAACATCAGTACATTGGCGGGTAAAAGCCTCGAACTAGAAAACGTATTAAGGCAACGTAGAATCAATATAAAATGCATTCAAAATGCAATACATCAGAAACAGGGACTACTTTTTAATGAAAGCGGTTTCGAACGTTTAGAATGTAGTTCTTTAAAAGAGAATAAAATCTTTAAAATACCCTCTCAAATGCTGAAGTCTTTAACAACTAAAATATCAAAAACCTGCGAGCGTGCAATTGCAAATTGAGCCGTGAACTTTTCGGCTACACAAATGGGAAATTTCGTTTTCAGATCTCTAACAGCACTGATCCATTGGAGGAGGAAAATCAGCAAAAAAATATGCACCCTGCTTGAAAAACAAAGTCACGCATAAAGTAATAACCGCTAAGCAGGTTCCTTTGTTACCTATCACAAGGACACAATGCCCATCTCACACTGTTTCCACTACACTGTGCTCTCAGCTAGTCTGTTTCGTTTTTTCTACCCTCTTGGGCACTAGCTGACTTTTATTAATTAACACGGATTAAGCACTTTTAGATGGACGACGTTCTCTTTTAGTATCCTGTCCTTAACAAGGATTACACAATTACTCTGAACTGTAATTACGTTCCTTTCAATTTGCAAGTTATACCCATTCCTTCTCTTTGTCTCTGTCTAGGGGGTTTATAGATAGTAGATACCCACAAGCATTTTATTTAGATCTTGAGCTCTTGAGACCTTACAAGGGGTTCATAAGCTTACAGAGAGCGGAAGTGTATGAAAGAAAAGTGATACGAGTCCTTCAATAGTATAACAAGGGGCATAATCGATTACAATCAATGTCTACAATTGCTGCCTATTTCTAAACGACACACACATATACCCACACCATCAGCGCTTGAATTGAAAAGGGGTTTACTTATGGATGCAAACTACTCGTAAGCTATGGCCTAACCCGATGCATGTGATTTAAGGACCGAAGCAAAACTTTCAGAAAAAGGACTTACAAAACTCCGACAGATACGAGTAGGGAACGGGGGCGATGCAAAAGGTATAACACCAGATTAAGGCAATTCACTTTGAATTTTAGATACGATTGTTACGACTGCATGAATCCTTGCCATGTTAAAGGATGCTTTCCTTGATACATCAGCCAACCAATAAAATTCCTAGAACTACTGGATTGTAAATCCTGTGAGTTGATGAAGCCTAAAATGTTGGAAAATATTTTCTACACTCCTTATGTTGTTACTGTTAAGTGCATAACGATTACAATTTGACAAGTCCATCGTTGAGTTGTACGAATACTCTGGATTGTGTTGTATTCATATTGAAAGTTGAAGGGAAAATTGCCAATCGATAGAAACTTATAGAAAGATATTACACAAGAAGGTTGTTACTAAAGATGCTTGTAAGGGGTTCTGATTCAAATGGTATTTAGAAGATGAAATGGTGATCTCTTGTTACTGATTAAATTGATATGTGTAAAAGAGAATGAGATTGAAACAGTAAAGACGATAAATAGTGGACTTTCATTTTGTATATCTCTTAAAAAACAGTGTAAACATGCCTTTCTACAAAAGGATTCCTATCCTGGATTTGTAAATGAGTATTTCATTTCGGCTATCTCATACGGTACAAACAGTTGTAGTTTATTAAACGTACTCATCCATAAAGTTGTGAAGCTGCAAATATTAAAAAAGGTAGACAGAATCAACAGCATCCGTCATATCACTGTTGGACTTGTTTAGGTGAGGTATAGACAAACTGTAATAAATCTACTAAGATACTTCGTAAACGATTAACAACATATCTTGTTCCGCTTTAAATAAAAGCGGGATAAACGGGATCTTCGGGACCGAAGATCGCCCAAACAATTTTTCTCTCGAAGCAGCCAAGAATACCCTCATCCATTTTTGATAATGTCCATGCCTCTACGCCATAGAGAAGGATCGGGATTACTAAGGTCTTATAAAGGGTGACTTTTGTTGTCCGAGAGAAGGCTTTGCTACTCAATTGCCTTCTAAGCCCAAAGAAACAGCGGTTGACAAGACTTATTCTTCGCTTCATCTCAGCGCTGGTGTCGTTGTCTGTATTTATAGCGGAGCCTAGGTAGACAAAGTCCTTAACTACCTCAAAGTTATATCTGTCGAGGGTGACGTTCTGCCCGAGACCTCGGTGTTGGTTGTACTTGGTCTTGCCCTCATTGACCGCTAAACCCATTTTCCCGCTTCCGTCTCAATACTCGCGAAAGCGCTGCTTTCTCCCGACTATGTCAATATCGTCGGCGATAGTGCCTCTTGTATTTGCACGTGAGTTTTGCACTATTCTTTCTAGTACGATGTTGCAAAAATCGCATGACAGCGCATCGCCTTGTCTTAATCCTTTCTGGACATCAAAGGTCTTGGTGAGATCTTTACCGACCTTGATGTAGCAGCGTGCATTCTTCATCGTCATCCTGCACAGACGGACGAATTTGTCAGGGATGCCAAAACTAGACATTGCTCTGTATAGCTTGTCTCTATAGATGCTCTTATACGCGGCCTTAAAATCGATACATAAATAGGTGGTGTGTATCTGAAGCTCAAGGGTCTTCTCCAAGATGTGCCGTAGTGTGAATATCTGGTCGATGGTGGACTCTCCTGGCCTGCAGCCACACTGATATGGACCTATCAGGTTGATGACTAACGACTTCATGCGTTCACACAATATGGCGGATAAGATATACTCGTAGCTATCTTCACTTCATACAGGTCGGGTGGACGGAATTGTTGGTCATCATCATCCAGGTTGAAAGGTTGATTCTGCCAGACAGCGGTATTTAGTTCGGCATCGCCGTTATACAGTCTGCAGAAATTGTCTTTCCAAATCCTCAGCATTGACTGCGATTCTACTACGATGTTCCCTTGTTCATCTACAGCCTTCGGTTCGGGGTTTAAACTTCCGAACCTCATTCCTGGACTAGCATCTGTCAATTTCCTCGATCGCGCGCTTCTCATGCTCTTTCTTCTTCCTCCTGAGAAGCCGGCGTTCGTCTCTCCTCTTCCTCTCATAGAGCTCATGAGCAGCTCTGGTCTTTCTAAGCGGCGCCGCGTTATATGCATCTTGCTTAGCTGCATGTGCTTGCTTCGTTGTGGTAGACGAGTGAAACCCAGCAAATCAGAAGCGGTATCTCTGATGGCATTTTGGCAGTGTTTCCAATGGTCTTCGATGCTTGATGCTTGGACCTCTTAAGAGATTAAGAGACACTCGATCGGAAAAGGACTTGGCGATCTCTTGCGATTGTAGCCTTCTTACGTCGAATTTTCTCACAGCATTAGTTTGTCTTGGCGTAGTGAGAAACTTAAGATCCAATAAAATCTGAACAGAAATCTATAGAGATGAGGAGGGATGCATGGTAATAAAGTTACAGCTTTCAGGAAGGATGTACCTGGGCAATGCCAGTCTCAATGTTCGGCCACAATAAGGATGCACTAGCTACTTTACCTTCCTGGTCAACTATCTAAGGTAGCGACAGATGACTTGATAGAGAATATGGTAATACAACAGTCCGTCTTTGACTTAAACCTCAGCTAAAAATGGTCTTCACGATGCTCGATTTTTCACTAGCTGCCTCTAGCTTTGCACGCTCTGAAAACCTTTTCCGATTGCGATCGCCACCTGAGTCGGGGTTTTCTTCTTCTTCGTTATTCCTTGGGAGCGGATTCAAATAATTTTTGGTGAGAAACATTGGTGTGCATCTGTTTAACTTCAGCTATCTGAAAAAGTTGATGCCACCGTACTTTTTAAAGTCCATGCCTCTGCGCCATAGAGCAGGACTGGGATTATTAAGGTTTATAAAAAGAGACTTTTGTTGTTCGAGAGAAGGCTTTACTAGTCATTTGCTGTCTTAGCCCAAGAAAGCACCGATTGGCAGGAATTATTATTAGTTTGATCTCAGTGTTGGTGTCCTTGTCTAAAATGATAGCGAAGCCTAAGTAGACATCATTATCAACCTTGATGGAGCAGGGTGGATTCTTCATCGTCATCCTGGACGAACAAGTTTGGCACGAATAGCAAGCCTTGATGTTGCTCTATATAGCTCGTCTCTATAGATGCTGTCATACGCGGTGGTGTGTATCTATGTAAGGCTCACGGATTTTCTCCAAGATCTGGCGTAGTGTGAACATATGGTCGATGGTGGACTATCCAAGCCTGATCAATGCTAAGGTTTCATTCTTCGGAGATACCTTACTATATTTTACAGAAGAGTTGGTGTATACTCTTTACCAACAGCTTTATTTTACTTAAGCTCAGATATGGCTATAACTACTATATTCATGTTGGGGAAAAGTTCGTCCACATCGTCCAGGTTCATCATCGCAGTTTCACAGCTTACAGAAGTGCTCTTTTCCAATCCTCAGCATCGACTGCTCGGTTATTTTACATAACTCAATACTGATATTGCTTACATCACTATAAACATCATCCAGGCAATTAGGTACACACAAGCACTTCATTCTAGAACCAGGCCCAACAGCGAACAACTAATCTTCTTTTCTAGAACTCTACTGTAAACGAAATGCATGTAACAAATCTCGATGCAGTAACGATGGAAGCTTTTCAGAACCCTTCCATTTCAACTCTCTTATTCCAGATGCGAGTACAAACTATCAACTCATATGCACAGAGTTAATCTTTTTCCAAAATCCTAATCCTGATCCGAATCGGATTGTATCTTCGTCATTATTATCAGCAGTGTATCCAAAGTATCGAAAGAGGTGTATCAATAGCATTACGAGCATCACACAGCTATCCAACATAAGGAATACAGTTGTATCCATAAATAAAAGATCTAGGTAAATCGTACATACATGTATGGCATACATACATATTGTACATACTCGTTGTTTTATCAATACAACAACAATTACGTGCTCATCTGGTAATAAGTGATCACGTTGTAAAGTTGGGGATCCCAGTATCAAAGCCTAAGCCGATTCAAGGCTCCATCGACTGAACATATACACGAACTAGATTGCGCATTCAATCATCTCCTAGCTGGAGCAGGAGCTAGTTAAAGCACATCAGAGCAGTTGTCAGGAAGGAAATGATGAGAAAACGATGAGGAAAATAATTCTCAAAGACGAAGACGTATTCGATTATGTACTAATGTAACACACGAAGTCGACCAGGGGAAAGGTTCTAGCAGGAGTAAGGGAGAAACAAGAATTATGAGGAGTAGATACTCTAAGTACCATAAGCATTGTTGCAGTAAATTTTCTGTTGCAAGGAATTTTCCCGATGAATTCATTCATTTCCACATTTATAATGCTCTCACTGCCGTCTCTACTACCACTGCCGCATCCTCATTCGGAATTTACTTATCCTCGTATCCTGTATTCTGCATTGAGTATCCTTTATCCCTGCATCGAGTACGAGACTTTTCTAAATGTTGCAAGCCATACACAACCAGCTCGAGCATTGTTTTTTGATATGTGAGTGTGTAAAGGCAGAGCCGGTACAAACGGAAGACGGCAAAGCAAATCAGATGAGTGCATCTTGAACTGCATTTCATTTGAATGAGCGAGCAAAGGGGCGGTTGGTTGGATTTAGGCAAGGGATATCCCGAGCTACCGGAGTTATTGGGTTTATTATCATTATGAGGATTTTGATATTCGCATTTGTAAATCAAATTGGAATGCATTCACATGCGATTGGAGAATAAAAAAAAAGTTAAGCTGTAGCGCTATGGCGAGGATTTACGAGTCTCTGTGGCTTAAAGGATTCAGATGGGAGTTAAAATTACTCGTTGGACTCTTAATGTTCACTGTGTTGCTTCTGGTTGGATATCTCCTAAGTAGATTGTGGTGAATTGGTTTCTAAATAGAAAATGAGTTTTGTTGCCTGATATTAACATTGACGAGAAGTTGTTTGTATTTGAAAAGAGGGGCCATGTCGAAATTAGATTCGCCAAGTAGAAGCATCCGTTTGATGTTTCCGGTAATTACTTTTTGGGAAAAGTCTAAATATGATATTCTGTTGAAGCACTGTGAATTAGGAATGAGCAGATAAAAACTGTATTCAGTGGAATAGGCGGGAGGAAGTGCGTACTTTGACATGCGATATGATTAAGTGATGTGTGGGAGTACATACATATATTTTGAAAGCTGCCTCAGTAATTTCCAGGAAATTTGTGGTTTCCTTTCATATGCTCATCTTGTTGAATAATTTCCCAATACTATAGTGCATATCAATTAGTGGTCTTGGCATTGTTTCCCAGCTTTATTGGTAACATAGGGTACATAGAAGTCTTTGTAAAGCACATCAGTCGATGACGTATATAGTTGGTTTCGACGATTTCACATTCAATGCTTGGTATGCTGCCAATGGGGATACTACCTACGGCTCCCGACACGTCAAAAGTCTCTGCCTGCGACATTGCCGCCTTCAATTTTTTGCGATTCTGGGCCCACTGTTTCCAGTTGTCGAAACCAAAACAAAAAACACTGTGGCGCTGGCAGTTCGGTATGCGCCATGGCCTAGCTTCTTGGCACTTATTTGTGTTCAGTAACAAGAAAATAGTCAGAGTCTTTGCTCTTTAGAATATATGCACATTTTGAATGTTAGATGCGTGTCTCCCATCGATCAGCATATGGTCGATTTGGTTGGCGGTTCGGGAGCACCAAGTTTCCTTGTGGATCCTTAGCCTTAGAAACTTAGTGCTCCTTATCACAGTATTACGGGATGCCAAAAAATCGATAAGTCGGAATTCGTTGTCTACTGTCGTGTCGTGGAGGCTGAACTTGTCAACCAATTCACCAATGATATTTTTCTTCCTGAAAAGTCCCAAATCACGATTGACGTCATGCTCCGGACGGGCTTCGTCCAGGAGGTCATAAAACTCCTCCTTGATACGATCTCTCATAACTATGTCATTCTTAACTGAGAGAGAAGTCACTCCGACGGCACAACCCCTAACCTGGAGGTCCAATTCCAAGGTTTCTCCTAGAGAATGTAAGCGCTGTCGTTAGTTCATTAAGGGTTTACCTTCTCTTTAAAAACACTACTGTTCAGTATTGAAGATCCCTTTTGACTTGCGATTCGAATATGTCGAAGCAGCTCATACAGGGATAGCCTGTTTTGTCTGACTGGAACTGAATGCGGCACGTTTGACTCCATCTGGAGAATCCGCTGCAACCTAGAACAAGACGAAGTACCCTAGTTATTTCTTCCCACTCGCAGATCCACTATAAAGTTATTTCACGCTGGTGTAATCAACGGACGTACCCCAAGTGCGGTGCCTGAAGTAGAGACTTTCACCTCAATCCCGATTTCTCATTCGAAGGCACTATAAATGATTTTTTTTTTTTTTCTAAATAAAGGTTGCGGTACGAGGCGTATATTACTCTTTATATATATGTATTCCTCTTTCAAAGTAGAAATATAATGGGTAGTTATCCTTCCTTACTTTGCAAGTAAGAGTCCTAGCACTCTGTTTTTGCTAAGTCATCTGGTCACCTGCTTGAAATTGGTCACCTGCTTTCTTTACCACAGGATTCGCCATGAAGATTCCTAAAAGCCCAGTGAAAAATCATTTGTATAGCCTGCATGATGTAAGCTCCAACAACAAATTAAGGCGAATATACTTTGCAGCCGGGCGAAACATTTTTCTGGCTGGAACACTTCGGATTGGGCCAGCAATGCATCAACAAAGTTCGTATTGAATCCTTACTCAGTCAAGCTAAAACGACAAGGACAAGCTCGGCTAGTTACATCATACTGGGATAGGGCTCATCACTCTGGATCGAAAGAATAAAAAGATCTAATGTACCAACTGCCGTATGCGGCAGACTTAGGCAAGAAGTCTTGAGATTCCGATACGTTTGAGAGGGTCTTATGACAATTCTCGTCAAGACTAAGATCGCTGACATAAGTGTTATATGCGGCCATGTCCCGACGGAGGACAAGGACGATACCATCAGAGAATGTTCTTACGGGCTTCTCGACAACATAAATATGCATATCATGTCCAAAAGTGAGAAGTATGACCTTAAAATCGTACTAGGTAGGTGTTCCCCTTTTTAATGCAGTTTTGTAGCGTTGGGTCCAAGGTTTTGGTTCTTTGGAGACGGCGCAATAGGATTTCCTCGCCTAAAATTTAAAGAGCTGTATTGTTAATATGTCCGTTTTGTCGGATTTTGTGTTTTCTCGGGAAGATTTTAAGCTTGTTTTCGATACTCTGCTGGGAATTTCAATTCATATACCAAATCGAGAGCGCTTTACAGTTAAACTGTTGTGTCTTCAATCGTGTTACCTACTGCTAAAATAGTATTGCCATCGGCAAATGTAGCTAGAATAATCACTTCTTGTGGGGGTATGTCTAGAGTATATGGCAAATACAAAAATGGACCGAGAACACTTCCCTGCGGAACGCCTGAAAATATCTCTTTAAATTGCGATACTTCATTTCCGAGTCTGGCACGAAAGATCCTATTCTCGAGATGCTTTGTCAGTATACTCTAATAGGCCAGTGGCAAGATGTGCCGTAATTTGAACTTTAATCCTTCATGTCATACTTATCAAAAGCTTGCGCAAAATCAAGGAATACGCTTAAACATAACTGATATCTACTTTTCCTGGTCTTAGGTTCATTATGACTCCAAAAAATCTCCGCTGGCTTGCAACATATTCCAACTTGAGTGCGACATAAATAATATAAAGAAGCTAGCTAATGCTCTTCTAGGCAACAGTTTAAGGATTTCTCCAGTTATAAAGTCGTAATCGGGCGCTTTCTGTGGTTCTAATTTCTTTATTTCAGTGCTGAATTTCGTTAGCGTCACATTTTTCTTCGTGTGATTGTTTGAAGCTCATTTAGATTCATTGATAATGTGGATAAGTACTTGGCCGTCGAAGGCAACTCAACTCAACTCTCTTTGCCCATTTGTTGTTATGTCTTCAACTTAGTAACCATAACGCTTTAGGTGTTATAGAACCTTTTAGTGCTTCTCACAGCGAATAATTAGATTCTATTTCTGCTCTCAGGCTTCTTACGTGTCTACTGCATGTTTTTTGAAGAAGCATACACAAGATACCGGCTTTTGGACTAACTATACGAGTAGTTTGTTTTTTTTATTCCTATGAAAGGCTATGTTATTCAACGCAGCATATTGAATGATCTCAACTAATTGATCAACCTCGAATTTAAGTTCTTAAGGCGCCTTAAGTTAAGTCTTTCCAATCAGAATTTCTGTCAGTTAGTTCCGCTGGTTCCTGCTTCATTCATTGTCGAAATGCTTTGAAAAAGATTACGCTTTTCCCAACTTGCCAATTTTGAGAGCTCATTTTGCGGCCTTAGGAATTTATCTCGCCATTTTTGTAACTCTCTAGCTAACTCGCAACCTCGATAATAAACTCTCTACAAACTCAGAAGTTTGCTTACTCACCTTCCACTTTTTGAAGATGCGATTTCCTGTGAATTTCACTTAACTTGGCTCTTTTTGGCAACACTTCTGAGGGTGTGAAAACCTTGACGGCGTTAAGAATCGCTTTTGTTTGTTTCATACATACATTAGGCACGAAGAGAGGGAGGCTGCGTTTTTCTTCTGTTTTTCTACGTTTACGGCATCAAATATTTTAAAATTGTCTTACTGTCGTAAGTATACCATCGAACTTAATCGGTACTTAACTTTCCAGACAGTTACCAATAGCTGTCAGCGTTTTTGACATTTTTGACTCTACACGCAGTTGTGCTTTGAAGTGTGTTGTAATCCGCAGTCCCGATCACGTTGATTGGCAGCGGTGGTCGATGCTTGGGACATCGGTTTTCTTCGAAATGAGTATTCATTATGTTGAGTAATGATTTTGGGGTGAGAAACCGGCTTTCTGTTTCTTGTCAGGTCGTTTCTGCAGTATCCAGTCCATTTCACGACATAAATCCTTTTCGTCCGTTTCATAAATAGCCTTGTCTGACGTGCTACAACTTACTACAGACACATGCCTAGTTTGGGCAATACCCTTATTAGTTTCATGTTTGACTTCGAGTTTTTTCAGCTTATTCTTTAGTGCTTTACAGATTTTTGTTTTAGATAGACTGAACCGAAGTTCCATATTGAGGAAAAGTGAGGGTTTTGGTTTTCGCTGAAGTCCGTTGTTTGTGCGCCCGTATTTTCGTTAATGTTGGACTTTTTATTTCGCACGTAGTTACATGGGATCTACGTGGTGGAGATCTCGATACCCGTGAATTTTTTCCAGGTTATTAAATGCAATATATAACCCTTCCCGAAAAAAGTGAAAGTAAAGCTGGTCTTCCACCTAGGTTAACAGTACCTACTTCTCTTCTTCTTATCCTTTTATTAACCCTTTCCTCGTTATACGAACTTATGCGTAACGAGTTCCCCATTTTCACTGCATCGCTGCTGCTCCGCTTATGGGGTTGGCTAATGTCGCAGACCGCAGAACGCGTCTACATAATGCTCGGTCCTGGATCGCTTCAGTGGTTAGCCCCAGGCGTTGTTGCGCATTTGCCATCTGAGAAATCCAGGAATTCCTTTTCCGACCTCGTTTTCTTACATTTGGAGTGACCGTAGTTGATAGTGCCTCTTTAACCGGATTTTCCGCAGATCTTTGAACGTGGCAATACCAGCTTATTCTATTCGCCTCAAGCTGTTCGGTTACCGAGTTCTTTATATGTAGACTTCCTCTTACACGCGTAGATCTAATACAATCACGTTTAGTGACTCCACTAGACATCCTTAACATTTTCATTTCCGCTGCCGTCATTTTGTTTTTAAACGCTTCGTACATTTTTCAGCACTGTGAACCGTATATAAGAGCTGGTCTAACAACCGTGGTGTAGAGTTTCCCCTTTAATTTAAGTGGAAATTTTCGGTCGCAAAAAATTCCCGAATTTTCCCGCCATTTCATCCATCCCACACTCACTCTGTGGTTTACGTCGTCGTCACATTTCGCTTCCATGTTAACGATTGATCCTAAGTACTTAAAGATAGTGCTTTTCGGAAGAACTATTCCGTCTTACATTATATCCGGAACAGGTCGCAACGGGTGCGCAAATGGGCACGTCAAATGCTCCGTCTTTTAACGACTTATTTTAAACCCGTTTCTCTCTAGCGCATTTCTCCATGAATCTAAGGCGTCCTGTAAATCTTCGACGTTATCGCTAAGTATAACTGCGTCGTCAGCGAAGAGAATTGGCGTTACATTTGCTTCGCACATGCAGTCTTTTAAAAGATAGTCGAATACTACGTTAAAGAGGAAAGGGCTAAGTACGCTTCCTTGATGCACTCCGACATTAACTGGAAATTCTCTCGTTAGTCCAGCAGAGCTTTTAACCGCAGTTTTCACGTTTCCGTACATGTCTTGTATTATTCTGACATACGTTTCCGGTACGTTTTAAGACCTCAGCGCGGCCCTTATGAGATCCCTAGGCACTCGATCGAATGCTTTCTCGAGGTCGATAAATACCATGTGTAAGTCCTTAGGCGAATCTCGGTGCTTTTCCATTATTGTTCGTAGGCTTTGGATAGCGTCCACCGTCGATCTTCCTTCAACAAATCCACACTGGCTATTATCGAGCTTTATTATTTGCCGAAGACGTTCGTTTAAGACTCTTTCTACGATTTTCAATGTGTGTGACATAAGCTTGATTGAACGGTAGTTGTTGCATTCTCGAGTGTCGCCTTTTCCTTTGTATAATGGAACCAAGAAGCTACTTCTCCATTGATTCGGCATCGGTTGTCCACATTTTAATTTATTTAAAAGTTTCGATAGCCAAACGCTGCCGATCCCCTCCATCTTCGACCAAAACTCTGATGGAATTCTGTCTGGTCCCACCGCTTTCCCCGGCTTCATTTTTCCAATTGCTATACTTATTTCTTCGATTGAAAAGTCCGAAACTTCCTCCACGAATAGACCAGCTGTTGGCACGATATCACGTGGAAACTGTTTGTTAAGCAACTCCTTGCAGTATTCAAGCCACCGATCACAAATTTCCTTTTCATTTGTTAGTAAACGACCGTCTGCGTTTTTATGTATTTCGGCGAGGTTATTTCCATTGAATTTTTTCTCCTCTGTGCAGCGAGCTTAAAAATATTTGGCACTGTAGTATTGGACGACGTTTGAACTTCTTGAACTTCTTGTATACGAGTAGCATGTCTTCTATCTGCCGATCGTGAGGATATTTGTTCCAACTCCTGGTACAGGTTTTCCGCTGCTGCCGCTCGAGTTCGAGCCAGGACTTTCTTGGCGATTTTTTTAAGAAGTTCATATTCAAGGGCCAGTCGAGCTTTTTTTAAAGTGTCACAGGCTTATTTTTGGTGTCATAGTTGCCTGTATATGATTGGTGTCCCATTTAGTCGCCTCTTACGACAAGCTGGGAAGCACTGCGGCACTATTCTTTATCCGATGCGGCACGGATGTTAACAGTACCTACCTTTTGGTTTATTGAACGGTTTGTATATCCTACATACTGGGTAAAAAGAGGGTGAATTTTAGCCTCTTATGAAAAACACTCACACCTCGGGTATATTCTTACCTCTGCTCGTAGGTGGAGAGCTTGTACTTCAGAAATAACTTACAGAAGTTTCAAGGCAAGGAACCCATACAAATCAAGAAGACATCCCTGTAGTACAGGCACAGTGGATGCTAAGAATATGGAAAAAAACTTTATTTGCATATTGTATAAAGGCGAAAAAGCTCGAGATCCCGTCTCTGGGCAGGATATCTAGCATTCAATCCAGACAATGATGTCCAAAGTACCTAACCAAAATGAAGTAAGAAAACAGCCGAAATCCAACAAAATAGGTTGACCTAAAGGCCTAACGGTCGATGTAGTCAAAGGCTTTGGAAATGACTTTGTCGAGACCATTCACTTACTAATTTCGCAAATCTGATCAGAAGAGTGTATTGCTCACCCGGCCCACAAGAAAAGAAACCTTTCCAACTGCTTCAACTATAGACGTGTAAATTCTAGCGCCACCTAAATAAGTAACTAGTCCTGAAATTCCTGATCAGCTGGAGGCGTAAATACTCGATCCGCTGAGGAATAATTGACTTTACTATACGTTGGGGTATTGAGTGATTTAACTGGTGCACTTTTTGTCTCTTTTTCAATGCTCATTCCTGCAAGTTTGACAAATTCAGTCGTGTTGGACAGGAGCCAGAAGCCATTAGGTAGTAATTGAGCATAATTAATGAATATTCATAGATACGAGTACATCACTGTGTATTGCCAGGTTGACGCCATTTAGTCTCCACCTTGTTCGCACAGCATTCACCCATCTGCTGGATTATATTCCGTAAAAATAAATATGGTACTTCGTCACAGGTTCATTTGTCCTATGTGCACTCTTTCCAGAAAGTAAACAAATAAATCCCCTTAATCTCCTGATTGCACCTGTCAATTTGTAAAACGATGGAATGGAATTTTTCAGCATTCCAAAACCCGTAACCTACACCTTTATGTCACAAAGTTTAACAAGAAAAAATCAGAATCTCCAACCACACAAATACAAACCACCTGCAGTCACAGTCAAGCGACTGACAGTATCCAAACAGGATCGTCACCCCTTAAGTCCTAATCCTACCACACAAGTTACGAGTTCTAAACTGGTCAATTGATTTATAAACTTTTGCAATTCAATTCTGTCCGTGTATGCGTTTACCCTCAAACACACGGCACCACACCACAGCAATATCAAGTTTTAAACATCTCCCGCTTACCTGAACACATAGCAACAGCTTCACCACTATTGCCTGTCGTTGTAGTGGCAAAGACCCAGCATCAGGTTAGAGGTCTTGTTAGCCAATTGGATGAGGTGATAGTTCCGCAGTTTTGCAGAATTCGATTTTCTAGATACGGATAATGCGTCCGAGCTTTTTGACGAGTTTTCAATTTGAGCCCCCCAAGCCACTACCAAACACAGAGTGCGATAAGGATTATGAAAATTCACATTCAATAGCCCCGCATCTAATGTAACGCGGACCAGCTCAAAGGACATTATCCAATGGAAAGGGAGGTCTGGTGGTGCCGATTTCGATGGCAATGCTGCACCATAGTCGTACGTACGAATACGAATTCTAGCACAAAGCTTGAGTATAATTAAATTAAATTTCATAAACGAATGATTGAGGGCTAAACTAGAGGCCTTAGAGGTGAGAGACTGAGGAGAGTTGCAAGCCCTCAGCAAACGATTTGGCACTTAACGTTTTGTTTGATGTGCAGCAGACGGGAAAATCAATGGCTCACTTGCCTGCATCTAACCCGGTGTGTTGGGTAATTTATTAATTAAATCGATATCATAATCGAAGGTTGGGTTCGGATTTAAAGTCTGAAGGGGAGGTACATGAATTTTAACAATCGAGGGGAGGGAATTTCAAACTTAAAAGTGGGTCAGTGCTATTCCCTGAGGGGCACTTCCGGTTAATTACAACAAAAAAATAGGAGTGAGAGGATGGTTTTCTTTTTCTGTCTGCAGTAATTTGCCCATATCGCTTGTGGTGAACAATAAAAACTCACCCCCAGTCATTGGAAAGGATGAAGTTGTTTCTTTTTTCACATTTTTCTAGTTAGACTTTGAATCAGCCATATGGGATTGGACACTATAACTGGGAAAGAGGTTCTTTGGTCTATCTGGCCGATAACGAGAGAAGAATTTTCCAACAGTTCTTTTTCGGATCATGTTTTTCATGGCAGACTATGTTAGACCAATGGATGCTTTGGTCATCAATTTGTAAGGCTAACTTTTTCTTCTGACGAAGCTTACACGTTTGCCCGATTGTTGGATGATTCTGCAAAGGGAATGGAATCTAAATGAATTTCAGATGCGAAATTTTCAGATTTTTTTTCCTTTTTTCTAACTGGCTGGTAAAAACGACGACAGAAGGAAAAGAATGCAGATGGGCCGAATTTTGGTCTGTGTGATGTTTTCTGACTTGCATCCCATTGATGGTTGTTCAGTGTTCTTCTATAGGTATACATATGTCAGGATACGATGTGGTACTCTTCGTATGATGATGATTATGATAATTGGAATCGGAATGGGAATTGGAATTGGTTTTGTCTGTGTAGAGAATTCAGTGATAGATGATTGAATGGATAACGAACATTGAGCTGGAAATAACAAGAAATGTCTGGTTAAATGCAAACACACAAACCAAACTCACTCAGATGGAATTCAAAAAATACTCAGAAGTTATTCATGTGGGAAGTTGGTGAGTATTTCTGGATACAGGTACAAATTCACGTTAGCCTAACAAGACATATAAGGTTTTCTTCATAAGCTCCCATTGAAACAGAATTAAATCAAGGTGTTTGACTGCATTTAAATCACAAAAGGTGAGGAAACGGCTCTAAGAGTCGTCTTGTGTCTTCAACTACTGATTGCTCCAGTAGTACTGGACATTGCACACATTGCCAAATACTTTATTTTCTGAAATCAATATTCGATACATAAACACAATATCTACTTAGAATCAACATGAAATGCAGATTGGAAACAAAATTTTGATCGAAATTTAAGGAGAACCTTAATAGATAGAAAGAAGGTGCACTGTGATATAGCTTGTTGGTCCCAAGTAAGTTGTCGAACAAATAGGGAGTCCAGTCTTCTGCTTACAACTGAAGAAACCTTATTTAGCTCGAAGATACTTTGCCGAGCTGGCCTCGAAATATGTAAAAGAAGCTTCGCTTCGATGTTATGATGTTCCGATAGACATTCTCTCTTTTATCCAGAAATCCAAAAAGGTATTAAAGCTTCCTCATGGCAAGGTAGTGGGAACACTTTTTAAGTTGTGCACGCTGCTTGAGACGAGGTCCTCTAGTTGAAACCAAATGAATAAGAGATAAAGAGCTCGGGAGGACGTTCCATAAGAGAGTTGTTAGGCTCAAGAAAGAATCACAAAATTTCAGAGTTCGGCGGAAAGTGGGCTTCAGGGTGTACTGATGAGCTTTTTGTAGTTAGGGTTGTTTGAAAATTTTAGTGGAGCATTGGTGGTAAAAATATAGAAAGAACAGGTTAATATATAAGACGTGGGTCATCTCTGGATGTTTTAAGCTCGACACCATCGCTGTTCGGTCCAATATCCTTGCTATATTTAAGTAATAATATTATTATTATTATCTGCGAAAACAATTGCGTTCTTCCATTTAACAGCCTGTAGAAGCGATATTTTTTTATCTTCAGTATTTCGTTTAAATGCTCGCAAAAGTGCCACTCAAATCGCTGGTTTCTCCTGATTATGTTAATATCATCGGCGTATGGAAGATTGTGCCTCTTGTGTTGGGAAGTGAGCTAGGAACCACAAGAAAACGAGGTACGAAAAAAACTCTTGAACTGCTCAGATGGCGAACGTTCAACGTCGCTTGGGCTAACAATCAAAACATTACAGGATTATGCGGTATTGAGACGCATTTTGCGATCGGCCACTTAAGCCAACCTCATAAGCGGTTCAACAGCGATGCAGTAAAACAAAGAAAAGTAAATCGCATGACAACACATCCGTTTGAATCCCTTTTGACACCAAAGGTTTTGATGAGATCTTTGCCGACATTGATGGAGCAACGTATATTAACCATCGTCCCCTGTACGGATGACGTTTGGCAGCTATGCCAAAACTGGATACTGCCTGTAAAGTCTCTTTAGATGCTGTCATACGCGGCCTTAAAATCAATAAAGAGGTGGTGTGAATATTTGGTCGATACCGAACTCTCAATTCCCTGGATCGTGTGGTTCTCATGCTTTCTATTTTTTCACCTGAGATACCGGTTTCATCTCTCCTCTTCTGCTCACAAAACTCACGAGCAGCTATATACCTTCTATGCAACGCCGCTTTGTATGCATCTTTCTTAACTCGTCGGTGCTCGTTGTGGGTGTTGTGTTGGTTGTGGTGGTCGAGGACATCAGAAACAGCATATACGATGGCTTTTTGGTATTGTTGCAACTGGTCTGTGATATGTGATGCTGGCGGCACTGGACCTCCTGTGAGAGAAGGATTTGATTTTTCGATCTCTTGTGATTATGATGGCAAATTCCTCACAGAATAAGGTTGCATGCTGTTCGGGATATCCGCAGTCGTACCTTGGCTACAATATGGTAATGGTCCGAGTCGATGTTGGCTCCTTGGAACGTTCAGGCATCCAAAATACTGGAGGAGTGCCTTGGGTCGGTTGATATGTGATCAATCTGGTTGCCGGCTGATTGATCAGGACTTCTCTAAGTCCCCTTAAGAATGTGAGAACCGTGTGCTAACTACGTCAGTGTTTCGCCCCGCCGCAAAATCGATTAGCATTAATCCATTATCAGAGGTGATGTCGTGCAGGCTATTTCTCACGACAATGCTACCAAAGCTACCTTTTCTTCCTAAGTTTGCATTTTAATCGCCGAGGAAGATTTTAATGTGGTAGCTGGGGCATTGCTCTTAGGTCTTGTTCAAGACCTCATAGTGCCTTCATCTTTCTCCGCTGTTGTGGCATGCGCGCATATAAGGCTAATGTTTGCAATGTTAGTTTTGACACAAATTGTTACGAGGAACTCTTTCCCATGCCAAGAACTCAAGCTTTCTTTCATTAGTCTGTCTTTAACAATAAATCCGCATCCAAATGGGCCCAGATTTTGCTGTCGATAACAATCCTCCTCCTGTTAACATAACTATTCCGTCCCATTTCGTGGATGCTTTGCAGCAGTCCAAGGCCTCCGCTAGTTGTTCTGGTACACGTGTCCCATCCTATAAAGACACCTAGGATTACAAGTGCATATTTGAAGTTCTTAATCCTTGATTCGTTGGCAGAGGTTATCAATAGAATATCAGTAGATCCCTCCGTATCCGAGGCTTGTTTCTGCTGCGCCTTTTTTTCATGGTCTGCCATTATATTTTGCTTTGCACATATTGTGATGAGGAAGAGGGTGTTGTCTGTGGCAATCTTCAACTCCTCAGTTAATCAAATTTCATTTAGGTTCGCAGAGTTGTGTCGAATATGCTTTCCGACTGAACTACCAAAAACGTTTTCGTTCCTTGTTTTGAGTCATATTCAGAAATTCGTTCATATATTTTATTGAACAATAATATGGCGGCTGTTATTGCCAAATTAAACATACGTTCTGCTAGCTTGAGACTTTGTCGCCTACAACTAGTCCCCAGCCAAATAGACAAATTTTCTGTTTCCTACAATTACGTCCATATTAAATATTATGGACATATTCTCATCATAACTGGTCCTATCAGTTTTATTAAAGACTAGGGAGCCGCTAGTCGATGGTTTCACTTGACCTGTTTTATATGCAAACCCGAATATCGTTTCCCTGTCTTTCCCTTTTGGTGATTGAACTAAATTTTTACAAACAAGATTTTTTATAGTAAAAAAGCTGTTCACTCTATCGCATGCAATACTCATTTAATTGGGTAACATGTTTTTGTTTATAAATTCCTAATCCTCTTTTTGCACATACGTACTCTTGTTTAGATTTGATGCAAAGAATTAAGCTAAACCAACCACTTACGGCTAACAAATAGCGGAATCGTAGTTGACTAGTTAGTTTCAAAACCTCATTCCGCATCGTGCTTTTTACAAATAGGATTTGCTTTTCTAAATACAATATATATAAACAAAATATATTGGCAGTGCCGCCCTTGTTCACTCATATTTGTATGCAGAAAGCTCCTGCTTTGGAGTCATTCAAATGTTTTATTTATAAACATGATATTCTAGGATAAAACAAATATCATTCCTTGATCTTATCTCTGTTGTCAGGACTCACTTTCATTTAAGATCTTGACGAACCTGCTGTTCTAATATAGTTGTTCCGCATTTACGCATAGCTTCTTACCGACAATTGGCTAAAGATACACCACTCTCTACTAACCATACTCTTAGTACCTTTTTTGGTGGCAGTGGTTTTGTTTGCAGAACTTACGACATTATAATGGCGATAAGTGTTTCCAGTCGACTTTGAAAACGTGGTATAACAATGGTTATGGCTTTTGTTTTCTTTGTAATATTAGACGTGTCAAGTTGAAAACCCCCAAAGCACCGTCGAACTTCTGGTAGAGTAAAGAAGTATTCAGCGAAACATGTGGCTTGTCACCCATAATGGTTCTCTATATCTACACGACCATGATAAGACCAATTAAACAAGTAGCCCCCGCATCGGTTGTCTGATAGAGCAAACATGTCACTGTAACTTTTACCAGACCTCAAAGAGCTTTACCCTGGATACCTACCTCTTTCATAGACGCACTCCCAAATCTAGATAAACATATTCTAGCCAGTACTCTCAAAGCCATCTTTTATTAAAAAATAAATTTCAATGACCTTCGACGCAAACTACCTTTAAACATTGCCGTTTGAAACAATGACAGCAAAACTCTTGTTGCTTTGAAAATACGAAGGCGACATACCGTGTGCTCAGAAATACTTCCGACCAGAATGGGAGCCACTAGAGGCATGAAGTTGGCTTCACAGGAATAGCTCCAATGATGATTTAGCTAGAATCTTTTTAAAGGTCGACAACAAGTTTTTCTAGTGAATTTCTTCTGTCTGACAAGCAATGAACTTTACCGTGAAGAAGGAGGCAGCGAAGTATCTCTAGCGACAGTCAAGTTGCGCTCAAATCCTTCCTGGAAACCCCTCACGACTAAGAAGCTCGGGAATGCAAATCTATGCAGTCGATATATTTAATTCACACTGGGAAATGAAATCGATGATTAACTTGCTGGCCCTGGCTCAGACGGCAATTTTTTCAACTTCGGTCATCAACTACGACTGGATCTGATGAATTGATAAATGTCCAAGAGACAAATCTTTCAACCACTTTTTCAAACATATGTGGCCGTATATCCTCAAATAATGTTGGCTTGCAATGCGTCGATTGTTGTTTGTTTGACAGCGGATCTCTTCCGCATTCATGCCATTTAATCAGGGAACGAAAAAGTCATTATTCATGGCTCTAAAAGTCTATAGTGAATATTTTTGATAGTAACACACTGATTAACCCCATTTTCGAGAAAAGTTTGGTCTCCACCAGGCCACAGACCCCTGTCAATTTTTTTGAATGTAACGGCGTTTCCATAAGCTCATCTCTTCACCCCAAATGCGAAAAAGAAGAAACAGCGTGTCTAGTGGCAGTTGATTTCGGGGTCTATTCATCGGAATTTTGACAAAATAGGTTTAGCGAGCAAAACCATATTTTTGCAATCCAATTTCTAAAATTTCGTAACGTTGTTGAAGCGTGTGTGTCATCAAGATAAAATTAGAAAGGCTTTAGAACAAAATTCACACTGACAGCTTACAGTCTGACGATTGGTTCGACACGTATAAATGTTCGAAGCAAGAAATGAGTTAAACACAAAACCCTTTATGTATTCCTGATACCGGCAGGATTTTGGGAGACGTTTTTTTATGATATTTCTGGTGCTTGGTACTCTCATGGTTCGACCTAAGGTACGATTGAAATTTCATTTAATTCCTTGTTCAAGAACAGATGCTGCACTTCTGGGGTTGAAAAACGTTGACCACGCTCTTTTTTTTTATGATCGGGAACAAATAGAAGTCATTAGGGGATAAATCAGGAGAATATGGGCAATGGCTCATTAATTCGACGTTTTGAAACATCGAACATTAAAATGTTTGACTGGTTGTGTGGGAACTAGCATTGTCATTATACAATGCTGGTTCATTTCTCTGATGACTTCCGACAAACAAATTGATGTTCACCAATCGGCATATACAATTCTTCAATCCTCCAAAGCCACAGGAGCCAAATTTGTTTATGAGGACCGGCCGCGCATTCTCGAAGTAGTGTAACGTTCTTACTCAATAAAATACCTCTCAAGGGCTATTAATTTAAAAAGTAGTTATTCTGGAGTGATCGCGTTTGGTAGATAGCTTTCTAACGAATGCACCTACTATGATACGGCTTTTCCTTAAGGCTCTAAGTCGAACGGTCTTGTTCTTTGCATTCCAGATTAGTACTTATTACTTCGTCTTTCTGTAGAATAGACATATTGTTTAGTTTTGTATACCATGAGTTCAAGAAGGTTTCAACACTTGCTTATACAAAAGCAGCTAGTTATATTGTATATTCTTAGTTTCGAACATCTTCCGATTCATTTCTCTAAGCCTAAGCTCATCACGCTTTTTTTAACGTGTGATAAACCACTTTAAATTCGCATCTACACTCATTTGTAAATACCTTATATAGTTTGCGTATGGTATTTTTACCGAGTTCAGAAAAAGGGTATATCGTGTTGAATTGTTCTCATTAAGGATGTTTTGGCAGTTTTTCGTCCACCCAAATATTGAGTTCAAAGCTCGTACGAATTTTCCAGTTGACTGTTAGGCCCGTTGTGAGTATAGCTGTATCGTTCGAGAACTTGACTACCACAGTATCTTGGTCTTGACGTATATCTCTTGTATACAGTATAAAGAGCTATGGACCAAGTACGCATCTTTGTGGAACACCAGCTTGAATTTCATTGAATTCTGAATATTCAGTTCCGTATCTAACCCGAAACAGTCTCTCTTTCTTCTTTCTTTCTTTAGGTGGCGCCACAGTCCGGGGTGGACCTGGGCCTCAGTCAACAAGCTTCTCCAGCCAGCTCGTTCCCTGGCTAGCTGTCTCCAGTTTCGCACGCTAAGTTGGCTGAGGTCCTCTACTGCGCTGTCCCTCGGGAGCGGATTCGAAGACTTTTCGGACCGGAGCATTGGTGTCCATGCGCTCTACATGACACAGCGTTCTCAATCTTTGGATCCTCACTCTTCTGGCTAGGTCCATGTCGCTGTACAGCCCGTACAGTTCGTCGTTGTATCTCCTCCTCCACTCACCGTCAATGCAGACGGGACCGAAGATCGCCCGAAGAATTTTTTTCTCTCTTTAAGATATTGTAATATTCCAATATTCTAAGCATTTGGAAGTTGTCTACCTTCGAACGGTTTAAACGTTTCTTCCAAGTTCTCGGTAATTAAATTGCATTTTCTTTGTCTTCTTTTGCCCATGCTCCGTTGACTTTTCGTGTTGGCTGCCAATGCATAACGTGTTTTTACTGAAATCACGGCTTTCTAGAGCGTGTAGTTTTAACTCCTCTCTGCAGTACTCAGTGATACATTTTTGATGAAAATTTTAATTCAGTATAAAGTTTTGACTTTGCCATTAAATGCGAAAAACAATATCATTTAAGTGGCCGCCCCGGAAAGATTCACAGCATGCGATTCTTTTGAGGTAATTTTTAACCACTTTTTCGCACATTTCGGGCTGTTGGTTTTAATGCATCTAGAGTTCGGGGATTATTCGCGTAAACAAGGTCTTTTGCGTAGCCCCACAAAAAAAAAATCTAACGGTGTCGAATCGCATGATGTCGGTGGTCAAGTGACGTCGCCAAAACGTGAAATTACGCAACCAGGAAACTTCTCACGCAATAAAGCCATATTTGGTCGTATTGTGTGGCTTGTTGACTCGTCTTGTTGGAACCACATATCGTCCAAGTCATGATCTTCAATCGACGCCCAAAAAAAATCGGTTATCATTCGACCATATCGTTCCGAATTGAGGGTAACCGTCCGCCCATTGGCATCTTCGAAGAAATAGAGACCAATGACACCTTTCGACCATAGAGCACACCAACCAGTCACTTTACCTGGATGCAGCGGCACCTCTTCGATCACTTGTGGGTTTTCTGAGCCCCATATGTGGCAATTTTGTTTGTATACACACCCACCGAATGAGAAATGTGCCTCATTACTAAAGAAAATGTTGTCCGAAAAATCGGTGTTTATTATCTATTGTTCCAACACCCAAGAAGCAT
This sequence comes from Volucella inflata, assembly GCA_928272305.1. Lineage (NCBI taxonomy): Eukaryota > Metazoa > Arthropoda > Insecta > Diptera > Syrphidae > Volucella > Volucella inflata. The sequence goes on along the minus strand of OV743718.1, from coordinate 24,601,104 downwards.
ATCTACGCCGGCATTGTGAATGGTCAGCAGGCATCATTTGTTGCGTAAGTTGAACTTTATAAGAATGTAGATGCAAATCCGAATGCAGAATACGCCATAGTGAGGTGTACAACACGTTCAATTGCTGCGAACGCCGGGAAATCGATAAATTTGGATCAGCAGCTACACTTGCTCTTACAGCAGCAATATTTTCGACTGAGCGTGCATTACGAAGATGCACAGGCTTTACAACATGAGTAACGCCTCCACTCTCTTCAAATTGCTTTACAATTTTACCGATTATGACGACCATAATCATCGCGTTATGCACGAAAAGTGGCTACGTTTGTAAGGGATCCATTATTGTAAATATCAAACATTCAACTAATACTATGACAGTTCAAATGACAGCTCAGATTGACAGGTGTCAAATGCCAGCGTTACCAACTTGAAACTACGAAATGAATGGTCGTATCTTCTAAGGCCATATACAAAGCGGACCGCATGGTTGAATGTTACTTGTGGCTTACAATGCCATAGTGAATCAAGAGTAGAATATAGACAACCATTATATGTAATGAAAGGCACTATTAATGTCACTACAAACTTACGGCTCGTTTCCATAAAATACCAGTAAAATACGAAGTAAGCCATGGTTTACGTAAGCATCCATAGACCCGAACATTAACTGAGTTTGTATCTATAGCCTGAAAGGTTACGATCGATAATAAAACCAAGACTAGTGCAATTTTAACAGCTGTAATTTAAGTATCAGCTAAGCATATGTCTGGCAATATATTGCGATTGAAATTTCTCTTGAATATTGTTATTACTTGGGATGAGAGCCAGTCCATTAAGCTTGCTAAAGAGTTTTCCTATATGAAGCTGTACGTCATCTGCAAGAAGATGCTCAGAAGTGTGTATACAGACTTACTGGAGATCGCTCATAAAAATGAAGAACAGTATTAAACCAAGAATTGATCCTTTTGGAACTCCTTGAACTAAGGCATTCAGTAAAGAGGATTTGTCGCTAGAAGTGACAAGTGACAGTTTTTTGTTTCATTCCGATCAGCTCTCTGAATAGCTTCCACGAACTTATCAGTTTCTTCTTCTATTTCTAAAGGCATCTTCAAGGACGACCTTCACAAAACTCAACGCTGACCCTAGATATTTCATTTTATTTCTGATAACAGATTCAAAATGCATCTAATTCATTACTATCAAATGGTTTAAGTTTAAAATTCTTTGCAACATGACCATCGCAATACGAGCACAATCTTACAACACTGCCTAGCCCTAAATGTTGTTTAATTTTTGGAAAACTTTTCAACTTGGACGGTGTTATGATGGCATGTGTACAGTTATTTGTATAATGGGATACCGAATCGTTCCCAAAAGATTGGAAATATTTTATTCCGCCTCATGCTGAATGAGAGTTGATTGGTCAGCACTATAGCGAAATAACGCACACAAAATGACAGAGGGATGAGACGGTGAATGAAACTAATTTTTTTTTTTCTGAACTTTTTCCTTTTTTTTTTATCAATTTCCCAGATTGGATCGAAATTGTTTGTGTAGGTCGTGTTTTCAGTATTTATGCCGAAGCAGGGGAATTATTTTTATTTACTCAACAAAAAGGAAAGCACAACCAAAACGAGTTGTTTGAGTGGGGAGGGTGGGGCTAAAAAACATTGGCTGCGTACCTCCATCAGAAAAGTCCAGTTTTCTCATTTAAATGGAAAAATCGGCAAAAATTTATTCAACCACGATACGCGATATAATTGTATCTAGTGAAATAGGAAGGATTTTTACAGTCTATGTGGCAAGAATTGACCGAATTAACAGGAAATGAGAGTAGTGATTGATTGGAACTTTTTCATATCACTTTTGAATTGTGGAAGTTATGGAGATTGTGTAAGCAAAAAAAAACAGAAATTGTACGACAGGGAAGGACTCACGGTTCCCTCTGAGTAAGTTCAAGCTAAATTCCAAGTATAATGCGGCAGAATATTACGACTTGATATGTAGACATTTCAATAGCATCGTGTACCTAAGTTGTGGAAAGATCCTACCAGATGATTCTAACATACTAAGTTAAGGTTTCCCTCTACTGTGCTTAAGTGCGAACTTTTAAGACCCCAGAGATTGAGATTGGGTTATTCTTCTTATTATTTTAGTGTCAATATCATTGGAGCATGCGAGTAATTGGACGGACTTTGAAAAGATTGTGCCTCTTGTGTTTGCGCGTGAGTTTTGCATTATTCTTTCAAGTACGATGTTAAAGAAATCGTATGACAGCGCATCGCCTTTTCTGAATCCCATTCTGACATAACAGATCTAGGTGAGATCTTAACCGATCTTTATGGGGCAGCTTCCGTTCTCCGACGAAAATTTGCACAGACAGACGAGTTTGGCAGAGATCGCTAAATTAGGCATTGCTCCTTAAAACTCGTATTTATAGATGCTGTCATATGTTGACAGAGAATTTGTTATAATCAAGTATTTGGCATTGGTCAGCTACTTAATTAAAGCTGAGAATGTTTCTTTCAGAAGAAGAAATTCAGCTTATCTCTTACATTTAGTGCTAAAAGGCTTCATCATCTGGACATCTTAGGAAGCTACCAGTATGTTAGTGTATATGACTATTGATAGCAAACTTTCCTTGTCGAAAAATTCGAAGGTGCTGTCAGAGTGCCGGCTCCCTAACGGCGCATTATGCTTTTTTCTCTTTTTTTTGCGTGGAAAGTGGAAATCTTGCACAGGACCCAATGATCCGACGTCCATTGGTAGTGTTAGATTCCCGAGGAATCTTTCTGTTCCTTCTTTACTTCGCGAGGCACGGATTTGAGCTTATTGTTTCGTCACCGGGTGCTCAGTGAATTCGCGTTCCGCTGCTATTTTAAATTTTTTAGATCGCACATTATTCGTACTGCTGCATGGTTCACAGCAGCCTAAAGATCTTCGGATTTCAACATACGAGATTGAACTATGTTTTCTGGTGTTGGTCGTTCACCAAATCCTCCACACAATATAGCTCTTGCATTTGCATACCGAACACATTCGAAGAAAACGTGCTCCACGTGCTACCGCGTTTACGCAGCGAAAACAGGACGGACTCAAATCACGGTTTCGCTTGAAAAGATATTCCCGGAAACAACTGTGACCCGTCAAGAACTGTGTAAGATTCAGTTCACCGTGTTTTCGTTTTACCTAACTTTCAATCCTTGGGATTAGTCGGTACGTCCATCTCTCTTTTTGCGACTCTTTCCATAGTTGTTGCCACGCTTCTATACTGCGGCTTCTTTCGAATTTCTTCGCTTGATTTTTGGATGGTCCGATTTGCACGCGATTTTCATAAAGTCGCCTTGCTTCTAGAGCTAGGATATCAATTGGTACCATAAGGGATAGTACCAATATCACGTCGTGGGATACAGTTCGAAATGCACTGCTAACTCGCAGTGCACATAATGGAGTCGCCATACCTTAACTTGTCATTTTGACTCTGACTGTGACTTGACTTTGACTTGACTTTGACTTGACTTTGATTTGACTTTGATTTGACTTTGACTTGACTTTGACTTGACTTTGACTTGACTTTGACTTGACTTTGACTTGACTTTGACTTGACTTTGACTTAACTTTGATTTGACTTTGACTTGACTTTGAATTGACTTTGAATTGACTTTGACTTGACTTTGACTTGACTTTGACTTGACTTTGACTTGACTTTGACTACAAATTGGCATAAAATTGATATATGTATCTTCCCTAAAATTAAATAGGCAAATAATGTTCAACGTTTAAATATAGTAAAGTAGAACAAATTCCGATACTACTTCCAATCTTTCTGAACCGACTGCTTGGTCCACAAATTTTCCCTTCCGTTAACCACTGGACTTGCAACTTCTATGGATCAAAAAGAGTACAAAAAGCATACTGAAACTGGCTGGCACACACTAGTTATCCGTGCATTCATTTCCCAATTTCTTTTCGCTTTTCGTAAATATCGCGCTGATAAATGCAAACTCTTTGCCATAATATTATGTTATATGTTGGTACAATCCCAGTTCTCACTCTCTATTTTCACAGAGATGACCACTGTCCATTGGAGAGATATGATTGAAGGCTCATCGAACCAATGGCTAATATTGCGTTTTCGAAATTTCGATTTCGATTTCGTCGCTTTCCTTTTATTTCATCCTTTAGAGGGTGTTTTGCGATTCAGTTCTTGCTTTTTTTTTCTTTATGTTTCGCTTGTTGGGCATAACGAATTTTGTACACATTTACTTAACTAAGGGGGAGTGAAACTGCCCCGAGGTGACTCATAGTTAAACTTTTGTGCAAATTTGAATGAAATGAAATCAAAACAAAACAAAGGACAAACGAAATATTTTGATTCAGTTAAATACTCGTACTGGCTTGCTTGTGGACTTATTTTTTCGTGTATCCGTTGGAGCAGAGAACAACGTGGTGAGGGGTGGATTTGTTCGGTTATTTTTTTTTTTTGTTTTCGTTTTTATGATGGCTTTTTGATAGGAATCACGAGTAATGGCTGTCAATATTTTATTGTTGCCACTGAGTTTATTTTGATGGTTCATTTCGGTTGGTGCTGCACTGTTCTTCTGTTCGGCGAGCTAGGGGATAGGCATTTGAAAATTTTTCGAATTTATATTTTAACTTCTGTCAATCAGTTAGAAGTGGGGGTGGAGGTGGTGAAATTTATTTGCTCTTGCCGGTTAGATGTGAGTGAGTGATGTCATATTGCGGACTACAATGCGGATGAACGTTATTGGTATTGATTTGATGGGAGATAGGCGAATGTACATACATATATTTATGGATGATGTCTGGCGGAAGTGTGGTGTTGTTGTATTTGGTTTGTGATTAATGTGCGGTGAATGGGAATTATTCTTTTTTACATGCGCTTATCCGACAAGCTTTGTTGCAATCGGTAGTTAACTTCAATTCAGGTGAATACAAATTTTTTACTGTCTGACATGATATGTACATATGAATGCTTTGTTTCATCCGTGTAACATAAGCTAGAGCAGACATAAAAAAAATAAAGTAAACTATTGTAAACGAGATGTAAACACAGCAGATGAATTGGTGACCTTAAATCGGTACAAAAACCAGCTGTGACAAACTTTTTGTCGCTTAACACGGATCAATGTTGGTCAACTGATAATAGAAGAGTTAATGTGGTCATATTGTGCATTGAAAATGACAGGGTGTTATACTTATCTTACAATGCCACTGAAACTCAAACGATCTACTTTCGATTCAAATAAAACACAATGGTAGCGTCAAAGGCCCTATATAGAGCAAAGAAGGATCAATTGGTTAGATTTAGAAAAACCACAGCTTGGCGTTGATTATGTGGCCCATAAAGAATGTGCCAACGCGCCACATCATTCAAGGGCGACTGTATTAAGAGTACAAATATTTAGGAAAACTAGTATTGGCTGATAGAAAGGCAGCTAAAACCATAAAAATGTATTGGCCTGCAAACACAACAGCTTAAAAAATTCAGAAATTGTCATCAACAGGGAGTTCCGAAACAAAAAAAATAGCTGACGTCGCAAAGGTCCGTTAAAAATAAACCACTGTTCAGTACAAACCAATGTACTGGCATCTATGTAGTAAACCAGAGTACAACTCCAAGGCTAATTTGAGTCGTTCAAACATATGTAAGGCATTGGGTGAAGATAACTATCCCTTCGCTGAAAAGTATGACTTTCTTCTTCCTGCAGACCATATACAACTTGACTGCTTTGCAAAGCCCTCCTCCAACTAGAATGCATTTTCCCATGCAATGCCAAAGATCGTGTTGGAGTTCAAATTCAAACTCAAGAAGTAGAATTAAAAGTAAACTTGGTGAAAAGGAGTAACAAATCAACATTTTAATCAATAACTAAGACAACGTGGTTGAGTGTTGAAGAAATAGAGTAGGCTCTGAGAGGTGTCAACCTGGCGATACCCAGTATTGCAACTGTTTCTAAACATTCATTATGCTTATTTTACTTCCAAGTAGTAACCGTCGTGTACTGACTTATGTCCAACTGGACTCGGCTAACCACGGACCAAAAAACTAGTACGGCGAGGTAGAATCGTGGAAAAACCCAAAGAATACCTTATCCGGACTACTCGGACATATTTTTGGAACTCAGTCAGGGAAAGATTTCAAAGACTAAGTCGAGATGGTGGCGGATGAGCCCTTAATGGGCAAATAGTACTGTTCACATTCCTGAACGGGTTACTGACTTGAGTCTCACTGACCCCTCGTCATAGGGGTATTTATAATTCAACTGCCCCTCTAGGTTTGGGATTGTGCGACGGGGTAACTGCACGGAAGTGAAAAAAGATGACAGTAAAGAAGCAAGACAAACTTCGGATACGGACGGATCTACTGTTGACAATCCTTGCAAACAAATCAAGGACAACGAATTTAGGATATGCGCGGGGAATGTTAGGCCCCTTAATAGGCCACGTACAACCGAACAACTAGACTGCTGCAGAGCAGATATCAACGCCATCCAAGAAATGCGATGGAACGGGAGCGACATAGGGAGGAGGATCATAAACTTCGACATCTACTGCGGTGATTATTATCGACAGCAAAAGTTGCACCTATTTCGATGCGAATTTGTTGTTGAAGCAGAATTCGCCAAGAAGTCTTGAGTTTCGGGCATGTGAAGGAGCGCTTTATAGCAATGCATATTAAAGATAAATTTGCCAACATCAGCCTTTTATGAGGCAGCTTGCCCACGGAGGAGAAATATGATGACATCAAAAACATCTTTTACGAGCTCTGGAACAGGACATCGACTTCGAGCAATGCCCTAGCTATGAGATAAAATTGTCTTCGAAGATTTTATTGCTAAGCTAGGGAGATACCCTCTTTGATAGTACTGTCGGAAGAAATAGCCTAAATGAAACCACTTTGGATAAGGGTTTGATGCCAATCGACTTTGGTGAGAGCCGAAATATTGTCTTTGCTAGCACGCCGTTCCCACATCTCGATATTCACAAGGGGACTTGGTGAGCTCCTAATCAATCAACAATTAACCAGATTAACGTCATTGCGATCGACACAAGATGTCTTCTTAGTATTATGGATGTCTGAACATTCCGAGGAGCCCACATCAACTCGGGCCATTACCCTGTTTCAGCCAAGGTGCAGTTGCAAATGTCTCGAACAGCGCAGAGAGAATCTAATACTGTGACAAATTTCAACGTGACCGCTTTAACTGCAAGACATCACCAAATTTTTTCCGATCAAGTGTCTCTTAAGAGGTCCACTGGCGCCAGCATCAAGTAACGAAGACCAGTGCCGGCACAGCCAATTTTTTGCTGTGCTCAATCATCACAATGAGACTCCTGTCTTAATGAAGAGTGCCGGCAAGCACATCTAGCTTAGCAAGATGTATACAAAGCGGCGCTGCGTTGAAGGACTAGGACTGCTGACGAACCCTAAGAGCAGAAAAGGCGAGACGAAAACCGACTTCTAAGTAGGAAAAAGAAGAAGCATCAAAAGCGCGCTACCACTGAGAATATGACTCCGAAGTTTTAATAATAGTTTTAGTAAAAAAAAAAAACATACCAACCACTCAAACCCCGAACCGATGTCTGTAAAGACGAACAAGGGAATATCGCAGTACAGTCGTAATCGATGCTGAGGATTTCTGCTGTCAGGCAGAACGAACTTTTCGACCTAGATAATTAAGACCAACAATTCCTTTCATCCAGCAAAGATGCTTGGGCGGACGGCCTGACTGCTGAGCTTTTCAAAGCGGTAGGCGATGAGTTGGCGAAGCGCATAAACCAACTCGTCTGTAAAATATGGTCGAACGAAAGTGTGCTCTATTAATGGAATTTTAAAACCTTTAAACTTTTCAACTGCGCCAACTATAAAGGTATCAGTCTTCTTAGCATAGCATACAAGATCTTATCTGCTACGTTGTGTGCATTTGAAGCAGTTCGTCCATAACCTAATTGGTCCATTTTGGTGTGGCTTCAGGCCAGGATCGATCCAAAATCGACCAAATATTCACACAACCCATGAGCTTCGAGTTGATACATATCTTCCATTATACAGAGGCGTGTTTAATGTTGGCATTATTGCCACAGGATGGTGGGGAATGCACGCTACTCCATCAAGGCCGGCAAATCAAAATCTTTGGTTGTTGCGATAAAATTTACCACAACAAGTTCTACTCTTTCCCTTCCTTCGTCTTTCCACTTACATTCTTTTCCGATGGTTCTTCAAAATCCTAGAAGGGTGGTGGGCAGCCATGGGTTCATCAGCCATTGGTGTACCCTCTTAGTATCTTGAAGGATCAACCATCGCAAGTAGGACAGACGGTCCATTATGGAAGCGACCAGAGGAAAGGCGCAGGAACCGCGCCCAACGAATTAATGTTTAGGAGCCTTTACCGAAGTTGTCGGCTCTTGCCTTTGTGTGGTGTCGTCTCCCCCCTCGGGTAGTCTCCTTTGCGCTATCCGTTGTTTAGGCCCACCCCTTCATTTTATGTCCGTTGTCTCCTTGGAGAAGCATATTGGCAGGAAGAATTGGTGGTTTCTTGAGCTCTGTCTTTCTGCTTCTATGTCGTTGGTTAGTCTACATTGGGTAGCACTCAGAGGTAGAACTCCTTCCAATAGTCTCGTCATATGAGTAGTTCCTTGTTTCGCCCCCACGATACCCCATCCGATCATTATCAGAAACGAATAATGATCAGGACATATAAACGCGAGTAGGCCGTATATTGGTTCGCAAATTATCTTTTTCCTTTTTTTATCTTTTGGGAAGGACTGGTGTTGCATTGCGACTGAATGCAACCCCAATGATTGATCGGAAGGGAAATATTAGCTCGGACCAAAGGGAAATCCAAATCTTGAGGAAATTTTCCCCAGATGTGGGAAATAAGAATGAGAACTTCAGGGGTGTGTGTATGAGAGAGTGGAAACAACGGAGTTCTAAGGCATGGTGGTACACTTCAGCAAAATAGCGGAGTATTGCACACAAATTGGACAGTTGAATGGGTATGAACGGTTGTACGAATGGACGTATGTGTGAGACCTACGGTCCGAGCCAATATCGATGGTATAGGGTTAACCACTTCTTGGTTGACCATCAATAAGTTAAAGCAAATTTTTGCAAAAACAGAAAAAAAGCGAAAAAAAAGGAAAAAGTTCGATCGCTTTTTTTTAAAAAAAGGAGAAGAAAAAAGGAAGGAAGAAGCCTAGAGAGCAAAAGGGAAGAAGCAGTGAGGAGGAAACAAGGAAGAACGCAGGACTAGAAAGGGAAATTCTAGGGGGTAGTTCTTCAGGCAAGGAACTTTCTGGAAAATTAGGAAAGAAAGATAAGTACCTTTTTGTATTAGAACTAGTTGTGTTTATCGTGTTCCCCGGGGTAAATCCTTTCGATAAAAAAAGAAAACATTTCGCGTTTTAGTGTCGGGCTCCGCAAGTAGCGGTTCAGGCTATTTGGTGGTACCTTCAGTACCATCCTTCAAAAAAGAGATCTTGTTGTTGCCGCCTTTAGGCTGTTAGATTATCAACCAATCCTCGAATAATAAAAAGATCCATTTTATAACGTATACCAAAAAAAGATGCTTTTTCTTTCTGGTATGGTTTTCGGTTTATTTCTTTTGCAGCATACGGTTTTGCACATCCGATCGGAAAAAGTGCATGGCGCCTACTTTAAACAGCGAAAATTCTTTTAAATTGAAATTCCCTACGATTTAATTATTCCGATCTTTTTTCAACAACTTTGAAATTTTCGCGAATCTTTTCCTGAACCCAGCCCAGCTGAGCAGCCATCAAGTTCAGCAAACAATTTGCTGCCATTGCAAATTTCCCAAGGGCATTTTATTTTTCCCATAAATCTCAAGTGACAGATCGCCACTGGGAGCTTTAACCACCAACTGCGTGGTTCGGTTTTTTTTGTAAGATTCGTGTGTTTGGTATTTTGAAGTAGTTTTTTGGTTCTGCCGGCAACCCGAACACTCTAAATATCAATAACTGCCTATAGAATTGTGACCCTGGGGTCCCCCCCCCCCCCCCATGTCTAAAAGGGATGCGCTGTCATGCGATTTCTTTAACATCACTGTTGAAAGAATAGTGCAAAGCGCCAACAGAAGAGGCACAATCTTTCAAAATTCCGCCCAATTACTCGCCGCCGATGATATTGACATAATCAGAAGAAAGAACCGTGATATCAGCGGCACTTTCGCTAATATGGAGACGGAAGAGGCGAAAACGGGCTTAAGGGTCAACGAGGGCAAGACCAAGTATACGCTAACAACCAGAAAGGAAATACAACACCGACGTCTAGGACAAAGCGTCGTTCTCGACATACATAACTTTGATATAACGACACCAGCGCCAAACGAAGTATCACTCTTGTCAATTCCAATTTCTTTGGCCCAATTGTTTAGTCCGAGTCCTGTTCTATATCGCAGAGGCATGGATATTGTCAAAAATGGATGATGGTGCTCTTGGCTGATTTGAAAGGAAATTGGCTGTCTCGTCTGCATAGACTGTGAGTGGGGGTATGTGGAGTTACAACGTCGAACTTTACGGGCGGTATAGAGAAATCCACAAGAGTGAATGTCCAACAAAATACGCCGCCTGTGGACAGCAGAGTTGGGGAAAACCACGACTTATGCAGATTCTCAATCCGCTTACATTTAATAGAATCTTACAGTTTGCACTCGTACTCGTGGTCTTGCAATTTGAAAGGAATGCTTTGATTTTTGCTATTACCTACAAAATTAAGGAAAATTTCTGTTCGTTAATGTATTTTTTTTACAATTCTGTGGGCTGTGTCATGACATCGTCAGAAGCCCGTGTTAGCGTTGATCCACAGCAGTTCAGTTTGTTGCACTCATTCAGCTGTCACTACTACACATAAGATGCAGGGCAGGGTCAATGACCATATACGTACCAATGCAATGTAAAGAAAAACCAGATGTTTTACAAGGTACAGAGATTACGTGGTTAGTGCGTAGAGCATATGGGCACAGTTGAATCCACCTCTTCATCAATAAAGATCACAAAAAAATAAGAAATTACGTGTTTTATTGTTTTGTTGGTTTCTAAGCGTTCGGAGACTTCTTCTCCAACTATTTATTAATTCTCGGCTCATCTAGCCCAGAAAATGGTCCTTCGTAGCCGTTAGTATTTTAAAAAAAGAACAAGTGCTTAGTGTTTAAAAGTTTAATCAAACATTAAACGAATATAAAAGTGTACTGTGGGAGGAGTGTAGTTGGTCATCAAGCCAATAAAAATCATATCCGATCAACGGCGGACAGTCAATCGGCCACAGTACCCATCGATCAACAGGATTCACGGATACTGTAGGGGTATTTTAGTCCCAGATCCGTAAAGAAACAGTTCAAGGAACACATCTCCAGCTATATTGAACGGTGCCAACGGTGCAGAACGGGGGATCAACAACAACAGTACTGCAATTAACAACAGCAACGGTGCAGAACAACAAAGAACAACAGCTTTAAGGAGCTCAACTGTTATCTGCGACCGCCAACAACTGAATTGTAAAATATTTATAAACAATAAAATATTTTAAAGAAATTTTACTTTATGTACACATAAATACAATTTAAAGCCCATATCAGAAAATTTAAAGTCCATATCAGAGATCTTAAAGCCCATATCAGTGTGTGATTGTGAAAGCATAATAGCCTTACGAAAACCAAATACATTTTTAAAAAATGGCAACAATCGCGAAATATATTGAAAAACAAGACCTTTTTTTAAAAGAGCTCGAAACGGATTTTGATGAGTTCAAAAAAGAATTTGAAGCGCGTAAGTCAAGGGGGTATGTGAGTGCATGTTTAGCCGAAATCGAAGAAGGCCTTAAACGAGCCAAGAAGGATCACGATTCAATCGTCGGAAGTGTGTCTGATCCATTCAGGGACAAATATTTGGAAGTAGAAACGTTTTCCAAAATAAAACGGGTTTATTTCGCGTTTGTGGGCATGCTAAGCGATGAAATGGATAAATTCACAGAGAAAAGCAGTGACCATCTGGATGTTTCCCGGCTAAACGCCACTTGTCGCACATATGTGTGTGATATCCGTCTTCCACCTGTTCAAATAAAGCCATTCTCCGGCAAACAAGAAGAATGGTGGGAATTTTTCAGATTATTCGAAAGTATGATTGATCAAAACGTTAAGCTATCTGAGATTCAAAAGCTACAATATCTCAAAACTCGTGTCTGTGGCAAAGCTGCGGATCTTATTTCTAACCCCCAGCTCGACAAGAAAACGTATGCATCTGCGTGGGGTATATTAAAAGAGCGCTATCATAACAAGCGTAAGCTTGTGAACACAAAGCTCAGAATTTTAATAGAGCAACAAAGAATCATTCTTGCACTCTCAAATCAAGGGATACCGGTTGAAACTTGGGATTCTATTTTGATTTATGTCATTTATAATAAACTTCCTCTACAGGCAGAAAATGGCCTGGGAAGAGAAATTAGGCACTTCTAAAATTCTTCCGAAGTGGAAGTCATTTGCTCGCTTAATTGAAGCCAGATTCAGCTCCTTGGAAAATATCATAGAGTCAAACACAGGGGCAAGGCATCAAGAAGGGGGGGGGGGGGCAAATTCATCTCGAAAGGCCGGGCCTACGGCTTATCACGTAACGTTCTCATCTGAAAGAAAGAAATTTCTCTGCCGAGTGTGCAAGACCTCCTACGGAATTCGGCATTGTAAGAAATTTCTTAGAATGACCGTTAAGGAACGGCAAGGGGTAGTAAAGAGGAGCTCAACTTGCACCAACTGTCTAGGATACGATCACCACGCATCAAGCTGCAATAACAGCAACAGATGTCAAAAATGTGGAAATAAACACCACACCATGTTGCATTCAGATACACAATATGGGCACCACCATCCCAATAACAGCAACCAATCCTTTCATCAAATGGGTTCTTTTCAAGGGCAACACAATGCGAACTACAATAATCACCTGATTCAAAATGCGAATCATCCAAATCCTCTTCAAGGGCAATGCGACAGCAACTTCATCCCAAATACGAATTCACCAACACAATCCAACTGGCATAGTGGGCAAACAGGGCCTTCATCTGTACAAAGGATCTTTTATCTTAATTACAAATTTCAGCAGCTTTATTCATAAACACGAAGATACGAGTACTGACTTTACACAGATTTTACTACCTGAGTTTTTTCTTCAAGCAAAGGATTGACTTTATCAAAGAGGGTCAAGCTCAATGAAGGAAAATTGAAAAAATTTAATTTCCATTGAAGTACAATTTAAAAATCCATTTTAAATTTAAAATCGTCCATTCATCAGCAATCTTTAATCTTATTCTCGAAAACTACTCTCTCCTCCAACTTTAACCATCAAGAACTTGTGCCAAAAATGTCCTCAAAAACACAAAAAAAAACAAAAAAAAAGGTTATTTCATGACAACAGAGCAGCCATCAGCCATCATACCCATGCAAGTTTGAATTTCAATTTCATCTAACGCGCCCAGTCTGGTCGCGCGTCCCATATTCATAATTGGGGTGGAAAACTCTTTTGCATTCCTCTCTCTCACTCAGCATGCGTCTGTGTCAAAAACATTGACCTTGCATCCGTTTACGACTGTACGTCCTTTGGAAAATGTGAATTCCATTTTTGTCCCACAGGATCTACTATGCAGACAAAATGTTAGCATGGACCACATGCAGGGTTGAGGCGACGGCCAAGGCATAACAACAGCAAGGACTCATCATCATCATCATCACCAACATTGCTTGGCGGCAAAATGCCGGCGTCTGTGGAAATTTGAGCAAATTACAACTTTTCACAGGAGCAGGGCTTTCCTCTTCCTTTTTTTTCTGTTTTTCTTTTTTGAGAGATTCCAAAAACTTTCTTTACCACAACCACAGTACTGGCTTCAGATATAGCCAGAACTAAGCCACTGCTTCTTGTCGTGCCCTGTGCCGTCTCAAAAAGAGAACATACAGCACCACCCGTTGCTTTGTACAATTAGAAAAGTTCGTTGTTCCTTTTTGTGCCCTTTTCTATAACTATTCTGTTGAATTTTTTCTTTTACTATATTTCTGTTTTATTTTCGTTTCGTTTTCATGTGGAAAAACAAAAATCGATCCTCATATCACATGCAGACATGCGGCTCAAAAACCCGATGGAGCAAAACTTATGACGTCAAAAAGCCTCCATAGCATAATAACAATTGTAACATTGTTCTAAACTTCCACTTCAGTCTTTTATTTGCGTGAATTTCTTTATTCTCTATCTCTCTCTCTTTCTCTCTGTTTGTGTGTGAAGTGATGTCCTTGTGCTCTGTGATAAGAATGAAATGGGGTGGTAGGCAAGCCATCATCCCTCTTAGAAGAGGCGAAAAGTCCAAACATCCCAACACGACACGACAAAGTTTCGCAATAAAAACGGTGGATTTAATTAAAATTTCGACAAATAAATTCATCTGTGAGCCGTAAATGATGCTCACTACTTCTGCTGGAAGCTACGAGCTACGAGTTAGGAGCTAGGACCTGTGAGCTGTTAGCTGTATTCCATTTCATACCATAGTAGTCCTAGGTCCTAGTCCTTAGTCCATACGGCATCCTTGAAGACATTACAAAGTCAATGGTATCCAATGACAGAAGGGCCAGTCCATTTTAGGGTGCCGAATGTTTGCTACCACTCACTACCCCGTAAATGTGTCCCCCTATTACCCCAAACCTCTGTCACTTACCACTCTATACGATTTCAAGTATTAACATTTAATTTTGTTCCTCTTTTGCTGTTGCAAGAAGAAAGTTTCGCTTAAGGAAAATTAGGAAAAGTTACGGGATTTTTTGTGACTTTTCTTTGACGCCTTGGGGCGATGAAAGGGACACAAACCAGAGTTAGAGACTGTTAGATGGAAATTTTCGACGAAAAGGGAACAGAAGGAGACTAAAGCGAGGTAAAGAATCGCTAAGGGAATTGAATTTTTGACAGGATGTTTGACAAATTCGCGCGGTAAGGATTCTTCTTATTTCTTTGTCTTTTCTTTGGTAAGTGTCCTCGGGTCTTTTCCTATGTGAGTGTGGGTATGAGTGGGAACTTGTTAATTTTGAATTAGTTGAATCAAGTCCCGGAAATAGAAATTAGAGACCGAAAGAGAGAATGAACAAAAGTGTCTTTTCCTTAGTTTTGTTCGCATTTTTCTTGAGTCGTTCTTCCCTTCGGTTGGGCAAATTGTTAAAAGATTGCAGGCCTAAGGGTAGAGCCCGAAGGTATTTCAAAGGGATTATTTGAGTTGATTTATGTGCGGGTTGGATTGTGAAAAGTGAGAAATGGTATTTATGGGGGATTTTCAGGTTAAATTGACTGTATGGGTCTTCGAGGTTTTGCCTTTGATGAAGGATTTAGAGAATGATGGTTATGTTAATTAGGAGACCGATTTTGGGGTTGCTTTTCGGAGAAGTACGAGTAAATGTGAAATAACATAAGTTGGATTTAGGTTAATAAAAATAAGAAAATATTGTACTTACCTATAGTTATTGATTTTGTGAATCTCCTTGAAGAGAGCGCACGTATTTTCTCTAACTTTCGTGGGGTGTAAACTATTTGGTTAATTACGTTGAGTTTTTTTCATACAAGTTCTTAAAATGAAGTGCCAAATTTGCAATAAAAAAATAGATCGCAGAGATGAGACCAAAATCACCTGCGTTGACAACAAGATCTATTTCCATTGTTCGTGTGCAAAATTGACTCTGTCGGATATCGAATACATGAATACACGCAATGTCCCATATCGTTGTGACAAATGCACCGCTCTTCGTCGCAAGTTTCTGCAGCAAGAAAGTGTTTTGTTCCCATCGGTATCGACAGCAACAACAGTGGTTACTGCATCGACATCGAAACAGGTGCAAAAGCGGAATCAGCAAACAGTCATTTATCTGCAGAGGACCACTGAGACGACGGATGAACGACAAGCAACAGCATATGTTCTACCACCACAGCCCGGCGACGTCACAGTTACAATGCAAATGCTGTATGAAGAACATATATGTTTACAGAAAATCAACTGTCAGCACAATTGGTCAGCTGAAAGAGGTGAATGAGAAGCTCATTTCGAGAATTGCATCGCTGGAGAGCAGACTGAACTGGAAAGAGCAGAAATGAGTTGAGAATATAATCGAGATTACTGGTGTGCCTGGAGTCAGCAATAATAATGCAGAAGAATTCATAATGTTCAGGTAATTTTCAACAAGGCGTTGGATATCTCCCTGCCAACTTCAGATATCCAGAAATGCTACGTCAACAACAACGAGCATAGTGATAGGATTTGTGTTCAATTCTCTTGTTTAGAGGCAAAAGAAAGTGCTGAAAGCGTAAAAAAGGGAAATGAAAAAAATAAATTCGTCTTTATTTGTCGCAAGCACTAAGAAAAATGTTTACATAAATAATTGCTTTACAAAATATACTAAAGCCTTATTTATGGAAACCAAAAAAGTTAAAGCTGAAAAAAATTATAAATATCTTTGGTTTCAAAATTCGCAAATCCTAATGCGTAAAGCCGAAAAGGGTAGGGTTGTTGCTATTAGATCATTTCTTGATTTTTCACCATATAGAGACTAACAATTGTCTTTCACTCTATTTAAGCATGCGTTTTTAAATATAAATAATAATCTGTGAAGCAACAACCCAACCCCTAATACCATTGTAAACATTAATGATGAAAAATTTGTTTATAATTCAATTAAGGGCAAATCTTTTTTTATTGTGCATCAGAAAATACGTAGCTTACGTCAGAATTTTGATCTGTTAGTGTGCAATCTAGAAGCGCTTGGGTTCTTACCCGATTTGAGTTTTGTAAGAAAGACGATATCATATTCCGGGTTATACTTTCTATATTAACCCTAATGAAACGTATGCTGCAGGTGGAGTATGAGTTTTTGTCAGTGATTCCCTGAATTCTGATGACTATAAAGAAAATTGTCTTAATTTATTGAGCGCGGATGTAATTAAATTGTCTTGCAAGATATGCGATAATGTTTTTAAATTTGTTTATGTATACAGGTTAACCTTTATAATATTCAAGTGTTTTTGAAAGAATTTTCAGTGCTCCTAAAAATCGAAAAAGTGGCTAATTTTATTTTCCTGGGTGATTTTAATATTGACTTTTTAACTACCAGTACTACGTCTGATCTTTATCTTGTAAAATTGCTGAGAATGGTCTATCTTCTTTCATACACGAAATAACTAGACCAATTTCAACTACTTGCTTAGACCACGTTTTGGATCGTTTTGCTAAAATACCAAAAAACGAATGTGCTGGTACTAATTTTGATCTCCGGATTACCGATAACTGCTTGACTGGTATTCTGCTCAGTGCGTTAAAAAATAAAAAAATCTGCTAAGCATATTTCGTCGCCTAAGGTAACGAAAGTAAATTTCGAGCTGTTAAATATTGAACTATGTTCTGAAACATGGGAGGAAATTTATGAGGAAGGTAATGCTTCTAAGACTTATGACTTGTTTTTAGCATTTCTTAAAAATTACATAAAAAGTTTTACATATACTATTGTGTTCAAAAAATCGGATTACTTATTCTCTCTTAAAAAAAATTAAGCTCAAAAATAAATTAGGAAAAAAGTGCTTCAAACATCTTTTTAATACAGCGCTGAAAACTCCCTTTACGTTATTGAGTAAGAAAGTTAAGAATAGTATACGGTTATCTCGCGATAGATACTTCTAAAAGTACGTAATGCACTTGGTAATCCGAGAAAGGAATGGAAGGCTATAAATAGTATCATTGATGGCGACTCTCTCAATATCTCTAAATCTATAGGTCTATTGATGATCCTACAACAGTATCAAACATATTTAATGATTTCTTTTTTTTTTTCCTCGGTTGGTCTGATGTCTTCTTCCAGTGATTCTCTTACAAACTGTAATGGCTGCGTTAGGTCTCATTTAGTCGACGACAATGCTATGAATAATAGTTTACTTTATGAAGAAATAACAGGCATTGAACTCTATAGAATTATCTGTTCACTTAACAACTCATGCTCTTGTTTATGAAATGATGGAATCTCTTATCATACCCTCAAGAACATAGCACTTAATGCTGTAGACATATTAGCTTATATTTCTAACTTAAGTGTTTCGACCGAGATGTTCCCTAATACTCATAACTTAAAACGTGCTTATGTGATCCCTCTTTACAAAAAAAGATTGTTAAAGTGACAAAAACAATTATAGGCCAATTTCTTTATTGTTGTCAGTCTCTAAAGTTTTTGAAAAAGCCATTTAAAGTAGAGTGCTGTGTTACCTGGCAAAAGTAAATTAATCCTGCTTAATCCTGCTCAGTTTGGTTTTAGGGAAGACCTTGCTACAGAAGATGCCCTCTTGGAGTTTTCCTGTTTTATTAATAAAGCTCTGGATGATAAAAAGTTTTGCGCTGGGCATTTTGTAGACATAACCAAAGCTGACATGGTCAACCACAGCATTCTTCTAAATAAATTACACCATGTAGGATTTCGTGGTCTTATCTATAGCTGGTTTGAGTCCTACTTAAAGGATATAACTCAAAAAGTCATAGTATGTTGAGTTCAAAAACTATGAACTTAGGTGGGCCTCAGGGATCAGTCCTTGGTCCCATATTGTTCCTAATTTGCATTAACTCTTTATTTAGCCAACCGTTCAAAGGGAAAGTGACAGCTTTCGCAGATGATCTTGGCATTGCATACCGCTCGGATAGTCTTCTGAACTTAAGTGCAAATATAAATCATGACGTTTACCTCTTGAGACTGTGGTTTTCGGAACATAAACTAATTGCCAGCAATAAGACTAAATTAGTGCACTTCACTCTTCATATGCACAAATCCCTTAGCTTTGAAATTGTCTTTCATGCAAACAATTGCGAAAGGTCCAATGTGTCAAATTGTGTTTATACTGAGGAAGTCACTAGGACAATGTTGATTGATCAGGCATCTTGTAACGCACGCTGTTTTATAATTGAAACAGTAAATGAATTTAAATATCTAGGCATTACATTTGACAAAAACATGAGTTGGTTGGTGGATTTCGGCTCTAAAACAATATTTGCGATCTACAGTACGTCGCTTTTGTCTTCTTAAAAAAATTTATGACAAAAAAACTTTAAAAACAGTATATTATGGAATTTTTCAATCAAAACTGCAGTGCGGTATAAGTTGTTGGGGTGGGGCTTACCAAACCAAGCTTGAACCATTGATAATTTTACAGAAGTGCGCTATAAGAAAAGTATGTGGGGTCAATTGGTTAGCTCCTTCCATAGTCTTGTTCAGGTCATAGAAAATTCTGCCACTAAAACATTTGCACTATTTCAAAGTTTTTAAAATTTTTTAATGAGAGCTGGCTATTTACAGAGCCCGATTTGTAACACTCGCAATTTGCGTAGCAATTCAATTAATGTTGTCGTTATTCCTCCTTTCCGAACTACTCTACTCAAAAGCTTTTACTCCGTTGCATCATGTAAATTATTCAATACACATCCTATTAATATTCGGCGAATAAGATCCTTGTCTCAATTCTTAAATCTTTGATCACAAAGAAATTAAGGTTTTGCTGCCCTATGTTGTCTAAATATGTACAATACTTTGTTCTTTTGCTAATGTATCAATATTCATTTATATATATCTTTAAGTTATTTTTTTTTTCTCTCTTTTATTGTTTATTGTATTGTAAATTTCAGTATAAATAAATTAAATTTATCTTCTTGTATAATGAATTGCACAGTCACCTCACACTTTAAAGTATTTTTTTTTTTGTAGAAAGTGTCATTATCACTATTTATTATTATATAAATACTAATGTCACTACTTATTCTTAGTTTTAATACTATTATAATAAATTAAGTCAATGCAAAGTTTATTAATCCAAGAATAATGAATATAGAATAAAAAATAAAAATAAAATAAAAAACTTTGCAAATACGAAAAGTGAATGGCATTACGTGTGTTCTTAAATTTTTGGATATACTCGTATACGTATGATGCAGTTGCCGCTACAAATCTAGTTTCCTTAATTGTTTGTCAGAACTTGTCTACATTGGCATGCTTTGAGTAGGGAACGTCTGAAAAGGCTTTCGATTGTGAATACTCGTATTTTTCTTGAGAGTTACCAGCGTTGCATCCTCTTCAATTCCAAACACATCAACGCTACAAGAATGGAAATTGAATTGGATTTTTTTTAATTTTTGGTGGGAGCTGAGGCTTCATTTATTAGGCTTGATGTAATCCTAATACTAGGACTTAAAAACTCAAGTTGAAGAAAGATTTTTGAGTTGACTTTTCAGAGCTTACGTCGTCATGGAGCAGTGGATAGAAGAGACGAGGACGATGTTAATTACGTGGGTTTGTGTTCAAGGAAATAGAGTAATAAAGGGATGCACAGTCGATGGAAAAGAATGTCAGCTATATTTCAACCTTCTCCTAAGGAATTCAAATTGATAAATTTGAGGCAGTACTGGTAGGGAGATACGATTTAAACGGAGAAATCATCATCAACTCGATGAAGGCTGACCAAGGTTGACTGGCATACTAGAGTTAAGGGCATACAAAGGTAACATAGAGAGATCTGGTTACATATGGGGTGGTAAATTCGTTAGACCATCGTTTAATAAATCCAAGTGATGAGTTGGCTTAAAGGATCACCTTATCGATATGCGAACGGAAATTAAGCTCGCTGTCGAATAATATGCCAAGGTCTTGCAGAGATTGAACTAGGAGAAAAGGTTAACCATAAAAAAGTACACTCGGTAAGTAGACGTGTTGCGTTTATATGAAAAAGTTATAGGTTGGCATTTGGTGATTTAAAGTCCGAAGCAGTTTTTGGAGCACAAAATTGAAAATCTATCAAGGACTTCTTTAAGGAAGGTGAGGTCACGGAGAGAATAAATAGTTTTAAAAACGCTGTATGTCGTTAACGTTAAGAGGGAGGGGGAAGGGTATAATTACCCTCTCAAGACAGTTTATAGAACGAATCAAGAGAAGGGGACCAAAATGCCTGCCTTGTGGGACCCCAGATGAAACCAGGAAAGGGGCTGGAACGGCGGACTTAAACCGAACACTACTAAGTCACAACATGTCTATTTAAATAAAAGAGGTTTAAAACCGAAAACAATCAGTTAAAAGAGAATCAATAGATGAGAAATCTTATCAAAAATTTAAGTAAAATCAGTTGCGATAGCATTGATTTCTTAAATTTTCTAAGGCTATGAGAGCAAAAGACCAGAATTGAACTAAGTTTATGGTGGTTGATTTAACTTTTCAAAAAACCATGTTGTCTAGGTGAAATAAAAGACTGGCACTTAAGGCTTAAGGCTTTATTAGATGAGAAGGAAAATTAGGAATTGCTGCTTATAAAGGCTAAGAAATAAAGAGCCCGATAGTACATTCCATTAGCGAGTTGGACGGATTAGAAATAATACTCAAAGTTGTGAGGAGATCATTAAACAATAATGAAGATAGAATGGAGTCCTGAGGTACATTCGACCACCGGGAAAGGCTGGTTATTTCACGACTAGTGATGGGCAAATACCCGGTATATACTATTGTAATAATGTGGGTATTTACTTTAAATCAATAAAAAGAATTTATTTTATTTATTCTTAGCCTTTATTTAAGTTAACAAAAAAAAAAATTCAATACTCAAATCAAATACTCTTTTAATAAAAATTAATCTGATTCACTGGAATCGCTTACTACTCGTATATAGGTATTAACTGTTGTCCTATCCAAAGAGATTCCGATTCAGTTTTTTTTTATGTGCTTCTTCTTTTTCTGCCTTTCGTATAAGATTTATCTTTTGTGATAGTTCAATATCTTTCCGTGCTGAAATTTTGCTTAAATTTTTGCTTGCACAAAGACTTTTCCACCATATGAAGGGTTCTGTTGACGAAGCGCTTGACCAAAGGAATTCTTTTGCCCAAATGCCTTTCTTGGATCGATACATAGCCAAATCAGGCATAACACCCAGTGCCATACTTTTCGATACTTCATAAACAAATTCCATCGACGTGACTTGATCAGAATCATCTAAAAAGCAACCTTGATTTGATGGTTTGAGAAGTGCAGCGGCGAGGTATATTGGTGATCTTGCAAATAGAAATCTTTCTCTAATTTTTTCTAAAAATTGATCTTTTTCCAAAGCATCTAGAATTGTCGTTTTCTCTGTTTCTAACAAATTGATTGCCGAATAAAATAATTCCTCAAGAACTTAATGGACCTTGTGAATCAAGCACTTATCTGACTCAAATTTTGTTATGCAGAGAACAACTGGTTTGATTAAATATATTAATTGCTAAATTTCCTTCCAGAACAGTTCTTCATTTATCAGAGTTGTTTTTATTTCCTTTGAAAGAGAAGAAGTCTCATTAACCGCTAATATTTGAAGACTGAGTTTGTTGCTGACAAGGCTTTCAAGGTAAAATATGTAGCTCCCCCATCGAGTTTTACATGGAAGTTTCAGTGAAATGGTTACGCCTTTTTCTTCGTTGAGGAAGACACTTAGAACCTGCGTGCTTTTAATTGACTTCACGATGGTTACTGCTTTTTCCATAATTTTTTTAACTGGATTGCATTTGATGATATCATTGCAAAGCAAATTTAATGTATGTGCTATGTACACTAAAGGTGAACCGCTTACTTAAATAGCTCTTGCTAGCATCCTGTTCCAGTATTTCTTAAATTAAATAATTAGTAAAGCAATATTATTATTTAAATAAAATATCTTAATTATAATAAAAATAAGAGGATGATACTTACCTTTTTAGTTTTTTATATTGATGATGAATTTAAACACACATTTTCCTGATCACTTTGATTGCTCTCAAGCGCTTGATATCTCTTTGGCAGAATGTTTTTCCACATCCTTTTCACTATTTATAAGGACTTTATATCCGATGGACACATAAAGCAATTGAATAAATACTTTGCTATTTTATTTATATTAGGGAAGTAGTCTTATCGGCAATTTTGCACTTGGTAGTTTTTTTCCGTTTTATCAAAATACTTCCAAATAGTGCTTTTAGGTCTTCCCATTTTTTCTAAACAATATTTTTAGTCTCAGCTCAAATAAACACCAAATTTTACTAGTCACGATCAGTCGCTGATGCCAATTTATATAGCAAAAAACAGTGACCGGAAACCCATTTAAGTTCAATTATGCTTTATTATAATGGTTATTATTAATTTTATATTGAAAAAACGAGAAAAAACAAATAATAAAAATTTTCCAAGTAACCAATCAATAAACAACTTCATTTAATTCTCTATGTACCTGCAATGTTGCCCCGTTTTCAATTCATTTTTAAAGGGGTTAGCATAAAGCCATAAAATAAAAATAAAGAAGAATTAGTATTCAACCAAGGAGCTTTTGTCTGAGTACGAGTATATAAAAAGGGACATATAAAACTTCTTAGAAATTGTGTGCACTTTTTCATCAACACTCTTGATCAGCGATTTCTTTGAAGATCAATTGAAATAAGAAATTAACAATCAGCAAATCCCTCTTTTTTTTCAGATCATCAAACTTTTTTCTAAGCTAGGTTTTAGTAAAAAAAAAACAAACACACATATTCAATTAGCTCTAAACGTATATAACTTATTTCGGGTGGGTAAATACGATTTTCGTTATATACCCGTTAAATACCCGGTATTTACCCTATGATAAATACCTACCGGGTAGGTAAAAAAACTGATATGGACCTATCAGGTTGTTGACGAACGGCTTCAGGCGTTCACACAATACGGCGGATAAGATCTTATATGCGATGTTAAGGAGACTGATGCCTCTGTAGTTGGCGCAGTTCAGAGGGTCGCCTTTCTTGAGAATTGGACAAACAATGCTGAGGTT
This sequence comes from Volucella inflata, assembly GCA_928272305.1. NCBI lineage: Eukaryota > Metazoa > Arthropoda > Insecta > Diptera > Syrphidae > Volucella > Volucella inflata. The sequence continues at coordinate 24,577,236 of OV743718.1, read as the reverse complement.
CCATTCATCGGGCATACTTTCGTCCGACCATATTTTACAGATGAGTTGGTATATGCTCCTTACCAAGTCATCGCCTGCCGCTTTGAAGAGCTCGGCAGTCAGGCCATCCGCTCCAGCAGTTTTGTTGGACTTAAGCTTCGATATGGCTATCTTCACTTCATCCAGGTCGGGTGGACGGAATTGTTGGTCATCATCGTCCAGGTTGAAAGGTTGATTCTGCCAGACAGCGGTATTTGGTCCGTCATCGCCGTTATACAGTCTGCAGAAATGATCTTTCCAAATCCTCAGCATCGACTGCGATTCTACCCTTCTCCCTTGTTCATCTCTACAGGCTTCGGTTCGGGGTTTGTTTCCGTGGTATGTTATTTTTACCTTTTGGTGAAACTTCCGAACCTCATTCCTGGAGTAGCATCTCTCAATTTCCTCGATCGCGCGCTTCTCATGCTCTTTCTTCTTCCTCCTGAGAAGCCGGTGCTCGTCTCTCCTCTTCCGCTCATAGAGCTCATGAGCAGCTCTGGTCTTTCTAAGCGGCTCCGCGTTATATGCATTCATCATCGAACCAGGGGTTTCGTTGTGGTGGACGAGTGAAACCCAGCACATCAGAAGCGTTTTGGCAGTATTTCCAATGGTCTTCGATGCTTGATGCTGGCGGCATTGGACCTCTTAAGAGATTAAGAGACACTCGATCGGAAAAGGACTTGGCGATCTCTTGCGATTGTAACCGTCTGACGTCGAATTTTCTCACAGCATTAGTTTGCCTTGGCGTAGTTTGGGATATCCGCAACCGTACCTTGGCTACAACAAGGTAAAGGTCCGAGTCGATGTTGGCTCCTCGGAACGTACGGACATCCATAATGTTGGAGGAGTGTCTTGCGTCGATCGCAATGTGATCAATCTGGTTGACTGTTGATTGATCAGGAGTTCTCCAAGTCCCCTTGTGTATGTCGAGATGTGGAACCGCGTGCTAGCCAAGACAATGTTTCGCCACGCCGCAAAGTCGATTAGCCTGAATCCGTTATCGGAGGTGGTGTTGTGCAGGCTATATTTTCCGATTGTTCCACCAAAGATACCCTCTCTTCCTAGCTTTGCATTAAAATCACCGAGGACAATTTTAATGTCATAGCTAGGGCACTGCTTGTAGGTCTTGTTAAGGAGCTCGTAGAAGGCATCCTTCGTGTCGTCATCTTTCTCCTCTGTGGGGGCATGCGCGCATATGAGGCTAATGTTGGCAAATTTAGCCTTGATGCGGATTGCTACGAGGCGCTCACTCACATGCCGGAAGCTGAGGACTTCTTGTCTTAGTCTGCCTCCGACAACAAATCCGCATCCAAATAAGCGCTGCTTTTGCCGTCGATAGCAATTGCCGTAGTAGATGTCGCAGTTTTTCATCTTCTTTTTGTCCGGCCTATCCCATCGCATTTCTTGGATGGCGGTTATCAGTGTGGCTTCGGGCCAGGAAAGTCCACCATCGACAAGATATTCACACTACGGCAGATCTTGAAGAAGACCCATGAGCTTCAGATCGATACCCACCACCTATTCATCGATTTTAAGGCCGCGTATGACAGCATCTATAGAGACGAGCTATACAGAGCAATGTCTAGTTTTGGCATCCCTGCCAAACTCGTCCGTCTGTGCAGGATGACGATGGAGAATGCACGCTGCTCCATCGAGGTCGGTAAAGATCTCACCGAGACCTTTGATCTCCGGAAAGGATTTAGACAATTCGATGCGCCGTCATGCGATTTTTTCAACATCGTACTTGAAAGAATAGTGCAAAACTCACGAGCAAACACAAAGTTCAAAAGTCCATCCAACTACTCGCATACGCCGACGATATTGACATAATCGGGAGAAAACAGCGTGATGTCACTGGCGCTTTCGCGAGTATTGAGACGGAAGCGGCGAAAATGGGTTTAGCGGTCAATGAGGGCAAGACCAAGTATATGCTGTCAAGCAAAAAGGACAACCAACACCGTCGTCTCGAACAGAACGTCACCCTCGACAGATATAACTTTGAGGTAGTTAAGGACTTTGTCTACCTAGACTCCGCTATAAATACAGACAACGACACCAGCGCTGAGATCAAGCGAAGAATAACTCTTGCCAACCGCTGTTTCTTTGGGTTAAGAAGGCAATTGAGTAGCAAAGCCCTCTCTCGGACAACAAAAGTCACCCTTTATAAGACCTTAATAATCCCGGTCCTGCTCTATGGCGCAGAGGCATGGACATTATCAAAAATGGATGATTGTGTTCTTGGTTGCTTCGAGAGAAAAATTGTTCGGGCGATCTTCGGTCCCGTCTGCATTGACGGTGAGTGGAGGAAGAGATACAACTACAAACTGTATGGACTGTACAGCGACATGGACCTGGCCTGAAGAGTGAAGATGCAACGACTGAGATGGCTGGGTCATGTAGAGCGCATGGACACCAATGCTCCGGTCCGAAAAGTCTTCGAATCCGCCCCCGAGGGACAGCGCAGTAGAGGAAGGCCAAGACTCAGGTGGCGCACGCAAGTGAAAGAGGACCTCAGCCAACTTAGCGTGCGAAACTGGAGGCAGCTAGCCAGGGATCGAGCTGACTGGAGAAGCTTGTTGACTGAGGCCCAGGTCCACCCCGGACTGTAGCGCCACCTAAAGTAAGTAAAGTAAGGTAAAAAAACGATGCCCATCACTATACACGAATAATGAACTCCCTTTGTAATTGCATACTAGGTATGTATGCACAGTGCGCTGACAAGACTGTAACATTGAAGGATTTTCGTGGTGTTGTCTTCTTACATCCGAAGTGAGCCTGTTTTTTTTTCAATCATTAACACCAAAGTAAAACAAGGATGTGTGGCTTAAATATGTAGTTTTCAATCTCTAGTCTGGGAAATTCAGATTCTAAGCGACCTCCGATTTACTATTTCAGCCTTCCGTTCAAGAGAGCTTACACATAGAGACTGATGCTTCTTTAAAAGCATCATTTGTGATCAATGGAGGAGAAACTGTCGATCAGATTGTTACAGACAACTATGAGGCTGATATTGTGAAGCAAGGAGGAAACGTGTCCCTTTTGAGCGACTGTGGCACAGACACTTTGTGTGATGACACAATCAGCATGCTATCAGATGCGGTTTGAAGCCGCAGATTCTGTGATGGAGTCGCTAAAATCTACCAGCTACTATAAACTGAGACCTTTGGACGGTCCAAATGAGCATTGAGTCAGGGAGGCCGCTGGCAAAATTGGCAACAATGGCATAGATACCCATTTGAGCCCGAAGAAGGAGGAAGTTATCGATGTTTCAATTGAGGGTTAAACCATCTTTTGACAGGTCTTCAATCAGGGCTGTTATCCTGTAGTAACACCAGACTAAAGGAGATGATATCAGAAGAGTTATTGGATTCCGAAGTGGGTACTCGGCAGTACACAAGTTAAAAGTATATTGGTCATATTGTTCATTCCACCCACTTAATCGCAAAAACACTCAGCACGTGAATTTCCCTTGTCTAATGGTTGTTAAACAAAATGTCTTTACCGTAGAGGTCGGAAAGCATAGCCTCCGCTTCACGACATGAAATAAAAATATTAATTTGGCTTTCCATTGAAGGCAGACGAGATGTCACAAAAAAATCGTCAATTAAGTTTGATACCAACGAAAGCCAAATTTCTTTTGGCGTGTTTACGTAGTCGTAGAAAAAGTATTCTAGATTTTAAATTTCCGACAAAAATCTAGGATTCAGAAAGAGGATTCGATGCTGGTAAGCTGACTTTCAACGAAATAACTTCAGAATATATTACACCAATATGTGATGAAAGATCCGTCTCAAAAAATAATTGGAGATTAGGCCGGCTTTGTTCTAAAACAGGAAAAGTTATTGTAGGGCAAACAAAATTAAAATATACTATTATTCTTCCTGGAAAGATATCTAACGCCAGTTTTCCATAGCAGAGCCCACCGAAAGATATTGTCAACAGCATGCCAGAACATTGGTTCGATTCAAACCGAAGAAAGATAAATGAATATAGTGGTAAGTTCTTTAAATGTTGGGCGATTTGTGTTGAAAAGTGCCTTCAACAAGTAAATATAAAATGCCAGTTTTATAGTTCAGAGTTTAAGTATACTTTGTTGTCCAACACCGACCACATTGTGCAACCTGCCGATAGTGCATTTCTGATAAAAGGAAAGTCCTGATGTTATTTTTAATATAAAACATTCCTTAAGTGTAGTATGTATCTACACATGTATGTAATAAAAAGACGAATGTTATCAACGTTTGCAAAAGCACTCAGACTGAAATAAGTATCCCTAATAGGTACATATAAAGTTGATGATTTCAGAAGTGAGAGTCTGAAAGGCTGTGAAAATATTCATCTACGGCCCTTTCAATTTCTCTATTGGATGCAAAGCGCTTGCCAGAAATAAATTTCTTCAATTTTGGGAACAGATGGAAGTCTAAGAGTGCCAAATTAGCAGAATAGGGGGAGTGGCAGGACAAATCGTACCCCAAATCCCGCAGTTTTCCTATCCGCACGCATCCTTGTGTGAAGGTGAAAGTTGATTTTTTCTTCTTCTTCAAGCCGCTAATCAAGAAGGTTGGAGTAATATTCGCCTGTAATTGTTCTTCCTTTTTCAAGGTAATCAATTAACAGGATCCCTTTTGCATCCCAAAACACATTGGCCATGACCTGGCAGATGTAGCCGACTTCGTTTTCTTTGGCGCCGAACTACCGGCTTTCACCCACTGCTTCGTGTGCTGTTTCATTTCTTGCGTATAATAGTTGACTCATGTATCATCCATGGTGAGAAATCGCAGCAAAATGCAAAGATTGCTAGGAAAATCGTCCTACGAAGAGCTTTCGCATCACATGAAAGCATACTCAGTTTATTATAAACCAATTGGCTTTGAAAGTAAACAAAAAATCCCAAGGCTCCATAAGTAGTGCTCTGACCAATTAGTGCAACCCGATCGGTTCCAACTTGTCTCTGATTACCCCTCACCACTGAGTAGGTTTAATGGGGTAGCCAGTTGCAAAATCGGCGGTTTTTGAGTAGACCTCACCCCATCTGACAAATCCAGTAAATTCAAAATATTTAAAAATACTTCTTTCTACTTTTTAAGTGGTGCTACAGTCCGGAGTGAGCTTGGTCCTCAAGCAACAAGCCTCTCCAGCCGTCCTCTGCTTCGTAGTCCCCGGGGGTCGGATTGGAAGATTATTCGGGCCAGAGCAGAGCCTAACCAATCCGATGTCGCTGTATAACCCGTACAGTTCGTGGTAAAATCTCCTCCTCCATTCCCCATCAATACAAACGAGACCAAAAATAAAACGTAGTATTTTCCACTCGAAACGGCCAAGGACATCTTCATCCTTTTTCAATAGTGTCCATGTCTTTGCGCCATGAAGCAAGATGGGGTTGATCAAGGTCTTGTATAAAGCCAGTTTCTTGTTGAAAGAGTGGGCTCAGTGGCTGGCCAAAGTGATTTTACATCTTATTTCCGTGTTGGTATCTTTGGTACTTTTAACTGCGGAGCCAAGGTAGACGAAGTCTTTAAGTCTTTTGTTGACACCATAAACTTGGTTTTTGCCTAACTTAAAGTGAGACCATTTCTAGTACATTTTGCTTTGATAGCTGCGAATGCCTCATAGACGTCTCGCTGTCTTCGTCCAATAACGTCGATGTTATCTGCGTACGCAAACATTTGGGAAGACTTGTAGAAAATCGTTCCCTATCTATTGGCCAGTCTCGTGTCTCGTGCTTACTCGAGTACTTATAATAATTTCCTATTTTATTAATACTTGAGGTGAATATTGTTAAGGATGTTTAACATTTGTTTTTAATTCAATAAACCTCATTCATCTAAAATTAAACCGCCTAGCAAATAATATGGCCTGAAATATGTGAAACGACACCTACATAGTTATCACACGAAATGAAAATTTGAAGAAGACCATCACATTGATAATCAGTTCACGCTATCTATCACTTAATACAAGGTGGCGAAAAATAAATAAAATAAATCATCCTCGACAAACAATGGAGCGCCTTACTCCGCAAAAGCGTGCAGTAATTATGTCGATTTTTTAACCAATAATCGGTTGGTGGTGTTAGCGCAACGTGAATTTCGACGTCGATTTCCTAATCGTGTCGCGCCACCTGGGCAAACATTCCGGAGCGAAGCTACTCAACTCCCTGGAACCAAAGGAGACATTCATGGCGTGGCTGCCACCGGACTGATGGTTCGGTCGAGAATATCGCGGCTGTGGCTGCCGATGTCGCCGAGAACGAAGAAACATCAACCAGAGCCGCAACCGGACCACGCAATTGGCCATCACCAGACAGACCATAAAGCGAATTTTAGTGAAAGACTTACACATGTTCTCGTATACGAAGTGCAACTAGTACATCAGTTAACGCCTTCTGGCCGCCAGTGGCATGTGAACTATTGTCAAGCCATCCTCAATTTCAACAACGAAGAAGAAATTTTTGTGTCGAAAATCATCATGAGCGTCGAGGCGCATTTCCAGTTAAACGGTTACGTCAATAAGTAAAATGCCCGTTTCTGGGGCACTGAAAATCCGCGAGTAATGCACGAAGAGCTTGGCCACTGAAAGCCACTGTATGGTGCGGAGTTCACGCGGGAGGAGTGATGGGCTGAATTTTTTCGAGGACCCCATCGGCAAAACGGTCACTGTTATTGGCAAACGCTAAAGGGTCATGATAAACGACTTTTTAATGTCGGAATTGGATGAGCGGGGCTTGGTGAACATTTGCTTTCAACCAGTCGGTGCAACCGCACATACAGCACAAGCCACAACGGATATTGTGACGAAAATGTTTTCTGGTAGCGTAATCACCTGTTTTGGCGATTTGGCATGGCTAGCAATATCGCCCGATTCAACAATTCCAGACTTCTTTCTCTAGCGCAACTCGAAGTTGCGGGTTTATGCCAACAAGCTTCAGACAATCCCAGGCCTTAACGAGAATATTCGACAGGAATGCTAACAGTTATCACCGGAAATCTTGTAGAAAGTAATGGAAAATGCAATACAACGGGCACAAATGTGAGGGCAGCCACTTGGCGAATATCATCCTTTCCACTTAACAGAAAAAAATATAAAGATCCAAATAAAGATTTTCATCACTTTCTGAGCAGAGTTCGAATCTTTTTCTGAGCAGCTAGCATCTTCGTTACTGTCACTGTACAAGCATCTTCTGAAAGAAAGATTTTATCATTGTTCCAAGACTCCAGATCTTTTGCAGTGGAGTCAACCTTAAATACATAATGTAACTTTTTAGCTAACCAAACAAGATGTTGGCCTTTGAAAGTGATTCTAACCTCTGGAAAAATCTCTTCTTGGTTTCGTAAAACTGACAGGGGAATGTCATCCTCCTCTTCAAACTCCGTATCCGGGGTCGGAGCTTATATATTTTTCCAGAACTTGTGAAGCACAACCGCTGATACATCTTGCCATGCAAGGCAATAAGTGAAACAGCTTCGTAAAGATTGAGCTCCTTTAGTGCATTTGTTACGCCTTTTTGTGAACTCACAATTTTGCTCAGCAAGCTATTTCTATAAAATAGCTTAGGCGAACCGCATTCTGATCCATTGATTGGATCAATTTTGTGACATTTGGTGGCATATACAACACCCAAATTTTGCCATCCTTTGCTTCTTTTACCAACTCCCCTTCGGGAGGAAGACTAGGCGCATTATCTAGAAGCAACAAGGCCTATATTGGTAGTTTCCGCCCTCCCAAAAACTCTTCAACCTACGAGGGCGGGTCAATAAGTCCGTGACTTTTGGATTAAAACACGGATTTTTTGATAAAAAAATAATTTTATTTTTCAACGTAGTCTCCCTTGAGCTCTATACACTTTGTCCAACACTTCTCCAACTTTTTTATCCCTTCCAAAAAAAATGATTTGTCGAGGTCCTCAAAATAGGCCTTTGTTTGCGAGATGACTTCATCATTGGAGTCAAATCTTTTTCCACCAAGCCATTTCTTCAGGTTTGGGAACAAGAAGTAGTCGCTCGGAGCCAAATCTGGAGAATAGGGTGGATGAGGGAGCAATTCATAGCCCAATTCATGGATTTTTGCCATGGCAACTGCACATGCGTTTGTGGTGGACTGTGAGCAAACGCGGCACCCATCTTGCGGAAAGCTTTCTCATGCCCAAGTTATCATTCAAAATTGAAACCACTGAGCCATGCGAGATCCCTATGGCTTCCACAATCTCTCGCACTTTCAATCTTCGGTCGGCCAACACCATATCGTGAATTTTTTCGATTGTTTCGGGTGTAGAGACCTCAACTGGGCGTCCAGGACGTTCGGCATCTTCAGTGCTTGTACGGCCACAACGAAATTCAGTAAACCACTTTTTTACCATTGAAATCGATGGTGCAGAGTCCCCATAGTATTTATCAAGCTTAGCCTTGGTCTCGGTAATGGTTTTTTTTCGCAAGAAATAATGCTTAATAAGCACACGAAATTCACTTTTTTCCATTTTCTCCTCAAATTAGTGAGTAGGCTGATAAAAATAGCTGTCAAACACAAACTAACTGACGCAGCAAGTTTAAATTTTGACAGGAGTCAACTGACAGATGCCTGTTGACAGGAGCAGTATTGCTGTTTCAGTAAAGACGTCAGAAATTCAAAAAGTCACGGACTTATTGACCCGCCCTCGTATAAAAAAAACACGAAAGTTCATAGCATTAAAACGCAATTTTTTTTCCGAAACTGTTGTATAAAATTCTTGAAAAATCAAGTCCTGAAAAGGCCGGCATTCATCCATGCAGATTTAGAAAATGCATAATCGATTGGTAGAGTTTTGTTTTTAAAAGAACTTGGCTTTCTTGACTCTCGTTATATCGAGCATTCGTTATATTGTTATTATTATAGTACGATACATCTTATTTTTAAGAAACATTTAAAGCGAATTAAAAATTAAGGAACTGATTGTTGGTGCCATCACCGTATACCTCAAAAGAGAAACAAAATAAAACTTCCTCCTTCTATTTAACTGTCGCTCATTATTTGCTGACTTTTCCACAAATTAAAAAGAAAAAAGTAAATAATTCATTTCCCAGTCATTTGAAGATTTCCTCTGTGCGACTTCATAACACTTAACACTCCAATGTCCAACTTCCTGTGAGAGTTGCGAATCATCCATATCGCTTTCATTTCATTAACTGTTCCGGTCATTTAATTAAAACGTCTCAAGAATATGAACTTCCCTTGGCAGTGATTTCCTTCCTCAACAGTTAACTTCCCTTTTGCACATACACACACACACACCCCCACACCCACCATATAACGTAAACTGGAAAAAGTGAAACTGTGGAAACACCAAACCAACACTTAAAATTAATTTCTTGACATTCGGTGTGCAGAAAGAGGACTCAAAATGGGCTACCAGTAAAATGATCGCAATCAAAGAGCCGGTACACTAAATAAAGTACTTCAGGGTACCTACTCGTACATCCATTGATACACACATATACCTACTTACAAATTTATCCTGTGTGCCTGCCGTGTCCAGAGTACCATTTTGCAATTTTAGCATAAACTGCCTCCCGCCTAAACACTGTGACTGTGACAAGTACAGTGGATGGGCCATTGCGGTGGTGTGTAGTTAAAAAATGTGATTCTCGAAAGCATATTTCCGTCTCCAGAGCACCTCAGAGTATGCTTCAACAAATTAAACACTTAAAATTCCTCATTTACACGCATCCTCAAATACACAGAGGCAAGCAGGTCGCGTCAACTCGACTCGACTTAGCTCGACTTCCCATACAAACAACGATATAGAGACAGAATCAGAGGCAAAGAAGCTTTGAAAATTCGAATAGAATCATCATTTCCCGCCACGTACTATACGAGTACGAGTATAGTGACTGTGCTCGTAGTCGCCTTCACACGATGACAATAAAACACCCGAAGGGACATTCCCGGTGGAGTTTTATATCCTGTCCGCAGTCTCTGCAGTCAGCACATTATAATTTCCTGAAATAAATTAGTAATGCGAATGGCGAATGGAAATAGAAAGGAAACGACACCAGAAACAGAGATAGAAGGAGATTGAGGGCGGCTAGGGACTATAAGTACGAGTGAGTGAAGAGAAAAAGAACAAAGTGTCCTACGGGCCACGACATTTCTTTTGTTTGCACATACTACAGGGGTCCTGTTCCTATGCATTTCTTCAGGAACTGGACTCTTTAATTTTGCTCTCAGTTCCATCCGCAGTCATTTGCAGTTTCTTTTTCGTATTTTGTTTTTTGTGTCCTATCTGTGTTTCTTATGATAATTTTCACAGGACCCTTATCTTGATGTGTCGCCATTAATAAAATGCGCAACAGAGTCAACTAAGCAACTAAGCACAGCTAACGGTGCAGCAACAGTAGTAGTAGAGAGACCATTATGTGGGTGCCAGCTAGACAAATGAATGTGTTCAGTGAGCAGGGATGCAGCAAAAACGTCAAATGGAGCCACTGAATACATTCATTTTGATGCCACACAGCAGTTAAATGTAGCAGCGCAGCGGTAAATAGTGAGTGGGTGTAGTGTAGTTCAGGAATTGGATGCTTACACATGGCCGCGGCCGGACGTTAAAGGAAGTGAAAAGCGATACAAATTATGCAGAGAATAAGGACACCCAACCAACAAGGACGACGACACCGACCGTTAACGCTCATTAATCTTCCTCTAGCGCGTTTGTACTCGTACACTAGAGGCCATACTGTGAAGTGCAAAGTACATTTCAAGAGTAGAAAACCGATGACGGCAGCGTTCAGTGCCCCGTACTTACAAGTAGTACAAAGTATGTGCTTTGTTGTGTTTGTGTGCATGGCCTATACAGTGTTACCATTCACTTTCCACTTGAATGTACACCTACTTGTATCTATTTTGCGTCCCTTTTTATCTATCTATCTAACTGTCTGGTAGAGTCCTCGTTGTTGGCTGCTTATCAGTGCGAAGATATTTCTCATCGTCGTAGTCGTCGTCGGTTGTTATATAGTATGTAGTCGGGAGCGACGTGTGTTTCTGGTTGGAGTTCATAGTCCGAGACTGGTTAGTGGGTATGGTCTATGAATATTGTACTTCAAGAAGTGGGTGTAACGGTGTGAGATGGTAGAGGTACGTTTTTAAAAATTGCCAGACACTCTGGCAGACATCAAGGCCAAAGGAATGTCGGTTCTCTAACAGGAGATCCTTTTGAGGCAATGAATGCTGCAGCAGCATTAAACCAGCTAACGGGCAGACAGTCTCGTAGATGGTGGTGCTGTTGTCCGTGGCTGTGGTAATAGTCGAAGAGAGCGAAACATGAGTTGCTACATGACTGCTGACTGTTTGATCACATGGCGTGTAGAATGTTTTTTTATTGTACTTTATTTGCTTCTAGTTCTTTTAGTTCTCAGGGTCGTGGTAGCTTGGTGAGTAAGACTTGGACTCATTTTGGACAGTGGTGCCGTGATAAAATCTGAATGGCATGATAAGATCTACGTATGCATGTTTAAGTTTACTAAATTTTTCTAAACGGCTGTCGTAAATTGAAAATAGGAGTGCAAAACTTAGAAATCTATAAATTTATGATGATATGGTCAAATGGAATGGACAAAGAGCTCCACCCTCTGTGTTGTTCATCCATTCATTTCATGCGTGGAGAGATACACAGGATTCTACTTTCAGTGGTTTGCTGTGGTTGAGAGTTATACAATTTAGAGGCGCCAGCCTGACGACAATTTTTGCGCTTTGGGATGATGAATACTTATAAATAGATGTCAAAATTTCATTCAGATGAACGCCTACCGAAACCATTGTGTGATTAGCTACAACATTGTGTTTCAGAGAAGCAATGTCATTTGCACTAGAGAAAATCTTGCACGACATTAAAAAGCCATGGACTTTGTAGGTACACTACCTCGGTATATTCCAGACTTCATTGCAACTTCTAATTTTCCGATTATTTCGCTTTACATTTAACATTTGTTTAAACGCCATCGTTCATTCCGCGTACTGTCCTCATATATACCCACATACATATATATATATGCATGCGTTTTGTACATTTTGAGATGACACAGAATTTTCGAATATTTTCGCAGCACCCGACATTAGTTTCAAAACCGCTTGTCATTAAGATCCGAGATTTCGATATTCTTTAAGATCTGGCCTAACTCAAGACTCCAATTTACGTTTTAAACACATTTCCTTACTTCGGCATTCGTAAAATCTGCAGTTCCTCTTTATGTGCGACAGCCGACAGTCCTGCATGGGGATTGTCCATTTAATAACGCGTTTGGATATTTTCTCCATCTACAACACTACAAAAAGTCATCAGATATGCCTACTCCTTTGTGCAAGGTTTAATTCCACCACCATGACGAAAAGTCATTCAAATTCCGTTCACCCGATCTGGATTAATAGCCATATCAAAGATAAAATCCACAAAGCCGCTGCAGCGGACGGCCTAAATGCCAAGCACTATAAACGGGTAGCATACACCAACTCATCTCTAAAATATGGTCAGACAAAAGTGTGGACGATAAATGAAACTGATTTTTTGTCCGATTCTTAAGAAAGGAGAACCTCTAAACTGCGCCAACGGAGTCATCAGTCTTCTTAATATCTTGTCTGGACTCCTGAAACTCGTCTGTCTGTGTCTGATTACGACGTTGAAGAACTCACCGAGACCTTTGATGTCAAAAAAGGATTGAGGCAATCCGGAATGAATTCAGTGGTCCTTTCGCTAGTATTCAGTCGGGAGAGGTGAAAATGGGTTTAACTGTTCACGACTCAGACAGAACATCACTCCTTAACTTTGTAGTAGTTGAGGAATATGTCTACCTCTGCTCCGCCATCAATTCATTCAAATACAGAAAAACTATTGCCAATCGCTGCTTCTTTGGGCTAAGAAGGCAATTGACTAATAAAGCCCTTTCCCGAACAACAGAGTGACCTTAAATAAGATCTAAATAATCCCAGTCCTGTTCTATGGCGCAGAAGCATGGACATTATTAAATGGATGAGGGTGCTCTTGGCTGCTTTGAAAGTAAAATTCTTCGGTTCTTTTCTATCCCATCTGCATAGACATAGACAGTAAGTAAGTGGAGGAGGAAATACAAGGTGGCGCAAAATTAATCATCCTATCGGAAGAAGATAATTTCTGCAAATGGCGTCGTACGTCAATCATATTTGACATTTGTGAACTAGACAGCTGCGGCATACAAACAGATAAGCAATGAAGCGCTATACTCCGCAAGGGCGTGGAATAATTGTGCCGATTTTACCAATAATCGGTCGATGGTGTAAGCGCGGCATGAATTTCGACGTCGATTTCTTAATCGTGTCGCGCCAACTGGGCAAACATCCCGGCGCGGGCAGGGCGTGGCCGCAACCGTAATATCGCAGCTGGGGCTGCCAATATTTCTGAGAACAAAGACAACGGGCCACGCAACTGGGCATCACCAGGCGGACCCTACAGCGAATTTTAATGAAAGACCTACACAAACAGTGTATCAGTCAATACCTCCTGACCGTCAGTCGCGTGTGAATTACTGCCAAGCCATCCTCAATCTCAACAACGAAGAGAATGATTTTGTATCGAAAATAATCACTAGCGCACCTAAGCGGTTACGTCAATAAGCAAAATCTTCATTTCTGCGGCACTGAAAATCCGCGTGTGCTGCACAAAGAGCCATTACATCCACTCAAAGCTACAGTGGTCACGCGGGAGGAGTGATTGGGCCGTATTTTTTTTTTAGGTCGCCATAGGCAATATGGTCACTGTTACTGGCGAACGCTACAGGGCCATGATAAAAGACTTCTGACTGCGGAATTGGATGGACGGAGTTTGCTGAACATGTGGTTTCAACATGGGTTGCACCCGCACACACAGCACGAGCCACAATGAATATTGTGAAGGAACCGTTTTCTGGTCGCGTAATCTCCCGTTTTAGCGATTTGGCATGGCCAGCAATATCATCCAATTTAACCATCGCAGACTTCTTTCTCTAGGGCTACTTGAAGTCGCGGGTTAATGCCAACAAGCCTCAGACAATGCCAGCTCTTAAGGAGAATATTCGACAGAAATGCGAACAGTGATCACCGGAACTCTTGTGGAAAGTCATGGAAAATGCGATTAAACGGGCACAAATGTGTGGTAGGTAGCCACTTGGCGGATACCATCTTTTCCACTTAAAAAAAAAAAAAATAACACTGTGTCGCTGGCAGCCCGATATGGGCCATGGCCTAGCTTCTTGACACTCATTTGTGTTGCTCATGTTGTCATTTTTGTCACATCTGAGCGGGGCCTACGGTTTATCGCCGAGTCCAAGCGGCATTCCTTAGAAGCTTTTTCATAGGTAATTTTACTTTCGGGAGTTTGCCATTGCCCGCCGAAAGGCTGATGACGGTTCGAAAAATTGTTTGCGATGCCGGGGATCGAACCCAGACTCTCGTGATAGTCCAATGAGCTTACTGTCGCGCCATCGCCATTGCCACTTAACAGAAAAAATTATAAAGATTCAAATAAAGATTTTTATCACTTAAAATCATAGTAAAAAAGTAATTCAAAAACAAAGTTGGATGATTAATTTTGCGCCACCTTGTACAACGACGAACGGCTGCCTAGGCGATAAGTAGTATTTCTTTCTATTCGTTGATTTCGCTGTAATATCTGCAGCTGTAATGAAGCCAAAAATCCAGCAAAACTATGTGATAAGATATTTTTTATGGTCATGGAAGCAGTAACATCGTATTGTTCTTTTTCTCAGGTGCCAAATATGCAATGGAGTGTACATATCACGTAAACCTCATTTTTTATTACTGCAGCTTCTTAATATTTCGTTATCAATGAAATTGGCCATAATTCTCTTCATATAGATAGATAGACAGGTAGGCAGTGATATTAAGCCCACCAGATTTATGAAGATGTTTCCTTCCTTCTGAGGGATAACGCCATAACTGCTTGATCCATTGATTCCGATTATGTTTTATCAGAAAACCCATATCTTTCGAGCTTTCAAGTTCGTCGGTTTACTCGTTGTCTACTGTATATTTGTGGCCAGGTACCAAGCCATTGTCGGAGGCTACTAAACATTTTACTTCAATAGTAGAAGCTTATTTGATGGCTGCCTGGGTGTAAACTATCATGTGGCTTAAAACTGTCATTGCCACATCCTTTTAAACCACAAGCTTGGCAATGGAACTGTGATACTATTATTCTTTAAATACTCGGTGAAAGCAATGTTCGTCCTTTCGATCCAGCGGTGTATTGTATATCTACTTTAAGAAATGTAGAATGCAGAAGATTGTTTCTTTCAAAGTCAAGGTAGTAAAACATAGAGATCTTTGCTTTTATTTTGACTTGTACCTACTCATACAGCTCAGCTGGCAAGTCAAACTTATCATCGGCATTCTCTTTGCAGCAAATTTCTGAATACGAATACGAACAACACTAGAAGTCAGAGATTGGCTTTCTATGACAATAATTGACAACAACGTTAAGTTCATTGAGTGCGTACACATTTCTACCAGACTATGCGAGAGTAGATAATGAGTGCCACAATCCACGAGAAATCTCAGGACGTTCATCCGTTCTTTTGCTTTCTCCAGCCAGAACAGCTGCATTAATATGTGAGTATGTATATATATTCGTTTGCTCCCTCGTAACTTTTAAACTACTTATCATAATTTGACAAATGAGGTATCGTTCCAAGAGTTTTGATCGTCCGCTTGTTGTAGGCTATGTCACGTCACTGAAAATTCAACATGGCGCCTTCTAGACGACATACAATTTTACAAAGCTCCATCTGTTGATAAAACAGTATAAAAAACGAAACTAATATCAAAACCACCTATCACTGAGACACTACACCCCAATTGTCCCTTTCAGATCAAAGAATAGTAATAACAAGGATCACTGGGCCTTTGACTAAAAAATATCTACCCAACCTAGAAAAAACCAACAACAACGTCTTATTAGATCAAATAAAACAGATCTATTGCTTTGATTCAATTTCAAAATCCCATTTAATTGTGCCTGAATGAAAACAATAGTCTACCCATCATTTTTTCCTTATGGAAATTTAATTGCGATCCAGAGATAGCTATATAAAATTAAAAATATTTTATAAAACCTGCGAGTAATTTCGAGTTCAAAATGTTACAAATACCGTGAAATTCGTTTAAGAATGGATATAAGTTAATAATATTAGTTTTGTTCGGATTATTGAAGTGGAGAGAGGGGAATAACAAACACATTACTTCGTACCGATTTAGTTGTACGTTGAAAAGATCAATTTCGGTTTAGTGCAGGAAAAAAATCGGTATATTTGATAACTGTGAAACAACCATGTCCATAGGTTTTTGTGAAATAAATTTATGTCAAAAAAGATTGTTTTAAGTTGGATACCGATTACAAATCAATGAATTTTGGGGAATTTAATGCTCTCTACTATTTTGAAGGTTGGATTTTTAAAAAAATATGAAGAGTACCATGGCTGTGAATTGAAATTAGCTGAGGAAGAAGGCGCTTGTTTAACTTTCATTGACTTTAATTAAGATGGCGATGCACATTGAGTCAGACCACCAAGGTTATTCAAAGAGGCCCTAAGGCAACTAGAAAATAAATAATTTTCAGTCAATTTCAAAAATTTCACAACAAGCAAATTTGTCCGAATTATTGAAATCAGAATTTGTATATTAATGTTGTGCTAGACAGAATAACAAATCGAGCCTGTCGAGCCTGGCTGTTAATCATCAATGTATTAATAGTTTCGGGTTTAGATCGGTCAGTAGTGCAGATGTGGTAGAAAGTATACCCTCGATAAAGTCAAATGCCATTGGGTTAGACAAAATGCACCCTGTATTTCTAAAGCTACTCTTACCAATCATGTTGCCTTTATCACCTTCGTTTTTTAGCACTATTTTGACAAAAGGAGAGTACCCTACTCAGTGGAATTTGGCGAAAATTATACTCGTACCTACTCCCAAAAGTGCTAAAGCTGATAAGTTTAGGCCAATTTCAATTCTGCCCTTTCTGTCCAAGGCTTTTGAACGTATTTTACAAGAACAGATGAGCACATATCTTAAAAATAATAACACGCTCACACCACACCACATGGTTTTCGTGCGAAACACAGCTGTACCACCGCCCTGTTGAGTTTTACTGACGATATACGACAAGCGTTGGATGAAGAAAAAGTAACTTTCTTGGTGCTCCTAGACTTTTCTAAGGCATTTGACATGGTTAATCAGAATATCGTATGTAAAAAGCTCATTCGGCAATATAACTTCTCGTTCGATGCAGTAAAGCTGCTTACATCCTACTTAAACAACAGAATGCAATCAGTTCAGCTCAATGAAAATATATCCGATTTTCTTGAAACTGTTGGTGATGTCCCTTAAGATTCTATACTTGGCCCCTTATTGTTCTCATTATATGTAAATGACCTTCCATCCATTATAAACAACTGATTGTCACATATGTATGCTGATGATGTTCAAATGTATATGTGCTGTCCACTTGGTTTAATTGAGAACAGAGATTGCTCTATCAATGAAGATCTTGACGAAATTTCACGTTGGTCTGGTTTTTCTTTAAACTCTAAGAAGTGCCTAGTCATATCGAAGATACCGCTGGATCTTTTGTATTTTCCACCTTTTTTGTTGAAAAGCTCCGCAAAAGATTATGTTGAGACTGCAAAGAATCTTGGGGTCACTTTTAGTCGCAAGTTATGTTGTTATGTTGGGAAAATCACATCAGCGCTGCCATTGGAAAGGTACGAGTATATGGGGTGTTACGGAATTTATGGGTAACACAGTCTTTTATTCCAACTAAAAAGCGCTTAATGTTAGATAAATCGTTGGTTATTCATATTTTACTCTACGGATATGAAATCTTTTGTAGCTGTGACTCGATCAGTAGAAGAAAGCTCAATGTTGCTTTTAATTGCACAGTACGTTGTGTTTTTGGGCTACGCAAACATGACAGAGTAAGTAGTCATTCTTCTCGTTTGCTTGACATGCCTTTTGAGAGCCATCTCAAGTTTCGCACTCTAGCCCTGGTATCGGATATTCTCGTAACAAGTCAACCATCATACTTATACGAAAATATTCGATTTGCCTCTTCGCACAAGTCAGGTCAATTAATTCACCCCCAATACACATCCCTCACATCAGAATGTCAATTTTTCGTAAATTCAGTCCGATTGCGGAACTCACTACCCCGAAATTTAAGAACAAATTTAGGTACAAGCACAATAAGGCTTAAAATGGATTTGCGCAGCTATTTCTCTACAAATCTGTAAATAAATTTTTCGAAGCAACTAATACATAATTACTATGAATTTTAATCTGTACCTTTATAAATTTTTCTAGTTAAGTTTTAATTTGGTACAACTACTCCACTAACTTTCATTGTTCTTAATTAGCTTTTCACTATCTTGTAAGATATTGTATCTTAAAGTGTATAAGCATTAAAAATAAATAAATAAATAATGACTTTGTTTAAAGGGGTGAAAGTATACTTTTTTAATTAAGAAGTACAACAAAGATGTTAAAATATTTAATGACAAAAATAAACTTTTTAGTGTTGTACATTCGTTAAAAAAAAGTCAATTCAACTCGCAGCTTTTTAAAGTCCTAGCGAATTTCATCAGAGCAATTAGTTTGTTTATTACCTATGTACATTATAACATTACATGTAAAACAATAGGTTAGGAAAAATAGGGTGTGCCATAAAACACAGACACTAGGCACCAAAACGGGCCCATCGCGATCCCCTGTGGGTTCAGTTAAAACCAACTAGAAATTACAGAATACCTAAACTGTTTCCCTTTTAAAGCACCTAATTTCGCTACAAAAGCCAAGAAGGCCTTTGAAGTCCGTAGCGTCTATTTCCTCTAAATTTTCAAAAAAGTATTTTCCTAAGAATTTGTGTGTTATGTCCTCAACCGCTTGTAGATCCCCGCAGAATCTACAAGTGTCTGTATTTGTCAGTTTTAGTCAGTAGACA
Organism: Volucella inflata; assembly: GCA_928272305.1. NCBI lineage: Eukaryota > Metazoa > Arthropoda > Insecta > Diptera > Syrphidae > Volucella > Volucella inflata. The sequence goes on along the minus strand of OV743718.1, from coordinate 24,558,233 downwards.
GTGTCCTGTTAGTATTCCTATTAGTGTACTAAGCTTATCCCTATTTAGCTTAATAAGCTTCCTAGATCTGTTACCGTCGAGAAGTGGCCATAGAGCCTTTGATACCCTATGTTCTTCTAGGTTCAGCCACCTTATGCTGGCGGTCTTTATGATTTTTTCCTCAATAGTATCCCTTACTGTGCAGAGGGGTGGTTTGACATCAGCATCCTCACTATTGTCGAGTAGCCCTCCTCTTTTTGCAAGCTCGTCTGCTTGTTCATTTCCTTCTATGCCGCAATGTCCTGGCACCCAGCACAGTCTCATCCTGTTCTGAACGCATAATGCTTTGAGCATTGTGCGACAGCCCCTGACAGTGTCAGAGTTAATGTTAATTGACTCCATTGCCTTAAGAGCGGCCTGGCTGTCGATTTAGATAGCGATATGTCTGCTGGATACCGATCTCATCTGCATCAGCTCAGCCGCCCTGAGGACAGCTAGAACCTCTGATTGGAAGACACAGCTAGTGCCCGGTAGCCTTATAGACACTCTCAGTTCCGGGTCCTCCGAGAAGATTCCGGAACCTGTTCCTTCCTCTGTCTTCCATGTAAAACAATAAAATCTTAACAAAATAAATGTAAGGCGGATCTGCAAATACTTTATCACGAAATTATATCCCCAGAGTCTAGCCTCTGAACATCGCTATGAATAGGTATTAAATACATTTAAACATATTATGTGTAAATTGCTGATTTAATAGGCACTAAACATTTTATAGTTTGTACATAACAATTTTAGATTAGAATATGTTCTTGTTTCATACTTTTTAGGCCGTGATTTTGAGTAGTCGGGTTTTAGTTTTTGAACTTAATTTCTTTTACTCCTCCAACATCATATGCAAATCTGTTTATAGGGGATATTACGTCCCGATTCATTTGTTCACCTGTCATGTACAGACAATGTAAACGTTATTCTGTCAATTGTCAATTGATAGTTGATTTTCCTTGGAATACACCTTGAAAACGCACTCTAATGCATTGTTGTTCATCCATTAAGTACATGCGTTAACACTTCGAACAACAAGCTTTGTTAAGGAGAAGGGCTCCTATGGTTTGCTGCCGACGGGAAACGGTAAGAGAACTTAAGGATTTTCATGGACAGAAGTTTTCACCTTCAGAAGTTTAACACTATGTATCAAAGGAGTGTGATGGTTAAAATATTTTATTTCTATTTTTTCGAATTTTTATTGAGAATCGAGTCTAAAGACCTCTCTGTAAAGGTCGGTGAACGGCGCCAACCCACATTATCATACGCAGCGAAAGCAGGAATTCGTGAAAGTTGTGTTTTTTCACCACGTATGGGCAATTAATCGATTCTTACGAATAGCGCTGCCGACATTTACTCTAGCATCTTACATAGCCTTTTGATGTCTGTTTATATACTAACCTTTAAAAACTCTTATTTGCCCTACCAAGATAGTATTGCAATAGTTGAAGGATATAGGATGAATGAATTGCATCATGGAGTTTCACTGAAAAGGGAATAAAGGGTCAACTTTGTTGAAATCTTGGTTATGGCAAGAAGTTCATCCAAAGGTAAGATTTCTTCCATAATTTGAGTTTAAATAATAAGCAAGGGTGTATTCAATGGTCTGATGTTCCTACACCCTGTAGAAGGTCACTGAAAACTATGTGAATCATAGACCTAAAGGAAAGGTCTTCACCTTGTTTTATTAAAATAATGAAGGAACGAGTATAGGGTCATCCAGCTAGCGGGCCAGATTTGACATCTCTGTTTCAATCACGTTGTTAAGCTTAAAGTTTTCCATTTTACAATATGAATCGTTGAAGAACCGCTGATAGTTATTCGGTAGTACATATGTTTTGCACATTACGCGCACATTATGACCAGTATTATCGTCCCCCTGAGAGTATGAAAAGATATGACTTCGATTTCTGGACGATCACAGCATTTGAGCTTGTCTTACGGCATGCTATGGCCTAGATTTGCATTTTACTCAAAAAATGAAGATAACTGACCACGCAATTTGATAAAAATACACCGATTAGGTGCTTGAACCTCAGCGTTTGGATGAGCAATTTTCACACAACATTTTCATTAGCAGCGAGGTTCATTTTTCACTCGGTGAATACTTTAATAAACAAGATCGTCGCATATGCGGAAGTGAAAATCCACATGTACGTAACTGTCTAAAGACCATTGCATCCACTGGTGGTGTCATTGATCCGTCGGTGGTCGGTGAAATCGTCACTGTCGATCCTCATCGCTATAGCTAATTGATAACTAAAATATTATGAGCCTCAAATTGAAGATGTGGATGTGGAAGACAAGTGGTTCCAACAAGATGGTACCACATCTTATACCCAGTTATTTAGAGCTTTGGTGATGTAAATTGGCCTACATGATCGTGTGATTTGTCGCCGGTGGATTCTTCTTCATAGTTGTGCAAAAATCGTCCTTTTTCACATAATCCGCAAACGCAAGACAAATATTCATCAAGTTATGTCCGAGTTATTGGGCGATATGTGTCGAAAAGTTCCCTTGTCAGAATCAAGTGCTGCAAGAACTCCCGTGAAGGACATTTGAATGATGTTATATTCCATTCATAATGGCAAGATCCGAGCAGTATATTGAAATAATTATTTGATCGAAATCTAAATCATAAATGGGTTTTATTTGAATTTACTTTTGGAACAACAAAATGGAATGTACAAAGCTAGCACATTTTAGTAACTTTATCCGTCTACTACTAAAGCTCCAAAGCATTTATTTTCGTGCTCTTTTTATTAATCTCACCTACGCCACTGTACCTTAGAGAACAATTTTGATTGTCCTTCCCATTCTGCATTCATGCACTCCTGCCTACTCATACTGGCAATATTCTAGCGACTTTTGTCTGCCACTTGCCTTATCGTCCCTTATCGCCTGTGTGTATTCGTATGCGTCCTACTGTCTAGTACCATTAAGAATTCCTTCTTCGTCCTTTTTAATTTTGTTTACCAAGGTGGCTGCTTGGAATGTTTACTCAAACAGAATGTACATTTCTTCAGTCGTTCATTCGTTTGTTGGTCCCTCTCGGTCTCGTCGGTATCCTTGGTCGGGTCGGTGCTTCGACTCCTCAAAAGCCTGAGTAAAAGGATGTGAATGTGCGGTTGCTATGCACCGAAATCATTTGCTTCGTTTTTTTTCCATCCAGTTCACATCGTACCCATGTTGTTTTTTTTTTTATGTATTTTGCTTGTTTTTCTTGTTTTTGTTTTTTTTTTTTACTCCTTCGTCTCAGAACACCTCTTCCTGCTCGTTCTAGACTGGATCCCTTTGAAAGTATGTATTTATGGATGCATTAATACAAATAGGCACAGAGATTTCATTATCCTTGCCATATGCAAACACATAGGGGCGGTAAAAGGCATAGAAAACTGAAGGATGAGAGTTTGAGTAAACAAAATTTTGTGATGTTCTTGATGTTATTGCACATAAGCACATCTGTCAGGTGGCTACCGCGTCTACGATATGTTTTTCTATAGAAAAGCTACAAGGATGCATGAGAGGATTGGTTTATGGGTAGCTTGGTTCCCATGAGGTGAAAGCTTTATTTGATTATTCTAATCTCAGTCTCAGACTGCTTTTGATTTTGCTGCTTTTTCTTTATGTCGCTATCACTTGAACGCATTTTATGACAGATTTTGTTTGGAGAGGGTTTACGGAGGGTTTATAGAAGACGATAAGGGGACTGCTACATGCATACTCGTATTGGAGTGAATATTTAATGGACTTTTATTAGTGTTTTCCAGTGTGGTATAATGACAGCAAATTAGGATGAATTACCTGAGTTGGCAAAACACTCAAGATGTAGAATTTATTTTCATCATTGTTTGTTTGCTTCCAAAGATGTCCTTTTCGAAACATTGCGGTACGAAAATTGTTGGTGTAGGAAGTGTTTAGGAAGTCAATTATGTTATTGGCTTCAAGATGTAATTGAAATGGTCTTCTTCTGTCTTTGGAAACAACCTTGTGACCCTGGAACAATATCTCCCATACTTTCTTGTGTTCACTGCTCTCATATTCTAATACCATTCTGTATTCTATTGGTCATATGGAATTTCCTGACAGTAACACACCGAAAAATGTACCAAATTGCGTAGGATACTAGTGACCAGAAAGGATCTGTGTGTCCCCCCAATATCTCATGGCAGGAAACATCAATGGCCCCATCGTAATCAAATGAATGAATGTCATACATCCACTTACCGGGTTCATCCTATTTACCAAACAAATTTGCTTTTACCTTTTGATGTGCTCGACACAGGACTCCACTCTCCAATAGAAAATACACTTCGTATGGCCTCGGACAAGTATGAATATGATTGTGTGCTGTGTATGTATGTATGTTTGTTTGTATATACTATAGTCCAACATACACTTAATAAAATATTCAAATGGACACGAGTAATGGAATCACTTGGTAGGATCAGAGAAAAAGGAGAAAGCGACCGGTATGGCACAGTAGTTGTCGGGTAAGGAGGAAGCCAAATGCGCAGGCTATAGGCCAAACCAACTGCTGTTACGGTCGTTACGGTGGCGTATACGTAATCTCTGCAAATTTGATTCAATGAAAAATAAATAAAGGTACCGTTGAAGGTTCGTTAGTGGTGCGTTATAGTGTTTGTACTTGTATTAGATGGAAATGTAGACCTCTGAATGATGGTGACTGCCAACACTGGAATACCTGTACCTATGTTCAGAATTTTGCTGTTTTGACAAAAAGAAATTGTTATGTTATGTGTGCTGTGACCTTCTTTCGTTTTGTTTTCACATGTTAATATGTCAAATGAGTGAGTATGAATTGTAACTTGAAGGGTTATGGCAATTTAGACTTCGGGTCAGAAGGGATGAAGGTATGGTATGCGATTTTTTCATACGGATGGTGTGATTCTTTGTTACATCTCTTCAGCTTGGTGTTAAGACGTTATGTCCTTTGAAATAAGAAGTTTAATCGCTCAAGCTAAGATTAACTACTATGAGAATAACACACAATAACATGAGATAAACCTTAGTTTATATTCGTGCAAACTTCATTTGATATTTGTATTTATAATAACGACAGAACTGGTCATCTGCTACCATAGTAGCATTGTTCCATATTTGTGGTGCTTTGTGCTTGTTTTCTGCTTGTCCACTCAATGATGCTTAAATGTCCGTTTCTCTTATTACTATTCGCTTAAGGTTTTCTTTATTGTTTATTCATACAACTGGCCTCCAAACATTCGTCTGTTTCCTTGACGACTTTTTTGTTTCCGCCCAAATAGCAACAACATACATCACGGTCATTTTCGAGTAGATTTCTTATCGGCCGTCAGTACCTAAAATTTTTTACGTTGGCCTGGAGACCGTTGAAACTTCTCGATTGGCCATCTCGTCTAGGTCTACGGTATCTAGGTACTTAGTTGTTATGATTGAATTCCCGGCAACTATCAACCGTTGCCAAAAATCAAAAATAACCTTGGAATTTTCACTACCGATTCCAAAGGTGGGTTCGTTCGAACTCCAGGTAGCGCTTTAATAGCAGCTAAACTTGGGCAACAAAATCAAAAAAAACGAAGTTGATCGCCACGTTATTTTTGGGGAAAATGAAAAAAAAGGAAAGAAAAACCCCAAATCGGACAAAAACGAAAATCTTCCCCGAAAAGATACAACGACGAACAAAAGAAAATAAAACAATGCTTTAGAACGTTATAAATGCTCCGTTGGAGCACGACGATTTATTGAAATTGGAATTAACGGACCACTCGTCGATAGAGTGACCCACTATTTCACAGTCTCGAACGCACAAAAAAAATCTAACGGGTCGCGTGTCTCATCTAATCTCAAGATAGTTACCGCACGCGCGACCTACCGGAGTCTCACTTTTCACTTTGCACAAAAAAATCGAATGGCTAAACTGCACTGTGAACTGCACTATACTTAGCTGAATTTCTGACACAGTTTCCTCTTCAAATCCTTTCGTCCAGCTATCCTTCTTTTATCTCCGTCTTTTCTTCCTCCTTTTTCCCTGTTCCTATTTGGTTCGAAAACCCAAAACTCGCGATTTTACCAACTACTCAGACTTTTAAAATTGAAAAGAATAATTGCTTCTGCAATTTCCCACCAAAAAAAAACCTTGCTTGACCCTCTATATGTGCTGGTCGTCACAAAAGTGACTACCAGATCTTTTTCGTTCCACTAACTCTCGCCAGATTCACGCACTCATTCTCACACATACTCATTCACACATTCACTTAGCTCTAGTGGACCCAACAACGGAGTTTCCAGCTACACGACTTGCAAACTTTGCTAGTGTGTGCTCCCGTGTCCAACTAGGCCTCTTATGCATTCCAGTTGTACCCACTCACACTAAACTCCTCAGTCACTGAGTTCTCTCCCGCTTCCAGTAGTAACTGGGAAGTCCACGGAGCGAGTTTATGAGAGTTGTGGATTCTAGCTATGCCTAACTATGCCCTAGACATTGGAAATAAATGGGAAAATTGCGAGAAGCAGAGTTTCTCTCATTGCTGATCCCCGGGTAATTCTCCCCCATCGCACTAAACAAAATTGCAAATCAGAACAAACGCGAAGGAGAAAGAAAGTATGATCGAAGGTCGATGGAGTGTTGGGACGAAGGAGGAAGGTTGTGTGGGTATAATCCTAACCTGATTATACCCCGGTCTAGTCATTCTCTAAACTACCGCCCCAAACAAAGCTAAGTATAAGTGTCTCAGTGCTACTTTACCCCGGGTCCCTACTTAGTCCGGTGGATCAATGACCAATAACGTGTCACTCCTTACAATTATTTATTTGGTTTTCTTTAGTTTTTGTTTTCGTTTATGTTGTGGGCCATTCTGCCCGCCTGGTATTTCGTTATGGTTTTTGTTTTTATTATATTATTATTATTGTTTAAATTATTGTTGTTGTTTTGTTATTGTTATTATTATTTATGTTTATATGTTCCCACGTTGGAGGCTATCTCGTGACTTGGCTGTCCGCCTACAGCTTCTGCTGCTCTCTTGGTGCTCCATCGGTGGGGTGCTGGCTTGAAACGGGTCGTCGTCCCTTCCCCATCGAACCTGACTTTTAAAGTTGATACGACGTTGGGATGTGTCTATTATACTGGCCGTCCGCCTGCACACCACCGTCGCTCCTCCGTTGCTCCCACGTTGAGGGTGTAGCTGTAAAAGAGATCGTCATCTCTTCCCCCTTAAACATTTTATTGTTAGCATTCACATCGATTACGAGATGTGATGCTTCTTGTCTTTTCAAGCCTTTGTAAAACTCGGTTTTCGTTGGGCTGTAAGCTCCGAGGATCGTCCTCCCCCACCCGTCATCATCGTGTTGGGGTGTCTGGCTTGAAAGGACCGTCCATCCCCACCCGTTGATGACTTTCAGACGCCCTATCTGATGCAGCCCGTCCCGTCTAGCCTACGGGCTCCGACAACGGTGATTTTGGTGGACATCCTGTCGCACCCTGGGCTCCTGGTTCGTCGTGAGTCTTCCTACAGTCCTTGGATCTTCACCGACCGAACCACCTCGTTCCTCCTCTGAGGGTAACAATAGCCCTAAACCTATGTGGGTCACTTTCCGAGATCTGTGGTCGGTGGGCCAATGGCTAATGGGACCGTAGCTGCCCTCCACCTCCGCCAGAGCTTGGTCTTCCCACTCCAAAGAAAAGAGGAACGAATGGACAAGAACAGGAAAGAGTAAGAGAGTAAACCTTGTTGCGGGAAAATTTACCGCAACATAGTGAGGGCTGTTTAGTCAGGGCTCACCAAGCTGTATGGTCGGTCGCCTAACTATTTCAGGACCACTTATAAGATCGGTCTCTGTGTTATGTTCTGATTATCATGCAAAGCTTTATCTAATCAGTTTTGATGGTGTCGCTGTAAACTTGGCAACGATGAGAACTGTAATATCGCTATTACTCGTTAATTGCACATTCGTAGATTTTTATTCAGCATTAAATTTCAAAGGACTTTAAACAGACCATTGTTTTGAAGGTAATATCTTTTAATATGGGTGATACTTCGTCGATTATTGTTCTTTAGTGAAAGTTCAAGTCGTTCTTCTTTCTTTTGAAGAAATATTTGTTTCACCAGGCGTCTTGATAAGAGTTCTCGGAGATTTCTATTCTTCCTTTGGAACAAAGCTAAATATATCGCAGACTCCGGACGACCTAGTGCTTTATTCTACAAGCTGATACCAGGACTTCTTGCTTGATTTTCCAAAGGCTTTTGATAAGGTAAATCACAAAATCCTTTGCTGGAAGCTGATAAATGTGTTCGCCTTTGGTGACTAATATTATAGTTTTCTGTCCGACAAATTCCAGAGAGTTGTTAAACATAACCTTTCGCCAGCACTTTTGCCAGTAAATCGACGTATTTCACAAGGATAAATAAGTGGTCCGATTCTTTTCGGTATATTCGCCGATGCCCTTTCTTATGTTTGTAAGCACTTCTCTGTCCACATTTATGCCAATGATGTACAAGTTAATGTCGCAAAACCAACTAAACGTATAGCTGAACTGGTTAGTAATTTAAATGATTATTTTTTCTTGGTCTGCAACCAATGGACTCCCTTTGAATCCAAATACATGTGAGGCTATTCCTATTGCCAACAATGAGCAATGAAGTCGTTCCACTTGTACACCAAAGTTATTCAGTGTCCACTTTTTTTCGACGCATGTATGCCTCGTATCTTTGGGTGAGCATCTCTTTATCTAACACATACAATTCCTTTTTTACTCCTGCTTCTGCATCTTTGTCTATTCCTTTCTGTACTGCAAGAACAATCAGTTTATTGCTATCTTGTCGTTCTAGCTTTGAACTTCTGGCAAAATGCTCAGTCACTAATGAGGCCATGGCTTGCATCACTGAAGATCTTTTTGTTTTCATGGCTAAGCTTAACTTATGCAAAGCTGGCGGAGCTTCTCGCAAAGCTTCGAATCTTGCTCCTTCTCTTACTACATTCTACTGCCCAGTCATTGGAATCTCTTTCTACTTTGTCCGGTGATTTCCCTCGTACATCAGCGTGAAATGCACCCAGTTTCTACTCTGGTTTTGTAGAGCCAGACGAGATGGCTGTATTCAATTTCAGGTGACACTGGAGTCCGGGGTCTACCCGGGCCTCATCAACTTGACTGAAGTCCTCTTCAACTTACGTGAGCCGGCTGAGTCGTGGACTTCTTCCAAAGCCATCCCTCGGGAGTAGATTGAAGATTTTTCGGAAGCGTTGGAATTCATTCGCTCTACATGACCCAGCCATCTCATTAGTGGGATCTTCACTTTTCTGGATAGGCCAATATCGCTGTACAGTTCATACAGTTCGTCGTTGTATCATTCGAAGAATTTACATCTCACAGCATCCAAGAGCACGCTCATCTATTTTTGATAATGTCCATGCCTCTGCGCCATAGAACAGGATCGCAGTCTTGTAGGTCTAGCACAGGGTAAACATTGCTGTTCGAGGGAAGGCTTTTCCAGTCTTAGCCCAAAGAAGCAGAGATTGGCAAGAGTTACGCTTCGTTTGATGTCAGCTCTGGTGTCGTTGTCTGTATTTACAGTGAGGCCTAGGTAGACAAAGTCCCTAACTACCTCAAAGTTATACATGTCAAAGGTGCCGTTCTGTCCGAGACGTCAGTGTTGAGTGTCCTTTTTGCTTGACAGCATAAACTTGGTCTTGCCCTCGTTCTTAGCGGTGAACCTATTTTCATCGCTTCCGTCTCAAGACGTGCAAAAGCTCCATTGACATCACGCGGCCTTCTTCCAATTATTACCGGCGAAAGCGAGTTATTTCACGAACTTTCAAATGATTGTGGGTCCTGTGTTGGCGAGTGAGTTCTACACCATTGTTTCAAGAATGGTTTTAAAGAAATCGCGTCAGTCCATTGCATTGTGTAAATACCATCATGCGTGGCCTTAAAACCGATAAATTGGTCGATTTGAAGCTCATGGGCTTACTCCAGGATCTGCCGTAGACTGAAGCTACACTAATATATACAAATCAGGTTTAGATCTTGAAGACGATATTCAGCAGATTGATGACTCCATAGTTAGCACAGTTCAAGGCATCTCCTTTTTTGTAGATCAGACAATCAATCCCGGGGTTCTATTTATCAGGCATACTTTCGTCCAAACATATTTAAGAGATAAGTTGATGTATGATGATATGTTGGTCATCGTATTTCGCTTTGAAAAACTTTGATGGACCAAATGTTAGATATGCATCATTTCATGATCGTTTTAGAGTTTACATATTGCTCCTTCGACTGCGATGGCTGTATTCAAGGCATTTAAAATATTTCGTAAGTGTGATGTGCTTATGCAATTAAAGCTGCAGTAATGCTGTTCGATGGCATTTTGTGTAACGCTTGATATTCGCCAATAGAAGAGCATATCACTCATATGTGTCTTAGTCGCCTAAGTCTTTACTTAAGAATAAAAAATCCCATAATCGCACATAGATTACAACAAGAAGTCTATATCGCTAAGAAAGTTAGAAGACGACCAAGTTTTTATGTTGCGTTGATGAGGGAGCGGGCCCAGTAGTTTAACTAAGCAATCTTCGAATCAGTTCTACATGTAGCTGTCCGTCCTCAATTCATTCATCACTCAGCCTGTGGAGGAGTTATCTAAGTTTTTTCCGGTACTCTGGTCTAATATTGGCGGTTTTCCCTAGAAAGTGCCTTTTATCCCCCCCCTACCATGCTGTAACATTAACGTCAACCACACAAGTCACATTAAAAATTATTCGCTCTCATTCTGTGTGATCTAATCATCTTTGTCTTTTGAACTTAATTACATTTATAAATGTCTCTTAGTTGCCCTCAACTTCAATGGAACAGCACTTCAAAACTTTGGCATAAAGCCATAATCCTAACCTAGTCTTATCTACATCCAAACCTATGCCCTTCGCTTAACAACTTAATTTCCTTGCTTGCACTTTAGAAAACATAAATATTCCGTCTACGTTACAAATTCAATCTATTGCTCTCTTCACCTTTTAGCATCTGCCACTAGGACGCGCAATAAATATCCTTCAGTCCTTCAGCACGTAATTAAACTTTAATCAAAAGTACGGGCTCTTCCACAAGTACTTGCCACGGTTTGGCATACCCCATCTCATATACTCCCATTCGCGTACACCATACCAAGTTTACATCCTTTACCCATTGAGCGCTTAAGTAGTTAACTTAAAATTCACCTTTTAAGTAGAAATTCCTCGCACCACTTGCTGTTAAACAGTACCGCGAAAATGTAAACACCGCAAAAAGTATAAGAGGATCCTTGAACAAACAACATTGAAAGTTCAACTCCTTATCTGCATCGTTCTTCTTCCAGCGAGCCTCCAACTTGTTTGCATGACTAGTTTTGCCGGATCTTTTCATTTGCGATTCAATGCAATCGCAAAGCAGTACAACGTTTCCTACTGAAATATTCGTACAACATCCCCGAATTTTACTACAAATCGGTTAATGATATCTTCATCTGTTACAGAAAACAAATGAACGGAGACAAGATATTTTTCCTTGTACTCTTAACTCTCATGATACGAGTAAATAACACCGCATTTAACGTATGGGGGAGTATCATTCTTGTGGTGTTCCAGAAACCACAACAACACCCAACGTCACACAAATTGTTCTCTTCGTGTTCCCTTAAAAACAACAAGACAGGTGTACATGCTACCATTTACCATTACCATTACCATTTCCATTCGAAGCGACCTGCTCATACTCTTTTCGAAGTAAATAGTTTGTTTGAATCGATTGAACAATAGATGGCGCTGTTTTAAGAACAGCGGTTCGTACTCATCCTGCGGTTGTGTGGTGTTTACTCAAGACTCAAAGGCAGGACTGTAATTAGATTCAAATAGACGTCAGTTGTGATAGCGTTTAATTAACGGTAATTACTCGTAATGTTGGCGAAAGTAACGAGTCATTAGTTTCACCTATTCAGCCGACGCCATCTTTACCTCTTTCTTGCATGTGCCGCATACTAAGTGTGATTTGATGATGAGTTCTCGGTTCAGGGTGCAAATATGAAAATTATTATCCCCCCACCATCAAACTATCACTATCACTTTTACTCTCACTCTCATCCATTCCATACTCACTATTCACTTTATGTACACAACTAAGCTACCATCGTGAAAAGCTGAAGTGAAATCGGGGAAAAAAGGACGAAAGTGGAAACTTTTGCCGCTGATATATGTAAACATCAGTTTTGCGTCCTTTTAGTCTGTGGGTGGTTGGATACCCGTATGATAAGGGGGAGAGGAACATTAATTAGCAAAAACTCAGACAGCATCAGCAGTTGGTGTTGCCAGTACAAAAGTTCGATGATTATGAAAGCACAAATCCACACATTCTATCGCTGATATAAGAGCTTGTGTACGCACGAGAATTAAAAATAAATTAACAAACAACATGTGTGCTGATAGGGGGGGAATATCTACGAGTACAAGTATCACGTTGAATTATTTTTTCAATCCCTATCGTGCAATGTGGAGTTAGCTGAAATCAAAGTAAACACAACGCAACTTTTCGCTGAGGTTAGGTATATCATTTTTAGACCTGAACATGCACAGGATTGTAATGGGGATTGATAATGTTTGGATTCAATTAGGTTGCAGTTTTGACAGGTGAACAGTTTTGTGTTCGTGATTTGCACTATTTGTTGGTTTGTAAAACTGCAGATGAGAATACTGCTACTACTATTTATTAGGCAGAAAGTAAGTCAGTGAAATCATGTGTGTTGTTTACAGAAACACTTTTCCATTCGTTACCCTTGTAATTATAAACATATGTTTACAGACCACACATAAGTGTGAAAATTTGTGACCTTCAACAAGTTTATATCTATGTAGAAAAAGCTCATTTGGGCCAAAAAGTGCACTTTGTAATGCCACAGATATCCTCCATTGTACTCCCACCTTAATGGAGTCCTTTAGATCATAGGAAAGTGCTTGGATTTTCATTGGTATTCTAAGATAAGTTAACGAAACTACGAGTTTAAGTAGTTAAAGGTAGTTTTCCCTCATTTTTATCTCCATAGCTGCGGTTTTCCTTACTCAGGATCATAACACAGAAACGGTTTTCAAAGTTTAACAGAAGGTGCACTATCTTTGATTTCAGAATAGACCACTGACCTGTCCATATAAGCCAAGAGTCAAGAGGTGTTAACATATGTTTAGTGCAGCAGCTAGAATAGATCCCAAGGCTCCGCGGATATAGGGATGAATCCATGGTACACAGTTCGTTCGTTTACCTAGAGTTGCCCATCAGATTGCTACATTTAACATTATAACAGATCTTTGAACTGATGGGGCTAATGCTCCGTCAGATTACACCGTCAAATATTGGTTTCGAGAGTTTCGTGTTGGCCGCAACTCCACTACCGATCAAGTCCGATGCGGTTATAGAGGACAATGTCAAAAAAATACATGAAATGGTGTTGGCTGACCGGAAAGTGAAGGTGCGCGAGCTAGCAGATACCACAAAGATTAGTCCTGCGTGCACACACCATATTTTGGGCAATATTCTGCATATGAAAAAGTTTTCGTGCTGCTGGGTGCCGCGCATGCTCACTCCTGACCAAAAACACGAACGCGAGAGCACTTCGAAAGAGTGTTTGGACTTCCTGATGCGGAATCGGGCGGACTTTTGGCCCCGACTGGTAACTGTTGATGAACCCTGGATCCACTATTACACACCAGAGACTGAAGTCGGCACGAGTGCTCCGAAGCGGCCGAGGGAGGCTCAATGGGTCGGAAAGGTTATGGCGTCGGTTTTCTGGGATTGTCATGGCATACTCTTCATGGAGTACCTCGAAAAAGGAAAAACCATCAACAGCGAGTATTACTGTGCATTATTGGAGCGACTGAAGGCCGAAATCGCTGCAAAACGGCCTCACATGAAGCGAAAAAAAATTTTGTTTTTGCAAGACAATGCGCCGGCGTATACGAGCATCGCAATCACGGCTAAAATCAATGACTTACGGCTCCAATTGCTGTCGCATCCACCGTATTCGCCCGATTTGGCTCCCTCGGACTATTATCTCTTCCCAAACCTCAAAAGATGGCTCATCAATAAAAAATTCAGCTCACGCGAGGAAATCTTCGACGCCACGGAGGAGTATTTTGCAGACCTTCCGGAAAATTACTTTTCGGACGGTATCAAGAAGTTGGAAAATCGCTGGAATAAGTGTATTAAGCTAAAAGGGGACTATATTGAATAAAATAAAATAAAAAACATTTAAAAAAAATTATTTTCATTCCCAAGGAGGTTACTTTTCACCCCTCCTATTAGGTGGCGCAACTATTCGGGGGGAAGCTGTGCCTTAACTAACAAGCCTCTCCAGTTAACCCGGTCCTTAGCTAACTGCTATCAGTTGTGCAGCTTAAATGAGGTTTTCCTATACTGCGTTCTCGGGACTAAATATATTTCAAACGATTTTTTTCTCGAAACAACTGAGGATATTTTCATCCGCTTTCGATAGAGTCTATGCTTCAGCCCCTTAGTTTTTCGATATAGAGCCTTACTAATCATTTGCCTCCTTATCCCAAAAAAAACAGCGATTGGCAAGTGTGGTTCTTCGTTATATTTCTGCTGAGGTGTTGGCAGAATTTATTAGAGAACCAAGGTAGAAAAGTCCTTTATTATCTCGAAATTACAGATTAAAATTGTTTTAGACCTTTGTTGACATCGAAGATTTCAGTTAAATCGCTAGCGACATTGACGGAGAAGCGACAGTTTTCAATCGCCATTCTGCAAAGATGGGCAAGCTTGGCAGAGATGACAAAACTAGACATTGCTCTTTATAGCTCGTCTATACAAATGTTGTTATATGCTTTCTTAAAATCTATAAACAGGTTGTGAGTATCGATTTGGATTTCTTGAGTTTTGTTTTAGAATTTGCATTAGTCTAAAGGTTCGATCGATTGTGGATTTTCTTGCCGATAGGAAAAAAATCAGGTGGTTTACAATGTGTTTCAGAGGTTCAACCACTATGGCAGAATAGATCTTTTATGCGCTATTGAGGAGACTTCTACATCCATAGTTAGCACAGTTGAGGGGGTCACAAATTTTAATAGTCGTTATGCAGTCTGCAACAAAATTTTCCCTTTTTCTCAGCACCGACTGTGAATCTTCCAAAGGTTTCCTTCTTAACTCTACAGGCTTCCGTAGGGGTTTTCTTGACAAGTTATTTTTACCTTTCGGTTGAACTTCACGCGCTTCTCATATTCGTTTTTCTTCTTCTGGAGAAAGCATTGCGCGTCCGGTCTTTTCTGCTCGTAGCTCGAGCTCGAGCTCACAAGTGGCTATTGTCCTTCTGTGCAGCGCTTATTACAACGCTTATTATTCTGCTATATGTATCCGGTATTTCTCATCAAACCAGAGATTTCTTACTAGTGGCTTAGAAGTTGTGAAATTTCAGGATTCACGTGTGGCAAGCGGTCTCCTAGTACGTCATACCTCGGACATTACTCATGTATCTTGTCGAGGAGCTCGTAGAAACATTATTTGGTGGCATCGTCCTTGTCTAATATAAAGGTAGGAGCTCTTATCAGGCTTATGTTGGTAAATTTAGCCTTGGTGCAGTTTGTCATAAGACGCCAGCTCAAGACTTCTTTCCTTCTTCTTCCGTTCTTCTTAAATGGCAGTGCTATTTGCATGAAAGCAGTCAACGGCCTCTGCTTATTACTCGGCTGAACGTGGCCCGTTAAGAGTCCACTGAGACTAGTTTAATCCGACTTTATTAGTTGGTTAAATAAAATAAATTTATAGCCTAGAGTTGTGAGCCCTATGATGGCGTAGTCCAGTTTATTGCTACTGGCTGATTACGGCGTTGCTATTTTAGCCAGTACGTTGTAGTATCTCCTGCTCCACTCATCGTCAATGCAGACTCGATGAATTTTTCTCTCAAAACTAGACATTGCTCTGTATAGCTCGTCTTTATAGATTGTGTCATAAGCGGCCTTAAAATCGATGAATAGGTGGTGTGTTTCGCTCTTAAGCTCATGAGTTTTCTCCAAGGTAGCCAACAGTGTGAGACTTTGGTCGATGGTAGACTTTCCTGGCCTAAAGCCGCACCGATATGGACCTATCAGGTTGTTGATCGCAGATGCAGCGTGTCACAATGATATAGTATTTTTGTATAGTGTTTCTTTTGATATTTCATCATGAAAAAACTTAGCCCGGCAAAATTATTTAGCTGTGTTACACATCAGCTCTTCACGAGGAATGTAGACACAGCGCATAGACTAACTTACATACAATCCACATAACCGGCGTACCTAACGCACAATTCGCTTTACCATCGAAGAGTTTGGTTTCACTACCGAATAATTCGCAGCCAAATAGACCACATCTTGCATGTAGTGAAAAAAATATAGCCGCGGTAGCGGAGATTGTACTCGATGGCTGTGATAAACCGATTCGTCGCAGGTTTCAACAGTTTGGCTTGTTGCATGCAAAAAATGTCGTATTTTAAATGATGATCTTGGTTTCAAAGCATACAAAATGAAGTCCATCAACCTTCCGAAACGAAAGCCTTCGTTTCAGTCGTTGGGCTCTTGATAAGCTCGAGGAAGGTCTACTGTTTTCAACAAAAATTTCGTTTAAAAATGAGAACCATTTTGGTTTAATCGCTTCGTCAATGAGCAGAAGAGTTTCAATATCTGCTATAACATCCAAACAAAATAACAATTTGGTTAGATTCATTGGCTGGTTAAATTATCGGTCCATGTTCAAAACTGAAGCCGGCCGAAACGTAACTGACTATTTGCTGCCTGAAATTGAAGCTCATGGTCCGATAAATCGGTGCCACTTGGCACACAGCCCATGAAACCATGGCTTTATTGGCGAAACGATACGGTGATAGTTAATATCACGCTAAGGACTGGTGAATTGGCTGCCTAGATCACATGGTATCACACCTCTAGATATTTTCTTATGTGGCTAAGTAAAATCGGAGTCAGCGTGAATAAGCCTGCTACGATTGAGGAATTACTCGAGTCATTGGTCAAATTTCATTTGTAATGCTCGAACATGTCATCGAAAATCAGAACTTCAGAATTGTTTTTCAATAATGTAAGGAATGGTTCTTTTGTATGACTAAAAACATTGCCCGATAAAATTGAACTTTTCAATTGTTTTTGTATTTTTGAAAAGAGTACCTCTAAAAGGATCACCCTGTTTTCAGATATTTATATATTTCTTTTCCGAACTACAAAATGTATTAGCTTATTAAAACTTTTCATGTTGGTTCGAACTTTAATCCAGAGTTTTCAATTTCCTTAGTAAGGTGCGGAAAAGCTAGTGCTTATTCTTGTAAAGGCTGGCTTATAACCACCACATACATTTACATCCGTCGACAAAATGAAAAGGTAAACGTAGGCCGCTAGAGTTCAAGGTTTTCCTCCTTTAGCTTTTCAATTAAATACACAATAGAACTTAATGCAGTCGATTATGGAACGCATGAAGAAATTGCCTTAACAGGAAAACCATGAACAGTGAATAATGCAGCCATGTCACCCTAGTCCATTGTTATATCTAGGCCACATGGAAGGATAACTTCCTCTCGTGTTCCTGATGAAAAGGGGTAACAAAAAACTTCCTTCACTCTCAGAGGGAAACGCATGGTAATGACTGCTCATATGGCGTTGAAGAAACATTTATGACTTCCTCCGTTCGTCTATCGGCATTGGAGTTACATAATGCATAGCTAACCGTGTGCCTAAACATCGACTTTTCATTCATTCAATTCGTACTTACATTTTACAGGATATTATCCATTCATCCTGGGGGAGAACGTCAACCCGGGGGAAGTGTGTACCCATACCAAAGACTGCATACAATTTCCCGGGGCCCATTATGCCTGCATTGCAGTTTTCCTGATGAATAACTATTAAATTACTCCCTGCACACTCTGGGTGGCTGTGTTTGTGCATGTGTATGATAGGAAGGCACAGTGAGCCATGAATACAATCCAAACAGACCTAGACTGTGGATAATTTTTGGGAAAATCTAGGTTGGTGCATGGGAGAGTACGGCATGAGCTTGCACGTGAATGTGCTCTGTGCCTTTATGCACCTCTTATTCCATTTATCTGGTGATGTTCTCAATATGTGTGTCCCTATGAAACAGAACATACCCGTACAAGTAGAAATCCACCCACTAAAAAAATCACTGTATGAGTACACGAGTGAGATTGTGTACAGGATAACGTATGCTGAATTTATATCGTTGCCATTTCTTTCTTTAGTCAGAACCACTGGCTGCCTGACACAGTCGTACAGTCTGGGAAGAAAATGCCAGAGCAGGGTACGACTAATAGTTCCTAGCAAGGATCGGAAGAAAAGCAGGACTTGAAGAAGAAGTCTTTTAGTGTAATTAAAACTGCCAGACGCTCTCATAAACATGCGTTTAACTGGTGTTTACTGTTTATGTTGTTTGCTATGTTGTTTTACGTTTTGTTATTTTTTTGGTTCTATACCCCCACGATCTCCGTACCATCGTTGTTGTCCTTGTTGTCGCTCGTTCTAGTCTCCTGCTGTTTCTGTCACCAATACTATTCTGGAAAATTTAACGAACAGTAAAACTTAACTTAAACCAAAGGATATTGTGCGCAAAATGTGTACAAAGTTGAAATTAGTTTTGCCTTGGTGATGTAATTAATTTTTTTTCTCCTTTTTCTTTGACAGTTTTTCGGTAGTTGAAGAGATTGAGGAGGTAAAAGTTTAAGTTTTATATGAAGGGTTGGGTGCAGGCGGCCGTTATGTTAAAAGCTTTTGGATGAAAGTGTCCTGAACATTATTCGGTTTTGTGATTCTCCTCACGACAAACCACTCAAAAGTCTGAGATTTTGAGCCTAGACATCATAGGGCTCACAGCCCTAAATGAAAGAGACACAAATGATGTGAAGAACCTGTACAGGTCCTGATCTTGCAGAAGACATGGACCACCCCACCAAAGAAAGTTTCTACAAACTACTAGACAAATATGACTTTAAAATTGTACTTGGTGATTTTAACGCCAGGAGGAGGATATCGTTTTTGGGACAGTTAGTAAACATATCCTTCACTACATCATGTCTGAAAATGAAATCAGGGTTATTGACGAAATATCACTATAGCAAGCACACGATTTGCTTAACTCAATATACACCAAGAGTTATGGCGGCGTCTGTATCATGGAACGCTAAATTAACTAGATGTCCAAATGATAGAGGCCGCCAACATTTACTAGTATCAGCTTAAGTCTGAATGGAGATATCCCTGGTTTGATAAAGAATGACCGTAAGCATACGCAGCTAATCAGGAAGTGTATATAGCGGCGACAGTGCAACGGAAGACAAGAGCTACTCGTTGACTCTATGAGAGCAAAAGGATCTGGAGATCGTAGATAATAGCACTCAATCGATCATATTAAGAAGTTTTATTCGAGGAATAACGTACGAAAGTTTTACCAACAGGTAAGGGTACAGAAATCCGTGGAGATGAAGAAAGAAACCATGGAAAAGACTCCTCATGCACACTATGCCCGAATAACACCAGTGCCATCACCAACAAAGGTCGTAGTTCCAGTCACCGGAATTTCGTCAGTGCGCTGAGAACTTCGCCTATCCACTTCACAAGATCTGGTAGAAACCGGTCAATAAGCTGCAGTTTTGGCAGACAGAACTTGCATATTACTAGAAAACACATGCCAGAACGCCAAATCGCACCTATAAGGATGCCGCTATCTCTTCGTTGCCGATCCGAATTGGAAACGTTGACAGCACCAACAATCTTAAAAACGCTGACTGTCGATTAACTGTGGGAGCAAGCCAATGCGGAGAATGTTTGCATTCTAGCAAACCGAACTCTTAGTGTGAAGTGTTTCACACAGCAAACTCTTCAATGGTTGAACAAGCCTATTCTATGCCGAAACACCTCTGGAGACTAAGACTTTCAAGGTTTTCTGATAACTGATGCACGCCGTCTTCTGAGTTATGGGGCATCTCGGGAAAACGGAAGATTTGTTTATGTGTTTTCATATCCAAGGCCCCGGGACCGCCACTGAAAAGTGGAAAATCGAATCTTGCGTGGAGAAAAAGATTGATAGCTATGGGCTAAGACAAAGCTTCTGTCGATACCATCAAATCTAGGTATGACTCATGCTTATCTCCACCTTTCAAGGGTTAATTTCGACTTTGTTTGGGGAGGGCAAGCATCTCTACGACTTCATACTACCGGCTTCGGTTTTATCTTTGTTCGCAATATTGGCTCTGAACCAACAAGTAATCGACTTGACGTTATCCAACAGGTATGTTAAGGAGATTACCGATTGGAAAATTATAAAGGATACTTTAATGTCAGACCATAGGTACTTCAAATTCAGAATCGGATGCGAGGTCTCGACCTTTTTGGCGTCATGTGTTATTCACCCAGACAACAAGGCGCAGACGAATGATTAGTTTTGTGGATAAAGACAATGCTGGTTAAAAGGACGTTGATTGTAGATGCTGACTGTGGCTGCGGTAGTAAACAGGGGTTTCCCGCAGGTCGGCCTTCTGGCTCAAATGCTATGATGCATGCTGGTCGACTTTCTGCTCAACGCGATCAAAAGCTCTGACGTCTATGCACAAGCATTCGTGGATGGTGAAGCAGTACTGTTTGGTGTATGGTATCTAGCGACTGTTTGCTCTATAGCGCAGACAGCCCTAGACGTGATCGATGATTGATGCATTAGAAAAAGGCTTTCAGTCAATCTAAACTCTAAACTGAGGTAATTTTTTTTTCGTTAAGAAGGAAACTGTGTGGTCTGCCTCATATAGTGCTAAGACATCACCATCCAATTCTCTAAAGAAGCTAAGTACAATAGTTTTCAACAGATAACTGTAGATAACAATACAATAGTTGGTATCATCCGGGATACCAAACTTCTATTTAGTAAACATGTTATGTTACGTTACGACCCTCTCGCAGCGCAAAGAAACTGGTGGCAGGACATGGGGCTTGTCACCGAGGAGGGTCTTTTGAACCTACATGACTATGACAAGGCCAATTGTATTCATCCTGTCGGTTGTCTGATCTCACATGAATACGAACGATCTATCTCGGCTATATTGGCGCTTTCTATAGCACGCCCAGCCCCGATCTTGTAACTCTTGTCCATATACCACAATTATACTAAAACTCCTCCTCCAGAAAAAATATGAATCCGATTTTCCCCATTCCCATAACAGGTCTCATCCACAATCTAAGCTACGAAAGGAATTCAGTCAGTGATGACACCAAAACGGCGCCAATGCCTCCTTTCTGGTGCCGAAAACGTTAAATGTTACTCCACGTAATGAATAGAGAAGGATATATACACATTCATGATGGCAATGAACTATACTCGTATTATGAAGCGAAGCATTTGCATCTACGCAACGGCCAAGCTGCGCTAAGAGTCTTACTAAATCCCCTTACTACGTCCAAGCTATTTCCAGAATGCAAGGTATCACAACAAGCAGTGGGAAAGCTAAATTTACTGATTCTTGTCTGAGTCCCAAATTACAATGGGAACACGGAAAATAAAATCGCCGATAAACCTGCTAGGTAAGGCTCAGAGTAGTAGTAGTAGTATATTCAGGACCTGAGTATACATTATGTCTGCCGGTGTTCTTAGCTAAGGCTTCCATTCATAGTTTGCTTTTATGTGATTGCAGGAAGAATAAAAGAATTCTTCCCAACGTCTCTTAAAAGCCAGACACCTCAGCAGGATGCTTACTGAAATCGTGACGGGGCACTTTTGCTAAGCACTGCGATGCTTGATGGGAGAGTGATGACGACACCCATTAACACTGTGAATGTCCGGCTAACGCATACATCATTAGGTAATCGGCGTTGACGTGGTGGGTTCTGATACTGTATGCACTTTATCACTGCAGCACGTTGTCACATTTCTTTGAAAGACTAAAAGATATCACTGAAAGGAACTTAGAAGAACTTACGTCATTTCGCGTAACTCCAACATAAGTGACAATAAAGCTGCAAGTATTGGTATAACATCGTCCTCAATTGTACTGCATTTGACTTAGTCTTAGGCTACCACCGACAAAACGTCTGCCGGGGCATACGTTAATGCTAAGGTGGCTAATGCTATTGTAAATGAAGTTGTTGCTGCTTATATTGTTGAAGCTGTTGTCTCGGAGAATGCTGTGGCAGTTGTTGCAGATAATGATATTATTGATGAATATGCTGTTACGCTGAATGCGGTTGCTGATGTTGCGGACAATAATGGTGTAATTAATGTAACTAATAATCCCGATATAAGGTCTAATATTAATTATTGTAATAATTGTTCCCTTTATAACCAAAATATTGGAGGTATGAGAACAAAGCTAAAAGAGTTATATTTGTTTACATGTGATTGTAATACTTACTTTACTTTAGGTGGCGCTACAGTCCGGGGTGGACCTGGGCCTCAGTCAACAAGCTTCTCCAGCCAGCTCGATCCCTGGCTAGCTGCCTACAGTTTCGCACGCTAAGTTGGCTGAGGTCCTCTTCCACCTGCGTGCGCCACCTGAGTCTTGGCCTTCCTCTACTGCGCTGTCCCTCGGGAGCGGATTCGAATACTTTTCCGGCCCGAGCATTGGAGTCCATGCGCTCCACATGACCCAGCCATCTCAGTCTTTGGGTCTTCACTCTTCTGGCTAGGTCCATGTCGCTGTACAGTCCGTACAGTTCGTCGTTGTATTTCCTCCTCCACTCGATGTCAATGCAGACGGGACCGAAGATCGCCCGAAGAATTTTTCTCTCGAAGCAACCAAGAACAACCTCATCCATTTTTGATAACGTCCATGCTTCTGCGCCATAGAGCAGGACCGGGATTATTTAAGTCTTATAAAGGGTGACTTTTGTTGTCCGAGAGAGGGCTTTGCTACTCAATTGCCTTCTTAACCCAAAGAAACAGCGGTTGGCAAGAGTTATTCTTCGCTTGATCTCAGCGCTGGTGTCGTTGTCTGTATTTATAGCGGAGCCTAGGTAGACAAAGTCCTTAACTACCTCAAAGTTATATCTGTCGACGGTGACGTTCTGTTCGAGACGTCGGTGTTGGTTGTCCTTTTTGCTTGACAGCATATACTTGGTCTTGCCCTCATTGACCGCTAAATCCATTTTCGCCGCTTCCGTCTCAATACTCGTGAAAGCGCCAGTAACATCACGCTGTTTTCTCCCGATTATGTCAATATCGTCGGCGTATGCGAGTAGTTGGATGGACTTTTGAACTTTGTGTTTGCTCGTGAGTTTTGCACTATTCTTTCAAGTACGATGTTGAAAATATCGTATGACAGCGCATCGCCTTGTCTAAATCCTTTCCGGAGATCAAAGGTCTCGGTGAGATCTTTACCGACCTTGATGGAGCAGCGTGCATTCTCCATCGTCATCCTGCACAGACGGACGAGTTTGGCAGGGATGCCAAAACTAGACATTGCTCTGTATAGCTCGTCTCTATAGATGCTGTCATACGCGGCCTTAAAATCGATGAATAGGTGGTGGGTATCGATCTGAAGCTCATGGGTCTTCTCCAAGATCTGCCGTAGTGTGAATATCTGGTCGTGTGATTGTAATAAGGATATAAAAAATTCTGATTTTGTTAATATGGAGAAATATGAAGTTCTTAGGAAAGATAGAAGTCCAGAATTGACTACTCATTTATTAGGTGGTGGTGTACTTATTGCAATTAAAACTAATCCAAATTATAGTGATGTTAAGATTATTGATCAAAACAAATTAATTGATCAGGTTGCTGTTCGTTTTTCTTGTTATTATAACTCCACAGATTCCGTCTAACATTATATCCGGAACAGGTCGCAATGGATGCGCAAATGGGCACGTCAAATGCTCCGTCTTTGAACGACTTATTTTAAACCCGTTTCTCCCTAGCGCATTTCTCCATGAATCTAAGGCGTTTTGTAAATCTTCAACGTTATCGCTAAGTATAACTGCGTCGTCAGTGAAGAGAATTGGCGTTACATACAGTTACAGTCTTGTTAAAGATAGTCGAATACTACGTTAAAGAGGAAAGGGATAAGTACGCTTCCTTGATGCACTCCGACATTAACTGGAAATTCTCTCGTTAGTCAAGCAGAGCTTTTAACCGCAGTTTTTACGTTTCCGTACATGTCTTGTATTATTCTAACATACGTTTCCGGTACGTTTTGAGACCTCAGCGCGGCCCATATGAGATCCCTAGACACTCTATCGAATGCTTTCTCGAGGTCGATAAATAACATGTGTAAATCCTTAGACGAATCTCGGTGATTTTCCATTATTATTCGAAGGCTTTGGATAGCGTCCACCGTCGATCTACCTTCAACAAATCCACACTGGCTATTATCGAGCTTTATTATTTGCCGAAGACGTTCGTTTAAGACTCTTTCGACGATTTTCATTGTGTGTGACATAAGCTTGATTGAACGGTAGTTTTTGCATTCTCGAGTGTCGCCTTTTCCTTTGTCTAATGGAACCAAGAAGCTACTTCTCCATTGATTCGGCATAGGTCGCCCACATTTTAATTTATTTAAAAGTTTCGATAGCCAAACGCTGCCGATTCCCTCCATCTTCGACCAAAACTCTGATGGAATGCTGTCTGGTCCCGCCGCTTTCCCCCGCTTCATTTTTCCGATTGCTATACTTATTTCTTCGATTGAAAAGTCCGTAACTTCCTCCTCGAATAGACCAGCTGTCGGCACGATATCACGTGGAAACTGTTTGTTAAGCAACTCCTTGCAGTATTCAAGCCACCGATCACAAATTTCCTTTTCATTTGTTAGTTAGCGACCGTCTGCGTTTTTGATGTATTTCGGCGAGGTTATTTCCATTGAATTTTTCGCCTCTGTGCAGCGAGCTTAGAAATATTTGGCATTTTAGTATTGTACGACATTTGAACTTCTCGGATAGCTTGTCTTCTATCTGCCGATCGTGAGGATATTTTTTCCAACTCCTGGTACAGGTTTTCCGCTGCTGCCGCTCGAGTTCGACTTAGGACTTTCTTTGCGATCTTTTTAAGACGCTCGTATTCAAGAGCCAGTCGAGCTTTTTCGATATCGTCGCTCCGATCGCATTTTGTCCACGCTTGGAATGCACTCTTCTTGTCAGCCACAGCTTGTTTGGTTTCGTCATTCCACCACCATGTTTCTTTGTTTACGTGATGGTATTTCGATATAGTCCCCAGATGGGACTTTGCGAGTGTTATGCATTCCTCGTGCGTGCTGTTCCACATTTCTTGCGGGTTAAGTGAGTCTGCGATACCGTTTATATTGTGAAGTACTTCTTTAGCCAGTGCGATGAATCTTGCGCTTCGTTCCTTCGATAGATTATACCACCGGATTTTTGGCTTTCCAAACGATGACCGTGTTTTCGGTGGTTCCGCCGTGAAAAATTCTGTAATGAACAGACGGTGTTGGCTTACTAGCGATTCTCCAAGTATTACTTTACAGTCCTTAACACGGTTTCTCATCGACATTTTGCAGAGGTGATAATCTATTTTCGTTTCGTGGCCTCCGCTGCTATAGGTGATAAGATGTCGTTGATGTTTAATAAACATTGTATTTAAGATGGTTAAGCCGTAAGCCCTACATGCTACAAGGATGTCTTCGCCAGCTGTATTTCTGGTTCCAAAGCCTTTACCGCCGTGGCAGTCCTCATAATCAACATTTGTTTCTCCAACGTGGCCATTTAAATCTCCGCCTACGAAGAGCATCTCATCGATAGGAATATTTCTAAGCAATTTACCGAACTCTGACCGAAATGTCTCTTTTTCCGATTGGTCGCATCCATTTTGTGGAGCGTACGCGCTAACAATGTTCCACGCTTTATTGTGTATAACGAATTTTACACTCATTAAGCGGTGGCTTATTTTTAAATTACCAACAATATTGCTTAGAAGATCCGCTGCAAAAACGATTCCAACACCTTTTCGTCCATTGACCTTTCCATAGTAGAACATCTTAAATGCCTTAGTTTTTAAATCTAGAAAACGCGCTTTATTTCCTGTATTACACCACTTCGTTTCTTGTACGCACAGGATTTGTAGAGTTCTGCTGGATTTCCAGTTCTAAACTTTTTGAGGTCATCGATCCGAGGTTCCAACTTGCAAACCGAAGTAGTGTGCTATTAATTGCGATCATTTCCAGTTTGAGTGGTTTGACACTTGTATGCTCATTTCAAATTGAATGACTGTTCTTTTACCCCACCGGTAGTCTCCAGACGCGAGAACCCACTGATTGCATACAAACTTGTGGGAAAGTTTTAAGGTGTTAAAGTGTCACAGGCTCATTTTGCTCAGGTTCATAGTTGCCTGTATATGATTGGTGTCCCATTTAGTCACCTCTTACGACAAGCTGGGATGCACTGCGGCACTATTCTTTATCCGATGCCGCACGGACGACGACGTAAACCACAGAGTGAGTGTGGGATGGATGAATTGGCGGGAAAATTCGGGAATCTTTTGCGACCGAAAATTTCCACTTAAATTAAAGGGCAATCTCTACACCACGGTTGTTAGACTAGCTCTTATATACGGTTCACAGTGCTGGACAATGTACGAAGCGTTTAAAAACAAAATGACGGCAGCGGAAATGAAAATGTTAAGGATGTCTAGTCAAGTCACTAAACGCGATTGCATTAGATCTACGCGTATAAGAGGAAGTCTACATATTAAGAGTTCGGTGACCGAACAGCTTGAGGCGAATAGAATAAGCTGGTATTGCCACGTTCAAAGAAGATCTGCGGAAAATCCGGTTAAAAAGGCTATATCAACTTCGGTCACTCCTACTGTAAGAAAACGAGGTCGGAAAAAGAATTCCTGGATTTCTCAGATGGCAAATGCGCAACAACGCCTGGGGCTTACCACTGAAGCGATGCAGGACCGAGCACTATGTAGACGCGTTCTGCGGTCTGCGACATTAGCCAACCCCATAAGCGGAGCAGCAGCGATGCAGTAAAAATGGGAAACTCGTTACGCATAAGTTCGTATAACGAGGAAAGGGTTAATAAAAGGATAAGAAGAAGATATTGCGAAAATTTATTTGGGAAGGATCCCTACCTTCATACAGGCAAAGATGTCTTCTCATTGACTTAAAACCATTATCTGTAAGAAGGAAGGTTCAAGAAATCCTCTTTGTTAAAGATATTCTTGCTGAACTCCTTATGAACTTCCGTTTTTAAGTTCTAGAGCGCCCTTTACGCGATCGCCCCTTATTGCAAATAACTTTACACAGAACAGTGTATGGTCAAAATGGGCCAATTAATAGATGCAGCAAATCATACAATAGCGTTTGCAATTTAATCGATTTATCTGAATCCAGAAATGTTGTAAAACAAAAACTTTTTGAAATTATTGTAAATTGTTAATTTAAGTTAAGCATAAGTTATATTATATATTAGGTTAAGTGTACTCTGTAAAAATCTTATATTCGGTAGATGAAGTAAATAGAAAAAAAAATAAAAATAAAACTCACTTTTTCTTTTCTATGTCGTGACATAACCAAGTAACATACTCACAAACTTTACCCAACTTATTATATTGGTGCAATTCTTAGATGATTTTAACACAGCATGACTAACGTGAACTCTTTTCCATGCATCCATATATGAAATATACCTGACGCTGCACTAAACATCTAACTGACCTCCTTAAAAACAGAAACTAACTTACTTACCTATTCCCAGGTGTGTCAAAAAAAAAAAAATGGGAGCACTAGATCTTGTTCCAATGCGTGCGTGTATTTCTCTGACTCCATGAAGTCATATCTTAATATTTAAACAGTCTTAACTCGTCACCTTATCCTGGCCACTATAAAATGCAACTCCTTCAGCAATGTTCAGTTGAAAAGTTTTACCTTTCTGCTTCACCTTGTCCTACTCAATAATTAACCCTCGCGTGTGGTATGCGAGTACGAGTACGAGTACAAATACCAACTCGTACGACTACTCGTATCTTCCACAACTGCGCCAAGTACAAAACTTTGGTCGTTTCTTCAACTTGAAGTTGAAAATTCCCCGCAGACACTTGACACTCTCAACTTAAGTCATGTTGCGGAAAATAGTGCATATCATCCTTCCGTCTGGGACAACGATTCTCCTTCTTAGAAAAGCAAAAAAATAAAAATAAAAAAAAGAAGAAGCCACCGGAAACCTCCAGACGACAACCTTAAGTATCTTGCGGTGTAACTTTATCACATGCCGCACGTCGAAGTAATAAAACGGTGAAAACTTTTAAATTCCACAGCACCCAGTATCTGACATCCGTTATTTCGTATTCGGTTTCCTTGTCTCTCGGTTACCACAAAAATTTCACATCCATGAGTGAATGCTAAATTGAGGTACAATGCTAATTTTTTAAGGACATGCTGCTTTCAGTCTCCTTCCATTGGGAACTTGCAGATACAAGATTATTCCAGTGTCAATTGGTTCGTTAATTTCTGATTTCTACTGGTTTTCAACACTGTGTTGAAGACTCAAGGTTTTATAAGTTGTAAGCAAAAGGTAGTGTTGTCAATGGCAACGGTTTCTTTGATCCTTGTGGAGTAAAATTTACTTACTTCTTACAGCGTCTCGTTGTCTGTCTTGCCGATTTCCAATTGTGAAAGTTTGCCTTCTTTGAATCTGAGATAAGTTTCCACCACTCTAAGTCGTGCATATCCTTATCTACTATCTTCTGCTATTTGAACGTCCTCCAGTTTGGATTTCTCTTCCTTGATAGGTTCTGTCTTAGTGTCCTTGTCGACGAAGAAGAGGAACAAATGTGTCATAGGCTTGTCGTTAGGCATGCAGCCATCTACTTTCCGCCCTCTCCCTCTATCTATGGTTGGCGATAATTATTCTATCAAAAACTTTTCCATTCCCTTGTGCGATTCCTCCTTTATACTCGTATATCACCCACCTCCTTGCTTTGCCTCGTACCCAATCAACTGAAACTCTCTATCTCACTCTAAACTGATTATCAAAGAAATTTTGCGGATGATGATGAGGATAATGAGGATCTTGAGGAGTATGCGTGTTCAGGGCCAAGGAGGCATACAAAAACTCTTTAAAGGATGAAAGGATATACGCGACTTGCTAAATACCTAAAGAAACGCTTTACATTGGTGCCTACCCTCATCCATTTTCCTGTTTGTCTTGATGGCATTGTAGAGCTACCTTAAACTCAACGTAATCGAGTTCAATTATGCATAACTTTGAAAGCAGGCAGACACATCTACATTGACATCGACATCGACATTGGCATTGGTATTCATAGAGACATATTTGTACAAGTATACCTCAGCAAAGAGTATGGCTGCCTTCGTCCTTTTCGTATTTGAAGTTATTTTTTTAAGGATAACGTGCTGATGAACACAGAGACGAGGACTACTAGATCGAAACTAATAAAACTTTATCGAGTTTTCTTGACAGTGGCTGGGAGGCTGGAAGGGTGGAACAAGGGCTACGATGAAGACGAATATCTTATAATAACTCAAGCAAAAGCATATTCCCCACAAGTTTTGTGGTAGGGATTTGAAAGTGACATCACCACCTGTTCACCTGTTCCACCTGAAGAATTAGATGTGACGCTGCTGATGGTGGTCATATTGAAGACACCTAGCCTGTTGCAGGAATGCACCAGATGGTAGAAGTTCCTTTCGACAATTAAATTAAAGAAAAGAAACGGTAGCTAATGGTATAAGGACAATAGTTTTTCTTCAGCGAATTAAACTGTCATCAGGATGAGAGGGAACACGATGAAGAATTGCAAAATGAAAAGAGAAGTGGATGGAGAGAAACTTAAAATATTGTCTTCATTTTGGAAGGATTCGTTCTTCTCAAGGAAATTTTATCAATTTTGCTTTGCTAATTGAGTTAAATGTCAGAGATGAAGATAGGATGGGAAATTAT
Source organism: Volucella inflata (assembly GCA_928272305.1). Lineage (NCBI taxonomy): Eukaryota > Metazoa > Arthropoda > Insecta > Diptera > Syrphidae > Volucella > Volucella inflata. Next base: position 24,528,296 of record OV743718.1, on the reverse strand, counting down.
CCTTCCTGGAAGCAGCTTTGCGGCGGATGTTAGTAAGTTGGAGTGAATAAAAGTGTCAGCTAAGTGACACTTCTTTTATTTGATGGTTTCAGCTAAACTTTTTAATAGTGCGACTTTATTGTGTTCTTTGGAATTTTCTTAGTCCTGCATAGATATGTTGACTTAGAATTTGAAAAATTTTAAGAAACAACTGTGAAGGGGATTCCGCCATAAACCTTTTATCCTTGATCTTACTTAATACTAACTTTTGTGCATGAGCATTTTAAGAACTCGAATGATTTATGTCGAAAATATGAAGAAGAAAATGGCGTTTAAAGAGTATTCCTACCCATTTGAGTGTTTAGTTCTTCAAAAACTTGGAAATTTGCGGTAGTACAATGTTAGGAAGACCATTTCACTGAGGCCTACTGACCCCTTGTGATGCGATATGGATCTATGTAGGTTATCTACCTTCCGAATAAAGTAAGTAACTCTGCCAGAGCAGGGGCATCCCTTAGTTCACCTGTATCAAGTTTTTCCCAGAAGAAGGTATTCGTTCTGACCCCGGTAAGGTCTGGACAGTCACACAGAATGTGTTCAGCTGTTTCGTCTTCTTCTTCAGAGCTCCGGAGAGTCGACTCATCTTATTTTGTAGAGGTGATATCTTAAACCGTTACCTCCTGTAAGGTACCCTACTAGGTTTCTGATATCGTGCCGACTTGGATCTAGACATCTATTGGCATTTTTATTGAAGGGGCCGACGACTCATTTGGCATGTCTTAGACCTGGAGTTCCTCCCAATATGAGATGCACTTCGGGTGGCCCCAGCTATCTATAGATAGATTGACTGCACTTTTGGGGATACAGCAAAAGGGTTCAGGCTCGTTATGGGGAGTGTCTGAGCCCTTTCTGGCCAGTTCGTCGGCTTTGTCATTACCATAAATTCCCTCATGCCCAGGAACGCACCAGCTGAGTCATTGGAGGGTTTTGAACCAAAGATGTGCGAGCTAAGGGCATTTAAAGCTGCTTCACTATCTGTAAATATATGTATGTCTGCGCCTTAGATACCAAAGCTATTAATGGAGTAAGTGTATTCTTAAATAGCGCGTTATTCAGGTTGGAATACGCTAGGACTCTTTTCCAAACCAATTGTGTTTGGTCCGTGTATACCAGCTCCCACTCCCGGTTCCATTTTAGAACCAACCGTATACCACTTTATACGCAGATCATGTCAAATTCTGGTATTTCCTAAAACAAGATCTTTAGTTCCAGGTAGTCGCAAAGATCTAGCTCTTTGTTTTGTAACATACTTTCTAAGCTGCGTAAAGAGACTTTGTTGATAAAAAAGTGTAAAGGCGTTAGTCCCATTATTGCTTCTAAAACAGCTGTGGTGCAGGCCTGAAAGGCTCCGGAGATGCCCAGACATGATGACGGTTTTTTGCGTGGCTTTAGTCCACCATACTACAGTAGCTTATGTTAGGATGGGCCTGACCATCATTGTATAGATCCAATCAGTGAACTTTGGAGAGATCCCCCATGTGCTGCCATACATGCTATGATAGGCCCACAAAGCGTTAGTAGCTTGAGTTATCTTATTGCTTAAATGAGAGTTCCAATTCAGCCTTTTATCAAGGATTACTCCCAGATATTTTTCCTCGTTGGAGTACGCCTTGTTTGAATTAATGAAGAGGTTCTCCATTGTGCACCAGTCTAGGACTATCTTAAGAGCATATTGTGTACATGCAGTGACTTTGATTTTATGCCCTTAATGATAATGACGTGGTCATCGGCATAACCAATTGCCTTGTAGTTTTGGTTGCTTAAATTGAGCAGGTCGTCTATGAGCAAGGACGACAGGTGAGGCGAGAGTACGCCTCTCTGGACAGCTTCTTACTGCTGATACTGATGCCGAAATCGGTTCTGATGAGGTGGTAGTTATCCGGCCTTCTAACATCGCTTTGGTACAGTTTTTGGTCGATTGGTCGATTTTTCTATGGAGCAAAGCTTTTGATATGGAGTCATATTCAGTATTATGGAAAGCTACCTCGATGTCCAGAAACGCGCAGAGTGCAACTTCCTTGTTACGGAAAGCACTTTTCATTTCTGCAGTCAGCCTTAGCAAAGCTCCTTCTGTGGGTTTGCCTTACTGGTATGCGTATTGACATGGGTGCAGAAGCAAGCTATATTCCAAACTTTCTCCAATATGTACGTCAAGAATTCTTTCCATTGTTTTCAAATAAATTTAGGAAATTCTGCGAGACAATCTCAAGCATCCCTACGGCAGGAAAGCTACACAATGTCCTTGCTAAGTCGGGATGAATGTCAACCTCGCTTAAGAAACCAGACGGCAGCTACGTTCATACCGAAGGTGGGAAAAAAAGACCCGACATAGCAAAAGTCATACAGACCGGTCAACCTCACTTCGTTTCTTCTGAAAACAATAGAGGAGGCTGTGGATAATTACCTGAGGGAGGAAACGCTAAGTATGTCCCTTCTGCACCATCGTCAGCATGCATACAGGGCAGGCGGATCGACAGAGACGGTCCTGTATCAGCTAACAGAAACTACCCAAAGTGCTCTGAATGCAAAGGAGATAGCACTGTGTGCCTTTCTTGACATCGAGGGGGCGTTTGACAATACCTCGCATGAGGCTATCAAACGCACCCTACAACGGAAAGGAGCCAACAACACAGTGTCCAGATGGATGTGCGAACTGCTGAGCACTAAATCAGCAGAGACACAGACAGCAGCTGGAACTGTTAGAATAGACACTACAAGAGCTTGTCCATAAGGAGGGGTATTATCACCCTTAATGTGGTCCCTTGTTGTAGACGAACGACTGAAAAAATTAACCACCCTTGGCATCAGCTGTCAGGTGTACGCTGATAGTATTAATTACCAAAGGAAAGTTCGAAGAAACTCTCTGCGACATTGTACAACGAGGTCTGAGAGTAACCCAATAATGGTGCCTCACGGCCGGGCTGAACATCAACCCGGCTAAAACCACGATAATGCCATTCACAAAGAAAAGGAAACTTCAAAGACTAAAAGAAATCCGATTGTCAGGCATGACACTGAAACCGGTCAATGAGGAGAAGTATCTAGGACTACATTTAGACAGCAAACTGCTCTGGAAGAACCACACTGAGGAAGCTACTAAAAAAGCAACCCGTGCTCTTATGATATGTAAGAGCCTAGCGGAAAAGTCGTGGGGCTGTACTGCTAACATTCTGCGATGGAGGTACGAGTACATAGCGATTGTGAGACCAATGATCACATATGGTGCAGTAGCATGGGCAAAACGAAACAGTCTTGTCACAACGAGAGAATCTCTCAACAAGGTGCAAAGACTGGCATGCCTATGCATCATCGGCGCAACGCGTACATACTCAACTGCTGCGATGGAGGTGCTATTAGAATTAACTCCCCTACACCTCATTGTCCCAGAAGCAGCGAATAAAACCATTCTAAGAATAGCAGAAGAAGGAACTGAAATGCATTAGTTCGAAAAGATATGACGCACTACTTGGAAGACTTCCACTCTTGGCTATTCCAAGAGATGACAGCAATAAGAAGTTCAACTTTGCAAGGAATTTCTTAACGAAGCTCAACAACAAGAGAGAATGAAGCGATGAATCCGCTTTCTATGGACTGAGCAACCACACGATAAAGCGGTATACAGATGGCTCGAGAGCTGACGAAGGAACTGGTGCAGCAGTTTTTGAGCCAGTTTTGTTATGATTGATTCCTGACAACAAACACAGTTGCCCCGAATCAAGAATAACCTTCTGGATTCGATTTACCTCCAGGTAGCGCTTTGATGGCAGCTAGACCTGGGCAACAAAATCACAAAAAAACCGTTGAGCGCCACGTGATTTTTTGGGGAAACCAAAAAAAAGAAAAAAAAACAAAAAAGGAAATACTTCCCGATCAAACGAAAGCAACAAAAAGAAAAGACGGGGTTTTCCAAAACGTTGTAATGGCTCGGTTGGAGCACGACGATTTATTAAAATTAAACGTACCGGAACACTCGTCGATAGAGTCACCCGCTATTTTAAAAGTCCCGAACGCGTGGGTCGCGTGTCTCGTCTTTTCCCGAGAATTTTTCACGCACGCGCGGCCTACCGGAGTCTTATTTTTCCCAATAAAAAAAACGATTTTAGTACTGCACTGAACTACACTATACTGCACTATACTTAGCTTTTTGGGTTCCTGGCGGTTTCTGTGCCCTATCCTGACACAGTTTTCTCCTTCGTCCTGCTACTCCTATCACTGTATCCTTCCTGTTCGATCTTTCTTCCTTTCTCCTTTTCCTTAATCACCCACCAAGAAAGCAAACAAAACTCGCGAAAGAAAATTATTCGCACAACAAAAAAAACCCTTGCTTGGTCCTCTGTCTGTGCTGGTCGTCACAAAAGAGCCTTCCAGATCTTTTCCTTTCCCCAAGCTCTCGACAGATTCTCACACGCATTCTCACACTCACTCACACACACATTCATTTGGCTCTAGTGAACCCAACAACGGGGTTTCCAGCTACACAACTAGCAAACTTTGCTAGTGTGTGCTCCCGTGTCCAACTAGGCCTTTCACACCTTCCAATTGTTTCCAATTGTTCACTTTTCCTTTCCGGGGTCTGTGGTCGGTGGGCCAATGGCTGATGGGACCATGGCTGCCCTCCACCTCCGCCAGAGCTCGGTCTTCTCACTCAACGAAAAGAGGGAACGAAGGGACAAGAACAGGGAAAGGGTAAACCTTGTTGCGGGAAAATTTAACGCAACAAACTAAACACTATGAATCCATGGGTAAGAGTACCAGTATCTTTCAAGCAGAAGTATGCGCCATAGAAAGATGCATTCGAATCCATCTCGAAAAGAATTACAGAAACTGTAACATAGCAATAATGTCAGATAGTCAAGCAGCTATCAAAGCACTGGACTCTTTTGTCATTAAATCCAAGCTTGTAAGGGGATGCCAACAAAGTTTCAACAAATTGGGCAAGAAAAACAGAGTATCTGTCTGCTAGACACCAGGCCGTGTGGGCATCATCACACAATGAGGCGGTGGACTCTCTACCTAGAAAAGGGGCAGCAGAATCCTTCATAGGACCTGAACCATTCTGCGGGATAGGGGAACACACCCTACGCGAAGAATTCAGGAAATCGGAAAAGGCGAAAATGGCTAGAACCTCCAAGATCTGAGACAAGCCAAAAAACTCTTAGGAGAATACAATCTCAAAAGATTTAAAGCATGTATCAGTCTTAGCAAAAATAACCGCATATAACGCATCCTAACTGGTTTCCTAAAGAGGCATTGCAAACACAATTCCTGGTGAATTAAGCTGTGAGGGGCTCTGGAAGAGAGAGTAAACGTCTCCAAGGTATAAGTAGGGGGCACAATAGATCACAAGGTCGCAGTGCACTACACTACACCCAACGATGTGAAGCTTCGTAGTAGTTCACTAGGTAGTTCACTAGGCATTCTTCCTGGTGTGGGGATAAATACTACGCTTACCTCCCTCCAAGTACGTAGTATGTAGCCGCAGTTAAAACTAAACTGGTTTATGAAATGCTTCTGAGTCTAAAAAAGGAAGAAATAAAAGCCACTGCATACACGGATGATTTGATTCTTCTAACTTACTGCATCTTCCTCCTCACAATCATTGAAATCCTAAATTATGCGCTTAGATTTCTTCAAAACTAGGCCAAGCTCTGTGGGCTGGGAATCAACCAGCAAAAAACACAGTATGTTCTATTCAGGCATACAATTATAATTACCACGATTTGACCTCTCTTTCATATATGGGACAGCTCTGCGACTATCGAACAATGCGAATTACCTTGATATCATAGTATGTAGTAAGCTGAGTTGGAAGCTGAATGTCGAAAAATGAGTTAAAAAAACAAGGATCGCCTTCTATGCTTGCAGCCTTATATTTCGGACAAAATGATGACCTTACATCAAGACAAGTCTTACAGGGCTATCGCCAGACTCATTTTAGATTACGGCGGGTTAGTATGTTGGCAGTCCATAAATAAAACTAGCAAGGTTAATTACAAGGTACAGACAATTGCGTTTATAGGCACGCTTCATGTCATGATAAAGACGGCAAAGAAGGGATAGGAAAATATACTTATCTTTCTGCCTTTGGAATGCAAGAATTTGCAGTGAAAAGCGCTTAAAAATTGAGTCACATTAAATGCGGGAGGAACCAAAACCTCATTTCGATCCTTACAAGGCAATATCCCATGAGGATATTGCTATATAGGTATGTATTGACAGCCAGACTGCCATTTTTGTTTGTCGTGCCAAATAAAATAAATCGAGACTTTTGGAACTTTGTCACAAAGAGCTTAAGACTTAAACCAAAGATTGTGGGGAAATAAGTTTCCGTGAGGATAGCCTCCACTTTTGTGGCCACTATCCCAACCTCAGTTATTTAAGGCAAAGAACTTTAAGAATCCATGACTTCCTCGACCTTCTTTAAATGTCTATAAATATTTGCAAAGAGGTATTTAAAATTGAATAATATTGTCTTATTATTAGTAAAAACACCATACTGCCACCAAACAAAGATTATCCACCATCGACAATATCGACTAAAACCGAATTTAAATTACTTGCCATAATAGCCAGAAATCAACAAATCCTTGGGAATTAAATTTCCTTCAGTTGTCACAGTTTTTGAAATATATATTTTCCAGTTCGTAGCTTACACTAGAGGCTTTATTATTGTCCGCGTTTTTTTTTTATGATATCTTTGTCATCGACCACCGCTACAATATCTCCACCGAATGAGAAATTAAAGAATGTCATCCAGCGTTAAAGGCAATCCAAGTGCAACCATTCCATCAATTTCTTCAGTGCCATCCTTCCTTTCAGTGAAATCGAAACAGGACAGCTTACTGAAAGACATTCACTTGACCATAACCGAACTAGAACTCAACATTATGGAACACCATCGTAATGAACTCAATCTCCATCAGACAATGCAAACCCAAAGCGAACAATTGCATGACTTGCGGACATCCCTGGACGTGGAACGTCAACGTAATCAACGTTTGGCTAAATTAATTCGTCGCACTGACTCGTCAACTTCATCATCCGAGTCAGAATCATCTACAGCAATGGAAATAACCCGTTGGCCTCAGTCAAGAAAATCCACTGGTGTGTTCGAGTCAATTAGTCCACTTTTGATGCAGCACAGGTTCGTTCTTTTCTACAGTTTGTTCCTTCTCCTCATCTTTTCTTGTGACACTCCCAGACTTAATTCAACTCATCACGAACTAATAGATATGACGAGCTATCCAACTCATATAAGCAGTGCCAAAAGCAATTGGCAAAAAAGGATTTTAAGCTGAGGGGGACGCAATATCAAGTTGAGATGCTCCAAGACAAGTACGACAGTTTGCTGGATGAGCATAAGACTGCACAGAAACGTGTCGAACAGTTGTGTTGCAAGTACCTGCGGCTTCATGCGAATAAAAATCGAGAGGTAAACTGAAGGACGTCTTCTAGGATTCTTTAACACGTAATTTATTAGTTCACTTTCTTGGTTTCTTTTCCTCTTCTTCGTGTTCTTTTGATTGTCTGTTTGAAGATATGCAAGTTAAAGGAGGCCCTTGGATATGCAACGCGGTGCATAATGAATGAATCGAATTATGACAAAAGTGAGAAGGAAGTTTTAAGAAGAAATTTGCAGTTATTCATTAGATCATTAAAGAATAGTGTACATGGTGATTACGTATCTGTAATAAAAGATAACTAAGAGCATGTTATCATGTATGAGCATGTATTCATCGATTTCAAGGCCTCGTATGACAGCATCTATAGAGGCAAGCTATGCTAATTTGGCGTCCCTGTGGACGCTGCTTCATTAAGGTTGATAAACATCTTGCTGCGTCCTTTGATGTCAAAAAAGGATTTAAACAGCGACACCAGCGCTGAGATTAAACTAAGAATAACTTTACCAATCGCTGTTTCTTTGGGCTAAGCAGGTAATTGACTAGGAAAGCCCTCTCTCGAACAACAAAGATGACCCTATATAAGACCTTAATAATCCCAGTCCTGCTCTATGGCGCAGAGGCATAGATATTATTAAAAATGGATGAGGGTGCTCTTGGCTGCTTTAAAAGAAAACTCTGCGGTCCCGTCTGCATTGGCAGTAAGTGAAAGAGGACAACGACGGACTGTATGGACTGCTATGTACATAGACATCGACCTAGCCAGAAGAGTGAAGATCCAACGACTGAGACAGCTGGGTCATGTAGAGCGGGTGGACGTCAACGCTTCGGTTCGAAAAGTCTTCGAATACGAACTCGAGGGCAGCAGTAGAAGAAGCCACTTTAGCGTGTGAAACTAAAGCCAGCTAGCAAAGGATCGAGCTGGCTGGAGACGCTTGTTCAGGTCCACGCCGAACTGTGGTGCCACCTAAAGTAAGTAAGTAAAGTTTGCTTTTGTAGAAACCAGAACGGTATTTTTGATTAAAAGAAAAGTTTACCTATTTTTACGATTTGGAAACGAGGTAGGGCTTTCTTATTTGATAGAAAAATTCTTCAAAAACCCGGTATACATTTCAATCTTCATCATTTGTACAGAAGTACACCTGAAAGATGTCACTAGCCCCACCAAATACTGTGAGAGATCTGTTGTAGATAGTCTTGATCGTTTTTAAGGTAGTCACTATTGTGAGAAAATCGTGGCACCGAAAATCACACCGCGAGTTGACAAGTAGTGGCTTAAGCTACAATAGTTCTCTTTTCAAACGATACAACAACCTTGAAGAGCATCGTTGTATGTCCTTAACCTGCACATTACGAACGATGAATAGCACAATCATTTAGGAGCTGAAGTTAACCGAATCTACGGACGTTAAGAGGCAGTTGCAGATGGAATACAAACTCAAAGGACGGTGCCGCGTGCAATACAGTGGAGGATACTGAAACTCCGTCACTATGATGGGGGTCAATTTTTGGATGAAAAGACGTTGATTAGGATGGGGCAAATACATTGGTTTCCGAAGATGCGCTGCTTCATACGGGAGTACATAAAGGCATGTGTGAACTACGTCTATTTGAATAGAAAGGATGGAAAACCTTAAGGCGAGTTAAAAAGTGCACATAGAGCACCATTTCATGCCAATTGACACCATTCATCTGGATCACCCTGAGCCATTCACTCGAGGTAAAGGGGGCACCAGGTATGTTCTAGAAATTGTGGACAATTTTACTAAGAATGTCATGTTACGAGCAGTGAAGACTACGAACACAAAACGGATACTTAACATGATAATGGACATATCTTGTACTTTGGCGTACCAAGACGGATGGTAACCGATCGTGACTCTGCGGTCACTACAAAGGCGGTGCAACCGGACTATTCTAGCAGCGTTGAAATGTGCCAATTCGGCGGAAAAGGACTGGGCGAGCTGCTTGAGGACGATCCAACGGGGGTTGGATACAGCAAGGAATGTTACCACTGGGAGCCCACATGGGCTTTTGTTCATGTACACGCAGAGAGATATCATGGGAAATAAATTATAACTGGAGCTGGGGAAGGCTGAATCAACCAAGCCGGAAGAGATGCACTAAAGAAGAGAGAGGTCGCTACATAATATCAAGAGGAGTCAGGTATGATTTGAGACCACCGCAAGCGAGCATGAAGCAGTTGCGACGAGTGAATTTACTAAGCTAACCCTGCTTCACCGGGGATCATATATGCTTAGTAATGTGCTGGAAATCAAGAAAACTAAACGCCAGTGCAGCACAGTGGTGACTTCGGACAAGCTAAAGCTCTTGTGTGAATTGCTAGCCTAGGGTCTCGGTAGAGAGGACGGAAATTGTTCAGTTGTGGGTGGTGAAGCCAACTCGGACTCAGAAACTGTTGCGTTCATCCATGAAATAAGAAGTTTCGAATAGCTTCCATTGAATTCACAAAGCTTAAAATTCCTTGTTAAAGAAAATTTTTTTCTTCTGGAGGCGTCGAGGTATAAAGTCCCTTACTCCCTCAAAGCTGTAGCTGCCTTTAGTGACGTTTAGTCTTAGGCGTTGATGTCGTATGTTAACGCCAAATTATTATTCTATTTATTTTTTTATTCACTGAACGCCAAACTCACCTTTGGCGCTGCTGCTTCAAAAATCGACAGCTTTCTGTGTTTATGCCAATGTCATCTGCATATTCGAGTAACTAAACAAATGAGGCATCTGGAATTGACTTGTGATATTCTGACATTTACCGCATTGCTTTAGCCATTTTCTGACATTGAAAGTCTCGGCTTTGTCATTGCCTACCTTAAAAGGGACTTACACCTTGTAGGTCGCTTTCGTGCTCAATTTTCAAGAAATGGTTATAAAAATAGAACGTTGACTTCCAAGACCTGGAGATAACTTTGGCAGCTCCCCTGTCTATAGATAAAGGTCAAACGGTGTGCAGGATTCGTCCAAATCAAAAATTCAATTCAATTCACATTTGATTGTTGTTGATTTGAAAAAAAAGAAGGTATATTTGAAACCCACCAGGTATAAGTCCTCCTTAATCGAGCAGCGTGCTTTCTCTATCATCGTCCTATTTAGTCGCATGATGCCAAAAGTAGATAAAGCTCTGAATATGTGCCTTTGCAATCCACTTAGGGGTGTTCTGAATCGATAAAGAACTTCTGGATTTTTTTTTAAGATCTTCGTAAAATAAAAATGTTGGTCTTTTTGAATTTTTCTTAAAATCACACAGATAAGGAACGGTCAATATATTGTACTTAACAAAGGTCTTTGGTGTTTTTCTAATACGGCACACACGACTTGTTTGCTACGCTGATGAGATTTATTCTCATGGAGTTGGATTAGCTCAGGATATCGTCCTGGTTTGCCTTTTACTATAAAAAAAAACCACTATCAGCTGATTGCGCAAACATTTTTCACAGTCCGTAGTGGTCGTCCATAATATTGTAATAAAACTTGCTGATTTTTTTCTGCTCATATGGTGAAGTCGTGAGTAAACTATTTCCGCACTGCAGATTCCGGAGTTTATCAGTATTATTCCTGAGAAAAAGAAGGCACATTCACATGGTTGCTACTGATGGACTTATCACTGTGGTCTATCAAGTTCGATGTTTGCTACCTTCAAGGCGATACAAAACTTATCTTAACACATGTTCGGTGCAATACCTCCCATGACTAGGGGACTTACATAATAGAAATCGGCTAATATCTCGCATGTTGTTCGATTCGATTTTTAAGCATATCAAGCATTGCTAACTGCGTGTCATTGCTTAATAAGAGCCTTCTTTGCTCCATTCTGAACTCTTTTCGCTAATATTTGATCACTGCGCAATTTTAACAAAACAGAGCTTTTCCATAATGATGGTACAAACATAAAATTCAGTGCTAGAGCCATGCATGCTTTCAGCTAGTTCTTCAGAGTAGAGTAAGCCAGTTCTACTCGTTAGTGGCTGTACCCACCAGCATCTAGCCACCATGTGAGTATGTTACTATGCCAATTTAAAGGTTTTTTTTTCGTGGATTACTATCCAACAATGATTCTCAAAAGTCATCAAGGAGTTATCAGTCGGCACTCGGCAGGCTTTTCTTCTGCATTTCGCAGAAATCGCTTATTTTTTCTTCCTCAATATGGCAACCTTTCTAGACTAAGGTTTGCCTTGTTAGAAAAACTGCAATATATTTGGCTTTAAAAACATAAGAAACACAGGTACAATTGGAAATTGTTACTTTTAGGAGGCTTACTCAGTAATAAGACGAGACTTAAAGTCGGTTAGATCTTCAAAAACTCGCATTTTCGTAGTAAAAACTGCAAAAGCCTTAAATTTACTTTTTCTCTATTTTAATTCTTGTCCTTTACTGTACACTTCACCTTTCAAATAAAACTAAAATGAAGTTATCTAAAATGAGAAAAAAACTTAGCCATTCATCAGATTGATCAGACCACCACCTTCACCATTCGAAACATTCGCTCTTCTCTTTTGATTTTCATAGAAATCTTGTCGCCCAAAAATCACTTAATGTCGTTGACATCGTTTCTGACAAATCATTAGCGCGTTAAGGAATTTTTCCCTGCCCATCAGGCAAGAGATTGTGTGCTTAATTACCATTATCCTTTCGCGCCCTTTTTTAATACACGTACTTTGACTTTGTCCTTCTGATTCAGGCTGGAGCGATGCTAATTGAAATTTGTTGATGGCAGCGATGAAGAAGCAGACAACGACGACAACGATGAAGTGGAGGAGGACGAATTCCCAAGGTAACATCTGACTGTCAACGCCAATGCCAGTTTAATTCAAAGGATTTCGCAGACTCACAGAAAATTCAGAAAGTACAGAAACGGCTCATCATCCTGCTGCTGTTTTTCTCCTGATTATTGAAATGGAATTTGTCTTTATGTCACAGTTGTCATTCTAGCGAATTCCTTTGTCTTAAAGCTTGACATTTTTTTCTCCCTTTTCCTTGCTTTGCTCCTTGGGTGTCCCAAGGGCAACCAAAGTGCCACTGTAAAGGAGTAGAACTTTAGAGAACAATCAGAATCAATATCCTTTCGGTTGTCACAGTTTCTCATTCGTGTCATTCCTTTGATCCTGCAGTAAGGTAGATAAGTCAAACTAGCATCCTTTTACAATTATATAACACTCGTAGAGAGTGCTTCTCTTTTCCACTCCCTCTATTCAACTCTGGATGCTTTCCAAAGCCAATTGAGATCAATTGTTGTGTGAAAGGTTAGTCGGGGAAAAAATCGCACGCTAGAAATATGTAGGTACAATATTTCTTAGGGAAAGTTTTCGTCCTTTAAGTTACTCCTCCGTTCCATTTAAGATGGTCGTCCCTTTAGGATTGTGTCAAACCCTTTGGGTGGATAATTAAAATGCACGACTTAATGAGGACCAAGATACAAGTACTTAGTACCTACAGAGGAGGTGGCGGATAGAACTAAAATAAGAAGAAGACTTTTATCTTTCCTTAAGTTCAGCTTCATGTTCACACCTAATGGACTCCAATTTGAGGTAATTAGTTGTTGCCAAAGGTGCCAGGAGTCCTGTCGAGACGATAATTGTCCTTCGCAAGGTGCGCCAGAAGAGAATGGGGTGTGGTAGGTATTCGTAGTGTATGTGTTCCAAATGGAAGTATACTGTGCCCCATAAAAATGTTGATTTTATTTCCGTGTATTTATTAGGAATGAATGTTGTTAAATGTAAGTGCAGAGGTGAAGGACATAGGACATGGAAATTCCATTGGATTTGGATGGATATTTTGCCAAGGATACCCAGATGAGTCGACATCATAGTTATATCCTCCGCCTTGGCACTTTCCCTGTACTTATATCTTTGCCTTCATCGAATGGGATATGTCTACGTTGGCAGAAAATTTTTAATGGCCATTTCGTGATCTTCGTCTTAAGGTGAACATTGGGACAGGTGATGAGAATAGGTAGATGGGGCTGCGCTATATGTGCATGTTAGGAGCATACTTACAATTGTAGTTAAATATACCAAAACATGGTTGTCCTCTTAGGGTTAAGTCTACGGGATTGGCCATTATAAGTCTTAGGTGGAGTGAGTAGACTTATAAAACACTGGCAGGAAACCCCTTCCTTAAAAGGAAATGTGAGGGTAAGATAATCGTAGCAATAGTTTACATGGGTAACACTTATTTCAAGATCTTAGAAATAATTATTCCAAATCAAATACGTAATGAAACAAGGGATAGAGTTCAACTGAGCTATACAAAATGCAATAAGAACTTGTTTGTCGAAAATCTTTTGGGTAAAATTAGTGGGAATGGCAGATAAGTTAAATCCTTGTTGTTCTTCAATTCCCATAAGTTGTTTGCACGTTTTAATTGCAAAACAAGGTTACATTATGCAAAACTGTCTTTAAGAATCTGTAAGTAATTTGCTGGTGTTTGAAAGGATGTCCTTACAATCAGTAAATACAAATAATTTCCTAAGAAACTAACTAAAAGAAACATATTTTTGAGATCTACTTATTCAAGGATAATTTACCGTGTTACTGTGTAGGGATACGAGCATGAAAAAGATATTAGAAGATGTGAGTCAAGAAATCTAATACCAGAAATTCTTCACACTCAAGTGAGTTTTTTTCTAAATTTGCTTCGGAGGTTTCGGGGAGTTAGACGACATTTTTTCATCTTTGTAGTTTTGTGACTTATTACCTTCTAAATAGGCTCGCGATATGTTGCAACTCGTTATCCGAAACACACTATTTTTTATCACAAGGAGTCGTCAAGCACCAAAAGAAACCCTTGATCATTTAGCGCTCAGCAGCATAATTAGACTAGTCTTTTAGACCTCTCAAAGTTAGGCATCGGGTTGCTGATTTTCTTACCGGACTCCACTTGTTAAACTAAGAAGCGCGAGTACTGACCAGCAGACAAAAATAGCATCAGTATAATCGGGACGGCGAATGAATTAAACAGATGGAACTAACGGTGAAGTAAAATCCCAGAACAAATGAGGCCTTAGCCGGGCTACTTCGGCATATTTGGAGCTCAGGGCGGATTTCAGGATTTCCGAGACTATGTCAGGGTCCCTCTTTCCCTAGAGCTATCAGAAATGGAACTGGTCGTCCAGGTTGGCCGTTGTGCCGTTGTGCCATTGTGCCGTTGTGCCGTTGTGCCGTGCGTCGCCGGGGTAACTGCCTGGTCATGGAAAAAACGAAAGTTACGAAGCAAAAACCATGCAAACCAATCAAGGAAAACGAACTTCAGATATGCACGTGGAAAAATGTGTCCTTTACTAGGCTACGTGTAGCTGAACAACTAGGGGAGGCTCTAGACTACTGCAAAGCAGACATTACAAAAAGAGGATGAACAATCCACTACGACGATTGCTATAGACGGCAAAAGCAAAACTTCTTTGAATACGAATTTGTTGTTGGAGGCAGACTTAGACAAAAAGTCTTGAGTTTTCGGCAAGTGAACGACCACCTCGTAGAAATTGGCATCAAGACTAAATGTGCCATCATAAGCCTTATATATGCGCGCACGCGCATCAAATCAAATTTTTTTGACGAAAATGACACACATGTCCCAAATGTTCGTAGACTTTAAATCAATTTAAAAAAAAAAAATTTTTTGTTTATTTCCATTAGGCTTCGAAAGCCCTTTTTGCACGCTCAGAGAAATGTAAATTAAAGGGGCCTACCTGATGGTTGTTGATATTCCCTTAACGAAGGTGAAATCCTGTTGGTGTGAGAAGCGAGCCACCTTCCTCAAACTTGAATTTAACAAAATTTCTGAGGTGGGTAGCTCGCTTTGATTGAGTGGGACATAAGTGCCGAAAAAAAATGTTTAGGACTGATGACCCTGTATCCGAAAAGCCATCATAGTCTCCGCTTTTGATCTGAAATGTTTCACTCGACCATCACAACTTTGCTTTGATGACGATTGTCGGCAATCAAATGTAGGTAAGCAAGATGCTGAAGAAGCACTAGGGCTGCTCTCAAGCTCTGCATGTACAAGAGGAGAGGTAAACCCCGGCTTCTCTACAGGAAAAAGAAGGAGCATGAGAAATGAGTGGTTGAAAGAATTAGGAGGTACTACTCCAAAAATGAGTTTCAGAAGGTAAAGACAATATGCCACGGACACGAACTCCGAACAAGTGGACTTCGTGGTAATGTCGCAGTCTATGTTGAGCATTTGAAAAGAGTATTTCTGTAATGTGTACTCGTACAACAGCGATGTCGAACCAAATACCGCTGTCTGGCGGAACGAACCTTTCAACCTGGATGATATACACCAAAGACTTTGTCTTATCTGTTGTAGTGTATGAACTCCTGAAGCCATTCGTCAACAATAAAATAGTGTGGCTTCAGGCCAGGAAAATCCACCATCACCCAAATAATCGCGCTATGGTAGATCTTGGAGAAAACCCATGAGCTTCAGATCGATACGCACCGACCACACATCGATGGCCGCGTATGCCAGCATCTTTAGAAACGAGCTACAGACCAATGTCTAGTTTTGGCATCAATGGCAACTGATGACGAGGGAGAATGCACGCTACTCCATCCAGGACAGAAAATTTCCCGCAAAGACCTTTGTCAGAAGGAAAGGAAAAGGCAATACGCTGTCATGCGATTTCTTCAACATAGTGCAAAACGCACAGGCATGAATGTAAACTAATTATGACGTCACATATTTTCTGTTGGAATCCAAGGTCCACAAAATCGGTTCCAGCTATTCGAATCAACCTATCTCTAGTGCACATTCTAGTGAGTAATAACATTTTCAATTCATAATTCCCACAATTTGCAATCCAATCATATGAGTCGTTGAAAAGTTGGAATACCCCTATTCGAGAAACAGTTGCATGCTTCCCAGAAACCAGAAAGTGACTTCATGGTCAATCTTCCAACTGCTCCTCATAAATCAAATCCGCCAATCTAACTTTTCTCGTGTATCTTACTTGTATAAAACTCACCTGATAAAAAAAAATTGGTTGTTGTGCACTTGCCAACTATTATCGCAATATTTACAAAAGATTCCCACATCCCCAACGTGCCCCCATCGAAAGCTCCACACAAAAGCTCTCTCCACGTGTATTCAATTGTTTTATTTTCGTTCCAGAGTCAGAATGTCAACTACGAGTACAAGTTCAATGAAATTCTGGTGACGAAACATTTGCTTCATTGAATAACGTAACGTCAATTATTACAGGCCCCTACTACTCGTACACACATAATATAAGTCGATTAGGGAATAAATGTCTCCCCCACTCCTCATAAACAATCATGTACAAGTACATTCTGTGCTGTCAAAGTAAGCTCCAACCGCTGGCGTCTGTTTCTGTTTTTTTTTTTTTGATTTTGCTCTCTCCATAGAATCGTCAGTGTTTCTTGTGCTACGGCATTGAAAAGTTTATTTGGCGTGTGACGTCTCTCGTGTGGCATTACTCGTATCGATATCGCTACTTGGTTGTGAATTTCTTGACCGAAATGTCAAAATTAGTATCCGCTGCCAGATCGGCTTTCAAAAAGTATCCCTTCGTTACGAACAGTGTCATCTATGGGAGTCTGTATGTCGGTGCTGAGTATTCTCAGCAATTTTTGACGAAACGGGTTTTGGTGGTAACATTTTGACACCTCCAAGAGGTGGACTTATTTTCATTCGGATGTCAATTTTTGCAGGAGAAGAACCAGCGAAAGGATATCGATTATCCAACGATAGGTCGGTATGCTGTGATGGGAACATTTGTGTATTCACCAACACTCTACACATGGTTTGTTATCTTGGTTTTTTATTTTTTGTTTATTCATTTCCGGTGGTTTAATGAAAGCTTACTCGTAAAAGTTTGGAATTTTTTGTGATTTGTATTTGTGACGCACCTCACCTCTTGCACTTATGCACAATTAACTGGAAGAATTTAGTCATTGTACTCATACAAATAGATACAAAGTGGGTTTAGTGTGAAGTTTGAGTTAATATATCATTTTTCTATTAGTGAATTTTGACATTTCATACGCATGCAGGGCGGGAGAGAATGAGGGTAGAAGCTTTGAAATATTTTTAGGAATGAGTTTGATTACACTGGATATCTTGTAGAGAAACATTTGTAGGGGAAAGTTTTGAGTAAAAAGCTCGTCGAGATAAAAACCTAAGTTGACCTTGTGTAAATAAGTACTGATCTAGGGGTGAAAGTAGTGGCAGCAGAGTTATTTTCAGTAAAAAAAAAAACAGAGCGTAAAATGTGCGCCGGATCAATACAGAGCGCGGACTTATTATTTTTAATATTGTCATTTATTTGGATCTTAAAATGACGAAAAATTCGTTTCCTTATTGGCAGGTGCATTGACTACAGGTGAAAAATTATAGAGCCTCCGCATTTTTGGCCCCCACTACGCTTTTGTCATACCAATTCTAAAGCTGTTAGTCTTTTTGTGAAAATACATATAGATCTCCCATATTTTGCGCGAACCCTTTCAGGAGGTTAGTGTCCTCAGTAAGGTGTAGATAGACTATTATGGAAAAATACTTTAGATCGGTGATCTTCACTTTGATGCCCATTTCGTATAAGCAGGTATAAAGCAGGTCAATTGTAAGGGCAATGCGCCACAGATTCCTCTTCTCGGTGAAGAATACTCAATTGCTGCGCGTGTGTTCGAGTTTGAGTTGCAATCAACTCTCTAGATCAATTTGGATTGAAAATTGGCCGCATTGGTCACAATGAGCCCACCTGAGACTGACATTAAAAAGCGGTTAAAAGTGTGCCATTTTCTTGGCGTATGATATTAGTGGCTTAAAGTTTCCAAGCTGCTTATTGAAGCGTGTAGTACCAACTTTGATTTTTTTTACTGTATATGCCCACCACGGCTGGATTTGATGAATGTTTTCGACCACTTTTTCAACTATTTGTGGTCCTATGTACTTAATAGCATGAATAATGCCTTCCATTCGCCAGTTCGTCTTGGAGGCTAAGATCCAGCTGGAACCACATCTCTTCCACATTGAGTCCAAAAGGGAATTGCGAAAATTGTGGTCACGGAAGGCCGACGATTCCTTACGATCGTGAAACCATAACACAATTGGAGCCAACGGGGTCGGGAAAGCGTTCAACAGTAACCGCTTAAGGGTTACGGGGCTTGAAAAAGTAAAGCGGTAGGGTAAATTACGAGGTCGCGCACAAGTAGTAATATACCCCACCTTGGGATTGTCACACAAATATATATATCTGCATATGAAAATGGCAAAAGGGGTACTTATCCTTTTTTTCTGCCTAATTGGGATCGCTCCTATCTGATTGTCGGAGTTGGTGGGGGTGTGGATACCTACTTCCCACCACAATCACGACGGTTGTTGTTCGTTATTTTGTTCTCGTCTCTCGGGGTTTTTTCGTCTCTTGTGGTTTGGTTTCTCAGTTTCTTTGAGTCGTGGTAATCCTGGTGGCTCGTGGGGTTTTGTTTTGTTTCTTTTCTGTTTGTTCATTGTTTTCTTCGTAGGGTCCCTTTTTTATTTTGTTCGTCGGTTGTGAAAGGAGAAAAACCCTTCTTTTTTTTGTTTTCTGTTTGTCCAGTCTCTTTTTTTTTATTCTTTTTTTGCCTTCTTAGTTTTTCGTTTTCTTAATTTTTCTTTGCTTGCACTGTCAGCAATGATGGCTAGTTATTAATTGAACTAGCCTCACATTACGGCTAGTTCCCACCCTTTCACACACACACACATTCACACTTGGTTCCACTAATTCAGCTGTCAGAGCAAAGGGACTCACTTCCAGAGCTCCGACAGCTTCTCTTTGCGGAACCACCCAACCATTCCAGTCGATTTTTGTCAAGTTTGTCATGTTTGTCTTGTCTGTCGAGCGACTGTTTGGGTCCATATTACACCCTCGGACCCAGGACACTTTTAAGGGGCCATTAAGGGGAGCTCAGTATTGACCGCCAAGTAGAGAGGAAAGCTTTTACCAATAGTTATTTTGGTGGGCCGTAAGTCTCCTTGCAAAGAAGAATTAAGGGGACGATCATGGAGAATTGTGGGCTTTCTTTACAATATCTTGTTTTGTATTTCGGGGGGTTTGGGGTTGTTGTGGACGTCAGCAAAAGTCTCCAGGCCGTTCGCCTAGCTTTATCCGGAATACCTAGATGGTCATCTCTGGAGCGGTAGGCAGAGCGAGGAAACTGGATCCAAAGAATCCAGTGAATCCCACCTATACCGTGGTATCGAGAGAATGACGGGAAGAAAAAACGAGGACAACACAAGGAGGGCAAAGGGGTGAACAGACGACAAAAGGACCAAAAGAAGTGGAAGATATTTAGGGCGTCATTTGCACGCAACACCTTGACCGTAACATTCTGATTAGCTTAATTATTGAAAAAAAAAGTATAACCCGATGACTCCACCAGCCCGTAGACCACATCAAATTGTGCAATTTCATGTGGATTATCTTCGCTCAAAATGTGACAATTCATTGACATAATTTTGCTATTGATTTAGGCCAATTCACCAAAATTTCGGTTGAAACGATGGTCATTTGGCTTAAATTCTTGAATGAGCTGAATTGTAAGCTTAACCTATGGTTCAACTAACTTACTTGGGTCATGGTAATGTTTTTCAGTTGTTCGGCTATATTGATCTAGAAGATTTTTTCATGCACAATTTTAACGGTTGAGTTGCTTCTGAGGTCCAATCTCCCGCAATATGATTATTTATTCTATATAGAATGTGTTCACTTAACCAGATAGGCAATTATAGTCTATATATCTACGCAAAATTTATGAATTTCTTTTAGAATAGGAATATCTGATCAAAAACCTCCTAAAAATAATTTATTATAGAATCTACCGATCCAAACTTCAACCTAGTATTACTTGTTGCCGCAAAGTCTATCTCAATAAAATGCAAACAGTTTAAGTGTTGCAAAAATATTATTAAGAATATAGATTGTTGTGGTAGGTGGTATATTAAATTCAAGATCACTGCAGCCACAGATAGCCCTATTGTGATGTCCTCCATTTAAAGCTCATCTATGATGACCCGATTTGTGAGAAAGGCGGCTTAACTTTTTAAAGAATTGGCAGCTACGTCCACCGTTTCGAGATAGAATAAATCTAGTTCGTCGTTAAGTCTACTCCTCGTAAATGCAAACAGCACCGAATATTTTTCGAAGGGTTAAGGATATATACTAGTAGCTGAAAGATTGTACCTTCGGTGCTCGCTTATGAGCTCAGCCCAAATATGATGTTAAATCACATGACAGCGCATAACTTTGTCTCGGTAAAGTCGTTTCCAAAAGCGAGTGTACCCAATCGCTATTCTGCACAGATATACAAGATTGGCACTGGTAAAAAAAATTGGTCATTGCTCGGCATATATGTAACTAGTCTCTAAAAATGCTTAATTCTGACGAATTAGAATCAATGAAGAGGTGGTAAGAACCGATTTGATCCGACTTCAGCCATCACTGCCATTTTTCAATATTATGGAAGGATAACATAAATAGGTAGGACAGATGGCCAAAACCCCTGACAAGGAACACCAGCAAATCAGCGGTAGGCCTGCTACAAGAACACCAGGAAGCGCTACAGAGGACTTTTTTGCAAGGGTCCAACATGAAGTGGTCGACCCTTGGCCCATGTGTTGTTGTGTTTCCTCTTTCACCTAACCACTTCACTTTTTGACCCACCTTATCTGTTATTACCGTCGTCTCTTTTGAGAAATGTATTGGCGACAGATTGTGAATTCGTTCAATGCCGAACTTTGCCCCTCACGCTCCTCGGGCGTGACAACTAGTAGGTTCCGCCATTATCGATAAAACTGCCACCTATGTGGTTCGCGATGGTTTTTGCTTGTATCCGATATTTTTTGATTTTTTTTTTCCTGCCAGCAGATCAGTAAATTTAATTAGTTTACTTAAATCGGATGATAAGAATAATAAAATAAATTTTTCAACAACCTCCTACCAGCTGAACTAGACTGAGACTCCATTCATCAAACAAGATCTGAGAAATGAATTGGTGCATACTTTCACAAAGTTATTTCGAACAGCTTTGAATATCTCGGCCGGTAAGCCGTCAGCTCCATTGCTTTGAAGGATCTAAGCTTAGACATTGCTATCCTTACTTCCTTTTCGTCAGGTAGGCGGAAGTTCTGGCTTACATCGGATAGGTTTACTGTCTATTCTGCTTGACGGCGGGATCTTCGCTGTTATACAGACTGCTGAAAAAGTTCTTCCATATTCTCAGTCCCGACTGTGATTCTTCATCTCAACAGGCTTCTTGCCTTGATATGGTATTTTTATCGATTGGTTGAGCTTCCGTATGTTATACCTGGTTTACAACCTTCTTCTTATATCTTCGATCGCGTGATCCTTCTGCAAAAGCTGACGACTTACCAGGCTCTTCTGCTCGTAGAGCTCACGTGGGGCTCTCGTCTTTCGGTACAATGCCTCTTTATATGCTTCTTGTTCAACAGCATCCACGTACCAACAGTCTTCAGCATACCAGATAGTTTTGGTGGTGGTTGGGTGAAAGCCATCACATCAGTTCTAGCATCTCTAATAGCAAAGAGAGATCTCGGGATTCGACGAAGATTTTGGCGGTCTTTTGCAATCGCAGCTTCCTATAGCAGTTTTTCCTTTTTTTGGTGCTGGGGAAATCCACATCAACACGGTGGTGATCCGAGTAATTATGGCTCCTCCAGTGAGGTAGGTAGAGCAGTAGAAGGCAGATGCAAGCCAATTTTCGCCCTTCTTCTGCCGTACAAGTCCAGCGAAATTCATTACAATACGAGAGTAGGTTCTTAAGATCATGGATTTTTCAGCTTCTTATTCTAAAAAACAAAAATATTTTTCTATTTCACATTGCGTCCTTTTAACTCAATTCTCTTCGTCCAACGTTTCTCCAATTTTGTTATCCTTCCAATTAATAAAATTTAACAAGGTCCTCGAAACAGGTCTTTGTTTTAGCTATGATTTCATATGAACAATTTGAAGAAGATTTAAAGCAACTAGCTAACGTGTGAACGTGTGAAATCAAGCATTATCATCAAGACAAGAGCACTTTCTTTTTGGCTAATCCAACTTATCTTCTTCCATCGCCGACTAGACAGAAGAAACCCGCTGTTTCGAATGTTAATGGGACTGCAGTGTATTTTGTGGATTTATGATTCCTCCGAGAATATAAAACAAAGTAAAAACTTAACCATTATGCTGTAGATCAATGCTGAAAAAAAATTAAGCGTAATGTATTGACAGATGGTAGTTGCGGCAATCTCTTCATCGAGAAAATACAAAATGTCAACAATTAATTGATCCACCTTCGTAGCCTCTTGAAGCAACATATTTTCACTGCATGAACAAGTGAGCTTTTAACGCTTTTAAATGAGAACCTAATCAGGGTGTTCTAGACATTGCAGGCATTGACTTGTTCTTTAATCTACATATGTTGCTAGAGGTGAAAAAAAATTTCGTTTGCTCTAGGCAATATCACTTTGCTCCTTAAAAATATTGCAAAACACAGGATTCTGAGTGCTGATGGAATCAGGATGGCCACGTTTAATTAAATTTTCCTGTGCGACACAAAGTAGTACAACCAATTAAACGTACCTTCCTGAAGATGAAGCCGCTTGTTTCAGAATCGTATCGTAGTCAATTTTATTGTGACTAACTTTCATCAACGAAGCTGCATGATTGTAAGACCTCTAGGCCTTCCCCGTCATTTAGGGATTAAAATCAAGTATCTAGAGATACTACACGTACATCCACATGGTATTTGTTATATCACAGATAACTATCACTACTATAGCTGTTTAAATTAATGTCTGTTTGAACTCTGTATACTCCTTCTACGTAGATAAAAACAAATGCTTCTATCATTCCATCTCTCAGAGGTACTGTCCGTCAATAACAAACTTTTTCTACCTATATAGTATTAATTGCACCTAATCGTATCTGTTATTTGCATTTGTAATTTTTTTTTCTATTTATATAATTTTTTTTTCTTGGCACAATTAGCACACATTAACACAAACATCAATTGCAAACTTCAGGGAATGGTTAAAATATGCTCAGAGCTTTGCTACAATCCATCGTCCATTTTACTCGAAAATTAATCCAATAAATACCTCTCCACAGGTACAAATGGCTAGACCGCACATTCCCCGGGACCGCAAAGCCGATCATCTTTAGAAAATTGCTTATCGATCAATTTGTCCTGACACCATTCCTTTTGACAGTTTTCTACACAGGTAAGACGATGCCATTGACCATTGAACAGAACCTTAGAGCATTTATCGACCACAACATCTCCATTGAGAGAATCATTTTCTAATAAATTCACGACAAAAGGACCAACGCTATCCAAACCAAGTACTTGGCAAAGAAGTCGTCGATATCTGTGGTATGTGGGTGGCAGTGGTTGTGGCTATAGCAGTTCTTCGATATGAGTTTCATTGTTGTCCTAAATTTGTTGTTGTTGTCTTTTCTTTTCATGACTTTTTCTTTTTCTTTTATGGTATATCCTAGGAATGTCCTTAATGGAGAATGCAGATGACCCATTCTTGGAACTGAGAGAGAAATTCATGCCAACATTTATACGTTCGTGCTTTTTCTGGCTACCAGTACAGACGTTGAACTTTGTCATGATACCGCCAAGGTACCGGGTAATCTACATGGGAGTTTGTGGATTCCTGTGGGTCAATATCCTTTGCTGGATTAAGCGACAACAAGTGACAGTATTAGCAGAGCCAGCAAAAGCAACCTCAACGCCACCGGAAGCGGCACTGCCAACAACGGTTGTCGCAGATGAGAAACCTGAATAAATTGCCATGTAACAATTTGCCATTGCTTCTTTTCCACTACAACTACGACTACTCCAGACTGGATATATGTTTGTATGTATCTGTGTCTTGTTTGCTGCCTGAGATAAATCGATGTTGATGGCCCATTAAACAATGGACGGAAGCTTTAGCTTGCAAAGGCTAAAGGATAGTTTTAGAATTATTTTTTTTTGCTAAGAACTATGTAAATATTATAGTTCCTTCTTGTGCAAGGACATTCCCTTTTTATTTTTTTTTTTTTTTGTTATCCAGCCCAGTTGTTTTGTAGGGCTAAGCCCATAGGTAAGAGTAGATAGGTTAAGCAAATTGTATAGAATACAAGAAATATATTCACGAATTTTAACAAAGACTATTTCAAGGTTATTTACTTTTGAGTGCGTGTATATTGATGGTTCTGAATTATTGGAAGCCAAAAATAGTTATATAGCTCTTAAAACCAGATCTATGAACGGTGAATTAAGTGGATTCTCACAACAAGAATGTGGAAACAAAAGGGACGAATGCTTCTTTAATGACATTCCCTGTGTGCTCAGAATTTCAAAATAACTGACGTATATGAGTATCAGCTTCCAATGCAACAATATTGTGGTTTTATTTAAACCGCCGCAATTGAAAATGCCTCAAGAAGTACTGAGAACAGAGAACAACTTGAACTTATTGACAATAGGTGACCTTAACGCCAAGCAACAGATAATGCATCTACTTTCGCATCGTCGAAAGAGTCTTAAACGAACGACTTCGGCAAATAATAAAGCTCGATAACAGCTAGTGTGGATTTGTTCGAAGGAAGACGCTATCCAAAGCCTACGAATTATAATGCAAAAGCACCGATATTCGTCTAAGGATTTACACATGGTATTTATCGACCTCGAGAAAGCATTCGATCGAGTGCCTAGGGATCTCATATGGGCCGCGCTGAGGTCTCAAAACGTACCGGAAACGTATGTTAGAATAATACAAGACATGTACGAAAACGTGAAAACTCTGCTGGACTAACGAGAGAATTTCCAGTTAATGTCGGATTGCACCAAGGAAGCGTCCTTAGCCCTTTGCTCGTTAACGTAGTTATACTAAGCGATAACGCCGAAGATTTGCAGAACGCCTTAGATTCATGGAAAAATGCGCTGGAGAGAAACGGGTTTAAAATAAGTCGTTCAAAGACGGAGCATTTGACGTGCCTATTTGCGCATCCGTTGCCACCTGTTCCGGATATAATGTTAGACGGAATAGTTCTTCCGAAAAGCACTATCTTTAAGTACTTAGGATCAGTCGTTAACATGGAAGCGAAATGTGACCACGATGTAAACCACAGAGTGAGTGTGGGGTGGATGTAATGGCGGGAAAATTCGGGAATCTTTTGCGACCGAAAATTTCCACTTATGTAAATTGAAGGGGAAAATCTACACCACGGTTGTTAGACCAGCTCTTATATATGGTTCACAGTGCTGGACAATGTGCGAAGCGTTTAAAAACAATATGACAGCAGAAAAAATAAAAATTTTAAGAATGTCTAGTGGAGTCACTAAACGTGATTGCATTAGGTCTAAGCGTATAAGAGGAAGTCTACATATGAAGAATTCGGTAATCGAACAGCTTGAAGCGAATAGAATAAGCTGGTATTGCCCCGTTCAAAGAAGATCTGTGGAAAATCCGGTTAAAAAAACACTTTCAACTATGATCATTCCAACTGTAAGAAAACGAATTCCTAGATTTCTCAGATGTTAAATGCACAACAACGCCTAGGGCTAACCACTGAAGTGATCCAGGACCGAGTAATATGTAAACGCGCTCTGCGGTCTGCGACATTAGCCAACCCCATAAGCGGAGCAGCAGCGATGTAGAAAAAATGGGAAACTCGTTACGCATAAGTTCGTATAACGAGGAAAGGGATAATAAAAGGATAAGAAGAATGCGATCGCCAATCGATGGATTCAAATTCCAATACAAGCGTTGCACTCTATGATTCCTTTATGATGCGCCTGCTGAATGGAGCCAGTGTAAACCCCGAAAATGGCAGCTGGTACTAAGGATATGCAAATACCATTTCTGCGGACCGTTAGACAGCGGAGATGACCTTAATTCCAACCCAGGCAGAACTAACCATTTAGCTTAGACAATCAAAGCTGTAAAGGTAGAAACATCAAAGGTATAGCTAGGTAGCCAGATCGGCAACAGGAGATTCTTTGAAAGAGACCACATACCAACTCATTTCCCTGATTTGGTAGAAAGAAAAGTTTGCCTACCTATGTGCTGGTATAATTTTTTTCTTTGGAAAATAACATCAACAAAAAAACACCCGAAGAACGGTATGTTCGGATCAACTTGTGAACGAGCACACACGGATACCAGACAGTGATAATCATACCGCCAACATCCTGGATTTGTTATTAAATTCTTACCACGGAATGTAGCGCCACCTAAGGTAAAATAATACGTTTAAAGTCAATTTGCTTTCTCTTTAGGCTCTTCGAACTGCAAACCACACAGAAGGCCAGTCGAAATGGACTTACCAACTTCTTTATTAATTTTCACTGTTCGTAGGTGTATGCCACTTCTAAAATGATCACAGACAAATTTGAAATCATTTAATCCTTATCGAATTTAAAGACCCAGAAAGGATTGTAACGCCTTTCTTAAGCGCCAACGTTAATTGTTAAGATTTCTGCCTCATCGTCTATTCAAACGTTCATTTTTAATGAGACATTTGAGCGGTCAGTTTTTTGGACCAAGCCAATTTGCTTGCTACACGTTTTTTTGCTTAACAGTTTCAGAATGTGATTTATCTCGACTTATACTTGAGTGCATCGAATCTTCAATGGGATGAATCGACTTTTGTGCTCGTGTAGTAACAAGGGTACTTAAAGATCTTAATATTCACGAATCCGCTGGTTCAGATTTAACATCTCCCCTTCTTCTGAAGAAGTGTCCACGGTGGCAAAACTACTGTGTAAGCTTTTTCATCAATCCTATCCTTCAGGACTCTTTTCAAGCAGATAAAAAACTGCTTTTCTCCAGCCAATGCTTATGAAATATGAAATTTCTCGAATCACGAAAACTTCTCAATGACGGGCAGGAACGTATTTGTAGCAGCAGACAGGTGAAACCAAACCGTATATCTATCTGGCACTTGATATTTCAAAGGCATTTGACAGAGCTTAGCATCAAAAATCCGGGCATTAAGAATCAATGACTATCTTCATCAGTAAATTAGGAATTAATTCCCATTACGTTCAATTCAAATTGGCTTGGATGGTTTCAAATCTGATATTCACAAAAAAGTGACGGTGTGCCCCAGGGCTCCGTTTTGTCAACGACACTCTTCTTAACATTTATTTATGGTTGTCTGCCACTTCTAATCCAATATATTCATTTGCTGACGACAGTACTCTTTGCTTTTTATATTCGTTCCCAGACTCACGTCCTAGGTGTTCGGCTATAGAACGGGAACACAGCTAATTAAATAAAATTCCTATGTTTACAACATAACCTCTTTGGGAGCCCTCAACAGAACGGATTCCATGTGCCAAAACGCAATGTTGTCTGATGTCGGTTAAGCGAAAATCAAATACTCAAGTGTTATCTATTATTAGCACTTACCTTACGCTCTCCGTATGTGTGTTGATAACTACATACGATTTAATTACAACGTATTCGATGTCGCCAAAAATGCTGCGAAATATCTATATTTCCCAAGGCGATATAAGAAATATTTCATCCCCTTTGATCGAGCCACAATATTTATCCGCTCATAATCGGAGTACAGGGCGATGGCGATGGCGCGATAGTTAGCTCATTGGACTATCACGCAGAGAGTCTGGGTTCGATTCCTGGCTGGGTCACCAACAGTTTTTCAAATCGCCATCACCCTTACTCCCGAAAGTAAAATTGCCTATGAAAAAGCTTCTAAGGAGTGCCGTTCGGACGCGGCGATAAACCGTATTCCCCGCTCAGATGTGACTAAAATGACAACATGAGCATCACAAATGAGTGTCAAGAAGCTAGGCCATGGCCCATACCGGGCTGCCAGCGCCACAGTGTTTGTTTGTTTAATCGGAGTACAGTGCTCATATCTGCTCAGGTGCCCCTAAAACCCCTTTGCACTTGCTAGATAAGATTGATTCAAAACCGTGCGATGTAACTCATGAACACCGACGTAATGTCTCTTACCTCACCTAGATCCATCGCTATTTCTTAACCATCGTTATTCTTTTTTGACCCATACAACTTGCTTATGGAATGTCCTGCTTCTAGTCATTATAACCTGCAAACATTTAATACCAACGTTCATCGGTACATCTGTTTCTTTCCGCCCTAATTTTCCTCCACCCACGCTGTGTGCAAAGGATTTTAAGGGCACGCCCTCAAGATGCAGATAAAAAATAAACCCAGAGACACAATTTTCCAAAAATCTGTGCAAATAATTGTATAATTCGATGACACTAATTTCATTAGCAAGGTTGACGAGCAGTCACTTTTGTGTTTGAAGAAGCCCTCTCTTTAAGTAATCCGCATAAGTGGAAGTTATCCAAAGACTTTGCTAACTTGACACATTTATATGTTGGACTTTCCACTCCGAAATATGTCCATTCGCTCAACATGGCACAGCCATCTCTGACGTTCGATCTGTAGACTGTTGTCGCAGTACAACCCGTACAGCTCGTGTTCTAATCTCCCTCCCAAATCCTATCACGCAGTATATTTCTCTTGAAATAGTCACTTGGTTATTCATTCGTTTTCCACAAAATACCATCCTCTGCTACATAGCGCAGAGTCGGGATAGCGAGTGTTTTTTAATTAAAGCCAGTGTGGTCTTATGTCGTAATGATGTCATAATTTTAGCAATTGGTGCGCAGCGCTTTAAATCAACTCCTAGTCGTCACTTTGGAAGTTTTTCCTAGACAGGAAGCCTTACGAGATGTGTGCTTCCTAATGTTACTTTGGTTAGGCCTTGAGCTTGTGTATGGACTATATAGACATATGGAGCTCTAAAAAACTCGGCACTATTCTTTCTTAGCTTCATTGCTTATAAAATGTCAGGGGCTGGATGGGCCTTCAGTGCAGTTAATGGCATCGAATAATAAACTTCATCTGGAAAGCTGGATTAATATTAGAGGTCAGATGTTGGGATAGGAAAAAATAGAGTCTTCGCTTTCGGTTTCAGCTGGAGACGAAATATCTGAGTCAATACATTTTTTTAGCCTTCGCATCACGAAGTCAATCAGTCAGCCTATGGAAGAACCATTCTCGAAAAGAATTACAGAAACTGTAATATAGCAATAGTGTCAAAAAGTCAAGCAGCTATCAAATCACTGAACTCCTTAGTCATTAAATCCAAGCTTGTAAGGGGATGCGTATAAAGTCTCAACAAATTAGGCAAGAAAAATAGAGTATCTGTCTGCTGGACACCAGGCCATGTGGGCATCACTGGTAATGAGGCGGCGGACTCTCTACCGAGAAAAAGGGCAGCAGAATCCTTCATAGCACCTGAACCATTTTGCGGGATAGGGGAACCACCCTACGCGAAGAATTCAGGAAATCGGAAAAGGCGAAAAGGACTGGAACCTATAAGATCTGAGACAAGCCAAAAAGCTCTTAGGAGATTACAATCTCAAAAGATTTAAAGCATGTATCAGTCTTAGCAAAAATAACCCACGCATTGCAAACTCAGGGAACATCTAAGGAAAATAGGGATATCAGATAAAGGTCTCTGCAGATTCTGCAATGATTCCACCGAAACACAAGAACACATACTGAAATCTTGCGGAGCTCTGAAAAAAAAAGATTTAAATATTTGGAAAAACACCAATTTCAAGGACCAACCACGGATCCACTGCTCATTCTCAGATTCATAAAAGAAACTGGTATGGATGACGTGCTCTGAGTACGTTTTTCCTTGCCAAGGCCAAGGACAGAGCATAAACTTACTTACTTACTTTAGGTGGCGCTACAGTCCGGGGTGGACCTGGACCTCTTTTAACAAGCTTCTCCAGCCAGCTCGATCCCTGGCTAGCTGCCTCCAGTTTCGCATGCTAAGTTGGCTGAGGTCCTCTTCCACTTACGTGCGTCACCTGAGTCTTGGCCTTCCTCTACTGCGCTGTCGCTCGGGGGCGGATTCGAAGACTTTTCAGACCAAAGCATTGGTGTCCATGCGCTCTACATGACCCAGCCATCTCAGTCTTTGGATCTTCACTCTTCTGGCTAAGTCCATGTCGCTGTACAGTCCATACAGTTCGTCGTTGTATCTCCTCCTCCACTCACCGGCAATGCAGACGGGGCCGAAGATCGCCCGAAGAATTTTTCTCTCGAAGCAACCAAGAACACACTCATCCATTTTTGATAATGTCCATGCCTCTGCGCCATAGAGCAGGACCAGGATTATTAAGGTCTTATAAAGGGTGACTTTTGTTGCCAGAGAGAGGGCTTTGCTACTCAGTTGCCTTCTTAACCCAAAGAAACAGCGGTTGGCAAGAGTTATTCTTCGCTTGATCTCAGAGCTGATGTCGTTGTCTGTATTTTTAGCAGAGCCTAGATAGACAAAATCCTTAACTACGAGTACATCAAAGTTATATCTGTCGAGGGTGACGTTCTGCCCGAGACGTCGGTGTTGGTTGTCCTTTTTGCTTGACAGCATATACTTGTCTTGCCCTCATTGACCGCTAAACCCATTTTCGGCGCTTCCGTCTCGATACTCGCGAAAGCGCCACCGATTATGTCAATATCGTCGGTTTGCACTATTCTTTCAAGTACGATGTTGAAAAATCGAATGACAGCGCATCGCCTTGTCTAAATCCTTTCTGGGCATCAAAGGTCTCGGTGAGATCTTTACCGACCTTGATGGAGCAGCGTGCATTCTCCATCGTCATCCTGCACAGACGGACGAGTTTGGCAGGGATGCCAAAACTAGACATTGCTCTGTATAGCTCGTCTCTGTAGATGCTGTCATAAGTGGCCTTAAAATCGATGAACAGGTGATGTGTATCGATCTGAAGCTCATGGGTCTTCTCCAAGATCTGTCGTAGTGTGAATATTTGGTCGATGGTGGACTTTCCTGGCCTGAAGCCACACTGAAATGGACCTATCAGGTTGGTGACGAACGGCTTCAGGTGTTCACACAATACGGCAGATAAGATTTTGTATGCGATGTTAAGGAGACTGATACCTCTGTAGTTGGCGCAGTTCAGAGGTACTACTTTCTTGAGAATCGGACAAACAATGCTGAGGTTCCATGATTTTCGATGCTTGATGCTGGCGGCACTGGACCTCTTAAGAGATTGAGAGGCACTCGATCGGAAAAGGACTTGGCGATCTCTTGCAATTGTAGCCTTCTTACGTCGAATTTTCTCACAGCATTAGTTTGTCTTGGCGTAGTTTGGGATAACCGCAACCGTACATTGCCTACAACAACGTAATGGTCCGAGTCGATGTTGGCTCTTCGGAACGTACGGACATCCATAATACTGGAGGAGTGTCTTGCGTCGATCACAGAGTGATCAATCTAGTTGACTGTTGATTGATCCGCGTGCTAGCCACGACAATGTTTCGCCCTGCCGCAAAGTCGATAAGTCTGAATCCGTTATCGGAGGTGGTGTTGTGCAGGCTATATTTTCCGATTGTTCCACCAAAGATACCCTCTCTTCCTGGCTTTGCATTAAAATCACCGAGGACAATTTTAATGTCATAGCTAGGGCACTGCACGTAGGTCTTGTTAAGGAGCTCATAGAAGCCATCCTTGGTGTCGTCACCTTTCTCCTCTGTTGGGGCATGCGCGCATATGAGGCTAATGTTGGCGAATTTAGCCTTGATGCGGATTGCTACGAGGCGCTCCCTCACATGCCGGAAGCTGAGGACTTCTTGTCTGAGTCTGCCTCCGACAGCAAATCCGCATCCAAATAAGCACTGCTTTTGCCGTCGATAGCAATTGCCATAGTAGATGTTGCAGTTTTTCCTCTTCTTTTTGTCCGGCCCATCCCATCGCATTTCTTGAATGGCGGTTATGTCTATTTTGCAGCAGTCTAGGGCCTCCGCTAGTTGCTCGGCTGCACGTGGTCTATTAAGGGATCTAACATTCCACGTGCATATCCGAGGTTCATTGTCCTTAAATCGTTTGCGTGGGTTGTCCAAAGTAAATCCGTCCATATCCGAGGCTTGTTGATACTTCGTAACTTCTTACTTTTTTTTAAATGGCCGAGAAGTTACCCCGGCGGCACAACCCCCAACCTGGAAGACCAGTTCCATTCTTAATGCCCCTAGGACTAGCGGTCAGTTATACCGAAGCCAGTAACCCGTTCCTGGACTAGGTCCTGGAAATCCTTACCTACCTGAGCTCCAAATATGTCGGAGTAGCCCGGATAAGGTCTTGTTTTGTTTTTCCGACACTAATCCTGATTTGTGGCGCAGGAAACTCGCCATTTGTCCCCTTCACTTCCCAATCTGTAGTGAGATTCCCAGATGGGGAATCACGCCACGGGGAAGCGTGAAGTAGGTCTTATTAGCAGAGCTGCATGATGTTCGGCTGCAGAGGCTCATTCTCGTCATTTAAAGAACCAGCACCTGTTGCCACCAGAGCATAAACACTCCAACATAATTCCTGGTGAATTAAGCTGTGAGGGGGCTCTGGAAGAGGGAGCAAACCTCTCCAAGGTATATGTAGGGAGCACAATAGACTACAAGGTCGCAATGCACTACACCCTATATACCACGACTATATTTTCATCAAAACTTGTTTGTCACATTTCAGATAATTTCGACCTGAGTTTCTTGCATTAAGACTTCGTTGAAAAAGTTCTCTGCATTTGCCCCTTCCACGTTCATGTGTTCCATTGGATAATCTCCCAGCTAATAAAAAAATTTTCTTACGAAAGGTGTAAGCAGAGCGCACTCACTTTTTCGCACCATAAAGAACTGTCGAGACAGAACCGCCAAGTGCTGCTTATCGACAATGATATCATTTTTCTTAGAACTGAACCATTATCTAATCAGCAAAACTCTTTTCTACACTGCCGCAA
Organism: Volucella inflata; assembly: GCA_928272305.1. NCBI lineage: Eukaryota > Metazoa > Arthropoda > Insecta > Diptera > Syrphidae > Volucella > Volucella inflata. The sequence continues at coordinate 24,495,031 of OV743718.1, read as the reverse complement.
TGAGATTCTTTTCAAATGCAGCCTCTCTACATAACACAAAAAATTCTTTCATACCAGCCGAGGTCCTCTGCTTGACCCCCTTTTTAAAGCAACTTCTCCTAAGCTCAACTCAACTCCCACAAAATTGTTTGTAGGAAATTAAGTTTTACGTTGTTAATATCCTCGTGCTTGCTGTAAGCAGTTTCGCACAAATATAATTGCCCCCCTTTTTAACTTCGCCTATATCCACAAACTTACCTACTTACACATTGCAAAACACATGGCCTATGCGAAGAAAATTTCAATTTGGAACAATCTTCCACATGAAGTGAACTTGAAAGAAAACTGCTTCCTCAGCGTTCATAGGAGATTCAACATCTCCTAAAGCTTCCACAGTTCCTTCAGAATTCAGTCGGCGTGTACAAGTACCAACTCTCGTATACCCACAGAGAGATAACTTATCCAACCAACTGGCTTGAGGGTGCACAGTTTCGTATTCAAGAACCACACAACAGTTCCACAAAACTTTTTAGGGAGAGCACTTCTTCCACTTGAATCTTTTGTATTGGGCAATGGCAAAACCAGACCAAGATGCCATAGAAGCTTCCTTTATGCATTTACGAGCTTAAAAATCTTCCGCAATTGTTGCACAATTGTAGGGAATGTAAAGCATCCTGCAACCTATAACCCTCACTAGAGGAAGGTCTATCGCTGTCTGGATATGAGGTAAAGGAGGCCTTAACCCCACCACCAAGACCAACCAAGACAAATGCAAAAAGGCAATTATTCTAAATGTTAGTTCGATGCCCAAGCTGGCCGAGTTATGAATAGAAGGTCGAGTTCTTTTGTGTGGATAATAAGGCCATGATGTTCTTGTCCCCAACGAACAAGTGGCCAGCATTGACCGAGCAGATGACGGCATTGAACGAACAATTTTTGTACTAAATTTTTCAATTGAAGGAGTGCATTCATGTTGGTGGCTAGGCTAGTGATGTAATGAGCACGAGATGTCCAAGCTAGGGGTAGATAGTAAAAAATTAAATCCATCCAAGTTGATGTAATCTAAGTGCAAGTAGAACAGGGGAAACAAAAAGCAATAGAAGGGCTATGCCTTGTCCACTACTCAGAAGCAGAAATAGAACTCGAGTGATGAGAGGACAGAGTGAGTGACTTGGTGAATGACAGTACTGGTAGTTGGAAGGAAAATAGGACAAGGTTGCGATAATCATAATAGCCGTTGATTATGCCATTGTGTATTATGAAAATCGGATTTCCTTTAATCATTCATCCGAATTCCCAAGGGGGTAGTATCCAGCTGAAGCCTTAGACTGTCAGCGAAGGATGTCATTTATTGAAATTTTGTCAAGAAATCAATCATGCAAACATTTATTTCCTTGTTTTTTTACATGAAGAAGAAAATTTGCCCTAATTACGAACTTAGGGAAGCAATTATATATCATGGCGTATAGTTTTCAGATTTCTTAAAGTTATTAGAAATTATCTACACCATAGGAATTGTATCCTTAATAATTTTCATACCAAGGAGCTTCAAAGTGGTAAAACGGAAGCTGAAAATTCCTTAAAAAAGCTTTAACAATCATATGGGGTTGCTTTTAGACATGCCAATTAGGCTAAGTTCGATAAGGTTACAGTGTCAGCTTGGCTTGAGTTAACTGACATAGGCCAAAGAAAATTCCTCGAAATGCGAAGAAATCAGGAAAATGAGAAGCTATCTCTTCCTGGAATGTGCATCTAATAGAATTGAGAAGCCATTCAAGTTACATGAAAATCACAGTCAGCAAGGTGGGTTTTTCTCCTGGCAGAGAAAATATGATAATTGCATAGCAGTTGCGGATTTGTCTTCTGCTCATTTTTGTCCTTAGTAGTTGCAAAAGTCGTTATAATCATGGGCGAAAAGGAAAATGAGAAGCTATCTCTTCCTGGAATGTGCATCTAATAGAATTGAGAAGCCATTCAAGTTACATGAAAATCACAGTCAGCAAGGTGGGTTCTTCTCCTGGCAGAGAAAATATGATAATTGCATAGCAGTTGCGGATTTGTCTTCTGCTCATTTTCGTCCTTAGTAGTTGCAAAAGTCGTTATAATCATGGGCGACTCCATTGACATGTCACTCATTTTACCCACCTCTAATTATGTCCACTAAGATACTGGTTCTGTATAAGAATGCCTGCTATTGGTTTTGTCGATCTTGCTCGGTAGAGTTGTGCCATTTTGGCTACTAGTTCTTGGTGAAAAAAAAATCACATATTAAATTCCATTAAGCCAAGAAAGAGCCTATTTAATTGCCCACATTTTAAGCTGAAATATTCTAGCATATTCCGGGGACTGAGTTTTTTGGAGATTGCCCTACTTTCTCTAGGTAGTCGCCGGTATTATGCAGATATCACTACCATCCAGGAAGTGCGATGGGTTGGTCGGACATAAGTTATTGGGTATATAACTTCGTGCGGTTTTTTTTTTCAAAATTTGAACGTTTATTTAAGAAAAACATGTACAATAGTATTATTCAAAGTATTGCCCATCTGAAGCTACGACTTTTTCCCATCTTTTTGGAAATTTGTGGATCCCATCCCAAAAGAACTGCACCGGCCTGGCAGCCAAGAATGAATCAAGCCAATTTTTGATATTCTGCTCTGATGTGAACCGTATTTCAGTGAGGGCGTTCTGCATCAACCGGAGCAAATGGTAGTCAGAAGGGGCAAGGTCTGGGCTATAAGGCGGGTGGGGTAAGACTTCCCATCCACTGTTTTCCAAATAGTTCTTAACCGGAATAGGAACGTGAGGCCGAGCGTTGTCATGATGGAAAATTATTGCCTCGTGTCTGGTCGCATATTCCGGGCGTTTTTCGGCCACTGCTCTCTTCAAACGGATTAATTGTGTTCAGTAGCATTGTCCATTGATGGTTTCACCCGGTTTTAGCAGCTCATAATACAGCACACCCATCTGATCCCACCAAATACAGAGCATTACCTTCACGCCATGGATATTCGGTTTTGGCATTGATTTGGCTGGTTGGCCGGGTTTCACATATGATTTTTTGCGCTTGGGGTTGTCGTAATGGATCCATTTTTCATCACCAGTAACAATCCGATGCAAAAATGACTTTCTTTTGTGGCGTTCCAGCAGCATTTCGGACATGCAAAACCGCCTTTCGACGTCTCTTGGCTTGAGTTCATGTGGAACCCAATTTCCTTGCTTTTGAATATATCCAACTGCTTTTAAATGTTTTGAAATGGCTGCTTGAGTGATACCCAAAGATTCTGCGAGTTCTTCTTGTGTTTGGCAACAATCTTCATAGAGTAATGCTTCCAGTTCTTCATCTTCAAACTTTTTTGGTTGCCCACTTCACCACTTTTAAATCGTGCAAACCACTTTTGGCACGTTCGCTCAGCTAGCGCATGTTCACCATAAACTTCCACCAAAATACGATGACTTTCGGCAGCAGTTTTCTTCATATTAAAGTAATGAAAAAGAACTCCCCGCAATAACACTTTTTCAGGCACAAAGTTCGACATATTTGAGTGAAAAAAAATTATTGTTGTTTACGCTTCAAATGAATGACATATACTGAAATGACGTACAACGACAGTAGCTTTCCAACGCATGTTCCAATGGAATAATACAAGTTACGCCATCTCTTAGCGAACCGCACGAATTAAGTTATATACCAAAAACTGTGATATATTGCTATAGAGAAATGAAAAACGCTTATTAGGATGGAAAGACTTGAGCAAAAAGTTTTAAGCATTTTATTAGTATTAGTATCAAGGCTGAATTTTTTAACATAAGCCTGATATTCGCTCATGCCCCTACGAAACACAGGGACGATGGCAACAAACGAATTTTCTATCAGCATGTCGTCAAGATATATGAGCAATGGTCGACTACCCCACGTCTGGCACCGGATTTCGGTCTATTGACTTTGTGACGGTATGAAATATCACTATGGCAAGCTCACAAACACACAAGGAGTTCATAAGTTATTAAATTGTTTAGATGCCTCCAACACTGACTCGAATAGCCACTTTTGGTAGATATCCCTAGCGCCACAACAAAGAAGAACGCTTGTGAAAAGATGTAATGTGGAAAACTGCAATCACAAATTTTTGCCGAACGAGTATCCCAAAATCTTTTCATAACACGTATGTTGCCAGCATCAAGTACAGAAGACAAATGGCAACGCTGCCAACGTGCTTTGGGAGATGCCTTAACTCATGTGCTGGATTTCAACAGCACAACCACCAAGAAATCCCTGGTTTGATGAATGATGGCGCAAGTACAAGCAGCTAAATAAGTAGCATACAAAACGACGCTGTTGTGAAGGACGGGTGCCATTCGTAGGTTCTACGAGTAGATGAGACGGATAGAACATTGGTTTCTCTTCACTTAATTTACTTTAGGTGGCGCTACAGTTCAAAGTGGACCTGGGCCTTAATCAACAAGCGTCTCTTGTGCTAGCTGTCTCCAGTTTCGCACGCTAAATTGGCTCTTCTTGTGTGCGCCACCAGAATCTTGGTCTTCCTCTACTGCGCTGTCCCTCGGGTGCGGATTCGAAGACTTTTCGGACCGGAGCATTGGTGTTCATCCGCTCTACATGACCTAGCCATCTTAGTGGTTGGATCTTCACTCTTCTGGTCGATGTCGCTGTACAGTTCATACAGTTTGTCGATGTATCTCCTCCTCCACTCACCGTCGATGCACCGAAAAACGCTCATAGAATTCTCCGCTCAAAGCAGCTCAGAGCACCCTCACCAATTTTTGATAATGTTCATGCCTCCACCCCATAGAGCAGGACTGGGATTATTAAGGTCTCAGGGTTACTTTTTTTGTTCGAGAGAGAACTTTGCTTTGAAGTGAGGATAGCAATATACTCGTATTAACTTAACCCTCAGATTAGCCAGAAGGTCCCTAGGGACCTTTTGATTTTCAGAATGCTTACAAATATCTTTATACAAGTGCTAGAAGCTTGATAGAATACAGTAACTATAAAAAAACAATGCTAAAGCGACTAAAACTTATTCCGAAACGATGCGCGCACTACATTTCGAGTTTTTTTCATTTTGAAGACATTTAGTACGGTAATTAGCGACAAGGTCCCTAGGGACCTGCGTTCATAGCAGGGAAGAAATTATGGAGAAAAAGGGATATATATACATAGGATTTGGAAAGGAAAATAATACTTTTATGGACCTTCTTCATATAGGTGCCACCCTTATCTATGTCGTATGACCAATAAAATGATTAGGAGGAAATCAGTCGAACAGCAAGCAGAATTAGCGCATCCGTTTATGGTTATTCTACGAAAATTATTCATTGTTTTCATTTTTTGCATTTTGTCTTTAAAATAAGAGCGAGCTAATGGGACTTGTTTTGGCCTGGTCATGCATCTCGAACTTTCCCCTACCTGGTTTGGGTGCCGTATGACAAATTATCCAGAACGTACTATTGATTTGTCCGATGTCGAAAGCCAAGTGAATGTGGAAATGGATGATGATGACTTCGATGAAGACCACGATGATGAGATAGAAATGGCACAAAATGGTACAAAGGTCCACCAAAGAATAGTCGCTTTCAACCTCATAATATTGTCGATTACACTAGAAGCAAGACAGGGCCATTGAAAAACTTGGTTCATGATCCATTTACCATCTTTCGATTTCTAATCACCGAAGATATGCCTCACATCATCATTCGAGAAACGCATCGCAAAGCCAAGAAGATAACAGCTATATGGAATAAAACAAATCTAACTAAGCAGAAACAAAATAAAGTGTTGACTCTAAAAGCGTTTAATGCTCTTTTGTCTATCATTTTTTTATGCTGGAATGTGTAAATCAAACAGAGAGCCTGCTAAGGAACTATGAGGCCCAACAGATGCTCCAAAATATGAATCCGCTTTATCATATAATCGTTTCATATCTATCCAAGTTTATTCCCTTTGATAATACGAAAACAAGGCCGGAGAGATTACTCATTAGCATATGTTACAGGCTAAATTGGCAGTAGCTTACAATCCGCACGATTCGATGACAGTGGACGAACAACTTTTTCCTTTCGGACGGGCACGTTTCACACAATACATTCCATCTTTGCCAGCTAAGTACGGAATAAAAATATGGTGGTTGTGTGATTCGAAGGGTATTATTTATGGTGGAAAGATGCCGGAACAGGAGCTCGAGATCAATCAAGGCCAAAATAATATATTTCGCTTGCAATGTTCTACAATATGATCGATATTGCTGCATTGGCCTCAATCATAATATACGATGAAATTAATCCAGTCTTAAAATTGGGAAATGACCATTATTTTTGAAATTGTTGACGAGACAATTGGCAATTTCAAACATTGAAGAACGAGCCACCAACCTACGAACAACGTGCTATCGCAAAATTCAAAATGCAATGGAAGCACATTTGACGTTGTTGTAAGTTAAACTGAAAGCCACGTAAAAAAAACAAAAAACCACCCCAGGACCTGTTCTTTCGTTTGTGCCGCGTTCAAAACGGTCATCATGCCACTTACATATGTCGTGCGGAGTACAAAAGCCAGCGGAAAACACGAGCGTATCGCTGTTGCTGCAATAATGCGGTTTATGCTGAACACTCAGCACTTTTATATCGGTGCCAAACCTGCACTGCTGCACTAGCTAAACAGACAAAATAAATATTTAATTAATATATAAATTACTTTACCTATAAATTTCTTGTTTAATTTCTGTTATTCCTCTCTACAATACATATACATTTTCGGACTGAAAACAACTATAAGTTAATAAACAAAACAATCAGGCACAACTGCATAATGATAATACCAAACATTTCTTGAAAAATTGTACACAAATCCTTGTAGGTTCCTATGCACCTTGTTGCTAGTACTCGTATAGCGCTATCGAAGCTGTCGCTGATCGGATGGTTAAATCTACCAAAGTAATGGACCTGACGACTTACCAAACCAAGGTATTCATAGCTGCTGGAAAATGCTTTGTAGAGGGTATACACCAACTCATTTCCTAAATCTGGTCAGAAGAGTGTATGCCTGATAAATGGAGTTTCAGTACAGTGTACCTGATTCATACAAAAAGACCTCCTCAATGCCAACTGTAACAGTATTAGTCTCCTCATCGTTGAATAAGATATCTTGTCTGCCAAATTGTATGAATGTCTGAAACCCTTCTCCAACAACTTGTGTGACCCCGATCTTCGAGTAACTCAATAAGTCCAAATCGATGCTCACAATACTTGTATCGAAACGGCACATCTATCGTCTGAGATGGCTAGGACATGTAGAGCGAATGGACACCAATGCTTCCGCCGCATAGTCTTCAAATATTAACTTGAGGGACAACGTAATAGAAAAAGACCTCGTCTTAGGGGACGCTCAGAAATAAAATCGGATCTAATCCGAGTTGTAGTGCGCAACTTCAGCCATTTGGTTAAAGAGCGGGAGAGTTTTTGTTAGTTGTCAGTTGAGCCCCAGATCCATCCCAAACTCAATCATAGCCTAAGTTAGATGGAAAATACTATACTGGAAGTACGTGGCTAGCCAATTGCAAGACGTTACTTCTAACAGGCAAATTTTGCTTAAAAGAAGGTCTTAGGGTTCTGAAATAGCCGAAGTTGATCAATAAACATTGCCCTCTTTGTCCATATCGTAGATGCATTTTTAAGTATTCAACTGGCCTCTATTCCGTTTATTCGCAGTTGCCTTAAAACGCTGCTTCTATCGGGTTTTCCAATAGGGACTTGACAACTTTGAATTTAATTTGTGAACGCACTCTTTCACTAATCATCAAACTGTCACTGTCAATTTATTCAGTGAATTCAACATTTTCATCATGGTAAAGTACACGAACGAGCAACATCTGCAAATTATCAAAATTTTCTACCGAAGTTCGGAGTCGGTGACTGACTGCAACTTTAAGAGCGTTAATTCCAATTTTCGGTCGTTATTCTCGCCCTAGTAAACAGGCAATAACAAGTTTAGTGCAAAAATTTGAGTCTACATATTCGTTGTGTGATGTTGCCATGTCAGTGAGACAACGGGTTGGTCGAAAATATCGCTGCCGTTCAGACGTCCGTAGCAAACGATCCAAATCAGTCAATTCCACGGCGTTCTCAAGAATTGGGCATCGCTCAGACCACATTATGGCGTATTTTACGTAAGAATTTTGGTTTACACCCATACAAGATCAAGCTGACTCAAGAATTGAAGCCGATGGACTATTTGAAGTGACATACGTTTTCCGATTGGGTTCTGGAGAAGATGCGCTAAGATGCCAACAAGCCGACGACGTTGAAAAAGCTTAGAGCCAACATTGAACGCGAAATAGCGGCCGTTTCGGCCGAAATGTGTGGCCGAGTCGTTGAAAATCGGGCCCAACGAATCGACCGCTGCAAACGTACCCGCGGTGGTCATATGAACGAAGTCGTGTTCTATTGATAAATATTTTGATTGTACTTCAAGCCGATAATAAAGTTTTTGAACTATCTCAAATGGTTTGCGTTTTATTTAAAAAAAAGAGTTATCAAGTCCTTATTGGAAAACCCTGTATAACTAGGGTTTAAGTAATTCATATAACACAGCACAATGTTCCTTAAAGTTTGCCTTACTTTAAATTAATTCAGCTTTCTGCATTTAACACTGAAACGTTGTCACTATCGGCATCTAATAGCATCATCCTCTCTAGTCGATTCTTAGTACTCAATTGATTAGCACAAATCAAACTCTACTTCAAAAGGCGAAAACAAAAAGGCCATTACCTGAAATCTTACTATGGACAAACCTATATTGCCTTTGGAATGGCCTGTTTCAACACTTTCCAAAAGGCCACCCGACATACGTAAATCACCCTCTAACCTATCTTAGCACTTAACTACTGGCAAAATTTGTGTAGAAATATATATATATTCGAGTGCAAGTATATGTTTATGCAAGAATACCATCTCATGCCAATCATTATTTAGTTTGAACGAGCAAATAAATTTGAGCAGCAAATAGCTTCAAGGAAAAGCAATCAAATAAATAAATGCTTCTCAATAGCTGACACATCAACATCACTCCATATGCACTTCTATCCAAACTTCCTTTAAGACAGTCAAACTTGAAAGTATTCAATTAAGTTTAATGTAAACTCCTTAACTGAGATAACGTCTATTGAGGATTCAAGTGCATGCATACAGATATCCCAATATCCATTGGTAAACATGTAATCTGTTCTGGAAGAACAGAAATGCACTTCTATTCCTTGTGATATCTGTAAAGAAAGAAATACCTCCTCTTTGTTAAATTCAATTCTAAAACAATTATCGTACAATAACAATTTTAGGGCAAATTCATTTAACATTGACAAGAGTGAACCATCTAGAGAAGGATTGGATCGAAGAAATAATTTGCCAAATGTCTTCGATCAAACAAAAGAATTATATCTTTGTTCTGAGAAGATTCTATTAAGTCAACAAAATTGGTTCAATTCTACTGAAAGGAATCTTTTGAAAATTCTTCAATTCGGTATTCATTAAGTTCTGAATTCTAGTAATGTGGTTTATGCGTTTTAACTCATTGTGAGATCGAATGCAAAGACTTTTATGTGAAATAATCTTTGGTCTGCATTTCCTGCAACATATCTGCAAGATATTCAAATTCGATTCAGGAATTCTGAAATTGAAATTCCCAAAATCGATGAAATCTAGAAGTGTCATAAAGAGATAAATTTGTTTTGAAAATAAATAAATATTAAATGTAAAGGATTATCAAATAAAGGCTAGTTTTCTTATTCGATTTTACCTTTCTTATGTGAACTGAAGTAGTTTAATTGCTATACCGACTTACCATACAGCTTAAAATTGGTACTCTGATATTTTGTAAACGAATGCCGTCCACAAGTATTTTATTTATAAACGGATACCAAATAGAAATAAATTATTTTTTAAGACATAGACCCCAGTAAAACGTTTAACCTCTCAAAGGGTACTTTACTCTTCATCGACTTCAAATGACAGATACACAAAACATATTACAAGGCCTACATTATATTTTCTGTTCTTTACAACATAGTTCACTACCTTCAGGACCGCTTATAGACAATTTGTGTTTTTTTTTCATAAATTTGAAGGAAGGCGAATTAATGGGAATAAATCAAATGCAGATAAATAAGATGAGCGTAACGCGCACTAACATTACTAGGTGGAGTGAAAAGTAACATCCTTGGGAATGAAAAAAAAAATTTTTAAATGTTTTTTTTATTTTATTCAATAATAATAATAAAAAAAAAAAACACACACAGCCTGGTATGGGCCATGGCCTAGCTTCTTGACACTCATTTGTGTTGCTCATGTCGTCATTTTAGTCACATCTGAGCGGGGCCTACGGTTTATCGCCGAGTCCGAACGGCACTCCTTATAAGCTTTTTCGTAGGCAATTTTACTTTCGGGAGTTTGCCATTGCCCACCGAAAAGGTGATGGCGATTTGAAAAATTGTTGGTGACTCAGCCAGGAACCGAACCCAGGCTCTCTGCGTGATAGTCCAATGAGCTAACTATCACGCCACCGCCATTATTTATTCAATAATATAATATAATATTTTAGCTTGATACACTTATTCCAGCGATTTTCCAACTTCTTGATCCCGTCCGAAAATTAATTTTCCGGAAGGTCTGCAAAATACTCCTCCGTGGCGTCGATGATTTCCTCGCGTGAGCTGAATTGAGGGAGTCCGAGGGAGCCAAATCGGGCGAATACGGTGGATGCGACAGCAATTGGAGCCGTAAGTCACTGATTTTAGCCGTGGTTGCGATGCTCTTATGCGCCGGCGCATTGTCTTGTGAGGTCGTTTTGCAGCGATTCCGGCCTTCAATCGCTCCAATAATGCACAATAATACTGGATGTTGACGGTTTTTCCTTTTTCGAGGTAATCCACGAAGAGTATGCCATGACAATCCCAGAAAACCGACGCCATAACCTTTCCGACCCATTGAGCCTCCCTCGGCCGCTTTGGAGCAGTCGTGCCGGCTTCAGTCCATTGCCGGGCACTCATTATGCTCTCTGGTGTATAAAAGTGGATCCAGGTTTCATCAACAGTTACCAATCGACGCCAAAAATACGCCCGATTCCGCATCAGCAAGTCCAAACACTCTTTCGAAGTGCTCTCGCGTACGTGTTTTTGGTCAGGAGTGAGCATGCGCGGCACCCAGCAGTAGGAAAACTTTTTCATATGCAGAATATTGCCAGAATATGGTGTGTGCGCTCAGGACTAATCTTTGTGGTATCTGCTAGCTCGCGCACCTTCACTTTTCGGTCAGCCAACACCATTTCATGTACTTTTTTGACATTGTCCTCTGTAACCGCATGGGAGGGCCTGCCGATACAAACTTGATCGGTAGTGGAGTTGCGGCCACCACGAAACTCTGACGGAGCATTAGCTTCATAATATCTATCCGACTTTTCTTTTGTTTCCTTCGCCGTTTTGCCTCTCAAAAAATAATAAAACGCAAATCGTTTTTGTCCATACTCAACAGGCTGCCAAACACGTCAACAACAATTTGGCATGTCTGCCTAAATATGAACGAACTTCAAGGCACCATAACCTTTTCAGCAGAAGCAACACATTCTGGCGGTCAAGGAGGTTACTTTTCACCCAATCACTATCCGATTGCAAGCATGATCGATTTTCTTCGTCAGAAGACTACCGATGTTGTAAAAGAGCATTCGAATATACATTCACGCTTTTCAGTGTCACAAGAAAGTTACCACCCTGTAGGTTATTTCTCTACAAAGCAGTGATGAATACCAGTGCTTGACGAGTTTCAGGAATGTTAATATTGCAAACTGGAACACAGAATAATTGAGACTGCTGCGGTTGTAATTAACCCAACAAGTTCTACTCAACAGTCAGCATTTGAGTCCACTTGTGTCATATAATGGCGAATTTTAAAACGTGATCTTCATTTGCACGTCTATAAAATCTAAATAACGAATCAAAACAATTAAAGCATTAGGACCTTCTCCGATAAATCCCATATTCGGATGGATGGGTTCGTAAATAAACGTAAGATGGTCGTTTCTAGAGACCAGAAAACCCATACTAGAATCACGAAAAACTAATGTATCACAAGAAAGTGCGGATTATGGGTTGGCAGCATCATTGGTTCGTACTTTCTCGAAGATGAGTCTGGAGAGGAAATTAAAGTGAAAAGGGAACGTTACCGCAACATGTTGACCGGCCATTTTCTCCCAAAATTAAATCGATTGGGTCTGGACGATCTCTGGTTTCAACAGGATGAAGCTAACGCCCGTACAAGCTATCAATCAATCAATTAATTGCATTCGCTCACATGCCGGAAGCTCGAGACTCTTTGCCTAAGTCCGCATCCAAATAAGCGCTGTCCTCACTCTTCGTAGCGTTCGCCGTAGTCGAATTTTTCATCCTCTTTCGGGCCGGCCTATCCCATCGAATTCCTAGGATGGCGGTAATGTCTTCTTTGCAGCAGTCTGGGGCCTCCGCTAGTTGGTGGCCTAAACGCGGTCTGTTAAGGGACCTTACAATGCAGGTGCAGAGCAGAAATTCGTTGTTCTTTTTGTATTTGCTAGAGTCGCCAACATCGTATCCATCTGTATCCGAGGAGTGTGGTTGTTTTCCACGGTTGGGAAGTTACTCCTTCGCGCAACTCTCGAACTTGGTGGGCAAGTTCTTTAGTTTATCTCCAAGAATAAAGGGAGTGTCAGTGCCTCACTTCTAGGGTATGCAAGCTACCGTTGGCTCATAATAGAGCTCGCCGGTCTCTTTTCCTTAACCCTGACTAGTTCTTATATGCCTAGGCTCCAAATATGGTTTTTGACGCAGCCGTTGAACTCATCTTAAGGGGGTTCCCCGCCTTACGTCCTTCTTCTGGGGGATTCTGCTCCATATCTTAGACGCATATTTCAGCAATCAGGGCCGCAGTATTAGTTTCTTCTTGTAAATTCCATACGCAATGAAGTTCACAGGGCTTTGCTCTTCCAGGTCCGAGTGTCCAGTTACCCATGTACAAAATAGAATTAACACGCTTGTCGTTAGTTCACTATAAATATCTATCCAGGGGGCAGAGCGATGGAAACAACAAATTGAGACCATTCATTGAGTGTCTAATGCTTTTACTGGATTTGTCAAGCAAATTAATATTATGACTGCCACCTACAATTATACTAGAAGATATATGACTAAGCTGTTCAACTGCCCGAAAGTTATGTCGGTGATGCATACAAGTATTAAGCGATTGATCACTAAGCACGCTATAACTATAAAAATCAAGTTCCGTGGAACCAATTACCTTACGCAATGTCAAGCTAATACCATACCATCGTAGCTTATGACTGCAGTAACAAAATCTTTAGAGTTCGGCTGTTCATTAGAAGCTCTCTGTCTTTTAAAACAGTGCTAACGTCCAAGAACACAGATGAGGTTCCAGACCTATGGTTCCGCTATAAATACTATATTAGGACAGAGACTGCATTATCCATTTCGACCAACAAATGGCAATGCTGACGCATGCCTTAGACAGCCTGAAAACTTTAAAAGTTATACTTTTTAGAGGCAAGACTTTTCGGCAACTTTTTACGAAGTACTTCATCTTACGGGTTCCATTTTCATATTTCAGCTTACAAAATCACAACCTCTAAGAACAACTCATTGTAATTTACTAAAATGTGTACACTTACCTGAAAGACTTGACCTAGTTCACGCCTTCGACTTGACCGTTCCTGGCAACATTTTATACTGGCAAATATAAGAAACTCTTGAAGGACTTCCCATTGTTACTAATTAATAGACTTCAAAACTGTGATGCCATTGCCTTTATGAAGCAATTAAATATTCTTATCACCCATTGGCTCCTTGTAAGCAATCAAAAGGACATTTTTATTACCCAAGACAAATCCACTCCATCCCACAAAGAAGTGTTTACATCTGTGCTGCAACAATTTTTCGGTTTTATCACCAACAAACTCAACACCAACAATCGCCTCCCAATCTCACACAAAACAACAATAGACAAAAAAAAAACGGAGAAAAACTTTTTAATCACTTTTCTCCTGTAGGACAATTAAAAATTAACTGTTACTCATCAAAGGTACATAAATTTCCTTCTACAGATGCGAATACGAGTGCTCAGATACTTTACAACACAACAACGCAGTTTGTCGAGTACGAGAACGTATAACACGTTTTTCATTTCCAACAAATTGCAACGTTTCGCAACGTTGCCATTCAATTGTTTTTGTTGTTCTTTTCACTTTTTTACAACTTCTCCTCACAGCACCAAATAAAGAGGATTTACGATATTTCAAAAAAATATGGAAAGTGCTTGCTGCATAATAATCCTAAGTCCTTACCAAATCCATTCACAGCGACAATTGTTGAGCTGAAAACAAAAACAAAAGCAGTAACAACAACAAAAATAAACACCACGACTCTTAGTTCATTTACTTTATTTTATTTTTATTTCTTTTTATTTATTTATTTATTTTTTTTTTTTTTTGCTGTTGCTTAACTTTATTTTTTATTGTTTCAAAATTCAGTACTAAAGCTTTGTTCGTGTTTTGTTTTTGTTTTTTTTTTTATTTCTTATTTTGACGGTTGATACTTTCTTTTATGTATTTTATTTTTGCCAGTTAATTTGAAAAAGAATGAAAAGAGAATGTCTTCATTTTTTTATGTAGTAATAGGAACCAACTAATAAGGAGGTTAAATTCAAAAAAAAAAACAAAGAGATGAAAATTATACAAACTTCGGTTTTAAGGAGAAATAAAATATAACATTTGTTTATCTACATAAAGTTGTATATCATATTCGTAACAATTGTTTTTATCTTTAGGCTGATGGCTTACTTAAGATTGCCTATTTAAACGATTTTTATATTTAACAGAATTAAACTCGAAGATTTTATTATAACTTGACGGGACTAATAAATTTGCTTTGTTTGGGGAATATCATACGAATAACTTTGTTTTAAAATAACTTTAGGAATAGGTTGTCATAGAATTTTATTTTAATTGAGATGGAGACTGTTCAAGGTATATTTGAAATATTTTGTGCTTCTAGCTTACAAGCCATTCACTGTAATCGGACTTGCACTCCCAAAAGATCCATTGAAAATAGATATTTTTATCGATTTGAGGTCCTGACTCTTTCCTTTGCTTTTTATGAAAGTCACAGGGTTGCCCACCCATAAGAAGATGACAATTTTCGGAAGAAGGGTTACCTTAAGGGGAGAAATAAATATAAAGTTTTCAAAAAATCATTTGTTTTTAAATGCTAATTTAACGTGTTAAAAATATGTAACAAAATTGTAAAAACTTTATTCAAGGTATTTCTCATGTTATAACTTTTAAACGTGTCCTTTCTACACTTTGTAGTTGAGTAGTCTTAAGAGAAATGAGTTCTACGACATACGAAGCAGGAACTGCTGACTAATCGGTAAGTCACTACAATCATTGAATTGTTATGAACTCAAATTGTTTAAAATGCATTTTTTCAAAACTATATTTTTCAAATCGGGGGAAGGATAACTCAAAGAGTTTTTAAGCAATCGCTCTCAAATTTTTCACACATCTTTCCAATAGTAGTATTTTCCATATGAACCTGTTTGAAGTAAAAACAATTGATCAATTTGATTTACTTTAAATAATTTTTATAAAGTGTTTCAGTCCACAATTTTTATTTTTTATTGTTTATTTTTTATTTTATATTTATTAAGAAATATAATATTAATTAACACTCTGAAATTTTTCTTTTATTTCAGATAATTACAATATAAACTAGAAGCTACGCCAATCAACAACTCTCACCGCGACCTTGCCGAAAGACTGGACTATAAATCGGCTATTTTTAAATGTTAAACATTTATTTTTTTGTTATAGTTAACAATATAAACAAACTTTACGCCAAGTTTCAAAAACATTGAATAAATTATTCTTAAAAAAAAAAGTATGTATAGTACACTTTTCCTGAAGACAAACAGTCTATCATTATGGCAAGAGATTCAATTGACAAAATTTATTTCAGACAAAAGGGACGTTTTTTAAAGAGAAAAATAAAATTCGCAATAGATTGAGAGCTTATTGAAACGCGATACGTGATATTAAGGATGGGGCATTTGTTGGTTTTTTTTTGAATCAAAGTTTATTTTGACACTGACAGCTTTAACAAAAATTCAGTATTATGATTTTGCGGTATGAAATGGATTCACGCTAAAACAAATATTGCAAAGTTAATTCCAAAGAAAAAGCTGTATTGCCGGGACATTGCCGATTTTTCGGCCAAAATAATGCACCACGCGTGACTGATTTGCTGATTGATAACCAAACATTTTCCGGTGTTCGTCCTGTGCGTTCAATAGGGAAATATTGCAGATGTTGCCGAAAGTGTGCACCTGCGCACGAGAGCCTTAAAGCGCCTTTTATTTACAAACGAGGTCCTGTTGACTCAATAATTGAAGCAAAATGACGACCCGCTTCGTTATCGCTTCTCTGTTTGGGGTTCAGAGCAGCTCGAAATTGACTTAAATTTCACTCAAAAAATCATCTTCTCAGATCCTAGATTTGAAGAAAATTGTCCATTGAATTCCAAAGAACCTGATATGAATGAGGGAAAAATTGGTTAAATTTGATTTGCGAAATTCGAACAACTAGGGTATTTAGAAACAGTAGCCGACAAAATAATTACTTGGTCTTGGTTAGAAACTATCAAGGAGAAAGTGAGCGTGTAACCCAGGGTAATATCAACTTGCTTACATAGCACAAAAATCCGCAATCTTTTGCTACTGGAAAGTGGCGTTTAAACTTAAAAATTTGCTATTTTAAACGAAAGTGTTGTATCTGTTGTTAATACATGCATCGCAAATTAATAATATGGAAGAGAAAAATGTAACGAATGACAGAGTGTGAAGAACAGATTTCGACGGACGTGTCTACTTTAATACAATAACTTAGGGCTGAACGAGCCCGAAAGAAAATAATTCGATTACAACCTCATTGACAGATGATCTCAAATAGAGCAGCCTGCAGAATGGAATAAGAACGTTGGACGACTTAAAATATTGACAAAATATTGAGCGCCACATAGATTAAATAAATTTCGAAAATTTGTTCGATTCGAGACAGGACTAAGGCAGTTCGGCCTACAAAAACTAAATCTTCAAGCTAATCCAAAATTCGAGAAATTAAACAACAATTTGGTGGTCAGAAGGTGGAATAACCTAATTTAATTTTTTTATTTTATACGAAACTATGAAAACAGAGAGTAGTGTCAAAATATCTCGCCTTCGTCCATGGTCAAAAAGTTTTTAATTCTGGTACAAGACAATGGTCGCTGCACAAGAAGCGTTGCAAATGTATAACCATAAAACACTTTCGTACGCAATACCCACACAATACCTTATATGAAAGTTTGAGTTGATATTAAGAATGCCTTTACAATCTTTTGTACCATAAAGAAAATTAGTACTACCGCTTACGTTGTGGACTGTCCCAAATTTCACCTATAGGTGAAGCATAAAAAGCATAACTTGCCCCTCACTCAGATACGAGCAAATGGCGTTTTTTAAACTTACACTAGGATTTTCTAGTTATAAGACAGAGACATTTTAACTAAGACCTTCGGAATAAATTAAGTTGTTACCAAGTCCAAACCAGGTTCAGAAGAACCCAGAAAAATTAAAAAGGAAAAACAAGTTCACGCATTACACCCGACAAAAAAAAACACATAAGTTACCCAATTAGACATCGAATGAAAAAGATACTGGCGCCGCTCATAGGACAACAACCAGCCATTGTCAGCATTAGTAGTCTTACATGTTTTTTCTGCACCCAAACAACTTTTATATTAGCAACTATCTCCAGGCCAAAGTGACTGAGCAAAAAAAGTAACGTTCAGCCTGAGAAGCTGGTTCTCACCAAGTAAGAAAACACAACGCAAGCCAAATGGCCACTGGCGCAAAAAATTTTAACGTGCACCCAAGAGAAGACGTACTAGTTCGAGTTGCAACCATTTAGCTGAACAGAAAAATCACGAAATTACCCATGGTAAAGCTATGCGGATAAAGAGTGTACCTATACAGTCATACCAAATGCACAATTACAAATCAATAATAATAAAATGATAACATCGAGAAATTGGGGCATACCCTCTTGGGAAAGGAAACATCAAAGATCGCACACATCGATTCTTCACGAGACAACTGGCAAGTAATGATAACAGTCAATGGTGTGACGAAACTTGGGAAAGCATGAGTTTATAGTGCAATCAGCAAACCATGCTAAAGCAACATTATTGTTAGAACTCAAAGGCAACTGAAAAAATGCATCTAAAAGAATCAGTCTAAAAAAAGGAACCAACTCGCAGCAGGACGGATTTTCGCGGTCGATCATCACGGTATCCAAACGAAATATCTCAACAGGCGAAAGATTATTACAAGAACGAGCAGCTGGAAATTGCCCACACATAGTCGACCTCAGCGTCATGCTAAACAAAAGATTCGTACCAAATCATCATGAGTTGGAACCATAAAAATCATCGAAAGGCTGTCAATATTTGAAACAAGGCCGGTCGGATTAGTCAATGCAACAACAATACAAACTAAGAGAGAGAAGTTAATTTACACCATCAAAATCGTGCCAACAAATATCTAAGGCATAGAATACATTTTACCAATGAGAGCATTGTAAATACAACATCCAGATGAGCTTTAGCTACCTCATCTCAGAGACTTACCAGACATGGTTTAGTAAAAACAACTGTTCCAACAAACAATTTCCACGAATTAGTATGAAAATAGTTAGATCGCGTGAATAGGTGGTTGTACATTAGTCCATACCGCATGGTAGTTCACAGAATCGACAATAAACAGAAATTAGTCTTGGAGATTCTGGAATCATTCAACTTACACCAGACTGCGTTTAGAAACCCAACGAAATAATAAATAAACAATGCATTGGAAAGGTGGAAGGATGTTCCACATGTACATCAAACAGTCAGCAAACCCAAAAAACTCCACTTTGATTGCAACAAAACCATTTAATATTCCCCAACTCATCAAGTCCAGAGTACGACTGTTTTTGAAAACGTCACTTGATCGTAAATTTAATCGTCATTAGAGCACTTAAGAGTTGCGATCGTCAAACTGCAAATATTTTTTGTTATTTTTCAAATTTATCATCTGAATGATTTTCTTCTTGCAAACGCGTTTGAAGTTTTCAAACAAAGCGTAGGATTAGGTGATGCAGTTCAGTAAAAACAATATTTTGTTAAAAGCAATAAGATAATCGATTTTATTTATGGGCTTACTGTTCACGAGATTCCTCTAAGTAATCCTATTAAGTCATTTTTGAATTCATGTTATTTTGCAGCGTGAATTTCTAGCTGCTTTTTTGCAGCGCATATGATGTTTATGAACATCTGCCCTGCAAATGCTGCATTATCGAACATGATGCAAACGCAGTGTGATTTATAATGTCGTTTTCGAACAAATGGCTTGCATTTATGAACATTTTGCAAAAGCACTTAGATGCAGATGACATTTTCGAAAATGGCCTGTTTTAACCAATAAATTCCTTCACGTCTGTTCTCCAACGAACATCAAACACCGACAATATATCTACAGCAGTCTCAGTTGTGCTACAACGAGAGGAACAATGTATATGGATAATAAATATTGATAAATATCACTTAACCCTTGTGTTCATACCCAAACTTACTAACGTCGTTTGGCACCCGGGGTACCCGGGTACCCATTTCATGGAATTTTTAATTTTTTAATATTTTGATTTACTAAAAAGTGTTTAGATAATTTTTTCTCTTAGATATACATTGTTATTGAGTATTTGAGAGAGTTTTAAAACAGAAAATGCTGTAGAAATGCTGTATTTAACATGAGAAATAAGTTAAGGGCACCTCAGGTAGTAGACACTATTTCAATTGTTCGGAGCACAGCAGCTGCTCCCTTCATAGAAAAGAATGTCAAGGTCAATTTTTGCCGTTTCTACCGCGTAGTGGAGGGAATGTTAGCTCCCTTCAGTATAGTTTGAGTTTCTGGTGAATTCAGACGTGTTTATAATATTCAGAGTCAAGCGGAAAGGAATAATTGAAGAACTATCCAGAGAAGAATTTGCTCGGTAAGTAAATTGTATATGTAAGCAATAATTCGATTATTTTTATATAAGCAATGTTTGCAAATTCCACATAAGAAAATATCAATTAATATTTATTAATATGAAGTATTATTGTACTACATTATGTTATGTATAGTATTATTGTACATAATGAAATATTAATTTATTGTTCAGAATGAGTGCAGCAGAACAAGAGGCCTACTTGAAGGTCATTTTCAGTGATGAAGATACAGATTCAAGTGGAGTGTCTGATAGCGAGGACGAAGACTGGGTTCCGGAGCCCATTTCAACTGCTCCAGTTTCAGATAACGACTCCGAAAATGAAGAATCACAAAATTATGAAAATATAGAGGATAATATCGACGAGCAAGCAGAAGAACAGGAAGCGATTGAGTCTCACAATAGTGAGAGTGAGGAAGACGATGAAGCAGAAACTGCAGAGCCAGAAGATAGTGAACATTTTTTTGCTTATTATGATAGAGAAGTCATTTTTTTATTTGAATATTAAATTTATTTTGTATTGATTGCTTATTGTAGAATTAGTAACCAGCAGTTTTATTGCAAACGCCACCACATGATCATCTCAGACTGCAGCTCGTAATGTTTTACGTCAGCGAAGTGGACCTCATCCATAAGCGAAACGTTCAAGAAAATCTTCACAGAGAATATGGTGGACATTATCGTCCGACATACAAATAAGAAAGCTTCATCCATCTATCAGAGTTACAATGAAAATCATCCAGATTCGCAGCGAGAATAGAAGCCTGTGACGATCCCAGAAATTTATTCATTCTTCGCTGTTTTGATTTGTGCTGGTGCAAATAATTCCAACATCGACCATTCTTCTGATATGTGGCATTCCAATTCATATCCACTGTATCGCGCGACAATGGGAATTAACAGATTCCACAACATCATGCGTTTTTTAAGATTCGACGACGCTAATACTCGCAGTCAACGCAAGAAAGAGGATAAAGCAGCTCCAATTCGGGATTTGTGGATAATGCTGAATGCAAATTTATCGCAAATGTACAAACCTACGGAAAATTTGACTATTGATGAACAATTATATCCATATCGAGGTCGTACAGGATTTACTCAGTATTTACCTTCGAAGCCAGCTAAGTATGGTATAAAAATCTGGTGGATTTGTGATGCTGAAAACACCTATCCTTTACACGGCATAATTTATACTGGCAAAATAAACGATACCCGCGAAACAAATCAGGGAGAGAGAGTGGTAAAAGAATTAGCAGCTCTCTACCGAGGAAGTGGAAGAAATATCTGCATGGATAATTTTTTTACAACTCTACCCGTTGCAAAGCACTTGCTATCTTGGAATCTCACCATTGTTGGAACAATAAAGAAAAATAAACCATACATCCCTGGTATCATGGCAGCAAATAAGTCACGAGAGCAATACTCGACAGTTTTTGGATTTCACGACAAAGTAACGATGTGTTCTTACGTACCGAAAAAAAAATAAAGCAGTAATTCTGATATCGACAATGCATTCAGATATGTCTGTGGGCAATGATGCAAAGAAGAAGCCTGATATCATCAGTTATTATAATAAATACAAAACTGGACCAAATGCTCAGAAGATATACAAGTCAGCGGCGCAGTTCAAGATGGCCAATGGCAATGTTCTTCAACATATTAGACATCGCTGCACTCGCGGCATACCTAATTTATTATGAAAATAATAAAATGATTAAAAAGAAAACAGCAGAACGACGTCTGTTTCTATGCAAACTCAGTGAAGAACTTGCCAAGCCAATGATTGAAGAACGTATGACGAATCCTCAAGTGATGCGTAATTATACTACAAAAATTGCCATTGAGAGTATCATAGGTCGTGAAATAACAAGGGTAACGCAAGACCCTGGTCCATCGGTTGCAACAGACAAAACTGGAAGAAAGAAAATTACTGGATCCTGTTACTTATGTTACAAAATGACAATAAAAAGACGACGAAAAACGCGGAAGAGCTGCAGTGAATGTGAACGACCAGTTTGCGATGAGCACACAGCTCATGTTGTAAAATGTATAGAATGCAATAAATAATATTATTTGTAAATAAACATGTGTTGTATTTCCTTGTTTTAATAATAAAATCAATTATCATCTCTGAACAAAATTAATTTCAAACGTATTTCATACAAATACTGTTGTGGGTACCCGGGTACCCGGGCGCGCATGATGCGATGGCTCAAGTTTAAGCCAACGAAAAAAATAAAAAAAATAAAAAAATAAATTTTTTTAAATACATAATTTGTTCGCTTTTCACCTTAATAATGAGAATCCGGGAGCTCAAAAAAATTGTTTTATCATTTGTCAGTTTTTATCACGAAAATATATCGCAGTGGGTACCCGGGTACCCGGGTATGAACACAAGGGTTTAATATGATGTTATTTTGTATTGGGAATGCGGAAGCAGTTAACGCTTGGTATAATATCTGCCTTTGTTAAACATTAACTAATACTAAGACTAGATTACTATTGCAAAAGTGGATCCCCTTATCAAGCCAAACTAGGTGATATACGAGTATGTAGAATAAAGATATACATATGTGCAACCCATTGTTTGTTATTAAGTATCGTAGGTATCTAAAGATCGCTTAATCACCGAGGATCTTTAGAAAGGAACTGCAAGCCCAACCGTAAAGATCCCAATGAAGACAATTCTATAAATTTGATAACCTATTGGCTCAAAAGAGGTAACATGTTGAGTATTTCAAAAAATATTCTCAAATTCAAATTAATTCCCAATCTATAAAAATTCGAATGAAGCACGACAGACAGTCGACCCGAAACTCAAATAGCGACCGCACCGGCACGGATGGTCAATGCCTTCACAAAGGATACTGTTGTTCTAGTCAGTCCTTTATTACAACAATTCCTCAAGGAAATTTCGGAAGCGGTAAAAAACACCGGTGGAACTTGCTAGTTTAGACTCGCTAAACATTCACCGCGCCAGAAACTGTTCACTTTGTGGAGTGCGTTTTGCCGTTTTTTCTTTTGCATTTTTCTTTTCGGAACTATATATGTATTTATTTTTTTTCAAACTGGTGTACGAGTGCAAAATATCTCAAGATCTACCAGAGGGGTTAGGCCACTCTAGAATTTTAAAAAAATCGATTTTTAGGACCTCAGAAATGATTTCCTAAAAGATTATGGCCGGGAAATATCTCAAAGTACTTGTTTTTCAAGATATAGTACAAGGCTGCCAGGTAGGCAGCCAGCCTCTTATGACCGAAACGAGGGACGGTATTTTAGGGGATTGGAGCAGGTTTACAGTAGATGTTTTTAAAGCTATTTGCCACTTGTTCAAACTGTTGCTTGCTTCGTCTTTAGAAACTTCGTTTTCAGTCAGTTTCGTACAGTGAAACATTCGAGAAGAACACAACTAAACTACTCGTAGTTTGCAAAAATAGTATGATAAAAGCAGCGAAAGAAGAGATAACTATTTCTATTGAAAAAGTATGAAATGGAATTATGGTGTCAGGCGATGGTTGGTGGAGAAAACCTGGGTTTACGTCCTTGTTTGGTTTAGTGACTCCTATAGGCAATTGCAGTGAAATCAAAATGCTGCGTGTGAGTACTGGAAGAATAAAAAAGATACCGAATGGGCATAAAATCATAAAGATAAGAGCAATGTCAATCACGATGGATCAGCAGGAGAGATGTTTCAGCGATCTTAAGCTTTGCATCAAGTAAAATACACCCATTATATTGGTGACGCTGATTCTAAGACTTTTAAAGACAATACCTAAGAGAATCTCACAGCACTCAAGAAAGAGTGTATGGATTGCGTTCAAAAGCGAATGGGTACCCGCCTACGTAATTTGAAAAAGAATAAAAAAGATCTCTGTGGAAGGGCCAAATTGACGGGAAAACTAAGAGATGAACTCTCTACTTATAATGGATTGGCCATTCGTAGAAACTGTGATTCAGTTGAAAACATGAGAAACAGTATATGGGCTGCACTCGATCATAAATTATCTACTGATGCAAAGCCGCAGCACGATAAATGTCCGATCAGAGAGGATTTATTGTACTCAAGGCAAAAGGCTAAAGCTACAAATAGTTTGGCTGAGTACAAACATAAGCCAGCTCTCCAATTAAAGTGTATGAAGCTATCAAGCCAATCTACGAGGAATTGACCAGAGACGATCTTCTTGCTCGATGCATCAGTGGTTATACCCAAAACTGCAATGAAAATTTTAATTCGACTATGTGAGCATTGGCCTCATAATCTATTTCTAGTGGTAGAACTGTGTTGGATATAGCTATGGACATTGCAGTTTGTGTGTATAATGACGACTTTGCTTCAATTTTGCACACAATGAAAGCGATTCACTAAGATATCAGCCCAAACAGCTGCAAAATGTGCTTGGAGATTGACAAAGAGCGCATAAAACTTGCAGAAAGATCGCTGTGAGAAGCTGCAAAAAAGTGGAGGATCGCATTCAAATCCAATAGAAAAGAAATGGAAGAGCATAACACTAATCGAGAAGGCCAATTTTATGGCGCATGCATCGAGGATTAAAGTTGTCGCAAAATTTTACATGACTTTCTATAACTTAAAATTTTAAACGCGTTTATCTCAAAACTGCATTTTTCAAGTTGGCCGCACCCTTAACTTGAACAATTTTCAAGCAATTTACTTCAAATTTTAACTAGATCCTTAAAATTATATTGTCTAAATAAGTAAGTACGATTTTTTTTATAGTTCATTTGTTATTTTTGCAAGTTTGATTTTGGTAGTGCGCCACTCGGTCAAAAATCAATATATCAAAAAAATCCTACGTACTTCTCTAGCTTTTATTATGAATGTACAATACAATAAAAAAATGTAGAAGCTCATCATAATTCAAAATTTACAGGAGCTGTTGGTACGGCCGTAGACCCTTCCAAAAAAAGAGAGGTCATCTGAGAAACGCTGCACAGCTGCCATTTTTAAATAAATTATTCTATAAAAATTATGTTTTACAGTCAATCATATATAGTATACAATAAACTTCTATCTTTGCAAGCTCGATTTATTGTATATTTTTCCTGAAAAAAAAATCACAAAATGGCCTAACTCCGAAACCGATTTCGTTAAAATTAAAAACACATAATCTTAACAATATTATCTAGGAAATAGCAGAGTTTCTTTTTTGATTGGATGCTTTGTAAACTCAAAATTTCGATAAAAAAGAGAAGATTAGTTGATCATTAGCAAGGATTTTCAAAAGTGGGTCCTACTTTATGACTCATATCTCCGCAAATTTCTATTTTATTCGTTATGGTTTTAAATTATTCGTAAAACTACCATGTTTGTACAAATTCAAGTTTATTTTTAAAAATAAAATAAATCAATTACTTTCGGTGCGTTATGAGTTTATCAGAAAGACCGAAAATTCCCATTAGTCATGGAATATGATTTCATTCATTTATTCACCTCGGTTAGCTTCACAGTAACAATGTCCAGTCAAACCAATTTTCCTAGACCTTGTTGAATATTCATGGCTCTTCTGTCCGAATGACTTGAACTATATTACTTTTAAAGGCTTGAATTATTCCTGGATTGTCCCAATAACATCCTTCTTTAAGGACACCTTACCAACAAATTCTATCGGGTATATCAAGGTAGCGGAATGGACCGATTGTTTGAGGAGCAGTGCGGAATGTCCCGCCATCGTGCTTAAACCAAAGATTGTCAAAATGGTTATCCGATCCCTAAACGCAGCAGTATTATTTGTGATTATAACCGCCGATTAAAACCGAGATAAAAATGTGTCACGTTAGGTAAAAATATTCTCAGCAGGCGATAAGACGGATGATGAGTCAATCTTCCTGGATGGAGTCGAACACTCTTGGTCACAGTATCCACATTGTGGTTGGTACGTACTGTACTATACTGTGACGGTGACCGTGAATGTTGTCCGCAAGCAGGCCAGTCTTACGAACTTTTTGCACAAACTTGGTTATGGTAGGCGGGGTGGGTAATCCGTGTTGCCCAAAACTTTTTTTAAATTAACCCACTGTTTGGGCAACACAGCGCTCACTTTTGAAATATGTTTGAAATATTGCTTCAACAACGTTACCAAATTTTAGAAATTCGGCTTCAAAATTATGGATCTATGTCCCAAACTAATAGAGCATTTGCACCGTCTTACACCTGACATAATCGGCCGTCTGAGACCGCTATTTACCGTATTGTTGACAGAGAGATAAGAGTGGCTATTGAAAGAATTATTGCAAGTAGTAGTGGCCCATGTCCACCCCGGACTGTAGCGCCACAGTTTTTAAACAAAGATCTTCGTTTGAAAGCTCGTGCAAGAATTTGACCATCGTTTTCGTCGAAATTTCGGTTTACATGTCCAAAATGAACTGGTATTGGGTCCGCTGTTTTATCCCAAAACTGTGATGAGGCTCCTTTTTAGCTCAATGGGTATGTCAATTGTAGCATTTGGAGCAAAGACAATCCCTATGAGATTACCCAAACGCTGACACATTCTAAAAAATGCAAAATTAGTGTAGTCTGCGGGGTGGTTGAGTCATCAGACCCTGTTTAAAAGAAGAAGAAAAAACTAATCAGCGTGTTATGGCGATACGTACCATACAGCAAACGAAACAATCAACATATTAAGGAAAACATTCGTTGAACGCATAACTTCACGTAATGGAGCTGTAAATTGGCCTTCAAAGTCTTCTGATCTGACGTCTCTTAACGATTAGTTTTTTAAAGATACGAGTACGTAAAGTGGCTTGTTTATGCTGACAACAATTGGACGCATTAAAAGCCAACATAATTATTGAGGTCATATGGCCACAAATTGATGGAAAAAATGGTCGAAAACTTTGTCTCTCGGAAGACATTCTTCAGATATGCAGCTATAGTGAGAATTTGCCCGAAGATATGTTTAAAAATTCATTGCGGAATGTATTCTCTCGATTAAATACAAATAAATGGCTTTAAACAAAATCAAAGTTAGCACTAGCTTCAAAAAACAAGTTTAATAAGCAAAAATTCAGACGAGGAAACGGAAAGTGGAAAAGAGCTAAGATCCATGTCTTGCAAATCATACAATGACATTGATCAAGTCCCTGTCTCTACTTTATATCATCATACATCTGATTTTAAGTGAGCAAAGGTTATAAGTCAACACCAGACTCTGGTAAATATCAGGCCTTATCATAATTTCTCATTCATACATTACTGGACGGCGAAACTTGTTTTCATTACTAACCAACTCTAAATAGAGTTCTCAACTGAGTTCTTTTGGCTTGCTTAAAGTGTGTAAATGTTTAGAGCAGCAGGAGAGACGGGATACAAACCATAAAGTTAAAAAGCCCGAATCCTTTCAACAAGGTGTTTTAAAAAGACTTGTAGCTATCTAAATTAGTTGGTTTTCAATTCATAGTATTTTGTATAGGACTGTCTTAGTCAATAAATAAACAACAACAATAAACATTTCCATCTGAAATCAACATCTTTACGATAATTCTTTACAAAGGAACAAAACTTTACTTATGACAAAATGGAAGCACTAGACTAGCACGATACACGTTAACAATCCTTACAATTATTTTCTTGTGTTGCTTTGTTACATAAAATGTATCTCATTTTTGATTTTGCTTAATATATTGCATTCGCTTGTCTTTATCTCTGCTTATTATTGATACCGTTGTGTATCTTTTAATTCTTAACTCAAATGTGCATTTCTAAGCGCTTACATTTACTTCTTGGTATTTTACGATTTAACATGTAAAACATCCTATCCTTCTGAACTTTTAAAGCCAAATTTGTATCTTTTCAAACTATTGCCAGTTAATTGAATTTTTTATTCTTAAATTTCGCTTCTGTTTATTTATTATTATTTTGGTTTTGTGTTTTTTTTTTCTTCACTTAATGGCTAAAAAATAGAATGTTGCTTCCACTTCTGGTTTGTATTTGTCTTCTTCTATTTGTCACTTCACTTTTTTGCTAAATTTTATTTTCTTGATGCTAACTTTATGTGATGTAGATGTTGGTGATGTATAGTAGATGACTCGTAGTGATGCGGTTTTGCTAATGACTAAAATGATCTGCCTTTACTCGTAACTCTAGCACAAGGGTTGATTTTAAAAATTCACAGACTTTTGGTGATGTTCTGGAACAGACGTCTACCCCACCATGATTCCAAATCAAAGGGCTTAAAGTCACTCAAAACTGGACTTGGTGGCTCGACGCAATACACTGGAGCAGGTGAGGATGGCGCTTGAGGTGATGTTGACACTGATGACACCACTGACGACGAGGCGGATGATGCAGCTTTAAAAAGAAAAAAAAAAAAGAAAAATTTTACTTTTAGCAACAACCTATGTTGATAAATCAGTTTTGAAAAACTTACCAGAGTTGTTGTTGGAATCGGCGGAATTCGTATCATATGGGTTGTTTGCTACTATGATGTTGTTCCACGCTGCAAGGAGATAAAAAAAATAACTGTTTTTGAGTGAAATTCATTTTTAATTCGAAAGCTTTCGAGGGCATATGCGCTTAACGAACACGCCCTATATAGTGGAAAACGAGAAAGGACTTGGAATCCCATAAGAGGATTTCCTTAGTTTTTTTATTGTACGATTTTTTCGAGTCGGTTTTTGACAAATGTGCTGTTTAAAAATTGAAAGGGTTTTCATTTTAACATTTTTAGCTGGACTTTTCCTCTTTTTTT
The DNA here is from genome assembly GCA_928272305.1 of Volucella inflata. Lineage (NCBI taxonomy): Eukaryota > Metazoa > Arthropoda > Insecta > Diptera > Syrphidae > Volucella > Volucella inflata. The sequence continues at coordinate 24,466,186 of OV743718.1, read as the reverse complement.
GTTTGTTTGTGTGAGCGTATTCTTTTTATCTCTGTAACCAGGGATTGGAATAGATTCCTCGTTAAGTGCTTTACACTCGAAAGTAAAAGGATAAGAAAGAAGAGCGAAAAAATAAAACAAAAAACCAAATGAAAAAATCCGGATGTATGGTGCAGAATCAAACAGAAGAGAAAATAAGTGTGTGTGGTAAGTCTCACTTAAGGGACATCGTCGGATATAGAGTATTGGCTCTCGTTTTTGGCTGGTGAAATCTGCAGCATATGGTGGAAATCAAGTGCAGTTCTATAAACAATAGAACCGAAATCACCAACGAATTTTTACTATCCCGTAAGAGGAAAACAAATACTGTAAAGTACTTGAAGATCATGAACAATTTGGCGGAAATGGATTTAATTTCGACATACTCGTACCAGCTGTGATAGTTAACAGCTGTTAAAATAAGTGTTGTACAGAGAATGGATACTTGAAAGTGATTACTTTAGTACCAACACTTTTATAATAATAAAAAAGAGGATTACAGGGAATCCTATAAATCCCAGAATAACCGAAATGATACCTTATTCGAGGTGCTCTCACAAATGTGGAGCTAGCGCCAAGAAGGATTTCCGAGACTAAGTTAGGGTCTCTGTGAAGTGATGGTGGCGTATGAGCTCAAGGGCAACGCTCACATTCCCGACCCCTAGTCCCAGGGGCATCTAAAATGAAACTGGCGTGAACGCCTCCACGGAGGAGAAAGATGATGAAGCCATGGTTCATTTCAAAATTGTGCTCGAACATTTCGATGTAAGGCTTAGAAGAGAGGGCATTTTTGGTAGTATTGTCGGAAGGTATGGATTCCTGACACCATCTCCGATAATGGGCTCCACCTTTACGGCCTCGATATTCACAAGAAGACTTGGCGAACTCCTGCTCAATCAGCCGTCAACCAGATTGATCACATTGCGATCGACGCAAGACAAGCCTACCTTGTTGTAGGTAAGGTACGGTTGTATTAGCCAAGCTAATGCTGTGAGAAATTTCGATTTCAAATCAAAAAAATCTGCTGGAGCGAACGATCCGACAGTGGTAAGGAGCATATACTTACTCGAGTTCCACTGAACGAAACTCAGCATTGTCTTACTGGTCCTCAAGAAAGGAGACTTATCTGCCATATAGTGTGAACGCCTGAAGACGTTCGTCAACAACTTGATAGTTTGTTTTCAGGCCAGGAAATTCCACAATCGACCAAATATTCACACTACGATGGATCGTGGATAAAGCCCATGAGCCTCAGATCGATACACACCATCCATCCAAAGATTTAAAGGCCGCGTATCACAGCATCTGTAGAGACGAAATATACAATGTCTAGTTCTGGCATCCCTGCCAAACTCGTCCGTCTGTGCAGGATGACAATGGAGAATACACGCAGCTGGTCGGTATAGATCTCACCGATCTCATTTGATGTCAAAAGAGGATTTAGACAAGAAGATGCGCTGTCATGTGATTTCTTTAACATCATACTTGAAAGGAGAGTGCAAAGCCCCAACATAAGAGGCACAATTTTTCAAATTTCCGTCCAGTTGCTCATATACGCCAATAAAATTTACGTAATCGGACGAAAGCAGCATAACGTCAGTGGCGCTTTCGCGAAAATTGTGACGTGACGGGGGCCGCGAATATGGTTATTACGGTTAAAAAGTGCAAGACTATTTATATGCTGTCAAACAGAAAGGATACCCAACACTGACGTCATAGATAGAACCTTAGACTGATATAACTTTTAGGTAGTTTGTTTATGTTGTTAATTTCGCCTACACAAGATAGAGAATACACTCGGATTTGCATTCTAGAGCACTTAGTTTGTTGAAAAGGAATTTTTGTTAATTGGTAAGCAACTTCTTTTACAAGATGCAGTTGAATTCTTGCCTTATCAGCTTGCAAGGTGCCACTTTTAGCACCAATCTTTTAGAATAAGAGAGCCCTTTGCATTTTTGACAAGATCACTAAGGAAAAACCTACAAGAAAAGGCTAAAAACCAGGCCGCGGTAGTTGAATATGTCAACGCCAATTATAGCCACAGCAACAATCACAACGACGAAAGGACGTGAGAAGAAACGCAAGAATAAAAGCAATCATACTGCTGAGAAACACCCTAAGAAACTAGGTTCATCAAAATACATATCAACCAGCTCGCACCTTTATCGAGGGCGAAGATGAGCTTTCTAAGAACGTAAGGCCAATAGTTAACTTGAGCAACAGCATCGGAGCCAAGCTATTAACAATGGCTGTGGAACATCAGACGAAATCGACTCAGTCAAGAGGCTTTTGAGGGACTTCCAATCAAGAACTACAGTCAACGACGTCTAGATCCCATATATTAAAAGTGTTTTACGGGGAATTGTTAGGTCTTTCTTAATAAGGAAGACGTGGACGATGCAATTATGTATATTGGAACTCTGCGCTTACATGCCGGAAACTCAGAACTCCTTGCCATAGATGACACTTAATATCAAATTGTGATCCAAATGTAGGCTACTAACTGCTCGTAGCCTGTTAACTGCTTCTACATTCACTAGCTTGATAGGATCAACAATAGTCAAATTTCATCACCAGATTCACAACTTCTGTATGGATGGCATCACAACTCCATGAGCAATGAGAAGTTGATGTCGTTAGCTTGTTTTATTTTAACATCAAGCCGACAAAATCTTCATATTAGATTCAACCCATATTCACCATACCATGATACGCAGAAACAAGAATACACAAAATAAAGTTTTGTATTGTTGCAATCTAATGGTTACCTATCAATCAGTCGTAGCCCCCAAGCTCACATAAAACGTTAACAGTGCTTAAAAAAGGGCCCACTTCAAATATTTAATACTTGGATATTGAGTAGTGCAAGCCAAAGTCTCTGAAACGCACCCTAGTTTGAAGTCTAATGGATTGAGATGTGAGCTACCAGATGTCCAGTAATCAGAGGAAAAGAAGTTCGAACTTGACAACTTTTTTTTAAAATAAAACGTAAACCTTTTGAGATATTTCAAAAACTTTATTATCGGCTTAAAGTACAATCAAAACATTTATGAATGGAAATCGACTTCGTTCATATGGCCACCGCGGGCACGTTTGCAGCGGTCGATTCGTTGGACCCAATTTTCAACGACTTGCCCACACATTTCGGCCGAGATGGCTGCTATTTCGCATTCAATGTTGGCTCTTAGCTCTTCCAACGTCGTCGGCTTGTTGGCATAAACCAATGACTAAACGTAGCCCCACAGAAAATAGTCAAGCCGCGTTAAATCGCACGAAAAAATATGGCTCAATAACCCAAATTTTTGCACTAAACTAAACTACCGACTCCAAATTTCGGTAGAATATTTTTATAATTTGCAGATGTTGCTCGTTCGTGTACTTTACCATGATGAAAATGTTAAATTCATTGAATAAATTGTCAGTGACAGTTTGATGATAAGTGAAAGAGTGCGTTCGCAAATTAAATTCAAAGCTGTCAAGTCCCTATTGGAGAACTCGATACTATGTCGTTCTATGTGTGGAACTGTGAACATTTTCTCGTCAGTAAAAATAACTTGTTTGTTACCGTTCTTTGCGTACTGGCGAAGTAATGCTGTCTATTTTTACTTTCGGTTTTGTTTCAAACTTCTATAAGTAAAATGCTTGTGTGCCTCTTGTATACACTGAATCCCAAATTACAAAATGCTGTCCTCCAGAGACATGATTTTCTGCGAATTGCAAAGCATTCAATTCTCCACAGCTCCGCAACACGATTTTAGAGCGAGCCTTATGCCGTGATTGCAACCGAAATGTACATCAACTGCTTTTTAAGCGAGAACTTGGCATAAATGTCACTTGTCAAATAGCCGACAAGTTGGGGTGGATGTGTTCATTGATTCTAAAGAATGAATATGTTCATTTTGTATATACAAAATCGGAAGAAAAAACTACAATGTTCTTAATATACGAGTATATTGGGTGATCTAAAAAGTCTCTGCGGTTTTTTGTCACTAGATGGTGTTGGTGTCCATTTATCTGTAAACACTAATCTGATTGTGTCAAACGAACACATGTTTGAAAGGTAACATATCAGGCTACATTTTTTGTGAAGACAGCTGTATAATTCGTTGCTCGTGATAAAAGTTATACTGATTTGAATATGAGTGAAATATCTGAAGAAATACGCTATGTGATGCTTTTTTACTATAAAAAGGGAAAAAAGCTGCAAAAACATGGCGAAAATTTGTCCAATTTACACTGAGAATGCTGTGAGTGAACGCCGGACTCAGGAGTGGTTTTTTCGATTCCGTTCCGGAAATTTTGATGTAAAAGATGAACCTCGCACTGATCGGCCTGTCACTGAAAAAGTCGATGAAATTTTGCAACTGATGGAGCAAGACCAGCACGGAAGCTGTCTGGAGATAGCGGAGGTACTAAACATCAACGAATGATGGTTTAGAATCATCTAAAATGAGCAGGCTACTCAAAGAAGCTCGATGTTTGGGTGTCACATGAATTATCGCAAAGAAATTTAATTGACCGAATAACCATCAGTGAAACGCTGCTAAAACGTAACGAAATGGAACCTTTTTTAAAGCGATTCATTACGGACGATAAAAAATAGATTAAATACGAGAATATCCAATGCAAGCGATCATGGTCAAACGCCGGTGACCAACCCACAAACGATTTTCAAGCCTTGATTGACGGCAAACAAAGTTATGTTGAGTATTTGGTGGGATTCGAAGGGCATTGTCTATTATGAGCTGCTAGAACGTGGCGAAACGGTCCTCTACTGTGCACAACTCGACCGTTTGAATGAAGCTATCAAGAAAGAGCGACCCGAATTGGCCAACAGAAAAGAAGTAGTCTTCCATCATGACAAGGCTATGCCACACACATCTTTGATGACCCGTACGTAACCAATTGTCGGAGCTTGGTTGGAAAGTTTTGATGCATCCACCTTATATTCCGGACCTTGAACCGTCTGATTACCATTTGTTTCGGTCTTTGCAAAACACTCTTGATGTTAAAAATATTGGCCGACCGAAGAGCCGCTGAAAATCACTTGGCCAAGTTTTTCGCTGATAAATCACAGAAGTTCTATAATATAATCACTTAAATTGTGCTTTTCCATAATGAACACACTATTAACCTCTTTCTAGAAGGAATTTTCAAAGCAATGGTGAGCAAACGGTGCTCAAGGTCTCTTCAACATACATATAATGTGACACCGCACCAATAAAAGTACCCGCTTCCACTAAGAGGAGCTCCACCATCTATAGGCTTGGATTCGTTAGTTCCCTCATGGTTTCAGTAAAAGGGCAAGAAAAAAAGTATTAACTCACAATTTCTATGGAAAATCCCATCACATCTTTCGACACTCGATACAGATCCATCCCACCCTCCCTACCAAAATTCTACAAAGATATAACTCGAAAAAAAATAAAAAAATAAAAAAATAAAACACTGGCAAATGGCAAGTGAAAATCAGTTTTTGCATCTCCAAAAAGGGATACCAATTCAAAAACAAAAACCGAAAAACGAAAAAGACCAAAACTCCTTTGTTTTTGTTTGTAGACATAGTCGAGCTGATATGAAAGCACTTTTTTTGGGAATTCCAACAGATGTTCTAACAGAGAAGCTATGTTACATCAGCTTCAACTTTCAGTTGCAGCATCCAACCCCACTAGCACCATCCATACAAACATTGACGCTTTTAAATACGGGGGAGAAAAATAACATTCACACTCACACCAAGGTAGCATATTTCAGCTCAAATCGTGTCAACTTGCAGTAAACTGCATGATTGCAAGGATAAAATGAATGGGATGACACAATAGCACACCACCCACAGTAAAGTTGATAATGGAAAAGTATTAACACAGCAATAAAAACAGAGCGTCATATCCTTTCAAACACACATATACACGAGTTGAACAAGAACGAGAACAAGAGTGGAAGAGTTACTCAAGCACACTCAGTCAGTTATTAAAAAGTTCACATGCGTTGCCATTGCAGCAAAACATACGTTAATAAAGCTTAAAAACTTTGAGAATACAACCCCATTCTCATGGGCAAAGTGGGAATCTACCAGCCACTTACTACCTATCTACCACCCATTTCTAAAAGCGGATTAGTCTTCGTTTAGTGGATCTCTTGCAAGTGAACAAATTTCCATCAGCTCCAGTTTGTTTGTCGTCCTCACCCGATGTTCAGTCTGCAGCCTTGTCGTCTCTTTGTCCTTTCTTTTGATCACCTAATGGGTTAAGGTTTTCTTTATTTAATCTGTTCCCTCGCCGGCTTCTTTTGGACATGAAGAAAAGAACCAGATACTTATAGTCGTAATCATATCTCTCCGCAAATCAAAGGTTACTTAAATTTTAAATTCACTAAAAGTGGATCTGTATCTGTGTTTGTTTGTCTGTTAAATTGTTGGTGGTAGAATGGAAAGGCAGCAGGAGACTTGTCTTTTTGTACGCCAAGGGGAAATATAATTACAAATTTCATAATTTGCAATTTCTTTTAACTTGTCCAACTCTACAGCTCAAACTCCAGCTCTAGCTACGGACAGTAGAGCCTTCGTTTCAGTCTCAATTTAAGGATTGGTATGTGGTGATGCTTAAAGACCGGTCCAGGGTCTTTCAACTTGAGAATGTGCATCGGGGTGTAGCAAATATTTTTAATTTATTTGCCCAGCGTATCGGTTGTTCTTCTTCTTTTTTTGTCAAAGTTTTGCTTTCCAAGTACCAAAAACAAAGAAGGAATTTTTATTACAGAACAAGTAGCTAAGGATATGTGAGCTGGCCGAGTAGCCGTTTTGAATCACTCACTTGGAAGTTCCTTGATAAGAACAAAAAAATGAGCTCAAGTAGTGAATAGCGAATAGCGAATAGAGAGTGGGAGATGCAAGTTTTAATATATATTTTTCATTGACTAGCGCTAAGGACATGCTTGTGTAGGGATGTGTAATGCTATTGTTTGGTCCGGTTATAGCGAGCAACTTAACAAATTTTCAAAGCTGCCTCATACGAGTATCCTCATACCAATGCATGGAAAAGATTTTTCTTTTGTCTTACTTCCGGATGCACACTTTGTGTCTTATATGTTTGTCTAGAATGGCTGTTTGTCCAAGGACAAAGGATGATTATGACGTCGATGATGGGACAAGACAAGAAGGCAAACTATAAAGGAAAGAAAATATATTTTTTTTTTTGCGTACCAGTGGGTGGCAGATGGATAGCTGAGAAGTTTTATGCAATTAACTTAAGGGCTATGTAATTCATGGATTATTATTCTTTTGTCCAGCTTAAGAGGATGTAAACTTGAGAAAAAGAAAATGTTTTACAATAGAAGAATTTTGCAAGGGAGTTATGTAAGAGAAAAAAAAAAGAACAAAGAAGTCTCCTCATGCTGACCAGTGCGATACTTTTATAAAGATTTAATAAAAACGAAAAAGACGCTTTGGGTTGATCTCACTCAACCCTTCAGATGTCAAACTTGTATCCTAAGCAGCAGAGTCTTCATCCAAAAACGTAAATTGTTGAGGAGCAAAGAGACGCACGTATGCTATCGAATCAATAGGTACTGTCCAGAAGTAAAAAATTGACGTGGCGTCGTGGTTCGTAGTAGTGGTCACCAACTACGTATGGTAAAAATGCAAAGTTCACTTTTAATATGTTTTGACAATCGGTTCGTGGAGCTTGATCTGACTAATTATTGGTGCATTGAAAATTGACGGTTGGGTGCTGTATTGGTAGGCACTAAGAGATGTCAACCTGGCGATATCCAGCCTTGTGGGCGATTCCGCAAGAAACCGCTTTTCCCGGGAATTTATTTTTTCCCCCTATCGCCAATCTCCCAGGAATCGATTTTTCACATTTTCGAAGTTGTTTACGATTGGAGAGTGTCGCATGGAGGAAAAATTCCGAGGGAAAATTTGTTCGCGATAAGGCTGAATATCTCCATGTGGTAGACATCTGGTACTGATACGTGTCCACCTGGACTCATCTTGTCAGACGTACTAACCAGCAGACAAAGATAAGGACAAACTGCGATATCTACTATGGCGAATGTTATCAACGGCATTTAGATGCGGATTTGACGACAACAACTCCGATAACAGACTTTGCGGCAAGGCGAATTATCGTCGAAGCTAGCAAGCGGTTCTTACATTTCGGTATTTACAAGAGGAATTGGAGAACTCCTGATCAATAAATCGTCAATCAGACTGACTATATTGCGATCGAAGCCATTCACTATGGGTGTCCGAGCGCTCCGGGGAGCCAACATCGAGACGAAGATACAACGATGAACTGTATGGACTGTACCGCGATCTTGCCAGAAGAGTAAAGATCCAATGACTGAAATGGCTGTGTCATGTAAAGCGGATAGATACCAACCTTCCGGTTCGAAACATCTTCAAATCCCGAGGGATAACGCATTAGAGGAAGACCTAGATCAGGGACCTCAGCTAACGTACAGTGCAAGACTAGAGGCAACTAGCAAAATATCGAGCTGGCTGATATCGCGTGTTGTTTGAGGGCTAGCTCCACCCGGGGCTATAGGGCCACCTGGATTTCATTTTAAATCTAATTGTTCACGAAAGATTAGGACGATTGCTTCCTCGGTAAAGGTTTCCATTGACTTTGAAGTATAGTTCCGCGGGGCTATAGGCATCATATAGCAGAGGCTGAGTACTTGACCCTGCCAATACTCAACTAAATAGGACTCGGGGTTTTTGAATTCATGTGGTTCAAAGGCACGTTGAAAGGCAAACGTTGACTCTGACCGTTTTCAGAGCTCAGCTAACGAGAAGAGGCTGCAAACTGCCCAAAAAAAATAAACTCAATATTGGACGTCTTAGCATCGTTGGATTAGCCCGAATATACAGAGAGAGCCTGCCGCAGTGCACTCGCTACCCACAAACGCTTTCACAATGTAGAACCAGTATCTCGATATTATTAAGGAGGTAGCCCAGATAACACTCTCCCCCGGAAAAAGAGCCCGTGGTATGATGATAAGTGCGTTAACCGAAAAGTGGCGACAAAGCGTGCACTTCTGAAGCCACTCTACAACACACTTATCGGCACGTAACAGTGTGGCTTACAGCCGGGAAGATCTACAATAATAAATTTTTACATAAAGGCAAATCCTTAAAAAGACCAACAAATTTCATTTCCTCGGCCACATCGAGCGAATGGGCAGTAATGCTCCAGCCAAGAGATTCTTCGATTTCAGCTCCCGGGTTCGAGACAATAAGGAAGATCTGGCCATCGCTGATGACAGATTGCTTGGTCTGGACAACTAAAAGCAGCGTGCCCGGGATCGCAGAGGATGGAAGGCTGCATTGTCTCAAGCAGAGACTCTTCACGGGTCGGGGCCCATTAAGTAGACTGTGAAAACCAATGTCTCGACAAAATAAAGAAAGACACTTTGTTTCTAACCACACTTGGTTGATGTGGTGCAGTCTTGGTGGAATGTCTATTCTCTCTAACCGGCCTCAGAAGTGGCCAAATCATGACAAACAGTGGCTTTTGACTTCTGGTGGTCAAACGACTGGTTTGCTTAATCGAAACTCACTTTTATGGAGCATCAGTAACATTTTGTCTATTTTCGAACTTAAAAAGCTTTAGTTTGAGCTCATCTTTCAATATCTGCCACATTGTCCGTCAAAGAATTCATTCAATTCATGCTCCCATTTTCCGAACCAATTTTAGCACTGATCTAGTTTTTTTCTGACCACCACCATAGCAACACTGTCTCAAACTAAAACACTTTAGAACAATACAAACTAGATTTATTGACATCGAGGTGTTGGCATGCTATAACGATAGTCACTGTTGACTGTTCACACTACGAGTTCTACGTTTGGATTCCATTACAGAATTCCACGAAACTAAAACGCAAATACTTCTGCACACTTGTAAACAATGAAACCAACTGTCATTAGGCAAAACATTGACATCTACCAACCTTCTGAAATTGGTTACAGTTCAATTGGGCACCCCAGTGTTACAAGAATAAATTGGACAATATAACAAGACACAGTGTCATTGGTATTTTAGCGGAACAACTAGAGGTCTCATCCAACAATTCTGCAAGAACGAATAAAAAAATTAAAATATTCGTCGCCTGTGGTGTGACTGTCCTGCCTTTACTGGTAGGAACTCTAGATATTAACTTCTTCGACAAGCTGGAGGACTAAGGAAAATTATACCAAACAACTTTCTGTGATTCATATCCATTAGTGGATTTAACGTAATCAGCGACCTCTTTACAAGTTTTACCGTAAAAGGAAAAATAGGCATAATGTTAATATGTAGTGTCAACTTGCCTTCGGAATATCTAAAGAAACAAAGTTCCGCCCATTCAAAAATATAATAAATATCAATCCACGTCGAGAGTGAATTCAATTTTTAAAATAAACTTTTCCTTGATGCCGGGCTGATTTACCATTTAACACCTTTTGTAGTTGCAAAATATATTGTTACCGGTGTTACTCGTTCGTAGCCAGAATTTCTAAGCGCGCAACTTAATTCAGATGATATTGATCATTCCTAAGCCAACAGCTATTCTGTCGAAGGAACTAAGTATACTTCTATATTTAACTTCAAAGAACATCGAAAGCTACGATTAGTATGCTTTCTCTCCTTAAATTGGCACTTATATGATAATTGCAAGTCAAAGAAACTAGTTTTAATTAAGTGCCATATGTATCCGCTCGTGCGAAAAATCTGAAATTCGTGAACATTTCGACATATGTATGTGATTTTGATTTTCGTCGTAAAACTTTTCGGAGACTCGAAAAGGATTTAGAGGGCCGGATAAATCGGTTGCCCGACGGTTGTGGTACGTAGTGGTACGTAGTTCCAAATCCTCAATTTCAAGCCGTAAAAAATCGGCCACTCCAAAAACCACACCAAACAGTCACACGTTAAGAATGCTTTTGCTTCTTTATGACTATGTGTCGATTTTGAAAATCTGATTTTCTCAAACCCAAATACGCCAATTTTGCTTTTTTACGTAGCCGACGAGATGAAAATGCGCTTTAACTAAAAATATGATTTTTTTGAGCAAAATTATCAATTTTGAAGTGCTATAAGGCGAAACAGAGAAGCGAAAACGAAGCGGGTGGTCATGTTGCTTTAATTCCTGAGTCAATTGGAACTTTAACCCGAATAATCCGAAGTCTTTATGAAAAATTCTACTCCGAAGCTCATTTCTGTCTAAATGGCGTTGATAACGCGCAAAATATAAGCTATTGCCCACATGTGTTTTTTGCAACTTCTACAAAAATTGACTATTTGATGTGATTTTCATGCGGAGGCTTTGAAACTTTGCTCTTCCTATTTAGAAGAATACAGAATACAGAGTCATCTTCAGATCCTCAATATCCGACCCCATTAAAGCAACATCTGGTGTCCCTCAGGGTAGTCACCTTGGACCAATCATCTTTATTCTAACGATTAACGACATAAATCACGTTTTATCGAATACTAATGTTTCTATTTTCGCTGACGGCATGAGAATTTCCAAAGTCATTTCAATGCCTTCTGACTCCCATTCCTTGTAAGATGACTTAAATAAGTTTTCGGTATTGAGCAAGCAAAATTTTTTGGAGCTTAATGTCAACAAATGCCAAGCGATAACCTATTCCCGCAAACGTTTTCCTCCGCCTCCAAGAAACTACTTTATCTGCGATGAATTTATTCCCTCCACTAGGAATAATATGTGACAGAGAATTGAATTTCGACTCACATATTGATAACATTACAAATAAAGCTAACTCTGCACTTGGCTTTATCAAACGCTGGTCAAAAGAATTTTCCAACCCCTACGTACAAGATCTTTGTACATTACTTTTGTAAGGCCTCTTCTGGAATATTGCAGCCAAGTTTGGTCACCCTATAAACAAATCCACATTCAAAGAATCGAAGCTGTCCAACGTAGGTTTACCCGATTTGGTCTACCTTGGGCCGATCCATATGGATTACCTCCCTACGAAAATAGGTTAAAACTAATTGGCATGGAAACATCAACTGCCCGGGAATAACACAAAATATTTTATTCACTCCCAATCCCAGTAACCTAAGATCTGTCCCACTTCTCCTTATCCAAACCCACCGCACCAATTACGGTCACTTCGAACCATTATCAAGAATGTTGCATATAACAAACAACTACGCCGAAGTCTTCGAAACAGCAGCAAACATGAAATAAAAAAAGCCCTGCTGAATATGTCACGCCCATAACATCTCCCCCGACTAATATTCTCCCTTGCCCCATTTGGTTAAGAATGCTTTTTGTTAGTTTTTAAGTTTAACTTAAACCTAGTTTTTGCTTGTTAATAAAATTGCCCGGAGTAAACCCGGGCCAATAATAAGTTTATCAAGAAAAAGAAGTACTGGGTTAACAGTCATCCCGTTTTAACACCCATATTTGAGTCAAATTAATCTGAAACCTTTCCCATTCCCTTATTGCAAAATCCAAGGTTTTGAATAATACGTACATCTTTGGCGACACCCCTATATTGCTTAACTTATAGAGTGGAGATTTCTCGCAAACTGAACCTTTAAATTTGATAAAACCCGTAGAAGTTCTAACTGACCCGAATAAATGAATGATGCCAATCAAAGTGAAAATATTGTTCATCCTTTCTTTTTTAAGTTTGACACACTAATTCGTACTTGGCGACATTGAAACCAAAAAGAATTAAAATTTGAAACAAATCAAAAAAATTGTAAGTGGACGAAACAACATCATGGCAAGCAAGCGGTTTATTCCAATAGACCGAAGACATACATCCAGTCATTCAAACATTTACTTGTAGTAGCCGTGCCACACTTCATGCGAAGAAAAGAGCTGAATTAAGCCGTTTGTAACCTGAGGTCTAGACGATCAAAAGATGATACTGCAGGTTCACAAGTTTTGGCAAAGTCTGCAAGAACCCAACATGGGAATACAGTAGTGGCTGTTCAAAACGACACATCTAGCCGTCGAGCTCTTTAAGCTGAAGAAAATTACTGGGCGATCGGCATGCTTGTCTATAATATTTGCTATGATATGATATGAAAAATCAGTCCGTCCGGTCCAAATGAAATGAGATCCATGGACCACTTCAATAAACCAGCATATTCGTAGACCTGCTAAACAGTGTTTACAAGATTTTTGCTATCGTATTGTCTGATCGTGTAAAACCAATCAGTATAACAGTGCGACTTTAGAATTTTGAGTCAAAAATTGACCAAATAAATACGAGTATTCATTTTGCAGGTGATCTTGAGAAAGAATAAAATATTCCAAATCGATACTCGCAGCCAAAATTGATTACGATATTATCTAGAGAGTTATATAGAGCCATGTCTGGTCTTCGTATTTCCTCTAAACTAGTTCGGTTGTGCCGAATATCTATGCAGTGGAACTCTTGCTGCTCTCTCAGTATACATCTTGGATAAGGTTAGACGCTATGATGGTAGTTCCATAATTTTACACTTGAGAGAATTGTATGTAAACGCAATTCCCAAGCCAATGGTAAAGGCACGACATTTCAGTACAATTCTCACTTACGCATGTATAGTAGATAACATTGAAATAATCGGGAGATGTCAGTGGGGCATTTGTGACAATTGAGACAGAAATCAAAATATATGATGTCATTAAAAAACGTCAATGTCATCCTAAGCAGAACGCTACATGGGACAACAATAATTTAATGGTAATGACAGATAAGACCAACCGCTATCTGCATGACCTAAGAAGAAAATGAAATAACGGAACTCTTTCTCGGGCAGCAAAAGAGACGTTACACAAGACTACATAACTACGAGTATAAAGCAACAGCATTCACTCTGAAGAGCGGATGAAAACTGATCCCCTAGCTGCTTTGAGAAAAAGATTTTCCCTGTGATATTTGATGCCGTTTACATTATTGCAAACATGGATCTACTCAGAAGGGATCGCCAGTGATTAAGTTTGCAAGGTGATGTAAACGAATAATGATCGAATTCACATCAGCGGTACAGATCGACATAGGAAAACATTGTTTATGGAAGCCCACGCAGAAGAATGGAACCTTATCCAATTTGGTCACTGAATAGGTACGGAAGTTGCTAGAGAAACATGTTGATGATGATGCACTGCGACAGTCTGTAAGATGTCAAAAAGTAAATGAAGAAATCCATTATGTCCCTTCATATGACGCCGGCGACTTAATTACTTTAACTTGTATGCTTCCATAATTGTTTGTTAATCAGTTGCAAAATCTCTTCGAAACTCTGCCTGTTTCAAAGACGCAATAATCAACAAACCTTAGCTAACTTTTGGACGAGTAAATGGTCGCATGTTAAAAATAAATTTCTTCATTCTCCGAGTTCTTTTTTAAGGTTCGACATTGCATACATCTTTCAGTTTATTTACTCGTAACATTATTGACACTAAAATTAAATAGTGCGCAGTCTATTTCAAATATTAGCCTTTATGGGAGTTCAATACACAGTAGAAATAAGGTAGGTGCTGAGGGTGCAACTTGGCGATACCCAAAAATGAAGTAAAATCGTGGAACAAAACAAATGAGTCCTTATCCAGTAGTCCGGACTCAGCCCCGTATGGGCGACTTAGTCAGAGTTTCGAAGAAGAGATGGTGGCGAACGAGCACTTAATGGATCACTTGTAGCACTCACATCCACGAACGCGTTACTGGCTTCGGACTAACTTACCCATCGTTCTAGTGGTATTTATAATGGAACTAGCTCTGCAGGTTGAGGGTTGTGCCACCGGGGTAAATGTCCGGCCATGGAAATAAAACTAAAGTAACGAAGGAGCAATAATCTTTGAAAACGAAATGTGAACCCGAACGGGAAATATTTGGTCACTAAATAGGATACGTGCAGCAGAACAACCAGTGGCGGACAGCTGCAAAGCAAATATTACCGGCATCCAAGAATTGCTTGGGATGAGCCCGACAAAAGGAAAGAATAAAAAAATTGCGTGATCTACAGAAGCCATTGTTATCGACTGCATAAGCAGCGCCTATTTGGGATTTGCAGATTTTTTGTTAGGTAGAAGCAGACTTAGAAAAGAAGTCTTGAGTTTTCGGCATGTAAACGAACGCCTCTTAATAATCCATGTAAGGGCTTAATTTGCTATCATTAACCTTATATGCGCACGCCCTCACAAATGAGAAAAATGACGACACTTAAGATAGCTTATACGAACTCTTGTACAAGAAATTACGACCAATGTTCTAGCTTTGACATTAAAATTGTGTTCGGGCTTTTTTTTCTCACATCAGTACATTTTTAATCGCACCACGGTTTTTTACTTCTGGCTTGAATGTGTCTAAGAATTAATGGGTCTAAGCTTTGAACCATTAACCATTTATCTTTCAAGCTGAATAAGTTAAACAAACCTAGCTCCTAAACAAGGTGTAGTACATTGGAGTTATAAACACTTGTTTAATTCTAAAACAACCCATCTGTTCCTATTTATTGGGGTGTCGGCGAAGTCATGACGCATTTTTCGAACAAGGACGCTTCTCGTTCAGGAAGGCCCAACTTCGTTGATCACAACTACACAAACGCATATTACACGACAGAAGAGATGACACTAACATTTAACATCCATCTTTCAAGCATTCATGAACATCTGGGATTCGTAAGCAAGCTCAATATTGGGGTTCTGTATGGACTAAAGAAGGTTCATTTGACGATGCTTATATAGCTGCATTATGCTCATTAAACGTGAGAAAAGTGATAACTGGAGATGAAAAATAGATTGTTTACGAAAATGTGGCAAGCGGTCGTGGTCTCAGCGTGATAAAGATTTTTAAACGGTAACAACAAGTTTATGCTGTCCGTGTGGTAGAATTTTACAGATGTCGCCTTTTTGTTTAGCTCCTACGAAGGAAAAAGATATTTTTTTGTGATGTTTACTTTTGGCAGTTGAACGAATTCATCATCCAGAAACGTCCGGAGCTTGTTAATTGCGTTCTAGGTTTTATCAACATACTTATCCGACGTTGCGCCATTGGACTTCCACTAGTTTTGTTCTCTTAAAAACTCCCTGCGCGAAAAAGTGTTCAATTCAGATGAGGATCCAAGTCAGTCTCTTCTTCAGTTTTTCACCGATAAAGACAGTTCTTTCTATCAAATAGGAAATAACTTACTGAAAAATGGCAAAAGATCATCGGACAAAACTGTCAATATATTTTATTATTGATAAATTAAATCTTTCTTGAGAAATATAGAAAGTTGCGTCATGACTTTTACCCGACAACTCAATAGATTAATTTTTTTTATATTGACTCCGTCAAGTGCTGTGATTCAACCTGTAGCATTTTTACTCTGTTTGTTGTTCCGTTATTCTAGCGCACATGTGTTTATGCTTCTTGCCAATCATGAATTCAGATTCGAATATGGAACGTAAGTGTATCTGACAGTAGAATATTCACCGGTGCGTTGTATGATCAGATAATTTAATCAAATAATCTATTTCGCCATTCCCAGATCGTTTTCTTCACATGAACTTAAGATATTTTTACGTCATTAAGGCCAAAGCTAATTTTCACCACACCTCTCCTGAATTTCTTTACACACATTCCTACCCACCGCCAGTTGGTGTATTTATCTGGTAATCTGCGTAAAACCTGAATGATTAGCTCTAATTAGCTATAACCTCAACGAAATTAATTAAAACCCCCATAAACAAAAAAAGAAAAAATTATCGCTGCACGTTTAGTTTTTTTTTTATCTTATTTTACCTTGAGGTGCGTGAGAACCTCCCCACACCCTACTTCTTCGCCTTCCCATTAACTCAAACAGCTTTCAGTTTCAATCACCGAAACGGACACATAAAAAGTTGAATTCCACCCTAGTAACCTGTTGGCTGTTATCAGTATCTAAAAATATCATCTCTAACCTGATGGTTGAACATGTAATCACTTAATAAAGAGCTTCGACAGTAGTAGAAAATAAAATTTTCCATTAGCAACAAAACAATTTCTTACAATCACAATCGAATTCATTCATTCACGCGATCAATATTTAATCTATCACCCTTATCAACGCAACCGATTGACCCCTAATTCGAATGGCTATCACAAAACTCCTTTCCGTACCTTGTCTATTGTTTTTCTACGAATGTCTTGTCAGTGTATGAAAGGCTTATCATCACAATTTGCTGCAGAGGAGGAAAAAGATACATAATATACACATACATGTATATTGTTTTTTTTATCTGAATAAATTAAGAAAATTCGCACTTTGTACTTAAGCCCAAGCAATGCAAATAATCTTCTGAAATGGGTTTATCTTATCACTTCAAGTTATGTCATATCCCCCATAAAGTCTGACATGATAGTTCTGCTTCATTCTCATACTCCCATTCGCAATATGTTGTTGCAATCTTTTCTGCTTTTTTGCCGCAACTAACCAAAAAAACTTGCCAAAATGAAAAAAATGAAAATAAACAAACGAACGGTGGTATTTTTAATCAGCCAACAACAAATAATCAGAAAAAATAAACTGGCGGGACAGCTAAATGGGAAAAACACGAAAAGTCCGAAAGAGAAAAACAAAAATATTTAGGAAATTTGTAGAATTAATTGTGAATATGAGAAAGTTCGATAAATTATTTTGAATGAGCGTGCTTGTCGATGTATCTCATTTTGAAGAGGCTTCAAGGACAAACAATTTGGAACAAAACAGGTATCTTGTATTTCGAAGATGAAACTGCCGGCTTCTACAACATTTTTCGGTGTCGAAAGGTACTTCATTAGCACGTACGATTCTCGATTGTGTATTTTGATCTTTGAATAGCGGACACTGTCCATTTTTAAGATGAATTAATCAGAAAGTATATGGCTGTAGTTCAACTCCTTCAGGATCTAGGATCAAAACGGTTATTAAAGCAAGCTCATCTGTGGGGATGAGCCTGAGTGCACCTGTGATGAACAGTAGTAAACATCCATAGGATGATGTTTGGAGAGAAAACGCATGTCTTCTTACAAACTCATTGATAGGTGTACAAAAGTAGAGATACTTACTTAAATGGTTCTACAGTTCCGATGAACCTGGGCCTCAGCTAGCATGTGTCTCTAGTTAGCCCGGTCCTTAGCTAACTGCCTTCAGATGCGCACTTTAAGTCAGTTAAGGTCTTTCTACTTGAGCGCCCCACCCAAGATGACGTCTTCCTTTCCTGCGATGTCCCTCCAAATTAGATTAAAAAAAAAACTCTACGGGCCAGGCCATTGGTGTCCCTTTGGATGGACGACTGATGTGGAGTTTTTTGGCTGGGTCGAAGTCACTGTACACCTCGTATAGTTTGACGTTGAATCTTCGTTTCAAAGCCCATCAATGCAAACAAGGCCGAAAATAAAGTAAGGCTGAGATATAGAGTTTCCTTACTTTTTCGGTTAGTTTAAAGTTAATACTAGTTAATTTTGTTCTTAGTCCAAATAAACAGCAATTGGCAAGAGTGCGCCAAGATAGACAAAGTCACCTCGAAATTATTACTATCGCCTGTGACATTATGTTTTGTTGGTCAATATTGTATGTCCATTCTTGTTGACAGGATATATTTAGTCCTGTCGCTAAGCCTTTTTGGCTGCTTGTATTTAAATACTAGATAACACATCAGTGACAGCCCTCTGTGTTCTCTCAATTATGCCGATATCAAAGATCATGCCTACGGTATACCATTGTGAGTTCTGCACAATTTGTTCAAGTTTGATGATAAAGAAGTCATATGGCAGAGCGTAACCTTGTCTCAAACCGTTTTTGACATCAAAGGTCTCAGTTAAGTTGTTACCGCCTTTGAAGAATAAGGTTGGCAGGGATTCAAAAATCAGACATGACTCTATATAACGAGTCTCTATAAATGCTGTCATCTGCGCCTTAAAATTAATGAAAAGATGGTTGGTACCGATTTAAACTTTTTAAGTTTTGGACTTTGATCGTCTGAAACCGCACTGATTAAAGACTGAACTATAATAGTTGGAAGAAATCGGAAGCTAATGTCAAAATTCTACGTAAAGTTTTCTTCAGTATTGTCAATTACTCAAGTTGCCCATAATAGACTTTTGTGAATGGAAGCGGTTGTCAGAGCAGCACTTACCTTACAAACAAGTTAAACGAAATTTCGTTGCTTATAAACTTAACAAATTTAAATGTACACAGCTGTTGAAGTGAAATGTCAAATTTTTGTATGAAAGAACAAAAGACAAAGAAAGAGCGAATTAATTATCTTTTTCGCAAGTGAGCAAAAGTGAACGAAAACTGAACGAATCGAAGCGAAAAGCTATTATGGTCATACAATACAAATTGCACAGTTACGGAAGTGGTCGTCCGCAACCATCCTCTATTATATGCTCAGGTTGTCGACAATGGGTTTCGAACGTTCACACAATATGGCACCCAAGATCTTGTATGCGATGTTGAGGAGACATATACCTCGAGTTTTGGTTGAGGTAGTCTCCTTTTTGTGGACCGGCCAAACAATATTGCACTTTCCATTCATTAGGCATACACTCTTTTGACAAGTTTTGTGAAATGAGTTGATGTATGCTTTTCACAAAGATATTTTCAGGATTTTGAATACCTCGACCAGTAAGCCATCAGGTTCAGAAGGTTTCTTCAAACTCAGCTTAGATATTGCTATCTTTACTTCATTTTGGTCAGGTGGGCGGAAATTTTGACTATCATCGTCTATGCTGAATGGACTATTCTGCCTGACAGTGGAATGTTGTATTTCTTTGTCACTATACAGTCTGCAGAAAAATGTTTTCTATGTTCACAGTACCGACTACACTACGACGTTTCCTTCTTCATCTCTGCAGTCTTCTGTACGGGCCTTCTTGCCTTGATACTTTGTTTTTCTTTGATCGCGGCTTCTCGTAGAGCTCACGACTGGCTTTCATACTTCATTGCATGTCCGCTTTATACGCTTCTTGTTTAGCTGCCTATGATTGAAGTCGTGTGAAACCCAGCGCATCAGTTGCGGCGTCGCCGATGGCACGTTGGCAGCATTGCCTCTAATCATCAGTATTTAATAGTGGCGGCATAGAAGTGTTGTGAGATTCCCGGATACACATTCGGCAAAGACTCTGGCGGTCTCTAGCGATTGCGATAATTTCCCAATTTTACTGAATTCTGCAATCAGTCCACTTCAAAACAACAGAAAATAGTTTTAGTTCGATTTGTGCCCGCACCCGTGAACATTTCATGATAGATCACACATGCGTCATGTAATATTTGACATTTTATCATGCAAAGATTAGTCCGGCACATGCAAAGATTATTCAGCTATGTTACGAAAATAAGCGTTCTACGAGGAATGTGTTTCGTGTTCTCAGAACCACACATAATGGAACTAGCGAACTCACAATTCGCTAGCCCACCAAAAAGTTTGAAGACCAGTTTTCGTCGTTGGATAAAGATAGCGGCCGTAGCGAAGAGTATAAGCGATGAATCTGAGTCAATTCGGCCCGGTTCTCCAAACCATGTCTTGTCGTATCAACCAATTTTGGCTTAAAACTATTCAAAATTGATCTCGTGCAAGAACTTAAGGCGGCCGACCTTCCGAGTCGTGGCCGTTTCAGTTATTGGGCTCTTGAAAAGCTTCAAGAACATCCACTGTTGTTGACCAAAATTTTGTTCAGCCAGGTTTATTGCTAGGTCAATGGCTACGTCAATAAGTAAAAATGCCTTATTTGGGGTGCGGAGCAACAACCTGAACAGGTTAACGAACTATTTGCTGCTTAAAATTTTGGTCTCGGCGACATTTGGCTCTAACAAGACGGCGGCCAGTAAGCCCTTGGGACCATGGCTTTATTGCTAGAATAATTCGGTGAATTGTTATTATAACTCTTTGGTTAACCGGTTAATTATATGAATTATGTGGCATCACACCTCTAGAATTTTTGCTTTGACGCTACATTAAGTCCTTAGTAAATAGGGAAAGTCATATGTTCGCACAGTAAAACAGTAAAAATATTTTTCTCAGATTTTAAGACGAGCGGTGTGACTCTTAAAAAGATATAACACATTATTGTCTTCTGGGCAGTCGAACTCTTGGCAAATTTCTCAAAAATCAATAACTAATTGACAGTCATAAAACTGGGAACACAAACTGATGCTAGGAATTTACTGAACTACGAAGATCCGTAACTGAATCTGAGAAAAATCAACTTAAACCGACACAAATTTCCTCGACACATTACCTTTGCTGTTGCATAAACCTTGAAACCAGAGACTCTGAAGTAAAGAAAAATATTTAAAGGTAAAAGCGTCACGTGAAACTGTAACAAACACCGATTCTTCAAGGAAATGTCACAGTTTAGGAAAGTATTTAAGCGAGTCATGCTATCAAACTACATGAGCATCTTGTCACATTTGAAAGTCAGATAAACATAAGACGTGACTCAAAGGTTACGAATAACAATGGTGAAATACTGCGTCACGCGAAAAATCAAAGCCTTCTCGTATATATCGACTTAGTCAATTCGAAGAGCTTAAGAGAAAGCCTAAAAAAACTGGTAATATAGGCTCAGCTCTGATGGTGAAAATATTTTAATTATTCGCACACGAAAAGATAAAAATAAACAAAATCAAATCTGTATTGATTTAAGGATTTAAACAAAATCGAAAGTTTTAAAATAACCCTGCTAAATCTGTACAATTGCTAAGCATAAGTTTGATATAATACTTTGCTATAATAAGCATTTATTACTCGTACTTTGTAATTGATGCAACGCACGCTTTATTGCTTGACTGCGCACGCCAATGTTTAAATTATTTAATCGCTTAGCATTTATCAAGTAATTCGTCGGGAGAGATAATAACATGCAATAGTGTGTCGATCATAAAAATGTTACAAGTGCACACAGGATACTTCAATAATTTTACAATACGAGTATTTTGCAGTAATTTTTTGGAAAAATTGCAGTAGATTCACATTTTTCGCAGCAGAATTTGTGCACGATATATGTAACTATGTTTAATTACGTTGATTGTTTCGCATGGAAATACCAGATATTAACAAAATTAAAAGTAAGCGATTGACACTGTTTGGTATTAATTTTTAAAACACAATTTGCGCAGTCGCACCGTTTTGATGTCAGAGCAAATCGACATGCACATACACACAGGTCTTATTCAAACACAGCGATGAACAAATTCGATGATGCTGCAGGACTTATGACTGCAAGAGCTTATGACGGCAAGAGCCTGGCATTCGCTGAGGAAATGGAACTTGGATTAATGCCTACAGCGGCAATGTACTCGTATGTGTATATTAAAGGGATATGCCCACTTTAGCATCAATATGGTGCAAAATTCAATAGAATTGGCCTACATTACCTTGGGGTCATAAGCACTAGAGACTAGGTTATTGTCGTTAGTCATTGCTCTTAAAACATGTCTTGGAATCAACTTAATCAGAAAATTATCAATTCTTTTCAGTTTAGCCGCATCGTTAAAGCCATTGTTGGGATAGTATTTCCTGAATCTGCTGTTCTGTACAAGTCAAGACACTGCCTTTCCTGCCGAATCCTTTCCATCTGATATGACGCCATAACCACTCGAGACAATCATACCTGTCCTTATTAAGACACATAGCACAGCTATTATGTCCCTCCAAGCTTTACTATTGAGCAATACGAACGAGTTCTTGATGCTAAGGATCATACGCCAACTATTATAGCCGGTGATTTTAACGCATGGGCAGTAGAATGGGGAAGCGTGCTAACGAATAAAAGGGGAACCATTCTTCTCGAAGCACTCTTTAGTTTGGCCGTCGTCGTAGCTAATATGGAAAATGCGAACAGGTTTAGTAGAGCGGGTGCAGGCTCGATTGTTGATATTACCTTCGTCAGTAGTAGCTTATCTAGGCATACGACTTGGCGCGTCAGCAATCACTACACCCACAGTGACCATGACGCAATTATAATCGATCTCCATGATATCGACGACAGCGTATAAAGAACCACGCGCCGCACTCAAATCCGCCATTAAGTCTAGCAAAAGACAGTGCTTTAAGGATCGTTGTACGCAATTGAACGAAAATGTATGGGGTAAAGCGTACAAAAGCCTCTTGCCCGCTATTACTCAGCAGAATTGTAGAAACTCTGTTCCCCTCTCAACATGACGGACTTCTACTTAGCGAGATCGGATAACTACGCGAACACATTCCTGCCTTATCAACCGATGAACTCACCACTGCAATCGAGAGGGTAGAAGATCTAAAAGCCCCTGGTCCAGACGGCATACCAAATAGGGCTTTAAAAATAGCAATGAAGGCCCGCCTAGACGTTTCCGTTAGCATGTATAATGCATGCCTAAGCGAGGGGATATTTCCGAAACGATGGAAATACCAACGGTTGGTATTATTACCAAAAGGAAATAAACCATCGGAGGAGCACTCATCTTATCGGCCGCTCTGTATGCTCGACACTATGGGCAAAATATTAGAGCGAATTATATGCAACAGTCTACAGCCTATCATTGAAGCCATTGATGGACTCGCGGAATTTCAGTACGGCTTTAGAAAGGGCCGATCGACAATCGACGTGATTAAAGTCGTAAAAGGCAAGGCCCAATCGGCCATAGAAGGTAGACGATGGAAAGGAGGCAGCAAAAAGTACTGCGCCGTGGTTACACTTGACGTGAAAAATGCTTTTAACTCGGCGAACTGGTCGCGTAATTAACAATGCCTCGGAAGATTAAATATTAAGATTGATCAGGAGCTACTTTACCGATAGTTTGCTCCTCTAGGACACCGACGACGGGGCAAAATTATATAAAATTACAGGGGGCGTCCCCCAAGGATCAGTGTTAGGTCCCTTACTGTGGAACGTGATGTATGACGACATTCTATGTCTCGGAAGCCGCCATTATAGGTTTCGCGGACGATATTGCTGTTGTAGTCGCGGCGAAACGACTTGAAGAAATCGAGTTGTATTGCAAAGAAGCAATAGCACTGATAAAAAACTGGCTATGCGATATAAGTTTATAGTAGACCTCGCGAAACATAAAACGGAATCCGTTCTCACTACGAGTAGAAGGGTGCTAGAGGCGATAGGAATTCTTCTGAAACAAGGCAAACGATTAATGCTTACGAAAGTTGTAGCCTCCATACAGGTACGGGGCACAAATATGGTCTGACGTCACGAATAAAAAAACACACATAAAGGGAATCAAATCTGTGAACATTTCTTCCCTTCTTATTCTTTATTATGCGTTGAACCTTTCTCGTGTGTCACGCATATAAATCCATCTAAAATTTCTATTACATATCTGCATTGCTACTGCGCCGCTTGCGAGTTAGCTAAATTTTGGGAAGGTTAGCACCAACCTAAAGCCACTCTTAGAGGCTTCATTATTCAGATCAGGCGCAAAAGGTCTAAAGTAAGATCTGCCGGATTCTCAGAGTGATGTATTTGATATGTTTGTCACGAAATAAGGGGTAAGGTAGTACATCGAGTTATTTTTCTTAGCTTCACCTTTTATCCCCGATGTTGTGGGTCTGAGTTCCCTGATATAAGCTTAGTTTGAAGACATGTATCTTTTACTTTGAATAGTAACTAAGAGCCAATACGGCGAGTATAGGACGACTATAACTATCTCCGTCTGTTGCAGAATCCGTAAAGACCATCGTCTCAAAACAAAACTTTCCTGAGAGTTTTCTTTAAATCTAAAATGCCATGTCAAAAAATCAATTATGATTCTTAGGCTGTTTTTACTAAGATTAATGCATTCCTTGAATATTGACGTTATAGTCTTCTAAAGTTTCTTAGACTCTTAGCTCTTGGAGGTTCTAAAGGTTTCAGCTCCATTTTTATGTTTCTGATTTACTAACCTTTTCCCATAACTCTTATTGCCCTGGCCCGCTGATATGCTGTAGAAGTTTATTCCTGTATTCTTGCCTTATTTGTAATTTATATGCAAGAAAACGGCAGGTGCTCTGACACCGCCTTGGCTGCTATATTTCAACTTTTGAAAACTTTTTGTGATCGAAATAGGAAGAGTCTTCCTATAGCGTATAAATAAGCTTAAAAAGTGCTTGTAAATTAGTTCATAAATTTGTTATTTAGCTCTTGATTTAAGAGCTGTCTTTGACATGTACCAGCAGGATCAAAACCAATACAAACATCTTCATGTAACAGACGCAAGTTATAGAAGCTCGAAAAAATGAACTGAAAGCATTATTAACCCACACAAAGCCTGAACCGAAATTTTCAAAATTAAGTCGGTGTTACAAACTGTTTAAAACCACCTCAGCCAGAAAACACTATCATACACCATACCCAGATGAAGACGGTGAAAACTCTAATTCTTCTTCTTCTTATCCTTTTATTAACCCTTTCCTCGTTATACGAACTTATGCGTAACGAGTTTCCCATTTTTACTGCATCGCCGCTGCTCCGCTTATGGGGTTGGCTAATGTCGCAGACCGCAGAACGCGTCTACATAATGCTCGGTCCTGGATCGCTTCAGTGGTAAGCCCCAGGCGTTGTTGCGCATTTGCCATCTGAGAAATCCAGGAATTCTTTTCCCGACCTCGTTCTCTCAGTTGGAGTGACCGTATTTGACCGGATTTTCCGCAGATCTTTTTTGAACGTGGCAATACCAGCTTATTCTATTCGCCTCAAGCTGTTCGGTTACCAAATTCTTTATATGTAGACTTCCTCTTATACGCGTAGACCTAATGCAATCGCGTTTTGTGACTCCACTCGTCATCCTTAACATTTTCATTTCCGCTGCCGTCATTTTGTTTTTAAACGCTTCGTACATTGTCCAGCACTGTGAACCGTATATAAGAGCTGGACTAATAACCGTGGTGTAGAGTTTCCCCTTTAATCTAAGTGGAAATTTTCGGTCGCAAAAGATTCCCGAATTTTCCCGCCATTTCATCCATCCCACACTTACTCTGTGGTTTACGTCGTCGTCACATTTCATTTCCATGTTAACGATTGATCCTAAGTACTTAAAGATATTGCTTTTTGGAAGAACTATTCCGTCGAACATTATATCCGGAACAGGTCGCAACGAATCTTCATGAATTTCTCCATGAATCTAAGGCATTCTGTAAATCTTCGACGTTATCGCTAAGTATAACTGCGTCGTCAGCAAAAGAGAATTGGCATTACATTTGCATCGCGCATGCAGTCTTTTAAAAGATAGTCGAATATTACGTTAAAGAGGAAAGGGCTTAGTACGCTTCCTTGATGCACTCCGAAATTAACTGGAAACTCTCTCGTTAGTCCAGCAGAGCTTTTAACCGCAGTTTTCACGTTTCCGTACATGTCCTGTATTATTCTAACATACGTTTCCGGTACGTTTTGAGACCTCAGCGCGGCCCATATGAGATCCCTAGACACTCGATCGAATGCTTTCTCGAGGCCGATAAATACCATGTGTAAGTCCTTAGACGAATCTCGGTGCTTTCCCATTATTATTCGTAGGCTTTGGATAGCGTCCACCGTCGATCTTCCTTCAACAAATCCACACTGGCTATTATCGAACTTTATTATTTGCCGAAGACGTTCGTTTAAGACTCTTTCTACGATTTTCAATGTGTGTGACATGAGCTTCATTGAACGGTAGTTGTTGCATTCTCGAGTGTCGCCTTTTTGTATAATGGACCCAAGAAGCTACTTCTCCATTGATTCGGCATAGATTGCCCACATTTTGATTTTTTTTAAAAGTTTCGATAGCCATTCGCTGCCGATTCCCTCCATTTTCGACGAAAACTCGGATGGAATGCTGTCTGGCCCGCCGCCTTCCCCCGCTTCATTTTTCCGATTGCTATACTTATTTCTTCGATTGAAAAGTCCGAAACTTCCTCCTCGAATAGACCAGCCGTCAGCACAATATCACGTGGAAACTGTTTGTTAAGCAAATCCTTGCAGTATTCAAGCCACCGATCACAAATTTCCTTTTCATTTGTTAGTTAGCGACCGTCTGCGTTTTTAATGTATTTCGGCGAGGTTATTTCCATTGAATTTTTCACCTCTGTGCGGCGAGCTTAAAAATATTTGGCATTTTAGTACTGTACGACGTTTGAACTTCTTGGATAGCTTGTCTTCTATCCGCCGATCGTGAGGATATTTGTTCCAACTCCTGGTACAGGCTTTCCGCTTCTGCCGCTCGAGTTCGAGCCAGGACTTACTTTGCGATCTTTTCAAGACGCTCGTATTCAAGAGCCAGTCGAGCTTTTTCGATATCGTCGCTCCGATCACATTTTGTCTACGCTTGGAATGCACTCTTCTTGTCGGCCACAGCTCATTTGGTTTCGTCATTCCACTACCATGTTTCTTTGCCGACGTGATGGTATTTCGATATAGTCCCCAGATGGGACTTTGCGAGTGTTATGCATTCCTCGTGCATGCTGTTCCACATTTCTTGAGGGCTAGGTGAGTCTGCTATACCATTTATATTTTGAACTACTTCTTTAGCCAGTGCGATAAATCTTGCGCTTCGTTCCTTCGATAGATTATACCACCGGATTTTTGGCTTTCCAAACGATGCCCGTGTTTTCGGTAGTTCCGCCGTGAAAAATTCTGTAATGAGCAGACGGTGTTGGCTTACTAGCGATTCTCCAAGTATTACTTTACAGTCCTTAACACGGTTTCTCATCGACATTTTGCAGAGGTGATAATCTAATTGCGTTTCGTGGCCTCCGCTGCTATAGGTGATAAGATGTCGTTAGTGTTTAATAAACATTGTATTTAAGACGGTTAAGCCGTACGCCCTACACGCTACAAGGATGTCTTCGCCAGCTGAATTTCTGGTTCCAAAGCCTTTACCGCCGTGGCAGTCCTCATAATCAACATTTGTTTCTCCGACGTGGCCATTTAAATCTCCGCTTACGAAGAGCATCTCATCGACTCTAATTCACCCGAGCAAAACGAAGTGAGAATAACAATTTCAAAACAGAAATTCGCAGAAGCTGTTGAGCATTTTAATACATAAAAATGTATTAATATTAATAATACAGTTAATTATATAAAACGAAGGTTTACCGAGTAATACTCATGCATGCATAATTACTCTAAGGTCATCGTGAAGATTGCTTTGTCAACCCTATCCATAAGGTACAGAGGTATTAATTCCAAAAACACCACAGTGGTAGGCAATATTCCAAAAATAAAATCGCGTGGATTGCAAAACACTTGTGGTATATCAACAGACAGTTTTAAAATGCACAGTTTATCTGCTAGTATGTTACTATAACCGCATTGCCAAGTCCTTGCCATGAGCACATACGGGTATGCTATAACCGCTTCATGAAACTTTCATCTTGACTACAATGTAGGTCATCATAATTTAATGGTTTAACTGAAGTTTTATTTACTAAATGCCAAATTGAATTGCCATCTTGACAGCCCCATACATATTCGTACGTGAAACTACAACAATATTTTTGATACCAATACTGTAACTCATCCGAACTAAGTGACTAGCATCGATTTGTATTTCATTCCAGAGATGCTCGAACAAAGTATCTTTCCTATAAGAACACTGCCGGTATGCAATCTATCCGATTCTATTAATGACTACTCAACTCGACGCTTATATTCGAGAACAAAATCACTACTCAATTAAAAGACAATCAAGCAGAAGGGGAGAGAATCTATGAAAACATACATTTGTAACGAAACGTTACACTGAGTGACGACAGTTTGACACCGACAAACGGCAGGGGAGTGTTCATCAAGTTAAAGAGTGCGCTCATGCAATTCCTCAGACCTCATTCTTTGGACGATTACCTCGTAGTAGGCATGTAGTAAATATGTACATACTTCTGGTGTTTTGTAAAGACGTATGTATCTGCATCTCGTGCTTCTGCTATTTATTCATGAATTTCGCGTTTTCTTTCGCCTTGATTCACTAAATAGTTGAAAACCAAATTGAATTCCATATGACAACAGAACAACTATAGAGGAAACACAAGCATATACCTACAAATATCGCCGGTACAGCATGTTGTGCTGGGTCTGTGAGTGACAGCCAGGAGTGAAGAAGCAGACGAATGGAAAGCTAAATGCCATCATGTGATCTGTGCTGAGGGGGTATTTGTATTTGTACAACTACGAGCATTAATCGTGAACAACGACAATGCAAACCAGAACTGACGGTCAAAATAATTTCGAATTTCCCATAAGATACACTCAATTGACGCTAGTTTGACGTTTGATTTTGGCGGACTGTTTTATAACACCGTGATGGCATGGATACCTTACTTTTTTGATATAGATACGAGTATATACAAAACGTAAACAGAACGAGTAACATAGTATATTTAAAAAAATAATCACAAATCGATAAGTCTTGAATAAAAGACAAAATTTTCATATTCATACTCACATTCGTTGATGTATTTGATGATTTCCTCGTGCTGCGGGGTAAGAACCTCCTCTTCTGTTGGCTTAATGTTATGCAGGTTGGATTTCTTCGACGTTTGAAAAACCGGTTTCGGCACACTGCAATACAAAACAAATAACATATGAAACTAAATCCCGTAGTATTGAAATTTATTTATTCTACACATATTTAACGTTCTACCACTATCACAGTTAAATTTAATAAGATTTACTCTTACTTTTTAACAAATCTCGTTCATAACCATTCAGATATGAATTAGGTAAGTGGATTTCGTTTAAAACCTTGAAAATATCAGTTAGGTTATGTGAGTTTATTACAAAGTAAAAGGCTAAGTTGAGGCTGAAGCTCATTTACACAATGGAAGATCTTAGGGAAAACCCATGAGTTACAGATCGACAAACAGTACCTATTCATCGATTTCAAGGCCTCGTATGATGGCATCAACATCTGTAAACGAGCTATACAGAGCAATGTCTAGTTTTGGCATCCTTGCCAAACTTGTTCATCTGTGCATGATGACAATAGAGGATACACGTTACTCCATCAGGGTCGATAAAGATCGATAGTGTAATCAATATGTTTCCGGTTCTATTACAGATGGCCGAGCGGCTTATTTTTCGCCTGCTCCAGCTGGTTGATTTTTCAAGTAAACGAAAGACTGCCGTTGCAAGTTCGCATTCGTCTCATCTAAGACTCCAGAGAGTCGCATGACGGTCTCCTTATCAAAATAGCACAAGGCAGGACGGCGTTGCGCATCTAGACAATCCCGTGCTTTCAATATTAATTCGAAAAACTACCTGGTAGAAGTCTAGGCGGAATAAAGCTAAGATTATTTGATGTCGAAGGCTACAATTGCAAAAGACCACATCAAAAACCTTTTCAGAAGGAGAAAACGGTTCAGACAACAAAACTTAAACCGAACCTGGGTGAACACGATGAACGCTTCACTGTCAGGTCGAATGTACCATTCTACGATGAAGATCACGAAAGCCTTCATCCAACTTACCGTACTTTTCAAAGCTTAAGCAAAGATCTGATGATTAGTACAATATTTTAAATATCTAAACAGCGCCGCATCGCTTACTCAGTTTTTTCGAGATATTTTTAAGTTCCTGGCTTCTAAGTTGTGCATCGCCTCTAGTGACTAGCATACTGATAGTAAAATATTCAAAAGTGTTGAATATAGTGAGTGAGTGAGTGAGTAGTGAGCTTAAGTAGTGGGCCTGAGCGGCTCATACAGATGATGTAGGTGTACAATTTGTTCGATCATAAGTAACGGCTGTTTATTCTAAAACACAGGCAGTTCTAGACAATATCGACGATTGGGCTTTCACAAAAATACATAACTGCTGCTTAACCAGACTACAAAGAACTGTTTGCCTTTGCTGGGATTTGTGTTAGACGTGCTGATAAATCTCCCACCTCTCGATATTCATGAGCCGAAAATTTAAAATCATCTTTGGAACAACAGTCAACACGCACCGGAGTTTTGTGCAGCGACTTTGACTCTAGTCTTATCATATACAACGGCATCAGGATCTGTTGCTGCAAAAAATTCGAAGTTGTCGGAAATACAACGGAGAGCTGGGCCACACTATCATTTATTTTGTGAATATCAGACTCGAAACCACCCAAAGAAACCATTGAGAAGTTTGTGTTTCGAGATATTTCATGAGTTGAAAGCGTATCAGCCTTTTCATGACCTTACAATAGGTCTGAAGAAGGAGTGAGAAGATTTCGCCACTTTAAGAGACGAACTGGACAAATACTGTTTACAATCTGCTCGGAAACAGAACTGAATTGATGAAACAGCTTACACTTGGTTTTGCTAGCGTAGAAGAAAACCTCTTCAGAGGAAGGGGAGATATACCATCTTGACGAGCGGATTTGTAAATGTGAAGATCGTTAACTACCCTTGATACTATCCGAGTGTGAAATTGGATTCGTCCCATTGCAGGTTCGACATACTCAAGTCTAAGCGGTCACAAAACACAATCTGGAAGTTTTGAGCTGGCCGCAAAATGTGCAGGAAGAAGATTAGCTTTGTCCAAAGAGCTGACAGCTGGAATGTCGCATAATGAATGAGCGATGGGATGAAGGATGAGGCAGAATTTCAAATATTTTTGACAAGCAACTAAGAATTGTTACTGCCTTTGGAACACTGTAGTATTTGTTGCCTTTAACAACAAAGGAGAAGCGGTCATTCCTGGCTCGATGCAACTTGTTCAGTTTTCCTTTCTGTCCGGTTGGCCTTGCATTACTGAAAAAACATGTCTCTAGTCCTCACAGCCTCTTTACAGTTCGAGTCGTACCAGCCCTTTTCTTTTGATCTGATACTCTACTAACTACTCTCCGTTGACGTATAAAAGGTTGCCTATTGAAAAATCGTGAAATTTGTTTATCTGAACTCGTGACAGATTTCTATCTCCCAAGGAATCTTTCCCATTATTTGGAAGCATTTTTACATAATTCCTCTGTGCAAAGAAGGCTTCAGGAGTGAAATTATTCGAAGGTCTATTTCCTCCCAAGCTCAACATGGAAAAAGTCGATTTATACCCACAAAACTTAGCGAATTAGTGTCAAATACTTTGTGAGCGGGGTTGGAGTTTATGTGACTTTTAACAAAATCTTTACAAAATCTTTCATAAAATCATTCCGCTCAAACTACGCTCTAGGCTTTCAATTAAATTTTTAAATATTCTCAATTCCTACTTAGAAGATCAACATCACAACGTTCTATTTAGGTCCATTATTTTCAAACCATTGAGCACATCAAGGTAGCGATTTTGGACCCTTATCTTTTATTATTATAATTTTGACTCAATAATGAAAAATAAATTAATGTATATCTATGTACGCTGACGATATGAAAAACTTCAGGCTTCACCCGCTGATTGTTTTGTACTGCGAGCTGATCTGAATGGATTTTCTACTTGGTATTAAATAAATTTCCTTGAGCTCAATGTTAGCAAGTGCGTGCAATGACATAGACTCGAACCTATTCAATGGTAATTGAATTCCGTGATTTAGGTGTGATCTGTGATAGGGTTGAAAGTATCATAGAAAAAAATGGTCTAAGAAATTCCACACCCTTGTCACTAAATGTCTTGAAATAACATATGTCTAGACTCTTATTGAATAAGTATAAGCATTCACCAGGTAAAAACTGTGCAAAGTAAATTTGTCCGATTCACCACCTTCGAGGACTTCCCTTGGAATGTTGGCATAAACTTACCGACACTTATATTGATTGATGAAAATGTATAGACTTACATAATCTCTCTGTATGCCGAAAAGTAGCAGATACACTCTCTGTTTATCAGATTTTTTACTTCAATCCATCTCTCTCAAAACTAACCCACTTTATCTTAGGACCGTTTACCTCTTTCGCCTTGATCTTCCCGAACAAATTACATATACCTTCAACTAATGTTTAGAATGCTACGCGAAATCTACCATGTCAAAAAGTTATTCCTGTCCTTTGTCCTTTGTTAGTAAGCCTACCCCCAGTAGATCACTCGTAAAAATGTTCCGCTTTAGACTCAAACATTTTTCTATTTGCGGGCACTGGTTTATGTCATAAATTATGTCAAAGATAACTACTCATGGTTAGAGAGTGACTAACAATCACATTATCAAATACAGTTCACTCTTCAGTCACGCTAATAGCAAAGCTTGTTCGGATTTTGGGAAACATTTTGCACATAGCATTATCAGGGATCCACATTTTGATAATCATGAAATTCTGAACATGTTCTTATCAACACTTAAAATTTGTAAAGTCTGTCCTGAACTAAGAAAACATAAACGAGGTCATGCATTCACATATGTGACATAAAGATCAATTTCAAACATCACAAGTTGCCAGAACTTTTTTCCTCCTGAGAAAGCCTATATCATCACTTTTATATAACTTTTCCATCCATCATTCCACTTCTAACCCTGTGGATGAGTACTAAAAGCATTATCATTTACTGATAATCCATAGACATTCCAACAATCCGAATACATTAGACACAACTTCACAAATAGATACGACAAATGCCATGAACTGTCACCCTATGAGCCGGAGATTTTTTTGTTCTCTGTATGTTCCGATGTGTGGTAGGAAACCATGTGCTTTTCATACTACTGTCAAGGTGTCAATAATGAAATTGTTTTCTTTTTTCCTAGTCCTTCACTAGATATTTTTTTTTTCAATAGAAATTCTATTTCTGGATGAATCTTGTTGTCGAAATTTGTAGTGCATTGTTGTTAGAAAAATATTAACAACAACGACAAAGAAGAAAAAAACCTAAAATGACAAATCACTTTGATTTTTGACAGGCACCCCTTGGTCAAATATTTCAATTTTAATGTACTCGTACTCGTACGAATGTGTAGTTCAGATATTTTTAAACTTATGTTCTTGCTGTCAGACGATAGTTTTTCGTTTTCTATTTTTACATGGCTGTTAGCAAGAATGTAGACATTTATTGTTTTGGAAATGTCTTCTGTTTTTTTCTGTCAATGAGTTAGGAGAATGGATGTCATTTGCTGGTAAATTGAAAAACAATAAACCAACAGACCAACAGACCAAAGGACTGTTTCCTACATAATATGAATTTAAAAATGTAGATCTCTGCAGGCCATAATCCCAAAATAATGTCAAAAACAAGAAAGTAATTTTGAACTGTCTGAAAACGCTTAGACTCTAGCAGAGGTTCGATCATACTAAAGGGTGGCCATCTGTTGGTATTTCTTTCAATCATATGTTCTTTTGACAACTCTTTTCCACTTAAAGAATTAATATAAACTCAGTATTTTAGTTTCTCGATATTCGTCGATAGTGAAATGGATTTATTTACGCTTGAACAACGTTGGAAAATATTGCAAAGTTGCCCTTAAAGTGTTGCTGAAACAGTGCGAATTTTGTAAAAAAAAAATAGGGCACCAACTGCATCTGGTATACGTAAGTTTGTCAAATTTATGAGACTAGTTTGCTGATTGATAACCGGGCCTATTCTCGTGTTCGTGTACGCTTGAGCCCGAGAACTTAAACGCGCCAAAGATCTTAGCAACCTAACATCGGTCGCACTCCCGAGGAGAATTTTGCATAAAGTTCTCGGTTTATTCGGTTATAAGTTCTAATCGGCTCACGAATAGAGACATAATGACTGCTGGCTTCATTATCCCTTGCTTGTTTGGCTTTGGGACAGCTCGAAATTGATGAAAATTTTGCTCAACAAATTAACGTTTCAGATGAGGGGCCATTACGGTGGCTAGCTAAACAAGCAGAATTGTCGTGTGGATTTTAAATGTAGTCATAGAAAAGCTATTTTACCCTGAACATATGACTGTTTGGTGAGATTTGTGGAGTGGCGACATTTTTGGCCCATTTATCTTCAAAGAAGACGATGGGAATAACGTTGCAGTCAATAGAGACTGGTGTTGAGCCATGACCATGGATTTTTTATGGCCAGCAATTGAGGATTTGGACTTGGATGGGCTATGGTTTCAGCAAGAGGGCGCTGTGTACTAGACATGTTGTCTAAAACTCAATAAAAATCGATTAATTGCACACTAAATTCAATTAACCGTGTAATCAGTAGTTTTGGCAATGTTACTTGGCCATCACGGAGCTGCGATTTGACGCCCAGGACTCTTTTTTCTGTGGTGTGCCGTTAACGACCGATGCTATGCGTACAATCCTGAGACGATTCAGGCTCTTAAGAACAATATTGGTCAAGCTATTCGTGAAATCGGGATCGAAACCATGGAAAATGTAGATACGCGATTCGCATTAAGCATCTTTTTGCTTCAGAAAAGTTCATTTTTATTCCGACTCTACTGCTTATTGAGCTCGTAAGAAATTCTTTCATTTAGTCAGCTCTCTACACTGCACGCTTCTTGTTTCACTACATGTGTTTGTCGAAATCTTTCATAAAACCATGGGCATCGTAATGATGCTTACGAGAACCTCCCCTTAACTATAGTCTTCCAGATTTCCTTATTATTAAGATGAGGGAAAACCGTAGGAGTAACGGAAATGTTTGTTCGTTCCTTGCCGTATAAGCCCAAACATAAAACAGGTTAGTCCGAAGTTCGTTTTTCTTAATTCGTTTACATTTCTCATAAACATAAGAACCATTCTTTTCCCAGACTTTTACTTTCTTTGTTACAATGTGATTTTGACGTGGTTAACTACTTAAACCTGAGGTTTTGTTATTTCCGAAAATTAAGAGCGTTAAACCCGGCTGAACAAAATCAATATCAAATTCCTGTGCAGTAGTCATTAGTTCATCATCCGGTAAATCAGTTACTCATCCACCATCATTCCTTAAATAAAAATTCACAACCCATGTTAAGGGCAAAGGTTGGACCCTTGGCATGAGTCGAGATCGACCTCTTGCCGATTTAAGGGTCATAGCACGCAGTACTTTTTGCAACTCTACCTCTAACAAGTCAGGCCCAGACAGATGTCTGGGGGTCCAAGCCCCGACGGAACCAAGTCTTAAGTTTTGGTGTAGGTACTACTGGTGGTCCTACCACTCAACAGGAGTTGACCGGCAGTTTGTTACTGAGCCTTCGGTATCATCATTTGAAGATGCTTACATCAAGACCAGTATTTTGTCCGCACTCTTTTATTTTTAGACTACGTCACTGATAAGCGAAGCCTTGATAATCTCAATAGACAGTGTTGCATTAAATTAAGTCAATAGCCTGTGGTGACCCCTTCAATACTCCCAAAGACAATGCGTACAGTTGTTCACTTTACCGAAAGCGAATATACATGGAAATGATCTTATCGCTGGTTTATTAAACAAAATTGTGTGTTGCATGTGGTATTGGCTTCTTAGTTTGAAGAATTGACAACCGATGAATGGAGCTCCAAGAAAATATAGTACGATGGATGAACAAATGATTTAAATTTCCCCTTTTACCTTATGTTCTGAAAACTTTTTGTCTTAAAATTATAAGCAATCATGGATAGATGCTTTTCAAAACGACGTCGCTTTAAATCCTTTTACAAAATCGTATCGTTCTGTTGATATAACCGGGTGATTGTATGTCGTTCAACCACACAGCACCTAAATATTGACATAAAAGAACAAAACAATGAAGAATCCGTTTGTTTGACAGAAAAAAAATAAAATAAATGCATATTTCTGGTATTTCGAACATTTTTCAGAATCCCACATCGAACACTCCATACTAGTGGCACAATAAGCACAGCTCTCCTGGTCCCACAATGCAATATTTCACCGCAAACTTCTATCTTTCAATCTGCCATTCCACTAAACTATTCTCTTCCAAATTGCTTTTTTAGGTGAAAATATCGCTAGTGGTTAGAAAAGCACCATCTTATATAACGGAGCCGTCTTATTTCATTAACCGTTAAAATATGAACCGCATATAAAAACATCTAACTGTGTATAGCTCTCCCATGTAAATATATGCACTGCGACGACGCATGTGGGACAGCCCTATTTTTTTAAGTAATCTTATTATTTAAGAAAGGAATTTGGTGATATTTTCGTATTTCGTATTTTTCGACCCTGAGTAACACTTGAGCCTTTATTGCTTTTGGATTGGATTTTCCGGCTAACAATATCTGCCGAATGCTCAGCCTTTACTTTGTCCACAATTGGTTTACTAATGTAGAGACTTCCGCGAATAAGCATACTTCCTATTAGAAAGCGATTTCTTAAACCCACAGTCAATGGTAGCATTCTTATACCATTAAGTGGGATTTTTCTGTTACAAAACACCCTATGTGCGATATCACAATCTCCAGAGGTTAACAATAGAACCTAAGTATTTGAAATTTCGCTGTTTGGCATGCTGATGTCAGAACTTGTGTTTATAGGCTTAGAAAAGCGGTATTGCAAACAGTCAGTCTTAACACAAATCGTAGCACGCAATTTTCTAGCATCTTCGGTGTTCCGCAATCTTAAAAATATAAGCTCGACGCACTTCTACTATTTTGGTTTGATTATAGGTTGTAAGTCTACCTCTTCGGATTCACAACACAATGATATCGTGCGTGCTCTAGCTATTGATTTCTTCACCACTTTTTGTAATATCTTTAAAGAATTCTTCTAAAGACGTTATTTATCGACTTCCCCTTTCGGTTTAATGAATTTTGAAGGTATTCTCTCTTTTATGATTTCCATAAGTTTAGTTCCGAGTCCGTTTTCTTCATAGCGTTTTTCACTTCCGCTGTTCAATTTTCTCGAAGTGTACGTTTAAACCGAGAATTGATATTGGAATTTGTAAAGATATTATGCCAGCAAAAATACCTGAGAATGCATTTTAATCCAGACGGTAACCTTCTTTTCAATTCTTCTGTCTTTGGATTTCTGAAGCACATGGTTAATCATGATCTGTTGTGCATAAAGTTGAAACTGTATTTTGGGTTGGGCGAACTTTATCTGAATTTAAAACGAAACTATCTTTAAAATAGATTTCAAAGAGTTTGCGTTCAACATAAGTATTCTCGACCAAAACACATACTTGCTGGAATGCCCCATGATTCTATTCTTGGTCCAATACTGTTTTGTTTCTGTATAAATGATCCACTGCAAGTTTTCTGCAATGCATCCATATATCGGTATAAACTTTCATGATGCGCAGATGTATCTTTGTCGACCAACTGGGCTGTTGGAAGATCTCGTGGCTAAGTTTAATTTACATATGTCTTCAGTGGTGAAATGGTCTCAAAATAATGACTTGATCTTAAATTCAACCTAAAGTCAATTAATTTTGATCTCTTAGAAACTGCACGAATTATATAACAGCTCGTATTTATGCTGGATTACGTTAGCTTTGATTACATTCTAGCTTTACACCTGTAGAAACTAGACTGAAGTTGATTCAAACATTACTCGTGCCAATCTTTGATTTTGCGATAGTTGTATACTCAAAATTAGATTACCAATCTCAACACAAATTACTAGTTGCCTTTAATGATATGGTGCAATATATCTTTGGCATAAAAAGATATGACCACGTATCTGACTACCACAAATTTGTGATAGGGTGCTCTTTCCAAAACTATTGGAAAATTAGATGCTGTGTGTTTATGAACAAAATCATTTTCCCCATATCTATCGCATAAACTTAAATTTCCTCAGTCACTTCAGACATCCAACCTTATTACACCTTCTTCTAACTATTTGAATACGTCGCGCCTCTTATTTGTCCACTACCTGTCACTATTAAACACATAATAGGAGCCGAACAGTTTAAAAGTGCACTGTTTGCACACTTCACACAACTATAATAAATGAATTAGTTTTTTGTTTATTTCTTCTATTATATTTTGTTTTCTAACTCTATGACATCAAAGGGAGTGCTTTCCGCTTTTTCATTCTTTGGTTTCGCATCCACAAACCCTCCAATACTTTATTGAATATTTAATAAGGCCGAATTGAAATTAACTGGATATTTTGTCTCAGCGTTTTTATTTTTTATTTTTTTTTCATTATGTTAGTTAAATTATTTTTATTTCTTATTACTCCGTTTGAAGTCATTGCCTCACAGTATAAAGTTTTTCCCCAAAAAAAGTTGAGGTACCTCCATCTAGTGTCGTTAGACTGAAGAATCTGAAAGCTATTAAAATCCGAGACTTTTCGAAGCTCCTCTTGACAATTCTCCTTAAGCTCACATGTCCATGTCCTTAAACCAAAAACTAAAATTTCACAGCTTTTTGAAGTACTATAAAATTCTGGAAAACTTCGTTCTTCGTTCTCAGAAAAATCTCATTGGTTGTCAATGCATTCGTAATGGTTCTTGCATTTGCTAACGAAGTTATGCACTAAAGAGAAAGTTGTTGAACTGGATAAAACGACGTCCTGTGATATCCCTAGGGTTGCCATTATCTCCAATCCATTTCTTTAGTTTAAAACCATAACTGATGTTTGAACATTGAACAGATATATTTCTATGGATACACAGCAAAAATTGTTTTTTTTTAAATTCGAATTTTCCTCGACGTACATAAGCGATTTTTGGAAGATGTTGACAAAGTTCCAATTTTAGTGACATATTTTGGCAAGAATTCGGAGGTGTGTCGTAACATATGATAGACAAAGAAAATAAGTACTTTCACATGGTCACACACATATGTATGTACGTATAAATGTTCACATAACGAGAATGTTCTTCGGCAACTGGATTGTCCCCATTTATTTTGTTTATTCCAAAAGTTTCGATAATAAAACATAGATCGTCACACTCACGTTTTTCGAAAACATATTTCGTGTTACAATTGAATTAATAGCCCTTATCATGTTGTTTACTACGTTCGTACGTACGTTCCACGATGTTAACCCGTCTTTAGACCTAAATTGAATTGTTTTTGTTGCTGCTTTTAAATCTACGATTTCAACTTGATATGTAGAAATATGTTTGAACATTTGTACTCGTAGTTATGTAGGTCAATCTGATTCTGCGATTCTGTGTCGGAAAATAAATCAGAGCTATCCGCGACCACCTATCGCTGCAATTCCAATTTCGAAATTCTCAATGGAATTACATATGCAAATCAAAAGTGTCTATGTACATATCTATGGTGTCGATCAGAATTGCATTTATTTATTTGCAAAGAAAAGTCAACACAAAAATGGTGTCTCGAAGTAATCCAAAAGCAGGCAAAACTAATCGAAGTCAATATTCAGTTGAAGGCCAATAAAGCGCTCGCGTACAGATTCAAATTTCAAAGTTCAATCAGTGACCGATGAGAATTTTTTTTTCGTTTTTTATTTGTGATACAACTCTAAGATCAATTGGAAACACATCCCAGTATGAGTAGTACGCTAGATGAAGTGATCAGAATGTCTACATATTTAACAAATTCTCGAAAATAAATAAATGTTGGATGACTGATAAGGGGATACATTCTTTTAAAACTAGCCGTATGAGGTTTTTATGATTAAGATTTTTTAAAGTTCACTCTAATTAGACATTTTTTGCCAAGTTGTTGTGCCTAAGGTACTTTATCTAGGCTATTCTTGTAAATGTGGTTTGTCATAGGTTTTCCAACTTGAGTAATACTCGAATGTCATATCACTTCAACTAATAGATTCGCTTGCCACAAGTTAGAAAAAGTCATTCAGATGTACACACTTTGAACTGAGGTGAGGTGAATACAAACATTTCATTACTTTATATCATTTAAGTGGTCGTAACAAGGTAGTTAAACTGTCATGAAGTTGTAAAAAAGGGGAACTTTGATTTCATGTCACTACATACAAGTAGTTAATAACATAATCATCTGCATGAACTAATGACACGTCTCTATGACGATGATTATTACCAAGAATAACTTACTTAAATATTTATATGAAAAGCACTACTTGTATTCTTCATGAAGATAGTCTGCTAATCAGTAGTTCTATCGGGGAAAAGTTTTGTAGCCCTTAAAATTCAATCAATGCAGACATATGGTGATGCTCCAAAAATTTAAATTCCCATACTTACTATAGAAGCTATGATCCACTGCGAGTTTTTAAGTCATTATAAGGCATTTACGAATATGTGTAAGTCATTCTATTTTTAACGTTATATCAATCTTGAATCTAGATTCCCTTCTGCTTGTGCACCACTTCCAGGGTGAAGTCTTCCCCTGCCGCGTAGTCCATCCGTGTTAAATTCGAAGACTCTGCGGATCGAAGCATCGAGGAACCCTCAATGGATTTCACCAGCTGCTGCTGCGTTCATGTCTCCGAATTGAGTTACTTGTTCCGGAATAAAAAATAGACCCTTTTATATAAGAGTCCCAGAAAGCAACTGGTAAGGCCTCAAAGTTCGTGTTGGGTGAATTACCCGATGACCAGAAAATTTCACTGTTGCGAATGAACAAAGACCTTCGTAAGCGAAAAACACACTGATGTTAAAATTTGAGCATGAAGTCTTTGGACTTTGAACATCCCATA
Organism: Volucella inflata; assembly: GCA_928272305.1. Taxonomy (NCBI): domain Eukaryota; kingdom Metazoa; phylum Arthropoda; class Insecta; order Diptera; family Syrphidae; genus Volucella; species Volucella inflata. Next base: position 24,424,890 of record OV743718.1, on the reverse strand, counting down.
TGTAGCCTTACAATTAGTAAAGTTCATTGATTTATATAAGACAAATATCGTCAGAAGCTGTGGTGGGATAGGTTGTAAGTAAAAAAACAAAATGCTCAAAACACATATGCAGAAAATCTACTTGCAGTACTGCTGGCAGCTCTAGTCGTGAAACAGATGTGCAGATATATTTTGAATTCAATCGCATTGGTTGCTGTCATTTTACAGCTACTGTCACTTATGTGCGACACTGTCGATTGCAGCAAATTTAGAAATAGAAATGTGTTGCAGAACAGCGCTGCTTGCAGCATTTATATGTAGCTTCGCGAATTAAAACGTGTGGGTTCTAATTTTACTGCACACAAAATTATGACTCATGTGTTTTGGGCAAAACTGTTACATATGCAGAGCACTGCAGAGAGCAGAAGCTGCATATTGTAACAATCCGCTTAGTTTGCCAACAACAGAATGTTTTGCGCTCATGCCTTTGCTATAAAAAATAGACGATGGTGCTGAAGAAAAAACATACCACGTCACCACCATTTCTGAAAATGAACTCTCAATCACGAAACCCCTATACTTTGAACAATTCCTACAATACTCTATAAATTTGTAAACATCAACTGTTGCAAAGTAAAAAAAAACCGGCTAACGGAACCTAAACTGATAGATCTTCCAGCACGGAAGATCTTACCCAACCCTATCGTCCATATCCTGGCTAATCCAAATCGGTGAGGCATTACGCAAAGAAAGATACACGCTGCCTTATGAAAATTTACCCTCTCAGACATCTAAAGGTTTTTTCATGTGCTTTTCCATGACTTTCTTCAAAATTTCGAGCGATAACGCCTCCACTTCTTGACGGATGTACATTACAGGCTGTCCGAGTAAGACCCGTGACTTTAAGTAACCCCAAAGAAATAAGTCTTGGGCGGTCAAATCAGGTGATCTTGCAAGTCAGTGCAAATCCCCAGAACTCGATATTAGACTACCGGTAAATGGCTGCTCTAAAATGTCGGTTATGGCTCGTGGAGTCCTATTGGAGCCATATGTCCTCCAGTCTTAATGCATCTAATTGAAGAATGAAAAAAATTACTTGATTATGACTCCGTAACAATCACCAAGTACCCAAATAGATGCAAATGGGCCTCACCACTCATGAGTATTTTTAACGTAAAATTGTCGCCTCGTTGTTAAGATTCAGAAGGGGGTGAGCGTAGGATAGACACGATTCATGCTCTTATCACACTTATTAACTGATGTCAGAAAACATCTCCAAGTGTTTCACCAATGGCCAATTGCGTGGTACGTTGTACGGTGGAAGCAGCCTCTGTGACATCTTCAACTATGGCAGCAATATTCTCAGTGTAAGAAAAACTACGAGGCCTTCCAGGGCTTGCTCGGTCCCGTATTGTTTCAATCTTTAAGAGTCATACGGCTAAACGTCATATTCAACGGGCGGTGTAAGCCGGGAGGCCAGTAAAATAATCACAAAATGCAGGTTGCACAAAAATCACTGACGAGTTGATCATCAAAAACATCGTGACGATTCTTCAGAAAAATAGGATTTCATTGCTTATTCCCACATATTCTGATTCTCTTTGCCTCACAAATGTGAAAACAAAATTGGCATTCGACGTCATTTGTGAAACATTTGGCACCTTCCGATAGAGTCATACATTATGGTCCAGCCTGTATATGACATACAAAAATGCATGCACAAAACTAAAATATTGGATGACATTTCAGAATAGTTAATTCTGACAACGACACCAGTGCTTGCTGATCGATTTATTTTTTTCAAATAAAAAGACAATTGAATAGAAAAACCGTCCATCAAATAAAAGTGATCTTATATACGAAGACCGTTGATTCCAGTTATGTTCTTTGGCCCCATAAACATAGCCTTTTTTTTAAGAAGAAGTGCGTTCGACTATTTAGAAAAAAAAAACTTAATTAAAATTGTCAAACATCGTCAAACAATCGATAGTTGTAGCACGTGCAACATTTGAAAAATAGCGCTCTAACTCGGAAGATTTTCGATTTGCAGTAGAAAAGGTCTCGGTCCAAGTGATACCGTGTTCACAATCAAGATAAATGAAATTGCTTCTTCTTGGGCACACAGATACAGTCCACTATCGAAGATGTTACAGCACAATGTTCGCTATACGAACGCTATGTGGGGCCTTTTTCAATTTCGTATGTATACACCTAACTACATCTTCAATTTCCAACTCGAAAGTGTGCTTTTTTATCGGAATAGTTCGATACAAGAAACAGTCATGTTCTGTCAAACTATGGTTGTCGTATCCATACGTTTATTATCCTAATCTATCAATCAGTAAACTGTTTATAACTTTGTATATTGCCGCTATATTATAATCTAATTCATAAGCTGGTTCAATTTATTAATATCTTTTCAGTGTTCACTTTATTTCACCATGCTTCCGCATAGGAATTCACACCAATTACCTAACACCCTCGACTTGCTACTCAATCTTCTACGCTATCAATCCCTGACGCACCGGTATCTTAAACCATTTTTTCTATCTCTATTTACTCATTCTACATAAAAATTAGAAGAAAAAAAAATTCCACCTGAAATAAATGTTTGCCCCAATGACAAAACGAGTTAGCATACACTTAACAACTAGTTGGGCCAGTTTCCTCGGTTCACGAAAAGAAAAGGAATGAATCTGACGACTCCACTTCATCCTCAATATCTTTCTTATCAATTAGCACTTGAAAAATGTGACTGACGTTAGAACTACATGTGGTCTGGGTATGCATCTCGATCTAATTGGAATATGTAGGTATATGTATGTATCTCGATTCTGAGGAGGTCTAGTAGAGCCATACAAGTGCATACCGTGTAGCTACATAATATTATGAACACCAGAAGCCCTTCTGCTTTTTGATTAATCAATCGAGATATTGTTACGAGTACAACTTACAAACGTTACACTTTCTACATTTATTTATTTTCCCGTCTTTCTCTTACTCCTCTTTCATCTTCTTCTTTTAAAATATCTATGAAAAAAAAAAATAAATAAATCACCAGATACAAAGCACTTGTACTCTTGGCATCATTCTTAGATAAAGAGAAGAACGACGACGAAAACAAGAAAATGTAACCGAACGATGCACTCTCCTTGGAAACCGTTTTATAGAACCTATTACGAAATAAACCCGAACCCTAACCTCAAATTGAGAGACAATCTACCCCTCTTTCCGGCAACCCAAAGAAGACGGAAGATGACAAAATAAAAAAAAATATAAAAAAAACCTTTAGAGGTGCCAAGGAAAATAAGTGAATGGTGCATAACTCTGAGTACTTACTAAGCTTCCGGACTCTGAAGATCAGCGGTCTTCTTGCCGGACTCTTTAATTGTCTCGAACTTTTCGTAGTTTTGCGTCAAACCTGCAAGAAACCGAAGAAAATTCATGAAAAATCACTTAAAACTGACACTGCATTCAAGGGAGATTTTCCAATATCCCCCACATATGACATAACAATTTTCCCACCCCACATCCCCATTTGTGATGGGTAAAACTCACCTCGTCGTGTTTTTGCGACTATTTTACTTGGCCCCTTCGACACCGTATACATTCTTACGCTCACCACTTGGATATCACTTTTGATTAAACAGTCTACAAACTTTTAATTGATTTATGAATGAAGGGCACACCTGAGGGCTCCCTGTCGGCCACACAATTCGACAACAATTTCACCGAAAAAAGGGAAAACACACAAAATGCAACGCAGTCCTTTAGTGGTCGGAAAATTGGTGCAATGACATCTGATAAGCACGAAGAGCGAATTAATAAAAAATAAAAAAATCTTGCTTTTCGGGGGAGCAAGAAAAATGAAGTAGAAATTTTTCAGAGAACTTGAGAGAGGGAGACACAGAAACAAGTGAAGTTTTTTTTCTTTTTAAATTTCCACAGCGCAGCACCAACCGAAACGACAAATAGCGAACGGAGCAGCTACAAGACAACCGAACGAATGCAGCAAAGATGAATTTCTGAATTTCACGAATTCGAGAATAATTTCGAATTGCTTCGCAACAAGCTCCTATGATGGTTACGACAACGATGTCGTTTTACGCGGTGAATGCGGTGTGCCGTGTGGTGAATGATGTGAGAGCACGAGGATAGAAACTAGTGGTGAAGAGTGATAGAGAAAACTGTAGGTGGGGTGAAAACAAAATGTGGCAGCGAGTTGTAAATGAATGAAATAGATTTTCCGGCACTGTCAGCTGATTGTCACATTATTTTTCCATTAGCAAACAGGGTCGGGGTTGTAAGCAACGAACGACTGATAAGAGATTACATAAACACTAAGGTGTGTGTCTCGGACCGAAGATGGTTTATGTATTTGCTTTTGTGGTTCATAGGGTGGTAAAGTGCTACCAAATCCATGCTGTTAACGCTTTTGTAATTCCACAAAACCCCACGCGTTTTTAACAGCTTGATATATTTGAATCCTGAAAACTTCTTATAATTATTTAGATACAGTTTAAATAAGTAGCTAACAATAAAAATGAAGTTGAACGAATAATTTTACGTCTTGTACTATGTAGTCCTTAAACTGAAATTATGCACGATATTATTACAGTAATATTCTTACAACAAGCGTCGCATTTATACCTGCCGTTATTTATCACAGCTATTAAGACGTTTACTTTCTAGAAACGTTTGGAAGCATTCGAATGGTATGCCTGCTATCTATAAGGTCGTCACACCTTCACCTGAGCCCATGAAGGACTCAATTGTATATGGATTCCCTAATCGAGTGTAGATTTTGATAAATCCCAGATCATGCAGTGAATTCCATTTTTCTACTACGCACGCAGAGCCTAGATCTTTCGAATTCCATCTGTTTCTTACAATATATCTTACATACATATAGTTAACTTCTATGAGGATGCGTATCACAGAAAGCAGCACGTTTATATTATTTAATGAGGAGTTAAATCTAAGTTTTTCGCCCTCCACCAAGGTGCCAGTGCCACATCTGTAGTTATTAGTGAAGACCAATTACATCTGTTGAAAAACCGCAACAAGTTGAGCTTCGGTTTCTATATGGTACGAGTATATAAGATCAGTGTCAAATTCCAGCGGGGCAGAATATTGCGGTGGATATTGTCATATCTATGAAGATAACCTCAAAATTGCAGTTGCAGCCCATTACTTAAACACCATCACTGAGTCTAAAGCAAAGCCAGTCGTACTGTAAGAACTCGCAAACAGCAAATTCAAACCATTTATTGGAGTCTGATGGAAGTAGCAATTACGTATTTGTGTAACTAACGCATATGATAGATACAATTTTATTATAGCCGTGAAGATCCAGACGATTCTCTTAGGTGACAAACTCCATGTCTTTCAGGAAGCTCCCCTGTATTACCTGGAAGCGCATAGAATCATGAAAGTTTTTGGAGCTGTAATTTTTGTCCAAAGAAATTCGCTATCCAAAATAACTGGCAGATTATGCCTTTGCAATATGTTATTCAAAATCGTCAGCTTTCTACTTCTAGTAAAAAGAAAAACCTCAGTTCTTGGAAAAATAATTGTAGCCCAACTTGAGTGCAACTCTCTATTACTTCTAAGGCTCTCTTCGTATTGGAGTATACAGCCGCTATGCATTATTTAACAGACGGTGGATCATCATCGTCTGAATAGAACCTGCGTCAAGCGGGAAACAAAATATCATACACCAATATTGCTTTAATCAACCAGATTAGCTCGTCTATTAAATGTTTTCTGCTCATTCTTGCTGGGCGCACATGTAATTCTGTCCACTAGGTCTTGATTCACAACTGCAAGATCTTCTGATGGTGTGCATATTACCTTTCAGGCAGAGAATTAATTCACAAATGAAAGCATGACTTGACGCCGGTTATAGGTCTACTAACAGTAAAGTCAAAGCGAGACAAGTCGTACCAATTTTTTTCCAAAAGTTTTTTTTATAAAAGACACTATTCAAAAGTTCGAATTATCTTACTTTTCCATCATCCACCCATAGATTCTAGTAGTTGTAGCAAGATCTTAATATTCACAAATCTGCTGATCCAGGTGGTATATTTCCCCTTGTTCGGAGCAAGTGTTCATCAATAAATCCAACTCTTGAGGACACTTTTCGAGCAGATGAAAAACAGCATTTATCCAGCCTGTTTCTTTTTCCTCCTACAAACCATTGCAGTAAGGCATCTTCTTTCTAAGGTCATGGCAACGTTGATAAACCATCAGCTCATGAAATATCTCTAAACACGAAAACTTCTCAAAAAATCCGATGAAACAAAATAGTTGATCTTGATATTTCTAAGGCATTTTACAAAGTTTGGCATAAGATTATTTTGTCGAAAATGCTTCGAAGACTTCCTTCTTCAATGGATCCGAAATTACTTCTCAAAACTTTTAATTCAAGCTGTCTAAGATGACTTTAAGTTTGATATTCACACAATAAATGCTGGTCTCCAACCCTTTTTTTAATTTTCATCAATGATATCTTGTCTGTTACTTTAATCCAATATATTTCTTTCCTAATGACAGTATTCTCTGCTTTTCATAACCGTTCAGGGATATCAGGTTCCTGGTCTTCAGCTGTAGAGCTGGAACGGTAGCGTATATTAAGCTCATTTAATTCCGTATTAACAAAATAATCAATTGGGAATTTTAAGGCCTCCAAAACAGTCATTATCTTTGAATGGCACAAGCATCGTCCAGACCAAAACCTTTCTACTCCCGGTATGCATGTTCATAGCAACCTTTGATGAAATGTCCCCATATTCGATGTCACCAAAAATGTTACTACATGGCTAGGTTTCCTAAAACATTTCAAACCCCTGATTTCCCCTCAATGTTTGAGGCATCTTTCCGCAATTAAATTGGACTACAAAGCTCATATCTGCTCAAGACCTCTTTGCATTTACTAGATACGAATAGTGCGATAAAACTAAAAGGAAATGCCAATACAGCACAGTCAATTGATAATCTCGAACACCGACATAATATCTCTCGTTTCACCGTATTCTATTGCTATTTTCACCAGCACAAAAATTGCCAGAAGCATTCCGCTCCTTCAAATCTTCAATCGTAACTTCCGCCCCGCTATGATTGCTTTGTACCCTCTACTAGATGGGGTGAAAAGTAACCTCCTTGGGAAAGAAAAAAAAATTTTTTAAATGTTTTTTTTTTCTGTGGCTTCGATAATTTCCTCGCGTGAGCTGAATTTTTTATCGATGAGCCATCTTTTGAGGTTTGGGAAGAATAATAGTCCGAGGGAGTCAAATTGGGCGAATACGGTGGATGCGACAGCAACTGGAGCCGTAAGTCATTGATTTTAGCCGTGGTTGCGATGCTCTTATGCGCCAGCGCATTGTCTTGCAAAAACAAAATTTTTTTTCGCTTCATGTGAGGCCGTATTGCAGCGATTTCGACCTTCAATCGCCCCAATAATGCACAGTAACACTCGCTGTTGATGGTTTTTTCCTTTTTCGAGGTAGTCCACTTAGAGTATGCCCTGACAATCCCAGAAAACCCACTCGTGCCGGCTTCAATCCATTGCCGGGCACTCATTATGCTCTCTGGTGTGTAATAGTGGATCCAGGTTTCATCAACAGATAATAATCGACGCCAAAAGTCCGCCCGATTCCGCATCAGCAAGTCCAAACACTCTTTCGAAGTGCTCTCGCGTACGTGTTTTTGGTCAGGAGTGAGCATGCGCGGCACCCAGCAGCAGGAAAACTTTTTCATATGCAGAATATTGCCCAAAATATGGTGTGTGCGCTCAGGACTAATCTTTGTGGTATCTGCTAGCTCGCGCACCTGCCGCGCGGAGGGCCTGCCGCTGCGGACTTGATCGGTAGTGGAGTTGCGGCTACCACGAAACTCTCGAAACCAATATTTGACGGTGTAATCTGACAGAGCATTAGCCCCATAATATTTATTAAACTTTTCTTTTGTTTCCTTCGCCGTTTTGCCTCTCAAAAAATAATGTTTTATGAGAGAACGAAAATCGTTTTTCTCCATACTCAACATGATGCCAAACACGTCAACAACAATCAGCTGTCAAAACAAAACTAAAGACAGTATCGCACTGGAATTTGGCATATCTGCCTAAATATGAACGGACTTCAAGGCACCTTAACCTTTTTTGCAGTAGAAGTGCATTCTGGCGGTCAAGGAGGTTACTTTTCACCCCACCTAGTAAATTCAACTTTTAGACAAAGGTACTCTGAAGTATTGTGATTATTTCCATTATGAAATACTCTGCCAAGCTCTTTATTTCCTAGTCATTATAACCTGCAAACATTCAGAACCAATGTACATTGGTACCTTTCTTTCTTACATCCCTAATATTCCATCGCCCGCGCTGTATGCAACCATTTTATAGTTGCTAATAAATCCTTGAGCACGCGCCAATAACAAGGTAATTTTACCATACATGTTACAAGAGCTGCGTATCTAGGACGGCGCCAAAATCAATAGATAGTCATTTTAAACTACTCGTAGTATGTGGGCGGAGCATGTTCTTAGAAAATCCAAGTCCTAGTCATGAGTTGCATGTAAAATAATCTTTGCCTTCTACTTTATTTATTCCCAATTTTGTGATTGTCGAATTGGCGGGTTTTATATGTCGATAGCAATAAATTTAAATTATGTTTCTTTACTACGACTGCGAACTCAAATTCTGGTAAGAAAATATAATTGCAAAACTATTTATTTTCCTCTCCAGAAGATTAGATGTAACCACGAAACCCTAAAGGTAACAATGGATAAATTCAAATTTAATCATTTATTTCGTGTTTATTTTCTTTCATAAAAATAGATAAAACAAAAGTAAACGACAATGGGAGAACGATTGTTAGTCTTAAAGAACTATGTTCTAAAAACTCTTAGAACAACAGAGGAAAAGTGGAATATAATGATTGCCACGGATTCATACAAGGTAACGTATTTGAAAACGAATAACTAAATTTCGAAACAACGACTTATTTGTTTTACTTATACTTTAACTATTCTTTTACGAACTCACGTGGCAGGTCTCAACAAACTCTTGTATGTATTTGTGTCGTGTAACTCTTCGAATCTAATCCAATCATCCAATTTTAGCTGTCATTGATACAGCAGGAGTAGTAATGCAACGTTAATACCGCAGAGAATGTTGACTTTAACTCTTGCAACGGGCGAAAAGAGCATTTTTTTTGCATCTAACGCAGCGGATGTTAGTCTTCAAGTCGTCCATCGTGTCTGTTATATCGGCTTAGATAGCGACTTCGCATATCTCCACAGATAAAAGTTTATAGGTACAATTAGATCGCTCGAGCTTGGATTCCAATTCACACGGTCCATTACACGAAGTGGATTTTCTTAACTCTTAGTGCGTCAACACTCAATAATAAATAAGCCTCAGCGCTGGAGTATTTTATGAACATACGTACGACCCATATGATTGAGAGTTTTCTTATAATCTCTTGGTCAACCTGCACCTGTCAATATCCACACTTCAAAGATTGAAAACCATTTAACATGAATGGAAGCATTAACCAACTAGTTAACTGGTTTTTAGCGAGAAAGAGTGTCCAGCAGAAATTTTTTAAGTTAAATAATAAATACAAAAAAAAAACTCCAGCATTGCTTTCATACGTAATTTATATTTAACAAACAATATCATATAAATGCCGTCCATTCCTCTCAACACACTCGTGCAAAACGAACTCTTAACCTTGTGAACACGCTAGAACAAAGCGTTGGTTCAACGGCAGCAAGCAGCAACTTCATGGCGGATATTTTGTAATAGGCCCTGAATTGTTTCATGATTGTTGCTATAAACACTTGATCCAAGGTATCCCCAATAAAAGAAATCACATGGTTATAAGATCCGGTAACCGAGATGCCGAGTCTTCGTACTTGCTAGTTGATTTATTGGAAAAACTTCCCCTCAGCTTCTCAATAAAACTCTAGCTCTGTGAGGAGTGTTACTGAAATTGTTGTTCTGTTCGTCAACAGTGTCTGTCTTTTGCTGATTAACAAAATAAAGGCCAATAATACCTCAAGCAAAAACTGCACAAAGCAAACGATTTTAATATCGTTTCCCAAAGTTTCGGTACACTGGGATCTCGTGTTCTGCTTATTAACACAACCATCGATATGAAAATCTGCTTCGTCAGCAAACAAAATGTGTCCAAACGTTCGTGATGTTCGAATACGTTCCAGCACTGTCCTCTTTTCTAGTACAGGCCCCAATCGTTTTTTATGAACTTACACCTATTGCGCATGATTTCGCGTTGAACTTGAGTCATGTGCCCATGAGATGATCCAAAACGATTTTCGTTAACCATTGTTCCTTCATGTCTTAACTTTTTAACCCACGACCAGATAAGTTGCGTGCTTGGCCTATCATTAACTCTTCAACGCGTGACATCCACGAACGAACGTATCACCGCTTCCTTATCCTGTCACCTTACGAACAATTGCAGTTTAAACTTCAAACATTTTGGCCTGAAATTATTTTTTGGAATAAATCCAAAACGAGTAGTGTTGTGTGAGAAGTGGCACCGTCTTTTAAAAACCACATGTCTAACACGTCCATATCATCGATTTGAGGCGGTTGTGACTATTCTTTTAAGGGCACAACCAATGTAAGTGAGGTTGAGTCTTCGGATAGAATACGCTTTTTCAAAAATTACACAATTTTTTAAGTTCTATGTGTGAGTTTCCGCTTCAAGATAGTTATAACCACCGGAATATACTCTTGCCATTTCTCACAAAAACAGGTCGTAGAGTGAATCTGAACCTCTGGATTAAGGATTAAGAGTCTGATTTACTAAACCTCTACTGTTGCGAAGCAGCGCTAAACGTGATCAGTGATTGGTGCACCAGAAATGGGCTTTCAGTCAAACTACAAGAATTAGGGTTGTCCTCTTTACGAGAAGAACGAAGCTGTCGCATCACCATCCATCGTATCAAAGTTTGGTGGTATGAGCTCTCATGAAATACGTCACTGACTCAAAAAAGCAGATTGTCTGTCTTGGATGCATAGGGGCTTTACCTAGCACGCCTGGTTCCACTTTATGTGCATTGGTAAGTCTCCCTCCTCTTGATATTCATATCATGGGCAGCACTTTCAAAGCTATCTTTCGTTTAGAAAAAAGTGGTTTGTGCAGCATCTACTGGGACTTTGCTGACCTTGAACGCCGGCTATCCTTTAATTTTTTTCGAATGGACGTGCTATCTGACGACATATTAGCAGGAGTTCTTCTACAGAAAAAATACAAAATTAATTTGCAGTCGTGTCTTCATTGTCGACTAACGTAAGATTTCTCTCCTCTTAAGGAAAACTTAAGTCTCTCTCCAAGCGAGGATATACGCAATCCTGATTCCATCCTTCTTCTAGGTTCTGCCGAACCTTCTCACGACTTTTAATCTAGTTCGAGAATGACAGACATCTCTGAATGCAGTCGAAGACTGAATTCACTGTATCTTGGCTGAGTCCCAGGTCACAATAAGATCACGGTAGAGTTTTTCAGCACCCGAACCTACGTTAGGTCTGCCTGCGTGCTCTGTGAAGGGGTCGATTGCCAATTTGACTTCATATGAGCACAACTGTAGGTGGCATGACTACCCATGTTGCAGACAGATCAAACGAATGCTTTCCGACATTCAGCGACCTTTTGATGCCCTCTGTTGGTAAGGGATAGCAGGTTCCGTACTGGCACCGCACTCAAATGTACTTGGCATTTAGGAATACAGTATCCTGCGACGCTTGCTGTGGAAGAGATGAGTATACTGCGGAGCATTACCTCTTTGTTTTCCGACTTACGCTCACTCGGCTTTGATGTGGTGGGTGCTGGTACTATTGACACTTTTTCAATCAACCGCTTACTTATAATTTTCCGAAGGACTGAAATATTCCTTTAAAATGAACCGTCAAGGAATAAAATGGACTAATTCTCTGTCTGATTGCCCTGAACCGAAAAAAAAACCGTTCCTGGTGTTCACCAGGCCGCATATTTTGCTACTGAGAGCTGCTTATATTTGAATGCGTATTTGCAGACTTAGCCAAAATATCTTGAATTTTCGGCTTGTGAGCAAATGCTAAACAAAATACCTCGGGTACCACCTAAGAATATTAGTGCAGCAATTTTATTTTACGTTTTAATGATATTGATCTCATTCTATTTTTTTAATTAAAGATTGAAATCTTGAAATTTTTAAACGACCCGCATGAGGAAAAATTATTGTTCTCGTTAAACCCCAGTATGTTGCCTATACCTGGTTGCAAATTCTCAAAGAATCCAAGCAGTAAAATAACTTTTTTTATTCGAAGAAACTTACCATCTTTACTAACTCCAGAAAATATATTAACTGTATGTCCTTATTGATCTTGTATCCTTTGTTTTTTAAACATTTATTGAAAATTCATTTTTATTTTTATAAAAGGTTTTACTTCACGGTACTCTTCTCAATACTGAATGGACTTATTTATCTAAGTTACTAGAGAACGTGAATTTACCCTTACTTCAAAATAAAGGTAATCAAATTGGTTGGACTCCACCAATAGCTGATTATATAGCAATTGAATTTCAAAACCTCCAAAACTGCATAACGCAAAGGATTGGAAAGTTAAACAATCGAACAATTTTATTCCTGCCAACACTTCTTGATAATATTTTGGATATTGCGGACCATGTAATAAAAGGGTGAGCTTATTAATTTAATAAATGTAGCCATAACGATTGGGGTACTTTCATCTAACCATGTTCTACAGGGGATTTGGTCTGCGCTCTTAACCAGGCTATTTGGTTGTCAAGTCTTCCTTCTCCTAAATTCCTATTAACCTTAAGTTTAAAAATCCAGATCTGCTTTTGGTAGGGTGGGCGATGCTATCGGCGTTATATAGTGCATTCTGACGTGCAGCACAAAGTTTTCCATCTTCGCCACAGAAGTAGGTTTGTAAATTTATAGGTACATGCTTCTGAGTGATATTTTTTCCTTGGAAGCGCTAAGCGTGAGCATAGCGCTTCGTTACGCCATTAAGCGGCCTACAATCTTTCCTACTAAATGCTGATAAGCAGTTGACCCCTAGAGGACGTCGCGAAGTATTCCTTTGGTCTACTGGTATCCTGAAGAGTCATGTTGTCTGCATACGTCCAGCTGTCATTTAATCCCCTCACCGCGAATAAAAGCTATTCTTCAAAATATAATTCATTGTCATCAAGATCGCGTATATCTACTAGTGTAGTTTTTCTATAAAATAGCAAAATCGAAAGTTGTCAAATTGACACAAGCGACGCATAGTTTTAAGATCCATCCAAGAAAACCTGACTTGATTCTCTTTCAAGCTCCGATTCTGACTGAAACCATAACTGTGTAGGAGGAAAGTCGATTTTGTATTTCCGCAGCAACAGGAGTTCCGGTATTATTTAATAAAGATGCGTATTCCTAAGACACAGGTCAAACAAATAGTTGCAGCGCAGGATCATTAAAACTTTAGACCGTATCGTATCAAAGCTTAATTCATTCCTTATGCAAAATATCTTTGAAATTACACCCCATGATATTAATGTCAAAAATAAGGATATGCAGTGATAGAAGCAGGAGTTGTTTCATCAGACAATCGACACATAAGATAGGTGTCTTATCAAAGCCGTGTGAATCTAAAGAACTATACTCGGCTTATGTATTGCCAAAAGCTTCTGTACACTGTCTGAAAGCAAATAGCAGGAGGTTGAAGACGTGGCATATTTTGTCCAACAAGTATGACGACAAGCAGATTCTTCACTTGCAGGAGAACCTTTTAGTGAAGGTTTTAATAAATAGATAAGCTACATTGGCCACCTTTCTCCTTCTTGTAAAGCGAACAATCTAAATTTCTCAATGGTTGACTAAGAAACTAATCGTTGATTACCTCTATTTTTGCCTACGCTTTTAAACAAAGACAGTACTTTTGACGGAACTTTTAGGAGCAACTAAGTGCCATCTCAGCCTTGTATGTAATCTTAGCCTAATTTGCAAGTTCAAATTCAAACTACTATTTATTTTAGAAAGCACTAAGAAGTGCTAAGGCCTTCAACCTCAGCCCAGCAGATGGGAGATGAGTAGAAAGCGGAAATTGTTGCTTCCCATCTGGAAGAGACGTTCGGTGGTCAACCACAATATCAGTGACTCGAAAAGTGCGCCAGATCATCACACATTGACAAATGTAACGCCAACGGAACTTATCACTCAAATAAAGACACGAGTATTAAAACCAAAGAACGCACCCGGTTACGACATAATAACCAAAGAAGTCCTAAAAATTCTGCCTAAAAAAGCATTTACTTTGTTTCTTTATATTATTAACGTCGCACAGATGTTAGAATACGTTTCGAGTCAATGGAAAGTTGCTGAAGTATAATGGTCCTAAAACCAGAAAAAACCCCGAATGACAAGAAGTCTTTTAGGCCGATTTCAACTCTCCCAATTCTATTGAAGAACTTTAAGAGTTTAATCCTAAAACATACTATATACCAATTTTTGACGGAAAAAATCCTATCCTTAATCATCAGTGTGTTCAGGGGTAAGCATTCATCTATAAAAGGGTTGCATAGATTCACTAACGTAATTGAGAAATCTGTGGATTTGATAAGGTTTGACATGAAGGCATTAATTTAAAATTACGAAAGGTATTGAGACCGAAATTTCATAATGTACTGACAAAGTATCTTCAGCATGTTATAGACATGAATAAAATTTTCCAGACCCGAACACGAACTATCGTAATTTAAAGAGATTTTAGCTGGAGTACCGCAGGTGAGTGTCCTCGGCCCACTTTTGTATATCTGTAACATAAGACAAGGAGAGAAAGCCGTTCTAGCTACATTTGCCGACGAAACTTCTTCACACATAGTAGGTAAAATGAATGAAGATAAAGCTGTGAAACTCCGAAGTGCTCTCGATAATGCATACTATATGAATGGACAAAGGCCTGGCAAATAACCCTCAATAAGACCAAATCTGTTCATGTAAGTTTTGCATACAGAAAACCGAGTCGACTGCATATTCGTATAAACTCGGTCTGTAATCCATTTGAAAACGAGGCTAGTCTTTGCAATTTTATTGTGATGACATACACGCTTCAAAAACGTTACCAAATTTTAGAAATCTGGTTGTGCACCAAACTTATACATCGTTTGCATCATATTACACCTGGCATAAACGACCGTTTGAGTCTGCTATTTTGTATTGTTGACAATTTCCTTTGGAAGATGCAGTAAGGCGGACAAGAGTCCGTATTTAAAGGAATATTGAATCCGTTCAGGAGAAGATCTCGATTTATCGTGTTGACATCGTTCGCGTGTTAAATTTTCCACAAAGGTCTTGGTTTGAAGACTTACAAGATCCAGCTCGTGCGAGAATTGAAGCCCAAAGACCATCTTTTGCACCAAAATGTTAGTTGATTGTACCAAAATCAACTTGCATTGCATTTTTGTCGCAAAATTGTGCTCAGCAATGAGGCTCATTTTTGGCTCAATGTGTATGCCAGTAAGCAAAATTATCAAATTTGGAACAAAAATAATCTGCATGGGCTTATCAAAATGCAGTAACATCCCGAAAAATTACAATTTGGTGCGGTCTGTGGGCTGGAGCTAATCAGTATGTTTCGGTCATGGGTACTCGCTATAGAGCCATAATTAATGACTTTATTGTCCACCGAATGAATGGCATGAATATGGCAGACATGTGGTTCCTGCAGGATGGCACTATGTTCCATAGTCTTAACTATTCTTATTAAAGGAAAAATTCGACGAACGTATAATTTCGCGTAACGGACCTTTAAATTGGCCTCCAAGACCTTGTCGACTCATTGGAACCCAACATTATTCATATTACTGAGAACATACGGCCACAAATTATTGAAAAAGTGGTCAAAAACTAAATGAAATTCCATGTGTTCAAAATCAAAATTGGATACTGCTAAAGCCTGTAAGAACCTATGGTATATAATCCATTGAGTCGTCTACAAAAGACCAAACCTTTGGACCTCGCGCGATTACATAAAACTGTTTTAAGAAGCGGAACATGCAGAAACATTCATTCGAAAGTCACCTGCCAACCAAGCCGAAACTAAGTTGCTGTAACATAAACATAACACTGATTAGCAAAACTTAATCTCTGTCGTTTCAAATTGCCGCATGAATTTTTTTGATGTTTTTTTTATTTTTCGAATTATATTGTGTAGTGACAGTTAAAGACTCGTTTTAAAAATGTTGATCACCCATCGATTTTATTTGTTAAGGAAACATTATTTTTAAAGCAAAGATCGCTGTTCTTGACATGAATATGAATATGAAAAATGTACCTTAGAAACTTCTGATCTATGATTTTTTGGAATATTTAGCTATCGGTTAATCCCTCTTGGTCGTCCAGCTGAAGTCGGTTCATATTCTTAGGCTTCAACCTCCTGATAACGTATTTCAATCATTAAAATGCCATGGAAGAACCTTTCTCCGTTTTCATCGCTTTTACAGTACCCAGATGTGAGCCCAAAAAGTGAATTTTTAAGAAGATGTAGCAATTCATTCAATGCTCTATATGGCAATTAAAGTTCCCTTACCCACGCTTTACTGCTGTCACTCTTATGGTTCCCCGTAAAAATTTACAACTATGTGCTTGAGTCATTAAGCCCGTTTCAAGCATCTGTGCTGATTTTTCCAAGACATTCAAGTTCTCTTTAAATTTTTTGAGAAAATCTAACCGCGAACCAAGTCTATTCGAAAGTGGCTTAACGGGAACTTCTTCAAACTCAGACTCATCTCCGTCATAAAATTGGCTTGAAGTGTGGAAATGAAGTGTCAATCTCAAATGATGCAGATGGAAATGGTTTCAGTAAATTGTCACAATTGTCACAACTGGTCTTATTGCTGAAGGTAAATATGGTAAGGGTATTTAACTGTGTCTTTCGCCTTTGGAACTATGCCTTTTATAGGAGTAAGTAAGACAAAAAATAGCACTAAGCCAAGTCCAAATCATTGGTTTCACAACAAATATGTGGAGCTTAGGCGTTCTGTTTGTGAGCCACCAAAAAACTAAAATACTCACAATTAAACTTTAGATTTTTTTTTTTAATTTCGCCTTTGTTTTTGAAGTCATTTCACAACAAATCTACGAGTAATAAAAAGACTTACGTTTGTTAACATACCCTCTACCTACAAGAGTTCTTGTGGCAAGACTTGTGTTGATCAGAGAAATCACTACTATGAGCACGCGCTTGCTATCCTCATAAGATTTTTACCAACTTTCATTAAGGAAGATTCTTAAAATAATAATTTTCCAAATATTTCTTGCATGTATTTCAAACTATTACTTAAAATATTTTCTTAAATTTCTTGTAACAGAAATAATACTAAAGTCAGCAGTCTAATTAGACATTCGTTGGATGATATAGTTGCCAAATGGATTGATTCTATAGACCAAAGTACAGGACTATCCGCTGAAAAGTATATTTTTAAAAAAGAAGAAAATCCACTGCCCAAAACCTTGATACATTTTTGGGAAGAGCGTCTTGAATGTCTGGAATATTTGATCAACCAGATGGGCGATGTTCGGGTCAAAACAGTTGGGTATATTCTTGAAAGTATGAATTTGTCAGCATTACACGAACATATGATTTGCGAGACGATGGCAGCCTTTATTGAAGCTCGCGACATAAACCTGTATCTATCCCCTCTGGTATGTTATATGTACATGTTTACAATTCAGATATATAATATAAAACTTTGATTGTCTTAAGGACCACAACGTAGCTCATTTCGAAAACAATGATTCTATTAAAACCGAAGACAGCCTAAGACCATTACTTCTCACGGTCGAACTGATTTGGAATAATTCAAAATTTTGTAGCTCTGCTTGTAATATGTCATTAATATTTATCACTTTACACAATATGTTAATAAACTGCGCATATTTGACAATCGAACCGGAAAAATTCTTTCATGGGAGTCTTTCTGAATCGTTTGAAAAGTTGAATTCAGTAATCAAATATTTAAACACCTATAAGTGAGCAAGTTTAAAAAAAAATTTCCACATTTACTATGTAATTTTTAAAATATCTGCAGAAATATTTATGAAAAACTGAAATTCGAAAAGAAATTCATTTCCCAAGATAGAGCTTGGAACCATGAAAATATTTTTCTAAGATTTGACGCATTTTTGGAGCGTCTTTATGATGTGAAACAAATATGCACAACCAGACTTAATTTTAGTAAATTAGAAATAATCATCACCGGAGAGCTTAAAAGCAAGCCCCTCAACAACAGTTTTCAACTTATTTTCCAAGAGTATCAAAATTCCTATCGGGAGTGGGAATCTATAAAGTTTAATGCATTCGACCCGGATCCAAAGAAAACTGATTTCAAGAATAAGAAAAAACAATTTGATGAAATTGTGGAAAGTTTAAAAAGAAGACTTGTAATTCCTTACGATTGTTTGTTGAAAGCATTTAACGCGAAACTTAAGAGTGTGACTTACAGTTTTTTAAATTTTAAAAATACCTTCGAAACCAAGGGAGTCGAGGTTAATATTTTTTAATTTACCTACAACACATAGTATTGGGTATACAACTTAATTCGTGGGGGTTTTTTTTTCAAAATTTGAACGTTTATTTAAGAAAAACATATACAATAGAATTATTCAAAGTATTGCCCATCTGAAGCTATGACTTTTTCCCATCTTTATGGCAATTTGTGGATCCCATCCCAAAAGAACTGCGCCGGCTTCGCAGCCAAGAATGAATCAAACCAATTTTCGATATTCTGCTCTGATGTGAACCGTATTTCAGTGAGGGCGTTCTGCATCAACCGGAGCAAATGGTAGTCAGAAGGGGCAAGGTCTGGGCTATAAGGCGGGTAGGGTAAGACTTCCCCTCCACTGTTTTCCAAATAGTTCTTAACCGGAATAGCAACGTGCGGCCAAGCGTTGTAATTATGGAAAATTATTGCCTCGTGTCTGGTCGCATATTCCGGGAGTTTTTCGGCTACTGCTCTCTTCAAATGGATTAATTGTGTTCGGTAGCGTTGTCCATTGATGGTTTCACCCAGTTTTAGCAACTCATAATTCAGCACACCCATCTGATCCCACCAAATACAGAGCATTACCTTCGCGCCATGGATATTTGGCTTTGCTGTTGATTTGGCTGATTGGCCGAGTTTCACATATGATTTTTTTGCACTTGGGGTTGTCGTAATGGATCCATTTTTCATTACCAGTAACAATCCGATGCAAAAATGACTTCCTTTTGTGGCATTCCAGCAGCATTTCCGACATGCAAAACCGCCTTTCGACGTCTCTTGGCTTGAGTTCATGTGGAACCCAATTTCCTTGCTTTTGAATATATCCAGCTGCTTTTAAACGTTTTGAAATGGCTGCTTGAGTGACACCCAAAGTTTCTGCGAGCTCTTCTTGTGTTTGGCAACAATATTCATAGAGTAATGCTTCCAATTCTTCATCTTCAAACTTTTTTGGCTGCCCAGGACGTTCATCGTCTTTCAAGCCAAAATCGTGCAAACCACTTTTGGCACGTTCGCTCAGCTATCGCATGTTCACCATAAACTTCCACCAAAATACGATGACTTTCGGCAGCAGTTTTCTTCATATTAAAGTAATGAGTAGGAACTCCCCGCAAAAACACTTTTTCAGGCACAAAGTTCGACATATTTGAGTAAAAAAAACAAATATTGTTGTTTACGCTTCAAATGAATGACATATACTGAAATGACGTACAATGATAGTAGCTTTCCAACGCATGTTCCAATGGAATAATACAAGTTACGCCATCTCTTAGCAAACCGCACGAATTAAGTTATAGACCCAATATATTTTTTTTTTTTAATTTTAAATTTTTCTTTAAGGCATTTTCAATCGTGAAATATTTTCCACAATTATCTGGTGCAATTATGTGGCTAGACAAATTAAAACATCGAATTATATCGATGTATGATGAATTTATATTTTACGATATGCAGTAAGAAATTGTTTGTATTGAAAATATTTCCAATACACTTTCTCTCTGTCTTTTAATAAGATTATACGGAAATGATTCGTTCACTAAAATACTACTGGAGTATAGAACTTTACTAGAAAATATACAAAATTTAAGGACAACAATTCTAAAACAATGGCAAACAAGTGCCTTAAGCCACATACAAAGGAAAGCTAGCTTGAACATATTGGGTCGAAAGCAGGACTTGCAAATAAATGATAATTTGAATTTATTTGTTAATTTTGACAACAAGGTTGTAAAGTTGACACTTAAAATTAGTTAGAAAATTCTTCTTAAATTCATTGCAGCTTCAAACTGAGTTAAAAAATGCCAAAAGTATTTTTGCCTTTGATGGCACAGTACATAGTCAATTGCTTAAATTTTTAAACATGAATGATGACTTCTGGGTAAGTGTGACAAGTAAAACATTTGTGATTTTTGTTCTGATTTTCTATCTTAAAATGCACAGACTGCTCGCGTCAAATTGATGCGAATCGTAGAGTGGTACAATAATATCCAAGAAAATTTAAACTACTACGAGACAGACTCATTTCAAGAGGAATGGCAAGAAATCCTTAATATGTTGTCCGTTTTACTGGAAACCGAATTTTGGACAACATTCCGTAATTTTATATAATTTTAATTATTTTACTAATCTTTTCTATATATAACGTTGTTTCCTTAGGTTTTGAGAATATCGACAAATGTTACTATGCACTGAGGGATCTAAACAAAAGACTGGAACACGTTTGATGCTTTAGGTCACTGATTAAAATTAATAAGACATACAAAACCACTTAATCTTTACTCAATACTCGTATCATTCTTTTGTTAGAGAATTGTTAACATTTTGCGAATAAGCGCTTATATTCAAATTTAATTATAATAAAATTAAACACAAAAAAATCTCTTTATTCACCCTTGTTAAACGGTACATAATAGTTTTATTTTTAGCGTAACGAAGTCTCAGTACTCAAGGTTTTATGCAAGTGTAATCGACTTACCTAACTCAAACGGCTGGCATGCGGCAGATAAACTCACATGACTGGATCAACGACGGTGTCAACGCTCAGGACAACTGATTTTTTTAAAATTGATTATAACAGATAATGACCCCATAAAATGAAATAAGGCCTTTCGAATATTCACATCCAGCGATACGTCTATTCAAATAACTGCCGAAGACCCTAGAGTGCTTTAAAGCAGATATCACCGCATCTAGGTAGTGTAATGGAATAAGCTCAACGAAGGTTATATATGAAGGGTTTTTCAATAGGAACATAACAATATTGAATTTTAATACAAACGTGCCCTTACATTTTTTGTATCATCAGTCAATGTCAAAACGTCAGTCAAAGGCCCTTATTGTGAGTGTCGTTTGTCGACAATTGTCGATTGATTTTGTATTTGGCCAAAGTTTATATTTATATCATGATGAAGCTTACGCACGAGCAAAATTAGAAAATAATTAAAAACTTCTACCGGAATTCTGAGTTGGTAGTCGTCACTTTCAGAGCGATTAATCCAATTTTCGGTCGTAATAATCGTCGCACCAGACAGGCTTTACGTGGATTAAGTGGATAAATTCGAGTCAACATATTTACTACTGAATATTCCTGTGCCAGTGAGACAACGCACTGGTCGAACTATCGAAAATGTCGCAGTCTTCAGTGCTTCAGCTCAAAGATCTTGGCCTACACGCTTACAAGATAAAATTAACTCAAGAACTGAAGCCTCTTGATCATTTAAAGCGCCGAAACTTCTCCGATTGGGCTCTGCAAAATGCTGAAGAAAATCCTGAACTTCATTGAAAAATTATGTTCAGCGATGAAGCTGATTTTTGGCTTAATGGCTTTGTTCATACTTAAAATATGCATTATTGGACAGCAACAAGGCCACGTGTTCTTCATTGCATCCACAAAAAGACACCTTGTGGCATGGATTTCATTACGGAGGTCTGATTGGACCC
Organism: Volucella inflata; assembly: GCA_928272305.1. Lineage (NCBI taxonomy): Eukaryota > Metazoa > Arthropoda > Insecta > Diptera > Syrphidae > Volucella > Volucella inflata. The sequence goes on along the minus strand of OV743718.1, from coordinate 24,402,916 downwards.
TATTTTTTCGTCTATTAAAATGATCGTCATGCTACGGTCAATGGAGTTTGATTTTGTCCCATGTTAGGAAACTATTTTTGGCCAAAATTTAATGGATTTGTTATCGATAATATGTGGTTCTACCAAGATAGTGCCACATGGTCCAACAATTCATTTATTAGAGAGAAAATTTGGTATTCGTGTAAGCTCGAAGAATGGTACGGCCAAAAGGCCCAAACTTTTTATGACACTACGTGGCTTATACCAATATGCCAACAAAGTTAGCGGAGATCAGGAACAGTATCGAATACGAAATTTTCAACAGTCTGGCCAATATTTGTCGAAAATTGACTCCAAAGAATCGATGCCTGCAAAAGTACTCTTGAAGATCTTATGAACGAGATCGAATTCAATATTTAAATTTAACATCTGTACTGCACCTGGAATAAATCAACTATTCTATGTTTAATTTAAATACAAAACCCTTTCTTTTTGTTGTAGGCGAAGGTTTAAGTCAAGAATATTTCAGGACACGATTTCACCCGATCATCAGGACGATGTGATGAGAAGTGCAAAACTAAAGATTTCCCTCCACTTAAGCGACATGAGGCAAATTTATCAATATTAGTATTTCAGTATAAAAAGAGTGATGGTCCCCTCTGAATAGCCTATCTGCTGAAGAACTTAAGGCATAAGAAAAAATATTGGTATAGAGCGTACACCTACTCAGTAAATGGCTTGCAAAGAAGAATACGAATATTTGTTTGTTGAATCCGGTAAAACACGAGCTTCTCAGGCGATGCCTAATATTGGAATATCATAGGTTTACTCATGTGGCAGGGGCTGTACTTCTACCCGGATCAAGAGTAAGTCACATTCTTAACTCAAGGTGTTGTGAAACTAACCTTCTATGTACGGAGCCAGAAGAAGAATCTCTGCTTCTGTCCCCATTATCTCAGAGATTTGAAATCCTCAATGGAGACTACGATTTGGTGTGATGTAAAGATGGCATCAGATAAGGAGAGGTTAATGACCAAGAGCACAGACGATATGCACTATTTCTGGCCGTGAAGGTAACAGATGCTGAGCGGCTATTACAAAAGATGCAGGTCCAGGGACAACTTGCCGCAGGAACCCAATAAAAAAGTTAAAGCCACACTCCATATCAAATAAAGTGCTGGTTATCGCAAGGAGGCCTAAGCAGTTACATTCTGTTCCTATGAGAATAAGCCCAAGACTTAAATTAAAGGAAATCAAGGTGGCTTTTGAGTCACGACACAAGTGAAAAAGAGAAAGCAGATGAGATAAAAAATCAGAAACCCTGTGAGTCGTCGGGCAAAATTTCTATGACTCTTTTTGACGTTTCTTCTCTCCTTGGTCATTATTTTCTATATCGCTTTATTTCTATTCGTTCCCTATGAGGTGCAGTTCGCAAAAAACACACAAGAAATTTTTTTATCAAAGGGGTCAAGGAAAATTTAAAAAGTTTGCTTAGAGAGCGGAACGTTTGTCTTTAAAGCGAAAGAAAAAATAAAAGAGAGCTGTCAAAAATATTCGTGACTCAAAAGTCACCGCGTAATAGTGGACTTAGTTTAAAGGCTTTTAAGATACAGCTCGAGCAAGAATTGAAGCTGAATGTCCATTGTTTGCGTCGAAATTTCGATGAATGAGCCTAAAATCAACTGGCGTTGGATCCATTGTTTCATCGGCGGATAATGTTTAGCGATTAGGCTCATTTTTGGCTCTATAGGTACATACGAGTATGTCAATAAGCAAAATTGTCACATTTGAAAGGAAGATAATCCACATGAGATTATCAAATCGCAGTTACATCCCGAAAAATGCACAGTTTGGTGCGGTATGTGGCTAGAGCTAATCAATGTGTTACTTCCAAGGGTATTCGCTTTAGGGCCATGAAGAATGATTTTTTCGTTTCCTGACTGGCTGGCATGAATGTTGAAAGATCTAGTTCCAGCAGCGCGGCGCTACATGACATACATCAAACGAACTAATCATTATCAACTTGTTGAAGGAAAATTCGATGAACGCATAATTACATATAATGAACTTGTTAATCTTGGGATTTGACCCGTCTTAATTGTTTTCTTTAAGTATACGTAAAGGCGCTGGTCTGCACTGAAAAATCAACAACAATTGATGCATTAGAAGCCAACATTATTAAGTACATAGATCCGTAAATGCTTGAAAAAGTGGTCAAAAACTTTGTCTCTCGGATAACATCTATCAAATCTAGCATCATGGGCCGAAATTGTATTTAAAAATTAATTGTAGAATGTATTATATTTATTGAACACAAATAAAAGATTATTCAATGAAATTTCGCGTGATTTTTACTGGGTTAAAATATAAAACACCCTTTACAAATTCCCTGCAACATACTTTCAATCATCTGTCTTTCAAAAGTGCTCCGTTACTATTTCTTGACCTGTAGAACGATTTCCAGGTTAGGTTAACATAGATAAGGTTTTACCCTTTTTTTTTTTATAAAGAGCTCCCAATGTCTCTTCTCAGCAATTTTGATTGATTTAAAATATGTGTGATTGTAAAAAAAGCAGCAAATACGAGTATAACAAAATTATTTTTAAATGATAAAATATGTATTTTCACCAAATAAATTCAATATTTACAATTATCAATTATTTACAAAAATAGCAATTATCTACAACTTCAAAAACAATCCATAGAATTGTTTACATCTCTTAGAAATTAAGACTTTTTCTCGCCTTTGACAGAGATCTCAGTGGATATGGGTTAGCCCGCTTTTTTCGTGCTCTCTTTTCAACAAAATGGGTTGAGTTTTGCGGGGTGGCCGTCAATTCTTCTACAAACAGTCTTTCGTATATCGCTGGCTCCCTCAAACACAGCCTGTCCAAAGCCAGTAATAGTTCATCTTTTGGTAAATTAAAGTCAATACAATTTTCTTCGTTCGTCATATTAATAGAGCACACTTTGCACCAGTTATAACTACTCTTACAGAATTATAAATACTAATATCTCCTTCACACAGATGTCGCCTATTTATACTCGTCAGTAACAAAAAAAATTGTAATTAGTACTGAGTAACACAGGTAATTGACCCAAAAAGGGGAAAAAAAAAGACTTTTTTGTAGGCGGAGCACAACGTCGAAAAATATTTTATTGCGCGATTCTGTTTATGACCTTATTTTTGTTAGAGTTGTACAAAATTTTGCGCATTAACATATTTGCACCAATTTCACTAAACTATCCGCTAATGATCGATTTCTTGGTATTTTTCTTAGACAGTAGTCAATATTCTCGTCTGTAATAAGTAACATGTGAAGTGAAGGTAATATAAAAATACAGTTTTTGAAAAAAAAAATTGGGATTCCCATTAAGAGCGCATTTTTAACTTTCTTGAATGTGTCATATTATTTTAATCCCCTTTTTAAATAGAATTACATTAGGAACAGATGCTTCTTCCGAATATTACTTCTTTATATCTTGGAATGCATAGATTCTATCAAGATAGAATTTTCAATAATTTCTTATGCTGTCGTCTTCACACTAAGCCCTTTTTCACGCAACATACGAGGTGTGATCAAAAAATAAGGTGACTTTCCATTTTTAAAAAAATTAATTTATTTAATCATCCAAATTTATTTTATCCCCTTCAAAATAATCCCCCTCTGATACAATGCACTTGTGCCAGCGCTTTTTCCAGTCGTCAAAGCACTTCTGAAACGCACTTTTTGGTATTGCCTTGAGCTCCTCCAGCGATGCAGCCTTGATCTCCTCAATCGTTGCAAATCTTCGTCCTTTCATGGGCATTTTCAACTTTGGAAAGAGAAAAAAGTCGCAGGGGGCCAAGTCTGGTGAATACGGTGGCTGAGGCATGATAGAAGTACTATTTTTAACATCTCTTGGGCAATGTTCATGCGATGCTGCTTTTGATCAAAATTAAGCAATTTTGGAACGAATTTCGATGACACACGTTTCATACCCAAAACATCCGTTAAAATTGATTGGCTTGAGCCAAACGATAAGCCAAGATCATCCGCTATTTCCCTAATCGTGATTCGACGATTTTTCAACACAATTTCTTTACCTTTTTTAACGTTTTCGTCTGTGTTTGACGTGCTAGGTCGTCCGGAGCGAGGTTCATCATTAACATTTTCTCTTGGAATAATTTATACCACTTATAAACATTTTTTTTGCTTAAAGTTGTCTGTCTGTATGCTACTGTCAACTTAATACCATTTTTTACGCAAAAATTAATACAAACTCTCTGCTCCATTACTTTTAACCACAAAAAATCGCCTAGTAAACAAAACACGTCCAACTTTTATGCCTCTCACATAAAAACAACAACTGCTACGAGTATATGGTTAAAACTATAAACATATGATAGTGACAAGTGAACCAACACAACAACAAAAAAATTTTGAGTTAGAGTGTACTGAGCGCGCGAAATTTAAAAAGTCACCTTATTTTTTGATCACACCTCGTACTCATATATATGCCATTGCTTTTTCCATTTATTAAAACAGTTTTTATTGGTTTATAACCGGGGTGGCCTTGGCTCTATCCGCGAATTTATTTTATGGTTTTATTCGAGTCAAGACGGAGTGATTACTTCAATTAATAAATGAAAAGAAGTTACACGGAGCCAGGAGAATATGGTAGTTGATCGATGGTATATGGCGTTTGGTTGGTTTTTGGCTTGAAATTCAGACTCAATTTTCGTTATTTTCGAATTATAGTCATGTAAAATCCAAAAACAAAACAAATTTTTTTCACAAATCTGACCGTTTCTGAGGGATTTTCTCCAAAAGCAATATTTTATTCACATTGATTAGTTTGCCAGACATAACTCGTGCTCGATAATGGAATCCCTTAAAGTTCTCCACTATTAGTTATATTATGTACTAGGAGTTTATGTTAACAACTTTTACGCCTTAGCTTCAGGAGATCCCGTCCATGTTAAACTACTTTTAGAAGAAGAAATTTTTTAATTCTGACAATAATGTCAGCATTGAGATCAAACGAAAAATAACTCTTGCCAATTTCTGCTACTTTAAGCTAAGAAAGCAATCGACTAACTAAGCCCTCTCTCGAACAACAAAAGTGATCCTAAATAAGACCATAATAATCCCACTCCTACTTTATGACACAGATTGGTGGATATTACCAAAAATTAATGAGAGTGCTCTTGGCTGCTTTGAAGGGAAAATTCTTCGAAAGATTTTCGGTCCCATCTGCATTGACGGTGAGTAGAGGATGTGCGGATTAACACCAATGCTCCGGTCCCAGAAGTTTTTGAATTCTAACGGTAGAGTCAAGTTGAGCTAGGCGTATGTATTAGCGTAAAGTTTGAATGTGTCTTATTCACTGTGATCGGATCGTTTTTTTTAGTGCCGGCAGGGAAATGCTCTCATATTAATAAATGAAATGCTTGTATACGTAAAGTATACAGATTTATTTCAGCTGTGCATTCAACTCAGCAGTTTATATGGAAACAACGCTCAGTAATTTTCGTCAAAATGAATTAACATAAAATTAACTCTAAAGTGAGAACCCAAATCAACATTCACCTACAGATGCACGCATATGCAAAGGTATGATGAGTCAGAAAATTCCGACACAACACATAATAGACTCAGAGTCGATCAGTTAAACTTTTATTCACTTTTGGAAATTTTGTTATTTTCATTTTATTCATTCTCCAAGCACCTACAACGAGAGATTTATAATTTGAAGAAAATTATTTGACAGATAGCTTTGAAACAAAAGTATTATGATTATCAGTTCAAAGAAAATAATTATAAAATAACTTTATGTTTCCCAATGTTATTTATGATTTAGCATAATACCACGTTTCCACCAAGCGCTAAATCGAGATTTACCAAAATATTTCACTACCGTCCTCTGTCATACAAAAGTCTACCTCATTAAACCAAGTTTTATTATAAAACTTCAAGATAGGTAATCTCTTTCGGACACAAGAGTTGTGAAATCAAACTTATGCTACTTCGAAAAGAGTAAAGTTATTGTGAAATCAAACGCGCACCTTTTACAGAAACACCATCAAAGTAGAAGCCATCAAAAATTCAAAACAATCAGTTGCCACTGTCAGATATATTTGTTTATATTTCTATGAATGCGGGGTTGAGTATGAAGCAAGCTTTAAGGTTTTATGTTTATGTCGAATAGATATCGAAATTTTTATGACACAAATGTGTTTAAACTTATCTTAATATTTTGTAATAGCATTTCATATTTTTCTAGCGCTAAGATCTTTGTGTTTTTTTTTTTGAATGTGTATTCGAGCTGTCCGCTTGATAAATGTTCTTTTGAAGTTTGCAGCCATTGAATGTTAATGGGATTATGATTTTTAAAGTTATTCGAAGTCAGGCCTTTAATCGACAGCATTTGTCCTTTTTCTTCGGTGGAAACACTTTACTAATCTCGATTCGTAAATGGTAGTTAAAAATTTGATAGAAGCGTACTACTAATTCAACTCGGCAGCAAGGAAACATAGTAATAAGTCAAAAAAATATGCGAACGAACCTAATATGAACAAACCCTTATAGTGTTTCAGTTGCATGTGCATCCACCTTAAAGGAACGTCGGTGGCAAACGTCAAATGTCATCATTTAGGTGAAGAACTTTTGTTCTTCCACTCATAAACAAATTTCAATATCCTGTGGAAAATTGAAAGAAATGGAAGAAGGTGCCCTTCAAATCGAGGAAAATTCAACATCACAAGAACCGCAGCAAGATGAACTACAACCTTCACCTGAATTTCTCCAAAGAAAACTCTACTTTCTTGTAGATCAATTGAAGCAAATGCACTCGGCCTTGCCTGAGTAAGTACTATTTGTCATGTTTACCTTTTTGTTTTTTTCAATTTTTGTAATCCTTGACTTTTTTTTGTAGACAGTTTCAAATTCGAATATCTTACGAGCTACTAACAGAACTAGCTAATTCACTGCTCAATGATACGATATTTGAAATAGTCAAAGGGCTTATGGACATCCAACATGTAACCGAGAAACACTTGGAACATCTTCGAAACCAATCGGAGAACAAATATCAAATTGAAGTCCAAGAATGGGCAGCAAAAATATCCGATCCAGAAGAACTAGAGCATATCTTAGCATTAATGAAAATAAAACATACAAAGAATTTAAGAGAGACTGATATGAAATTGATTGCGCATTTGGATCAGAAGGTTTGATACTAAAATCTCCGGGGAAGTTCCTTGAAAGTGATGGTTTTTGTTTTTTTTTTTTCAATTTTAGGTGAAAGATCAGCAGTCGACTTTGGAGAAAGCCGGTGTTGCTGGATTTTATGTGACAGATAATCCGAGAGAAATAAAAATTCAAATGTTTCTTCTTGATTTCATTCTGAGACTAAGTCGGGTGAAGTTTGAACCTAAATAGGGTCCCTTTGCATAGCTACATTAAAACATTTAAATTTCAATTGGTAAGTTTTATTTATTATTTTAATATGTGGGAGTAATAAACTTTAGTCAATTTTATATCGATTTTTGTAGTTTTGTTTATTCCACGAATGAGTTCTGTTTGAAATACCCGAAGATGATTAGTTCAGTTTGGTTGCTCGTTAAATTCATGTGTTCGTTGTATTACCCTGGACCACAATGTCTTTGGAATTTTAGTTTTTTAATTGTTAATTGGAGCTATGATACGGCTTCAGTGTCGATTCAATGTCTTTTTGGGGAATTTTTCAAGGTTTCCTTCAGAACTTTGAGCGATAGTTTGTTTACTTCTTGACGGATGTTATCCTTAAGAGGTGCCAAGTTAGTGGCTTGTTTACATAAATCCGTGACTTTAAATAATCCCATAATAGCAAGTCTGGGGCGGACCAGTGCAAGTCGCCACGTCGCGATATCGGATGACTGGGAAACGCCTGCTTTAGAATGTCATTTGTGGGTCGCGCAGTTGAGGAATAAAAAACTCATTGATCATGACTCTGTAGCACTCACTGTCTATAGTGACCATTTGGTCCGCGCCGCTCTACAAAAAATGATCCAATGAATCTTTCAGCGCACGCAGCGCACCATGCAGTGACTTTTAGTGGATGTAATGGCTCTTTGTGCATTCCTCACCGGTTTTCAGGGGCTCGTCACTTAAGATTATGTTTAAGGAAAAATCGTCCATTTCGTTGTATACATTCAGGAGGGCTTAAACGTAAGTAAGACACGATTCACAGTCAAAACCTATCAGCACCTTGTTAGGAAACATCTTAAAGTCTTTCACCAAAATGCGCTGCAGAGACGTGCGTGGAAAGACCAAATACGTAACACGTCGTCTGGTCAATGTCGACGGAGCCTCTACGACTTCCTTCTCGGCTGAAGGAAAGGTACGACGTCTTCCAAGGGTTGCTTGGTCTCATGTTGTTCCATTCTCTATCCTAGGCCGCTAGGACAAAGTTGAGACCTCAAAGAGAAGGGGAATTAATACGAATTGGTTATACGTGTGCTTTGGTTTGATTGGTCTATTTCTAATATTTCTTTCGAGAAGTAAGTAAGTTACCAAGTTAGCTGCGGGCTTTGTTCGATCTCAGCCTCAATGTCGTTGTCAGAATCGAAAGTGGCTCCTATATGGTCGAACAGATTGACATTTTGCCACAACGTCTGTGTCGAATATCGTTTTTGTTGATATCATGATTCGGTATATGCTAATTAACACGTCTTCGTTGCGTTCGAATCACTCAAGAACGCGTTAATGATATGTCGAAGTGTTTTCCCAACATCGACGTTTCATTTTGTTAAAAATCATAGCTTGCTTCATTGCCTTGTTCTAAATAGCGAAGGTAACTTCATTACGACACGATCATATGGCACGTCTCTTTCAATGCAATCATACTCGGTCTAAACATAAATTTAAATATTGTGTATATCGATCGGAAATTCATAGTGATTTATGTCGAACTTTTCTTTTCGTAACAAAAGCGCAAAGATCTCGTGACAAAGTTGACTAGACTTGTACTTTTGTAATTTCACGACTAAATCGCTGTGCAACTTGAATGGTTCATTCTGTCTGGCAGTGGAGTTTCGAACATCGTTGACTGCATAAATGGTACATAGCATCTGCACTGGCTACGTTTCTACTAATATGTTCACCTATTCATCCCTGCAGGTTACAGCTCGAGTTTTATAGCCTTGTGACTTCGAACCCCAACTTCTTATTTCTTCCTTTCTTTGTCCGCTCAAGAAGGCGACAGTCATCCTATCTCTTATGGTCGCAGATCTTGGTTCTACATCGTATGTTTTGAGACAGAATCTATAGTTTTTTAAAAGAGACCCCATTACTTGATATTGATATCTTAATTTCTTTGAAGAAATTACCTGATATTCGATCGGTGATTTGGCGATCAGAATGGACATTAAACAGAAATGCCACAATTATATGCATTTTTTATTGTACCTCCTCGCTATATCCACTGGGTACTGATCTCGCCCAACCAAAAGTGACCAAGTGACCAAACACTGTAAGAAATGACTAAGCCTCAGAAGGAGGACTGCATTCTGAGGTTACTAAGAAGTTAAGGATTCATCAAGCTGCAAAAATAGAAAATATGGGTGCATAAACAGAAGTTGAGTCAATGGCAGCTCTCATACCCACGTAGTGAATGACTGATTCCGGAATATTCAGACTCCTTAGGTCCAATGACCCATAAAAGGGCCACCATGTGGGGGGTTTTCCATGAACTAAGTATCGGATCACAAAAATACTAAAAACAAGACACGATCACGATCCTGCAAAAAGAAAATGTTCGAATCGTAAACTGATCACGTCCAGCCGAACAACTAGCGTATGCCCTCCACTGCTATCAAAACAGATATCACCGTCAATCGGGAAGCACAGTGGAATGGGTCAGACAAGAAAAGGGTGACAACTTATTAAATACATGCGGCGTTTCTACATTGAAAATAATCAGCTTTTAGTTGTGCCTTTGTGTCCGAAGGCAAAAGAAAGAGGGTCAAAAGCACGTGATCGAGGAAATAGAGATGTATTATTCCAAAAACAATGTTCGGAGGTTTAACTTAAAAGTAAAAGGATCGTGTCAAAGCAACAAGGCTATAACACAGTCCCACAGAGTTGAACAAGGAACTTAGTAGTAGTTGTCGATACTGAACATATAGAAAAACCACGTCTGCAAACTCTTAACCAGCGAAAACAACCCAAATTCCGCTGCCAGGCAGAAACCTGAACAGCAGCCGGTTCAACCGACCATAATGAAGGTAGAATAACAATACTCAAGATTAAGTGCAATGGCTGGTGAGCAGCTGCTTTGGCATACCTGTCGAGCTTTTTGCGGCAGTGGAAAACTTCTTAGTTGGCCGAAAGTATAGCTGAAGAATGGAACTTTAGCACTGTTTGCCCGATTCATAAGAAAGATGGTTTGATGTTTAAAATGGAGGTTCGGCCTTCTCTTGTCATTATTTTTCATTTCGAGCCAATGTAGTCGACAAGTTTTAGCTTTTGGACTACATGCACATCTTGATACACCTCATAGAGTTCGCGGTCGTATTTTCTCCTTCATTAGCCCTCCTCGAAAGTGTTCCCCAAAGAATTTTTGTCTCGAAAAAGTTGAGTATCTGCCTCCCTTTCATTTTTATCGTCCAACACTTGGCACCGAGTGAAGTAGAACTGGCAAGATCAATGTTTTATAGAGCTTGCACCTGGTTTGCTTAGCCAAACGAAAGTAGTATCAGTTTCCAAGAGTAATTCGTCATGGGATTCACTTAGTTGATTTTGACTTTGAGGTAGATGAACTCGTTTACTGCCCCAAAGTTCAAAGTTACATCTGGAGAATTTTACATTCAGGAGGCATGTATATACCAGGGAAGGAACTACCACCCGTGGACTCACATAAGGGTTTGGAATTCTGCAATTTCTATCTGGAAAGACACTTTGTTAACTGAAAACTGCAGACGGATCGGTTCCAATTCACCAGGAATGGAATCACTAATTTTTACAATTTACATACCTGGGCATGATCGGATCCGATCGGATTCCTCCAAGGTTTAATTTTTGCGAATTTTCGCCCGTTCTGTATCCTTCAGGGTCTCTGGACTTGACTTCGGCGGACTTTTACTTGTGGGGACTGATGGAAGACATTGTTTACTTCTCAGACTTAACAGAATTGGTTAACTTGAGCCGTAGGATTGAGGAAGCAGCTGCGAGAAGAATTGGAAGTAGTGTTTGCACTTTGAACAATTGATATGGCACAAGATTTATTTAAAAAAAAAAAAAAAAACCAAATTGAGCAAGCAATAGTTGCGTTAACCTTTTTCAACAAGTTTGGTGGCATCTTGAAAACTACTGACTTGAGATGAAACGACCATGCAATTGGTTTCCCAAAATATGATAAGCAATGGCGCCAGCGGAAATGAAAATGTTAAGGATGTCTAGTGGAGTCACTAAACGCGATTGCATTAGATCTACGCGTACAAGAGGAAGTCTACATATAAAGAATTCGGTAACCAAACAGCTTGAGGCGAATAGAATAAGCTGGTATTGCCACGTTCAAAGAAGATCTGCGGAAAATCCGGTTTAAAAGGCACTATCTACTACGGTCACTCCAACTGTGAGAAAACGAGGTCGGAAAAAGAATTCCTGGATTTCTCAGATGGCAAATGCGCAAAAACGCCTGGAGCTAACCACTGAAGCGATTCAGGACTGAGTAGTATGCAGACGCGTTCTTAGCCCTTAGCCCGCGACATTAGCCAACCCCATAAGCGGAGCAGCAGCGATACAGTAAAAATGGGAAATTCGTTACGCATAAGTTCGTATAATGAGGAAAGGGTTAATAAAAGGATAAGAAGAAGAAGATGGTAAGCAATCTCTCCTAAAAATTTTCGACACATTATCCACAACACCCTATATCCCTAGATTTTTTCAAAGAATAAAAGTATGTGGAATCAAATTTCCTCTTCTGCCGATTTAAATTCTTAAGGAAAATTTTTAATAAAAAAGAATTTCACTAATTTCTACGAATGGTCATAGTTTCGTCTTTTCCGCGAAAGAGATTGATTTTGTTTCTTTAATTTTTTCCTCTTTTTGGTAACAAAAGTATATTGAATGTAAGGAAAATCTGTGAAGTAACTGTTCCACTATCACACTATCAACGCCCCACAAACAAATGCGATTTATCAGTTGAAAGCTCCACCACATTTCTACATTCTACCATATGTTTAGAGGGTTGTTTCATTTGTGCTTAGTTCTGTTTATTGTTTCGTGGTGGGCATTGATGTCTGACTACCACGTTTTGGTATAAATTGCTAGACACAACAATCCGCCGGTTTAGTTTCGCAATTCCACTGACTGAGTAACCACTTGAGGGAATCCTCATTCTTTAATTAGTGAGACAAGTGTTTAATTTAATTTGATTTGGTTTTTCATTTTGCTCTGAGAAAATGTCTCTCACAGCTGTTTTGCCATCCGGCCCACCCACTTCATATCCAAGCCTCAAGGACAAAGTAAGTATCCACCCAAATAAAAACCTTGAACTTCCTAAAAATTAAAAAAAAAAAAAGAAAATGACAAAACACGACTGACGAGCTTTTTAAGCGCGAATTTTTGCCCACAATAGTAAAAACAGTATTGGCTCATCATTTCGCTTCGCTCCACATACGAGTAAACGTTTCTTCGTTCGTGAAACTTTTACTTGTCATCGTAATGGTGGTCGGAATCGTTTAGATATTTTTTATCTGCCAAATAGACGAATAGTTTTAGACGAACATTTGCTCCGGGTAGTCTGCATCGGTCGGTCATCATGTCGAACATATTCAAACGATTCTTTCAAAGTTTTAAGGTAAACAAATTAAATAAATTACATTTTGAATAAAATTTTGTTAATGGTCAGTATGGCCTGGTAGAAGACTTGTGAAACACAATGATTGATTTACAAATTTTGCGACAGAAAATTGTATTCGCTAGTGGCGTATTTTATGCGGTAAGCAGTACGTGAAACGATTTTCTTTGTTATGTTAAACGTTACGATGGAAATTTCTAGTGGAGTAGGCATAACATGGATTAAAAATTTCATAACATAAGTGGGTTCACCTGGTTGTGTCATAGAGAGGCAGTTTTGGGTTTGTTTTTCTTGCTTCTATGCTCATTGGATTGTTTGACCTTGATTACTCAACTTGAAGTGTTGCTGAGGTGTTAAGTATTACGTCGCTTCAGTTGAAATATTTTTTTTTTTGTTTGATAATGCAACTTGTGATTACATATACATTTTTTTAAATGACGCCCGTAAAGTGGATTTGATTACACCATGTTGAATGCTTGTGGGTTTTCTTTTACTACTCAAAATATTGAACATTTGAAATTGGTATTTCTGGAAAGTTTTAGACAGTGTGTATAATGTCGCTATAATAGGATTTCTCTATTTAAACTATTTTAAGAGCAGAATTTGTCCAATGAAACGTTAATAAAACGACATTTAGGAAAAATTCCTAGAGCCAGGCCAAGATGTTTCTAAGGTTAAAGAAATTTCGGATGAAAGCGTTTTTTACAATTTTTAATTTATTTTTGTCTGCCGCGGAATAGAACTTAAGACTAAACTAACTAAACTAACTTCACCTACAGAAACCTTGATTAAAAAAAATTCCATCTAGATCGCAGTTTACCAATTTCAGTCCGAAGGTTTCTTCATCGTTGTTACATTGTCCGTCAATCTTAAGAACTGCAAATTAAGGGACTGACTCAATGGCTATGCCAGGCAGCACTCTAGATCGTGTTGAGAAACCCAATATCTTTTTATAGTTGGTAAACTTCCTCTGTAAACCCCCACCATTCATTGATTAAAATTCGGGTCGCGCATGAGTTATCATTTTGATTTTCAATTATGAAGTACTCGTAGTAGTTTTCGAAGCGGATCGTTTGCATTCTTTTGTGTAGTTTTAACCTTTAGATTGATTTGAAATCTTAAGCACGAAGTGTCACACGGCGACTTTGTATGAAATGTTTGTCCATCGTTGGGGTCTTGAAGATCCACTGTTTTCAACCAAAATTTTGTTCAACGATGAAAGACGGTTTTCGAAGCAAACATAGTTGTGAATCTGCTGTTCTAAAAGTAACTACTGATATTCGATCTGCTTTAGATCGTAACGATATCTGTATAGCAGTTCTTCTAGACTTTTCCAAAGCCTTCGACTGTATTGATCACAATTTATTACTAACAAAGGTTAAAAATAGCTTTAATTTTTCAAACTCTTCCACAAAGCTATTAAGCTGTTATCTAAGGGATAGAGTACAGTCGGTGGCCACAGAGCTTGGTTATTCAAACTCTAAAATTATTCACGAAGGTGTTCCGCAAGGGTCTGTTTTGGGACCACTTCTGTTCTCCCTTTTTAACAATGATATCCCAGGTATTGTTAAGAATTGCAAAATTCACATGTACGCTGATGATGTGATCATATATTTTTCGCGTCCTATTGGTCTTATAGAAGATTGTGTTGCCAGAGTGAATGAAGATCTTGATAACATATCCTACTGGTCAAAAGGTAACAAATTGAAGTGGAACCCCGCCAAGACAGTTTGCATTGTTTTTTCAAATAATGACTTTTGTTCAAATGATTTTTCACCTGTTGTCCTTGATGGCAACCCCGTTAAAGTTGTAAATTCTGCTAAATACCTTGGTTTCCATATTAACTCTTCACTTACATGTTGTGATGCTATAAAAGACACCCTGAAAAAAGTTTATGGTGAACTCTGCCGATTGCGATACTCGACGAACTATTTAAATCACCTCGTAAAAACAAGATTAGTTAAAACGCTTATAATGCCTTACGCTTTGCCTTACTTATATCTCTCTTTATTTATCTCTTTTATTTCTTTTTTTTATATTATCTTAATTGTTCTCAAAATGTATCTTAGTTGTTAATATATCGTATAATCTGTAACGTCTGGAAAACTATGCTTTTAAAAGATATCCTATCTTCTAGTATTAATGTAATTTTAGTCTAAATACAAATACAAAATACAAATACAATTACAAATCCCTGGCTATGGCTACGTCAAAAAAACAAAATTTCCATAATTGGCGTGCGGAGCAACCTGAAGAGGTTCAACAACTGCCATTACTAAATAGTTCTTCAAAATTATGGCTGATAGCTGCTGCGGCTACAGCCAACATTTGAAAGAAATAATCTTCAAAAATTAAATGTAAAGAATAGTTCTTTTGTACGATAAATTACATAATAAAATAATTTTTTTTTTATTTCTGAAAATGTACCTCTAAAAGAGTCAGCCTTTGTAATATTACTCAAAAAATATGTACACAAATTTACAAGTACAAAAATCAGTTTGCCTGACAGCTATTCACCAAATACCGTAAAATAAACTGTAAAAAGAAAAATAAGAAATATTAGGATTTGTCTAAAGTTTCCGGCTAAACTTCTCTCGCGATATTGTGTCCAAGTGTGTCCCAAGATATGTCTTCTTCTTTCTCACAGAACATGACATTTTCCAATTAAATAAAAGGTATCACTTATCTCTTCTAAATTGTAAGGGACATAGTTCAGTTTAAGGAGTTCAACATTCGGAAACTAACTATAACAAGTTATGGTTAAAACTCTATACTAAAATCGCACAGCAAAACAAAACACCTTGTACTAACCTGGACGTCAACTCCTTCGTTCAGCTGATAAAGCTGTTGGGTTAGGTAAAATAGGGTGTGCCCCAAGACACAGACACTAGGCACCTAGGAACGGGCCCATAGCGATCCCCTGTGGGTTAAAACCAACTCCAAAAAGCAGAAAACCTAAAATGTTTCCCTGTTAAAGCATTCAATTTACCCACAGAAGCCAAGAAGGCCTTTGAAGTCCGTACCGTCTATTTCCTCTAAGTTTTCAAAGACATATTTTCCTAAGAATTTCCTTCGGCTGCGCGATATTGCCTCAGATGATAAAGCTGTTTCTTTAGACACCTTTCACCCTCGTGATAAACTTCGATTCCACAATCGCGAGCTTATTCCAGTCACTTTTCGAACTTTTCTGCTTTTCTTTATATTGCTTGTTAAATTCAATTTTTGGGATGCGGTAATCCGACATCTTAGGAACCATAAGTTTCAGGATTTTTGTGAAAGAAAATATTTTGGAATGTTAGGTAGGAGATGATTCATACTTTTCAGGTTATATTTTGGTAGAACAGAATGGACTTCTTAAATTTTGCAGTTATTGTAGCACTGTAAGCTATAAATTTGCTGTTGAAATATCTCCTCCAAACTGAATTAATGGTTGTTTGCACTTTTACTGGCTTTTCCTCAAGACACACCCCAAGATACTTACACATTTTTCTCCAACATTGAATTTCAATTTCTCATTAGCAACGTATGTACCTCGCCCTTTCTTAAACAACATAACTTTGTTTAAGGTCTATAGGCCGTGGCAATCACTTATTCGATTCATAATAAGCCGAAGCTTACCTGAAGAGCACGCTAATAAGGCTACGCCATCTGCAAACAAGAGAGCATTGATCAGGACTCGTGCATACCCTATTCCTCCTGACAGAAACCCAATTAAGTATGTTCTCGATTAAAAATGTAAAAGACTTGGACTTAGAGAACAACCCTGTGTTAATCCTGAATACGAATAAAATTAATCCAATTTCCTGTCCGTGTACGAGAAATGTCTAGGTGCTACGAGTATAATCTATCAATTTTCTGGTTTTAAACAACTAAAAGCGACGAATTCAAACAAAATTATGGGCAAGTTTTAAATCTTTTAAGAAATTATCTAGGACATGAGCCTAACCAAAATAATTTAGAAGAGCAGTTGCAGCAATAACATTTTAGTTATTTTTTTTTTCTTTTTTTGTGCAATGAATTAACTCCTACACCCTGTCATAATTGTGCTTACACTTCTTATCATGTTCTTCATTCGTCCGATTCTTTATTTACCATTGCTCATGTACTCATACTATCGTGATTCAAGAACAGAGAAACTCCATCAACAATGATTCCTCTTTGTTATGTTTATTCTCTACATGATGTGATGCAATTCACGTTCGAACGCCGGCAAAAGGGCAACGTCCAATGTCACATACCCCGTGCCTGATTTGTTCAGTTGTGAGAGTCATTCCCCACTGAAAACAAGTTCTTTTCTATCTGTAAAAAATTCTCATTTTCCAAAACGTGGCAATGCTGATGGCTGCTCCGATTTTAGCGCTAATTACTTGCAATTTTATGCCCTCAATATGCCTCACTGGCAATACGAATTCCACAAATAAATTATCGATATTTTCTCCAGATCAGACGTGTTTTTGTCCCGTAAATGAAGGTAGCTCTTCCCATGATTTACATTAATATTCATTTATATGTTTTAGAGTATAATCAAGAGTGAACAGAAGGAGTTGAACGTTTTTCCTGTCCATAAACTGGATATCCACTTTGAAACGGCCACATTCGGTATGGGATGCTTTTGGGGAGCTGAATCACTATACGGCGGAACCAAGGGCATTATCCGCACAACTGTTGGCTATGCCGGTGGAAGCAAACATGCACCAAAGTATAGGGACTTGTAAGTGGGAGATGACTTTTAGCAAAAAATGATTTTCTCTCTACATTTTCTTTCCTACATAGGGGTGATCATACTGAAGTTCTGGAAATTGATTATGACCCAAAGGTCATTACTTTCAAGGATCTCTTGCACATCTTTTGGAATAATCACGAGTACGGACTATGTACACCAATTAAGAGACAATACATGTCTCTAATTTTGTATCATAATGATGAACAGAAGCAAATCGCAGAAGCCTCAAAGACATCAGAGCAAAAGAAACGTGCACCAGAAGTGATTTACACTGAAATCTCTCCGGCAAAAGAGTTTTGGCCTGCTGAAGAGTAAGTAAAAAATATCTTTTACTTAAAACTAGAATTAAAATTCGAAAACTAAATTCGTTTCATAGTTATCATCAAAAGTACCGGCTGCAGGGTCATAAGGATCTCTGTCAATCGCTTGGCATTACCTCAACCGAACTGTTGCAAACCTCATTTGTGGGAACAAAATTAAATGGTTACCTTGTTGGAGTTGGTGGAGTTAAACAGTTCCTAGATGAAGCGGATAGATTTGGCCTTACACCCTCGCAGAAGGAATATGTTCGTCACTATGTCGAGGAGAACCAGGGACGTGGGCTATACTGTTGACCAAGTACAACCCGATTGAAGTGTGATAATGTTAGATTTAAAAATTATACAAAGTGAATAGGCTAAGGTTGAGATGTGTATTTTTCCTTTTTTTTTTGTAATTTGTACGTATTGTGTAAGATCATGTTATGGATGGTTTGAATTTGTATTTGACTAAATTTTAAATAGATAAAAAGAAGTATTGTTAAAAATACATAAAGTCAATGCCTAGTGAATATTTTTTCCGTTGTGTTTCTACGTTACGAAACATCATGCAACGTTGAGAGGTGCTGTTTATCTTTAGAATCGTCAAGAAGATTGTTTTATGTCATGAAGTCGTGGGGTAATTTTTTGGCAGGTGTTGATAATTGTCTGAACCATTTGGTTTTGATTTAAAACGACCAAGTCACTGCTTAATATAGATAATCTATTTGAATGCCTCTTCTCAAAGTATTCATTTCGCAGGTAAGTAAATGCGGTCAAGAGAGACCGAAAAGAAAATTGTTTACACAAAGTGTTTGCCTTGCTTTTTTATTTCCAAATAATTGTTCACTCTTTGGCAAATGTTCTAACCCGTGGACTTAAAAAAAAAAAATGTATGACAAATGTAAAGCTGTTTTTGATTTCAAATAGTGTGGTGGATTTTACCCTTTGGTGCATGTCAAAAGTCGTTGAAAGGTTTCAATGTTATGTATTTTATCGTGTCAATTGCCTAATGTGTTGATATAAACTTACTTTGAATAGAAAGACTAGTATCCAAATATAACTATCGTGCGATCTTGTAAGTTTTGTGCATCGTTAGATATACCTTTTTCCGTCCTGGATGACAACATGTAGATGCCACGCCAAAAAACCTGGTGTTTTTCATTCATCGAGCCATTTTTGTAAGATGTGAAGAAGAAGCTCGGTAACTGCGTGTCCCATCGAAACAAATTAATAGTACCAGGATGGAGCCAAGCCAACACATGCGAATGTTTTTCCTAAGTAAACGCCTGAATCGTTTTTTAAACGTTGTAGTGCACTACCATGGGGCGAAATCGATATCCTAGTCATTGGTTCGCCAGGTCTTAGCAGCCAGTTCATAATAGATTACACCCTTTTGATTACACTTAACACCGTGCATTATCTCCAATAAATAGCAATTCGACCTTGCGGTTGATGTCGAAGTTTCGCCCAAAGTAATCCATGATTTTCTATTCTTCTCGAAATATATTCACTTTTCATCACCAATCACAATTCGATGGAGAAATAGCTTTATTTTTTACCTGGTTACCAACATTTCGCAAGTGATCTTTCGGTTTTCTTGCTGTCTTTTATTCAGTTACGTGGAATGGGTATTTCCCCTAGCTTTCAAATGCATGAAGACGTCTTTACGTGTCACATTTAATTGATCCGGAAGTTATTGTTGCGTTTGAGTGCCATCCTTATCCAACCATGCTTGCAACTTGCTGTCCTCAAATTTGTTTCGTGGTCTTCCATTTTCTTCGTTTCTTTTGACAGCGCCACTTTTGAATATTTTAAACCATTCAAACCACTTTACTCGGAGCATGCTCACCGTAAACTTCCAGCAGCATTCGAAGCGATTTTGCAGAAGTTTGAAAACTGGAGTCATCTATGGGGAAATTCCGGTTTCATATTTACAGACCTGGTAAACATAGAAAGCATGTTTTCATAAGCCAAATCCTTTTGTAAAATATACATTTTATAACCGTATACTTGGGTCCATCTATTTTGGTATGCTGGATTCTATTATTCACGGTGACGGGTCTCCTAAAAATGTGTCACCGTAGACCTCCATGGGAGAGCCAACAGATGGTGTGGATGTTGGCTGTCAATTACTGTCATTTACTGAATTCAATGTGGTTGAACTTTTTGATAGATATCATACAATCTTCGGCGATTTAAGCCATAGAGTCGTTTACCACGTTTTTGTAATTGAATCTTATTACGAAAATGGGCTATCTGTAAAATTCGTGAATTTTTCGGTGAACATAATCGCCCTAATGAGTCTGGAATTCGTGCAATGCGTGATGCGTTTTAAAGAAATCAGTCAAATTCCATCTCAATAATCCCGGCCAGCACGTACACGAAAAAACATCACCACTGTAAGCGAAAGTGCTGAAAACCAGCCAGGCACCTAAATACGTCGCCGAAGTCAACAATTTGGCTTCACTTATGGCACCTTACGGCGAATTTTAGAAGTTGTTTTCACTTGCACGCCTATAGAATCTGAACTGCACAACAATTGAAGCTGATTACTACGACATCGCTGATTAGTTAACTGGAAGTTGAATAACCAGGACAATTTGTCATCGAATTCCATCTTTTCCAATGAAGCCCATTTTTGGATGGATGGCTATGCAAATAAACAAAATTGTCGTTTCTGGGGACCGGTAAACCGATACAAGATTCGCGGAAAACCAATGCATCCCTAAAAAGTCACTGTATGCAGATTATGGTTTGGCGGCATCATTGGCCAGTACTTTTTCAAAGATGAGGCTAGAAAGACGGTTAAAGTGAATGGAGAACGTTACCCGGCTATAATGTTGCGGCTATTTTTTTCCAAAATTAAATGAATTGGGTATGGGCGATCTCTGATTTCAACAGGATGGTGCTTCCGCCCACACAAGCCATAAATCAAATAAATTTATTGCATACGATACTTGAAGATAACATTATTTCGGTTGAAAGCCAACCTTTCAAGGTCAAGCGATTTGACACCTTTAGACACCCCAAGCAATTTATTCCTATGGGGTACATCAGAGTAAAGTAAAGTCCGCGCTACTGTGCCGAGAGGATGTTTCCGCTGTGAAATTCACGACGTCTAGCCAAGCATGCTGTGGCACGTAGCACAAAACACATTGGTTCACTTCTAACTGTATGTGCAACTGTATGTCCGCATTTGGACGACCTTCTTACATAAAACTACGTGATAAAACAATATATCTTGCAGTTCTTATTTTACTCATCTTCAAAAATATTTATAAGTATGCTACCGGAATCAGTGTATCATGAGATCTGCTTATAACCACTTATTTAATCTTGGGACATTCCGGTCATCGGCGGTCATCTGTTCAGATAGCACCTACATATTTTAATTTGAGCGTAATATACTTGTTTGCCTCTTAAAAGAGTCTGTAGTATATTTCCAACACAAACATGATGCTTACTTTACTTACTTTAGGTAGGTGGCCCTATAGTCCTGCGTTAACCTGGGCCTCAGTCGTCAAACGTCTCCAGACAGCTCGATCTTTTGCTAGCTGCCATCAGTTCCGAACTTGGGTGTGCCACCTATTTTAATTTGAGCGTAATATACTTGTCTGTCTCGTAAAAGAGTCTCTTGGGTGTGCCACCTGAGTCTCGGTCCTCATCTACTGTGCTCTCGCTCGGGGGCTACTTCGATACTTTTTCGACCGAAGGGTTGGTGTTTATCCGCTCTACATGACCAAGCAATCTCAGTCCTTAACTCTTCTAACCAAGCCGATGTCGCTGTACAGTCTATAAAGTTCTTCGTTGTATCTCCTAATTCACTCAGTGTTAATGCAGACGGGATTGAAAATCACTCGAAGAATTTTCCTTTCAAAGGGGCCAAGAGCACCCTCATCCATTTTTGATAATCTCCATGCCTGTGCGCCACAGAGCAGGACTGCGATTATTAATTTCGTATATAGGATAACTTTTGTTGTTCGAGAGAGAGCTTTGCTAGCAAATCGCCCTCTTAGCCAGAGAAACAATGATTGGCAAGACAAATTTTCGCCGCTTCCGTCTCAATACTCGCAAAAACGCCACTGATATCATGTTGCTTTCTTCCGATTATGTCAATATAATCGGCATATTCGAGTACATAATTGGACGGACTTTTAAAAGATCGTGCCTCTTATGTTTTAGCGTGAGTTTTGTCCTATTCTTTTAAGTATGACGTTGTAGAAATCGCATGACAGCCCATCGCCTTGGCTCAATCAAATGTCTCGGTTAGATCTTTAGATGATGGAGCAGCACTTATTCTCCATCTTTATCCTGCTCGGACAGTCGAGTTTAGCAGGCATGCCAAACAGGACATTGTTCAATAAAGCTTGTATCTATAGATGCTATTTTATGCGACCTTAAAATCGATGAATAGGTGGTGTGTATCGATCTGAAACTCATAAGTTTTTTCCAACATCAAACATGATGTACATTATAAAAAAAAAAAAAAACAGAAACAAAATGGATTAACATGGCGAAAGTTTTCTTCGTCCTCACTGCGATAAACTAAACTAAAAAAAACCTTGGAGAATTTTGTTGTTATTCTTCTTATTAAAGTTTTCATCGATATGAACATATATATCTCATGACTGACATAGAAAATCGGAAAGCACCTTCACTCCAGAAAAAAAACCAATCTTCGCACAGGGGTAAATTCATATTCAATATACCATAACACAGCACATTGATCTCAAATTATATTTACTTGAAAACTCATTGTTGGCAACTTGCCCAATTTAAGTATCAAATTGTCAATAGCTATCAAATAACACGTAACTCATTCCCATGGTGTCTATAACCCCTTTGTAATAGTATTTTTAGAGTTTTTGATTGTCTAACAAACTTGTTCGCTACTTCTCAGAATTCAGGTTTTTTAAAGGCTTGTCCTAAGCTTATATTTATGACGAGCACACGACAGCAAACAAATTTTTAATAGTAGGATACATTTGTAAATTCAAATTGAGAAGGTTTCCGAAAAACATCAATCTACCCGGAGATTTGAATTTCTTTAATTAGTAACACGATTGACGATGTTTAAGGCGTTTTCGTATGCATGCAATGAATGCTGTCTATTGCTGCAAAAAAAATGAATTATTGCATTCACTTTAAACTTAAATTTGAGGTAAGTTAACTGACCTTCCAGTTATGAACGATAACGGCTATCAAAAATATTTTTTAAAGTATTCATAACAAGATTAACGTTTTGTTGAATTGTATTGAATGACTAAATGTTAATGTTCATCTTTTAAGTTCACGTTCATTTGTAAATAAGAAGATTTTAACGAGACTATCAAAGACTGACCAAAAATATGTCAACGTACTATTCGCCTTCCAATTTTATCTTGATCTTTTTCGAACAGAAATCATTAATTCTAATCAAACACGTCGCGATAATCGCATAAATTAAATTCAGCTCTCAATGTCAGAGCCAACAATTTTATGATAACCATAAGCAACTGTAGGTTTTTAATTCTAATATAGCAATGGCAAAAACCGAAAAAAAATTATATAAACATAAACTAATAAAAATTCCGGCCAACTGGCGGGCTTGTCAAAAAGTACACTCAAGCATTTCGATCTATACAAACGACCTTGAGAGAGTTTAAAATCGGATGATGACTTTTGCTTTAGATAGAATTTTAAAAATACAATTTTTGAAAAGAAAAAAATAATTTTTGAATAAGAATTTTAGCACAAAGTAATCGATCATGTATTTTTTGCGATAGCGATGTGGGAGAACTAGTTTTCTGCGCAGCATGCCAATCACATGTGTCGAGAACGAGTATATTAGACGGCGACAAACAGAAAAAGTCGAGACATTTCTTTTTTTGCGAATTTTCTGTTGCAGGAGGGGGCGGACACGTTATTTCGTTTTAGATATTTTATAACATCCCACTTGATCAAGATACTCGTATCTTAATTAGTTTATCTGTCCGAATGTTGGTCATTTGATTTTAATTTATGAATTAATATACTTAGGACGAGTTGTTGTCAATAGAAAAAGATTTTTCAGTTTTGATTTGGAGGAATTTAGAGGAATTTGTATTTACGTTCTACGGATATGCTTGCGTAGTTCGAGTATAGGTTGCCAAGTTAAAAACAAGAAAACTGGTAAAATTAAGATTTACTCGTGCATGCGGTTGGACTTACTGTTTGTCATACCAGAATAGTGTTTACTAAAACTCTGAAATCCTATTGTCATTATGGAAGACAGTGAACTGAAACTACGAAAAATAAATTGCAGAAAAGTTTAAAAAAAACAAATTGTTTCGATGTGAAAAGGAATGTAATAGCCACAGTTTCGCCTAGTAGGATTCTAACGTCAAACTTCAAACATTGCTCATATGTCTCGCGGAAGAGCTCGTAGAAATATTCTTTGGTAATGTCCTTCTTGTCTTCTGTAAGGACAGTGGTTAATATTAGGCTTATGCTAACGAATTTAACGTTGGTGCAGATTGCCATAATACTCTCGTTCAATTGTCCCTAGCTCAAGACATAATTTTTTATTTTTTTTTTTACTTTTTCAGTGACCTGGCATCACTACGGGGAGGTGTAAAAAAAGTTCGTGAGACTGGTTTGCTGATTGATAACCGAACGTATTCCCGTATGTTACCAAACGTATGCGCCTAAGAGAACCTCGACGTACCAATGATTTTAGCAACTGAACATCGTGTGCGGACTTGTGCGGGCGGCTATGTGCAACACAAAACGTTTAAGAATCAATTTATTGCACACTTAGTTGAATAACGTAATAAGTCGATTGGCAGCCACGGAGCTGCGATTTGACACAGTTCCATTGCCATTGCCATTGCCGTTGATCCTTCAAAGTAATCCTCATCGACTGCAAAACAATCCAATCCACTAAACATTTTTTTACGAGTATATTCTGTTTTCGGCATGTCCATCATTGCTTCCTGCGATTTTTCCATTACTTCCTCTCGGCTGCTAAAACGCGTTCCCCGTAGTGGTTTTTTAACTCGGTTGAACAGAAAGAAGTCACAGTAAGCCAAATCAGGTGGACTCGGTGGCTGTTGGATGGTATTTGTTGTATTTTTCGTCAAAAAATTACGAATAATGATGGCACTGTGCGACGGTGCGTTATCGTGGTGCAAAATAAACTAGTTTTCGGCCCAGAATTCTGGTTTCTTTCGGCGAATTGCTTCACGCAAACGTCTTATAACGCTCAAATAATACTCTGCTTACTGTCTGGCCTTCTGGCATAAATTCATGATGATTACAACGGTGTAAGTCCATGAAAACCGTGAGCATTGCCTTCTTTTTTGACTGAAAGCGACGTGGTTTTTTTGGTCTCGGCTCATTTGGTGAACGCCATTTACTTGCCTGATGTCTGGATTGCGTGTCATACTCATAAACCCACGTCTCGTCTCCAGTAATGATCCTTTTGATAAATATGGGATCGGATTCATCTCTTTTGCGACGTCAACACGGTCTCTTATCTTGGACGGATCCATAGGCAATGTTCAAATTCTCCACTATCTCTCAGATGACTTATTTGCGGTTGTTGGTATTTGACTTCATCAATGTTTTTGTCGGTTTTCGATGTCGATGGTTTGCCACTGCGTTCATCATCTTCGATTGACTCACGACCACTTTTGAACCGCTCGTGCCACTGGTAAACGACCGTTTTCTTTAGAGAATCGTTGCCGAAACACTTTTCCAACATTTACAATGTTCGCGCACCATTAAATCAATTTTTTTACGCAAAATTTATTACAAGTTCGTTGTTGCAAATTTAAATTCGTTTCTAAAATTGTAAAAAATCGCCGACACACACAGAGATAGATGAACCCTTGGCTACGTAACTTTTACAAATGTCAAGCTATGACGCTAAGATATAGAGGGAATATCAACAACAGATGTACCAACTTAACAAAAAAACAGAACTCAAATCGGATA
This sequence comes from Volucella inflata, assembly GCA_928272305.1. Taxonomy (NCBI): domain Eukaryota; kingdom Metazoa; phylum Arthropoda; class Insecta; order Diptera; family Syrphidae; genus Volucella; species Volucella inflata. The sequence continues at coordinate 24,377,134 of OV743718.1, read as the reverse complement.
TGGGAACTTTTTAATCAAAGTGGTATATTCGTCAAGCTATTCTTGACATAGGGCCCGAAACCATAGAAAATGTGTTGAAAAGTTGGGTTGATAGCTGCCAAGCTAGCCCGGACAGGAAGAATTCTTTCCAATAAAGCAATAGTAATTTTTTCAGCACGACAACAAACGCATGTCCTTTTATTATCATTCTTTGCACATTCTGTGGCATATAATTCGGAATACTACATCTACAATTTCGTTACGTTGTCTCCCATTTTTACAATGTTGTTGGTTTGTCAGCGTATATAAAGTCTTTTAAATGAATAAACCAAGAGAAAGAAGTTGGTTGCTGTTGAATTTGGTGAAAGAGGCGTCCAATCGATATCCACATATCCACAACTACTATATGTAGTCACTTTCTTGAAGTGTAAAAGTCATGTGTATGTACTAGTCCTATTAGAAGATGTTATAAATTTTGCAAATGGCGGCAAATGTCAATTCTACTTTGACATTCGTGAAGTAAACAGATACAAAATACACGTAAACAAGACATAAATCGCTAAGCTCCTAAAGAACGTGGAATAATTGTTACGATTTTTTGCAGACAAATTCGTTGGTGCGAATTTCGCCGCAGATTTTCCGGTCATCCGACACCAACTGTGCAAACACTACGACGTTTAGCCGCTCGTTGAGAATATAGTATAGTAGCTGTGATTAAGATGTCGCAGAGGACCCCGGAGTATCGACCATACGACGTGCCACACAATTGTTCATCAATCGGCGGTCTTACAGAGAATTTTGGTGAAAAACTGTAAGATGGTCCCTTACAAAGTGCAAACAAAGTTTTTAGCTGTTGACCACCAAGCGCGTGTGACCTACGCTTACGCCATCCTAAATCTCGACCATGAGGGAGACAACATTTCATGGAAAATCTCTATGGATATGTGAATAAGCAAAATTATCACTTCTGTGACACAGAAAATCCGCATATAACCCACGAATAGCCATTACAACCGCTCAAAGTTACTGCATGGTGCGCTGTTTGCGGCAGGCCTTATTTTTTCGACTACTGTGGACGGCGAGCGTTACAGAACCATGCTCAATGATTTTCTCCCTCCGCAATTGAATGAAATGGCACTAGAGAATATGAGGTTCCAACAGAATTCTCGTTTTGGGGATTTACACTGGCCGACAAGATAGCCTGATTTTACCGTTCCATACTTCTATTTTTTGTGGGGTTTCTTGAAGTCGGGAATTCAGGTCAACCAGCCTCAGACTCCTGAAGCCCTCAAAGAGAAAATACCCTAAAAAATGCGAGGACCTATCGCCGAAATTTCTGGCAAGAGCGATGATAAATGCCATAAATCGGGCCCGAATGGCCATCAATTCTGGCAGCGGGCACTAATTCGATATCATTTTCTCGACTTAATGGAAGAAAATTTAAGGCATCAAGTTAACGTAATCCAAAAGCAGTACCAAAGTTTTTCTTTCATAAAAAAGAATACCATATAGCCAAAGAACATCGGGTGACAAATTTTGCGCCACCTTGTATGTATGGCGCGGTACAGGCTTCGGTAAATCACTTACTGTGTAATGGTTACTAGAATTTTGAATCATTTGGGTTCCGCTGGTCCGAATGAAAACGGAACCCTTGTAGGATCAATAGTGTGCCTGTCTGTCCGTCTGTCACAGCCAATTTGCTCCGAATCTACTCGACCGATTAAGTTGAAATTTGGTACACATATGTATTTCTATGACCCAAACACGGACGCATAACGTAAATAAATGAATTTTGGACATGAACATGAATACAAGTCTTCCTGTGAATTTTGGGATGAATTCGAAGACCCTATGGGCCGGAACGTTGGTGTTTTTTTTGAGAAGGTCAATGTGGCTGTATACTGCATAACCTGAACAGTTTGTCGGTGTGTCTTCTCCGTTCATGGGGGGAACTGGATCAAAAATCACTCGAAAGACAGATCAACAAAGCTATATACAGTACAATCTCGTTAATTCGAACACTTGCTAATCCGGATATCGCGGTAATCCGGACCCTCAATTGTTTTCTATTGTTGACTTTGTAATTCGGACAGTTGGCTTATTATTTACCTCATGAATCCGGACAATTATTTTTTCTTATTCTTTTTTGTCTGCTATTTCTACGGCGATTTTCCGGTTTCATAAATTAACAGGGTATTCCTATGGAAAAAAAAGTTCTATCTCTTTCTTTTACCAATGTGTAATGCAGACTATCCGAAAAGTATTTTGTGTCGCACTCTTCAGAAGAGAAATAAAAACGTTAAACCAATTTTGTTTTTTAATTAATAGCGTTAATTGCATGGAATATCAATAATGCCACCAATAGTAAAGAAAAAACGTACGTTTATGAAAATTGACAAAAGCAAAGAAATTCTCAATAAATTAGATGCAGGAAAGACACTTCGTCAACTGGCAGATGGGTATAATGTGGGCAAATCTACAATTTCCGACATAAAATTAAATGGATTAAAAATTTAAAAGTACAATCTTCAAAATATTTTGAATATAATAAGACATTCATTTGTTTTTTTTTATGCAGGTTCATCTGCAAAACGGAAGTGGCCTTGGTAAGCGCAAAACTATGCGATCTGATATTCAGCAACTCATGGAAGAACGCCTGCACAATTGGTTTGTAAATAAAAGACAACAGAATATACCAATTTCTTCTGAAATCATGAAAGAAAAACCAAAAATATTCTGTTCCGGAATTTATGGACCAAATGCAGAATTTATGGCTAGTAACGGCTGGCTGAACAATTTTCGTTCACGATATGGAATAAAATTTCTCAAAATATCTTGCGAGAAACTGTCTAACAATCCCATTACTGTCAACCTTTCATTAAAAAACCAACGAACAAAAATTGCAGAAATGGGCATTAAACATTCCCAAGTCTATAATGCGGATGAAATTGCACTCTTTTAGAGGAAGATGCCAGAAAAAACGTAAGCGTTGTGTACCGAGAAACTCGCACGAGGGCGTGAAATCGGTAAATAAAGAGTAACCCTTTTAGTTTGCTGCAATGCAACAGGAGAGCATCAACTTAAATCAATGATGATCGGAAAAGCCAAGTTTCCAAAGGCGTTTAAAAAAAAATTCTTGGATGACAGAACTACTGTTTAAAAGTTTGTTTAAAAATTATTTTGCCAAGAAAGTAAAACGATACATAATGGGAAAAAAATTGCCAGCTAAAGCACTTCTATTGCTAGACAACGCGACTTGCCATCCATATTCATTAGCAGATCTCGATAAAGACATATGCGTTACGCTTTTGGCACCAAACTACACGACTCTAACCCAGCAAATTCGATTTTTAAAAATGAATTATCGCAAATATTTTTTATGTCTTGTCCTATCCAGTTCAGAAAATAGCTTAACTGATTCATTAAAAAAGTTTTCGTTGAAAGATGTTGCTTTTTTGGCTTCAAACGCTTGGGATATGGTGGATGAAGGTATCCTTAAGAAATGTTTCAAAAAAATCGTTTATGACGAAGAATGGGATTCAGATGATGACCCACCTCTTCCAATGTTACGTTCAACGGAAATAGCTGACATATTAGTCGAAATAGCCCCGTATATTTATTATGATAACGAAATCAGACTGAAGAAGACGATTTCGTTAACAGTAGTTGCGACCAAGTTGAAATTCAAGACCGAAAAATTTTGCATTCTGAAGCTACATACGAGTATATCTGCTTTTAAGACATGTATTAAATATTCAGAAGAGCAAGATCCCCGCTGGGTATATTTTAAAACTTGTCGACCTGAGAGATGTTGCATATAAAAAGAAAGCTTCGACTTCGACAAGTAAAAATTACAAATTTTGTTCAATAACATTAAAAATGTTTATAATATACATATTTCGATATTTCGGACACTGCCTGGTTTTTAATTGTCCGGATTAACGAGATTATACTGTACTATATATTTATAGAAAATTATAATTTCCTGTTGTGGCGTACTGATGTATTCTTTGAAAATTCGGAAAAATTATTTTCTTAGTGTGATAAAGATACAACAAATTCCGAGCATTCTTCTCACTTTCATTGTGAAAGTGAAACCCCTGCTTGTTATTTACTTCAGTTTGTGGCCCAAATAAGCGCTTATCTAAACAAAATCTCTTCCATTTTATTACGACTAACGTCTACATACGCGAACCATATTGCTTTCAAAAGCTTCATTCGATCGCAAAATTATTCTTTTCATCAAACTTGCAAGTACTCGTACAATTGAATTTATCCATTCCCCTGCCTCTCGCCCACTTCTAAGCAATCCCAATCTAAATCAGCTTCAACACATAAGTGATGAATACCAACAATCAGTAAACCACAATAAAAGCAAAATAAAAATAACCATCACTCACGATCATGATCAAGTTGAATGAAATCGGCTTTGCTGACAGAAAACGCACATGTGGTAGCGGCGTCAAATGGCAACGATTTAAAACGATTTTCAAAAATTCATTTAACCCAGTAAATGTGTTTCAAAATTGTTGACATTTTCTATTTGGATGCAATTTAATGTTAGCTACCTAATTTTGAAGGAATTTTAAAAATCGATCAAGAACTATAGGAGCCACAGAAATGTCCTGTTTTCTGGTGTCCTAATAGAGGTTTAGAGGAGAAATTTGGATTCTCCATTCATCATGATTTTGACTATTGGTATGCGGAGTTTTCGTTCAGTCGGGCCTTTTAAACAGCTGTTATAGATAATTTTCTTTTTGAAGATATACGATTTCGACGATTCCGAGAGGCCGGGGAAGTTTAACGCGAAAATTATTTGAATAGACAAACAATACGATTACTCGTAATCAGTTCTCTAAGGCAATTTATTGCCGGATGAGATTACAAATACATACACAAAATGCTTTTGTTATTAAACAAAATAAAATTGTATTCTCAACTTTATAGACTGCCAAATTTTGTGGTTAAATGTGTCGTATATGGAACTGGTTTGAAAAAAGACAATATTTTTCCGTCAGACATTAATGATAGCCAGTTTGGCTAAGTTGAATGTGGAATAATACGAATTTTCGGCTTACTGAATGTAAACAAAAATAATAATTTATTTTTGCCACGAAAGCTAGAGCGTGGCTGTTTAAATAATGATGTGATATGCGTGCTTATTTTTGCTTATTTTCTTATTAGTGTTTTCTGAGTTACGAGCAGTATGTACAATTTGAATTATTGTTTCTTGTGCTTCCACAAGGAAACGTATTTGTTTTTGTTTTGTCTTCATTATATCTACCTACATTATATTTTTCCCATTTTATAAATAACAAAGAATTCTTACATGTAGATACAATTATACAATTATTGAATTCAAGATTTAATCAAAAGAAATTTTGAGAAGAGTGCCGATATGTGGTCTATACTGATCAAGAGAGATTAAGAAGTAAATTATTTTAGAGTTACAAATGAAAGACGCATTCTGTAGTTTGGCTAAATGCATCAATGAAACTTTAAATAGGATTAACAATTCAAATATAACGGTATTAAAAACAAATCTTACAGTACATCGAAAAATTTATATCATTTAACTTATCAACAAAGTTAGACTATGCAACTAATTAATAAATTTATCTCATTTGGATCAAAATTAGAAAGTCATTCTTAAATTTTCAATCTTATAGTACTTCGCCTTATCTCACTCGGCATTACATTGTATAATCTTGGAGAAACACATGAGTTAAATTTAAAATAGTGTTATGTATTGAAAGATAGTAGATGGTTATTACTACTACATTGTGACTGATAGGTTGGTTTTTTGTCAAGGGAGTAGCCACTTCTTACGAAAAATATCCTTAATACTTTGTAAAAGTAGTGATGCTTGAGTGGGAGGATTTCTGAGTTAACAAAAATAATATAACTACTTTCTAGTTGATTTCTTCTCCAGATTATTCTAACTACATATTTGTTTTTGCACAATAAGTTACGAATGGATTTTATTTATATGAGTACCTCTCCGAAGCACTTAACCATACTGCAACTTAGATTGCCATAGGTTGTCTGAAAAGTTTACGACCGAACAATGATACAAGACATTTTTTCTCAAATTTTTTTTTTATTTTTATTTATGCTCCCATCTTTCTAACCCGTCCAAACAGTACTTGGCGTTTTTCTCTGCGAAGTAATTGCTCGCGAAGGTGATTGCCTCCTCATTTGAAAAAAATCTCTGTCCTCCGAACGCAGTTTTTAGATGAGGGAACAAAAAGAAACCGGTTGGGGTTAGATCTGGTGAATAAGGCGGATGGTCAATCAGTTCAAACCGTATTTCATGGATTTTCGCCATGGCAACCGCTGAGGTGTGAGACGGCGCGTTGTCTTGGTGAAACAGGATTCTCTTTTTCTGCAAATGTGGCCCTTTTCCCGCAATTTCTGCCTTCAGCTTGGCAAGTTATGATGCGTAGTATGCTACTGTAATGGTTTTTCCTTTTTGAAGATAATCGATTAAGATAACTCCTTTACTATCCCAAAAAACAGTCGCCATCACTTTCCCAGTCGAAAAAACAATTTTTGCTTTTTTTGGAGCCGGCTCGCCCTTTGTAGTCCACTGTTTTGACTGAATTTTTGTTTCGGGCGTATAATAGTGTATCCAAGTTTCATCTACAGTAATTAATCGGCGCCAAAAATCGGATTTATTGCGCCTAAACTGAGCCAACAGAGCGTTGGAAATGTTCATTCGAACACGTTTTTGGTCTAACGTAAGCAAATGCGACACCCAACGCGCGGACAGCTTTCTCATGCCGAAATCTTGATTTAATATGTAACAAACACGTTCTTTGGACATTTTCATAACCTCTACTATCTCTCTCACTTAAATTCGGCGGTCGGCCAAAACCATTTTTTGAACTTTAGCAATGTCATCGTCAGTGGTTGCAGTTTTTGGACGTCCCAAACGTTCATCATCTCCCAAGCTCTTACGACCACGTTTAAATTCAGCTGCCCGACATTTCACTGTGGTAAATGATGGTGCAGAGTCCCCATACACAGAGTCCAACTCATTTTTGATTTGCTTAGGCGTATTGCCTTTCAAAAACAAGATTTTAATAACAGCTCGATACTAAATTTTTACATTTTCTCAAAAAAACACTCACATCGACTCACTCAAACGAGTGTCAACTAAAAATTGCGCGTCCAAAATGACTAAAAATTCGGTAAGTAACTGTCAAAAGATGCACAACTAGCATTCACTAGCTTTTATTGACGAGTGCCGCTATCTTTACGTTGCGGTCGGATACTTTTCAGACAACCCTCGTATATGGTTTCCATCAGTTTTTTTTAAACAAAATTCCCCCAGGTAGAACATGATCTTCGTAGTGTTTCATAAATAGGATCTCAGACTGGCCATATGGATACTCCAATTCTATTTGGTATCAATTTCAAGGCCTAGGTATTTAAGAACTGCAGTTCGTTCTATATATAAAGCGCTGAGGTGAACAAATCTGATTCCTGTTGTGTAAGATACAAAATGATGTCGATTTAAATATACAATATTTTAGTTTAATAATAAATGTTTGCAACTTGCACTATGAAAAATCTTACTTACTTACTTACTTTAGGTGGCGCTACAGTCCGGGGTGGACCTGGGCCTCAGTCAACAAGCTTCTCCAGCTAGCTCGATCCCTGGCTAGCTGTCTCCAGTTTCGCACGCTAAGTTGGCTGAGGTCGTCTTCCACTTGCGTGCGCCACCTGAGTCTTGGCCTTCCTCTACTGCGCTGTCGCTCGGGGGCAGATTCGAAGACTTTTCGGACCGGAGCATTGGTGTCCATGCGCTTTACATGACCCAGCCATCTCAGTCTTTGGATCTTCACTCTTTTGGCTAGGTCCATGTCGCTGTACAGTCCGTACAGTTCGTCGTTGTATCTACTCCTCCACTCACTGTCAATGCAGACGGGACCGAAGATCGCCCAAAGAATTTTTCTCTCGAAGCAACCAAGAACACCCTCATCCATTTTTGATAATGTCCATGCCTCTGCGCCATAGAGCAGGACCGGGATTATTAAGGTCTTATAAAGGGTGACTTTTGTTGTCCGAGAGAGGGCTTTGCTAGTCAATTGCCTTCTTACCCCAAAGAAACAGCAGTTGGCAAGGGTAATTCTTCGCTTGATCTCACCGGTGGTGTCGTTGTCTGTATTTATAGCAGAGCCTAGGTAGACAAAGTCCTTAACTACCTCAAAGTTATATCTGTCGAGGGTGACGTTCTGTCCGAGACGTCGGTGTTGGTTGTCCTTTTTGCTTGACAGCATATACTTGGTCTTGCCCTCATTGACCGCCAAACCCATTTTCGCCGCTTCCGTCTCAATACTCGCGAAAGCGCCACTGACATCACGCTGCTTTCTCCCGATTATGTCAATATCGTCGGCGTATGCGAGTAGTTGGACGGACTATTGAAAGATAGTACCTCTTGTGTTTGCTCATGAGTTTTGCACTATTCTTTCAAGAACGATGTTGAAAAAATCGCATGACAGCGCATCGCCTTGTCTAAATCCTTTCTGGACATCAAAGGTCTCGGTGAGATCTTTACCGACCTTGATGGAGCAGCGTGCATTCTCCATCGTCATCCTGCACAGACGGACGAGTTTGGCAGGGATGCCAAAACTAGACATTGCTCTGTATAGCTCGTCTCTATAGATGCTGTCATACGCGGCCTTAAAATCGATGAATAGGTGGTGTGTATCGATCTGAAGCTCATGGGTCTTCTCCAAGATCTGCCGTAGTGTGAATATCTGGTCGATGGTGGACTTTCCTGGCCTGAAGCCACACTGATATGGACCTATCAGGTTGTTGACGAACGGCTTCAGGCATTTACACAATACGGTAGATAAGATCTTGTATGCGATGTTAAGGAGACTGATGCCTCTGTAGTTTACGAAGTTCAGAGGGTCTCCTATCTTTAGAATCGGACAAACAATGCTGAGGTTCCATTCATTGGGCATACTTTCGTCCGACCATATTTTACAGATGAGTTGGTGTATGCTCCTTACCAAGTCATCGCTTGCCGCTTTGAAGAGCTCGGCAGTCAGGCCATCCGCTCCAGCAGCTTTGTTGGACTTAAGCTTCGATATAGCTTTCTTCACTTCATCCAGGTCGGGTGGACGGAATTGTTGGTCATCATCGTCCAAGTTGAAAGGTTGATTCTGCCTAACAGCGGTATTTGGTCCGTCATCGCCGTTATACAGTCTGCAGAAATGGTCTTTCCAAATCCTCAGCATCGACCTTTTGGTAAAACTTCCGAACCTCATTCCTGGGGTAGCATCTCTCAATTTCTTCGATCGCGCGCTTCTCATGCTCTTTCTTCTTCCTCCTGGGAGCCGGTGCTCGTCTCTCCTCTTCCGCTCATAGAGCTCATGAGCAGCTCTGGTATTTTTTTGCAGTGCCGCATTGCGTGCTTTTTGCTTAGCTGCATGTGCTTGCCGGCATTCATCATCGAACCAGGGGTTTAGTTGTGGTGGACGAGTGTAATCCAGCACATCAGAAGCCGCATCTCTGATGGCGTTTTGGCAGTGTTTACAATGGTCTTCGATGCTTGATGCTGGCGGCATTGGACCTCTTAAGAGATTAAGAGACACTCGATCGGAGAAGGACTTGGCGATCTCTTGCGATTGTAGCCGTCTGACGTCGAATTTTCTCACAGCATTAGTTTGTCTTGGCGTAGTTTGGGATATCCGCAACCGTACCTTGGCTACAACAAGGTAATGGTCCGAGTCGATGTTGGCTCCTCGGAACGTACGGACATCCATAATACTGGAGGAGTGTCTTGCGTCGATCGCAATGTGATGAATCTGGTTGACTGTTGATTGATCAGGAGTTCTCCAAGTCCCCTTGTGTATGTCGAGATGTGGGAACCGCGTGCTAGCCACGACAATGTTTCGCCCCGCCGCAAAGTCGATTAGCCTGAATCCGTTATCGGAGGTGGTGTTGTGCAGGCTATATTTTCCGATTGTTCCACCAAAGATACCTTCTCCTCCTAGCTTTGCTTTAAAATCACCGAGGACAATTTTAATGTCATAGCTAGGGCATTGCTCGTAGGTCTTGTTGAGGAGCTCGTAGAAGGCATCCTTGGTGTCGTCATCTTTCTCCTCTGTGGGGGCATGCGCGCATATGAGGCTTATGTTGGCGAATTTAGCCTTGATGCGGATTGCTACGAGGCGCTCGCTCACATGCCGGAAGCTGAGGACTTCTTGTCTTAGTCTGCCTTCGATAACAAATCCGCATCCAAATAAGCGCTGCTTTTGCAGTCGATAGCAATTGCCGTAGTAGATGTCGCAGTTTTTCATCTTCTTTTTGTCCGGCCCATCCCATCCCTTTTCTTGGATGGCGGTTATGTCTGCTTTGCAGCAGTCTAGGGCCTCCACTAGTTGCTCGGCTGCACGTGGTCTATTAAGGGATCTAACATTCCACGTGCATATCCGGAGCTCCTTGTCCTTAAATCGTTTGCGTGGGTTGTCAACAGTAGATCCGTCCATATCTGAGGCTTGTTGATGCTTCGTAACTTCTTGTTTTTTTTAAATGGCCGGACAGTTACCCAGACGGCACAACCCCCAACCTGGAAGACCAGTTCCATTTTTAATGCCATATGCTAGTAAGATTCCCAGATGGTGCCACGGGGAGGCGTAAAGTAGGACTTATTAGCAGAACTGCAAGATGTTCAGCTGCAGAGGCTCAATCTCGTCATTTAAAGAAGCAGCACCTGTCGAAAGATGCTACTTCTACGAGGCCTTATACTAATCGTTGCCATCCCCTTAGAGTCAATATTATTCGAGTAGAAACGGCCGCACATACAAAATACTGTACCCTACATCGTGTGTCGATTGTAATGTGATCAATCTGGCTGACGTTTTTTTTTCTATTGGGGAATGCCTTTGTAATTGTTATGGTGTAGGGAACTGGTACTATCTATATTGAGGACGCCTGGTAAAAAGTTAATCTTGACTTAGGCCTTCCTCTCGTAAAAAAGCCAAATTCAAATATCCTGTGTTTCTGCTTTCTATTTCAATGACCACATGAGATGTCAACCTTTTTCATTCCTCTTTTGCCCGTTCCACTATGTTTGTTTGTTGACGACGATATCAATTTTGTAGCCTTCTTAAGCCTTTCCCAATTTTATGATTTTAAATAAATTGTATTCTAACAGACTTTCACTCATTCCCTCGCTGCAAGTGGTCTCTTAAATGTTCACGTGCATAGCAGAAAACCGTTGTGCAATTATCGATTGCTAGAAATGTCAACAGGGCGTTCATCCCTATTACAGGCTGTTTTATATCCTTTAGAAGATCAAATATAATAAGATCAGATCAGATCATTTAGTGTTCCATTATTGCATTATGAGCATTGCCTTTGGTTTATATCAAACTCTAACTAACCATGTCATGTGACCTTTTTGCTTACTCATAATATGTAACCGGCGAATATAAATTTCTTATTGAGTAAACCCTCACTTTTTGCATAAACTTACCTAATTGAATATAAAAGGTACAAACACATACATAAACGCAAGTAATTATATTAATTGCATCAGAGACACCAAAGGTTTCTTTTCTAAATGTAGAAACATCATTCTAGATCAAACTAAAATCTCTAGATTCTTCCGCGAACTACCTACCTACTTTGTAAAAGAATCTGTATTGCATTAAATTGTCCTGAATAACAAACGAATGCAAACATTCACTTTTTCATTGACGAACACCACAAATCAGCTCTTACTTTGTTCTTTTTTTATTACAACAGCAACTAAAAGATCCAACTTCATATAGTTGAGCATCCCCTCCTCCTGTACCCCCTTCTGCGATGAACAACTCGTACGCGTGTGATTCCCATTCACATTGGAAAATCGCGCACAATTTCTGATGCGTTGGTGACGTCAAATTCTTCCGGCAATAATTTTCAATTTTCAAAATTCAATACCTCCTGAACCATTCGTCAAAAATAATTGCGAGTACCCTCCCCTGGTAGGCTGACAGGAAATCTTCTAAATGAACTAAAAACCGGCAAAATATCCTTGCCAGAAACTGGAAAAAAATGACTTTTTTGTAGGCTCTATAATTCTAATTATATTTTTATTTTTTCTTCATAAAAAGATTCCTTTCAATATTCTGAATCCCACAGACCAAGTCTCAATCAATTCAAAGGATTTTCAGGACCCGAAATCAATTATTGAAAATCATTTTAAATCGTCGCACAATTGGACGCAACTTGAATCATCACAACTATGTGATAAGCACGTGTAGCCACAATGTGTACAACTTTTGTTGAATGACGGTCATTACACATACATGTGCAATAAGAATGCTACTCGTGCAAGTTGCATTGGCATGACACCAATTTCAAATGCCGGACAGTGTAAAGAGAAAACATGCAAAACAGGAAAATGATTTGCAATACTACTCGTAGATGTCGTTAAACTTTTCTTTTCTTCTTGACAACCGTTGTTACATATGTGTTATGTTCTATTTGTGTGTACGAGTGTGCGTAGTAAAGAAAATCAACTTCAAGTCCGAAATCAACCTTGATGACTTTGCCTAGTGAAAGTGATCGTGTTTATTGCAAGAAGACCTGCAGACACACAGAATTTTGGGATTGTTTGAAAATTCTGAATATTTTCAAATTTTTGTATATTGTACAATAACGGTTTTAACAAAACTTTAATCGGAAGAAAGCCTCTTCGGATCATGAGTTTAATAATAATAAAGGCTGATCTCAATGACTGTGTCCCTGTTAATGGTAATACCACAACCTCTTCAACCAGCTCAGGTTAGGTCAAGTGGCAGACTATATCTAGCCAGAAAACGCCCTTTTCGATACCAAGAGGATCTGAAACTACATATTTTGTTTAGTCAGATTTCGAAGCATTTGTTGCTTTTAGTAAAATAAAGGAGTCTCCCATCACCAGCAGCTGGCACCAGATGCCTGGGACTGTGCCACTTTTGGGAATATCATCAGCTCTACAATTTTTCCGAATATCTTTATTGCAAGACACTGCTTGGAAGAAGTATGAAATTTTAACTATTTTCCCATCTCGTTGAGAGGTTGAGGTTAAGAGGATTGACGTTATATAACCTTGTTCAAGGACTTCTAGTTAATTGACAACCAGTGTAAATGCAGATACCTTAACTAGAGATTACACTGTTCTTTAACCAAAAAAAAGGAAAGGCAGTTGCTACAATTTCCTTCTAAAATACGCTGAAATAGAGTGCTTTACAAAAGTGTTAACACATCCTATAAAGGCATTTAACATGCCACCGATGCCAAAAAACCACACCTAATATCCCCTTAAACATGTGATCAAGATCTTTTGGAGCACTTGAATGTAGAATGCACTATTAATTTTTGTAGAGGTAACGGCAAGTGGAAACCCTAAAATACAACTTTCTCCTCGAAAAAAAAACCCGTGGTTCCTTCGGTAAATCGTGTCAATATTCATTAAAGCTGTCATCAAGGTTAAACTTCTTTTCGTCATTAAAAATAATCTAAAACGAAAGTTGTTTAGGTGAAGACATTTCAAATTGCAAGGATAGAATAAATGAACACGACCCATGTTCTCACATCCGTTGCGACCTGTTCCGGATATAATATAAGACGGAATAGTTCTTCCGAAAAGCACTATCTTTAAGTACTTAGGACCAATCGTTAACATGGAAGCGAAATGTGACGACGACGTAAACCACAGAGTGAATGTGGGATGGATGAAATGGCGGGAAAATTCGGGAATCTTTTGCGACCGAAAATGTCCACTTAAATTAAAGGGGAAACTCTACACCACGGTTGTTAGACCAGCTCTTATATACGGTTCACAGTGCTGAAAAATGTACGAAGCGTTTAAAAACAAAATGACGGCAGCGGAAATGAACATGTTAAGGATGTCTAGTGGAGTCACTAAACGCGATTGCATTAGATCTACGCGTATAAGAGGAAGTCTACATATAAAGAATTCGGTAACCAAACAGCTTGAGGCGAATAGATAAGCTGGTATTGCCACGTTCAAAGAAGATCTGCGGAAAATCCGGTTAAAAAGGCACTAGCAACTACGGTCACTCCAACTGTAAGAAAACGAGGTCGGGAAAAGAATTCCTGGATTTCTCAGATGGCAAATGCGCAACAACGCCTGGGGCTAACAACCGAAGCGATCCAGGACCGAGCATTATGTAGACGCGTTCTGCGGTCTGCGACATTAGCCAACCCCATAAGCGGAGCAGCAGCGATGCAGTGAAAATGGGAAACTCGTTACGCATAAGTTCGTATAACGATGAAAGGGTTAATAAAAGGAAAAGAAGACCCATGTTCTCACAAGCGAATTTAACTCTCTTTCTCTTGTAGCAGCACACAAGAAATTAGAAATTAGAAATGGAGCAGGCATGATTTTGCTTGGAACGATTATTCTGCGGCGTGTAATAGTACGTAAAATTGTCGAAACCAAAACATCTTAATCTAGTTCATTGCGAATTTCCGACGAAAACTCACCGAATCGGACAATGCGTTTATTACTCATCTTTGACTGCGACTTGCTTGTTTCTGCGGGTGCCTAGATCGGGTTGTTATCCTATAAGACTCTGGATCTCGTAATAAACTTCGAATGACAGAGTCCGATCTTGACAATTTCTTCGCTATTGCTCTAAATCCTTAATTCGGCCGGAACTCACATTATGACCAAATCAGTCATGAAATCAGATCTTCAAAAGGTTGCATTACACAATTTTCATTTCAAAATTTCAATTCAAATTGTTTTTTTTTTTTGTTTTTGGTGGGTAGGTGTGCAAATCTTCATAGACACTATGAACCCGTTGCTCATAGGAGTGTGAGATTCTTACTCACTAAAAACACGCCTTCCTTCTTAACGACTACAACTAAGTTACCTTATCAAGTAGTTTCCGTTTCAAAAAACGTTCGCGTGGGGCAGGTGGCTTTCCAGCAAAAGCACCTGCTAGTACCGCTATTATATAGTATGCGGATAGTCCTTATCGCGCCAGATAGATTGGTCTCATTCTTTGTAATCGACGCACTAATTTTGTCTCTTCCAGAATTTGGATTATTTTATTATTACAATGACCATGAAGACGAATACGGAGTTTGCGAGAAAAGTTCATTATTTCGTCCTCGACGGAAACTATTCCTAAGTCTCTGTGGATATCACTGTTTCTGATATACCATGGGGAGTACACGATTTGTCTTAGAACTTTGTTTTGATAGCTTTGGAGAATATTTCGGTGGCTTGGTTTAGTACAACCCCAAAGTTGTATATCGTTCGTACAAACAGGTTTAAGCACTTGCTTATAGATGAGCAGTTTGTTATGTATGCTTTACTTGGAATGTCTTCCTAGTAGCCAATACATTTGTCTGAATTTATTTTCAAGTTCATCACGTTTCTTCTTAACATGCGGCTTCCATCTCAGTTTTACATCTAATGTCATTCCTAGATACTTTGCTTCGTCGCGAACGTGGCTACTATGGTACCTGATTCTTCCATAGTAAAAACAATACCGGGCCAAGCACACTTCCTTGCGGAACTCTAACAACAGAAAAAATTCTATTTCCAAGTACGATTTCAGAATCGTATGCAGCTCTCTCGGAAGAACCTGACTTAGCTTACAATTTAAGCCTTCATGCCATATTTTATCGAAGGCTTGAGACACGTCAAGAAACACGCTAGAACATACGAGTATCTTTTTCCCCTCTAGGGCTTTCTCAATTTCATTCGTAATTCTAAAAACCTGGTCAATTCTGGAGTACTTAGTTCTAAAACCGAATTGACATTCGGTAATTAAACGTTTCTCTTCAATGATCGGTTGCAAGCGCTTCAATATGAGTTTTTCAAATATTTTAGATATTATCGGCAGAAGTGATATCGGTCTGTAGGACTTTTTTTCATATAGAGATCTGCCCGGTTTCGGGACCATTATAACTTCGGCAACTTTCCATTGGCTTGGAAAGTTAAATAATCTTAGCGCGCCATTTATAAGTTGGAGCAGTTTGATCAGGGCTTTCTTTGGCAACTCCTTGAGAATTTGACCAGTTATTAAATCATATCAAGGGGCTTTGTTATTTTTCAATTTTTTAATTCCTTGTTAAGTTCTCGTAGCGACACCGTTTTTATTCTAAAATTGTCCGGTGCCGTAATTATATAATTAGAACCTCCAAAAAAGGTGGTGCTAGGTGCTCGGCAAATAGATCCGCCTTCTCTTTATCTCCTTTTGTCCATTCGCCATTATTTCTTCTTATGGGAGGGAATTGCATTTGAGGCTTTTTGATTCGTTGCATGGCTTTCCAGAGGGAAATTCAATTGAAAATCACTTAATATAAGACGTCTTAAACTCGTTAAAATGCTTGATATTTGGGTTTCACATAAATTGAATAAGATCCACTTAACACAGCGAATCTATATTGCAGTGTGCATTTCAGGCGCAATGAAACTCGTTGTGAAACGAATTATCACTTTACTAACTTTAGGTGGCGCTAGAGTTTGGGGCGGACCTGGGCCTCAGTCAACAAGCGTCTTCAGCTCCAGCACTTGCGTGCGCTACCTAAGTCTCGGACTTCCTCTACTGTGCTGTCTCTCAGGGGCGGATTCAAAGACTTTTCGGAGCGGGACGTTGGTATCCATCCGCTCTACATGACCCATCCATCTCAGTCATTGGATCTTCACTCTCACGGCTTCGTTTATTGTAAATTTGATAACGACACAACGAAGGACTATATTTGTGAGTGTCATTTTTTAACACGAATCAGACTGCAAATACTCGGCGCTGGTGTGATAGGTGTTGGAACTGCAGGCGCTCTATCAATAAGGCGTTTACTCATTTTTTGTGAAAAACTTAGAAATTGCAGTAAAAGCAACATTCACAAGAATGAGCACAGTAGACTACTGGTAATTCGTTGGCCTAGTCCTCTGCTCCGGAATAAAGTCTACATATATACACTGTCTCCAATGCTATTGTGATTTTCAAATTTGGTTTTTTTTAACTAGGCTTACTCCAAATGACCATTTGTAAAATATCGTTAAAATTGATTCATCAAGGAAACCTCTTGTTCCCAACCTAGGTATTCCTCTAAAAAAGCGCATGACCAAGTCCAAATAACCCCCTTTCATATAGCTTCGTTTTGAACCGTATTGGATAGATGCTCAAACTGCGGAAAGCTTACATCGGTTTGGAGATAAACTACAATGTAAAACTCTTATTAGCGCCATCTGCAAATGTGGTTTCATCCGTTTGGAACAAGTGGAATTGGATCATTTGCCCGCCACTTGGAACAAGAAACCACACTGTTTCCATAGTTTTTAAATACTTTTTTTTTACACCATTGATATCCCTAAAACATGGCACTGTGACGTCAAATTAATTGTTTGTGGAGTTTACCTCGTTCCATTTATATTTTTTGTTTCAATTCTCAAATCGTTTCGGTCACAATTACGCTTGAAAATAGAAATACGAATATGGTTAACCGCAGCCAGTTCATTTAGTTGTTTTGCTTTGTTCAGTTGTCTTGTGATTTTCGTTCTCAGTCGCTTCACACTTGTTTCCATCTCAAAACAAACAACAAAGCTTCTTCGTTCAACCGTGAATCTAAATTTGTGTGTAAGCCAAACAGCCAATTCGAAGACCACGATGTGCAAATGTTTGAGTGAAAGTGTCGTTTGCTGGTAAGAAAATAAATTCTCTTGATTATAGATAATTACTTCCGAATAAGGTAGTAGCATCTTTGGTTCGTGTAAAGCTTGCAATTTATGTTTTAATTGAGAAAAAGTTACGACTCCAGACATTGTCTTCTCTACCACAAGGCCGACGATGGGTGCGTTCGTCCATCTGGATTTATAAAAGGAGTTTCCTTTATTCTGTATCTCGCAAGGATGTCTGTGTGTAAAGCAGTTATTGGCACCAGGATGTCGGTCTCCTCAGATTATTAACCAACCCTCCAATGATTTCCATGGTATAAATCGAATGCTATATACCTTATATGGAATACCATGGCACTCCCACCCACTCTGTCAAGCAGTTGTGTATATGGGTACTTCCTGTTGTCTGTAAGTAGATTCCATGGATTCCATGACATCACCAGTGTTTACCAAAAGATTAACCCCAAAAGCAACCAGAAGTAGAAGCTTGTTCTTTTTTTTTTTTTAGGTCAGAAATGTGTACATACTCAAAATGTTTAGTTGAAACAGGAGCACGCCCTTATAAACATGCCACGAATCGTTGGAGTTTATCATATAACACCCAATCGTTACTTCGACATCTCACAGTACTGGCAGTGCCTTCAACGGAATTTGGGAATTATAATTTTCGCGGGTGGAGTAGCACATACTATAAACATGCCGCTTGGGGGATATTTATTACTACATTCACTGAAGTTAATTGCCCCCTCTTTACCCGTCTTTAAAGCGAAACTATCTACGCCAGACATGAGATGGTACAGCAGCACACACTACAAGTAAGTGCCATTGAATCTACAAAACGGCAGATATTCTCTACTTTGTATTCGGTTTGTGCTCCTACACTCTAGTGCTTGCTCGCCATTTATATAATATCGTCTGTGAAAGTACAATTTAATTCAGATCTGACATGCTAATCCCCAACATGCCGCATGCACTTAAAATAGAGCGGGAAGCAAACTCTCGTCAACTTGTATGTTGACCTAAATGACTTTATAGCAAAATAAAATTCAAGTGCGTAAATACGATGTGCTTCTTTGTTATAAAAGACAACAGAAAGTAGTGGGTTTTTCTTTCTTATTTTCATTTGATGAATCACTTCTAAGGATGCACTCATCGTCATCGAATTTGAATAATACATACTCATATTCATAGTGTGTTAAGAAGGGAGGTCACTCCTTGTTGATTTGTCTGTACAATGACTGACGTCACTATATCACTTCGACTATACTAGGAAACGAGCGTAATAAAATTGAAGCAGAACAATTATAACAACGACGATACCGCAAGATACGCGTATTATCAATTTGATGTGGTCATTCATAATTAAAAAAAAAAGAAAACTATGAATTTCCAAAAGGCGAACCGGGTTTTGCCCCTCTTTAGATATTATCATAAATTTGAACTGAAATTGATTGCCTAGAAGCAAGAACTATTGTATAATTTGAAATTAGAGCTGTTGCTTCTTAAGAATTGTCAGAACGTCACGTTCGTACCATATGCCGATAATAAAACGTTTCGAATTAGTTTTATTTTTTTTCCGACCGAGCTCATAAGCTAAATTCTTTTTAAATGAAAAGATCACGAGTCGTATGGTCTCAGTTTTATTGTTGACTTTATTCTATTTACACATTTAATCTGATGCAATTTTTGCTTTCATCGTTCTCACGCTAAATGTCTATTCGTATTTTTACCTTGACCCTGTGTAAACGTAAAAAAAAAACACGAAAAGTTGGTCAACACCGGAAAATGTATATTCTAAGTTCTTTTAATTATGTATTTCCGTGTAAAGCAATAGAATGGGAAGTAGATGCCAAGCTGTTGATTTGCTAGCTGGTGCTGGTAATATTTCTTTTATGATTAAATTGTTTGCCCATGTTCCTTCCTCCTCATGACACTCGGGTTTATAAACACGAACCCCCATACTGCGATAGGTTCTCTATCAATCTGAATAACAAAAATCTTTTGTTGTCATATTGATGGTATATGTTCAAGCTGTAGTCCATCTTTTAATGTGCATATCATTGGTCTGAGCTTGGTTTTGGTTCTTGTTTAAAAGCTATTAATGCCGCTGCATTACGTTTACTGTCTTTTATATTGTCAAGAAAGCAATTTCAATTTTTAAGTGCGCCTTAACATTTATTTTTGTATAAATAAAAACCTTTTTTATTTTATGATTTCGCGCTAAAAGAACTTCTGGTGCTTATGAGCACAAAACTCGATCGAAATAGGAGGTCGTCATCATTTGTGAAAGTTTAAACTGTGAAAGGATTTTGAAAACTTCGAAACAAATAGAGCTGTGACATAATTTCCCAACCAAGGCTCAATAATTTTTCACGAGTTACCCAAAATGCGTGCGATCTAGTTTTGTCATAGAACATGATCTGCCGTCATAATTACAAAAAAAAACACCTTGATGTCCTTCTGCAAAAATAAACAGCTTACATCCAAGCAGAAGACAACCCAAAAATATCATACCATTGCTTGGATCATTAGGGCATTGTTTAAAGCGATTCATATGTGTATTTTCTTCCATTCTATATCAATCTTCTCTCAAAGATAACTAAAGGGCCGACGTACAACCAAAAACATTACAAAACTTGTGCCAATACACACGTTTTTCCCTTTCGGATGTGTAAAGAAGATTACTGTCACCAGTGATTTCATTTAATCAGGCTGAATTAGCGTTACCTCCGGTATCCCACAAGATACTCCTAATTTTCATCCTGACTAAACAAAGCCGAGAATCGTAATACATATCCCTTAATTCAATAAGAGCTGAATATCAACAAGCATCAAGCCATAGCTTTCTCTCGCAAGAGCCCTGTTAAACAACAAATCTACATCCTGGAAGTAAAAGATTTTTTCCTGATATTCATATTCATACCATTTTTGAAATCTATCTCAAGTTTTTTTACCATAACATCGTTAGAATTCTCTTCTTCATCAGTTACTGATTGAAAATTAACTGTCCCCACTTAATTTAAAAGATCTTTTTTTATTAGGAATACACCGCCCAAAATTTGGGTCCAATGTTTTGATCTGGCCATTTTCCCCTAACACCTCTTTGCACTTCATAGATCGGATCTAAAACCGTACGATAAAACTCATAGATGACGCCAATATTACACGTTCAATTGACACGCTAAGAAATGTCTCCTGCCTTACCTTGTTTTATCGCAATTTTCACCACCACCAAAATTGCTAGTAGCATTCCGCCCCCTCAAACCTCCAACCGTAACACCCGTCTCGCTATAAATGCTCATCAGTGTGCCCTTAAGCCCACTTTTGGACGAACTCTGAAATATCGTGAAAATTTTTTAAGCCCTATAACTCGCTTATGAAATGATCTGCCGAGCTCTATATTTCCTAGCTATTATAACATGCAAACATTTAAGACCAACTCCCTAACTTCCTTTTGCCGGCGTTCAAAAATCTCAAGAGTACACACAATCTCTAAGCGCGCTACAGAGGAGATGGAATGTTCCCACTAAGGCAATAAACCTGTGTTCAGAAAGCAGCATCAGAATTGCGGAAACCGAATCAAGAGTGGTGTTACAGTTCCAGTGGGGTCAAACGACTTAGTAGTAAGGGCTTCTCAGATAAAATCAGAGAACAGTCCTATAAACACTGGGAAACCAGGCCACTTCCGTCTGAGGAGTAAAAAAAAAAGACATCCCCAAGGCTTTGAAAAATGGATTTTAATTTAAGAGTCTAAAAAAAAGTATGACTAAACTTAGACGGTCGAAAAAGTCAACGACCACGTCTGCAAACGTCGACTCTGACGACTTTTTGATCAGCCTTCGATAGCAGTTTTAGCTCTTTTTGCCAAATCTACGAACAAACGGAATCATAAGAATCACCGCAAGACTTCCGGTGATAACTGTTCGCAATCCTGTCGAATATTCTCCTTAAGGGCTGCCATTGTCTGAGGTTTGTTGGCATAAACCCGCGACTTCAAGTAACCCCAAAGAAGGAAGTCTGGGATGGTTAAATTGGGCGATCTTGCTGGCCATACCAAATCGCCAAAATGGGAGATTACGCGACCAGGAATCGCTTCCTTCACAATATCCATTGTGGCTCGCGCTGTGAGTGCGGTTGCATCGTCTTGTTGAAACCACATGTTCACCAAGCCCCGCTCATCCAATCCCGGCAATAATGAGTAGTTTATCATGGCCCTGTAGCCCTCACAGTGACCATATTGCCAATGACGTCTGCACCGCACAGTGGCGTTGAGTGGATGTTATGGCTTTTCGTGCATCCCACGCGAATTTTCAGTGCCCCAGAAACGAACATTTCGCTTATTGACGTAACCGCTTAAGTCGAAATGCGCCTCGTCGCTCATGATGATTTTCGACACAAACTCGTCCTCTTCGTTGTTGAGATTGAGGATGGCTTGACAGTGGAGTATAACGCTCCATTGCTTGTCTGCTTGTTTTTTCTTTTTTTGTATTTTTTTAAAGAACTTAACACTTAAGAGGGTATGAATACTCTTAAAATGCGGGAGCACGTTAACTTTTTGTATTTTAAACAACCATTCACCATACATGATTTTAGTTGCCTGAAAAAGAATGTCTTTCGGTCGCGGTTGGGATTGAACGCCGAACCCTCCGATTCGAAGTCAATACACTACCACTTGACCCACCGCTAGCTGTCTAGTTCACAGATGTCAAATACGATTAACGTACGGCGACATTTGCAATAATTATAACATCTTCCGATAGGATGATTTATTTTGCGCCATCTTATATAAATTTTACATTTAAGTAATGTTTCCATTGTCACTTATTGCGGAATATAAAAAGGGTGAGCTACCAGTCACTTTGCTTTTAAAACGGCAATACAAAACACAAATTTCAATATTTTTTAACATTTGTTGCTTTATTGAAAGAGTATACCTTATACAACTAATTATGGAATACTACTTTATTAACATGACTGCCTCGGCTGGTTTAGCAGTATGCCATCCTGTTATTTCAGTTTTTTAATACTTTTTCGATGGCTAGGCCCACCTTGAACTTACGTGCAATAAATCGATTATTTTGCCGACACAATTGGACATTGTAAGCAAATAATCCGGGATCTTTATGCAAAATTCTCCTCAGGCTAGTGCAACTTGTGCTCAGTTGTTCAGTTATCAATCAGTTTACTGGCCTCACGAACTTTCTTCACAAACTTGCATACAACAGCTGCAGTTGGTCTATTATTTCGGAAACAGAGCATCTACTTTGGAAGTAACTTTGCAATATTTCCCAATGGTAAATCAACCCAATTTGAACCGCGAAAGTGCTCAGAGGAGCTATCAGTGTGAAAATAACCTGATTAAAAAAGAAACCAACAGATGACAAACCTTTTACATTGATGTTACCGGGAACATGTAAAACAAAATATTTACGGATCCAACAAACGCCGAAATGTAATGTAATTTGGATGTTTGTTAAAGAGATTATATTAAAGGGCTGCTAAATCAAGAAAACAGAAAAAGATTTTAAATAAAGCCTTTATGAAGAAATTGTTTTTAATAACTATTAAGGCTTACCCATTCCTTCTTATTATTTGCTTTCAGTTGCTGCAAATGCGCACTCAGTGTTCTTTTATCACTGATTTGTTCGTCATTAGTGATTATACTTCTAGTCGGTGGAATTTACTACTTCTACTATTACGAGAAAGATGATGACCATGTTAGACAGTTTGAGAAAGGAGTCAACAACGCTGTTGACGATTTCAAGGATATCGTGAAGGGAATTAAGGGATCATAAGCATTTTTTGCCAAAGTAAGTATATGTGTTTCGGATGTTTGTATTTTTTTCGATAATAAATTGTTTGTCGTCTTTATTTTTATATTTTCGCAGAGAGGAGAATTCTAACATCCCTTTAATTTTGATGTAACTCAATGTGTATTAGCATTTATCATGAATCTCCAAAGTAAAACAAAAACATCCATTACTCATTGTAGCGTCTAGAATAAGATGTCCCATAGATTCATATACTTTTTTATACAAAACAATATTTCCACCACCGTGCAATTATTTTTTCACCATTTGCGACAATAATAAATGAATTATGCACTAGAAGTGTGTCTACTTTTTTTTGTTTTTTTTTTATAAAAGATTTTATTCAAACACATATATATTTTATATGAGCCCACATGAAGATAAACCAAATGAATACAAATTGTTAATGATTCCTAGATTTTTTATGAATTGTTAAAACTAATAAAACTCGTAAAAATAATGACAAATAAATAAAAACATTACAAACAAAATAATAAGACTTCCATTAATGCTAGCTACAACACTGCTAACTCATGTTATAACTAAAGTACGAGTAATATAATTGGTGGAAATACTCTTATGTATCCGTATCTCTGCAGCATATAAACGTAATCTTTATAAAATAAATTAATTTGCAAATTTTATGCTTGCTTCATAAACCTTGGTACTGTATACTGATTACTTATACATACATGTGTTTAAACACAATTTCGAAAAAAATGCTTTTTTGATAATTCTTTATACGTAATGTAATTTATTAAAGTGAAAATAAATAAATATTTTTTGGTGTGAATCTCAAAAATGTTTGCTTTGTTTTATTTGCTTTAATCTTTTAATCAAGTTAGCTTGACAAAGGCTGGTTTTGGATATCTGATATTTGGCATACATACTTCACCTTATGGTTGTTACGAACTGGTTACCTGAGTCTGATATATACATATAAGAAACGACGATAAATGAAAGTAATGACGGAATATTCAGCCCTATTCTGCTAAACGTCGGGGGGAATGATCGTTCGAAAATCGAAATTAAGAACAGAAAAACATGTTAACTTTGCACAAGTCGTAAAATATGAACACTTATATAATTTTTTTAAGATATTATATATTGAATCAACTACTTCATTCTTTCCCATATTCCCACTATGAAAGTAATTATATTTATTTTTTTTTTCATATTTGGGGTTATCGACCGCTTGATTACCGTCAATTCATTTTATGAATTTAAAGCGTCTTGTGCATTAAAACAAGTTGAATTTAGTTTTTTTTTTTTTTTAATTCACCACCAACCAACACGGGTTTGGTCCGTCATTGCTTACAAAGAAAGCAAGAAGACAGGTGACTTACGATTTCGCTTTAGCAGCAAAATTATTTATAAACGCAAAATCAACAACTTTTTAAACGTACGTTAAGTGTCTAATTTCGCAGGTTCAGCTACCAAAATCAAGGAATATAGACCTATCTGAGACCGCTATACACCGTATTGGTGGCTGTTTCCGCACATTTTCAATGGAAGATACGGCTGCACCGAGATGCATAAGAAGAGTGTGTACTGAAGAGAATATTGTATCCGTTCAGGATAGTGTTGAAGAAATTCCTAATTTATAGATTCGCAAACCTTCACAGTAGTTTGGTCTTTGTCTGTCCACTTTTTGGAAAATTTTAGGCAAACATTTTAGTTTGAAGGCTTTTAAGATCCAGCTCTTGCAAGAATTGAAGTCGAATCGAAATATCGGTGAATGGGACCAAAATCAAGTGGCATTGGGTACACGGTTTCGTCGAAAGATTGTGTTGAACGATTAGGCTTAATAGGTAGTCAATAAGCAAATTGTCACATTTGGAACGAAAATAATCCACATGAGATTCGCCTAATGAACCCTTAAATTGGCCCCCAAGATCTTGTGATTTGTCGCCTCTTGATTATTTTCTTTGGGGATACAAAAACAATTGACGCATTGGAAGACAAAGTTATTCGTGGTTCTGAGGACAAACGGCAACAAATGCTTGAGAAAATTGTCGAAAACTTTGTCTCTTTGATGTTATTCATCAGATCCTAAGTTGTGTTTAGAAATTTATTGCAGACTGTACGAGGGCTTTTTTAAAAGTCCTAGCCTAACCAAGATTGGGTGATAATACGTAAATAAAATTATATTTATATCAACAAGTTTTGTGTCAAGTTTCATAACAGTCGCTTAATTATTTATTTTTCTGGGATTTTTGTTTAACCGAATCTGCTTCTATCTAAAAAAAAAATGGAGAAAACTGAAGTCAGGACGTGATTAAATATTTTGTCATAAAGAATATAACTCAGTGCCAAATGAAAAAAGCCATTGATGACACGTTGGAGGAATCTGCACCTTCGTATTTCACAGTATAAAAAAAGTGGGCAGCTTTGTTTATATATGGCAGAGATAGCGTCGAAGATGATTCGAGGAGCGGTAGGCCGTTGACATCCACCACTTCAGAAAACAGCGATAAAATCCATAAAATGATTTTAGAAACCGAAGATTAAAAGAGCGGGAACTAAGTGACACTTTGGGAAAATAAACTGAGCAGGTGTTCCATATTTTAACTGACGAATTGGGATTGATAAAAAGATGTGTGCCGCGTTTGTTAACGGGTCGAATCTGAAGAATCTGAGGTTATTTCGCAGGAATACTAGCGATTTTTTGAGAGGATTTATAACCATTGATGAAACCTGGATTCAGCATTATGGCATCAGTGTTCTGTTTATTGATTTCTTCCCCGAAGGGCAAACTGTTACGGGTCAATACTATGTTAATCTTTAAGATAAATAAGCTGGAAAAAATTCTTGAAAAAAGACCGAGTTTTGCAAAAAAGAAAGTTCTTTCACACCAGGATAATATACCGGCACACAAGTTAGTTGTTGAATTCGCCTGATGTGTCACCATCAAACGTGTTCTCTAAGTTAAAAAGACACTTGGCTGAACATAAATTTTTCACCAACAAAGAGGTGATAGATGAGACGGAGCTGGTTTTTTAAGGAATGGGGGGAATCCGCTTATAAAAATGATATATAAAGAGAAACCCTGGTACATAGATTAAATCATTGTATTGAAATAAAAGGAGAATATGTAGAAAAAGGATAAAGAAAAGTGTCTGAGAATATTCTTGATTCGATATGCTTCATTCATTTTAGAGGTGGGGGATATTTTGTGATTTTGTGATTTTTTTTTTTTACATTATAGTGTGACAATGATTTCTGAGAGCAGCTTGTAACCTTCGCTGCAAATTCTTCATTTATTTTTGACACGTGCTCTGTCGAATGAAGTGTTGAAGTGTTTGTTTAATTTCTGCCCGAATAGTTTTTACCCTTACATCATTCAACAGATTTTCTTTTTGGTTAACATTTAGACGTTCTGCTGGTTTTTGCAGATAATCAACTTATTATTCAAAAATAAATACTTGAGCACTCTCACTGCATGGTTTTTGTCATTAACATGCAGGAAAATTTAAATGGAAAAATCTTCAACCATTGGAACTTTGAGATGCTCGAGAAACGAGAAAATAGGAAAAAAAATTAAACCAACTGCATACGCTTATTAAGTTTCTAGTATGTTTATGTAATATAAAATAAACTCTTTATTGTAGGCAAAACTTTTAACCAGCAGACTTCGTGAAACTGTGCATTATTAGGTGCGTTTTTTGGTATCTAAGAAAAAATTCCTTAATTTTCAGAGCCCAAAAAAATGGGTATCGGCGTTAAATTCCAACAACGCTATCCGCATTGTTACATTAAGTAAACGCGTATAGGTTAAGTTGCTGGTGTTACTTACATGTAGATTGGAAGTAAGCGTTGACACCGATGCCAAAAAAACACACCTATTTACTCATAAAGACGATTGGTATGGAGAAAATGACATTTGATTTTGTTTTTCTGGAAAATAAAGTCATCCCTTGAAAGTGATTCCTTGTGCAAAAAAAAATTAAAATACAAATACGTCTTGGATCAAATTGTTTTTTCAAGTAGTTTAAGTGAAAAAAAGGCACATTGTGTAATATCAAATGAGCGGTTGGAGAAATTTGCATAACTTTGCATCGTCAGTATACCGTTATTCATACAAAAATTCACGAATTCCATCTTTTGACAAATTTCATATTTATTTTGTTCTACTAATAGTTTAACGTTTGATCATGGGAATGTAGACACTTCCACAATGATTACTGAACAAAATTATAATCGCCGTTTTATGAAGGGCTAGGAGGACAAGTGATTTTTATTTGGTGCTACAATCGGCTTGTTGAAGACAAAGTTCAGTGATCTTATCACCAGATTGGGCCTAGATTAATGTATGACAACAACACAGAAATCATAGATGATTTACAGGAAAACATTTTGACGTTAAATTGCTGGAATATAAGCCGTATCATCCAAAAAAGGAATGGGAAATAGTATTATGCCTAACGGCATAAATTATAATTTAATCTACAATAAAAAAAATTTAGTGAAAACCGCAAAAATACGTCCTTTTGCTTAAAAACTAAAGCATCTACCAATTTGCTTTTTCGAAAAAAAAAGGTACTAAAGGTATAGAATAACACCGGGTTATCCTAAACTTGGCTGAGGCAGAAGGAAATCATAGGCGTAAATATTGAACAAAACTATCGAACCCTGCTCTAAATCTGAACAAACTGAAAAGGGATCGGAGTGTTCAGAACCTATAAAAATTGACCAGGATTTCAAAAAACTGCAAATAATTTTTGTATGCCAGGTCGGACAGTTCCGCCTAGTATTTGAAAAAAAAACCTTTATGCTAAATGGAATCAAATTCTTTTTCGATATCTTTGTCTATGCTTACGGTTTCGAAGAACTTCATCATGTAAAGAAAGTCGTGCGCGTTCCGTGAAATGTGTTTTTTTTTTAAGCCGAACTGGTTATTCTGAATCACATGTAATTCCTCGTAAAAATAATTAAGTTGAACAGGTTTATAAATATTATTTTTCAACACACATTCATCATAATATGTGTGCGTAACATATACCTTTATACCCGTAATTATTTGTTTTGTTTTTTTACAGTGGCTGCAAATGCATGATGAGTACCCTCTTACCAACAATTTGTTTTTGGTGGTTGTTCGTTTTTCTACTCTCGATTGCGTTCTACTCTATTTAGGATGTCAAGGAAGGAATGGATAAGCCTGAAACACCTCATAGGTGGGATATCGGGTGCTCAAAATAAAATACAAAAAATCTTTTTTTTTCACATGAATTAAAGTTTCTTAAGGATATGGCATTAAAAAAATGAAATCTATCGGTTTTCTTACGTTAATAATATTCTTCATAGACTATTTCATTTGAAATGCAGTAAATATTACAAGTAGCTGTTGCTCCATTTTTGAAAAAAACATTTTAACTTTCATTTTTAGCATGAAATTTGCAAAATGTTTATTTTTTGTAAATTTCAAACATTGGCAAACTATTAAAAAAATTACCTACGTGTTTCATACAGATTTCAAAATGGTATAATACAGTCTTTTATTTAATGAAAATACGTAGTTATTGCTATTAATGTTCAGCTAAAATCTAAAATTTTAAAAATTGAACTTTTTCCGCACATGCTCATACGGATGTAGTAAAAAACGATATTAAACATTGTTTAAACTTTATTTAACCTAAAATTACAGTAAATGTTCAAACTGTCTCCCACCGACTTTGATACAAGCTCGACATCTTCGAACAAAAGTTTTTTTTGGGAAGAAGCGCATAAAGCCGTTGCGTAATTTTTGAAGCGGCTTCCTGGACACGGCTACGCAACTCTTCAAAGCTCCTGATGGGCTTAGAGTAAATCTCTTCTTTTAAGCAGCCCCAATAAAAAAATCCAGTGGGCTTAGGTCTGGAGAACGTAGAGGCCATAAAATAGGCCTCAGACCAATCCATCTATTGGGGTACGTTCTATTCAAATACGCACGAACATTTACTGCATAATGCGCAGGACACCCATCATTTTGAAACCTACGAGATTCTCTAACCTCCTCGGGCACCTGTTCCATTAAATTTGACAGATCATTTTGAAGGAATTCCAAATAGCTTTGGCCGGATAACTTGCCAGGCAGTTCAAATGGACAAATTACCTATATCTTTCCATTTAATATGCCGGTCCAATAATTTACTTTAAACTAGTACTGGGACCTGTCTTCTCGCATTAGATACGGATTTAAGTATCCATCTCTCTTTAGTGTTGATTCATCGCTCCACAGAATTTTATCAAAGAATTGCAGATCTTCTATTTTCACAAAAACCAAATCTTGCGTGGTAATCTCTCGGTTGTAGAGGTTGCACTCGTGTACTATGGTAGGGGTGGAACTTATTTGAGTTCCAGTATGTCGTGATATTGCTCTTGTAAAAGTAAATGGATCGCGTTCAAATTCTTCAAGCACCGTTTCTTCAGTGTCAATATTAGCAATTCTTCCAGTGCTAGTACCACCAACACCGCTGCCGGGTATTCTTCCTTCCGAGTAATCTGGGTGACGCGCATTAGGGTATCTTTCCCTATATAGAGCTGCAGCTGCAATTGCATTGCCTCTGCATTCACCATAAATAAAATGCATGTTTGCGTATTCATGTGACAAATACCGAATACGTGGCATTTTTATAGCCAAACTCCGTCCAAGTTGTGAAATCACCAAACAAAGAAAGTCCAATGGATAAGCAAAACGTCTAGTCAAATAGCCGTATGATCAATTCTTAGAATTCTTGATTTTAGTTGAATTTATTCCTTCTGAACATTAATAGCAATAACTAC
The DNA here is from genome assembly GCA_928272305.1 of Volucella inflata. Lineage (NCBI taxonomy): Eukaryota > Metazoa > Arthropoda > Insecta > Diptera > Syrphidae > Volucella > Volucella inflata. Next base: position 24,346,939 of record OV743718.1, on the reverse strand, counting down.
GTATTTTCATTAAATAAAAGACTGTATTATACCATTTTGAAATCTGTATGAAACACGTAGGTAATTTTTTTAATAGTTTGCCAATGTTTAAAATTTACAAAAAATAAACATTTTGCAAATTTCATGCTAAAAATGAAAGTTAAAATATTTTTTTCAAAAATGGAGCAACAGCTACTTGTAATATTTACTGCATTTCAAATGAAATAGTCTATGAAGAATATTATTAACGTAAGAAAACCGATAGATTTCATTTTTTTAATGCCGTAGTGTTAAGAAATGTAAAGTTATGTGAAAAAATAGTCTTTAAAAAAAAAAAAAAATACATATCTTATGTACTAATTGGGATAGATCTTTTGTGTATTTTATTTTGAGCACCCGATAGCCCACCTATGAGGTGTTTCAGGCTTATCCATTCCTTTTTGGACACCCTGTATATCACCACGAAAAAGAAAATACACTCAAAGCTGCCAGGTTTGATAATATTGAATTAAGGAGTATAAAGAGGCTTACAAATGAACAGAATGATAGTGAATTCAACCTAAACCTGAGAAGTCCTTAGAATTGCATACATATTTACAAAAATATAATTCAAAATTGTCGAACTTTTTACAAAAAAAAATTATGCTGTTATATGAAGACATTTGAATAAAGAAATTAGTTAAGTCTGAACTTTGCTGTTCGTTTTGCCATTAAAATTTAGTGGAGTGCATAACCTTCCTACGATGTCCTAGTTTTTATAAATGTACTCGTAAGATATGTATTTATGATAAACTTAATAAAAAAAAAGCTGATAAATGACAAAAGACGGCAAAAAATTCTAGTTACGCGAAATTTGGAAATGGCGCCTTTCGATCTCAGTGATAAAAAATTCTTTATGACGATAGCAAGATGAGTAAGTGCTAAATTTTGAAGCACATATGCATATGCTTCTGTATACCAATTAACACTACTATTTCTGAATGTGCAAATTAACCAGTTATCATAAATTTATTAAATTAAAAGAAAGAATTGCAAAGGGTGTTTGCAAATTTAAAGATGTTGCCAAATTTTAAATTTCTTTTTGGAAATTATTATCCATTATTTCGCTTCTTTATATTGCCAAAAAGCATACGGCGCAATTTTATATTAAAAAAATGGTTGTGCTGTGATTGTGTACAATATTTAAGTAGATGATTAAATATGAAAGTTACTTGTAGTACAGTTATGGAAGCAAACACCGGTTTCTTTTAAAAAAAAACTTTATTGTATCCGAACTTCCACTTAAAACTAAACTAACATATTATTTGTTACCTACTCTTATAGCTACACTTTTGCAAACGTAATGATTATTTCGTGGGAAAAGAATTTGTCTGCTCTTGGCTTGTCACTTGATTCCAAGCGCGTGTACTGATTGTGCACTATGGAGTGCAAAGTGTGCATACGGGGTATGCGTGATCATTCACCTGAGTAAGCAGACAGGTAATGCATATTTGGATGGTGGGATTGGGAAGATGGCGAAGTAACGGGAAAAGGGGGATGTGGTGGCTTCTACCGTTCAATGCCTTTATTATTGGTTAGATTGGCAAGAGGAGGTGGGGAGACTAACGGGATTAAAAGGGAGTGATCTCTGAGACGTAACTGTACTACAGCAATTACGAATGAATTCTGATAAGATTATTGATTTCATTAAAAACAAAATTAAGCAGCAATTTTTTTGATTTCTCTGTTAAATATAAAAGGTTTTCGAATACTCCGTAGTTTAATCGGTAAACTATTTAATAGTCTGAGTGCCACTGCGGTATAAACTAAACAATTAAGAGAAAATCAGTATTATGTGGTGGAATAGTAGCTAGGAAATTATTATTACTACAAATTTCATAGCCAGTGAGGTTCTAATTTAGTAAATTACCACTTCTAAAGAAAACAAATTTTCAGGACTTTGTAATAATGTTAATGATTTCATGGATGTATGTTTGAGAGACAGACAAGACCAAAGCTCTGTTTACGACGGCATTTTTTTCGATTTAATTCTAAGACTGTGTTTCTGATTTACAAACAAGGGTTGAATATTGTTGGAATAAGTGCCACCATAACATGTCTGTCCATACAGCAACTTATATAGCACTAAGCCAAAGTTTACGAGAGCTTATTTCTCAAAGGTGATACCACAATAAAGGTTGCTGATAACAGACATTTCCTGGGGCATCACATGTGCCCCAGTTCATTTAAGCTTCTACAGTATGTTTAATCCCAGATATTAGTAGACACTAACATTTTCAATAAAGAAACTTTGAGAAGAACAGCTTTTACTTACATTATAAGTTACCATGGCTTTGATATCACTACAAATATGGGATGGCCAGTTTGTGCATACAAAACCAATCCCTTAAGACCTCCAAGTCGTGGTTTATGTCAAAAAATAAGTGAAAAACCATATTGCAGGGATAAAAACATAGTACATCAGCAAATCCAGTTTTTTCGTTTTAAATCGAGGTCAACGATACCGAAGGCCTTTGTTAGCACAGCAGTATGTTTGTTTGTCATTTAAACTGTCGTATTTATGACTACAATAATGAAAAGCTCACCTTCTGTCGACATACCAGCTCTAATCCATATCGATTGCGACTGAAGAGCAAACTTTTCTCAAGAAATGCAATAATTCAGCTTCTGACCACTTTTTCCAAGATTTTAGGGAATACTGAAAGAAGTGATAAAGATACTTTTATTATTATGTATTATGTGCCAAACCACAGGGTTCAATTTTGGGTCTTTTTTTTATTTTTCATATTTGTTAATCCAATACTTAGCCTCGATTTAAAATGTAAGAAAACTGGATCGAACGATCTGGAGGCAGCTTGCCAGTTTTCTCGCAACAAATGTGCATAAAGAATTTCAAAGTAAATTCTATTTGTTGCAATAATCGCACAAGTGCTAAAATTCACTTGCTTCACTTCTCTCCCATAGGAAAAGAGACATTTCGTGCAGTGATCAGTTGTTTTTAACTCTTATATCGTGCTAAGCAAAATTGTGAAGGCAAACCACTCTGGCAAAAATATAGTTGGTACAAGTTTGAGGTGAGCTAGAAAGCCAATAAGTACATTTATGCAACTCCATAATCCACAATATTTTTCCAAGCCTGCCGGTTGTTATGTTCATGTCCCCAAGAATAAACAAGTTTTAGTTCGTCACTCACTTACGAGAGTAGATACCTCTTTCGAGAAAAAAGTGTTGCTTTCAACATAAAGTATATAGAAACACATGAAAACGAATTCTTATACATCTAATGTGAGAGAAATCTTGACCATGTTAGAACTCTTTAGGTCAAGGCTGCAAGACTTACATTTTTCTAACAAACTATCAAGGACACGAACTGCAGTACCACCCCGATGCATAAGTATTGTTACACTTAGGATACAATTTGTAACCAGGTATACTAAACAAATCCTTTTCATTTTCGTAGATCCATATTTCTGAGAGATAATTCAAGTCAGGTTTGTTAAAAGAAGATTCGACAGGACCCAAAAACACATACAAATTTGTTTGTAGGCTGCTTATGTGTTGATGTATAATGAAGAAATTATTTACAAATCCACTAGAATGATAAACAGTTCGTTTACTATTCTTTTTCATATTTACAAAGGCGAGTAAGAAAACTATTTATGGGATTTTCAATTAATTAAATCAATTTCTTCTTATCATTCAGTCCTTTAAATTTAATGCAGAAAATGTTTGATTCATTCAAACCTTCTGCTACTATCTTAAGTATAGAATTCAATGCATTTTGTTTGTTTACATTCGGTATGAGTCACTTGTATAAGCGAGTTGATTTCGTTATCTCAGATGATGTGACAACTTCGCCAACCGAAGTTGTTGCTTACCCCCTTCGTGATTAATTATGGATTCAGTGGTGGAATGTTATATAAGGGAGAACGCAGAAGAATCTCCTTAGCAGTTTATGATGATGATAACATTCGAGTGTCCCTACTAGCAGCCGTGATTACCCTATTTTGTATGTTAACTGCATGTGAAGAGCGTAGAAAGTAAAGTCGGTTTCATTCGCATGAGCTGTACTGATTTTTCCTTATGTACACAGTCGCTTGGGCGTAAATTTGAATATTTGAGATGACAAGGCACTTTACAATAACACAACACTCAATGAGCACACTGCGAGGGAAGCTGTTTCACATTTATAGACGTTCAGTCTTCCTCCAAACTATCTGCCTAGGAATTGTCGGATTTACTTACATAGTCGCTTCAAATCTGCGTATCCACTATGGAAAAGACGATTTGCAGTAGTTTGTCCTGCATACTCACATGTGGTGAGGCCACCATTCAGATTCTAAAGAGCTTCATCTTTATTTTATTTTGTTCTGAGTCTGGGCGAAACTTTGACCGACTTTCTGAACTCCTCAGGAACTAAAGTGTAATAGACGGATTCCTCTTGCGTTACACTTTTCTATTAACCACAAATGTGGTTAATAGCCGGTGGCCGCGGCTTAAGTGCTTTTCTATCCGTTTCCAAATCGGACGGTTCCGCGTTCAATCCCAACCTCGCCCAAAAGACATTATTTTTTAGGCAACTAAAACCACGTTAGATAAGTGTTTGCCTAGATTACAACAAGTCGAATTACACTAATAATTTAGTCTCACCATAAAATGTAGGATGCCACCTATAGAGCGAAGTAGCCACTGAGCCCAAAGATCTTTTGTCTCAATTAGGGTTTTCGAATTCACAAAAAGACAAGTTCCTCGGTCTTTCTGACCGCTCGTCATATAACAACAACAACATTGTGGCGCTGGCAGCCCGATATGGGCCATGGCCTAGCTTCTTGACACTCATTTGTGTTGCTCATGTTTTAATTTTTTGTCACATCTGAACGGAGCCTACGGTTTATCGCCGTGTCCGAACGCCACTGCTTAGAAGCTTTTTCGTACGCAATTTTACTTTCGGGAGTTTGCCATCGCCGGCCATAAGGGTGATGGCGATTTGAAAAATTTTTGGTGACCCAGCCAGGAATCGAACCCAGACTCTCTGCGTGATAGTCCAATGAGCCAACTATGGCACCATCGCCATCGCCTTGTCATATAGTTATGTGAACAAAGATACTGTTTTTAGCTTTTTCTTCTATTTATTTCGGCAAAGAGTGTGGCATATCTAAGAAGAGTGGAGACTCCAAAGAAATGAAATTCAAAGCATCGGCCAGGAAAATTATGTTACTGCTTTTTGAAGTTCAAAACTTTTTACTCTGTTTTTTGATTTCCCAAAAAAGTAACTCAGAGAGTAGCGGAGTATTTTACGTAACTACTCTGCTCAATTTTAGGAATGCAATACGAAAAAGTGTGGGAAATTTACTGCAATTGTATAACTGATTCACACGCCATCAAGCGAAAAGCTTCTTGAGAGAACGTGATTTTGGAAAATTAATCAGATTTGCCTTTAGTCCGTATCTTAATGATAACTGTTGTTTTTTTTAGGACAAAGAAAAGATATTGAATATTAAAAGGACGAAGTATTGAAAATTAATTTGTCAACGTTGGGTGAATAGTGATTATATTGAAAAATTAAAGTTATGCAACATTTTTGTACATTCATTTTCGCAACTATACCAAGTATACCAAATCTGCAAGTAAGATACCGCAATTTGCCAATAGATGGTCCTAGCTGTTAGCGCGATCACCATCAAATACGCCATTTCCTTTTTGACAACGATTTTCACCTTTGTGTACCTGGAAACTACAATTTAAAGACAGCAGTAATATCCTCTTACGATTTAAAAAAAACTGCTGCAGAATCGAATTGTCGAAGCTTACGGTGAGGTGAGCATGCTCCTGGAAAGTTATTTAAGTGATTTAAAATATATTATTCACAAGTGGCGATTTCAACATAAGAGACCAAGAACTTTAAAGACCATCGAAAACAATAGAAGGCAGCTAATTGCAAGCATTGTTGGATGAGAATGACGGTCAATCGTTTGAACCCGGCTAAACAGTGAATACTGAACGTTGGCGACTACAAATTACCGATTTGAATCAGGCTTTTAGTTAGGAAAAACGTTCGCATGCGACTTAGCTCCGTCCGATTACTACTAATTTGCATCAATGAGGCATGCACTTGCTGAGTAGCACTTCACTCCTTACGAAAATTACTCGTTGACTGGTTTGAGTCGGAAGAATAACAGTTCTTCCGAAAGTCAATTTAAATAAAACACATTTATTTCAATATATCGTTTGGATTTTGCCATTATGGATGGAATATGACATCATTCAAATATCTTCCACGCGAGTTCTTGGAAGATATTTTCGATTACGACACATATCGGGCAATAATTCGACCATTACTTGACAAATATTCATTTTAAAATCGTCAAAAGTTTGCGAATTGTGTGCCCTTTGCATCTTGGTAGCCAGTGCAGGCGATTTTTCTTGCCGTAAAACCAAAACGAGTCGTTTTGTTTGCGATGTGGCCTTGTAGAAATCGCATGTTTTCTACATGCACATCTACGATTTTAGGCCAGAAAAATTCGATAAACATTTTTCTATACCGATGAGAATTGACGATGACGAGTAATCTTCCTTATTTTTGAAGATTGATATACCAATGACACCACCAGATCAAACATCATACCATACAGTGACTTTTGTAAATTCAATGGTCGTTCGACAGCTACATGTGGATTTCACTTTGCCATATTCGAAAATTGTTTGTTAACGTATTCACAAATGTAAAACCTGCATTTCGGTGATGAATATACGAGGGCGGGTCAATAAGTCCGTGACTTTTGGATTAAAACACAGATTTTTTGATAAAAAAATAATTTTATTTTTCAACGTAATCTCCCTTGAGCTCTATACACTTTGTCCAACGCTTCTCCAATTTTTTTATCCCTTCCAAAAAAAATGATTTGTCGAGGTCCTCAAAATAGGCCTTTGTTTGCGAGATGACTTCATCATTGGAGTCAAATCTTTTTCCACCAAGCCATTTCTTCAGGTTTGGGAACAAGAAGTAGTCACTCGGAGCCAAATCTGGAGAATAGGGTGGATGAGGGAGCAATTCATAGCCCAATTCATGGATTTTTGCCATGGCAACTGCACATGTGTTTGTGGTCGACTGTGAGCAAACGCGGCACCCATCTTGCGGAAAGCTTTCTCATGCCCAAGTGATCATTCAAAATTGAAACCACTGAGCCATGCGAGATCCCTACGGCTTCCACAATCTCTCGCACTTTCAATCTTCGGTCGGCCAACACCATATCGTGAATTTTTTCGATTGTTTCGGGTGTAGAGACCTCAACTGGGCGTCCAGGACGTTCGGCATCTTCAGTGCTTGTACGGCCACAACGAAATTCAGTAAACCACTTTTTTACCATTGAAATCGATGGTGCAGAGTCCCCATAGTATTTATCAAGCTTAGCCTTGGTCTCGGTAATGGTTTTTTTTCGCAAGAAATAATGCTTAATAAGCACACGAAATTCGCTTTTTTCCATTTTCTCCTCAAATTAGTGAGTAGTCTGATAAAAATAGCTGTCAAACACAAACTAACTGACGCAGCAAGTTTAAATTTTGACAGGAGTCAACTGACAGATGCCTGTTGACAGGAGCAGTGTTGCTGTTTCAGTAAAGAGGTCAGAAATTCAAAAAGTCATGGACTTATTGACCCGCCCTCGTACCTTAAGACATCAATAATAGAGCCAGTTTCATTGATTGCTTTTTACAGTTTTGCCTGAAGTACATCAACCTACTCGTAAGTAATGCACGATAAGTATCTAGTACAGAATCACTATTTTTGTAGTTAGTTCACACAATAGTAACATGTTCAGCGATTGTTAAACAATCCATATTGTAAAATGATGAACCTCAGACTAAACATATACAGTCTCGGAAATAACTGTTCGGTTTGACGTATGCGCTTAAAACTGATATGTCAAATCCGGCCCACGAATTGGATGAGACTATATTATTTCTAAATGAACTTAAATCAAAGATCTGATCAATCGGATTTGATTTTTATTTTAATTGATAGAAGTAGGTTAGCCAAATGACCTCCACGACCGCACCATATCCAGCCTCTTTTGATAAAATTTTTCATCAGACTTTTACACATTAGCTGCCTTACTTCATAAGTTACACTATGGATGTTGCCTTCGTGGCCTTTAATTGACTGTCGAGTGTTGGCATACATTTTTTTTTTCGAAGAAAGAACTCGCACGAAGTTAAATCGTTTCATTTTGGCTTTTGATGGAAATAAACATAGGATGTATTGACAACCTTAAATTGCAACCGTTCAAGTGCATTGAGCATTGTTCGGCAGCGTACCCAATTACGGCAACAGCCATACCCGTGTTATTTCCGAAGAAGTAAGATGTACCTTTCAAAAATGGCACTAAACAATAAAACCATATGTTTTGGATAGAGAGGCTTCTCGAAAATCATTTCCGGATTCTCGAAAACCTAAATGTGTTGATTATGCTTACTAACGGGGGAAATGTGCCTGATAACTCAAAATAATTTTTCGATCTTCATTGATTTCACTAATTTCCATCACTTTTTCGGCAAAGTTATGACGGTTTTGGTAGTCGCCAAGTTTGCTGGTGATAAGGCCAGTTCTTGAGATCGAAAAAACCTATGTCTTTTAGCACACTTCCAGTTGCCGAAGCAGAAGCAATACTCCTAGTTGTTCTTGTGCGATGGGTGACATTTCGGCATCACCTACTTTTTCCAATAGCCCATATTTTTTAAATAATTTATCAATTGCTGAAGGAGAAGATACCTCACGTCGACCGAAACAGATTCGTATTTTTGGAGCATTTTCAGCGAAATTATTTACCCTTTTTTTAATGAATCTCATCAGTTTGAATACATTCGTAATGCGTATACAGTTTTGTTCCTTGTATGCAGAGAATTACACCAGTTCGTACACAGCGCATTATCTAACATCTAACTTCGCATAAACTTGTCATCCATAGTCAGTCATAGACATTAAGTTTATCTTGATATCAACTTTAAGGTTAGGAATTATGAGCACCTTCTTCTCCCACATTTGTAACTTACTACAAAATAATTACATCATAAGGTATACAATTTTATTTAAACAGAAAAAAACCATTTAAAATCGTCTCTTGAATATTTTTTCCGCTTAAATGTTTCTGAACAGTCGCTTGGATATTAATTCAAATTCCCGTGCTTTATTTCAAAAATCACTCACGATGCTTTTGTATGTTACGTGTTTGGCATAATACTTAAACAAGCCCTAGACTCTTCATAGTAAAAATAAGTAAGTAAATGACCTTGAAAGAAATGTGGTCAGAATGGTAATATTTGTTTTAAGGAAATGATCGTGGTGGTCAAGAAATCTACTGACATCATTTCTCTAACTCCAATAGTTTGGTATGTCCAAATGTAACATAGATTTCGAATTGACAAAAAAAAAGTTTTTTTTATTCTTTTTCCAACGTAATCGAAAAGAAATGCTGAGCACAACAACGCCACAAGAATTTAAAATCGACAGCGGTTTTTTCAATGAAACCAACAGTTGATCAACAAAAGTATTGAAAATTTTCTTTGATTTCACGAATTCAACATGTTTGGATATGGACAAAAAACTCAGCGGTACTCTCCACTAGGATGCTTTATCTCCGTGATTTGTTCCAATAAAATTCGTTTCATTGTAGCTCAACGACTCGATCGTGAGGCCTCGCCGAGGAATATGTGGATAACCAGTGTGTCACCTCTAAATGGGCATATCTGGTGGATAATCGAGTCTTTTTTTGTCGCTTCTTCATCGGACAACCAATGGCGAATTTCGTAGACTACAAATTCGTAGTTGGCGTTCAGACATCAGTAATGGTGATCCAGGACAAATAAGTTTGTTATGCTATACACTAATCGTCAGATTAACTACAGGGTTCCTTTTGATTCCGATCAGCGTTCCGCCCATTAGACAAAGAAATTGATATCCACCTAGTTAGAGAAAGAATTTATAAATAAACTTGATTTTCTTACGGAGTTCGAATTCCAGACAGGTCCCAAGAAGAGTCAGGCCGCTCTCCTTCAACGCCGGATCAAGTATTATACTTAAAGGTGGTACTCGAGTGTTGCATTCTAGTAAAACGCAGTCCACAAGATATCCATCGAAACAACTTAAGTAACTAACGGCTGCGTACTCGTCTCCTTGCTGACTGTACAAATCAACATTCACGTAATACCTCTTTCCCGAAATTTCTGACAGCAATCGAGCCAATGAAAGGTGTTGACCGAGAACTAGTTCATGAGGTAGAACGCGTGCACGCAGTGGATCCAATATTGTTATCACAAGACTCATACACCGAGTTGACTTTCGACGAGTGCACACGCATTATCAGTGCACTCGTATTAACTCGCCAAACTGTCTATTCTGTGCACACAAAAAAAAAAAACACAAATACTTCCATCCCCCTCAAATCCGCGCGCGAGTGCAACAAGAGTGTGAAAAATTCACAAAAACAAAAACTGCAGGTGCAAGTGCAGTGCAGCATAATAAAAAAATCATAGCGCGGGCATTCTCCATCTCCTGCCCCTGGTCAAAGTGCTGTTGCTGTACTTTGTTATACGGCAAAAGCAATGGTGTATATAACAACTGATGCATAGCGGGTTGTTGGTGTACTGTTTCGTATTACTGTAAGGGCATCACACCTACAGCAATTCCATTCGGTGAACCAATAACAAAAAATGTTCACTTCACGGCCTTGCTTAGTATGATCGGTGTTTGTTTTTTTTGTGTTTGTTTGTTGTTATGACTCCGGAATTTATAGTGGATGTAGCCAATATAAGAGGGCTAACAAGTTATCACTTTTCTGCGTACGTCCACGTCTGTAAATACAGACCAGCTGTTTTGGCACTAAATGAAACACAGGTAGACCTCCGCCCACACTGTTCAGATCAGTCTGACCTGAAACTGCCTGGCTACGAACTAGTGCCATTATTCTTTTCTCACCGCAGTCTCGCCATCTACGTGCGTAGTGATGTAGCTTACCAAACTCCACCACAATGTAGTCCTTGTTCCAATCCGGAATTCAATTTCATGTGGTTAAAATTCCATCTCCTTAGGCAACTTATCCACTACTGCTTTATTTACAGAAGCCCCAAACTAGACAGCAGTTCGTCCTTTAACGAGTTTGATGCGCTGTCTGACTCAATACAAAGAATTGTATCCCTGTATCCTCATACTGAAAGCGTTATTACGGGCGATTTCAATATACACAATTCTTTGTGGCTTCGAGATTCTGGGCAGACAACACCCGAAGGACGGTGTGTTGAGAAAAACAACTTGACACAGCTTGTAAATGAGCCCACGCGAATCCCAGACGTTGATAGTCATACCGCCAACACCCTGGACTTGTTTTTAACCTCTCACCCTGAAAAGTACACTGTTGATGTGCTCTCACCTCAAGGCTCGTCAGACTATTGTGTCATATTAGCTAAATTCTCGTACATAGACACCACAGTTAGAGAAAACATTCCTATAAGAATAGTATGGCAATACGAGAAAGCCGATTGGAGTGGACTTAACACCTTCTTTAGGAATTTTAACTGGTCGTTATTAGGCTCACATTTGCTCAGACTATTTTAGTCCCAGAGGCACATGGAAAAGATACGTTTTCCTCTATAGCCTTACACCTGTTCGTGAACACAATTTCCCTCCTTAGATGTCGCTGCCTCAATCACCAGTTTGCTAAAACTTTCTATTGTGCTTGATTGCAGGCATTCCTCCAAATGAGCCTAAAAAACCATCAAGTTAAGCATTTCCAATATTTTAATGGTGGTGCATATGTTTTGCACTTTAATGTCGAAGTCAATGAATGATTGTGTCCGGTTGGCTTTCTTAAACTGCCAGATAACTCACAAATGTGGGTACTCCTTCGATATGCAACTGCGGGCTGTTTCAAATAACACTTCGAGAGCAAATTCGTTCTTGACGGTAAAATCAGTGGCGATTCCGAAGTAAATTATTGCTTAGCCTTAGTGTAGGTATACTTCAACACCAGCTATGATTTACCGTTGAAGTGAATCTTGTTATGTACTTGTACATATTTCAGAGCCGCTAGAAATTCTATCCGTGCCTGGAACACATGGCTGGATATATAATTGAACTACAGTTTTACTTTTACCCCAATTAAACAAACAACTCTTAGCTTCGACACCGTATTCATCGTCGTCCTCAGATCCCGAAGCGCTATTCATTTCCACCTTAAATTGCACCGCTTATTTTTATATGTCTATGTTTTCGACTGCTCCAGATACCCCTTTGTTACAAAATTTCTTTTTCCAAGATTTAAGACTTGATATTGAAGCAAGTTCAGCTTTATGAAGGCAACTCTCTTTTCAGCAACAACAGCATTCGAAATTTGCATCACATTATTGCATACATTCTCATCAGATTGTTTACAATCACATCTTCTATTTGATTTGAGGTGGATGTAATTGTTACTAACTTTAACAAGGCCTTTACATCAGTTTTCACGCATAGAAGCTGTCCATCGCAGATTCCTACGTTTTGTCCTGCGCGGTCTCTTTTGGGCTGACAATCCTACTGATCATCTCAAACCGCTCGGCCTACTTTGTTTGAAAAAAGGGCGCAAATCTATCAATGTTATCTTTATTCACCAGCTCTCAGCCGCCAAGATCGACTGCCCCACCAACTCTTGTTAGATACTAACTCACGCAATTCAAAGGTCTATTCCTCTTTTTTAACCCAAAAATCGCCATCCAAATACAAGTTTCTTCTTAAAAATAAAATAAAATATTATAAAATAAACAAAAATCAATTATTTTCGGTGTTTTATTGCTTTATTGGAAATAACGGACACCCCTATTAGTTACAGAATGATTTTATTCATGTGACTCCCTCACATTTTGCCAACCGAATTTTCCAAGACCATGTTGACTGATTCTGATTTGTGGTCAAATCGTAGCTCGGAGGCGCCCAATTGACATCTTCAAGGCGGCTAATAGCACTATTATGTCATGCCGTGACATTGTGCTGAAACCCAATGTTGGCCAAGTTCATGTCTTCAATTTCGACTCACAAAAAATCGTTAATCATGGCTTTGTAGCGCTCACCGTTGACCGAAATGGCGGTTTCAGCCGGACCGCAACATCCACACCAAACTGTTACTCTCTGCAGATGCATTGCTGCTTCAACAATCACTTATGGATTTTCTAATCCACGGACGCGGCAATGTTTTTATTATTTTTATACTCGCCGAGATAAAAAATGCGTCTCGTCAGAAAAAAAAGGATTTTTCGACCAAATTCGGCGTCCTATTCGAGCTGCGTAAGGCCCAAGTGATTACGAAGCGGGTGGTTATTTGCGTTCAATAGCTGAGTCAACTGAACTTTGTTAGGGAATAATCTGAAGTCATTATACAAAATTCTCATAAAAGTGGTGCGTTGAATTGTTGAGATCGATGGCGAGTCGCTTTCGGCCACAGCAGCCACATTCTCGTCGCTACACACCATTCGAGACGACGGTGGCCGTGAATGTTGTCCGCAAATAAGCCAGTCTCTTGTATAAACTTGCGTACAGCAATGCGGTAGGTGATTCATTCTGGCCAAAACTTATTTTCAATAAACTGTTTGGACAACACAGCGCTCACTTTTGCAATAAATTTGCAATACTTCCCAACGTTATACAAGTGAAAAGCGATTAATTTTGTTCTGCTGAGGTATAATACTGATCGACCGACAGTCAGTTCAGTAAGGTTTGGCAATTCATTATGAATCATTTAACGCTAGAACAACGCTTCCAAATTGTATAAATTTTAAATCTTTTCGTGAAGTTCATAGAGCACTTCGTCAATTTTACGGTCAACATAATCGGCCTAGTGAGCAAGCAATTCGTGCAATTATTGATCGTTTTCACATTGATTTTACTCTTCTCGATTCAAAACCATCAACAAGACAAAGAAATGTGCTTACCCAAGAGAATATTGCTACTGTAGTTCGAAATGTTGTAGAAGACGCCAAAATGTCGATTCGCCGCCGTTCTCAACTTGTTGGCCTTTGTCCCTGAACCAAGTGGAAAATTGTTTGATTCCAAAAGTTAATCAGCTAAACATCGACGACATTTGGTTCCAACAAGTCGACTCAACTTGCCACATAGCGCGCTTAACCATCAATTTGGTGTCAACTTTATTTCCAGAAGTTAACTGGCCGCCTCGTTCGTGATTACTCGTACTTTGCTATGTTAAGTCATTAGTTTATGCCGACAAACCAGCAACGCTTAAAGCATTGGAAACCAATATTCAAGTTACCATTGACGCCATACGGCCAGATTTATTGGAAAAAGCAGTGAAAAATTGGATAAATCGAATGGACAATGTAATGTCACTCGTAGCCGCGGCGGGCATATGCCGGAAATAATATTTAAAAAAAACACTGTGGCGCTGGCAGCCCGGTATGGGCCATGGCCTAGCTTCTTGACACTCATTTGTGTTGCTCATGTTGTCATTTTAGTCACATCAGAGCGGGGCCTACGGTTTATCGCCGAGTCCGAACGGCACTCCTTAGAAGCTTTTTCGTAGGCAATTTTACTTTCGGGAGTTTGTCATTGCCCGCCGAAAGGGTGATGGCGATTTGAAAAATTGTTGGTGACCCAGCCAGGAATCGAACCTAGACTCTCTGCGTGATCGTCCAATAAGCTAACTATCGCGCCATCGCCATCGCCGCTAGAAATCATATTTAAAAAAAAAATAAAAAAATGAGATTATCTATCAGATTATAATACTCGTAATAATAAATTCATTCCGACAATATTTCTGTCTTGTATTATTATTTAAAGTTCTCAAGCTCTTTAAAAAACACCCTTTATTTGGACCACCCGTTATACGGCTTTAACGAACCATTAATTATATCGTATGCTACGTCCTCAACCCTGAACTTTATTTATCATACTTTAAGTTCAGTCGACCTAATAAAGTTGTCCAGGGTTGGCCTGTATATGCCGCCATATGCAAACTTTTAATGATAATCATGGTAGAGAATTGGCTTTCGTAGTAATTTCATTGAAATGACTTGACTATCCACTAAGATTTCAAGATGTACTGCTGCGTTCGACTTTATACCATGCACACCTATGTCCACTTTCTGTAAATTCGACGATCAAATACATTATCGCCAAGCCAACTTACTAATTATGGCATATACCACCTGAAAACTAGACCTAAATGTACGTAGAAAGGTCATACTTGTCTAATCTTTAAATTTATTGCAATTACTAGACAGACCCCTTTTCTGTCAAAGCCCGCACACGCTACATGTCACGCCATCAAGCGTATTGCCAATTTGCCCAACAGACGAAAATTTGTTTCGAAAAACTCTGACCAAATTTGACAAATCTCACTTCTTCTAATTTCAATACTTTATAACCCAACTTTGCAACTTTCCAACTTTCCAACCTCCGACCCACCACCCCCCAAATTCAAAATTTTTCTCGTTTCGTCACTGAAACTAAAAAATTTCGTAAAATACCAGGCCATCAGAAAATCAGCGATGGCAGTAGGCACCCGGGTTTCCTTATCTAAGATCACCACCCACAACTATGACAACTAAGTAAAATTGTGTTATTGTGAATGATATAAATTGAATGTATGCCGACTGCCGATAAAAAATTTTACTTAATATTAACTTCGGTAGTATACTTATTGGCGTTATTCTTAAAATACTCTGTCATTCTGGTGTATTCACAATTTTAATAAATAATTAACGATATAAGAATTTTGGGAACTATTTTTGCAAAACTTTTTAGTTTTGTGTAGAAAATGGGTGTACATGGAGTTGTGGTGTGGAAATGTGTCCAGGTGGACAAGCCATGGGTCGTGAGTTTGAGCTGCAAAAAACTTCATGTGAGTTCTAAATCTAGCCCATTGTTAACAGTTTGAATTTTTATCGTCTAAGACACGTTGCAATATTTCTATTAATTGTATAGAAGCGGATATTTTAGATTAAAAAAATCATGTTTTAATGATAATCAGCTCCATTGTAAAACCAAATGTTCATTGTTGGAGATGGGACATGTGTATAGTAGGTCAAGAGCGGACGAGTCGAAACAAGAGAGAAACAAGAGTCTGAGAACTCTTTAATTTGCTGATCAATCTAAACTCTGAAGAACTATTTGCTTGTGATCCCAGTTCAGAATTGTTCGCATTTATTTTCATTATTTGTTGGTGCACTGCAAATGTGTTTCATCATAGTTTTTCGAATTCGTTTCTACTTTGTTAAGGTTATATCTCCTACAAAACCTAGTTACTGACTAATCGGACTCTGAAAATTTGGCTCAAAGTTGGACATTACTCAGCTGGAAAAACTCACGCTATAGGCTTTTTTGTTTCAGATGTTATAGCTGATTTGTACTTGGTTTGGTTTGTCATTTCACCATGAACAGATTTACGATAATACAGGGTTGGCATATTGTGCAAATTGATAGAGAAAATTGGGTCCATCGTCCAAATTGCGGTGAACACTATCGTCTATCTGAGCAAGTACGTGTACTGAACCTATTGAAAGGCCTCCGGAATCGTGGCGTTTATTATCTTGCGAATATTTCTTTTCAGGATAAGCATTATTGCTGTTATACGATTCCAACTGCTCGAAAAAGTAGTTAAAAATTTGACTTCCAAATCGGGCTTTATTATATCCTCGAAATTATATTCAAATACTAATGGCATACTATATAATTATCTTTCCAATGGAGCAAGTGGCCATGATACCTTAATAAAAACCATGTATCTGAAGGGACGGTTACGCCGCTCCCCAAAACACGGATACCTTGTCTAGCTATCTACATAATCACAAAACTTTACCGCTCCAGGCTGAAATAGTAATGAACCGGCAAGGTTTCAGCTTGTGATTTATCCACCAAGGGCATGTTTAAATTTTAAGGGCAGTCATTTCTTCGCATAGATGGTATAAGAGTTTCATTCAAATTACTAAAAAATTGACAAAGTGATATTCGAGAAGTCTAGATTTGAGGTCAATGGGAAAATAGAATTTATAGGACTCTTTAGAAAGCCTCCAAAAAGCACTCACCTTCAATGATTTAAATGGAGAGCTCTAGAAAAACCGAAAGCAATTAAAAGTTCACCAATCGGCTTTCGCGCTCTATTCTTTACGAGTCTTATCACTTAATAAATAATTTACCAAAAGACAGAATAGATCCTCTGGATGGCAATAGTCACATCGACAATATGATAAAAAAAACATTTTTGCTGACTGGCATTTGGGAATCAAAAAGTCCCGTTCTGAAAATAAGGTGACTGTCAACTTTCGAACAAGCTGGGCTACTGAGTTTGTGTAACACAGCCTTTAAAAGCAGATAATGGTGTAAATTTGGCGAAAATAAAAACAAAATCGCTTTTATTTGAGAATTTCAAAGGTGTGTTTGGCGTTGTTCAACCGTAATCGGTGCGAGTTTTTGCACGTTTCGCCAGGCCAACACCAAAAAAGAAAGTTGTGGATATGCCGCGCAAAAAAGTTACGGTGATAGATTTTTAAGGCATAATCCAAATCGATTATATTCGACAGAAAGACCGATTCAAGAACAATTTAAGGTAAACATTACACGCTTAACAGGACTAAGAAATGCTTCATATTCCCTACACCCTAGTGATTATTTGCTGTTTACATTCGTGAAGAATTGGCTTGATGGAACGGAATTTGTCTACATCGCTTAAACAAAAAAACATCCACGAATCTTATTAAATGGAGATGTACTTCTTACAGTGGGGATCTCATGGGAGGTAACAGCGTTGTGTCACACCTGCCGATTTCCTTATCTTCTTCGCTTCATTCGCTGGGCTTTTGAAAATTCTCCAAAAGATCCACTATTTTCGACCAAAATTTCTTTCCATTTCTGGCTTAATTAATGGCTACGTCATTAAGCAAAAGTCGAAGAGGTATACCCAGACAAAAGAACTTGTCTGTGTAGTTTGTGGGCTGGTGGAATCATCGGCCCATACTTCTTTAAGTTCGGAACGTAACTGTTAACATACCGTTAATTTAACGCTCTGAAACGGCGATTTGGCCACCTGGGTCATGTGACATTACTAGACTTTTTCCTACCGGCTACGAATGAGCCAAACATTGCTCGAATCATTGGTCAAACATCACTAGTAATGCTCAACGGGCTACCAAAAATCGGAACTTTAGAATGGACCATGATAGGCCTAGTTATGATCTTTGATTGTTTTCTTATTTTTGAAGAACGTATGTTGAGCCCAAGGAAACAGTCATGGCTATATCAATTCACTCCCGTATATGGAGATAAAACTTCTAAGCAATGGTTTTAAAGCGATTATTACTAAAATCATCAGTTGGATTTTAATCCAGAAACGCTCATCACTAATGAACGGCGTTGGTTTTAGGAATGCTATCTGCAATGAAGTAGAATTTGCATGTCATAAGGAAACAACTCGCTGCTGATAGCTATTATATCCGCAGCAGAATCTAACTGTGTATACTATTTCAACTTTGATTATGATTATCGAATTTGTATTTTTATTGTTTCTTATCTAAAATTTGGTTCAGGTGTACCTATACTTTCGTTCAGTGTAACTTGGGGTATTTCATAGATTAATGATTTTGTCAATAAATTAAAGGAAATACATAATTTGTTTTCTATCGGAAAACTCTTTTGACGGTTTTGGTGGTTTTCTAAACAATGTTGAATTTAAAATGTTTTTCAATATAAATTTAATTAAACGATTTAAAAGATTTATAAAAAAAGAATTTTATCAATTTATACGAACTCTACGAAGAAATTCACGTCTAAACAAATGAAGAAGGCAGGCTACTGGAGTTCATTTTTGGAAATTGCTTAGTAAAATACAGCATATTGTTGCATAGATGACAGTGATTCCTTAGTTGAAGATGGGAAATGGAAAACTGCGTCACAACTAATACTACGGCAGATTTCTTTTAAAAGTTTGATGTCGATATTTTTGAAATCACTAAGTTGGTAACTATTGTTGTGATTGTAATCAGTACAGATTATATTTTGATTTACGACGGCGGATTATGAAAGCTGGTCGTGCAAGGGCACTTAACCCAAAAAAGCTTAAACTAAGTAGAACTGGAACACTCAGAGGAAAAATTAGAGCTTAAATGATTTAACCATTTTTACTTCATTATATCATTACGAAAATATAATTTCAATAATCGGCGACTAAAAAATCAAATGTATGTCAAATTTACTTAAAATACGTTTCTGCTGCAGCCAAAATTTAAATTTCCTTCGATATTTATGCGGATAAAAGTAATTATGAAAATGCGGACTATAGTCCTGTTCGGGATAAAGAACGATTAAAATGCCATGACTTAGTAATTAGATGGCAGTACATGTGCAACAGGGTATTTCCAAGTTGTTATCTAAAACCAAAACACATTCGCTCACAATCTTTAAAAGAAAACCAACAGAAAAGGCGCCAAATATGCAAACAATTAAAAATTATAAAATACTTTGACTTTAATGTTATAGAGTAAATAAATTTAATAATTTTTGATCACTTAATTTTTGAAAATATAAAGCATGGGTTTTCTTAAATCTAATTTCTCGTATATTCTATCTATACATATCTTGATTAATACACACAAATCCCCCTTGAAGTCTCGTTGTTTTCGACTTCATATCACTCGTTTGTTCGAAAATTGCACGTTCTATTTGCACAATTGACAGAATCACAACCTCAGCGACATTCTTTGTTTTACAGGAGGGATTACTTTTTTTGTTTTTGCTTCCTTGGCTTGGATAGCATCACGTAACATTTTCGACCAAGGGGTTAACACAACAGGTGGCAATTTTGGAAGTGGTGATTCAAATTCTGGTCCTTTTAATGCAACCAATCTGGCAACTTCTGGAGGAGTTTTATTTAATTGCGGTGTAGTCTGGCATTCAGCTTCGTCCATTTGTAGAAATCGCTTTTTAAAAACTCTTTGTTGCAGTCTCTTAGGTGTTGAACTAGATATTCCCTCAGAGTGATTGTGGTTATCCGAAAACATCTTGAAACTTGGCAAAGGATGCAACAAATCATCGTTCTCTTCTACAGCTTCTTCACCGATTTCCAAGTCCTCAAATATGTCCGAAAGTGCAGTCACGTAGGCATCAGCAGTGTTTTCCTCGATAAGAGACATTGTATATTCTTGTATTTTGATTTTTCTTTGTCAGAAATATCCTTCGAAAGTCCGCTGTGTTTAACTTGCACTCAAATGCACTGTTGAAATCAAACTGAGGTACATAGCAAGATTGAAGTGCAGGTCATAGTATATAAAGGGCAATTCTTCAAGACGATTCGACGAAATACGTGTACCTGATTATTAGATGCACACATGAGCATACAGCTGTTCACATACACACATCCATATATGCAATCTCACTACAAACACATTCACATATATATATGGATATCCCGCAGGTACCTATATAGGCATACAGTTTTCAACCCTCTGATTTTAGACAAAAACATATGATTTTTGAGTGACGCGTATAGTGTTGTTTTGTGGTAGTTGTTTGTAGAGGTCAAACATTTTAGGGTTTTTTCTACCTTTGCAGGCAAATTATGTGAAGAAATTTTCCTGATTTTTGTCGAAGAACAATAGTGATTTTTATGGTGATTGGTTTTTAGGGGTAGGTTAGGTACGAAAATTGTATTGATTTCACATGGTTCTTGTAACATATTTCCAAAGAAAACTATGGCGTTAGGGCTATTAAGAAATATCTCATGAAAAACCTTTAATTTGTCCTTTATTTTAGCAACTTGGTGCGAAGATTAAGTTCTTGTAAAAATAAAAAATGGTATGGTAATTAAGTATTTCATTGTATGTTAAGAGTGTTTCAGATTTAACCTGATTAACGTCAGTGCCAAAAATATAATATGGATCTTCCTTTGTTGACTAATTTACATTTATGATTGAATTCAAATTTATCATCAGATCTTAATAGTGAGAAAAAGATATTATTTTATTGGTATCTGGATGATTGTTAAGTATAAAAAGTGTTAATGTGATTAAGCCATCTTGAGTTTTTGAAAACGTCAACTGAAGTATATCTAGATATATATAGAAAAAGGACAATACAGTGACCATGGTGGCTACAAATAAGGATCGATAATTGAGATCATTATCACTGTTTTGCAGCATAAAATCGTTTGCATCTATATTTTATATTTTTCATATATTTCTAGGTTTATCAGGAATAACTGTAGAAACATAACCTTCAAAAAATCGCTGGATTTAAATAAGTAAAGAGAAGCGTAGTTTAGTAGCTTAGTAGATATAGTTTTTGAACTTAACTTTACCAAAGATTGTGGTATGTCTTCTAATCAAGTTAAATATCGCATAGAGTTGTTCCACTCTTACCCTTCTCTGGCTGATCTGTCGTAGTAGGATGCGCTATATTTAGTAGTACTAGAGAAGTTCCGTCAGTAATAGCTGAACGCTTTTCTGGGGAGTCCAACAAGTTCTGTTGTAAGGGGCAGTTGACGGCGCAAAAAGACTGAAAGTGCTGATGAAGGCGCGAGTGCTTAAAGTATAACTCCTTTAGCGAGAACAGGGACCAACCTCTTGACCCTGAAACTATTCCTCTGTCAGAAAGAAGGTTTCTGGGTCTCCCTCTGTCAATGGATCTCACCGCCCACGATGACACGAAAACGCTGTTGTAACCAGCAAAGTCTGCAGTTCTAGTAAGCGGAAATCGGATAAAGCCGCCGAACATTTCGAAAAAACCAAAAATGTGGATCAGGACGATGCTACAAGCAGCAAAGTTCGTAGTTCTGGTCGATAGAAACCGCTTGAAATGGTGAAATTCACATTGATGGACAACTCTAGTGGTGAGATTCTCCGTGCACAAGACTGGACTTGGACTGAAACCCGTAATGCAGCCAGAAAGAGTTGCAGTTCGGTTGGATAGAACGTGGACGTCGCTGGAAAATATACATCCAAGAAAACCCCGAAACGGGACGAGACTGGCGCACGTATAAGGATGCCGTTATCACCTCTCTGGCCTTTCGAGTTCAGAAGGCTGACAATAACAACAATTTGAACGATGCGGTCCGCGAACACAGTGGTGATAAACTCCGGTAGTAAGTTAAGCAAAGAACGTTTACATTCACACAAAGGGCTATGTTATAAACAACTGAATTCTTAAAGTGAAGTGCTCCACATGCTTAACATGCACAAAAGTCTTCAATTCAGCAATGGAAAATATCCATTTATTGCCTCCTTGAGGACTTCATCATCAGAAAATCGCTTTCCACGAAGATATATTTTCAAATCAGAAAACAAGAAATAATCACAAGGGGCCAGGTCTGGACTATAAGGTGGGTGTTGGATCTCTTCGACACCACAATCTCGCACAGCAGCCTTGGAAACTCGCGCCGTGTGAACGGGAGCGTTGTCCGGAATAAGCAACACACCTGTTGTCAGTTTACCCCGTCGTTTTTTCTTAATTTCCTCCCGTAAATGATGCAAAGTGGATGTGTATGATGTGGCGTTTATGGTCTCACTTTTTTTTGTACTCAATCAACAATATTCCCTTTGAGTTCCCAAACACTGTGGCCATGAGCTTCCCTGCAGGCGGAGTGAGCTTGAACTTCTTCGGGGGGTCTGCACCTTTTTTGTGCCACTGCATGGACTCATGCTTGCTTTCAGGGTCATAATGGTGAACCCATGTTTCGTCCTCAGTAACAATTTGTTCAAAAACACCTTCCGGGTTTTCACTACAGAGCTCCAAAAGCTCTCTACAGCACGCGATTCGCACTTTTTTCTGAGGCGCTGTGAGCATTTGTAGCACCCACCTTGCACTGGCTTTTGAAGAGTTAATGTGGTCATGAAGAATGGTGTGTATGGTACCAGTCGAAAGCTTAGTGATCTCTGCCATCATTTTCACCTTCATTCGGGCATCTTCAAGTACAAGTTTCTCGAATTCTTTAATGTTTTCACCCCTACAAACAGTAAGCGGGCACCCTGAACGGGGGTCGTTTTCAATGCTATCTCTACCTCTTTTAAACTCACTTAACCACTTTTGCACAGTTGAAAACGAAGGTGCTAAACCTTGGTAAACAGCCACCACCTCTTCATGAATAATTTTTTTTACTTTTTCCTTGTTTTGTAAGAAATTTTCACCATTATCGTCTCACGCTCCATTTTGATTGTGTTTACCTAGAGATTTAAAGCAAATTAATAATCACATGTAAATATATGAAATTTTAAAGCAACACACTAAAATAATAGTATTACTTACTATAATATATCACCAGAACTTCACCCCGATACCGAGAATATACATATTGAACTCTCGTATGTCTTCATTGGCGACAGCTGATAGATGGCAAATATCTACCAAACATTATTTAACTTTCAGCACCAATCTGCATGGGTTAATTGAACGACACTGAATTATGCAAAAGATTTAGCAGTGTGACGTTATAGACAGACTGCTGAACTGAATAGCATGCTTAAGGAGTTATTTAATGCACTGTGATGTGACAGGGCATACACTAACCCTTTTCCGAAATTTGGTCATAATAAAGAAGCATTTGCAGGATCTACGTAAAGGGGACGCTCTAAACTGCGTCGACTACAAATGCATCAGAGCAATAGGTAGCTTAAGCATCTCTGCCAAATTCATCAGATTGTATAGAGTGAACAAGGTGGACGTGTTAAAAAAAAATAGTTTAGACAACGAAATCTTGTCATTTGACTTCTTTTAGTTCTCTGAAGCTCGCAAGCCAACATCAGAGACATCAAGTTGGTGATTTTGTTGATCTTATTTTAATTCCGATAATGACACCCTACCAGAAATCAACTAAAGATTTACACTTCCGAATTGCTGTTTCCTTAGTCTGCAGTCGGCAAGAGGCCTCGCTAACTGAAAAGGATGGAACTTGACTGAAGCAGAATGTGAAGTTTATGTTTCAGATTATCGAATAAACGTGCTGAAAGGCTAAACATTTTTAGGACACGAGCATGCATTTAGATATAATTTGCCTAGAATTCCCATTATCAATTTACTTTCTTATGAGAACTGTCGAATCATGTGTTCGGTGCTGAGGGTGCTTGTACTATAATACACCATATTCACTTATAGTTTTTCAAGTACAAGGAACACCGTCATCAGCTCAGTGTGCTTTTTAGCGACAAAAACACTTCAACTTACAAAATGATTTAACACTTAATATTAGATTTCATGTTGAAAAGTTTGTTAACTTTCCACCAGCTTAATATTTGAAAACACATCAAACTGATATTATTGGGCACATGTATACTCGCATATTTATGTATCTTATGAAAATTAGTCCTATCAAAAATGAAATAGACAGAAATGTATATCAGTAGCCAAAACAAATAGTTTATAGCCTCAATCGATGCTAATCAAAGTAAAAGATATGTGAAAATCCCCCCACTTTATTATTTGTATAAAGTAACGTTGATAAGATAGGAATGCAATAAAATATGAACTTCACTTAACGATTTACAGGTAGTAAATAAAGTAAGCGTTGTCTACATAAACCACTTTAGAAAAAAAAACATTTGTTTCCAAAACGGCACTAATTCTGGTAAAGGGGTTTTACTAGAACCTGAGATAAATTGTTTTGTACTCATTTTTGTTGCTTCTTCTGGAATTTATGTATAAACATTGTTGCATAATACATATGTAGGAAAAGTCTTCAAAATAATTAAAAAAATAAGTACGGTAAGCATCATACCATGAATTCCCCCGGTAATGAATGTCTAATTTTGAAATACAAATCGATGTTCTAAATCCGGGAGTGAATTTACATGGTTCATGGGAGTTATGATATAATTTAAATGTCCTACACGGAAGTGCTTGCATATGGGGATGACCTAGATTGTCATGTGTGGATGTGGATTCAAGCCTATTTGTTCTAACTTATTCAAAAAATTAATAGCTGCATTGCTTGTGCGGCAAGCAAACCGCCCGAAGATCACAGTCACAGTATACAATACCTACTGTCGGAACACCTGTTGGCTTAATAAAATATGGCAATTTTTACCAAAGCCATTTTTCTAAAACAAAAAAGGTTTATTCGTCGATAAGGACAATTCTTCGGTTAAAAAATCAAATCTTCGCTATCTGCTATGAAACCCAAACGGTTTGTCATCGTTTGGCACGATAGTCATTTGGCTTAAGCTCCTAAGTGTGAATGCGAACCTACGAACCTACACGCACTTATAGCCTAGGCTTTTTGCGAAATACTTGAAAACGACATTTCAAAGATGCGAACAACACGGAATTGATTTATTGCAATCTTGTCCGACTCGTATACAGCTGCTGTATTAATCCTTCGCTTCTGACTGTTCGCTGTCAATTCGAAGCTTTCGATTAAACGCCCAATCGTTCCCTTACCCGGATGTTAAAAACGGTCGAAAATTTGAAACAACGCTTGTGTCAGTCGTAACTGGGTGATAAAACATTTAGATGATTTGAACACGTTATTGAAACGTAACCTTTCCATGTTCAAATGATAGACAAGCTGGAACACAAATATGACATTTGCCAATAGATGGCATGCGTGAATTCAGAGAATCGCTTTTGGAAAAATTACGCATCTAATAAAAAAGCTATGGACTATGGACCACCTTTCTTATCGTCTTCTTATGGGACCAAACCTATGTCTTGAAAAGAATCCCTAAATCATGGTATTGGCCCCTCTATGCTTTACAGTGATGTTTTATATCCGAAAATGCACTGCTTTATTGAGACACAGGAAGCTATTCTATCCCTTTAGAGTAAACCTTCGTCGGATACATTGAAACACGGTTTTTCATTTAGTTGTTCTTAATGAATATTTCAATCTTTCTCTCCTGTTTTAAGTCGAAATAAATGACTTCATCCTGAATTCGAGCAATGAAAAGCCGCCATCAGCAGCTTCCGATGAATCGTCCTAGATCTTTTTGTTTTTTACCCATTCTGTATAATTATATTGCTCCGTTAATTATTTGGAACTTGCCATTAATTCTTGTTACCAGCAATATAAGTTTCACTGATAGGAAGTTGTTATAGTCCCTTGGGTCGCCTTGCCCTTATACAAACACCTTTGATTTACAAGGTCACCTCTCATCTTATTAACTCTTTCGTTCCGTAAAAAAGTTCTAGTTTAAATAATTGATAACCAATAGAAATAATGATGAGGGATCTCTATGCTTTATAGCAGAGTGAATACGTACTCGTATATTACGAAAAGTTTTTTTTGATGAAAATGCAACTTTATTGTGAAAAAATGGTTTCATTCAAAGTATGGCCTATCGCCAGCTACAACTTTTTTTTCTATTTTTCTGGCAGAGCTCGAAACCATTAAGGTAAAAGGGTTCATCTTTTGATAATTTTTTAGATGTCTTCATATGAGCGGAGCCTCTGAACAGCCAGACGATGTGCCATCGGACGCGCAATATCTGGGGAATGTGGCGGGAAGGGTAGGACTTCCCATTTGAGCGTTTCTAGGTAGGTTTTAACGGGTTTGGCAACGTGAGGCCGAGTGTTGTGCATGCTGTTGAATCACATTTTCGTGCATCTGCTCGTATTGGGGGCGTTTTATGTTTGGAAATGGCTTGGCGGGCGAGCTCAAACAAGCTCTCCTTGCCTTTGGCTTGGATCCTCATCGGACAATCCCTCCAAGTCAGCGTCTTCGAAGGATTTTGGCATTACTTCACACGGACTGTCGTTAACATCGAAATCACGGCACGTTGTTTCACTTAGAGCAGCATCTCCGTAAATTTTTCGGAGCTCTCGATGTTCTTCAGACGCCGTTTTCTTCGAATGAAGGAAGAAAATCAACACATCGACGATAATTCGGCACAAAATCAGACATTTCACACAACCAAAAGTATATGACGCCAAAATAAAATCACTAATGTGTCAAAACGGTTTGTTTACCATATGTCTAAGCTTGGTTCATGAAGTTTTTGATATGTCGACCAGCAGTTGCACTCCAGCAGGGTCGATCTATTGACAAACAGCGAAAACTTATTGTAGTTGCGTATCTAATACATAAAATAAAACGTTTAGCGTTAAAGTTTAAGATTTTATAATTGTGCATTGTATTACTGTCAAAGAAAGTACCTACGACTCACTCATCTAACCTCCACTAGTGTTCAGTGTAGCAACTTCAAGTTTCTTCAGCAAACATGCTTCTACGAATGCAAAACAAAAGTCATCAAAAATGTGTTAAGATAACATTTAAAGGTAATAAAACACACGCATACAAGTGAAAAAGAAAAGAATAAATGTTCGGTCAAGACTAACATTAATTATATGTAGACTCACTAAGCTTTGCAACAGATTGATCCACTACAACCCTGAATTTTCTCCACCTTACTTAAAGGATAAAAATATTTAAGATAATCTGCTTATACACCTTTTAAAATGTTGTGTAAATTCAACATCACAGAACAAAAATTGATTCCGTTGATTGAAAGCAACATCATGGCTCTCATTGTGTACAACAGACAAAAGTGCTATTGTCATCCGTGTACCTTCATAAGTGAGTGGCTGCTTAAGCCCTGGCAATAGCAAGGATAACTCCGAAGTAGGTAATGTAGTGTCAAGAATGGATGTTGCTGATCAAAACCTATTCTTGGTTTCAGGGCACTTAATTAAGAGAAAAATATTTAGCACTGCTTCTGTTTATGGGCTTTGGACAACAAAACTTAATAATGAATATTACTAGCATTACAGTGACTCCGAATATTAAAATCAAAAATCATAACAAATCTGAAGTCAATATAAAGCAATGGATCAAATTATTAGGCACCCCTGAATTTGCACCTGCAATTGAAAACCATTTTACGAATACATCTACTAATATTTTGTCGGTCAGGGGTCTTTGTAGGCCACTTTAAGACTGTAACCCCTTCTTCTGCTTATCCTTTTATTAACCCTTTCCTCGTTATACGAACTTATGCGTAACGAGTTTCCCATTTTTACTGCATCGCTGCTGCTCCGCTTATGGGGTTGGCTAATGTCGCAGACCGCAGAACGCGTCTACATAAAGCTCGGTCCTGGATCGCTTCAGTGGTTAACCCCAGACGTTGTTGCGCATTTGCCATCTGAGAAATCCAGGAATTCTTTTTCCGACCTCGTTTTCTTACAGTTGGAGTGACCGTAGTTGATAGTGCCTTTTTAACCGGATTTTCCGCATATCTTCTTTGAACGTGGCAATACCAACTTATTCTATTCGCCTCAAGCTGTTCGGTTACCGAATTCTTTATATGTAGACTTCCTCTTATACGCGTAGATCTAATGCAATCGCGTTTAGTGACTCCACTAGACATCCTTAACATTTTCATTTCCGCTGCCGTCATTTTGTTTTAAACGTTTCGTACATTGTCCAGCACTGTGAACCGTATATAAGAGCTGGTCTAACAACCGTGGTGTAGACATCCATCCATCCATCCTACACTCACTCTGTGGTTTACGTCGTCGTCACATTTCGCTTCCATGTTAACGATTGATCCTAAGTTCTTAAAGATAGTGCTTTTCGGAAGAACTATTCCGTCTAACATTATATCCGGAACAGGTCGCAACGGATGCGCAAATGGGCACGTCAAATGCAGTATGAATCGTTCGTGTTTTTATGTTTGCAAATTGTTAATTTTAATATTATTAACTACTGTATTACATTGAACAACAAAGCCTTTTTCAGTCTGAAGCTGTCCAATTTGTATACCTTTTCGCTCAAGCAAATTGTTTCTTTTTGTTAACCCCTGAAAGCAAACGTCAGACCTTTCTAGCTTTGAGGTCAATTTCATTAAGTCGTCTGCCGACAGTTTTAGTGTAAATATCGACTACACGGCGACTTCTTAATATAGCCACTAAGTTAGCAGCCTTCTGCCGACGATTCTTCAACGACTGTGGTTTTTCGTTTTATTCCTCTCTTTGGCTTTGTCTTTACTACCTGGGTTTCAGCACTGGTTTTGATTATGGTTTGCACAGTACAGCACGAACAAGTTCTGATGTTTTTATTTTAATAAAGAGTTTAAACATGGAGGTTATGTATGAGATACAATATCCTATAAGTAGCTGTTGGCACATGTTGATCCTTCTGAAAATCATCATCAATCGAATCTTATTTTTCTGGTCAGAAATTTGTGTTGGGTTATTAGTATACACATTTTCTTTTAAAAATCCCCAAAGAAAAAATTCTATGTCGTCAAATATTTACATGTTGGTGGCCAAATTACAATACACATTCTGTAGTGTCCGTCCGTCCACGTAATTTTTTATAAATTAGCTTTAATGTTCAAACAACAACGCTGCCAGGCCAACTTTTTACGCTGACAACAGGAAAAAATTTATAAAAGAATGCATTTGCAGTAGGGAATACAGTAAAAGAAAAAGCGTCAGTGTACCGGCGTTGGTCAGTAGCAAAGCATAACAACGGCATTCATATTTGCTTCAACTAAATATGGTAAACAACTGCGAGTGGTTTAAGGCCTCAATCCTAAAATAGGTAAACTGGTCCGGCTGTCTGCGTTGAATTGACGATGACTTTATGCTCTTATACCCCGACAGAAATTGGTTTTAAGACGTGAAAACCCTTCTATATTTGAACAAGAAAGTCCTTAAAATGCTTCATTCCTACAGTTAGAGAATGAGCTTATATAATGTTGACTGACTTCTCCAATACCAATCTTCTCATCAGAGTAGGCACTCTATATGACAAGAATTCGCCTTCAAAATGCTCTCTGTATATACAAAAGAACCATGCTCGACATCGAAAGGCCAGGAACTTCTATTGCCCTCCTAAATCTGTGGGCAAGAAACAGCAACAACCAGATCCGCCATGCTTTCATTTCAATTGAAGTCATTCTACTTGGCTATTTTATGGTACCTGGGGACGAATCGGGAGCGCATACAACTCAGACCTAGCACTTCAGACATTCCAAGCAGAAGTAAGTAGAGAGAGCTCGAGTTCGTCTTCTGAGTATTAACAGCGTTCAATCATAGTACACGACGTAATAAAAAGAATCCACCGACGCCTTGGCTGAATAAGCCGAAGAAGCAGTAAGTAAAAAAAAGCGAGACCAGAGTTTTCACTCAGTAGCGATAAACGACTTGACGACCTTCCGCAGAACTCTTTAAGGCTTTGCCCACAGTAGTTCCTCCTTTTAGTGAAGAAAATCTGAGACAGCAAAACCTTCAAGAAAATGAGAATAATTTTTTGGCTAACAAGGAAACGCAAGTGGTTATTTCCTGTTGTTGGAAAAATAGTTCGTATAACCAGGATAATCGTCCAAAGCGTTACAAAGAAATAAACACAGCGGAATTACTCTTGATAATGAACTAGGGGATCTACGTTATGGATCCATCCAAGATGACCACATTAACATTTAATCAATTATCGAACAATTTGTTTAATGTGGATGGCTGCTATACAAAATAAATACAAAATTTATATGGGGTGCCTTTCACAGGAGAATGCATGTTGAATAAATCATTGCCTAATTTAAAGCAAGTAAAGAAGGAGCAATGTACCACATATTGCATCGAGATAACAAGTAAGGAACGTGTAAAGTATTATATTGCTTGATAATTTAGGTAATGGAATGCGTTGACTCAACAGAAGCATGTACAATGAAGAAAGGCAGAATGATCAAAAAGGAATCCGAGCTGCTAAAAAGGTGGCGATAAAATGTATATAACATGGACTTGAACACGATTGCGCGTAAGCTATTAGTAAGTAGGTTTTACGTCTGTATATCAGAAGATTTAATTAAACGCCATAGATACATAAACAAATATGAATGTGTTAATAAAAATTCGTAAAATGATTCAATAAAAGAATTCCTCTTAATTAAATTGGTAAAATTTTCTTGAATAGCCAATAATTTTTTTTTTTTTTTGAATAAATAAGTTTCTTTTTTAAGTAAACTTAAAACTATTTCATAAAAAAAAAATTTCTGTTTCTTAATAATACATTCATTGTTCGTTTTTAAATATATTTAATTAACAACAACTAAAACTTAACTAATCTTTGGTGCCATGGCTAATTAATTATAAATCTCTTTATTGCTGTTTCGGAAAATAATCTCTAAAATTTGACGGCGTCACGGCAGCTATTAGCGATTTAGTTGCATCATCAGTTGTTCCATTATCCTTGTGATAGTATACAGTAAAGTAAACGATTAGACCAATTATGACTGCAAGAACAACGATAGAGCATATAATGCCCATCAACATATTACAGGCACATTTGCAGCAACTGAAAGTAGAAAATAAATTTGGTTTAGTTAAGTTTTAAGTTCTCAGTAGTGTTGAATCTTTTTATTCCTATTTGTTGCTTATTATCGTTCATGTAAAATAATATGAATGGATGTACCCGTTAAATCAGTGCTTTTTTAGTGTCCCAGATGCCCTCGGTGCGGACTTCAGCTTAAACACTACATATGTGGTAATAGTAAAATATTTCTATGCAGGAGCATGTCAAAGTTTAAGCTAAAATACGGTTGGCTGAAAACGTATCGGTAGAAATAGCGCTCAGGTTTAGCTAAACGGTGAAGGACATTCATAGTATATAGTATATAAGTATATAGTTGTATAAATGGCCTTGTAAAATTAACCTAATCGCCGAATATCTTTGTGAACATATATGTATATGTATAATAGACTTAAACACCGAAATATCTGAATGGTGTTTATTCTGTGAGACGCCTTCTTGCATCCGCGATTTCTCAACAATTCAAGGCAAAATTAAACACAGCCTTCTCGTATGATTCACTATGTTTAAATATAATTACAATTGTCGGTATAATGTTTTCATTGCAAGATAATATAATTTTTTTTTTATGAATCTCAATCATAACACTCGCTTGTGACAATAACACATTTTTTTTCGAATCTGTCTTGTACTCTGAGCATTCATCTGCAATTATATTTATCTTTACTATAACCAGATAAAGTGTTCTTATCTGACAAACATTACGCAGTTCCGCTGAATATTTTTAATAACGACCACCTGCATGATGAATAGCAGTGCATTGAAGCTCTTTTAATTTTAGACTTTTAAATGTCTGACGGGCTTCATCATTTGTCATAGAAGCTTGACTCACATCCGTTTTTTTTTTATAGGAAGTGATACTGAAATATAATTCCGGAAAGGAGAAACGGAATCGATGAAAATATTATCTGAGTCTGACCTTTCAAAAATAACACAGATATGTAAGTGAACTCCGAGACGTAAGCAAACCAAGCAATAGCGTAAAAAGCAGGTGTAAATTCAGCGATAGCCCCATTCGAATTACTTAGGTCATATAAGCATTTTTCTGAAGGAGTTAATATTAATACCAACGTGGCAGTGCTCATACCCGCGTACATAAATAGAAAACGCTCTTACTGGCAATAAACCATGTATGACTGTTCTAGATATTGTAGAAATGCTCAACAAATTAAACTCAAGTGACCAGCCCATTTTTGGATTCTTAGCAGTTCAAGTGAGTTAAATTTACCATACCGTAATTCCAACAGTGGAATCCGCCAACAGCCAAATTGGAGATTTCGGCAACAATGGTCCAGCTGCGTGATTTCTTCAATTTTGTACTGCTAAGGAGGTATTAACACGGAAGATAGTATCAACAGCAAACCAAAAATTCGAAAATCTATTGGCTTACGCAGGCGCATCGACATCTTCGGTCTCTCCCAGCTTCCAGTCATAGCAACTCATCAATAATTTAAAAGCAAGCGAAATGTTTTACCTTGAAGTAAATGAGGACAAAACCAATTTCATGCTGAAAACAAACCGTCATTCAATTCAATGAGAAAAAATCAGAACAAAACAGCACAATTTTGTGAAAAATATCAGATCAAGTTAGAACAGAAATCTACAGCCATATGTTAGCTGTCAAAAATGACCGTAAAACATGTTAAATACCAGTTAAGTTGAGCACTGTAGATTGCACTACAGATTGCCCTTTTTCAAACTTTATTTCTATCTAATTCATGTTTAGGTTCATCGAAAATTAAAATTACAAATCCCTCGAATCAAATCAAATTTCAGCTACAGCTGTTTTTGACGCTTCTCACAAATCTGTTCTACCTTAAGGCTTAAGGGTAGTTGCAGAAATCCCTGTTCCAATGTGTTCTGACGGTCATTAAACACAAAAAAGATCAATTTCGGCCAAAAGTTGTTCTTATTGAATTTTTCTGTTCTGAACTACTTGGAACAACCTCACTGAACTAAGCTTATCGAAGTAATTCAGGAGCAAAGATCAACTTCACGAATGACACTTTACTAGAAACTGCCATTACTTCAGTTTGGCGAAACAACGGGATTTGAAATTCCTACGAAATACTACGAGTATATATTTATCTCCCAAGCAAGAAAGCATAGCAGATAATAAAAACATTCAATAGAAAGATTCTTCGTCAAATACTTGGTCTCGTTTACGAGAAGAAAGAATGGAGGAAAGAAATAAAACGGTCCAAAAACCAAAACACGTCTATAACACTGAGTCGATCAATTTTAAGCGAATGGAGGATAAGACACCGCGGATGTCAGAGTGCTTGTTCTAGACAACTGTGAACGGGATGAAAAGGAGTAGAAGATTGGCTGTGAACAAGTCGAAAGCCAATTGAAAATTAACTTTTTTTTTTTTGAACAATTAAATGAACAGTGATTTAACTATGACAATATCATGAGAAAATGTAACACGAATTTCTTCTAGTTGACAGAATCAATATATTTAGATGTCTACTGTATACAATTAGAGAAATTAAGCGATATTATTGTTGAACTTACGATCGACCACTAACGATCGTTCTTTAAAGCAATTTTAAATCAGGAATGCTGTAAAATTATTTTGACATCTAAATTACAAGATAAGTAAAATTTAATTGCATTTGCAACCGAGTTATGCTAATTATTCTTTCGAAAAACAAAACAACTTCATGGCTACTTTTCTGGTAAGTTAACTTTCTCCTGCAATGTAGAAGTTAAACGAATTTACATTACCATAATGTGTTTACAAACACTGTAATTTATTTGCTGTATACAGTGTTCTGTTGTTTTTGAGGTATCATCAGATCAAAATATATCCACTCTGTCGAACCAAGTAGGTACAGGCAATTTTACAAAAGCTGTCAATGATACTAATTTGTGTGATTTGTCTCTAATTAAACGACCTCAGGTTACAGATTAGGGCTATCATTTACTTATGCTAATAAACCACGTAGTCGTACGAGTGCGCGCAATGTTACCTTAACACCTGCCCAGAATACAATCGTCATAAAACACAGTCAAATACAACAATTTTAAATCTTCATTAACATAAACAAATCGCAAACTTGTGTTACCTATATTTCTTTAATGACTAAAATGAAATATATTGCATTTAACAATGTTCTAATTAAAAATATATTTGTTTTTGCTTATCTTTAACTTATACCTGGTTTACAAACAAAATTAATCTTAACTGATATGAAAAAACTTATCTTTTAACGTGAGTGTGATATTTATTTTTGTAGTGGCTCGTCATTTAAAGATATATCTGGTTCTACTCAAAAAAAAAATCTATATAGAAAGACTGTCTTTAACTACACTTGTAACTTAACAAACAATGGGTCGTCAAGTGTTTTGATCAATATTTCTGATGGACTCTGCTGTTAGCTAGTTACCAATTCAGGGAAGTGATTAGTTTTTTAAATAAACTCGAAATTAATTTTATTGTGCCTACATACAAGTAGGGCCCTCTTTGCCATATGATTTCAAATCATACACCTACGAGTTTGTACTTTAATCGAAATAATTTCATTGTCAGATTATCATCAAACTCAGCTCGATGCTTTTATGATTAACTGTCGAGCATTTTATTGACTTGTATTCTTATATAAAAAATAAGTCAATATTAGTAACTATGAATAAAATAGTTTGTTGCCGAGGCCTAAATATTGAATGATATTTTATTTTTAGATTTACATCTGTTATGTTCATCAAGCTGAGCAAACTCGTCTGCCTTCGCAGAGCAATCGAGTACAGGACTTTACCCCAATTTCCCTTATTTTGATTTTACCGTGTTCAATGTTTTCACTGGCAACATTTATGTAAAGACAAGGTTGTGTAAGGATCATCAGAAATATTTAAAGTGTAAAGCAAAATATGAAAATACATACTCGTATTTCTTTCTTTACGTCTACTCTTACATGTTTCTCTTTAATCAATGACGTACACATATTTTGTTGTGTATTGATCGCAGTAGATTAATTGAGCACTAGTGCCATATGCAGTCTTTCGTCAAATAAATTAGTTCCACCTTACAGATAACCTAACTGAATAGAAGATGAAACTAAAAACCTTATAGGGACAAGAGCCAAAAAACTGTGCAAATATGTCACATTCGAATACGTGCCGCAATAGAATCTACCTTTAATTGCACGATTTGACAGAAAAGTGGCCGCTCCAGATACATGAGTGTGTAGCACACTTTAAAACGAATCCGATTCGTTGTGATGCATTTAGCTAAGCCACGCGAGTTTTCTAATCTCACACAAATCAAGAAGATTTGTAATTAAAATTCGGGGTCGTTCGTTAATTCCAACTCTCAGCCACTATGACAGTTGATCGTTCATTGAAAATATTCGAATCTTCTTATTCAATCCACGGTATTGCTTTGTCAGTGAGCCATCAAATAACCTGAAGTAAAAAGATTATTTGAAGTCAGCCCACAATCAATCATTTACGCGAATTTTGCAAAAAGACCATGGAAGTCTTTGATACGGAATAAGATCATATTGACCCAGGCCTCAAGGTGTGGAACTTTCATTTATTGGGCTCTACTGATGATGGAAGATCAGGATTTTTATGGAAAAATCATCCTCATATAAGGTATACATAAAGAGTGATTCTTTTATAGGTATTTTTTCAAGTGGGGACACCTATACGTTTCTCATTGATATGGTATTTTTGTTCAATACTATTTGAAATTTCATCATGGGAAGACTAAGCTCGGAATAGTGCTTAAAATTACTCCACTGTCCACATTCAACTTATGGTCCACATAATCGACTTGAAGGTCAAGTTTTATTATTGGATAATACGCGACCAAATAGATCACATCTAGCATGTTGTGAAGAAAATATAGCGACGGTAGTGTAGAATGTACGGGATGACCGCGATGCATCGATTTGTCGCCGTTCTCAGAATCAGAATGGACCATGTTAGCCACAGTTATGGCCAACATTAAGAAGAAATATTCTTCAAAAAACAAATGTAAAGAATGGATAAAATTTAATTTTTTTTGTTTCAGTCGTACAATGTTGTTGTTTGCCCGCTCCGATAAGGTTGACATAAAAGTTCAGTCATAACATCAAGTCATGACACATAAAGAATAAAAATTCTGAAAATCCACTACCAAAATGATGAGAATTTTGCATAGACGGTTTGAAAATGCGTTCGATTCTATAGAATTGTTGAAGTCGAAATTTGAAGGTAAAGTTATCTCGTGCCGCGCTGATATAAATTCCAAACCGAAATCATGCGACTTGAAGCCATTGCATTTTTTCTTTAGTTTTATGTTTTGAAGAGAAGGTGTATGCCATGCCAATAAGCCAAGAATAATCCTAAACTGAACTGAAAGACGGGATTCGACATTCCATTGATAAAATTTAACCGACCTGTGCCATCAGTTACCAGGCGAACATTTATCGGATATTGTGTTTCATACATAGCCTCCATGTCTACACTCACTCATCAATTCAAAATAAGCGGGCTTAATGGTACACCCTTTATATTAACAATGATCATTATAATTTCTCACATTTGTAATTGTTAAATCTATACTTGTTCTATGCTTAGTTACGCTCCGAGAATTATATGATAATAGAACATACTAGGTATGTATTAACAAGTTGAAATTCATATAGTCAATGGTGGTCAGTGCGATACCATGTTAACCAATTCTTGTTGAAATATAGGGTTATCCAGTTCGTGTTCGAGATGTAACATCCCTGTTTCAATCACAAATCGAGAGTTGAAGATTCGCTGAAGGTGTTAAAATTGTGAAAACTTACTAAAAAAATGTTTTTATATAGCATTACCCTTCGCACATTACGCATTCGATTATATGTTAGTCGACAAAATCGTTTATCTGAGCGTTCCATAGACAAAACTGTAAAGAAATTCGAAGATAGTGGCTCTGTTTGAGATGTCTTAAGGCCTATCCATGATCGAAATGCAAGCTCTGCAGAAAATAAAATACTACGGCACATAACGGCATATTTTGCATTTATATTTGCATCTTCACCCTTATAAAGTTCAACTCACTCAAGAATTCTAGCCCACTGATCAGGGAATGCGTATAACATTTGTTGGCCTCAAAAGGACGATATGCATTTGAAAGACATATGGTTTCGACAAGATGGTGCCATATCTTACACAATACGACCCGTTTAAGCTTTATTGGAAGAAAAAATTCCTGGGCGAGTTATTTCGCGTTTTGGTGATGCGAACTATCCACCAAGATCGTATGATTTCATTTTGTGCAAAAGATAATTTTCATGCATACAATCCGCAAACTGTTGACGCTTTGAAAACGAATTTTCGTCAAGTTAAAGCCAAGTTTCTGTTGGATAGTGTCGAAATGTCATCGAAAATTACTTTGTCAAAATCAGGACCTGCAAGAACTCCCGTGAAGGACATTTAATTGATGTTATATTCCATTCATAATGGTAAGATCCAAACAAATTCTCGATTGAAATCTAAATCATAGCTGTTTTATTAAAATTTATTTTCGATAGGTAGTACAAAATAGATGACCCTGTAGTTTTACAGTTTTATTGCCAGTTTTATTGGCCTTGCCAATTAAACATTCCGATGGGATTTCGCACCTTAAGGCTATTTTATTTACGGGTACATAAATAAAATAAATATATACAACGTGAATTGTTATAATATCGGTAGAAAAATGGCGAAAAATTGGATCCTACGCATCCACTCATGCAAACATGAATTATGTTTCAATCCATATTGCATGCCATAACTAATGAGACCAACGGTCTGATTTATTTCATTTTTATTTCAACGCAAAATAAAAATTACATTGGCAGTCTTAACGCACTTATTTTTATAAAAACAACGTTATGCAGTTGATAGGCCACATGAAATTGTATAGCCGCTTTTCAAGTCTTAAGGTCTTTCGCACAAACGAGCCGTAAAATATTTTTCCATCAATATTTTTTTCTTATAGAATGAGTCATTGAAATTCAATTGAAATATACCATTTCAGTGTAAATATAACTAATTCCTTTTAAGTTGTATGAACGAGTACTTATCCTTATCTGTAACAATTTTTTTCAACCATTGCTTTATAGCCACTTTAAAACCCAACAAGCACTCATATTCTTCTTTCACTTGCTTATCGGCTATATATGAACAACTTGTACTTAAACTTTGTGAACTTTTATCACTTTATTGACTTAACACTCTACT
The DNA here is from genome assembly GCA_928272305.1 of Volucella inflata. Taxonomy (NCBI): domain Eukaryota; kingdom Metazoa; phylum Arthropoda; class Insecta; order Diptera; family Syrphidae; genus Volucella; species Volucella inflata. Next base: position 24,308,498 of record OV743718.1, on the reverse strand, counting down.
TACCAGCAAACAACTTTTCCTGGACATTTAAGACACTCGCACAGGGCTCCACACATTTTGGCTTGTTATTGTTGTTTTTTTAAATCCTTTAAATCTCGGGAAAAAAAATCGTTCGTTTTTTTTTAATACTCGTAGGTATACAGAGAAAGTACAGCTTGCTTGGCTTTTAAATAGCAAACTGATTCGTTCGAGTGTAAATGAATTACTGACAATGAAGCCTTATTCCACCTCGCGCTTGTACTTTAATGAGTGTATCAGCTTTTGCGTTAATTATAACCATGATAGGGGGAAGTTTTTTTTTTTTTTGTAATAATAACTTTGTTTCAACAGTGATAAGATATCGAAAATAAACTCTCTAACTCAAGTGGTATTTATCTTTTGTACCTAGCTACGACTACGACTGGCTTGGCTAAACCAATTTGGGTTGATCGATGTTGCAAAATGGTATAACTCTAATTGTTACGATCCGATAGACGAATTCTACTGATTAAGTTATTGTGAGATAGAAACTCGCGTGGATCAATCACATACGAGTACGTTATACCTTTTAGAAACAGTACATTTTTTTTTTTTTTGTGGTTAGAACCTAATTTGACATTGACTTGAAAGATAGCAATCGGTAGTTCGTCCAAAAAATGTATTACCAAAACTATGGGGAATTTTTTCTCTGAAAGCGATAAACTGTTAAAGATTATTTCGACTGATAAGGATAACCACAACAATCCAAAGTTGTGCTTGTCTTTTTTTGATTTCAACAGGGAAAAAAGCAATCCAAATGATGTACAATATATTGGAAAGCAAAACAAATAACCAATAGCCGGACCCAATCATGAGTCACGAATGAGAGGTTTTTTGTTATTTTTTAAATAACCATATCCGAATATAGTAATATGTTTAAGTATTGAATCGACGTTGATTCACTTTCCTGAATGAAGTATTCATTGAGTCATGGTAGCACTATCTGAACTGAAATATTGTTTTGGGGGTTTAAATAATTATATAAATAAGGATCTTTATTGTCATGCCATTAGCGCGGACACATTTGTGCAGCACGGAAATAAAATGCATTTTCCTTATTTGGAATGGATTTACAAGACCGTTTAAAATTGGTTTGGATATGTACGTTCAAAATTCTTTGCGTGATAAAATGCATTTTAATTATATACTACATATGTATGTATGTGTGTTACACGCAACACATTCTACAGTAGATGGCATCATTCATCGGTTTTGGTGCAACCATTAAATACGCTTCAATTCGCCTGGCAGTCATGGTTTTCATCCAGGTATGCTAAGACAAAATTTAGACCAACTGTTGGCAACCCTGAAGAGAATCTTAAATCTTCATTGCAGTATGGCATTTATACGAGAGCTTGCGACCAACTAATCTGACTTCCGTCATGTTACAGAACACAGAGATAATGGTAAAGATAAGATTGTAGACTGCGTCAGTTATGTGCTAAGCATTAGTGACATACAATTTGAGGACACTAAGAAGCACTATTTCTGTGAGTTTTCGAATTAAGCTTGCATTCTTGTCGCTAATGTGCTGGGTGCTAGTACTGTTAGCGCTTTACCACTGAAACGTTTTCTCATCTTTATACGAAATACTGAGGAATTTCAGTTCAAAAGTGTACAATGAGTACATTGGATTAGTTCTTTGTTAAACTGCCCTATTCCAAATAAAAATCACGTCATAACGACTGGACCTCGGTTTATTTTTGAATCATACTAATGTAATGTGGACAATAACAGCTCTTATGCGCTTAAAAAAATTTACAAAAACTGAGGATTATATTATATGGGTACGAAATAGATCATTATATGCTTAAACAACGTTGAAAAAAATCCCAAAGTTACTTACAAAAAAGGATACTGTATTGCCGAAACAGTGCCAAGTTTGCGGAAAAAGCTAGTGAAACTAGTTTGCCGATTGATAACCATACATATTCCCGTATTCGTTCTGTGCGCTCAACGGAGAATATCGCAACTATTACGGAAAGTGTGCGCCTTACCCTGAGAACCTTAACGGGTCAAAGCACTAGGCTGTAAAGAATTTTGCATATTCGCTGGCAAAGTCCAATATACTCAGGAAGTGAAGCAAAATGACCACCCGCTTTATAAGGCGCATTCCCATCTCGGCGGCTACGTAAACAAGGAAATTGCCGTATTTTTTCAAGACGACAATAGAAGAAACGTGGTGGTCAATGGAGAGCGCTACAGAGGCATGGTCACCGATTTTTTATGGCCAGAAATTAGGATCTAGATTTCGGTGAGCTTTGGTTCCAGCAAGATGGGGTTACGTGCTACACAATCCGATCGATTTAATACACACTTAATTCAATAATCGTGTAAACAGTCGTTAAGGTGATGTTGCTTGGTCGCCACGGAGCTGCGAATTTGACGCCATTGGATTTTTTTTTTGTGAGGTATCGTTTAAGACCTATGTTATGCAAACAACTCAGAGACGATTTAGGCACTCAAGAATATTCTTGGTCAAGCTTTTCGTGAAAGAGGAACCGGAGGAGAAATTTTATTGATTAGACGTCCTACTGCCAAGCCAGCCGACACAGTTATTTCAATCAAATCAACAATATTTGAAACATATGAAGTGTTTTTTTCATAGCCTTTATAAAAATACACCAACAGATGGCTCACCATTTACACTCTCAGGACTTTAAAAATTTATATTTACCTTTCCTGGTTCAAGATTATAATCTTTCAGTCTTTCGCTTTCCTAACTAATATGACAAAGAATTTTTCTTTTGAAAGTGACATGCTTTTCTGCTTATCGTAAAACCATTTAGAACTGTTCGGTTGAACTGACGAGATCAGTAGCTGGTAGAGGACGCAGTGAGGTTTTTCTAACGTAAAGTTAAGCAGGAAGACTCAATTGGTTTTGACGGGATCCGGATTTTTCACCCATCGCCATTCTTTTCAGCTCACGACTACAAATTTTATCGTATCTAAATTGTTAGGCGATTAGTAAAAGAAAACTGTGTCTGCAAAACCATCAGTATGGGCGGGTCTATCAATCTCCAGCTTTTAAGTAACATCGTCAAACTGCCCTTTACTGGGATGGACAACTATTTCTCCGTGAACTAGATGTGGGCACTTCCCACAATATAAATACTGCAGGTAGTGTTCCCATTACAAGACAACTGTCAGATGTCTGACTTTTTTATAAAATTCACAGAAGTTTCGATCTTGGAACTATCGCTGCTTTGCTCTTGTATATTACGCTGTAGTGCCCATTCTTCATTTATAAGGGTTTCCATTTCATATTTATTTTCAATGACATCGTTCTTCAAAAACACATGATCGGTTTCATTTTAGAAAGATGACGACGATCATACGAAATCCTTCGGGGGAACTATGTCGTACCTTCTAGCGTATGTTTATCGAAGTACTTCTAAGTGGACCCCGCTCAAATACTGTTGCGCTTTTGTATGCCCAAGTATGTATATTGTAAATCTGCATTATTGAACGCAAGTTATGAAGTTCTTTGTTAATATGACGTTTTTAAAAGCACCTGTTATCTCAAAAGACTAATGATATTCTTAACTTCATTACAAAATACTATTTAGTGAAGCTGAAAATCATATGGTAAAGGTTGTACCTATATACTAGGTGGGGTGAAAAGTAACCTCCTTGACCGCCAGAATGCGCTGCTACTGCAAAAAAGGTTATGGTGCCTTAAAGTCCGTTCATATTTAGGCAGACATGCCAAATTTTAGTGCGATACTGTCTTTAGTTTTTTTTTGACAGCTGATTGTTGTTGACGTATGGACAAAAACGATTTTCGTTCTCTCATAAAACATTATTTTTTGAGAGGCAAAACGGCGAAGGATACAAAAGAAAAGTTGGATAAACATTATGGGGCTAATGCTCCGTCAGATTACACTGTCAAATATTGGTTTCGAGAATTTCGTGGTGGCTGCAACACCACTACCGATCAAGTCCGCAGCGGCAGGCCCTCCGATGCGGTTACAGAGGATAATGTCAAAAAAAATACATGAAATGGTGTTGGCTGACCGGAAAGTGAAGGTGCGCGAGCTAGTAGATGCCACAAAGATTATTACTGAGCGCACACGCCATATTTTGGGCAATATTCTGCATATCAAATAGTTATCCTGCCGCTGGGTGCCGCGCATGCTCACTCCTGACCAAAAACACGAACGCGAGAGCACTTCGAAAGAGTGTTTGGACTTGCTGATGCAGAATCGGGCGGACTTTTGGCGTCGATTGGTAACTGTTGATGAAACCTGGATCCACTATTACACACCAGAGAACAGAATGAGTGCCCGGCAATGGACTGAAGCCGGCACGTGTGCTCCGAAGCGGTCGAAGAAGGCTCAATGGGTCGGAAAGGAAAGGTTATGGCGTCAGTTTTCTGGGATTGTCATGGCATACTCTTCACGGACTACATCGAAAAAGGAAAAACCATCAACCGCGAGTATTACTGTGCATTATTGGAGCGATTGAAGACTGAAATCGCTGCAAAACGGCCTCATATGAAGCGAAAAAAAATTTTGTTTTTACAAGACAATGCGCCGGCACATAAGAGCATCGCAACCACGGCTAAAATCAATGACTTACCGCTCCAATTGCTATCGCATCCACCGTATTCGCCCGATTTGGCTCCCTCGGACTATTATCTCTTCCCAAACCTCAAAAGATGGCTCATCAATAAAAAATTCAGCTCACGCGACGAAATCATCGACGCCACGGAGGAGTATTTTGCAGACTTTCCAGAAAGAAAGAAAGAAGTTGGAAAGCTCCTAACAGCTACTCTATCTTGGGGGGGTCATAGAATTCTATTTGCGATTCATTCGCTTCACTGCGTTAAGGGCAAGTATGCACTGCGTGATCGCTTGGAACGTTTCTCGTGATTTTTCCACAAGCATTTCCATGCATCTGTCAAAGTGTAGTGAAAAACAAAAATATTTTGCTTCACAAATTTGCCAAAAATATTGGTTGTTTGATATTTTCAATAAGTGCATATTTACAAACTGAAAGGGATGAAGAAGTGTACTCCAGTCTAAATGTGCAAAGAAAATTAATAAGGAGTCGCGCTCATCCCCACTAGATCTATCACATAACGAGTGAGATTGATTTGTATTTATATTCGGTAAAATCATTTATGAATTTTTTTTTATTTAAGATTTATAAATCATGAATTCCACTAAATGTATGAATTGTTCAGTTATTATTTGTTTATCTGCCCTAATGAAAAAAAAAAAATCAAAAATCACTCTATTTTGTTATTTATCATTTACTTACATTTTTAGTTCAAAATCAAAATACACAGCTAACAACCTTCGCCATCAGAACATACTGTGTTATATCTTCTTCTTATCCTTTTATTAACCCTTTCCTCGTTATACGAACTTATGCGTAACGAGTTTCCCATTTTTACTGCATCGCTGCTGCTCCGCTTATGGGGTTGGTTAATGTTGGGATCGCTTCAGTGGTTAGCCCCAGGCGTTGTTGCGCATTTGCCATCTGAGAAATCCAGGAATTCTTTTTCCGACCTCGTTTTCTTACAGTTGGAGTGATCGTAGTGGATAGTGCCTTTTTAACCGGATTTTCCGCAGATCTTCTTTGAACGTGGCAATACCAGCTTATTCTATTCGCCTCAAGCTGTTCGGTCACCGAATTCTTTATATGTAGACTTCCTCTTATACGCGTAGATCTAATGCAATTGCGTTTAGTGACTCCACTAGACAGCCTTAACATTTTCATTTCCGCTGCCGTCATTTTGTTTTTTAAAGCTTCGTACATTGTCAAGCACTGTGAACCGTATATAAGAGCTGGTCTAACAACCGTGGTGTAGAGTTTCCCCTTTAATTTAAGTGGAAATTTTCGGTCGCAAAATATTCCCGAATTTTCCCGCCATTTCATCCATCCCACACTCATTCTGTAGTTTACGTCGTCGTCACATTTCGCTTCCATGTTAACGATTGATCCTAAGTACTTAAAAATAGTGCTTCTCGGAAGAACTATTCCGTCTAACATTATATCCGGAACAGGTCGCAACGGATGCGCAAATTGGCACGTCAAATCCTCCGTCTTTGAACGACTTATTTTAAACCCGTTTCCCTCTAGCGCATCTCTCCATGAATCTAAGGCGTTCTGTAAATCTTCGACGTTATCGCTAAGTATAACTGCGTCGTCAGCGAAGAGAATTGGCATTACATTTGCATCGCGCATGCAGTCTTTTAAAATATAGTCGAATACTACGTTAAAGAGGAAAGGGCTTAGTACGCTTCCTTGATGCACTCCGGAACTGGAAATTCTCTCGTTAGTCCAGCAAAGCTCTTAACCGCAGTTTTCACGTTTCCGTACATGTCTTGTATTATTCTAACATACGTTTCCGGTACGTTTGTTAAGCAACTCCTTGCAGTATTCAAGCCACCGGTTACAAATTTCCTTTTCATTTGTTATTTTTGTCTGCATTTTTTATGTATTTCGGCGAGGTTATTTCCATAGAATTTTTTCGCCTCTGTGTAGCGAGCTTAAAAATATTTGGTACTTTAGTATTGTACGACGTTATATATGTTATATATCGCACAGAAAAAAAAAATGACATTCGCACCTACGTAGTTAAGCGAGTGTAGGAGAGCGACGTGCGATAGTGTTCCCCCGCGAAGTACATACTCGTAGTACCAAATTGCGAAATCACCAGAGATACGCTTCGCGGCGTAGTGCATAGTTGACCCCCAGGATTGTGGTTATATCTACCTAATTTTAAGTTACATCCGGAATGTACAACAACGGTACAAGAGCATACTTACAGGGCATAACCCTTCTTGGATGTTCCAAATCGTGATATCTTAAAAGCATATTTATTCCTGTAGGGTTAGGTTAGGTTAGGTTAGGTTTAAGTGGCTGTTGAAAAACGAACCCACTTGGGCCTATTGGCCCATTGCCACGTGGATCTGTAATCATCCTACTCCAGAAACCATTTGGAGCTCTTAATAAAGCGTAGGAGACTTTTAATGTCTGTGTTGCTTAAGTCACTTAAGTCGCTGTGGAAGAAGGCTCCTAGGTGGAGCCTGTTGGTTAATCACTAAAATAAACAACACGTGAGACCAACAAAAAAACAAATAAATGCTGCGAGACACTTTAATCTATGGTTGATGAGTAAACCAAGTTTTTATTATTGATGCCCAGAAACAAAAACGGTAGACGCCCAACCCTACTATTTGATTCTTGTCTAATGGCTACGATTTTTGAAGTGGTGGAAATGAGCTTTGTTGGCCATTTAACATATTTAATACTCATTTAAAAAAGCAAGTTTTATGAAAATAGACGGCATGTTTAATTCACTGAGCCTTGTCGAAGAATACAAATTGAAGAGAAACCGCGTTTTTAGGAAAGACTTAGCGAAGCACTTACAAAGAAAGATGTTGGGCTCAGTGGTTATTTTGCTCCATGTGTGGCATCCAACATTTAATAGAGAGACATATGTTAGCAAGCAATCGTTCAAAGTCTTTAGATGCAAAATATATTTTCATATCTAGTCGCAAACATATTGTCATGCTGCAGATTGCAAGAAAGACAAAAATATGTAAGAAATTATAAAAAAAACACTACAAGGAGTATTGAGTTAAAGAAAAAACCAAAATAGTAAGTTTTATAATGTACCTACATAAGCGAAAACAAAAATTTGTTGAATCAACATAAAGAAAGTACTGGCTTTCACTATAAAACCAAAAATAGTTACGAGATGTAAATCAGAAGACAGAAATCTATTAGCCTATCCATTTGCTCAGGATCGTAAATACTAGCCACATAAATTTGTACAGAAAATGCGTACTTTGAAGCTCCAATTTTAATTACTTAAATGCAAATTTCCGAACACTAATACTTGTTTAATAATTACCAGATAATTTTACGTGTGGATTGAGTCAGTTATCTATTATCTTTCTTAACAACAGAGTACAATATTTTCTATCACTGGTTTGGGTACTTTCGTGAAAAAAGAAAATCCTTGGTGGTGTTTAACTACTATAAGTTGCAAATCCAAAAATATAGCCCAACCACCTCACACAAGCCAGGAATGTCAGAAGCGAAAAATAAGAAAAGAAAACACCGTTCAACAATCTTTTTCATTAAAACAGAATATTTTTTATTAATTCCATTCGCTTTTCAAATGAATAAACAAAAGAAATACCGACATTAACAATATTTGGTTTTTTTCTTTCCAAAATTAAATTATCAAAAAAAAAAACAGGGTATAAAGATGTAGATGTATTTACTTAAAAATAAAATTTATAAAAAAAAAATAAGAGGTTTCGAAATGGTTAAAATACTTAACAAAGATATTTTCAGCAATGTCTTTAGAGCCAATCCTACAGCAGCTCCTTAGATTTCCTTTCTCCTTTTTTTAAACAATTCGAAGACATACGATTTGGTTAATTAAATGTGATTTCTTAGATAAGTTAAGACTGTGTAGTGTATTGTAGAATTTACCACATACCAGTGGTATAGCTTTGAAACTAAATGATATTGTGCTTTGAGGGTTATGAGATTATAGGGCATGTAGAGAAGTTTGTCTGTGACTTTATGCTGCCTTTGATGCATTAACAAAGTTGAGGCAGCATAAAACGAATGAGCAAAGCTAGAAGCTTAAAATAATTTTTGTCGCAACTTTAATTCTCTAAAAAAGTAAGATACGCTTCTCAACAGTCTTTCGGCAAATAGGGCATCCATCAATTTGATCACCGCACATTTGGCATGTTCCATGACCGCAGAGGAATACCATATTTTTGATGCGATCAAAGCAAACTGGACACATTGTCTAAAATTAAGCGAAATCAATTTTATTCTCCTGGAGTTTTTGTTTATTTTTTTTTAATCTTACCTGCTCCTTGATGTCCTGCAATTGCTGCTTCAACTTTTGTACGTCGTCGATTTGGAAGTTATTCACGTTGGTGTTTGGCGAATTAACATTGTTACTAAGTTGATTGCTTGTAATTGGAGTGCTTACAGTCGGAACTGTATTGTTCATGGCAATTTCATGGCCAGATTTATTAACACCGACAATCACGGGATTGTTTTCTTTCGGTTTATCTTCGGAAGACGCTATTACCTGATGGAGAAGAACTTCGCTCTTATATGCAGTTTTAGTCGAGAAATCTTCTTGGCAAACCTTTTCGATGGTTCCACCTCCACCGCAACACAATGAAAACGGAACCATTTCTTCAATTGCAGTGCGACAGAGGACACATTTTTTCATAAGACTTGAGCAATTATCACACGCGACCATATGACCACATGGCTTAAAGAATACGGAAGCACGTTGATCTGAACACACCAAACATTCATCGATTTTCTCACGGGAAGACACCGTCTCGCGACAAACGAGACATTTTTTAACACGTGGAGCGCATTTCTCGCAACAACAAACGTGACCACAAGGCTGTTAAAAATAATAAAACAAAATTCCTATAAAACTGTTTTGTAAAAAATCTTGCATAATCCTTACCTTGAACACTGTATCCCTCTTTGAATCTGAGCAAACCAAACACTCATCAAAAGCAATTGATCTACCCATATCGCCACTTGAGTTCTCGTTAATGGTCAGTGCAATATCGGTATTCATTCCATGTAATCCGGTGCCTTGTGAGAAGTTTATCATTGTGGGAACATTATGAGTTACACCAGTTCCTAGAGCATTTATACTAGCTGCGGGAATCTGTGTAGATCTTGCTCTTGCATTACTACTGGTACCAGCAACATTTCCAGGCAGCTCAGCGTCATCTGTCTTTCTTTCGTTGTAACATTTAAGCAATGTCTTGCAAAGGTTTGGATCTGGACACAGATCTAGTGGTGTCTGCAACTTACGGTTCTTTAATGTTAAATCAGCTCCATTGGCTGCAAGGAAACACGCAATAGATGCCGATGCCTTTTTGTCGTTGGCGTTGCGAAGTCCCATCAAAAGCTTGCCAAATCCTTCCACGTCTTGCAATTGCTTAAGCTGAGAAAGGGTATGATGGCGAAGAGCTTCATGCAGCGGTGTGTCACCATCTTTATCAGGAATGTTAAGATTTGCGCCTTCTTGTACAAGGAGTTTTACAATTTGCACATGTTGCCTCTCCACGGCTAGATGAAGAGCGGTTTGCAGATTGACATTCTGTCGGTCCATATTCGCTTTACCCATGTGAACAAGGAGTTCGGCGATTTCTACGTGATTATTAAGAGCAGCCAGATGAAGAGCAGTATATCCATCGTCTTTTTTCTCTTCAACAATCCATGGCCGATTCGTTTTGGTGAGAAGAATCTTCATAGCACTTGGATTGCCTTTGAGGGCCGCATGGTGAAGTGCATTGAAACCATTATTGTTTGTAAGAGTTATATCCGCCCCGAAATCTAATAGAAGAGAAAGCATTTCATCGTGTTCCTTCGAAATGGCATCGTGAAGAGGTGTATCCCCTTCAGAATCTTGTAAACTTGGATGACATCCAAGTGAGAGCAAAGTTTTTACTACATTTAAGTGCCCCTTGTTGACTGCAATATGTAGAGCTGTTTGTCGCCGTTTGTTGCGAGCGTTAAGATCCGCTCCGGCCTTCGAGAGAATCTCTATGACAGCTGGCTCGTCACCAAATGCAGCGTGATGCACAGCCCGATCTCCATCTTTATCCTCAATTTCCACATCGACACTATGACGGAGTAACACCTGAATAACTTCAATGTGACCATTTTGGCTTGCTGCTTGCAATGCCGTATGGCCTGCAAACACTCCGTTCACATCGGCTAACGAGCTTGCAGATGTTGCTGGGGACGCTCCAGTCAGGTACTCTTCGCAGCGAGCCTACAATGTAATGAAAATGTTATTAAAAAGAAGGCGAAAAATATTTTCCATACTTACGGCATATCCATTGGCAGCAGCTTTGACAAACTCCTCAGTGGCATCTCCAGAGACATTTGGTTCAAATAACTTCTTAAGAATTGCCGACAAACGCTCTCCATTCGAGGTTACCGGAACACAATTGCCGTCTGCTGTCGATGAGGCCTAAAAGATAACTTTTACATGAGGAGAAAACAAGACGTAGATATTCATACAAAAATACTTACAACTTTGGTTACAGCCAATGGATTGTAGGTCCACGAAGTATTTCCCACTTCTACCTTTAAATCATTATCATGATACACCTGTTGAACGCGTCCTACCTTCCCAAGGGTCTGACAAAAAAAAAACAACATAAAAATAGAATCATTCCTGTTTTGTTGGGAATAAAAACAAAACAAAAATCAACTCACCAGTTGCATGGCATCAGCCCATTCTCCGTGACCCCTTTGCAGCAATTTAATATTTTCAACATCCGAGCATATCTTTACAATATCCCCAACGGCAAACTCTGGAACACTTGTTGTAGGCGAAGAAACCTTTGTTAACACAGCTGGATTAAACGTCCAACGGTTACCACTATTATATGCCACCACAATATCATGATCCTCATCAATTCCAACCACCAAGCCTGAATTATTCAAACATTCAAACATCCCATCAGTCCATCCTCCATGACCGTGCTGTAATGACTGGACAATTTCTAACTCCAAATCAACTGTAACTTTATCGCCAATTTGAAAACCGTGCGGGCCTTTCCCTGGACCATTTTCACCCAAAAGTGGCAAGTGATCACGATACACGGTATTGCCTTTTGCATCATTCACCACTTTTAAATCAGCCATTCCTTCAAACCCTACTCTGTAGAGATTTTTGGCTCCATTGTCCCACACCACATAAGCAGCTGAACGTGGTGATGCCGACGACCAGTCCTGAATCTCGTTTACTTTACCACGGCGACCAACTCCACCGTCTTGATCTTCCCATTGCCAATCTACACCTCGGACAACTCTAGCGCCTGGGAAAATTCCTCTCATGGCAACCTTTTTGCATTTCCTTCTTGGTTCCAGCATTACACGATCTCCTCCTGGAGTCGCAATTCTGTAAAAGCGATGTCTTAAGTGATGCTTGTCGCCATGATAACAAATCGAACACAGATCATAATTATTGCATTCAGCGCATTTCCAGCGAATTCCAAAGATTGGCTGTTGACGACAAGTGTCACACATGGTTCCATCGTGTTTAATCCCTGTCGGTGCGCTATCCAATATTCTTAAATCGTATGCGCCAGCGCAACGATAATTTGCCGCTGTGCCATTGTCCCAAACGACAACTACCTCTTCTGATGATTCAAAATTGCGTACAGTGCCGACATGACCCTCCCCGCCATCCTAAAGAAATGAAAGCAAAACAACAGCGTTATTATGATAGAAACGATCTCACACATAGATATAATGCTGGGAAACGAATAAAAGCACTGATAAATGCCAAGGGACCTTACAATTGAGTGAAGAGTTTATAATCACTGGAATTTCTTTTTCAAATTCGCATTGAGTGAAAAGAAATCTCAAACTTGAACATAATTAAGTTAAAGCTCAGCAGAAAAATGTGGATAAGAACAAGAAAAAAGCTCGTACTGCGAGCATTGCTAGTACGAGTATATTCTTTAGTAAGTGAATAAAAGATAAGAAGTGGTGAAAACAAATAAAAAAAATATGAATTCTTGTTTTGAAATGATGCGGTTTAATTAGATATAATTAATCTATTGAATAGGACAATGGCAGGCTACAACCATCCGATTTCGATTATCTTTGGCAAGCGACGTCGTAAGACTTTTGTTGACAGATAGCCGATTTTTACCGACGTCGACAAAAACGCAAACAACTGCAAGATTGCAATGTCATGACTTGACTCGATGGCTTTAGAGATTTCAGCTTAAAAACGATGTGAACCACTTTTCTGGGATCTGCAATTCATAATTTTAATTTCAGATATAAGGCATAAGGCATTAAGATTGAGGCAAAAGCCTTTCTAGCAAAATTAAATTAAGATCAAAGGCTTTTTGAGTGTTGAGGTGCGCGCAATAATAAGAAATGAACCAATTGAACAAGAATCGTTTAGTTGGAATACGATTTTATTTTTCCACGTTGAGTTGTAAGGGAAAGTCAAAGAAACTTACCTCCAAAAGCAGCTCATTTACGAGTATGTGCGCATTAAACTATGAACGTAGGTCGCAATTTTTTGCAGCGCACCTGTAGCAAGAGTGCTAGAGAAGCACTTGAAAAACACCTTCAGAATGTTAAGTTGTACAAGTTGTGCAAGACTACCCGAACTGTATCAGAAAAAGTAACCCTAAGCACATTCTATCTGAATTTTGCGATAGCAACCTTACAACTTTCGTTGTGATTCACCTTAGTAATACTTTCATAAGTGGAAAGTTTCAGCTAAAAAAAAAAACGCAAACAGATTGGATCTGAAGGTTAAATTAAACTCACATCGCATAACAAAATGGAGGAAATCACACACAACAGATAAGTGAAGATCTTTCAATAAATTACAGGCCATTAATGAGTGATCAAATCAATCTAAGCAAAACAGTGCACTGTAGTTAGTAGATTAAGCGGTTAGATCGCATGTATACCACTGAATAAAAAAACACTTAAGTTATCTGATTTAATTTGACAATTCAGCATTGAGTCAAACGAATTTACACACTTAGGTATAGGAAGCAATGTGTGAGATACAAATTACTACACCAAGCTCTATGCTGGAAATTAATATATCCGGCCTATTGTGTTTCTCATGCTTGATTTTGCTAGTTGTTTGCCACATTGGCAAACTGGCTAAGCTCGGAAGTTTAAATTGATGATCGGCCGAGTTTGTATTCCCTTCTGAAATCAACATTACTGCTATCGACAAACAAGAACAAACCAGTTCTTCTCAATTTGCATCACTGTCTGCTGCGTGACATCAGTCCAAACCAAAAGAAATAGACCAAACTACAAAGACGTGCCGAGGTCAGGGGCAATCTAAATTCGTACACAACGATGCCACATATTCACTATCGCTTTACTAATTCAATTTCTTTTTTAACGTTGTCTTTGGCAAACAGACTCAGATTTCACCTAGTCAGACTTCCATTAGACCCCTCAATAAACCATACCGTTTAGACCTTGACTTAGTAAAACTTCATTTTCTTCAATGGTAACAAAATGGGTTCTTTTCATAATGCCGCATATTTATAAAACTTAAATTGAATGAACTCACAATTTATTTTATATTGCGCGCACTATTAATTAAGCCGGTAGCTGACTTTGCTTGTATATTCACAGCACGGATAAACAAGAAAACAGTAAATTCCGGTGATAAGAAAATCCGTTGTGAAATATGTATGCATTTGTACTTGTAATACAACAGGCGCAGACATTCTTCCAGACGCAAAAACAAATAATTGTAATAACTCACTGTCATCACTCTGTAGCAATAGTTTCGTAAAGTCTTTGCCGGAGCGGGCATTTCTGGCTTTTTTTTTTCTTTTTCTTTCTTTCTTTTGTATACCAAATTCAGATTCGGAGTCGAATTTATTTTTTCTATTTTATTTAAAGAACTAGCTTTTTTCTAAACAACCGAGACTGCGTACTGCAAATGGAACTGTGCAAAGCCGACCTGCAATCAATGGTCAGTCTACACGCTGTACAAACTTGAGGAGCGGAGAGAGTGCTCCATTTCACATTTATTTTTAAAATGAAAGCAAAAACAAACCCCGACGTTTCGCAGATTAAATTAAATAAATAAATAAATCTTTAGCGGTCTGATTAGCGCCTCATATTGAAGGGTACACACAAGCACAGACTACGTACAGTGAACGATGTTGATAAGGGATGTACTATACTTGTATATTCGTAGAGCTGAGATTTTGATTCAGATGAAACAGTTTTTGTATGTAGTGTGAGTCAGATGTGGCGGGGCACAATGTAAAGAATCGGATGTGTCAATGTAGTAAACTCAGGTGAGAGATTAAAGGGCGTACAGAAAAGTTTCAGTTGGGTAAATATGTAAGTAAGAGTTTTTTAGAGTTCACGGTTAAAAGGTACTAAACAAAAAGTGACTTGAGAATGAAGTTAATTAAAAAAGGCCTGCTTTACATCATAAATTACATACTGAGCATGCAAAATTATTAATATACCTACTTCATACGAGTAAAAGGGCTTCAGAATACAGTCTGTTTGATAACATCGTACACGACAAAAATTAAAGAAGAACTTATAATAAAATAAAAAAATCAAATGTACTGGTTTATTTTGTTAATATGTTGTCCACTCTCCTCCATTATCAACAATTGCTTGGAGTCTTCGACGCATGCTTTCAACTAATCTTATAGCATAATCTTGAGACAAAGATCTCCATAAAACTCGTATTTTTCGTGATAATTATTTGACCGTCGAGATCTTCTTTCCTTGGAGCTTTAGCTTCATGAATGCCCAAACATTTTCAATGGGATTTGCATCCGGCGACTGTGATGGCCAATCTAAAACATCGACGTCATTTTCTTGTTTCCACGCACTGCACAAACGACTGCGATTTTTCGGGTCATTATCTTCTTGCAGTAACCAATTCTCATTCCTTCTTTTAAACCACCTTTGGGCAGATGGTAATAAAGCCATCTTATAAATTTTGACCATGTTGGGTGCGTTTAAGTTATTTGTAAACATGAACAAATTGCCAAATCCTTGGTTTGAGAAGCATCCTCAAACGTGCAACTTTGCCGGGTGTTTGACGGTCCGCTGGATTAATTTATTGGACTGTGTACACCAGGTATGAGTGATAGGAGACCATGCCCAAAAAGAAGCTTCATCCGAAAAAATAACGTTGTTCCAATCTCTGTCCAAAATCTCCTTGACCCAACTGAGTTGTTTTTCTACGTGTTTTTTTGACAGTTGTGGTTTCTTTATTGTGCTTCAAAATTTTACCTTTTTGGCTAGTAAACGTCTTCGTACCGTATCACAACATTTAGACCCCTTTTACGTAAAATCCCTTGTCCTCTACATAACGATAGAAGAGGATTTTTTTCCCAAGCACGCGTAGAATCTTTTTTGTTGTTTTTGGCGTAGACACACGATCCGGCAAATCATCCACATTTTTAACTTGGGAATAACGGTGCACCCACTTAGTAACAAATGCTTTTGGCTTTTTCATGTATTTAGCAGCTACTCCGTATGACATTTTCGGTCCTTTTGGATGCGTGCACAAGAATACTGCTTCATAACGTGATGCAAACGCGAAACTCATTTTAAAATACTTCCATCTCTGACAAAAATTGAACACTCTTTAAATTTTTTTATTCAAAGCATCTTAGCAGAAGTATTTTTTTATCTGCTAATGCAAATGCCACTTCCAAACCGGTTATCATAAACGAGTTTTGCCGTATACGATCTTATCAAACGGACTGTATATTTAATTGACAATGACAATTAAATGTGAGACGGCGCCTTTTTGAAGTATGTCATCGTACTCTTATCGCAAGTTCAACGAAGTACAATAGATCGAAGTACGACCGCATGCACTGAAAACTTGTGATGACAAGAGTTTTTAATTTTTCCATTTGTTGTCTTACAAGTTCATCTTTACGCTAAAATATTAAGTCATGGTAAGCCATGGAGTAAAAAGGACAGTTTCTACAAAATAAAATAGAATCTTCATTATAATTTTGCTTTAAATTTTGATATAAGCATATTTTCATCAATTGCTGGCTCTCGGGTACAGCTAGGCAGACCCTGATGGCAAGAAAATTCGTTCTAACGGTCCCAAAAGACCTGTTACTGTTTATCAGAAAAAAAAAAATGCAGACTGACGGGCTTAAAAATTTTCCTCAGCGTCTTTATGTACAGCACATAATAAGCAACATCTTTGCGCATGTCATATTTAGTCAAAGTATAATTATTGTAAAATATAAACATAACATTACGCAAAGGAAAGTTAATAAAGATATACAAAGCTCAGAAGCTACATGATTTTTAATGCTGATAATCTTTGGAAAGTATTTCATACGCTCACGTCAAGGCTTCAGTGCCAAGCCGTATAACATCAAAAGAGTGATTGACTTTTTAGATTGCGCAAACGCATCTGGACTGCTAAAACTAAAGCCTTTGATTATTTGTAAGGCTAAGAAGTTCCGTTCTTCTATCTAGAGATAGTTGCCCTTAAACTATGAATTTTATATTTTACAAAAAAAGGGTTCATTGATAAATTTGTGCCACAGGCATGCATAAGAATAAGTTTGCTCTTTTTCTTCTCGATAACGCTTCAAGTCACCCACCGACAGAAGAAATTCAAACAAAACTCTGTGAGCAAAGATGAGGAAAGTGAAGCATGAAAAGGGCTGTTGCCTTTCATTTGCCAAGTTGCTAAGATGGACACAACAAGTCGGTCTCAATATGGATGACATATTCACCTTGAAACGGTTGCAAGAAATAACTTTGCACTTGAATTCTCAATGTGCAGTAAAACAAAGTTAAATAGTTTGTTTGTTTGTGTGTGCTGGGTGTTATTGTTCATGAAGAAGGACTTAAGTTCATCCCTAAACCTGCTGGTGCCACAAGACCTTCGGACCTGCCGTGGTAAGGAGATCAACAGGCGAATAGCCATTACGAAAAACTGTCGCTCGGATGTTAGGCATGAGTAACTAGGGTTTATGATTTGTCGAGATTTATCGGATGTCCAAAATCTTATCTTATTCAAAAGGTAATATTGAAGAGCAACTTCGAGTAATAACTGGTACAAGAAGTGTTTTAGCTAGTAAGAGAGAGCTAGTAGTTTATTTGGCGAACTTTCGCAGGCCAAAAACGCAGAATATTTACACTCAAATAGTAGAATCATGGTTTAGTTGAAGTCGAAATATAAAGAAAAAAATCTTTAGGTATAAAAAAAACTTATCTTTTTACTACTATGATTAACAAGAAGTGTAATATATCGATCGATATATTTAAAACAATCGATAATCTACATTGTCCATTGTAGATTACAAGGGCAGATTTTTTTTTATAAAATATTTCCGGAACGCTGAATAGGCCCTCTTTCGCTATCAAATTGGGCTCCTCGTTCCATTGTTCGTAATTTTCATTTGACCATTTCCAGAAGACTCCGGTTTTTATCAGATTCTTACCAAGTAAGTTATACCATAATTTATTGTTATTTTGCCTGGATACTGCTGTCCATTGTAAATCAATCATTTAATCTATATATTCTTTGCTGCTTAGATAATAGCCCTCAATTGACCTCTCAAAGGCCTTCGATTGCCATTGTACATTTGTCCAAGCTTATAAGACGAAGCTTTGTAAATTGATTGACACATATATGTGTACGTAATAGAGTTTTCTTCAACTGAATTACGTTTTATTTATTTATGTGGCTACGAGTACTTCTACATTTTTCCTAGAATTGATAACAGACAAATTAGAACTTATTCTAAACCAAAATATTACCTAATGTACACATTATGTAATATAACCAGATCACTAGTACTAAGTAAGATTGACTACGGCTTATTCATCTGCGGCAACTCACCGAAATCAACAATCAACTCAATCAAACCTCCATACCATCAACGCGTTCAGAACATCTCTAATTAAAAATGTACTGGTTGAAGCTGGGCTTCCCACAGTAGAAAAACGAATTAAAGCTTCTCCACAGTATGAGAAAACCAACATATCAAACGAAGTATTTAGAGCGTCGTTTCTGCGCATTTCTACAATGCTCAAAGCGGGTAAATGGGTTCTTGTCAATACAGACGGTTCCAAAACCACCGACTGTACATCTTTCGCTGCCTGCAAGGATACTTTCACCACATGCATCTATCTTTACTGCAGAAGCCGTAGCCAATAAGGAAAGATATAATAAGGAACATGGAAGCGAAATGTGACGACGACGTAAACCACAGAGTGAGTGTGGGATGGATGAAATGGCGGGAAAATTTCCACTTAAATTAAAGGGGAAACTCTACACCACGGTTGTTAGACCAGCTCTTATATACGGTTCACAGTGCTGGACAATGTACGAAGCGTTTAAAAACAAAATGACGGCAGCGGAAATGAAAATGTTAAGGATGTCTAGTGGAGTCACTAAACGCGATTGCATTAGATCTACGCGTATAAGAGGAAGTCTACATATAAAGAATTCGGTAACCGAACAGCTTGAGGCGAATAGAATAAGTTGGTATTGCCACGTTCAAAGAAGATCTGCGGAAAATCCGGTTAAAAAGGCACTATCAACTACGGTCACTCCAACTGTAAGAAAACGAGGTCGGAAAAAGAATTCCTGGATTTCTCAGATGGCAAATGCGCAACAACGTCTGGGGTTAACCACTGAAGCGATCCAGGACCGAGCTTTATGTAGACGCGTTCTGCGGTCTGCGACATTAGCCAACCCCATAAGCGGAGCAGCGGCGATGCAGTAAAAATGGGAAACTCGTTACGCATAAGTTCGTATAACGAGGAAAGGGTTAATAAAAGGATAAGAAGAAGATGAAGGAACCCTAATCAGAATATTTAATTAGAACAAAAAAAAAATCAAAGTCATGTGGATTCCGAGTCATGTCGGCATAAAAGGCAATCAACTTGTTGACTTAAAAGCTAGTCTCTCTCATCGTGCCCCAGTATACCACTTTGTTTTACTGAACTCGACATTTTGCAGTTAACAAAAAACTCACTCCAAGCTGAATTAGAAGCTGATTGGCGTAACTGCCACCATCATTACGCCTCTATAAATCCCAAACGCTCCCATCCGTTCTACCCTAACACTATATCCAAGTTTTCAAACACCACGCATCAGCATCTATTGAAAGGACAACCTCCTCCAACATGTATCTTCTGTCATTCATGCTATGATATTGACTACGTACTAGGTACATCAGCCTGCTCAGCCAATAAAACGAACACCTCTCCATCACTTAACCACCTACTAATAAATCCTTGTCATAGAAATATTTGTATTGTTTTCAATTTAGTTAAGAAACTTAATATAGAAACTATATAGAAAACTAAATATCATTAAAGTGCAGTGGTTCTATATGTTTTAGGAATATGAGTAGGCCGAGTTCTACCTGCGGTTCGGTTTGGGTAAGTAAGACCTTATTGAATTCGAAACGAAGTATTTGTACCTTTGTATTTGTTTCTGAAAAAATGTTTGTTTTTAATGTACAAGGTACCAAGGAACAAAATAACCAGAGTGATAGACAACATCCTATCTTCCCTGAATGCAGATTTTCACAATTCTGGTCCTTTTCGGTGGATACTCTCCGTCTCTCGAGCTATAGTGACGATTTTTGAGCGATTTTTTTTTATTTTTGACAGATTTTAATTGTATTTCCATCTATTTTTGTTTATGCAGTTCCTAGTGTCCAATTCTTTATAAAGAAATGTATGAAATATCTATTAGTTGCGGAAATTTGAGAGCTATGCATATTAATTTCAAAATTATAGAGGTTGTTGTTGGTCTACCCTCTACTTTTGTAGACTACTTTATATTATGCTGTATTCGCACCCTCACCAGACAAACCATAACAGTTGATAGAATTCCTGTTTTTGAAACCGTAAAATTCAAAATAGAGAACCAATTATTATAATTTTCAAATTGAAACACGTAAAACAATACAATTTTCACTCTCAGCCCATTGGTGTAACATTTGAATTACTAGATTAGAATCTTACAAAAGTAGAGAGTGTCTAAAAATATAACTGCGTATGCACAGTATGAAACAAATCAGTTAATCATCAAAATGGTTGGGTCATCGTGCGCTCCTGGGGAAACACCGCATACGGGCGGTAAACAAAATTGCATCCCAAAAAGGTCACGTTGGGATTGGCAAGTTTGCCTTTAAGTTGGTATTGCCACGTTCAAAGAAGATCTGCGGAAAATCCGGTTAAAAAGGCACTATCAACTACGGTCACTCCAACTGTAAGAAAACGAGGTCGGAAAAAGAATTCCTGGATTTCTCAGATGGCAAATGCGCAACAACGTCTGGGGTTAACCACTGAAGCGATCCAGGACCGAGCTTTATGTAGACGCGTTCTGCGGTCTGCGACATTAGCCAACCCCATAAGCGGAGCAGCGGCGATGCAGTAAAAATGGGAAACTCGTTACGCATAAGTTCGTATAACGAGGAAAGGGTTAATAAAAGGATAAGAAGAAGATGAAGGAACCCTAATCAGAATATTTAATTAGAACAAAAAAAAAATCAAAGTCATGTGGATTCCGAGTCATGTCGGCATAAAAGGCAATCAACTTGTTGACTTAAAAGCTAGTCTCTCTCATCGTGCCCCAGTATACCACTTTGTTTTACTGAACTCGACATTTTGCAGTTAACAAAAAACTCACTCCAAGCTGAATTAGAAGCTGATTGGCGTAACTGCCACCATCATTACGCCTCTATAAATCCCAAACGCTCCCATCCGTTCTACCCTAACACTATATCCAAGTTTTCAAACACCACGCATCAGCATCTATTGAAAGGACAACCTCCTCCAACATGTATCTTCTGTCATTCATGCTATGATATTGACTACGTACTAGGTACATCAGCCTGCTCAGCCAATAAAACGAACACCTCTCCATCACTTAACCACCTACTAATAAATCCTTGTCATAGAAATATTTGTATTGTTTTCAATTTAGTTAAGAAACTTAATATAGAAACTATATAGAAAACTAAATATCATTAAAGTGCAGTGGTTCTATATGTTTTAGGAATATGAGTAGGCCGAGTTCTACCTGCGGTTCGGTTTGGGTAAGTAAGACCTTATTGAATTCGAAACGAAGTATTTGTACCTTTGTATTTGTTTCTGAAAAAATGTTTGTTTTTAATGTACAAGGTACCAAGGAACAAAATAACCAGAGTGATAGACAACATCCTATCTTCCCTGAATGCAGATTTTCACAATTCTGGTCCTTTTCGGTGGATACTCTCCGTCTCTCGAGCTATAGTGACGATTTTTGAGCGATTTTTTTTTATTTTTGACAGATTTTAATTGTATTTCCATCTATTTTTGTTTATGCAGTTCCTAGTGTCCAATTCTTTATAAAGAAATGTATGAAATATCTATTAGTTGCGGAAATTTGAGAGCTATGCATATTAATTTCAAAATTATAGAGGTTGTTGTTGGTCTACCCTCTACTTTTGTAGACTACTTTATATTATGCTGTATTCGCACCCTCACCAGACAAACCATAACAGTTGATAGAATTCCTGTTTTTGAAACCGTAAAATTCAAAATAGAGAACCAATTATTATAATTTTCAAATTGAAACACGTAAAACAATACAATTTTCACTCTCAGCCCATTGGTGTAACATTTGAATTACTAGATTAGAATCTTACAAAAGTAGAGAGTGTCTAAAAATATAACTGCGTATGCACAGTATGAAACAAATCAGTTAATCATCAAAATGGTTGGGTCATCGTGCGCTCCTGGGGAAACACCGCATACGGGCGGTAAACAAAATTGCATCCCAAAAAGGTCACGTTGGGATTGGCAAGTTTGCCTTTACTTTGAGTTGCTTCCACGCAATCGGACAATAAATGCCATTAAATATTACCTCCAGCTCGATACTTAAAGGAAGGCAGTGGAAGAAAAACGGCCAGAGTTGGCGAACAGGAAGGGCTCTTTTCCATCATGACAACGCCAGACCGCAAACAGCTTTTATGACACAGCGAAAGTTGAATAGATTTGACTGAGAAGATATGCAGCATCCTCCGAACTCTCAAACCTCGCGCCTTCTTACTACCATCTGCTCCGCTCTCACCAAAACAATTAGGACAGAAGGCAATTTAATTCCGAAGATGAGATAAAAACGTACCTAGAAAACTTTTTTACCCATAAGTTGGTTAACTTTTACAAAAGAGGCATTATGTCCCTTCCAAAACGTCGGAAGAAAGTAATATACCATGATAAACAATATCTGATGGATTAAATACGAGTAAAACATTTTATACCAATAATGTGTGCTTAACTTTAACCCTTAAACAACGGCAGAACTTATTGAACAACCTAGTAGGCTCCGTCATCCATGCATTTTTAATAGGCATATTCCGGGGTCGCCTTTAGTTTTTTTATATCTTAAATCGAATTATAAAAGTCACGGTAACATATCTGGAGAATACGGTGCTTGCTCGTTCATATTAGAGTTTTTGATCAAAAAGTCGTTCACAAGGATGGATTTTTAAAATGGTGCATTCTCGGGGTACAAAATTCAAGAGTTCTTCTGCCACAATTCCGGTCCTTTTCGGTAGATACTCTCAAGCTGAAGTGACGGTTTTTGAGCGATTTTTTTCAAAAAAATTCTAGCGTTATATCTTTCTGTGGAAAGTGAAAAATTGAATGATCGAGAGAATATGATACAAATTGTCGAAAAAAACATACAATAGCAGCACTAATCTCCTGACCCAGATATGATGTAATTCAAAATACAGTCATTTTCTTCCAAGCAAATACCTAATTACGCTACAAATATACAAAAGCCAAACAGTAGTGATAAAGAATCAAACTTTAATTGATGTGACCTAATTTCCACCGAAAAAGTAACTACAACAAATCTAGATCAAAGGCCAAAGAAAGCTCTAAATTCCTTCATTCCAAGATCTGGAGAAGTAGTAAATAGTTCAGGTAAGGGCTAATTCTTTAATCCTGATAAACAGAATTGTTCACTAATCTAATTGGACGATTTCGACTCATCACCTGCAGTCTTCGTAGTTGTGAAAATGTAGATTTTAATTGTTCATAGTCCTCGTATTAATGTTTCAATAACATATGAAAATATGAGCTCTTAAACAGGATATTGATTCTAGGTATCTAAAAGAATATAAAATAAAACATATCTACATTAAAAGGAAGTTGGGCTTGCTGTGCACATTATCATGAGCATTACCACACCATCTCTGATGGAAAAACATTCGTTTATCCTATCATCCTAATATAAACTTGGATCGTTCTGTACTTATTACATAAGGATGCAAGTTTTGGCCAAAAATTAAGACCAACATATGCAATCGAAAATATATACATACGTATGCACATGTGCACATAAGCTAATGATCGATCGAACTTGTGACGGATACGCACACGATGCACTACCGAAAAAACAGTTCCAAGTTAAAAAAGATAGGGAATGTAAAGTACATGGACATTGAACTTCTGCACGTACATTCAATAAATTTGGGTTTCAAGCTCAAAACGTTTTTTGTTTTCTTAATACGACTAATTCGTCAGCGATTATGACGTGTGAACCAATATGTATGAATGTCTATTACGTCAGAGAAAAATGTCTTTCACGCGCAGGAACCAAGTACGATGTTACTAAATTTAATATATAAAAGGTCGGGGTCTGATTGCTTTCCTTATCAATTTCCATGTTTTATTCTCAAAATTTCGATGTCGTTAAAATAGTCTGCGACTCTTAAGAGGTGTGTCCCACTTGTTTATGTTTTGGTTTTTTCAATAACTGTCGAGTGTTTTATGGGAGTTGTTAAAATGAGACATATTTAAATGTCAGATGGGTAAACGTGATGGCGTGCTATTAATTCATTTCAAATGCGCTTTAAGTAATAGACAAAGGATACATGAGCCATTGGCGAATGTAACAACAACTCAAAATCTTCGCTTTCAGATTTATGTGAACTTCTGAATTGATCTTATAAATCAAGGACAGCAAACATCGGATATACACGTGGAATGTCAGGTCCCTTAATAGGACACGTTCATCCGGACAACTAGCGGAGGCCTTATACATCTGCAAAGCAGACATAACCGCCATCTAATAAATGCGATGGGATAGCCCGGACAAGAAAGAAAAACTACGACATTAACTACGGCGAAAGCAGCGCCTATTTGGATGCGGATTGGATTGATATTGGAGGCAGACTTAGACAAGAAGTCTCGAGGCATGTAAACGAGTAACTAGTGACAATCCGTTTTAATACTAAATTTACCAACATTAGCCTTGTATGCGCGCACGCCTCCACAGAGGAGAAAGATGACGACACCAAATATAGCTTCTACTAGCTCTTAAGCAAGACCAACGAGCAATGACCCAGCTTTGACATTAAAATTCTCCCCGGCGATCTTAAATACACGCTGCTCCATCAAAGTCGGTAAAAATCTCACCGAGACCTTTGACGTCAATAAAGGATTTAGACAAGGCAATTTGCTTCCATGCAATTTTTTAAACATCTTTCCTGAAAGAATAGTGCAAAATTCATGGGCAAACACAAGAGGCACAATCTTTCAAAAGTTCATCTAATCGCTCGCATACGCAGATCGGAAGAATGCAGCATAATGTTAGTAACCCTTGCGCGAGTATGTAGACGGAAACGGCGGAAATGGGTTTAGCGATCAACGAGGGCAAGACCAAACGTATACGATTTAGCATAAAGGAGACCCAACACCGACGTTTCGGACACAAAATCACCTTCAATGATATAACATTGAGGTAGTTCAGGACTTTGCCTACCTAGGCTCCGCTTTAAACTCAGACAATGACACCACCGCTGAGATCAAACGAAGAATATCTCTTGCCAGATGCTGCTTCTTTGGGCTAAGAAGGCAATTGACCAGCATAGCCCTCTCTCGAATACCCTACATAAGACCTTAGCAAACTCAGTCCTCCTCTATGACGCAGAGGCATGGACATATCAAAAATGGATGAAGGTGCTCTTGGCTGTTTTGAGAGGAAAATTCTTCGAGTGATTTTCGGTCCCGTCTGCATTGGCGATGAGTGGAGGTGGATATACAACGACGAACTGTGTGCACTTTACAACGACATCGACTTAGCCAGAAGAGTGGATATCCAACGACTAAGATGGCCATGTAGAGCGGATGGATACCAACCCTCCGCCCCCAAGGGACAGCGCAGTAGAGAAAGACCGAGACTCAGAACTGTAGCGCCAGTTTTGAGTAAGTATTAGCTTTAAGAATTTCGAGAAAAATATCATTGGGTCCTGTCATTTACCAAATTCAATCTTTTTGGCAGATGTCACAATCTTTGGCAATTAAAGTCATTGAATCGTTTACCACCCAACAATTCATTTTTGTTATTCAATCATATTATGAAAATGGGCGATCTGTAAAAGTAACATTTCGTAAAATTCATAATTTTTTCGGTAAACATAATCACCCTAGAGAGTTCGGAATTCGTACAATGGTGAACCGTTTTGAAGAAACTGGTTCCGTATCAGGTCAAACTCCATATCAGCATGCTCGACCAGCACGAACACGCCAAAACATCACCACTGTGAACGAAAGCCCTCAAAACCTGCCGGGCACCTCAATTCGTAGTCGAAGTGAACAATTGGGGCTCACTTATGGCACTCTACGGGGAATTGTAAAAGTTGATCTTAATTTGCACGCCTATAAATTCAAAACTACACAACAATTGAAGCTTTTAGACCATCTACGACGTCGCCATAGATAGATGTTGGGTCGCCAAGACAATTTGTCATTAAATTTGATGTTTTTCGAAGAAGCCCATTTTTGGATGGATGGCTAACGTAAATAAACAAAATTGTTGTTGCTGGGGACGGAAAACCCATATGAGATGCAAGAAAAACCAATCCGTCAAAAAAAAAAAGTCACTGTATGATGCGGATTATGGGTTTGCGGCACCACTGGCCCGTACTTTTTCGAAGATAAGGCTGGAGAGACAGTTACAGTGAATGGAAAACGTTACCGCAACAGGTTGGCATCGCATTATTTCCGTTAGAGAAGTTGACTGGCCTCTAAGGTCACGTCCAAGGACACCTTTAGACCTGTTATTTATTTAAAGAGTAAGGTCTATGCCAATGACCCAGCGGCAATTAAGGGTCTCAAAGATAACATCCAAACTGAAATTGCAGCAAATGACCAACTCATTCTTCGATAATTTTGATTTTCGGATGGTCGCTTGCATCAGAAGCCGTGGTGGTCATATGGAAAATGTTGACATAGACCGAACTTTATTAATTTATAAAATTCTACATTGATTTCACAATAAATGTGTGTTTAGTTTAATGAAAACTTCCACACTAGCTGTTGGCTCACGCTTTATTTTCTAAATCAAGGAATCAAGGCAGAAAATCGGTGGTGCTGAGGCAACTGGTGCATAAAATTCACTCATCTCGTTAGAAGCTATTGAGCGTTTAGATATATTTTTGTTTAAAACTACTACAAGACTTCTCACATTTTTCCAAAGCTTCTTAGAGTCCACTTGAACATCAATTTTTTCTCGAAACATGGGATCTTTTAGCATTTCGTACAAGAGTTGTAATTCAATACGTAAACTGCAATACTTTAATCTAATGTCTGGTGCACGATTACGTTTACATTTCTTGAAAAAACGCTCTCTTTCAGTGATCTTATAGTACGTTTACACCGACCCGAAATTCAGCATTTCGAACAAATTCCATACAATTTCCAGCATTTCAAAATGTCGAATTTCAGTGAAATGCTGCATTTCGTCTCTGCATTTAGAAAGTTGTCAAATCGAACAAACCTTTTTAATTATTCCGCACGTCATAGCGCTTACAAAAACAACTTTGAAAGAAGTCAGCTGTTCCAATATTTGCAATCACTAACGACTATCTGCCTCAACCAAATGGACCAAAAAAAAAGTATAAAAAAAGCAGGAAGTGGGAACACATCAGCTGTCACATAAATGTTTTGCGTTCAATGTAAACGATGAAGTGAAATTCCGAAATTTCATTTCGAAATGTTGAATTTCGGATCGGTGTAAACGTACTATTACGTTGAATTTCAGAACTTTACCAAGGACAAAAATAGGACTTAGCACTCTTAGTTACTATTGGGACAAAATTTTTAAACAAAAATATGACTAAATAATTTAACTAAATGATAAATTTAACTTTTTTATTAGCATCAGGTGTTAAATAAATATCATATCAATTCAAGCTATAAAGCACATCTATAAGTTCATATAAACTAATGTCCCTATCGAAAGCAAAAATATAATTTAAATTTGATCTATCTACACCGAATTGAAACAAACAAAGAATTATATCGTGAATGAGCTCACAAGTCGGTTTAACTTAATCAAAAGATAGTACACTAGGTTGAGAATTATGTCAATTAAATACGGATTAGTTACAGATTTAAAACAAATAGGATAACGAAATCGCTGCTTCTTTGGGCTAAGAAGGCAATTGACTAGTAAGGCCCTCTCTCGAACAACAAAGTTACCCTATATAAGACCTCAATAATCCCAGTCCTGCTCTATGGCAAAGAGGCATGGACATTATCAAAAATGGATAAGGGTGTACTTTGACTGCTTTGAGAGGAAAATTCTCCGAGTGATTTTCGGTCCCGTCTACATTGAAGGAGAATGAAGGAGGAGATACAATAATGAACTCTACGGACTGTACAGCGACTTCGACCTAACCAGAAGAGTGAAGATCCAACGACTAAGATGCTTGGTCATGTAGAGCGGATGAACACCAATACTCCGGTCCGAGAAGTCATCCAATCCGCCCCCAAGGGGCAGCCCAGTATAGAAAGACCAAGACTCAGGTGGCGCACGCAAGTAGAAGGGGACCTCAGCCAAGTTAGCGTGCGAAACTAGAGGGTGCTCGCAAAGGATCGATCTGGCTGGAGATGTCTGTTGACTGAGGCCCATGTCCACCTCGGACTGTAGCTCCCTTTGAAGTAAGTTAAGTTAGTAAAGTAAGGATAACGAAAATTTACGATTGATAAACCTGTAGTCAATTGACAAACAAAAAGTTGATTCAAAAATATGACACGAGATAAAACTTTGAACTCAATCGAATAATCATACAATAGACTTACTGATTTTTTTGAGAAAATTATAATTTGACACATTTTAATATTAAGAAAGTTCAAGTCCTTGTGAATAAGATGACAATCACCTATACTTTGAAGCTTTAGGAATAACTTAAGATCATCTGCGTATAGAAGACATTTGCAATATGTTAATTTAGAAATGATGTCACTTATAAAGACAATAAAAAAAAGTGGACCTAAATGACTACCTTGTGAAACACCTGATAAACATTTAATAGTCATTAACAACGTCCTATCAATTATTACTTTTTATTTTCTACCAGTTAGGTTAATTTCCGAATGAAATCCAAGAAGATTTTATTTATTCAATAAGATTTAATGTGTCACCAGAAACGACTTGTATACGGTTCTCTAATGCATTTATGATATACGAAGAGGAAATAGAAAGATTAGTAGACGTTGATCTGAAAGATATAAAGCCATCTTGAGCATCAGAGAACATTTCAATAGTTAAAAATTCAAGCCGAATATTTTTCTAAGCTTTCTAGTAGCCTGGGAATAATGTAAAGCTTGAAAATTCTCCTATAGTTTTCAATATCATTCTAAGGTCCCGACTTATGGATAGGAACCAAATAAGAAATGTTCCATTCATTTAGGGAGACACTTTCATGCAGAGATGCGTTAAATATTTTTAGCAACGGTGAACAAATCGAGTAAAAATATTGCTCTAGGACGATGGCAGGAATCCTATTGACTCTGGGATGATAACAAGGCTTCAGTGAAAACTCTTCAGTACTCAGTTCATTCGGTTTAGAGTAAACAACACATTCAATTTTCAAACAGAACTCTTTATAATGAATAGAAGGAGCCTTCAATAAGTAAACTTTCAATTCATCGAACAAATAAAAACCAGGTCAAGTATCCTCGTCAATGTACTAAATATATTACTTACTTGAAAAAATCTAAGTCGTTACTTGTCGTAGAATACTTTAGTCTGCCGAAGTCAGAAACTAAAGTACATAAAGTAGAAATATGCAGGTGGAGCGGATAAAGGTTTAATAATATGTTAATGTAGTCCAAGTTGGGCTG
Source organism: Volucella inflata (assembly GCA_928272305.1). NCBI lineage: Eukaryota > Metazoa > Arthropoda > Insecta > Diptera > Syrphidae > Volucella > Volucella inflata. The sequence goes on along the minus strand of OV743718.1, from coordinate 24,278,777 downwards.
TTAACCGACGACGTAAAATATTATATGTTATAAACATCTCGAATATGGATGCATTTTCTATTGCCGACTTCAGTAATTGAAAAGTTTGAATCTTAACAGTCCATATGCAGCCTAACGATTAGCAGAGGTTCTAAACCGCTACTACGCGGATTTCATCATAATCCAAGAATGGCATGTGCCGGGCAAAAGAAAGATGAGGAACTGTACGTCTACAATGGTAACCCATCTGATTTGTCATCACAAAAAGACTTCGGCAAATATTACCTAACTTTGACGAAACTTATGAGTAATGTCCTAACAATGTCGTTTTAGTTTTTTAAAGTGTCATTTGAGGAAAGCCGGACATTTTTATTGGCACAGTTGGAAAACACAACTTACAAAAAATCACCTTAAAAAATCGACTGTCACTGATTGTCACTGCGGGAGAAAGTATCAAGGGAACCTGCAGCGACCCTGGTCAAAAACCCTCAACAGATTATTCGCATTGTGATCGATTAAAGACACAGCTTAAGTACTTTGGACGTTTCAACGAGGCAACATTCACTCGCACCAATACTTTGTTACAGCCAAGGTGCGAATGTGAATATCTCAGTACATCGATGAAGTATTCTGAACAATTTTGACATCGAATATTTACAATCGCAAGAGACTGCTAGAGTTCTTTTTGACCTAGCCTTCCAAAACCCTTCGATAAGTCCTTTAACTAGTGGTAACGTTAACAGCAAGCTATTGGAGTAAGCGCACAAGGTGTGCTAGATTTCACCTAGCCGTCACAGCGAGGTTTTTGGTTTGAAGAAGAATGTCAGCAGGGGCTTGCAGTTGAAGAAAAGATATACAAAACATCGCTGAAAAGAAAGACGACAGCTCCTCACAAACTCTATAAGCAAAGGAGATAGGACAAACATCAGTTTTTAAAAAACAATATGAAAAAAGCATAGATTGAACTTCGATCTTTGATATTCGAGGAGACAAATATCAAACTGAAGCATAAAGAGATAAGGATGCAAACGTTTTATTAGTGTCACATTCAGGTGTGAAAACGGATAACTTCTGCATACTTTTTAACAGCAAAGGCTGTCAGTAAGAAACCTAGACCATCAGACCAAAAAAAAAAGGTTAGCGATATCTCAACTAATGGGTTAGCCCAATTCTAAGCCAATCGTAAGAGAATCAGGCTCCTTAACAATGGGCACAAGATTTCATGTGCCGTGCTATGTAAATGGCTAGAACACTACCATGTTATTGATACCTGAAATGTCCTCATCGGTGTTGTTTTAAAAATGTAAGGATTTCTGGAAAAAAAATAAAACCTCAATTTTGAATCGATACTCACTTATAGAGGACATGATTTACACGGCTATGTCAACAAAAGAGTCACTGCCTCGACGATTTCACACCACACACACAAGGTTTTTGCGCGGTCATATTTTTTGTATTGTATGTATAACGCGAAAGCCTTGGCGCTATTGGTTTCTTTGACAGGATAGACTTTCGAGAGTTTTCCCATTTGCATAAATGAAATTTGGAGAAGAAAAACTGTATAGACTATGCAGCGAAATTGACCTGGTCAGAAAGTTTTAAATTAATCGATTCTGAAGGCTAGGGCGAATATAAACTACAGCTGCAGTTCGAAAGGAGGGCAGTACACAACTATTCCACGGCAACTAATTATGACCATTATGGATTGCATAATGGTCTGTGTGACTTTGTTGAGATGGAATTTGCATGACGCTTTCCTGAAAAGAGTTGTCACGGCAGACGAAAAATGGGTGGTTTACAACAACATTCGGCGTTAGAGATCATGGTGTGCTTCTGTTGAAACACCACAATTGGTCGGCAAACAAGATTTGCTTCCCATGAAGGTCATGTTGAGCATTTGGTGGGGTTGGCGAGGGGTCTTTTTCTTTGAGTTGCTTCCACACAATCAGACAATAATTGCCATTAAATATTGCTCTCAGCTCGATACTTTTAACCAGGCAGTGGGTGAAAAACGGCCAGAGTTGGCGAAGAGAAAGGGCGTTTTTTTCCATCATGACAACACCAGACCAGACCACCCACAACTTTAATGACAAAGCAAAAGATTAATTTATTTGATTGAGAAGATATGCAGCAGCCACCGTAATCTCCAGACATTTATCGTTCTGACTACCATCTGTTCCGAAGATAAGATCAAAACGTACCTGGAAAACTTTTTACCGATAAATCTGCGGAGGCACTGTGCGGGATTATTGCAACGATTTGATAATCCTTCAGTAACTTTAACTAATTAGATATGATGAGGGGTTGCGAACCAGTCGTTCATAAATATATATAAGCAGACATCGTGATAAAAGCTAAACATGTTCCACGAGGGTCGTCGGAAAAATCGGTAACAATAGAAGTTTAAGTTACAGCCAATGAAGATGTAAAATAAAAATAATTGAAACACATTAATGCCCAAACAACAAACTCTTAGTCTGAAAACGAGGTGATCCACAAAAAAAATGGCCTAAGGTCAACTGATGTTCTGGGTTTCGCACGATTAACACAAGGAAATACCTGATTTGAAGAAGAATGCCGACAAGCACATGCTAGACGGATATAAAGCGGCGCTGAAGTGAAAGGCGCTAGTGGGTTCTACGACCTTTTACGTTCTTCTAAGAGACAGGAAAAACATAGGTTTCTCAAGAAAAAAAAAAAAGAGCACGGGAAATACCCGATCAAAGATTTTGAGAGCATACGGAAGTTTTATCAACAGGTAAGAGAACGTGTCAATCCCTTACAGATGCCCGTAGAGATGAAGAAAACCTTGCAGTAGTATCGCAGTCAGAACTGAGAATGTAGAAAACTATTTCTGCAAACTGTTTAACGGCGACGAAACCGAACATTCCGCCGTCAGGCAGAATAAACCATTTAAACCATTTAACCTAGACGATGATAACCTTAACTTCTGTGCACCTGTCAAAAATGAAGAAAGAATAGTAATATCTAAGTTAAAATCATAGAAAGACGCTAGATCTGTTAGGCTTACCAGCAAATGTATTTAAGCCTGAGGGAAATGACTTTGTAGAGAGCATACACCAGCTCCTTTCTCAAATCTGGGCAGAAAACAGTATGGCCGATAGATGGAATCTCAATATCGTTTCCCCGGTTTACAAAAAAGGAGATTCGACATCGCATAGCAATATTTTATCTGCCATACAGTGTGAATGTCTAAAAACATTCGTCAACAACCTGACTGGCCCCTGCCAGTACGGTCTCAGGCCAGAAAAGGCCACAATCAATAAAATGTTCACACTTCGGCAGATCATTGAAAAATTGTAAGAAGCTCAAATCGAAGCCACAATCTTTTCATCAATTTTGGGGCCCTTTATGACAGCATTTATAGAGACGAGCTTCATTTAGAGTGAGAATTGAGAACGCTATCTGCTTCGATTTAGGAAACGACTTAACGGATGCTTTTGATGGCTAAATAGTTTTATCCTGTGACTTTTTTAACATCATACTTGAAAGAATTGTACGGAACTCACAAACACACACCAAAAATCTGTGTAGTTACTTGCGTATCCTGATGATTTCGACATTTTTAGAAAGACATAGCGGGCTCTCACCGGTGAGTAGACTAGTTGTGAAACAAAAGCGTCTAAAATAGGTAAAGCGGTTAATGAGGGCAAATCTGAGTAAATGCACAACATCGACGACGACAGCATCTCAGCAGAAATAGAACGAAGAATCACTTTTGCCAATCGCTGTTTCTTTGGCTAAGAAGGCAACCGAGTAGTAAGACGCTGTTCCGAAAAACTTATAAGACTATATAAGATCTTGCGCTTAGCCAATGACTGACTGAAGATATACTGTCATTTTGAAAGAAAAATTCTTCGAAAAATATTAAGCTTTCTCTGCGTTGACGGGCTTTGGAAGAAAAGATTCAACGACGAGCAATACGGGCTGTATAGTAACATCGAACTAATCAGAAAACTGCGCATCAGGCACCTGAGATGGCAAGAACATTTAGAGCGAATGGACACCAAAGCTTCTGGATGCAGTTTTCCAATTTAACCCGGAAGGAAGGAGACCTGATCTAAGTTGCGCCTACAATTAGAAGGGGAACTAAGCAGTCTTGGAGTGCGCAAGCTAAAGGTAGTTAGCTAAAAGCCGAGCTAACTGAAGCGTCACTTAAGTAAGTAAGGTAAACACCCATCCCCACTAGCACCGCACCAGCGATGCAGATACGTGGGGAAATATTTAAAAAATAGAGGTCCAATGAGATTAATAGTATAACAGCGACAGTGCCAGCTACGGGGTATCAAAAAAACTGGCTTAATGTAGTAGGCTTTGTCAAATGACAAAACAGAAATTTGTAATTTCAAGTTCGGAGAAATATACAACAAAAACCTCAACATCCTTATCCATCCGAACGGTATTTAAAGACAAAGTTTGCTTACAAAAGACCTATGAGTCACATAAATAACACCAGGAATAACGACTGTTGCGAAAGATGACCAATAATCAATTTCGGCATCTTTGAAAGCACAGGGAATCATTAATTTATTTCAACGATGAGTTTTTGTTAAACGAATGCGTAACTGCCGCATGATATATTTGCCATACACCCACCAGTGCTCCATATTGAAGATATCTCGGAGCCAGACAATACATACAAATAGCACAAGTTCTACGCACACGAATAACTATCAGAACAACGTGTATAATCGGTTGATACTCGTAGTGAATTCGAAATACTCAATGCCATAGCAACTGTAAGAAAATCACTCAACCAAAACTCCTAAACAATAAAAAAAAAAACAGCAAAATCGGAAACAAAAGCGAAGCCTTACAAATTCCTTCTTCCTTCCTTATTGGACTCCATACTCATGTCCAACAGACCTAAAGAAGAACCAAAACAAACGAGAACATGTCACAAAACTCCCACTGAGGGTGACTCACACGTTTCGTAAGTTAGCAAGTTCAGCTGTTCTGCAATTTCTTCATTATCTGCTCCCGACTTTTCTCTATGCTCAAATCAGCATGTCTAATTTTAGTGTAGCTACATACTCGCATATTAAAACCACAACAAAGTTTTGTACTTAAAACGACCCCACGCAGTTCAAGGTCCTCCCCGTTTAATGAAAATGTCATTTCAATTGAGAATCAATGACACCACCACGATTGACACTATCTTAACCAGCGACGACTAGAAATTTCTCTGTTCAACTTTCGTTTACAGAAACCAATTCCCTCGGAGTTAATTAAAAGAAAAGGGGAAAAAAAGAAGTAAAAAACGAAACGAAATAATAAAACTACAACAAACCAATACGGTGCTGTGTAGTGCAGCATTTAGAAAATTCACCTGTTTGCCCCATTTCCAGTCTGGACCACGTATCACTCGTCCACCAACACCTTCCATAGCGAATCTTGTCTGACGATTCACTGCATTCGATGCACCACCGGCAGGTGCTCCCACAACGGACGATGATCCTCCAGCTGAAGTGCCACCACTATTTGCACTTCCTGCTGCACTGGCGCCCCCATTACCACCGCCAGCATTTCCAACGATGCTAGTTGTTGATGGTGCTACTGCACTCCCAGCACCACTACTACCGCCGCCGTTGCTGCCATTTGTCGTTGCTGATGTAGTTTCTTTGGTAGCAGCCGAAACTGCACAGGCCATTTTCTCACGAATTTCTTTCGAATTTTCAAAATTCTTTTATTCCAACACACAATATAAATACTATATTTGATGTTTTTGTTTGATTTTTGTATTTTTTCAGTAGGTAAATTGGATTTTTTGTCGATATTTACACAAACTCCCTTCTTAGAGATGGACGTTTTCTTTCACTTGATCAAACACAATTGCAGATTTAATTGAAATTCAACGCACACTGTCGCGAGAAATGGGAACTTTTTGTGTACGTACGAGGAATTTGTGACCACTTGAACAGATGACATTTAAAAGTGAGAACGTGGTGTTAAGTTAGCTGAGGTTCAATTAATTCTTGTGAAATGTAGTGATGGTATTTGGTGGGAGAAAATTTCTACATTAGGATGGAAACATCGATGTTTTTTATATATGTACAAATAAATATATATATATTTTTTTTTCGGCGTAGGTACCTACCTCAAAATAATAACAGTTTGTCACTTTGGTTAGCGGATAATTTCAAAAAATTAGTGACACGAAATTTCGCTGCCAAATCTGTTGCTGATGAAAGAGTACTGATAAACTATCTTCGGCATTTCGAAAGACGAACGAGCGACGAGATTTTAGCAGCGGAAATAGCGAGCTTCCCTATTTTGAAATAGGCTATGAACATTCCACAGAAAAATGTCTGGTTTAAACTGGTGTCATATCATTGTATTGGAAATTAGAAGCAGTAACCAGACGGCCATTAATAGAAAAAGTGGCACTTTGGTGCATGAGAAGGCGAGCTTAAATTTGAAGATTGCTATACATCGAAAAAGAACTTGGAAGATATTCAACTACCAAGGTATATTAAAAGGACTAGCTGAGAACAAGGCGTATAAAGAGTTATTTAACTTGTTATTGAACGAAGAATTTCCGCTCAAAACCACTTTGTCGGTTGCTCCGCAAATTTGAAGATAGTCGTAGCAGTAAAAATAACGAACAGGAGTTGTGCAGTAGGACCGGACCATATACCCGCAGAAATCTGTTTAACATTTAGCAGAGCTGCTCGCTCGATTTTGTTCAATTAAATAAAAGAAGGTGATCGAATCTCACTCAATGCAGTGAATGGAGAGCTTTCTGTTCCATAATGGCATAAAATGAAGACAAAGCTAAACCTTTTGAGATGCAGTTTGTCATACGATAGGATTCGAAGTTTACACACAATAATGTGGGAGCATTGCGACGCCTTAAAAGATTTAAATATAATTTTTGTCGGTTTGAACAAATTGTCATAAGAATGATATACGATGATTTTATAACGAGAAGAATTTGAAGTAAAAATTGGAGAACGATTATGCAGTGTACAAAGTCCGTTGCTTTTCAACTTCATGCTACATTTCCATTGAAGCAGAGCATTAGCGATTTTGGAACTTCTCAGCCTCATTTTAAACACGTTTGAAGATAAATGGCAACGAAATACATTGCTATTTCTTCAAATATTAAATCTAATAGCCGCTATCGCCACGACGTCACGTACGAAAAGTCTAAATGAGGGAAACGCCGTCAGTGGATGTTACAAATCTCAATCAAATAAAAAACCAGTAGAACTTCAAACATGTAAGTGAAAGTTGTAGCAGTAATAAATGTAATTATTTGTGCTACAAAAATATCAGATGATATTCGAAGTAACAATCCGATGTGAAATATTTGTCCCAGGTAGTTAAACCATCGTTGAAGAAAGAATAATTTTAAGAACAATTTTTGATTTCTATAAGAAGGGCATGAAATTCACCCAACATCATTTTTGAAGTATAATCACATTCGTCTAAGGACAGATACATAGAACCAACAACTATTACTATTCACTCCTTTGATTAGAAAACCTTTCACGAAAATCGTTCTTTACAATTGTACATGCCTGTTCGCAGTTTTAGCAGTACAGTAGAATTTTAATGACAGCTGACGTTTTGTCTTCTATATGTATGTGTAAATCGAAACCTGAGTAAATTGAAAAAAAAAGAGTTCTTCTACCGTGCCAGTACTTCTTCCATTTGTGTTCCAAAAGAAATTTATTCATTTAAATTCACACAATTCTCCACTCGTTTTAATTGAAATTTTGCACCAAAATTAACGTTACAGTTGATATTAATATGTCGGACGGTAATACAGACACCGGAGATACGGTAATCACAAATAAAACTGAAATCAATGCAAGTACTACTTCGATAGCACCCCGCGAAGCTTTGGTAAGTACCAATAATACAAATTTCTTCCATATAAAACGAACAATTAGATGTTATTTGATTATATTGCATTTCTAGATTACTACAGCAGTAAATTTTTTACAAAATTCTAAAGTACGACATACGACACTCATGCAGAAACAGCAATTTCTTCGGTCCAAAGGTCTATCGACTGAGGAGATACAAATTGCTTGTGAGAGAGCTGGAGTCTTTACACAAGATCCAAATAGTACTGTGATAAATATGGGAATCAGTACTGGAGGCGGTGGACATAGTGGTTATTTAAATCATCAGCAGATAGTACAAAGAGACAGTACGTTGGGACGTATAAAAGAAGCTCTCCAATCGATGGCATTAATTAGTGGACTGGCTTATGCGGTTTATTTGTTTTACAAGGTATACCCTAGATTAAGACGGACAAAACGAATAAAATTGTAATTAATTGAGGAGAGTTTGTCTTCTGAAACGATGTAATTTAAGAAGTCAGAGAAGTGAAATGTAAATCTGAACAGTGAGATCGTTCCGAGGCAAATCTTCGTACAAACGTATGTACATTTGCGTCAGGCTTTAGGCATCTCATTGTTATGCAGAGACCTAGTATTTTCCCTGTTTGAAGTGATCTTATTTCGATATGACTGGGCAAACTTTTTATCGTATTCTATTGCATTTTGAAACGGTGAGTGTTCTGCTCGCCAAAATACAATCGCTCCATGCAAGAGGCAACCTTGATACGTTTAAAGTTTGCTATCGTCTTTCAGGGATTCGGGACCCTATTAATTCATAAAGAATATTTCACACAAGATCGCCATATAAACTTTTTCTTGTTTTCATTCTGAAAAAAATCGCTGGTACTTTCCATCGATGTTCTTCGGACAATTTTGTATATTGTATGAAATGACGGCTATATTTCTAGCTTACCTTTCAATATGAAAACCATAAAAACTAACAAGCACCTTTTCTTTACAGAAATTCATCGAACCATTCCTCTTCGGTAGAAAAAAGAAATCTGTTGAAGAAAGTCTCACCGAATTAAACCAGAAGGTCGAAACTCAAATGCGTGATGTCAACCGCGATCTGAATCAAATCAAAGAACAACTCACTCAAAATAATACCTCCCAAAACTCCGTCATCCAGAGAGAGTTTAACAATTTCAAAAGCGATTTAGAAGCTATCAAAGGATTGCTGTTAAACAGGTACCACCAAATGAAAACAACATTTATTCTATTTTATTATTGAAATTGATTTAATTGTTTCCCTTTTTTTTTAGAAAACAGTTTGCCAATCCAATCCCAACTGTAGTACCACCATCAATTCCAGCCTGGCAATTGACTTCAATTCGCTTAAGTCAAAGCGACAATGAGAAGAACGATGATGCGGGTTCAGGTTCGGGCTCATCGGAGACTGAAGTTGTCACCAAAAATAGTGATAGCAGCTTAGAGATAATGTAAAATTATTAGACGAAAAAGCCAACCCCTTGGAGCTCTTTGTTCTAGAATAAAGTTCTAATCTTTTTTTTATTTGTATTAATTGCCATCAAAGTAGGAGAACCTTAAGGTGTATTTATCCGCGCATTGCGATTAGATAATAAGCTAAGTTGTCTCAGTGTGTTTAGGTAGGGAGAGATAAAAACATATAATAGCTTTCGGGGTTATTTGCTTAAATATTTTCGGTTGTTGTGTGGTCAAATTCACATTTCAGTTGACTTAAGATTAAGATAAGGATGATTTTAAAATCTAGGCCGTAATTAAGTTTTTTTTTTGTTTTTAGAGACATAATTGGTTGGTTTGTAAGGGGGTAGATTTTGATCATTTTGTGCATTTCAATTTTGTAAATAAAGATAAAAGGAAAAATGACATTGTTTTCTCATATACGAGTACATACATAAATTTAGAATAGATTAAATTCGTTGTGTGTATTCAAGCCATGATAATGGCCAGTCACGGGGTTTTTCTCTTAACAATAATAGCGTTTTAATTTCAATCGCCGATACGCTGCTGTTCATGTGTTCTGCGTGAGCCAACTATCTGCAATGTTTTTTTTTCTGACAAGTTCTGAAACAGTACCGCCTGTAAAACAGTGTTCAACCTTTTGAGCAGGACTATGATGATCAGCTTTATATTAAAAGTCTCTGGTTGTTCTATGGAGGGCTTAACAAGTCAACTGCCCAAGAAGCAGCGATTAGCAAGATTGATTTTTCGCCCATTACCGTGCTGGTGTCGTGATCTGAACCGATGTAGATAAATGCTCTTATGATCTCAAAGTTCTAACTACCTATCTTGATGCTATTTCCTGTACAGATTTTTAAAGGATGGTGGTGTTGAAATTCGTTTGCGAGTTTCGCACAATTATTTGAAACATGATATTGAAAAAGTCACATGATACCCTATCGCATTATTTAAGTCCTTTAAGAGTGCATTCCCTATCTTCATCTTACATAGCCGAATCAGGCAGGCAGGCATATCAAAACTAGACATGGCTCTGTATTATTCCTCTCTGTGTACGCTGTCATATGCGACTTTTTAATCAATGAAGAGGTGGTGTTTATCGATTTAGAGCTTTCCGAGTTGAGTTTCTTTATTAGACTTAAGCTTGGAATTCCTGTCTTGATTAAACCTTGTCTGCAATCGAGCAGGTTGGGTGCTTTATTCTGTTTGATGGTAAGGTTTAATGGTCTTCTCAAACTTTTAGTACCGATTGTGGTTCTATTATGAACTTTCTTTCTCCATTCTGTACATTACTGTTCAATCTTTACAGCCTTGGCACCACTCTGAAAGCTCGCTTCTTGTGCCCTTTTTAGTTTTCTTTCTGCACCGCTCACTTGTAGTTTAATTTGGATTGGGGCAGCAGCGCACCAAACTAGTTTCTAGCATAGCGCTTGCTTCATAATGGTGGTCCACGGCAACAGAATGAGTAAATCCTCACTCATGCAGATTGAAATAGCAAGTGCGTGCTTAATCAATAGCATAATACCGGCCGACGCCGTCATAGGGCTCAGAACTTAAAGCTTAGGAAATAGAAAAAATCTACCAGGGGCAGATCAGATTGACCACGTCGATCTTTTTTTGCTAGATTCGATTGCCAATAACGACGAATACTAATGAGCATTACATGAAGCAAAAACCAGTCGCCAGTGGATTTTTAACCCAAGGCGAGGCGCATGCGTTCTATGCTCTCAGCCGTCACGGAAATGAAAGGGAATCCTTTTCTTGGGTCGGTATTCAGCGACCGACGAATGCTTTCAAACTGTGAATACTTTTCAAATACCTTGGCTTATTTAAACATTCATCACTAAACCCAGATTTTAAAGTTTAACTGAGGAGTTTTATTCAACTGAAAAAAATCAATTTAAACATCATAGTTTTATCGGCAAAACATAGTAACGCAACTTGTTTTACTTGATCTGTATTGTTTTTTTTTTTTTTTTTCGGCGTCATGGCTTTAAACTGATGGCAATAAAAAGCGACGGTTTATAACGGTTTTATAACGTCCATTTAAACTTTGTGGTGGTCCGCTCAAGTACAGTAATTCGCTACCTTGGAATGTGGATCGAATCACGATCTTTGAACAGCTATTTTTTTGCATCTAGGGGGCAGGTTAAAATACAGGAGGATCACAAACACATGCTCATAGTACACCTCCCTGGGACATTAATGTTTATGTTAATGCAACTAAGCTACGACTTATTTTTATCATAAAATATTAGACTCGTTTAGTAAGCGACTTTCGTATGAAAGTTCCTGGATCTTATGTTTCGCTTTTCAATTAGGACTCATAGCACTTTATTTTCAAAAGTTTGTAAAATATTGGCATTGGTTTTGTTGGAACAACCCTAAAATTGTATGCTATAAGTCCACACCGGCTTTAGAACTTGCTTATATAGTATAAGAGAAGATTGTTTTTGTTACTTAACTTGGAATGTTTACCAAGCAACCAATATATTTCTCTGTATTTATTTTCAAGTTTCTTGAGCGTTTTTTTTAACATGCGAATTCCCTTTTAACTATGCCTCGAATATTATTCCAATGTATTGAGTCTCGTTTGCAAACGGAATACGGAACTAGTTTCTGAGTATAGGCTATCGACTCGCAAAATTTACATCTAACGATTTAGTCTTAATGTGGGTATCTGGGAGACCTTTGTTCTTTATCGAGAGCGATTTTTAGTTTCGCGGTTGTATCGCCAATCGTTTTTAGTACTGCTTGTATGTAAATTTGTAATTTAAATGTCAAGCTGTTAAGCGTTCATGCCATACCTCATTAATAGCTTGCGAGACATCAAGACCTTAAATCTTTTTTCCTCCATACCGTTCTCAATAAAGTCGGTGATTCTACGCACCTGATCAATAGTGAAATGCTTACTCCTGGTTATTAGGGATAACATTTTTTCCGCCAATGATTGGCAGTATATTCGTACGTTTCGGAATTTCCCTCTCAAAGTTAAAAAAAAAAAGGAAAATAGAAATCGGTCTAAGGACTTCTTTTAATTCGGAGGCTTCCCTGGTTTTAGGACCATTATGACTTTAGCAAATTTCCAATGAAACAAAGAAGTTTAGTTAATGTTTTTCTTGGAAGTGTTATTAAGGCGATGGCGATGGCGCGATAGTTAGCTCATTGGACTATCACGCGGAGAGTCTGGGTTCGATTCCTGGCTAGGTCACCAACAATTTTTCAAATCGCCATCACCCTTTCGGCGGGCAATGGCAAACTCCCGAAAGTAAAAAATTGCCTACGAAAAAGCTTCTAAGGAGTGCCGTTCGGATTCGGCGATAAACCGTAGGCCCCGCTCAGATGTGATAAAAAAGAAAACATGAGCAACACTAATGAGTGTCAAGAAGCTAGGCCATGGCCCATACCGGGCTGCCAGCGCCACAGTGTTTTTTTTTTTTGTTATTAAGTCGCAACCGGGAGCTTTCTTTGTGCTAAGTTCCGTTAGCGTCGCATTTGTCATTGTGGTGCTATTGATGCTCTTTCCGCTTCGCAGATCTTGTGGGTAGATGCTTGACGTTGAAGGGATAAAGGTTTTATTTAGATGAGAAGCGGAGATTTCGGCCTCTGCCTTCACCTATTCGTTGTTGCGATTAATTCGTCAGGCTTTCTAGGTACGTGTCTACTGCACGGTTTAAAAGTTTATAATTATCTTTCTGAGCAGGTTACACAGGTTATTTAAACGTGTTTTATGCTGCGAAGACCGAATTTGTTGCCATTTATTACAGGCTTTTCTTTCCACCCTTACCATTTCTTTTATCTCTTGCGGATAATTTAGACCGTAGTTTGTTGGTCCCTTTCTTTGATAAGTTAGTGTGTGTTGCCACGATTTCGATGAAGTGATCAACATCAACTTCTAATTCATAGGACGTCTTAAGTGAAAGGTTCCATTCTACTTTTCCAATTAGTATTACTGACAAGTAGTCAGTCTTGCTGGTTCTTGTTTTTTAATTAGGTTTTTACTCATTGTCAACAAGGTCAAAGTTTTTATCAACTTTTATGGAATTGTTCGGTATTCCTTTTGAAACGAAGATACCGATAAAGTTGAGTATTTTTGTGGTATTGGTTTGCCCGCCGACTGGAAATCACAATTGTACATAAAGTTTTTGTAAAAGTCCATAGGCATTCCAAGTAAATACTTTGAGCATACGTCTCATATTCATGTTCTCGATTTAGTTCGTTTAGTCTGGCAGTTATTTTCAATCTTAGCTTACGTCTCGGAAATGAGCTAATTGATTTTGTTTTGCTCCTCAAGTTTCAATGGTTTTTCTTCCATCCCGTTTTGTTTTATATTTTTGTAACTGGAAACCGGTAGCTTTTCCATAGCTATTTTTAATTTTCGGGAGAATATAATTTTGGCGTTTTACACCATAAATATAGCGAGTGGCAACATTTAGTTTTCTTCTTGAATCAGCATTACAGTACAAAGACACCTTAAAGACACAGGATTGATAAATTTGGAACAAAGAGATTTAAATAACAGTAATCTTGTTGTAAGAGGAGGAAAATACTGGGTTACGTTAGGTAGACAATTAGACATCCATACGTTTTTCCTACAACAGTTTGAACTTGGAGATCCCATCTTAAATTGTTCTCAAATCAAATGTCTAGATTTTTGGCATTGCTAACGAACCCAATTTGTTTATTTCCTAGATAGATATTAGAGAAGTGATTCGCATCTATACTTTTTTTTTTTTAGAGAATAGCATGCATTTCTATTTTTTTTGTGTTAAGATTTAAACTATATCGTTGGAACCATTGAACGATGTACATCTGACCATTGTCAGCCCACAAGTGTGCAGAGGAGTAGGTTATGGCATCTAGTAGGTCATTAAATAAGGAACAGAAGAGGGGGCCCAAAATACTCATACCCGTGTTCCGGGCGTGTTTGCGAAGTCAGCTATTAGGGGACGCGCAAAAACATCATTCCCGCGATATTAAATAACGAAAATGTAAGGATGACTATTGGCATCTATGCAAACGAATAAAAGGGGGAAGGCGGTGAGCGGACTTGCGCCTCGTGTATATTCACCCCTATCGTAGAATACGCCGTACCTGAGATTCACTTCACTTCTTTGATTCACTTTCCATATGCATCGTAGAACTACATTACCTATATGTATTTCAAATTCGAAGTTGGCACGGCGAAGCAGCTGTGAATAGTGAATAGTGAAATAGTGAATAGTGAAATAAAAGGTGGATAGCTATTTTACTTAAATACATCTAATAATGAGGACGAAATACCCTGCAGTAGAAAAATACGTGCATTTTTAAGAGACACTGCAGAAGATATTATGGAACTTCTAGATTCAGCGTAAATATTCAAAACCTCAAAGTTTTATTAATTCTAATGAAAGAGTTAATTAATTTTTCATTTAATTTATCTAAGGTCATTCCAGAACCAGAGGTACTAAGGTGGTAGTTTGGAATCGTTCCTTGCTACATCTTCATTACATTTATCAATTCTCTAAATTGATCGCGGTTTGTTGTTTTTTTTTTTGCTGCAATACGATACATTTACAAAAAATACATATTAAAAAAAAAAAATGCGTATACTCACAACATTTTAAAAAAAAATCGGATGAATCCAGCACAACCTTACAACAGACACCCAAATACGCAATGAAATAGCTGCGTTTGAGAAATGTCAAAAATTGTATGGGGAGTCTTAATTCGAACGTTTTCTACGATGGCCTGAAAACGCATTCACCTTACCGACAAGTGAAACATTCTCTTCGAACGTATTTAACGATCAAAAGTTGTGAATTTGAGTGAAACGTTCCCCCCGGCGTATTCTACGATAGGGGTGATTGGTACGGAGTCAAATTGGCCTCCAAGGTATGGTCGCTATGGGAGGCCGAACAGAAGCCCACTTATAATAGAATACGGTGCAATTTGGACTGCTATCGATGTTTGACTTAAGGGGTCTTTTTGGTTACGATTTTTAAATCTAAAAAAAATATGATAATATTTGAACGTCAATAAACATACCTACGAGTTTTCAAAACGATATCTCTATTCTTTCTATGAAAGAAAAATAACCAGAAAGACCTCTTAAAGACTGCCTGAGAGACGATCACCCTTAAGTTATGCTAACGCGATTCCAGAATAGATCAAAGCCACGCGGTAAGAGAAGGGTTTGTCAAACCCAACTGTAAGTCTGTATGGTGTTCATGAGTATCTTTTCCTTCTTTTTCGCAAAAACATTTGTAAAGTGTCAAGCAAAACTAATAAAGAAATTTTACGAATACAAAACAGACCTGTTAAACTTTTTGAATAATTTTTATATTTATTATTTTTTCTCTTTTTAACAAGGTTTTCTCTTAATGGTCTACAATAAAACATTTTTTTTTTTTTTTAAAAAAGAAATATTCTTTGTATGTTTTTGTTTTGTAATTAAAATTTATATATCACTTAAAAAACTTTAGTTAAAGGATATCCGCCCATTTTATTTATTTTTGTTTTGTTGTTTTCTTGTTTTTATTTCGTTTTATCGGCTAAAGCTACTCTATTGTTAGAATGGTTTTCTTTAAACTTACAATCTACATGTAGATGTGATTTGTATTCCTTCTATTGCTGTTATAATTTATACTATTGATTAGTTAGAATATATGTATGTATATTTAACAACGACTAAGAAGAATTGTGAGGAGCTATTTCTTTCTTTTACTAAACAAACAAAACGAAAAAATCAAAAAAAAAAACACAAAAAACACAAAAAACAAAATGTGCTTGTGCATTGATAATTTTGTTTTATTAAATAAAATTGTATTTGTTTAGTTTTTATTTTTCCAATTAAATAAATTGTAAGAAGAGAAATAGAGAAAGAGAGACAAAAAAAAGAAATGTATATACTTTCAGTACAAACAATAATAATTGTGAGATATAGTTTAAATTTGTGTCACATATTGTTGATTTCATTTTGTCTTTTTTGTTTCGTTTTTCTATTTGGAAGGTGTTTTTACTTTGCATTTTATATCTATTTTTATATAAATAAATTGTTAATATTTGAATATATAGTACAAATTGTGTATAGAATTTGTTTTTGATTTGTTTTCTTACTTAAAAATATATAATATATAAATTTGTTGTTTTCATTTGTAATATACATACTTTTGTGTATATCATTGCGTATATTTTTGTATATATTCTAATATACATATATATTTTCATCTCTTTTATAATTAATCTCAAGATTGCCACAGAATAAGGATTTTCTTTTTTTTAACTTAATTTAAAGAAATATTTTACTTGTTTAGAGCGATTTTTTAGATTTACTTTTCTACTTAATGCTATTGGTAATTTGTTTTTTGTATGTACAAAGTGTTTTTTTTTTTTTGTTTTTAATTTTTAGTTAGTTAGAGATGGAATTTGAGTGGGAAGGGGGGAAGAATTCGTTAAGATAATTGCAGTTCCAGTTGTAATCATTTATTTTTTTCTGTTTGGTAATAAAAAAAAAATCTAAGTCACTTTAATAATATTGCTTATTTGGTGAAATATACCTATAGAATCAGCGGAAGTCTTTTAATTCCATAACCCTCGTCATATATCGAGGCTCATTCAAAACGTGAAGGGATGTGAAAAGAGGCAGACTCCAATTTTCTGGAAACATATTTCTCACTATTGAAAAGGCAAACAGATTATTAGACTTTTTCGTTTCCTCTTAGGAAAGGAAGACCCCAACTTCATTAAGGTTTTTGAATAAAGATTGTAGTCATTGTCGAGAAAGAAAAAAAAACATTTGTTTATTTGTTAAAAATTAATTTAAAATTGTTTAATCTCGAGGACTATTTAAAGACTAAAGAATGTCAGACTAAGGAGATCCTCAATTTGTAAGCATGATTCTTTAATCACTTTTCTCAAGAGTTAAAGCCATTCACATTCTTAGATCTTTCCCTCTTCTTTAAGGGGAGGCAAGACACCCTCATTTCTATAAGAAAACTTCGGGATCCTCTTTCAAAATACTTGTTAGATTAAAGTACAATTTTAGCTGAAATTTCGGTTCGATGTGAGTGAAAATTTAGCAGCATTTTTATGAAAGTGCTTTAAACACTTAATATTAATTTAGTTTTATGTTTGGTTTGGCTTATGGCCGTCTACCAAAGTGATTAACATTTAAGGTCAACAAATTATACTGATATTGACTTTTTCTTTCAATTAAACAGCAAGTTAAAAATCAGGAACAAATACATCCCATTTTCAAAGACTTGATAACTTTTTTGAAATCTGTCTGATTTATTTGTCATATCAGGAGAGCTTTTTTGCAAGAACATACTTAGGTAAAATTAAGCCACCAATTACGCAAAAAGTGAAAACGCAATACCTCAGAAAAGCTCCATGTGTCTTGTTGCCAACAACTTATTTAAAGGTAATTGGAGTGCTTGATATTAGTACACTGGTAATCGTCTACTGTCTTTTTTTTTATACTTAGAGCAGTCAACTACATTTTACGTAAGACACAGTGGTAAATATCAAGAGAGAAAGGATCAAAATCATTCAAACATAAGAAAATATAGTAAATCTTTCAAGTTTAAAATCATTAGATCGAATCTTGGTCAAACATGAATAAGATAGAGGCCTAAGAGGAAAGGCGAATGGACGAGAAGAGGATAATTTATAAAGTTTCGAGAAACCTGATGATAGAATGACAAATGTTGGCATATCCAACTTTGAAACAAATGAAACAAGAGTCATACACTCTCGAAAGGGTTGAAGTAGCAAATATTTGGCTTTAGACTCTTGAAAATACTGAGCAAGTTTTTTTTATGAATCACACCCGAAAATACACTTTGAGATTTTGAAGAACTATTAATTTCATACATAATACTTGTGATTGTGTCAATGAGACAGACAATGAAAAAAAGCACAATGAAGTCAAGAAAATGATTGCTTCTTAACAATTATTTAAGCTTATTCCTTATATGTATAACAATGCCTTCAAAACAGAATCGGATAGTGTTAAGCATTCCAAATTTCCTTCACTGAGTCAAATTTTTTTTTAGGAAGTGAACAACTTTAAAAAAGGAGGCTCCATTTGATGGATTATTTTACTTTTCTATGAACGTACTATATTTATAATAAAAACGAAAAAGGAAATTGCCCGCGGATGGAAATGCTGCCATTTTGTATGGAGATCAGAGAAAATCTTTAAGCAGACCACATTTCAAATTGCATTATAATCTAGAAAGAAACATAAACGTCCACTATTTATCAAATGGTAAGCAAATGCACAACTGATTCAGGATTAGTCTAAGCCTACTGTATTAAGCAAAATTTCAAGAAGGCACCTAAGGAAGAGACCCAAAGTTAAATTTATTAACCTAGCTTCTACGATTGATTTCGTGAATCAATATATGGATGCAACTGGTCTGACCTGACGTTTAGTGCAAAAAAAATGCCTTCTTTTGAGCTTTAAAGTGAACATATTGGAACTCTTCATTTCAACAATAGGTTTTATGTTGACAAAAACGGTCCATCTATCTACAGATTGATGAAACGTTTTTATGTAAACATAAAGTTAATAGAAAGCAAGAGATTATAGTAGCAAAAAAAAATCCACAGGATAGAATATCAATAGACATTCAAAGGTCAATGCTTTCTCATGTCAATTGGCAGAGCTGCTAAATCGTGTTTCATAGTATCTTTTATGGTATCTCGTTAGTTTAGACGGATGCATTTCCTTATGCATATGTGAGTTCCTATAGCGCGCTTTTAATAAATGTAAGGCCCTTATTGCGAGTGCCGTTGGTCAATCGAATCGACAATTGTCGATTTCGTCGATTGATTTTGTATTTGGTATTGTGTAACTCAATCGACAAAAAAATCAATTATTGTGGATTAACATTTACATTATCTTATGAAAAATCCCTTATTATTTTTTTGAAACAAACAAACGACCGCAAATTTGGATGACTGCGAACGACTGATAAATCAAAAAATGTCGATCACAATCACAGTACACAATACCAAAACTCAAAATCAACTATCGACACTCACAATAAGGGCCTTAATCTTAAGGACGGTTTACTAAACGCTGTGAATGTATTGTTTATGTTAAAAGTTTTCTATATCACATGGATTTGATTAACAAAGAGGCACTTTTTGGCATAGAAATATTTTCTAAGCCTTGGTAACTATAGAACTGTTGCATGTTTTTGTTCATAATTTTAAAACCTGCTTTCAAATGATTAATTTTAAAACAAATATGTACACAGCAAAATCCGTTCTGCCGAAAACCAAAATTCACAAGCAATTAAGTGTAAGCAATAAGTTAGTAAGATGGCGCATTTACACCCACACCTTGTTGTTAGATGTACACTGTTTCCAATTTAATGTTTGCTTTTCAGTTACATTTTGTCCTTCCTACAGGGATAAAACTGTTTTCGAAGATCGATATAAAGTTAACTGATTCAAAAGGATATCACGAAATATTGTTACAAAAGAAATTATAACTTTTCATCATAGTTATTGAGTACTATTGGTCAACAAATTATTTTATAAATTTGCCCTTAAAGCAAATAAATGAAAAAACAAAATAATTCTCTAGGTTAAGGTTATTCTACTTGAGGTCACTGATTTCGAATTAGAAAGGCGGAAAAACGTTGTCCAAATTACAAAAGCTTGTTTTACTATTAATACGAATAATGCTGTCTACAGAACAAATAAATTGATGAAAACGCAATATTAACTCAACGATCGCCCTGAATATATGTATATGTATATAAAAACAACACTCATCACCATCTCTAACATTTTTTTAAAATATAAAATCAATATAATATAACGACTTTTCACTTACATCTATGTACTTAGTTCATTCGCAGCATCTATTTCTTTGCTACAACACACACAAACCTCATTTCTTCTACTCAATCTAAACTGCTGAATTTATTACCGTCGCTGTAGTGGATGTCGGCACCAACGTCGAAGCTGTTGTCGCAATAGAATTTGAAACATTCGCAACATTAGCGAAAGTACTCACTGTTGGACTTGAATCTATGCCGTCACTTAAAGAATTTCCCACTGGTGAAGGTGATACCATTGATGATGTCATTGATGGTGCAGTTGTTATAGGCGGTTGGGAAATATGTTGAGACGATGTTGTAGTTGTGGTATTAGAATTTGAATTAGCATTAGCTGCTGCAGCTGCAGCTTTTTCACGCTCCTTATCGCGTTGCGGTCGAAAGGCTTCACGCAAGGCATCAACACGAGATTCGTTTGGTCCCCAACGAGAATAGCCAGCGCTGTTTTGCAACCAAACTACTGTGGTGCCTTGCATACATTTCACATTGACATCAGATCTGTTAACAAATAATTACTTAAAGTCAAGTTTGTGGGGAATTCGGATGCAACTTACTTTGGAATAATATGCTGGTATCCGTGTCGGTACTCATGAGCCATTCCTAAAACTACCATAGAACGCCTTTTATAGATGTTTTCCTCCAATTTAGCTATGCTCTTCCATTCCGGTAGGAATATAATGAAACTACAAAAGCCAAAGCAGCAAATAGTTAAAATTCTTGTTGAAGTATAACAGGAACTTACCTCAACGGTTCCATGGAATCTGTGAGTAATTTATCAATATGCACCAAAGCAGCATCAATCAATTCTTCAGTGTGTGGTGGATTCACTTGAAACGAACCCGACACTGGCTTGAAATCTAAAAATGGACTAAAGCACAACACAATATCATCAGTTGAGTTGATGGATATTTGATGTGCTTTCTTAACTTACCCCCTTGAACCGAAATAAGCATCTGTGTCAGCGAAAGCTGAACAATATTGCCGAAAATATGAATTAAAAGGCGAAGCAAAGCACTCAAATGTAACACCGAAATGTCTATGCAAACACTCGAATACCGGCACTGGTAAAGACGCCTGCGTCAACTCAGCTTCTTGTGAGGAATTCAAAGCATTTCCCAAAAATGTCTGATATCTCTTTAGCAGACACCATACTCTTCCAATGAACAAATCGAATTTTTTATCATCGAAGCAATTGAATCGATATAACTGTTCAAGCTTCTGCAGGTGGGATAAATTGATGTACTGAGCATCTGGTTGATTAAGTGTGCTTGGTGTATACTTTATGATCATATGATCACGATCCTGTAGATATTCAATAGCTGGCATTCGAGGTGATGGTACTGCAAATTGAATTGGATAGCACCAAACTTTCTTTAGATGCGGTGGTGGTACCGGTGGTGTAGGCTCTGAAATTCCATGCTCTTTAAGAAGTACCATATGTCGTTCGCGAATTTTCTTTGCATGTTCTATAGAGAGATGATAGATTTTAGTGCAAAGAGCTTCAACGCTTCCTTTTACTGTTTCCACTAAATGTGGCTCACATTGTCGTTTCAGATGCTGAAGACGATCTTGAAAATCTTCATAACTTGCACCGACTGTACGTCGCAGCCATTGGAATGTATCCTCAACGTTCCATTTGACGACTTTTTTACTTTCCGCTGGAGCTGATCTACTCTCAATTATGTGTTTAGCTGCTTCGGCATATCGCGATAATTGTTTACGCGCATCTCCGGTAAATTTTGGTTTAACAATTTTTATCGGAATATCGTTCATGATTTCACGATACATAGCTGGTGAGACTTCTGGACTGCAGAAGCTTGGAAGAAGTGGATCATATCCGCGATCAATTACTTTTCGTTCGATTAACCAACGATTAAAGGAATCTTTCGGTGATTTAATATTTTCTCTTCTCATACAAAGATCTTCGTAAGTTTTAACCAATTTCATTGTGCACGCAGCTCGGAGTGCTTCGATTTCCGGATGTGGATGCGGTAACAAAGTCGGCGGTCGTTCAACGATTACAGCATTTGTGAATACTTCCAAATCCCAAGGACCGGCTAAAACGAATTTTTTCAATGGCGGAGCCATACCATGATGCATATCTTCAGATGGGCGTCGCTTTAAATTTGGATGTGGTAAAGGACCATTGGGTTGAGCTCCCGGATGACATATTCCCAGTGGGTCGGTTAATGGATCAAAAGGCCTCTGGCCTGGCATTTCCCAAAGAGACTCGCCAGTAATTTTATTCCAGTAATATGGACGATTCTCTCGTTTCGACCAGAACTTTCGCCATCCCTGATTAACCAATTCTGTTGTGAGTTCTTCTCCATAGCCGGGTCCATGTGAAGTGGGTGGACCTTGTGGTGTATGTGCCGTCATCTCAGGTGGTGGGCCTAACTTCACTGGTGTTGAAGGGGAACTACAACTTGGCGAAGCACCTCCAGTTAATGGAGGACTCATATTGAGCATAGTATTATTCGCTGCGGCTGCATCATTTTGATTTTGTGGGGCTGTCAACTGATCCCAGGCCGATTGTGCACTAGCAGAAGCTGATGTTTGTGATGCTGACAGCGCTGCTGCTGATGTGCTTGCTGCTATGTCATTCATTTTGTCAAGGCACTTCTTAATTGTTGTCGCTCTGATTGGAAATTAATTCCCTTAAAAATCTTTCGTGACGGAGTAATGAGAGTTTAAAGTGACCAAGTCTGTAGCTGAAGGATGTTAGAGATCTGCAAAGATATGGAACTTGTTAGTTAAATTGTAAGGTGCGAATCGTAATCAAGTAACCAAAGTGTTGATATGTTCGACCAAGCTGGGGGTAGATATATTTTGCGAAGGAATAGCGGTTATAGTGAAGACAAAGTTATTTCCTGCCATGATAAAAAAACATTTCAACGATGAGCAGATCGTTTCAATTTAAATCAACTTCCTTTTCCACTCATAGATCTCTTGCAATTTATAAATATTCCTAAATTAAGTATGCAACGAAAAATCTGCTTCGACCGCATAACTTGAAATAAAAATATATTCCCAATAAGCACAACATAGCACATCATCTCAACTTCAAAGACCGACGAACACTGAATGATTTTCACATGACGAAAGTTACCCCCACATTAAAATGCTTCCACTCCGGAACAGCTGATTTAGAAACCGCCTAACCATTACCTCGGCTAACTATAGTTCACAACAGATTAAAAAAAATAAAAATAAAATAGATTTCTGCACTCTAAAACAAAAATAAAATAAAAGAGAGCCACATCACAGACATTTATCGCACAACGAACACGTGGAAATTCTCTTTTGGCATAGCCCGGCCGCAACTATGTCATCATCATAGGGCTAAACCAAAATACACCATTACTTCTTGCTGCATCAGACAATCAGCAGCCACTTGGATTTAACCAAGAGGACATCATCCTTTCAACCTAGGATTCATTCCCAAGTGGATGATTGCTGTTGCAATCGAGGCAACGGTTGGCTGACGACTGTTAAGTTACCCAAAGATTTCCGAAGGGTTGCCCCCTCAAAAAGAAGAAACAACGACGAAATCCACTCGATACACCGACAGCGCCGCTGCCTCCTCCGTGACCCATGTTCATACAAACAACAAACAAGTGGAAGCACTAGGCAGAAAGCGAACAAAACAAAAAATAAAAAATAAAAAATTCAATTGTTGGCGTTTTTAATATCTGTTCAGTGGTGCTCTGCTCACAAGAAATCAAATAAAATTGAACAATTTCCATGATAAATACTCAGTTGAGTGCTATAAGTTGGGCCAGCAACTACACATACGATCCACAAGGCTGTCGTCGCACGCAGGTGGATTTGATTCATGTGGAACCTGAGCGCAAAGTGCGATGGTGGCAGGTACAATGTACACGTCACTGATTAATGAGGGTGCACAATCTTGAAGCAACTGATAAGACATTAGGTGCTTGGTATTCGTCTTGGAGGACCAGGGCATCAAGTTCAGCCAATGAAAATTAAAGACCAGCTCGGTATAAGCTATAGAGAACTGAAGCAGGTGGAACCCAAGTTGGAACTAGTTGCTCGGTATGGTGTATACCCGGCATACCCATCATCTTGTGTCGGCAGTCTCATAGTTCATTATTTCATTATTTTACTATTTCGCTTCGTTCTTGCTGTTGCTGTCCCACTTCCCAAGTATTGTTTTTTTTTTGTTTTTCGTTTTTAGTTAGAAATAAATATTAAAACTGCGGAATCACAACAAAATTCAAATCAGATTGCATTTGGATGTCCATACGGTAGGGAGGTCAGCTGTCTCTCTAGGTTTTTTTCTTTTGTTCGTCAAGCCACTTGAACGCTTCAGCACCGCGCCACAACGCAAAATCTATACACAGAGCACTGCCACGGCTATATAGCCAGCGCGGTGGTGAGGCGTCAAAACTTAAAGACAAGTGTACAACGCAAAAATTCAAAAAAAAAAAAAAAAAAAAAAAACAGAAATAATTTTTTTTTCCTTCTCCTCTTCTCAAAAGGGCGGCAAAGTGAAATTTTCCTCTTCAACAATTTTATTTGCTTTTGGCCACAATAAAGTCCATCACAATTCTTATTGAAATTTTGAAAAAAAATTTTGAAATTTTCGCGCAAAAAATCTACTCCTGTTGGCCGTCGACAATTTCACTGAGTTTTTGGGGGGAATATCACCGAGAACGGAAATTCTTTTTTCAATATTTTTTTTCGGATGGAATTTTTTTTTTGGGGGGTTTTGAGAAAAATTCCAATTTGAATTGCAATTCGTGGTAACTCACCAGAAATTCATGGAAATTTTAATTTACATTTAACACTGGCGAGTTGCGATTCAACAATTTGTCGGAATTTGCAATGAAAACATTACGAGCAGCATGGAAATTACGATTTTTCACCAAACAAAACGAATTCAACGTCCGACACGAATGTTCGCCATTTGCAATATTTTTCCATTCTGTGTGTTGTTCGTTGGATTTTGTTCGGTCGGTCGCTTCGCTAAATAAACTTTGATGTTCGGTTAGTTTTTGTATTGACTGTGTGTGAGTGTGTCGGGTGTTTCTCTCTTTTTGAATTTGTATTTTCGTTAAGTTAAAGTGAGAGAGAATTGAAAACAATTATAAGGTCGATGCAGTCGTACTTTTGGCAGAGGTATGTGAATGAGAAAATGGAAACGAAATGTTTGATAGGTGAGTTCCACAAGTGTTTGAGTTGCCAATTGTGATTTTTCTGGTTTTGGTTTTTGGCGGTCCAAAAAAATAATAAATGGAATTAAGGAAGTTCCGGGAAATTGTTGTCAACAATTTTTGAGTGTAATTTCACAGATAAAGAAGAAATTTCAAACCTGCGCAGGCAGGTATATATATCGTATACCTTAAGAGAAGATGCGGGATTATGGTGGTGGGTGGAATCAAAAAAAAGTTTAGCTTCCCGGTTACGCAGTCAGTACGCAATCTAAAGTCTGTCTTAATGAGGGACAGCACGAAAATGTCTCTAAGAGACGTCGAGAAGAATTCATTTGGTTTGCCGGCCGGCAAGCTAGAGAGTCATGCCATCAGCTGTCAATAGAAGCCTTGATCCAAGATGTAGCCAATCCTAGCAAAAAGCTGTCGCTAAAGATGCATTTACCTTTTCCCTCTCCCAATTCTTCACAATTCATTGCCATGTGGATTGTATTGTATATGTGTACAATTCCGATTGGAAAGCAAATCCAAGTCTTCCTAATGAGGTGGAGCACCCTATCCTACACCAGGTGCTTCATCCGGAAGCAGCCGACATTCAACCAGTCGTGGGAATCAGACCAAAGTTATAGGCCAGTTGGTGAGCAAGTTTATAAAAACTTGCATGTTGTACTTACGTGTACAACACGTGTTGTACTTAGAACTTGTATGGAAGTGGAAGATTTATCAGCGCGCTTAATGAAAAGTCAGATATGCTAAGGAAAGCCAAGACAAACCGTTATTGGATCTCTGGTAAAAGAATGAAATCTATATTTTGTTGTTACACCAGATAACATAGGAAATCAATTTTATTATCATAGCCGCGTAGATCCAAAAAACCACCTTCTGTGAGTGATTTAAATTGATAGCGGAGCATAGGTAGACAAAATTCATAACTACCTCAAAGTTAAATCTGTCGATAATGACTTTCTGTCTGAGATGTCGGTGTTGGTTGTCCGTTATGCTTAACAATACGACTACTTGGTCTTGCCCTAGGTGACCAGTAAACTCATTTTCGCCGCTATCGTCTCAATACTCGCGAAAGGGCCACTGACATCTCGCTGTTTCCTTTTGACTATGGACGGGCTGTTGAAAGATTGTGGTAGCGCGTGAGTTTTGCACTATTCTTTCAAGAATGATATTGAAAAAACATCTAAATTCTTTTTTTAAATTAAAGGTCTCGGTGAGATCTTTACCGACCTTGATGAAGCAGCGTGCATTCTCTATTGTCATCCTGCACAGATGGACGAGTTTGCCAGGGAGCTTTGCAGTCAGGCAATCCGGACTTAAGATATTGCTATCTTCGTTTCGTCTTGGTAGGGTGGATCGAATTGTTAGTCTACATCGTTCAGGTAGAATAATTCGTATATTTGGTTTGTCATCGCCTTGTACAGTCAACAGAAATGCTCTTTTCAAATCTTCAGCGTTGACTATGACCCTACTACATTGATCCCTTGTTCTTGTCTACAGGCTTCGGTTCGAGGTTTGTGTTTGTGGCATATTTTTTTGTTCCTTTTGGTAAATCTTCCGAACCTCATTCTTGTGGTAGCATTTATCAATTTCCTCTACCGCGCGCTTCTCTTGCTCCTAAGAAGCCGGCGTTCGTCTCTCATCTTCTACTCATAGAGCTTGTGAGCAGCTCTAGTTCTTCTATCCAATGCCGCTTAGTATGCATCTTGCTTAGCTGCGTGTGCTTACTGGTGACAAAGGAAACCCAGAACATCAAGAGCGGCATCTCTTATGGATTTTTGGCAGTGCGGCTTCTGGTCTTCGATGCTTGATGCTGGCAGGAGTGGGCCCCTTAAGAGGTTAAGAGGGCGTCGATCGGAGAGGGATTTGGCGATCGCATCCAATTGCAACCGTCTGGCGTCGAAATTCCTCACAATATTAGCATGCCTTTGCGCTGTTCGGGATATCCGCAACCGTACCTTAGTTATAACAAGGTAATGGTCCGAGTTGCTATTGGCTCCTCGGAATCATCGGACATCTATAATACTGCGGGAGTGTTTTGCGTCGATCGCAATGTTGTCAATCTGGTTGACTGTTGATTGATCAAGATTTCTCCAAGTCCCCTTGTGAATATTGAGATGTGGGAATCGCGAGCTAGCTACGACAATGTTTTGCCCTTCTGCAAGGCCGATAAGTCTGAATCCACTTCCGATAGTACTACTTAAGATGCCCAATAGCCGTCAAAAAATCGTCCTTAAGTTTGGTAATGTTTTCAGATACCCAAGATGCTGTTTCTGAACAGTTTCTCATATAGCTAAAATGACTAGGAATATTGTAGCAGCCGGCCCAGGTGTTAAAAAAAAAAATTGTCAAAATGGCAGGCAAACAAATATGCAATGGTTTTGGGTCGGCAGAAGATTAA
Source organism: Volucella inflata (assembly GCA_928272305.1). Lineage (NCBI taxonomy): Eukaryota > Metazoa > Arthropoda > Insecta > Diptera > Syrphidae > Volucella > Volucella inflata. The sequence goes on along the minus strand of OV743718.1, from coordinate 24,251,062 downwards.
CTAAGAAATATAAAAACAAGATATCGATCTACAAATCATTATTTGAAGCCTCAAAACGGCACCAGAAATACATTTTGAAAACGATTCAAAGGTTTTTAGTTAAGGTTGTAGATACTGTTCAATTGTGTGTTACTAGGATGCCCCCAACGTATTTAGTTTTTTTTTTTGGCACGGCGTAGTTTATAACGAAAACATTTTCACCCGAAATTTTATTTTTTTTACCCGTTGTCATTAGCGACCACCTGTTGGCCGATTGGTAATACAAATAAAAACATTGTAGCTGAAAGGCTTTTTAATGTTGCCTCTTTGGAGTTAATTGCGCGACGATTCTCAACCTCAAGTGAGTTCTTTATTCTTCATTCCCAATGGAATGTTACCAACGAGATGTTGATTCAGCGCACGGTCAGTAACTTCATTTCGGAGAGATCTTGTTTTGTGGTGAACTACACTTCTACCTTACTTATACAACAGACTTCCCACTTTGTCCATTTACTTAACATACAACGTATAGGAGAACATATTTCATTTGATGGATAAAGGCAGTAAAGTGTTTTTTTCGTAACGAAAACGTTTATTTTTCTCCACCCTCCTCGGGTCTTTTAAAACATTTTAAGGCGCTTGGAGCTTCAAACAGAACTCTAAACTAATATTCAAATCAGGTTTGAACTTGTTTACCAAGCGCAGAAGATTAAGCTTTTTATTCGCCGAGTTATAAGACTCCAACTCATATAGCGTCGACAAGTTGACCAGCAGACTTTCATTCAACGATTTTTGTGGATTCAAGTTGATTGCTCGTTCGAAGAGGTTAATAGCATCCTTCAACTTGCCTCCATATAGCAGACACACACCCATGTTGTTCAGAATCATTGTATTGCCAGATTCTATTTGCAGGGCTTTTTGAAACAGTAAGTAGGCTTCCTGGAAGTCATTCTTAGCCACAGCTATTAGACCTTTGTCCACGAAATCTCTTAAGTCCGGTGTTGCGTTCCTGTAACGAAAGGTGTTTTTTTAGAAAAGTTTTTCGATCTTTTTATCAAGTTACGTACATTTCTTTGAGACGTCGAGCCTCAGAAAACTTTTGTTCAGCTCCAAATATGTCGCCAATTTGAAGGTAAATTCGTCCCCAAGCTGAGAATAAGTTTCGTCGCTCTTCCTTCGATAGTGTTGCTTTTTCTAAAATCATTCCTCGTATAATGTCGTCGATGAGATTGAATTTTCGCATCTAAAAAGTTTGATATCATTTTCGTTTATGCTTTAAAGAAGTAAAATGTATATGTTTACCATAATAGCACAGTTGACAATTGAATGGAGAACTCTAATTTCCCGACGTCGCCAAAACTCACAGGCATTGTCGTCATCATTGAAGTACTTCTTTATCTCACTACAAATGGCATACAGTTCAGAGAGCTTATCAAGAGCTGTTTGTGCATTTCCAAAATATATGGGAAGCTCAGCTAAGAGTAGACGGAATGAGAAGCAAGCCATTGAGCCTTTTTTACCATTAGACATGTCCGGATAGAACTTTTGCCGTTGAAGAAGATTGATTAAGTGTTTTGCTGATAGGAATCAAATTAAGACCTTACATCATAGTAAACATCTGGATGGGTAAGGTGATCAAATGCTTCAGCTTCTGATTGTAGAAGTTCATACTGCCCCAACTTAGCCAACAGTGCAAGTCTGGTGAACCACAATTGTAGAGAATGAGGAGTGTGTTTTGCCGGTTGATTAGATCTCCCATATCCTGAGAGTTCAACATGTTAAGTATTGGGAGTGTGTATTAAATAAACTGACCTTGTCCATAAACAGTCAACAATCTCCCAGTTAAATTCACTGCTGATCGATAGCACCCAGCTACAATAAGACTTCTGAGACCACGTTCGTCCTGGGTTACATCATCTACGTTTAAAATTTTTCTTTGAGCCAATTCTGCTTCACCCAAATGCACAAGAACTGCTTCTCGAATTGGATCAGTCTAATGGAATTTAATATTTCAGTCATTCTCTCAGTAACATCAAACAAAATTCTCACCAAGTCATTAGTGGACATAACTCCAGGCATTGTTAGGTGTGGGGGAATGCCAGGTTCAGTATATGGTGGTTCCCAGAAGTTCTTCACATCGTCGGAGACTTTGAGATCATCTTCAAATTCGCCAGTTTCTAGGTATTCTGGAGGCTTAAAGGTTCCACTAAATGTTGACGACATCAAGGCGGCACTTTCTATTAAATTAAGATTGGCAACGTAAAGGAGAGATTTTTGTTTGAAAGAGTTTCAGACCATTTTTTTCCGTTTTATCCTTGGCAGCTAAGTCATCAAAGAAACTTGGCGGGTCGTTGGCAAAATACTGACTAAGGCTTGGGCCAGGAGCTCCGGGCTTTCGATTATCCATTAATTTATTTTTGTATCACAGAGGTAAGCAAATTGAGTTAATAAAATTTGTTTTTCTTTTTCACTTCTTGACGTTTACTTTGTTGATAGTGGAACACAACGCTGTTCTTCGTTAAATCTTGTGGATTCTGTTTTACTATTAAGAGTATAGATTTTTTAGTTGTGCATGTCTCATAGTAGATGGCGCTTTTAAGAGACTGTTTATTATAAATAAATACAATATGCAAAATTAATTAGGGTTGGTCTTTAACTTTAACCAACATTTGACTTCATTTCCACTTTATGCTTAAGTAAAGCAGCCACCAAACTATTCAGACTTTAAAAGACAATATTCAGTTCACATAATCTCAGCAGTATGGATGGTGGTTGGTAATCTCGAATTTGATATTTTTCAATTAAATGTTGAGGTACGATTGTAGGTCTCACACTCCGGGAAGGTTTTTTATTGCATTGTATAGGGGCAAAGGTGACACTGAGCTAGATACTTATAGATGTATTAGTCTCCCCGACATTGCATAAAAGATTTTATCCGCCATTGTCAAGGTCTGTCACCTTTTTCACTTTTTCTGTCACCACACTCTGACAGATCCTGTAAAAAAAAAACTAAAGATGCTGAATGAATAGCATGAAAACGATTCCAAATCAAATCAAATAGCTTCTGATATGAAAACTTTTAAGCGTTCCACTACTTTTAATCCACTTTTCAAATTCCCCTTTTAAACCGATTTCATTTCTGCTCGAAGCCGGTGTTTATTTTCTCTGTCATCTTTTCGAGAACTTATTCAGAACAAAGGAAAACGGAAAAAGTTAAAATATGTCAGGAATGACTGCAACGCTTTTGCTAAGAATATAAATTTCTATACCATCAAAAACTGAGGCAAAATAAACTACAATGTCCCAAAAGAAGAAAAATTGTTGGTTGTTCGTAAAATACATTATAAATTTTGCCTCATCCTTCATCCCAAAGCTCATTTATAATTGTATTCCAGTTATTATCTCTCTCGAACAAATGGATAATAGCATTTATTCAGCCCGTCCCTAAAGAGGGCGAACCATAGTCCCTCTCCTCCTACAGAGCCATTGCACTTATGTCCCTTCTTTTCAAGGTCATGGAAACGCTAATAAACTGTCAGCCCATGAAATATTTCAAAACACGAAAACTTTTCAACGGTTTCCGTACAACAGGTCCACTGGTGATATGATGGGATCTCTCACTGAATAGTGGAACCAAAGCGTTCATCGATCTGGTGAAAGCAAGATAGTTGCACTTGATATTTTTAAGGCATTTGACAGACAGGGTCTTTTGTCGAAATTGCGTGCATTTTATTACCTTTCAAAAGGACCAATTTAAGTTGTCTTGGATGATTACAAGTCTGATAATCACAAAATAAATGCTGGTATTCCCCAGGGCTCCGGACTTTTTCCGACACTTATTTTAATCTCCATTAATAATCTCCTATCTGCTACTTCTAATCCAATACATTCCTTTGCTGACGACAGTACACTCTTGCTTCATTTTTGTTCACGAAGTCACAATGGTGTGACCACATATTCGAAGTCGCCAAAAATTCTGCAAAATGATTATGTTTTCTTAAGTGATGTAGAAAATATTTCACCCCCTCTTATCTAGCCTCAATGTATACAGCATTCATCCGCTCAAAATTATAGTGAATTGTTCCCATATGTACCTAGTCCTGCCATAAATTCTGTTATAATTATAAAACGCTATAAAAAAAAAAGATAAACATATTGTATTCAAAATTGTTTCATTTATTAGACCACAATATTGGTTATTACAGAAAATTGAATTCACTCGAAATGACTGCCTTTTGCTTTAAGACAATCTTCCGAACGGGGTGGCCGTTGGGCTATAGCGAGACGTAAGGTTTCCATTGAGATCGTGGACGTTGCTCTGGTTAATGCTGTTTTAAGGCTTTCCAAATTTCAGTGGGGAGTCTTGTCATATTCTACAATTCTGACCACAAACCATAATTCATTGGATTGAGATTTTGACTCCCAGACGGCCAATTTTCCGCTGCTATAAAGCCAGGAGTATTTACTATGAGCCACTCATGCGTGGGTTTGTCTTTGTGCGCTAGAGCAGAGTCCTGTTGGAAGATCCATCTGTATCCATTGAAAAGGGTATTGGTCAAACCCTTTACATGACCCTCTGGCACATCTTCTTGGTAAACCTTTGCACCAGTTTTTACGTCTTTTACACAGAAATGGAGGGATGTGACACGATGGTGAGAGACCATTTCGGAAGCGGGATGATCTCCACTTTGAGCCCTTGGATCAACTTTTTTCGCTTCCCTAGATGAAGTAGCATACATTTTTGTCATTTTGTTTGTTGTTATCCGTAAACAAAATGTTTTCATGGCCATTGCCCGCATGCCACTGCAAAAGCCGCTTTTTTCAGTTGAGGAGTTAAAAGATGACCAGTGGACCAATGATAGGCTTTCATATGCAGATCATCCCGAATCACCCTAGACATCGATCTGATTAATACATCCAATTCCTTGGATACGATCCTATGCTTCCTAAGGGGATTTCTCCGAATTCGTTCACGCACTGCCTTTACTACCACATTCGTACGAACGACGCGTGGGCGACCATTTCTTGTCCTGTCCTCTACTCCAGACAAGGGTAGAGTAATAGCCCGATAAACGAATATTCTCGATATTCCGAGTGTTTTTAATAAATCGAAAATTTGGTCAGAACTCTTTTCGCACTTATGCGACGCTATTACCGCGACTCGATTCTCTTTAACGCCCCACTCCATGTTAATAGTTTGCAAACTGAAACTAAACCGACTAATATACACATTCAGTGCATGTGTTCTGAAGAAAAAAGTTAACGGTCCTATTCCCGCAAAAAGTTTTAAACGACAAGCGCTCGAAATTGTGTAACAGAACTTATGCGCGGACTAGGTAGGTGCATCCAAAGACTTCTTTCAACTTACTGTTGTAGATAGGATTCAAACTAGCGCAATAAAATTTGTATGTGATGCCAATATTACACAGTTTATTGACATGCTCGAACACCGACGTAATTTCTACTGTCTGTCACTATTTCATAATTACACATAAATTGCCAGTAGCATTCTGCCAACCGTGGCATCGGTCTTGCTATGAATGCTCAACATTCAAAACCAATGTACATCGGTACCTCTCTCTCTATCTTTCCTAATTTTCCTTCACCTGCTCTGTGTACAGTCATTTTAAGAGTGCTAATAGCCTCTTGATAGCAGTGCAATATCTTTTTGTTCCTCTAATATCCTTTACAATGAGTTTACTAACGACTTTTCAAAAATAAGCGTTCAGTAGACTCCAAAAGATTGAGCTAAAGCAACTGCGATTTGCCAATTTCTAAAAAATAGCATAATGCCAAGGCTGACAATGAACAACAATAAGGCTAAGATCGTAACTGATCTGGATCGTTATCTGGGCATTCTTTGGTTCAATTCCATCTCAAGAAAAAAGATCTTGCATAGGTATTCCTGATTGTGTCCGGAAGACACCTACTTCTATAAAGGCTTTAGTTCTAGTAAATGCATCTTTCATGGACTATCTCCCGCACTACTCTTTCATACCAAAATGTCGACATTAATTAATAATAATTTCCAATATCAATCCCCAAACCAAAAAAAAAAACCAAATTCGGATCGTATCTGTTGGATCGCTGCAAAGGTTCGTGCCCGATTTGAAAATGAAACACAAGCGATTACACTTTAGAGATAAAAAATTATATTATCACTTATTTTATAGTCCCCGTTGTTTTCTACCACAGTACCCCGACGTTTAACAAGCTTGGTGGGGGAACCGTTTTCATAGAAACTGCGTGGTTCTCCTTAAAAAAAGTCTTAAGGAAGTTTTCGACAACTTCACGGAACTAAATTTCTTTCCATTCAAAGCGTTTCGAACGGACCGAGACAGATGAAAATTAGAAGGAGCAATGACTGGAAAATATGGTGGGTGCTGAAGGATTTTTTTATTTTAACTCCTTCAGTTTTGCAGCGTTTGTCAGGCGACATTTGGTATGCCGTTATCAAGGTGAAAAATGAAAAAGTACCATCACTCAATGCAAGCCAGCTTTTGCCAAGTGTTCGGCACCGTTATCAGTTTGTTTCCAGCTACTTTTTCATTGCACGTTATTGTACAGAATACATTTCTAGTCACCTACTATGACTCTATCCAAAAAGGTTCGTTTTCATGGCGTCGAAGCAGAAAAATTGGAGTTTCTTAAAACGGCGAATTGCTAACGAATGGTCAATATTAAGCCTCATATCAATCTCCTTTAAAATCTTTAGGTTTTTGTCGACATCATTTTTGGAATGCCGTCTTGAACAGGATTGATCGCCAAATGTCATATCACCGATCCGAAATCTACCAAACCACTTTTTAACGATCCTTAGAGTAGAAGCACGATCCGAATAACCGCTCTGAATGTTTTTTGTTGAAATTCTAACACTCACTCCTTTTCTAAACTCGTACAGCATTATATGACAAAGGTCTAATTTCTCATTCTCCATTTTAGGTTTTTTTTAACAAACAATTTGACTTTATTCAACGGGCCTCGTATAATAAAATGACTTATGATGCCACGACCTATACACTGGTATCCAACAAGGCCGTACAACAGGTAATAGTTGGGTTATACAGCAAATTTTGTTTGTCAATAACAATAAATATTAGAACAACTAGCAGTGAAAGAAATACGAGTACCTTACCCCTTTCAATTTGACTGTTTACACGAGTATGCTTATATGTTATGTTTGAAACCACAGATAATGTTCACATCTCCTTCGATCTACTGAATGCGCTAGGTATTTGAAAGGGTCCAATATCGAAGTCTTAATGTCTCTTTTCATATCTCATTCTATCGCGTTTTAAGGCACCAGTACATGGTGTTCCGCCTTGTCTTATCGTACATATTGGGTATATAACTTAATTCGTGCGGTTTTTTTTTCAAAATTTGAACGTTTATTTAAGAAAAAACATGTACAATAGTATTATTCAAGGTATTGCCCATCTGAAGCTATGACTTTTTCCCATCTTTCTGGCAATTTGTGGATCCCATCCCAAAAGAACTGCGCCGGCTTGGCAGCCAAGAATGAATCAAGCCAATTTTTGATATTCTGCTCTGATGTGAACCGTATTTCAGTGAGGGCGTTCTGCATCGACCGGAACAAATGGTAGTCAGAAGGGGCAAAGTCTGGGCTATAAGGCGGGTGGGGTAAGACTTCTCATCCCCTGTTTTCCAAATAGTTCTTAACCGGAATAGCAACGTGGGGCCGAGCGTTGTCATGATGGAAAATTATTGCCTCGTGTCTGGTCGCATATTCCGGGCGTTTTTCGGCTACTGCTCTCTTCAAACGGATTAATTGTGTTCAGTAGCGTTGTCCATTGATGGTTTCACCCGGTTTTAGCAGCTCGCACACCCATCTGATCCCACCAAATACAGAGCATTACCTTCACGCCATGGATATTCGGCTTTGGCATTGATTTGGCTGGTTGGCCGGGTTTCACATATGATTTTTTGCGCTTGGGGTTGTCGTAATGGATCCATTTTTCATCACCAGTAAAAATCCGATGCGAAAATGAATTCCTTTTGTGGCGTTCTAGCAGCATTTCGGACATGCAAAACGGCCTTTCGACGTCTCTCGGCTTGAGTTCATGTGGAACCCAATTTCCTTGCTTTTGAATATATCCAGCTGCTTTTAAACGTTTTGAAATGGCTGCTTGAGTGACACCCAAAGATTCTGTGAGCTCTTCTTGTGTTTGACAACAATCTTGATAGAGTAATGCTTCCAGTTCTTCATCTTCAAACTTTTTTGGCTGCCCAGGACGTTCATCGTCTTCCAAGCCAAAATCACCACTTTTAAATCGTGCAAAACACTTTTGGCACGTTCGCTCAGCTAGCGCATGTTCACCATAGACTTCCACCAAAATACGATGACTTTCGGCAGCAGTTTTCTTCATATTAAAGTAATGAAGAAGAAGTCCCCGCAAAAACACTTTTCCAGACACAAAGTTCGACATATTTGAGTGAAAAAAAATTATTGTTGCTAACGCTTCAAATGAATGACATATACTGAAATGACGTCCAATAACAGTAGCTTTCCAACGCATGTTCCAATGGAATAATACAAGTTACGCCATCTCTTAGCAAACCACACGAATTAACATGAATTGACATGTCGCGGCACTGCATTGCTCTAAACAAGTAGTAATCAGAAGAGGCCAAGTCTGGTGAATACGATAGGTGTTTGCCAAATAATTTTTTACTGATGAAAATCTTTGGGCATAATCTGTTGGTTTTTGTTTGAAAACCCGGTTCAATTTTATCAGGCCTCGGCGGAAGTGATATAATTGCAATTGTTTTACCAGTTTTGAGGAGTACATTATTCCCTTTTAATCCCACCAAAGTGGGACCAGTTTTCCATAGATTTTGCGTACTGAGCCTGGGTCTACCCATGAATTCTTGCGCTTGGAATTGTCGGAATAGATCCACTTTTCATCGCTAGTAACACTTCAATGCTAACAATTTTGTGGCAATCAAGCAAAATTAAAACGGGTGGCCGTGGTGTAGTGGTACTAGCCATCGCTTCTCACTCGGAGGGTCAAGGACCGAATGCTACTCATGACATGTTTTTCATTTGTGCAATTGGAACTCAGTCGGAAAAAATCTGCGTGTGAAGGCATAACTCTGACACGTAGATTTGGCTGTTGTAGAGTTTCAAGCACAAAACAACCGTTAAAATTGATAACCTGAATCTTCCGAGTGAAGAAAAACTCTCCGTCCTATTTGGACTCCCACCCCTGGAGAGTCAAAATCGAAACCAAATTTATCTGAGTTTCAAACCACTACATCACAAAAATGCTTTCCTTTCTCCTCCTTCTATCTTTCCGCCCGCGCCATGGCAACAGTATCAGGGTATCATAAACCCCTTGAGGCGCGCGTAAATTATAAAAAAAAAAATGGCTTCGTCTTTCGTTGTTTCTTTCTTTCAATTGATATGGAACCCATTTTCATTCTTTTGGATCTTTCCTAGGACTTTTGAACATTTGGAATCAGTTGTATAATTGACTTGGAATGCTTCAAAGATCTGTTCATGTGTTTAAGTCAAATCTTGATCTAATAAACCCTGCAATTCTGCATCTTCGAATTTTTTCTTTGGTCTTCCACGGTGTTTGTATTCGATACCAAAATCACTTTTGAATCGAAAAAACCACTATTCACAAGTCCTCTGAGTTGGAGCATGTTTACCATACATTTCCATTAGCAATCGATAACATTGGGCAGCGTAATGAAACTGTCAGAAAATTGTCCTTACCTGGCACAAAATTCGACATTTTTAAGGCGACAATGAGCGTAAACAGTTTAAGTGTTTTCACAAATTCCTAAACATGGGGAAAAAATTGCTCATTTGTCAAAGTTTTCTTTGCAGTGAATAAACTTTCCGAAACTAAGAAAATTTAAGATAAACGCTCCAAAATCCGTTTGCGTATATTGAAATAGCATATTTTTTTTAAACTTCGTTTTGCGCATAAAAGTGGAATTTAAGTAGAAAATTAAGAATAAAAAATTAAAAAATCCTTTTAAAAAGTGTTTTAATGTGAAATGTATTGAAAATGCGCGTTTCTACATTTACATATGTGTTAGTGCTGAAGATTAATATTAAATAAAAAAACTGCTAAATTAATTAAAACTTATTTCTTAACATTTTTTTGAAAAAGAAAGCCAAGAAAAAAATCCAAATAACGACAGTTGACATTAATTTGTCTTACAAAATTTTCCATAATCCGATAGCTTACTTTTTAACTAATTTTCTCTCTGGGGGAAATTTTATTTTCACTCCTCCAAATTTAAAGTTTTTCAAATTTTTATCCAAAAAGTAGCGAACGAGCTTATTTTAACCGAATCGCCTTATATTTTACAAAATTCTTTTACAAAATACAGAGTTATGGAAAAATCCTTTCCAAATACCCTATTTGTAGAATTTAGTACTCGTAGTTTGCTTTTGTACAAAATTCGATAATAAATTTTTACGAGCCAAAGTGTTGCGATAGGCAGCATCTGAACTACAGTCGTCTAGCAAAATGCCAGAAAATATGATCACGTCAAAAATTGTTCCTTCTGTATTTCGGTGTGTTCCTTGAAAATTGAGTCGCGAACCTCGGCACGTTAGTCAGAAATCTCAATAGCTTATCTGAGGTTTTGGAATTATTTTCGGATTCAATGAGCAGGATAGTTTTCAGCTACATTTTTGAAAAATATTTGCTCGTAGACGTACCTATTGCTTAATCGATCTCTCAGATAGATGGTAATCAAAATGACAGCTGTCAGTAATATGTCAACTAACTGCCATGACATACCAGAGTTGCCATTGGTCCTAAATATGTGAGATATGCTCAAATAGATGTTTTCTCATCAACATATGTAAAAAAAATTCCATTCATATATTTTTTAATCGTTTTTATTACAAAACTTTTTTGTTTTTGTTTTTTTTTTTGGATTTGTTGTTTTTCTTTTTCCTATTACAAATATTAACATTACTTATTTACGTCGAATTGGTTTTTTGCTCTTTCATTCCCTTATTACAAAAAAAATTATAAACATAGGATATCACTTATCATTTAAGAGACACAACAAATGCAGTTAAATTGAGTTTAATCAGAGCTATAGAGGGGTAGGAGTAAGAAAAGAAGAACAAAAATAGAAAAGAATAAGAATAGAAAAATAATAAGAACAAAAGACTGGCAGATAAAATTTTATAAAAATTATAAACTACCACAGGAAAGAAGTATTACAAGTAAAGGAAATATATAAAAAGAAAAATTAGATCAGACTCTCGGTGGAATAACTACTTAGTAATAAAAGTAGGGTACGTATGACCTGCTTTTTTTAAACTGAGAAGCCATCACCAGTTGGATCTAAAATCCATGGATAATTATTTGGACATTCCATGCATGTGAATAGACGTAGGGTTTCACCAGGTAATTCCCTAGTGGTCAATGGGCAGGCATTTGGCAACGAGCAGAAGGGTTGTCCCTTAACGTCGCACTTCTCTTTCCATTCCTGGAAGTCTCTCAACGAATTCAATTCAGTTGGATTTTGCATCCATTGAATGACCTGCATGTTAGTGACAAAGAACACATCATTACGTGTTAACATCTCTTCGATGAACTTAATCAATTCGTCGCGGTATTCTTTTTTAGATTTCAACCATGAAGCATGGAAATGAAGACCCAATGGAGCACGGTTACTATTGTAGTGACGGTTGAAATTGTGACGCAAAAGACGACCGAATTGCTCACCAGAGGCAATGTTTGAACAAGAGTCAACCATATGACAACCAGGTAGAGATTCATCAAATGTTGGATCGTCACGACGATCGAGTTCGTTCATGACCATTTCCCAGACAGCGTGACTACGGGATGGACAGTTGTGGGCGTTACCATTGCACTTGTGTGGCATACGGTAGTATAGAGTATATGGCCAGATTGGAACGCGTCCCAAAGATGCGGTGATAGATGCATCATAAACGAAGAATTGATCAGCCATCATTTCGAATTGTTTATTGCCACCTACACGGAGGTATGGAGCACGAATTCCAATGATTGTACCATCGGTAACGTTAGCAAAACGTTCAATAATCAAACGAGCACCAGCCATTTCAGCGAGCCAATCATCGTAAGTACCATGGGTCCAGTAGTTTGGATCATCCTTGTGGGTGAGAGAGAAGACAGAAATTTCATGGCCTCGACGGTGAAGATCCTGCACGGCGGAGTAGTTAGTATATTTGTGCGATACGAAGAAGGTTCCCTTGATTGAGCAACCGTTCGGGTTTTGGCGTTGTCCATTGAAGATATCCTCGTACAAGTCAATGTTGTCAATATTTACGGCACCGTTAAATGTGATTGTTACCATCTGTGGTACTTGTTGTGGTTCAATAGCACCAGGAATGCGGGTACCATCAGCAGAGCAGAAACATTCTGGCAAAACACATTGAGTTGTGTCACATTCTGGGGCACGGTTTGGATCGTCATCAACAGCTATAAAAGATTCCAGTTATTAGAATTTGTTGGAGTTGTAAAAAAAAGGATATGAACTTACAGCAAGCATTCTCATCGGATTCATCCTTACAATCGGGTTTTCCATTACAGAACAAGTCCTTGGACAAACACTCACCATCACCGCAAGAGAGTTTACCATCTGGACAGATGGGTTCATCGGTTTTAAAGATTGGAAGAGCTTTACGGGGCTCTAAACAAATAAAATTGGTTAGGAATTGCATAAAATTAAGCACGTAAGGGGTGAATGAGAATAGATGGATTGTGGTCGACAGGGGTTTTCCCGTGAAAAAGAATAATTTTAAACTTTAAACCAAATTAAATTAAATTAAAAATATGAAGAAATGGGAATATTTTTTCCATGAAAATGAATAAATAAGCATTAAACACAATTAAGAACAAAGTTGAAGAAGTAGATTTTTAGAAAATTAATGAAAAAAATTTGCCAGTACCAGTATTGTTTTTAAGTTATTGCATATGGTATGTAATTAAGGCCTTTACCTTCCACACCTGATTTCTTATGTTAGCGAAAAGTTTTAGTAAAAATTAACAGACATCTTCTAAAAATTAACCAACACCATAAACTACTACAAAAATAAATTCTAATTTTAAACTGGGAATAGGAGTAAAGAGGGTGTTTTACCAGGGCTAAGGGACAACTACATACTAGTTCTACTTCTGTACCGCTTCCTTTTTGTCCAAACTGTTTAAGTTATTGGCGTCAGCGTTAAAATTATTGTCATTTAAAGTTTTAGAAAAAAAAAAATTGCAAGTATAAAAAGAAAAACTCTGGCAGTGTAAGCGTCAAGTAGTGCCTTAACACGTGCCAACAAACGTAAAACAAAATATGTACAAATTGTATTCAATCCCAAACCAACGGTTTATGCGTTTTTGTTTCTAATTTTACTACTTCAATGGTGTTTCGTTTTTTTTTCTCATTGATCTGTTTGTTTTTTTTTTTTGAAAACTTTGGTTTGAGACTTACTTTCTTTTTCATCGCAGTTCGTTACTTTAGCCTTCCAGTCGCATGTTTGTTTAATAACGTCGAAGGCTAAGCCAGATGGGCATGTGATTTGTTTCAGTCCAGATCTTGTACATCTATTTTTTAATTTTTATTTTTTGTAATTAATTTGATTTTTTTTTTTATATTTTGTAAATTTATAAGACCCTATCCTCAGTATATTAAGGAAAAAGGGAAATTTCCTTTCCTATTTCTATGCTAAAATTTGGGTTATGACGAAGACAAAAACAGAAACGCCAGTTCCAGTTTATTTAATTTTTTCTATTTCCTATTGTAGTTGTTGTTAGTCACATTAGAAGTGTATAAGAGTACGAGTATATGTATATTTATATATTATATAATATTGAGTAAAATCGGTTTTGAAAAATGCATTCCATAGAAGAATATCAAACGAAAAATAATAAAACACAAAATAAATAAAGAACAGGCATAGCAAGACAAATAGAGAGAGAGAGAGAGAGATATCATAGGATGATATGAATACTAGAATTTTTTAATTTTTTTTTTTTCAAAATTTATCTTTTGTAGTTTTTGACATGCCGTAACAGAAAACACTTACTTTCAACTATATCACAGTTCTTGACATTTGTCTTCCAGTCACAAGTTTGACGGATGATATCAAAGCCTAAACCGGCTGGGCATCGTACAGATGCAAGTCGGGTAATGCCATTTTCACCGGCATTGTCGCATCTATTTTTAATTTTTTCAATTTCGGTGAATTTTTGTGTGATTTTGTAATTTTTTTTTTTTTTTTAAATTATTTAAGAATATTTTAGTTTTAGTATTTAGTGTATTGTTTGTGTAATAAAGACTTCTAAACTTTTTTTTTTATGTTTTTCTAAATTTTGAATCAAATAAAGAAAAAATGAAATAAAACTTTGAACATACCTTACGACATCACGGCAATCACCATCGGTTGACAAGCGGAAGTATTCATCTCCAGGTCTATCCTGGCATAATTCTTCTATCTGAGAGTCATCCAAGTTCTTGTCGTCATCTTGACGTCTTAATCGCTGAGCAGAGACTGCAAAGAAGGAAGAAATGCTTTTATTAGAAGAAGGAAAAATAACAAAGAGACAGGGCAAGAGGGCAAGCTTCTACAGTGACAAGTGTAAAAAGACCGAGAATAATGCTAAGTGCTTTGACTTAAAGCCTGATTTATAAATACGTGTGTACATATGTGATTTAGACTGCCATTAAATATTGAAATTTTTTTAAACTGTGCATATTTTTTTCTATTTTTCAAATCAATTCCTAATTTACATTCCATATGAGATTATGATTCCAGTTTGCCCTTTACACCAGCTCAACATTCGAAAAGGCAAACATATTACTTAATCCCTCATTGCATATTTAAATGAAAGCGAAAACTTTAGGACCAGTTTAGCCCACACTCAACCAAACATCACCTAGTTCACTCTATAAAAAAAAAAAAATAAAAACTAGGTGGACAAAAATGAATCTCTTAAATAACATTTAAAACAAAACTCGATTTTCATCTTTTATCTGTTGCCCATGTTAACCCACTTTCGAATCAATAAACTTCAACATTACCAACAACAAGGGGCAGACAGACCGAGTAATAGAAACCGATCACGAGAAGATGAAATCGAAAATGTCCCACTTTTTGTGGAACAAGATGTGAGGTAAGGTACCACCATCATCGACCAAAAAGGCGATCATAAAATTTACATAATTCGGTTGTGGTTTTGTTGATTTTAGTTCTTCTTTTTTTATTGTATTAATAATTGGGCATTCGGTGGTAGTGTTAAGTATGAAATGATGTGGTGGTAGGCTTTTGCAAATATTATCCACACACGTTCCACATGAAAGTAGTGGCAAAGGCCATTAATGATGTAGATTAGACTTCACAAAGTGAAAATCAGTAATCACTTGTTACGTAAGGTTGCTCTTATAAAGAGCGGTTTTAGTGATGTTTGTGGGGCTAGAAAATGCGGATATTATCGGTACGACCAGTCATCTAACTGTGAGAAGACGGATACACGAGGAATACAATAATACTATACTACACCGCACCTTCATACTAGATTGTGTGGCATTAAAACTGGCATGTTAAGATGTTGATGTTGCTAAGTCCTTGTTAAGTAGTGAAATGAAATTGAAAGGGAAATGTGACATAAGAAGATATGCAGTAGGAACAGGTTAATCCATTATGGATGAAGTGAGTCCGAATGGGGTTGTGCATCGCATAAGCAGGTTTTGTAGGTTAGGCGGGAAATATATTCAAATAATCTTCACTTATCATGTATTATCTAAATGTCATAGTGCAAAAGTATCACTAGTACAGTAAAATGTCAAATCATCATGAAAAGTGGGTTGCAGTCTTTCTTCAAAGTTTATTTTCCTGGTTTAAAGAGGTAGACCGTGTTATATTCTATTTGCACGTGCTTTGCAAAGAAGTATTCTTAGTCGCCGCATCTCTTAGTATCATGTAATTAAGAGTCATACTTTGTGGTATTCCCAAGTTTCGCGAAAGCCTGTGACCAACGATTGAATTAGCTCGTGCAAATACTCGTTCAATAGATGGAGAAAAACAATTGCCAAAATGCTGGCATATTATTAAGATGATTTTCACAGACAAATCCTTTGATTTTACTTACAAAAATATTGTAATGAAAACGTGTAGACATAGGAAATATTAATCTGAGTATGTCAATTAGTAAGGCTTGCAATTAATGGTTCAAATAAAACCAACAACCTGTTACAGAATTTATTAATTTTTGACGGTTAAAATTATTAATATAGATGGGGTGTAGTGTTTAAGTTCGCTGACTACTAAGCAAGAGGGTTTGGGTTCATATCTCTCCCAATACTAAAAGCCAGGGAAAATAATTCATCATTTTGGCGTTACCATCCAATTGACGGACTTCTCTAAATAAAATTTTCTGTCTACGGAGAAGCCCTTGACATTCCCGCCATTCGTTGTCAGTAGGGTCGCTCATTTGCTGTACAAAAAATGGTTGAAGCAACACATATAAGGGAGGGACAAAAGCAAACAAAAGAAAATTCATAATTATATGATAAGATGAAATGATCGTGATCTTTTTCGGATGAATATCAAATCAAAAAAAGAACGACTTCGAATTCTGAAGAAATCTCTAAGGACTCTTAACCAAGGAAAAAAAACATGTTATGGAAACATATTGCTGGTGAGGTTTTCAAACCATGATATCATGTGTTGTACAATTCCATTCTGCAGTGGTTTCCCCAATGTTTAACTTGTTATAATTTTTCAGGGTGAAAACCTCATGTTGGACAACGAAAATCATCGGAAGAAAAGAAGAGGGCGTTTTGTTTTGCAGTACCAAAGGTGGAAGGAAACGTATCCGGCTTGTATTCGGCTAAACGAAAAAAAGTAGGGAGATCACAAGTCTGCACTTGAGTAGTTCACCAGTTGATATGTGAAGGAAGGACATTAGAATTTCGCCTTAAGGACTCTAAAATTGATATAAAAAGTGAAACAATGAAAATTAAAGGTCTGTATATTACTAAGCTACAGAGCTCTGTGAACCAAAGACAAGTGTGTTCCAGTTTTTCACAAGCCTCATAAGAATTCCAAGAATTTCAGAGTAGAGAAGTACAGTCAACCGAGCAGTACAAAAGCCACATACAAGGTCTCTACTTGTTGCACCTAACCACAGGTAATTAATTCTTTATTCTGTGGCTTAACAGAATAGTTGCAACGTCTTTAATCAGGTTTTAGCTTGAAGATATTTGAAAAAATAAAACCCTCTTCTTTGGCATGGTCTACAAGCTTTAAATCTGAAGCCGGTATACTATATGAATATAGGTGAATATCTTTCAATTTAAAGATTAATTGAATAATCGTCATAAATTCTCTTTGTGCCACATCCAGCGAGTCCACCTGCATTCAATTAAAAAGTGAATGCTGACTTGTGGCGAATAAATTCTCCTCATTTGATTCTAAAACGAGTTTTTCTTCGGTTTTCTTCTCGATGTTTTATTTTTAATACATTGCAGTGGTGAATTAATGGCTGAAGATGTCGAAGAAGACCTTGAAGTATTTCTTCTTTTTGTATCTGTCTTAACTCACTTTAAGTAGATACGAGAATTGCATTTGTTATTTTTTCTTTTTTGCTGCTACCCATACCTATTACTTTGCTGCTGGCAATTCAATTGAATTAATTTTATTCAACTTTTATCCAGCTCGAACAGGTTTCTTGGTATTTTAATAAAACAACAAGAACAAGACCAACTCGTTGTCATTTAAAAAAATATAAAAAGTAATATAAAAGAATTAATTATGTGTGGGCTCTTTGTATGGTAATAATATGAATAAATTCAAACGCAAATGAGTACATTGAATGCATTATCAATGTGTATCCACCCAAAGATGGTCTTAAATGCCACGTTTTCACTTTGCAACGTAACGGTAAGTAAAAGTTTTGTTTGTTTTAACATTTCATTTCGTTTTAGTACACACACACACACTTTTCACTCGTTTGGTTTGGTTTGTGCATTGGCTGAGGGTATTAATACTGATTGAATTTCCTCCTTTCTTTCACAAATAAAAAACTGAATATCCGTTTGAAAATGTGAAATATTATGCAACAAAATTTTCAATTGAACGAAGTAACTTTCCAATCAACTAAGAGTCTGTTTTGGTGTTTAAAACCAACTATGGTTGAAAGTTGTCACTGTTTGTTTGTCACATTTTTGTAGAAGAAAATAACCAACACTTGTCACTTTTACTTTTTCACACTTTTTTTCCGTCACCAGGAGATCATTTCTGATTAGATATTATTTATTGATTTGTTTTGTGTTTACTTACCAAGAGCTAAACATAGTAAAACTACACTTAATAGCGGCAACACACGCGCCATCTTGCGTATGTGCAAATAACTTTGTACTATCTGTTAAAAATTAAATTGAAGAAAAGAGAATTTTTTTTTAGAGAAAAATTTGTTTCTTTAAAATAAAACAAAATTTGCTAGTTATGATGTGATTTAAGAAAATTTACATTTGAAGAAACGAGGTCCCAATTGGGGTATCCGTGTGGAACTGCAAACGAGACGACTGTAGTTGCTCAATACACAGCCACGCTTGTACTAGGTGTTGGCTATTTGGGTGAAGTTCTATTTATTAAGACCTACATAAGATTAGTGGGGACTTTATTATTTCTTGGACATCTCCCACCAATATCTTTGAATACCAATTTCTTTTTAGCCAGCTGGAGTAGGGAGTTATTCGTATTACTTGCAGATGCACGTATGTGTGGTAAGTGTGGTGGGATTTGTATACATATACGAATTGATTAAATATGTTCCCCTACGTTTTTGATTTCCCCTTTAAAACTGATGTATGGCACCTGTAATTGAAGATATACCTTGTGGAACGTAAGTTGCATTGGTGACCATTTTTGTAACAATACCTGTTTTAAGTGAAGATATTCACCACAGTAATGAATGTTGATAAATAACACAATCGAAATACCTGCGACTTCTGTTTCTTCGATTTGAAATTGAAATTCTAATCTCTTGATAGAGGTTCCGGTGGTGGTGTTAGGGTGGGATTATTGGCCCGGGTGTGAAATTAAATATAATATTTTCATCGGTACTCTTCATGTACTGATATTCTTGTCAGAAACGTGGTTCTACCTGTTCTTCTACCACGGGTACGATGTATGTTTTGTGACGAAAACAATTTTTTACTGCCAGAGCTTAAGTTTTCGAGTCTGTGTATAAAGATATTATCATCCGGCATTCCTATTTTTTAGTCAGTCGACATACGAGCACCTATGTATGTCAGATTTGTTTTTCTTGTCACAAGTAAGAATAAAGCTTATTGTATCTAATTTTTATTGTGAATATCGATAAATTATAAAAGACTTTGACACTTTTAAGGCAACTAGAATTCGATTTACTTCATTGGGAGGCATTTTCTAGTGCTACTTTCAACATGTACTTGAAAAATTTCTCCAAGCGCTGTAAATCCTGATAATAAATCAAACAGTGCACATCTTTTCACACGATAGCCATACTCAAAGATTTTCTAAAGTGTTATTACAATGAAGCAGAGTTTAAAAATGACTTATTGTTCAAAATCAAATTCAAAGTTGAAGAGTGTTGGATAAGTGCAGGCAAAAGAACATTTGGATTGAGAGAAAGTGTCGCAGATATTAATTGGTTTCAAATGATTGTACTACATTCATTATAAATATTAACTAGAAAATAATGAGCTTTGTGGGATGTTCCAAATTAGCGTTGCTTAGCTTAAGATATGGACCAATCTAAAATACCCACATTTTTGACAAGAATTGGATGACAAACTCTGTCACAAATTCTTACAATAACACGGGAAATAAGATATAATAACTATAACAATGTACGCTTTGGTTCCACTTTCCAGTTTGTTAAAGCATCAATTCATTATTAAATGGTTTTTCCATTATTTCAGAAATATGTCGTAAGTGTCCGGTGAATACCTTAGCGAATATCATCAGATACCATGATGTTGGCAGATACCATGAGGTTGGCACGCCCGGCCAGAGTACTACTTTATGCTGGTTCTTGACAAAGTGTCTTAAAGACCCATTCTCCATAGTGTTATATGACTCGCGCTGACTGAATCTGCCGGTCTGTTGCGATTTCAATTTTTCTACGTTATCCTTCCTCAGAATAATTCTACTTTATTGTGGCGCTGGGAAATCCGTGTTCGCATCTTGGCTGCAACAAGGTAGAGATCCGAGTCAATGTTGGTTGATCTGAATGTTTGGACATCCAGAATACTAGAGGCATGTCTTTCGTCTATCTTACTTACTTACTTTAGGTGGCGCTACAGTCCGGGGTGGACCTGGGCCTCAGTCAACAAGCTTCTCCAGCCAGCTCGATCCCTGGCTAGCTGCCTCCAGTTTCACACGCTAAGTTGGCTGAGGTCCTACTTCTTCTATTTAAAGATGGCAATTCGCAGCCGAATAGACCACTACAAACAGTAGAGATTAATTATTTAGATCACATGGATCAAATTAATGTACTCTGGGAAATTCCAAAGTTGATATGATCTTTAAACAACCTCCTACCAACCTAACCAAAGCCTTGTTTTTCGGTAGAGGGTTCAATATAGTGATCCCAAGGCGAGAAGCATAAAACTAAAAATACCCCATCTTAAACCCTAAAGGCATCAAGTGGAATAGGTGTATTTGGTGTATTTGGCTTAAACACAAAAATCTCGCAGCTAATGGGAAAAAGTCCCAGTGTATTTCAAGCGGAAATACAGGCCATTTAGGTGTGCACAAATTTCATCCTCGATAAAGGAATGAAAGGTGTCTATATCCATGTATTGAAAGACAGCCAAGAAGCCATTAAAGCATCAGGCTTTTACCTATTGACTCCAAATCAGTCTTACAATGTTTCAATACACTACATACCAACGAACTGGCTAAAAATGGTTCGACTGATTCTTTAAACATCCCTGAGCCGTTCTGTAATATCCCAATTCAGCAATTAACCCAGCAATGAAGAATCGGGAGAATAAAATCAAACGAATACCTTCAATTCAAAAGGGATGACATCAGAGAATAAGTTGGATTATTAACCTTATACTTTGATATAACCTACTTTGATATAACTTACACAAAATAGGTCTTATGCAGGCAATTGAATGTGGTCTTTGTATGGAAGATAACGAAACTCCGGAACAAATTTTATGTGAATGCATGGCTCTAAGTGCCTTAACACGCTTAGCGCCATTGTATATTTTTGCGGTTACCTTTTCGGACTGAACAATTTTCGGTGTTTTTTGATTGTGAGTGATTGCAATGTCGTTTACGATTGTTTTATTTAATGTGTTATGCAAATTAAGTGTAGAACCGTCAAACTGTAAATGTGTCCACGCATGGACACGTGGTCCCAGAATGTGAAATTACACCGTGGGACCACGTTTCCACCGGTGTTCACTGGTGTGCTCTGTTGCTTGATTACAGTAAATAGAAATGGACAGAATTTTGAAAAATTCAGAGTTGGAGAAAGAAGTACAACGAGCGATGGTGATCCAGGGTTTTCCGATAATTCTTTGGACGACGAAAATTATGAAACCGAAGACGAAACATCAAGCTCAGATTCTGAAGAACACATTTCAGACGATGAAGAATATGAGCTGGTGTACCTGAGCGCTCGGTTGATGGAAATCAAACATCCACTCTTCAATGGCAGTCTGTTGCGGGTTCAAGGCAGACATTTGCTGCTAATTTTCCAGTCAATGGCATAGCATCTGACGTTCATAAACAGCTGTTTGGAAGGGATCCACTTGATTTTTATAATTTTTTTTGTTTCTAACGAAGTTATTTCACTCATCGTTGCTGAGACGAATCGGTTTACTTCTCAAAAATTGGAACAAACACCCGGTTCATCGCGCCAAAGGTCAAGGTTGCTTAAATGGACCGAAACAACAGCTCTAGAGATTCGCAAGTTCCTGGGATTGATTCAGTGGATGGGTCTTGTTCGTCTGCCCCAAATAAGAGATTATTGGTCTAAAGCCCCCTCTACGAAATTAATATGAGCAAAGCCATGAGCCGCAACCGTTTCGAGCTTCTTTTAACAATGCTGCACTTCGCGGATAACAGCATTGCTACAAATGATCGGCGTCGAAACTGTCAAGTTTGATAGGGTCCCTTCAAGCGAAATTCAAAGATGCCTACACTCCTGAAGAAGATGTTTGTATTGACGAAAGCGATGTTCCATTTCCGTCAATATATCCCCAACAAAAGGCATAGATACGGCATAAAGCTTTTCAAACTTTGTGTTCAAGGCGGCTATACGTGGGCTTTCAAAGTTTGTACTGGGAAGGAAAGAGTGGACCAGCGTTTCATTGGCTATGTCTTTGGTCAGCAGACAAACCCATTTGGTAGGCATTAATCGGAAGAACAACCCAGTAAACGTCGTAAAGGCCAAACTAAAAAAAGGCGAAACGTTTGCTGAGCAGAACAAGGATAAAATCGTTGTGATGAAGTGGAAAGATAAAAGGGAAGTTCTGATGCTGAGTTCAAAATACGATAATTCGTTGGTGCCTGTAACTTCCAGAAAACCGGTCATCAGCAAACCTGCGATGGTTGTCGACTACAATAAACGAATAACCTTGAATGATCTGTCGGACAAAATGTCGGCATATTCGCCGTACTTGCGCCGGACTCTCTAGTGGTACAAACGCTTATTTTTCCACTTGTTTACAGCTACATCCATTGTAAACTCTCTCGTTCTATACAACAAAATAAACGGCACTAAAATTAATGCAACCAAATTCAAGGAAAAATTCGTCGAAGGCTTGACGCGGAAGACATCTGATGTACCAAATACTTTACCACTCTTGGTCCCGTCTACGTTTGCTGGAACTGGAACAAAGCGGAAACGTGTTCTTAAGGAAGTGCCTGGGTAGAAAAGAATTACCCGAAAACGACGTACTTCGTGCTATAAAAATATGTCCCAAGAACAAGCAGCTGCGTATGTCCGGCAAAATGCCAAAAGGATTAGCACCATCTGCGTCCAATGTGAGACCCCTTTATGTATTGCGTGCTTTAATTTAACACACAAGTACACCTAAAATCTTTTTTTAAATTTTAAATTTACTTTGTTCCTTATTTCTTTAAGTCTAATGGTATGAATTCTTACAAAAAATAAAAATAAAAATGTTTTTAAGTTTTAACTCATAATTTGTAACAAGGACCTAACTTGGTAGACCCAAAACTTTCTCTAGTGTACTGAGGGACTAGAGAAATGATCAACATACGAGTACTTCATATTATAACGTCATAAGTAGATCCTTAAATTGATTAAATCGAAGCTTTTAAGCTTCTTCTTATCCTTTTATTAGCCCTTTCCTCGTTTTACGAACTTATGCGTAACGAGTTTCCCATTTTTACTGCATCGCTGCTGCTCCGCTTATGGGTTTGGCTAATGTCGCAAACCGCAATACGCGTCTACATAATGCTCGGTCCTGGATCGCTTCAGTGGTTAGCCCCAGGCGTTGTTGCGCATTTGCCATCTGAGTAATCCAGGAATTCTTTTTCCGACCTCGTTTTTTTACAGTTGGAGTGACCGTAGTTGATAGTGCCTTTTCAACCGGATTTTCCGCAAATCTTCTTTGAACGTGGCAATACCAGCTTATTCTATTTGCCTCAAGCTGTTCGGTTATCGAATTCTTTATATGTAGACTTCCTCTTATACGCGTAGATCTAATGCAATCGCGTTTAGTGACTCCACTAGACATCCTTAACATTTTCATTTCCGCTGCCGTCATTTTGTTTTTAAACGCTTCGTACATTGTCCAGCACTGTGAACCGTATATAAGAGCTGGTCTAACAACCGTGGTGTAGAGTTTCCCCTTCAATTTAAGTGGAAGTTTTCGGTCGCAAAATATTCACGAATTTTCCCGCCAGCTTTTAAGCTATTCGTTTTTTGTGTTTTACTTCTGTCAATTCTTGAAAGGATCCTAAGTTAAATCACAGATGACAGAAAATATTTTTTATGAATTAAATCCACACATTAAAATGATGATAAAAGCAAAGAAAACTTACGGGTATATGTTAACTCTTGGTAAATTGGTTGAATAGAAAAAACTTCAAAGAGATAAGATGGAAGTAACGAACAGATTATTGTAATTCTGCACCTACGATTGATTAAATTGTAAATGAAATCATTTGTACTATTAAGCATCATAAATGTTAAAGAGAATGTGGTTTTAATTGCATTAATTCTGAATCCATGATATTCACGTGGCCTATTTGTATGCACACCTGACTATTTACATTACAGTTTTTTCTGTAAATATTTATTTATTGACACACGATTTTTAAACATGAATATTCGTAAACTTCGCTGTGTTACATCTGAAAACTGCTCGGAGAAGATCACGTTTTAATGAATTTTATTCTACTTTTAGTTGAAAAGTTGTGTTAACATACATTCTACTTGGAAGAGGGAAATGAGGGTCCCTCTTTTAATAATAAATAATTGATTTTACATTTTATGAACTCAAATCTTTCAGTTGTTCATCTCTATAATTATTTCATTATTCCATTTTTCTTCTTGTCTACGTCTTGTACCACCTTGATCAAAAAGTTCCACCGTGTGGCGCTCTCATTGTTCCGATTTGAGTTCTGTTTTTTTTTGTTGAGTTGGTACATCTGTTGTTGATATTGCCTCTAAATCTTAGCTTCATGGCTTGACATTTGCAAAAGATCCGTAGCCAAGAGTACATCTATCTCTGTGTGTGTTGGTGATTTTTTACAATTTTAGAACTGAATTTAAATTTGCAACAACGAACTTGTATTAAATTTTGCGTAAAAAAACGGATTTAACGTTGCGCGAATGTTGGGAATGTTGGAAAAGTGTTTCGGCAACGATTCTCGAAAGAAAACGGTCGTTTACCAGTGGCATGAGCGATTCAAAAGTGGTCGTGAGTCAATCGAAGATGATGAACGCAGAGGCAGACCATCGACATCGAAAACCGACGAAAACATTGATGAAGTAAAAGAAAAGTTGGTCAATAATCGCAAATTAACCATCAGAAAGATAGCGGACGACTTGGACATTGCCTATGGATCCATCCAAGACATTTTGGTTAAGGATTTGGGTTTCCGTCGTGTAGCAGCAAAGTTGGTGCCAAAAGACCTCAATTTCGTGCAAAAAAAGAGACCGTGTTGACGTCGCAAAAGAGATGATTTGCCAGGCTGAATCCGATCCCACATTCATCAAAAGGATCCTTACTGGAGACGAGACGTGGGTTTATGAGTACGACACACAATCCAGCGTCAGGCAAGTGAATGGCGTTCACCATTTGAGACAAGACCAAAAAAACCACGTCGGTTTCAGTAAAAAAAGAAGGCAATGCTCACGGTTTTCATGGATTACAACGGTGTAGTGCATCATGAATTTTTGCCAGAAGGCCAGACAGTAAACAAAGAGTATTATTCGACGTTTGCGTGAAGAGTATTATGAGACGTTTGCGTGAAGCAATTCGCCGAAAGAGACCAGAATTGTGGGCAGAAAACACATGGATTTTGCACCATGATAACGCACCGTCACACAGTGCCAACATTATTCGTAATTTTTTGACGAAAAATGCAACAAATACCATCCAACAGCCACCGAATTCACCTGATTTGGCTCCCTGTGATTTCTTCGCAGGATTTTGTGTATTTCCAGCACACTAAGGTGCTGAACAGAAGCATAGGGTGCCAGTAAGCACTATACATTCTTTTCTACTAAGGAATAGTGAAAAATCACTGACTTGTTAGAGAGATCGAAAAGCATTTGTTTTGTCTGCATACTCGTACATCCTGGAGAACCATGTCATCTGCAATTAAACTCACACCAGGATTAACTGTCACTTGAAATCCTAACTAAAGATGCAGTTTCTACCGATTTTTTATAATATAACATAGTATATTGCTATCAGCATATATGTATGTACATCCGTTCGGACGACAGACTTGACGTTGTGGTTTTTCATAAGGACATCAGCACCTCCTCGTAGATTGATTTGAGTAACAGCCGTGAAGACTCGAAAGTATTGTCTTCTTTTCAGATTCGCGTCGAAATTACAAAATCATCAAAATTAGTGTGTGCAGATTGTTTTCGATCGTTTTTAGTTTGGCTTAGAAGGTGCATGGTCTTGCATAAGTCCATTGATCGCTTCAACAGCTGTTATCCTCTGCAATCCTCTTTGCCATTATATATGAATTAGTAAACTGCGAATCTCGGCGATTTTGCCATATACCCGCAATCCGAGCATACAAAAGCTTATACTATCTCTCCTTATTTAATCGTTTTGTTTGTTTATGACTTGCTTATCGTGAACAAATTGTCGTTGGAGAAGAAGATGTTTGGAAATGCGCCAATTATGACAAAGCGCTTTTTCTAAACGTTGCTTCTTCTGCTTATCGTCGAAATCGTATAATTTTTGTAATGACCAGAATCCTATTTTCCGTGTTCCTCGAATACTCCGGTCCGATACATGCAGCTGCTTTGCTATCTTTTATGCTATTGTTATTCTCTGCCGCGGATTCCGTTCAATTACCTTTTTAGAGTTGTGTTTCGAGATTTTTTTCGATCACCACACAAAAGTTTTGCGAAAATGGTGGTATCGATGGATACGTATTGAATTGTAATTTCTTTTTTTTTTATGAAAATGAGAGACGATTATTTATAGTTCATTTTGGTCCAATAATTTTTGCCATCTTTCTGGCAGATTCCATGCTCATAAAACTTTTGTTAATTGCAGGCAAAAAACTAATCCAGACGATTTTTGATCTACTCATTTGAAATAAAGATTTTACCGTCTAAATTATTTTGAAGTGATCGGAACAAATAATAATCAGAAGGTGCCACATCTTGAAAATATGGTAGGTGTGGAGGTAGATCCCAAATACGGTTTAACCGTCTTAAATACAATGTTTATTAAACATCAACGACATCTTATCACTTATAGCAGCGGAGGCCACGAAACGCAAATAGATTATCACCTCTGCAAAATGTCGATGAGAAACCGTGTTGTGGACTGTAAAGTAATACTTGGAGAATCGCTAGGAAGCCAACACCGTCTGCTTATTACAGAATTTTTCACAGCGGAATCACCGAAAACACGGGCATCGATTGGAAAGCCAAAAATCCGGTGGTATAATCTATCGAAAGAACGAAGCGCAAGATTTATCGCACTGGCTAAAGAAGTACTTCAAAATATAAATGGTATAGCAGACTCACATAGCCCGCAAGAAATGTGGAATAGCATGCACGAGGAATGCATAACACTCGCAAAGTCCCATCTGGGGACTAAATCGAAATACCATCACGTCGGCAAAGAAACATGGTGGTGGAATGACGAAACCAAACGAGCTGTGGCCGACAAGAAGAATGCATATCATGCGTTGACAAAATGCGATCGGCGCGACGATATCGAAAAAGCTCCACTGGCTCTTGAATACGAGCGTCTTAAAAAGATCGCAAAGAAAGTCCTGGCTCGAACTCGAGCGGCAGTAGCGGAAAACCTGTACCAGGAGTTGGAACAAATATCCTCACGATCGGCAGATAGAAGACAAGCTATACAAGAAGTTCAAGAAGTTCAATCGTCATACAATACTAAAGTGCCAAATATTTTTAAGCTCGCTGCACAGAGGCGAAAAAATTCAATGGAAATAACCTCGCCGAAATACATCAAAAACGCAGACGGTCGCATATTAACAAATGAAAAGGAAATTTGTGACCGGTGGTTTGAATACTGCAAGGATTTGCTTAACAAACAGTTTCCACGTGATATCGTGCCGACAGCTGGTCTATTCGAGGATGAAGTTTCAGACTTTCAATCGAAGAAATAAGTATAGCAATTGGAAAAATGAAGCGGGGGAAGGCGGCGGGACTAGACAGCACTCCATCAGAGTTTTGGTCGAAGATGGAGGGAATCGGCACCGAATGGCTATCGAAACTTTTAAAAAAAATCAAAATGTGGGCAACCTATGCCGAATCAATGGAGAAGTAGCTTCTTGGGTCCATTATACAAAGGAAAAGGCAACACTCGAGAATGCAACAACTACCGTTCAATCAAGCTTATGTCACACACAATGAAAATCGTCGAAAGAGTCTTAAACGAACGTCTTCGGCAAATAATAAAGCTCGATAATAGCCAGTGTGGATTTGTTGAAGGAAGATCGACGGTGGACGCTATCCAAAGCCTACGAATAATAATGGAAAAGCATCGCGATTCGTCTAAGGATTTACACATGGTATTTATCGACCTCGAGAAAGCATTCGATCGAGTGCCTAGGGATCTCATATGGGCCGCGCTGAGGTCTCAAAACGTACCGGAAACGTATGTTAGAATAATACAAGACATGTACGGAAACGTGAAAACTGCGCTTAAAAGCTCTGCTGGACTATCGAGAGAATTTCCAGTTAATGTCGGAGTGCATCAAGGAAGTGTACTTAGCCCTTTCCTATTTAACGTAGTATTCGACTATCTTTTAAAAGACTACATGCGCGATGCAAATGTAACGTCAATTCTCTTCACTGACGACCCAGTTATACTTAGCGATAATGTCGAAGATTTGCAAAACGCCTTAGATCATGGAAAAACGCGCTGGAGAGAAACAGGTATAAAATAAATCGTTCAAAGACGGAGCATTTGACGTGCCTATTTGCGCATCCGTTGCGACCTGTTCCGGATATAATGTTAGACGGAATAGTTCTTCCGAAAACCACTATCTTAAAGTACTTAGGATCAATCGTTAGCATGGAAGCGAAATGCGACCGAAAATTTTCAATTAAATTAAAGGGGAAACTCTACACCACGGTTGTTAGACCAGCTCTTATATACGGTTCACAGTGCTGGATAATGTACGAAGCGTTTAAAAAAAAAATGACGGCAGCGGAAATGAAAATGTTAAGGATGTCTAGTGGAGTCACTAAACGCGATTGCATTAGATCTACGAGTATAAGAGGAAGTCTACATATAAGGAATTCGGTAACCAAACAGCTTGAGGCGAATAGAATAAGCTGATATTGCCACGTTCAAAGAAGATCTGCAGAAAATCCGGTTGAAAAGGCACTATCCACTACGGTCACTCCAATTGTAAGAAAACGAGGATTTCTCAGATGGCAAATGCGCAACAACGCCTGGGGCTAACCACTGAAGCGATCCAGGACCGAGCATTATGTAGACGCGTTCTGCGGTCTGCGACATTAGCCAACCCCATAAGTTGAGCAGCAGCGATGTAGTAAAAATGGGAAACTCGTTACGCATAAGTTCGTATAACGAGGAAAGGGTTAATAAAATGATAAGAAGAAGAAGAAGAAGAAGAAGAAGTGGAGGTAGATCCCATCCAAGCTGTTAATAATACACCTTTTCTATTGATAAATTCTGGATTATTCAATTTGTTCAGGTGATGCTAGTATAATTCAGAATTGATCGTTGTATTGTCCGGAAGAAGCTAAAAAGAAAGATTCCTTTGATGAATATCGGCTTTCAAAGCGCTTTGAGCCAGTTCATCATTTTTACTTCATGATCTCTTGCGTTTAGCATTGTTGTAGATAACCCATTTCTCGTCTCCAGTGATGAAGCGCTTCAAAAATGGATCATTTTCTTGTTGTTTGAGAAGCAAATCACAGCCATCAATATGACGGCATAAACTTCTTTACATAAGAACATGAGGAAACTATACGTCGAGCCTTGCCTTTATCGTGTCTTCATCAGCTTCAACTGTCCTTTCAGGACCTAGTGCATCTTTAACATCAAAGTTGCCGTATCGAAATTTTGAAAACTTTTTTTGGCACTGCCCTTCTATCAACACATCTTCAACTTACGCATTGGATAATTTTGTTCGTGCTTGAACTGCATTTTTATCTTTTTGGTACTAATAAAGTCCGGATCTTTCCCCTTGCTTTCAAATGTATAGAGAAGGCTTCTCGTGTCACATTAAATTGATCTGCGTGTTGTGGTTGCATTTGAGCGTCGTCCTCATCCAACAATGCTCCTAATCCGCTGTCTTCAAATTTTTCCGGTGGTCTTTCACTTTCTTCATTTCTTACGTCAAAATAGACACATTTGAATTGTTAAACCACTTAAAGCAATGTGATTTACTAATAGCTCTCCGTAAGCTTCGAGGTATGGTAACAGAAAATCAATGTTGCCCGGAAACAGTATCATAGTTTGCAGGCACAAAAATCAACATATTCAAAGCTATTACAAATTACGCTCTTGTATGAAACCTGTATTGTTATGAGTTGAAAGTCTTTGTCAGATGTCAACAAGGACATGGCACCAATGACACAGTTTCATGTCACCTACATTGACAGCTAGGGCCATCTATGGGTAAATTTCGGTTTCATACATTTGTCTATAAAATCAAGTCCCATCCGCCAGCATACAAACACTACTTCTGGTCAAAGTTACAATACTATTTGAAAAAAATGTCAGACAGGGAAATGTTATTTGTTATTATTTTTGTTCAATAACAAAACCACAACTCTGTTAACCAAACGAGAAGAATTACTTTTGTTGGTTTTGCGGCAAGGTGTGGTACTCGTGCATGCATCGGTGTGGTGAAATTAATAAAAAAAAAAACAAATTCTTCAAAGTGACACTCACAATTTTTTCTTGAATTTAAATTGACTTTTATTTGTCCGTTCACATCGTGCGGGCAATGTTAAAAGTCTTGCTCTCACTTGTTGCTTTTTTTTTTGTTTATTTTTACCAATTATTGTGTTTTTTCATGGTTGAAAAGACATTGTTGATAGTTTAATCGTTTAGAAATCGTAACAATTTGTAATATGCGGTGTTATGAGGTGTTCCACTAGAAAATGCTGCATTAACAGACTTCACCACACATGCAGATTGAGCATTGGCGTGGGCACCAAACTAATCGAGTGTAAAGAGAATTTGGAAACCAATATTTGCAATGTATACTTGATGAAGAGCAAATAATTTTGTTTTGAAGATATTTAAACTTCCTTTTTGTCTATTATCTGTGCAAATTTTGGTATCGATAATTATTCATTCAGTGGTAGACGTATTAAATTTGCATCAATAGGCAAACGAACTGGCTCAACTCTATTTAGATCACGATTCTAAACTGACACGGACCTGCGAGTATTTACTTGGATTGTAGGCACGTATTTTATTTTTACGTATTTTTTTGTTGTTCGAGAGATGGCGTTGCTAGTCAATTGCCAAGAGTTTTTCTTCGTTTGATCTCAGCGCTGTCGTTGACTGAATTGATAGCAGAGCCTAGGTAGATAGAGTCCCTAACTACGTCCAAGTTATATCTGTTGTGGATGACGTTTTGGGTGTCCATTCTGGTTGAGAGCATATACTTAGATCTGTCTTACTCCCGAAAGCGCCACTGACAGTACACTCCTTTCTTCATTTTCACTATATTACAATAATATTGCCGATACATGATAGCAATTTGATAGATTTTTGAAAGATTGTACCTGTTGTGTTGGTGCCTGAGTTTTGCACCATTCTTCCAAAAACTCGCCCTACCTTGAGGGGTCAGCATGCGTTCTCTATCGTCTGCCTGCTGTCTTAGGAAGCTTTTGAATAGATGAACAGATAGTGTGTGTCGATTTGAAGCTTATAGGTTTTCTCCAAGATCTGACATGGTGTGAATATTTGGTCGATGGTGGACTTTTCTTATCTTAAGCCATACTAATGTGGATGTATATGTGGCAAATAAGATCGGTGATGTTAAGAAGATTGATGCTTTTGTAGTTTACGCAGTTCAGACATTCTTCTTTCTTGAGAATTATATAGGTCCTTGCTTGCTTATATTCTATGTCCTCTTATGGGTCTAAGGCCATCAGTCACGTTCTATTGTTTTTGTTCTGGTGATGCGTGTTCGTATTTTGAATTATATACCGAATGTAGTCTTAGCTTTATATATGCGGCTGCAGTCGCAGAAGCACGTCCAAGTTCTGTTCTAGGTGTTGTTCTAAGCAATGGTCTCTCTTGATCTCCTTTGTGATTCCCTATTTCTCTTCACTGTTCTATCATCGCATCTTCTTCCATCTTCTTTGGCTTTTTCAGGGAAGGCTCGCATGGCTGTCTTTGCAAGCATAGATGCCATGATTTTTGATAATATGTCGGAGGTTAGTTTTATTTTTGCCTAGCTCCCATCAAAATGTATATCTACATTATGTATTTTGCCAGTTTGAACTTGTCTCTAAAAGTACTTTTCAGGTAAGCAGGATATTTCGAATACGCGCTATATTTTACACTTTTTCTGAATCTTACCGTAAATATTGTACAAGGTGGCGTAAAATTAATCAACGAATTTTGTTTTTGAATTGCTTTTTTACTAAATAAAAAAAGAATGATTTTGAGTGATGATTTTGAAATCTTTATTTGGACCTTTACAGTTTTTTTCTGTTAAGTAGAAAAGATGATATCCCTCAAGTGGCTGCCGCCAGTGTTGATACACGTTTGTGCCGGTTTTATCGCTTTTTCCATGACTTTCCGCAAGATTTCCGGTGATAACTGTTCGCATTCCTGTCGAACATTTTCCTGGGCTGCGATTGTCTGAGGCTTGTTGGCATTAATTCGCGACTTCAAGTAGCGCCAAAGGAAGAAGTCTGGGGTAGTTAAATTGAGCGATCTTGCTGGCCATGCCAAATCACCAAAACGGAAGATTTCGCACAACATCCATTGTGGCTCATGCTGTGTGTGCGGTTGCACCGTCTTGTTGAAACCACATATTCACCAAGCCCCGCTCATCCAATTCTGACAGTAAGAAGTCGTTTATCATAGCCCTGTAGTGGTCGCCAGTAACAGTGACCGTATTGCCAATGGCATCCTCAAAAAAATACGGCGCAATCACTCCTCCAGCGTGAACGCTGCACCACACAGTGGCTTTGAGTGGATGTCATTACATCTCTTTCGTGCATCACACGTGAATTTTCAGTGCCCCAGAAACGAAGATTTCGCTTATTGACGTAGCCGCTAAAGTGGAAATGCACCTCGTCGCTCGTGATGATTTTCGACACAAAATCGTGCTCTTCGTTGTTGGGATTGAGGATGGCTTCACAGTAATTCACAAGCGCTCCATTGCTTGTCTATTCGTATACTACAGCTGTCTAGTTCAAAAATGTAAAATATGATTGACGTACGACACTATTTGCAAAAATTATAACGTCTTTCAATAGGATGATTAATTTTGCGCCACCTTCTATTACCATTGCAAAAAGAAGTAATCTAACTCCAAATATCGGGTTTTCCAATTGGGACTTGACAACTGTGAATTTAATTTGTGAACGCACTCTTTCACTAATCATCAAACTGTCACTGTCAATTTATTCAGTAAACTCAACATTTTCATCATGTACACGAATGAGCAACGTCTGCAAATTATAAAAATTTTCTACCGAAGTTCGGAGTCGGAGACTGCAACTTTAAGAGCGTTAATTCCAATTTTCGGTCGTAATTCATAATAACAAGTTAAGTGCAAAAATTTGAGTTTACATATTCGTTGTGTGATGTTGCAGTGTCAGTGAGACAACGGGTTGATCGAAGTGTCGAAAATATCGCTGCCGTTAAGGCATCCGTAGTAAACGATTCAAATCAGTCAATTCCACGGCGTTCTGTGAATGGTCAGCGTTATCGCGCCATGATCACCGATTATTTTTGGCCCGAATCGGAAGATATGGACTGGGACGACATGTGGTCTCAACAGGACGGTGCCACAAGCCACACAGCACACGTTACAATCGATTTATTGAAGAGTAAGTATGGTGAGCGTGTTTTCTAAAGAAATGGGCCAGTCGATTGGCCGCCTCGTTCGTGCGATTTAACGCCGCTTGACTGTTTAAGTCATTGGTTCATGCCAACAAGCCGACGACGTTGGAAGAGCTCAAAGCCAACATTGAACGCGAAATAGCGGCCGTTTCGGCCGAAATGTGTGGCTGAGTCGTTGAAAATTGGGTCCAACGAATCGACCGCTGCAAACGTGCCCGCGGTGGCCATATAAACGAAGTCGAGTTCCATTCAGAAATGTTTTGATTGTACTTCAAGCCGATAATAAAGTTTTTGAAATATCTTAAATGGTTTGCGTTTTATTCAAAAAAAAAAGTTGTCAAGTCCTTATTGGAAGACATTGGTTTGTCCGAGTAAAGAAGTACCTTATTTCGCTTAGTTTTGGAGGATTTGTAGAAATAATTCATTGCTAGGACCTTTTTAGGTCTTATGTCAATCACTAAACTTTGCACAGTTTGAAAGGGGGTCAACGGTTGATCGTTTCTCATTCGAGGCATGGTATCGTGCTTGGAAGCACTATAGTTACTGTAATGTAGAATGCTGCCTAGTTTTTGCTTTGTTTCCATAAATCATAAACATGCCGTTAAAAAGAGAGTCTACAGGTTTTAAACGCACGAGTGGGGCGGCCATTTCACAGGGCCTGGCGATAAGACTATCACTGAACTTCGTATTAAGAAAGTCGGCTTTAACATCGCTGTACGGCATAATGACACCTCTGGGATAAAACTACACCAAACAATAACTTTTTGTGTGCACATTATCTACTGTTGGAATACCTTCACTTATTTGGTTTACCAGATGTGGCGATTTTGATGGTTCACAACGCTATTTAACCACAAAATGTACTTCATTAATGAGTATGATTGTTGTTGGTTGTTAGGCAATATAGAGCACAAATATGACATATGTGAAAAGAGGAATGCGTGAGTTCAGAGGCATTGGAAAATTGGGGCGCATCCAATGAAAAACCCTTTACGTATAGTTATAGGACCACTACTTATGTGTCAAACACGACGCGGCATATGAATTTAAGCACAATCAATAGAAACATGTTCATAAAACCGATATGTGGGTAGCATTTTATCCGTGAAGACATCAGAAATACCACACACTCGTCTGACTAAAAGCATCAACATTTAACTAAGCAGGTTTTGCATAGAGTGTCATTAGTTATTAAACAACCAGTTTCAGGGTGTTGGGGGACTTTTAATTTAACGAACTTATGCGGTTTCAACCGATATCGAAGAAGTAATTAAACGTAAACCGGAACCCATCAATTAACTCCCATGAAACTTTCTTCTTCCTTAAAAAAAGGCCTGACTCTCAACTGACAGCTTACTCACGTGCAAATTAGATTCATTACCATCAAACTAACGATTAATGGCAAAATTTTCACCTCAATGACCTCCATTTTTTATTAACCTCATCTGGTTACCTCTTCACGCAGTCACCAATCGTATAAAAAGTCCACATCTCTTACCACCAATTACAGTGAAAGAAACAAAAAGAAGACAAATCACATCATGCTGAACACTTTCATTTTCATTCGTCTGTTCGTTCGTAGTCATGTTTCCTTTCTATGAAATAACATAGCATGCATAACGTAGCAAGAGCACGCAAAAATCCCAAAAAACTGTCAAAAAAAAGTGAAAAAAATGGCGGAGAAACAAGTTTCAATGTAGCGTGTTGCACATCTTTAATTTTACATCGAACTGCTGATAAATTTTTCATTACAGACAAACCGACAAATAAAAGGACATAAAACGTACGTGCGACTAAATTATGCAAATTGTTGGAGTACACAACTACAATCCAAAACCTCTAAATGGCGCCAAATAAAGTCATTACGTAAACTATTTACTCTTTTCCTCTCTTCTGAACATTGTCTGATTGTTTTTTGCAAACAAAAAAATTCAAAAAAGATAGCGAATTTTTGATGTTTGAATTAAAAAAAAAAAAAACTACTTTTCCTATACAACTTTTTGAAAGATCATATGCATAACTTAAAATCCACAAACGACTTTATACATAGTTAATCACAATTTGACAGTTCTAGTCGTCTACTTGTTTTAAAACAAAAGACATCCGAGATTATGATATTTTGTTTATGAATATCTTTTAATGACGAGGTTGTGAAAAATCGCAAAAGAATGAAGAAAATAAAAAAAATATATGGTATTTGCTGATCGAAATTCGGAATGTACGAGTATTTGACACTTTCGAAATCGAATTGGTTCCGATGCGACTAATTTGACATAAATGAGGTATGTGGAACTCGTATAACAGTTCAAACGTGTTCCGATTCACCTTTAATGGCATGACATTATCAAATTAAAACAATTGTCTTATTTTTCCTTTTTTTTTTTCCAAAATTTAAATATTTGGCGATTGAAAGTTTCTAAAAATAGATATAATTTTGCCTTGTCTCCGATTGCACATACGACAAGACAGAACTGACCGGTTTTTGTAGAAGTTTAAAGTTTGTTTGTGAACTGTAAATACTATAAGTAGCAGGTTGTAGGTGCAAGTTATTGTATTTCATTCGAACCCGGTCTAGTTTCGGTAGAAGTAGATAGTAGAAATCAAAATCTAAAACACGTTTGGTGGATAAAATGCGGCGCGTGCTTCTGAATGGAGAATCGATTGCAGAAACAAAAATGTCGACTACATACTACAGAGCAGAGAATGCCAAACGTAAAAGTATGTCTGTTTGTTGGCTAATTGTGTTTTAATTAACGGTTTAGAGGATATCTATGTACCTATGCTTGAACATGATGTCTGCTAAATTGAATTGTCAGCATCTAATCGGTGCGTAATTGCTGCGGGACGAAGTAGGTATGGTTCGGAAACCTTATCGGATTATAGGGTGAATTTATTTCGATTTGAAATAAATGACCTTAATTTTTTAATGACATGCTCTGCAATTGTTAAGGTATTTCTTATTTAATTAGGGGAAAGACAGACGACTGGTGCTTGGTTGTTTTGAAATTGAAATGTGCAGTGTTTTTCAATGTCGATAACTGCAGCTTTTATTTCGTTAAATAAATGCGAATGGGATCATTATTTTGAGTCTTAGTCTAGATTTCCGGGTTTGATAAGCATGTATTAATGGCGGGTAAATCCATTAAATACAATTTAAAAATGTTCGAATTTCTATACCAGATTGACAGGTTTTTTTTATTGCATGCAAAAAATGCGAAAACGGTAGCGAAGGTGTAGAGCAAAGGTGCACAAATTTGACTTTTAATTTCGTTCAGTAGCGAAGAAAAGCAGACTCAAAGGTAAAACAGAAAGAGGATTAAGATATGAAGCGGAACCGGTCTTCAAAACCAAAAAAATCGTTAATAAGTTAATCTCCATTATTCTTTATATTTTCGAATCATAGTTTGGAAAATACCGTCTTCACTTTTACACGAGAGACAGCTATAAAGCAGATATTACCGCCGTTCAAGAGATGGGATAAGATGGGTCGGACAAAAAGACTATATTTTCTACTACGATTATAATTGACGGCAAAAGCAGCGATTGTTTGTATGCAGACTTAGGCAAGGAGTCTTGAAGAGTGTTCCGGCATGTGAACGAGCACCTCGTAGCAATCTGTATCAAGACTTAATTTACCGACACAAGCTTTATATGCGCACAAGCCCCACAGAAAAGAAAGATGATGACACCAAACATAGCTTCTGAACACGAATTTCGAATTTCAATTTCGACAATTTCGACGTCAAGCAGGTCCACTCCGCCAGCATCAAATATCGAAGACCAGGCAACACTGGCAAAAACCAGCAGAGATGCCGCACTTGATGTGCTAGGTTTCACTCGACCTCCGCAACGAGACCCCTAATTTGATCACAAGCTCTAGATCTTGGAGAAAAACCATGAGCTTCAGATCGATACGCACCTCTTGTTCATCGGCCACGTATGACAGCATATGAAGAGGCAAGCTTTGCAGAGCAATGTTTAGTGTCGTCCGTCTATGCGATATGACGATGGAGAATGAACGCTGGTCCATCAATGTAGGTTAAGATTTCACCGAAACTTTTGATGTTAAAAAAGGATTTAGACAAGGCGATGATCTATCATTCATAAAAGAATATTGCAAAACTCTGACATCAACACAAAAGGCACAATCTTTCAAAAGTCCGTTCAATTTCCCGCATACGCCGATGAAGAAAGTCGAAAGATAGGAAAAGTCTTCGAATCTATCCTCGATTGACAGCGTCGTAGAGAAAGACCGGAGAGTGCGGTAGCGTTTTTGATCAAAAATTCGTACAAAAAGATATATTTGTAAGATGATGCTTTATCGCGGTGAACGCTCTTGTTGTCAATATACAGGGGTTTTCTTCAACATTTAAATTCGTCCGAAAAAAATTTCAAAGAAACTTGTTTGGCCGATAAGACTAGAGGTTAACAAATGTCTTGCCATTGACAAGAATCTTGTTACCAGAACGGTGCCATATCTCCGCGTCAAAATAAGTGACAGTTGTACCATTAACTGGGGTCGTTTAAGTGACTAAATTCCGGTTATATTTTGACAGAATGTACTCGTATGTTCGCATACCCTTGGAGAGAAATTGTGGGCAGTGCTCGCAGATGTAAGAATCGTACTTGGTTACTTTAGATTATCGAACTATGGGCTGTGCCATGGGCATGAGAACTCTGAATAACATTACATCTAATGCGCCACGGATGTGAAATCGAGTGAACAGAACATCACAGTAGAGTTGGCCACATGTAAAGATCTACAAAGTCACGTGGCGGTATTTAGATTAAAACACAAAAAATAAGAGATTTTTGACGCTCAAATTGCATAAAATCAGCTGTTCTCAGAGAACACAACTTTAACAGAGGAGGAGTGCACTGCTCATGTGCCTTCTTGTGGTGCAAGTGATCTTCTCTCGAAGGGCTAAGCTGAAGGTGTAGCAGTCCTTACTTCTATGCGATAGGGTCAACTATGCTCTATTTCTGCTGCGAACTTGAGCTTGGTACAGAGGACCAAGTCGCTGCACTTCAAAGAGAGAAATTGTTCCCTTTTCTAACAATCCTCATATTAAAGTACCGCACCAAAAAAAGAGTGGTTGTGATGATATCTGATATATAGTTCGCTGCTGTAGAGAAGCACATCTAGCTCTCAAAACTCACCAAAGAACAGAGGACAGCCTGCATCGGAGTTCTGTGGTAAATCGAGATAACACTCACAGCGCTAATGAAGACCATGGCTAGCTTAATCCACTTGACCTACATATAATGCGCTGTTTCTGCGCGGAAATAGCTTAAAGGTTGGATAGGTTAGCATCTAGTCATAAAACTTGCGACATTCATACCTCAATACTCCGGGATAAGGAGGAAGGAAGGAACAGGCTTATTAAAATATTGTTATCATTCTAAGGCTTCTCCCTGACAGAATATTTCGAATCACAATCTCTGATAGAAACGAGTGGAGGATAACTAAATCGCCAAAATAGAAGAACTTACTTTTTACACACACCGATGATTGAGAAATAGACATCGGTACAGAGCTGGGATTAACTGCGAAACCCTAGGAGTTAACTGCTTCTTCAGAATTTTGAATGGACGCAGTGTCCTTCAAGCAGAAGTAACTGCTATTAATCTCTTGCAAAATTATTTTTTTTTGAAAATTATGTCGCCCGGTGATCAGTTGCTGCCAGTGACAATCAGATTAATACTTAAAGGAACCTGCAACCTAAGCTTCGGAACCTTCTTAAGTTCATATCATTATTTGAGTGTTTCTATCTTACGGTTTTTATTTTCAGGTAAGATTAAGAGTAGTCCTACTGTCGTTTAAGTTCAATGGACCATCTGATGGTCTTACTATGATACATGGCTCATGATTCATGATTTGATCAGTCGATCTTCTACCTCCCTACTAATTCTGTTTCAGCGATGACATTGCAGGCTTAAAATAAATCGGTAGTAAGAACTCTTCTCCTAATCCAGGTTTTTAGTAGCCTTACCAGTGAACCTATTCCGTCTGAGAAGACTATTTTACCGAGTTTTACTCGTATAAATTTTTTAATTACAATTACACTACCACTCAATGCAGACATATTTCCCTGTTCAAATTTAGACATGACCACAAATCGTTTAATACCCGCATTCAGACTGAATACGAAAAAGATTGAACTCATAAAACTTTCGCAAATGTCCTTCAGAACGAAACTGAAACACTGACAAATGCTTAGGAAAACAAAATCCAAGAACACAACAAAGAATAACTATAAAGTTTGGACGTACTCAAAATTCTTACCACGAAATCAGCCAAACCTCAACCGCCACCATCTTCCAGAATAATCACGATTATTATCTTCATAACCACGCCACCATCATTACCAACCCTCCCCCAGCTGATCATCTACAAGACAGCATACAATACATTTAATTTCGTACGTACGACTGTAATCGCAGTAAATAATCTCAGTGGCAATTGCCACAAAAGTTTCACCTTAGCGCTACAAAGAGCATGCCAGACCAAGTCAGGCCAATCCCATTCCGGCCACGTTGAGTCCATCCAATTATGCAAGATTCTTATCCAGATCGCATTAAGATTTTTCACGAGGTTAAATGTTAAATGAGTGTGTCGTCTTTGCCATTTCGCCAGAGGTACATTACTCGAAGAGCGATAGCGACAACATCAGCACTGAACCGGCACACTAAATGCAACTGATACTTTAAATGTCTGTGCTAACCTTAGTTCAAGCCACCACCTGGTTATGGGAATGCATGTAAGCAAATTGTCAAAGGTAAACTTCTAATATAATGAACACCAAACTACGAGTACCAGCTACGTCTCTATGGGCTGACTGATATTGTTAACTCTGAACAAAGAATTGATTGCTATTTGCACGAGTGATTTAATTAGACACTACCTCGCGTCGTATTGACCAACTAGAACTTAATTCACAGATAATATTGCCTTAGCCAGGTTGGAGTGGTACTGGGAGGTACACGAACTAAGCTGTACAATGTAACCTTTCTTAGTGTGACGCGACTACAAGACTTCCAAATGACGTGATGCAGGAAGTCAAAACACTATTAAATACCAAACCTTCCTGCTGTGCGGGTTCTTTGTTGTTAGAGCATGAACATGAAAAATGACCAAAATAGCGATTAGCGTCAGGAATGGAGTACTCGTTCATCTCACCTACGGCATTAACGGCTATGTACGAGCAAATCTCGAAGAATAATTACATTCTGCAGTCTCTCAAGTTTCCAGACTTTTGTTGTTTCATTTTGTGGGCACCATTCGGAATGTCTTTGATTGGAGTTGTTGTTTCATTTGATTCTAACGAGCAATAGGAGTGTGAAGGTTAGGGTGAAGAGTCAAGTGATCTATCAAAACAACTGAGTATAGAGTTGAAGATCTATTGCGTTGGCATTTATAGATGGGATTGAGGTTTCTATGTCATAAAAACAAACAATTGGATTGGAATGTGCTTGGTTAAGTGTTATGTAAGCGATTTACTGGTATTTGTTGATCGGCAATAAAAGTCCTCTGGAGTTATAGATGGCTTGTAGGTGGCTGAAGAAGCAAATTGTATGAAAATAGAGTTATCGTATAAGGGGATTAAAATTAAAAAAAGTAACTATAAAGTAGAAAGATACGATTGTATATACATAAAGCACGTACATATACGAGTTCGTGCATATTAGTCTGCTACAGTACTGATCAACAATTACCAGGGATTGGTGCGACAATCCGAAATCGGAATTTCATGTTATCAGTAATGGCTTCGGCAAGTCTTTCCTGGTGTTTTTCTGGAGAAGATCTCACTCCTCGTTAGGAAAAATTGCGTATGTCTTCTAAACGAATATATTTATAATTTGTGATTTATGAAATATTGACGGCAGTGACATAAATTGGCCCTGAACATTTTAACGACTTCCAAGCAAGTTCAAAGATACATTGTTTTTTTTTAATCTGAAATTACTGAGTCATGTCAGCTCATAATGGGACCACGGGGAATGAAATCGCTAATGAACCCGCTAGGTAAAGTTAAATAGCTTATTTCTCAGGACGTCAACCTTCGTTCAGGTTAGGGCTTCTATTTATAGTTGAGTTTTATATAAGCTTATCTGCTGGTGGCATGACTCTCCAAGATCCTGGCAGACAAATTGAATGCATCCCGACGTCTCCTAGAAATATCCTAGTCTGCTTACAGTCATCGTGATGCGGAAATACGATTTTGCTAATCTTCTTAATGTGCTCGGAACAAAAAAGGAAAAGATCTTTTTACCAGTTTCTCAGCACAGTTCTTCAAAACAGCTATTTTTTTTCTACCTTCCAAATGAAGTTAGTAACTCGACTAGCAGGGGAATCCCTTTCTTCAGTGATGTCGAATTGTTTTTTGGAAAAGGTATTCCGTCTGATTCCATTAGGGGTGAACAGTAACATTTTATGTGTTCAGCCGTTTCATCTTCTTCAACCCATGTCAGCACTCCGGAAAGCTGACTAGTCTTGTTTTGTTGAGCTGCTATCCTAAACCGTGATATCCTGTAAGGCACCCTACTAGATTTTTGATACCGTGCCGACAAGTTCTGGTATTTCAGACAGCAAGATCGCAAAGATCT
Organism: Volucella inflata; assembly: GCA_928272305.1. Taxonomy (NCBI): domain Eukaryota; kingdom Metazoa; phylum Arthropoda; class Insecta; order Diptera; family Syrphidae; genus Volucella; species Volucella inflata. The sequence goes on along the minus strand of OV743718.1, from coordinate 24,208,717 downwards.
AGCTCTTTGTTTCGTACCATACTTGCTGAGCCTCGCAAAGCCACTCTGTTGATAAATAAGTGTAGGGCATTAGTCCTATTAATGCTTTTATAGCAGTTGTAGGGTGGGTCCGGAAATACCCAGACATGCTTAACGCTGCACTCTTTTGAGCTTTGAAATGGCGGTCTTCTGCATTGTAATCGTCCACCATACCAGGACTATCTAAAGGGAATTAAGCATACGTTCAGTGACTTCATTTTCTTTTCTGTCCCTAACGATAATGACTGGGCCATCGGCAAAACCAACTATATTGTAGCCACGGTTGCTTTATTTATTGAGCAGGTCGTCTATGACTAGACACCACAGGAGGGGCGAGAGTACACCTATTTGTGGACAGCCCTTTACGGCCGATACTTATGTCAAAATCGGTCCTAAAGAAGTGGTGATTTCCCGACTTTCTGGCATCGCTTTGATCCAGTTTATGATCGGTTGATCGATCTTTCTTCGGAGTAAAGCTTTTGATATGGAGTCATATCCAGTATTATCGAAAGCACCCTCTATGTATAGAAATGTGCAGAGCGCAACTTTTTTGTTTCGGAAAGAGGTTTTTATTTCTGCTGTCAATTTTAGCAGAGCTCCTTATGAAGATTTGCCTTTCCTGTAAGCGTATTGACATGGGTGCAGGGGCAAGCTATTTTCTAAATTTTTTCTGATGTGGACGTCAATAACTCTTTCCATTGTTTTCAAATAAAACGATGTTGACGTCAGGATGCTGATATTCGCCGAAAATTTAATGGGTGCTGGCTTTACGAAGTTCCCGTAAAAAGAGCCTACAATGAGGATAATGAGCTATATACTTACTTGAATGCACAGCTTTAACAGATAAAAAGCAGCATTAGAAACATATGACATTTCATTTTTTTTTGCCTTTTTTGGGTTCAATCGAGAACAAACTAGTAAGTATGGCAAGTTTAAAACACAACTTCTACCCACCACGGCTGGATCTGATGAATGTTAACCGCGAAACAAAGTTTTCGACAACATATACAAGCTTTTTAGGACGTATGTCCTCAGTAACACGAATAATTTTGGCTTCGGATGAGTTAATTTTTGTTGCTTTGTCGACGTATATCGAGTCAGCGTTCTTCAAATGTTTCCTTCGATAAGTTGACTGTTTCGTCTGCGGTATGGGATGAAGTGCCATCCTACTGGAACCAAATCTCTTCCACATTCATGCCATTCAAACAGGAAACGAAAAAGTTATTAATCATGGCTCTATAGCGATTACCATTAGATTCATTTTTGAAAAAAATATGGTCCGATGGCTTGACCAGCCAATAGACCACACTTAACCGTGTATTTTTTGGATGTAACGGCATCTTAATAATATAATCCGGATTACTAGTATGTTCGCTGAAAATGCGACAATTTTGTTTATTGACATACCCATTGAGGCAAACTGAACCTCATCGCTAAACATAATTTTTCGATAAAAACAGCGAATCCAATGCCAATTGGTTTTGGGCCTATTCACTGAAATCTCTGGATTCTGTAAATCTTTCAGCTTAGATTTTTGTGTAAGATTTTCCATAGTGGACGGAAAGGGAACAACCTGTTGTGAATGACGTCCACCTGAACACAGGCAATACTATATTTTCCAAGGAAAATGTGCTTAAATAGACAGTAATACGGCGATTATGTCTATAAGCTTGGTGCGTAATTTTGGAACCATATTTCTAAAATTTGATAACGTTGTTGAAGCGTGTATGTCATAAGGATAAAATCGCAAGGACTATTGAATAAAAATAACATTGACAGCTTGCAATCTGACAATTGGTTTGACAGATGTAAATGTTTGAAGTTAGCACTTCTTCATCTTCTTATCCTTTTATTAACACTTTCCTCGTTATACGAACTTATGCGTAACGAGTTTCCCATTTTTACTGAATCGCTGCTGCTCCGCTTATGGGGTTGGCTAATGTCGCAGACCGCAGAATGCGTCTACATAATGCTCGGTCCTGGATCGCTTCAGTGGTTAGCCCCAGGCATTGTTGCGCATCTGAGAAATCCAGGAATTCTTTTTCCGACCTCGTTTTCTTTCAGTTAGAGTGACCGTAGTTGATAGTGCCTTTTTAACCGGATTTTCCTCTTATACGCGTAGATCTAATGCAATCGCGTTTAGTGACTCCACTAGACATCCTTAATATTTCCATTTCCGCTGCCGTCATTTTGTTTTTTAAAGCTTCGTACATTGTCAAGCACGGTGAACCGTATATAAGAGCTGGTCTAACAACCGTGGTGTAGAGTTTCCCCTTTAATTTAAGTGGAAATTTTCGGTCGCAAAAGATTCCCGAATTTTCCCGCCATTTCATCCATCCCATACTCATTCTGTAGTTAACGTCGTCGTCACATTTCGTTTCCATGTTAACGATTGATCCTAAGTACTTTAAGATAGTGGTTTTCAAAAGAACTATTCCGTCTAACATTATATCCGGAACAGGTCGCAACGAATGCGCAAATGGGCACGTCAAATGCTCCGTCTTCAAACGACTTATTCTAAACCCATTTCTCTCTAGCGCATTTTTCCATGCATCTAAGGCGTTCTGTAAATCTTCGACGTTATCGCTAAGTATAACTGCGTCGTCAGCGAAGAGAATTGGCATTACATTTGTATCGCGCATGCAGTCTTTTAAAAGATAGTCGAATACTACGTTAAAGAGGAAAGGGCTTAGTACGCTTCCTTGATGCACTCCGACATTAACTGGAAACTCTCTCGTTAGTCCAGCAGAGCTTTTAACCGCAGTTTTCGTACATGTCTTGGTTTATTCTAAGATAAGTTTCCGGTACGTTTTGAGACCTTAGTGCGGCCCATATGAGATCTCTAGGCACTCGATTGAATGCTTTCTCGAGGTCTATAAATACCATGTGTAAATCCTTAGACGAATCTCGGTGCTTTCTCATTATTATTCGTAGGCTTTGGATAGCGTCCACCGTCGATCTTCCTTCAACAAATCCACACTGGCTATTATCGAGCTTTATTATTTGCCGACGACGTTCGTTTAAGACTCTTTCGACGATTTTCATTGTGTGTGACATAAGCTTGATTGAACGGTAGTTGTTGCGTTCTCGAGTGTCGCCTTATCCTTTGTATAATGGACCCGAGAAGCTCCATTGATTCGGCATAGGTTGCCCACATTTTGATTTTTTTTAAAAGTTTCGATAGCCATTCGGTGCCGATTCCCTCCATCTTCGACCAAAACTCTGATGGAGTGCTGTCTAGTCCCGCCGCCTTCCCCCGCTTCATTTTTCCGATTGCTATACTTATTTCTTCGATTGAAAGTCTGAAACTTCATCCTCGAATAGACCAGCTGTCGGCACGATATCACGTGGAAACTGTTTGTTAAGCAAATCCTTGCAGTATTCAAGCCACCGGTCACAAATTTCCTTTTCATTTGTTAGTAAACGACCGTCTGTGTTTTTGATGTATTTCGGCGAGGTTATTTCCATTGAATTTTTTCGCCTCTGTGCAGCGAGCTTAAAAATATTTGGCATTTTAGTATTGTACGACGTTTGAACTTCTTGGATAGCTTGTCTTCTATCTGCCGATCGTGAGGATATTTGTTCCAACTCCTGGTACAGGTTTTCCGCTTCTGCCGCTCGAGTTCGAGCCAGGACTTTCTTTGCGATCTTTTCAGACGCTCGTATTCAAGAGCCAGTTCTAAACTTTTTGAGGTCATCGATCCGAGGTTCCAACTTGCAAGACGAAGTTTAGGAAAATATTTTGGAAACTTGATTTTGCCCGCCCCCGGAATCCGTCGGGCTCTGACACAAGCATTTCTGCTTGCTCTGGGATCACCCGAGTGCGTTGCAAGCGTGGTGCCCGGCGGGGTAGTGCTATTAATTGCGATCATTTCCATGAAGTGTATCTTAAGTTTGAGTGGTTTAACACTTGTATGCTCATTTCAAATTGATTGACTGTTCTTTTACCCCACCGGTAGTCTCCAGACGCGGGAACCCACTGATTGCATACAAACTTGTGGGATAGTTTTAAGGTGTTAAAGTGAAGTTAGCACTGAGTTGAAAAAAAGACCCTTTAGTTAATTACCATTTGAAGGTTCAATATCTTTCATAGTAATATTGACCATTTATTCGTAAAACATAAAGAGCCAAGAAAACTGATTACAGTCTCGTTGAATTTTACAACTTGATGAATGTAATAGTTGAAGTTTTCCTTACCTTGTAGGTCTTAAACTCCGAGATGCTCTTATACGCACCTTAGCTAAGACCTGTAAGTTGTCCGAGCCAATGTTGATTTTTCGGAAACTTCAGACACTCTTCAGAAACTCTGACTTGAATCGATCGTAATTTGTTGATTATTATGTTCGTTGTGTATAGTAAGATATAGGCTTTGTTTTCCAATTGTTTGCAAAACTTGACGTCCATATCACTAAAATGATCTCAGTTTAATCCTTTAGCTCGAAAGCTTTTCCCAGAAATGCTCATTTGTCAAACTTTGAATTTAAGGAAACGAAATTGTATATTTTGAAGGCTTTTATTATAACATTTCTTATATGAATAAAATAATTTTTACATTGTTCAGACTCCTCCGTTCCCAATTACCGTCTCACATCTTTACCAAAACTTGACAGCCAATTTTTAACTTTCTAAAATACATATTATGTTAAAATATTTTATTAACTTTCTCTCTTTTTCTCGGAACCCTCACTAAAAAAATGTTCCCGAGATTCTAAATAGAATTGGTATCTGGAGGATGAAATAATAAATCCAACCCATAACGTAATTTCTATCTCTAAAGCCTTGGCAAATGAACAGTTCTAGAAGTGTGATGTCAAATAATTTAGGAGGCCAATTCACCGTTCCAAAGCATGAAATATTGAAAACTGTTAACCGAAGTGTTCTTGCAGTAAGGTCATGGTTTCACGGGTAGCATGGCAAGTGGGGCCATCTTGTGGGAATTAAATATCGTCGAGGTCACGGGCTTTAATTTTAGACAGCTAATAGCCGCTTATCATGAAGCAATAACGGACGCCATTCACAGTTATGTTTCGGTCGACCTCGGTTTTGCAAAAATAAAGACCAATGATTAATCAGCCTATGATGCATCAGAAAACCACATGAAACTGTTGTTTTGTCCGGATGAAATGGCAACTCTTGAACCTCTTAGGGTTGCTTCTTACCTAAAATACGCCAGAAATAGGCTCCATCGCTGGTCGAAGGCATTGGATCTTCCTGAAGCTTTTCAAGATTACAACGGCTAATACGGAGATGAATCGGAAGGTCCTGCACGAATAGAAGTTTGTTTGCTTTTTAGTCAAGATCCGCACATAAAATACGCCAAGCTGTTGCATACGATAAGCTAAGCTGATGAGAACGACGGCGAATCGATTCAACGCGCTTACTCTCTGCTGCCGCTGCTAAAATTGCTTCACTTCGCTGCTCGCGTATTACGCTATAATGAAAATTTGGCTTCAATTTTTTTAATTTTTGATACTATAGTGAATTGCGCAGGCCGATTAAGTGGACCATAAGTTGTTCTAAACGCACGAAATACATTTGTCGTAGGATGCTGACCTTCGTAATACAGCTGAATAGTTTGTAGGCGCTGTGCTACTCTAAGTTTTTTAATGATGAAATTTTAAACAACATTAAACGACAGTACCATATCAGTCTGACACGATGCATGCGTGATGTCTGACAAAATCCTCACTGGAAAAGTACCTCTAAAACAATTACCCCTTACTTTCATGTCAACTAACTTCTAATATTTACGTCTTATCCAAGTAGCAGACCAATAATATAAAGGAATCCTGAGTTCTATCGATAATGAACAATTTAATAACCCAATCATCGTTTATCAATAGGTCTCGTGCTGCCGAAACCAACAAGCTCTATCTGTGTAGTCGATATTCATCAAAATACAGGTAGAGATTTCATAAAGCCGCAAGAACGACCTCCATATGTTCAGGGATTCATGAACTACGGTCTTTCTTACGCTAAAATAAACAAAGCCAAGTTCATTGTTTTGGTTCTTTCCAACTACAAACTGAGGGTTCTTAACACATTTGTAAATAATTTGCATGTTCTATTTCGAACATGGACTCAGTAGGCTTTTATAAAAAGGTGCAACCATCCGTGTTGTGCATAGGACGAAACTAGGTCAATGAGAACACTTTGCTTTACCTAGAATATTGATTTCCAACATTAAGTGTTTTACGTTTTGTGCTTATTTTGAGTTGTTAATTAATTTTTGAATTTTTAGAATTTTGTGCTTTTATAGATGAGTTTCGAGCACTCGATTCCAGCCAGTACAGTACAAGAAAACAATTCTCATAAACTCAAACCCAGGCGCCTGATTACATAAATCTGATTAATCCAGCGGATGAAATAAAAGTAGCATTAACATGTGATTTTTCACACCTCTTTAAACACACATGGTACATGCTGGGCTTCATCATGCATTACTGATTTCAAAATGAGGATTAGATTAATCAAAACCATTTTCCATTTAGCAGTTGGTGTTTGAATATGCACTTTTATTTGAGTCGCCTTGACAAACAGTTTATTACCTTCTTTAACTGATAATAAAAGCGAATGCGTTTTCCGCTAATTACATCCAACACGTAATGGCTATTTTCACAATATTTATTTTTAAATGTTTGTAATAATGAAGTGGAAAAACGGAAATGGAGCGTGAGTTGCATTGAATTTTTGTACCTTCCTCCATTTATTGTCTTTTAGCCTTGATCGAATTGAGTTATAGAAAAAATAAAACTAAATACATTGCAATGGATTACGTGCCACGCCTGCTAAAGGTTTCGTAAGAGTTATTTGCCACTTTATCTGGTTTCAGAGTAAAGGGTCAGCATATCCTGAGAATGAATAAAAATATAACAGAAAACTAAAATAAAATGCCAAAATGAAGTAAATACGGTTTGGATTGAAGGCATAGGATTTTGAGCAAGTGTTCAATTTTCATCTATTTCCTTAACTAACTTTAAAACTATTTATTTTAAAATTATAAAAAATCTGTGACAGATGGATAGACAGACACACGAGGGATTTTAAAAGGGTTCCGATTTTCATTTGGACATACGAAACCCTAAAAATGGTTTTATTTTTCTACATAATCTCCTTTGACTTCAATGCACTTGTCACAGCGTTTCCTAACTTCAGTATTCCTGCAGAAAGGCTGTGGAAATATTCATCTACGGCCCTCTCAACGTCTTCATTGGATGCTTCCCAGAAACAAATTTCTTCAAGTTTTGGACCAGGTGAAAATCTACCATAAGTGTGCCAAATTCCCCAGTTTTCGCACCGTAGACGCACCCTTGTGTATAGGTGGATTGCCCTAGTGAGACATGATTTTTTTCTTCTTTAAGTCAGGCCTCTTCTTGCGAATTTTGGCTGTTTTGTTTCTGGCATGTAGAGGTGGGCCCATGTCGTATCCATGGAGAGTAAACATCGCACAGAATCGGTTGGATCCCTATTAAATCGGTCCAAAGATTACTGCAGAAATCATTTGCTCATTTTCTTTTGATCGACATTCAGCAAATGATTGCACCCTTGCCTTCGATATTCCTACAGCCTCAGCTACCTCACTCACTTTTACTTTGATTTGGATGAATTTCTTTAGGGGTTAACCCATCTAAAACGAAGGATTTTATGACCGCATCCAGGTTATCCATTTAAAAAAACACACGCAATACGTCTACTGCAAAAATTTCTGAAAGCAAAGTACTTGAGAGAACAAGTTGATACTTATCATACGATAGTAATGACACGGGCAGAAAACATAAACTTTTGCTGATTGGAACGCCATCTTTGCGTCAGGCCGAGAATTTTTCACATTGCCCTCGTATTCAGTAGTCTTTGCAATTTTATCATGATGACGCTTCAACAACGTGTTCATGCTTTGAAAATTTGGTTCGAAAATCATAGTTCGCGACAATTTGAGACCGTTATTCAAAATTCAACTTGTGTTAGAATTGAAGCCGCATGGCCATCGTTTGCATCGAAATTTCTGTGAATGGGCCTTCAAATTGTGCTTAGCATCGAGGCTCATTTTCGATTCAATGGGTTCCTTAAATGACGAGAATGAGCCTCTGCAGCCGAACATCTTGCAGCCCTGCTAATAAGCCCTACTTCACGCCTCCACGTGGCGCCATCTGGAAATCTCACTAGCGATTGCGAAGTGAAGGGGGAAAATGGCGAGTTTCCTGCGCCATAAGCCAGGGTTAGTGTCGGACAAACACAAAACAAGACCTTATCCGGGCTACTCCGACATATTTGGAGCTCAGGCCGGTAAGGATTTCCAGGACTTAGTCAGGGTCTTGGAAAAGAGATGGTGGCGGACGAGTCCTATATGGGCCAACGGCAGCGCTCACATCCCGGGTTACGGATTACTGGCTTCGGTGTAACCGACCCCTCGTCCTAGGGGCACTCAAAATGGAACTGATCCTCCAGGTTAGGGGTTGTGCCCCCGGGGTAACTGCCCGGCCATTTAAAAAAAAGGAAGTTACGAAGCATCAACAAGCCTCGGATATGGACGGATTTACTCTTGACAACCCACGCAAACGATTTAAGGACAATGAGCTTTGGATATGCGCGTGGAATGTTAGATCCCTTAATAGACCACGTGCAGCCGAGCAACTAGCGGAGGCCCTAGATTGCTGCAAAGCAGACATAACCGCCATTCAAGAAATGCGATGGGATGGGCCGGACAAAAAGAAGATGAAAAACTGCGATATCTACTACGGCAATTGCTACCGACAGCAAAAGCAGCGTTTATTTGGATGCGGATTAGTTGTCGGAGGCAGACTAAGACAAGAAGTACTCAGCTTCCGGCATGTGAGCGAGCGCCTCGTAGCAATCCGCATCAAGGATAAATTCGCCAACATTAGCCTTATATGCACGCATGCCCCCACAGAGGTGAAAGATGACGACACCAAGGATGCCTTCTACGAGCTCCTTAACAAGACCTACGAGCAATGCCCTAGCTATGACATTAAAATTGTCCTCGGTGATTTTAATGCAAAGCTAGGAAGAGAGGGTATCTTTGGTGGAACAATCGGAAAATATAGCCTGCACAACACCACCTCCGATAACGGATTCAGGCTAATCGGCTTTGCGGCGGGACGAAACATTGTCGTGGCTAGCACACGGTTCCCACATCTCGACATACACAAGGGGACTTGGAGAACTCCTGATCAATCAACAGTCAACCAGATTGATCACATTGCGATCGACGCAAGACACTCCTCCAGTATTATGGATGTCCGTACGTTCCGAGGAGCCAACATCGACTCGGACCATTACCTTGTTGTAGCCAAGGTACGGTTGCGGATATCCCAAACTACGCCAAGACAAACTAATGCTGTCAGAAAATTCGACGTCAGACGGCTACAATCGCAAGAGATCGCCAAGTCCTTTTCCGATCGAGTGTCTTTTAATCTCTTAAGAGGGCCAATACCGCCAGCATCAACCATCGAAGACCATTGGAAACACTGCCAAAACGCCATCAGAGATGCCGCTTCTGATGGTCTGGGTTTCACTCGTCCACCACAACGAAACCCCTGGTTCGATGATGAATGCCGGCAAGCACATGCAGCTAAGCAAGATGCATATAATGCGGCACTGCAAAAAAAGACCAGAGCTGCTCATGAGCTCAAGAGCTCATGGCTTCTCAGGAGGAAGAAGTAAGAGCATGAGAAGCACGCAATCGAGGAAATTGAGAGGCATGAGGTTCGGAAGTTTTACCAAAAGGTAAAAATAACATGCCGCGGAAACAAACCCCGAACCGAAGACAGTAGAGATGAACAAGCGAACATCGTAGTAGAATCGCAGTCGATGCTGAGGATTTGGAAAGATCATTTCCGCAGACTGTATAACGGCGATGACGGACCAAATACCGCTGCCAGGCAGAATCAACCTTTCAACCTGGACGATGATGACCAACAATTCCGTCCACCCGACCTGGATGAAGTGAAGATAGCCATATCGAAGCTTAAGTCCAACAAAGCTGCTGGAGCGGATGGCCTGACTGCCGAGCTCTTCAAAGCGGCAGGCGATGACTTGGTAAGGAGCATACACCAACTCATCTGTAAAATATGGTCGGACGAAAGTATGCCCGATGAATGGAACCTCAGCATTCTTTGTCCGATTCTCAAGAAAGGAGACCCTCTGAACAGCGCCAACTACAGAGACATCAGTCTCCTTAACATCGCATATAAAATCTTATCTGCCGTATTATGTGAACGCCTGAAGCCGTTCGTCAACAACTTGATAGGTCCATATCAGTGTGGCTTCAGGCCAGGAAAGTCCACCATCGACCAGACATTCACACTACGACAGATCTTGGAGAAGACCCATGAGCTTCAGATCGATACACACCACCTATTCATCGATTTTAAGGCCGCGTATGACAGCATTTATAGAGACGAGCTATACAGAGCAATGTCTAGTTTTGGCATCCCTGCCAACCTCGTCCGTCTTTGCAGGATGACGATGGAGAATGCACGCTGCTCCATCAAGGTCAGTAAAGATCTCACCGAGACCGTTGATGTCCAGAAAGGATTTAGACAAGGCGATGCGCTGTCGTGTGATTTTTTCAACATCGTACTTGAAAGAATAGTGCAAAACTTACGAGCAAACACAAGAGGCACTATCTTTCAAAAGTCCGTCCAACTACTCGCATACGCCGACGATATTGACATAATCGGGAGAAAGCAGCGTGATGTCAGTGGCGCATTCGCGAGTATTGAGACGGAAGCGGCGAAAATGGGTTTAGCGGTCAATGAGGGCAAGACCAAGTATATGCTGTCAAGCAAAAAGGACAACCAACACCGACGTCTCGGGCAGAACGGCACCCTCGACAGATATAACTTTGAGGTAGTTAAGGACTTTGTCTACCTAGGCTCTGCTATAAACACAGACAACGACACCAGCCCTGATATCAAGCGAAGAATAACTCTTGCCAACCGCTGTTTCTTTGGGCTAAGAAGGCAATTGAGTAGCAAAGCCCTCTCTCGGACAACAAAAGTCACCCTTTATAAGACCTTAATAACCCCGGTCCTGCTCTATGGCGCAGAGGCATGGACATTATAAAAAATGGATGAGGGTGTTCTTGGTTGTTTGGAGAGAAAAATTCTTCGGGCGATCTTTGGTCCCGTCTGCATTGACGGTGAGTGGAGGAGGAGATACAACGACGAACTGTATGGACTGTACAGCGACATGGACCTAGCCAGAAGAGTGAGGATCCAAAGACTGAGTTGGCTGGGTCATGTAGAGCGCATGGACACCAATGCTCCTGTCCGAAAAGTCTTCGAATCCGCTCCCGAGGGACAGCGCAGTAGAGGAAGGCCAAGACTCAGGTGGCGCACGCAAGTGGAAGAGGACCTCAGCCAACTTAGCATGCGAAACTGGAGGCAGCTAGCCAGGGATCGAGCTGGCTGGAGAAGCTTGTTGACTGAGGCCCAGGTCCACCCCGGACTGTAGCGCCACCTAAAGTAAGTAAGTAAGGGTATGTCAATAAGCAGAACTGTCGCATCTGAAGCGAAGATAATCCGCATAAGATTATCGAAATTCCTTTACACCTCGAAAAATGCAGAACTTAGTGTGGTCTTGTAGCTGGTGGAGTGACGGACCATATTTTTTTCAAAAATGATAGCGCTCATCCTGGCGTTGATAATCATTTTTTCTCTAAAGTCGATTTTCCATGCTGAGGAGTGCTATTTGCATAATAGCCGTAACTCTTCTCTCATATAGCAGTCCTGAAAAGATCTCTGTACGTAATATGTTGTTACATTCTCCCAGCCGAACCTATCGAATCTAATATTCTTTATATTAAAGCGGTGGATCACTTTGTCACTTAATCTAAGTGACTCCAGAGATGATATCCTTATCTTTGATGATTTCAATCTGTCGCTTCTAAAGTGGATCCCTTTGGACGATCAACTTTTTTGTAGAGCGTCTAACGCTAGCTCAACCAAGATATGTCTATTTATTGATTGGATAACAGATTCAACCTATGCCAAACTTGTAGGTTGGCGACTAGACCCTTTTTTTACTAGTGATCCCGTTAATTCCACAATTATGCTTTGTCTCTTAACTCTATCAACTATCCCTCATTTTTCCATAACTACCCATTTCAGACTGCTTCTTCTCCTACCTAACATTAATACCTAAATCAACAACGATTTTTCGAATCTGCCTTTAACAGATGCTCTTTCTATTTTTTACAGTGAAATATTTAATTCTATTTTTCTTTAATTAATCATCCACTTCTCCTCCTTGGAAAAATAAAAGAAATAAATGAGACAGATTTTGTGAGGTGTTTTTTCGTATCAATTCTTGTTGCAACTACTCCAACTACCTTAGGACCTATGTCCAATTCACCCATCCCCATAACTGCCTCTATCAGCGCTTTCCAGAGAATGCGCAGACCAACCTAATAAACGATTCCAAGTCATTTTATCAATTCGTCAACTGCAAAGTTTTGCTAAGGCCTTTAATAAATTATTTCATCAATTGATCGTTTTCAAATTCTTTCGGCTTTGACCGCATATTATTAAAATGGATATTGTCTAATCTGGAAGACCATTAACCCCACTTCTAGCTACTTCTTTTGTCCCACAAAACAGCCATCAATGCCCCTTTTTCACCTTAACAATAAACAATCTTGATGGAATTATTAAGCACTGTTTCCTTTCCATTTACGCCGGCGACATCAAATTCTCCAAAACAATTTCCTCACCCCATACTCCTTCAAGAAGACCTTGATAGGTTTTCGACCTAGTGTCAAATAAATTGCCTAGGACATTTAGAGATAATGTCAAACTTTTAATTTGTTACGTAAGTCCAACTAATCTGCCGCTTGACCTCATTTTCTACACGGCGTACCCATATCTCAGGCTCAATCCATTCGCGACGTCGGTATATTATACGATACAGAGTTAAACTTCCGCTCTAATGAGAAGATAATCCTTAAAGCCAACTCTTCACTTGATTTTATGAAACGGTAGTCCTAAGAATTTTGCAGGTCCCTTTACATTAACCTTGTCCGACCCCTTCTCGAATATGCCAGTCAATCATGGTCCCCTTTTCAACGAGTTCACATATCCCGAATAGAGAGCATTCAGAGCCCTTTCCTTCGATCTGTTTTTCGAGGACAACCCTGGATGACTCTGTTATTTTTCCACTCAACCGAGACCGCCTAAGACTTCTTAACTTGAACGCTGACATTCTCTTCATTCATCAACTGTTCTCTGGTTCCTAGATTGCGCCTGTCTTTACAACTCTATTTCCTTCAATACTAAGCCTCGTTATTTACAATGCCTACGTATCACTACTATTCCAACTTATCGCACCTTTTGCGGTTCCAACGAACCAATCTTTCGTATGGTCCGAAAGATCAACTCAAATATTTCCGTCTTCTATCAGGACTTCTTGTCTTAGTCTGCCTCCGACAGCAAATCGGCATCCAAATAAGCGCTTCTTTTGCCTTCAATAGCAATCGCCATAGTAGATGTCCCAGTATTTCATCCTCTTTTTGTCCGGCCCATCCCATCGCATTTCTTGGATGGCGGTCATGTTTGCTTTGCAGCAGTCCATGGCCTCCGCTAGTTGTTCGGCTGCGATTTCCGAGGCTTGTTGATGCTTCGTAACTTAAGTTTCTTTTAAATGGCCGGGCAGTTACCCCGGCGGCACAACCCCTAACCTAGAGGACCAGTTCAATTTTTAACGCTCATAGGACGAGGGGTCGGTTACACCGAAGCCAGTAAACCGTTCCAGGTTGTGAGCGCTGCCGTTGGCCCATATACGGCTCGTCCACCACATCTCTTTTCTAAGACCTTGACTCAGTCTTGGAAATCCTTACCGGGCTGAGCTCCAAATATGTCGCTGTAGCCTGAATAAGGTCTTGTTCCGTTTTTTTCCGACACTAATCCTTATTTATGGCGCAGGAAACCCGCGATTTGTCTCCTTCATTTCGCAATCTCCGATGAGATTCCAAAATGGCGCCACGGGGAGGAGTGAAGTAGGGCTTATTAGCAGAGCTGCAAGATGATTAGCTGCAGAGGCTGCATTCTAAAATGAGACAGTCAAAAGATAGGTACAATTCGTTTCTACGAATCCGCCATATAGCTTATCTCTTTTACTTTTCAAAGTTAAAATATTAAGGGTTGTAGACGTATATGCACACAATAACATACAATTAGTGAGAAAAAATTCTTATAAGCTTTTTATCTAGAAGTTGTTAAATATGAGCCTACTGTTGCAACCGGCTGGAAAAAGGGCTAAAAACCTTTCCAACATGCATAAATGAGTAGAGGCTATGAATCGATAAGATAAGATAAGATTTTCTTAGTTGCTGCCCTACTGCATAAACTTATTATAAATATTACATGACACGTTATGACTCAGGGATGGTTATTTTGAATAGAATAACAGAAGGGTCCTCATCAGAAGGCTGGCAACTAAGAGGGACGAAGTTTCGATAAAATCTCCATGAGTGGTTTTCTGAAATCATCAAGACGTAGTTACGAGTATCAATCGTCAGAACTTACCATAACCACTTCAATTTGATTGAAGCCACCAATTATCAGCTTATCATGTATGTATTTGACATTTGATATTTTTAACCTTTCATGACATTTTAATAATCCCTAGTACACATAAGATTACATAGAAGTGCTAAAAGACTCGACATACTCGTACAAACGCTTGAAAGGAAAAAAAGTCACTTTTGACATTTCCACTTGCTATCAAACTTTAATCCATTACCCCTTTCACAAAAAAAAAAGAAAGGCAATCTTCACAAATCAAACATTATCCAACAAAACTGACAACGGGCATCACTAGGTATAACAGTCACTAACATTGTCAGCATCAGCATCATCATCACCAGCACTACCACTTCTCCATAAAAGGACATATCACTCACATAAGTTTTAGTGAATTGTGATTACGTTGCATATTCGTATAGTCTCACTGCCTTTTGTTAAGAAGATTATCAACGGTATTTGCGAGAGTAACAACTCCCACATCGCCGGTCGTTTCTCGTTGTTTGTTGGGCAATTCAACTGAAAAAGCAGCTTACAGTGGAGGGAAAAAATGGCATAGCCCACAGCAGCAAATGCAGAGGCAGAAAAGTAATCTTCACTGGCAGTTCCTCATTCAAATGCAAATTGTAATTTTAACGAGGATTTGCATAAGGTCGTTTGTTTTTTGTATCAATCTTTGTTTTCTTTTTTTTTATTTTAATTTTTTCTTCTTGTTTTATTAGTCTTACATTCTGTTACTTCGAGGTTTGTAGTGTTACCGGTGGCGACCTTACTGACCTCAGTGATTAAATCTACGAGCAGGGTGAGTTCCTACACTTGGTATATAACTACACAACTGAAGGTATCCATTAAGCATTTGCCCCTTCACCTCTTTCAACGAAACAGATAGCATGGTGTTGTGTGATTAGAAGTGCATGGCATTCTTTAAGGTTCGGCTTGCACTTAAAGTCATCACGGTCATAAAAAAAACGTGCTAACTGTTGTCCACAAGATGATTTATTGTGCGGTCTTGTGATAGTAATGTGATTCTCCTTAAAGATTTATCAGTTTTAAATACAGGTTCCCGGAGAAAAAAGAAAGGCAGAAGTGACGGATAGTTATAGGAAGCACGTTGCATGAGTAAGAAAAGCAATAAAAAATCCTATTATCTCACAGCTTATGTTCACATTAGAAATGAATTATAATTATGATGAAGGATCTACGACTTAGGAGACTGCCAATCTAATACTTTCGCTTTTCATCGCAAGATGCGCTATTACTTTGTGTATCTGATTAAAACTGTTATATTCTCATTGATTCAATTATTTTGTATACAGGGATGTCCAATCGAATTGCAACTTTTCAAGACCTTGAATTTTTTTTTATTTTAATTGAATTTAAGGTACAAAGAAAAAACCTGGAAAACAATTACGTTTTTAGAATTTATTTTTATATTGTCGACATGGCCGCCTTTTGCGTGAACTATAATATGTCCTTGAGTCGGTCGACAAACTATCAGTTGCACGCTACACGAACATGAGCCTGCGGAATCTTCTTCCATTCTTAAAGAAGGGATTTCTTGAGTGTATCAACACTTTGGTATTTTTTTATGCTGGCCTCGGTGTGTAAAATACCTTGCATGGAAAAATCAAGTAGAGTTGGATATGGTGACTGCAAAGTCACTGTCTCGATAAAACGAGGCAAGGGACGTTGTTTTTAACCACTCTTGGTTGCTGCGCGCTCTGTGCTCTGTTGCGTCACAGCCGTCCAAATCATGACAAATGGTGGCGCTTAATTTTTGCTGGTCAATCGAATGCTACACAGTCGTTTTATTTGTTCGTGGACTGTGCGATTGGGAAATTTCATTAAAGAATAAGATGTAAGGCAACTGACGACGTTCCTTTACTCTATCGAACATCAATTATTTTGTAGCATCGGTAAGAATTCCGCTTAGCAGCATCTTTCCTAAAACCCCTTAGAAGATCTCGTTAAAATCGGGCCCTCACTACCCAAACCACTTCTCGCGCTGATGCAGAGATGCCAGTATTATTGTAAAGTTCTTTTGTTCGAGAAATGAAAAAATTATTGATATCGAGGTGTTGTCAGGTTCTAACGATAGCCGTGAGTTCCACTACGGATAAAACAAAATTCCACGAAACTGAGATACAAATGCTTCTGTACACTTTTAAAGAAGGGAAGTAGGACAGACCCTAATAACTATCGAGGAATTTCCTTTTTAAATGCCTCGTATAAAATTTCTACGACCACGACTGTGCTTAGAAAGACCAGAGCTGCTCATGAGCTCTATGAGCGGAAGAGGAGAGACGAACACCGGCTTCTCACGAGGAGGAAGAAAAAGCATGAGAAGCGCGCGATCGAGGAAATTGAGAGATGCTATTCCAGGAATGAGGTTCGGAAGTTTTACCAAAAGGTAAAAATAACATGCCGCGGAAACAAACCCCGAACCGAAGCCTGTAGAGATGAACAAGGGAACATATCGAAGCTTAAGTCCAACAAAGCTGCTGGAGCGCATAGCCTGACTGCCGAGCTCTTCAAAGCGGCAGGTGATGACTTGGTAAGGAGCATACACCAACTCATCTTTAAAATATGGTCGGACGAAAGTATGCCCGATGAATGGAACCTCAGCATTGTTTGTCCGATTCTCAAGAAAAGGGACCCTCTGAACTGCGCCAACTGCAGAGGCATCAGTCTCCTTAACATGGCATATAAGATCTTATCCGCCGTATTGTGTGAACGCCTGAAGCCGTTCGACGAGATATTCACACTACGGCAGATCTTGGAGAAGACCCATGAGCTTCAGATCGATACACACCACCTATTCATCGATTTTAAGGCCGCGTATGACAGCATCTATAGAGACGAGCTATACAGAGCAATGTCTAGTTTTGGCATCCCTGCCAATCTCGTCCGTCTGTGCAGGATGACGATGGAGAATGCACGCTGCTCCATCAAAGTCGGTAAAGATCTCACCGAGACCTTTGATGTCCAGAAAGGATTTAGACAAGGCGATGCGTTGTTATGCGATTTTTTCAACATCGTACTTGAAAGAATAGTGCAAAACTCACGAGCAAACACAAGAGGTACTATCTTTCAAAAGTCCGTCCAACTACACGCATACGCCGACGATATTGACATAATCGGGAGAAAGCAGCGTGATGTCAGTGGCGCTTTCGCGAGTATTGAGACGGAAGCGGCGAAAATGGGTTTTTCGGTCAATGGGGGCAAGACCAAGTATATGCTGTCAAGCAAAAAGCACAACCAACACTGACTTGTCGGGCAGAACGTCACCCTCGACAGATATAACTTAGAGGTAGTTAAGGACTTTGTCTACCTAGGCTCCGCTATAAATACAGACAACGACACCAGCGCTGAGATCAAGCGAAGAATAACTCTTGCCAACCGCTGTTTCTTTGGGCTAAGAAGGCAATTGAGTAGCAAAGCCCTCTCTCGGACAACAAAAGTCACCCTTTATAAGACCTTAATAATCCCGGTTCTGCTCTATGGCGCAGAGGCATGGACATTATCAAAAATGGATGAGGGTGTTCTTGGTTGCTTCAAGAGAAAAATTCTTCGGGCGATCTTCGGTCCCAACTGCATTGACGGTGAGTGGAGGAGGAGATACAACGACGAACTGTATGGACTGTACAGCGACATGGACCAAGCCAGAAGAGTGCAGATCCAAAGACTGAGATGGCTGGGTCATGTAGAGCGCATGGACACCAATGCTCTGGTCCGAAAAGTCTTCGAATCCGCCCCCGAGGGACAGCGCAGTAGAGAAAGGCCAAGACTCAGGTGGCGCACGCAAGTGGAAGAGGACTTCAGCCAACTTAGCGTGCGAAACTGGAGGCAGCTAGCCAGGGATCGAGCTGGCTGGAGAAGCTTGTTGACTGAGGTCCAGGTCTTTCCCGGACTGTAGCGCCACCTAAAGTAAGTAAGAAAGTGCTACAAAAAGGTTGACAGCTTGGATCACGGATAGCAAGGTTTTCAAGGAATTCCAGGCGCGATTCAGACCTGGGTACTCAACAGTAGACCATATCTTCGTGTTAAACAGGATTGCAGAGGCATTCTTAGCGAAGGGTACAAAACTGTATACCTTTTTCGTAGATTTCAAAGCGGCTTTTGATGCAGTGGACCGCAACGCACTGCTTTTTAAACTCTACAATATGGGAATCTCTCTCAAATTTGAAGGGTTCCTACAAAATTTGTACCAAGATACACAAGTTGCTGTGTGGAATGGGGAGGCACTATCGGATTGGTTCCAGACTAAATCTGGAGTCAGGAAAGGTTGTTCATTGAGCTCGATATTATTCGCACTCTTTATTGAGGATATTGTTGATGGACCAGGGGTTGTCAAATATGCCGGTATAAAAATCAAAGCACTTCTTTTTTCTGACGATATTGAGCTCCTAGGTCATTCCCCTGAAACACTGCAGCGGATGATAAATCGTTTGTCTGAATATTGCTGCTTATAAATGTTTTGCAAACGTAAATATACGAGTAGCTCATAGTAGTAAATATAAAGTTTTCAAAGCGGTTGCAGAGTCCATTCTTTTTTATGCAGCGCAAGTGTGGGGTAATAAGAGGTATGAGACCGTCGAAAAACTTCGGAGATAATACGTTAGGCGAATTTTCCACCTGCCGCCTAATACACCGAACTAATTGCTAGAAATCGAGACAGGACTATCTCCCATGTTTATGGAAATATTTAAGCTACAAGTTCACTTTATTATAAAGGTCCTGGGCATTGAAAACCACCGTCTACCTAAGATAGTTGCATTCAGGGCTATTAGGAACAGGACTAGTTAGTTTCGCGAGTGGATAGATATAGCCCAGAGTTGTGGGATGCAACCGAATCGCAATCCGGATGCTCTTCAAAATTGGAAGCCGATACTGACGGAGCTCTGCTTAAAGTTGGATGGCCAATTTAGAGATGATTTTTGTAGATCAGCGGAGACATCAACCCATAGGAGATTATATAGTCAACTAAGCTATAACACGTATAATAACTGTTTTCGGGATGAGTATACAACACAGGTGATCTCAATGATGGTGAAACTGCGAGGCGAATTGATTCATCTAAATTTTATACCACATAGGAGTGATCTTCCCGTGATTTGTGGAATTTATAGTAAAAACGAGAGGGAGGATGTTTTCCACTTCGTAGGAAGATGCCCAACACTGCGGGAAACAAGGCGACACTTCTTTGGAATGGACTATTTATTAGAGGTGCAGGTTATCAACCACTTAAATGAAATGAATGTTCCCATATTGTACGAGTTCTGCAAAACAGCATTAAATTATCGGGAAAGGATATTAATCGAAAATGTTTAGTTGAACTTGAAATTAACTTTACATAAGAACGTTATACAAAAAAATGTCAATCGGCAGAAGGCAATGCCATGCTTTTATATGATTTTGTACTTCTTATGATATTGAAACAATTAATTGAATAAAAAATCATTTACTACTATTATACTACTACACTTGTAAACAATGAAACCAACTATCATAGGGTAAAACGTTGATACCGTTTTATAACCTGTTTTGGAAGTTGCAGCCTTCTGAAGTTGATCGCAGTTCAATTGGACACGTTTGTACAAGTAAGAATTAATTTTACAAAAAATTACTTGAACTATTATATGTGTACGTACTTTGACCAAATTTGACATCCCTGCTTCAATCACATACGTCAAACCGAACTGTCATTATGCGTTGACAGTCGCTGAACGTGGAAAAATTCGAAGAGACTGGCTGTGTCACAGGTGTCTTAAGGCTTCTCCATCATCAAAATGCACAGAAAATGTGGCTGCCGTTAGGGAAAGTGTGAAGAAGATTCAATTCCTTGTATTTCATGGCGAACATAGCATTTGCGCTTTCCTTACAGCAAATTATGGCATATTTTGCATTTTGATATAAAGTGGAACTTACTCAAAAATTGAAGGAAATTGATGGCTACGGAATGCTTAGAATATACGCCAGTTGGGTGACACAGGAAGCAGTTTGAATGTGGAAGACATGTGGTTTCAACGACGCGTTTTGGCGATCTGAAGTGGCCACCAAAATCGTTTGATTGGTCGCCGTTGCATTTCATTTTGTGGGCTCGGCAGAAGACCGTGTTTATGGACATAGTCCGCATACTCTGGATGAAGACGAGTATTCGTCTAGTTTTTGCCCGATATGTGTCGAAAGTCATAGAAAATTACCTTGTCAGGTAAGGGACATTTAAATGATGTTACATTTTGTTCACAATAACAAGATCCAAACAATTATTAATTAAATTAAAAATTTGATCTAAATTTAAATCATAAATGTGTTTTATTTATATGTACTTTCGCAACAATAAAACGGATGACCATACATACACATATACCAAACCTGAGTATTCTTTTACCTTTGGTCTACGAATACATCGTGGAATATCCTTTTTTTGAGTGATGCATCCTGCTATGCTCCTGCACGTAGTATCGAACAGTTTAAAAAAAGTTAAATTCCTTTCAGATTTAATTAGTTCTGTAGCCATTCTATGCTGACCATGGAAATCACTCTTAAATGGTTTAAAGACACGTCCTACGTTTTACTTGAACCACACAGGGTATCAACTTGGTTCCCCCGTCTACGGACTATGATCTATGGTCTATGGTCACTTAGTCGTCTTACTTATTATTACCGTCGTTTCGATGGCGACGACAGCTATAAAAATAACTTTTCAGTTCGACCATAACGCACGTACGATTTGTAATTTAAAGTACGCGCACACAGAGTGAGAAGAACCAAAAAGACACAAGAGTTTATTGACCTCTACCCGAGGCAGAAGTATAAGATGGTACTCGTATGTTCTTTTGCTTTTGATTACTGGCGATGGCTTAAACGATGGCTCAGGCAATTGTGATGTTTAAACACCGCTGTGCATATTAAAGAGGCGCAGTGTACATTTATTTGTGGCTGATTGGGACGTGTTTTGAAATCACAAGTGGGCGACATATGAGACTTAACTCAAGATGTTTGGCAACAAATAATGCCTCAACGACTTCTTTGAAGTTGTTGTCAGCACTTAGGTTTACCCAAACAAAAGAGAATTTCCTTGTAACTAAAATTGGAAGAATTGTTAGTTGTTATTGGCTCTGTTTGGGCAAGAAGCACTGATTTAATGGCTGAGATTGACTAAGTTGGCAGTGGATTATGTAAGTGGATTATTGTGTCAAATCTGACAGAACATAATTAAATTGTTTCAGTTTCAAATTAAAATTGGTTTTATCCCTGCAAGCATATGTAGTGATAATCCATTGTTGACCGGTTTTAATCGATGAAAACATAGCACCTCAGAGGTTTGTCGATACTTGATGAATTTTAATTGTGCTACGTAAAACGACGGCAGTCGATCGTGTTAAATAATATACATACTATTTTGGAAGGAGCTGATCCGGAATAGGTTGTCAAAATGACATTTGATGGATGACCTAAGAAGGGAGGCCATTTTGGAGAATTAAATTGAAACATTTTGGATGAATTGAAGATAGCTACATCTAAGCTTAAGTCCGATAAAGCTGCTGGAGCAGACGGCCTGTCAGTGGCGCTTTCACGTTTATTAAGACAGGAGTGGCGAAGATGCATTTAACGGTCAACGGGGACAAAACTAAACATATGCTGTCAAGCAGAAACAACATCCAAGATCAACGTTTCGGGCATAACGTCACCCTCGACGGATATAACTTTGACGTAGTTAAGGACTTTGTCTGCCTAGGCTCCCCTATTATTGTAGTTCAGACAAAGACACCAGCGCTGAAATCAAACGAAGAATTACTCTCACTTTATCGCTCCTTCTAGCAAAGCTCTCTTTCGAACAACAAAAGTAATCCTACTTAAGACCTTAATAATCCCAATAATGCTCTATGGCGCAGAGGCATGGACTTTATTAAGATGGATGAGGGTGCTCTGGGCTGCTTTGAGAGGAAAATTCTTCAGTAGTATAGGAGGTGATACAACGATGAACTGTATAGGTTGTAAAATGGGGTAACGACATAAGTCCGAGCGACATATCCCCGCCGTAGTTTTGACATATTTTTATATGTACATACAAATCTACATTAATCGGGCGATCTTAAAACGATGTACATATCTTCGCGCGGGGATATGACGCTTTCAAAACGATATAACGTTTTCAAGACGACATAACTCCGCTAGAAAAAAACGATTTACTTCCGTCCGAAAAGTATACTGGACGGAAATATGTCGGCGGAGATACTATATGTCGCTATTCCTTGTAAAATGACATCGACTTAGCCAGAAAAGTGAAGATCCAACGATTGAGATGGCTGGGTCATGTAGAGCTGATGGTCATCGATTCCGCCCCAAGGGACAGTGCAGTAAAGGAACAATGCGAGCCAAAGAGCGTACCCAAGTTGAAGAAGACCGCAGCCAAATTGGCGTTCGAAACAGCAGCGCTTTTTTCAAACGTAACGATCAATTCTCATAACCTTTCTTATGTCCTGTATTACCTTATGGATTCTAGAGCAAATGCCCCATGCATGCGGTTTCCACCAATGTGCCTCAGAGCCGCCTAAAATAGTTGTGCGGGCATTAGGAAATTACGCCATGTTGTTCTTCAGTGCTTTGATAACTCTTCAGATTTCATTCCTGCTGGGGATTGTGATGCTTATGCGGTTATGTTTGTTGAACACCTAAGTCCATTTTGGGTTCATATCTGCGACTTAAATCTATTTTTATTTCCTGAGCTGTTATCATCCGAATTAAGAAAGGATCAGTTTAGGGTAGTTACCGGTTCGCACGGCAGCTGCAGTGCAAAATTCAAGAGTTGTTCTGACACTATTCCGGTCTTTTTCGGCGAATACTCTCCTACACTTCAAAATGTTTAAATAATATTGTTTATTCACTGAAGGAAATTCCGAGTGTACAAAACGAGCAAAAATTTAGCAAAACCGTCAAACTTCCGGTCTGTTGTTTCAACACAGCTTTAATTTCGTCGTTGATTTCCCCGTCATCTCGCTCCAGGTGCGCGAAGCTCTGCCGTCTCGTAGAAGCTCTGTCCACTAGAGATTTTGCAAGAAGTGGCCGGCAACGTGTTGTGCGTTTGATTGAAAAAATCACTGCTGTGTCCGAGAGAGTCCACAAATACCGAAGAGACAAACGATGCACACAATTCGACATCAGCAGAGGTTTGTTGCGTCAAATATTGGTAAAAGACTTGAAGAAGGTTCTTTGTAAAGTGCAAACCAGTCCCCAATCGCCGGCCGGTCTCCAGATCTGACGGCGCAAGACTTCTTCTTTTGTGACTTTTCGAATTCGCGCATTAACCACAACTAACCACAAACCTTGCAAGTCTTGAAAGTCAACGTTTTATCTTTTTTTATATCTATTTTGTTCATATCTAACAAAATGGCAGCCAATTCACATTATGCCATTACTTTTGCTCCATATTGATTTTTTTTACCTTAGTATGCTAGGCAGTTGCTATTACGTAGCTTTCAAATTATCGGCTATTAGGAATGTGAATATTTGGTTGGATGTAAGTTACTTTCAGATGAGACCGAGGTGATTTTGTGAAACGTCCGATGTTCAAACAGTGATGGACCTGCACTTTACATACTTTGGCACTCAAATCGTCTGTGACGGTTGGGGTTTTACGGTTTGGCGATACAAAAAACTAGAGAAGCAGTTTTCTTATACTAGTCTAGGCTTTAATCGGTAGGTTATCATAAAGTCTGTATTTACTTTCAATTGCGATTTTCCTTATTTGTTAGTGGAATCTGGCCATCAGTCACTGCACGGTTTCCACGGAACTTACTCATGTCGCCAAAATTGAAGAAGACAGAGTTCCCAACGTACGCCAATTTAAATCTCTAAGCCCCAAGATGTTTACCTTATCCCACTTAAACTTTATCCTGTAAAATCCAGAATTTTATTATTTTTTTATTTATTTTGTTCTTGTCATTTTCCGTATATCATAGTCAGAGGTTCTTTCCGCCGAATCTGATTCCTTAAGCAAGTAGGTGTAGAGCTTACAAGAAGGGTTCCAAAGATTTTGGAAGGGTAATAATTTAACGAGGTCTAATTCCCGAAGATTCCACCCAATAGGTGCTTGTTTAGGAATAAGTTGGCTCAAATCTTAGTAAGTTTGGTTGCAGAAACCCTAATTTACACAACTGGAAGATCATCCAAAGCTCGTTCCGATCTAGTTAAAGTTCCATCGACCTGTCCACTAATGCACATATGTAGTCACCTTCACAAAAATTTTACCTTCGTTCAATTAAAGTGGCATGGCAAGTAATTATTCGAAAGGCTATACACCGTTGATCACTATCTTTTGCTTAATTTGTCAGATTTTTACAAATCCCTCAACATCATCAAGTCAACAAGTTAGCCGCACCTTGTTTCCTTTGTTGTAAAGAGAAGAAAACAAATCAATCTCACGATTCTTCCGCAGTATTAACCCTCCAATTAAAATATTTAGCCAAATGTACTTCAACCCATGACTCAAATTAAAACAACAAAGCACAATCCAATCAGAGAAGTTGATGCGTTGGTGTCTGACATTGTTTTTTTGACTTGTTCATTAATCACTTTCAAGAATATCAAACTTCAATCCACCTGGGAGTGTCGTTCGCCTTGCAATATGATGTGCAAAAGAAGATGCGTCACCTGCGTGTCACCTACACCGGTTTCCAATTGCACAGAGAGTTTCTTTTAAAATCCGTAAAATCATAATTTTCTTATGCAATCCCACCGTAACTAATGTTTGCACATGCAACTTCACCCAAACTGAAGATCTGCAATGGAAAATTACAACTCAAGAGTGGTAACTGGTTAACCCCTCTGCGCAGATACAAAGTTGTTAGTACCGTGCCAACAGGTACTAGTGTACAAAATCACAAAAACATTAAAAACGGAAAAAAGATTCAAGCAATTTCCAGAAATACCGGGGATCTTCACGAAAATCGCGGAATTTCCTTGCATTAAGTGCGACATGCATACGAGTGCTTATATAGTACATGTAACTCGGCACGAGCACAAGTATTCGCATCTACTCGTATCTCTGTCTCCGCAAGCGACATATCGGACGGTCGGCAACTGCCACATACACATGTGTACATCTCACCGTAGAGAGTGAAAGTGAAGCGAATTTTTTTCCAAAGAGGGGGATTATTGATCGTATATTGGCTCAATTGGATCAAGGAATGGGATTCTCTTCTTAAACTGAAACAAAAACATGTGGAAGATGGAAGTGATGATCACAATAAAAGATCATTTCAAGATTGAATAATAGCAGTTAATGGATTAATGGATTTCAAACAAAAGTAAAATTATTACCAAGGCAGCTACCTGTTTTGGGCATCAAAGATGGTTTCACTTTTGCTTGCTAACTCAAGTCGCCACTCTGACCAGCCACAATGACAACACCTGAACTGTTGCTGTTTACCAAAACAGTTATCATTGTTCCAGCCATGACGCTGAATTCTTGGCCAAATGATCTGCAGATTAGGAAATTCGTATGAAAAGCTTTTATATATTGTATCTTAATGGTGGTAATTAGTTCCATATAAAATGGCAGAACATTATCGAAGATAAACGAGTTTTGGTCTCGAGAGGCTAGGTATTTGAGGAAAATGACGCATTGACAGTCGCGCGAGAGAAGGAATCAGTTACATGACAAATGAATAAATATTCCATCCGCGATTATTGTACCATTCTGTGCGATTAACTTGTGTTGGGGGACTTCACATTTGAATTTCGACAAACACTTAATTATTCGCTAATAAATTAGCCTGTCACAACGGTATTTGACCGGAAACCTATCGAGAGGTGAAAAATATTGCACGGCATTGAGGTAGACTTTTGACTTGGAAATTTAGATGACAACAGTTCGTACGAGAGCTCGGAGGGTTTTTGTGGTAGCAGGATTATGATACCCCTGGGCCGAAATTAATAATCCTCTCCTTTCCCCTCGATCGTTAACTGAAGGCTAAATTAGATTCGATCCACTTTCACTTACTTGTTGAAGTCTTGTTCTACTGCACCGTAGGCCCTGTTAGGGTAGGCTGCTACATTGTTTTTGGACTCCTCTATAGACACGTCGCCGAATGACTCGTCATTGTATCTTCTCCTTCGTTTACCGCATATGCAGACGGAAGCTCAGATTAGCTTAAGAATTTTTTCCCTCAATTACCTTCGTGCTGCTTAATCCGTTCTTGTCAAAGTCCATGCCTCTCTGGAATAGGACAGCACTTAGATGGTAAGGATACAAAGCTGCTTTAGTTGTTCAGGGCATGGGATTGACAGTCAATCACCTTTTTAGCCCAAAGGAAAAGCCATCGTTGTATTAAAGCAGCGCTTTGTAATCCTTAAAAGTCCTTAAATACTTCGAAAAGTTCAACAGTGCTCTGATTGATAGCATTGATAGCATTTATTGATTGATAGTTTTATTACAAGACGGTATGGACCAGCTGCTGGAAGCAATATTTACTGTGTGCCTGCCACTGGCATACATACCAAAACTCTGACCTAAAGTGCGTGGGATTTGAGAAAAGAGGACTATAAGATCTTCAGACCTAGAAGTCTGACTTTCTTTGTGCTGTGGATTGTGGAGAGGATGGTGGAGATCCTCGTACACAAAACTGGCTAGCGAACGCATTCTCTGTGTACGATACAACATGCATACAAACGTGACAACAAGGGTGAATATTGCTATGGTGCACATTGGTCGACTCATTGGTCTAAAGCGGAGACAGCCCTAGATGTTATCCATAATTGGTGTACTACCTATAGAAATGGGCTTTTAGTCTACCCATTCAAAAATGAGGTTGTTCTCTTTACAAAAAGCTGTCTGTTCGGACGTACGTGCTTAAAGGCATCATTATCTATTTTCCCTAAGAAGTCAAGTATTTGGGTGTTATCGTGGACACTAAACTTTTTGGATTAAACATGTTACCTTCTAGCAGTGCATAGCAGCCGTTGGCAAGATATTTTCCCTCCCAGTGAGAAAAGTCTGGACCCACTCGGCTATAATAAGGCCAATTTAATGCTATGCGTCGGTTGTCAGATGGCATGAGCTCTCACGAAAATACGCGATTCTTGATTTTGCGAGACTCCAAAAACCAATCTGTCGCAGCTGCATGGGGCTTAGCTTGAGAGTATCTGAAAATTTCGCACCTATAACAACGAACTGGTAAAAGAAGAGTATCAGCTAATAAGAGGTGGGTTTTGAAAGAAGTGAAGTAGTGTGACATACAGAGCTGTCGTAAGGCTCAATACATTTTACTAAGTTTGGATGTATTTATTCAACTTTTGTTTTTCAGCGTCATAATTTTTTTTTGGTTGCGTCCAAAGGATGTGTAATCTTCGAAAGATACTAGTTGCCCGTGCTACTAGCATGTACGATTCGCGGGATATGTTTCTTCAGTGCCTCTCGCCTCACGTACTAAACCACACCCATGTACTCTTCTACCACTCTACCCGCGGGACTGCCGTTAGGTATTACTTCGCGGGGCTGGTTAGCAACTCATGCTAAATCATCAACGTCAACGTCTGCCACTTCGGCCCTTCTTTGTCTTTCGGCTCTTCTTAGCTCATTTTGTACGCTCGTTATGTATGAACATATTTCCAGCCAGTCGTCTTCTGAGCTCAACATACGCTCTATGAGAAGCTGTGGAATGGGTAAGTTCAAAATAGGTGGTGTTATGTAAGATGTGACAACATCTTGTGACTTGTGGCTGAAATTTCATGTCAATCATATCCACTTATTCAATTTGAAGTCAAAAAAAGTTGGTTAATATTTGGCTAAAGCGATAAGATACACGGGGACGGGAACACAGTTACACTTCACCATAAGCGATAATTTCGTTTGTTCATGCATCCATCGAGTGAAAAATGAGCCTCGTCTCTGAAGAAAATGTTATGCGAAAATTGGTCTGTGCTCGCCGTGAAATTGATAGATTTGGATTTTCTTTAACACATTCACTAACGACAGCCATATTTTTTGTAGAGTGTGCATTTTGATGATGGATAGACCTTAAAACATCAGTGTCAGAGCAATCTTCGAATTGTTTCTAGATCAGCGACTGTTAACCGATGCATATTGTAAAATGACAAACTCTAAACTTCAAATATACAGTATCCGATGACAGTTCGGTTTAACATATGTGATTGAAACAGGGGGGCCCCCGCCCCATTATCAAGGCTTCGCCCATCAATGATGTTGTCTAATATAAAGCGGGGGCAGAGTAAATACTGGACTTATCATAAACATTATCAGACCCTTCCCCTCTGATGGTTGCTATGATTTGTTCAGTAACAAGCTGCCGGTCATAGGTCTTGTTGAGTGGCAAGACCACCGGTAGGCCATACCAGGACTTAAAACACGGTACCGTGGGCGTTAGGAGCCCCCCGGACTTCGGTCCGGGCCTAACTTGTTGAGTTAGGCCCCCTTGTGGGAGCGTCACGGTGGCTGTGGTTTAAACCTAAATCGCAGGGAGGGTGTCCCTGCTAGGGCTCAATACCCGGAGTGGAGTGGCTATAAGTGCTGGGTGCTGAGACCCTAAGATCAGTATGAGGTTTTAGGTGGGCCTGGACTCATACCAAGGGTGGATTTGTGCCCTCAACACATTTTCGCATTGGTATTAATTCTTAATGTAGCAAATAAGCAAGGCGTATCCTTGCTCCCATGGATGTTGGGGCATCCCGTGAGGTTGCCATAACAGGTATTCATGTTAAATCCTAGTGACATCTGAAACAGGGATGTCAAATCTCCACCACGAATTGGATGCCTCTATACTATGAACCTTGTCAACGAAAAGGTTGCTGCTTAAATTAACGCCGACTCTAACTTTTTGATAGAATAGAACTGAGATAGATACCAAAATGGAAAATATCGGAAATAGAAGAATATATTCGTTGAGTCCATAAATACATCCAATGAGAAGTTTGCCTGTGGGAGATATGAGTTTCATGTGCATATAGTCAGTTTTACTACCAGAATTGGAATTGAATATCGGGTAGGGTAGCATCTCAAATCAATTTTTGCATATATGGCAGCACCTCCGACTGATCTACTTATTCCATGCTCTTGAAAAGCCTGTACGCATTAATGTTTTACACACCATCTCCTATATCATTCTAAAAACATGATTCTGGGATGCAGACAATCTTGCTACCTATCAGCAAATCCCTTAACTTAAGTAATAGTCTTTGAGCGTGCAAATGACAAACACGTAGAACATTCATCTGATTACACAGAACATTAATCATTGAGCGACAGACTTCATTGTGATCCTCGTTTGTGGAATTCAAGAAGTCATTAGTCAACCATATACTTATCTGTCATAAATTAATAAAAACAATTGGAAGAGCATGAGGTAAGCGGCATGAAGCACAGCAGGGTCAACAACAACACCTTCATCAAATTCCGCAAAGATTAAGATAGCAAATGGAGGTCATTGTCGTTACTGTTCACCTATCATCAATTCCTAAGTGTCTTCGGCGGGCCAATCCTGTTTTATATGCTAAGAAATGTGACATTTAAATAGTTTTATTGAAAAGAGTTCAACTGATATTAAAATCCTGTTTTAATTTATAAAGAAAATTTCATCAGCATGTGCAATGTCTTTCCACGGCCACTGGCTTTCCTTATAATTATTTAGCATTTTAAATTGTTAATTTCGGCCAATAAAAATGTCATTCTCCAATAAATATTCAAAAATAGTGTTAACTAAGAAAATATTAAAAAGTTGTTCCATATACGAGTATGTATGTACCTATATATGATGAACAGGATCAATTCTGTTAATTTTTTGATTTGAATGTCAAATTCATAAAAATGTGTCTTTTTATCGACGATATGTAGGTATCTTATATTTTAAACCGTTATTTCCGAAATAAAAAAAATAAATAATTCCACGCAAATCGTATGCAAAATCACCAAAAGTGAGTGGGCAATTCCTTGATCCTTCTCTAGCCAACATCCAGTTACACAAGTAATTATTCAGAAAAAAAAAACATCTGCCTCAACCGTAATCAACCGTACCTACCCGGGGTTTACAAAAGAAACAGAAATTGATAAAAAAAACATCTCGAAAGCCGGTCGGTGTTTCGTTAGTTTTATGTCATCCAAAACCAGTTTCATGTCACATTTAAATAGGTACTAAATAATAAAAGAGAAGAACTATCGATTGAATCATAATATGTAGATACTTTCGATATACTCGTATTCGACATTTACACCCGAACTGCGAGTAAATGAAAAAAAAAATTTTTTTTCGCCAAAGATGATGAAAATAATGAATCTCTTAATTCAAATGGACAGAGTACGCAAATTGTGTTTTTGTATGGATAGTTATGTAACCCTACATCATCTTTACTTATAAATATTTATTCAAATAAGTTACACCCTATTGATGAATACCTACTGTTGAATCGAGGTGGTAAGTCGAGGTTATGTGTTGAGAATTTCAGCTTGAATAACCTAGCTGGCGAAGGTGGAGACGGATCCGACACATAAAACCCTGCCTAAATGTCAGCTTTACACAAGACTGCATACGCTATATTTCATATGTCTTGACCAATGTGAATTAAAGAGTTTTTCAACAAAACGAAATTGATTAATTGGGCCATCATGGGTAGAGGAGGAGAAAAAAAAATAGTAATTGGTAAAGGCAATTAACTTGGGACTTGGTATTGCGGTCTTGATTTCCAACGGCGGTAAACTTTAATTCAAATTGTGATATTTTGACGCATGAAATTACTGGTTTAGCATTCGTTCTGAGAAGTTATAGATCAATGATCAGCGAGTTTAATTAGTAGAACATTTCCATTCCTGAAAAAAAATGCTATAGACACTAGACGACCATGACTTTGTGGCAAGTTGGCGCTTTCCAGCAAAAATAGAAGATTAATCAGTATAGATGATAGTGATAGTGAAACTGGCTGTGAAATTAAGTCGGGATTTTTTAAATGTCTAGATGGTAGCTGGTATGAGTCATAGGTGTAGAACTATGAGCTAGTTTTAATCTATTTTTAGCTTGATAGGGGGACCATGCTAAATGATACATTTCGTAGTTTATCTGCTCAAATCTAAGTAGATTTGTAACTGATTTTTGATTACTTGTCAAAAAAAATTAGAATATCTGCATGACCCTCTATCCCAAGGCTCATTTATAATGACATTCCAGCTGACAGCTCTACTTATTTACTTTCCTTAGGTGGCGCTACAGTTCTAGGAGGACCGCGGCCTCAGGGAACAAGCGTATCCAGCTAGCTCGATCTTTTGCTAGCTACCACCTTTTTCGCACACTGTGTAGGCTAAGGAACTCTTCCACTTGGGTGTGCCATTGTCCCTCGGGGGCGGATTCGAAGACTTTTCGGATAGGAGCATTGGTGTTCGCTCTACATGACATAGCCATCTCAATCGTGGGATCTTCACCTTTTTGGCCAATTGTCTTCTTAGCCCATAAAAGCTGTGAAAGAGTTATTCTTCGTTTGATCTGTAATAAGGAAATTAAAACCAAAGAAGGCTCCGGGGTATGACCTTATTACCGGAGAAGTTCTGAAAATGCTACCCCAAAAAGCACTTATAAAGCTCTTACACATTATTAACGCGGCTCTGAGGCTTGAATACGTGCCAAGCCAGTGGAGAGTTGCAGAAGTCATTATGGTACTAAAACCAGGAAAACCTCCAAACGATAAAAAATCATACAGACCCATTTCTCTTCTACCGATCCTGTCGAAAATCTTTGAGAGGATTTTGCTAAAACGTCTTATCCCAATTATCGAAAACCAAAATCTTATTCCCAGCCATCAATTTGGATTTCGGACTAAGCATTCAACAATTGATCAGGTGCATAGAATTACTGATGTAATTGAAAGATCCCTGGAAGAAAAAAAGATTTGTTCGAGCGTATTTCTTGACGTCTCACAAGCTTTTGACAAAGTATGGCATGAAGGTTTGAAGTTCAAACTGCGACGAATTTTGCCATTAAAGCTTTATAATATATTGACAAGCTATTTTGAAAATAGAATTTTTCGCGTTCGATACGGAAATGATGTTTCGAAATTTAAAGATATCCTAGCCGGAGTACCGCAGGGAAGCGTACTGGGCCCACTTTTGTACCTTTTATATACAAGAGATATACCATACGTCGAGGATACTGTTCTCGCTACTTTTGCTGACGACACCGCTATCTTAGCGGTTGGAGAATCAATAGAAGACTCAACGGCGAAACTCCAGACTGCTTTAAATAAAGTCTACGAGTGGACAAAGATCTGGCGAATTACCCTTAATGAGACAAAATCTGTACATGTTGACTTCACCTACAGAAAGATAAATCACTTGCCCATTTCTATAAACTCGATGTGTATCCCCTTTGCAAACGAGGCTAAGTATTTGGGAATGACACTTGACGCGAAGCTTAAATGGAAAACGCATGTTAGAAAGAAACGAAAAGAACTAGAGGCCAAATACAGAGAAATGTACTGGCTACTTGGTAAACATTCCAAGCTAAGCTTAGAAAACAAGCTGCTTCTTTATAAGCAAGTGCTAAAGCCGGTGTGGACCTATGGTATACAACTCTGGGGTTGTACTAAGAAATCAAATGTAAATATAATACAAACTTTTGAAAATAAAGTGCTACGACAATCTGTGCGTGCCCCATGGTTTATAAGAAATAATGACCTGCATCGAGACCTCGGAGTTCCTTTCGTGGAAGATGAAGTCAGGAACTGCGCACGAAAACATAAAGTCCGGTTAAGCGGCCATATCAACAATACAGTCCTAGAAGTCTTGGACGAACGAAACATACTACGCCGTCTTCAACGAACTAAACCGTTGGACCTTGCGCGATAAATTGAAACCGCATTAAGAAAGCGGAATATGTAGGGTCTTCCATTGGAAAGTTTCCTACCAATCGTGACTAACTTATGAAATAAAAACTGCTTGATAAGTTCTACTTAGTTGCGGTATTAAAATCAACAATGAAGGGAGGTGTTTTTAGTGAGTAAGAATCTCACACTACTATGAGCACGCGCTTCTGATCCTCATAGTGTCTGATGAAAGATTTTCACCTGCCCTCGCCGGGGAAAAAAAAAAAAAAAAAAAAAAAAAAAAAAGTTTGATTTCAGCGCTGGAGTCGTTTTTATAACGGAGCCTAGGTAGACAAAATCGTTAAGTCGAGATGTCCGCGACGTCGCTGTTGGGTGTCCTTTTTGCTTGACAGCATATATTTGGTCTTGACCTCGTTGACCGCTAAACCCATTTTCGCCGCTTCCGTCTCAATACTTGCAAAAGCGTCACTTCCGATTATGTCAATATGATCGGCGTATGCGAGTTATAGAAAAGATTGTGGCTCTTGTGTTTGCTCGTTAAGTTTTGCATATTATTTTAAGTATGATGTAAAAAGAGCATGACAGCGCATCGCTCTGTCTAAATCCTTTTTTGATATAAAAAAAGGACTTTCCTGGCCTGAAGCCACACTGATATGGACCTATTAGGTTGTTGACAAATGGCTTCAGTCTTTCACACAATACAGCAGATAAGATCTTGCAAGCAATTTAAAGAAGACTGATGCCTCTGTATGCTATATCTTCCGGCAGGACGCAGTTATACCAAAGATGCCCTCTAGCTACGGCAATGCTTGTAGTACTTCTTGAAGAGCCCATAGAAGTTATCTTTGGTCTCGTCATCATTCTCCTCTGTGGGGCCGCGCGCGCATATTAGGCTAATGATGGTAAATTGCAACGAGGAGTTCGTTCATATGTTGGAGACTCAAGACTTCTTGCCTAAGTCTGCCTCCAACAACTAATCCGCAACCAAATAAGCGCTGTCTTTGCCATCGATAACAATCGCAGTAGTAGATGTTTTTCATACTCTTTTTGTCTGGCCCATCTGCAATCTGCCTGCTGGACATTTTGCGCCCAGATCAACACTTCCAGATTGTGCTTTGTCTCCACTTGCAATTGTGTGCGTCGAGTTGTATCTGCTTTCTTAATGGGACAACTCCGTTTTTGTATCCATATTCACATATATCTCTTTTTTCTGAGAAGGTATTCGTCCACGCCTGCAAACCACTGTGTAAGTTTAAAAACGGCGAGTCTTTTGCTCTCTTCTCCTACCTATGACTTTTTCGGTCATGGAAACGCTGATAAAATGACAGCTTATAAAATAGGGCAGTACTAAAGAGAGCAAAAAAAATAAAAAATTAAAATAGACAACAACTTTTCTTATTTAGTAGTAGTATTTTTATTAATAGCAACAATGTACAAGTTTTAAATACAATGAACAAAATTACGTAGATACGGTAATCATCTACCTTACTTTTGGAAAACTAAAACGCAAGCGCAAAGTTGAGATAAATGGAAGGAATAGTCGAAGGAAAAGCTATGTAAAAACCTTCGCTCGTATATATCACAGTTTACTTAATAAGCCTTTTACTAATACAGCAATAGTAAGAGAGAAAAGGAAAGAGTTAACAATCAGGATTTATGTAGAAATAATAAGTAAATTAGTAAATAAATAAATAAATAAATTAGAAAGGAAATAGATAAATGAATAAATAAATAAATAAATGAATTTATAAATAAGTAAATAAATAAACAAAGTAAATAAATAATTTAACAACTGGTAACAGGAGATAGTTTAATTAAAAAATATTAAAACAAATGTTTAGTTACTGGATATAAGAGGATTGCCGCAAAAATTGCACGAAGTTATAAATCGATCATTAAGCTTGGCTATCTGATCAGTCTCAATGTTGACTATTTGATGAAGAAGCGAGGTAGAAAAATACCATCGCAGTTTTAAGATTAGTTTGAGAATTTTGTTTTGGCAAATTTATATGACAATTCGAACATTTGCCGCAAACAGGAGCTGCGTAAAAAAGTATGGCTTGAAAAATATATTTAAATATAATCAGCTTGATTTTGTTGCTTAATCCTGACTTTCTACATATAAAGGGGTATACGATTTTGATGGTACGATTAACTTTATGTGTTGAGAAAATGTTAGTCTTTTGTACAGGATAACTCCTAAATACTTAACTTGGGATTTCCCCTCAATGTTATTGCTATTAACTTTTAAGGACCCGCTCGGTAAAAAGCAAGCTTTCCTCTTACGAGTGAAAAAGAAAGATTGAGTTTTTTGAGCATTTATATTGATTTTCTAATTGTTGCAATATGAAATAAAGTCATCCAAGGCTGATTGCAGGTTGGTTTCAATTGATAAACCAATCGAATCGGAGGAGTAGATTCACGTATCATCCGCGAAAATTGTAGAATGACACCCAGGAAGAAAGGGAAAATTGGATGTGTAAATGTTGTAAAGTATTGGGGCTAGAACAGAACCTTAAGGTGCACCAGCAGAGATTATTTGTAGGTCTGATGTTGTGCTGTTCACAAGTACTTTAAAACTTCTGTCCAATAGAAACGATTGGACTACTTTGACTAGATGTAAGGGAAAGCCGAAATGAAATAGCTTATAAATTAAACCTTTATGCCAAACGGTGTCAAACGCTTTCTCCACGTCCAAGAGAATCATACCAGTACTATGACAAAATGAAAAATGACCTAAATGAAAGGAATTAAGTACATGTTTTTTTAACCCTGTAGAGCTGGTGGGATGTGCTATGACTTGGACGAAAACCAAACTGTTCCGCCGGTAAGATATTAAATTCGTCAACGTGGTGCACTATGTCGTTTTAACAATTTTTTCAAAGCATTTGCTTAAAGCACTGAGGAGGCTTATGTGGCGATAATTAATCGGATTGTTTGAAGTTTGGCGGGTTTCAAAATTTGTATAATTTTGGCACATTTCCATGTATTTGGAAAATTTCCAACATTTAAACATATTGGGTATATAACTTAACTCGTGCGTTTTTTTTTCTTCAAAATTTGAACATGTACAATAGTATTATTCACAGTATTGCCCATCTGAAGCTATGACTTTTTTCCATCTTTCTGGCAATTTGTAGATCCCATCACAAAACTGCGCCGGCTTGGCAGCCAAGAATGAATCAAGCCAATTTTTTATATTCTGCTCTGATGTGAACTGTATTTCAGTGAGGGTGTTCTGCATCGACCGGAACAAATGGTAGTCAGAAGGGGCAAGGTCTTCCCATCCACTGTTTTCCAAATAGTTCTTAACCGGAATAGCAACGTGGGGCCGAGCGTTGTCATGATGGAAAATTATTGCCTCGTGTCTGGTCGCATATTCCGGGCGTTTTTCGGCTACTGATCTCTTCAAATGGATTAATTGTGTTCGGTAGCATTGTCCATTGATAGTTTCACCCGGTTTTAGCAGCTCATAATACAGCACACCCATCTGATCCCACCAAATACAGAGCATTACCTTCGCGCCATGGATATTCGGCTTTGGCGTTGATTTGGCTGGTTGGCCGGGTTTCACATATGATTTTTTGCGCTTGGGTCTGTCGTAATGGATCCATTTTTCATCACCAGTAACAATACGATGCAAAAATGACTTCCTTTTGTGGCGTTCCAGCAGCATTCCGGACATGCAAAACCGCCTTTCGACGTCTCGCTGCTTGAGTTCATGTGGAACCCAATTTCCTTGCTTTTGAATATATCCAGCTGCTTTTAAACGTTTTGGAATGGCTGCTTGAGTGACACCCAAAGATTCTGCGAGCTTTTCTTGTGTTTGGCAACAATCTTCATAGAGTAATGCTTCCAGTTCTTCATCTTCAAACTTTTTTGGCTGCCCAGGACGTTCATCGTCTTCCAAGCCAAAATCAGCCAAACCACTCTTTGCACGTTCGCTTAGCTAGCGCATGTTCACCATAAACTTCCACCAAAATACGATGACTTTCGGCAGCAGTTTTCTTCATATGAAAGTAATGAAGAAGAACTCCCCGCAAAAACACTTTTCCACGCACAAAGTTCGACATATTTGAGTGAAAAAAAATTATTGTTGTTTACGCTTCAAATGAATGCCATATACTGAAATGATGAACAATGACAGTAGCTTTCCAACGCATATTCCAATGGAATAATACAAGTTACGCCATCTCTTAGCAAACCGCACGAATAAAGTTATAGACCCAATATATTAAAGATGCACTGGATAATTTTAAGACCAACTTTGGGAAGATTCTTTAAATAAATATTTCTAATATTATTAAATGCAATTAATTTGGGTGTCCTTAGAGTACTTACAATGTTTTTGACCTCCTCCAAAGAAACATATATGCTGTTGTGAGGTAAGGTGAGGGTATTAACGACATGTACTGTATCTTCAACCGCACTCTTAAAATTACTTAACACAGTACTTGAAAGCAGATGGTTTGAAGCGAATGATTTCGCTAAAACATTAGCCTTTTCTAAATGAGAAACTGCTACAGCATCGGCAGTTCTTACTTGGTTTGTTTAAGCCCTTTAGTTTTATATTCCATTCATTAGTGAACCAATCTGTTCTTTAATTAGTCTAGTTAAATATCTGTTCATGTGTAGATATATCAAAATTCTAAGTTGTTGCCATTTTCTACGAAAACTATTGCGAATATTCATACATATATAAGCCTTAGAATATCATAGGGCAGTTTAAAGGATCTACCTGGGGTTATATGTTTTGTAGGTACAACTTCGTCAGCGGTATTTGAAATCGACTGCCTTATCAGCAGAATCTGAGTCATTTGCACATATGGTTTGTTCACTTAAGACAACATAAAGCTTTTGTTTAAGTAATGATTGTAGTACGAGTACCTTAAATGTCCTTGATCAAAAACTCGTTCTGTATCACTTCAGCTTCTTATTTGTGGATTAGAAATGCAGTCATTTGAATCAGAAAAGAAGACGGTGCTGACTTTTTAAAAATTTGTTCTCCTGAAGCTTTAGAAAAATTATCTTAATTTATATTCATTCCTGTCATTAATTTAATCAGATGTCTAATTTGAATGCATTATTCCCTTTTGTAAAGTTGATTCTGCTAACTCAAAGAAAACATTTTTTATTATTCAACAAAATATTCGAAGCATTCCTAAGAATTTTAATATATTTTAAGCACACCTAGAATCCTTCGTTAATAAGCCAGATGGCCAGATATGGATATCTGGTCATGAAAGGGGTCTCTACAAAATACCAATTTCCATCCTGAGTCTAACAGTTCCTACGTGGTAGGAGCAGTAGCTGTTTTTTTTAAATGAGGGCTTGGACTATGAATGCAGTAGCTATAATATGGGAACTGCTGATATGGTCAAAGTATCATGTACAGTTAATTCGCAGAAATTTATGTTTATGTGTTTTTATAGACTGTGCGGAAAGAGCAAAAGTGTTTTTGTTGAGGAGCTGAGTTCAATGTTGAATTGCGAAAAGACCCAGAATCTATTCATTCTAAGTGACATTAACTTAGATATTTTAACTCAATCTCTTATTGTGTTAAATTATATTTCCGTACTGTGGCCAATGGTTTGGAAACATGCTTCAATGAATGAACTAGGTTAGCTCGATCTTCTCAAACCTGCATTGATCATATCTTTGGAAGACCTTATCATCGATCAAAACTATTCCTCACTAGTTCTATATCAGCTTTCAAAATTTCTGATCACTGTATGTTATGTCCAGTTTTTCAAGGTGTCAATACCAAAAATAATAAACTACGTGTCAAATCAAAATGCAAAAACCATCCTTATAGCGACCATTTTTGAGTTCTTTATAATCAGATTTATAAAGAGGTTGCTTCTGATTTTCCCATTTATTAAGAAAATTTCTATGTTAACACATTTCAACTAGCAAAAAGTAATATAGAAAAAGAATGGGCAATTGTAGATGAACGTCTTAATATAAGTGTGTCTTTACAAACTCCAAATTGTTTGACTTACAAAGATAGAAACATCCAAAATTCCTTTAAAGAATCTCAAATCCATTTAATGAATATTTAAAAAGTGTTGCCTCTAATAAGCTTTTTAATGCGGGTCTCAACAATGCTGCTAATCAAAGTTTGTAGTTTTTTTTATGACCCGATATCGCACTTTTCTTTAAAGGCTTTCTTAGCAAAATGCAAGTGCAAATCAATATGGTTTTAGAACGGGAAAATCAACGGAAGATGCGCTTTTTAAGTTTTGCAGCTATAATTATGAAAGCTTAAATAAGGGAAAACTTACTGGTGCCCTGGTTATTGACATCATAAAGGCGTTTGATACCGTGGATCCTGTCCTATTACTAAGCAAATTAGAAAAATCGGGTTTTAGAGGTTTTATACTTAATGGGCTTGCTTGCTAGTTATTTTTTTTTTTTTTTAAAGAACTTAACATTCAAGTGGATATGACTTCACTTAAAGTGCTTGGGCACGTGTTAAGTTTTTTAGGAAAATCGGACAGAGAGAGAAAGAAAGACGTTTGGGGTCATTGGCTATTTCGCTCCATGGATGGCATCCAACACTTAATGGGGAGACTAAATTATTGGTGTAATTGGACTTGTTGTTTTAATTCCACGTGGTCTTAGTTGCCTGAAAAAAGGAGTGTTTTTTGGACGCGGCTGGGATTGAACACCGAACCATCCGATTTGGAAGCCAATACAATACCACTTGTGCCACTGCCACCCACGTGCGTCGTACCTCAGTAACCGGAAGCAAGTTGTTAAAATAGTAGATACATTTAGCCAAGCTTAAGATATTCAAATCGGTGCCCCGCAAGGTCCGTCCTTAACCCCACTCTTCTTTTGATTTATATCAATTTTATCTTTGGCCAAAACCTTAAAGGGATTCAAATAGGGTTTGCTGATGACGTACTACAGCTTATTCATATTCGAGTTACTCTGCCTTAGATTTAATTGCTACTCCGACATATTTGGAGCTCAGGCCGGTAAGGATTTCCAAGACTTAGTCAGGGTCTTGGAAAAGGGACGGTAGCGGAAGAGCCCTATATAGGCCAACGGCAACACTCACATCCCGGAACGATTTACTGGCTTCGGTGTAACCGACCCCTCTTCCTTGGGTCATTACAAATTGAACTGGTCCTCCAGGTTGGGAGTTGCGCCGCCGGGGTAACTGCCCGGCCATTTAAAAAACAAGAAGTTACGAAGCATCAACAAGCCTCAGATATGGACGGATCTACAGTTGACAAGTCACCAAAACGATTTAAGGACAAAGAGCAGCCGAGCAACTAGCGGAGGCCCTAGACTGCTGCAAGGCAGAGATAACCGCCATTCAAGAAATGCGATGGGATGGGCCGGACAGAAAGTGGATGAAAAACTGCGACATCTACTACGGCAATTGCTATCGATGGCAAAAGCAGCACTTATTTGGATGCAGATTTGTTGTCGAAGGCAGACCAAAACAAGAAGTCCTGAGATTCCGGCATGTAAGCGATCACCTAGTAGCAATCCGCATTAAGGCTAGATTCGCCAACATAAGCCTTATATGCGCGCATGCCCCCACAGAAGAGAAAGATGACGACACCAAGGATGCCTTCTATGAGCTCCTTAACAAGACCTACGAGCAATGCCCTAGCTATGACATTAAAATTGTCCTCGGTATTGTGTGAATGCCTGAAGCCGTTCGTCAACAACCTGATTGGTTCATATCAGTGTGGCTTCAGGCCAGGAAAGTCCACCATCGACCAAATATTCACACTACGGCAGATCTTGGAGAAGACCCATGAGCTTCAGATCGATACCCATTCATCGATTTAAGGGCGCGTATGACAGCATCTATAGAGACAAGCTATACTATACATAGCAATGTCTAGTTTCGGCATCCTTGCCAAACTCGTCCGTCTGTGCAGGATGACGATGGAGAATGCACGCTGCTCCATCAAGGTCGGTAAAGATCTCACCGAGACCTTTGATGTCCAGAAAGGATTTAGACAAGGCGATGCGCTGTCATGCGATTTTTTCAGCATCGTACTTGAAAGAATAATGCAAAACTCACGAGCAAACACAAGAGGCGCTATCTTTTAAAAGTCCGTCCAACTACTCGCATACGCCGACGATATTGACATAATCGGGAGAAAGCAGCCTGATGTCAGAGGCGCTTTCGTGAGAATTGAGACGGAAGCGACGAAAATGCGAAAATGGACTTAGCGGTAAATGAGGGCAGGACCAAGTATATGCTGTCAACAAAAAGGACAACCAACACCGACGTCTCGGGCAGAACGGCACCCTCGACAGATATAACTTTGAGGTAGTTAAGGACTTTGTCTACCTAGGGTCTGCTATAAACACAGCCAACAACACCAGCGCCAAGATCAAGCGAAGAATAACTCTTGCCAACTGCTGTTTCTTTGGGCTAAGAAGGCAATTGAGTAGCAAAGCCCTCTCCCGGACAACAAAAGTCACCCTTTATAAGACCTTAATAATCCCGGTCCTGCTCTATGGCGCAGAGGCATGAACATTATCAAAAATGGATGAAGGTGTTCTTGGTTCCGTCTGCATTAACGGTGAGTGGAGGAGGAGATACAACAAGGAACTCAATGGATTGTACAACGTCATCGACCTGACCAGAAGAGTAAAGCAGCTAGCCAGGGATCGAGCTGGCTAAAGACGCTTGTTGACTGAGCCCAGGTCCACCCTGGACTGTAGCGCCACTTAAAGAATAAGAAGATTAAATTGCTAATATTAACCATGATGGTGCCCAATTCACTAATTTGACTTTCCATAGCACTAGTTGCCAAAATATATTGCTTTGTCCGGATACTTGTGATAAAACCTATTCTTCGAACACATATAATTCTTAAATATGGTAAGCTGCGCATCCCAATGTTGTACTATTGAAAGG
The DNA here is from genome assembly GCA_928272305.1 of Volucella inflata. Classification (NCBI taxonomy): domain Eukaryota; kingdom Metazoa; phylum Arthropoda; class Insecta; order Diptera; family Syrphidae; genus Volucella; species Volucella inflata. The sequence goes on along the minus strand of OV743718.1, from coordinate 24,166,438 downwards.
ACTACAGTTTTTAAGCACTTGGAGTTAGAAATCGACAGTAAGATGAATTGGAGTGCTCATACTGTATCACTTAGGAAATATTTACTTGAAACGACGAAAATAATCTACCATCTAAGACTATTTTGTTCTCAGAAACTACTTGAAACAGTTCACTATGGACTAGTACAATCTAGGTCGCAGTATGGTCAGGTTTGCAGGGGACGCCTCGAAAATAGTTTTTTTTGCTCTTTTGCAACTCAAAGATTCTACCTCTTAAACATCTTTATTTTTACAAAGTCCTAAAGATCTTTTTTTAAGAAGTAGTTACTCTCTTAGTAGGATTCCATCTATCCATGGACTTCGTAATAACGACAGCTTCCTAGCTGCTATTCCATCTCATAACACATATAACTTCTTAAATTCCTATACTTCTGTAGCGCCTAGACTTTTCAACATATTGCCGCTTGAGTTAAGACGCACAAGGAATGCTCTTTCCTATACGGAGGTTAAAATGTCTTTTTTACTTCGATAAAAAAAAAATAAAAAAAAACACTGTGGCGCTAGCAGCCCGGTATGGGCCATGGCCTAGCTTCTTGACACTCATTTGTGTTGCTCATGTTGTCATTTTTGTCACATCTGAGCGGGGCCTACGGTTTATCGCCGAGTCCGAACGGCACTCCTTAGAAGCTTTTTCGTAGGCAATTTTTTACTTTCGGGAGTTTGCCTTTGCCCGCCGAAAGGGTGATATCAATAGTACACGAACATCTCAATATACACAAGTCCGCTGGATGTCTCCTTTTCTTACAAAGGAGTTCTTTCACGCTGGCAAAACCACTACATTAGTCATTTTATCAATTCTACTTCTGAGTAGATGGAGAACATCCATCAAACATCTTTGAAATTACGTCTCTTCTTGTAAAGATCTTAAAAGTGCTGTTAAATCGATAGCTCATGGGATATATCGAAACAGAAAAACGATGTTCGAAGAAAAATGACTACCTACTTGTGATTTCATGTAAGGACTAACTGGGTCCATAGTTTACACTGATCTGACGTAAGTAAGATAGCCCTTGCAATTTCTAATCTATTAGGCGCGCATCATCATAAGTCAACTAAGCTGTTTGTCAATAGATGGCGCCAGCAGTAAGTGATGGCCGATTTTGACATATCCAAAACCCCATGAATCTAGCCTAGACATATGGTAATCAAACCATTTTAACACATTAGTGACTTTGTTTTGTGATTTGTTCTTTCGCTTCAAATATGGTGATTTCGATGTTGGCAACAGTCCGTGTGAAGGAATGCTAAAATTCTTCGAAGACGCTGACTTGGAGGCATTGCTCGATGAGGATCAGTGCCAAATGCAATAAGAGCTTGCTTCAGCATTAGGAGTTACCCACTAAGCTATTACCTAGTGATTGCATGCGTTGGGAATGATTCAAATCAAGGAACTTTGGTTTCTTACGATTTGAAGGCAAAGAACGTTGAGCGTCGTTTTTGCGCCTGTGAACAACTGCTCCAGCAGCAAAAAACGAGGGGTTTTCTTCATCGAACCGTGCCGGGTGATGAAAAATATATTCATTACAGCAACTCAAAGAGAAGCAAGTCATGTGAACGGCCCAGTCATGCTTCTACATCGTCGGCTCGGCCGAATATTCACGCTTCGAATCTTATTAGGGGTATTTTGGTAGGACCAGGTCGGTGTTATTTATTATGAATAATTGAAACCCTATGAAACCATCACTGGGAAATGGCATCGACTTTGATTGATGTTATTGAGCCGAGCACTGCGAGAAAAATGGCCATAAGACGAGCAGTAGCACGAAAAAGTTACCAAACCCGTTATTACCTACCGGGAAAGGCTCAAATAGGAAACGTTACCCCACCCGCCATATTCCCCGGATATTGCGCCGTCCGATGCCACATGCTGTGGCTGATCAGCAGTTCCACTCATATGAAGACATCAAAAAATGGCCTTATTCGTGCATAACCTCAAAAGATGAACACTTTGACCGTAACAGCATTCGAGCTCTACGGGAGGACGGGGAAAACTTGTAGCTACGATGGGCTATACTTTAAATAATTCATTACTATTTTTTTTTACAATAAAGTTGCATTTTCATCAAAAACCCTAGTTGTGCACCTAATACATTTCCCAGTCTCCCCATAAACCATCGTCTATGATCGACTATTCTCCTCCTCAGGGATTAGAAATTACCTTCTCGAATGTTTAATTTAGGTTATCTTGAAAGGTTTGAAGTCTGATACGCTACAGGGCTTGCTTCTGTGTGGTGCAACTCATAGCTGATGCTGATATTGCCAGTCAAACGACACCATCGGGCACCAAAGAAGTACACCCTGACTTGTTTTGTCCTATCGGTATTTAAGCCATCAATGCACCATCGAATTCCCAATTAACCTTCACCCGTAACGCGCAAATCTCTTTGATATGACAGAAAGCTACATCAAAAGCGTACCATTTACTGAGAGCCTTGGGATCATTGCTCGCATACGTCAAAGACGATTGACTCTCAAATGCGTCTTCTTATTTGTTTATGCATTTTGGACATAGGTGCAAACAAAAGTGATCGCTCAAATATTAAGAGGTGACGTAATAGTTTACCGGCTTATGTAAATTCTATTGACAAGATCTTCGTCGCTATAATTCATTTATAACCCTCTAATAAAGTAAAGAAATTTCATATTCGTGAACAAAGAATAATCCAGTCTTCTACGTTTTAGAAGAGGAACTCCTACTGATGTATCCTTAAGTGCCTGTCAAAAGTTGTTATTTTTAACTCTTTTGTTCAGACATTAGCATTTCTTAGTTATGAACGCTAATTTGCATAGCTCGTGGTTGAAAAAAAAAACAAAAAAAAATACAATTCTCCAATCTAAACCCGACAATATAAACAAATTAATTTTGTTATCCCTCTAAACATTTATGGGTACGTCGTATTAGCAGCTTAATACAAAGTTCTTTCTTCTCTTCATTAATCGTCTTCTCAAAGAAATAAGAAAACTAAAACAAAAAACTCTTGCGACGTAATTACAACAAGTCCGTGTCTAAATTTGTTTTTCAAAATTGTATTTGCGCGTCCTAATATTGTTAAGATTAACATGATACTCGTGCCTGTCATTGGGTATCAAGAGTTAAAACTTCATGAGTCATTCGTCATTCAATCGGCGAAATGTTCATAAAAAGTGAAGTGACACACCATTTACTTAGGAATTCCGTGTGCAAGTATAGCATACTCTTAAAGTATTGCTCTTGTACTAGTTGCCTAGTTTTTTGACGTCTACACATCGTCAATGAACCATTAAAGTTGAAGCTATCCGCTTGGATGGGAGCCAGCTTTAATTTAAAATGACGGCATCAGTGGCAATATGGTATTTTAAGCCCAGTCAGCTCAGCATCTATATCTAGTAGAGCCAACAACTGGAGTGTAGATTGCTTTTACTTTTTACGAGAGTCTATTTCAATTGTTCCACATCACATCGACGCAGTGAATGTGGAATTGCAATGACAATTATTCAAAGAAAAAAAAAGTAAATCTAAATCAAATGGCTTACAACAGCAGATTCCAGTGACGTATTTGTATCTGTAGCAACTGGCATGGCCGAGACAAAGATTGTCTGAAGGCAGTTGGCCGTGGTGATGTTAAACTTTGTTAGAACAAAAGTTCCACATCGATCTGAATGGGTAACTGTTCAGGAAGTGCAATTTTACACGGTCACATTTCTGGTTAACACTTAAATACTTGTTCTTAGAAATATCTGTCTGCTGTAGGTTCATATATTATGGCATTGAATTCAGTGTTATAATGACGAACGTGTGTATAAAATCTGAAGAAAGGACTTTCTAAATCAACGATTATTGACCTTCGACGAATATTGTAGATCATTACTAATGGTAAACACGCGATGTAATCTACATGTCCGGAGGTTTAGGCTCATATTCAAATGAATTCCAGGAAGGCAGCCATTTATCACTTTTTGTCAGTTCTATCGTAACAGACTACTTTATGTAATAGATTACTGAATTACTTTTTGTCTATTGTTCTAAATAACATTTCTCAGTTTTTCAAAGTGTAAACATTTACCATATCATATTGAGACGACTGAAGACAGACTGAGTGCGGTGTTTAGTTGTCAGGGAGCTGTCTTATTTTGAGGTACGACATAGATACCTTTAACCTTTTAGAGATGACGAATGATAGTTAGTCATTTGATAAGCTTTTGATGTTTGCAAACGTTGTGGGTCCATCCAGAATTTGACGAACGCTACCTTGAACTGAGCAGTTTGAAGTCCTTGAAAACATTGGCAGCGAAGCTGTTTCTGACATATTGTTGATTTTCTTTTCAGTTCAGAGTTGATACTGGAATAACTTTAGGGTCCTTCTTTTCTTCTTTAGGTGGCGCTACAGTCCGCGGTGGACCTGGGCCTCAGTCAACAAGCTTCTCCAGCCAGCTCGATCCCTGGCTAGCTGCATCCAGTTTCGCACGTTTAGTTGGCTGAGGTCCTCCTCTACTTGCGTGCTCCACCTGAGTCTTGGCCTTCCTCTACTGCGCTGTCCCTCGGGGGCGGATTCGAAGACTTTTCAGACCGGAGCATTGGTGTCCATGCGCTCTACATGACTCTAAGGTCTTAGAAAGGGTGACTTTTGTTGTCAGAGAGAGGGCTTTGCTACTCAATTGCCTTCTTAACCCAAAGAAACAGCGGTTGGCAAGAGTTATTCTTCGCTTGATATCGGCGCTGGTCTCGTTGTCTGTGTTTATAGCAGAGCCTAGGTAGACAAAATCCTTAACAACCTGAAAGTCATATCTGTCGAGGGTGACGTTCTGCCCGCGACGTCGGTGTTGGTTGTCCTTTTTGCTTGACAGCATATACTTGATCTTGCTCTCATTGATCGCTAAACCCATTTTCGCCGCTTCTGTCTCAATACTCGCGAAAGCGCCAATGACATAACTCTGCTTTCTCCCGATTATGTCAAAATCGTCGGCGTATGCGAGTAGTTGGACGGACTTTTGAAAGATAGTGCCTCTTGTGTTTGCTCGTGGGTACTTTCGTACTTTCAAGTACGATGTTGAAAAAATCGCATGACAGCGCATCGCCTTGTCTAAATCCTTTCTGGGCATCAAAGGTCTCGGTGAGATCTTTACCGACCTTGATGGAGCAGCGTGCATTATCCATCCTGCACAGACGGACGAGTTTGGCAGGGATGCCAAAACTTAACATTGCTCTGTATAGCTCGTCTCTATAGATGCTGTCATACGCGGCTTTAAAATCGATGAATAGGTGGTGGATATCGATCTGAAGCTCATAGGTCTTCTCCAAGATCTGCCGTAGTGTGAATATTTGGTCGACGGCGGACTTTCCTGGCCTGAAGCCACACTGATATGGACCAATCAGGTTGTTGACGAACGGCTTCAGGCATTCACACAATACCGAGGACAATTTTAATGTCATAGCTAGGGCATTGCTCGTAGGTCTTGTTAAGGAGCTCATAGAAGGCATCCTTGGTGTCGTCATCTTTCTCTTCTGTGGGGGCATGCGCGCATATAAGGCTTATGTTGGCGAATCTAGCCTTAATGCGGATTGCTACTAGGTGATCGCTTACATGGCGGAATCTCAGGACTTCTTGTCTTAGTCTGCCTTCGACAACAAATCTGCATCCAAATAAGTGCTGCTTTTGCCATCGATAGCAATTGCCGTAGTAGATGTCGCAGTTTTTCATCCACTTTCTGTCCGGCCCATCCCATCGCATTTCTTGAATGGCGGTTATGTCTGCCTTGCAGCAGTCTAGGGCCTCCGCTAGTTGCTCGGCTGCACGTGGTCTATTAAGGGATCTAACATTCCACGCGCATATCCGAAGCTCTTTGTCCTTAAATCGTTTTGGTGACTTGTCAACAGTAGATCCGTCCATATCCGAGGCTTGTTAATGCTTCGTAACTTATGTTTTTTTTTAAATGGCCGGGCAGTTACCCCGGCGGCACAACCCCCATCCTGGAGGACCAGTTCCATTTTGAGTGCCCCTAGGACGAGGGGTCGGGTATACCTAAGCCAGTAACCCGTTCCGGGATGTGAGCGCTGCTGTTGGCCCGTATAGGGCTCGTCCGCTACCATCTCTTTTCCAAGACCCTGACTAAGTCCTGGAAATCCTTACCGGCTCCAAATATGTCGGAGTGGCCCGGATAAGGTCTTGTTTTGTTTTTCCGACACTAATCCTGATATATGGCGCAGGAAACTCGCCATTTGCCCCCTTCACTTCGCAATCTCTAGTGAGATTCCCAGAGGCTGCAGAGGCTCATTCTCGTCATTTAAAGAACCAGCACCTACCGGAAGATGCTACTTCTACGAGGCCTTATACTAATCGTTGCCATCCTTCAGGGTTAAGATTCCATTTTACAGATTCAGCCTTATCGGCGATTCCGCAGGAAATCGCTTTACCCAGGAATTTATTTTTTTCCTGAAAAAAATGCCTCCTATCGCTAATCTCCCGGGAATCGAATTTCCCCGGGAAAATAAGTTCGAATCATTTTCGAAATATTTTGTGAAATGACTTAAAGTCAACGTTTATTGCTTATAATTTTAACTTCCAAAATGCACAAGATAGCTTTCAGATTAAGGACATCATTTTAAATACATCGGCAGGTTCCTCACTTGTAGGACTTGTTGCTCCAAGGCAATCAGCCTTATCGGCAATTTTGTTTTCGTATGGAGACGATTCCTCCTATCGCTAATCTCCCGTGAATAGAATTTCCCCCGAAATTAAGTTGGAACTAATTTCGAAGTATTTTAAATGACATAATTTTTGGAATGACTTCAATGTCAAGTTTATCGGTAATAATTTTAATACTTACGAGTGTAACGTGCGAAAGCAAACATTTGAATTTGCGAAATCTTCTCTATAGCTCTAAGATTAATCGTGGAACAACACGAGAAGGCAAATAAACAGAGATCAATCCGTAAAAAATTACAAGAGTATTCTAATCCAGTGGAACTGCCGGAGCCATTTTAAGTTAATACGAAAATGTACTTGGTCTAACTTAAAATGCATTTTATTCCGATTCAAACAAAATTATCGTACTAACAAACCAGTCTTCAAATATTTGTTGGATACCCTGCAATCTTCGGTGCCATTACCTAAAAAAGAAGTTGGCATACCGGCTATTATTAAGCTTAGTGCGTACTTAAGGTTTTTTGTGGAAGGTGGCTACCAGAAAGCTGTTGCAAGAGATAGTGAAGTTGGACTGGCTCAATCAAGCTTTAGTGAAGTATTGTCAGAAGTTTTGCATGTTTTCGAAAAAGAACTATGTCCAAAATGAAAATTTAATTGAATGAAAAACGAACAATTGCAACGGCTTTTTATGAAAAATATAGGATACCCCGTGTGATAGGATGCATTGATGGAACACATGTTCGAATTGTGGGCGCATCAACAAACAAGCAATTAAATTATTATAGAAAAAGTTTCTTTAGCTTAAATGTTATGCTGGTAGGTAGGTAAACTCTTCGTTATTTAGTACTACCAATTTATGCTACCAATAGCTTAAAACTTGAAGATATGCGACCATAAAATGAAGAAAATTCTAGTGAAAGTGAATTCAACACTGCACATAAAAGCTGCAGAAATATAATTGAGCGGACGATTGGTGATCTCAAACGCCAGTGGAGGTGCATATTAAGCGCGCGTGAACTACATTACTCTCCTGAAAAGGCAGTCAAAATAGTAAACGTGTGTTGTGCAATGTTTAACATATGCAAGGATTTCAAGATTGACTCTTTTTGGGACAATTTAATAGTCGACAATGGTAATGAAATCGATGAGCTTCCCTCTATACAGCAAACTCTGTATATAACAATAAAATAGAAACTAGATAAGCAAAAACAAATGGTTATTCTTTATTTACTTTGCTTTTATTTGACGTAGATGACTTTATTTTACAATTATACATGAAATAAGAAGAAATCTTAAATTCATATAAAGAAAGTATACTTACATTTTAAAATTCCTCCAAACAAATATTGGAGAATTTTTTCGAGAGAAATGTCAATTATTTTCCCTCGGAAAATAAATTTGCGATGCCTCCTTTTGTCCCGGGAATAGTTTTTCACTTTTTCGAAGTTGTTTACGATTGGAAAGTGTCGTATGGAGGAAAAATTCCGGGGGAAAATTTGTTCGCGATAAAGTTGATTATGTCCACTTCTGGACTGCAAACCTTCTTTGTATTGACTTGCTCACGCAGCGATCTTTGTGTGTTTCATATCTGTATCATAAAAACCGTTGTATCTTCCTTTCCAGCTCTCCACTTTCAGAGTATCAGAAAGAAGTTGAAGCATGTATGTATTGTATGTACGAGTAGGTACCAGGTGAGATGCAGACTGAGTTGAGGTCTGATGTAACCAAACCAGGGGCACACGTTATCGAGCTAAGGATATCGTAGTTTGAAATTCTCTAATTCGTGATCGAGTGTCATTCACATACGAAAGCTACCAAGCTCACGTACGAATGAATATTTTTCCAAATTTCATACATTTTCCTGTTGCTTTGAATATTCAAATCCTCACGTTATGTATCTCGGATGAATGGAATTGTGTTTTTATTCGGCCGTCTTTGCCAATAAAAATCTGCAAAAATATTGCTTGAATGTTCTTAGTATAGGCCATCCATTTGCTACTACATTTCCTTGGTTGACTCGGCAGACAACTATTCGGACTTTGTTCAATGGGTCATGTTCTTTTACTGATAAGTCAAACATCTAAAATGCCATGGCACCTCTCAATAATCTCGACGGTTTTTCCATTTTCCTCAGCTTTTAGATGTAGCGTTCTTCTTCCATTGTGTACCTATAGAAAAGATCTTTTAATACACGTAAGATATGTATCCTGCAAATTTATTTTTGGCATCCATTTTTAAATCTAGAGCTTCATTGTGAAGTCTTGACCTTAATCAACTTTTTTTTAATTTTTTAATGATCATCCATCATCCATTAAGAGGGAATTTCCCTAATGGACATCTGCAAAGCAATTTCTAGCATGAGCTCGAAAGAGAACTTACCTATGTCCTTTTCGCAGATACTCATTTGTATCTACATATTTAATATTTCGGCAAAACTTGTCGAAATCCGCTCCTGTAGTCAAAGGTAACATTTAAAATGCTTTACATAGATAATTGCGCGGTAATAATATGAATAATGGTAGTGTATTCTTAACATTTGCTCCAAGCAAGGCATTTCACTTTCAACTTTGGGCATACAAATTTAATAATGAGGCCGTTACTCAGATGTATTCAGGAAATATCATCTATCGCAGTCGGCAAAGGAAAAATTAGGAAAGAAGCTATAGATGCCTTACAACGCGAATGCGGATATTACAACTCGATAATTCATTGTAACCTTTGATAAATGCTCTAAAAGAAGAAACCCATATGTAAAGGCATCAACCCAAGGCACTCTTTTCTCTCTAATAGAACCTGATCCTCAACTGGCAGCTTACCAAATAAAAGGCGGCGGAATGTGGCGAAGTAAGGAACGACGTTAGTCCCATGTATAGGGCAAACATTCACAGACACTGCGGTATGTTTTAGGAGTGCTATTTTCTTGCATACATTTTAAAACATACGAGTAGCTGTTGCTTCATATAACGAAAACCAAAACATCATGTACCATCCACCCCAAATTAAATGGCCTCTATTCATAACAAAATAATGTACATACCTATATGTACAAAGTAGGGTCTTTAATCAATACTTATACACCAGATCTATACTGTTCCGCAGCTTTTTCAGACTCCACTGAAAATTAGTTGTTTGTTTTGGGACACTCGAACGTCTCAAAGAACTGTGCCTATAATTAATTATCCAGACTTAGACCTAAGAACGTTAGGCAAGCACGTCAAAATCAAAGCCAATAAATTTCCATGCCAAACAGGTGTTATGAACTCTTCAGGTGTTATGGACTCTTCAGGATAATTATGAGGTATCTTGCGGTACATAAAAAGCCCATACTCGATCAAACGTTCATGAAATATGATTAAAAGTTGATGTCTCTAATTCAAGACCTGCATAACAATTGGGTATTCATCAGAAAAAGCTTTTCAGAATCTGCTTCGATTTAGGAGAAAGGTTCTGCTTTCCTTTAGCAAACATCGGACGGAAATTCATAGACAACTTCCGAAATCTAAATGATCTCTGCTCCATAAAGTTCACTGAACTTGACGAATTTGTGAAAAAATTCTATTTTTATTCAACCGCTCAATTGAGAATCACCTTAACCCTAACCGAGTCTAACTCACATATAAATAAATCAGTTTGGCTTTGTCCTAAGAGCTTTGGTAGCTCTAGTATTTGTGACATCGACCAAAAATTTGTACTACGAGTACTTTCAGGAAATTGTAGTATTTTTTTGCTTTAGTTTTTCGATTGTAGTGGAATTTTAAAACCGCTGCCAAACTCTTCCGTCTCTGTAGGATGGCGATAGCGAATGCAAGCAGCTCCATCAAGGTAAAGATCTCACCGAGACCTTTGATGTCAAAAAGGGTGTAGACCAGGTGCTGCGCTGTCAAGCGATTTCTTCAACACCATACGAGTACTTGAGAGAATAATGCAAAGCTCAAAGGAAAACACAAAAGGCACAATACTCGTATTTCGAAAGTCCGTCCAACTACTCGCATACGGCGACGATATTGACATAATCGGGAGAAAGCAGCGTAATGTCAGTAGCGCTTTCGCGACGGAAGCGGCGAAAATGGGTTTAGCGGTCAATGAGGGCAAGACCAAGTATATGCTGTCAAGCAAAAGAACGTCACCTTCGACAGATATAACTTTCAGGTAGTTAAGGGTTATATGACCTCTATAAAGTCAGTCAACGACTCCAGCGCTGGGATCAAACGAAGAATAACTCTTGCCAACCGCTGGTTCCTTGAGTTAAGAAGGCAATTGACTAGCGAATCCCTCTCTCGAACAAAAAATGTTACCTTATATAAGACTTTAATAATCCTAGTCCTGTTCTATGGCGCAGAGGCACGGATATTATCAAAAATTGATGAAGGTGCTCTTGGCAGCTTCGAGAGGAAAATTCGAAGTGATTTTCGGTCCCGTCTGCATTGACGGTGAGTGGAGGACGGGATACAACGACAAACGGTATGGACCGTACAGCAAAATCAACCTAGTTAGGAGAGTGAAGATCCCACGACTAAGATGACTGCGTCATGTTGTGCAGAAGAACACCAATGTTCCAGTCCGCCACCGAGGGACAGCGCCGTAGAGGAAGACCGAGACTTAGATGGCGCACGCAAGTAAAAGGGGATCTCAGCCAACTTAGTGTGCATAACTGGAGGGGCTTTTGAACTGAGGCCCAAGTCAAACCCGGACTGTAGCGCCACCTTAAGTAAGTGAAATTTAAGCAGTCATTCCTGACTCGTTTGAACTTTTCTTTTCGGTTTTTGTCCGTCGGGTGAGTCATAAATGACTGGAAAAACATTTTCTTACCCTGAAAGCCTCCTTACAGTTCGACTCGTACCAGGTCTTTCCTTTGGTCTATGAAAGTCCGTTTCAATTGGCTTTTTCGTATCGTCAAACAGTTCTTTTAGGAATCGTTTCTGTAACTCTGTAGTCAGTATACGAGAATTCAGCTGATATGACACGATCGTCCGACGAGCTTAAATGAGAAAGCACATCAACGGTGGACTTCTCAGACTGAGAAGTTAGAAACCAGTTCAGGCTGTTGGTGGTATGACTATCAACGTTTGATATTCGAGTGGGTTCATGAAAAAACTGGGTTAAGTTGTTTACTGAACTTTCAACCGAGAATGTCAAAGCGACCCAGAAATGTGTATATTGAAATCGCCCGTTATAACGATTTTAGTATTATTAAACAGGGATATATTTCTTAGTATAGAATCAGAAAGCGCATCAAACTCGTTGATGGCCGTTGGCGTCCGGTTTAGGGCTTCTGTAAATAAACCAGTTGTAGTGCATACGAAAGTGGAATTTCAACCACATTAAATTGAATTCTGGACTGGAACAGGAATTATATTGTGGTGAAGTTTGGTTAGCGGCATCCCTACGCACGTAAACAGCTGGACTGGATTATTAGGAGATTTCTGTCTACCTGTAGGGTCTAGATGTACTCGTATTAATATATTTGCATCTTGAACTGATCAATTGCAACATTCTAACATTACGCGGAAAATTAAGTTTTCAAATAGATATTCCGGTTGCTTTGTTGTTGAAATTTTCTGTAGTGATAGTACAGTTCGATATATCATCAATTCGTCGATTGACAGACCTACAATCTGATGGGAGTAGAAGGAGATACGAGTATGTTCATATCTTCCTATGCCGAGTATGTATCTCGCACAGCTATTTTAGGCAACATTCAGCTTTAATCCATGTCGGAGTATATTTCACACCCATATAATAGAATAAGCAGGATGTATGATTTTACAAACTTTAACTTAACTTTGGTGGGAAGGTAGTTGTAAGTTAGACTTAGTTCTTTAAGGGCTCCGTATACGTTCGATGCAGTTTTTGTAATATGAGTCCTCCAGGTAAATTGTTGACTCATATTCAATTGGAGTTCGATTAATGATCATCGCTTTAGTCTTTTTTGGATTAAGACTTAGTTAATTTTCAAATGACCACTTACGAATTGTTGCTAATTGGTCGGTTAGATTAATTATCGCTTACTTTATTTGGGATGTGGGAAAAACAGAATAAATCTGCACATCATCTGCATATACATATATGACGTTTACAATTCACACGACGTACGGCTAAGTCGTTTTTATAATGCTTAAAGAGTTGGGGTCCTAAAATGGATCCTTGGGGAACACCTGATGGGTGTCTTAGGTATAAATGATTGGAATTGAAATATAATAAATAGTATCAGTTATGAAGTATGATATAATTCAAGTACCCTGGACTCGATGTTCCTCATAATTTGGTAGATATTCCAGCAATTTTATCGGCTTCAGACATTCGTTGGCACGTACATTTTACTCTAGAGAGTCTAATGGAGGTAAAGGTCGGTAAATTTCGTGATATTAAGTTGTTAAACTCTATCTGACAGTTTTGCTTGGTTGTATGAATTTCGCATACTACTCATTTAGTATACTATCTAAACAGACACTTTTAAAACTGTGAACTATAGAGTTTGGTGCATGTACCATTGATGAAATGCCTATTTTATTCACTTGCTCTGTTCAATGACCGCCAACCAAGTCAAGTTCCAGATACCACCAAGAAGGTCTCCTACCAAGACAGCATTGCATAACAAAACATTAAAATGATTGATTTTATTACCATCGCTGGCTGAAGTCTTTTCCAGCACCCATTTTCGACTAAAAGGTGGGCGCCACAGTTTTCACTTTTATTGGAAACAAATTATTCGTATCGCTCGTATCTGGGTCTCTATTTAAATCAATTTACTCGTATCTCCAACATTGGTTTCTTCGAATTTTGTTTTTCACTTTGCCAATGGGATATGCATGGGGTCGTTATGATATTTTGTTTTTATTATTTTTTTATTTTGCTTAATTTAAGTTAATGTGTTGCGATGAAAAACGATGAAAACGAAAAGTAAAGCGAAATTAAATGCAAATCCCCAGCAACTAATGTGACGCTGTGGATGGTGGCGGACACGCAAGCATTCAAATTCGATTCAAATTTAGTGGTCGATGGTGCGACAAAACTGGTCTTACACTCTGGGACTATATTCGTACCTAAACGAAAAGTGCCAACTGTAAGGGTCTCTAAAACATTTGTAAATTAAATTCCAATTTATAATCTGAATATTATTGGCTAATTAAAGCCACTAAGACTTAAGTATTAGGACTTGAAGAAGCCGAATATATGTAAATCAAACCAGTCGGATTGATCGATCTTGGGGTGGGGGATAGAGGTTTTCGGTCTCGACTTTGAATGTAAGGCGCTCTGAGATATGTAGTTCTTTGGTTTATCGATGTGAGATCACCTTGACATTTTCGGGTTATTTTAATTGCTAAGTAGAATGAATGAATGAGAATTGAGTTGATTGTATTGAACTGTACACCACATGAGATAAGAGAGTGTCCGGTTTTATTTAAGTGTACAACAAGAAATGAGTTAGAAACTGGTGGTTAGGTGTAATGTTTATTGTTGAACTTATTTTGAAACTAACTGGTCAATGTTTTTCACGAGTTTCAATGATGTTTATTTGATATGTTGTCATTAAGAACAATTGTGGAATTTGAGTATTCATTTGAAGAAGATTTAACTTTGTCTATGAGGAAGTGAACCGCAAGGTTCAGTGCTAGGATCAGAAGTATGATTTTTTTTGTCTAATTTTGGCAAGATTTTGAGTTAGATATTATATGTAAACGAGTGTTATTATTTTACGACATGATGCGAATTCTTTTATAACAATTGCAATGGGGTTTGTGTTTACAGATTCAGTATAGATTGCGAGTGGCAAACGGAATAGAATATGGAAAATTTTTAGTGAATTTTTAATATATCGAGATCATGAAAATATTGCCAAGTTGGAAACATTCTTTCCTGATATCAGCAAGCTTGGTCAATCTCTGCAGCTACTTCAAGTGGCTTAAAACCTTGTAATCATTCGAGCAGTGATCATTTTGCATATGATTTTTGCGGCAAATGATAAGGAGTATGATGGTTGGGTATTGTATTGGAACCTACATTAATCTTTCGATGCTTATGCAATGGCATTTTTTTTAAAGTGGGGCTACAAAAAAAAAAGAAAAAACACTCTGGCGCTGGCAGCCCGGTATGGGCCATGGCCTAGCTTCTTGAAACTCATTTGTGTTGCTCATGTTTTAATTTTTTGTCACATCTGAACGGGGCCTACGGTTTATCGCCGTGTCCGAACGTCACTCCTTAGAAGCTTTATCGTAGGCAAATTTACTTTCGGGGGTTAGCCATTGCCCATCGAAAGGGTGATGGCGATTTGAAATATTGTTGGTGACCCAACCAGGAATCGAACCCAGGCTCTCTGCGTGATAGTTCAATGCCCCAAATGTGGGTACATTCTGGGATTAACCTAGGACTCAGACAACAAGTGTCGCCAGCCTCCAGTTTCGCTTCAAAAACTTTTCGAAACGCGGCGTTAGTGTCCATTCGCTCTATATGACCCTATGCAAACGGACCCGAAAATAAGTAGACAAACTCCTTAAATACTTGAAAGTTATATCTGTCGAGTGTGACATTCTGTCCGAGACGTCGTTGTAAGGTGTCTCTGTTTGTTCACATCATCTTGCCCTCATTGATCGCTTAACTCATCTACGCCACTTTTTTCTCTCACGGCACTCATGAAAACGTGACCCTGCTTTCATGCGATTGTGTCAGTATCATCTGCGCTTGCGAGTAATTGGACGGACTTTATTTTGCACCATTCTTGAAGAATGATATTATGGAAACCGCTTAACAGCGCATCGCCTTCTCTTTCATTCTCTTCCATTAAAGGTATCGGTGAGATCTTTACTGATCTTTATGGAGCCGCGTGCATTTACCATCCTTATCCTCATAGACGGACGAGTTTGACAGGAATGCCAGAACTGTATAGCTCGCCTCCATAGATGCTGTCATAATTGGCCTTAAGTTCAATGATCAGATGGTGTGTATCGATCTGAAGCTCATGGATTTTCTTTAAGATCTGCCGTAGTGTGAATATATGGTCGATGGTGGACTTTCCTTATATGGACCGTTCAGGTTGTTGACGAACTGCTTCACTGATGCCTCTGTTGTTGGCGCAGGCCAGATGGTTTCCTCTCTTGAGGATTAAATAAACAACAAGATTAAGACAGACTCAATCGGAATAGGATTTGGCGATCTCATGCTATTGTAGCCGTCCGACGTCAAAGATCCTCACAGTATAAGCTTGTCTTGGCGCTGTTCGGGACATTCGAAACCATACCTTGGCTACAACAAGGTAATGGTCCGATTCGATGTTGGCTTCTAGGAATGTTCGAATATCTTTAATACTGGAGGAGTGTCATGTGTCGATCTGGTTAACGGTTCATTGATCAGAAGTTCTCCAAGTCCCCCTGAGAATATCAAAATGTGGAAACCGCACGCTAATGTTTCGGCCTCCCGCAAAGTCAATTATACATGTCGAGTATACATTCCGACAGAACTACGAAAAATGCCCTTTCTCCTGGTTTTACATTAAAATCGCCGACGACAATTTGAATTTCATTGCGATGGCATTTTTCATAGTTCTTGTTCAAGAGTTTGGAGAAGCTATAGTTGATCTTTCGCGTCTGTTGGGGTACAAACATGTCAGAGAAATGTTAACAAATTTAACTTTTATACGGATTGTTTCGAGGCTCTCGTTCACTTTTCAGAAGCTCAAGACTTCTCGTCTAAGTCTTCCTCTAATAACAAATGCGCGTCTATATAGGCGCTCCTTTTGTCGTCGATAACAATCGTCGTAGTAAATGTGGCAGTTGTTCGGCTGCATGTGGCCTATCGAGGGACTTAACATTCCACGTGCATATCCGAATTTGAAGTTGTTTCGTTTGCAGAGGTTGTCAACAGATGATGCCTTCGCTTGTTACTGCTTCGTAACTTTTGTCTTTTTTCTTGACGGGACAGTTACTCCGGCGGCACAACTTCCAGCACAACTGATGAGGTGGAATTTGTGTTATTTGAGCTGCTATTTTTGTCTTCTAGTCAGCACATCTACTAATTTCCGATTTTTATCACTTAGATGTACCTACCCTATTTCTACAGGATCCAACTACCGATGTAACAATGTAACAACGACTCCATATTAATAATTTTGCTTAGCTCTAGGTGGAAGCCACCGATTAATGGTCTCGTTCAACGCCACTGAAGAAATAGCTTTAAAAAATTTGATTCTGTCACCAGAGGGAGGTGTCAACAATTGGTATCAAAAGAAGGGAATCAAGCTGTTGCCTGTTGGAAAAACAATGCCATAAAATTAACCGACAGACTTACCGAAGTTACAAGGGAAAACTTAGCTGCGGAAACTTAAAATATGACCAACACATTGATTTTCGATTAACAAGTGCATATGCCCAAAAGAGCTTAGACTTTTACAAGCGTAAGACGAGACTATACAGGGCGCACAGTGGATTTATTCATGCGATTGGATCAATGGTGGTGTCAACCAAAAGTATTATATGAACTTGGTGATGAGGAATTTCAGAACTAAACAGGGTTCTCATTGGACCCTTTAATATCTTCAGAGAAACTACAGACTGCGGAATATCGGATGCTATTTGCTTGAAGACCGTGACTTAAAGGTAGGAGGTTAGAAGTGGAGATAACCACCCGGCCAGGTAAACATCCTACTGTTGCGAACAAAATGAGGAATGCAAAGAACAGCAACAGCAGTGGTTTTTTAATTTTTAATGTCGGCACGTCACAACGTGCAAGGCTCAGGGCATAGGTACCATCATAGTATAATTGGTGTGCTTAGTTTCTGACGGCCAAGTCAAAAAAAAAACGCTGTTTTGAAAAGGGGTGCAGGCAAGTACATGAAGCAAAGCAAGAAGTCTATGAAATTCCACGGAAGTTCAAGAGGGTCTCGAACAAATGTATGGAAAGCAGGACGTTGTTGTATGAGAAGTAAGAAGTCGATGAAATGTTGAATCTAATATCGTTTGGTGGATCCATTAGAAACAAGAAAACCATTATATGTAAGCTTCATCCACGTTTTAAAGTCTGCCAGATTCTTTCGAAAGCTCAAAAAGTTCGGATCGATATTCAGCAGCTCTTTATTGATTTTAAACTGTCAAACCAGGGGTTAATTAAAGAGCAATGTCTTAATTTCGAACGTCTGCTAAACTCGCCGGATTGTATACGATAAGAATGGAGTCATAAAGTTAAGATTTACTCTTTACGAGGATTTATAAGACAAAAATGGGTTAAGAAGGAATACACAGCATCGATCCACTCCACCATTAACTTTGACAGTTGTCTCTTCTTGATGCGGCATTTACCAATCCAAAACCGGAGTACAACTGCTATATCTAAAAGGGCCACAGGTGAATCCAAGACCTCACTGCACCTAAGATAAGATTTAAAATCGTGCTACACAACTCATAGGTGACGTCAATACTGCTTACTCAATTGAAATCCAAAAAATAAAATCGACTTAATGTTTTTTAACCCATCTTGTTATATCGGTCATTTTACCACCAGTGGATACATCGAAATTGCCAGCCGCATTCCGCGTTTCGAGACCTTCAACTGAAACATCCGTCATGCGATGAATGCTTATCGTGAACTAAGTAGTTCAACTTGTTTATGGAATGCGTTGCTGAGTTCTTTATTTATTGAACCATACCAGCGTACGTCAGTAACTCCTTTAAGGTACTCAAAATTCCTTAAGTCGCGTGCTAGTTATAAAGAACAAGTTCGCATGTGAGCAATAAAATTTGAGTATGTTAACCCATGTAACCTAGACTCAAAAAGGCTAGAACCTTCACGAAGCTCGTAGAGGGTCTTGACTCGTCCTTTATTGATGATTATGCTGATGGCAATGTCGTCGTAAAAAAATTTCATATAAATTCATTTAGGACCCGAACTCATATACACAATCTTACTATTATTTTCCATGACACTAAATTCAATCCACCACCAAGTATGCTTATATTTTCGAGAAATTATATACCAACAGCATCACCATCATCATCATGCCCAACAAAGTAACAACACCGTTGACCAGCGGAACGGAAATACCACAACGATTTACTATTTGCAAGGAAAACTACTTAATTGCTTATACAGAACGACTTAATGGTGAACAACAACAAAACGCGCGAGCATAGTTTTGCACCTACAACTCGATCAGCAGTTGCATTCTTAAGATAATTTATGCGGTTCACAGATCCGAATACACAAGACGAAATGTCAACATGTCATAGCTATTCAGATACAAATCAGCCCCGGCACCCCAAGTCACAGAGCTTCTTTCTTTTCTAAATACACTTAAGCTAGCAGCTAGCCCGCCTGCATTGCATTCTGACGAAATGATGTTTGAGAATACCACAATGAAATCTACCAGATACTAGCTTGGCTCCCAGTGCTAGAGACAACCAACTTCGATGGCAGCAACTCCCCCAAGGTAAACCTCTGAGCCAGCAGCAATCGAGCGTCAAACTGCATTACTATTGCCACCGCGTCGTCGCGTCGTCTTTGTGGCAGAACAAGCACCCGGTGGCCAATGTGTTGCATACCATGTCCCTCTACCTGTACGGTGGCATGTAGTCCACAGTCCACTTGAATGTGGACCAACAACTTTTCTATGGCATGGAGCGCAAGGAAAAATGTAAAAGTTGAATGTGGCTCCAAACGAGGGTAATTCATATGACTGCCAACGAGAGAGGGGTCTCCTCCGCCTTCCCATGCCATACCAAATAATACCCCACCAGAAGATGGAGGAATTTTTGTGTTCTTGAGGCGTGTTACGTGCACTTAAAGCTTCCTGCTTAAATTGCATCATGACTCCCGAGTGAATATGTTTACGAGTGCTTCGTCTTTGTTGTGCTGCGCAGTGGTTATAGCTGTTGTCGGATCCACTGAGACAACCAGGAGATTCTGATAAAAAATTTAAGTTACCATACTACTGATGATGGCAATGATAGTAGCGGCCTTTGGAAATAAAGAAATTACCAAGCCTTTGCTCGTTGTTGTTGTTCCCGATATGCCTTGTGCCTTATTGTGGGCAATGCCTTGTTGCTGCACTATGGTATACCGTGATATATTATGTATTCAGGCGAAGTAATGACACCAGCAAGTACGCTTCTTTCATGGATATGGTGTGACATTTAAGCAGTGTTGTCTGTTGTTCAAAGAATAATGATGGTGATTAGGGTGTTAAGAAAAGGTTTGTCTTCGTTAAATCTACTCGTACTCGTATCTACTGGGATTGGTGGTGTTATGTAAAGATTGATGCCACACAAGATAGATGAGAACAACATGCCAAGTAGTTTTCTGTTTCACAACAATGAAGTTTTATGAAAATTTAAGTGGGAAATCAGGAAAAAAGTCTGAGAGAAATTGAATGGAAAATAAATATCGGAAAACTCTTAATTTGCTGGGTTCTATAGATGCTGTGGTGTTGCAATACATTTTTGTAGTTCCTTTTGGCTGTACATATTGCAAATAAATACAACAGCCTTCATATAACAGAGACAGGAAACAATTTTGATCAGCATACCATGCACATGGTACGCGTGCATATATAGTACATAACCCGGAAAAAAGAAATCCGGTAGAGGAAGCTGGCAGCGCTCATAAACAGTATAAGCTCGAACTATTATCGTTGAATTTTTACTACAATAAGTCTGCAGCTGGGTCTGCGTTCCATAATATTCAAGGTTGATATGGATAGATGTAGACAAGAATAAAAGTTAAGTTGATTCCCAAAGAAAGACCGTAATCATGACTTGTTTTCTTCTTTTTATTAAGAAATGGTTTCAAACTGCTGAGCGCATTTTCACCGCTTCCGTCTAAATACTCGCTTAAGCGCCACTGATACCAGGCTGCTTTCTTCCGATTATGTCAATATCATGGACTTATACGAGTAATTGGACGGACTTATGAAAGAGTGTTCCTCTTGTGTTTGCGTGTGGGTCTTGCACTATTCCTTGCAATCTACAGAAATAGTCTTTGCGAATCCTCAGCATCGACTGCGACTTTACTACGATATTCTCTTGTTCGTCGCTACAGGCTTCGATATGAGGTTTGCTTGTGACATGTTTTTCTTACTAAAACTTCCGAATCTCAATTTTGGAGTAGCATCTTTAAATTTCTTCAACTGCGCACATGCTCTTTATTTTTCCTCCTGAAAAGCCGGTGTTCGTCTCTCAGCAGCGTCTGAGCAGCTCTAGTCCTTCTATGCAGCGCCGCTTTGTATGCATCTTACATAGCTTCATATGCATGCCGGCATTCGCCATCAAATCGGGGACCTCCTTGTAGTGGTCGAATTAAAACACAGCAGCGGAATTTTTAAAATTACCAACCTTGTCTTTGCGTTCTTCGGGACATCCGCAACCGTACCTTCCCAACAACAAGGTAATTTTCCGAGTCAATGTTAGCTCCTCGGAACGCTCGGACATCCATAAAATTGGAGGAGTATCTTGCGTCGATCGCAATATGGTCAATCTTCTTGACGTTTTATTGATCAGGAGTTCTCCAAGTCCCCTTGTGATGAACAAGATGTTATTATTATATTAACCACGTGCTAGCTATGACAATGTTTCGCCCCGCCGCACAGTCGATCAGCCTGAATCCGTATCAGAAGTAGTGTCGGCTATACCAAACTGTCCAAAGATGTCTTTCTTTCTTGCCGACGACAATTTAAATGTTAGGGCATTGCTCGTAAGTCTTGTTCAAGAGCTCGTTGAAGCTATCTTTTGTGGTGTCATCTTTTTCTCTGCGGTGGGCATTCGAGCATTTAAGGCTAATGTTAGGAAGTTCAGCCTTGATATGGATTGCTACGAGGTGCTCTTTCACATGCCGAAAACTCAAGAGTTCTTGCTTAAGCCAATTGCTGTAGTTGATGTCGCAGTTGTTCATCCACTTTCTTGGATGGCGGTAGTGTCTGCTTTGCAGCAGTCCAGGGCCTCCGCTAGTTGTTCAGCTGCACGTGGCCTGTTAAGGGAATTTGTTTTCCTTGATTCATTTGCATGGGTTATCAACAGTAGACTTATTCATATCCGAGGCTTGTTTGTTCTTCGGAACTGTCGTCTTTTTTTCCATGGCCGGGCAGTTATTCCAGTGGCACAACCCCTAATCTAGAGGTGGAGTTTTTTTAACACTCAAGTGTATAATGCCTCAAGCATGTGTTAAATTATACACATAAGCACAATTGATGTGTAGAGACAGTTGCAACATTGGATATCGCCAGTTTGACACTTCTCGGCACCTACCCTATTTCTACAGAATTCAACCAAATACCGCAAACCAGAAGGATTTAATTGCACTTTTATACAAAAAATGGAAAAAACACTACAAATGTGTTAGGACTCATTTGTTGAGCGATGAACAACCAGAAATGAAGTAGAAACCAATTCATTTAACCTTTTTCTACAATCTGATTGGCATTGTATCTGGCTTCATGTCGCAAACGTCTTACTATGGCAAGCAATTTGAAATTTAAGATTATCGTCTTGCGTGCGAAAGTAGGGATTTCCTGAACGACTGATGTGCTAAAATGATGGGTGAAAAGCGCACTCTTTTGTTGTGCCAGTATAGTAGTTGAGAATAAGAGAGTTCCAAGGATATAGGATGTATAATGGTGTTTTCCCCGAATGCCCTAAAAACTGCACTCGTAATACCTCTTCACAAAAAGGCAGTACTATGTCGGTTTTATCTCAAGTTTTTGAAAGAGGAATGAAAACTAGAATGATTTCTTTCTTAGAAAGGTCTCAGTTCTTTAGCGAATTCCAATTTGTCTTCAAAAGAGGTACTCGTAGGTCTACCGAAAGTGCGTTATTAAAACTAATTGAGGAAATATATAACAGCTTGAATACTTGTACTTCTCAAATTCCATCTTGCCTATTCATTGACATAACCAAGGCTTTTGATACAGTAAACCATACTATTCTTTGAAATAAACTTTTTAATGCTGGATTCAGAGGTATTATTTATGATTGGTTTACTTCCTACCTTGAAAACAGGAATCAAATGGTAAAAATTGATAATGCTTTTAGTTCTATAAGATACATGAATATTGGAGTCCTGCAAGGCTCAATCTGGGTCCTTTATTGTTCATTATGTATATAAACACGTTATGGATCCAACCCTTTAAAGGCAGAACCACATAAACTTGTAACCAGCAGTAAAACAAAGTTTATGATATTTAATCTCGAAGGTTTAATAAAAAATGATCTACCCCTCCTTTATCACTTTCCGAGTTGCCTACGTTTTTGCTTAGTTGATTTAACTGCTCGAGTTCATGTTACCTTCAATGCAAATGTGAACTGTAGTGAAGATTGTTTTCGTATCGATAGTTTCCACTATTTAGGTATCATATTGGATAACGAGCTCAATTGGAACGATCAGGCACTATACCTAAAACAGTATCTTAATAGGGTAGTCAGGCAAATGTATCATCTGAGCCTCTATTGCAATATTTAAGTACTAGAAATGGTTTCTTCTTCTTCTTATCCTTTTATTAACCCTTTCCTCGTTATACGAACTTATGCGTAACGAGTTTCCCATTTTTACTGCATCGCTGCTGCTCCGCTTATGGGGTTGGCTAATGTCGCAGACCGCAGAACGCGTCTACATAAAGCTCGCTCCTGGATCGCTTCAGTGGTTAACCCCAGACGTTGTTGCGCATTTGCCATCTGAGAAATCCAGGAATTCTTTTTCCGACCTCGTTTTCTTACAGTTGGAGTGACCGTAGTTGATAGTGCCTTTTTAACTGGATTTTCCGCAGATCTTCTTTGAACGTGGCAATACCAACTTATTCTATTCGCCTCAAGCTGTTCGGTTACCGAATTCTTTATATGTAGACTTCCTCTTATACGCGTAGATCTAATGCAATCGCGTTTAGTGACTCCACTAGACATCCTTAACATTTTCATTTCCGCTGCCGTCATTTTGTTTTTAAACGCTTCGTACATTGTCCAGCACTGTGAACCGTATATAAGAGCTGGTCTAACAACCGTGGTGTAGAGTTTCCCCTTTAATTTAAGTGGAAATTTTCGGTCGCAAAAGATTCCCGAATTTTCCCGCCATTGCATCCATCCCACACTCACTCTGTGGTTTACGTCGTCGTCACATTTCGCTTCCATGTTAACGATTGATCCTAAGTACTTAAAGATAGTGCTTTTCGGAAGAACTATTCCGTCTAACATTATATCCGGAACAGGTCGCAACGGATGCGCAAATGGGCACGTCAAATGCTCCGTCTTTGAACGACTTATTTTAAACCCGTTTCTCTCTAGCGCATTTCTCCATGAATCTAAGGCGTTCTGTAAATCTTCGACGTTATCGCTAAGTATAACTGCGTCGTCAGCGAAGAGAATTGGCGTTACATTTGCTTCGCGCATGCAGTCTTTTAAAAGATAGTCGAATACTACGTTAAAGAGGAAAGGGCTAAGTACGCTTCCTTGATGCACTCCGACATGGTTTATAACGGCTTATTCAAATCTAAGTTGCAGTATGGTATTTCTTGCTGGTTTTAATAAAATAGAACCTTTATTAATTAAACAAAAGCATTTAAGGGAAATCGGAGAACGCCTAGTTGTGCAGTATTCAAACGCCTAATTATATTTTATTATTGTTATAAATTGCTAAAGATATTTTTCGAAAATTCCGGTTTCTATGATGTTGGATCTTATGAAAACTATAATTTACGTGTTTACATGAGGAACAACGTTTTTCTTGTACTTTCACCACTTGCCATATGGAACAGATAGTGCAAAGCTATTTCTTAGACAAATTTATTGTATCCTTGATCATTTATATTTGTAAAAAAAATTATTTATATTTTGCCGTGACATAAAGATAGAAAAAAAAATCTTAATGTCCTCAAGTTCGAGTCATTTGCCATGAGTACGTGCGCCAACCTCAACATCTTAAATGTCCAACCAACACAATATTTACTGCTAGTCAAGAGCGTTCAATAAGTAGGGACTCAAACACTTTATTCAAAAGTACCCTTGTTTACAACAGGAATGATATGAGGAGGCATTCTAACTTCTTCAACATTGTGCTTAAGGATATGACCTACAAAAAAATAGAAAAATTGGATAGAAATATAGACCACATATCTTAACACTGTGCATTTTCTTTACTACTTTCCTTTGGACTTTTAAGATATTTAGTAAGATTACCCAGCAAACTTAAAATCATAAGAAAATTTCGAAATTTCCAAACTTGTGTAGTGTTTATCTACTGATATTTTGCAGCAGAGTTAAATTACAAAATAAAATAAATAAATACAAAAATTTATATTCTTCGTATTGTAGTGTCAAAAGTAGAATCTCTCAAAATCTGGTCATCCCTTTAACTTTTTACAGTCTGTTTGATAACAACGTACACGACAAAAATTAAAAAATAATAACAAAAAAAAATCAATTGTGCTGGTTTATTTTGTTTATTTACTTGAATGCTTTTCAATTAATATGTCCACTCTCCTCCATTATCAATAATTGCTTGGAGTCTTCGAGGCATGCTTTCTACTAATCTTATAGCATAATCTTGAGACAAAGATCTCCATAAAACTCGTATTTTCCGTGATAACTGTTTGACCGTCGAGATCTTTTTTCCTTGAATGCCCAAACATTTTCAATGGGATTTGCATCCGGCGACTGTGATGGCCAATCTAAAACATCGACGTAATTTTCTTGTTTCCACGCACTGCACAAACGACTGCGATGTTTCGGGTCATTTTCTTCTTGCATTAACCAATTCTCATTCTTTCTTTTAAACCACCTTTGGGCAGATGGTAATAAAGCCTTCTTATAAATTTTGACCATGTTGGGTGCGTTTAAGTCATTTGTAAGCATGAACAAATTGCCAAATCCTTGTTTTGAGAAGCATCCCCAAACGTGCATCTTTGCCGTGTGTTTAACGGTCCGCTGGATTAATTTATTGGATTGTGTACACCAGGTATGAGTGATAGGAGACCATGCCCAAAAAGAAGCTTCATCCGAAAAAATAACGTTGTTCCAATCTCTGTCCAAATTCTCCTTGGTCTAACTGAGTCGTTTTTCTACGTGTTTTTTTGACAGTAGTGGTTTCTTTATTGTGCTTCGAAATTTTACATTATTGGCTAGTAAACGTCCCTTGTCCTCCGCGTAACGATAGAAGAGGATTTTTTTCAAACACGCGTAGAATCATTTTGCCCTGCTTTTTTGTTGTTTTTGGCGTAGACCCACGATCCGGCAAATCATCCACATTTTTAACTTGGGAATAACGGTGCACCCACTTGCTAACAAATGCTTTTGACTTGTTCATGTATTTAGCAGCTGCTCCGTATGGCATTTTCGGTCCTTTTGGATGCGTGCACAAGAATACTGCTTTATAACGTGATGCAAACGCGAAACTCATATTAAAATACTTCCGTCTCTGACAAAAATTTAACACTCTTTAAATTTTTTTATTCAAAGCATCTTAGCAGAAGTATTTTTGTATCTGCTAATGCAAATGCCACTTCCAAACCCGTTTTCATAAACGAGTTTTGCCGTATACGATCTTATCAAACGGACTGTAGTTTTTTATTGTATCTTTACACTGGCATAGCCTCGGTACCGGTTCTCTGCCTGAGATTTGAAGGATTCTAAATCGGCGAAAATTTTGGAAGGCGTTTGAAATTGTATCTTTTGCACCTCCTGACACCAATTTCTTGTTGCCGATAAGTTTCAAAGTTTCTCTATTCTGTTATGAAGACATGTAATATTTGCTTGTTAAGTTTTTCTTTTTCCTGTAGAACAAAATCGTATTTTTTAGTACAATATGTTCAGATCAAAAAGAAAATAACTATTTGACTTTAAAATAAATTGAAAACTTTATTACAACGTCTGTCTCGTTCGTGTTCCACCAGAAAGGAGAAAACGAAAAAGGAAGCGCCCAAAAAAAAGATGGACGGTCCAAACACAAAAAATATGGCTTCTCAGGGGGTACCTACAGTTTTACAATTGTCGTGGTGGTACACTTAGGGAAGAAAGTTTGCTTCAACATAATATATTTTCTCGTTGTTTTCTTATTACAATTTTCAGTCTCTGGGAACCTCACATGGAACCAAAATGAGACTTCTAAACCAAAAGAAATGTTCAGATTCAGTTTTCCCTCAAAGTTGAATTTTCAGCTTGCACTTACATACAGATTAAGTTATGACACTCAACAAAGATGATGTCAGTTTTCATGGTGGCATGAAATACAATTTCATAAAATGTATAAAGCTACAGGCGAAGGTATTCAAAAATTGTGTTTGTAAACCCCCACATGGGTTTTGCATATTTTTGCAACAATTTTTTGCCGAATACGCGAATTAACATTTTTTCTTATTTTTTAAATTTGTTTCATCATTTATATGACGTTATACCGTAATCGATGTAAATCCGCATCCATCGAATGTCAGATGTGACAAAATGCGGACTTGGCTTCAAGGCAGAGTTCACCTTTAAAAAAAAAAAAAAAAAAAAAACAAATCAGGAAAAAACATCTTTGCCTTACACAATGTAGATTTGTTGTTGCGTAGATTTAATGGATAGATACGATAGTAAAATGGCTGAAACCAAAAAATCGAAAACATATAGTATAAGCTTAGCAGCCATTTGCTTATTTAATGTGTCAAAATGTAATCGACACAATATTATCATTAACTTTGAGGGTTTTTTTTTTTTATAATTTTTTGACGAGTTTATGGATACCTGCTCGTAGTCGAAAACAAGTTTTGGATTATTTTGGATGCGATTTTGGAGTATGCCGGATGTACGAGTATAGGCAATTAAGTGTATTCTTCGTGCATTGCGGTGATGAGAACCGAAGAAATCTCTTTATAATGGTATAAGTTATTGGCAAAATTTTTTGATTAGTGAATGAAAGATAGATTCACAGTTAGTGTTGTCGGAATTCATTAATACAATTTGCAAGACTAAATTAAGGACGTCCATAAAGAGTTAAGAGATTTGTTAAAGACTTCGAGGTTGTTTGACTGATTCATTTGTTTATTCCGCTAATATAGTATGTATTGGCATTGGCGAATGCACTTAGTCAAAAGATGGGGATGACGAATTTATACATTGACACAATTTTTCAATGCCAAAGAGTGGTGTGGTTGAAAGTTTATTGTGAAATTGTTTGTACAAACAAGTTTATTCCTTTGACAGTTTTTACATTAGTATATGGTAATTGTTACGTTCAAGGACTGATTTCTTGTTTTGTGTGATGACACAGCCGTTGGTTTTGAATCGGCTACATTTATGTTCAGTTTAGCTCAGTTCAGAATCTGTAACCTTAGGAAAGGGGCAGTAATGGAGACTCCATAGACTCCTTGCGGAAAGATAATGTATTCGATCTCATCAACAACTGAAGCAGATAATACGCATTGCCTATGCCCTCAAAAGATTTAGAAGGCATTAAATTCAATAAAAATTACAATAAGAAGAACTGAATATAAGGGACGTCTTTGAATACTCGGAATTGCATTTTAAGAGATGTGCTGTCATCAGATGAAAGTTTATGAGAACAAAACCGAAAGTCGATCTTTATGAAATCCAAACGGCCAAACTGGCAGATCCTGTGCGCATGTGTTCAAAGAAAAGACGCTGCGACATTCGTAATAAATAAGTTTTAAAGCTTTTCAGCTCTTCAGAAAAGAGCGCACGCCGTCCCATTGATTTTAGAATTTGTATTCCCGTGGTAGGAACTAATTTATACGAGCTTTCTAAATTAGAAGCTTGATTTAAGACCAGAAAACAGACCGTTTTTGATTCTGGGATTTAAACATAAATCTTGTTACCGAACCACAGGAAAATGAAGATGCATTTCATCATGTTCCTAGTATCTGCTTAAAAGGATTGAAGAAGGGATGATTTTGTGCTCCGAACTGCTGGAATCGGAATTTCGTGTACCTAACCTATGCTAAAGTAATTTTACTTTTTAAGGTTTTAGAGGTTTGGTTGGTTCCCTCCCTCCTTTAATGCCCAGTAGAATTTAACTTTAGTTAGATCTCTTTTTGTCACTTGAGACGTGTGAACACTGGACATAGTGAATCTGTCGTCTAACAAACAGTGATTATGACAGATTCTGGGATTTGAGATTCGGAAAATTTGTGATTTTCGTATGGAAAACTGAAAGCCTGACCCAACTGTACAAACAAGGATACAATTTTGAAGGAGGTATAGCAATATCTCATTCTGGAAAGAGCTCAAGAAGTCCAAGTGGGGCATAACTAAGTATCTGCTGTCAACAAGAAAGGATATACAATGTCGACGAATTGAACGTCACAATCGACTGCTATATTCTCGAGGTAAAAATGTACATCTTGGCTTTTTCATAAATTCTGCCAACAATATATTAGCAGATATAGAATGAGAAATCACTGTTGTCAATCGTTGTATCTTCAGGCTAAGAAGGTAAAAAATTGAGGAGACTATTGATCACCTTAGTCCTAATTGATGACACTGAAGCATGGATTATAATTAAAAATGAGGATATTGCGAACAAAATCATTTTGGCGAGATTTGGCGGATAAGTTCAACGAAGACTAGCGTTGTCGACCTAGTCAGAAAACTGCACACCAATCTCTTGGGATGGCAAGACAATGTAGAGCGGATGGACATCAATGATTTGAACCGCAAAGTTTTCGAACCTTAAAGTGAAGAACAACGCAGCAGAGAAGGACCTAGGCGGTTTGTAGTACTCAATGTCAGTAGCGATGCCAAAACATGTGGTTCGACACGAAATTAAACGCAGTGCGCGTAAATTTTCCTTTATTGGAAAATAAATCAAGAGTACACGTTATTATGAAAAAGAAACTGAAGTTTCACCTATCCGAAATGCAAATCATTCAGCTTCTCAACACTTATGACTATTCTGTACGAGAAACCTTTGCGAGGACGATGCTAAAATGTTTTTAAACACCATGAATGCTTGGAAACATATTGCTTATTGGCGAAGAACATTTTCATAATGATGGCTGTTGTTAAATAAACAGAATATGAGGTACGGGTATCTCGGCAACACCAGGAAATGCCGTCATAAACATCATTGCCCAGAAACGATATTGCGGTTCGCAAATTTGACCATATTTTTCCAACTATCAAGAGACAGTCACTACCGACGCGTATTGCAGAATGAGCGATGAGAACACAATTTCAGAAAGACGAGGGTGTACACCAACAATTCAGGCTCTAGAAGAAAATATCCGCCATGAAGTTGTTAACGTTGACTCAACGCAAATGCCCTCGCGTGTTCCCAAATTAAAGAGACCGATTGAAAGGGTGCGTTAAGAGGAATAGACGGCATTTAGACGATGAGAAGATATTGTTTTCAAGCAGATCCGAGTTGTGAAACTTCATAAATAAAATATAAGAATAATGCTGTGGTTTTGTTTATTGTTTTTAATATTGAAATTGCAAATTTTAAACTGAACATCTTTATATCTTGGAGACATCTCTGTAGAGCGAATGATTCTGTTTTAGACTTCTAAGTAAGCGTTGTTAAAATTAAGATACGTCGCTTTGTAGATGTGGCTAAATATCTTGGGAATCTCTCTACACTATACGACTTTGTACGTCGAAGAATATTTTGAAATTTCAGACATGACTTCGTTGCTAAAGTGGCTTTTCCTTCCTTCGATCTTTTATGGTGTTATAATCTTTAACCTTCAGCCAGGTCACCACTTAAAACAAAGAATGGCGGCATTAGACCATTACTCGATTTTTACTCACCTCACCTTTTACTTACTCACCTTTTGTCGAGGGTTTTGCAGGGTCCATTTCCCGTCCAGTTTTGAAGCCCGCATTAACAAGATCTCTCTGTGCTTGCACAAATTACTGAAGAAAACATTCCCGATATTAAAATAGTTACAGTGTCCGTGTTAAATTTAGGCAAGGTTTTACCGGTGACAATGATAAATATAAACGGTTTTACTTGTTCGACAGGTTAACATTGGATTGTTAATAAAACTTAATACATCCAGTTTCGTGGAGGACTTTTGTACAGGTTAAATGTGCACGTTGAGTTGTTTGTGGTGAATGAATTTCCCAATTGCTCGCACAATCACACAAAGGAGAGCTGTGTCCGTAGACCTACACTTAAAGTATGGATGTATCAAGATAGATATTGCATATTTCTTGAAAGTCCTACGATCAGAAATACCTGGAACCCGTCTTAGAGTTATCGTGACAAAGGTTTTTAATCTGATTGGTCCGAAATCTTACTTTCGCTTTCCTCTTTACAAATGGCATTTTAGAAGATTTCCCGAAGACTTATCATAGAAAGTGTAATTAAGTTTAAAACTCAGGGGCTGAGTTGGTATTTTATGATATATACTGTGTCGTGCGCAGATTGCAAATGGATTGGTTTTGTTTTGTTTAAATTCCCACAATTAAGTTTCGATCTATCAGGCAGTTAATTTTTTTTCATAAAATAAACTCGTTTGGCAGATGACATTCCAATGAAAGTTCCTGCGTGTTGCGCTTTTCAACGCGGTTTCATTTCATCGCCATCTCCTCTCGTCCAAAATTTGTATAGGAATATATTGTTGGTATGTCCGGATAGTTGATTTTGGTGTTTTCCTGTGAAGTTTTTTGCTTCGTCTGCGTTTGTGGGAATTCCGAGGTTTCGGTGTAAGTCGTCATTTACATACGAGTACCATAGTATCTCTTAGCACTTTATTTTTAAAAGAATTCAATACATCTCCCCATATTTGCTCTCGAGTACCTTCAGTTTTTTTAAAGTGCAGGTTCCATTTTAACTGTGTCGAGTGTCATTCCAATTTATTGGATCAATACAAAAGATCGTGCCCGAGCTTTATTGCTCAAATATATGGTTTGTCCCCACTATTTTCTAAAACTGTCTTCCAAGGTTTTACAAGCTTGCAGATTCCATTTTCATACAATTGGTTTAGTTTTCCACAGCTTCAGCAGGACCAATTTTTTTCAATTTAAACCGTTTTGAAGGAACCAAAGCAGATAGAAATCTAAAGGAGGAAGATTTGGGTAATAATGTGGGTGCTGAACAATTTCCCATTTTAAATATTTCAGTTTTTGTAGCATTTGTCGGGCGCAATGTGACCTAATGTAATCGCTATGGAAGATGATACATTTTCTATTGAACTTTTTCATTAAGTTTAGACAGTAGCTCACAGTACTGAATCGCCGTGGTTATTATTATGAAAGAAGCTCGAAAAGAAACATCCCACCCAACAGATACAGTATCTTCATTGAATTCAAATCAGCTTCTGCCTATTGCCTGAAGGTGCTTAACCTTCACCTGCTTGGTTCCGGTCTTTTTTTCGTTGCACGACTCGATCCAAACAAGGTTCATTTTCAAGGCGTCTAGGCAGAGAAATGGCTACGAAGCCGGATCCAGCACCCACGTGTCGAGTTGAAAGTGAAACCAAGTTTTTCTAAATGGCGAAATCCTGGCGATGGTTAATAATAATCCTCTTAGCAATCTTCTCTGTTAAAATCTTCGGCTTATTTTTCATTAAGGTATCCGCAATGTAGTCATCAATATGGCAATGCCGCCCAGAAGGGGGTTGATTGTCTAAGGCCATATCATCATTTCGAAATCTACCAAACTACTTTTTGACGCTCTTCAGAGAAGGAGCACAATCCGAATAAACGCTCTGAATGTTTTGTTGCAGTTCCAACGCTCACTCCTTTTTGAAAGTCAATAGCATTATGACTTTTGATCCCACAGCTTATCAATAACACAAACAACGTCATACAGCAAACTTTCTGCAACATATGAGGATCGAGCACGACCTTCTGCAATGATCAAAATGCTTCTCGTTTACAAATTGGAAACAGGCCTAGTTTATGAGGATAGGCAGCCCACTCATTTGGGTATGTAAGTTTAGCATAAACCGATTTGGTCTCTTTGAAGGCTATCCGCCTGTCCCTTGTCCATTCACATAGTTTATCAAGAGCGCATTCCAGTTTCACCGTTATTTCTTATCACTTGAACTTACTGCTAGGGCCTAGCGGCCCCTCTTTTTGACATATATTTTTGGTATCTAGGAGATAGAGTAGCGACACTTTGTTTCCGAGTTTGACAAGGAAAGTTCTATTCTCGAAATTCTTTGTCAGTATATTCTTTAAGTTCAGTGGTAAGACCTTTAAACTTTAAGCTTGCATGTCATAACCGACCGAAACTAATCTAAATCCCGATATAAAGAATGAGGAATTATTCCCCGCTAGTTTCAATGTTTTTCGAGATGACGATCGTACCCGTCTAAATGATGATTCTCCCTGTCGAGGTGTCCTATTGGCCATCCGCAATGACCTAAACTCTTCACCAATCGCTGTTTCTACCTCCTCCAAGCTTGACTTCGTTTCAACAAAGATAACACTCTCCTGCAGGTCCCTCTACGTACAACCGCACAACCGCATTTGATCAAATAATTAACTTATCAGATTCTCT
This sequence comes from Volucella inflata, assembly GCA_928272305.1. Taxonomy (NCBI): domain Eukaryota; kingdom Metazoa; phylum Arthropoda; class Insecta; order Diptera; family Syrphidae; genus Volucella; species Volucella inflata. Next base: position 24,133,370 of record OV743718.1, on the reverse strand, counting down.
CGATGATATCATCGTATTCGGCGATTTCAACCTACCTCAGCTGCACTGGACTCAATCAGATGATGAGCCTTTTTTATCGCTAACCCTAACTCGAGTAAAGAATGTCTCTTCTTGGATGAGCTCACAGACTCTAGCTTATGCCAAGTTAGTGGTGTCTCCAACTATATGGGTAGGCAATTAGACCTCATTTTCACCACTGATCCCATAAATTCCTTTGTTTCGCTCTGTCCCCTTTCACTATCTACTATTGATAACTTTCACCCACCACTTCTTCTTTCTCTTTTTCATCACTCTCCTAATTGCCCCACCCCATTTGCAACCGCCTCTTCTTACGACTTTCATAAAGCGATTTTCTGCGAAATTAACGCATATCTCAGTAAGTGTTCTTTTGATTTATTATTATTCTATTCTACATCTCTATAGGTCCCATTTTCGGGCAATAAAACCCCTTCTACGAGCCCCCCGTGGTATAATCGTAAACTTCGCTCTTTACGTAACAAGAGAAACAAATTATGGGCAGTTTTCCTCCGATCCAACTCTTGTGCTGACTATTCAAACTATCTCGGGTCATACCTTCAATTCGCCCAGCTTTATAACGTTCTCCATCAGCGATACCTTGATAGTGCGCAATCAAGGCTTATAAACGATCCTAAGTCTTTCTACCAATTCGTTAATACACAAAAAGGGATTAAAGAGCGAAGTCCCTAATTACCGCCCTATAGCTAAACTTTCTCACATACCCAAACTCCTCGAGAGCATTTTGTATGAAGCCTTAAGTTTCCAGTGAAAATATTTTATTTCCCACGATCAACACGGCTTTCTGAAGGGCAGATGAACTACCACTAACCTCGTAGAATTCGTGTCCTCAGTTCTCTCAGCCTTAGAAAGTGATAAAGAAGTTGACGTTATAGCAACTGATTTCAGTAAGGCTTTTGACAAGATATCTCATAAACTAATCCTATTAAAATTGTCCCGCCAGGGTTTTAAACCCATTTTGCTTCAATGGATATCCTCTTACCTGGATAATCGTTTTTATAGTGTTCGTTTCAGGTCTGTCCTATCGGCCCCTTTCTTGGCCACTTCAGGTGTTCCTCAAGGTAGTCCACTTCTCTTCATCCTAACCATTAACGATCTTGAAAGGGTCATTCTCCACTCAGCACTCTCTGTCTATGCTGACGTGGCATATCATGCGACAGGGAGCTTAATTTCTGCTCGCATATTGATGAGATAATTACTAAAGCAGCACACTTTCCCTCATTCGATCTCCTTCACCGTCCTTAGCTTTAAGTATTTTATTATTAGTTTTAAATCATACATGTTAAGCTTGTACTAAGCAAAATAAATGGGGGCGTTATGCGTTAAAAATATGTCTTATCAAAGGCTTGCAAGACGATAAGAAAATGGTTGAGCAATGATGCTATGCATCCAAACTAATCACCAGTTAGAGGTAAGATTATTTTCATCAATAAGTGGAAGTACACGTCTTAGAATAATCCTCTCAAAAATGTTCCATAAAATTGGGAGATTTCTTGTTATTCGGAGGTTCTCATTGTTTATGACCAAGTTTCTTCACAATTTAGTTAGCATCTCGTCATTACAAAACTAAGTAACCACAACTCCAGTGTATATAGCGTATCATAGGCTTCAGAAAATTCTTCTTTGGATATTACAGATTACTTTACTTGTAAATCTTGAGACTTGACAAGCTTTTCGTAGAATATAAGGATAAGATTGATGATAATATTGCACTGATGGTTCCACCTTAGCCAGTAGGAAAGCATGTAATTGGAGCCGATTAGAAAGAAGTTAACTTTTCTCAAAACTATCTATTGAAATAGTGGGGCATTGACCGGTGGTTGAGATTGCAAGCTACATCAATTAAAAAGTCTCACTCTAACATCAATTTAGCTTCAATAATATAAAGAAACTTAGTTATTACCTTCCCAGGCCGCATTTTAAGGATTTTTTCAGTTATTAAGCCATAATCGGGGCCTTTTTTGTATTTCAGTGCGAAGTTTCGTCAGCATTGCATTTGTTATTGTCTGACTCTCTGTCCGAGTCATTGAAACTGCGGTTGAGTGATTGACCGTCGAAGGTCATAAAGCCCTCTTCCAGACTGGAAGCAAAAATTTCCGTTCTCTTCTTTTCTCCCTTGGCCATTCGTTTTAGTACTTTTAGTACTTCCGAAGTAAAAAAAATGTTTTAAGATATTTATTTTCTGAACGGTTTTTGAAGTTTTTAATGGCCTTTCTCAGCAGGATATACGGGTTATTCAAATGGGCAACTTTGTTGTTATTACTTACGGGATTTTATTTGTTGCCTTTTAACTCCGATGTAGACCGTTGTTTATTGGCTTCTTATTTTGATAGGGTGTGTTATTATATGCGACAAATTGGATGTTTTGGCGATGGCGCGATAGTTAGCTCATTAGACTATCACGCAGAGAGTCTGGCTTCGATTCCTGGCTGGGCCACCAACAATTTTCAATTCGCCATCACCATTTTGGCGGGCAATGGCAAACTCGCGAAAGTAAAATTGCCTACGAAAAAGCTTCTAAGGAGTGCCGTTCGGACTCGGCGATAAACCGTAGGCCCCGCTCAGATGTGACAAAAAATGACAACATAAGCAACACAAATGAGTGTCAAGAAGCTAGGCCATGGCCCATGGTAGACCGGGCTGCCAGCGCCAGAGTGTTGTTAAATTGGATGTTTTCGAAGAAGCGATCTACCTCGACTGCTTGTTCATAGGGTTACCTAAGTAATACGTTCATCATATTTCTTAATTTCTTTACTGAGGCCTTTTCAGATGGATGATGGAGTGAATTAGTAAACACGATTGTTAACTTCATAAGCAGAGCGAAAAAAGGTCTAAGATTCCGGTAATCAATTGGCTCTCTCACATCAAGCGAATAGATGACAATTTTCTAGCTTATGTTCTTCGTAGTCCGTGCAGACAGGCAGAGCCAAACAGAAATCAACGAATCACACAAAAAACTGAAAAGAAAATAATCTGTTGAGGTCCAAAATTCGTTAATTTCGTTTATTTTCAGACAGTTGTTTCCCAAAACAGTGTCCAATCAAATGGAAATCTCCCTGTCAAAAATAAATCGCTGAAACAATCGAAATAAAAAATAAAATGAAAAACCAAACATTTATTTTGTTTTATCTAACATTTTTATTTATTCGTTTTTTTTATTTTATAATTAAAAAAAGTCATTAAAATAGGTAAAAATAATAATTTTTTTGTTTTGTCAATAATTACTACTTTACTTTCTCATTTCTTTTCTTCCCTTTTTTCTTTCTTTCGCTTTTTTTTTTGTATTTTTTTTTTTACATATATTTTGTTTTTATATTTTAGTTTTTTCTTTAACTTAAACACAGCGCGACTTTGTCTGCAAAAATATAAATCAAAGTCAGTCAAAGTCTTCTAAATAAGTACAAGAAAAACAATCATAATAATTATGGATTTAATAAAAAAAAATTATTAAATTTCCTTTCTTGCAGTGTGAATATAAAGGGAAAGAAGACAGGCAGTAGGCAATAACATAGAATAGGGGAGGGAATAGTGATAGAAAATAAACACACCTACTTTAAAGATTTATCAATAACTTTTCCAATAACTACATACGTTAAAATAAAAAAAGTAAAACAATTAGAAATGGAAGTAATAGATTATGAGTATTTAAAAAAGAAAATCACTTTATGATAAAGAATTTGACAGATTGTTTGACAGTTCTACTTGACATTTGACTGATCGATAGAACTGTTATCGAATGAGTATTTCTTTTCAGCACTTTAGATTTAATTTTTCTGTCTTTCAGTTTAAAATAAAACTACGAGTATATACACTGAGTAGGAAGAAAGCAGGATTGACAGACATAGGAGATAGATAGAGAAATGTCATAAAAAAGTAATAGATTCTATTTTTTTTTTTTGGAAAAGGAAGATTTAAATAATTTGACAGAAGAGAAAAGTTTGTCAGTTTTGTTTCTTGTTTTGTTTCATTACGAATGGCAATCAATTAAGAGAGTACTACAGTGAGAGACCAAAAAATAGATCATTTCTCCATATTTTGCGGTTTGTTTTCTTAAAATTTTAAATCGCTTAGGGGGGAGGGGGGCGCTTGGAATGAATTCGAAAATTCAAATAATAAAAAAAAAATAATAATTAAAAAAAAAAATTATAACAAATTAATTTTCAACATTTTGACTTAGTAGAAACCATCACCGGTTGGATCGTTGATCCATGGATAGTTGTTGGGACATCTGACACAAGTTTGCAGATTGATGGTTTCCCCGGGCACCTCCTTTGATGTGAGTTTACAGGAACTGGGCACCCAACAGGCTGGTCTACCTTCAACAACGCACTTCTCCCTCCATGGTTCGAAGTTCTTGGCTTCACTGATGGTCTTTGGATTTTGCATCCATTGAATGACTTGAGTCATTGTGACGAAGTATACATCATTGTGATTGGCCAAAACTTCATCAATCCAGTACAAGAAAGCATCCAAAAATTCTGGATTATTCTTTAACCACGCAGCGTGGAAGTAAAGACCAAGAGGGGCACGATTCTGATCGTAATGCCGATCAAAGTTATGATTCAAGAAGTTGTAGAACTGATCACCGGTTAAGATGTTTGAGCACGAGTCAACCATAGCACATCCGGGTAGGTATTCATCATTTTGTGGATCTTCTCTGCGATCGAGTTCGTTCATGACCATTTCCCAGACAGCATGAGAACGAGTGGGGCAGCTTTGAAGGTTACCATGACAACGATGTGGCATACGGAAGTACATTGTGTATGGCCATAGAGGAGGATTCGACAAAGGGGCAGTAATGGTGGAATCATACAAGAAAGCTTGTTCTTCCATCATGGTAAATTGATTGTTACCACCGACACGGAGATATGGAGCACGGACACCTACAACAGAGTTATCAGTGATATTGGCGTATTTCTCAATGATGATCCTCATGCCAGCCATTTCCTTGGCCCAATCATCTACAGTTGCATTCGACCAGAAACGTTCATCATCATTATGGCTATAAATAAATGTGACATATGTTATTTAACACATGTCGATCGGACAAACAGACAGGTTATAACTTACGTGATTGAATGTACAGCGATCTCGTGACCCTTACGTGAGGTTTCTTGCACGGCAGAATAGTTGGTGTACTTGTGAGAAATGAAGTAGGTGGCCTTGATGTCACAACCATTGGGATTTTTGCGTCCCTTGAAAATTTCCTTGTACAATTCGATGTTATTGTTGTTGATAGCGTCATCAAAAGTGATAGTTATCATCATGGGCACATCCTTGGCTGGTAAATCTCCGGGAATAGCAGTACCATCTTCGGAACAGAAGCAATCTGGCAAAACACACACAGCAGGGTCGCATGGTGGAGCACGATTTGGATCGTTATCGATATCTAAAGTAAAGGAAATAGACAAACAGAAATTATTGTAGAAAAAAGTTCATTGCCCGAATAATATCCACCCGTTAGATTGTTAGTTTAACTCCACACACACTCGATTAACAATACAGGCCTACAGATTTTTTTTTGTCTGGTTTCGATTAAAATTCAAAAGGCAAAGGGTAGGAAGTATTTTCCCGGCACAACCGCTACTACTGTCATACCGAATAAAGAAAGTCAACAGCACTAAGATCGTGACTTGAATTGTAAGAAATCAATTTTTTTTTCATTTGTCGCTGTCTGCATCACGATTTGAATGGCAAATAGAGAAAATTATAGTTAGGTATGCCATTAATCAAAAAAAAGATATATACTATATACATACGAGAATATAACATGCACTTGAAGAAAAGGCCGAAAAAAATAAAAATAAATAAAAAATCCCACAAAAGGCGCAGAGAGAACTTTCAAAATTAATTAGCTGCCAGCTAATTTTGAATCGATTTCGTAAAAATCTCACGGAATGTGTCACAATAATACAAAACCAGAAAATTGGCAAAAGCCGATTCAATTTTGGTAAACAATATGGCTTGAGTGAACCAATTTGAAAGTCACCTTGAAATCAATAAAGAAGAAATGTCAATAGCGGTTAATTTTATTTTTAACTTGAGATGCATGCATGGAATTAAGTGCAATTAGTTGAAGTTGCATATTCGTACGAGTATTTGTGTGACCAAATGGCTTTGGTTTCACACACAGGGAGGGAGAAATGTGTGCAAGCAGGCCATTTGGCTGCGACGTAAGTTCAAAGAAAACCAAAGTCGATGTGGCCTACTGAACTAAAAGTTATTAGAAGAAGCCCCTTGATCGAACTATCTACATCTAAAGACCTCTGGTAGAAATCTTACTGCATCAGATGTCTTTATTAGGATTCCAAAAAAGTCGAACAGCCTTTTGAGGAGATTTATAGACAGACATTTTCTGGAAGATAGGTAACAGTCGGAACCGACTTCAAAAATGGCTAAAAGACACAACCATCTATAGGTAGCCAAAAATTTGATTTGGTGAATGTGTTCTCTAATAGATTATGATATGTAATGGCGAATTCGGGAGGGAAAATGAATTTGAATCATAAGAACATGGCTTATATCTTCTGTCAAGGATCTCCACAAAAAGAAAAAGAACCCAAGCAAAACAGAGACAAAAGTATAAACAGATGCCACCCATAATCAGTTGAGGTTTAGGGCTACTTTAAAAAGTTGCATAATGAGGATATCACGAGACTTTCCACAGTGCAAGGGTGATCCGGGTAGTACACTGGCTAAATTCGTCAACTACTACATAAGAGCTCTGGGTTCGATCACTAGGTCATACACCAAAAAACATAAAAAAATAACATTTTTTACTTCACTACCATTTGAGTCGGTAAGGATTAATGTCAGAATCTCGTTTAAAGTTGACCAAGAACCGTAGGTCTCAATTGAAAGACAGACAGTATAGTGAAAGTGGAAAGGTCTCAATCCACACTGGGATGTTGTGCCATTAATTTATTTATTTACAGTATTAATCAGTCGAATTTGTAGAACTGTATTCTCAGTTGAAATAGAAATTCTGCAATGAAATCCCATAACAAGCCACGTGGATACCTACTCTAAAATTCAAGCAAAACTCATAGTCATAACCAACAAAACCAATTATTCAAAATGCAGGTAGGTAATTAAAATTGACATCTGTCGGGTGCCTGATGCCGATGTCGATCTCGTAAAAACAAAAAAAAACACGTTTCTGACAGGATTATGGACGACAAAAAAAAAAACACAAACACAAACACAAACATAAAAACTATCTGACCTTGTCCGAAATTCCACAGCACCCGGGTTAAGACAATATATCTGCTCAAGTTGTTGTTATTGTTGGTGGAGTTTTGTGGAGCACAACTAATTAGTTTTACCCTTCGAAGGTAGTCATGTCAGTGATCGTCGTCAGGCGAAAACAACCTCAGCAACAATAAGAAAAAAAATATAAAAATCAATCCCCTGTCTGATATAAGATACGAAGAAACGACACAACAGCTAGACCAACGCATGCACAGACGCAAGCCTAAAGTACTCGTAAGCTGCACAACAGCGACAAGACTTCAATTTAACCGGTTTTCTTTTTCAATCTGGTGACATAACAAAAAGCTGTTAAAATGAAATTAAAATTTATCCAGATAGGTATTCGTATACTTTGCAAAGATACGTATGTCTTAACAGTGCGCAGCTGTGCGTGGATCGTGGTTCAGTACTTAAGCGGGGGGGTTAACCTACTTCTTCGTTGGGTTGCTGCCAATACTCGTATCTTAGATTTCGATTTCGGTTAGCTTACGAAGAATCAGAGGCGTGGTACAGAGTAGACTAACGGAGAAAAGAGGGTAATAGAAGAGATCAGCTCAGGTACAGGCTACAAAGACATTTAATCGTAGCCACAAGCCGAACGAAGGTGCTTACATATTTGTGGGATTGTACAAGTAAATTGCAGGGTGTGCGATTTGAGGGGTTTTGGTGATTGGTATGTTGCTTGCGTTCAAAAGATGCGGATGCTTCTTCAACTATCCAAGTACGAGTTTGGCCTTTTATTTGCAGACTTCTTTCTCCTGTTTTAGTTTCTTGATTTTTGTTTGCCCAAAGTTGGTTGGCTTAAATGTCAGATGAATATATCAGCCTAAGGCGGTGTGCAGTGAGTGCTTACTGTACGAGTGCTTAGTGTACGAGTATGTGCGATCGCAGTTATGCCATACCAGTTCGAACAGGTATGGTGATTACTTAAGATCAAGATTCGGTTGAATTTTTTTTTCTTTTTTAATACTCACTCTCCACACTGCTTATGGAGGGAGGGAAGTAAGGGGAGCTGGAATTTTCGGGCAACACTTAATTTAGTTGACGAAATTCTTCACTCCGGTGAGTGCAAAAAGTCAAACCGGTGTTTGGATATCGAAATGGCTTACGTAATTAGCACTGCACCACTAATGGATAGAATGAAACACTCGTAGTTTGACTTGTTGATTAATAACTACTAATGATGATGAGAAAAATTAATTAACGGACCTGTGTAGGAGTATCGATAAGTTAAAAATAGTAGAAGACGGATGTCTTGATGATTTTATGAGTAAGGAGTTATTAATTAGTAGAAACTATCAGCTACATCACTATAACAAATATCCAAACAAATCAGAAATAAAAAAAACAACAAACGAGAAGTCAGCAGTCAGCACGTGGCATGAATAAAATAGATCGATATTAATTAAGTTTTTAATATCAGGAGCCGAAAGCGGATTGTATGCCGGCTTTGGACTACAATTTAAAACAAGTTTCAAAAACAAATTACCTAATTTTTTGAAAATAAGTAGACACCACGTAGAAGAAAGTCAATGAACACGATGTTGCTAACCCAGTTTTTTTATGAATAAAAAACAGAGCAATTCACGAAACGAGTTGGATCCTCTGCATATGCATAGTTTGACTTTCAAAACCTAAAACGTGGACTTAAAAATTAAACTTGCTTAGAACCGGAACAAGTTAATGACTAGTTTAATAGCTTGAATATTAGTCCAATTAAAAATAAGTCTCAGACACGGTGTCTGTGGCTTTGGTGATATTTCAATATTCCTCGTGGACATCAAAACAAGATTTTGAAAAGTTTTAACAGATTTTTAGACAAGAATAATCAAAAAGCCGAAACTTGTCATAGTCAGAGACTATTTGGTTGGTTTGAAATCTTATGATTAAGGTTTTACAGAGAAAAATATTGTTTCTATCCGGTTTATAGGTACAAGTTCAATAAGTATTCTTTTTTTTATAACAAATAACAAAACCCAGAAGCTGCTGCAAAAATTCTACGATCTACATAGGTATCGATCAGCACCCTTGTAATCTCAAGAGTCAAATTTTGTAACCGAACAACAATATTGCCGACTTATCAAGGCCTGATTTACTAAATAAAGAAAATTCCAAACAAATCCCTAAGCAGTTCCACTGCTAGAATAAATTGCTCTGTCCGACTCGATCAACCACTGTTGATTCTGATGATCACTGATCTTTAGCGAAATACTGAGGTCGAATTTCTTCTATATGAGCAACAATTTACTAATTAAAATAACAATTCCAACGATTTCATAATACCAGGAACGATCGTTTCTATACGGACACTCCAGTGTGTACCCAATGGCAGCACTTTGCTTCCTCTAACCATCTTTTCCATTTATAGTTATCACGGTAATTATGCTGAAAAAAATTGACTGCATTACGCCACAACATATCTATAATAAAACCACAAAAAAAAAATCCAATCAAAATATTTACGCCATGTCGATTTGTGTGCAACTATAACCACATTCCTAAGAGATTACTTTCCGTATACAAAAAAACTTATTCAATCTTCTAAGTCAACCTATAAATGTTGCATCCGATAGAGGCAAGTCATTGTAAAGAGGTGTGCCATAATTGTATCCATCTGAAATGTCATTCGTATAAGGACAAACCTATAGTTACTCCATCACCATTACAATTCATATAATCGCATGATCCGGCTGATAAATGTCATCAATACACGAAGTGGTACGACTTCAAAATAAAATAACCTATGAAAGGTATGCATCCTGTCCTCTGTCCAACGAGGCCATGAAGAGCAACACAAGATGAAGAGGAAAAAGTCAAATAGTGGGGTCTTTCCCCCTAAAGAAACTGGAAACCCATTATCACCTTCATATTACATATAAGATACACTCTCCATCTCATCGTATGGGAGTGAAATAATCGTGTGTGCACTTTCAATTTCATATTCGCGCACCAGACAAACAAGATACGAGTATACCTACATAATAATAAAAAAAAAAAAAAAAATAGCAAACACAGGGAGATAGATACGAGTAGATACGTCTAGAGTTGTCGTACTCATGGCTTCAGATACCTTCAGACGAGATACGTTTTACATACGTAAGAAGCGAAATTCGTTTTTTTTTTTGTTTTTTTGTTTTTTCATCGACTTACAATGTGAAGGAAATGAAGGAGAGGAAGAAATCAATCTACTCAAAGACTTCGTAACAAACTTTTTCCACTTGAAGCATACCCAAGTCATGGTATCTGCATCTTTAACCATACATATCTTATGCTACATCTTGAGCTACTACAAAGTGATTTGTATACATTTATGGATAACTATGAAGGTGTTTCGTTACCTGATTACGACTCACGAGAGTTACGAGTCTGCAAGTTTTTGACTAGGTATGCGAGTATATGAGTAGGTCTGTTGGAACTTTCAAAATACCAATTTTTATGGTGATTTTAGCCTGCAGAGGTTCACTTTCCAAACATTCAACATTAAACTATGTAACTAACGTACGTACTTGTACACTTGGGAGCATTGAATCAAGATCGAAAAAGGTCAAAGATACGTACATACCCTCCGCTATCAATCTCTAGGTATTTGCTATTTGCCATTTACTCGTTACCATTAGGAATAGTAATTACGCTCTATTCGTATCTGTCAACCGTTGATATTCCTGTCTTAACAATTTGGAATGTGAGTAGGTTTTTATATCTTCGTACCTATCTGCAACTTAAGTTTATGCAAATATTTTTTTCTCTTGTTGTATTTTATTTTTTGCATGAAATCGAAAGTCCATCGAATGTGTGTTTGGGTGGAGAAATTCAAATTTATCTAACAATTTCGTTTTTTTTTCTTTTTGTTTGAAATAGAAAGTCAAATTTAAACTTACCACAAGTATTCTCATCAGATCCATCACTGCAGTCCTTTTCTCCATTACAGAAAAGACCACGTTCAATACAATTACCATCACCGCAAGCAAGGAAGCCATCTTGACAGAGGGGCTCATCTGTATGGAGGAGAGGTTTCACTTTACGCTCCTTGTTCTTTAGTTTACAATTCTTGACAGAATCTTTCCAATCGCAGGTTTGCTTCTCAATATCAAAGAAGAGGCCAGCTGGACAACGGATGGCTTGAAGGCCCTATTTCAATTATAAAACAAAAAAATCATGGAAAAAATGTCTTCGGCTAGTTCGTTCTTCATTTTTTAGGGTCTTGAGAATTTTTTAAAGTTCTTTCATCACCATAAAATATAGTAAGTACTTACGGAAGATGTACATTGGATAACATCACGGCAATTATCTCCCTCACCAGCTACAAGACGGAACCATTCGCCGGCATCTTTATCTTTGCAGAGTTCTTGTTCAAAGGATTCTTCCTTTTTGGGTTCATCAGTAGTCTGTCGTTTAACTCGATCAGATGCAGCTGAAGCTGAAAACATTGCATAAAAAAAATCATATAGTAAAATAAAATCAGATGCGTTTGATTCTCGATGTAGTTTTAGTGCTACATTTTTTTATCATATTTGTGCTGTTCTATCCATAAATCTTGCTCTTCTGCGAACATTATATCAATTGAATTTAAATAGGATCCACAGAGTCTTAAATAAGATCTGACTCTGCGGTCTACACGTATAACTTTATCCACATAAATCTTATAAAACTCGGTCCTAAGAAACATTGCATTCAGTGTCAATCTGCCTGTCTACCTTTTAAGATATTTACAAGTCCAAGTAAGACAATCTTAAGGAACTCAAAATGTGTGTATAGTACACCACCTAAAGTACTCGTAGTTACCTGCGGATGTCGATTTTTTAATAATACTGCCAGGAAATCGTTTGAAAATTTAGAAATTTGCTTATATTTTCAAAATCCTGAATTAAATTTTAGTAGCCTACTGTTGCAGTCTTGCAAAGTTTACTTGTTTTTTTCTAAACAAAATATAAAGCTTCAGGTTTGTTTGAAAAAATTCCTTGCTATGGAATCTTTAACAAGGAAATTTATTTCGACTTGCCGTGTTTCAAATAAAGTTAAACTAAAATCAAGTTGTCGAAACTAGTGTGGTACCTTGATGAACTTGATGTTCTTTGCCTTTGGCTCGACCCTGTTCTAAATCGAAATGAATCGCCATATCTTCACAACTTAGATGAATCAAATAAATTCAGATGGGTGTTTATGGCATAATCTGGCAGCTCAAGAAAATCATGTAAATAACTATTGACTTGGTTTGAAACCTTGTGAAGTTCTTAAAGAGTTTGCCCACTTAAATCGATCATATTTCTCTCTGTTTTTTCTCTTAAATGCTCTGGGCACATTTAGGAAAATATATTAATAGATATGACCTTATTATAAACCTTGAAATCGGAAATATCAGCTTTATTCTCTTTCATGATGTTCTGTTTCTCGAGCACAAGTATTTAAAAATATTTCATAAATAAAAGAAGACTTAAAATGGAATGTTGTGGAAAACCATTTAAATTGACTCTAACCCGTCGCTTAAGCAACAAATTAACTTTGACATGATTGTAATTTAGTCCTAATTCATTAATGGAGTTCACCTCGAATGTTGAAGATATATATCTAACTTATAATGCCGTTAATTTCCGCGTGATATTGATTCACACCCCACCTAATTGAATTGTTATTCACTACCAGGTCTACTTGCAGTTAAAACCACATAAGTTCCACAAAATGATACAAACAACAACAACAGCAATAGCAGCAGCAATAGCAATAGCAAAACACAACGAAAAAATAAATCAAAAGCCAGTTAAACTTCTTTTGTGTGGCATTAAAAGACATTAAAACCACCTGTCACCATCTCTCACCCGTGCCTTAAAGTCATGGCATATACTCGTACCTATATAATTTATGCATTCCACGCCAACTCCATTAACTTGGTTCTTTCGTTTCATTAGTTGGTGGGTCTGGTCTGGTCTGATCGTTGCTTGGATGCTGCTTATTGGAATTGGTTCCACAATGCTTTGTACGAGCACGATACAGTACAGCATGACATATCAGTAGCTAGCTGTTGCTAAGTTCTATTTAGCTTGAAAGTTTAACCCGTTTTCGTTTTAGTTTGCTTGTTGTTTTCATGTTCGACCTTCTGCTTAGTGATTATGAATATTCTTTAACCACTTAACTGCTCAGACGATCTAGCTAAGTATCTGTAGATGTGGTTAAATTAAAGTCAAAGTTATCTACTAGAAGCCAATGTACGGGTACTCTGCTCTTAATGTCGGTCGTCGTATGGATTATCTGACCGAGAAAAAATGTTCTCACTTAAAATGATGTCGTCTTTCGTGGTAAACTTTTCGCATGGTTGCGCTACAAGTCTTCTTTTTTATGTAAAACAGGTGATACTTGTAGAAACCACACAGAGTAGATACTTGACGGGTGTATTCTGCAATAGTCTTGAATTTTGGGTTAGGTTAAGGTAGGTAGCCCACTTTTATCCGGTGCAAATCGTGTTTCATTGTCTTCTTTACAAGTAAAATAGAACAACGAACGAACTAACGAGTTTTGATCGTGTAAGGCTTGGTTGCATTAAAAAAATTATATTAAAGTATGTAGTTCCTAACTTCTATAGGTATTTGCATATATATGTATTTATATGGAAAGACATCACCTCGTCGAGTGCACTGTACTCAAGATGGCGAGCCACTGCACATACAAGGTGAATAGCAGTGAATCGTAGTGACTACCTGGCAGTTTTGTTGAATTTGTCGTAATTAAATTCTAATGAGAAAATTACAAAGTTTGCTTTCTGCATTGGCAAACAGTGAGGTTTGCAATTGTTCAGTGGTGATGGATGGCAAATTTCACCTTCCATTTGTTTAATTGTCCTTAGTATTCGTAGGTACATAATATAGTGGCAGTAGGCTGTTCTGGTGCTCTCTGACATGTTGACAGATTGCTTAATGAAAAGTCGCATGAAGATGGTCGTATGTATTGTGCTCACACCTAACGTGACTGGAATTGGTTGGAGACATGATGTACAAACATTCGGGATTAAATTGAAATTCATCAGACAACGACGATGTGAAGAATTTTTATATCAAATGTCACTATGTGATGCAATCGGTAAAGACCAATTGAGGTGTGCCTTGAGTTAAGAAAATGTTTCTTTCCCCTCCCCCCTTGAAAAAAGTTAATTCTTTGACAGGATTATGTAACCAATTTGGATAGAAGGAATGCACGGTGGAACGTATTTGATGGGAAACAAAGAAGGGTCAGTAATGGAAATATGTAGGAGTTGCAATAGCAAGTTTTACATGAAGAAAGTGATCCCTTTATTATATGAAACAATTTGCATTCGATAAAATAAATAATTTTGTTAACACAATTTGACGATTTTTTAAGTAAAATAGTAAATGGCGCCCAACACGGGCTCAGTCAAAATACATTTTAAAAGGAGTGAGAATTCCAACATTGGTGCATGTTTAGATATGGAATTAGTATTATTTTCCCTAAAACTAGAATTAAGCAACTCTTCCGCTACAACTGTGCTATAACATGTTCGTATTACAATTGGCGCCCAGCAGCTGTAGAAAATTATTGACATGAGAAATGTGACTGAAATGTTGACGAAAATGACATTTAAAATGCGATCCCAATTAGGAAAGTCTAATGGAACTCTACTTTCATCAATTGTCATTGAAATAGAAAGCATATAATAGCCTTGAGTGTTCTATTTCTGGCTTTTTGTTTTGCCTATATTCATTGTTGCAGAATTTTAGAGCAAATCTAGGTCAATATTCATATGTGCATTTAATAACATTGTTTTTATTACGAAATATATTTAAAAGGTGTGTTTTATGGCAATAGTAGGGAACTATTGATTAAGAAACACTCAAGATTATATGAGCTACAGTTTGAGGCAAAACTTTTCTGCGGTGGACAAAAATGAAATAGTGGGTCAACTTAGACAAAAGCCATTTGAATTCAGAAGTATAATTCATCAGAATTCATTCAAAAGTATAATTTATGGAGTCTAAGAATTTGGTTATGGGGCAAAACAATACTAATTTGACTGTTGCTTAGGCAAAATTCTTCAGTGCATTGATAACTGGTTGCAACTAGGTTGCAGGCTAGAGGTGAGGACCTTCACTTGAAAAAGAGGGAACACCCTTAAAAAATGAAATCTGCCACTGAAGTGCATCAGATTAGCTTCCGGGTCGAACATATGTAAGCAATGAATAAGCCTTCACTTCCCTAATGTCGTTGCACAGCAACTTTCAAAAAGGAAGGTCGAATCCATCATACTACAAAATCCTGTTTAGATCTTTGTTATACGTATATAGGCTTTAAATAGTTCGCTTCATGTTGCTACTTATCGAAAACTAAGATTCAATGATCATTGCGGTCTTTCAAGGCAAGAGATGAGAAAAACCCTAAAGATTTTGGTTCTTTAAAGTGAAAAAAGGTCCCCTAAAGCACTTTGTAAAGTTCAGCATAAAAACTTAGCATATACTTGTATTTCTAAATAGAAATTCAAGATGATATACATTTCGGCTTAGGTGGCTTTTGAAGTACACAACTCATGCTTTGAGTTTTAAAAAATTATAATGTAATCAAAGTTGATAAATCTATCACTCATCCTTGAAAGAAAGTGTCAAATTTATGAACACGTGAATTAAAATGTAGAATGAATTCGCCAGAAAGTTAAAAAAAATTGTTATACACCTGTCCAGGGCTAAATATTCCTATCCTAAGTCAAGGTAAGCATTTCTCTGAGTTTTTACATAATAAGAAAACGCTATCCAAATAAGCACTTAAGAAAAAAAAACCATTACACTCCCGAGAATAAAACTAAGAAACAACTGAATGTGAACAGTACCGGATGGAAGTATAACGCGGGCGGAAATGACATTGATTGACAGTCGGAGATACCTTCAACTCCTCGATTATTCTCTCAAATACCATTCAAATAAATTAAATTTTAAATTTTCAGCACAAATATGTTAAAAATAAAATAATTACTTTTAAAAATTAAAAAAATAAAATAAAATTAGTGTTTAACAAAAATAAAAAAAAACTATTTTTCTAATAGTACTCACCTGTAATAGCAACAGCGACAATGGCAAAAACTACAAAAAGTTTCGCCATTTTTCTCACAAATATAAATTCCCAAAAATCGTCTTTTTCACAAAACTTTCCACTTTATAAACTAATGTACTTATTTTCAGAAAAAAAAAAAATTATATCCTTAAACAGGTTAGATAGAAACTACTGCGCAAGACCAAACAGATTTATTCTTCCGCTCGGCGCTAAAGTTCCATTAACACTGCCGAATCGAAATCGAATTTCTCGAACTTTGGATACAAAAACTTTTTCTTTTATTTCTGTCAAGGTATCGCGGTTACAAAATTGTTTTTTTCTTCGTCTTCTTCTTCTTTTACTGTTTTTTTTTTCGTCTTCTTTTTCTCTACTTCGATATTTTCTCCTTCTTCTTTCGGTTCACGATTGTGTATGCGCGAATTTTTTTTTTTAACTACTTTTTGAGAGTGGGAGTGTTTTTAAATGTATGTGAGAATGAGATTTAGATTACTAGTATCAGTCGTTACCGAACAACAACGGTGCTTTTTTTGTTTTCTTATATATATACGAGTATATATTTTTTTTTAAAAGAAAATACAATAACAAGATTTAAAACTTATAACAACATTTATAAATGGATTGGCTTTTTTGTTTTTGTTTTTTTTTCAACTTCTTTTTTCGAAAATGTTTGTCGTCTTGGGCTTATGAAAAATTCATGGAAACGAGTAAACGAGCTCTCGTTTTGGAGATATTGGAGAAAATCCAAAAATAAGATAACAACAAAACAACGGACGTCGGATAATCTTGTGTATAGCCGACTTCCACAATATAACGTAAGAGAGAGTCGCCGAATTGCACGCTTTTATATTAACTTTGGCAAAACATAAAAAGTGGGGATTTATTTTTGGCGGGGACTGTATATTACCCCATACAATGCACTGTGGATCATAACTTAATGTGGTGGTGTAAAATTTCCCCTCTTTAATGCGACTTACGTTCCAAATCCGTTTGAACGACCGTGACAGAGCGATCGGAGGAAGGGAGATATGAGATGAAAACAAGATTGGCCTGATGGTAACGTCATCTACAGAAATGGTTCGCATTAAGATGTTCGAATCTTGGTATTGGTGTTAAATCACTACTACTATTGCACCACATTGCGGAGAAATATGGATCGTGGTGAGTTTAGGTTGGGTTGAAAAAGAATGTGATCGTGGCTTTGTGGATCCAATTGTCGATCCAATGGTAATGGCTTTGTTGTCGATTTCATTAAATATTTGCAATGTAATGTGCGGTTGCAGACTGATGTTGGCTTGATATTGATCTTCGATTGTTGAATAATTAGTTTTTTTTACCATTTTTATGGGATTTCGTTTTTATTTACTTATTTTCGTATTTATTTGTAATTAATATATTTTTACCTAATTGAGGCAGTTTTGGTGTCAAAAAGAAAACGCCGTTAAGCCGTTTAAGGAAAATAATAATTACAATAAAAATGTAAATATATTTGTACTTGGATTTGGTTAAAAGGTGTGAAAACAAGTTCTTCGGTATCCGAGGAATTGTAAGGTGGATGTTGTGAAAATGTTGCCTTTTCTTTCTTAGGTCATTAGCAATTGGTAATCCTTACAAAAGCTATATTTAGGGAGCTAATTGTTATTTGATTGGATAATTTGATAGCGATTGGTGAACTGAAATAGAAAAAACGGCACTGATGACTCAGTTTGGGGTAGTTAATGGCCTTTGTTACTTCATTAACCGGCTTCTTACTCAAGAGCAGGTTTCGTAATCGATAATCTTGTTTTGCGGTTTTGTTTAGCCACATATGACTTAAAATTGGCTATTTTGGCTCGCCAAAGCTTACTAAGACAGATGAGTGTAAAATATAGTAAAAATGGATACATAATCATCATTACCATATGCTTGCATCAGGAACCTACGTCAAATGGTTCAGCGAGTCGGTTACCATATAATTCATTTACATTTACAAAGAGTTGAATTGAAACTGCTGCTTCTTATTGTAACCCCGTTGGGTTGGGTGCTTAAACTCCCTTGGCAACAAGGCTCGTATATAATGACAATTTTTCGACAGAATTCGGAAATTCATGATTGCTACAAGTAGAATATTGATTTTTATATGGTAGAAAGCACGTGATGTCGGAAAGATGGTGGAGTTGGAGTTAAGGAGAAACCGGAGATCTTCACTTAAGAGGTGTTGTTACTAAGCTTTTATAATATAGTGACAAAGGATATCGAGAACTCAATTTTCCGTATCAGACTCGGAAACAAAGTATCGCAATTTAAAAATATTTTAGCCGGCTCAGCGCAGGAAAATGTTCTCGCCCCACTTCTGTATATCCTATCTAGCCAAGATAGGTCACAGGAAGAGCTAGCTATGTTTGCCGATGACACTGCTATAATAGCAGATGTAGAGTGATTGGAAAACAAAGGTGAAGTGCATTGCAGTCACTTTCAATAAAGTATTGGGTATATAACTTAATTCGTGCGTTTTTTTTTTTTTTTTTTTTTTTTTTTTCAAAATTTGAACGTTTATTTAAGAATAACATGTACAATAGTATTATTCAAAGTATTGCCCATCTGAAGCTATGAATTTTTTCTATCTTTCTGGCAATTTGTGGATCCCATCCCAAAAGAACTGCGCCGGCTTGGCAGCCAAGAATGAATCAAGCCAATTTTTGATATTCTGCTCTGATGTGAACCGTATTTCAGTGAGGGCGTTCTGCATCGACCGGAACAAATGGTAGTCAGAAGCGGCAAGGTCTGGGCTATAGGGCGGGTGGGGTAAGACTTCCCATCCACTGTTTTCCAAATAGTTCTTAACCGGAATAGCAACGTGGGGCCGAGCGTTGTCATGATGGAAAATTATTGACTCGTGTCTGGTCGCATATTCCGGGCGTTTTTCGGCTACTGCTCTATGCAAACGGATTAATTGTGTTCGGTAGCATTGTCCATTGATAGTTTCACCCGGTTTTAGCAGCTCATAATACAGCACACCCATCTGATCCCACCAAATACAGAGCATTACCTTCGCAATATGGGTACTCGGCTTTGCCGTTGATTTGGCTGGTTGGCCAGGTTTCACATATGATTTTTTGCGGTTGGGGTTGTGGTAATGGATCCGTTTTTCATCACCAGTAACAATCCGATGCAAAAATGACTTCCTTTTGTGGCGTTCCAGCAGCATTTCGGACATGCAAAACCGCCTTTCGACGTCTCTCGGTTTTCCCTGCTTTTGAATATATCCAGCTGCTTTTAAACGTTTTGAAGTGGCTGATTGAGTGACACCCAAAGATTCTGCGAGCTCTTCTTGTGTTTGGCAACAATCTTCATAGAGTAATGCTTCCAGTTCTTCATCTTCAAACTTGTTTTGCTGCTCAGGACGTTCATCGTCTTCCAAGCCAAAATCATAACTTTTAAATCGTGTAAACCACTTTTGGCACATTCGCTCAGCCAGCGCATGTTCACCATAAACATCCACCTAAATACGATGACTTTCGGCAGCAGTTTTCTTCATATTAAAGTAATGAAGAAGAACTCCCCGCAAAAACACTTCTTCAGGCACAAAGTTCGACATATTTGTGTGAAAAAAAATTATTGTTGTTTACGTTTCAAATGAATGACATATACTGATATGACGTGCAACGACAGTAGCTTTCCAACGCATGTTCCAATGGAATAATACAAGTTACGCCATCTCTTAGCAAATCGCACATATTCAGAATATGTAACAGTCTATATAAACTATTGCAATCATTGGGAGTAGAATTGTAAAAAAGTCATGTCATGACATTTTGTCGCGAAGAGTGGAATTTTTTTAGCTTGAATGTCTAAAGAATCTAAAGACAATCTTTGCAATGTTTTATTTTATTTTATTTAAAATGCAAAAAGGAAAAACATTTCATAAGGAAAATTCAAGCTATTAGTCAATGTAGTGTTAGAAAAATTTCGATTTCGTTCTGATTGTAGCTAAAAAGTCATTGTTTAACTCTCTTCATGAAAGTACGCAAATTATCTACGAATATTGTATCTACATTGAATAATTTGCAGGATAGAATAGAATATGAATTTCTGTAACAGGTCGTACGAAAAGCAGGAATAGCGACAAGAGATTGTTGATGGCTCCTCAAGTTGCAAGCGTCAGAAATCAGACTCTGCATATAGCCACCTCGGATGGAAAATATTTTTACGACCTTTATATAGAACAGATGCCTAACTGGTAGGATTTGCATGAATCTAAATAATTCTATGGATTGAGCCAGACGAGAAGAACCACAGATCGTCCGTATGACACACTTCTGTAGAACAATCAACGGCTTAATTTTACTCAGGTAAGCACTTCCCCAACATCCTATACCGTACTGCAATTGTGACTGAAATATCCCATAATAAATTGATTTAAGAGTATTAGAAGGAAAAAAATTCTTTAGACGGTAGATATTGCTTTAAACTTAAAATATGATTAGACCAACCTAAATTTCGGTCCATAATAACACCTTGGTATTTAAAATGGCTTACATTTTCAATTTTAAAGCAACTGTCCTGGCAGGGAACATTCACGTCGAAAGACATTTTAGAGCATTGGACAGAAGATGTTAAACCTTGCATGTTTAGAAGCATGGAATACGATCTCAATATCTGGAGACTCGTGCGTGGAAAGACTGAAAAACATAAGTTTTGTCTTATCGATTACTATTAGCTTATGCTCTGTGAACCAAAGTCTTAGCAATTCAACATCATGGTTAATATCAGCCACTAAGTTTAAGGGATTGGCGAAACCATATACGATCCCAAGGTTATCTGCAAAAGCCCTGACTTTTCCTACAAATGGCTGGGTAAACAAGGAGTTGACATATATAAGAAATAATATAGGTCCAAGGACCGAACCCTGAGGGACACCATAGTTGATAACCATAAAGTTACTTAGGCAAGATTCGATTTTCACTTTGTATCGAACCACGAAAACCTATATTATATAGCTTGTTTAGAATAATATCATGGTCAACCATATCAAACGCTTTTGTTATATCAACAGCACAAGATCTTTTTTTCCAAACCTTTCTGTATAATGGAGCAAAAATCTAAAAGGGCGTCTTCAGTAGATAGCCCAGCTCTAAATCCAAATTGCATTGGACTGAAGAATTTTATTTTGTTCAGATACTCTAACACTCTTTTCTTTACGCATTTCTCAAAAACTTGACTGATAGAAGACAACAGTGAAATTGGTCTATAGTTCCTTTTCTCATGTTTGCTTCCTTTTTCAAAGAGAGGAATAACAATAGCACATTTTAAAACTTCAGGAAAACATCCGGACAGGATACTCAAATTGAAAATATGATCCAAAATATCAACAATATTGAAGGAAATGTTTTTAAGCATAACATTGGAAATACTATCGCTGTCACAGTAGTTGAAGCTATTTAAGGAGTGGATGATCTTCAAAATAAAATCTCAACCCCAGAAATTGGTTCGAAAAAGAACTCATCAACTTCTTCGCGGTTGGTACGGATATGTTGAAGCAAATGCAAAGTACGAGTATAAGGATTCATAAAAAGGAAAAATGAGATCGCTCTATGAAGCCGAAGCCACAGAGCTCGCCAAATTTCAAAAATCAGCCGACTTTTGGGAGATGCGTTGCGATTTTTCATTGAAAAAAGTTCAATATCGGTTAGACTCTAACAACTGACACCATTTTTTAATACATAAGCCAACTTTTTAATTCAACAGCTGATCAACGTAGTATTCCCAACCAGCCTTTGACAGCGGATAATTGGATGCCCAAATTACTACAAAAGATGGAAAGGCACCTACATCGGATGGAATCCCTACAGAATTTTGAAAATATAAAACATCCAGGCTGGCCTAAGTAGAACAATAGAAGGATTATTTAATAACAAGACATGTTATGGTGCCACAACAGTTTAAAAAAGTGCTGATGTTTTAGGTGTTCAAGAGAGACTGCGGGTACCAGCCATACAACTGCAGACTTATATCATTTTCGAATGCATGTTATTAAGTATTTTTAAGCCACTTTTACTTCATTGAGAAACACTGATGGTCTAAGAGACCATTTGCCGCCAGCATAAAGCATCGGAGAACAGTAGCAAGACTGCCAAAAGCCAACAGAGATGCTGCTACTGATGTGCTGGGCTTCACTTGACCACCACAACGAAACCCCTAGTTTGATGACAAATGCCGGCAAGCACATGCAGCTAAAAAAGATGCATATAAAGCGGTGCTGCAAGGGAGGACTAGAGCTGCTCATGAGCTCTATGAGCAGAAGAGGAGAGACGAACACTGGCTTCTCAGGAGGAAAAAGAAAGAGCCTGAGAAGCGCGTTGTGGTGGCAATTGAGAGATTCTACTATAGGAATAAGATTCGGAAGTTTCACCACAATGTAAAAAAAACATGCCACGAACACAAGCCCCGAATCGAAGCCTGTAGAGACGAACAAGGGAACATCTTAGTAGAGTCGCAGTCGATGCTGAGGATTTGGAAAGATCATTTTTGTAGAAACTCATCTCTAAAATATGGTCGGACGAAAGTATGCCCGATGAATGGAACCTCAGCATTGTTTCTCCGAACCTCAAAAAGAAGACCCTCTGAACTGCGCCATCTACGGAGGCATCAGTCTTCTTATCATCGCATACAAAATCTTTTCTGTTGTATTGTTTGAACGCCTGACGCTATTCGCTGATTGATCCATGTGAGTGTATTTCAGACCAGAAAAGTCCACATTCGACCAAATATTCACATTACGGCAGATCTTGAAGTAAATCCATGAGGTTCAGATCGATACACACCAACTATTCATCGATTTTAAGGCTGCGTATGACAACACCAAGGACTCGCAAATGCCGATAATATTGACATAAAAGGAAGAAAGCAGCATATTGTCGCTGCTTCTTTGGGCTAAGAAGGCAAATGACTGGCAATCCCAGTCCTGCTCTATGTCGCAGAAGCATGACATTATTCTAAATGGTTAAAGGTGCTCTTAGCGATTTTGAAAGGAACATTCTTCGGTCCCGTCAGCTTTGACGGTGAGTGTAAAACAGGATACAACGGGGAACTGTAAGTGCTTTACAGTGACATCGACGTAGCTAGAAAAGTGAAGGTCGCTGAGGTAGCTGGGGGGAATTGACGCCAATGCTCCAGTCCAAAAAGTATTCGAACTGAAGGCTGATTACGAAAAATCGAGCTAGCTGAAGACGCTTATTGACTGAGGCCTAGGTCCATCCTGGACTGAACTAAGGTAAGTAAATGGGCTTAGACCAAAAACTTTGAGAGCCCTCCAGGAGAACATATCTCCTGAAGAAGACCATGAAAAATGCCATAAAAAGACCAGATTGAGAAAAATTGACGCAACGAACGTATTGTCATGCCCGAATATAGCTTCATGAACGAATTTATGCCTCCGTTCTAATTTGGGTTGCACAGAGAAATCGAATGCAATCAGTTAACAAATAATAAATAAACATCTCCACTTTCGACAACATCAACTTCCGATTATACAACTTATCTGCCTGTACTTAAGCAATTGTTTTGCTACTCAAATGCCCAAGTACCGGAGCACATAAGCACTTAAGGAGTGACCATTCGGTTCATACCTTCGGCAGCGGTAGCAGTAGCAATGCCAATTGACTTTCCAGTGTAAGGTCAATGTAATCAAAAGTATCGGCTTCCGCATTTTGTAAGAACCTTCATCCAACTGTAAAGTGTTTACGTTAACTGTCTGAAGATGTGATTTCTTTAACAAACAATCGTAGTGCACTCAAGTCGAAAGCCAAGTATTAAACAGTAGCAAGGGAATCACTTGCTGCTGTCAAAAGACATTGAATATCTAACTCTCATTGATTAATCGCGGTCACTCTTAGTTGAATTCTTCTTCATTGACTTTCATGTTTTGTTTTTTTCATTTTTTTAATGTTCATATTGGAATTTTATATGCGATTGCAATTTTAGCCGGTTACTGCTCGTACGAGTAGATGAATAATGGACCCGTCTTGTCTATTGTCACCGTGTCAACATTTTGTTGCGGTGTTGTATCTTTTGTAGCGTATCTTCGGTAATCAGAGCAACATTTGTCAATGTTGAACGCGATGGTCAGGGTTATTTTAGGTCGATGTGGCGTTGGTCTCCTCATAAACGGTAACTGCTGTTGTCGGTGTGATTATTTAATTTGGATTTTGAACAGAAGAAAAAAAAAAACAAAAATTGAAATGAACGCTTGACGACGATTTAATGAGTGAGATTTTGTAACAGTCAAGTCTATGGATTATTTATTGGGTGGTTTTTCAAGTCATTGGCATAGTCGTATAGATAGCACGCTAATATGTCTTGTCATTAGCGACAGCTTGCGTCATAATTGATAGTGTTTTCGGGGTCTACATTTGGTTAGATGGATCTCATGCTATGATGAAAGTGACCATGAATTTGTGGCGTACAGTGTGACAGACTGGATGTGGTGGTTAGGTAGGGAACAATGTTATTTTCAAGTGAAGGCCACTCAGTGAACAATTATAATTCAGAAAAACAAAACATCCTTTAGTGTTAAAATTAGATTTTAAACCGGTAATTCCATAAAAAGCCAAGGACTTTACTTTAGCTCTTTTAAAAATCATGGAAAGTAATTGATTTGCATATACTCTTCGATCTTATGTGCTGTCATTCACAGTTGTGATTGCATCAAACCTATTTATGGAAACTCTAGGCCTGAAACCACACGTACAGATTCGACTACACTCATTTTTCCTCTCAGGGTCGATCCTATATCAAAAGTCGACTAACACTTCGCCCAACGCAATGTTGAAAAATGAGCTTAACTTGAGTCTTACATAGTATATTAAAAGAATTGATGAAAACTGTTCCGAGTTCGTTTGGCCGTTCTATCTAACCGATTTGCTTTAATTCTTTTTTAAATGAAAGGTATTAATGCCCAGATGAATCATTAAGCATTGGATTACATCTTTTTTTTGTCTCTCCAAGTTATCAGGCAGAATGTGAAAATTACCCATAGTCAAGCTACTCGAGCATCCATATCTCGGATTCTAATTATGAATCTCTTGCTCTAAGAACACTTAGGACATGTTCCTCTTTCATTTGGTATACCTGCTTCTTATGGTTGGTTGGATCCAGAAGAGCTTGAAGGTAACATGTAACTAAAAACTTGACAATTGCCTCCTGTTTATTTGGTTTTCCCCATATTTTGTCCTATTCGACATCAGATTTCCTTTCACCAAATTTTAGTCTGAAATTCCCCAGGAAATGGAGTGCCTTCATGTCCTTTATCGCTGATCCTCTTTATCATTTTACTCAGTGTCGATCAGACAGTTATCCTGTGTTATAATTTTGCGACTTAATAAAATTTCTTCAGTTTTTTTTTTTACTTTTTGTGTGTGTGAGTAGTTTGTGTGTTCAAGTGTAATTGATTATGGGTCTTGGCAGGAAGACAAAGCATACAGTGAAAGTGTATGAGAAGGGAAAGAAAATGTGAGAAATCAGTGACCAATTTACAGACGTGTGGTCCTTCAACTACCTAGAAGAGACGACTTCCTGTTGATGAGGACTATGAAATGACGTGTGTTTCAAGTGCTAAATAAACACAGCTCTCTGTGGGTAAGGTGTATGAAGATTTTGAGGTAATTGGGCCAGCGCACACTTGACTTCTTTTACCCCGGGGTTAAATCGCACACGGGATGAATATTTCGGGGTAAAATTGTGTATACATACTAACCGATTTTGTTTGTGGTGGTATTTCTGATAATTTTCTCACCCTTAAAATTGACGATTTATGCGTGTATATATTTTACCCCGATGTTCAACCGCTTTATCTCTGGTTCAGAATTTTACCCCGTTTTCTCTTCGCACTTCATCTTCCTCTTCTATAAAAGCAGTTTTACCCCGGGGTTACCCCGGGGTAATTAGTCCAGTGTGCGCTGGCCCATTTCAATTATTGGTAATGGAAATCATTTATTGCAGACAATTTCTCATTGTTTATACTCGTATGGAAATGAAGATAGGTATACTGAGATACGCTTAGTTGTTATTGTTAAGAAATGGCGTGTGTACAAAAATTTTATTTTGGGAGATGAGTCTTATGGACAAAGTATTTGTGGCGTTAGTGATTATAAGCGTGTGATGGTAAACAAGCTGAACTTCAAAGTGCAAGTGAGCTACAATATTTTCTAAACATATGTTTCGAGTTCATAGGGAAAATAATGACTCATGATTTACTCTTTGTAGGATTAGACCCAGGGTGGAATATCTAAGTAATAAGAACTCTCTACGTCGAAACACAAGTCTCACGAGGATGTTTGATAGAGATCTGACGGACTACTCATGGAAGAAATACATTCTGTTTATAGCTAGGTATAGAGTGGAATCTGAGAGCAAAGGATGCAACGTTAGAACGTTTGCCTACAAAGGAGGAGGGTACTCCATGTGATCTTTTTTTTTAAACTCATAACCGAAGAATTAATGAAAAAACTCAAAAGAACTTAATTATTTGTCACTTCTAATATATCAAGTAATGCTGCGGAGCAAAATAGGGTTATCTAGTTCTATTGAATTTGAAGATATTTTTTTGAGGCTGCTGTCATTAACGTCAAAATCTATAGAAATTTTTGAGGAATCCACTTAACTTCGCTGAATTTTGGGACATGTATTGGATACTCACTTCCCTAACTGTGGGGATAACAGTGTCATGTAAATTAATTGGTGCGGATTTCTTATTTTAAGGATAAGATCTCCTTTCAAATTTCCAAGCCTTTAAACTGAAATAATTTTAAAATATATAAAATTGGCTTTATTTGACAGATAATTTAATGGCATTAATGTTTAAATATGATTTTGACAACTATAAGGCTGGCTCGTACATGGCGTAGTCTGGAGGTCCGATATCCACACACATTCTTCTTAGTAAATCACACTGTATTTCGGCAAGAACGCCTCGAATGTTGCTTCGAAGTGGTTTATTGTTGCTAGTTTATCGACGTAAACATATCTCCAGAGAAAACACTCGATTGACGTCACTGAGCTAACTATCGCGTTATCGCCATCGCCTTTTTGAAGACATAGGGACCAATAATTCCACCCATAAAGCTCACCAAACCGTGACTTTTTCTGGATTAAATGGTGTTTCAACAATGGCTTGTAGATTATCAGAAGAGTGAAGCCCCAAATGTTGCAATTCCGCTTATTATCATAGCCATTTAACCAAAAGTGTGCTTCATCACTGAATAATATTTTCAAATGATTCAACTGTACAGGCTTCAATTCCTGTACAAGTTGAATGTTGTAAGCCCGAAAATCAAGACCTTTACGCAAAATTGCCCATAAAGTGGATGGACACAAGTTTAATTTTTGACCACGATGAAGAATTGTGCACATTTGGCTCATCATCAAAACTACGCTGCACATTATCAATCGCTAACGGTGTGTGTATTGTACGACTTTGCTCTGGCGTGAGTCTTTTCATGTTGAATTGCAAAACCAAGAACTGGCAAATCGCCTGTCACGGAAACAGTGTCGCCAGTTTCAGGTTCTCCCCTAAAAAAAAGACACCCATAACTTAATAGCTACATTTTTGAATTATTTACGGTTTTTTTTTAACCCTTGATTCCTATAGGTATATACGAGTTGATTTCGAAAGTGGATTAGTTAGAATAGAAATTTGCCAGTTTAGATTTTACATGTGTAGTCCTTCATCTTTTGTACTACCTATAGAGACTCATTAACTTAACTCAGAAATCCAAATTTGAAATTTTGTACTCTGTTAAAAGTCCAATACTCTTGATTGTTAGAGTCCTTCCCCATTTTTAGTGTAGTTGAGTCTCATATGATCATAATTGCAGATGGCATTAATCTTCAGGTTGTCATTAGACCAAACGAATGCATCCCGATGCCTCTTAGTAGAAAAGACTGCAGTATGCTTAACAACATAATTATCAGGCGGCCTGACAGTAGCGCTTCCAAAATTGTAAATACGAAGAACTCCTTACAGAGAGCGACAATAGCCTTCTAATGAACGATGGACATGAACATGATTGTGTGACAATCTAAAAACATGTTCCCAAACGATGTGGTAAAAGTTGGTAACAAAGTTTACCTTGATAAAAAGTCAACTCATGTAGAGGGGAGCTACGTTAACCCAAATGTATTTTTAAATAACCCAAATAATATGGAAAAAGGAAGCGTAGTTGCGAGGCCGTAAGACGAATATGGCAGTTATAGACAAAAAACAAGCCCTTAATATAGACTAGGCAATGAGTCTGAAAAAATCAATCCGTCTTGAGATAAAATACAAATGGTGGAAAAAAGACGAGTAATGAAGTAGCTGGAATAAGTTTCTGTAAATTCAGTGAAACCAAGATCACTGCAGTTAATATTTCAAAGGCATTTGAGGGCAATAGTCATTGAGGTTTTTTGTAGTAAAGGTGCGCACTTGGAGTCAATAAACAAAAACTAACTTTATGAACGTTATATTCAATGAATGAATTCGGGCCCTGTACTTAACAATTATTTCAGGTCCGAACTTCTGCGTACGACAGTAATATAATGATTCCAATTTATGTATTATAGTCGTACAATCTATCACTATTTTCTCCACCAGTGCTTCAAGAAGATTGCCATTAGCACGATGCTCTTTCAAAAACTTAATCGCAAGATTGCCGTATTATGAGTGCTTAAAAGTTTGACCTACCTAATTGAAAAAAGCAGCATTATCGTTCACCGAAGGAGGAATTCACAAGAAGTGCAATCTTAAAAAAATAAAGAAAATGAGTAGGTACTTCCACTTACGTAATTATTGGAAGGAATAGATTGAAGGAGTGTTTTAATTAGTTGTTCAATAAGGAATACCTATGTAAAGGCATTTCCTCCAACAGCGAAAAACGACGTAAGAGAAACAATAAAGAGAATAAGCCGCTGACGGTTTGACACCATACACCATTGAAGCATACTCGTATATTTTTTGAGGGATTTAAATGTGTCAATATTTGGTTTTATAAAAAATAAGAAGCAATCAAACCTAATCAGTAGGATGAGACGTAGCTTGTTCCACTGAATTAGGGCGAATGCGGCAAGCAAAACAATAATTAATTATTTGATGGATCAAATTAATGTTGAATAACAATGAACAATGGTGCATTACAACCAACCTCCAAAATGATCAGGTTGACATATGATGTGAACACAGGAAAAGATGCAAAAAAATTGTGATTGAAAAATGAATTCTTTTCAAGCTTAAGAGAAAAGCACAGTTGGTAACGCTGGCATTTGACACCTGCCAAACTCAGCTGTCATTTGAAGTGTCATAATATTAGTTGAATATTTGCCATTTACAATAATGGATCGCTTACAAATCGAACAACGAGTTAAAATTATTAAAACTTACTACAAAAATGGTGATTCAAATGTAGCCACTTTTCGTGCATTACGCGATGATTATGGTCGTCATAATCGACCGACTACGCAAGCAGTCGGTAAAATAATGAAAAATTTTGATAATTTTCATCATTGTAATGCATGCTCAGTCGTAAATATTGCTGCTGTGAGTGCAAGTGTTGCTGATGATCCGAATTTATCGATTTCCCGGCGTTCGCAGTAATTGAACGTGTCGTACACCTCACTTTGGCGTGATCATGACTTGGACGATATGTGGTTCCAAAAAAACGGGGCAACAAGCCACACAACACGACCAATTATGGCTAGTCCTAGTCGAAGAATAGTGTGATATCTTATTTACTTAGATGGTGCTACAGATAGGTATGGACCAGAACCTCAGCTTACACGCCTCTTCATCTGGCGGGATCTTTTGCAAGCTGCATTCAGATGCGAACACGAAGTTAACTGAGCGCCACCGTGCATGTTCGTATTCGGATTTGTCATATACGTCTGAATTAGGCAGAAAGAGCTATGACGATCTGCACCAAGTCTGAGTTCACTAACATAAGTCTAATATGCGTCTATAGCCCTACGGAATACAAGGATGACGTCACCAGAGAATTTTTCTACGAGCTTCTATACATATTAGATATGTCCGAAGTATAACGTTAAATTCGTACTAAGCGATTCTAACTCCTGAAACTCCAGCGGTCACCACCTTGTCGCAACCAAGGTTTGAAGGCGAATTTCCCAAGGGCCACGATTAAAAAACTGTGAGAAAGAATAGGGTAGAAAAGCTGCAATTGCAAGAGAGGGCCAACATCTTCGCCAAATACGTTCCTCAGAATCTCTCAGAAACTCCTATGTCGCGGCGACGCATGCCGCAATGAAGAACCAAAGCAGCTCGTGACTTGTACAAGCAGAAAAGACGGAAAGTGTTGGCTACCCAAGAAGCCGTATCTAGTTTTGGCATCCCTGCCAAGCTTGTTCGTCTGAGCAGAATGACGATTGAGAACGCTCGCTGGTCCAGTTCATCAACTTCCCTTACATCGTACTTAAAAGAACTGTGCGAAACTACCAAACGAACATTGCATGATACGAGTATCAGCATAATTAGCAGAATACGATGGCCTGTTGCCGACGGTTTCCTAGTATGGAAACAGAAACCGTCAAAATGTATATGTATGTATGTATGTCAAGTAAATGTATATGTTGTCAGCAAGATGTCTATCCCCTCATCCACAACCTGGACAGAATGTCACATTTTTTTACAATAGCTTTGCTACAAATTCTGCCAAAAACGCCTCAGCAGCAATAAAACGAAGAATCACTCTGGCCAATCGCTGTTTCTTTGGGCTAAGAAGACAATTGAGTAGTAAGGCCCTTTCTTTATCAGGAAAATTTAAGCAACGTTACCCATTCCAATTTTGTATGCAACATTTCTAGACCTCAAAAAAGTAAGCCAGATCCGCTGCAAAGCTAAAAGCCATGCTAACCGTTTTTTCTTTACTCCTGTGACGTTGTTTTTCATAAGTATCATCGAAATAGCTCAACTATCACCAAGGAGTACTACCAACAACTTTTGCCGCACGTTCGTAAAACTGTGATTACTTAACAACTCTTAGTTACTTCTGGCTTAGAGAAAGCTAAAAACGCAATTGAATGAAATTCGGTTTCAGACTATGAAAAATTATAGCCAAGAACCAGCAAAAATTCTAAAGAAAGAAATCTCACCCACGACTGACTGCCTTTATGCTAAGTGTGACGGTTAAGATAAATGCGGACAAATCTTTTAAAGAGATCGCTGCTTTTTTTTGCCACTCTTAGGCGTACTCGGTCCCTCTGAAGGGATGAAGTTATTCGCTTTCTATTACAGTATTCCTTGTCTCTATCATAGGTCAAATTAAAACAAGGTTAACACATACTCATTTTTTAAGGCCGACCTTGAAAGTGTCCGACTACAATGTCAACCAGATATGGACCATGTTGTCCAAGATAAGCGTAGAAACAAGAGTAAGCTAGTATTTACGGTATAAGATACGAAAACTTTCTAAATTCGCAAACCTTTCCTGTGTTGTGTTGCAAAAACGTGTACTCGTATGTTGTAGTGAATAAAAAAGTCAAGTTACCTGACTTACAACATTACAGCGTGACCACCAGACGTATTGCCTTTAATTTTTCCTTCTCTTCCTATTAATTTTCGTAGTCTTAAATAAAAATTCCAATAATTCGCCATTTCATCTTAAATGCAATTAACAATGTCCAATCGACGATCACTATCCGCATTATTTAACCGCGAATCCAGAAACTTGTTCACTTCGAAGTTGAATTCCTGGAAATACCCTTCACAACCACAACCACACTGAAGCTGCTGCTGTTAGTAGTTTTTGTTGCTTCTCCGCCGTCAATGGCTTATGTCACTTGTCGACTGTTTCTTCGGTGTTTGTGACCAAAATTCTGCACAGCTTGCACCTGACCTTGGTATCGACTTGAACTAGTTTAATTGGAAAGTCGCTTTTGCGTACGCTCTGACGTTGACACACCTCCTTTGATATGCACGACTAGCACGCACTTTACCTTGACATGCCAATGTCGCATCGATATCAATATTTTGTCATCGATATTATCGATTCAAAACAAAAGGCTATACTCGGAACATTTAATAACACTTATAAATTGTTTGCAATTTACGGAAACCCAACCCTTACTATGTTCCTTTTTCCACGTTTCAAAGGAAAGGCGACGACGCGACGTTTAAACGACGCACGCCTTAGTACTTACTGACTTTGAATCATTAAAATGTTTATCTACTGTCTATTCGTCTGGCAGCTAATGAATACTAGCTATCGCCTTACTTTCCATTTCGAGAACATTTCATACTATCGTTCTTTGTCTATGCATATGTGTATTTCATTGGCGAAAAAGAAGGTCAAGGTTGAAGTTGACTGTTGATTCGTATTTTGTTATATTTTTGCTTCTTTTAAGTATGGAATATGGATGCCCCTAGAGCTATCTTGGATTGGACTATAACTTTAAACCACTTGATGTCAAGTAGTTTGTGCTCGAAACGCACTTCTTTATTTACAGTAGCTCTAGTGCTTTACGAATATGAGTGCGACTATGGGTACGTGTTCATCTCTTCCACTTACCATATGCTTGCATGTGCGTCTTCTTGAATATTGAAGTTGTTTCACATGTCCTTGCCAAAAAAGTTTGTCTGAGATCTCAAAAAATTATTTCTCTGTGTCAACTGAAGGTAGTGACAATTTTCACGAAAAATTTATTCAGCTTAATGTTGCCTGTCACTCGGAAAAGGGGTTGACAGGCCTTCATTAAGGTGAACACACATTACACATTAAATACCCCCGAAGTCAATCTTCATTAGACGTTAATTAGTTGGGAATATTTGGAAAATTCATGTTCCACTGTTGCAGGGAGCAATCGTAAATCTTTTTGTAGAACTAGTACATGCCTTGAGGATTGTGCCAGATGAACTCCCCTGCTTCCCCGCTTCGTGCAAATATTTGCTTTTAATTACTATTTTTGGCTGAAGAACAACTAGTAGAACTCAGTGGGGGTAATCTGGAGCTACAGCTATGACTTCACATGCACCACAGATTCTGTGTGCTCCTTTGTTATGTAGTAGTTTTCTCGAGGCGGTTCTATGATAGGCCACTTCTATGGGAAAGGAAGAAGCATGGATTGTTCAGCTAAAATTAGAATTCAAATTGGCGGCATAGTTGTTGGAATCGTCCTCGGCCGTCGTCTATTTTTGCTCGATTGAATATGCAGTCGACTTTGAGTGGGATGCGGTATGATTTGCGAATTTTGTGATATGGATGCGGTAAAAAGTTGCATCAAAAATTTAAATCTATAAATGTATGTATATTTATTTTTCTTTTTGTCTGTCAGTTTGTTAGCCCATCAGACAGGGTTGGTTTTTCGAATTTTAGAGGCACAATGTGGTAAAAACAGTTTTTCGTCCAACTGAGTGGTGGTGAGATAGACGTGAAATATCGTTAGGCTTTGCTAGGATATTGGCTGTGGGATATCCTTCTGATAAACTGGCAAATACTATGCATTTCCAATATTTTGCGAAAAAAGAAAAAAATGTTTGAGTAGTAGGGGATTTCATGATTTATGATGTCAAAAAGTGTTGGATTGCAATAGTACGACTGCAGCAGCAGAGATAATATGCAGATTCAGGGAGATAGAGATGTGGGTTTTAGGGTCATCTGTCTGACCTTATTGTTTTTGGCAGACGAAATTTTAATGCGGCAGTAGAGTAAAAAATAAACGTGACAATCGAATGTGTGAAATAACTTTACCGTAACTGCGGCAAATAATCAATTAGAAAAGAGCTACAACTGCTAGCCAACACTGAATGATGCCAGAATAGTTTATGAGGTCCAAGAAGTCCATCCACCTGGATACTATTTGGCTAATGAGTTGGTTAATTGTTCTTACCAATAGCGTTCTTATCAACCACACTGCCTTAAATAGCTTGGGAGGGAGTCTGACTGCTGAAGTTGAGTTGACACACATTCATGTTCCCGAACGGGATACTGGCTTGGGTCTAACCTGCTCCTAGGGGTATCTATAATCGAACTGATCCTCCAGGTTAGGGATTATGTCGGCGGAAAATTGCTCGGCAGAATTGTTGTTCGGGGCAGACTTAGAAGGTTAGATGTCTTGAGTTTTTAGAATGTAAACGAGCCCCTCGTAACAATCTGTATCAAGGCTAACTTTGGTAACAGCGTGCGTGCCCCTACAGATGTAAAAGGTGACGACAGAAAAAATAGCTTCTACGAGACGGCTATCAAGGAACTAAAAGCTTATGGAACTTTTTCAAGCTCTGCGAAGTATAACTATTAAAAAGCGTTCGCACTGATTTCACAAAAATATCTTAAGCATCGGTATAGAGCAGGTTATTTGCCTTGTGCATCGCTGTTGTAAGGTTACGAATGAATGCGCACGATGTGGTGATTAATACAACGGTGATCTGTCGGACGCTCTGATTACCTGTATTGCACTTTATTTGTGTATATTTCAATAAATTATGATTTTATAATAAGCCATGCTGTTCGTGAAGCAACACAGGAAGTAAGCAAGGTAATTTTAGGAAAGTTTCCAGAAGTAATCCAAGTTTCTTTCAAAATTTAGTCAGATCCTCTGTTCAGTTGCAGTGCGGTAGTGAAAGTATCAAGAAAGATCTTTCGCCAGCCGCTTCCATCGGTGCTGCACTCCAAGTTTGTGGAGGTCCACTTCCATTTGTTCGCACCACCGTGGAATCGGCCATTCTCTTCTACGTAATCCCCATTGCTCAGATTTGAACATTATTCGGCCCGGATCCATGGTGCGCATTCGCTCGACATGGCCCAGCTATTTCAGGTTTTGAATCAGTGGATGCCTGACCGAACCGATGTTGCTGTACAGCCAGTACAGTTCATGGTTAAATCATTTCCTCCATTCCTTGTCAATACACACGGTCTGCGATATAGAGAAAGACGTCTACTCAATTGCCTTCTGAGCCCTTAGAAACAGCGGTTGGCAAGAGTTATTCTTCATCTTATTTCCGTGCTGGTATCGTTGCTCCTTTTAACCGCAGATCCAAAATAAACGACGTTTTCAACTACCTCAAAGAAACAGCTGCCAATTGTGACACTCTGGCCAAGTTCCCAATGTTGGGAGTCTTCTTCTGATGACAGCATATACTTGGTATTTGCCCCATTTAACGTGAAACCAATTCTACCCCCTTCCGCTTCGATAGTTGCGAGTGCTTCATTGACGTCTCGCTGTCTTCGCCCAATACCTTCGATGCCATGTGTCTTCGCAAGCAATTGGGAAGACTTGTAGAAAATCGTTCTCCCTCTATTAGCCAGTGAATTTTGCACAATTGCCTCTAAAGTGATATTGAAAAAGTCATATGACAGCGCGTCGGCTTGTCTTAAAACTTTTTTTACACAGATGGTCCCGGTTGATTCGTTACCTACCTTAATGGACCTGACAAGGTTTCCCATTGATGCCAAAACTTAACATGGCATTATACATCTCGTTTCTGTGCACGCTGTCATATGAGGCTTTAAGGTCGACAAACAGGTGTTGCGTGTCGATCCAGGGTCTTTTTTAAGATCTGTCGTAGTACGAGTATTTGATCGATAGAAGGCTTGCCTGGCCTGACACCACACTGATATGGACCTATTAGGTTGCTCATGATCGGTTTCAAGCAATCACACAATACAGAAGAGAAGATTTTGTATTCGATGATCAAGAGACTGATTAGTTGGGGCAGTCGGAGGGAACTTGTTTTTTTGTCGATTGGGCAAACGATTCTGAATCGCCGCTTTAGCAGCTTAGATATTGCTACATTCACCTCATTCATCTTGGGTGGATGGAATTGTTGGTCTACAACGTCTAGGTTGAAAGGTTTGTTTTGCTTGATAGCGGTACTTGGTTCGTCATCGCTGTTATACAATCTATAGATATGTTCTTTCTAAATCCTCAGCATCGCCTGCGACTCTACTACGATGTTCCCTTGTTCGTCGCTAGAGGCTTTGGTTCTGAGTTTTTGTCCGTGGCATGTTTTTCTTACCAAAACTTCCAAATCTCATTTCTGGAGTAGCATCTCTAATTTTTCTCGACCGCGCGCATGCTCTTTCTTTTTCTCCTAACAAGGCGGTGTGTATCTCCTTTTCTGCTCATAGAACTCGTGACCAGCTGTAGTTCCTATATGCAGCGCCTCTCGGAGGCGTCATCTTTGATGGGTTTTGGCAACTGATGCTTACGGCAAAGGACTTCTTAAGGTATTAAAAGAGACCAGAGATCGGAAAAGGATTAAGCGATCTCTTGCGACTGAAGTTGTTTGACGTCAAACTTTTTCACAGCTTAACATTGTTTGGGATATCCGCAATCGCACCTTTGCTACATGGAGGTATTGATCCGAGTCGATGTTGGTTTTTCTGAACGTTCGGACATGCTTAATAGTGGAGGAGTCTCTTGCTTCGATATTATCAATCTGGTTGACGGTTGATTGATCAGGAGTTCTCCAAGTCTCTTCGGATTCTCTTTTGTCCGGCCCATCCCATCAAATTTCTTGGGCGACAGTAAAATCTGCTCTCTAGTATTCCAGGACCTCCATTAGTTGGTCGGCTGCACGTGCAAATTCGAAGTTAATTTTCCTTAATTCATGTGAAAGGGTTGTCAACAGTGAGTCCGTCTGTATTCAAGGCCTGTTAGTGCTTGGTAATTAGACTGAAGCTAGTCCGCTCGGGGATGTGAATGCTGGCGTTCGTCTATTAAAAGTTCATCCACAACCACCTCTTTTCAAAGACCGCGACTAAGTTCCGGAAAACCTCACCGTCCTGAGCTCCAAATATGTCGGGGTAGCCCGGATAACGTCTCGTTTGTGTTGCTTTGGGATTTTTCCTCACCGTTCATTCTATGTGAAGAATGTGTGCTGGTCAGCACTAGTGCTTAAAAGTTTGTAAAGCCCGAATAGACATCGCCCAGTACGATGGTTACCACGTGGAAGTACAATGAGCGCAATTGATGTGTAGAAACAGTTGCGATATTGGGCATGGCCAACTTCAAACCTTCCCGTGTCTTCCCTATTTCAACAACCTTTCGACTGATCTATTTATATTAAATTTAGGAATCTTCAGTACAGTGCAGTCCAGCTCAGAGAATCCGCGTTTTGGGCCAGACGGCCATATGGACAACGTAGAATTCTGTGTTCGATAAAAGAGTGGACAAGCTACCCAGATAAGGAAGCGGATCAATCAATAGGAACTGCTTCTGTTGGCTATGGCTACGCCTATAGTGCATATTGCAATTTCTAGTCTTTGTTTGCTTAGCTCATCATCGTCGTCCCATGCCATCTTATCACTTCCAGAGGAAAATCCGAGACTCATCACTTCTAAATACCTAATGATGGACTTTCAGGAAAAGTATGCCCAGACCCAGTCAAATTCTATAAGACATTGCTGTGCAACTTTAAATGTTAAGTGGTGTTTTGTGAGATGTAGAAATGTTTCGAACTTCACCGGGACGCACTATCCACACGCTCATTCATCAAAGTCACGATTTTTTTTGTTAAAACCAGTAGAAACCAATAAATGGAAACATTTTACCAAAACCACGCAAGAACTGTTCATCATCAAAAAATTAGCATATCACCTACACTTTCAAACCAGTGTCACCTGCATTGGCCTTGAAATAAGCCGATCGAATTTCATAGACTTGAGCGTTCGAATTGCACTATCCGTAAATTAAATAAACCGGGTGCTCCGGTTTTCCCCAAACTAAAGTGACATTAAACAAAAATGTCAATGGTGTGACAGAGTTAATCTAGAAAAGTCATCAACGTCTCTCTTCAGGCTAGCCATAGTCAAGTCAAGCCAAAGCCATTCTTCTTAATTACATAATGAGATCGCACATTCGAATAATATGCTAATTTCTCATACTTTTTTTTCTCTTCAAATTCTACGAATGGCGGCTAAAGAAGGAAGAAAATAACGAATATTTGTAGCAATTAACATGTTAATAGTCCCGCTCCAATGGTGTTGTGCAACTAATGGACACCCTCTCATTGCCGTGGGTGGGTGGGTGTATTCAATTAAATTTAACGCCCTTGCTAGTGGGCAATAATTTCTCCTTTGTGGAAATAATTACATTGCCATAGTCCCGTAGTGCCACACCGGGAAACCCTCGTTGTGTTTACCTATTGCGGCTTTGATTGATATCGGCACATCACCCGGCAATGTCAGGACCTCCAAGAGTTCCACCAGAATAGGGAACCTGCTAGGAGCACACTTTGTGTTACATTAAATCGAAGTCGACCAACCAACCGACTAAATGAGCAAACGGCCAACAATCGACCTTGATTAGCTCGTTTCGTTTGAATTTTTACTATTTCCTTTTTCATGGCAATCTTTTCTATCGATTTTATCGTCGTCGATATAGTTGCCATCACTGTGGTTGTTTCGTCCTTTCTGCTCATGCAATATGTATGAAGGATAATTTACACCCCACCAAATACTCCAGTCATCAAATGCTCAAATCCTTCTATCCGACGGGTCATGATGATGGTGGTGATAAGTAGATTTCGTTTCGAGCTATTGTTTGGGAACATGTGACAAATTTTTGTGTGACTTTGTGCGTTGGTGGGGTATCGCTGTGGATGAAAAGTGACTGGTGGGTTGTAGGTGGATGAGTAGTTATAGATGCTGTGACCTTTGATAGGTTTACTATGACTGGGTTGTAAGAAATATATTCGACCACCCAATGGGCAATAAAGGTATTGAATTGTAGGTCCTAAGGGTAAATGAACAGACTTACATCTTTTAGTTGAACTCAGCCAGGGGTATGCATTATTTCGGGTTAATGAGAGGTGAATGATCTATTTGACAGTCTTCGTAATAAAAGCAGTCATTGTTTTGAGCAAAATAGATAGAAAGTTAATTGATTGCTTGTAGTCAGTGGGAGCTCTTAGTACATTTTATGTTTCAAAATGTTGGTTTCATAGCCCGATACCTTCATTTCAGATTGCAATATAGCAAAATTTGTGACTCCTTCTATGCAGATATACACTATCGTCCCAGGAGTTTCAGTAGGATGGAACAGGAGAATGAGAAACTGTGATATATACCACCGTCATTGCTATAGGAAAATAACAGCCCTTTAGCCACCAAAGAATATTTCCACGAGCTTGTCGACAGAATATATAAGCAAAAGCCGAAGTGTGGCGTTAAAATCGCGTAGTATCAATTGAAATCGCCTAGTACGTCTCGTCCTTTGCGTGAACATCTGTCGTGTAGACTTAAGTCCACGGGATGAGCATGCATCCATGGAAGCAAGGATACGCCTTGACATCGCTTACCTACATTAGATTAATACCAATGCAGAACTGTGTTGAGAGCACATGTCCACCCTTGATATGAGTCGAGGCCTATCTTGAACCTCTTACTCATCTTAGGATCTCAGCACCCAGCACTTGTAACCACTCCAGTTGATTGGCATAGCCTACACGACACAACTTCTAGTAAGGACTGAGGCTTAATGACTTTTCGCCGGGACGAAATATTAGTATAGCAAGCACACGGTTTGATTTTGATTTGATTTGATTTTAGTGGGGGCGAAAGCCTTCATTTATTCGGCTTAATACAAGCTATTGTATAAACTAACTAAAACTAAACCTAAACTTAGAACTAAGGTCGGTTGGAGTGATAAAGAAGATCGGATTTGAGGCAGGGAGTGGTGCGATTTAAGTCAAAGACTTTAAGGTTTGAACTGATTTTTCGCAGCATATGGGAGATTTGTTCGTTCGCGCCATAGGAGGTGTGGTGGATTGGTAAATAGAAGAGATGAGGGGTACGTAGATTACGAGGGTTAGTGTTGAGGGAGATAGAGTTAGGAAGGGACGCGCAATCAACTTGACCCGAGAGGAGTAGGTAAACGAAGAGAAAGTCGAGACGGTTTTGATAGGAAGGGCAGAATAAACGGTTTTCATTGTCTAAATATAAACAAAGCGACGTCCAAAAGTTCCAGGCAGCCAACATTGACGCGGATAACCTCCTTGTTGCAGCCAAGATGTGAATGCGAATATCCCAGGCGCCACGGTTAAGAAAAGTAACTGTAAGAAATAATAAAATAGAGTAGCTGCAATCGCAAGGGACCGCCAGAATCTTCGCCGCCAGAATCAAGTACCGAAGAGTAGTGGCATCTCCAACAATATGCCATCAGAGACCCGCAACTGAATCTAACTCAGAGGGACAACGCAGCAGAGATAGACCTCAATTTATGTGGCCCGACCAAGGAGCATGGGACCTCAACCGACTTGGAGCATGCAAGTGGAGGCAATTTCCCAAAGACGGAATCAACAAGAGAGGCTTGTTAGTTGGGGGTCCAGGTTCACCCTGAACTATAGCGCTACCTAAGTAAGTAAGTATGATAAACAGCCTGCTGCATTTCTATGATGGCTCTATATAGTAATATATGGCATGTAGATTGTAGGAGTGGTATTATATGATCAACACCTTCATAAAGACTAAAGGCACTAAATTGGTGTATTTAAACTGTATTGTTACGTTCTTATCCGAAACAAATTATTTCTAGCAAAAGTATACCCCCAGAAGATTGCCTAAGTTATCCAATGGATCAAAGGCAGACTACTTAAGTAAAACAGGGTGTCACTTTTCTATTAACAGTTGAACACTGAGGTTTAAAATTGCACTGCAAGCTTTCGCTACCCGCTGACTTTTTGAAATTTCCACAATTTCCACACTGAGTTGGACCAGTAAATGCATTTGATTAGATGAATCTTTTGAAGTTTAATAGAAAAAATTAGTTAGCGCAGCTTTGCCGTCTGCCTGATTGACATTTGTTCATTACTGAGCAGAACCTAGGCACGTTGTAAAAAAAATTAGGATAGCTCCTTAGCGTTGTGTTCAAAGTGATGCATTTAGTGGTAGCGTACAATATCTGCCTTCTATTCCGGTCGTCCCTCTATAGGGTGCACTTCTTTCTTCAGTATACTCGTAAATGTTCCCATTATCTTCTTAACTTTAAGAACTTGAAAAGAAATTATTAAAGAAATTCCAGTTTTCGATCACTTGTTCCAACGCTTATGGTCGTATGTCGGCAATAATGCAATGTCCATTGTTTCCGGCTTAAATTAGTAATTTCGCCATCCACCAAAATCGGGGTGGACAGAGCCTTAGCCAGCTCGATCTTTAGCTAGCCCTCCATTTGCATGTGCTACCTGAGTCGCGGTCTTCCTCTACTGCGCTGTCCCTCAGGAGAGGATTCGAAAATTTTTCGGACCGGAGCGTTGGCTTTCATTCGCTCAAATTACCCAGCTACCTCAGTGGCAGTGGACCTTCATACTTCTGGCTACGTCAATGTCGCTCTACAGCACTTACAACGCCAGTAACATAACACCACTTTCTTTGATTGCCTCACTGTCATCGGCATATGCGAGTATTTAGATCGACTTTTAAGAGATTGCGCCTTTTGTATTGGCGAGTGAGTCTTGCACTATTCCTTCAAGAATGATGTCAAAGACAGCACATTGTCTAGCCTATAAATGTTTTTGACGCCAAAGGTTTCGGTGAGATAATTACCTACTTTGATAGAGCAGCGTGCATTCTTCATTTTCATCCTGCACATACGAAAGGGTTTGTCAACGATGGAATAAAGAAACATTGCTCTGTATAGCTCGCCTTTACAGATGCTGTCACACGCGGCCTTAAAATCGACGAATAGATGATGCGTATCGATCTGATCCTCATGGATTTTCTTCAAGTTGAGCCGGAGTGTAAATACTTGGTCGATGGTGGACTTTCCTGACCTGAAACCACACTGATATGAACCAATCAGGTTATTGACGATAGGATTCAGGCGTTTACAAAATAAGGCAGATAAGATCTTGTATGCGATGTTAAGAAAACTGATGCCTCTGTAGTTGGCGCATTTCAGAGGGTCTTGCTCTTGAGGATTGGACAAACAATGCTGAGGTTCTACTCAAAAAAAATTGAACAATTTCCAATTCTGACCTTTTGGGCTCACATCAGCTATCAGCTCTGAAACTGACTCTTCATGGGAAAAGGTTAGGTAGTTAAAAAAACCTCTACATATTACTGTATGTTCAAATATTTTACTTTTACTAGGTGGGGTGAAAAGTAACCTCATTGACCGCCAGGATGCGCTGCTACTGCAAAAAAGGTTTTGGTGCCTTGAAGTCCGTTCATATTTAGACAGACATGCAAAATTTCAGTGCGATACTGTCTTTAGTTTTGCTTTGACAGCTTATTGTTGTTGACGTGTTTGGCATCATGTTGAGTATGGACAAAAACGATTTTCGTTCTCTCATAAAACATTATTTTTTGAGAGGCAAAACGGCGATGGAAACAAAAGAAAAGTTGGATAAATATTGTGGGGCTAATGCTCCGTCAGATTACACTGTCAAATATTGGTTTCGAGAGTTTCGTGGTGCCCGCAACTCCTCTATCGATCAAGTCCGCAGAGGCAGGCCCTCCGAAGCGGTTACAGAGGACAATGTCAGAAAAATACATGAAATGGTGTTGGCTGACCGGAAAGTGAAGGTGCGCGAGCTAGCAGATACTACAAAGATTATGAGTGCACACGCCATATTTTGGGCAATATTCTGCATATGAAAAAGTTATCCTGCCGCTGGGTGCCGCACATGCTCACTCCTGACCAAGAACACGAACGCGAGAGCACTTCGAAAGAGTGTTTGGACTTGCTGATGCGGAATCAGGCAGACTTTTGGCGTCGATTGGTAACTGTTGATGAAAGCTGGATCCACTATAACACACTAGAGAGCAGAATGAGTGGCCGGCAATGGACTGAAGCCGGCATGAGTGCTCCGAAGCGGCCGAGGGAGGCTCAATGGGTCGGAAAGGTTATGGCCTCGGTTTTCTGGGGTTGTCATGGCATACTCTTCGTGGACTACCTCGTAAAAGGAAAAACCATCAACAGCTACTATTACTGTGCATTATTGGAGCGATTGAAGG
Source organism: Volucella inflata (assembly GCA_928272305.1). NCBI lineage: Eukaryota > Metazoa > Arthropoda > Insecta > Diptera > Syrphidae > Volucella > Volucella inflata. Next base: position 24,090,126 of record OV743718.1, on the reverse strand, counting down.
CCGAAATCGCTGCAAAACGGCCTCATAGGAAGTGAAAAAAAATTTGTTTTTGCAAGACAATGCGTCGGCGCATAAGAGGACCGCAACCACGGCTAAAATCAATGACTCACGGCTCCAATTGCTTTCGCATCCACCGTAACCGCCCAATTCGGCTCCCTCGGACTATTATCTCTTCCCAAACCTCAAAAGATGGCTCATCAATAAAAAATTCAGCTCACGCGAGGAAATCATCGACACCACGGAGGAGTATTTTGCTGACCTTCCGGAAAACTACTTTTCGGACGGGATGAAGAAGTTGGAAAATCGCAAACCGAAGACCTATTCCACATCCTCAACCGGAAAAATGGGACCACATTAAGAATCAACATTCGCTTACCCAGTATTTCTATGTTATACTAATCATACTGAGAACTCGTAGAGATCCAGGCTATGAAAATCAATAAAGGCTTAACCTTTTATGATCCAGGCCGGAAGTCATATTACTCGTAGTATTTGCTGGTTTGTATGGCGTAAGATTAAGAGATTTTGTGTAAAAATTTCTCGAATATGTGAAGCTCATCAGTTAATGTGAGCATCTGGTTTAAGGTCGCAACAATCTGCAGGTACTCGATGTTGACGTAGTGTTAAAATCGAAGCGATTAAGCGTTTACTTTTGACGGTGTGCTTCTTGAAAACGTTTTGTTTTCGCAGTATTTCCGGAAGGATCCTATCAGCCAGATTCCGGCATAGATTTTGAAACTTGCGATGTGAATCACACGCTAACTTGTGTAACCAACTGATCCTCGTCAGCAACTCAACATTGAACAGATATACGAGTGCGGTTATGAAGGGATCAGAACGCCCGAGTAAACATCAGCAGCCATGGGGGTAGACAAACTATTTACCCGTGTTAAAGGAATCAAGAATTTATCATTTAAACCACGCGCATAAAAGATATTTTCATAACATTTATTCAGTAAGTTGGTAGCACTGTATGGCTCCGAACAACGAAAAGAAACTGCTGCTGTAAAATCGTCGAATGAATTTTAGAGAGTTGGCTCAAGAGGTGAACATATCCTTTGAGTCCGTGCATTGCGTTCTCAGTGATATTTTGGGTATCAAATGCCTGGTTTCAAAGGAGCCTCGTAGAAGTAGCATCTTCCGACAGGTGCTGGTTCCTTAAATAACGAGAATGAGCCTCTGCAGCCGAACATCTTGCAGCTCTGATAATGAGCATCACTTCACGCCTCCCCATGGCGCCATCTGGGAATCTCACTAGAGTTTGCGAAGTGAAGGGGACAAATGGCGACTTTCCTGTGCCATTAACCAGGATTAGTGTCGGAAAAACAAAACAAGAGCTTATCCGGGCTACTCCGATATATTTGGAGCTCAGGCCGGAAAGGATTTCCAGGACTTAGTCAGGGTCTTGGAAAAGAGATGGTGGCGGACGAGCCCTATATGGGCCAACAGCAGCGCTCACATCCCGGAACGGGTTACTGACTTCGGTGTAACCAATCCCTCGTCCTAGGGGCACTCAAAATGGAACTGGTCCTCCAGATTGCGGGTTGTGCCGCCGGGGTAACTGCCCGGCCATTTGAAAAAAAACATAAGTTACGAAGCATTAACAAGTCTCGGATATGGACGGATCTACTTTGGACAACCCACGCAAACGATTTAAGGACAATGAACCTGGGATATGCACTCCGCAACTAGCGGAGGCCCTAGAGTGCTGCAAAGCAGACATAACCGCCATTCAAGAAATGCGATGGGATGCGCCAGACGAAAAGAAGATAAAAAACTGCGATACCTACTACGGCAATTGCTATCGACGGCAAAAGCAGCGCTTATTTTGATGCGGATTTGTTGTCGGAGGCAGACTAAGACAAGAAGTCCTCAGCTTCCGGCATGTGAGCGAGCGCCTCCTAGCAATCCGCATCAAGGATAAATTCGCCAACATAAGCCTCATATGCGCGCATGCCCCCACAGAGGAGAAAGACAAGGATGCCTTCTACGAGCTCCTTAACAAGACCTACAAGTAATGCCCTAGCTATGACATTAAAATTGTCCTCGGTGATTTTAATGCAAGGCTAGGAAGAGAGGGTATCTTTGGTGGAACAATCGGAAAATATAGCCTGCACAACACCACCTCCGATAACGGATTCAGGCTAATCGACTTTGCGGCGGGGCGAAACATTGTCGTGGCTAGCACGCGGTTCCCACATCTCGACATACACAAGGGGACTTGGAGAACCCCTGATCAATCAACAGTCAACCAGATTGATCACATTGCGATCGATACAAGACACTCCTCCAGCATTATGGATGTCCGTACGTTCCGAGGAGCCAACATCGACTCGGACCATTACCTTGTTGTAGCCAAGGTACGGTTGCGGATATCCTAAACTACGCCAAGACAAACTAATGCTGTCAGAAAATTCGACGTCAGACTGCTACAATCGCAAGAGATCGCCAAGTCCTTTTCCGATCGAGTGTCTCTTAATCTCTTAAGAAGTCCAATGCCGCCAGCATCAAGCATCGAAGACCATTGGAAATACTGCCAAAACGCCATCAGAGATGCCGCTTCTGATGTGCTGGGTTTCACTCGTCCACCACAACGAAACCCCTGGTTCGATGATGAATGCCGGCAAGCACATACACCGAAGTAAGATGCATATAACGCGGCGCTGCTTAGAAAGACCAGAGCTGCTCATGAGCTCTATGAGCGGAAGAGGAGAGACGAGCACCGGCTTCTCAGGAGGAAGAAGAAAGAGCATGAGAAGCGCGCGATCGAGGAAATTGAGAGATGCTACTCCAGGAATGAGGTTCGGAAGTCTAACCAAAAGGTAAAAATAATATGCCGCGGAAACAAACCCTGAACCGAAGCCTGTAGAGATGAACAAGGGAACATCGTAGTAGAATCGCAGTCGATGCTGAGGATTTGGAAAGACCATTTCTGCAGACTGTATAACGGCGATGACGGACCAAATACCGCTGTCAAGCAGAATAAACCTTTCAACCTGGACGATGATGACCAACAAATCCGTCCACCCGACCTGAATGAAGTGAAGATAGCCATATCGAAGCTTAAGTCGAGCCGAGCTCTTCAAAGCGGCAGGCGATGACTTGGTAAGGAGCATACACCAACTCATTTGTAAAATATGGTCGGACGAAAGTACGCCCGATGAATGGAACCTCAGCATTGTTTGTGCAATTCTCAAGAAAGGAGATCCTCTGAACTGCGCCAACTACAGAGGCATCAGTCTCCTTAACATCGCATATAAGATCTTATCCGCCGTATTGTGTGAACGCCTGAAGTCGTTCGTCAACAACCTGATAGGTCCATATCAGTGTGGCTTCAGGCCAGGAAAGTCCACCATCGACCAGATATTCACACTACGGCAGATCTTGGAGAAGACCCATGAGCTTCAGATCGATACCCACCACCTATTCATCGACTTTAAGGCCGCGTATGACAGCATCTATAGAGACGAGCTATATAGAGCAATGTCTAGTTTTGGCACTCCTGCCAAACTCGTCCGTCTGTGCAGGATGACGATGGAGAATGCACGCTACTCCATCAAGGTCGGTAAAGATCTCACCGAGACCTTTGATGTCCAGAAAGGATTTAGACAAGGCGATGCGCTGTCATGCGATTTTTTCAACATCGTACTTGAAAGAATAGTGCAAAACTCTCTAGCAAACACAAGAGGCACTATCTTTCAAAAGTCCGTCCAACTACTCGCATACGCCGACAATATTGTTATAATCGGGAGAAAGCGACGAAAATGGGTTTAGCGGTCAATGAGGGCAAGACCAAGTATATGCTGTCAAGCAAAAAGGACAACCAACACAGACGTCTCGGACAGAACGTCATCCTCGACAGATATAACTTTGAGGTAGTTAAGGACTTTGTCTACCTAGGCTCTGCTGTAAATACAGACAATGACACCAGCGCTGAGATCAAGCGAAGAATAACTCTTGCCAACCGCTGTTTCTTTGGGTTAAGAAGGCAATTGAGTAGCAAAGCCCTCTCTCGGACAACAAAAGTCAACCTTTATAAGACTTTAATAATCCCGGTCCTGCTCTATGGCGCAGAGGCATGGACATTATCAAAAATGGATGAGGGTGTTCTTGGCTGCTTCGAGAAAAAAATTCTTCGGGCGATCTTCGGTCCCGTTTGCATTGACGGTGAGTGGAGGAGGAGATACAACGACGAACTGTATGGACTGTACAGTGACATGGACCTAGCCAGAAGAGTGAAGATCCAAAGACTGAGATGGCTGGGTCATGTAGAGCGCATGGACACCAATGCTCCGGTCCGAAAAGTCTTCGAATCCGCTCCCGAGGGACAGCGCAGTAGAGGAAGGCCAAGACTCATGTGGCGAACGCAAATGGAAGAGGACCTCAGCCAACTGGAGGCAGCTAGCCAGGGATCGAGCTGGCTGGAGAAGCTTGTTGACTGAGGCCCAGGTCCACCCCGGACTGTAGCGCCACCTAAAGTAAGTAAGTAAGTAGCCTTCGTTGAAGGCAATCAAATAAATTTTGATCAATACCGGATACTTAAAACCTTCAATTTCTAAAGTCTTGAAAACGGAAAATGATATACGACAAGCTAAGCATATTTAAGTACAGGTTTTGCCTGATGAAACCAATGCAACTTCCAAGGGTTATATTGCTTATATACATACACTTTTAAGTGGAGAACTGCAATTTAAAAAAACGAAACTATCTGGGTGAAGTGCTCCATTGAGGGAACTTTTAATTGGCTAAGCAACTGTGTTCCAAAAACTCCTATTATAAAAGGATGCAAAGTTCTAAATGGCGATTCAATTTGGCATACTCTGGAGAAAAATCGGCTTTTAATCTAAGATGCAGCAAGCCCAGCAGTGGGTAGATATGAGCTGAGCTATGTTCCTATAATATACCGTCAACAAAAAAAAAAAACTGGCTTGAAAGTGAAAAGCAATCACAGCAGAACCTAAGTTGAGGATATCCTACCACATTCCTACAAATAAGCCTTGAAAGATGACGGATAGGTGGAGTAAGGTGTTTGCCGAAGATTGGGAAACCAAATGTGTTGTCCAAAATATGAAGATGTCTTGGTATTGTATTTGCTCCAGAATTAACTTATAGATGTTCCTATTTTATGTCAAATCTGTGTAGCAACAGCTATTCCTGGTTTAAATTCTTTCTCTTATTTTTCGAATGGCGTATTCTGCTCTAAGTAATAGAGGCTCTAGAGGCAAAAGTACATACTTGTACAGAGCTCAAATCTAAGAACTTTCGAAATTTTTAAATGCCACGCAATATTCTGACAACTGAGACTTTAGAAATTCACCGACTGTCAAGTTTAAAATGTAGAATACCATACTCCTCTAAGAATTCATAATCGCACATCAAAAGTTTCAGGATCACATTATCCAGTGACATGCAATGAACTTTTCTGTACCTAATGTAAACTCCAAAAAACTTTTCCATTTCAGAAAAAATGTCACAAGTCAAGCGTTTTATTCAACCGTAACGCACTATCGACCTTTACGAACACCTGGATTCACTGCGCATCACGCTAAAATATTAAAACCTTTCCATCTATATGCTTGGATGAGTCCAAATAAATCAAAAAGTAATTCAATAATTCTTCATCCAAGCGGAATTGAACTTGCACTTTTCAAAGAATTCCCAACATTCTGGCTTAAACCATGGAACCACTCCGGCTTATGTATGTACTCTCCTCCCCTAGTGTCCATAAAAAAAAAAAAATTTTGTTAGCCCATTTCATGCATACCGTATTGATTATTCCATTAATTTGAAACAAACTAACACATAAGATGAACCCGTATCCGGGGATGGTTGGGACATGGAAAAAGAACAAAATTGTTGCTTCAACCTTGCTCAGAGCCCATAAACTACTACCAGAACATATACTCGTATATCGTATGTATATGGACACATATGATGAAGCAACAGACATATATTCTGACTGTATACGATGAGGAGAAATAAAATTTATCGAACAAGGATATGCGATCAATGCCATGAACACCTGCTTTCAACCTGTTACAAGGTAATTCCATTTGTAACAGGTAGTTTCCTAGGCAAGTCGCAGTGAGTTTCTGCTCCGTGTCCTTGCTGCAGCAATTTTTTTATTTAACCGAGAGAGCAAGGACATGCGTTTTTGACAGAGAGCACAGGGAGAGAAAGTACACAGAGAAAATCAGAGCTTTTTTGCTATAAATCCGAATGAAAGCACACATTCGTTGACTGGTGTGGGGTCAACCCCATTTCTCCAGGTAAGGTCTTGGGCTTTCTTTGGGGTTGGCAGATTCTGTAAGGACTGCAGTGCGCTGCAGTTGCACAACCAAACACCAGGATACATTAGGTAAGGCTAATAGATGATGACACTGAAAACCCATGATTGCGCTTTGAATTGCGCTAGAGGACCAATGCAATTGGGACTGGGGCTTGCGACTTGGGATTTTGTGGTAATTTAATTATATTCGTGATCGTTTTTTAAGCAAACAATGCACAGATGGGAGGGAAGATAGATTAGCGGCTTCACGTCTTTTCTTGAATATTAATCAAGGGTCTGACATTTGCATTTAATTTGCATAAATTTTCGATAAGAGCCGGTCTTAATAGAATCGTGAAGGAATCCATGGTTTTTTTTTGTATTGTACATTTCCATGTGCATTAATGAGGTATTGCTTGAGGATGGTATGGATTTTCATATTCCCGTAGGTGAGGCCGGTGAATTTGCTAGAGAACAGATAATTGACAGCTGAGTTTGGAATAGTATAGACTGGTTTTGCTATCTTTTGCTGGAAGGCGGCAAGGATATAGAAAAAGTTAAAGAGGACATTGTAGATGGCTTATCTAAGTCGTAATGCGAATACTTGTTTTAAGGTGGTTTTGACACTGTTTTACTCAAAAATATATTTCGAAAGTCGAAAGCTCTTATTACGGAGGCTGAATAAAGTGACTTTGGTGGTTAGGTACTGAATTCAATCATTGACAAGTCTTTTATTTGAAGGTACTCGTAGCATTCAAGTTGAATTGTTTTGCATATTTATTTTCGAAAAGGTATTTTGTTATCTAAGGTTAAAAGTCAAATTATTTTTGCAGAGGGAAGTTTCAGAATTGTTTTTTCATTTTGTGGTCGAAATCTGTTTCACTTGAACAACTAACAATCGACGGTAAGTTAAGGATAACCCATCTGTTGGTATCTTTTTGTCTCATACAACTTTGACACTGACAGTTCTTATACGTTCAAAAAATTGTTAGAAATTACAGAAAAACAGTTACTGACGATACCATCTTTTTTGTATGACTGAATAAGCCCTGTAGCCACGACACCTTATGACCTTTTCGATTTGTTTTCGTAAGTGTACCATTGAGTTTTTTTAGGTCTTGAGTAAGCTAAGCAGTAACAGTGTCTTTCCAATGGTTGTTTGTGTCGGTATCTTGTACACTCCAATCCCAATCACGTTGATGGGCGGCGATTCTTGGGATTTTAGTTTTCTTCGGAATGAGTACTCATGACGTTTTTTTTTCGGCTTGTTTCCCTTTCGCTTCTTGGTGGGGGAGGATTTTGGGTGAAGAACTGGATTTTTGTTTCTTTCCCTGGTCGATTCTGCAGTTGAATCCTGTCCGTTTCATGAGTCCTCCTCGTCCGTTTCATAGTTTTCTTTGACAGAGGTGTTACAACTCATTGCAGACTTTTTTCTTTTCTTTCAGTATACCATTATTGTTTTTGTCTATGGCTTTAAGTCTTTCCAGCTCTTTCTTAAGTTATAAGAAAAGCATTTGCTCTTTCGTGCGCCGATATTTCCGTAGTTATTTGTGATCTAGGTGATGGAAATCTCGATATCTTCTGAAGTCAGCAGCGGACACGATTTATATAAGTACTAGCGACCCGCCCCGGCTTCGCACGGGTGTAATTTAAAAAACAAAAGACGTGAAGAATGTGAAGTACTGCATTTGATTATAGAGTTTCTTTATAGACAATGTTTGTAGTTGAATTTTGGTCACACAATATGAACAAACTTTGTTTGGAAGTGACGCGCGAAAGAGCTTCATATAGCTGTTCATGGGAAAAACACTCAACGCTTAGGTCTAAGCCCGCAACGTTGAATGTCTGAATGTGATTTGTTAATTTTATTGAAAATGACAATTGTTTTTGGACACTTCAATCTTTTGAATTGGGATGGAAAATCCGTTGGTATCAGTGGAATCCGTGGAAAAAGCACGGGTTTTCCAGTTCCACATCCGGTCAGAATTTTGCACTTTAAAGTAAAAATTTTTAGACATTTACGAGGGCGGGTCAATAAGTCCGTGACTTTTTGAATTTCTGAACTCTTTACTGAAACAGCAACACTGCTCCTGTCAATAGGCATCTGACAGTTGACTCCTGTCAAAATTTAAACTTGCTGCGTCAGTTAGTTTGTGTTTGACAGCTATTTTTATCAGACTACTCACTAATTTGAGGAGAAAATGGAAAAAAGTGAATTTCGTGTGTTTATTAAGCATTATTTCTTGCGAAAAAAAACCATTACCGAGACCAAGGCTAAGCTTGATAAATACTATGGGGACTCTGCACCATCGATTTCAATGGTAAAAAAGTGGTTTACTGAATTTCGTTGTGGCCGTACAAGCACTGAAGATGCCGAACGTCCTGGACTCCCAGTTGAGGTCTCTACACCCGAAACAATCGAAAAAATTCACGATATGGTGTTGGCCGACCGAAGATTGAAAGTGCGAGAGATTGTGGAAGCCGTAGGGATCTCGCATGGCTCAGTGCTTTCAATTTTGAATGATCACTTGGGCATGAGAAAGCTTTCCGCAAGATGGGTGCCGCGTTTGCTCACAGTCGACCACAAACGCAATCGTGTAACAACTTCACAGGAAGGTTTGGCGTTGTTTAATCGCAATATGGAGGAGTTTTTGCGCCGTTTTGTAACCGTGGACGAAACATGGATCCATCACAACACACCAGAGAACAAACAACAGTCAAAACAGTGGGTTTCTAAGGGTGAATCGGCGCCAAAGAAGGCCAAGGTGGGTTTGTCAGCCAATAAAGTTATGGCGACTGTTTTTTGGGATGCACGCGGGATAATCCACATTGACTACCTTCAAAAGGGAAGAACAATCAATGGGGAATTTTATGCCAACTTATTGGACCGATTCAATGACGATTTGAAAAAAAAACGACCTCATTTGGCCAAGAAAAAAGTTCTTTTTCACCAAGACAATGCAAGGGTGCACACATGTGCAGTTGCCATGGCAAAAATCCATGAATTGGGCTATGAATTGCTCCCTCATCCACCCTATTCTCCAGATTTGGCTCCGAGCGACTACTTCTTGTTCCCAAACCTGAAGAAATGGCTTGGTGGAAAAAGATTTGACTCCAATGATGAAGTCATCTCGCAAACAAAGGCCTATTTTGAGGACCTCGACAAATCATTGGACAAAGTGTATAGAGCTCAAGGGAGACTACGTTGAAAAATAAAATTATTTTTTTATCAAAAAATCTGTGTTTTAATCCAAAAGTCACGGACTTATTGACCCGCCCTCGTAACTTGGATGCATGTACCATTGGACAATTTGGGTGGATTAATGTTTCGCAATAAAATAAAGGGACACCCTTCTTTAAAGACCAATTTATGTGGGGGCAATCCAGAAGGCTGCATGCAATTAAGAAATTCTGTTGGGAAATGTACAGCCTCTTCTTGGTCCAGCACGGTGTCTACAGAATAGTAGATTTGCACCTGTGTGTTAATTTTAGAGATAATCAAGTCGTTCACTTTACCTACTTGATTTTTAGTAGGTAACAAAAAAGCTCTCTCCTTGAACCAAGTTATAGTCTTAGAATTTATATTCCTCATTTCAGGATAAAAATTCAAAGGTTTCGATTATCTAGATTAACTCTCCCATTATTTTGTGACAGCCGTCCATTTCTTATTTTGAACAAAAACTCTGAAAAATCCCGGTTTTCGTGTGCTGACAATGACACTCTCATACTTGTTTTAAGTTCTAATCTATTCACAAACGGTCAGAGAAAAGTCCTTTTCAATCTTTTCAGTGCATTGATTTCATCAGCACGTATCCTTCTTGCTACCAATAATATCGTGCATCCAACCATGGGTGATTCCGTACTTGTTCGACGTGGTAGCTGCGACCCAAACTATTAATGAGCAGTCACGTATTAATTTTCCAGTATTACTTTGCTTTGAAAGACTACAAACAGTGCTTGTGTCTTCAGTAGCAATCGGTAGTGACAATTTTAATGTTGCATGAGCGGTTCGGCCTATTTCAAAAAGTGTAACTGCAATTCCGGCTGATACTACAGCTATTGCAATTTTGCCAAACAAGTTGAACAAGTTGATAAAAAATTGATTTTCGTCTACCTCCAGGAGCAGCAAGAAAATATAAATTTTCTTCGTTTCTGTCAATTGATGTTAATAATGCATCGTATACTTTTTTTTTATCTACGAGTATGTATGTTCATGCGATGTTCATCTTGAGCTACAATTTGTTTAAACAGTTTAAATTGATTGTAGGAAGTTTCTCTTGCGTATTCAAGATTCGTTATTGGGATTCGTTATATTTATAGGCATCGGCAGTACAAATTCTGAAATGGATTTACCCGAAAGTTCTTCGACTACCTTATTCAATTCTAACAACGCTACGTCAAAAATATGTTGATCATATTGGACATAATCAGACATTTTCTCTCGCCGTCGTCGATTCACTATATCTTCGGCCATACTTTGCCTACACTTTTTCCAGAGAGATACAATATCGGTCACTTGACAAGAGGCTATAATAATGGCAAACGATGAGCTGCAAATAGTAGCCTTCATTAATGTGTTGTCGCATTGAGAGTCATCTACCAAGAGACCCATCGCTTTGCATGCTGCTTTATAGGTATTATTGGTTGCTCCTTGTATGATGGGCCCTTTACAATGTAAAGTAGCATTCTCAAGTGAAAACATTCACAGTTGTTGGCATGAACTACATTGACCTTCCCAAGAGCATCAGTTTTTTTTTAACTCCAGGGAAACCTTCACCTGGAGTCCCTTGTTTCCTACGTTGAAAGGTTTTTACCCGGTTGTTCACTAACTATATCGGCAGATTGACTTTTGGCAACCCACGTTTCTGCACTCAACGTTGTATCCTTTGATAAAAATAGTCTAGCGCTGGTCCACTACCACTTACTCCAACTGACCCTAGTGTAAAGAGCCTACACACGGGCCAATTTCAGACACAATTTTTGTAAATAAGGCACTAAAAACTGGGTTATCATGTCACGATAACGAACACCATTTATCATTACTGCCTGACCAGCCGCATTTTCGAAGAAGAATGATCCGATAATGCCTCCAGGCCAAAATCCGCACAAAACAGTCACGCGTTGTGGATGCATTTGTTTCTCAACAGATAATTGTGGATTTTCTGAACCCCAAATGCGAAAATTTTGACGATTAACGAAGCCATCAAGATGAAAATGAGCTTCATCACTGATGATGATTTAGTTCGAGTGTAGCTCACAAACCTTCATTATTTTTAAAATATAGTATGTTGCGGTAACTTCCTCAAAAGTACGAGTTAATGATATCGCACCACACAGTAACTGTTTTGGGATGCATTGCGTTTTTGTGAATCTCGGTTTCCGGTCCCCAGAGACGACAATTTTGTTTATTTACGCACCCTTCCATCCATAAATGGGCTTCGTAGGAAAAGATCAAATTCGATGACAAATTGTCCTGGCGATTCAACATGCAGTTAATCGGCGACGTCGTAGAGGGTCTAAAGACTTCAAATGTTGTGTAATTTCGATTTTATGGGCGTGCAAGTGAAGATCAACTTTTAAAATTCGATGTACAGTACCATAACTGAGGCCCAATTGTTGATGTTGGCAATGACGATGGCGCGATAGTTAGCTCATTGGACTATCACGCAGAGAGTCTGGGTTCCACTCGTGGCTGGGTCACCAACAATTTTTCAAATCGCCATCACCCTTTCGGCGGGCATAGGCAAACTCCCGAAAGTTTCTAAGGAAAAAGTTTCTAAGGAGTGCCGTTCAGACTCGGCGATAAGCCGTAGGCTCCGCTCAGATGTTTGACTCGATACCGAACCAGTATCTTTAAAACGCTTCACCAGTGCACGAACTCCGGGGGGAGGCGTTGAACCCCCGAACCCCCAAAAACCTCCCTGCGTTCGCTCCTATCTATATGCCTTAAGCTTGAAGGGGCACTGAAAGAAGATGGGGCTTAATATCACCAACGGCACCTTTCTTTATTTTATGATGCGAGTCTATATCATTTTATCGAGAATGGTGTGACAGGCAGGCAGGACAGGAATGCAAACGCTAGCTTTATTTAGCCCGTTTCTTTAAATACTGCGGCCTTAAAACCTGTGAAATGAGCATTGGTCTTGAATTTTTTTCATCATCTACTGGGGTGTGAAGATTTTCTCGAATGTAGACTTTAATGCGCTGAAACCGCACTCATAGGGTCTCATCCTGTTATTGGCATAGTTTTATAGACCTTATATGGCAGAAGATTCTTTTTGAGGAAACATTCGCCTCTATAGTTGGCGCCGTTGTGATGGATTGGTCAAACTATGCTGAGATTCAATTCTGACCACATTTAAGAACTGAGCTGATGTAAGCTGTCCACAAAGCCATTTCCGATAGCCTTGAATATTTCGGCCAGTAAGCCGTCATGTCCAGCTATTTTGTTTGATTTCAGCTTAGAAATTGTTATGCTTAGTTCGGTTTGCCTATCGTTTTCTAAGGTGAATGGTCCATTATGCCTGACGCCGGAATGTTGACCTTCTTTGCCGTTACACAGTTTGTAATAGAAGTTTTCTCGTATCCTTACCACCAACTGTTATTGTATTTTACATTTCATTTTTTTTCATTTATTGTTTCGTACGCCATTTCTTGAGTACAAACTCTCAATATAGTCAAACACGGGGTTCTCATTGTTTTTTTTTTTATATTTCTGGATAAGTCGATTCTTCGTTGTTAACCTTGGTCAGAAGAAAGCCATTGGTCTCTTCGGACTGCACTTTTTCTGCCTTGTTTCGTTTAATAGTTTATCTTCTGTGTTGTGGTGCTGTATTCGTAGGTTGACTGCCACAGGAATACTGGAGGCATAGGTTACATCGATCGCAAAATGGTCACTTTGATTTGTTGTATTATGATACGGAGACCTTTGGTGTATATGGATATGAGGAAACCTAGTGATAATATTAATATTTCGTTCCGTTACAAAGTCTGTTCTTCTAAGTCCATTACCAGACGTGGTGTCAAGTATGCTATGTTCCCCAACTGTCCTACCACGAATGTCCTTCTTTCATATTCTTCCTTAGATCGCCTGGTTCTCAACATATTACTTAGGACATACTCGTATGAGCGAAAAGAAAAATACAAAAAAAAGAAATCCACTCGTGTATCGGAATACTTTTAGTTTGTTGCGTCAGCATGTACTTTCTATACCTGACCTTTCTAGATCTTATCAATTTAGCAGTGTATGTATAAGAAGCGATTTATAAAGAGGTCACTACCGAATTCAAGGTTTTGTTAGGGAGTACAAGCCCCAAGTCCACCTTTAAGCGTCTTCTATTTGCATATTTGAATTCACTGTCGGTGACCTTTCATCAGATTGAAAAGTTCCAATCAGACTGTCTATCATAGTTTGGGATTACTACTGCATGCAATATTTCCAAAATGAATTTCGTAATACAAATAGTGTTAGCCACTGGCTTTTATTTCTTTGAATCTTGCAAGGAGCCAAATAATTCAGCATTTTCATACGAAAGCACTACTATTACCATCTGTACCCTCCTCCTATCCCATCTAAGGGAAAACTACACTCGGCAATTTATCGTATTGTATCATACTTCCATGAACCAATAACACCAGTACCAGATGGTGATAGGAATACTCTTACCATTTCATGCCACCCTGCCGGATGAAAATTTTCTACGGATATACGAGTAATATCTATGTACGTTTGAAAGGAAAAAACGGTTCGCTTTCATATGGCATCAGCAGTTTCATCACCGAGGAGGCAACTACATTGTTCCGGACCTACGTATAGCTGGGACTATAGCTGGAGTGAAGTCTTGTCAGCTGGTCAACAGCTGTCAGGGTGTGTAGACATGAAAATGGAAATGAAGATGGAGTCTTTTGTTTTTATTTCGACGTGGTAGGACTTGCTAATTATGCCTGTGTCCATGTAATAAACCGACTGACACTCAAGAGGAGGAGTAGAAGCTATTATGTTGAAAAGTAGTTGAGTCACTATGTATCACTAGTAAGAGTCAAGGATGAGAATATGACAATGAGGACTAGAATTTGTAAGTAAATTGCACACAGTTGTAGTTGACCTTTTACTCTTGGTTTTGCTTCGTAAAGTACCGAAAAATACTGGAGAACGGTCCTTCTGTTTAGTAACACAAACCACTCCACACTGGTGGAGGTCTCCTGTATAAAGGACATTCATTGCCCATGAGGCGAGTTATTATAATTTTATTCTGTTGTTCTTTTTTTAATATTTTTTAACGCTGCTTCTAACGGTTTTTCGTTGCACGGACATTGTGGTAAAATTTTTATGCTTTAGAACGCCAATAACATACATGTGGGTGTGTATTCAGTAGGGAAAATCGCTGTTTTACACTGCAGCGTAAACTTCGAAAAGAACACTCCATTGTCCTGTCAGTAGGATTCGTTTATCGTGGTGGTTGTCAATGAGGCCAATGACTCGGGAGTTTTTCAGTTTCATCTAGTTAGCAGTGGTCGACAGAAATGAAATGAAATGTTAAAGTATTGTTAGCGTAATTAATGAGAAATGTCAGGCTTTGAAGAGAAATGAAGACAAAAGGAAGAAATTTACTGCAGTCATGACGAATTAATTAAACGGAAATGAAGCTAGACCTGGAGGTGGAAGTCTAATATAATTATGTGCAGATAAAGCTTGAAGTTTTAAAATATTTGCTCAGTAGGAAATGGATTTATAAAGTCGTGTCATAGTGGCGAATTAAATGAAAGTGACATAGATCCGATTTCTGTTTGTGATGAATAGTAGATACAGTGCATAGGAAGTTTCATTAAGTATCGGAATAGTGCCGGTTGCTTGAGATGGGCTCTTCTTTTTTTTATATAAAATGCGTGTTTGCAGAATTTGCAGGTATTACAACAATCACAGGACTGGGAGTGTGTCAGTTTGGAACTGGCTGACTAGAACGGAAACTTGAGAAAACTTCTGTATGTTTCCAACATTACTTGGTCATATTTCAAAAGAAAACAGCTGAATAAAACTGAGAGTGAATCAATAGGAACACAAGCCCTTCAAACCAGAAATAAAAGCTTCCGAAGCGTTATCATTTAGTTCCTGGTTAAAGAGAATGTTTTTCGTAGTCATCAAAGCGCCTCAAAACTTAAAGATGTGGGAGTATCAGTAAGGAGCGCGACAGACAGTCAAGTTGAAAAACGAAGTTAGGGTAAAAAACGTAAATATTAGTGGAACGCCAAATTGTATTTTTCCTTGACTTGTCGTAGTAAGTGTCTCTGGATTTTAATGTGAACCCCTGGCTATAAGAGACTTAATTACATGGGTTGCTCAAATATTCATTGGGGTCAGCATATTCCTGACGAACGCTCTACGTCATTTCTTTGATACTAATTTGGAAATCATGTTGAGGGCGTAGGTTTAATGCGTGTTATGAGTCGAGGCCGACATACAACCTGTTGCCGATCTTAGGGTTAAAGCACCGAGTAATCTTTGCAAAACAAAAAATTGGAAAATCCTTCTCGCGTTTAGATTTAAACCGAAGCCCAATAGCGGGCCGGAACGATGTCTGGGGTTTTCTGATTCCTACTACTACTTAAGTTTCTGCCACTTAACATGACCTATGACCGGCCGCTTGTTACTGGTCGGATTGTGGTTACCTTCGGTCGCGTTTTTCAGGGGATGTTTACCAAGAAACTGTATTTGCTCTGCCCCTGTTCATTATCAGACTACGTCATTAATGGCCGAATTTTTAATATTGCGAAGGTTGTTAGAGATTTTGTCTACATCGGACGCCTATTGACTTTAATATAAATACTATATCAGTCATCAAACGAAGCGTTTTGCTTCCAATAGCTGGTTTTGGTTTATTTAGTTACAAGATCTTGTCGAAAAATACTCAGTACCCTTTTGTATGTTAAAACCTAATTGTTCCAAATTGACTACAGCATAAAAGCATGTGCTTTAACGTAGGCATTATCCGTGATTTTTATGGGCTTAAGAGAAGTTTATACAGCAGTCATTTCGTCATCGCTTGCCTGATCAAGGGTGACCAGATAGCAATGATAGTTTTTTCAACGCTTCGGCAGTTGCCTAACTTACCAATGACATCCAGCTGTCAAAATATTCAGTAAGATTTGTCATTTTGTCATGCATCGTTTTACGCTTGGCGAAAGCGTTGAAATTATTAAAAAAAATATTATCGAAGTTCCGATTCAGTTGTAAATATGCAACGTGAATTTTGTCGTGATGTCGGTCGCCATCATGGCTTCAGTGTGCAATCAATTTGTCGCACCGTGAAAAAGTTTTAGCATGAGTACATTCTTTTTGATCTAAAGCCACCAGCCAGACAGAGATTGGTGCGAAATGAAGAAAATATAGCCGCAGTAGCTGTCAGTATTGAAAAAGATGCAGAAATGTCGATTCGGCGTTGATTAGTTCTTACCGTCAATGGTCTCAGGTAGAGAGCGGTGCTAACCCACTTTTTGTGGTCAGGGCTCGACAACATCGATAAATTCGTGGTGGTGTGGTTCCAACAAGACCCCGCTACATGTCATATAAGCGACGCAAGGTTCGAAGTTGTGAAGGAGAAATTTGGCAACTGGGCATTTTACAGCGACGGTTTCACAAATTGGCTGCCGCCGTCGTGGGATTTGACACAACTATATTATTTCCTCTGGGGCTACGTCAAGTGCTTAGTTAATGCTAACAAGCCAATCACTTTGGACGAGCTTGAGGCCAATACCCGACACGCTACTGCCGGAATAAAGTTGCACATAATGGACCAAGTTATCAAAAATTAAACAAAACGCTTGAAGCACTGCCAGCGAAGATGAGGCGGCCATTTGAATGATATGTTATTCTCCACATAATGGCATGAACGTATTGGGTAAATAACTTAATTCGTGCGGTTTTTTTTCAAAATTTGAACGTTTATTTAAGAATAACATGTACAATAGTATTATTCAAAGTATTGCCCATCTGAAGCTATGAATTTTTTCTATCTTTCTGGCAATTTGTGGATCCCATCCCAAAAGAACTGCGCCGGCTTGGCAGCCAAGAATGAATCAAGCCAATTTTGATATTCTGCTCTGATGTGAACCGTATTTCAGTGAGGGCGTTCTGCATCGACCGGAACAAATGGTAGTCAGAAGAGGCAAGGTCTGGGCTATAAGGCGGGTGGGGTAAGACTTCCCATCCACTGTTTTCCAAATAGTTCTTAACCGGAATAGCAACGCCTCGTGTCTGGTTGCATATTCCGGGCGTTTTTCGGCTACTGATCTCTTCAAACGGATTAATTGTGTTTTCGTAGCGTTGTCCATTGAGGACCCGGTCTTAGAAGCTCATAATACAGCACACACAGAGCATTACCTTCGCGCCATGGATATTCGGCTTTGGCGTTGATTTGGCTGGTTGGCCGGGTTTCACATATGATTTTTTGCGCTTGGGGTTGTCGTAATGGATCCATTTTTTATCACCAGTAACAATTCGATGCAAAAATGACTTCCTTTTGTGGCGTTGCTGCAGCATTTCGGACGTGCAAAACCGCCTTTCGACGTCTCTCGGCTTGAGTTCATGTGGAACCCAATTTCCTTGCTTTTGAATATATCCAGCTGCTTTTAAACGTTTTGAAATGGCTGCTTGAGTGACACCCAAAGATTCTGCGAGCTCTTCTTGTGTTTGGCAACAATCTTCATAGAGTAATGCTTCCAGTTCTTCATCTTCAAACTTTTTTGGCTGCCCAGGACGTTCATCGTCTTCCAAGCCAAAATCACCACTTTTAAAACGTGCAAATCACTTTTGGCACGTTCGCTCAGCTAGCGCATGTTCACCAAAAACTTCCACCTAAATACGATGACTTTCGGCAGCAGTTTTCTTCATATTAAAGTAATGGAGAATAACTCCCCGCAAAAACACTTCTTCAGGCACAAAGTTCGACATATTTGTGTGAAAAAAAATTATTGTTGTTTACGCTTCAAATGAATGACATATCTCTTAGCAAACCGCACGAATTAAGTTAGAGACCCAATAGTTTCAAAATAAAGCCAGAATCAACCGGTTGTTGTTTTATTTATTTATTTTTAACTTATCGTTCTTATCTGATCGCTTATTATATTTAGGACGCAAATAGTCTTGGACAGATGTTTTCAGGAAAATGGAATTCTCTTTCACTCCCATAATGGAAAAGCTACAAATTGCTACTGACGATGATGGAACCATCTTCTGATCCAAAACAATAGAAATATTCAACTTATAGATTATCCAAATACTTACAATGTGTTTTCTGCCAAGGCGAGATGGGGAAAGTATCATGGTAAGGAAAGAACTATGAAATGAAACTATAAATCCGATTTCCGTGTACTTTATGCTGGAAAATATCCTTAACTACCAAGATTTTCCGAAGTTTCAGGTCAAAAAACTTATTTTCGCACAAATCGTGGCAGTTAGGGGAAGCATGGCATAACAAAGATCAATACCTAAAATGCTGACAACTGCATCTGTTCAGGGACAGAGGACTCGGTTTTAACGCTATATACAAGCTACGGGCATGGACAAGATCTTCATTCTGCTGTCGGACCTAACTCAATTCAAGCATGGTACAGTGAATACTGAAAGTCCTTGTATTGAATGTATAATCTTATCTAATTATGTGGTTTTGGCTAGCGAAACAAAATTAAGAAAAATAGCAATGTTAACGTCAAAAGATGTAAAACAAGGAGAAGGTGGTGCGACGTTGTTTAGAAAACGCTTGCGAATGAAAAATGTGTTCAGATATGCAATGCAAAGGTTCCAGATGCTGGATGCGTGCATTATGCACATTTATCTTCACAGGATTATGGAATATGGCTACTTGATCTTGATTTTTTCAGACCTTGAGACATTTGATAATCGCCGAAAGTTTCAAAAACTCCACAATTGACGAATTTTTGTTCCACATATGTGAATCATCGTGTCAAGAGCCTTTCGAGACATATTTCTACAATTATAGTATGGGTTTTCCTAGAAATTTGACCAGAATACACTAGCTTGCTCTACCTAATGTCAAACAAGAACATAACCAAGTTTATCAAATATTTCTCGACATCGACCTACCGATAATGAAGAAAAATAAGTTGCAATCCGAATGTAAATAAAATATTTCGGAAATAAGATCGAAACGTCCTTCTGTCTTTGAACATCTCAATACTGTTAGCAGAATATCAAGACACTGACGATGGTGAAGGCTTATTCGTAATCGAGGATTCTCAGGAGAAGGCGAAAGAAGTTATTGCCTCGAAGATGACTTGGAAATTGAGTCCTTTGCACAGTTTCTACTGGACTCGCTAAAAGCATTTTAGTTTTTTAGTTATTAACTTCAACAAAATTTTACTTTCCGTGGTAACACCCCCTTATTTTGCCCTCTACAGGAAGAGTCCGCCTTCTTTTACAAAAAAAACGTATTTGTAAGTATTTCCAGTGAGAGTTTCATGAGATATCACGCATGCGTTGTATCACACAGATTTGATATTTTCATTTAATATTGTTTTTATCATGGAGAAACTTAGCCCAATACAACTTTTACAAATTATTCAGCTGTATTACATTCTATGTGGAATGTGTTCGGTGCGCTTAGCCTTAGAGCAATTCATGGTCCAACTAATCGGTCTACCGAACGCACAATTCCATAAGTTATACAAGTTTGAAACCTGTTTTCACTACTAGATAAGACGAGACCGATTAGATCACAACTATAGCGGCGGTAAAGGAAAGTCTACGCGATGACCATGACGAATAGAATCGCAGCCATTCTCAACAGCTTGGCTTGTCATATGGATCAATTTGGGGTATTTTACGTGAGGACCATAGTGTAAAAGCATTTAAAATTCAATTCGTGCAAGAACTGAAGTCAGCAGACCTTCTGAATCGTTTCGTTTCATTCGTTGGGCTCTTGACAACCTTCAAGAAGATCCACTCTTTTCGATCAAAATTTTGTTTAGCGATAAGACCCGTTTTTGCTTTATTAATAAGAAACATAGTCATATTTGAGGTGGGGTGCAACCCCACGAGGTCCAAGAGCTGGCATTAAACCAGACAAAACAACGGCTTGGTGTGGTTTATAGACTAGTGCAATCATTTGTCCATTTTTCTACAAACCGAGGCCGACTGGAACGTAAATGTGAATGGCGTCCTTTATCACGCGGCGATAAAGAACTATTTACTGCCTGGAATTGAAGCAATGTGCCTCGACAACATTTGGTTCGAACAAGACGGCATCACTTGCCACACAGCCCCTGAAAACATGACTTTGTAACGAGACCTATTTCGCGATTTGAATCGATGAATTGGCAGCCTAGATCATGTGATATCACATCTTTTCATTTTTTTACCTAAAGTCAAGATGGATAAGCCGGTTACGATAGAGAAATTGAAGGCCAACGTTGCGTCAAAAAACACTCATAATGATCGATTCCCTGCTAATCGCAGCAAGGACACAGGAGAACCTTCTAGGCCGTCAATCCTGGCTTGGCTACAGTTTGCACCGGCTCATCACGATTCGACTACTTGTCGACCGCTTGAGTTTGTCGTAAGTGATTATCCATTTTTTTCAACAATCATCATCCGCTGTTGTTGCGATTTAACAGCGATTCGCAGATGGAAATTCGGTGCATGAGGTTTTTTTGCATTAACTCGATTGGCTCCCATACATCGACCTTCTTTATGCATCCAGCCTTATTCAAATGGTACCAAATGGTTTTTTGTGTCTAGCTTGCGTTTTCGCCTTTATCGAAGAAAAACTGTAAAATATAAAACTGGAGGAGTTTTTTTTGTACTAATTCTCATCCTACTGATGTATGGTATATGTCATACTTTTGTTGTCTTGAAAATGTAGAATTTTGTGCCAGATAAGGACCAAAGAAAACCACTACTTAAAGTCATCGATTGTTAATGGAGATTAATGGTAAACATGCTCCAACTCAAATGACTTGTGAACCTTTATCTGTTCGTTTCAAAAGTTATGATTTTGTCATCGACAATAAAGATCAGAGAAAAAACTCGAAGATGCGAAATTGCAAGCATTATCCAAAGTCCTGAAAAAATATCCTAAAAGAAGGAAAATGGGTTCTATACCAATTGAAAGAAAGATGCATCGAAAGACCAGTTTAGAAATCTAGCGTGATCGGCATAAAAGAAAAGACTTCTGGATCTGGAGTGAAAAGATTACTCAGGATCGCTATCGTCAACAACTGAGCATCGAAACAAAAACGACCATTCATTCCATCTTTCTCTTCAAGACAATCCTCGTCCATATGCTGCAAACCTTAATTGGGAAGTTCTGCCCCATTCGACGCAGAATCCACAAAGTGTAAGTAAAATGGGAAAATGTCATAGCTAACGACGGCCATACCTTTTAGTTTCATCATGTTGTCCAAATAACTGAGTAATTTGAGCAAAAGAAATCGATATTTCATATTCATACATCTTTTATATCGATCAAGTATTCATTTAAAGCATTTTTCGTTTATAAAGCTCGTCCCGGGTATGTTCATAAGTGTGCGTTTGGAAATTTTTTCCTTTAAGGAACAAGCCAGTTCTTCTTAAAGTTAACTTCTCTTCCAAGTAAATTCCTCTGAAAATCTGCAGAATTACTTGCTTTTCTCGAATGAAATGGATACTTAACTCATTAACAACACAAAACCAACACACCTTAGCCCTAATGTCCACATTTCAGAGCTTTCGGTCCTAAGTTCTCCAAATATGTATGTATAACTAGTATTTTCTAAGAACCTCAAATTAATCAACCAAATGCAAATGAAAAAGGAAAAAAAAATCTCTTTTACCAAGGAACAAGCGTGCTAAGCTCCTTGAACTGCAAAAGTCCCAAACAAACAAACCGCTTCCAGTTCCACTTTTTCAAACTTGACTTTCCTGGAATCACCTGTTAACTGTAACTAAAACGAATCTGCCCGCTGGCCGTACAAAATAAAATAAAATAAAACAAAATAAACAATAAAGAAAGAAAAAAATACGAAACCAAATTTCTGCGTACAATAAATAATTTCTCAGTCCTTTCGTTCCCTTTATCTGTAGATAAAGTCAGGATACAGCACAAGGTAGAAATTTGGAAGAATTCACCCGATGGTTATACACAAGGTAAACGAAGTACACGAGTGAGCAACCAAAAATCAACCAATTAAAAATATAACATAGCTCTTCCAGATGCTCGTTCTTTCCACTTAAACCAGGCGGTCTGTGGGGAGGAGAAATTTTCTCAAGGACACAACTGGGATAAGGTTATTTTAAAAGAAAAAGCAGAGTCCCTGGTTCGAATGGGCTAGTATTTGATTTATACTTTTACAGATCCTAAACGTATGCCCTCTGTAAGATTTATCGATTTGAGGGTAGATACAGAGTGCAAATACACACCGGTGCATACATACGTACTGCTGAAGAATTACGATAACAAGGTAAGAACGAACCACCGGCGTCCATTACCAAATGGTCTGGTCTTTTTTAGGAATGACTGTGTTCTAGGATTCAGAAAACTGGGCAGTAGAAATGCGGCAATAATCAGTTACATAAATCAAAGCTTAAGTAGTTAATGGACAGTTTGAAACCACTCTATACCTGACATACGGTTTAGGTTATTGTCTTACGTACCATCCAAAGCAATTGTAGAGTGCAAGGCGATGTTGATATAGTCTAAAGTTCAGTGCTTCGAGCTTATGGAGTCAAAGCAGTGCCGACGATAAACACCGCTGCGAAAACTCATCATAAACTAACAGAAAATCCCTTGTTAGAGTGCTTTTAGATTTCTAATTACAATCAACAGCAAAAGAGTAACCTCAGATACGAGATCTTGTTGCATATAGCCTGAATTACTGATGATTGAAATTTTCAGATGTAAAACATCATATGGCAAGGTTTGACATCTGTCAACACCATAACCTTGAAGTATTAGCGATTTTCTATCAGCATCACAAGTTTTTATTTTTTTTTCAAAAACGTTAAGTTTTGAGGCGAATAAGCGTCATTTGCGGGAACTTTTGATTCAC
The DNA here is from genome assembly GCA_928272305.1 of Volucella inflata. Lineage (NCBI taxonomy): Eukaryota > Metazoa > Arthropoda > Insecta > Diptera > Syrphidae > Volucella > Volucella inflata. The sequence continues at coordinate 24,066,818 of OV743718.1, read as the reverse complement.
TTCGTTAATTTCAAAATATCTGCAGTTGATGCCCATCGATTTCATGTAGAAGCAAAAGTGAGAGAAGTTGTCGTTAGTGGTTTCAAAAGACTTAGAGCGGTGAGTGAGTTGAGGTTAACAACGTAGAAGCATAAGGGGGAAGAATTCGAGCCAAATGCAAAAAGAACTTGCACTTTAATTAGAAGTGACTCAGAAAGCAATTTCATATCGTTTAAAATAAGAAACATTAAACGCCGATTTGGAACATGTGAAATGCTGCTTGCCAGGGATTAACAAAAGGGTTTTTTGCATCGTATAGTCAGTCACTGGTGATGAAAAACAGATCCACTACGATAACCCAAAAAAGGGGAAATCATGGGAACCACGTTGGCTACATTCAACATCGACAGCCAAGCTGAATATATGGAAAAAAATTCATGTTGTGTATTTAGTGGGATTAGCTTGGAGTCATGTATTATGAGTTGTTCAAACTGAACGAACCCATTACCGGGGCTCTCTATCGAACACAATTGATGAGATTGAGTCAAACACTCAAGAAAAAACTCGTTCACTGCTACTCCAGACGCGAAAAAAATTATTCTCCTCCACATGTTGCAGCGCCGGTCAAAACTTACTTTCCTAAAAGAACAGTATGGCAACACGAGAAAGCCAATTGGAGCGGACTTCACACCTTCTTTAGGAATTTTAACTGGTCGTTATGTTTCCTCGATAACGACGTGGATGCCGCTGCTGATATGATCACAGACGTTATTCTCTTTGGAATCACCGGATAAAGAGTTTCAGACCAAAGGAAAAGGCGTAGTACTACTCGAGCTGTAAAGAGGCTCTCGGGTTGAGAGAAATGTTTTTGTCGGTCCTATAAGACCAACCCCACTGAGGAAAAACGGAAAAAATTATAACGAGCCAGGAATGACTGCAATTAAGCGTGTGAAATTTATATATGACCAAAAACTGAGGCAAAAAACATTACAATGTCCCAAAAATAGTAAAAAGTTTTGGTCGTTCGTCAAAAACATTAGAAATTCTGCCTCATCCTCCATCAGAATGCTCATTTACAATGACATTCCAGCTATCAGCTTTTTCTTTAGTTCTACTCCTTAGGACTCCTTTCGAACAGATGGATAACAGTATTTATTCAGCCTTCATTCTCTTCTCTTACAGACCCTTCTAAAACACAATGCTGTCTGCTGTCGCTTAAGCGAAATTCAAATACCCAGCCATTATCCATGAATGCCACTTGCATCGTTGAAACCGAAAAACTTTCCATTCTCGGTATGTGGTCAGGTTGGAATGACCACATATTCAAAGTAGCCAAAAATGCTGCGAAGTGTCTAGGTTTCCTTAAGCGATGTAAGAAATATTTCACCCCCTCTGATCTGGCTTCAATATATAAGGCCTTCATCCGCCCAAAACTGGAGTACAATGCTCACATCTGGTCAGGTGCTCCTAAGACTTCTTTTGCGCCTACTAGATAGGATTCAAAACCGTGCGATAAAACTAATAGGTGACGCTAATATTACACAATCGATTGACTCCCTCGACCACCGATGTAATGTCTCCTGTCCCACTCTGTTCTATCGCTATTTTCACCACCAGTGCTCCTCGGAAATTGCCTGTAGCATTCCGCCTTTTCAAACCTCCATCAGTACACCCTAAAGCCCATTTTCGGACGCACCCTGAAATATCGTGATTCTTTCCTAAGCCGAACAACTCGCTCATGGTATGCCCTGCCGAGCTCTTTATTTCCTAGCCATTACAACCTTCAAACATTTAAAACCAACGTACATCGGTACCTCTCTTTTCTCCCTCCCTAAATTTCCTTCACCCGCGCTATGTGCAAACATTTTAAGGGTACATAATCCCTTGCGGTCGTTCGGATTATCACTGCTTCCGATCGATGGGACATGGCCTGTCTCAACAGTACTTCTTATCATACTCGTATGAAGATACCAAAAATTGGTTCGATTCGTGAAATGTAGCATTCTTTTGACGTGGTATCCGCATGCTATCAGAAAGATGGCAAAAATTATTAGCTAGCGATGGACAATACTTCCAATAAAACATAATGTAGCGTTCTTTCACAATAAATGCTTAGTTTTTGATAAAAAACAACTGAAACTTATTTGTACTCCTAGCACAAAGAAATAGCAATAGAGGATATTGGAGAATAAACTGGGTGAAAGGGAACTTTCGGCAAGCGATGGTGAGGGATTCGACAATAATCTTACTAACTATACAGGAGTCACTGATGACCAGGCTGGAATTCTCAGTGGCAACTGTCGGTTAAAAGTTTTGGACGGGGATACAGTCGATGCAGCATCAAGTAACGCTTCCTTTCAGCTTATGTACCCCGGAAGAGGTAAGTTCTATACTGACTTGCAAATTAGAGAAATAAAGGATGAAACAGTTGATTTTGCTGTTGTATCCATCGGTTCCTCCAATACCATAGCACAAGATGTGAAGCAAAAGGCTCACCAAAGAGCAAAAGTCTTGTTAGAAAACACTAGCCCCTTGAAACTGTTGGCTAGCGGAAGCTGGGATTTTTAATTTCACGTCGCTTGTTAACATCACTTCTTAGATCCTTCTTCACAGAATTTTGTAATCATCAAAATCACAGAATTGAGATACACAGATACACTCTGCCGATGGTGTGAGTATGGGTTCCCTGTCTCTACATGTACCCTGAAAAACCACTGGGCCTCTTCATGTGGAGATTCAAGAAGTTTGAAACCATACGAAAGGGAGTAAAGGAGAGTTAGTAGCAAATTAATGTGATATAAGACAGCGGATAAATGATTTTCCAAACCAGTAATCCTGATTTCTAATATCTACAATATTATCGTGCCAAAGTGGGGTCATTTTAAGTACTTAGCCGCCGAACAGCCTCCGAAATTGCTAATTTGGATTAAATTACCTAAATCTAAGTCTAGTGTCGTTATTCCGCGTATTGTTAGCTATTCTGTATGTCGGTTTGACCTACTGAATGGACCTAAATAATTCCTTGTTTGGCATGGCCACTTTAAAGACCAGCGGTTGAGGCCGCATACGGTCCAGAGTAAGGCAGTTCTAGAGATCAATGAACATAATAGTTCCGAACGAAAACGTGTGGTGCCGTTAATAAATCACTGGGAATGAGAACTGCACAATTCCAGACTCATTAACTTTTGAGCGCCGTTCAAGTAGCACTGCGGGAAGTGCAGTAAGTGAAATATTGGGAAGACCTGTGTTTAGCGTTGTTTTAAGTTAACGATGTCATAGTTCTACTCCCCATTCGACTGCGGATCTGCTCACAGCCAAGGATTTGGTCGGGGCGTTGGACAAGCCAGATTCCAACACCCGGGCCTTATCCGTAGAAAGGTGAACAGGGAAATCTTAGCATATTTCTCAGTTGAAAACAAATTGGTCGGGGAGGTAATGTCTCGATCGATGCATGTGACCAGGTAACTACATCACTTGCAGGACAGCAACGGACCGACGATATATATTTAAATAAGTTCAAACCTCTAAGCTGCTGCGAATCTTCCTAATACCGGTGTTTGGTGATTTTGCTCCTCTCTCCTCCTCCTCCTCTGACAGTCGTGACGGCTGTGTGCCCACTTGCCGGTTCCCACGTTCTTCGTTGGCCAAAAGAAGGGAAGTGAGATGGTTTTTGAAGTTTCTTACCCCTGGATGGCTAAGGTACATACAGTTTTAAAAATGGTTTACCTTATGAAAGGTTGCCTGTAAAATATTTCGCACGTCACCGCTAAATCCGTTCCGGGAAGAACATGGTTAGTGAAATGTAGTTTGTGACTCGCCGATTTCAATCTGGCAGCTCTGCCCCCAGCATTTACCCTTTCACTATAGCGTCTTAGTCGATGGTTACTGGGCTGTCTACAACTGAGATACGTGAAAGTGCATCAGCTACAGCATTGTCAGGTCCGAATGTTGCGAATATATGTGAACAAATGTTCCGTGTGAAAGAAGAACGTCAGCGGCTTGTGATTCGTATACATAGCACATAGCCTCTTATAGTTCGATTGCGCTTGTAGTCGCCAACTGGACGAATTTGTAAACTCTTTTTTGTCACAATATTGTGTGGGCTGTTCCACGGGCTCCTTGATGGTGGACAGATGTCAGCACTCACCGTTCGTTGAAACTCAGCTTTAGCCGGTCTGTATGGATCTTGTACGACGAGAAATGGGGTGCATAGTGGTCTCCAAATGGTGTTGAATGAAATGGCTTGGTGTTTGGAGCGAAATAAGTGACAGGGTGATTATCAGGTAGTGCTGAAGCAGGTTTGTATAGACGTTATTATGGTGTGGGGTACCACTGGCGGAACCCTGGATCAGAAGTCCGAGTCGAGAAGGTCTACTTATAAACGAAAGAACTGTTAAAACTCTGCACCCATGATTAAGTGTGGGTTTGCTACGCGGGTGGAAATTCAAGCCGATCGTTGTCATTCCTAATTTAGTTACTCGTATCTTGGTGCTGTTGACTGCTCGTAGAACATCAGGATGTGGTTGGAGCTTTGTTGTATTTTGACTGCGAAAATTGAAACGACAACTCAACAATGTACAGGAAAAGGGTGGTCAGAGGCGATATGACTTACCAGTAACAATAATAACGTCGTCTAATGTTGTTGGTAGGCATTTCCCTGCCTTAGTGTGGGCTTGGGCTTTCACGCGATGTCGCCAGCGCTTGATGAGGATGCTTGATGACTGCTTATTGTTCTCCGGCGCGGCGGCTGGAGATAGTTGGTTTAGAAAAAGCTGAGTTTTGCATATTCATCCTGCTCAGCCAGTTTTTGACAAATACAGTTGAAAATCTTATTTGACGGTATGTTCTTCATTGAACTTGTCGGTGGAAGTGTAGCAATGGATTTAGTCGATGAGGATTGGCTCATAATTTTATCTGCCATTTCCGCTAAATTATTAACATCCCCTTATCTGAAATTCTCGAGGATCTTGAGAGGCTCCGATCGTGGCAGATTTTGTTCTTCCCTCTCTTTGCACACTTCGAGGAGCCTGTATTACACCGTTTGGTATTTATCAGTGTATGACGCACACCAAATGCTGTCGGACAATTGTTCTAGGTCTCTTCTTTTAAGGCTGGCGATCCCGTACTGAGACGTTATCATCTGGAAGGTGCGGGGATGGCTTCTAACTGGGTGAATTAGAGAAATGAGCCTGTCTGTTTTGGGGCTTGATTCCAGGTTCACATATTGGCGGGATCCTTTTTACTCACACTGCTGAGGATTTTGCTCACCTGTATTCATTAAGTTGCTCTATCACAGCTTCACAGAGGGATCTGGTGCTGACAAGGCAAAAACAATGCTGCGCTGTGCTGTATCATGGTGCGACGTACTCGAGGGAGCTACAAAAAATATAACCAGGCAAGGTTGCCTGGCAATGAAATTAATGTAGCTTTTTTATGGGAGTGCTTATTTAACTCTTTTTTCAATCAAATTCTATTTGTGAATTTAGTGTCATTAATTTAAATATATTAAAATAAGTCTAACCATAACTGAGTGAAGTAAAGAATGCAACTGAAGCTGAGCAAACGTGATGTGAAAAAAACATCAACTACCCAAACCACTAAGTAAAAGTGAGTTCTTCTCATAATTTTGAGTTGCACTTCCCCAGATAATTCTAAAGGATATGACAAGCAGCAAAATATCGTTCGTCCTTCGCAAATTATATTTCACCATTAGCAGCATCATTATAATCCTTTCCTCTGTTTTATGCGTTCCTTTGGTTATGCAGTCTCTTAACGAAAAAGTGGGGAACAAAAAAACCAAAAGCAGTCTTCTAAGGATAAAATTTTGTTTATGGTGCTTAATGTGCTTTTTTACTTTGCCCGTATATTCAGTAAAAAGCTTAAACACCAACGCGAAATGAGAATAGTAAATTTTAATTAGGCAGCATGCCACCTTGTCTGCTAACTTATCCATATTCCAGACACGTTCCAATACTCGGGTTGTATGTTTTGCTCACCTCTCATGGTCTACTACTGGCACAGAATTCAGGATGTAAACAAGGAGTCATATCCTGCACCAGGCGGTTGTTCCACAACATCACATGTGTTGTGATTTTGGGTTTCTGTTACCCTAGGGTGATGCTATAACTTGAAAGCTACCATAATTCGAGGCAAGGTAAACAAACAACTCACTCCCCATCGTGCTAAAACTGACGTCCTTGTCGGATAGTACAAGTAGGTTCCTACGCCAATTGTATGGCAGTAGAACTTTGAAAAGAGGTAGGATATGAACGTGGTCTGGTCTGCAAATGTGGGTATTCTAAATAACCTAGTATGGCAACACTGAGGGAAGTATAATACTCCGCAGAGAAGTAGAAAGACGGAGAGAAAGTGAGAGGGAGAAAGAGAGAGAGAGAGAGAGAGGGAATCTCAGGGACAGAGAGTTTTAACAAAAAGCAACCTTGAAAGCTTCTCACAATAGTCCTACCATCGTGCTCATGGTATTTCCCAGAACCATCGACAACAGTTTGTTGCTTTAGCTAACTCGTGACGGTTCCTTTTGCACGCACAAAAGGATTTTCACTCGAGAAAGTTTTTTGTTCTCCCTAACATTTGCAGAGATTGTTCTTTTTTCTTTTGTGTAAAACAAAGAACAAGACGTGAAGTTGGTCGTGTTAAAAGGAAACAGAAAAATAATGTATTGACACAGAAAGGACCTCAATAAAATTGTGAGGGTCCCTTGAATAAAAAAAAAAAATCAATTTATTATATGTTGTGTATTATATGTGCTTTTTGTGCTTGTGAAAAGATATTCCTTCTCTCAAGTAACAAGGATAACAACAACTGAAAATATACTCGTAATAAAAAAACATAAGCCACCCCCAAACCGCTTATGTCTGCCACTTCTATATACTGTTGCGCTTAGGGATACTTATTTAGCCAGTGGTAGTCGGAGAAGAGTGGTAACATCGGTTCTTGTATTATACTTCTTTCCAGATACTACAGTGAAGTTTAAGGTATTTTTCTTTCCCAGTTTGTTGCTTCAGTTGGCAATGGCATTTAAAATATATGAAAAAGTGATACCTACTACGACGAGTAGTGTCCTTGTATGCGAGTGATAATATCTCTTCGTGTTAAGTGGAGTAAAAGAAATAAAAAAAGCAAAAAATAAAAGCTAAACGAATCGAGAGTAAATTAAATTGAAGTGAAAGAAAATTTTTGAATTTCAAATAAAACGGCAAAAAATGCCTGCCTTAGGATAAGTGTTTACCTCTCACTGGATTAACTGAATGAAAAAAGTTACAAAGCGAGCAAATGGATTTTCCTAAATGGTTTGTAGATACTGATATCTTTTTAACTATTTCAGAGTGGTTTTCAATATTTTTTGAATGAAATACGATAGTGTTTCTTTCGGTTTTATGTAGGTAGGTACATGTTGGTGTCCAAACAAAGTCCTTAGAGGCGTATTTCGCTCAATCAGATAAAATAATAGTGATATCGTGCAGCACATGACTACGTGCAATTGTTAAATTCGCGTGAAATTGTAGCCGCTATACCTATATAATTCTTTGTTTCCATTGCACCCAACGGGGTGGCAATTGTTTGAACTTTTTCTAATTTTGTGTCAGTCACTAACTAACGGGTGTATGGTACTTTGAATTATATGTAATTTCTAAGATTGAAATGAAGGCCATCAAGCCTTCGGGAATGATCAATGCCAATATTTGTTTAATAGTTGCATAAATTAATTAACTTTGGAGAGTGAACACTAGTTGTATCTCATTTTGATTTGATGCTTCTTTAAGAGCCTGTCGCCTTCAATCTGGCAAAATGGCATTAGTTCGTTGAAACATTTAGGCATTAAGATTAAAAACAGAACCTTTTGGTTTTGTAAAGACTAAAATTCTAAGTTGACAGTCTATACAGAAAACAAATGACCATTTTCATTGCGGTTGGTTTAAGGTTCATGAGTCCTGTACTCGGGTGCTTTAGAAATAAAGCGCTACATATGCATTAGATGTTTTGCAATAACAGACGTTAGGAAATAAATGTTTCTTTGAAGTAATTCCTAAATATCGCCGTTGTTATTCCAGGCCTATGCCACACTTACGCTGATTTTCCACTTGTCATTGTGACAAAGTTTGACACTGTCAGTTTATTTCCCCTTTCGTCGATTGTTGCCAAAAAATTGCTTGTCAGTTTAATGACAATAAAATTTTGACAAATGTCCTTGTAAGTGCACTAAAAGCTGTTTTCACTACAGTGCCAATTTGAAAATGTCATCCCATGTTCAATTGCAAATTCTGACGTGACGTGACGAAAATAAAAACATTCTTTCCACATTTTCGTATATTATTTTTGCAAAACTGCTTATTAATTAAATTTTCTGTTGTATTTCTCAAGAAAGACAATTAAAATTTCATTTTTAAAGCTCAACAATGTTCAAAACGAAATGAATCGCCCTTGTTTGTTTTGTTTGATTGGTCGGACTCGAGCTGCAGCTCCAACTCGGTAGGAAAAAGACGAAGAAATACAAAAAAAAAATCTGGTTGTTGGGCCCAAAAGTTGTTTCCCGAGCGAGAGCCTGCCGGATATAACACAAAACTCTGCAACATAGAGCCGACATTTTTCAGACCCAAAATACGAATTCAAATTTTATTTATTATTTCAATACAAAAAATAAATCATTAATGCGAAAACCAGCTGAAATATTGCCCTACCTTCATGCCAAGACGTATCATTTGATTGATAAACAATTGAACAGGATAGAATTAAATGTATTTCTAGGCTCATAGCGGTCATATGTTTTTTTTAAGAGAAGTTAGTATCAGAGCAAAATATGTATGTGAAAATGAAATGCCGATATTTTTTCTACAAAAAAAAATTAATTTACTTAAACAACATAATGAAAATCAAACTGTTAACCAACGTTAGCTAAGACTATTTCCCATCTTTCTTGCAATTGATGGACTCCTCACCAATACCACTGCTCGCCTTTTGAAGCGCTATTCCAAAACTCAGTGCTGTATTGACGGTAACAAGTAGTAATCAGAAGAGGCCATGTCTCGTGAATGCGACGGGTAGGAAAGAACTTCGCAATTAAGGATTGCCAAATATTTTTTTGCATAGTTTGCAACATGTGGACGAGCATTATCATGATGGAAAATATGAAAAATCACTGATGAGTGTCTTTGGGCATTTCTGCTCGCCTTTGTTTCAAAGCTCAATTGCTGGTAGTACCGATCCCCAGTAATCGTTTCACCAGGTTTTAGAAGTTCATAGTACACTTTTCACTTTTGGTTCCCCCAAATAAGCAGCAAAATCTACTTTCTGTGGATATTGCGTACTGGTTGCAAGATTGATGGTTGGCTTGGGTTAACTTTTCATCGCCAGTAACGATTCAATCCAAAAAATCTTTTCTTTTGTGCCGATCAAACAAAATTTTGCAATTCTGCATCTTTGAATTTTTTCGTGGTCTTCCACGGTCTTTGTTGATCTGTTGATGACAAAATCATCACTTTTGGAAGGAACAAACAAACGTTCATAAGTACTTTGAGTTGGTGTATATTCACCACAAGTTTCCATTAACAGCAGTGGTATTCTTTAAAAAAAAAAAAATGTATTGCTCACATATAATCAAGCCAAATGAAATTGCAATTTTCACATATGGTTCGAAAACAGGAAGGAACAAGATCTGGTATCTTGTCACAAGACTTAGAACTAAGAGTGTCTATAAGACTACCGGACGCAAGTGGTGTCTTCCAATAAGAGGTCCTGGCTGTTCTCAAGGCGTTCGAGCTAATGCTGAAGAGATATCGCTATCTACATCGACATCCAGGCCGCTCTAATGGCAATGGAATCGACCAGCATCAACTCTGATACAGGATTCAGAACCGGGTGAGACCGTGCTTGGTGTCAGGACGCTGCGGTATAGAGGCTATGAGGAGGGCTACTCGATAATGATAAGGATGCCAACATCCAACCATCCCTCTGCATAGTAAGGGGCAGTATCGAGGAAAAAAGCATAAATACTGCTAACCTAAGGTGGTTGCGTCTAGAAGGACATAGGGTATCCAAGGCTCTGTGACCACTTCTTGACAGTAAAAGATCTAGGGTTTTAATAAAATTAAACAGGAATAGGCTTGAGATAATAATAGGAATCCTGAAAGGATACTGTCTCCTGCTGAAACACGCAAAGAGACTCAAATTATCAGATACGTACATTTGCAGATTCTGCTTTGAGGACATAACACACGGAGCAATATCGGGTCGTCGAAGGAAATTCTTAGTTAAATAATTTTTTTGAAACCTAGGCCTTCTTGGCTTTTGCAAAGAAATTGGATGTTTTGACAGGGAGATTGAGTAGGTTCTTGCGCATTCATGATAAATTCAATTAGTGCAATAGGGATCGCGATGATCCCGCTTTGGTGCATAGTGTTTGTGTGATGACGCACCCCTGCCTGAACCTATCTGTTAACACAATTTCAAGGAGACTTGCACACCTATTAGTTTGCAGCATCCGTAGAACTATCGTCAAAGAAGTTTTCTTATTTTATTCAGAGGACTGTTCTACATTGTACTAAAAAAATCAGATAACTCCGCTTTTAACTTTACTGGGAAAACACTTTTGCCTGAAAGTCTCTTTTCCGGGATCAAAATGAATAGCTGTGTACATATATTAAAATCCTTACAAGTATCTTAATTACATTCTTAATCTTTACGATTCGCAGATATTTTATATATTTTGCCGAAGGGCAATAAACAACCCACTTGCTTTGCTAAAAGTGATCCTAGAAATTTATGCCAAGGTTCCCATGCTTTATATTTTTCAATGAATTGCTAACAAATCCAACGAATGTAATCCCATAAGTCTCTTAAATCTGCTTGCTTCTTCTTACCTACCACGATTTCTTGAAGTTGGTTGGCTAATCATGATATAGTTTACTTCCTGCCAAATTACAATTTATTTGGAAATGACGGAAAAATGGTTACGGTAGGGATGGAATCGAAATAAATTTTAAATGATTTGATATACTTAAAAAAATTTTTAAACTCTTTTTTGTATGTGTAGGGGTTCTATTTTTTTTTAAATGGCAATACTCTACTTCAACTTCTTTCTATGTAAGCGGTTTTCTTTAATTTTGATTCACAAATTCTAGGCATTCTTTTGAGGTTGTATGTTAGATAAGGTGCTGATTTTAGGCAGCTTTTTCATACTTTTAACGAAACAAGTTCTATTATGTTAAGGCCATTGAAGTGGCCATATTTTAAATATTTTAATTTATTTTTCTTTACTTTTGGGATTTAACGTATTCCCTGAAAAGTTTTGAAGAATGTTTGGGGTTCTTATCGTATTGGAGCCAGAAGTTATCCCCAATCAAACGAAATCCTGATGGAAAGACGTGGTATATCAAAATTCTTTAACATAGTTCCTTCTTTGTTCACATTGCCATCGATTTTTACTAAATATTAAACTCCTTTATAACAGAACGATCTACAGACTATAACTGAACCGCCTCCATGCTTTACAGTTAACACCAAACATGGTGGAACCATCCTCTCTGGGTCCGATCGACGGACAAAAACTGGCCTATTTGATGTAAACACTTGAAATTGTAATTCATCCGTTCACAAAACTTTTTTCCACACTTCAACCGACCAATCTTTATGCTGAACCTATTTTAGCCGTTTTTTGTGATTTTGGAGCAATGGAGCAGTTTTCAGGCAGCAATTCGACAATTCAACATCTCTCGAAATCTCATTGAGGCGTTCTTCCCCAATTACCAAGAAGATTTTGTTTGACATTTGTACAGTAGTCGACATTTGTTTATATGCGCCAATTTTTGCAATTTCGTTTTTAAATAAAAAAGTTGGTTGCTCGACCCAAGTCAATATAGAGTGGAACGATCAAATCAAATTTTCGGAGCGAGACAAGCACTATCTTGTCCAGTGGTAAGCTATATTTAGTTGTTTCCCCGTCTTTGAGTGTTTGCAGCAATCATGACGGCAGTATCTTTGAGGTTAAGAATATTTTAGTGTTAAACTGAGATGTATAAGAGTAAGAAACTCAATTATTTAGGATTTTCAATTTGTTCGTTAATTTACGAGTCACATTTTTAGGAAAACTTTATCAAAATGCGATGGCGATGGCGCGATAGTTAGCTCATTGGACTATCAAGCAGAGAGTCTGGGTTCGATTACTGGCTGGGTCACCAACAATTTTTCAAATCGCCATCACCCTTTCGGCGGGCAATGGCAATCTCCCGAAAGTAAAATTACCTACGAAAAAGCTTTTAAGGAGTGCCGTTTGGACTCGGCGATAAACCGTAAGCTCCGCTCAGATGTGAATAAAATGCAACATGAGCAACACAAATGAGTGCCAAGGAGCCATGGCCCTTACCGGGCTGCCAGCGTCACAGTGTTTTTTTTTTTATCAAAATGTCCAGAAGAACAGCGTTAACTGTCCAGAAACGTGGTAGATAGAATCTATATTTTAGAGAATGCACGTGAACTATATGCGAAAAAGCAGAGTAATTGAACCGGGATAAAACTGCAGTTAACAATTTCTTGAAGGATCTTGAAAAGTATTCGACAACGAAAAGACCTGGACGTATACCAAATGTCAGGAACAGAGCTAAAAGAGAAAAAAAATGCATGACGATTAACCAAAAGCTTAGCTCAACTCAAATAGGACTGCAATTGTCTCTTCCTGTAACTACTAGAAGGGTGCAACAAATTTTAAAAGCAGACAGTAACATTTAATATCTAAATCGATTACAGACACCTAAGCTTTTACCACGTCACAAATCTGCAAGGATTGAATCCTTTTGGGAAGATAAATGGCCTTTTCAAGGTGGATCCCTGATGACATGGGCTGCATTTGGTTATCGAATAAAGACACAAATATGTTTTGTAACACACAAAATGAACTCTGAAAACTATGTAACCGTCCAGTAGGACGGTGTAGTAAGTGAATTTGGAGAGTATTTCTGGGGTACAATTTGACATTCCAGCAGGACGACACATTGCGCTAGGAACACAAAATATCAGGGAAATATTCCAATACTAAAGTGGCCTGTTATAATATAAGTCCAGACTTAAACCCAATAGGAAATTGATGGTGTATCTTTGCATAATTACACCGATGCACTTTAAACGGAATAGGAACAAATTGATACACCTCCGCTTCAAACTTTGGTTATTTCAATGCGGTAATGAAGTAATAAAGGCAGACGTTCAAATTATTAAAATAACCTTTTTGCACTTATATGATGCAAAACATGTACATACTTACCGTTATAGAGTTCCGTCTGGTATAAATATTTCGTTCGTTGTTTCCAAAGATTTTATGTCTTTCGACGTCTAGTCTAACATTTCAAATAATAATTATTATTCTTATACATCTATTTAAACTAAGAAAATATCAAGTATTTAAAAAAAAACTTATTTATATAAAACTTATAATTTAACCTTAAACTACTTAGCCTAACCATACAGTCTAACCTAGCATAATTGTTAGCAAACTTAAAGTTGCTAACCTGATCATTAGCTAACCCAAGGTTGCTTACTTTAAATACTTAAAACTACCCTAACCTATGTAAGTCGGCCATTTGCTGAACAAAGGAAGGAAAAATAAAAATAAAAAAAACAAAATAGCCCACTTTGCCTTCTGACTAGGCCAACCCGGAATTGAAGGAAAGGACGAAGGAATCAGATCTTTTTCACTCAACCACTAAATATTTTGGTGCTGCAAAACAACATCTTTTTCATCGCGGCTTGAAACCGCCCTACTAAACCTGAGACATTCAATACTGCCGTGTGCGACGTCTTTGTTGTAGTCGAGTCGCCCCTCACCCACTGCACGAGCTCCGTGTGGAAGATTAGCGGCACCGCAAACTTTTCCTGTATAAGCCCTTTCAGGTCAAGATAGAGGAACGCTTCAGGGGGGACGAAGCCTTTCAAGCTCACACTCTCTTGATATATGTAAGTAGTTGGGGTAGTAGACCAGATATGAGGTTATTGGAAGAGGTCATATGCCTTCGAGTCAACTTAATAGCGAAGTTGTCCACTCTATTTAGATTTGCCCTGTTGTATAGGACCTCATTGGGATAGAATTTTATGTACTCCGATTTTGGTGTTCTGTAAAGGCGAAGGCAGATCCAAAGGTAAGCCCCCTCAAACACCCGAATCTTTTCCATTAAGCTTGCTCTCACATTGAACCACGCGGGACACACATATACCAGCATGGGCCGGATGAGGGCCATGTAGCAGAAAACTTTCACGCTCGCATCGAGTTGGCTGCTATGAAACAGTCTCTTTGTAAGGACAAAAGCACCTTTGGTTCTGGCCAGAGCAGCATCTACATTCTTGTTAAAATATAGATATTGGTCTAGCCAGATCCCAAGGTATCTAACTGCATTTCGACAAGCAAGAGGATGGCCGTGTTGTCCAATGATCGAGAACTTTCGCCAATTTTTTCTGGTGTCCCAAGAGGCAGCAGACAACGGCGTCCTAAACAGAATGGTTTCCGACTTCTGAAAGTTGATTTTCAACTTCCAGTCATGGCAAAATCGTCTTATCTTATCGAAGTCACGCTGCAAGAGAGTATTAATGACCTCGATTTTTGAACCTGTTCTGTACGCTATAAAATCGTCTGCGTACGCAATAGTATGGGGAAGTGAACAAGCTTATAACAGTTATTAAAAATGTATAGACATTTTATTTGCAAATCATTTAGTTTTAAAGTTTCGAAATAATTTATTTTAAATCATTTAAACTATCCAATTTTTTTTATAAACAAAAATAATCGAAATAATTGCAAGTTTATCAGCAGTTTGTTGACATGCTAAATGTTTGAAGAAGCGTGTCTGTCTCAACATTCTCACAATTGCGAGTAGATTTTGAGGAAATCTTCTCTTTTTAATAGAAATTTCGAAAGATTTCGTGAAATCTTGATTTTCGATGCAGTGTAAATGCCGTATTAAGTCCCACCGCAACTAAACAGAGATTTACGTTGCTAACAGACAGCGGGATTTCTCTTCTGCCATTGATTTCTGCTCGGATTTCCAATGCTTTTAGAACTCTAACTCTAACCCTTCAACTTTAATCTTCTGGATTAGTTGTGACTGTAGGTCTTCAAGAGCTTTTCTTGTCATCAATGATACCCTATTCTTTGAAATGTTTAAGCGCGTCACATTTCTATAGAAATCTCTTGTTTTGGTGCCATTTTTAAATTTAAAATAATGCAAAGGCTAGCTAGAGCACTTTTCGCAACCAGTGAAACCATATAAATAAATTTATCATGATGGCTGTAAATAAAAAAAAACTGTTGCAGGCTTTCCCAAATATCATAAAATCTATGGGTTTTTCTGCAAACTTGTTGATATAAGAAAAATCTGTTTTTGCAAATATTTTTGAAGTGCATATCCTGATTTGATTGATTGCAGCCTGAAAGTCATTAACATTTTTGTGTAGATTAATGCTGATTTTCTCATAAGATAGCCGAATTGAATCCAAAGGTATCACAAATTGTCCTTGATTGACTGTAAATACATGAGTATAAAACTTTTTCTTAATATTGGCGCCCAACAAGAGACACCTTTTTCCATTGCACCAACACTTTTAGTTCTGCCTGAAAGGTCGTAAATACAATCGCCTTTTATTGCTTTTCATCACAGTTACCTATCTGACTTTGTTAATTTCACATTAAATGTCAAGGATTCTACTATACATAACAGTAGTCGTATTTGATTAATGGTTTTCAACACGAATATGAGGTTGTATTATCTTATGGGTGCGCACATCGAAGATTACCACTACAAATTCCAATACAGAATATCTATGGCCTGAAGTCACTATTGAAACGAGCATTGGGAAAGTTTACGTTTTATGATTTTTCTTATTATCTCTTACCCTGTGGCGTTACATGGGATACACAATGAAGTGAGAAGGACTAGTTGTTTTTTTTTTATGGGAAAACTTTTGTGAAAAAGTTTCACGAACATATGTATTGTAACACTTGGGAAGAAGTTTAAAGTTGTTCATCGATTTGCATGGGATCTTCTCCCATGATTTATGATTCATGTTTTTGTGTCTTTTCCGTATGAGTGTACTGGACACATTTTTTGTTGGATATTAATCATTTTTCCTTTTACTTAAAGTCAGTCATCTTCTTAGGGTGAACGAATAATATCCATTAAACGGACTTTTAATATCTGTCATTCTTGCTATCATTTTTCATTTATTTTTTTTTTTCCCCTTGTGACCAGGGCTAGGGATTAATGTCCCTACTCACTAGCAATGTCCTTTTGTCTTGATTTTTGATGTCTCATGCTTTGACAATGCTTTGGTTTGACGAAATGTAGAATACCAGTCCAATGGATGAAACTAAATATTTCATACATTTCCGGATAAATGCTTGTATCTTTTGAATCTTTTCATGAATACTAAACTTATGCATTTGGAATAAGGAATTGGAAACTGTTTTCCCAAGATTTTGATTTTATTATTTTACTTATGATATCATGATCTGATAGACATGCATCCGAGAGTCAATACAACAACAAGCTGAGGAGATACGAAGAATAGCCATTTACATTCGGAAAAGTCTCCAGAGTTTTAAGCGTATGTCTCTAACTGACATTACAGCATTTTCCAGCCTTAGGAACTGTTTGTTGTTCATACATATGCATATACCGGAAAGTACCACATAAACGAAGATGTTGCTACTGATTCCATGAAAAATGCCTAAAAGAAGAATGTTTGGAGCCGACTGAGTAGTACTGTTCTTCTTTGTAACTAGAGCTATACCCACACCTTTTTCGAATCATAGATACGAGTATGCAGTAGAATTTACCGCTGTGCTAAGACTGGAAGATTATTTAGGGTTAATTCGTAGAACCTGAACAGTATTCTTTTCAGATTAATGTCTAAAGTGGACTAAATGAAAGGTTTTTTTGACCCAGAAGAAGTCTGACAGTAAGAGCAAATAGGCCACCAGCATAAGTTAAGCCAAAATTAGATTTTGCAACGTAAAACTACAAGGTGAGCCATAATATATGATCTCTTAGAATAGAATAAATTTTTTTAATTGTTTATTTAAAATTATATTTTGAACAAGATATCAATTACCATTTGGGCTCTTTTTATGAGACTTTCCACGGTTTTCTTCAGATCTTCAGAGTTTGTGGTTTGTTCACATATGTACAGCCGGGACTTTGAATAACTTCATTAAAACACAATATTAAACGATCAGTAAACCCTGCTTTTAAATGTAGGTTGTGGCTCCTACAGTATGCCGAAGCAACATGTCGTGCAATCCCAGTTGAGGAATGAAAAATTCATTGATCATGGCTCTGTTAAATCTAATGACTCGTTCAGCATTAAAAGCACATCTTGGAGTGACTGATTGTAAGTAATGGTTCTTCGTGCATAACTCGCGGATTTTCAGTGCCTCAGAATTATAAATTTTGTTTGTTCATGAATCCACAGGTGGAAATGGGCCTCGTTACTCATGATTATAATATTTTTGACGATTAATTGTCCACATCGTTGTCATATTCAGTGGGGCGTAGGTGTAAGTTAGAAGCGATTAACGGTCAACACTTATCAAACCTTAACTAAAATGCGCCGAAAAGACGCGCTTGAAATGGCCGATTGCGTGGCACGTTGTCTGGACGATGTCGACGAAGAGTCTTACACATGTTCAGCCACGGCAGCGATACTTACGAGAAGTATGAGGTCTTCTAGGGCTTGTTCAGTCCCGTGTTGTTCCAGTCTCTTAAGTCACTGACAAATTGTTCATCAAAAACATCATGACTATTATTCCGCGTGGAATAGGGTGTTCCATTGCTTACTTACACGAACTATAATTCTGATTCACAAATGTTAAAACCAATCAACATTCGATGCCACTCGTATAATCGATGGTACTTTTCGACAGAGTCATACATTAAAGTCTACGTTGTATAAAGAATTTGGATTAGTCTGGGAACTGAAAATAAAGTTATTAAAACGAGTGTTTTTTTATCAAACAAAAAAATGTTTTACAGCTGTGACAGCGCGTGTGACATAGGGCGGCAATGAAGCTTACGGCTTGAAGCTGTTTTCAGCTAACTCTCAGTACTTATACCCTTAATATCTTTTTAACTGGCATGCACACCCTCTACTTAGCGCAATCTTCATTTTGGCCTGATCCAGATACAGTAATTCTCTACAGGATACACATTAAAGTTGTCTTCTAGGCCCCTTCTATTGCCAGTGGGGTTACTTTTCATCCACTGTACCCAAATATCGGGTTTTCCAATAGGGACTTGACAACTTTGAATTTAGTTTGTGAACGCAATCTTTCACTAATCATCAAACCGATGGCGCGAAGTTAGCTCATTGGGTCTAGGTTGGATTCCTGGCTGGGATCACCATCAATTTTTCAAATCGCCATCACCCTTTCGGCGGGCAATGGTAATCTCCCGAAAGTAAAATAACCTACGAAAAAGCTTCTAAGGAGTGCCGTTTGGACTCGGCGATAAACCGGAGGCTCCACTCAGATGTGAATAAAATGACAACATGAGCAACACAAATGAGTGGCAAGAAGCCATGGCCCATACCGGGCTGTCAGCGCCACAGTGTTTTTTTTTGTTTTTTTAAGTATGGTGAGCGTATTATCTCAAGAAATGGGCTAGTCGATTGGCCGCCTCCTTCGTGCGACTTAAGGGCGCTTGACTATTTTCTGTGGGGCTACGTTAAGTCATTGGTTTATGCCAACAAGCCGATGACGTTGGAAGAGCTCAGAGCCGCCATTGAACGCGAAATAGCGGCCGTTTCTGCCGAAATGTGTGGCCGAGTCGTTGAAAATTGGGTCCAACGAATCGGCAGCTGCCCGCGGTGGCCATATGAACGAAGTCGAGTTCCATCCATAAATGTTTTGATTGTACTTCAAGCCGATAATAAAGTTTTTGAAGTATCTCAAATGGTTTGCGTTTTATTTAAAAAAAAAACTGTCAAGTCAAAATTCTAGTTCAAAATAGTTCAAAATTATCTGCTTGCAGCATGAACTTGTCTATTCTTTTCACGGTGCGATTGTTTATAATATCGGAAACGATTTCCCTATTTCAATAAATCTTCGTCGATTTGCAGTATCTTCGACTTTTGCTATCCGTACTATATTTTCCTGCGGTTCCATTCACTAAACATAGTACTGGTGTTTACGTTTTGATATTGAATGCCTGATATCATTTGATATTATTTTGCCCTCTGGTTGGGTTTCAAATATCGGAAAAAAATTTTTTAATCGCCTGTCAAATGCAATTTTCCGTGTATCGACAATATCGATCCCTTTCGTAAGGTTGAATTTGCAATAAGTAAATGGTATCAGCAGTATTCCACTACCTGATATCATTCGGCCTCAAGGGCCTACATATACTTAAGAAAGTTTGACATCCTGTGTCTTCTTCTTCTTTTCTGTAGCCAATGAAAGTCCAAATGTCCTTAGCAAAGAATCAATCCCAGGAATTAGTATCGTATGGGATGGATTCCCATATGGATATCAGAACTCCAATTTGTCATATTGTAGAAACGTCATCAGATTAACTGGAACCAAAGTATTTTTTTCTTCTTACAACGATAATCTCTAGACCGAGCTATATCTGGATAATTATGTTCAATTTGGGGTCACCTGTCTGTTCATGAAGTACGAGTATAAGGAAGAATCAATGCAAAAGTTGGAAATCAATGGAAATTCTCTCATCATTTTTACCCTTCAAGTCATCTTCAATACTCGATACCTGGTGTCGATGGCTCAATTGAAACAAGCAGTCCAAATAATCAATATTTACTATCTAAAGCCATCAATATCAAGAGAAGATTTCAAATATCCTCAAATGCAAACAAAGACGCAACAACCTATAGATACTGTAAATATTTAATACCAACCTACTTCAATTGAGTATTCCCACTTAATAAAGCACAATACTGATTACAATCGTCCCTTATTGGACTTTCACTACTCTCCAGGACCAATGCTATGGTTTCCATTATCCAATCATGCACAAAGTTTCGTAATTGAACAGGGGTTCTTGAGCCAATAACTATTTTGCAACAGCAGCACATTCCTGTCCATAGCATATGCAATCTCTCATTTGTATTCTTAAAGTTTTCTTATAATAATTCGCCTTTCCCCTCAATAGATGATAGACATTGTAGTTGTTCATGTTTTGTAGTAAGTATTGTGTATTCTCAATCGATCCTTAAGTCCATGATTGCACAATAGAGTTGTTATTTTCATTTATTTTACAAACACAAATTGAAAGCGGCAGATAATTAGTTCCCTCTGGATAAACATGACAAACTACACATCTTTCCAAGAACCATGTATCTATCACATTATCTAAGGTCATATTTAGCTTTTTTTTATTTTAATAGTCAGTAACTGAACGTGGAGCTGATATTGACACCCAACATGGGGTCCAATCTTAAAGAAAACTCAGTCAAAGTTCAATTGAAAGTTTCGTACAAAATTTGTAATAAGTTGAAAGTTTTTTTTAAATTTTCTTTTCCATTTGAAATTGATAAATAAGAACAATTAGGAAACTGAAAGAGTTCATAGAAATATTGGCGCCCAACAGGGGTAAACTTGAAAAAGGTTTTTAGTTTCACATGTGTGGGATTTTCTTGTAAAAGTCAAGTTTTTATTCGTTTGTCAATCGGAATTGTGAGTTTGTTAGCTATGAGGGATTTTCATTTTAATTTCTTTTTTTCATTTGATTTGCTAAGAATTGGAATTTTTCAACAGTTTTCCATTATGATCCAAAAGAGAAGGAGAAAATTGCAAACCGATGGACCATTTTCCTTATTACTCAAACATTGGCGTCCAACAAGAAACCATTTCATAACCCACATCAGTTGAACTTTTTGAAAAATCCACTTCCGCAATACTGGTAAGGGTAAGATGGTCTTAAAACTTAAATGTCATTCCTGAATCAACAAAATCAACCGCATTTGTGCTTAATGGAACCCACAAAAGCTGTGTATAACCCAGCTACTCAGATAAAAGGACGAAAATGGAAAATTTAACCCTCATCCGCTCATATTCGATGAAAGATATCCTTTTACACCCACGACAAAGTACAAGCATTCGTGGGATGCGTGCCAAAAGTAACATTCCCCACATCTCTCGTATGATAATGTCAGAATTATTTTTTTTTAATTTGAAACAGCATCTTTTATATGAAACCGTATACTGGCGTCATCATCATCAGTTAATTGGAACCTTTTCTCCTTTTTTTTTTTTATTTTAAATTTATCGTTCGCGGTAATGGACCAATAGATAGGGACACCATGAAGCTATTGTTACGGTTAATTGGAAAGAAACCGCAGAAGGTATTCTCTCAATACAGCTGTGACTTTAGCCTGGTTGCCACAGTTCGATGATTAAGGATCGTTAAAATGCATTTACACGGTCGCGTCGAAGCGAATCACTGGAAAATTGCTTTTTCACGATGAAGTCTATGAGAGTGTGAGACGAACGGTTTTTGTTGAAATTTAATCACTTTTTGAGAATATAAATCGATTTTTAATTAATTGCTTTTAAAGCCGTTACTTGTTCCTCGTATTGTTATGTTATGCTGTATGTAATGGAGCCGTTTATTATTGTCCTTCATGGAAGGCATATGCGGAGAAAATTTTACAATGATGATTATGTAAATGAGCAAAAAGCTGAATAGTTTCATTTAGGGTGGTGAATTATCAGGGTTTTATGCGCGAATTATGAAAAAAATATTAAAATATTTATCGAATGATAATGCACAAAATATAATGGTTAAGTGCTTAATGAAGACAGATCCCAACTTTCAAAAATTGCGTTCATATGGCTGACATAGCAGGAAACATTTAATATGAATTTTACAAACAAACACATTTAAGTATATAAAAGGCTCACTTTCAGTGTATGGCTTAAACAGCCGACCTACGATCACTATTTTACAATGAAAAAGGAAGCGGGGTACCTTAAATGAAAAGCCGAGAGCCTGGACTTGTTTTCAATGTCTATAATGTGTATAAAAGATCCTGATATTAGCAAATCAGCTGACCAGGCAGTATAGTTTTCATACCAACGAAAAAAATGTTGATTTGATGGCATGTCTCACCAAAAAGCGGATCTAAAATCTTTACTAATTCGTCGGAATCAATATGATTACCATTGACATATAAAAGACATTTGACCGAGTTTGGCATGAGGCTATTTCATCAAAAACACATGATGGATACGTTCTTCAAGAGATTAGAAATTACCTGGTTTCAAGTCTGATATCCACAAAATACTGGTATGCCAAAAGGCTTCGTTTTGTTACCAATATTCTATTTTATTTTCAGTCATGACATTGGCAACCCATGCAAACGAAGTTCGGATATACGCGTGGAATGTATAGTCCCTGGATAGGCCGCGTGCAGGCGAACAACTAGCGGAGGCATTAGACTGCTATAAACAGACGTAGCCACCATCCAAGAAATGCGATGCGGTTTTGTTATTGGGGGCAGATTGTTAGAGATGTGAACGAGTGCATCGTAGGAATCCGCATCAAGGCTAAATTTGCCTACATCAGCCTTATATGCGCGCACGCGCCCAAAGAGGAGAAAGAAGACGGCACTAAAGATAGGTGCTATGAGCTCTCAAACAAGACCTACGAGTATTGTCCCAGTTATGACATTAAGATTGTCTTCTGCAATTGTAATTCAAGGCTTGGAAGAGAGAGCATCTTCTATACTACTGTCGGAAGGCATAGCCTGCACTTCACCAGCTCCGATAACGGCACGCGGTTCCCTAATCTTGATATTCACAAGGGGACTTGGAAAACTCCTGATCAATCAACCGTCAACCAGATTGACCACACTGCGATCGACGCAAGACACGCTTGCAGTACTATGTCCGAAGGTTCGGAGGAGCCAACACCGACTCGGGCCATTATCTTGTTGTAGGCAAGGAACTGTTGGGGATATCCCGAATAGCGTAAAGATAAGGCAATACTGTGAGGAATTTCGACGTCAGATGGCTACAATCGCAAGAGATCTTCCGATCGATCTCTCTTAATCTCTTGAAAGATACGCTGCCGCCAGTATCAGGTACCGGAGACAAGTCACTCGACCACCACAATAAAACACTTGGTTTTATGACCGCACTCTCATGCAGCTAAGCAAAACGCACAATGCGGTGCTACAAAGAAAGAATAGAGCTGCTCACGAGCTCCGTAAGCAGATGAGGAGAGACAAACTCCAGCTTTTCAGGAGGAAGAAGATGGAACATGAGAGGCGCAGGAAAAGAAATTGAGAGATGTAAGCTTTAAAATGAGATTCGGAAGTTTCACCAAAAGGTAAAACCAAACCTTCATAAATACAAACCTCGAACCGAAGCCTTTAAAAACGAACATGGGATAATTGTAGTAGAGTCGCAGTCGATGCTGATGACTTGGAGATATTATTTCTGTAGACTGTACCATGGCAATGCCGAACCAAATACCGCAATCGGGCATATTGACGCTTCCAACCTGGACGATGTACACAAATAATTCTGTACAACAGACCTGTATGAAGTGAAGATAGCTATATCTAAGCTTAAGTCCAACAAAGCTGCTGGAGCGGTCGGCCTGACTGTTGAGCTCTTCAAAGCGGCTGGCGATGACTTGGTAAGGAGCACACACAAACTCATCTCTAAAATATGGTCGGACGAAAGTATGCCCGATGAATGGAACTTCAGCATTGTTTGTCCGATTCTCAAGAAAGGAGACCCTCTGAACTGCGCCAACTACAGAGGTAACAGTCTCCTTAAAATCGCATATAAGATCTTATCTGCCGTATTGTGTGAACGCCTGAAGCCTTTCGTCAACACTGATAGGTCCATATCAGTGTGGCTTCAGGCCAGGAAAGTCCACCATCGACCAAATATTCACACTATAGCAGATCTTGGAGAAAACCCATGAGTTTCAGATCGATGCACACCATCATTCATCGATTTTAAGGCCACGTATAACTGCATCTAGAGATGAGCTGTAAAGAACAAGGCCTAGTATTCGCATCCTTGCCAAACTCGTCCTTCTTTGCAGGATGGCGGTAAAGAATGACTAGCAAAGCCCTTTATGACGCATAGGCATGGACGTTATCAGAAATGGATGAAGGTGCTCTTGGCTGTTTTGAGAGGAAAATTCTTCGAGCCTGCATCGACAGTGGGTAGAGGAGAAGATACAGCGACGAATTGTATGGACTCTACAGCGACATCGACTTAGACAGAAGAGTGATAATCCAAGGACCGAGATAGCTGGGGCGGATGGACCGGATGGACACCAAAGCTCCGATCCGAAATGTCTTCGAATCCACCCCCAAGTGACAGCACAGAACAGGAAGCTCGAAACTCAGGTGACGCACGTCAATAGAAGGGGACCTCTGCCAACTTAGTGTGCGAAACTTTAGGCAACTAACGAAGGATCGAGTTGGCTTGAACGCTTCTTGACTCAGGCCGAGGTCCAACCCGGACTTCAGCGCCACTTAAAGTTAATAAATGTTGTAAAGTCTTAAATCCATTTTTATTGTTGGATAATTCGCGAGCAAAAATGCTTCATAGAGTATATAGTAACAAAAATGTAGCGACAGAATCGTAGATTGTAAGCGATGACAGCTATGAATCGATTCAGCGCTGTTCTCTATTGTCGTATGCAATAACTTGGTGTATTATACGTGAGGATTTTTATTTAAAAGCATACAATCTGAATCTGGCCGGGTCCTTGAATCGTGGCATTGTCAGTCATTTGGCTTTTGATAAGTTTTAAGTAGAACCACTCTTTTCGACCAAAATATTGGACTTTTAAGAGGCAATGGCTACGTCAATAAGCCAAATATCCATATTTAGGTCGCTCTGTTACTTCTGGAGCTGCCATTTACATCCAAACAAAACAACTGTTTGGTGTTGTTTATAGGCTAGTGAATTCCATCCATATTTCTTCAATATTATTGTGTTTTATTGTTTTAAGAACAATCACCTTTTCTACTTAATTTCATAAAATAATGCCTCGGATCGATATCCTAAACCCATTTTCGGCAAAATCAAGATTAAGGCATCTAAGAGATCACATTGTTATGGATTCTTTTACGAGATTTTTGCTTAATATCAGAGAAGCAATCAGTTTTATGTCGCTGGCTTCGTCTTTGGAACCCACTTTCATATAGCTCACGAGAACAATGTGACACACGAAAGCTTATAGGCGGACTTCAACATTTCATTTAAACGATTTTGTGTATTTTTAATTTATTCTCTTTTTTGTATTGAAAATTAAAAAAATAAATTTAAAATTACAATTTAACAGAAATTAATATAACACATCACAACCATCACAAACTAGTCAGTAAATTTTTACTGTGTTAGCAAGGACAACATAAATAAATACTTGAGATTGAACCTGTCGAAAAAACTAGGGTTTGTGCTTGTAAGCCCTATGGCTCATGTTCTAATTAATTTAGTCATGAGAAGATTTCCTATTAGAAAATTCGCCTCAAATTAATGGAACCTCTTCTCTATTGAAACGATCGCCCATAAATCACGTAAGACCCTACTGCAAACTGAGAGAAAAATAAACACTAAATTTCATATGAAAATGTTACTCCTGGTAGCCATCCATTTTGTGGTCAAATTACTAAACCCTGCTGGAATTCATCTAAGTTTCGAAAGAAAGAGCAAATTAGAGATCCCATAAAAACAAACCAAAACACAGAACCAGTTAACGACACAAAGAATCATTCTCAAATCTGATTAGTGAAGCAATAATCATGATGCCACTACTCACATCCAGATGAACTCCATTATTTGCTTTGACCTTCTCTTATCCTATCATTTCCTCCTCATGCAGGGAAAACAATATTTACCCTCTCTCATCAAGGATTCAATTTGCAGCTTCAGAGTAAATAAAACATTTTTAGCACAACTATGGGATTCTGCTTATGTGCGTTTCGCGTACCCATTTTCTGGTAAAAGAAATTTTAATGAAATTTTTCCATGAATTGCACTCATCATGACAAATGCGGCAATAAAAACTCAGCAGTCGACTGAGGCGGGCTAAGTTTAACTCGTGTAGCAACGCAGTGACGCGTGAATGACTAGCGCGTGATGCGTCATTTTGTTAATGGCAAAATGCAAAATTCACTCGACGTTTGCGTTTCTTGGAAGCTCCCTGCCGTCTAACAAATGTGATGGACGAGCACTCACTAATCATTTGGGAACGCATTTTTTACTTGTGGAAAACTCTTCAAGGATAACAGGGAAACAAAACCCCAATGGTTAACTGTCCTTGGCTACTTTTTTGTTGTTCTTGTTGTTTGTTGCTCCCCCAGGACAACGACTGTGTATAGAAGAACAAGTAAATTGGCAAAACTACTCAAGTTTGGCTGAAGTTTTTCTCCCCGGCGAAATTAAATTTGGAAATTAGTGAACGATAAAATGGCGTAACATGGTCGTGAGGCACTTAAATATTTTTTTATGTCATTGTTGTGCCCGACGAACGTTCAGTTAGCGACATTTTGTCAGTTTGAATCTTATGGCCGTGGCAAGGCGTGGGAGCAACAGCAGTCTATTTTGGGCGTAAATTCAAAAATTAATTTCAACAAGAGATTCTGTGTTTTGAGCACGAGACAAATTCTTGATGACAACATAAATATTCAATGTCAGTAGTTGGTTGATGGTGGTAATGGGAAACAGACTTTATTTAGAATTGTGACTTGTGAATGACAAAATAATTGAGGAAGGAAGCAAGGAGATTGAGTTTTGTGGATGACTTGTTGATTTCACGTAGGCGACCGACGATGTGAAAGCTGATGTAAGCGATGAAAGTGATTAACTTTCAAGCTAATCTAGCTTAAGTTGGATATTTGTTTTGGTTTTAAACGTAAGAACCTTAGTATTGATAAATATGTGCCAATGTATATTACATGTGACGAGTTTGGATTTTTTGATGAATATTCAATCCTGAAAAAGGAAGAGGAAGAAGGGAAACAAAGTGAAATACTAAGAAGTTGCAGGATCCGAACACCAAGTTGCAGTACAAGCAGACACCCAAATCGACTAGAGGAAATATATATTCAACACGAAAACTCCCATTTAGGTGAAAAATGGAGCATGATTGCGACTTCAGTTGCACAATCAGCAAACGAGACAATTGCTACAGAAGATTTTCGGAGAATCGCAGACTTATTTCACACGGAATCTTACAATGCAATAAAGAAAAGAACGAAGCCAAAAACGTGATCCTTTTAGACATATTTGTTCCAAAATTAGAAAACAGAAAAAAAAATAATTTTTTTCTTCTTCTTCGGACAAAAAACTATTCTTTACTTTTGCTTATATTTTCCCTATCAAATATTGAGAGTAACGGCGGCTTCATCAACCTTTCAACCTGGACGATGATGACCAACAATTCCGTCCACCCGACCTGGATGAAGTGAAGATAGCCATATCGAAGTTTAAGTCCAACAAAGCTGCTGGAGCGGATGGCCTGACTGCCGAGCTCTTCAAAGTGGCAGGCGATGACTTGGTAAGGAGCATATACCAACTCATCTGTAAAATATGGTCGTACGAAAGTATGCCCGATGAATGGAACCTCAGCATTGTTTGTCTAATTCTCAAGAAAGGAGACCCTCTGAACTGCGCCAACTACAGAGGCATCAGTCTCCTTAACATCGCATATAAGATCTTATCCGCCGTATTGTGTGAACGCCTGAAGCCGTTCGTCAGCAACCTGATAGGTCCGTATCAGTGTGGCTTCAGGTCAGGAAAGTCCACCATCGACCAGATATTCACACTACGGCAGATCTTGGAGAAGACCCATGAGCTTCAGATCGATACCCACCACCTATTCATCGATTTTAAGGCCGCGTATGACAGCATCTATAGAGACGAGCTATATAGAGCCATGTCTAGTTTTGGCATCCCTGCCAAACTCGTCCGTCTATGCAGGATGACGATGGAGAATGCACACTGCTCCATCAAGGTCAGTAAAGATCTCACCGAGACCTTTGATGTCCAGAAAAGATTTAGACAAGGCGATGCGCTGTCGTGCGATTTTTTCAACATCGTACTTGAAAGAATAGTGCAAAACTCACGAGCAAACACAAGAGGCACTATCTTTCATAGGTCCGTCCAAATACTCGCATACGCCGACGATATTAACATAATCGGGAGAAAGCAGCGTGATGTCAATGGGTTTAGCGCTCAATGAGAGCAAGACCAAGTATATGCTGTCAAGCAAAAAGGACAACCAACATCGCCGTCTCGCGCAGAACGTCACCCTCGACAGATATAACTTTATGGTAGTTAAGGACTTTGTCTACCTAGGCTCTGCTATAATTACAGACAACGACACTAGCGCTGAGATCAAGAGAAGAATAACTCTTGCCAACTGCTGTTTCTTTGGGCTAAGAAGGCAACTGAGTAGCAAAGCCCTCTCTCGGACAACAAACGTCACCCTTTATAAGACCTTATTAATCCGGGTCCTGCTCTATGGCGCAGAGGCATGGACATTATCAAAAATGGGTGAGGGTGTTCTTGGTTGCTTCGAGAGAAAAATTCTTCGGGCGGTCTTCGGTCCCGTCTGCATTGACGGTGAGTGGAGGAGGGGATACAACGACGGACTGTACAGCGACATGGACCTAGCCAGAAGAGTGAAGATCCAAAGACTGAGATGGCTGGGTCATGTAGAGCGCATGGACACCAATGCTCCGATCTGAAAAGTCTTCGAATCCGCTCCCGAGGGACAGCGCAGTAGAGGAAGCCCTAGACTCAGGTGGCGCACGCAAGTGGAAGAGGACCTCAGCCAACTTAGCGTGCGAAACTGGAGGCAGCTAGCCAGGGATCGAGCTGGCTGGAGAAGCTTGTTGACCGAGGCCCAGGTCCACCCCGGACTGTAGCGCCACCTAAAGAAAGAAGAAGAAGAACGGCGGCTTCGAGCATTACGAGTTGTGTTTGGCCAATGACTCATGTAATGTTGGCCTTCGCCAACCGTTACAGGCTTACCCATGGGGATTTGGACTTTAGGTTACCACAAGAGAAAAAGGTTGCCTATTAACCAGTCTTAAGTGCGAAATTTACTCCTCGCCGAATCGTTCTCACAAAAAAGCAGTGTTTTCAGGACCTACTATAATGCACTACACCACGAAAATCAAAGAAAACAGTCAACATCACCTTGATTTTTAAGCGACTTTGACTCGGTCTTTTCGGTCTTGCCTCACCTTTGGCACGATATTCACTCGATTGTTGTTTCGGGGTCGTAAGCGTAGATTCAAGTATCATCTTCCGTAGCAATGCTTTCATAAACCGCCTGATAGTCAGAGAGCATTGTTTCACACATCAACACGACGCTGTTTTTCAAGAAAATTCAGCATTTTTGGTATCAATCGAGACTTGACACGTGTGAGACCCAAAATATCTTTCAAAACGGTATTAGTTGATCCTTTTGATACACAAATTTCATCAGCAATGTCTCTTATAGTTAATCGACGGTTTGCAAGCACTAATTCTATTACTTTTTGGAAGTGAGCATCGTCAGTTGAGGTCGATGGTCGACCAGGGCGCTCTTCGTCTTCAACGCGTTCTCTATCTTCTTTCAACAATTTATACCAATCATATGTTGTTGATTTTGGTAGAGCTCGGTCCCCGTAAACCTTTTTCAACATTGTCAACGTTTCTGCAGCATTTATTCCATTCAGGAGACAAAATTTGATCGCACTTCTTTGGTGAATAATTTCAGACATTGTAAAAATCGCCAAATTCACTTTTTGTGTCGCACAAAAACAAGCGTCAATCAAACACTAATGAATATTTTGACATATAATTTGGCATGGAAGTTAGTAACCGTTGTACCAACTTAAAAAAAATATATTGAGCGAAAATATTTACCCGCGTAATTTAAATCGAAAAATTCCGTTTTTGGCCACGATAGTATGTGGCCAAATAATCTTTTATCGTGGCATTATAACGGCTGCCTTTCATATTTACCTTCCAGCCGGCCTCAGTTTTCAAGAAATATGGACCAATGATTCCATTAGTTCATAAACCATATCAACGCGTTATTTCGTTATTTCGTCTATAATGGCAGCTCTATAACCTCTTCTGACCTCCCCGCACGCCTCAAAATAAGGCTATTTTGCCAATGAACGTAGCTATTAATCCAGAAATGTCCCTCATCGCTGAACAAAACGCATCGCTCTCGGAAACAATGGATCTTTCTAAAGCTTTTCAAGAGCCTACCGACTGAAACGGACACGATTCGGAAGGTCGACTGGCTTCAGATCCTACACAAAATAAATTTTGTGTAATTTTAAACCAAGATCCCCAAGTAAAATAGGTAAAGTTGTTGCAAATGACAGGCCAAGCTGTTGAGAACGAGGCCATTGCGTAAACTCTCCACTAACGCCGTTTTATTTTCTTCACTACATACTAAATGTGGTCTTTTTTGTGCCATATTATCCAATAATGAAAATTGCGTTTCCAACTTTTCGATGATATAGCGAATTATGCATTCGGCAGACCGAACCATAAGTTGCTCAAAAACACATCTCACATCCTTAAATAAGCAGAGAAATTTCTAGTGCTTTGACAAGAAGCGGTGTCATTTGAAAGGGTGATCATTTTAGGGCAGTCAATAAAGTTCAAAGGATGTAAGTCTTTCCCACTAAAGAATTAATGTGGTTGCAGCACGTTAGGGTGTGGTTAAAGTCCCCACAAATTTTTAGTCCTAATACTGGTTTTGAAGTACCCGAAACAACTATACATTCGACATCTAACAACTTTCCTTTATACTCTGTTCGAAGTACAATTGAGTCTAGCATTTGTACTTGGAAACTACCGTATGCTTCTAATCTAGTACCTGTTGGCTTAATTGCTACTTCTATATGCACAGATTTCACTACCCTCTTAGAAATTATGTTCACCCCAGCTCCACTATCGAATTTAAAACAATCAAAAGGGTTCCTTTCTTTATTGTTTCACATCAGCTAGTACTCGCAGGCCAGACATCTCTTACCATCTGCTGCACAAGTCCCTCGCTCGTGCTTACGGTTGCATTTATGACACTGCTTTCTTGGTTCAGAAATATTATTATCGCACTTTTGTTGATCTCCCATCCTTTTTTGCAATTCTGGAATGAGATTTGAAATGTTCAGTTTTGGTAAAATTTGTGTTGCCTTTATAATTCCCTGGTCCTTTTTGAATCGCCGCAATAGAAGTACGTTCAGACTTTTCATGCGCTTTGCTTGAATGCCAGCTTCTTCAGCCACGCGACAAATCTCCTTGACTTTGTTCAATGTCAAATCATCCATTTTAAGCAATGGTAGTCGAACTGCATGATCCGTTATTCCCATGGTACAATCTTATCTCTAATCATCGATTCCGTTTGTGACTAAATTCACAATTTTCGGCTA
Source organism: Volucella inflata (assembly GCA_928272305.1). Classification (NCBI taxonomy): domain Eukaryota; kingdom Metazoa; phylum Arthropoda; class Insecta; order Diptera; family Syrphidae; genus Volucella; species Volucella inflata. Next base: position 24,035,414 of record OV743718.1, on the reverse strand, counting down.
ATCTCGTTAGATCAGATAAGAATGGTTCCATTGGCTCCCCTTCATTTTAGCGTGAGAAGCATAAGTACCGCTCGTACACCACATTAACTCTTGGAAAACAATCATCTTGAAATACCGCTATGACCTCATCAATTTTTTTTCTGTTTTCTTCACTTAGTGGAAGCGTATTGAAAACTTCTATGGCGTGTTCACCTGCACATGATAAGAAACGTGCCACCTGGATTTCTTCCAACTCCCTTTTTGTTTTTGAAGCCACCTCATACACGACCCACGTGTTCTTAAATTTTCTCCAATTTTCTTCAACATTTCCATCTATCGACGATGGACTGGTCACTTCTCTCACTCATTTCTTGCTTTGATTAGATTAGCTGTTTTCAATGCTTTGATTTTTAAATTTGTTTTTAGACCGGCTGGGCCATGTTGTGTATTTTTAAAACTCACGAGCTGTGGTATAATGATTTCTATTCAGACAGACAGTTTTAATAACTCCTAGACTAGGGGACAACGTCTATAAATTTGAATTCGATCTTCAGCTGCAATGTGCTTCGATGAGCTTAATGAACAAGAGAGGCCCCATAGGCGAACCTTGAGGGACACCCTTAGTTACACGAAAAAACAAAACTTGTTTCCATTCACTTAAATATGACGTAATTAATTTGGTAGCGGAAGGAGGAATAAATAAATACTGTCTTCAGTGAGATCTAGGCCTCAAACAACAACGTCTCTAGTAGGCGCTATCTTCGCTAGCTGCCTGTATTTTCGCACATTAGGTTAACTGAGGTCACCTTTCATTTGCGTGGACCAGCTGAGTCGAAGTCTTACTCCACTGTGTTGTCCCTGGGAGCGGATTCGAAGATTTTTCTGATCGGGAATCTTGGTGTCCATCCATTGAATTTGACTTAGTCACTCAGTCGTTGGACCTTCACTCTTCTGGCTACGTCGAAGTCGATGTACATCCCGTGCAGTTTGTCATTGTATTTACTCCTCCAATCACCATCAATGCAGACGGAACCACAAATTACTCGAAGAATTTTCCTCTCAAGGCAGCCAAGACTTTTGATAATGTCGATGCCTCTGCGCAATAGAGCAGGACTGGGATTAATAAGGTCTTATATAGGCTAACTTTAGTTGCAGAGAGAGGGCTGCACTAATCAATTGTCTTCTTAGCCCAAACAGGCAGCGATTGGAAAGAGTTATTCTTCGTTTAGCTCAGCGCTGGTTTCGTTATCTGAATTTATAGTGGAGTCTAGGTAGACAAAGTCCTTAACTACCTCAAACTTATACCTGTCGTAGGTGACGTTCTGTCCGGAATATCTATTGGGTCTCCTTATTGGTTAACAGCATATGCTTGGTCTTGCCCTCGTTAGCCATCAAACCCATTTTCGCTCCAAAAATCGTGAAAGTGCCACGCTGCTTTCTCCCGATTGTGTGAATATCAGCGGCGTATGCGAGTAGTTACAAGGACTTTTGAAAGAATATAGCCCTTGTGTTGACAAGTGAGTCTTGCAATATTTTTTTCAAGAATAATGTTAAACGAATCGCATGACAGCGCATCGAATTATTTACTCGTACATACTTTTTTGAGTTCTTAACTCGCCTTGTGGAGCAGCATACACCATCCATCGTCATTCTGCACAAACCGATGAGTTTGGCGGGAAGTCCATAATTAGACATTGCTCTGTATGGCTCGACTCTTTAGATGCTGTCATAAGCGCCCTAAAAATCTATGAATAGGCGGTGTGTGCAAACATTTAAAGGACCCGCCATTTATAAAAAAAATACCATCAGTGAGTACTATCAAAGATACCCTCTCTTCCTAGCTTTGAATTAAAATCGCCGTAGGTCTAAGAGCTCGTAGAACTATCTTTCGTCATAAGGCCATTTTTAACAAATGTAGCAGTTTGACAGATTCTTCGGCCCTCGTTTACATACCGGTACCTTCAGACTAACTAAGTCAGCCTCAAACAACAAATCCGCACTCATTCAGTCTTTTTTACTTCAACGTTGATTACATTTTGAGAATTCATCCGGTTAGTATAGTGCTGTTTTTTTTGTATGCTGGTCTGCACTCGCACTAATAAGTTCGGCAAGTCGAGTCTGGATGGGCATCCATCAGTACTCGATGGTTACCACTTGGAGGTATTTGTAAAATAAGCACACTTGATAGGCGGAAACATATGACATACTGGGTATCGCCAAATTAACACCTCTTATTGCCTTCCCTATTTCTGTAGCGATGTTTTTGACATTGCTTCAGTACTCTTACCTTGCCTAATATGGGGGTGTAGTCTTAATTCACAGAAAGGATATATGTAATATATCCAGTTACTGAGCGTAAAGGAAATAAGTTAAGAGGATCTCTGGAGTACAGCCTGAGTGCATAGTAAGTGTTTGTTTGAACAGAACTATTCGAACATCCACACCTAAGAGTCTCTTTGAAAACATTTTAGATCCCGATTTAGTCTCGGAAGAGATTAGGTTGCTCTTGCTCCGAATGTTAAACTTGATGTCGGTACGGTCGGGCATTGGGAGCTCTTTGAAGCCGAATATTTGGGGACTAGACCAGATAGAGCAGTGCTAAATCTTCTACATGTATTATCGAGTAGGTAACAATAAGGTCGCTGGCCGTGGAGTGGATTTGTGGAGATAAGAAATATATAGTAGTGACTTACGTCATTTGCTTATATTGATGCCACGAATCCACTTTCTGCATTTGCCTTGCCACATTCGATTAGTTTAATTTTATGTTATTCCAGGTCATGTATTCAGTACAAAGTTCATCCATTCAATGGCTCAAGATAATCAACTGAGTAACCCTGCTCGGTCCAATGAGACCCAAATACAAGTATATTTTTTTTACAGATGAAAAAATAATAATAATTCTTCACGCTTTCAAACATAGAAACAGGGGATAATTTTATGCAAATGCTGTTGCTGCTGCTGCTGCTTGAAATTCTTCACATAGTAATTTTCTCCGTGAAGAAATCCTTTCCTACTCTCTAAGCATTGAAGAGGGGTTACTCGTTCTCAAGAACCCATACTTGCATGCGAACAAGAGACCTACCGAATAAGTTGAAAGAAACACCCAAACATCTAGAAGTACGAGTTGACTCAATTCAATTTCCGTATTTTTGCATGCATGGCTACTCCAGACCACTACCACGACTGGTGAAAATTCTTGTCGGTCTTCAGCACCACGGTCAATTTAGCAATTTCAACGTCCAGCATTGTGTTCATTACCTAGTCATTTGGTATGGTGACTGACGACCTAGGCCGTCCTCGATTTCAAGGATTTTCAAGGCGCTGGTAAATGCTCGAGAAAACCAAATTAAAGAACTAAGGCGACAAGGACGACATTCTCGAGAACTCCAGTTTACTCTGGAGCCACAATATGAGGCCACAAATCGATCCGGTGGTCTTCTCTTCAATGAACACGAGAACAGCACGCAAATGTGTAATCAATTTCTACGGACAAAACTCACAACGGAGAGTGCAAATAAAGTGAGAAAAAAAAATCGGATAATCCTCGGTATAAAGAAAATGGAATACTCGTGCCCTTAATGTGCCACCAACTGTGTCGTCATTTGCAAGATTTTTTTCTATCTTGACCCCGTCCTCCTGGAAGTGTTTCCGCTGCTGCTCGTTTTTCTGGGTTTGTTGTGGATTGCACAAGTAACATTTAATATACGAGTATCAACAAAGCGAAGGATTCAAGAAGAAAGGATTTTCTTGTCGCACCGTGATGGGTAATGTGGTTGTTAAGATTGCAAGGTCGGTAACCAGTTAAAGTGTGAATTACATTGGAATTGCGTGGGATAATGAATCCGAAGGATTCAGTGGGTAGCGCTGTTAAGAAGATGTGTATATGTGGGTTGTATTGATTGAAATAGGCCTAATTCCAACAGAAATTGGAGAAGTTGCCGCTGACTTTTGTAAGACATAAAGTGACTGTAATGCGAATATGACAGTTGTCAAGTGGGTGGAGGTCACAAGAGACAAATTCGAGATATGTGGGTGTCCATGAAAATATTTTCCGCTTGGAATCGTGACAAATTGAGTTGAATTGAACTTACAGTAATCTCGATAGCAACTTCATAGCAGTATCACATCAAAGTACGATTGAGGGAAACGAAATTGTTTACATCTCACTGAGCGTCAAATGATATATCTTCCTGTCATTCATCATTTAAAATTGCGAGTTCTTTATTATGTATTCTATTATATAATTGCTGCCTATAGACCATAAAGGAAAGCTACTCGTACAACAAAAGCTTAAATGGTTCAGACATGGACTTGTATCTTGTTCAGAGGGCTTGCATTTTAAACAGCGAAAGACGAAGTTTCAAATATAAGAGCTATGACTCTTGTGGCAATTTAAAAGACTCTTAGAATGTATACCTGTGCATACCAGGAGAAGCACCATAATACGGTACTACTCTTGGATAATCTTATTTTGTACAGTAACGTGCGTCGCCAACAAGAAGCTTCTTTTCTCCGATAATCTCAAGAGAGTGTGTTGTGTTAACAAAGCACTGTTACTAGCAACTTATTACGCCAGCGGGTTTTAAAGCCTAAAGTAACGTACTCCTTCATCGTTCATGGTTTGGTTATATCTTCCCCTTTCATTGAACACATGATCAAGTATTCGCCATTCAACACTTAAGCAAAATTTGGACTCAAATTTTTGTTTTTATAGAGAAACAACAGTCGTCCACGGAGTCATTTGTTAAGTTAAGGTTCACTCAGAGGTTATATGAGTATTACAGCTGTTCATTGTCACAGTGTCCAGATGGTATTAGCGATTCATTTTTGCTGGTGACATGTACTTTGTCTTATCCTCATTCATTTCACAACCAAGTCATTTGCTTTCCTATTTTATAATGGTTCAATGAGAACAAGCGAATTTGGCCACCGCAGTCGTTGTACGGATTTGTTAACTATATTTGTTTATTTAGTCTTTCTGACCTATCTTTTCCAGCCCGAAATTGATGAACTTTCACGGGTATTGCAAATTCTTGGCCATTACGCGTAATAGCTTTATACCATGGAGTGCTGTTTTACAATTAATAACGAGCTGGTGATCGTTGAATTGAAACTCGCTGATCTTTCCTGAGATTTTTAGAAGCGTGCAAATTTAATCGGTTTGCCTACACTGTTAGGTACCCATGAGTGTGCTGTAAATGACTGTAGTCACTACCAAAACATAGCCTAGACTTGCTTTGCTTTGGGTAATTTGGTTGCGGCGCCGCAATTTTTATCTTCTAATATTTTAACAGTTTCAATGAGAAATTCACATTTACCGTGCTGTTTGTCATTGCAGTTTGGAGCAGTCTGCTTCAACAGATAATAAAGGAAAGTGAACAGATGGTGTGGGTGTGAACTGTCATTTACTGAATTCAATGTATTAGACCTTTTTGACAGATGCCATACAATCTTTGGAAATTGTAGTCATGGAGTCCTTTACTATGCAACAACACACTTTTGTTGGTCAATTTTATAACGAAAATGGACGATATGCACAAGTAACATTTCGCATAATTTGTGAATTTTTTGATCAACATAATCGCTCTAGTGAGTCCTTAATTCATGCGATGGTGAAGCGTTTTGAAGAAAGTGGTTCGGTATCGGGTCAAACTCCATTTCAACATGATCGGCCAGGACGTAGACGCCAAAAAATTCCCACTATGAGCGAAAGTATTCAAAACCAGCCAGGCACCTCGTCGCTGAAGTCAACAACAGGGTCTCACAATTAAAGCCTTTGGACCATCTACGACGTCGCTGATTTGTTAACTGGATGATGGATCGCTAGGGGCAGTTTGTCACCGAATTTTTTTCTTTTCCGATGAAGCCTCTATCTGGATAGATGGGTACGAAAATAAATAGAATTGTCGTTTCTGGATAGCAAAAAACCCTTACGAGATTCACAAAAAACCAATGCATTCCAATCAAATCACTCCATGGTGTGGATTATGGGTTGGCGGCATTATTGCCCCGTATTTTTTCGAAGATGAAGCTGGAAAGACAGTTACAGTGAATGGAAAACGTTACCGCAACATGTTGACCAGCGAGTGTATTTTTCCAAATTGAGTGAATTGAGTTTGGACGATCTGTGGTTTCAATCAATTTATAGCGTACACAATTTGAAGACCGCATTATTTCGGTCAGAGGAGAAGTTGTCTGGCCTCCAGGGTCATGCGATTTGACATCTTTAGACTTCTTTCTGTTGGGTTATTTGAAGAGTAAGGTCGAAGCCTATAATCTAGAGACATTTCAATATCTTAAACATAACCTCAAAACTAAAATTGCGGCCACTGACCCACTTATTTTTCAAAAAGTCATCGATAATTTTGACCTTCCACACTAGCTGTTCTCTCACCCTTCACAAAGCCTTAAGTAGCCTAAGTAGATTAAGAATAATGTTAAGGTAGTTAATAAGTTTTAGTTTTAAGTTTTAAAAGATGAAAAAAAAAAAAAAGTTAATTTACTAAGTTTTTGTTATAAAATTATTTTCTTAGTTTTAATTGCAATTAATACAACATAATTTAAAAATGAAAGGTACTAAACGTCGAAAGACAAATTTTAATTGTTAGGTTTAACTTAGAGTGTCCGCATGGGGCCAGTAAGTTAGAATAAGATAATTTTAAGTTAATTAAGCTAATTTTTAAGCGTTTTTTTGTATAGCATGTAAGAGTTATTGAATTGAGTTGAATAAAAATGCATATTAAATGAAAAAAAATGAAGTTGATAGAACCAATGATATTTATCAGTTTTGAGTGCTAGTTTTGTGGCTTTCAGTTTTCCTTTCCTTTTACAGCCACTGATCTCTCTGGCCTCCGTAGCGTGACAGTTAAATTTTGTGCAATTGATTCGCATTGCAAACATTTTCTCGCTTACTTTTGAGCCTTCGGATAAGATACTTTTGATGTATTTCACATGTAGCCACTATTTCTGAAAAATAGATTTTATCTAAGTTTTGTTAAAAATTTCATTGTGTTATACAGAGCCCCTGAGGAGTAGATGAAGCGAATTTATAGACAGTAGCACTTAAGTGATACATGTTGAGATACATCCAAGAGGGCTTTGTTTCAGAAATAACCTAAACAGGTCTTTCAGGTCTTTCAGGGCTTTCTCTCTGACAGTAAGTCTACGACAGCACCAATGAAGTTCGCTTATTCTGAGTCTTTATGATACCAAGACAATCCAATAAAGCTAAGGTATACTATTTTACCCAATTTTTTGTTAATGAACCATTGAAACACATATCGTTACATATTTCTCCCAGGTATTTGGGAATCCTTCTACAGGCTTTCCTATTTTTGTGAGAGTTAACATGCTTTTTATTATACTGAGAAATAAGAGTTAAAAGAGCTGCGTCATAGTTTCGATTAGTGGTTGCGGCACCGTCCTGTTGAATTACATACCCTCCAAGCAGTCTTCATTGCCTTGAACCAACGTGATGGCATTATATCAAACAAGGTACGTCCCAATGAAACCCCCGGCGTAAAGATCACACCAAAACCGTAAACAAGAGTTACTACATAAGTTTTGAGATATGGCAGTAGGAATATGTGGAGTTTGCAATTGTTGCAAAAACGTCATAGATACCGTGATATTGAGGAATGCATGGGCAATAGTTCCACTCCAATATATTCATACATACATGTTGACAAAATTCTATCGCGGTGCTTCAAAAGACGTCTATTCAATCCATATGAAACCGAAACTAAATAACAATTGCCTGTATGGGTTTTTCAAGACGAGCCAAATCTAACAAAAGTTGTTAGCGCACGAAGCACTTCGAAACAAATGGTCGCCTGTGTTTTCGGAATAATTGGACATGTTACCACCGTGCCAGTAGAACGGTCAATTATTAATGCTACACCACAATTTGTTTGTCAGAAGTGTTTGGAAAAATAAGGGAAACCAATCGCAGAAGACGGTTCATTCTTCAACATGATAATGCAAGCTCTCACACATTTTTGATCATTCAAAACATCAAATTGATGGGACATCCGCCATGTAGTCCTGATTTAGCACCCAATGATTTCTTCTTATTGTAAATTACGAAAAAAATGCTAGATCAACGTTTTTCGGCACTTAAGTTTTAGACGAACCACAATCGGAGTAAAAAAATCCTTGAAAATTGGTTTTAACGCATGCAAAAGTGTATTAATCTTCATGGAGAATATTTTCATAAATAAAATGAAGCCATTTTCGATTATAAATATTTATTTTTACTTGTTTATCTCAAAACTGAAGTAGCAACCTTCTTACACTTGCTGTTGTTTAAACACTTGATATTCACTTGATCAAATGCGGCAATTGTGGTTATTAACAAAACCATTTAACTAAGAATCTTCCTTGTTAATGAGGATGATTTTTCGGTGAAAACTCGGATCTTCTTCCATCTTAAACAGAGCCCAATCCACAAGAGCGCAACGTGATCGATGGTCATTTAAATTTAACTCTTGAGTCGAAGCAAATTCACACGAATGCACCTAGTACTAGTAAATGTTTTGGTACACGAAAAGAACACATGAACACGAAAGGAACACATTCATTCTAACCAGTGAACGCATTCACTCAACTTGGCGACTATGTGACAAGTGACATTTATGTAAAGTTCCCGCGTAAAAATATTTTAACGTCAGTTGCAGGGAATCATGGAATTGCGCTAACTTGTAAAAATATTGTTGTCGTAATGTGCCTGCTAAAAAACACTGTGGCGCTGGCACCCCGGTATGGGCCATGGCCTAGCTTCTTTTGTGTTGCTCATGTTGTCATTTTTGTCACATCTGAACGGGGCCTATGGTTTATGGCCGAGTCCGAACGGCACTCCTTAGAAGCTTCTTCGTAGGTTATTTTACTTTCGGGGGTTTGCCATTGCAATTTGAAAAATTGTTGGTGACTCAGCCAGGAATCGAACCCAGACTCTCTGCGTGATAGTCCAATAAGCTAACTATCGCGCCATCGCCATCGCCTGCAAAAATAAGGCAACAAAAAAGGCGAACTCTTTCAGATGTCGCGGCCACTGAAAGTCACACCAAACTTTATGTATAGAACCGTGAAGTTATTTGAATATACTGGCGAAATAATAAGTGAAGCGTACAAACGCAACATGTTATCAAAGCCTTAGGGAATAGAATTCGTAGAAATCTGATATCCAGCAAAAAATCATGTCTCGAGAGATAGATATCAAAAAGGACAGCATTTCGCGCGTGTCTTAAAACGTGAGACACAAACCGGCTGCTTACGTAAGCTTAAGTTACTTAAGTTACGTAACGTAAGTTAAAATCGAAGTCCTTGCCCCGCCAGTACGCGAAGAACGAATTCTTTTTATTGATGTTCATCGTTCAAAAAACAGAACGATAGACTGTATGCTCTGCCATCACGATATGTGGCCACGACCCAGATCGTTTGGTGGGGAGTCGCCTACGATATGATCACATAGCACTATTTCTGCAGGAAAGGTGTCAAAATCCAGGGAAATGGTACCAAACGGATGTTTAAAATCGGAAACACTTTTTGCGAGTACAATAAATCGCCTTTCCACTCCGCTTCGGTTCTTAACAAACACGACTCAAAAATGGCTTAAAAACCACGCGTCGAACTCCATTTCCGCGGATGATTGGCCATCCGATAGCCCAGACTTCAATTGATTGGACTGCAAACTATGGTCCGTTAGGAACAATATTCATTCGTTTTTATTTTATTAGCCAGAAAACCGTGTACCAAAAATATGCCACAGGAACGTTCAGGAGATGGCCAAATTCTGAGAACAGAGGCGAATCGCTTGACTGCAGTTTTGATGACATACCGACTAGCATATTGTGGCAATATTCTCTGTATCGCTGGCACGATATCATTATGGAGTGAATTGGATCAACTTGTTAGTGATAAGTGATAAGTGCTTTCTGGTGTTTTTTCGAGTTTTTTCAAACCTCGGCTGAAACTTAAGCTATTTGGGCTAGATTTTGCAAAAATCCTCCTTAAACATTGCAAATCCAGCAGATTTTCCACTATAGGCTTTTCACTGTGGAAACATCTACGACTGTGTTTACTTTTGCTAATGTCGTTTTGTTTTTCGACGTCTGACATTCGTTATATTTCAATTTTTTCTCTGTCTTTTTCGAGGCATAATTCTAGTACATTGTCCAGTATTTGATTCGTATGTTAAGGTGATTAACCAACTTTGTTCGCCATTCAAGCCACCCTACGTTAGTTGTATGTGCTTTAAAGCACGTTCTATTGACTTTTACGAAAATATATTTGATCGCTGTGATGACTTGCACATGACTTATTTCGCATTGTAACATTCTGGAATCAATATTTTTTTATGCGCTTACCTTAATACTCGTATATGTGAGGGACACGACGCATTAAAGCATTACTTACTTGCTAAGGTGGCGCTATAGTTCGGGGGTGAACCTGAACAAATCCATTTAGTTAGCCTTACCTTTAACTAATTGCGTCCAGGTGCGCACTCCAGTTCGATTTAAGTCCCCTTCTAATTGTGCGCTTGTCTTCCTCTACTGCGTTGTCCCCCAGGTAAGATTCGAAGACTATTCAGGCTGGAGTATCGATGTACATTCATTCTACATGTTCTAGCCATCTCAGACGATAGCTGAGCGCTTTTTATCTCGATCGATGTCGCTGACAAAAAAAAAACACTGTGGCACTGGCAGCCCGGTATGGGCCATGTGCCTAGCTTCTTGACACTCATTTGTATTGCTCGTGTTGTCATTTTTGTCATATCTGAGAGGGGCCTACGGTTTATCGCCGAGTCCGAACGGCACTCCTTAGAAGCTTTTTCGTAGGCAATTTTACTTTCGGGACTTTGCCATCGCCCGCCGAAACGGTGATGGCGATTTGAAAAATTGTTGGTGACCCAGCCACGAATCGAACCTAGACTCTCTGCGTGATAGTCCAATGAGCTAACTATCGCGCCATCGCCATCGATGTCACTGACACTGTTCGTTTTAAATCTTTTCTTCCAAAACCCGTCAACTCACACGGGACCGAATATATTTTGAATATTTTTTCTTCTGCAACGATATCTTTATACGCGTTAGATAGAGTCCCTGCTTCAGGGTCCTAAAGTATGACTTGGATGATCAAGGTCTTTTATAAAATCTCCTTAGATTTTCGGAAATGGGCCTTACTATCGAACTGCCTTCTTAGCTGCAAGAAACAGCGATTGGCAAGAGTGATTCTTCGTTTAATTTCTACCAGGAAGAGGCCGCTGCCATCGGCGTTAGCTAGCAATTGCAATGACTTTTGATAGATGTGTCTCCGGTTCCGCACAATTCTTTCAAGTATCATGTCAAGGAATTCACATGATGGCACGTTACCCAGTCTAAGACCTGTTTTGAAATCGAAGTACTGAGCTAAACCGTTACGGACTTTAAGGGGCCAGCGAGCGTTCTGAATGGTCATTCTACACAGACGGATGAGCTAAGAGATCTAAAACTAGACAAGGTCTATCATATGCGGACTTAAAATCGATGAAAAGATGGTGGGTATCTGGTGTGTGAAGATTTGGACTTTTCTGGTCTGAAACCGCACTGATAGGGAACAATCTGGCCATTGACATAGTGATACAGATATTCAAAAGATCCTGAATGCGATGTTGAGGAAATTTTAACGGTGATTAGCGCAGTTAAAGCAGTGTCCTTTATTCTAGATTGAGCAAACAGAACTGAGATTCCATTTATCGGGCCTTCACTTTTCTGACCAGATTGGCTAGAAATCAGTTGATCTGTGATCTTTACAAATAATAAGATAATAAGAACTGGGCTAACTGGATATCAATGCAAATATTCGGTGAAGCTTAACTGACCCATAGCCCGCTATGTTTTAGCAACTTTTCGAATCATTAAAACTCATCAGAAAGGCTAAGAAATCAAAGCTTATTATTGCGAAGAAGACAAGTTGCTTCAGAATCGTTTATATGGTGCTCCAATAGAAAATTGCAAACTGCTGAAGTGCATCAACTTAACGTGACATTAGCTCCCTCTGCACTGAAATGGCAAACGATCATCTCTCATTATTTTTGTAACCAAAATCTTGAGCTATTTAATTCCGGGCGGAGTTTTCACTTTTTTTGTTTGTGACATTTGTTAGCCTCTCCAGTATAATTTATGCCATTTATGTTCCTTATATGGTTCGATGCATAACTTGTATTAAGGTTGCCTACAACGACAAAAGCACGTCTGTCTCTGATTCTAAGCCCTATCCGCAGGATGTCATTATTATTAAAAATGATAACGAAATTTATATTTTTTTCTGTCATTACCCATGCCTCAATGTTCAGTAAGGAAGCCCCAAACTGGCAGATAATAAATGGGCTTTAATCGTCCAAATATCCAACAGTTTTTTGTCTGTTGGAAAAACCATAAATTATCTGGCCATTAGACAACATATTTTGGTGCAAAACCAATATCACATAATGCCTGAATTGTTATATAAAATTCAACAATAGTTTTTGCCAATCTATCAATGTCAACTACAATACCATATGTCACATTGAAGCAAGTATCCTGAAAGACTGTCACTCATTCTGCCAAACCAACTGTCAAAACTTTAAAACGCATCACTACGAGTTCCAAATCCCTTCCCTGTCCTCCTGATTATTTTTTTATGGAAAATATGCAAAAAAAAAGAAACAAAACCAAACAAACAAAGGCAAATCTCGTGTTTGCAAATTCTCAGAGTAGTGCTCGTCGCATTTTGAATCTGGATTAGCGTTCAGTAAACACACTTAAATGGAATTCCGTCCACCCAAAAATATGCAAAACATAAGATTTACTTTCGACTGTTTGCTATTCATTCGCAGAGTTAAATGTATCGCGTGGAAGTACTATAGGTAATATATCCCAGCCAGTAATGCGTTTAATGGACTTTGAAATTCATCGACATTACCGTTAGGATGAGACCCCGCACGTCACCACCGACCGGTGTACGATTACCTTGAACGAAATTCAATTCTCCACCACCTAACAAAGTAAAATGAATTTCGTGTTTGTGAAAATTAGCAACCTGATGGTGTTGAGATGTGGATTCAATTTCGGACCGCGTTTCGTTCGATTACTGACAAAAAGATATCGAGTTGAATGGAACAGAGTACCTAATGGAAATTTTGTTTATAGACAAACACATATCCGAAGGATACTTTCGTATACATGTAGCGACCGGAACGAAAGGACTTTGTCAGAAGAGGGACGTCAATATGGTTGGAATTACATTTTCGTTTGCACTTAGACGAGCTTCGACTTAAATCATGTAGAACGGTTGAAAGCTGACTCTGTGGTTTGTCAGCCACAGAAATTGGTTGCAGGAGGTAAGTTTTATGTTTTTCGGATACCCAAAGGCTCGTTGGAATGTCATAGATACGAGTGAAGACGAGGTAATGGGTGGTATGTGAGCACGACACACAAAGAGAAAACGTTTTATGTGATTCACTGCTTGGGTGTGGGTGGTAGCAGAGCTAGAGGCATATGCATATTTTAAGAAAATTGTTTCTTGTTTTATGGGATTCTTTCTGCTGGTGTTATTGATTAAGCTGATAGCAGCTGTCTTCCTGTAATGCGGAAACACTGACAAACCAAATGAATAGAAGCGACTGAAGAGACGAACGTCCGGACAACAATATTATTTTTTAAGTGATTAAGGATATTTGTTTTGCTCGTAAACTTGTGGAGGGCATTTTAAGGATTTTAGCCAAAAGGGCACGTTTTACAATGTTTAAGGCAATTATTTGCTGCGATTATGTAGAAAAGGGCTAGAGTTGCCATTTCATTTTACGACTTGGCAGACCATCGTAACAGAGAGTAGAGAATAAAGTGCACGTGAGAAGCAGGTTAATAATTGGATTTGAGACGTGAACAGGAAAATAATGGTCCTATTAAGGAGGCAAAGGATTAACGATTAAAAGGACAATGTCCTTAAGATTGGTGGGAAGTCAGCAAATTAGTGGAATTTGTTGGTTTTTGTGAGATTGGCTTTAGATTTATGACCGCTGTGGGTGTAGGATATAACCTTTTTGAACTCGTATTATGATTGTGACAAAATAAGCAACGGAGGCAAATTAAACAGAGTAGGTATTTATGCTGAGCCTTTAAGTCAATGAGAGCATTGGACGTGTATAGGATTAAGGAAACATTTAACAAAACGTGACTGTGAGAGTTTTTTAAATTCCATTCACTTTTAAAGGCAAAAATCGTGTCCTTTATTCACAGAGTTTGTAGGAAGGTAAACAATTAATATTTCCGGAACGCAATATCTTTATTTGAATGTATGCAAATCACTCAAAAAATCCAATCAATCTTTTCTCATAAGCTGACTGACTGGACTAAACTGTTTGATACACAAAAATCACTTTAAGTGGCAACCGTGGAAATAAACAAATTTTACAACTCAACGTCGAATATAACGAAGCCGGCCAGGAACTGACAAAATATATTGTGTGCCAGCTATGTACGGATATATGTGTGAATGTTTGTAGTTCGCTTCTATGAAAAAAAAGGAAATGTGAAAATTCAGTCTGGTTGCTATCAATTATGAAGAAAAACCAGGACCCAGGATAGGTTCAAACAAATACGAGATCAAACAAATTCTGCACTGAAATAGCTTCAAAAATGCATTCATTGCTTAATGGTATTTTTTTCTATACTTTTAATATACTAATGCATCAAGTGATAAATCTTTCATGTAATAAAAAAAACAGTGAACAAATAAAAAATAAGTAATGGCATACCTGAGGGAGGTGACCGAATATAACTGTCTAGGGACAATGGTGGGCGACCGTGAGTCTGTTGTTCTATAACTTAGATTGGGCCAGGAGCGCAAAAATTAAATTAGTATCGACGTGCTGGCATTACTTCCCTCTGGTAATCCCCAGGAACTGCATGAGTAACCCCTTAGTTGTGTAGGGTAAAATGGTAGGGGTATGCATGGCCAACAGCAATGAATTCAACTATTTACTTAAACGGCTTACAGCCCCTTACGGAAGAAATTACTTATGTGACGAATCAACTAATGGCTTTCGGTATAAATGGTTTCTTTATTGACGACACTTAGAAACGTTTAAAGGACAACGACCTTTGAATCTGCACGTGAAATGTTTGGACCCTTACCAGGCTACGTGCAGCCAAGCAATTAGTAGAGGCCCTTGACTCCTTGACCGTTTAATATACTATGGTGATTCATATTGGAAAAAGAAATTGCGCTTGTTCAGAAAAGAACTTGCCATTTAGGCAAGAAGTCTTGAGCTTCCGGCACGAGCCTTATGATTTTTCAAATCAAGGCAACAACCGCTATGGCTATGGCTACAAGATATACATATGGGCAATGTCCATATTTTATCACTAGGTGAGGTAAAGAGGACATCTTTGATAGGACAGTTAACAAGTATAGCCTACAAGACACTTCGTATAGGAACGGTCTAAAACTTATTGACCTTTGCAATATCATTATATGAAGTACACGGTTTCCTTATGTCAATACACACAAGGGTAAGTCAAATTGATCACATTGAGATAGACATAAGGTATGCCTGTAGTATTATGGATGTCCGAACGTTCCAACATTCAGATGATAAATCAATGTTGGTCATTTACATTTTAAGGACTATTTTCTGAAAATACTGTTCACGTTTTAAGTCGTCCATACGGAGAATCCAATTTTGAGTAACTTTTTCAAACAAATGTTCTGTTCCAAGTCTGCAATTGACGCTATCTTATCGGCATAGAGTCAAAATAGTCTAAAGACGTCAAATTGCACTATCTAGCCGGCCAATTTACCGGTCCAAAACTAGAGTCAAGTTGCTCGCTGATCTCATTTCTCAATTCGACCATGTAGCGCCGTTTTGCTAGAACCACATGGCGACCAGGTTTAGCTCGTGCATTTAGGCCAAAGAAAAGTTCGAAATAATTGGACGATAGCGGTCACACGGTCATCTTCAAAAAAATACGGGCCAATGATTCCGCCGATCATAAACCGCACCAAACAGTTCATTTTTTCAAATGCATTGGTAGGTTCTTTATTGCGTGAGGTTACTTATCGGAACAAATATGGCAGTTTTGTTCATTACCATACCCATGCAACCCGAATAGTCGCTGAAGACAGTTTTTCCATAAAAAAGCGAATCCCCCTCCAGTTTTTCTAAGGAACACTCACCAAAAATTCGGCGCTGTAGCATGTCGTCCGACTTTAGTTCTTGCACGAGCTGTATTTTGTAAGGTTTTAGATGCTTGCGTAAAATCTTCCACGTAATCGAGTAATACAATTCCAATTGCTGCAAACGGCAACGAATGGACAAATTACGATCTTCATTTACACTGGCGGATAAAGCAGCAATATTTTCCTCCGTACGCACTCTACGCATACGGGTAGGTGACTAGATGTCCAAAAGTGTGAAATTTGTGCGAAATTCGGTCACTATCGCTGGAACAGTCGAAGAGCGCGAAATACATTTTTCACAGAGCATGACCTTTGAAAATACAGTTCAATAATTTGTAAGCGTTGTTCAGGTTTAAATCTTTCCACGAAATGGCAATGCTAGCTGAGTATCTTTGACTTTGACTTATGTCACGAATCACGAAAATAGAAAACTAAAAACCAAACAGCAAGAAAATCACCCGCTAGAAGCACGATGTCGACATTTTCGATATTCTTAAATTAATAACTAACTTCGGCTAAAGTAAATTAAAATTGTTAGTCAGATAAATAAAAAAACAGACCAGAGCTACTTATGAGCTCTATGATCGGAAGAGGAGAGACGAACACTGGCTTCTCAGGAGAAAAAAGAAAGAGCATGAGAAGCGCGCGATCGAGGAAATTGAGAGATGCTACTCCAGGAATGAGGTTCGGAAGTTTTACCAAAAGGTAAAAATAACATGCCACGGAAACAAACCCCAAACCGAAGACTGTAGATGATGTCCAGAAAGGATTTAGACAAGGCGATGCGCTGTCATACGATTTTTTCAACATCGTACTTGAAAAAATAGTGCAGAACTCACGAGCAAACACAAGAGGCACTATCTTTCAAAAGTCCGTCCAACTACTCGCATACGCCGATGATATTGACATAATTGGGAGAAAGCAGCTGATGTCAGTGGCGTTTTCGCAAGTATTGAGACGGAGACGGAAGCCGCGAAAATAGGTCTAGCGGTCAATGAGGACAAGACCAAGTATATGCTGTCAAGCAAAAAGGTCAACCAACAACGACGTCTCGGGCAGAACGTCACCCTCGACAGATATAACTTTGAGGTAGTTGAGGACTTTGCCTACCTAGGCTCCCCTATAAATACAGACAACGACACCAGCGCTGAGATCAAGCGAAGAATAACTCTTGCCAACCGCTGTTTCTTTGGGTTAAGAAGGCAATTAAGTAGCAAAGCCCTCTCTCGGACAACAAAAGTCACCCTTTATAAGACCTTAATAATACCGGTCCTGCTCTATGGTGCAGAGGCATGGACATTATCAAAAATGGATGAGGGTGTTCTTGGTTGCTTCGAGAGAAAAATTCTTCGGGCGATCTTCGGTCCCGTCTGCATTGACGGTGAGTGGAGGAGGAGATACAACGACGAACTGTATGGACTGTACAGCGACATGGACCTAGCCAGAAGAGTGAAGATCCAAAGACTGAGATGGCTGGGTCATGTAGGGCGCATGGACACCAATGCTCCGATCCGAAAAGTCTTCGAATCCGCTCCCGAGGGAAAGCGCAGTAGATGAAGGCGAAGACACAGGTGGCGCACGCAAGTAGAAGAGGACCTCAGACAACTTAGCGTGCGAAACTGGAGGTAGCTAGCCAGGGATCGAGCTGAGGCCCAGGTCCACCCCGGACTGTAGCGCCACCTAAAGTAAAGTAAGTAAGTCAGATAAATAATGTCGTTCTTCGAGAAAGCGGGTGCTAACAGTTGATCATACAAAAGTACTTTTCCGTTGTCAGTTACCAGAAATAAATCCAGCAACGTAGCGTCCGGAAAAATGTGTAGGGCTTGTATAAAATTATAAAACTATGTTAAGTTCAACATGCTCACAAACATTATATCAACTATACTCTGGTATTCCAAAAGCTTACTATTGCAATCACCGCATTAAACGACATAAGATGAGGTTAGGCATAAGTTACGAGTATCTAAAATGTTATGAAGGTTGAAATGTTATTATTCCTATTTCGTGTGTAATCCATGCCGATAAGTAGTCTACTTTTACTACCTGCAAGATCTATGAGGATGGAATCCATTTCACTGTTTACACAGTGTTTAGAGAAAGAATATTTAATCCTGCACTTTATGCCTTACTCCACGTAAATTGATGCACCTTCACCGATACAACCTATTCTGTTTGCTGTAAACATTTTGCATCCACTTACTAAGGCACACGATCTGATGTCGAAATCGTCATCGTCATAATAAATATCCAAAGCAGATATTATCGATATTTGATCCCTTAGACAGAGCATGAGACTCATTGGATTTCGGCAGCAGGCGCTGGTAACAGATTTGAAATCTATTTTGTTGATTACATGAAATTCTAATCATAGAGCACAAAATTACATTATTTTCCAATCGGATTATATTTTATTTATTATTGTAGTGTGGCGATCGAAAACTATTTTTCCTTAGCAAACAAATTTAAATTATTGACAGAGCAAAAGTGTTTTAACGCGTCCAAAACTAGTATTATAGAGAGATGGACTTAATGGTTTGAGATATCAGGATTCCTCTTGTGATTTAACTTAAAGTGAATTTAAAAATGTATAACATAATACGTAGTAGTACGGACCATCGCTTTATGAATTCCAGTGAAGGATAAACTCTGTTGATAATATTATCAATATGCGCCCGGAAAATAAGATCTTTATTGCATATAACTCTGAACTGAATTAAGGTGGCAGCGGGTACTTGTTCATGCTCGATGAAATAGAACTTTGGTGGTGATGGCATTCGTTTACACGAATAATTTATAGTTTGGCATTCGTTAGCACTAAGTTTCAAACAATTTATCTCGCACCAGGTTAAAAAGCTATTTAAATCATCTGGTAGTGCTTGTGAGTCAGAGGGTATATATAGTTGTGCTTATAGATCTTCATATCTGCATAAATGGAAATGCGGGATTTTTTCATAATAAAATCTACATCACAGGGTTTTCCAATAAGTACTTGACAACTTTTATTTTTTAAATAAAACGCAAACCATTTGAGATATTTCAAAAACTTTATTATCGGCTTGAAGTACAATCAAAAAAATATATGAATGGAACTCGACTTCGTTCATATGGCCACCACGGTCACGTTTGCAGCGGTCGATTCGTTGGACCCAATTTTCAACGACTCGGCCACACATTTCGGCCGAAACGGCTGCTATTTCGCGTTCAATGTTGGCTCTGAGCTCTTCCAAAGTCGTCGGCTTGTTGGCATAAATCAATGACTTAACATAGCCCCACAGAAAATAGCCAAGCGACGTTAAATCGCACGAGTAAGACGGCCAATCGACGGGCCCTTTTCTTGAGATAACACGCTCACCATACTTACTCTGAACATTCTCAGTAACGTGGCGACCGTTATCGCTGACGAAAAAATATGGCCCAATAACGCCGCCGGCATGCAAACCGCAGCGAACAGTTATTTTTTGTGGATGAAGTGGTGATACATGAAGCACATATGGATTTTCACCCGACCAATAACGCAAATTTTGCTTATTGACGAACCAATTGAGCCAAAAATGAGTTTCGTCATTGAAGATGATTTTGCGATGAAATTCACCATCTTAGCGCATCTTCTCCAGAACCCAATCGGAGAACGTATGTCGCTTCAAATGGTCCATCGGCTTCAATTCTTGAGTCAGCTTGATCTTGTATGAGTGTAAACCAAGA
Organism: Volucella inflata; assembly: GCA_928272305.1. Lineage (NCBI taxonomy): Eukaryota > Metazoa > Arthropoda > Insecta > Diptera > Syrphidae > Volucella > Volucella inflata. The sequence continues at coordinate 24,015,533 of OV743718.1, read as the reverse complement.
TCCTTACGCAAAATATACCATACTGTGGTCTGAGCGATGCCCAATTCTTGAGAACGCCGTGGGATTGACTGATTTGGATCGTTTACTTCGGACGCCTGAATGGCAGCGATATTTTCGACACTTCGACCAACCCGTCTCATTGACACGGAAACATCACACAATGAATATTTAGACTCAAATTTTTGCACTAAACTTATTATTGCCTGTCTACTAGGGCGAGAATTACGACCGAAAATTGGAATTAACGCTCTTAAAGTTGCAGTCACCGACTCCGAATTTCGGCAGGAAATTTTTATGATTTGCAGACGTTGCTCGTTCGTGTATTTTACCATGATGAAAATGTTGAGTTTAGTGAATAAATTGACAGTGACAGTTTGATGATTAGTGAAAGAGAACGTTCACAAATTAAATTCAAAGCTGTCAAGTCCCTATTGGGGATATCAGCGGGCCAAGTTGACTGCCTTGAGATACACCAGATGCACCATTGAGGTACACAATGGGATCAGAAATAGGAAATCTGAAAATAACATTACATTGACGATTTGATCCACAAGATGAAGCCGAGAGCTTAAGAAAGATTATTTCTTGGGAAAGTTATTGAACGCTTTGATAAAATCGGTAGCAACTACATCGATTTCGTTTCCGTTTTCCAATGTTCAGAGGGTAGTAGAATTGAATTCAGTTAAATTAGTAGTTGTTTATCTTCCTTTTGGAAAACTTTGCGGATAAGAATTAGCGTGATGATAAAGATACATGTTCGACATTAATATCCACTGCTTTAAATGAAATTTGAACACAGCTGCTCATGTAAGAAAAATAGTTGATGTCGGGTTCTCCAATATGTGTAGCAAATGATTGGTTTAAGAATTTAGAGAATAAGTTTGAAATATCTTAATATCTTATTCGAGGATTCGTTTGGAGATCTCAGAGTAGGTGGGTAGTTGTCAGGTTTTCGTTTGGTGTTTATAAAGTGAAAAAAGCTTGCAGGATTAGAGATAAGTTCAGATTGCTTTCGGCTTAAATAATCGTGAAAAAATGGTATGAGCTTGCAGGTAAGCGGAGAAGTCAGAGGTAGACTGAGACTTGAGATACGTGCATGAACTTTTTCAATGATCCAATACATTACCGTACAAATTAAAAAATAGTTCACCAAAGCCCATTAGAACTAAATGATGACTTAAGCTCTGATTCATCGTTTTCTTTCAACTACTTCCAGAATACAATAGAAATAAAAATACTGTCCCACGTGCAATATCAAACAGCCCTATGGTGATTATAATCATAGAACATAAATTACATCAAATCAACATCTTGTATCCCTTCTTCTTATCCTTTTATTAACCCTTTCCTCGTTATACGAACTTATGCGTAACGAGTTTCCCATTTTTACTGCATCGCTGCTGCTCCGCTTATGGGGTTGGCTAATGTCGCAGACCGCAGAACGCGTCTACATAATGCTCGGTCCTGGATCGCTTCAGTGGTAAGCCCCAGGCGTTGCTGCACATTTGCCATCTGAGAAATCCAGGAATTCTTTTTCCGACCTCGTTTTCTTACAGTTGGAGTGACCGTAGTTGATAATGCCTTTTTAACCGGATTTTCCGCAGATCTTCTTTGAACGTGGCAATACCAACTTATTCTATTCGCCTCAAGCTGTTCGGTTACCGAATTCTTTATATGTAGACTTCCTCTTATACGGGTAGATCTAATACAATCGCGTTTAGTGACTCCACTAGACATCCTTAACATTTTCATTTCCGCTGCCGTCATTTTGTTTTTAAACGCTTCGTACATTGTCCAGCACTGTGAACCATATATAAGAGCTGGTCTAACAACCGTGGTGTAGAGTTTCCCCTTTAATTTAAGTGGAAATTTTCGGTCGCAAAAGATTCCCGAATTTTCCCGCCATTTCATCCATCCCACACTCACTCTGTGGTTTACGTCTTCGTCACATTTCGCTTCCATGTTAACGATTGATCCTAAGTACTTAAAGATAGTGCTTTTCGGAAGAACTATTCCGTCTAACATTATATCCGGAACAGGTCGCAATGGATGCGCAAATGGGCACGTCAAATGCTCGGTCTTTGAACGACTTATTTTAAACCCGTTTCTCTCTAGCGCATTTCTCCATGAATCTAAGGCGTTCTGTAAATCTTCGACGTTATCGCTAAGTATAACTGCGTCGTCAGCGAAGAGAATTGGCGTTACATTTACTTCGCGCATGCAGTCTTTTAAAAGATAGTCGAATACTACGTTAAAGAGGAAAGGGCTAAGTACGCTTCCTTGATGCACTCCGACATTAACTGGAAATTCTCTCGTTAGTCCGGCAGAGCTTTTAACCGCAGTTTTCACGTTTCCGTACATGTCTTGTATTATTCTAACATACGTTTCCGGTACGTTTTGAGACCTCAGCGCGGCCCATATGAGATCCCTAGGCACGCGATCGAATGCTTTCTCGAGGTCGATAAATACCATGTGTAAATCCTTAGACGAATCTCGGTGCTTTTCCATTATTATTCGTAAGCTTTGGATAGCGTCCACCGTCGATCTTCCTTCAACAAATCCACACTGGCTATTATCGAGCTTTATTATTTGCCGAAGACGTTCGTTTAAGACTCTTTCGACGATTTTCATTGTGTGCGACATAAGCTTGATTGAACGGTAGTTGTTGCATTCTCGAGTATCGCCTTTTCCTTTGTATAATGGAACCAAGAAGCTACTTCTCCATTGATTCGGCATAGGTTGTCCACATTTTAATTTATTTAAAAGTTTCGATAGCCAAACGCTGCCGATCCCCTCCATCTTCGACCAAAACTCTGATGGAATGCTGTCTGGTCCCGCCGCTTTCCCCGGCTTCATTTTTCCGATTGCTATACTTATTTCTTCGATTGAAAAGTCCGAAACTTCCTCCTCGAATAGACCAGCTGTCGGTACGATATCACGTGGAAACTGTTTGTTAAGCAACTCCTTGCAGTATTCAAGCCACCGGTCACAAATTTCCTTTTCATTTGTTAGTAAACGACCGTCTGCGTTTTTGATGTATTTCGGCGAGGTTATTTCCATTGAATTTTTTCGCCTCTGTGCAGCGAGCTTAAAAATACTTGGCATTTTGGTACTGTACGACGTTTGAACTTCTTGGATAGCTTGTCTTCTATCCGCCGATCGTGAGGTTATTTGTTCCAACTCCTGGTACAGGTTTTCCGCTTCTGCCGCTCGAGTTCGAGCCAGGACTTTCTTTGCGATCTTTTTAAGGCGCTCGTATTCAAGAGCCAGTCGAGCTTTTTCGATATCGTCGCTCCGATCGCATTTTGTCCACGCTTGGAATGCACTCTTCTTGTCGGCCACAGCTCGTTTGGTTTCGTCATTCCACCACCATGTTTCTTTGCCGACGTGATGGTATTTCGATATAGTCCCCAGATGGGACTTTGCGAGTGTTATGCATTCTTCGTGCATGCTGTTCCACATTTCTTGCGGGCTAAGTGAGTCTGCAATACCGTTTATATTGTGAAGTACTTCTTTAGCCAGTGCGATAAATCTTGCGCTTCGTTCCTTCGATAGATTATACCACCGGATTTTTGGCTTTCCAAACGATGCCCGTGTTTTCGGTGGTTCCGCTGTGAAAAATTCTGTAATGAGCAGACGGTGTTGGCTTACTAGCGATTCTCCAAGTATTACTTTACAGTCCTTAACACGGTTTCTCATCGACATTTTGCAGAGGTGATAATCTATTTGCGTTTCGTGGCCTCCACTGCTATAGGTGATAAGATGTCGTTGATGTTTAATAAACATCGTATTTAAGACGGTTAAGCCGTAAGCCCTACACGCTACAAGGATGTCTTCGCCAGCTGAATTTCTGGTTCCAAAGCCTTTACCGCCGTGGCAGTCCTCATAATCAACATTTGTTTCTCCGACGTGGCCATTTAAATCTCCGCCTACGAAGAGCATCTCATCCATAGGTATATTTCTAAGCAAATTACCGAACTCTGACCAAAATGTATCTTTTTCCGATTGGTCGCATCCATTTTGTGGAGCGTACGCGCTAACAATGTTCCACGTTTCATTGTGTATGACGAGTTTAACACTCATCAAGCGGTCGCTTATTTTCAAGATACCAACGATGTTGCTTAGAAGATCCGCTGCAATAACGATTCCAACACCGTTTCGTCCATTGACCGTTCCATGGAAGAACATCTTAAATGCCTTAGTTTTTAAATCTAGAAAACGCGCTTTATTTCCTGTATTACACCACTTCGTTTCCTGTACGCACAGGATTTGTAGAGTTCTGCGACGCATAATCGCTTCCAGTTCTAAACTTTTTGAGGTCATCGATCCCACGTTCCAACTTGCAAGCCGAAGTTTAGGAAAATATTTTGGAAACTTCATTTTGCCCGCCCCCGGAATCCGTCGGGCTCTGACACAAGCACTTCTGCTTGCTCTGGGATCACCCGAGTGCGTTGCAATCGTGGTGCCCAGCGGGGTAGTGCTATTAATTGCGATCATTTCCATGAAGTTTAAAGTTTGAGTGGTTTGACACTTGTATGCTCATTTCGAATTGATTGACTGTTCTTTTACCCCACCGGTAGTCTCCAGACGTGGGAACCCACTGATTGCATACAAACTTGTGGGAAAGTTTTAAGGTGTTAAAGTGTCACAGGCTCATTTTTGGTGTCATAGTTGCCTGTATATGATTGGTGTCCCATTTAGTCGCCTCTTACGACAAGCTGGGACGCACTGCGGCACTATTCTTTATCCGATGCCGCACGGATCAACATCTTGTATCCCTTAACACGTTTAATTGTAAAGCAATAAATCCTCGGTCCGACAAACCTCTAGCAATAATTTCCAAGTCCTTGGCCAACTTGATGACACTCCTGTTCTCTTCTCTTGTCGAATTTGAAATTCCAACGCCTTTCTCCCAGATGGGTTAATCGGCCACCAATTCAATTTGATTTACGACCGCTCATTATCGACTTTCTGTATGCCGAGTGAATGACACTAATTACACATGTGTTTGTAATGACATCAATTATTCTTCAATAAATTATGTAAATTTCCATCATAAGCCACACGTTTCTCTTCGTTTTGAATTGCTTCAACGTCGTAATGTTTCAACCAAATCTTTACGGGTGTTTTGACAGTTTTCTTTTTTGGATGTCCTTGAGATTCAACGAGTTCCGGAGACCGGGTAATCGAAGACTATCTGTTTCCATTGCCTCAGTGTTCTATTTGGCCATTTATAATGAATGAATTCAGCCCAATGACTACCTTCAAAATCTACGATAATTAATCGTACATTCCACATGAGTGGATATGTTTTCTACACACTTACTCACACATGTGCATACTTACAATATTTAATTTTTTTCGAATTGAAATAGTAACACTCGTAATGAGTTTTGTCATTGTGCTTGTCGTAGTGTCGTATCCTTGTATTCTAGGAACATACGTACGACTTCTTAAGGCTACATTCAAGTCTTCTTCTCTACGCCTCGTGAAAATTCAAGACCGTGAATAGCACGTGAGAGGATTTTCATGGTATGAGATACATTTTTAATAAGCCATCGCTCAAGGAGCTAGAAATTTTTTAAGATGTGTACTGATGCAGTAAGAGGCACTCCTTGGTTCCTTTTTCGACTTGCCAAACATGCGACTATCTACTATTTCACTGCTCCAAGAGGATAACCATCTAAAGAACTCGTTTTCTTAAAAGAAGTAAAGAAGTCCTGGTAAGGATTTCTTATTAATTTCATTTCGGTTGCAAACAATTTCATGCCTTTACGGCAATTTCAAGGAAAGGACACAAAACCAATTTTGTTTGCTTTCTTGGGAAATTGCATTAATTTTGAATTTTTGCAGTGCACCACGTGCGGGTGTTCCAGAGCAGCTCGGCTACATGTTTGATTTGTATGATAAGCGGAACAGTTAAGACTTTATGGCTCTTACGCCCATAAAATGCGACTAGCAAAGTCGTAAAGTAATGTAGTTATGCAAATTTTAATTGGAAAACATTAAAACAGAATGAATTTAATTCAGTGGCCGTAGGGAAGTGTAACAAAAGCAATAAAAATCAAAAGAATGTTGCAATGAATGGATATCAAAGAATTATGCTTCATTAAAGTTCAAAGATTTTACCCAAGATCGTATGTAACTGAATAGAATAGAGCCCATAAGGCTTGTTTTTTTAGATGATTATGCTTCGAATATAGGGAGTAATATGTATATATTCGTATGTTGGTTGTAAAGTTTCTAAGCATAAAACTTTGTGAGTGTTAAGGAAGTTCTAAAACTAGTTACCAGCTCTTTACTGAGATAACAGGGTAAGGAATTATTGCTCCTCTCCTATTTTTAATTTATGTATTTATGAGATTGCAAGTGATAGCCACTAGTGTTACGAAGAAGGATATCGAGCAAAAGGAAGGGAAAAGATATTTCTTTTCAGGCGCAAAAAGTGTTGACGTTGCTGGGCGGTAGGAACATAACAAGGTTATTTAATTATTTACTAAATTTAATTTCTTTCAAAAAGTTGATATCTTTGTAACACCATTCAGTTCAATCAACGGTTGCCGTTGTCCTGTGAATAATGAAGTCGGTGTCGAAAAGTCAGTTCTTTAAAATGGAATTGTCGTCCTACAATTTTTTATTTATTTTTGGTGGGTAGTTGTGAAAATCTTCATAGACACTATGAACCAATTGCTCATACTCGTGTGAGATTCTTACTCACTAAAAACACACCTCCCTTCTTAACGACTGCAACTAAGTTACCTTATCAAGTAGTTTCCGTTTCAAATAACGTTCGCGAGAGGCAGGTGCCTTTCCTGCAAAAGCACCTCTAGTACCGCTATATACGCGGATAGTCCTTATCGCGTCAGATCGAATGATCTCATTCTTTGTAATCGACGCACTAAGTTTGTCTCGTCCAGAATTTGGAGTATTTTATTACTACAATGACAATGAAGACGAATACGGAGTTTGCGAGCAAAGTTCATTATTTCGTTCTCGACGGTAACTATTCCTAAATCTCTGTGGATATCACTGTTTGTGATATATCATGGGGCGTTCATGATTTGTCTTAGAACTTTGTTTTGATAGCCTTGGAGAATATTTCGGTTGCTTGGTTTAGTACAACCCCAAAGTTGTATACCGTACGTCCAAACAGGTTTAAGCACTTGCTTATAGATGAGCAGTTTGTTATATATGCTTAACTTGGAATGTTTTCCTAGTAGCCAGTACACTTGTCTGAATTTATTTTCAAGTTCATCACGTTTCTTCTTAACATGCGGCTTCCATTTCAGTTTTACATCTAGTGTCATTCCTAGATACTTTGCTTCATTTGCTGGTATTTGTACCGAGTTAATGAACATGGGAAGATTGTTTGTTTTCCGGTAAGTAAAATTCACATGAGTAGATTTGGTCTCATTGAGAACAATTCGCCATATCTTTGTCCATTCGTAGTTTTAATCCAAAGCCGTTTGTAGCTTTCCAGTAGCTAACTCAACTGAAGTACCGTGTCGTCCGCGAACTTGGCTACTATGGTACCTAATTCTTCCGGTATGTCTCGAGTATTGAGTAAAAACAATACCGGACCAAGTACACTTCCTTGCGGAACTCCAGCAGCTATCTCTTTAAATTTCGAGTATTCGGTGCCATGTTTAACACGAAAAATTCTGTTTTCCAGGTACGATTTCAGAATCGTATGCAGCTCTCTTGGATGAACCTGACTTAGCTTAAAATTCAAGCCTTCGTGCCATACCTTATCGAAGGCTTGAAACACGCCCTACCATAACACTGTGAGGTATATCTACATTATATTTTTATTTCGATCAAAAGGTCATTTGATTCCATTTTCATCGACTTTTGACACGATGTTAGCGTAATTCCGGTTCCAACAGGAGATACACCTAATCCCGATTTCGATAAACTATTTTTATTTAAGGAACGGATGGAGAAGACAAAGTATTTATGTCTACAGGGATAGCCACACAAAGATTATAGCCTTATTGTATCCCTTCATCACCTCCAATCTTATTTATAAATAAGAATGGCCTGAAATGAAATCGTCGATAAACGTGCAACACAAGGCTAAGAGTAGGACTTCTGAAGAAGCGATCCACGTTGGGGTTGCCTGCGCCCTCTATGAGGGACTCCATTTACAAATAGACATTATTTAGCTACATCCGCAGGCGAAATGACTCTCCGGATGATAAGTAGACCAAACGAGCACTTTGCAGCTTTTCAAAGACCTTTCTACTCTCCCTTTGCAAAATAGGCACTACGTTCTTGCTTCACATTTAAATACACACAAGTGGCATCACCTCCATCAACGCACTTTCTTTTTAAATTCTGACTATCGTTTCCATTAGGTTACAGGGAATAGTTGATAATGGAGATGTTGTTTATTCGTCAAATACCGCATTCTATGAAATCGCGAACTGTGTAAGTTGCGTGAACGAGCGTAGTTTTTTAGACGATAGCTATTGGTGAAAGTCGATGAATTGTTTAAATTCTAATGTATTATCCTATCCTATGGTCTTATGATTAACGTTGTATTATTTTCAAATTTTATAAAAATAAATACTGCACATGATCACACATCATCTTCTGAGAAATAAGCGGAAGTGAGGACATTTAGAAACAGCCAGTGGAAAAACTTCAGTACGACAGAAAATCTAGGCAACGAAGCGACAATAACTTACATTTAAGCATTGGTTTAAAGAAGAGGCAAAAACAAAATGTGCTGACCTTTAAGAGGCCACAAGCCGCCGAGCATTTACCACACTGATATATTGGAGATATCACTGCAATCAAGGAAGTGTGTTGTGAATGACAGGATGTATTTGGTCCATACGCGGCAGACTAAGGCAGGAAGTCTTAAGGTTCAGATAAGTGACAGACTATCTTACAACAATTCGTATCAAAGCTAAATTCGATAACTTCGAATAAAATGCGCCATCGAAAATAAGGTAGACGCCATCAATAAATGTTTCTACGAGCTCCTCAACAAGACATTAGAGCAATGTCCAAAACTATATCTATCACTATAGCAAGTACACGGTTTTCTCATCTCTCAAAATCAAGCTGACCACTTTGAGATAGACGCAAGGCATGCCTGCAGTCCGAATTTGAATGTCCGAACGTTCAAACATTGACTCGGATTACCAACTTGTTGCAGCCAAGATGTAAATGCTGATTTCCTAAAACAACTGTTAAAAGGTATAACGTAGAAAATCTGCAATGAGAGTAGAGATCGCTTGAATCTCGCCATACGCATATCTCGAAATCTGTCAATAACTTTCCAGTGGTGTCGCTGTCAAAGTCCCATCAGATATACCGCAGTTCCTGACCACCGGCAAGAATCCGGAGGAACAATTTTTCAAAAGTAAGCAAAAGAGTAGACATTTTTACAAATGCTTGCCATTTACTTATTAAGGAAGAATTATTTTATGGAGATTTCGACAACGTTTTAAGTCGTCCATACGGAGAGTCCAATTTTGAGTAACTTTATCGAGCATATTGACGTGTAATGTTGTGTTCCAAGGCTGCAGTTAAGACTAGCTTATCGGCATATACGACAAAATATTCTAAGATATTCGTACGATCTAGCCGGCCAATTCACTGGCCTGAAACAAGACATAAATTGGTCAAAGAACTCATTTCTTAATTAGGCCATCGATTCGCGTGCTGTGTGGCCGTTTGCTGGAACCACATATCGACCAGGTTCAACTCGTGTATTTTGGACAAACAAAAGTTTGAAATCATTTTCATTAGACTAAATACTGTAGTTTTGTTTATTAAAATGCATTCCACTTGAAAAGAGCTTCGTCGCCAAAGCCAATTTCTCGATAAAGAAGGTTTTTCTAAGGACCACTCACCGAAAATTCTACTCTGTGCCAGGTCGTTTAGCATCATTTCTTTAACGAGCTGTATTCTTTAAGGTCTTAGGCCAAGATCATAACGTAAAATCCTCCACGTTGTCGAATAACACAATCCAAAATAAAGAGAACGGCGACGAATAAACAAATCAGTGTCTTCATTAGCAGTGGCGAATACAGTAAAAATATTTTCCTCTGTACGCACTCTGCGCATACGGGTAGGCGGTTTGATGCGTAAAATTAGTGCGAAATTTGGTCACTATCGCTTGAATTGCTTGCTCAGTAGGTCGATTATGACTACCATAATATTGTCAAAGTGTGCAAAATACATTTTTCACAGAGCACGAATTTTGAAAACAAAAATTCACTAATTTGTAAGCGTTATTCGGATGTAAGCCTTTCCATGTTAAAGTGGCAATGCTAGCTGAGTTTATTTGACTTTGACATATGTATGTCACGAATCATGCGTGAGCTGTCAAAAACAGAAAACTAAAAAACCAAACAGCAAAAATGTCATCCGTTACTAGCTTATGGCGATATATAGACATAATTGAAAGGACACAGCGGGTTGTCACCAATACGTTCGCTAGTATTTACATAGAAGCTGCCGAAGTGGGTTTAGCGGTAATTGAGGGCAAAACTGACCATATGCATGCTGTCTATTAGGCATACAACATTGACGAAGTGGACAGAACGTAATAGTAACAGCTACAATTTCGAGGCAGTAGGAGACTTTGTCAACATTCACTATGCCTTTAATTCTAGCAACAAAACCAGAAATAAGAAAGAATCACTTTATTATCAATCGCTGTTTCTTTGGGCTAGATAGTCAATTGAGTAGTTAGGCCCTATCTCGAAAAATTTTGGAGACTCTTTAAAATACCGTGATCATCACAGGCATGGGCTCTATCGGAAGCGTATGAAGATATTTTTAGGCCTCCTTTCGAAAGAAAAATAATTCGAAAAATGTTTGGCCCCGTTTTTGTTGACGGTCCTTGATGTTTAGAAGACTCAACGGAGAAGTATAGGAGCTGCACAGCGACATTGCATATCTGAGATGGCAAGAACACGTTCAAAGTCTCAATGTTGATCAGTAGTATCATATCTGAACAAAAGATACACAAGGCCGTTAGCAATTTGTGTTGGGGAAAACTTTAAGCCTACCAAAAGAACTGTTTTAAGAACTCAAAGCTATGACCAACATAAATATTTGTCGAAAATTGTTGGGAGTCGGTATTTTTTTTTTGACGATGAGTTGTATTTTAAAAATTTACCAGTAAAATACATTACTGGCCTTCTCACCGAGGATCAAAAAGCAATACGAATTACAGGCAACCAGAAGAAGCACAACTCGAAAAACTAAATCCAGTCGTTCTGCAAAAGAAGTACATATTTACAAATGCTTCCCAGGCTTGCAAAGGTATAATTCTCGTCAACCTTTTCCAAAGTCGGTTTACAATCAATGAAGCTTACAAGTGTTACATCGTCGATAAAACGGAATCGCTCATTCGACGAAAAAATGTGAAAACATATCTCCGCAGATTGAATAACAACTGTACGGCTGTTTTTAAGTACGAAGCCATTTGCGAATACACGTAAGATTTTCAAATAAGAAATGCTGACCACTTTCGGTTTCCCTTTTATGATAAGGATGCACACGTAAAACCACTCATTCTACAAGATCCTTCAGTTAGTAAACGAACTTCGAAGTTATATTGAGAACTTATTAAATTTAAACATATTTAAATCAAGAATATACTTACTTACTTACTTTAGGTGGCGCTACAGTCCGGGGTGGACCTGGGCCTCAGTTAACAAGCTTCTCCAGCCAGCTCGATCCCTGGCTAGCTGCCTCCAGTTTTGCACGCTAAGTTGGCTGAGGTTCTCTTCCACTTGCGTGCGCCACCTGAGTCTTGGCCTTCCTCTACTGCGCTGTCCCTCGGGGGCGGATTCGAAGACTTTTCGGACCGGAGCATTGGTGTCCATGCGCTTTACATGACCCAGCCATCTCAGTCTTTCGATCTTCACTCTTCTGGCTAGGTCCATGTCGCTGTACAGTCCGTCGTTGTATCCCCTCCTCCACTCACGGTCAATGCAGACGGGACCGAAGATCGCCCGAAGAATTTTTCTCTCGAAGCAACCAAGAACACCCTCATCCATTTTTGATAATGTCCATGCCTCTGCGCCATAGAGCAAGACCGGGATTATTAAAGTCTTATAAAGGGTGACTTTTGTTGTCCGAGAGAGGGTTTTGCTACTCAATTGCCTTCTTAACCCAAAGAAACAGCGGTTGGCAAGAATTATTCTTCGCTTGATCTCAGCGCTGGTGTCGTTATCTGTATTTATAGCGGAGCCTAGGTAGACAAAGTCCTCAACTACCTCAAAGTTATATCTGTCGAGGGTGACGTTCTGGCCGGGACGTCGGTGTTGGTTGTCCTTTTTGCTTATATAGCTTATACTTGGTCTTGCCCTCATTGACCGCTAAACTCATTTTCGCCGCTTCCGTCTAAATACTTGCAACGGCGCCACTGACATCACGCTGCTTTCTCCCGATTATGTCAATATCGTCGGCGTATGCGAGTAGTTGGACGGAATTTTGAAAGATAGTGCCTCTTGTGTTTGCTCGTGAGTTTTGCACTGTTCTTTCAAGTACGATGTTGAAAAAATCGCACGACAGCGCATCGCCTTGTCTAAATCCTTTCTGGACATCAAAGGTCTCGGTGAGATCTTTACCGACCTTGATGGAGCAGCGTGCATTCTCCATCGTCATCCTGTATAGACGGACGAGTTTGGCAGGGATGCCAAAACTAGACATGGCTCTATATAGCTCGTCTCTATAGATGCTGTCATACGCGGCGTTAAAATCGATGAATAGGTGGTGGGTATCGATCTGAAGCTCATGGGTCTTCTCCAAGATCTGCCGTAGTGTGAATATCCGGTCGATGGTGGACTTTCCTGGCCTGAAGCCACACTGATTTGGACCTTTCAGGTTGTTGACGAACGGCTTCAGGCGTTTACACAATACGGCAGATAAGATCTTATATGCGATGTTAAGGAGACTGATGCCTCTGTAGTTGGCGCAGTTCAGAGGGTCTCCTTTCTTGAGAATTGGACAAACAATGCTGAGGTTCCATTCATCGGGCATACTTTCGTCCGACCATATTTTACAGATGAGTTGGTATATGCTCCTTACCAAGTCATCGCCTGCCGCTTTGAAGAGCTCGGCAGTCAGGCCATCCGCCCCAGCAGCTTTGTTGGACTTAAGCTTCGATATAGCTATCTTCACTTCATCCAGGTCGGGTGGACGGAATTGTTGGTCATCATCGTCCAAGTTGAAAGGTTGATTCTGCCTGACAGCGGTATTTGGTCCGTCATCGCCGCTATACAGTCTGCAAAAATGGTCTTTCCAAATCCTCAGCATCGACTGCGATTCTACTACGATGTTCCCTTGTTCATCTCTACAGGCTTCGGTTCGGGGTTTGTTTCCGCGGCATGTTATTTTTTCCTTTTGGTAAAACTTCCGAACCTCATTCCTGGAGTAGCATCTCTCAATTTCCTCGATCGCGCGCTTCTCATGCTCTTTCTTCTTCCTCCTGAGAAGCCGGTGCTCATCTCTCCTCTTCTAACATTCCACGTGCATATCCGAAGCTCATTGTCCTTAAATCGTTTGCGTGGGGTGTCAACAGTAGATTCTTCCATATCCGAGGCTTGTTGATGCTTCGTAACTTAATTTTTTTTTAAATGGCCGGGCAGTTACCCCGGCGGCACAACCCCCAACCTGGAGGACCAGTTCCATTTTGAGTGCCCCTAGGACGAGGGGTCGGTTAGACCGAAGCCAGTAACCCGTTCCGGGATGTGAGCGCTGCCGTTGGCCCTTATAGGGCTCGTCCGCCACCATCTCTTTTCCAAGACCCTGACTAAGTCCTGGAAATCCTTTCCGGCCTGAGGTCCAAGTATGTCGGAGTAGCCCGGATAAGGTCTTGTTTTTTATCCGACACTAATCCTGGTTAATGGCGCAGGAAACTCGCCATTTGCCCCCTTCACTTCGCAACCTCTAGTGAGATTCCCAGATGGCGCCACGGGGAGGCGTGAAGTAGGACTTTTTAGCAGAGCTGCAAGATGTTCGGCTGCAGAGGCTCATTCTCGTCATTTAAGGAACCAGCACCTGTCGGAAGATGCTACTTCTACGAGGCATTATACTTATCGTTGCCATCCCAAGAATATACTTATTTATTTTTAATTATCTTTATAAAAATGTAGATGTAAACAAGGGGGAGGCTGTTTTCAATCCATCAACCGAATTCGAATATTTCCGGACTAAGAATAATTGACAGGAAAATCTATTTCGGTTGTTCAATCATTAACAGCGACCACTTTATTGGTCATACCCTTTTAATATAAATTGCGAATTCAATCTGACATCAAGAGGCCTTCCACAAATTAGTCTTTCCCTATTTCCTCATTTTGCTTCCGCTCCCTGGAGCAATCCGTTTCCAACTTTAAATATTTGCTCTGTGCCAATTACTGATTAAACAATTCGAACTCGGAAACAGAATCCGGTCCTCGCAGTTGTATTTACCTTTTACCATTCAAATTTTCACCAGACCCATTATTGGTGCGCAATAGAGATCCGTCGCTGAAATATGGAAAAGCGTAAACCACATAGTCCCGTTAACAAACCCAATACTCGTACATTCAATACACATATCAAACTCAAATAAAACTTATACTCGTATCCCTGGACACATCCCATCACAGCACACATCCGGCTGTGTTCGGCTTCCAATAGTCGGCTCTCACAAAAGTTGTAAATTATTCAGTAGAGCCCCCTTCAACGATTACTGTCATCCATTGCCTGGGCTTGGATATTGTTGATTTTCAGTTAAATTTTCTCATTTTTTCCCACTTTCCAATAGTTTTTGTTTATTTGGTTCTGAAAATAATAACTGTAAATGTTTTATGAGCTCTCGAATTGAAATGGAATTTTGATTATATCGCGAAATTAGTGTTTGGTTCCTCCATCGCTCGGTGGATCAAATAAAAAAAACGGTTAGTCCAGGGCAGATGAATACTGAATACATAAAAAAATTGCTTAGAACACTGAATAATTGTTCTTCTATTTTTTTTTTTATCCTGCATTCGCTTTTTGCCCGGAGCTCTGAAAAAAGAAGGCGCATTGGAGTCTGCTCCTGCTGGTAAGTACTTAATTCAATTATAACGCTTAAATGCAAATTGATTACGGCTGCATCACAAACTCTCAAATGTTAACCGCTGCGCTGGTTGGAACAATGAAAAAAACATTTTCTTCTTTTACTATCGCGCTTTATGTGTTCTAACAACAACAACGGCACCGGCATGCTGCAACGAAGACTGGAAAATTAAAATGTCGAGATAAAATTTGAAAACCAATTAGGGAGCAGCAGCGTTGTTGCAGACGTAAATGAATTCGATTTGATGTAGAGAAGCGCGCTTGCATCGCATAATTGTCCTAACCAAGTGCAGTTGATGTACTTAGAATGAGTTCACCAGCCAGCATCTGTTAATAATTGAGTGGAGCCACTTAAAGGATTACTAACGCATTCTGGTATTCATGATTGATTTAATTAAAAAACTGAAGGGTGCTCAAAATAGTTGTTAGTGGATAGATCCTAGGACCAAATATTTGCATTCATCAGAATGAACGGTTTTGATGTACACATTGCATATTTGAGATCGAGAGTGATATCCATATAAGCTGTAATTGTTTCCTAAATATGCCTATGAAAAAGCATCTAGGAGTGCCGCTCCGATTCGGCGATAAACCGTAAGCCCCGCTCAGATGTAACCAAAATGAAAACATGAGCAACACAAGTGAGTGTCAAGAAGCTAGGCCATAGCCCATCTCGTGCTGCCAGCGCCACAGTGTTGTTTTTTTTTTTGTTTTTTTAATTTTATGGCATTAATGTTTCAATATGATTCCGAGTATTTGGCCGCCACGGCTTGCCCATAGATGCCGTAGGGTTGAGGTCCAATATTTACACACTCTTCGTATCAGGATATATTTTTGGCAATAACATCTCGAATGTTGGCTTCTTAGTGCGCCTGGTTATTCATCATAGAAGATGAAGTGCACAGAACATCAATAGCATGTTCCATTCACCCCATTAACCAAATGTCAGAGAGAACAATTCTTCAATTCCTGTACAAGTTGAATCTTATAGACCAAGGACTTTACGTAAAATTGTCCATAAATTGGATAGACACAAGTTTAATAGTTGACCACTATGACGAATTGACACATTTGGTTCATCATCAACAGTACGCTGTACACCATTATTGTGTGCACACTTGTACGACGTCTACGGGATAAGTATAACTTAATTCGTGCGGTTTGCTAAGAGATGGCGTAACTTGTATTATTCCATTGGAACTTGCGTTGGAAAGCTACTGTCATTGTACATCATTTCAGTATATGTCATTCATTTGAAGCGTAAATAACAATAATTTTTTTTCACTCAAATATGTCGAACTTTGTGCCTGAAAAAGTGTTTTTGCGGGGAGTTCTTCTTCATTACTTTAATATGAAGAAAACTGCTGCCGAAAGTCATCGTACTTTGGTGGAAATTTATGGTGAACATGCGCTAGCTGAGCGAACGTGCCAAAAGTGGTTTGCACGATTTAAAAGTGGTGATTTTGATTTTGGCTTGGAAGACGATGAACGTCCTGGGCAGCCAAAAAAGTTTGAAGATGAAGAACTGGAAGCATTACTCTATGAAGATTGTTGCCAAATACAAGAAGAGCTCGCAGAATCTTTGGGTGTCACTCAAGCGGCCATTTTAGAACGTTTAAAAGAAGCTGGATATATTTAAAAGCAAGGAAATTGGGATCCACATGAACTCAAGCCGAGAGACGTTGAAAGGCGGTTTTGCATGTCCGAAATGCTGCTGGAAAGCCACAAAAGGAAGTCATTTTTCCATCGGATTGTTACTAGTGATGAAAAATTGATCCATTACGACAATCCCAAGCGCAAAAAATCATATGTGAAAACCGGCCAACCAGCCAAATCAACGGCAAAGCCGAATGTCCATGGCGCGAAGGTAATGCTCTGTATTTGGTGGGATCAGATGGGTGTGCTGTATTATGAGCTGCTAAAACCGGGTGAAACCATCAATGGACAACGCAACCGAACACAATTAATCCGTTCGAATAGAGCAGTAGCCAAAAAACGCCCGGAATATGCGACCAGACACGAGGCAATAATTTTCCATCATGACAACGCTCGGCCCCACGTTGCTATTCCGGTTAAGAACTATTTGGAAAACAGTGGATGGGAAGTCTTACCCTACCCGCCTTATAGCCCAGACCTTGCCCCTTCTGACTACCATTTATTCCGGTCGAACGCCCTCACTGAAACACGGTTCACATCAGAGCAGAATATAAAAAATTGGCTTGATTCATTCTTGGCTGCCAAGCCGGCGCAGTTCTTTTGGGATGGGATAGACAAGTTGCCAGAAAGATGGAAAAAATTCATAGCTTTAGATGAGCAATACTTTGAATAATACTATTTCACATATTTTTCTTAAATAAACGTTCAAATTTTGAAAAACAAGTTATATACCCAATAATTATGACCAAGAAACAAGAACTCAGCAGGGCATTCCATAAATGTGTTGCCAGAAATGTTTACATAACAGTCCACATAAAGCTTACTCTTCTATTTGCATCCAGCTTTAGAATAGCTTTGAACGTAACAATTGGTATAACGTTGTTACCAATTTATCGGCCCTACAGTACCATGAAATATCTCTATGCCCCAGCACCCGACATAGCTGAATGGTGAACTACTCTCCCATCTTCATGAGAGATGATGGGCAGTCTAGGATGGCTGAAGAATTTGGCGAGAATAAGTCTAGAGGTCGGATAGCGGCCTGACTATTAGAAAAGATGCGGATATCCTTTGCAGGTACCACGTTTTTCCTCAGCCTGGACAGGGGTCTTTAATTGCCAAAATTTTCACCTGGACCAGGTAGAGTGGTGAAGGATACCTGATAAAATACCGCCACCAAGAACGGTGTCAATCTTGGGTCCATCTGTATGGAAATAGATTGACTTATAGCCCATGAAAGGATCTTTCTCCTAGAAATATCTAAAGGCAGGGCTAACATGAATTCCTTGTCAAATTAATGATGAGCGTAGTATAGTCAATGCTGAAAATATATAGGGGTGCTAAGTGGGTACGTAAGATCGTCAACATATTTATCACCTCGCAGCAACTCAAGCCTTTCGAGCCTTTCACCACTTAATTCAACTTTTCTGAGTTTCAACATACATATATTAATCTAAGTGATGTTTGAAGTCAATCATGATTATGGCAATTCTGACTTTGTGGATAGGGGTGATTAATGGAGAAACATCGGATTGCACTAATTGAATTGTGGAACTGTAGTTGATGTATGAAGCGAAAATCAGCAAGCAAGTAAGAGCGCGCATACTCGATAGCTTATAAGCGTGCATAGAAAAAATTAACCACATCAATCACATTTTCCAAACATTTCGGTTTGACCAGCACGTCCAGAAAACATTCACTAGTAGATGGTTTAAGCAACAAAGAAATTTTCAACTATTGACGTCATTCAACTCTTTCTCTATATATACGAAGAACTTACTCCGATTGCCTACTAGGCATTCCTGCTTGACAAGAATCAATTTTCAAAATAAACAGTATGGCCCCAAGCACATTCACTGAAATATTCGTTTGTACAACCGTTTCCATGGTCCTTTTATCACATTCCTGAGTGTTAATCTCATCGTTTTCTCTATCCATTTATAGACTCAAATCAACCACCCGTCCAACAAAAAATCACATCAATTTGTCAAGGTGAAACCTAAAACCATTCACAAAGCATTTTCAGCTCCAGAATATCCTTCAATCTCTTCATCAAAATGTCTATCAGATCGAACATACTCGTATGAAGACAAGGTTTCCCGTAACAAGAGACCACTGTGGTGTAATTGATTGATGGTCTCACATTCCCCAATCCAAACAGATTCCATGAAAACAAAGGCTTTGAAATGGTTTCCTCTTTCCTGGATGTCTCTTACGTAGGTGGTTTGAAAAAATTATTTCGCACTTTTAAGGGAAAGGGATAATATTTAAGGAATTTCCATCACATGAATGCTGGACTTTCTTTCCAGGAAGATTGTGATTTGTTTCAAAATTAATCGACAATAAGTAAATGATAGGACGGAAGTAGCCCAGTATTAGGATATGGGATAGGGAAAAGCAAACCTCTCTAAGCAGGGTTTGTAGTTAATAAAATCTGGCAGAACTGCTTAAGTACTTTTTTAGGAAAAGCAAGAGGTTTATCATATTCATAACATGCATTTAACAGACACCACAAGTTACATCTTGGATATAAACTACAAGGATTATACAAATAGGGCAGTTTCAATAGTATCGTCATACTAACTCCATATCGTGATCCAATTCTCTATATACTCGTAAAGGACTTATCCAACTTTGAAGATTTTTCCATCGATGCAACGTAAGAAGATCTTATTTCGCTACAATTTATCCCAAGAAGTGCACATTTATGGAGTAATAAACTCTACCCAAGGAAGCATGCCAGAATAGAAATGACTCCTCCCCTCTGCCCCATATAACTGTCAAGCTAATTGCAATCATAGAGAACGACTTCCCTAAGTATACCCTCTAATCTGTTATTTACCCTCCATTTAGTAGAAACTTGCACACGGTGAACTGCTCCCATTTCACGTGCAATAGGACACGTTCCTCGTTTAAGGATATTATGAAAATCTCCTTAACTTTGTCTATAGTTGAACATCCTTAAAGAATTCTTCATTGCATTCAAAAGTACTTTCATAAGGTTAAGCTTAGAAGGAATTCGAGCTTAATGCACTTGCTCTAGCCTCAGCCGAAGTTCATGTTGAATGCTATCGGCGGCGCAGAGAAACGGAAATGGACTGACGTTATGCAAATCATATAGCAAAGAGATTAAGTGCTACGAAGCACCACTATGTACTGACACTGCCACACGGTTGAGTGTTCCATTATTACATTTGATACTCTGAAATGTCCTTATGCACTCCATAGTTGTACAGTAGGGATTCCCTTCTTTTTTTTATGCAGGCACATGTATGAATTTGGGTCATGATACTTTAGCCTCTGTTTCTCTGGGTACGAGTAGTTATGTGCATTCATGTGACAGTAATGGTAGATGATGGTGTATCCTAGTTAAAAACTTTGCAATCGTCATCAGAACTCAGTTGGCAATTCAATTAAGGTTGCAGAATTTTTTACGCTACACTAAGCTATTGGTGAGCTATTGAATGGAAAAAAAAATCGAAGAAAACTGAATGCATCCACTATGGAATGGAAGTTGGAAATTGCATTATTGCTTCAGTATAAAAGACTACGGGAGATTCTGCAGTCGTAGTTGGGTTAAGGTTGAAAGATGTTGTGACCTGCATTTTCCTGTGCAGTTTAATGGGATCATGTCGAGAGCAATGGGACTGAATTAAATTTTAAAATAACTTATTTGCTGTTCTCCGAGGAGGCCTAAGGACGAGTTATGCAGAGTTTGCACATCTTTGTCAATCGATTAAAACTTATCCAGGCTGAAGTCAGTCATTTAGAAAAGAATATAATTGGGTGTGCAATTAAGTAAGGGAAAAATAAAAATAATGAAAGGCTGTCGTTCCACAATCGATGCAATAAATTAAATTTACGAATGAAGATTTATAAAACATTGACCAGTAGAAGACAGAGTTTTCATCATTCCAAACTATAAGACTAACGGGTAAGGGTATGGTATAGTATACCTACTCGTATGTAGCAAGTTTTAATGTCTTAGCACTTGAAGTAGTATAAGGAAAAACCTTCAAATACAAATTTTAGTAAATAAATATGAATCTGTTCTGTCATTGTTAAGATTCTGCGAACGCTTTCACTAATTACTTATTTTAATATTCCACTATGGAATTTGCAATCGTCTTATCCTGGAGCTCGCTTAGTCCTTGAACAAGTAGTTTTTTACGGTTTACTCCTTTTAAATAATTTTTGTGTTTAATCGAGGGATTATATTCCGCAATAAATTTTTAAACACAATTTGGGGCATACTTATGACCACGATGACTGGATCTGATGAATGTCATCCGAGAGAAAAAACACTTTTTAAGTATTTTATGGCCATAAATATGAATAATGTTGACGTCCAATGCGCCTATTGTTATTGATTTGTCGTTGTAGACTAGGGAATTTACGTATCCAAATGGAAAATAATCAAATCACAAAACCTTGGAGGCCAATTTAAAGGTCCATTACATGAAATTAAATATCCGTCGAATGTTTCTTTCAAAGAGTTGATTATTTTATTTACTGTGTGGCAAGTAACGCCATCCTGCTGAAACCACATCTTTTCAACATTTATGCCAATCAATCGGGGAACAAAAAAGTCATTAATCATAAGTCTATGGAGAAAACCCTTGACGGCTACATGCTGTTTGACATATACATTGAGCTAAAAATGAGCCTTAACGCTGAACACAATTTTCAATTAAACAGCTTCGCTTTAATACCAAGATCTTTGCTTAGAATTTTCAATAATGTAGACAGACTAATGTCCCTATTCTTATTGTGATGTGGTCACAACTCACGAATGTTAGTGATGCGAAAATTGTGATGCTTGTCTTGTGAGGTTTCTTGTGAGCATTCACCAATACCTCACAAGAAATGGTTACCACCGTGCGGTGAATTCATTGTCATAAGTGGGTCCTACTGGTATATTTTCCTCTTTTATTCCTGTAAAACATTCAATTTTTACTTTTAAAAAGCAAGTAAATCACAAAAATTGAAATTTCGAAAAAATTTCCTCAGCGAAACTGTCACGGAAGGAAAATAAACAAAAATATCGATAATGTGGAATGAACGATACAGAGATATTGTAGGTGCGGAAAAATTGGTAGGTGGGTAAGGTTGTTTTCCGCGTAGGAATGCAAACATTTTTTTCCACACGGAAAGACTGCGGAACGAGTGCGGTACGGAATCAACAATACGACCTGCTCCGCTTACGGGGTTGGCTAATGTCGCAGACCGCAGAACGCGTCTACATAATGCTCGGTCCTGGATCGCTTCAGTTGTTGTTGCGCATTTTCCATCTGAGAAATCCAGGAATTCTTTTTCCGACCTCGTTTTCTTACAGTTGGAGTGACTGTATTTGACCGGATTTTCCGTAGATCTTCTTTGAACATGGCAATACTAGCTTATTCTATTCGCCTCAAGCTGTTCGGTTACCGAATTCTTTATATGTAGACTTCCTCTTATACGCGTAGATCTAATGCAATCGCGTTTAGTGACTCCACTAGACATCCTTAACATCTTCATTTCCGCTAAAGAGGAAAGGGCTAAGTACGCTTCCTTGATGCACTCCGACATTTTAATTTTTTTTAAAAGTTTCGATAGCCATTCGGTGCCGATTCCCTCCATTTTCGACCAAAACTCTGATGGAATGCTGTCTGGTCCCGCCGCTTTCCCCCGCTTCATTTTTCCAATTGCTATACTTATTTCTTCGATTGAAAAGCCCGAAACTTCCTCCTCGAATAGACCAGCTGTCGGCACGATATCACGTGGAAACTGTTTGTTAAGCAACTCCTTGCGGTATTCAAGCCACCGGTCACAAATTTCCTTTTCATTTGTTAGTAAGCGACCGTCTGCGTTTTTGATGTATTTCGGCGAGGTTATTTCCATTGAATTTTTTCTCCTCTGTGCAGCGAGCTTAAAAATATTTGGCATTTTAGTAATGTACAACGTGTGAACTTCTTGGATAGCTTGTCTTCTATCTGCCGATCGTGAGGATATTTGTTCCAACTCCTGGTACAGGTTTTCCGCTTCTGCCGCTCGAGTTCGAGCCAGGACTTTCTTTGCGATCTTTTTAAGACGCTCGTATTCAAGAGCCAGTCGAGCTTTTTCGATATCGTCGCTCCGATCGCATTTTGTCCACGCTTGGAATGCACTCTTCTTGTCGGCCACAGCTCGTTTGGTTTCGTCATTCCACCACCATGTTTCTTTGCCGACGTAATGGTATTTCGATATAGTCCCCAGATGGGACGTTGCGAGTGTTATGTATTCCTCTTGCATGCTGTTCCACATTTCTTGCGGGCTAAGTGAGTCTACTATACCATTTATATTTTGAAGTACTTCTTTAGCCAGTGCGATAAATCTTGCGCTTCGTTCCTTCGATAGATTATACCACCGGATTTTTGGCTTTCCAAACGATGCCCCTGTTTTCGGTGGTTCCGCTGTGAAAAATTCTGTAATGAGCAGACGGTGTTGGCTTACTAGCGATTCTCCAAGTATTACTTTACAGTCCTTAACACGGTTTCTCATCGACATTTTGCAGAGATGATAATCTATTTGCGTTTCATGGCCTCCGCTGCTATAAGTGATAAGATGTCGTTGATATTTAATAAACATTGTATTTAAGATGGTTAAGCCGTAAGCCCTACACGCTACAAGGATGTCTTCGCCAGCTGAATTTCTGGTTCCAAAGCCTTTACCGCCGTGGCAGTCCTCATAATCAACATTTGTTTCTCCGACGTGGCCATTTAAATCTCCGCCTACGAAGAGCATCTCATCGATAGGTATATTTCTAAGCAAATTACCGAACTCTGACCAAAATTTATCTTTTTCCGATTGGTCGCATCCATTTTGTGGAGCGTACGCGCTAACAATGTTCCACGTTTCATTGTGTATGACGAGTTTAACACTCATCAAGCGGTCGCTTATTTTCAAGATACCAACGATGTTGTTTAGAAGATCCGCTGCAACAACGATTCCAACACCGTTTCGTCCACTGACCGTTCCATGGTAGAACATCTTAAATGCCTTAGTTTTTAAATCTAGAAAACGCGCTTTATTTCCTGTATTACATCACTTCGTTTCCTGTACGCACAGGACTTGAAGAGTTCTGCGACGCATAATCGCTTCCAGTTCTAAACTTTTTGAGGTCATCGATCCGAGGTTCCAACTTGCAAACCGAAGCTTAGGAAAATATTTTGGAAACTTGATTTTGCCCGTCCCCGGAATCCGTCGGGCTCTGACACAAGCATTTCTGCTTGCTCTGGGATCACCCGAGTGCGTTGCAATCGTGGTGCCCAGCGGGGTAGTGCTATTAATTGCGATCATTTCCATGAAGTTTAAAGTTTGAGTGGTTTGACACTTGTATGCTCATTTCGAATTGATTGACTGTTCTTTTACCCCACCGGTAGTCTCCAGACGTGATTGCATACAAACTTGTAGGAAAGTTTTAAGGTGTTAAAGTGTCACAGGCTCATTTTTGGTGTCATAGTTGCCTGTATATGATTGGTGTCCCATTTAGTCGCCTCTTACGACAAGCTGGGACGCACTGCGGCACTATTCTTTATCCGATGCCGCACGGATATCATATATCTATCATATATCATTGCAAAATATCCCGTGAAATGACATCTTTACCAGATTTGTCACTCAGAAACAACAAAATGCAGTTACATCAATTTAGTTGGGTTGCACTTATATTCACATATTTTTGGTGTTAATTTAGTTTACAAAAAGGATACGAAAATATCTTGAATCGTATGCATGTCACGTCTTGAATTATCTATGCACTTAACCATAACAATTGCTGGAAATCTTCCTTAAAGTGTCTCTTAGCTCATTTCAATGCAACAACAGATCTGCGAATGCTTTCGGTGCATTAGAATAAGCTTATGTGTACTTTTTAATTAAAAACAATTTCGTACATAAATTTTCTCATTGCTACTTTCATCTCATTACGGCACAGCACAAACTAACCCGAGAACGACATTCCACTTGTAAAACTTTACGAGTGTGTACAAATCTTCTTTGTCTCAAGTTCAAGACTTCGCCAGATCTACATACTTCCCCGAGTATATTCCAAACATGCAAGCAAGGCATAAATAACAATAAATAGAATTCATATCCAAAAAGCATTCGTATCCCAGAGGCCCCACCGAAAGGATCATTAAATTGAATACGAATGACAAAAACAGAAAAAAGAAGATAAAAATACACATGTCCTGGAAGCAATTTGGAAGCAAGAACAAAAATTAAAGAAAAAGGGTATTCCGCGTGACACAAAACAGTGACACGAAAGAAAAACCAACTCAACGGTTTGACAAAGGATGAGATGTAGGGGAAGGCAATATTACCACCCAAAACATTTGAAAACCAAAAAAATGTTACGTATACGCCACCCCATTAAACGAAGCGAAGCATGCAAGCGAAGCGGAGAAAAAGAAAATTTAATTGAAGAAATTACAGTCGGAACACAGACCAAAGATTCTGGTGATTCCAAAGCACACTTGAGGGACTTTCGCATAATTTCTAAGGACACACATAATTAAATCCCCAACGCTAAGACTTGGCAAACTTTAATTAACAATTTTTTTCTCAGTAATGGAAAAAAATATTCGAAAAACACCGGATGCCATTGGTGATTCGTCCTTTCATCTATTAACCATTGTATCCGTAGAGTTTAATTCAATCAGACTTTTTTTTTGTAAATTTAATTGCTCCTCGCGCTGTAATTAGAGAATGACTTTAATGGCGAGCTGGGAACCAATCTGATGGAGGTAAAGTGCGCGTTTTTTAAATGCCAATATCTTAAAATAAGTTTTTTATTACCGGATAATAAATAGTGGAACCTTTTGTACCTGCTATATACTATTAAATGGCGATTGTCTTAATTCATTTTAGGCATAAAGCAGGTCTAGGTTGGTGCACCATTCCCTTATGGCATTCAAAAGCAGGCAGACAATCTGCAGAGATGTGTTATTTTAGCATGATAACGAACTACATCCATCACTTTCTTTTAAGAAAAAATACGGTCTAATAATACCTTTGGCGTGAAATACACACCACGTGATTTGGTTGTAATGGAGTCTCTTGAAGTTGATTTGTTGCTGTCCAAAAACGCATATTTGCTTATTGTCAGAAAAAATTTTGGCGCTTCAAATAATTAAGAGGCTTCAGTTCTTGAGTTGATATTGTACTAGGAGTAACCTCCTTGACCGCCAGAATGCGCTGCTACTGCAAAAAAGGTTATGGTGCCTTAAAATCCATTCATATAAAGGCAGACATGCCAAATTTCAGTGCTATACTGGCTTAAGTTTTCTTTTGACAGCTGATTGTTGTTGACGTGTTTGGCATCATGTTAAGTATACCGATCAACTTCGCAGCGGCAGGCCCTCCGATGCGGTTACAGAGGAGAATGTCAAAAAAATACATGAAAGGTGTTGGCTGACCGGAAAGTGAAGGTGCGCGAGCTAGCAGATACCACAAAGATTAGTACCGAGTGCACACGCCATATTTTGGCCAATATTCTGCATATGAAAAAGTTATTCTGCCGGTGGGTGCCGCGCATGCTCACTCCTGACCAAAAAGACGAACGCGAGAGCACTTCGAAAGAGTGTTTGGACTTGCTGATGCGGAATCGGGCGGACTTTTGGCGTCGATTGGTAACTGCTGATGAAAACTCCACTATTACACACCAGAGAACAGAATGAGTGCCCGGCAACGGACTGAAGCCGGCACGAGTGCTCCGAAGCGGCAGCCGAGGGAGGCTAAATGGGTCGGAAAGGTTATGACGTCGATTTTCTGGGATTATCATGGCATACTCTTCGTGGACTACCTCGAAAAAGGAAAAACCATCAACACCGAGTATATCTGTGCATTATTCGAGCGATTGAAGGCCGAAATCGCTGCAAAACGGCCTCACATGAAGCGAAAAAAAAATTTTTTTTTGCAAGACAATGCGCCGGCATCGCAACCACGGCTAAAATCAATGACTTACGGCTCCAATTGCTCTCACATCCACCGTATTCGCCCGATCTGGCTCCCTTGGACTCTTATCTCTTCCCAAACCTCTAAAGATGGCTCATCAATAAAAAATTCAGCTCACGCGAGGAAATCATCGACGTCACGGAGGAGTATTATGCAGACCTTCCGGAAAATTACTTTTCGGACGGGATCAAGAAGTTGGAAAATCGTTGGAATAAAAAAAACATTTAAACAATTTTTTTTTTTATTCCCAAGGAGCTTACTTTCCACCCCACCTAGCAGAAGTATAGAGTAAGATTTTTACACAAAAGTTACTACAATATAGGTACAATGTAAACTGAGAGAGAGAGATTCCCAATTTGATTTTGAAGAACTTACAACTGCCATATTTGCAGTACTTCGGCCGGTGTGTTTTCTTACTTGCGCAGGAGTATTCAGTAGTGAATATGTTGATTCGAATTAGCGTACTAATAGTACGCACAGCCCATAGAATTCCCTGTGAACTTCACCATATAAGACTTGACTGACGTTTTGGCTTTAACAGATGCTAAAAAATGTGTAAGGGTGTATTTGCAGTAAAATATGAAGTTGTATATTCATAACGAAAAATCACAAGTCTGATGACACCGCAATTCAGGGGATACGATACTCTTTAATGTATTGTAAAACAGTCTCAAGCCGAGAAGATTTTGAAAACAATTTCGTTACTTCATTCCGAAAATCTACTAGAGCATATAATACTAGAGCAGAGTAGATAATGAACATGCTTAGCAGAAAAGACAGCATCAACGTCGGTCATTATCAATACGCTTTTACAGATGCTTCTACGATAATTGGAGAACAAGCGGAACAAGTCGGACTCAAGTAAATTGGGTAAAAACCAGAACATCTTTTCACCAAACAAAAAACTATCTCTCCATTATCTAGAACTTAAAGGATTGAAGTAGTTTTGTGAAACAGATGGGATCAAAACGTTTAACATGGACATACACGTTCTACATACGGTGGGTGGCCGTGGCTCAAGTGGTAGTGAACTAACTTTCAAATCGGCAGGTTCGGTATTCGAATGCCATGCCCGAATGACTTGCACTTTTTCAGTCAACAAAAATCAAGTAAAATGTGAAGTTGACTAGAATACAACAACAAGCCAGGTCTCACTAACAATTTAGTCTCCCCATTATATGTTGGATGCCACCAATGGAGCAAAATAACCATTGAGCCAAAACATCGCTCTTCTCCCTCTCTGTCTAATTTTCAAAAAAAAACTTGACACATTCTGAGGCACTATAAGTGTATTCATACCTACTGGAGTGTTAAGTTCTTTTTCGTTTTTTAAAAAGAAGCTCTATTTGGTCCTTTTTGATGACAGCATATTTATAGTATATTTATAAACTTTGCTTCTCCTTTTTGATGTTTTCATCTTTGCCGCTTCTGCTTAAATAGTCACAAACTCTCCATTATGTCAATGTCGACTACGCGTGTTAGAAACTGAACAGGCTTTTGAAGACAATTGTACACTTCTTTCTACAGCAACGTTAAAAAATCCTATGGCCTCAATTAAATCCTTCCTTCCTTTCCTTTAGGTGGCGCTACAGTCCGGGGTGGACCTGGGCCTCAGTCAACAAGCTTCTCCAGCTAGCTCGATACCTGGCTACCTGCCTCCAGTTTCGCACGCTAAGTTGGCTGAGGTCCTCTTCCACTTGCGTGCGCCACCTGAGTCTTGGCCTTCCTCTACTGCGCTGTCCCTCGGGGGCGGATTCGAAGACTTTTCGGACCGGAGCATTGGTGTCCATGCGCTCTACATGACCCAGCCATCTCAGTCTTTGGATCTTCGCTCTTCTGGCTCTGTCCATGTCGCTGTACAGTCCGTCGTTGTATCCCCTCCTCCACTCACCGTCAATGCCGAAGAATTTTTCTCTCGAAGCAACCAAGAACACCCTCATCCATTTTTGATAATGTCCATGCCTCTGCGCCATAGAGCAGGACCGGGATTTTTAAAGTCTTATAAAGGGTGACTTTTGTTGTCCGAGGGAGGGTTTTGCTACTCAATTGCCTTCTTAACCCAAAGAAACAGCGGTTGGCAAGTGTTATTCTTCGCTTGATCTCAGCGCTGGTGTCGTTGTCTGTATTTATAGCGGAGCCTAGGTAGACAAAGTCCTTAACTACCTCAAAGTTATATCTGTCGAGGGTGACGTTCTATCCGAGACGTCGGTGTTGGTTGTCCTTTTTGCTTGACAGCATATACTTGGTCTTGCCCTCATTGACCGCTAAACCCATTTTCGCCGCTTCCGTCTCAATACTCGCGAAAGCGCCACTGACATCACGCTGCTTTCTCCCGATTATGTTAATATCGTCGGCGTATGGGAGTAGTTGGACGGACCTATGAAAGATAGTGCCTCTTGTGTTTGCTCGTGAGTTTTGCACTATTCTTTCAAGTACGATGTTGAAAAAATCGCACGACAGCGCATCGCCTTGTCTAAATCCTTTCTGGACATCAAAGGTCTCAGTGAGATCTTTACCGACCTTGTTCGCGCTTCTCATGCTCTTTCTTCTTCCTTCTGAGAAGCCGGTGTTCGTCTCTCCTCTTTCGCTCATAGAGCTCATGAGCAGCTCTGACCCTTATGAGCAGCGCCGCGTTATATGCATCTTGCTTAACTGCATGTGCTTGCTGGCATTCATCACCGAACCAGGGGTTTCATTGTGGTGGACGAGTGAAACCCAGCACATCAGAAGCGGCATCTCTGATGACGTTTTGGCAGTGTTTCCAATGGTCTTCGATGCTTGATGCTGGCGGCATTGGAGCTCTTATGAGATTAAGAGACACTCGATCGGAAAAGGACTTGGCGATCTCTTGCGATTGTAGCTGTTTGAGGTCGAATTTTCTAATAACATTAGTTTGTCTTGGCGTAGTTTGAGATTTCCGAGTCCGAGTTGATGTTGGCTCCTCGGAACGTACGGACATCCATAATGCTGGAGGAGTGTCTTGCGTCGATCGCAATGTGATCAATCTGGTTGACTGTTGATTGATCAGGAGTTCTCCCAGTCCCTAGTGCATGTCGAGATGTGGGAACCGCGTGCTAGCCACGACAATGTTTCGCCCCGCCGCAAAGTCGATTAGCCTGAATCCGTTATCGGAGGTGGTGTTGTAGATGTCGCAGTTTTTCATCTTCTTTTTGTCCGACCCATCCTATCGCATTTCTTGGATGGCGGTTATGTCTGCTTTGCAGCAGTCTAGGGCCTCCGCTAGTTGTTCGGCTGCACGTGGTCTATTAAGGGATCAACATTTCACGTGCATATCCGAAGCTCATTGCCCTTAAATCGTTTGCGTGGGTTGTCAACAGTAGATCCGTCCATATCCGAGGCTTGTTGATGCTTCGTAACTTAATTTTTTTTAAATGGCCGGGCAGTTACCCAGGCGGCACAACCCCCAACCTAGAGGACCAGTTCCATTGTTAATGCCCCTAGGACGAGGAGTCGGTTACAGTGAAGCCAGTAACACGTTCCGGGATATGAGCGCTGCTGTTGGCCCATATAGGGCTCGTCCACCACCATCTCTTTTCCAAGACCCTGACTAAGGCCTGGAAATCCTTACCGGCCTGAGCTCCAAATATGTCGGAGTAGCCCGGATAAGGTCTTGTTTTGTTTTTCCGACACTAATCCTGATTTATGGCGCAGGAAACTCGCCATTTGCCCCCTTCACTTCGCAACCTCTAGTGAGATTCCCAGATGGCACCACGGGGAGGCGTGAAGTAGGACTTATTAGCAGAGCTGCAAGATGTTCGGCTGCAGAGGCTCGTTCTCGTCATTTAAGGAACCAGCACCTGTCAGATTCTCAGTACGAACTATGTCTCCTATGACTCTGTTCTTGCAGAGTTTTCTTCAGGCTTTATTCGTACAAGTAAGGTATCTTCAATTTATTTTCATTAAACCTGCCAAACTTTTTTCTACTGGTAGCACTTCTCTAAGTGCTCGAGAGAGAGTTTATGCTGTTCATTCTTTTTCAGTTCGTAGAGCTCGTTTTTTTCTGCATCACTGCTTTGAACAATCAATGTTTTCCTAGATTTTCTTGCCTGCATTCTTCATCGATTAAAGCCCAGTACATCAGATGCGGTCTCTCTGATTGCTCTTTCCCAGTATTGAGACTGGTTTTCAACATTTATATTTATGGCCTTAAATGTTTGCAAGTTATAATGACTAGGAAATAAATAGGCGAGTTGTATAGGTAAGAAAGAATCGCGATATTTCAGAGTTCGCCGGAAAAAGGTCTTGAGGGTATACTGGTGAGCATTTATAGTGAGACGGGCGAGATAAGATGACAAGAAACATTACGTCGGTGTTCCAGCATATCAATTGACTTTATAATATTGGCATCAGCTATAATCACCTAGCGGTGCAAAGAGGTCTTAGAGGCACCTTTTTTGTGGGAATGAGCTTCGTTCTCTTATTCTGCGCATGTGAATACCTTATTCAATATATTGAGAATGGATCAGAGCGGGAGAAATGTTTCTTATTTTCTTCTAGTAAACCTCGACATTTCGCAACATTTTTGATGACATCGAATATGCGGTCGTTTTTAACACGTATGCCGGGAATGCAAGTGCAGTGCAATTCTTGGACACTTTTTTAACGACTGCATATAACATTATATTCCACTCTCTCGATAGTTCCCCAATTAGTTATGATATTAATAAAAGAATTTAATGAGTTAAGCAAATGCTACTGTTCCCATTCCACAGCCGAAAACCAGGAACGCGAAATTGAGACTGGGAAATGCAAGGCAGAAAGTCACCGGAAAGGGAATATATTGGATTGGAAGTAGAAGACAAGGATCATTGATGGAAATTACGAAAAGTGTCGGAAACAACACGGAGCCATGGGTCAAACCTACATTTATTTCCGAAACATCCGACTATAGTTTGAGTCAAGACAATTTAAATGAAACTCTCCGAAAGATGATTTCTTGTCCGTTGAAGTCTGATGGCTAAGGAATATCGAGCGCACCTAATTTACTTTCTCATTTTTCGGTGAGACATGTAACCAAATCCCAGTGGACTCATTGCTACGAAAACCTTACTGTCGGCAATTGAGACAATCTGTTAGGGTTTTGAATACCTAGAAAAGAAGACTTAAATAGTCCAATGGGTCTGTTGGAGGAGAGGAAATAAAGTTTCCCATTTTTGCAGACGGTCTGGACAAATACTGTTTTCCATCTTCTCGGAAAAGAGTCATAAGGAGTAACATGTGCTGGCAATAAATACATTACATCCTGCCGCAAACAATTAGTAAGCATGTATCCGTTGGAATAAATATCCACACGATCGGCAGATAGAAGACAAGCTATACGAGAAGTTCACACGTCGTACAATACTAAAGTGCCAAATATTTGTAAGCTCGCTGCACAGAGGCGAAAAAATTCGATGGAAATAACCTCGCCGAAATACATAAAAAATGCAGACGGTCGCTTACTAACAAATGAAAAGGAAATTTGTGACCGGTGGCTTGAATACCGCAAGGAGTTGCTTAACAAACAGTTTCCACGTGATATCGTGCCGACAGCTGGTCTATTCGAGGAGGAAGTTTCGGGCTTTTCAATCGAAGAAATAAGTATAGCAATTGGAAAAATGAAGCGGGGGAAAGCGGCGGGACCAGACAGCATTCCATCAGAGTTTTGGTCGAAGATGGAGGGAATCGGCAGCGTTTGGCTATCGAAACTTTTAAATAAATTAAAATGTGGACAACCTATGCCGAATCAATGGAGAAGTAACTTCTTGGTTCCATTATACAAAGGAAAAGGCGACACTCGAGAATGCAACAACTACCGTTCAATCAAGCTTATGTCACACACAATGAAAATCGTCGAAGGAGTCTTAAACGAACGTCTTCGGCAAATAATAAAGCTCGATAATAGCCAGTGTGGATTTGTGGAAGGAAGATCGACGGTGGACGCTATCAAAAGCCGACGAATAATAATGGAAAAGCACCGAGATTCGTCTAAGGATTTACACAAGGTATTTATCGACCTCGAGAAAGCATTCGATCGAGTGCCTAGGGATCTCATATGGGCCGCGCTGAGGTCTCAAAACGTACCGGAAACGTATGTTAGAATAATACAAGACATGTACGGAAACGTGGAAACTGCGGTTAAAAGCTCTGCTGGACTAACGAGAGAATTTCTAGTTAATGTCGGAGTGCATCAAGGAAGCGTACTTAGCCCTTTCCTCTTTAACGTAGTATTCGACTATCTTTTAAAAGACTGCATGCGTGAAGCAAATGTAACGCTAATTCTCTTCGCTGACGATGCAGTTATACCTAGCGATAACGTCGAAGATTAACAGAACGCCTAAGATTCATGAAAAAATGCGCTAGAGAGAAACGGGTTTAATATAAGTCGTTCAAAGATGGAGCATTTGACGTGCCCATTTCCGCATCCGTTGCGACCTGTTCCGGTTATAATGTTAAACGGAATAGTTTTTCCGAAAAGCACTAGGTACTTAGGATCAATCGTTAACATGGAAGTGAAATGTGACGACGACGTAAACCACAGAGTGAGTGTGGGATGGACGAAATGGCGGGAAAATTCGGGAATCATTTGCGACCGAAAGTTTCCACTTAAATAAAAGGGAAAACTCTACACCACGGTTGTTAGACCAGCTATTATATACGGTTCACAGTGCTGGACAATTTACGAAGCGTTTAAAAACAAAATGACGGCAGCGGAAATGAAAATGTTGAGGATGTCTAGTGGAGTCACTAAACGCGATTGCATTAGATCTACGCGTATAAGAGGAAAATCCGGTTAAAAAGGCACTATCAACTACGGTCACTCCAACTGTAAGAAAACGAGGTCGGAAAAGGAATTCCTGGATTTCTCAGATGGCAAATGCGCAACAACGCCTGGAGCTAGCTACTGAAGTGATCCAGGACCGAGCATTATGTAGACGCGTTCTGCGGTCTGCGACATTAGCCAACCCCATAAGCAGAGCAGCAGCGATGCAGTAAAAATGGGAAACTCGTTAGGCATAAGTTCATATTTATAACGAGGAAAGGGTTGATAAAAGGATAAAAAGAAGAAGATATCCATTTCCGGGAGTGGTGACATCCCCCTCCATTGTGGTACCAAAGATGCCCTCTCTATCAATTTTGACATTTAAATTGTCGCCGCTGATTATTTGGCTGCACCTCCAAAATGCATTAGCCTTAATGTAAGTAAATGTATTAGCTGACACGGGGCATAGTGTGTTGAGCCTTTTGACGTTATAGGCCAATAGTTTTCTTCTCGTCGAGCCGCACTTGCGATTTTAGCCTATATTAGTACTCATTCTGTGACTACCGTCTACCGTTGGGAGGTATTTACGAACCTAATTGTTCAATTTGTGGCCGAATTCACATTATACGATCGAAAGGGCGATCTCAAATTTTAAACAGCCAACATAAAAACACCACCACTTAGGCAGGAAATGGCAAACCTTTAAGAGTCAAAAATAGTTTGCTCTCAGATGGAGACACTACTCTTTCAAAACGTACCAGTAGTCTTCTTAGAAATTTGATAGATTTGCCTTTAAAGAGATCGATGTCGTTCGAAAATCTCGTACGATATTTATCTTATTCGTAATATAAGGCTAGTAATCGATATTGTCTGCCATAAAACAAATATCCTTGACCTAAATACGCGGTCAGTACCTCACACAATATACACAACAAACCGAAGTTCTCAACAGAAAATTATATTAAAAAAAAAAGATAAAAACAACAATCCAATAATCACCCTTTCAATTTCTCACTCTAAAGCAAAATACTAAAGTTTCCAGAGCCCACCTAACTTCACATCCACTTAAGACATTCATCACCTCCCATTCAATTGGTTGCCTCCATAATTTATCGATTCAAGTACCTTCTAGCTGGCCACTTAATGCCTTGATATAACGTCAAACCTCTGATTTATGCTTTCCCCAATCACATAACTTAGATTTTTATTGCCTCCTTTCGGAGCGCCCTCAGCAACTTTCGTGGCCGTTGAAGTACCCCCAATTATACCAAACCCAACATAGCACAGTTGCTATTATTATTGAACTTCCTGCCGCTACCAAGGTGAAGGCAATTATTCCCTTGACTCCATTAAGCTGAGGTCTATTCGCTTATTCTTAATTTCTTTTTTTTTTTTGTTGCTTTGTTTCAGCAACATACTCGTACATACAACTTGGCCTCCATAGACAAACAGACCAAGTAAAAACTACCAGAGACCTACTTCTCAGCAACAAATCAATTTGCGTCAAGTAAATGTCCTTAACATTCCCCTTGTGGTGCGCCTTGAAAACCAAGGACATTCGCAAGTACAAGTATTTTGTCACCTGATGCTTTTCATTTTCATTTTGCCCTCCCCTATTGCGGTATGGAACATGTGTCCCTTGTTGGGTTCTAGTAATAGTTGTGATTTCGATGTAAAACCTCAAACATACATATGGGCAAGTACACGTGAAGTAATCACTCAACTAGGTTGAAGCAAATTGCAATACAACTAAAGTGATAAATCCTGATCGGGAACTGATTCAGGTACTGGTATCCGTGGACAACGATATTTATAACTTTCTATCCGATACCCTTGGCATCAGTTGGTCAGGCGACCGACCTTCCTTTACCTTTATCGTCCTTGGCCCTTCCTTCTTTTGAATACGAGTAGATTGAAGAGGAAAAATGTGTACGTTCACTTAGACTAGGATTAAACCGAAGGCAGGTAGGCAACAAGGCAACAAAGCAGCAAGGCAAAATGACTTCCTTTAAGTGGATTCGTGAATATTTAAAATTCATTTCAGCACACCATTGTGCCTGATGGACACAACACTTTTTCATGCCATAAAAGCCACTCTACGGATAGGAGTGTACCGTCATTGGAATTTATAGCTTAACTTCCGCCTTTACTTGGTGTTTTCTCCCTCCCTCTTTTGGAATAAAATGAAAAATTTACATATTTATTCAGAGTACAACAATGACTGTCTGGCAGACACTGCCTTTGTCACGTACAAAAGTGTACACAAGTTGTCCCAGGACATCATTTCTTCTTTGTTTTGCATACGAACATACTTGTTGTAGCAGACAAACAAAAAAAACAACACACACAAACGAACACTTGTTCGCGGGGTGTTTTAACAAAAAGCATTTTCATGTGCTAAATTGTCATCAACTAAAATGGATCGTACGAGGACAAACATAATACAATGATGGGCTAAAAGGTTTACATGTGCAACATGTACTACGAGTATAATAATGCCGAGCAACACAAAACGATCCCCACAAGTGTTTCTATTTTTAAAATCAAAAACAGAAAATACATTTTATTCGAATGTATTTCTGTTAGTCGAGAGGTGGTGCGGTTCTATTTTTGGCCATTCAACGTTTTAATAAGTGTTTGCACCAAAGGTCCTTTGATGTCGATTTTGTCAATAACAATGTGACTTTTGTAAGCAACAACCGAAAAGTGGTTGGAACTGTTGTGGTTGATGCGTGATTTGAGTGTGAAAATAAGGGAAGGTGACAACAAGCTGGTGCCTTAAAATGGGTGAACTACCGCAGAAGTCATCAAAATAAGTTTCCCTGTAAAGTAAGTTCTTGGAAAGTGGGAAAGGTGGTGTAAACTTTTTGGGAAGAAAATGGTTTGGTCTGAGTCCCATAGTATTGATCTCTTTTTAAAAACTTTTACTGCAGTATATTCTCATGAATTTTCAAAGAGTATTCCAATTCGAAAAGTACAATAAAAGGATGAGAAGGGGACCTCATAGACAATTTCATCGCACCATTATTGCTCCATCAGCGGAACGACCCGTCTATTTTGGATGGTGTATTACGAAATTGTAGGAGACAGTTTTACGTCGTAGTAGGCAAGGTAATTAAAATAGAAAGAAATTTAGATTCTTCAAAATACCGGAAACTTATATCTGGAAGTACAAGCAAAATTATTCGACAATAACCCGAATGCTCGGAATGAGTTTCACGCTAGAATACGAGGGTTGTCTGAAATCTTTCCGACCGAACAAGACATTTTTCTTAATTTTTTTTTTTAATTTTTACATAGTCTCCTTGTAACTCTACACACTTCTCCCAGCGATGCTCCCATTTCTCTAACCAGTCCAAATAGTACTTGGCCTTTTTCTCTGCAAAATAATTGTTCACGAAGGAGATTGTCTCCTCATTTGACAAAAATCTCCGTCCTCCGAGCAAAGTTTTTAGATGAGGGAACAAAAAGAAGTCGCTTGGGGCTTGGGCTGGTGTACAAGATGGATGGTCAAGCAGTTCAAACCGTAATTCATGGATTTTCGCCATGGCAACCGCTGAGGTGTGAGACGGCGCGTTGTCTTGATGAAACAGGATTTCCCTTTTCTACAAATGTGGCCGTTTTTCCACAATTTCTGCCTTCAGCTTGGCAAGTAATGATACGTAGTATGCTCCTGTAATGGTTTCTCCTTTTTGAAGATAATCGATTAAGATAACTCCTTTACCCAAAAAAACAGTCGCCATCACTTTCCCAGCCGAAAAAACCATTTTTGCTATTTTTGGAGCCGGCTCGCCCTTTGCAGTCCACTGTTTTGACTGAACTTTTGTTTTGGGCGTATAGTGGTGTATCCATGTTTCATCTACAGTAATTAATCGGCGCCAAAACTCGGATTTATTGCGCCTAAGCTGCACCAAAAGAGCGTTGGAAATGTTAATTCGAACACATTTTTGGTCTAACGTAAGCAAACGCGGCACCCAACACGCGGACAGGTTTCTCATGCCGAAATCTTGATTTAATATGTAACAAACACGAACTTTGGACATTTTCATGACCTCTACTATGTCTCTCACTTTAATTCGGCGGTCGTCTAACACCATTTGGTGAACTTTAGCAATGTTATCGTCAGTGGTTGCAGTTTTTGGACGTCCCGAACGTTCATCATCTCCCAAGCTCTTACGGCCACGTTTAAATTCAGCTGCCCGACATTTCACTATGGTAAATGATGGTGTAGAGTCCCCATACACAGAGTCTAACTCATTATCGATTTGCGTAGGCGTATTAACTTTCAAAAACAGCATTTAATAACAGCTTGATACTTAATTTTTTCCATTTTCACAATAAACACTCACATCGACTCACTTAAACGACTGTCAACTAAACACTGCGCCCCAAAATGACTGAAACTTCGGTAAGTAACTGTCAAAAGATTCATAACTATCATTCACTACATATGATCTACGTCATAGTAAGAGCTGCTAAAACCGGGTAAAACCATCAATGGACAACGCTACCGAACACAATTAATCCGTTCGAATAGAGCAGTAGTCAAAAAACGCCCGGAATATGCGACCAGACATGAGGCAATAATTTTCCATCATATCAACGCTCGGCGCCACGTTGCTATTCCGGTTAGGAAGTATTTGGAAAACAGTGGATGAGAAGTTTTTCCCCACCTGCCTTATAGCCCAGACCTTGCCCCTTCTGACTACCATTTGTTCCGGTCGATGCAGAACGCCCTCACTGAAATACGGTTCACATCAGAGCAGAATATTAAAAATTGGCTTGCTTCATTCTTGGCTGCCAAGCCGGCGCAGTTCTTTTGGGATGGGATCCACAAATTGCCAGAAAGATGGGAAAAAGTCATAGCTTCAGATGGGTAATACTTTGAATAATACTATTGTACATGTTTTTCTTAAATAAACGTTCAAATTTTGAAAAAAACAAACCGCACAAAACAATATACCCAATAATTGGCCTTGAACGCCGATAGTTGTTCTAAAAATTGAGCGCTGCCTTACTAATTTTATGTAATAGTGTGAGGAGTCAAGAGGAGAAACCGCACTGACCGGTTAAATATCTCGGCAAGGAGTTAAAAATAAGTCCTGGGTGGCATTTCAATCTGATTTAAGTTGTTTCCCCCTGTGTGTACGAAGAAAAAAGTGCTGTAAGAGATCTTATTAAGTCATGCCAAAGACGAAATGTACTATACTATTGCGGTGGAAGTATAACATACTAGACGACAGCGCATACTAATTGGCAGAAGAATGAGACAGAGATTTTGTATCACACATATATACGTTCACAACAGCAGAATGTAGAAATAAAGCATTGCCAGACTCCATGTAATTTGCAGATATTGTATGCTCATAATGTCTGGAACGCTACTAATCTGAACCCAAATTTCAGCAAACCTTTCGATACAATACATTGGATCCTAATAGATTGATTGGAGCTATCAAAAAAGCTAGAATAAGAAAAAAATCACAATAGATTACCTCATTCAGAGGTTTTAAATGGTGATTCTTTTATGCCCAGTTTCACAGTGACAGTTTAAACGGACGTTTAACTGAACCCAACCGAAAGCTTAAATTTTTAGTTAAACTCTTTCGGTTTCACAGTGCAAAATAAACCTCCAGCTCCAGCAAATTGATGAAATCCGTTCACATTCTTTACTTTTTCCTCTTCTGTGGTTGGAAATTTTATGTATTTATCTTCTAAGAGGGCAATATGATGGGAAACAGTCCTACAAATTTTGCTGCCGAATGTTAATCGTTTAATAAATAAATAAATTTCGTTGTACGCGCACTCGTTTGACAGCATATGAAATGACAATTAACAAAAAAAAAAATAAAAATGGTCGTGATTCAGTGTTCTACATGTCAAAAGAAAGTTTCAACGACAGAGTGGTACTAACAAGACGGCGCTTCCCTCAATTGCGGGAACTATTCGGTGAACAGGTAATTCCACCCTTTGA
The DNA here is from genome assembly GCA_928272305.1 of Volucella inflata. Lineage (NCBI taxonomy): Eukaryota > Metazoa > Arthropoda > Insecta > Diptera > Syrphidae > Volucella > Volucella inflata. Next base: position 23,976,090 of record OV743718.1, on the reverse strand, counting down.
ACTGGGGAATTGACCTAGATTATGTGACATCAACCAGCTCCAATGGAGTTACGTAAAATTCAAAGTTTTTGCACATGAATAAGCCTTGCTACGATAAAGGAATTGGAGGGCAACATTCCTTAAGTCATTAGTTAAACACTACCACTCAAATGCGTAATCGAAATTTGGGACATTACAATGGGCCTTGATACGGCCAACATTTTGTAAGAAATTTTTTTTTTTTTTTTTTTTTTTATTTTCCCGGCGAGGGCAGGTGAAAATCTTCCATCAGACACTATGAGGATCAGAAGCGCGTGCTCATAGTAGTGTGAGATTCTTACTCACTAAATACACCTCCCTTCATTGTTGATTTTAATACCGCAACTAAGTAGAACTTATCAAGCAGTTTTTATTTCATAAGTTAGTCACGATTGGTAGGACACTTTCCAATGGAAGACCCTACATATTCTGCTTTCTTAATGCGGTTTCAATTTATCGCGCAAGGTCCAACGGTTTAGTTCGTTGAAGACGGCGTAGTATGTTTCGTTCGTCCAAGACTTCTAGGACTGTATTGTTGATATGGCTGCTTAACCGGACTTTATGTTTTCGTGCGCAGTTCCTGACTTCATCTTCCACGAAAGGAACTCCGAGGTCTCGATGCAGGTCATTATTTCTTATAAACCATGGGGCACGCACAGATTGTCGTAGCACTTTATTTTCAAAAGTTTGTATTATATTTACATTTGATTTCTTAGTACAACCCCAGAGTTGTATACCATAGGTCCACACCGGCTTTAGTACTTGCTTATAAAGAAGCAGCTTGTTTTCTAAGCTTAGCTTGGAATGTTTACCAAGTAGCCAGTACATTTCTCTGTATTTGGCCTCTAGTTCTTTTCGTTTCTTTCTAACATGTGTTTTCCATTTAAGCTTCGCGTCAAGTGTCATTCCCAAATACTTAGCCTCGTTTGCAAAGGGGATACACACCGAGTTTATAGAAATGGGCAAGTGATTTATCTTTCTGTAGGTGAAGTCAACATGTACAGATTTTGTCTCATTAAGGGTAATTCGCCAGATCTTTGTCCACTCGTAGACTTTATTTAAAGCAGTCTGGAGTTTCGCCGTTGAGTCTTCTATTGATTCTCCAACCGCTAAGATAGCGGTGTCGTCAGCAAAAGTAGCGAGAACAGTATCCTCGACGTGTGGTATATCTCTTGTATATAAAAGGTACAAAAGTGGGCCCAGTACGCTTTCCTGCGGTACTCCGGCTAGGATATCTTTAAATTTCGAAACATCATTTCCGTATCGAACGCGAAAAATTCTATTTTCAAAATAGCTTGTCAATATATTATAAAGCTTTAATGGCAAAATTCGTCGCAGTTTGAACTTCAAACCTTCATGCCATACTTTGTCAAAAGCTTGTGAGACGTCAAGAAATACGCTCGAACAAATCTTTTTTTTTTCCAGGGATCTTTCAATTACATCAGTAATTCTATGCACCTGATCAATTGTTGAATGCTTAGTCCGAAATCCAAATTGATGGCTGGGAATAAGATTTTGGTTTTCGATAATTGGGAGAAGACGTTTAAGCAAAATCCTCTCAAAGATTTTCGACAGGATCGGTAGAAGAGAAATGGGTCTGTATGATTTTTTATCGTTTGGAGGTTTTCCTGGTTTTAGTACCATAATGACTTCTGCAACTTTCCACTGGCTTGGCACGTATTCAAGTCTCAGAGCCGCGTTAATAATGTGTAAGAGCTTTATAAGTGCTTTTTGGGGTAGCATTTTCAGAACTTCTCCGGTAATAAGGTCATACCCCGGAGCCTTCTTTGGTTTTAATTTCCTTATTACAGTTTTGATTTCAGCAAGAGTTGCATTTGTCATTACAAAATTACTATATGCTATTTCTAAAGAATTGGTGCCGGGTGCCAGTGTCGGGCCGTCGGAGGGCTTGAAAATTTCTTCAAGATAGTCGGCAAAAACCTCCGCTTTTTCCTTATCCCCCTTAGCCCATTCGTTATTGCCGACCTTGATTGGTGGCGCGGGGATTTTGGGCCTTTTTAAGCATTTTAAAGCTTTCCAAAGCGAGTAATTTGTTTCTTTTCCTGCCGTCAGGTTTTGAACATATGTATTTGCTTCGGAATTTCTCTAACTTTTAAGAGTCTCCTTGAGCAGATTACAGAGCCTGTTTAAGCGTGTTTTATCCTGCGGCGCTCGAGTTGTTTGCCATCTTTTGCGAGCTTACCTCAGGCGGGTAGTTTAAGTTACGTTTAGCCGTGTTTTTTCGTTGACAAGGTGTATTGTTCCACGCAGCACATTGGACTATTTCAACGAAAGAATCCACTTCGATTTCGAGTTCAAGTGCTGCTTTAAGTGAAACGTCTAGTTCTAGGTTATTATTAATCTCATTTCTGAATCCTTCCCAATTAGTATTTCGTCCAGTTAGTCTTAATGGTCCTTGTTTTTTAATAAACGTGTCGTTCATTGTCAGTATGACTGGAGAATGATCGGAGGAAAGATCGAAGCTTTCATCAACGTTTATATCCGAGTTACGAATTCCTTTAACAACGAAGAAATCGACAAGATCGGGTATTTTCGTTGTGTCTGTTGGCCAATAAGTCGACTTGCCCGTTGAATAGAAGTCACAATTGTGTTCCATGCTTTATAGAGTATTTTACCCTTTTGGGAGACACATCTTGATCCCCAAAAAGTGTGTTTGGCATTGAAATCACCGCCAATCATTAAAGCCGATCCAAGAGAATTGAATATATTTTTAAATATATGTTTTGAAGGCGTAAATCGTGGAGGACAGTAGATGGCTGAAATAGTAAAGGAGTTCCGTACCGATTTTACGCGCACCGCAATTAGTTGTACAGACTCGAGCTCTACTTTTATATCTTCGTTGTGCTCAAGAGACTCTTAAATGTATACAGAGGATCCGCCTCTCGCGTTTCCCGAAGGGTGATACGCGTAGTAGTCTTTAAAACCTCTAATTTTTGCAGATGACCCATTTTTCAAGTGGGTTTCGGAAACCAAACAAACGTCAATGTCGTTTTTCCTTAGGAATAACTCAAGTTCATAAAGTTTTCCTAAGATTCCGTTTGCATTCCAGGTGAGTACGTTTAATTTTTCCCTTTTCATTTTTTAGGCGAAGGACGTTTTTTATTGAACCTATTTTCAAACTTCTTTAGCTTATCTAAAATAAGTTCATTGATTTTGTTTTGCTGCTCAAGCTGCGCGAGAATAACGGAAAATACTTGGGAAGCAGGATCTCCGGAATCTTTTGCCTTTAGCTTGGTAGCTTCAGCGTATGTAAGTTTTTCCGATGCTTTCTTTTCAACACTGGAATCAATCACTTTCGCCTTGGCGTTTTTAACGATATTTTGAGCAGATCCCGATGTTTTTTCTTTAGTTTTGGGATTCTCTTTTTGTGGCTTAAACAACTTGTCACGTCTGTTTTGCAACTCCTTTGCTACTTCACAGCCACGGAAATTTGCTACGTGTTTACCCCTGCAGTTGACACAAGTCGGAGGGGTTTGTTTGCTTACGTTGCATTCTTTGGACAGGTGTTTACCTGCGCATTTTACGCACCGAGGCTCTTTTTGGCAGTAAGCTTGCGTATGGTTAAATTCCTGGCATCGCTTACACTGCGGGATCAGTTTCGAGTTTTTGCGTCGAGGCTCAATTTTAACAATAATGTTGAGGATTGACTTAATATCGTATATTTTTTGGGTATGTTCAGTGTTCTCAAAGGTTAGCATAAAGAGGGGAAGGCTACGTTTAAATGTCATATCCTTTCCTTCAATTTTTTGTTTCTCTCGCTTTTCGATGTTGACGACATCAATGATTTTAAAACCCTTGTTTTTTAAATCACTTACGATATCTTCTTTTGGGCAAGACGGATGCAGTCCTCTGGCGACGACACGAATAGGTCGACGCTTAACTTGCGAGAAAGAATGCGATAGTTGTCAGCGTCCTTGACGTTGACTTTCCATACATTATTATTGCGCGATGTTACTATATAGTCCGATCTCGGCAGGGTCATCAATATGTTTTGGAGTTTCTTGTAATCTGAAACTGCAGTGACATTGATTGGCGGGGGTGTTCGTTGTTTTTCCGCTTTGATTTTTTCAGGACTCATGTTATTGTTGACATTTTTCTTCGATTCATCTCCCTTTGCTTCACGTTGAGAGACGATTTTGGGAGAAGACGCAGCTTTACGCTTTTTTCCGGGGCGTTTTTGCAAGATCCAGTCGGTTTCTCGACCTAGCTCTTCTTCATCTGTTTCGTAGATATTTTTAACAGATTCAATAGACATAACGTCGCTGTTTGACTTTTCCTTGGTTTTCAGTTTTTCCAGTTCTTTCTTAAGATCTTCGCATGTCGCTTCCATTTTGGTTAGCCTAGTACGAAGTTCGGTATTTTCGTCTTTCAGGCTATTTATTTTCGCTGAGGTCCATTCTTCACAAGACGACGTTTTTGATGTCGTTGGACTTCTGTTGTTATCTTCTTGTTTTGGAGATCTAGGTGGTGGAGATCTCGAAACCCGTGAACTTTTTCCGAACGGGTTGATAAGATGCAATAATTGGCTCGCCCCAGAATCCATCGAGCCGACCTCCGTAGAGGGTGGATTTTCCAGCATAGCTGGTCTGCCACCTGGGGTAATAATTCCATTTGTTTTACTCATTGCATAATTAGTATACACTTCGCGCTCGGTATACGGAGGGTGCATTTTAGTCGCCTCTTACGACAGGCATGCATACCTCGGGTATATTCTAACCCCTACCCGAAGGGGGAAAAAAAATAAATGGTTCTTTTGTATCAAAGGTACCCCTTAGAGAATCGCCCTTTGCTCTTAAACTATTGGGTATGCAGAAGCTATTTCTGCTATCATAAGGGTAACCATGTGCCTTCCATCAGATATCTCATGCAAGATAATCTGACAACTACCTGGAACTAGTGTAAAAAGAGGAGCTGTCAGAATATCCCTTCAAAATAAGAATTATTTCATTCATAAGGAAATAAGGCTTGTTTGTAGACAGGACTATGGTTCACTAAAGTTCGAAGGTACCTACTAACTGTATAACAAATTACCTATGGACCGCAAAACACCAATTGGGAAAATCATGATTTCCGCACCCCGAAACGACATAATAGCTTTATAATCAAATGGTGAAGCCAATTACACTATACAATGCCATAAGACAAAACGAAAATTAGCAATTGAGTACGATTAAGCGGATACCGTGTCTCAGGAGTATTAAGAACGACGCGGGCCCTCAAGCACTCATTTGGCACTTTTGCCAAAACATAAACTCTGGAAAGATTGGACAATCTCTAAGCTTTTTTAAGAAGCTTCCCAACAAGAGTAGATTGAAACACAAACCCAATATTGCTTAACAATACTTCACGAAATTGATAGACTGACTCTAAACTGGAAACAAAGCACTGAACAAGATTGCACACAGTAATAAATTGAAATGTTTTAGATTGTCTTAACCACGACTCACATCCTGATAGGAGATAAAAAAGAGTATTATGCGAAGCACTGTTATAAACATCTTTATAGTTTTTTTTATCACCTCGACTAGCATTTGTAGATTTTGCAATGAAACTGAGGAGTCTATGGAACACTTAATCATCGAATGCCCGGCGAGGGCATGGTGACGAGAAACATTTCCAACTTGCTGCAATCTGTTTGAAGTATACATTTTTAATTGAATGATATATATATATATTTACATCACTGGCTATGTATACGAACAATTTATCTAGTTAATTGGCCAATCTGATCTTTTATCGCAAAACGTGCATACATATCTTACGAGTACAATGGTTACTCGAGATGAACTGGATCATGAAAGCGAAATACCTTAAGGCTTCCAAGCCATAGAACACCTGCTGTCTGCTTAATTGATACAAACAGGGAAGCTTAACTGTAAGAAGAGACTGCCTACATCAGCAGTCTTTTAAGTTCGCTCCAGGTTGGAGTCAAGCAGCAGTGCAATGTTGCCTCATAATTTCTTTCCTGAATGATTCATGCCAACAGTATCAAGCGGTAACAAGAAAGAGCCAGCAAATAAATGAGTGTCTATGACTATTGTTCTTCATAGCTGACCAAAACAGTGACATTTGGCTTTAGAATTGAAATATAAAGAACAAACGTTGCAGCTTTAATGCTACCGTAATTTCATTTAAATTTGAATGATAACAAAATGGACATCTTGTATATCATTCGTGCGGCATAAGACCAGTCCAAGCAAGTCTTAAAAGAAAACTAACACGGTCACCAAGAATTCATCAATTTACGTACCGATATCACAAAAAAAAAAACAAACAAGAGGTGGGACGGAGTTTTCTACAACAACTCGTCCTAAGTTTCTATTTTCACCTCCTGAACTATATACAATATTGTTGTGCTTTTCAGGGCGAAACTTTACCAATTCAGGAATTCATTCGAAATATCTGCAAGGTCGCTGTACTACAAACATCCATAGAACTTGTAAGGATGTTGGGATGATACTCGCTCTATATAAAATTACTATCACTATATCAATGACAGTTACAACGTAACCCGAAAGATCCAGCTTAAGCTGGATTAAACTACACAGAGTTTTTATTTTATGTTTCAACATCTTAGTGGTTATCCTCGCATGCCAATGCATCACTGCTACACTTGGTGAGCTCTGCTCTTCTTACGACGTTTTTCAGGAATTCCAGTACAAAGATGAAGGTAAAACCTAGGTGTAGGAACTTTGCTCTATCCGGAAAGAGAACAACTCATGTTAGCTACCTTTTTTTTTTTGAAAAACCTCGTTGATTTGTCATAAATAGCTACCACCGGGATTTATAGATTTGTGCAAGAGACAGCATGTACTTCGAAATTCTATTGAATTTGTCCCAAATCGGCTTTTCATGTCGATTAGTTTTCCACATAAGCTATGATGATGGTGTCAGAAAGGAAGAATTTCTCGATGGAATCTAGCTACAACTCAATATGCTCACATATTATCAAGTATGATGTCTGACATGCGACGACCCACTTTGACAGTAAGGATCATGTGTTCTTACCATCTTCAAATCAAAGGACACCAACCCATTGCATCTAAGCTCCATTCACCTTGCTGATTACCTACTGCATTCAGTTGTTTTGAAAGCCGAGGAGGAATGTGTAAAAATAAATGTTCTCTTCATAAACACTTGGAAATTATCGCAGCTTGTAGCTTGAAGACCAATCGTGTGTGTTCCATTAATCCTCCTGATTTTTGTGTTCAACTAACATTCTTGATTAAAATTAAAAGGGATTTGTAGAGATAACGTCATGAAATGATGGTTCTCCTTTATAACCAGTGAGGAAATCACAACAGAAAGTGAAGAATGTGTAAAGTAATTTAAAAAATTCACGAAGGGCGTTCTTTTGTAAGACCGATTTTTCATGTATTAAAACTATTCCTTCTTTTTATCACCTATCTTTGCTTTTCACATCTTTGCTAAAGTATAGCGCAGCAGCCTTGATCTCCATTAACATTTCTATAGCTCTCTACAGTAAAATGCTTCTTAAAGGTATTAGAAGAGTCGACAGGAAAAGGCTTCGGCGGTCCTTATTGATTGAAGTCGACTAACGTCAAATTTTTTATCAGGTTTTCATTTATATGACTATTAAAACAGCCCACGCTTTTTTCTGACATCATATGTAAATACAATTAGACACAACTTTACTACTCAGTCACGTTATGTATGTTAAAGCGTTTTCAAGGTTCCGAACGTCCGAATAAAAGACAGAACCCTTATAGGATCCACGTCTGTAACAGCCAATCTGCTCCGAAACTACTGGACCGATTAAGTTGAAATTTGGTACACCAATTTGGTATGACCTAAACATGGACACATAACGTAAATAAATGAATTTTGAACATCGTGGTCATTTTTACAAACTGTACCGTGCGACATATTAAATGAAAGGTCTTTATGCATTGGTCTAAAGTATGGTATATAACTTAATACGTGCGGTTTTTTTTTCAAAATTTGAAAGTTTATTTAAGAAAAACATGTACAATAGTATTATTCAAGGCATTGCCCATCTGAAGCTATGACTTTTTCCCATCTTTCTGGCAATTTGTGGATCCCATCCCAAAAGAACTGCGCCGGAATGAATGAATCAAGCCAATTTTTGATATTCTGCTCTGATGTGAACCGTATTTCAGTGAGGGCGTTCTGCATCGACCGGAACAAATGGTAGTCAGAAGGGGCAAGGTCTGGGCTATAGGGCGGGTGGGGTAAGAATTCCCATCCACTGTTTTCCAAATAGTTCTTAACCGGAATAGCAACGTGGGGCCGAGCGTTGTCATGATGGAAAATGATCGCCTCGTGTCTGGTCGCATATTCCGGGCGTTTTTCGGCTACTGCTCTCTTCAAACGGATTAATTGTGTTCGGTAGCGTTGTCTATTGATGGTTTCACCCGGGCTTAGCAGCTCATAATACAGCACACCCATCTGATCCCACCAAATACAGAGATATATGTATCCATCTGCTTTTAAACGATTTGAAATGGATGCTTGAGTGACACCCAAAGATTCTGCGAGCTCTTCTTGTGTTTGGCAACAATCTTCATAGAGTAATGCCTCCAGATCTTCATCTTAATAGAGTAATGCTTCCAGTTCTTCATCTTAAAACTTTTTTGGCTGCCCAGGAGGTTCATCGTCTTCCAAGCCAAAATCACACCTTTTAAATCGTGCAAACCACTTTTGGCACGTTCGCTCAGCTAGCGCATGTTCACCATAAACTTCCCCCAAAATACGATGACTTTCGACAGCAGTTTTCTTCATATTAAAGTAATGAAGAGGAACTCCCCGCAAAAACACTTTTTCAGGCACAAAGTTCGACATATTTGAGTGAAAAAATTTTATTGTTGTTTACGCTTCAAATGAATGACATGTACTGAAATGACGTACAATGACAGCAGCCCTCAAGATAATAACAGGAAGGATCTCCCCCCTTTGTATGAATAAATCCACTCAGCGTGGAAAAACCAACAACGACATCTCATTAGATCAAAAACCCATTGAGTCTCCCTCGGCCGCTTCGGAGCACTCGTGCCCGCTTCAGTATATTGCCGGGCACTCATTCTGTTCTCTGGTGTGTAATAGTGGATCCAGGTTTCATCAACAGTTACCAATCCACACCAAAAGTCCGCCCGATTCCGCATCAGCAAGTCCAAACACTCTTTCGAAGTGCTCTCGCGTTCGTGTTTTGGTCAGGAGTGAGCATGCGCGGCATCCAGCGGCAGGATAACTTTTTCATATGCAGAATATTGCCCAAAATATGGCGTGTGCGCTCAGTACTAATCTTTGTGGTATCTGCTAGCTCGCGCACCTTCACTTTCCGGTCAGCCAACACCATTTCATGTATTTTTTTGACATTGTCCTCTGTAACCACATCGGAAGGCCTGCCGCTGCAGACTTGATCGGTAGTGGAGTTGCGACCACCACGAAACTTTTGAAACTAATATTTAACGTTGTAATCTGACGGAGCACTAGCCCCATAACATTTATCCAACTTTTATTTTGTTTCCTTCGCCGTTTTGCCTCTCAAAAAATAATGTTTTATGAGAGAACGAAAATCGTTTTTGTCCATACTCAACATGATGCCAAAAACGTCAACAACAATCAGCTGTCAAAACAGTGTCGCAATGAAATTTGTCATGTCTGTCTAAATATGAACGGACTTTAAGGCGCCGTAACCTTTTTTGCAGCAGCCTCGCATTCTGGAGGTCAAGGAGGTTATTTTTCACCCCACCTAGTACATGGAACAGGTGTGATTTGTACGATTTTTGCACGACGTGAAGATTGGTGAAATCTTTTGCTTGGCTTGCTTTAACCCCCAATTATGTCGTTTACTTTGTTGATGTTGCTAGGAACAGTCTTGTCGCATTATGGATGTTCTTGGTCAGTTATTATCACTGCAAGACAATGTTCATCCGATTCAAGATTTTGACATTTAATTCTGAAATGAACGTTTACCATCAGTGAACTAAATTAGCTGTTTTGCCAATGATACGAGTAGTACTCGTATCCTAAGTTTTGCAGACTGTTTATTACTTCTTTTTAACGTAAGAAATACCCTCGATCATATTAAGTCTACATCCAAGACGGCGCAGAGACTAATTTGAATTTGAAGAAATCTCTAAAAATAAATGGGATACAAGTCTAGAACACTCTCAATCGGTTACACGTGCGATTAGTAGTCAAAGCAACCATCTTGCTGAAAAATGTAATCTTGAATTGCATGTTTAAAAAGAGCCAAATAAACTAGTCGAAAGACAACTCTGATCTAAATTTATGTACATACTGACAACAAATCAGATGTAAAGTTTATTAGAAGTGAATTGGAGTTATTGGTGTTACTACGGTGTGACATTTAGACTTAAGTAAGCCGCATAATTTACCCTGAGGCACCACACCAACGTTCTCACTATACTCCACGTTCTTTCTCATCATCATAATCTCTTAAAGTAATTTTCGATTTGCTTTACTTTATATAAAATGACTTTCACCAAAATTGAGATATCACCGACATTACGTGTCTCTGAAGCCTGTCGTAAGCCCTTCCATTATTAAAATGTATATTCCTTTCTACCACAGCAAACCTCAATCACTCATTCCTTTAAAATCAACAATTCTAAATTATATCTGACTTTCGAAGACAAAAAATCCTTCAAATTTGTTGCTAACAAAGTTATTCCGGACACGTGTCCTATTTGCACTCTGTAGAGTCATTGCCATGATATGTTCACATAGACAAGGATTAAGTTCTGAAAAATAGACTTTTCCTTTCCATTTGCCTTTTTTTCCTTTTCTTACCACATAGTCCTTTTAGCAGCCAAACTCAATGATCCACACGCACATACCAAAGAGATACGAATGTTTTTGGTGAATTAAAGTTGATTACCCAGCATAGGGTGGCGTATATGTACATATTCAAACAAAAAAAAAAAAAACTAAATAAAGAACATTCCACCACCCGTTTCCCTTTAAAACGGAAACATTTCGAAAAACACCAACAACATCTGAAATTGCATGAAAGAGAACAAAACGAAAGGATTTCCCTAGAGGCGTCCAAATGAACAACACACAGAATGGTAAATTTATTACCTTCCTTCGGTTCCTTAGCCAATTGAGGTTATGTTAGGGCGTTAGGCATATGAACAGACACCAACCAACACCAGAAGATAACCATTTAAAATTGATTCTTCGGCTGCCACGCATTGTTTTGTGCTAACTCATCCCGAATCCTGAAAGGCTCGGTTTTGACTTATTGACTCTTGGAGAAGAAAAAGAACGAAAAAACGAAAAAGTCATTTTCGGTTGATGATTTTCCTGTTGCGGGTAACATCTGAGGTTAATGGGGTCTGGATGTTGGGTTCACCAGATGCCAGTTGCCAGTGACATGGGGCTAAGTGGTTAACGTGAGTTGTTTGTTTTAAATTGTTTTCTATTGGGTAAGAAGAACAACAACAAACATCATGAGGCCTGTATCAATAGATTTCACTTTCGGATGGCTGTGTGCCATTAATGGAGTCTTTATGAGCGTTTCATGCGGAAACATGCGGGCTTCATGTCCTTTGAGTTGAATATGTAAAGAATCGAGTGGAGTACAAGTAAATAGAATATGATGAGTTGACTCAAAACAACTTGAGGGAAAATAATTAGATGAAATGATGTTGCAGATTGGGATGAAACAATTTTTTAAGTAGATTTCCAACAAAGGGGTTTTTTTGCAAGAAGGTTATGCACATGTGGCTTCCTGGAAAAGAAATGAAAAGACTCCATTAAGTTTATAATAAGCCTACCGGTATTGTATCCTAATTTTTGCTTTGAATTTTCGATAGATTGAGTAAGATAGAAATCTGATGAGGGTAAGCACTTTTGATAAATTGGAAATTGTCAGTTCAAATTAAGATGGATAAAGATATTTGTTTGATCTGTACATATACTTCCTAAAAAAAATAGACATTGTTGACGACGGCAACCCCGAAATTCTGTACAAGTTAATCTGTCTCGGAGTAAACATGAAAATAAAACTCTAGAGGTCATTTCGGGAACAAATCACTCAGATTACTTCCCTCTTATGCAATTCATCAATTCTATGCATATCTTTACTGCTTACTTATCTACAGGAAACTCGTATACTTAGCAAAAGCGAGTCATCCTATTGACACACGCCGAAATCAACGAAGCGTCACAGACACAGAGGTTGTTTCCAATGAGCAACTCTTTTGCGGAAGGAGAGTCGCACCGAAAAGTTTAAAGGGCTTGTCGTCATCTTAAATGATTTTCGACTAAGAAAGCAGTTGATGTTCGAAGTATTTTTGATCTGCCTAATTTGAAACTTTTGATGGGTTCATCAAGATCCTTTCGCAAAAACTTTTTAGGAAACATTCTTTGAAACATTCTTAGGAAATGTCAGTAGAAAATATTTGTGTCAAAGCAACATTTACATAGATCTAGAACAACCTTCTCTGCCTTCTTCTTAGCTTAATTTACTTCTTCTTAAAGCCTGTTCAATTGGTTTTACTTGGATTCCTGCTCTTCAGAAGAGTCAAAAGTTTACATTTGATACAGGGTTCGACGTACTTTTCTTGGAAGAGCGGCTTACCCAGACAAAGGCTCGCGGCGTATACCATTTTCCTTGAGGGGTCCCTAATCCAGGTAATAGCCATCTAAAAGGATGTTTTGCTAAACTTCTTAGTCGATTTACGTGGAATTTACGCGGTTCAGGAAGTTGTCATAACAGAATATCAGCTCGTATACATTTAAGCGTGTTTTCAAACTTTTTACATTCAGCGGTGGGAAGTGGTATCGTATGAGGTATCGTATACGTGGGCGGGTCAATAAGTCCGTGACTTTTGGATTAAAACACAGATTTTTTGATAAAAAAATAATTTTATTTTTCAACGTAGTCTCCCTTGAGCTCTATACACTTTGTCCAACGCTTCTCCAATTTTTTTATCCCTTCCAAAAAAAATGATTTGTCGAGGTCCTCAAAATAGGCCTTTGTTTGCGAGATGACTTCATCATTGGAGTCAAATCTTTTTCCACCAAGCCATTTCTTCAGGTTTGGGAACAAGAAGTAGTCGCTCGGAGCCAAATCTGGAGAATAGGGTGGATGAGGGAGCAATTCATAGCCCAATTCATGGATTTTTGCCATGGCAACTGCACATGTGTTTGTGGTCGATTGTGAGCAAACGCGGCACCCATCTTGCGGAAAGCTTTCTCATGCCCAAGTGATCATTCAAAATTGAAACCACTGAGCCATGCGAGATCCCTACGGCTTCCACAATCTCTCGCACTTTCAATCTTCGGTCGGCCAACACCATATCGTGAATTTTTTCGATTGTTTCGGGTGTAGAGACCTCAACTGGGCGTCCAGGACGTTCGGCATCTTCAGTGCTTGTACGGCCATAACAAAATTCAGTAAACCACTTTTTTACCATTGAAATCGATGGTGCAGAGTCCCCATAGTATTTATCAAGCTTAGCCTTGGTCTCGGTAATGGTTTTTTTTCGCAAGAAATAATGCTTAATAAGCACACGAAATTCACTTTTTTCCATTTTCTCCTCAAATTAGTGAGTAGTCTGATAAAAATAGCTGTCAAACACAAACTAACTGACGCAGCAAGTTTAAATTTTGACAGGAGTCAACTGACAGATGCCTGTTGACAGGAGCAGTGTTGCTGTTTCAGTAAAGAGGTCAGAAATTCAAAAAGTCACGGACTTATTGACCCGCGCTCGTATAAACAAATTTATATCCTCAAATATACTGCACGTTCGCAATAAAGACTGGAGTAATAAACTTAAGTCACTAGAAAAAAATGCCAGACATTTTTGGAACATAGTTAAGGCAATTAAAATCGGATGTTGAAAAAGCAAATGCTCTTGCTTCGAGCTTTGTAAAAAACCATAACCTAGCAACAAATTGAGGTGATATAGAAATATTGTAAATACCACAATACAACGATTTTCTTCTGATAGAGTCTCCCAAAGAACTTCAGTAGGTTTTGTTTCACACGAAGGTGTTCAATGTATAGTTAAAGATCTAAAAATAAGAAAAACAGGCGGCACTGACTGTATTAAAAACATATACATCAAAAATTTGCCCAAGTCTGGAATAAAATATTAAGCATTCCTTATTAATGCTTGTTTAAAAATGGAGTACTTTCCTGACGCTTGGAAGTTAGCCAAAATTGTTCCAGTATTCAAAGATGGCAAGCCACCTGAAAGTCCTGAAAGTTACAGGCCAATAAGTTTGCTTAGTAGCCTCAGCAAAATACTGGAAAAAGTTCTAAAATATCAAATTCTCAAGCATATCTGTGATAATAATATATTTAATATTGAACAATTTGGTTTTAGGCAATATCATAGCAGCTCGTATCAAGTTCTTAGAATTTGTAATTATGTGAAAGCAAATCACTCCGCAGGCTCATCAACTGGAATGGTGCTATTAGACATTGAAAAGGCATTCGATACTGTGTGGCACAACGGCCTGCTATTTAAAATGATAAATTTCAACTTTCCATCATATATTTGTAGAATGGTCCAAAGTTTTCTATCTGGTCGTTGTTTTAAAGTTCATGTTAACTGTGGCGTCTCAAATTTAATATCGTTCGATTCTGCTGTTCCCCAAGGTTCTGTCCTAGGTCCTATTCTGTATAACCTCTACACTTCTGATTTCCCCTTACTTGCTCAATTGTGAAGCAGCCATTTTTGCTGATGATACAGCTGTTTATTCTTCACATGAGCTCGCTTCCTATATTGAAAGTAGCCTCAAAAATGCGATTGAAGTACTCGTATTAAGGAAATATTATTCAAAGTGGAAAATGCAAGCTATCTTCTTTACCAGAAAAAGAAAGTGTTGCTTTTTGCCATCCACTCAATTACAAGTTAATGGAGTAAACATTCCTTGGGCGACTAGTTTTGGATATTTAGGTATTCATCTAGATACAAAACTAACATTTAACGAACACATAAATAGAACAGTAACGAAAGTAGGTATTGCCATCGAAATGTTGTATCTGTTCATAAATAGAAAATCATCCCTTTCAACAGAAAACAAGGTAATAATCTACAAAGTAATTTTCCAAGCGATTCTGTTATATGGAAGCCAAGTCTGGGGCGATTGTGCCAAAACAAAGTTTTGAAATGATGCTTAAATTACCCTGGCATCATTCTACCCTGAACTGATTTATGAAAGAATAATAAAACTAAAATCGAAATTTGTAGAACGATGTATTGTAGTTTTGCTGATAACCCTATCATAAATGAATTATGCGCTAATTAAATGCGACTAAGTTTGTTTTTCATTTGTTTAATTTATTGAATTTATTTATTTTTTTTATTTTTTTTTTTTTATATATTTCTTAAATGGAAGGTTTTAGTCGTGTTTCGTTCTAAAATTGTTATTTTTGTTAAAATTTTCTTTCTTTTTGTTAAAAATTATAATAATTCAGTGGAAAGGAATCCCTATATTGTAAAATGTGCGGTAACAAGCCAAATGTAAACTATTATACGTAAAAAATAAATCTATCTATCTAAGCGCATTTTCAAACTTTTTACATTCAGCGGTGGGAAGTGGAGTTTACTGCAACATCTAGCATGGACCATACAAGAGATTGATCCCGCCGAATCCAGTGTAAACTATCGTGTGACGGGAATACTGTCACTTGACTTATTTTTGTCGATAGATTTGACAGATAGATTGAGATTTAGAAAATGAGTTAGCCTCGGACGTACACATTTCTTTATACCGTTGATGCATACAACCATCTTTCTTTTTTAATCCAATTCTTTTCTGAGTTTTATTCAAGCTTATACAAAGTTATTAATAATTTGACTTTGACTTTATCACCTTTTCGGCAGCCAATGTCAAACTTTTTATATCAACGTTTTCATTCTCTCACCGTTTTCCGATTGTCGCTTATATTCAATTTCAGCCCCTCCATAACGAGGAATGCACTTTTTTTGTTTGCTTTCGCTTGCCTTTTGTACTATGGATGTTTTAAGTTCTTCCTACTGAAGGGTATGAATAAAAAATCAATTATTTTATATATCGCAGATTAAACAACCTTAAAATAGACTTTTTAAAATGTTAGTTCTCATCTTCTTGTACCGTAGTTATTTGTGTAAATGAAGCATGATAATAGCCGAATAAATCTGATGTACTAATATATGATATTCGTGATTTACAAAATTTCGATGGGCTGCAAACGTGGCAGAACAAGCGTGAAAGAAAACCCCCGGTCAGGATAGAAAAAGTCCAGGATATGGTAGTAGAAGATCACCGATTGAAAGTTTCGGAGATAGTTGAAACCATAGGCATTTCAACTGAACGAAGACGCAAAATTTTGAGGGAAGAATTGGATATGAGGAAGTGCTTCGCAAGATGGGTGCCACGTTTGCTCAATTCTGAATAAAAACTAGTTTGAGTTGTAACATCACAGGAATATTTGGAACTAACCGCGTGAATTTTATGCGGCGATTCGTGGCTATGACTGAGACAAGGATTTACCACCCATCACCCCAGAAACAAAAATTCTATCGAAAGAGTAAGAAAACGCGGCGAACCGGCACCGAGAAGACAAGGACGGTTAAATCGGCTGGCAAGGTGATGGCTTCAGTTTTCTGGGATGCAATGGAAATTCTGCTGATCGATTATCTTGAAAAGGGAAAAACAATTACGGAGAAAATTATTCATTACTTTTGGACAAATTGCTGACAGCGATTCGAGGAAAACGTCCTGGAATTGCAAAGAAAAATGTGATCTTTCTGCATGACAATGCGCGTCCTCATTCATGTGTTTTAGTCCATGAGAAATTGTACCGAGTGGGTCCACTCCAGATTTGGCTCTCTCAGATTTTCATCTATTCTATATTTAACCACAAGGACTCAGCCCGGTGCAGTGTTCACAAATTTTTTAGCTGTATTACGAAAATAAGCGTTGTACGAGAAATGTATTTCATGCACGTAAAGCAACCTATGGTTCACATAATCGGCATTCCGGACGCACAATTTGGTATACTTACGAGAAGTTTTAAACTGAATTTTCTTTTTCCGATAATACGCGTCCAAAAAGTTCACATCTATAGGTACCACGTAGTGAAGAAAATATAGCGACGGCAGAGGAAAATATACGCAATAATAGATATGAATAGATTCGGCGCCATTCTCAACAGCTTGGCTTAACGTATGCTTGGCGTTTAAATGCGTGCAAGGACTGAGTCCTAGCGACCTTATGAATCGCGCCCGTTTCAGTCTTCTGGGGTTTTGAAAACCTTTAAAAAGACCCACTGGTTCCGACCAAATGTTATTTCAGCTATAAAGCCCGTTTCTGACTTAAAAGCTGTCAATTCATCCAGATAAAACTACGGTTTGGTGTGGAATTTAGGCTGGTGGGCTAAAAATTCAATATTTCTTCAAAACTGAGGTCGACTGGAGCGTAACTGTGAATGGTGCCCATTTTCGCGACTATTCAACAGCCTGAAATTGAAGCCCGTGGTCCTGACAACATTTAATTGGCTATATTGGAAGAAATATATGGTGAGCAATTAATTTCACGCTTTAGACCGATGAATTGACAGTGTAGATCATGTGGCATCACACCTCTAGTCTTTTTCTCTCGGTCAAGCACCACTCAAAATAAAATTAGAACTTCAGAGTGCACCATGTCGGCTGCAGTTAAAGCCAATATTTATAAAAATAACTTTCAACAAATAAATACAAAGAATGGTTCTTTTGTATGATAATAAAAATTATCCGATACAATTGAGTTTTATGATTACTTTTTATTTTTGAAAAAAGTACCACAAAAGGAATCACCCCTTCAAAAGAATCAGTGATAGCACTAGTGGCGGAGTAACAATTAAGTGTTGGTCAACTATCAAATCAACACTCTTCGGTTTAAATCTACTCCGCTTGACACAGATTTCATTGTTATTGAAAAGTAACTATAATACTAAATGTCTTGCCTCTTGTGAATATTTATACAGCCTTAGTTATAGTATGTATAAGAATTTTTCTTTCTGAAAATTAAGACTATGTTCTTTGACCCGTTTAGATCATTAAAACCAGAAAAATTGTCATCAAGGAAAAGCTTACTCTTATTGGGCAGCTGAAAATCAAAACCATAAAATATTCTTACTTCAAAGTAATTCAACACAAACTACAAGATAACCCCAAGGAACGAGCGCAGTGCTATCATGTAGTCTAAACTAAATTTACGGCGTAACCCGGTTTTATACATCAATAGTCTCATTGTAGAGTGATGCAATAACTTAAGCGCTGCTCGAACATTTCTATGGCTTTTTTACGAAACGATATATCAAATCCTTCAACGCAGCTCTGCGTTGGAGCTATACTACTCCGGCGAGCATTTTTTTGAGGTTTTCGAATAATTAATAGATTGATGTTTCATACATTGTCACATAAACAGCTCCAACTGTGCTCTGAATCATTAAGACGTTATTGTTTCTTGTCAATCCACAGAGCTTTCGAATATCCAAATACTTTGACGTGAACGGTCTATTGGTATCTTTTCAATGACAGCTATCTCATGCACTTTAATGTAATGGTTGTTTAAAATGATTTTATGGATTCGTTTAATGTTGCCCGGCTTTGCAAAAAATGGAAATAATGAATTGTTAAAAAAACTTGCTGAAAGTCATAAGCCTAGTTCCTCTTGCAACCACTCAAATGTTCTCCAAGAATCTCTACTTGATAATGATAATGAAATTCTATCATCATTTTGTTTTTTTTGGGTAGTGACTGAAGCCCAAGTATTTCATGTGATCTCAAACTTAAAATCGAAAACCTAGTGTGGAACTGAAGGTCTAAGAAGCAGAAGCAGAAGTAGAACCATTGATATATCTTTTTAATATTAGTTTCGAGAGAAGCATATTCCCAGAGTACTTAAAATTGGCAATTATAATTCCAATGCGTAAGAAAGGCAATATATGTGACCCAAAGAACTATGGGCTTATTGCAAAACTGTCAGTCTTTTCCAAAAAAATTTAAAAAGTAATTACTGAAAGAATGGTAAAATTTAGCAATAAATATAAAATTCTTAGGACATCTCAATTTAGTTTCAAGAAAGGGGAGGATGGGTTAGGTTAGGTTAAACAGGGTTTGCCATAAGACACAACACTAGGCACCAAAATGGGCCCATCGCGATCCCCTGTGGGTCCAGTTGAAACCAGCTCCAATGGGCAAAAAAAACCTTAACAGTCTCCCTATCAAAACACCTTATTTCTCTACAAAAGCCAAGAAGGCCTTTGAAATCCATGCCGTCTATTTCCTCTAAGTTTTTAAAGAAATATTTTGCTTAAAATTTTCTTCGGCTACGTGATATTGCCTCACAATCACACAGTATGTGTGTTATGTCCTCAACCGCTTGTAGATCCCCGCAGAATCTTCAAGTGTCTGTATTTGTCTCTTTGCGTGTTTCAGCAGGAGACAGCGTACTGTCAAAATTCCTATTAGCGACCTAAGCTTATCGCTATTCAGCTTAATAAGCTTCCTAGATCTGTTACCTTCGATAAATTGCCACAATGCTTTTGATACACTATGTCCTTCCAGATTCGACCACCATACGCTGGCGGCCTTTGTGGTCTTTTCTTTGATAGTGCCCCTTACCGTGCAAAGGGGTGGTTTGACATCAGACAACTCACTATTGTCGAGTATCCCTCCTATTCTTGCAAGCTCATCCACTTGTTCATTTCCTTCTATACCGCAGTGTCCTGGCACCCAGCACAGTCTCACCCGCTTCTGAATACAAAATGCTTTGAGCATTGTGCGACAGCCCCTAATTGTGTCAGAGTTGATGTTAGTTGACTCCATTGCCTTAAGAGCGGCCTGGCTGTCGATATAGATAGCGATATCCCTACCTGATACCGATCTCATCTGCATCAGCTTAGCCACCCTGAGGTGGGGAAATGTACCAAAGATCCTATACCAACAAAACTCCTGCTCTAGTTCTTAATCTAAATAAGGCTTTCGATCTAGTTAATTACCAATTGTTGTTGAAGACACTTCACAAATATGGATTCAGAAATAATATACTCGTACTATACTCAACTAGTTTTCATCTTGTTCGTGTAAATACAACTTTGAGTAGTTTAATTTTAATTTAATTTAACATCATCGCATTTGCTGATGATTCGGTTCTGCCGTATACTGCATCTTACCATGGAAACATAAAAACACAAATAAATAGTAACCTAGATACTTTAGCGAGGTGGTTTACATGTCATCAAATGATGCTCAGCAGTAAATCAAAAATTATTTGTTTCTCTTAGGGACGTACCAGTTATAAGTGAAATGGCGAAAAGGTCTTACCTAACTATTAACATCGATGAATTCAAATAATGGTAATAACCAACCATTATCGTAAGACATATTTAATTTTTGTCATCTTAACCAATAGAAATGAGAAATATTTTATTTTGGTTATGAATAACTATAGGTACTCGTATTATAGCAACCAATAAAGTTAACCATTATCGAAAGAAATTTTATTTTTCGGTTATCGTTACCATGATACATATCGTGTATGTATGTAATGGATACATTTCTAAGGAGTTTGTAGGGTAAGGAATTTAAATGTGATTGGCAAAGAAAACTTAATTAGGATTTATTGTTTGATTTTACAAACATAAGCGACCGCAATGATTCGTCTAAAAGGTTACATCTAATATCACTTAATACCAGTCTCAATGTAGAGAACGCTCGCTCGACGCTAACCTGAGTTGCTTGAGCGGCTTGAACAATGTGTGCCAGTTGTTTAAGGAATGGAAATGTATATTTTTTCTCCTCCAAGTATTGCAGAAGGTTGGCATTGACATCAACTCTTCTCTACCTTTCATTGTAATGGAAAAAATTACGAATCATGACGTTCCGTTTTCTACCTATATTATTTTTCATTTGAACAATAATAGATCAGCCTAATTTTCAGCTTAGGTAAAGTGCACTATAATCGTTCACAATCACCTTATAAATGCACATGAACAACCGAACCATAAGAACTGAAGTAAACAAAATATGTAACGGTAAATTGCGTACAATTGCTTTTATACTTTTTCTTCAAAATTGACAAGAATAAGTTCATTGAAGTGTAAACTATGAATGCTTTTCTAAAAATGACATAATAATGAATGTTATATAGAAAAAGTTTCCACTAATAAAAAAAAAAAAAAATTTTGCTGTCGAATGGGTCATCGATAACCAACAACAAAATTACTTTCGATAACCGTTATTGGCAACCAAACAATTGTTTTGATTGCTATAATAGTTATTCATAACCAAAAAAATTATTTCTCATTTACAATATATTGGTTACGGTGACCAAAATACTATATATCTTCCAAAAATAATTAAAAATTCCCTAAAACAGATAAGGGGAATTTTAGCGTAACCTTTTCTTTGATTCCTGGTTACTCTCTTATTAAAATTCAAGGAGTTGGTCTACATGACGCAAACTGTGGTAATCGTAAATGCAATTATGTTTGCATGAAATAAGAATGTGTTCCAGAACTAAAATATCGAGGAGTTACTATAGATTGTAGACTTAATTGGAAAGCGCATATTAAAATTGTCCAAAAATATATAAATTTTGCCGTAAATTGCCCTCTCGGTTGGAGTATTGCTGGGGCAGTGGTTATGTTCGCAACCTGCAGCTTCTTATTAAATCAAGATGGGAGCCATCTTTTCCAATATTTAAAATAATTTTGCCCATTATAGTTACAAGAGCTAGAACAGAACATTTTAGACGTTCTATCACTGTTATAGAGCCACAAATATTTCACAAACATTGTCCATATATATATGAAATAACACTAGACGTGACAGTCTCCTAAAAACAAATTAGTGACAAATGGTTGCTCTCAAGACATTCCTGATTTTTAACGATATTTTTTTAATCAAAAAACAGTGTTTTATTAACGTACGAAGCGTAACGTCTTTTCATGGTTTTCAAAATATCAAAAGCTACGTCATGAAGACTTGAAAGACTTTACGTTATTTGATTTGCAATTTTTGTGTCAATTCTCGAACTACCCGTTAAAAAGGCCAATACAATATTATTGCAAGGCAGATACTGAAAAACCTATCACATAATGTACGCCAGTTTGATTTCGAGTAAATGTTTCATTTAGCCCGTTCGTTGAATTATCAAAAAGATGTTGATCCCCAACTTGCCTAACAGTTGGATATGTGAATACCTAGTTGAAGGTAAATGGAATGTTCCTTAATCGAAATAAGTCGCCAAACGAAAAGGTGATGTCAAGCTCTGCTCGACAAACGCTAATATCAACTCTGGTACTATCACTGATCAATTGTGCTTTTACACCCTTTATTCATATTTCATGAAAGTTACAAATGACTTCCAATGATGTTGGCCAGAATATACGAGTATATTTATGGGGTTGGATCTTAGATATATATATATATATTTCTTTTTTGTTGGTAGGTGTGAAAATCTTCATAGACACTATGAACCCGTTGCTCATAGTAGTGTGAGATTCTTACTCACTAAAAACACGCCTCCCTTCTTATCGACTACAACTAAGTTACCTTATCAAGTAGTTTCCGTTTCAAATAACGTTCGCGTGGGGAAGGTAGTTTTTCAGCAAAAGCACCTGCTAGTACCGCTATTATATGCGGATAGTCCTTATCGCGCCAGATGGAATGATCTCATTCTTTGTAATCGACGCACTAAGTTTGTCTCGTCCAGAATTTGGAGTATTTTATTGTTATAATGACCATGAACACGAATACAATAAGGAGTTTGCGAGCAAAGTTCATTATTTCGTCCCCGACGGTGACTATTCCTAAGTCTCTGTGGATTTCACTGTTTCTAATATACCATGGGGCGTTCACTACTTGTCGTAGAACTTTGTTTTGATAGGTTTGGAGAA
This sequence comes from Volucella inflata, assembly GCA_928272305.1. Lineage (NCBI taxonomy): Eukaryota > Metazoa > Arthropoda > Insecta > Diptera > Syrphidae > Volucella > Volucella inflata. The sequence goes on along the minus strand of OV743718.1, from coordinate 23,953,154 downwards.
TATTTCGGTTGCTTGGTTTAGTACAACCCCAAAGTTGTATACCGTACGTCCAAACAGGTTTAAGCACTTGCTTATAGATGAGCAGTTTGTTATGTATGCTTAACTTGGAATGTTTTCCTAGTAGCCAGTACATTTGTCTGAATTTATTTTCAAGTTCATCACGTTTCTTCTTAGCATGCGGCTTCCATTTCAGTTTTACATCTAGTGTCATTCCTAGATACTTTGCTTCATTTGCTGGTATTTGTACGGAGTTAATGAAAATGGGAAGATTGTTTATTTTCCGGTAAGTAAAATTCACATGAGTAGATTTGGTCTCATTGAGAACAATTCGCCATATCTTTGTCCATTCGTAGATTTTATCCAAAGCCGTTTGTAGCTTTCCAGTAGCTAACTCAACTGAAGTATCTGTAGCTAGTACCGTGTCGTCCGCGAACTTGGCTACTATGGTACCTGATTCTTCCGGTATGTCTCGAGTATAGAGTAAAAACAATACCGGTTCAAGTACACTTCCTTGCGGAACTCCAGCAGCGATCTCTTTAAATTCCGAGTATTCGGTGCCATGTTTAACACGAAAAATTTTGTTTTCCAGGTACGATTTCAGAACCGTATGCAGCTCTCTCGGAAGAACCTGACTTAGCTTAAAATGTAAGCCTTCATGCCATACCTTATCGAAGTCTTGAGACACGTCAAGAAACACGCTAGAACATATCTTTTTCCCCTCTAGGGCTTTCTCAATTTCATTCGATATTCTGAAAACCTGGTCAATTGTGGAGTGCTTAGTTCTAAAACCGAATTGATGATCAGGAATTAGACGCCTCTCTTCAATGATCGGTTGCAAGCGCTTCAATAGGAGTTTTTCAAATATTTTAGATATTATCGGCGGAAGCGATATGGGTCTGTAGGACTTTTTTTCATTTAGAGATTTGCCTGGTTTCGGGGCCATTATAACTTCGGCAACTTTTCATTGGCTTGGAACGTTTAATAGTCTTAGCGCGGCATTTATAAGTTGGAGCAGTTTGATCAGGGCTTTCTTTGGCAGCTCCTTGAAAATTTGAGCAGTTATTAAATCATAGCCAGGGGCTTGTTATTTTTCAATTTTTTAATTGCTTGATTAAGTTCTCGTAGCCACACTGTTTTTATTCTAAAATTGTCCGATGCCGTAATTATATAACGCCTGTCCATCAAAAGGCTTAAACATTTCTTCTAGGTGCTCGGCAAATAGATCCGCCTTCTCTTTATCTCCTTTTGCTCATTCGCCATTATTTTTTCTTATGGGAGGAATTTGCATTTGAGGCTTTTTGATTCCCTTCATGGCTTTCCAGAGGGAGTAATTTGAACTTCTTTCGGCAGTCAAACCTTCGAGATATGTAGAGATATTCCGATTTTTGTAATCTCGTATTGCTTCTTTCAATTTGTTGCATAAGTGGTTTAAGTATGTTTTATGCTGGGCAGCACGGGATTGTTGCCATCTTTTTCGCGCTCTCCTCTTTCCTCGTACCAGTTCTATTATTTCCGGCGAATATTTTATTTCACCACTTGCTTTCTCTTTTCTTGTTGGAGTTGGACTGTTGTTCCAGGCAGCGTTCTACAGGACTTTGATGAATCTGTCGACTTCGTCTTCTATTTCGTTTTGTGTTTTCAGCTACACGTTTAGAACAATATGTTCATTGCAGTAGTTTCTAAAACCGTCCCAGTTAGTCTTGTTATTAGTTAATCTAGGCGCCACTTCTTTCTTAATTAAGAGTATGCCTAGTGTTCAAATGACTGGTGAGTGATTTGAGGGGAGATCATAACTTTCCTCGATGTTTGTAGAAATTTTGACTGCTCCCTTTGTGACAAAGAAGTCTACAAGATCGGGGGTCTTTGTTATATCCGAAGGCCAATATGTTGGTTTTCCTGTCGATAAAAAGTCAACTTTACATTGCATACCGGCTTCATAGAGTTGTCTGCCTTTCGTTGTATTACATCTTGAGCCCCAGAAGGTATGTTTCGAATTTAAGTCACCACCAATTATAAAATTCGGTTCGAGTGAATCAAAGATACCTTTAAAGTCATTCTTTTCCAGCTTGCATCGCTGCGGACAACAAATGGATGCAATGTTGTAGTGCAGGTGGTTATATTTTACGCGAACCGAACTTAACTGCATTGCATCGCATTCAATCTTCATATTTATAGAGTGCTCAATACAATCTTTAATGGACAATGAGGATCCGCCTCTGGCATTTTTTGATGGGTGGTATGCATGATAAGCACAGTATCCCTTTAGTTCCGCACGAGGTCCTTTCCTCAAGTGAGTTTCAGAAATCAAGCAAATGTCAATATTGGCTTTTTGTAAGAACACTTCCAGTTCGTCGAGTTTTTAATCTTAGATATGACCAGACTTGTAAAAGTCTATGGAAGAAAAGTCAAAAGTGAGTCCTCTGCCTGCTTTGCATTATTGCCTTGTAGAAACTCATAGACTATACAAGTACAATGTCTTTTGTGTACTTTTTCTTACACATGTCAACTGTTTGAAAGCTATACAACTATTCAGTAACACTCTTTAATTCGGATACTATTTTACGTGTTTCCCAATGTGGGCGTGTAATTATGATTATTCGTTTTTGGTGACGTACTCGTAATCAAATTCCTCAAAAACTTTCTTTGTTAAACCCACTAAAATTGTTTGGAACAAAATTGTTTTGTGTGCATTCTTGCACTCTAAGTCTTTAATAGGCTTTTACCCATCTCGATATATTTCATTTGCTCTTTAAGAAGATCCTTTAACCTCCCTAAAAAAAAGAACAGATATGCGTTACAACCCACATTAGAAATAACAAAATAATTATCTTTCAATCCCGTTTAAGCAAACTTGTAAATGGCTTTTTGATGTTTCTCAATCCATTTGCAAATTCTTCGTAAAACAGCAACATCTAGAGCAACAGCAGTGTCGGGAGCAGCAGTCCCAACCAGCAAGCATCGTTTGTTTCTGATATGATAAGGTCTCACGGGAAAAAGAATCTTTTTATTTTGCTTTGCACTTACGCCCGTACAGACTATGATTTTTACCATAAAACTCATAACACGCCTACATTAAATATTTGTTTGTAAGTCTGTATGGTTCGACACCGGAATTCCACTCGCCTCTTTAATTTGTTTCCATTCTATTGCGTAAACTCATACGAGAGCTATGAGGACTGCTCAAGTTCAAAGGGATTTGGTTAAATATTTAAAACATTGACCGGGTCTGTTCGTAAAGTGAAATTACCCGCATGTGAGGTGCCGTAAATGTTACATTGAAATGTTGAGACATTGAAACATTACAACATTGAGCTGAGCATCCATTGCCTAAATCCTGACGATGGTTTGACTTCAAAGCAAACGTGATGAACGCCGGTTACGTATATGGTTTTTTTTTGGTTCGCTGTTTTGTTTGGAGTGGCAGCAAAATATCAAGAAAAAACAAAAGAATGTCAGTGGGTGTGCTGGTAACAAAAATTCTTTGAATACGAGTACATCTACCGATAGTAATGTCCATGAAGAAAATCATAGGAAAACGAAAATCGATATTCGACATCGAATTGTCTTTTGTCGTTTCCGGTGCACAATGAAGGACCTCGATTGCTATTTGTGGGATGTTCATCCTTTGAAAGCAAAAAAGTCAGACGATTCGAAGTGATTGGTTGAAAATATTTGATACTTGGCAATGGGATTTAATTTTGAGGATTTCACCAGGTGTAGTGTGCCCAATGACCCACACAGAGAAAGTGTGCAGAAGATTGCGATTTTATTTATTAATACGTGCCAATTCGTTTCAGTGACACCAGCTGTGTCAAACACTGCTTTATATCAACAACTTTTCGGTGTGACTGTCAATTAAATTTCACGAGGTTTTTGAAATATGAGACGTCAGCGTGTACATACCGGAGCTTTTCGACAAAATTGCCTTCAGGAGGTGTTCCTACAAAAATGAGAAATGGTTTCTGATTTCAATGAATAACAAATTTTTGGCGAGATATTGGTGTGTATTTTTGAATGTATACACACCTAACACCTTGTAATCAAAGGACTGGAGAGCCAGTTTGCTTGGAAATGATTTAGACTAAAAACTAGTCGCAAATGGTATGAATTTCCTAATAACGCAATGTCGAATACAGAGGTTTACGACGTGATTACAACTAGTGAATTTCGAAACGAAAATGATCTCATAGGAAGTTTTGAATTTTCAATCAGAAAAATTGCCAACATAATAAGGCAAACATTGAGCTATTGCGAACTACCATGTACGAGTATGAGCTCTTACAAATCTGTGAGGAAAGAGTCTTTCTTTGGATAAAAACAAATAACGCTTGCAATTATATGGTTACAACAATTTTTTTAAAAATAATTAAAGGTAATAATGAAGAGTGAAAAAAAAAGTTAGCTCCCGTTTGAATTACTCAGGTTTGGACATTAAGTCGCCTGCTTATTCTATTAGATGCCAATCTCTTGTGACTAATAAAAGCAAAAATGTAAAAAGTATTATATTTGCACACAGCTGAGGGAAATAAACGAATGCATGTTGGTTTTTAATGTTTGCGGATTGCACGGAGCAATATTGTGGTCAACAACAAGTTTTGTCGTACGACGATGAGTCCTATCTTGTACGTGCGGAAATGTTCTGCGAGCATCTCTCCAAATGTAGTTATAGCTATATTATATTTATTACTTTTATTATAAGCTTTATTATCCCATGTTTTTGATTTACAAAATAACTGTTTGTGATTTAATAATTAAATTACATTTTATGCATATGAGTACAAGTATGTTTTCGCGTTGTACTAAAGGCACCACTAGTAGGTTATGGTTGAAATTTTCAGATGTAAAACGTCATGTCGTGTAAGGATGAACATCTATCAACACCGTAATCTTAAAGTATTAGCGATTTTGTGTCGGCAGCACATAATTTGTTTCGTACGAATACGAGTATGTCGAGTTTTGAGCCGAATAAGCGCCATTTGCAGGAACTTTAATTCACTCCTTTAATTTGAAGAAATCTGCATCCGATGCACATCGATATGGGGAGGATGCTTTGTGATTGGTTTGCCATCGAAGACAAAGAATGTAGCGAAATGGCGGAAGTGTTTGAAGACTTGGTCAAAAGCAAGAAGAACTTGCATTTACATTAGGATTGACACAGCAAGCAAGTTCACATTGTTTAAAATCGTTAAATTTGATACAAAAGCAAGGAAATTGAGTATTGAGGAATTGAGGAAATGACCTGAAGCAGAAAAGCTTTGAACGCCGATTTTGCACATGTGCAATGCTGCTTGCCAGCCATAAACAAATGGGTTTTTAGCATCATATAATCGCTGGTGATGAAGCCGAATATTCAGGGAAAATAACCCATGTTGTGTATGTGGTGAAAATAGCTTGATGTCGTGTATTATGAGCTGCTTAAACCAAACGAAACCATTACTGGGGATTTCTTCCAAACACAGTTGATGAGATTGAGCCAAGCACTCAAGGAAAAAGTCTACTCAAAGTTGACTGCTACTCCAGAACTGACAAAATAATTCCTCCTCATGATAATGTTGCGACGCCAATCAAAATCAACTTGGAAACACTCAACTGGGAAGTCGTACCTCACCTGCCATATTCATCAGACATCGCACCTCCCGATTGTCACTTGTTCCGATCGATGGCACATTGCCTGTCTGAGCAGCACTTCCCATCATAAGGAAATACCAAAAATTGGGTTGATTCATATATAGACTCAGAAGATGAAGCGCTCTTCCGACGCGGTTTAAATTGATTATTCTTCAATTGCTTTCCAAAAATTCTCTATGTGAGCAGTTGCATTTGAAACTTACTTACTTTAGGTGGCGCTACAGTTCGGGGTGGACCTGGGCCTCAGTCAACAAGCTTCTCCAGCCAGCTCGATCCCTGACTAGCTGCCTCCAGTTTCGCACGCTAAGTTGGCTGAGGTCCTCTTCCACTTGCGGGTGCCACCTGAATCTTGGCCTTCCTCCACTGCGCAGTTCCTCGGGAGCGGATTCGAAGACCATGCGCTCTACATGACCCAGCCATCTCAGTCTTTGGATCCTCACTCTTCTAGTTAGGTCGATGCCGCTATACAGCCCATACAGTTCGTTGTTGTATCTCCTCCTCCACTCACCGTCACCGGGATCAGAACCGAAGATCGCCTAAATAATTTTTCTCTCGAAGCAACCAAGAAGACCCTCATCCATTTTTGATAATGTCCATGCCTCTACGCCATAGAGTAGGACCGGGATTATTAAGGTCTTATAAAGGGTGACTTTTGTTGTCCGAGAGAGGGCTTTGCTACTCAATTGCCTTCTTAACCCAAAGAAACAGCGGTTGGCAAGAGTTATTCTTTGCTTGATCTCAGCGCTGGTGTCGTTGTCTGTATTTATAGCGGAGCCTAGGTAGACAAAGTCCTTAATTACCTCAAAGTTATATCTCTTGAGGGTGACGTACTACTCGAGACGTCGATGTTGGTTGTCCTTTTTGCTTGACAGCATATACCTGGTCTTGCCCTCATTGACCGCTAAACCCATTTTCGCCGCTTCCCACTCAACACTCGCGAAAGCGCCACTGACATCACGCTGCTTTCTCCCGATTATGTCAATATCGTCGGCGTATGCGAGTAGTTGGACGGACTTTTGAAAGATAGTGCCTCTTGTGTTTGCTTGTGAGTTTTGCACTATTCTTTCAAGTACGATGTTGAAAAAATCGCACGACAGCGCATCGCCTTGTCTAAATCCTTTCCAGACATCAAAGGTCTCGGTGAGATCTTTACCGACCTTGATGGAGCAGCGTGCATTCTCCATCGTCATCCTGTACAGACGGACGAGTTTGGCAGGGATGCCAAAACTAGACATTGCTCTATATAGCTCGTCTCTATAGATGCTGTCATACGCGGCCTTAAAATCGATGAATAGGTGGTGGGTATCGATCTGAAGCTCATGGGTCTTCTCCAAAATCTGCCGAAGTGTGAATATCTGGTCGATGGTGGACTTTCCTGGCCTGAAGCCTCACTGATATGGACCTATCAGGTTATATTTGAAAACGCCACTGAAATTACGATGCTTTCTTCCGATTATGTCAATATGCGAGTAATTGAAAGATTGTGCCTCTTGTGCTTGGGGGTGAGTTTTGCACTATTATTTTAAGTATGATGTTGGAGAAATCGCATGACAGCGCATCACCTTCTCTAAGTATTTTTCAAACATCAAAGATCACTGTGAATTCTTCACCAACTTTCATGGAGCAGCGCGAAATTTCAATCGCCATCCTGCACAAAGGGAGGAGTTTGAAAGGTTTACCAAAACTGGACTGCTCGTTTCTATAGATGCTGTCATACACGGCTTTAAAATCGATGAATAGGTGGTTTGTATGGATCTAAAGCTAATGGGTTTTCTCCAAGATCTGCCGTAGTATGAATATTTGGTTGAAGATGGACTTTCCTCGATTAAGCCACACTGTTATTAACGAACGTCTTCAAGCATTCACTCAATAGGGCAGATGAGATCTCGTATGCGATGTTAAGAAGACTGATGCCTCCGTAGTTGGCGCAGTTCAAAGGGTAGAAGATGTCTTTTGTGTCTTCATCTTTCTCCTCTGTGGAGGCGTGCACACATATAAGGCTAATGTTAGCAAATTTAAACTTGATACGGATTGCTAGTAGGCGTTCGTTCAGATGCCGAAAACTCAAGACTTCTTACCTAAGTCTGTCTCCAAAATCGAGTCCGCATCCTAATAAGCGCAGCTTTTGGCGTAGTAGATATCGCAATCCTTCTTTGTCCTGCCCGACCCATCACATTTCATGGATAATGTGTTCTTTGCATCATACTAGGGCCTCCTCTAGTTGATCGACTGTGGGTGGCCTATTAAGGGACCTAACATTCCACCTGCATATCCGAAGCTCATTGCCCTTAATTCGTTTGGATGGGCTTGTTGTAGCCCCGTAACCTTTATCTTTTTTCCATAGCTTAGCAGTTACTCCTGCGGCGCAATCCCCAACCTGGAGGGTCAGTTCCATTTTTGATACCCTTAGGATGAGGGGTCGGTTAGACCGAAGCGAATAACTAGTTCGGGGATGTGAGTGCTACCGTTGGTCTCGGAAATCCTTACCGACCTGAGCTCCAAATATGTCGGAGTAGCCCAACTAAGAACCCATTTGTTACGAGATTTTTTCTTCACTTTTGATACCATCTGGGGAATTCATCCGCAGTCCCGCTGATGGTGTTGCTATTTTTGTCTGCTGGTCAACCCTTCCTAAGCTTAGCAGGTCCAGACATCGACCAGTACCCGACGGTTACCATGGTGTGGTAGTATTAGCACAAATGATACGTTGAAAACAGCTGCAACTTTGGATATCGCCACCTTGACATCTCACAGCGCCTACCCTATTTCTACAGCACGCCAGCGTTTACTATGTCTCCGATTTTATGTTTACTGTGTCTCCGTTTTTATGGACCAGCAAAATAGTGAACTCTCTCCATTGTGTTTGTAAATGTCAAATCCAAACCCAGTCAAATAAATTGGCGAGACTGAGGACTAATTTACTCTTTTTATTATATTTTAAGCATTTCTGTTTTTATTTTATCATTTCCGCAACATTTACCATTTGACAATTGTTTTATTGATTATTCAATTTCAGATGGCATAAACGCTGGTTCTTCTTCCTCGTTGTCCTCAATATTAACTCCTTTATTTTTTGTTCGTAACAAGCTTAGTTTTGAAGTGGAAAGTGATTCAAAAAATTCAGTGGCTGTATTATTTATTGCTTGCCTGCTTTGCATGATTTTCTTCTTTTTTATTAATTTTAATATCCACTCCTTTCCAACATTCAGCTCTTTATGCACGTTCTTTATTGATTTGGTTTCTTCTATAATTTGTTTTACTAATCGGCTATGATAATTCTGTATATCTTTTACTGTCGCTTGCTGGCAAGGTTTATTAAGTTGGCAAAGTTTGTCTGTCTCTGTGCTTGAGAGTCTACTATTAGTTTACTATTATAAAACTTTTCGTTGTTTACGAGAGTTTGTCTACAGCTTGTGTTAATTTTTCCTTAATTTTGTTTTCTGATGCACTAAGGATTCATGATTCTAGTTGGTCGAATGCTTTCCGCAAACTCGAGTTATCGAGTTCTAGAGAACGTGCCAATTGCAGTTGTGTTCTAGATTCATTGTTAGCATTTTCAATGTCTGTATAAAACTATTATAAGACCTCATACGGTGCTGTTAGAGCGTACGTTTGAATTGTTGGGAATTTAGTATTAGCTAATTTAACAAGCATTTGCAATGAGCTACTCTTTCATTACAAAGGGAGATCAGATAAGAAGGATAGAAAAAATAACAACAACGGTGTGGGATATAAAATTAATTCTGGCTGTATTTTGAAGCTAAGTTCATGCCGTTATGTATGGAATAGTACATCATTCGGCGCAATTCTTTCTGACTCGGTTCAATATGTGTGGGGTTATTCCGGCAATAGCATGTTAAATTTTGCCCTCGAAGTCGTCTAAAGTGAGTGGTTTCTTAGTTTAGGTTAAGGACTTGACGTAGTCCCAACAAAATTATCGACTGGTGTCAAATCGCATTATCGCGGTGGACAATTAATGGACGATCGCCGTGAGACTGATGACCCAGTCGCCAAATTTCTCCTTCATAACTTCGAGCGTTGCGTTGATAGGATATATCGATGTTGACGAGCTCTGACTACAGAAAGTCGGTTAACTTCGCTTCATACGTGAGACCACTAAGGGTGTCTCCTTCCTCATTGGGAAAGAAATAAGAGCCGCCATGGCATACACCGCACCAAACAGTCAATCTTTGTTGGCGCTGACCGCTGACCCAAAAATGGGCCTGGTTCGAAAAGATGATTTTTTGGCAAAAATCCTGATGTCTGGCCTACGTTTCAAGCTCCCTATTAGCGAACTCACTATGGTCTTTCGGCTTCAATTCTTACGTCAGCACAATAAGCCGGGTTGACTCTTTGACAATGTCTTATTTAACTGATCGACGACGAATCCACAATTCTGGGTCTTGTTCGATACTAGCTGCTACGGCGGCTATGTTTTCTTCATTTCGCACCAATTTCTGTCACGCTCAAATTTTTCGACGGTGCGACGAATTACATGCACACTAAAGCCATGATGACGACCAACCTCTTTAAATTTTACTTTAGCGACAGGGAAAGAATGAAGGAAAGAGGACTTCCTTAAAAAAAAAATAACACACTGGTTAAGAATAAGCAGACAGCAGTCATTAATGTGTGTCAAAAACGCAGAAGAGTTTCGAGGCAAACATCCATTAATTTTGTTGGTGTTCCAGCTGATATCGTATAAAAAGAGATGTTGTTCCTAATTGATTGAAAGAAAGATTCCTTGATCTCAAATACAATCACTTTTATTTCATTTATTTAAAATACAAGGTGGTGTAAAATTTTTTTGACCAATAATCGGTGCTGTTAGCGCAGCGTGAATTCCTACGTCGATTTTCTAAACGCGTCGCGCCAACTGGCAAACATTCTGGCGCTTGGCTACTCGACTCGGACGGACTGGAACCACAGGAGACCATGCAGAGCGTGGCCGTAACCGGACTGGTCGTTCGGCCGAGAATATCACGGCTGTGGTTGCCGATGTTGCTGAAAACCAAGAAACATCAACCATACGACGGGCCACGCAATTGGACATCACCAGGCGGTGATGATGACGGTGAAAAGAAAGACTTACACATTTTCCTGTACAAAGTGCAAACAGTGCATCAGTTAATGCCTCATGACCGTCAGTCGCATGTGAATAATTGTCAAGTTATCCTTAATCTGAACAACGATTCCTTGTCGAAAATCATCATGAGCAACGAGGCGTATTTCCACTAAAGCGGTTACGTCACTAAGCAAAATCTTAGTCTCTGAAGCACTGAAAATCGGCGTGTGATACACGAAGAGCCATTACATCCACTCAAAGCCACTGTGTGTTGCGGCGTACACGCGGGAGGAGTGATTGGTCCGTATTTTTTTTAAGACGCCATCGGCAATACGGTCACTGTTACTGACCATGATCAACGATTTCTTACTGCCGGAATTGGATGAGTGGGGCTCGGTAAACATGTGGTTTCAACAAGACGGTGCAACCGCACATACAGCACTAGCCACAATGGATATTGTGAAGGGAACGTTTCCTGGTCGCGTTATCTCCCGTTTTGGTGATTTGGCATGGTCAGCAAGATCGCCCGATTTAATCATCTCAGACTTCTTTCTTTGGGTCTACTTGAAGTCGCTTACGGAAAATATTCGACAAGAATGCGAACAGTTATCACCGGAAATCTTGCGGAAAGTCATGGAAAATGCGAATAAATGGTCACAAATGTGTATCAACACTGGCGGCAGCCACTTGGCAGATATTATCTTCTGCACTTAACAGAACAAGCTGTAAAGGTCCAAATAAAGATTTCCATCACTCAAAATCATTTTTTTTTATTTATTAAAAAAAGTAATTCTTAAACAAAATGATTAATTTTGCGCCACCTTGTATAAAGTGCGAATACTCGTATCTTGTTTTTATCGGGTTTTTTGTAGATTTCAGTTTTATTTTTCAGGCAAACCAGTAGATCTGTTGCATAAAAATCGAACTGGGGACTGACTATTCAGGATATAAGTGTTTCGAGATATTTTATTAGCTGGCAAATTATTAACACCTAGAAGAAGGTCTTAGCGTACACTAGTATATGTACCTATATATCTACTTCGACGAGTTTGGGGACAATAATTTATTTTCAGGACTAGTCAGCATGATGAAAAGAGATAGTGACAGAGAAAAACTAAAGAGCCAAAGGGTCAACTATCATATCATAAAATTTGATGACTGACTACTAAATGTTCGGCAGTTTCGTCTAAAAGTCATAAAGCTGGTCCCGAAGTTAGGAGTTTATGCGCGATTAAGTAACAGAACGCACAATTGCAAAGCAGGAGAAAGCCTCAGATAAGGATGGATTTACTGCTGAGTACACAAGAAAACAAAATATGTTATGCTAGCAATGCATGTATAATTATTCTTCAAAACTAACTGAATAAATAATTACGAGTAAATCGTACCTAATCTAATGCAAGAAACTAACATTCCTTAAATCCGTGAAAAAATCTGGATAAGTCATTAAATCCAGACTTAAGCACTTTTCTAAATATGAATAGATGGCTCGTCGGAGTTCGTATTAGAAGTCTTATCAAGCAGGTACAAGTCTCTGAATAAATTTTGCAGCCAGACAGGAACGATAATACTCTTCTTAGTAACCTCAGTGCAAAGCTGAGAAATCAGAGCATCTATGATCTTATAATTGTTTTGAAAAATAGCAGGGCGGAATGTAGGGGAAATATAACCGTGACTAAAACACCTGTCTCTCAAGGAGCGAAAAAACTTCCTATTGAAAAACTCCAGGGATGATGGATCTCCAACCGTTTCAAGGGGTGAACATTGGCTCATTCTATGTAATCCCAGAAATTCCCAGGAACAAGAAAATACTTTGGGAAATGTATCTCGTAACAGAGAGTTCAAATGCTGCTGGTATCAAAAACTGAAAATCAATGGCAGCGCTGACAAGCCCTTTAGCGATACTCGTACGTTCTCGGATATGCTTGGTACCTTTCTCCGAACCCAACGAAACTTTCTGTGATTATAAAAGAACATGTTGCATTACAAGCAGCTTACGAATAAATGCTAGAAAGAAGGGCCAGTATGGCTTACACGATCTACGGCCAGAAGAGCTGAGGTGAACATCAGCCTTCTTCTTCTTCTTCTTATCCTTTTATTTGCCCTATCCTCGTTATACGAACTTATGCGTAACGAGTTTCCCATTTTTACTGCATCGCTCCGCTTATGGGGTTAGCTAATGTCGCAGACCGCAGTACGCGTCTATATAATGCTCGGTTCTGGATCGCTTCAATGGTTAGCCCCAGGCGTTGTTGCGCATTTACCATCTGAGTAATCCAGGAATTCTTTTTCCGACCTCGTTTTCTTACAGTTGGAGTAACCGTAGTTGATAGCGCCTTTTTAACCGGATTTTCCGCAGATCTTCTTTGAACGTGGCAATACCAACTTATTCTATTCGCCTCAAGCTGTTCTTATACGCGTAGATCTAATGCAATCGCGCTTAGTGACTCCACTAGACATCCTTAACATTTTCATTTCCGCTGCCGTAATTTTGTTTTTAAATGCTTCGTACATTGTCCAGCACTGTGAACCGTATATAAGAGCTGGTCTAACAACCGTGGTATAGAGTTTCCCCTTTAATTTAAGTGGAAATTTTCGGTCGCAAAAGATTCCCGAATTTTCCCGTCATTTCATCCATCCCCAACGTCGTCATCACATTTCGCTTCCATGTTAACGATTGATCCTAACTACTTAAAGATAGTGCTTTTCGGAAGAACTATTCCGTCTAACATTATATCCGGAACAGGTCGCAACGGATCTGCAAATGGGCACGTCAAATGCTCCGTCTTTGGACGACTTATTTTAAACCCATTTCTCTCTAGCGCATTTCTCCATGAATCTCAGGCGTTCTGTATATCTTCGACGTTATCGCTAAGTATAACTGCATCGTCAGCGAAGAGAATTTGCGTTACATTTGCTTCGCGCATGCAGTCTTTTAAAAGATAGTCGAATAGTACTCGTACGTTAAAGAGGTGAACATCAGCCTCTCGGACAAGAACAGAAGATCGTTATTCTATTATACTCGTACTTTACAGAATTGCAGTTGGAAAATTTTATCAAAGTAAAATAAAACATTCAATACTAGAAAATACGATTCAAAATCTGTAATGGCGAACCAATAAACATAAAAGCAAACTCGCAGTCGATGCTAGTGTTATGAAAGAACTTTTTCTGCAGACATTTACTCCTATTCAACAATTTCCTTTTTTGACATGATTATGTTGGTAAAAATTCCATTTTCTTCTTTCTTCTCACCGAAGCTCTGACAATGAATAAATATCCAAAGTTTCCTTTGTTCTATCTTATAAACAGCTCCTTGAAAATGTTCGGCAGGTAATACGCCACATTTTGCAAGTATTCGATCTTAAAAAAAAATAATTGACAGAAAATCGAATTATATCTTCCCCCTTATAATATTTCTACCAAACCTATTCGATGGAATCTCCTTTGCACAAACAAGTGTTGTACTGATATCTTAATTCTAATGGACAAATTCAAATCATTCTGATGTCTTCCTCGTACTCGTACATCTGTTGACAGTTCTCCCGTTTGCCCCAAATGTATTCACTTAAAAACAAAAGCAATCTCACAACGAACAGTGAAATAAATTAACCTCGGTGTGATATTTCTTTCGCTAAATGCCCGTCAATATTTCATTCATTATCGGGCTCAAAAGTTGGCGTAATAAATTCACATCCTCGATCCTCCCACGACGACCTAGCTACGAGCACTGCTCCTGCTGTTGCAGCCAGTAATACAGAATAAAATTTATTACCCAATGTTCTGGTTCAATGCGCATCTGTAGTAGAGATGTGTTCGTTAAAACACTTCACTTGGCTTCAGATAGGCGGCGAAGACTAAATGACTGTTACAAAAATGTAAATAAGCATATCAATGTATGTAATCGTTATACTGCAAATGTCATAATGTGATTGCTCATAAGGATTCTTTCGGATCCACTATGCAGGATGAATATACGAAGACGAAACACCGACATCGAGCTACAAAACTGGAAATGCCTTCATTCAGACACACGCGTACGCGACAGGAAATATGCTCCGTCAATTGGAATGCTAATTTCATTTCCAAATAAAAGGTAAACATCCTTGCAAGGAGAAAAATGAGTAAAAACTCCACCAAGGACTTGAGGGAGAAAAGAAATATTATTAAAGAAAATGGCAAACGACTCCTGAGGCAAAGTAACCAGAATATATCAAAGAAAGTCGAGGTTATGAGATAGTTTCCCTCGAACGGGAATCCAGTCTTGTTCCTAAAGATCCTTTCTAAATGTAAATGGGAAAATTGTATTTATGAAAGGTCATGGTGAAGGAAGGGAAAGTATAACAGAGGAAGAGGAGTAAAACACGATAAAAGTGAAAAATCAGAGATAACCCCGGGTGAAGGACAATAGCACGTTTGCTATGGCGTTTGTTTTACTGGCTCTTTGGAGATGACCCTCACCAAACAAGAGCAAAGATTTTAGATGATTTGAGGAATCCAGACTGGATTTTTGGAAAACGAAATGCTTGGGTTTCGGAATTTAATGGGACGAATGAAGAGGTCGGTTTAAGGTATTTAGAAGTTTGCACGTGGGTGTTTTAAGTTAATGACCTAGAAAAATATATAAAACGTGTAATTATGTCAGAAGATTTAAGTGAAGAGATTTTTATTTTTTTTCTAGTATGATATACTCGTACCTAATAAGGTATTTCCAAAGAATTTTATTTTAAAATCTCTTTCCCACAAATGAATTAGTGACTTCAAATTCCAATTCATTAAGCTATGGTCAATTTATTTGAAAATTGTAAAAATTTCTCTTACTAAGAGTGCAACCATGTTTAACTTATTGTTCTGACAACCCAATAAGAGAAGGGCTGTTCTCATGCTGCGATTACCACTGTAAAGTTGATTTTCCATTTATACGTGTCGAGTTTAAAATTATAGGTATGGAGATGTAGCCCATGCTGTAGTTAATATACAGTCTCTCATTTTGATGGAAACATGCTCCGTTTTGACTAATTCCCTCACCTGGTAACCAATGCCTTCACCATGCTCCTTTTAGACTGCTCTCATTGCCAGCTTCGACCTTCTGATTTCTTTGTGGGACGGTTAAATAACGACGTCAAATTGTGGTCCATTTGAGCCATCTTATGAGTCACCCTTTGCTATTAAGTAATACGTGCTCGTACTGGTGTTTTTAGTTTCCTCGTTTTAACGCTGTGACTTCTGCTAGATATTGCAACAATTTATTACCCGACTATTGAACTAAGTATGCAATACATCGATTGTTGGTTGTAGCTTCCCAAGTACAATTTTTCAATTTCTGGCCACAAAAAATCAGTTATCATACTTCAGTAGCGCTTTCAATTGGCTGTAACATATCTTCCATAGTCGTCTTGGACTAAGTCCGGATTTTGCTTGTTTACGTAACCCCCAAAATGGGAATGCGATTCATCTAAAAAAAAAATTCTCCTACAATTCCTGGGTCAATTGGACCTGAACGCGAATGATCAGAAATCTTTATTCAAAATAATTCTCAGGCTACTTATATTCATGGCGCACTGAGGTTGTCGCTTAAATGCACACTTTCGACAACAGCTGCAATATTCTCCGTTGAGTGGACAGAACGAACACTGGAATATATTCTGCTATCAAGCAGCAAACCAGTCCCTCGAGCTTTCTTCACAAATTTGCATACAGCATTTTTCTTTTCAATATTTGCAGTTTTTGACAATACAGCGTCCACCTTAGAAGTAACTCTGCAAAAAATTCCAACGTTGTTCAAGCGTAAATGCATTCATTTCTTCGCCCTACTGAGCTCATGTCACTGTCAAATTAAAATGCACGCTGTTCAATTTTGTTAAAATTAAAGCTGAACAAGTTGAACAAACTTAACCCCTATTTCTCTATCATTTTATCACAATTCACCAAACTCGTCGTGTTAGCAGCTTAGAACTGAAAGGCATAATACAATCTAAGATACATTATCTTTTATTCAAATACACAAAGACAATATGCCCACCTTTTGCAGCGTTATCTTTATTTATCTCTATGACACCCTACTTAACCAAAAGACACATTGTCTCCCATGGAGTTGAATAACATCGTGATACATACCGACAATCTTCGAATTTCTCGTATAACATGCAACATTGAATTCCCTTGCTTTAGACTTACTGCGCAGATAACCTTATCAAAAGCAGCTCACACCCAATTCCTATCACTGAAGCTGCAAGGGGGCTGAGTGACATAGGCCCCCGTAAGTGGATTCAGCAGCCATCAGTTGTGGTGGCGGATTTGATGGACACTGTCTCTTCATTTGATGAATTCCCAGTGCCTGGAATTTTGAAGGGAATTTCCACCTACAAGCCTAAAACTGCTATGCATACCTTACCACTTACGGGAAAAAACGATTGCACACTGGCCAAAAGCTTCAGAGCCTAATTTCGTTCATGTTGAAGAGCTGAAACGATTGGTCGGGCTTCATGATGCGGTGATGCGTAGCGCCGGCTTAAATATAAATTGCCCCCAAATCGGTATCTTAACTCCGCTGCAATGCTATGCTATGATGTATGATGGCAACTGAAGACGTGGTCGAAGATGGATGCACTTGTGATGGACTTTCATTCAATTCTCACACATATCAAGTTGTTTACATAATCAAAAGCAGAAAGCTGACTCGTCTGAACTATTTAGCCATCACTATTTGTTTTCCAACGTATTATTTTTCTTGAGCAAAACCCCGAAAACTAATAAAATATCTAAGGCCCAACAGGAAATGTGACAAAACCCACCAGTATAGGGAGGTTCGTGTTAGCCCCTTTTTAATTGCAAATGTTGAATATTGTAAGCAACCTACTCGTGGCATGAAGTATTTCACCGTCAATCTACTTATCTAGTTGATGTCGGAGCATGTTGTCATGAATATACCGGAGGACGGAGGTCAAAATACGAGTAATTACAGTATTCTCATTTGTACTACTCATGCCAATTGAACATATTGCCGGTGCCCTACGGAAAAGACCTCGCGCTTATCAAACAATTAAAAAAAACTGAATTGACTTCATACACGAACCAGGAGACTGAACCTCTGCTAATAATTCGACTTAAGATCAAAAAACAAATGAATTCCGATTAATATAACAACTTTTTTCTCCAACTGCTGGTGACGAAATTAAACTTAAAAACTCACTTAAAATATTTTGTAAGCCTAAGCTGGTTCAGGCCAGGTAATGTGCCGGTTCAAGGGCAGCTATGTCAGTATTGTCTGAGCCTGGGAAGGGCTTATGCTGGATGAAGTTGTTGTATGCAAAGTGCAGAGTTGTAATTGACTTCTTCTACGGTATCCAGAGTGTCGTCGTAGCTCAGTATTTCGATTTCAGTTATTTTTCGAATAACATGTCAACAACTTTCAAGACAGTTTTCGCATGAGATAGGTGGCCTATCACAGAGAAGAGTCCTCTAGATCTATTGTCTATCATAGGGCCAATTTTATCCTTTGAGTTAGTTGTCTGGTCCAAATGAGTGTGCAGGATTAGTCACTTGTATCTTTTTTAGAAAACGACTGAATTTTGAATTTTGTTCTTCCTTCGGAAAACTTGAATAGGCTTTAAAGTCTTTTGACAAAGCTGTAACACGACTCTGAGGGACTTAAACTATGAATTTTGTACATCTGTAGCGATAGCTAAACAGCGCCTAAGCGCTTGCTGAATCCTATCACCATTTCCAAACCATTGAGGATCGAGAATATAAGGCTTCTCCGAATACAGCCAAGAGGCAGAGTTCACAGTGTCTTGTTCAAGTCCCAATGGGATCTCAGGAAATGAGACCACCGATAAACTTATGACAGAGAGTTGAGGGAAAGTTTTTTATAGATCAAACCTGAGTAAGGATTTCTATTCTATGTTAGGTACTAGCTAGTTTAATGTGAGAATGATTACATGATTATACAATCAACGCCTGGTTATACCACTTTACCAGGAAAGCATTTATGACATACAATTTACGAAAATTAAAAAAAAAACCTCTAAATACATATATATGGTGGGCTAAACGTCCTTTTTCTAAGTAACAAAAAAAAACTTTTTTGTACTTTTATTATTATTTTTCCAGACATAAGGTTTACTAAATTATTTAACAAATAATTCCATTTAAATTTAAGAATATAAAATATTTATATGCAATTCAAACTTAACCTAACGTACAAATATTTGTTTATTATTATGAATAGCTCTATTTAGAATCATTTTGAATAATAATTCTATTATAAATGAACAACTATTGTATGTTTTACAAAGTCAATCACAGATTTGTTTCATTTACGAGTATCATAGTCACTGTTAGATTGTTAAAAAGTTGGAATCCTTTGTTTATAAGTTGGCTTTGTTGAGTTTTTTGTTGAAAGTATGGAAGTTTTAAGTCGTCTGCATTTCTTGGTCTATATGGCTGGACATGACCTACATAATTTACATATCTGGACAAATACTCAAGCATAAAATTATTTTTTATTTTAAAGACGAAAATTAAGACATTCATATATATGTTGTTGTTGTTTAATATTTAAACGGCTTAAAATATTTAACATGACGTCAATTGATGTGTATACGAGTAGATTGCACTTGCATAGCACGCATAGCTTTATTCTGTAACAATTGAAGTTTGTTCAAGAGATTTTGATTTTCTTGAAATAGGATCGAGGAACAATATTCGAATTGAGGTTTAATGGTGACACTATAAATGTTTATTGCACAAATTGTTGAAATGTTCTTTCGAATTCTTTTCAAAAAACTGATTTTTGTTTGCTATTTTATTTGGCACATACACTATATGCTCTTCAAATTTCAATTAAGAGTCTAATATCTTACCCAGATACTTTATTTCCATATTAAGATTATACATGTTGTTTTGAAGGCCATTCAATACCAGAATCTTGGTCTTAGCCGTATTCAATTTAAGTTTATTCGCTTTAAGCCATAAATTCAAAGTATCCAAATCTTTTTGTATTTTTGAAAAACCTTCCACCAAATTTGTACACTTAATAAACAAAAGAGAAAATAAGGCCACTCTCCTCGAACACGCTCCACCCACCGTACAATAGGAATTTATCAAACGAGGAGATCGATAAGTACCTCAAACGAATGGACGAGACAATAAAACAAACTATGGACACTACAATACCGCGGTATAAACAAACGACTAACGAAGATCTGTTCCGCAATCCTACTATTGACGCACTGCACCGACAGAAAAGTAGAATTCTGACAAGACTTAAAAACTTATACAGACAATTTGCAGACAGACAAGACCCAGAGATTAGGACACTGAAGTCGTCGAATAAAAATATTCAAACATTAATCAAAGAGAATTACAGAATTGCTGTAAGTTCGTATTGGAACAACAAGGTTCGGGCTGTAAACACCAGCAACCCGAATATGTTCCCGCAAATAAATAAACTATTTCGGAGAAAGAAATCAAAACGACGTTCAGTGTCTTAAAATAGCCCGGACAACAGACAACGAACGGTTACTAACAATACCAGGCATTGATACAAATGAGGCCGCTGATGATGACGACTTCTTTGTGATCGAGGATTCACAGGAGAAGGTTGAGGCCATGGGGGCGACTTTCCAGGAAGTATACAAGGCCAATGATATCATTGGCCCTAATTATGGCCTGGGCAATCGCGTCTTGGTACACAACTTCTATATTCGAAATGAAGTAGAGAACTGGCGATCCGAGGGCTCTGGTTTCACCCGATTCAGCGATGAAAATATGGCAAATAATGTCATTGCCAGAGAAGGTGACCTACCCCCGTTCATTTCGAAGGAAGAACTCCATGAGATCTTCGACACAATCAGAAGTAAGAGATCAGTGGGGACCGATGGTATTCCGAACATCGTGCTTCGACATCTTCCTCTAGAAGCGGTGGACATTTATACCACCCTGTTTAATAATGCATTGGAAAACGGCGGTGATTCAACCTATCCCCAAAAAATATATCCAATCCGGCGAATCTCCGGTCAATAAGTCTCCTTCCGAATATCAGTAAGGTGTTCGCAAAAGTAATCAATAGAGCTCTGACTAGGTGGATTGAGGACAAACATATAGTTCCGGATAATTAATTCGGTTTTAAGGCAGGACATGCTATCTCACATGCCGCGTCTAAACTGATGTCCGATATCTAATGGAATAAAGGCAAAAAAACAGTGTACTGGTGCCTGCCTAGTTGACTTGGATAAGGCTTTCGACACTGTATGGTTAGAAGGTCTTTTCTACAAGCTGGCTAGCCTGGGGATCAGTAAACCACTCTTGTACATTCTTTATAATATGCTAACCAACAGACAGTTCTTCGTGAAAAATGGTGATGTGACTTCTGTTGGAATATTTCAAATTTCAGCAAAGCGCGGTCAATTCGCCGATCCTATTCAACATTTATACAAGCGACTTGATAGGTTCACTTCCCCATACTATTGCGTACGCAGACGACTTGATAGCGTACAGAACAGGTCCAAAAATCGAGGTCATTAATACTCTCTTACAGCGTGACTTCGATAAGATAAGACGATTTTGCGATGACTGAAAATCAACTTTCAGAAGTCGGAAACCATTCTTTTTAGGACGCCGTTGTCTGGAGCCTCTAGGGATACCAGAAAAAATTGGCGAAAGTTCTCGATCATTGGACAACACGGACAGCCTCTTGCCTGTCGAAATGTAGCTAGATACCTTGGGATTTGGCTAGATCAGTTTCTGTATTTTAAAAAAAATGTAGATGCTGCTCTATCCAGAGCTAAAGGCGCTTTTGCCCTCACAAAGAAACTGTTTTATAGCAGCCAACTCGATGCGAGGGTTGGCACTTATCAGGCCCATGCTGGTATTTGGGTGTCCCGTGTGATTCAATGTACGAGCAAGCTTAATGGAAAAGATTCGGGTATTTGAGAGGGCTTGTCTTCGCTTGTACAGAACACCAGAGTCGGAGTACAAAAAATGTTATCCTAATGAGGTCCTTTACAAAAGAGGGAACCTAATACGAGTGGACAACTTCGTAATTAAGCTGACTCGAAGGAACATTGCAAGAGCAATGGCCTCGACGAATAACCTACCCCAATTACCTTTATAATGAGAGTGTGCACTCTAACGGCTTCGTTCCACCGGAAGCATTCCTCTACTTTGATCAGATAGAGTTGATCCCTATCCCTTTCTGGTGGTTGAATGGTGGGGAAGATGTTTCGTTTCGTCGTCGTTTCCGTCAATTACGGACCAGCCTCACTAATGAGGCAGAGCTGACCAATCTGTTTGCTCTGTAAATAGCGGTGGCCAGCTTACATAGGTTTAGGTTGGCATTTAAGAAAGATATGTATATATTAGTATATATAAATATAATAATATATGTATAATAATGTATGTATATTATT
This sequence comes from Volucella inflata, assembly GCA_928272305.1. Classification (NCBI taxonomy): domain Eukaryota; kingdom Metazoa; phylum Arthropoda; class Insecta; order Diptera; family Syrphidae; genus Volucella; species Volucella inflata. Next base: position 23,931,050 of record OV743718.1, on the reverse strand, counting down.
GTGTATAACGTCTATATGTAGGTACGAGGGCGGGTCAATAAGTCCGTGACTTTTTTTATTTCTGACCTCTTTACTGAAACAGCAACACTGCTCCAGTCAACAGGCATCTGTCAGTTGACTCCTGTCAAAATTTAAACTTGCTGCGTCAGTTAGTTTGTGTTTGACAGCTATTTTTATCAGACTACTCACTAATTTGAGGAGAAAATGGAAAAAAGTGAATTTCGTGTGCTTATTAAGCATTATTTCTTGCGAAAAAAAACCATTACCGAGACCAAGGCTAAGCTTGATAAATACTATGGGGACTCTGCACCATCGATTTCAATGGTAAAAAAGTGGTTTACTGAATTTCGTTGTGGCCGTACAAGCACTGAAGATGCCGAACGTCCTGGACGCCCAGTTGAGGTCTCTACACCCGAAACAATCGAAAAAATTCACGATATGGTGTTGGCCGACCGAAGATTGAAAGTGCGAGAGATTGTGGAAGCCGTAGGGATCTCGCATGGCTCAGTGGTTTCAATTTTGAATGATCACTTGGGCATGAGAAAGCTTTCCGCAAGATGGGTGCCGCGTTTGCTCACAGTCGACCACAAACACATGTGCAGTTGCCATGGCAAAAATCCATGAATTGGGCTATGAAGAGGGCTTCCAGCCTATTCTCCAGATTTGGCTCCGAGCGACTACTTCTTGTTGCCAAACCTGAAGAAATGGCTTGGTGGAAAAAGATTTGACTCCAATAATGAAGTCATCTCGCAAACAAAGGCCTATTTTGAGGACCTCGACAAATCATTTTTTTTGGAAGGGATAAAAAAATTGGAGAAGCGTTGGACAAAGTGTATAGAGCTCAAGGGAGACTACGTTGAAAAATAAAATTATTTTTTTATCAAAAAATCTGTGTTTTAATCCAAAAGTCACGGACTTATTGACCCGCCCTCGTATATATGTATTGTATGTAGGTTAGGTGGATTAAGGTTTAGTTAGATATTAAGTTTTCATAAAAAATAAAAAAATTGTGTCCATATGCTAAGTTTTTGTTAACCATTTTTTTCTTAGCCTTGAGTATAGAAAATAAATAGGCGAAATAAAATGTAAATGAAGTCGAAAGACATAGATATAAGAATTTAGAGTAGCTTAGAGTGCCTGTGTGGGGCCAGTAAGTTAATATAAGATTGTTTAGTAATTTTAAGCTAGCATTTTAGCATTTTTTGTTAGTATGTAAGAATTAATGATTAAAAAAATAAAATGTGTTTAAAACTAACTAAAACTAGAGAAAATAAGGGTGTAATTTTGGATATTTTCCAAGTATATGGAAATATTCCTTCTTTTAAAGAGCGGTTCAATAGTTCTTTGAAGTGGAGGGCCTATAATAGAAAAGGAGTCAAGTATAATTCGTGGGCTTAAATAATTAAAATCAGTCTTCTTCGAAATTCTAAGTAAGGTATTTCTTATGTCACTTAGTTCTATTTCCCTAAACTTAAAGACGTGGTCCTTTCGTATAACTTTGTTACAAAAGTGGAAGAACAAAATTGAACTATTTATACATTCTACATTTTCTATAAGAAATTTATTTAACTTTTCCCCTACTCTTGCGTTGTCCTTATAAGTAACATTATTAAAACAAACATTTACTATTGCTTCTTTTTCTTCATTCAGAACAAGAGTCTTCATCACTTTCTACAAAGATCTTTGGTCACAAGCGTTGCTAATGTTTTGCTTCCTGCCTTACTATTTTGCTGTTAATATTTATTTCTTATACTCCTAAAATGTTCCCAGTCACTATAGTGATTTGTCAATTTCGCTCTGTTAAACGACCGTATCTTTTCATTTTTCATTATTCTTAAGTTATTGTTAAACCACTTTATATCATTTGACTTCACTACTTTCTCTGACACAAACTTGTTCACTACACTCAACAGTTCTCTTTCAAATACGTAAGCCATTCTGTCTACGTTGTTTACATTTATATCACAGTTGATTTTACTTATTACCAAGAGTCTATTGAATGATTCTTTTTTATATCTAAACGTTGGTATATTTATCATTATGTTAACAACATTCTTATTCATGGATTAATCAATAAGAATTGTTTCATGGTCTGGTGAGATTCAATAATGGAATACTACACGATCGCAAGCGAACAAAAATTGTCCTACTATTTTTGGAAAATGGCCGGTCAATAATCTACACTAAAAGTCCCTACCGGTAATTTTAAGGAATTCGAAATGTGCTAACAGCTCCCACAATTAGTGCTCTGGTGGCCAAGTTGAGCGATATGGGAACGTTGGAGATGTAAGAGGTACAGGCAGACCTCGTAATGGATGATCGAAAACATTCAAGTCATTCGGGAAAGTATATCGGCACGATGATCTTCAGCACAATTAGATATATCACGTACCACGATTCTTCGGATTTTGAACCTTCCTTACCTTACCCTTCTAAAATCCAGTTGGTTCGACAGCTGAATCCTCATGATGCACAAAAACATTTAGAGCAATAGAGATCTGTCCTAAGTATCGCCGAGAATGACAAAGAATTTTTGGGAAATTTTATGATGACCGGTATGGCACATTTTCCTCTGATCGGGTTTGTGAACAACCAAAATGGCAGATTTTGTGGCAAACAGAATCCCAAACGTACCTTACACTTACTTCGTGTTATTGTTTGGTATGGCATAACCTTGTATGAGATCTATGGGCTCGAACTCAAGCGGCCGCCGTCTAAGGACTTACACATGGTATTTATCGACCTCGAGAAAGCATTCGATCGAGTGCCTAGGGATCTCATATGGACCGCGCTGAGGTCTCAAAACGTACCGGAAACGTATGATAGAATAATACAAGACATGTACGGAAATGTGAAAACTGCGGTTAAAAGCTCTACTGACTAACGAGAGAATTTCCAGTTAATGTCGGAGTGCATCAAGGAAGCGTACTTAGCCCTTTCCTCTTTAACGTAGTATTCGACTATCTTTTAAAGGACTGCATGCGCGAACCAAATGTAACTCCAATTCTCTTCGCTGACGACGCAGTTATACTTAGCGATAACGTCGAAGATTTACAGAACGCCTTAGATTCATGGAGAAATGCGCTAGAGAGAAACGGGTTTAAAATAAGTCGTTCAAAGACGGAGCATTTGACGTGCCCATTTGCGCATCCATTGCGACCTGTTCCGGGTATAATGTTAGACGGAATAGTTCTTCCGAAAAGCACTATATTTAAGTAGTTCGTTAATCGTAATCGTTAACATGGAAGCGAAATGTGATGACGACGTAAACCACAGAGTGAGTGTGGGATGGATGAAATGGCGGGAAAATTCGGGAATCTTTTGCGACCGAAAATTTCCACTTAAATTGAAGGGGAAACTCTAATCCACGGTTGTTAAACCAGCTCTTATAAACGGTTCACAGTGCTGGACAATGTGCGAAGCGTTTAAAAACAAAATGACGGCAGCGGAAATGAAAATGTTGAGGATGTCTAGTGGAGTCACTAAACGCGATTGCATTAGATCTACGCGTATAAGAGGAAAATCCGGTTAAAAAGGCACTATCAACTATGGTTACTCCAACTGTAAGAAAACGAGGTCGGAAAAAGAATTCCTGGATTTCTCAGATGGCAAATGCGCAACAACGCCTGGAGCTGGCCACTGAGGCGATCCAAGACCGAGCATTATGTAGACGCGTTCTGCGGTCTGCGACATTAGCCAATCCCATAAGTGGAGCAGCAGCGATGCAGTAAAAATGGGAAACTCGTTACGCATAACTTCGTATAGCGAGGAAAGGGTTAATAAAAGGATAAGAAGAAGAAGAAGGGATCTATGGGCCATATTACTTCGAAAAAGAGGCAGATGCAAGCGTTACTTTAAATAGAAATCGCTACAGAACAGTGCTTCATGATCCAGACAAAAATGTTGAGAACATTTGGTTTCAGTAAGACGGTGCAATTGCTCACACCGCTCATAACAATGAACTTTTCACGACAACATACTGCATTATCTCAAAAAACTGCAATTTTGAATGGCTGCCGCGTTCGCCTGATCTGTCGGCTCCAGACTTTTTCTTATGAGGTTACCTAAACGAAAAGGTTTACAGTGCCAAACCACAGGGAATAAGGGAGCTAAAATCGATTATCGGGAATACTTCAAAAAGTCATGGAAAGTGCCATTAAAAAAACCGATGAGTGCATGGCATGACAATTTAACCGTCATAATTTTCCATACACAATGTAAAAACGGAATTTGCTCTTATTTGTAATTTATCTCATAAGTTTTTATCTTTTCGTTAAAAGTTGATTACAGGGTTACACTCGAAACAATTATGCACAGTAATAACCCTCTGTAGTTTAAAGTTGGAAATGAGGCTACCTTAAGCCCTTACAGTCTAGATACCATATATTCACTACTCTATTAAGGTCCATTCACAGCCAGCGAACTGCGAATCGTTCCAGTTTTCGCAAATTTTGACGTTTCTTTCACAGCCGCATTGTTTTGGTCGTAGAAGTGTGCGACTGTCAATTGCAGCTGATTGAAAAAAAAAAAAACGATTTGAGGTTAAACACGTGCAACCTGTTTGGTCGTGCGAAATGTGGATTCAATTCTTGGCATGTGGAACGTGAATAAATCTTGACAGTTCACACCGAAATTCAACTAGTCGCGGGTAAATTTTAAGAATGTGATTTTCTTAATAAAACTCGGTGAAAGCATTTGTGTTTGGTTTTTGAATCCTAGATGTATACGCCCTACTTAATTTCCCGTGTTGTAATTTAGATTTAAGATTTATTGAATGTGGTAAAATTGACTTGGCCGCAGTTCGCCCGGGCGCAAGTTCGCTGGCTGTGAATGGACCTTTAGTGAATCTCTTTTATTTTTGGTCAAAAAAAAAATGAATTCCTGTCTAATCTGTCAAAAAAGTCTCTTGCCTTGCCAGAATATTTTGAAATATTTTCAATGGAAAACACCTTTCATAGAAAACTTCCCAAATTTATTGAATCTCTCTTTTCTGCTTTCAGATCGTTTCATCTTCATTTTCTGTAAAATTTTGAACCAACAATAGACTGGGGATGAGAAGACTAAATAGAAAAAGAAAATTTAATAAAAATGCAGGTAAGCTCCAACACATTTCGACAGATTACCCATCAAATTTATACTGAAACCACCAGGCATCATCATCTCAACTAACCACCATTTTAACCAACTAACCATCGTCTCTGTTGCCCAACTTTTATCCAGTAACCACTTGAAACTATTTTATAAAGCACTAAAGCACACCAGGGATTCTGCTGTCAGTGGTGGTGATGTATCCTAGCAATTCCCCATAGCAAACCTCCTCCGACAAAAGGATGATAAATACCATCAATCTAGATCCTCACACCAACATCCAAAACTGTGTAACAAGATATATTCGTATTCAGATCTCGTCCCATTGTTGTTCACTACGATTGTCTGGAATATAATAAAATTTTCACCTGTTGTTTGAAAAGTTGGCAGGGAACCTTTCACTTGTTTGAAAATTTAATTTAACGACTATGAGGAATCATTTTACAAGCTCACCACCTGTTCTCGTCCCTGTCTCTTGTGCAATTGAAACCATCTCCATTCATCCGTTCCCTTGCAAATTTTCTCGATTGCACTCAAAAAGTAAATTCTTGGTAAAAGGATTCGCGCTGGAATTATCATATTACCCCTTGATATTCCCGAATAATCCTTTTCACTTGAATTCGATAGCGCAGATAAACGTGAAGTGTTGTAATCTATAAAGAATAGAACACCAATCGAGTGCTTTTGTGTGTAGACCTCCTACCTCTTCCATGCGACTGAAGATACTTTTTCGTCGTTTTTTTTTTGTAAAACCAGTGTTTCGTGGAAAAAAAAATCATCCGCATCAATAGCAATCGATTGGAGGGATTTTGAAGGTAGAACAATCTCTATAAGCGGATCAAACTTTGTATCTACTCGTATCTAGAACTTCTTACCTGGGTCAGAAACTTACCGTTCAACTTGAAATCATTTTTCCTTGATGGCGTTCTCCTCGACGTCTAGTAGGTTTTCACTTTCCACTTTCCACTTTCCACTTTCAAATTCGGAAGGACAAAGTTCTTGAAAATTATTATTTGGACGTGGGATAGTTAATGGCTGACGATAGAAGTAGAGTTGGATAGTACTGGCAGTTTGTTGTTGTTGGATTTTCGGCACCCTTAGTCTCATTGATTTCACCAGAGATGGTTTTTGGAAGGACTCCGATGAGAAACAGTCACAGAACGAACACTGCTGAGAGTTCATTAAGGGGTTGAAAAGTTTTGACGGATTACAGGAGCAAATTGTAAAGTAGAAATTTACTGAGGTCCATTCTGCTGACTTAAATGAGTTTCCTTATTACTTGCGAAGGCCAACGGTGTTAATTAAGTTTTGGGAGTCTTTGTGAGATTCGATTTAAATCATTTTGGTGTCCCTATGAGTCGTTAGATTAGGTGAAAAGTAAGCGGATTTTGGTTTCAAAGGCAAACTAGTTCTTGTGATTTATTATACAGTTTTCATTAAATCTGATTTTTAGAAGTCCGTAAAGCATGGGCAAATTCATTCTTTCTGTAATACGAAAATTTAATTAGATATGTTAGCTTAACTATGGAAGGTAATTAAAATTGTACGTACTGCCATGAATAAAAAAATATATATGTAATCCAATAAGCTACAGCGTGACGTACGAGTAATATAAAGAAATCAGTAAAATTTGTCGGCTGACAATAGAGGAATATAGTAGTGTGAGGCAATTGAAACTAGGGAGATACTACAGAAGAGCTGGTACTATGGAAATGGACTAAATAAATCTTATTTTGGTTCACTTAGTAAAAATTGTGAGTGTATCATTTCCTTCATTCTGCTTCTGGTCATACAGGACCTAATATGCGATGAAATATTTTACTTTCGAGCCATAATGGCCTCGCGTTTCTGCTAATCTTCCAACACTCATCGTATACGAGTAAATTTAAAAAGATGATTCTTGTAAGTAAAAAAGAATAATACCTATATAATATTTAATTTTGATTGTACTATCACTGCCTAAGAAGAATAAATGAATTGAAAAAAAAATTAACGCGTAAGGTTTCTCAGTGACACTAAAATATATATTTTAATAAAAATTTCAAAAATCACTTACACTCTTAACAATTATAATTATATCACATGTAAGGATTGCTTAATGCACAATAAATATTAAGGATTTTAATAAGTACTTGGATTCTACGCTTCTCCAATTCGGAAATGTCCTTATGAAATCCTTCGCCTTTTTCTTCACACACAGCACCCAGGATTTCAGGAAAGAAATCAGATGTGAGTCCAGGATATGTATTTTCAACGACATGTAACATGCCAGAGCTTAGTATAAGATCATAAGTTGATTTATAAAATCTTTGTAATTTTCCATTCCATAGTTACTTAATAAATTTTTGACGACAGCAACAAAACGTTTCCCAGCGGATTTTTCAAGATCATTCAACTTCATTTAAAAGCTCTTATCCTATATTACTTAGTTCCCAAATTTGTGGACCAACAAATATCCCCTTTTCAATTTATGTGTCTTCGATTTCAGGGAAGTATATTAAATAATATGCAAGACACAATTGTTAGAAGTGCGAAAGTTGGAATGCTAACCAAGGAACCAATATTGATAAGAAGATTATGGGTGTCATTAATGGGACTCTGCAAGTAACCACCTCTGAAAAATTAAATTTGAGGATTTTAAAATAATACAAATGTCTTGCAGACGGAATAAAGAATAAATAGGACTCATGTGTTGACTAAAAAAGACAAATAACATATTTTTGTAAAACAGTTAGTTTTTGCATTTTATTAACGTTGGTACCACCCCAGCAGCTAATACCATATTGCTATCTGGAATGGAAGATCCCAAAATAAAAGTTTTTTTTTTAAATACTTGTAGAGTAATACTTTCTGAGCCGATAAAAATGGATAACAACTCAGACTGTAATCAATCACGACACACGAGGTACAAGGTGGCGTAAAAGTAATCATCCAATTTGGTTTTTGAATTTTTCTATTTAGTGGAAAAGATGATATCCGCCAAGTGGCTGCCGCCAACGTTGATACACTTTTGTGCTCGTTTTACTGCCTTTTCCATGACTTTCCGCAAGATTTCCGGTGATAACTGTTCGCATTCCTGCCGAATATTCTTCTTAAGGGCTGCGATTGTCTGAGGCTTGTTGGCATAAATCCGCGACTTCAAGTAGCCCCAAATAAAGAAGTCTGGGATGGTTAAATCGGGCGATCTTGCTGGCTATGCCAAATCGCCAAAGTGTGAAACACTTCGTTCACAATATCCATTGTGGCTCGTGCTGTGTGTGCGGTTGCAACGTCTTGTTGGAACCACGTGTTCACCAAGCTCCGCTCATCCAATTCCGGCAGTAAGAAATAGTTGATCATGGCCCTGTAGCGTTCATCAGTAACAGGACCGTATTGCCGATTGCGTCCCATCATTCCTCCCGCGTGAACGCTGCACCACACAGCGGCTTTGAGTGCACGTAATGGCTCCTCGTGTATCACACGCCGATTCTCAGTGCCTCGGAAATGAAGATTTTGCTTATTGATGTAACCGCTTAAGTGCAAATGCGCTTCGTCGCTAATGATGATTTTCGACAAGAAATCGTCCTCTTCGTTGTTGAGATTGAGGATGACTTGGCAATAATTCACACACGTGGGACGGTCAGGAGGCATTGACTGATGCACTGTTTGCACTTTGTGCGAGAACATGTGTAAGTTTTCACTAAAACTCACTGGCGATGCCCAATTGTGTGGCCCGTCGTATGGTTGATGTTTTTTCGTTCTCAGCGACATCGGCAGCCACAGCCGCGGTATTCTCGGCCGAACGACCAATTTCAATCAACTCAAGAACTGAAGACTACTGACCATGCAGCTTGAAGAGAGTTCGTTGAATAGATTTTGGAACAACAGCAAGTGGATGTTGATTTTTTGAACAAAATCATCTTGAGTGATACAGCTCATTTTCTTTTTTTTTTTTTAAGTCAAAGGTCTATGCAAATAGGCTCAAGACCACCAACGCATTAAAAGAGGAAATTGGGAGGTGTATTAATAAAATTCCGCCCCATTTATGCTAAACGGTCATAGAAAATTTCAATAAAAGAGGACGTACTTGCGCAAAACCGTAGTGACCATTTTTCCGATGTGCTATTCCATACATAACCCCAATATGTATACTCTATGAATCACTAAACAATTTTAGCCTTCTTATTAAAAATCTGTATTTTCTATCAAAATTACATTTTGCATGAATTATGGGTCACCATTTACAAGCATTAAGATGGGGGATGAGGCAAAATTGCTAACATTTTCTACAAACGACTAACCATTTTTATTACCTCTGGGACATTGTAATATTTTGACGCGCTAAAGAAGGGCATTGTGCTCATTCCTGATTCGTTTGATCTTCTTGTTGCTTTTCCTCTGTCGGATTGGTCCTGTAGGACCGAACAAATATATCTCTAACCTTGACAGCCCCTTTACAACTCTAGTCGTACCAAAGCTTTTCGTTTGGTCTGATACTTTTAATCTTATGAGGGATAAAAGATCTAATTCCAAAGAAAATAGTGTTTGTGATCATATCAGCAGTGGCATCCACTTCATTATTCAGGAAACGTAGCATAAAACTCCTAAAAAAGATGTTAAGTCCGCTTCCGTTGTGTTTCTCTTATAGCCACACGGTTCTCTAGGGAATCTTTATCTGTGTGGTCGGTGTACTAGAATTTGACTGATATGACACAATGATCCGGCGGCTCTTGAAAGAGGGCACATCGACGGTTTGCTTATTAGGGTGTGAAGTTAGGAACACGTCCATGGTGTTGGCGGTATGACTATCAACGTCTACCTATAGTATTCACGTGGGGTTATTTACTAGTTGAAATAAGTAGTTTTCCGCAGCAAAAATCTTAACACAGCATCCTTGGGGTGTAGTGTGTCAATAATGAGGATATGAGGAGACAGAAATATAATTCTTTGTATGGAGTCAAACGGCGCATCAAACTCGTTAAAGATCGAATTACTGGATAATTTGCTCACGGTGATGGAATTTTAATTAAATGAAATTGAATTCCGAGTTCTTAGTACTCCCTTGTTGTAGTGGAGCTTGGTAAGCGACATTCATCACTACGTATTCAAATGGCGCAATCACGGTGATTTAAGAATAATGGAACTAGATCTAAGAGGTGGAGTGGCGATCTACCTTTGTTTCACGAACTGTTACAACAGTTGACCTGTATTCACAGACGTGAAGTTATGCAGAAAGTAATTACTTTTAAGTCCGTATAAATTGTCTACGTCCACCCGAAATTCCAAAACCATAACCACAACCAAACACAAAAAATACAAACACCCACCACTATAAGCAAGCCGTGGAGTAAGAATGTTTGTCGCTAGTTTTCCGAATTTTCGGGTACTTAGCAATCACCACCACATGGGATGTTGAACTCAATGTTAAAGGGAATTTGGCTTGATCATCTTTCTACTTGACAGCGGAATTCTGTCTTCAATATGCTCAGTACCAACTGTTCCTTTTACGTTCCTTTGTTCGTCTTTGCAATCTTCCGCTTGGAGCTTGTAGCATTAAAATGTTTTCACCCTTTAATATTATTTCGAAGCTCACTGGCTATCTTCTTCACTTTCATTCTAAGACCTTAATTGTTATTCCATTTTTAATGGTAACAGAGCTCGCGACCAGCTAAGGTTCTTCTATTTCGCACCGCTTTATATGCGTATTGTCCTGCTTTCTGTACTGGCTACCTATGATTTCAAACTCAATCATGACTGTGAGTTAGTAGCTGAGAGAAAGCCATGACATCAAAAGTATTATCTACCATCTAGTTACAACATGGCACTAGTATATAGACAAGACAGCAAAAGAGCTATCCTATGGATTGTTTCCGTAAATTATATTTCATCATTAAATGTCCTGATTTAGGTCTACTGACATCTTGCAACCTTTAATTGCTCTTCGCTGGCATGGTTTAAGTCCATTCATCTCGAATCAGGGAAATGACTTCTCGCAAATGTTGCAATGTTAAGTGAGTCGATTAATCTGTTTCCGTGAAGTCATCACGGAATACAACAAGTGCAAGTCCGCTATCAAAAAGAAACGACAAAAAATCTGTGGTTTTCTGACCTTATAAAGGGCCTTTAGCAGATTTAATTTTTGTTTTTGAAGACAATTTGAGACCAATTTTGGGTTCATTCCTTTGTGACACCTTTTACCAGCTAAATGTACCCTTAATTCTGTATTCAAACCGATTTAAGTCATATATTTTGAAGTTGAGTGAAAACTTAATTCAGTGATTGAGATAATTTGCTCAATCGGATGAAAACTATCTGTAATTTATCTTTTCTTACCATCAAGTTACCTTCCATTTCCATTTCCATTTCCTTCTCTCTTCCTTACGCCGCCCTTCATCCCAATTTTCCCCCAAAATGAACTTAATTCCTGCCATCTGAACTCCCAATCAATTAATTTTAGGACAAATTACGAACTTTATTTTCCAACGAAGTGCAATTTGTCATTTAATTTATTGCGCATTTAGTTTGTGAAGTCTCTTCTCTTTAACACAGTCATTTAGTGAACTTCACTCGCATATATTATATTTATTGAGAATCTATTCATGGGGAGTTGCATAAATAAACACAAACCGCTACTCGATATCTCAGATATAACCACATTAATCCCTGCCCCATGTGGACCATCAATTATCCTTCTCGTAAGTAGGAAAATATTTTCTGCCATGACCAGTGGACTTGAATGTCCAACAGCATCTCTGGCTATAGACCGTAGATAATAAATCTCCCCATAAGCTCATACGGTTCAGTGTGAAATGCAGAATGCGTATCTCCCATGTCCATATGCAATAAATTAGAAACATTTCTGTGAGCGCGGAAAAGGTCAATTACAACCCTTGTCACACAATCCATTCATTCATCTGACACTGATGTGAAAAGTGTTTCTATTTTTAATATTTTCTTTTATTTATTTATATTTTTATTTTAATTCTCTTTTAAGAAACACGAAAAAAGACGCGAATTGCGTCTAAAGAGATTTTGGCGTTCGCCAAAAACCACATCGTCAGAAGACTCAAACGGATACGAGAGTCCAACCAGAGTCAAGCCAACAAATGATTCGCAGCGCTTCAACCTTCATTGCCAATATTTGAATCAGAATAAACCAACATGTTCGTTACCATTATTGCAAGTTTGGCCAAGTCAGGTATGTGATAATGATAGATAGTTTATTTGCAGAATTAAAATAATTTTTCTGAAGGATTCCCCTCGCGGAGAAGCCGATGGCCAGAGCTTCATTTTCCCGGCAATCAACGAAACATCAACCACAACCACAGCAGCAGTAACAACGACAGCAGCGGGCAGTAGCAGCAGCGGCCTAAATAGCAGTAATCACATAACGCCGCCACCAAATCGACGAAACTCCCTCTATTGTGACACTCTCCATGCAGCTGATTCAGGAATTGACTCAGTGCAAGCTTCGCCGTCACCAAATGCACTGCCTTGTCCACCAGGAGCCTCAACTACTGGTTCCGCATCTGTATCCCCAGCAACAACACCCACCCTAGGTTCTCCGAACCTTTCCATAGGTCATGTGCGTCGCAAATCCAGTGCCCTACTCCACCCCGATCATGCGCGGCTTTTTGCACTCCGAATGAACCATCACCATGTTGCGCAGACTTCTCCAGACGCCACTTCAATCGAAGATGCTGCAGAGTTCCACGAAAATGTCACCGTTGCGACAGCAATACACATGTGCACAGCCAGTTCCAGTACCACATCATCTCTTACATCTGTAGCGGCTGCAAGCCTTGGTGGGGCTCCAGTACCGACATCACAACGTGTGTCCGATCCATGGCTACAACCCCAATCGGATCGCGAACGTCATTCGGATAATGACCGGCGGCGATCGTCAACGATGACCGCTCGATACTCCCTCTTCGATGCCTTGGATCTTGAATATGCCTTGTTGAGAGCAGCGGCCCGTGGTTCTGTCGGACCGTACTCGCTAAGTGAATCAATACATAAATTAACCTTTACACAATCGCTTGCGTTTCCGGCTTTAGCACGCGGTCTAGCAACAAAACGAAGACGTTCCGCAACGACAAGCTCATCACGACCGTTAAATCCAAATGAATCGGGTCTGAATACCTTTGCAAAAGTGATAACAGCGATAGTGTTGGTCGTGGTTAGCTTTTTGGTGTTTCTTATCGTTTATAAATTTGTACGGACGTGAGGTTTGCTCCTGGCCCCGACTGATTTTCCGGTATCATTCACAAATACATATCCAGTGGTGAATGCTACCACCAAACAATTGTCGGGGTTCAGGAGGGTTTTGGGTCAAAAGGAAACCGGTTAACGCCCGTTGAGTGAGAACATGCAAGTGTCAGTGGAATTTCATTGCGAAAACTCGGATTTTTTTTTTATGATTAATTGTGATAACGAATAACGGTTAAATAGGAAAGCATTAGTTCAAGTAGAAGTTCTGACCTTCTTTGATTCGCGACGCGTTTCGATTTTAACATCACAGCAGACACTCCGATATTCCAGTTTCCAAATCTATAATGAGCTCGTCTAGATGTATTTTATATTTTATGTTTGTTTTTTTTTTTAAACATATGTAAGATAAGTATACACATTTGGTAAGACATAGAGACCACATTTCTGTTACCTTTTTACTATGGAATACAACAACACCAGGATAAAAAACAAGTTCTACGAAAATTGGGAATTATAGACGTCGAAACAACCTTCTTTTCTGTAGATATACTTGTGTAACTTGTTAAGGAAAAGATTAAATTATGTATTTCTGTCGGTATGACAAGATCTTCCTTATAGTTGAAGGCTTACATTTGCAATGGTTATAGGCCCCTAAGATTTCGTTTCAGTATATATTGAAAAGAACGAAACCATAAACCTCGAGACGCTTAAAAAAAGATGATGTCGTGACAATGATAATTTTTTCTCTTTTTCAAAGTTCTCCTTCTACAATTCTCCACAGGAAAAAGCAATTCGAATTTTATTGGACCATGATGCCACCTTTAGCGTTGTTTTGCACAAAAAGGCTACGGAAACGGAAACGAAGAGGATTATTTATCAAAAATCAAAGGCAACTTGCATAAGTCGATTCTTTTGAGCCTATGAACACCTTTTTCAACCAAAATTGAGCTTCCATCATACACTTTCGTGGATCAATAGTAGTCCTAGTCAGGGACTTTGTTAGGGGTGTCCAGCGAAAAATGTTCAAGTTTAATATTAAATAAAGAAAAACCTTCACCGTTATTCTTGTATTCTATTAATACAAAATGGAGTTTGAGAATGTGAATACCTTCCATCTATTCCTTCAATCGGACTTTTGTGAACACGCGAGAACAAAGCATTGCTTCAAAGGCACCAACTTCATGGCGGATATTTTCTTGTAGGGTCAGTTTCGTTCAGAGATTCTTGCTTTAAACCCTCGATTTAATTTATCCGCATAAAAAAAGTCTCATGGTCTGAGGCCCGGTCACCAAGGGCCCAAGGTATGTCTCCAAACTTACTGATTCATTTATTGGAAATAGTCGACCTCAGCTTCTCCATTGAAACAGCAGGCCCTGTTTTGTAGAAATTGTGTTCAAGGGCCAAGGGCCGTTTTTGAAGAAGACAACAATTTTTGATGGCATTCCCCAGTGTTTTCCGGGCACCAGTATCTCATGTTCGGTTTATTAACACTGCCAACGATGTGAAAAGGTACTTCATCAGTAAAGAATAGGTTTTTAAGCTTTCGCGCTATTCGAAAATGTTCTGGCATGGTTCTCGCTAAGGTGTCTCGTAAAGAATAGTAATTTTCGTTGAGAAACCACATGCATTGCATTTTGTATGGGTCAAACTTGAGTTTCCTTTTCAAAATAACGTACGATTTTGATTCTCTTTATTCCAATACAGATCGCAATCTTTCTTACGGACATAGGCTGATTGCGCATTATTACGCATCGAAATTGAGCAGCATATTCTGGAGTCGTTGCTTACCTTTATGACCTCGAAGGATGGTTGGTAACGTTTATTCCTTTATTCTTTCGGATATGTGCTGCATTTTTGGAGTGCTCTTCAGCCACAAAACATACTCGTATGTGTGGATCTTGTGTTTGTCTAAAAGTGAGTTCAAAGCATTTTAATAATCACAAATAAATATTAGGCTTTGATAGCCTATCCATCAATTCATTAATGTTTACAACTTTTTTTGAACTTCGGATTTATGTACTTGTTCACTTCTTAGCATGTGCCTCAGACACATGCTGAAAACATGTCTCAAATCTGAAAGGAGATATCTATATGAAGATACGACTTGTGGACTTAAATTCTAGATTAGGCCTTTGCTCTTTTTTTCTAAGGAAACACTTGGGTTGCTCTATTTCAATCAAAATCTTGATTGTAATGATATTGCATAAATTAGTCATCATCACGGTTGAATGAGACTCCACAGATAAGCTATCTTCCATTATCGCCAATTCTAATACTGACTTCAAGATTTCTTAAACTATGTTGGCTCCCATGTATAGACCCCCTGATCCGTGGTGGTATTTTCTCCTCGTGCCAAATAATTTTGTCATTGAAAATTTCCATCCACTTTCCACAAATGTAACGTTAGTGTTAATTGTGTTAAATTGTTGCAACTTCTATTTGTATGCTGTATTTAACACATACATAGTTTCCTGACTTCTCCCTTCGATATATGAGGAAAACGTGTTGTTTTTTAAGCCAGGATTGCCTTTGATTTAAACAAAACATTTGTTTGTGTTCAATCGACAGAATACATTCTTCAATTAATTTTTAAATACAAGTTCATCCATTTAGTTGTTCCAAAAGAAAATTTAAATAAAACACATTTTTAATTTAGATTTTGATCAAATTTTTATTTCAGTATATTATTTAAAACTTGCCATTATGAATGGTATACAACATTGCTCAAATATCGTTCACAGAACTTCTTGCAAATCTTGACTTTGCCAAGGTAATTTCCGGTGACTTTCTACATACTCGTATATCGGGCAATAACTCGACTATAACTTGACGAATTTTCGCTTTTGTGGATGCAATGATCTTTCGAGAGTAACTTCCACATGTGGGGCAACTTTGTTTGTTAACAGATTGAAAAGAAAATGTTGTGTAAAAATTGGTCATCCAAACGGTTAAAATCAAGCAGCCAATCAGAGTTTGTTCTACGGAGTGCCCTACGACAAAATCAAACGCTTTTCTCTCCGTGAAATCGATAACTTAAAACTTTTTCAATTCTTTTACTAAGGGCAGCGATATTTTCTGTACAGCGTGCATTTCGATGATGGATAGATTTTAAACCAGTCTATAGTTCTACCTATAGAATGCTCAGATGCACGATTATATCGTTCATAATATGTCTGAAATGCGCAACACGTATATACTACTCAATAACTATTATCATAGTAAGTTTGCACAAATTGAACACGTTCAGCGCTTATTGAACGACCCACATTTGTGGTCGTATGTCCTCATAAACATAAATAATGTTTGGTTGTTTTTGGTTTGCCAGCGTATACTATAAACTTTACGCATCCACAAAAACTATAATCAAGAGGCGTCAAATCAAAAGATCTTATACGCTAACGTACAAGTTCTTAGGTTACCTTGCTTAGTGGCATACCCAATGAGCCTCATCGTTGGAGGCAGTCTTTTTTATAAATCTGCGAATCCAATGCCATTTGGTTTTGGACCCATTTACCGAAATTTCGACCCAAAAGACTGTGATTTAGTTTCAAATTGTGCCAAAGCTTCATCTTGTAGGTATCAAACCAAGATGGTCGGTTATGTCGTGTGTAATAGGTAAAGAAAAATTTTGATGAAAATTTTTAGTTTCGCACCGATGCCAGAGCTAGGAAAAAATTTCCAAGTGTCTTTACAAGGTATGCCGTATTGCAATTTCTTCGATCACTGATCTGAATTTTTCATGATGTTGGAAGATAAAGGCCCATTTGAACTAAATCCTCTAAACCTGGAGGTTTCAATTCAATTTATCAGGCTGACATAAACTAAATGGCATATGCTCATTACCAAGTTATTCCAAGCTAGTATATCACTAGCCTTTATGAACGTAAAACCCAAAATATACATCAGTACTCATATGAGCAGTATTGCCTGCCTTGTCGCTTCCGTTTAATAATTCGCAGAAATAACAGAAATAACGACTTGGGTCGGCAGTCCAAATTCCCTGGGAAGGTTCAGCTCGAATTCGTGGCCTTCGACAATTTAAGTTTTGTTCAGCAGAAGAAATCTATCTACAATATTTCCTTGACCGAGCTCTTACCGATTGTCCGGTGAGTCAACAGGACGTTTCTGTAGCAACCAATTTGGACCCCATTACTATTCTAGATTCTTTTAGAGTATGGGTTTTTGATACAGACGAGCTAGAACCTGGGGAATCATTTTTACCTCTTTAGATGCAAGGAGAAGGTGATGATAGGTTCGAACAATCAACTTCGAAAAGATCAAATACGCAGCAGAAACTAATGCTGAACTTCTATATTCTACTATACCGCCATGAGTACAAGTGGAGTAAGTGCTAAAAGTCTTAATTTGAGTTGGAAACATACATAAAATATATTTGTTACCATGAATCAATGCTTTTTGTTTTTCTTTTCATATCTTCAGGTAGGACATCGAAATTGGCACGCTTGGAACTTTAAGCGCTCAAATTGTTTTAGTCAAACGAAGTGCGCTCTATTAATATGGACAACGTTTTGTCATTCTTGAACAAAATCGTGATGTCGTCAGTGAAGAACTTTTGTGGTTTCTGGTTCTAGTCTTGTCTTAAATCCGATTGTAAGTGTTTTACAGAGACTGGAACAAAAGTGACAATCAGAGACTATACTTCGGATGCATCAAAACTTTACAGAGGAGTGTATCGTTCGTCGATGTGTCGATAGAAGGCAATACCTACCCATTTCGTCTATTCGAGTCGTATTCTTTCAATTGCCAGGTATAGTCTTTCTAGAATAAGAATAAAATGTTTCATCATGCAGAAGAGGTAGGTTTGCTTTAAGTCTTAACACGCTCAATCCTAGACGTTTTTCATTTCTTCCGATAAAACAATCGCCAAAAACGCTATTTTTTTTAAGACCCAATAGTAAAAGTTGAATAATTCTAAATCATCCATTATACAAGTTAGTCTCACAAAGTAGTCGTAGTAGTCTTATAAGAGGTACCCCGCCATTGCCTTAAAACTCTTGTTGGACTTCTGCAAGCTGTGTTTATTTGATCAGCAGAAGTTGACTGACTAATTTTCATATAAATGGTGGGTGGTTGGTGTTTAATATCTCGGTCTTGGATACATAACTATTTACTACTCAACTCCTTTACGTTATTACTAACAGTGTTCGCATAAAACATAGGTCCTATTCATTTACATTTAAGTCAGTTAAAAATAATATTATTCTTATTGTTTTTTATTCATTTTCCTTATAGAAAGTTAATTCTTCTTTTTATATTCTAAGTTTTATTTACAAAACTCGTCTCAGAAAATGTTAAAAGAACGAATTTCGAAAGGCAATAATTGAATGAACCATCGCTTAAGCTGTTATCATACAAAAATTATAAAACATCAGAACCGTCTGATTATCTGATTCTTGAATTTAAAAAATCTCGTCTACTCTATTGATTAAAATAAATAAAATATACAAATAAAATCGTCGGAGTAAGACTAAACTTTAAATTTCTACTCCTTAACATATCAATGATTTATTAATTTTATTTTTTTTTAATAATTCCAAAGTTAAGAATTGTCTTCAAATTGATGATTGAAAAATAAAATACAAAAAAAAAATACTAGCTTTAAGACCTCCAATAAAATATCCCCGTTGAATTATAATCAAATCCTCTGGCAATGCTTATTTTATTCTCCACATTAATTTAAAACTTGTAGTTAGCTTTAAAACAATGAAACATTCGCATGATATTAAATCGGTTTCATTCTGTCGTTTATAAATACGAGTATGTAGCTTTTGCTTCTGATATTTCAATTTTCTCTTTTATTTTAAATAAGAAAGAAAAAAATAAATAAATAATAACGTCCAAGTGCCTACTACTGTCTCAGCTTATACTTATTTTCGCTATTATTTTCAATATTCCATTTCCAAAAAGAATATATGCTACATGTAAACAAATCTTTTCTTTTCCAATAATAATAGTAAATGCTTAAATATCTAGATAAAATAAAATAAAACCAAAATAAAATAAATGTAGATATTTTTACACAGACAAAAATACAATTCCATAAGCAAAGCAAAATATTAACTTGAATTGGAACAAGAAGAACAAAACTAAATATTTTGTAGATAAATAATTTAAAAATATTTAAAATTTAACAAATCATACATAATACTTATTTAAGTTATGAAACAAAATAAATTATTAACTCCTTAAGAAAGCAATTTACTTCTAAAAAAAAAACAAAAAAAAACGAAAACCTGTTGTGTTTAAAACTATAAAATTCGCTTTAGTGTTTATCTTTAATTTTGTTCCAAAAAAATAAAAAAAAAACCTTTACAACATAAAAATAAAAAAACACAAGTGTGAAAATAACCTCAGTTTTGTAAAAGAGAAACTGTACAACACAGGGGAAATTGATGAAATTTTAAGAAATTGTGAAAAAATGAATAATTCTGAAAATTTAAAATATATAATTGAAATTTATTATTAAAATTATGTTATATTTTATTTATTCCTCGAATCGGTTGCAATCGTTTTGTTTGTTTTAGTTTTGCTAATTCCTGCAGAAGGTAAGTAATTATTTTTATTCTTTATCCGTTTCACATGTCTTCTAATTGACAATTCATTTTTTTTGCGAAGCCAATTGCTTTGAAAAAATGTTCAAACGCGTATTAAAATTTTTTTTGAAATTTAAAATTATCTCTCTAAAATAATTTTGACATTATAATTGTGTTAACAATTTATTTTAATTTGGGTCTAAGATAATGCTTTTCGGATTTCATAATTTTCAACACTACGTCCTTATTTCTCAGGTACTAACTTTTAAGTGCGTTACAAACAAATAAAAAATAAATGAACTTCAAGATTCGCATTCAGCAGTTATAGTAAGAAAGGTGTTGTAGAATGGATTTTGAAGAAAATCGCAGATTTGATAAAAGAAAAAATTGCGTTGATTTTCAAAAATTGCCTTTTTTCAGTTACTTTGAAATATTATTCCAAGACAGCTTACATACATACAAAAAAAAAGGTATTGGGTCTATAACTTCATGCGGTTTGCTAAGAGATGGCGTAACTTGTATTATTCCATTGTTATTATTCCATTGGAACATGCATTGGAAAGCTACTGTCATTGTACGTCATTTCAGTATATGTCATTCATTTGAAGCGTAAACAACAATAATTCTTTTACACTCAAATATGTCGAACTTTGTGCCTGAAAAGTGTTTTTGCGGGTAGTTCTTCTTCATTACTTTAATATGAAGAAAACTGCTGCCGAAAGTCATCGTGTTTTGGTGGAAATTTATGGTGAACATGCGCTAGCTGAGCGAACGTGCCAAAAGTGGTTTGCACGATTTTAAAGTGGTGATTTTGGCTTGGAAGACGATGAACGTCCTTGGCAGCCAAAAAAATTTGAAGATGAAGAACTGAAAGCATTACTCTATGAAGATTGTTGCCAAACACAAGAAGAGCTCGCAAAATCTTTGGGTGTCACTCAAGCAGGGACATTGGGTTCCACATGAACTCAAGCCGAGAGACGTCGAAAGGCGGTTTTGCATGTCCGAAATGCTGCTGGAATGCCACAAAAGGAAGTCATTTTTGCATCGGATTGTTACTGGTGATAAAAAACGGATCCATTACGACAACCCCAAGCGCAAAAAATCATATGTGAAACCCGGCGAACCAGCCAAATCAACGGCAAAGCCGAATATCCATGGCGCGAAGGTAATGCTCTGTATTTGGTGGGATCAGATGGGTGTGCTGTATTATGAGCTTCTAAAACCGGGTGAAACCATCAATGGACAACGCTACCGAACACAATTAATCCGTTTGAAGAGAGCAGTAACCGAAAAACGCCCGGAATATGCGACCAAACACGAGGCAATAATTTTCCATCATGACAACGCTCGACCCCACGTTGCTATTCCGGTTAAGAACTATTTGGAAAACAGTGGATGGGAAGTCTTACCCCACCCGCCTTATAGCCCAGACCTTGCCCCTTCTGACTACCATTTGTTCAAGTCGATGCAGAACGCCCTCACTGAAATACGGTTCACATCAGAGTAGAATATCAAAAATTGGCTTGATTCATTCTTGGCTGCCAAGCCGGCGCAGTTCTTTTGGGATGGGATCCACAAATTGCCTGAAATATGGGAAAAGGTCATAGCTTCAGATGGGCAATACTTTGAATAATACTATTGTACATGTTTTTTCTTAAATAAACGTTAAAATTTTGGAAAAAAAAAACCGCACGAATTAAGTTATATACCCAATAGATAAAGTGTGATTTTTTTAATGGTACTTTTTTCTTTACTTTTTTTTAAAGAAAAAACAATCAATTGACTAATATTTGTTTTCATAAAAAAGAACCATTCTCAACATTAAGATTTTGAAGATTATTTCTTTCAAATGATAAAACATTCGAGTATTACGAGTGGCGTTGGGCCAATGCCTCGAGTGATGTTGGCCTCCAATTCCTCAATCGTAGCCAGATTATCAATTTAGGCTTTGTACTTTACGTAGCCCTTCAGCCCTTCAAGAGGTGTGTTAAGCGATGATCTAGGCAGCCAATTCACTGTTCACCGCATCGTTATCCTAATAAAGCTATTGTTTCACTGGCTGTGTGGAAAAAAATATTATCGAGACCACGGGCTTTAGTTTTTGGCAGGAAATAGTCTGTCATCTTGGCGCCATAATGAACGCCAATAACTTTCTGGTTGACTTCAATTTTAAAGAAATATTAAACTGCCCATAAACTACAACAAACCGTTGTTTGTCCAGACGTAATCGCAGCTCTTGAACCTTTTCGGGTTCCGTCGCATCATAAATATGGTTATTTTGTTTATTGACGAAGCTATTAAGTCAGAAATGGGCCTATCGCTCAACGAAATTTTTATTGAAAACAGTGGGGCTTCTTAAAGCTTTTCAAGAGTGCAACGACGGAAACAGCCATGATTCGGTAGCTTCGATTCTTGCACGAAATGAATTTTGTATGCTGTTTTAACCAAGATCCTCACGTAAAATACGCCACGTTATTGAATACGACAAGCCAAGCTGTTGAAGACGGCGCCCTATCGATCCTCCACGATCCTTCACCTCGTACTAGATGTGATCTATTTGGTCGCTCATTATACAGTAATGAAAATTAGGTTTCAAACTTTTCGTTAAAATAACAAATTGTACGCTCAGTAAGGTGATGTGGACCAAAGTTGCTCTAAGCGCAATAAACGTAGATCTGGAAGAAAGCTGATTTGCGTAATACAGCAGAATAGTTTGTAGACTCTCTGTAAGTTAAGTCTTTCCATAATAAAATGTCAAACAGTACTGACAAAAAGTGACATATCTGCGTGACACGGCGCATCCGTGATCCTCCATTAAATCCATACCAGAGAAAGTATATCTAAAAGAATCACCCTTCACTTATTGGTAATTTCCCCAATGGAAAAAGTTATTCGATTCACCTAAATGAAAAATTGGTCCCTAAGTGATATGTAGACTGGAAACGAGATGTAAATATTCGCATTAATGGTACTCTGCATCTCTGTATACATTGCATCAGATTATGTGCTGATCTGGATGACAAGAAAGAGTTTTCACACAAATAAATGAGAAAGAAAGAAAAGTGAATATTTTTTTCTTCAAATAAGGTGTTTTCGTGGGTTAGAACAGAGCTGGGTTGGCTTAATTCAATGATATCACCACCTTCTAATGCGACGTGGGCAAAGGCCCATTGCAAACTACCGCATCTTCAGTTGTATCCTAATTTTTTTCTTATCCCAGCTTTTTCGATATCTCCAATCCAGCTATTAGGATCCAATGTATTGTATCGAAAGGTTTGCTGAAATTTGGCTTCAGATTAGTAGCGTTCTAGACATTATGAACATACAAAATCTGCAAATTACATGGAGTCTGGTAGTGCTTTATTTCTACATTCTGCTGTTGTAAACGTATATTGATGTATGATACAAAATCTCTGTCTCATTCTTCTGCCAATTTGTAAGCGGTGTCGTATGTATGTAATACTTCCACCGCAATATAGTACATCTCGTCTCTGGCATGGCTTAACAAGATCTTTTGTGAGCCATACAGCACTTTTTTCTTCGTACACACAGGGGGAAACCACTTAAACCAGATTGAAATGCTACTCAGGATTTGTTTTTAACTCCTTACCGAGCTATTTAACCGGTCAATGCGGTTTCTCCTCTTGACTCCTCACACTATTGCATAAGATTAGGTGTATTATTTTTTGGCATCGGTAGCAGCGCTTAATTTTTAGAACGACTATCGGCGTTCAAAGCCAATTAATTACCTTAAACACCAATATTATATCGCCTACCTTACCTTATACTATCACTCTTTCAAGGTGTAAGTAGTCCATTGAACTTCCTTTTCAATGGCATTCCGTTCATTCAAGCCCTTAACCATAACACCTGTCTCGTTATCAATGTTTATCTGGTGAATCTGTTGCTGAAGAGCACGAAGATGCACATGTCGAAGGATATAGAGTCAAGCTATTGAACTATGTTTAAAAATTATCAAAATCCGAGCCAACAATGTAACATAGTAACATAAACGTGTGCTGAGGGTATAAAGAGTCGATTTTTGTACACCGAAAGAGCGTAATAATGATTATAATCCCCCTGTCCGACGAAGCGAACCATTCAATTTCGACGATGGTACCAACAATTCAATTCATCCAACAATAATGAAAAGATACCCAAATCTACGAGTACAATAGACTTAAGGTTTTACATCGTTCTTGAACCTTGCAGAACCCACATCCCACTATTAGAAGGACAATTTTTCAGTTTAATGACATACATAGACCCTTATGTTAGTTACACGTGCATGAGTGTGCATAAAAAAGAAAGAAAAAAAAACAAATAATAGGATGAACCACAACCATTAGACCGATATTACTTTTGGACATCAGTACTGAGATGTAATAAAAAACCAATCTTTCATATCGCTGTATCTTAGGACAACGAAGGTAATAAACTAGGAGAGAAAGGTTCACTTTCGGACAACTAAAGTGGCTTATCTTTTTAGTATTACTAAACCGTATGGGATGGTACGAGCCCAAGCACAACAACACTAAGAATTGAAACCGACCCAGGGAGATTGTCAGTGGAACAGAAATTCAGTTCCTGAATACATGTGGCACGGGGAAGTGAAAATTGATCTTACATAAAAGATGCTGCGCTAAATTACGATAAAACTTCCTTACGTATTTGCTGTTGGCTGAGAACCGGTTCTATACTGTAGTTAACAACTTTAGCAAACATCTTACTTTTCTGAGTTTTACCAACATTGTAATTGTAATTGCGATTGTTCCTTTAAGTAAAGCATTTGTGCACTCTGATGGTATTCATAAGTTTTAGTAGGTAACTGAACGTATTTCAAAACTATAAACGAGCGATATCCTGGTGGAACTTAATTAGTCGATAATACATATATAGTCTCTCAATAATTGCTTCGTGTGATTTTATTTAATTTGTCTCTTACATTTATTTGTCTAATTTTGGACAAAAATAGACGCTCAACATGTTGTGGTAAAGTTCTCCATTCACTGCAATTGTTTCTCCAGTCTCATCTTCGAAAAAGTACGGGCCAATGATGCCGCCAATCCATAGTCCGCAACATGCAGTGACTTTTCTTGGATGCATTGTACTCCGGTCCCCAAAAAGACAATTTTTTTATTTACGTACCCATCCATACAAAAATGGACTTTATCGGAAAAGATCGAAATCGATGACAAATTGTCCTGGCGATCCAACATCCAGTTAACAAATCGGCGACGTCATAGATGGTCGAAAGGTGTAACTTGGATTTTATACTCGTAGGAGTGCAAATGAAGATGAACTTTTTAAATTCGCCGTAAAGTTCTATAAGTGAGGCCCAATTGTAGACTTTGACGACCAGTTGAGGTGACTTGTTGGTTTGAACACTTTCGCTCGTAGTGGTGATATTTTGGCATCTACGTGCTGGGCGAGCATAATAATTTTAAATGGTATGTGATGGGAAGCAATTTTCGAGAAACATAGTTTTTTTTATTTTTCTTTTTCTATTTTATTTTATTCAACATAACTTAAATCAAATAAATTACAAATATATTTCAAAGAATTTATTTTATAATCTCTTTATAAAATGTTCATAAAATGTTCATTAAATTTCACAAGTTTTTTCCACTATATACTGAATAATATTTAGATACATTCTATAGTTAAGATAATTAATGTCGAATGTATCGATTAAATAATTGTTAGAATGTATTAAGAAAAATATTTAATTCATTATTCAATGTTACGAGTATGTAATTGAAATCAAAATTAAAAAGCTATTTTCCTACTTCTCGTTTTAGTCGTCATTTTCTTCAAAAAATTCTTATAATATGTTTTTCCACTATAAACAAAGATTGCATTTGTTTGCTATCTGTACCTCCTGAACAAAAAGCATATTGCAATTTTGATTGTACTAGGCAGCAATAAATTCTCATAGAAACAATTTACGAGACTTGCTATCACATTCGAGTCCCTGGTAATTAAAAATACTTTACCTTTCAATTATAAAGCATTTAGAGGAGCAGTTTAACAGTTTAATCTGAGTTTAGGTATTTGACCACTTTAGGAGGCTAAAAAATACAACATTTTCAAAAAAAAATTTGTAGGCCATGTGTAAGATATTACAATATTTTTTTTATTTTAATTTTATATAATACAAAAATAGTAGATTTTTTTTAAATTTCATTTTTTAAACACTATCCAAGAGGCGCCAAAGTCGAAGCCTCAAAAAAATGGTGTCTGATGGCGGACGATTAAATTCATGATTAGTAAATCGAAAACAAAAAGGAAATACGGCGTCTTCAAAATAAAGGTCCCTTACGTGAAAATATACCACAATTTGCGAAAAATCAAAAAAACAAGAATGGTGGATGTTTGAAAAAAAAGTTTGGAAAACACCACTGTTTTTCACTATCCTCTGCTAACAAAAAAAATATTTACTTTATTTTGGGAAAATGTGGTAAATTGACATACATAACATCTCAACGAACAAAACAAGATCAAAATCATTGAAATCGGCCGAGTAGTTTCGGACATTAACTGTCCGCCATTTGAAAAAAGTAGTTTTGCGTTTAAGGTTCTTACTCGCTATTTTTTTGCGCTGAGTCATCAATTATGGACTGCTAGAAACGCGCGCACACTTTCACTAATTTCACTACATTGGAATGCGAAATTTGAAAATCAATTTTTTTGGAGGTGATTTTTAAAAGTATACGGATTAAGAAAATGCAGAAAAAAATCGATTTTTTGAAATCAATGAGGTGGTCAAATACCTTTAATCTTTTTTTTTTGAACTATTTTTGCCACAAAAATTGAAACTGACTACCACATCTTCACAGTAATTCTTGCGAAAAGCTTTTTTAGGGAATTGAGTAATATTTGACGATAAGCTTAAAATCATAATTTTGATTTTATCACTAACGACAAGCTCGTGACTGCTAGACTTATGTATAGGTTAGCTTATAAGTTTATAAGTGTATCCACAAAAAAGTCTAAGGTGGAAGCATTTGAATATGAACAAGTTATGTCATCTGCAAACCTGGTTTAAAATCCTTTTAATTGTTGATTTAAGATTGAATTGATATGAATTAGAAATAAAACTGGGTCCAACACCGATCCATTTGAAACACCTATGGATAGAAGAGTGATAGGTCTGTAATAATTTAAGATTTTGCTTCCCCCTATAGAGGAAAACAGATACTTCCTCAGCTAAAGCAGTCTGCAAAAATACCACAGTAAATACCTTTATTATACGAGTATATGTGAGCTAACAAATTCGAAAAACTACAACTTGTTGACGAACAAAAATTGTTAAATAAGTTAATGGTTGTAAACAATTCAAAATATGATATTGGATTAAAAACAAATGTATGACGAACAGTTGGCAACATTCGATCAAAGCTTGCATCGGGAAGTGTATTTGAGGCCACTCTTGTTAAGAACATATTGAACACATTAGCTATCTTAATAGGTTCAGAGATGACCCTACCATTATAATTTATACAAGTTGTTGCATTCAAAGATACTATTTTACTTTATCAGCACCCAATACACAACTCAGTTCCTCAAGTTCCTGCAACCTCTTAAAGTTGAATTAACAGAAGAAATAACGCAGAAATTATATTTTCCTTACTCACAATTTTCATCCATTATTTTGAAGAAACTTCTGCTTTTTTACAATCATATAGCCATTACCCATTTGATTTTCTAAATTAATTTATTTTCCACCACAGCCAAATTCATCGGACCAAACCGCCATTTATCTATTGACTGTATCCTGTGTGATACACTAAGATGCTGTTTACTTATTTTTAGAAAAAATATTTTTTTTTTTGGTCGGTTATGTACTTCAAACAATCAGTAAAATAATGTTATTCGTGATAATTCTGCTTTAATATCTGACTCGCCAACTGCGATAATAACGCACTTCGACCTAAAAAATCTTTTGTACCGGTTTGTCAGAGCTATGTTTTAGCTAGTAGATTTTCTGCCTTCCGAATGAAGTTAGTTTCTCTGCCCTAAGTTCGGTGGAGTCGATTTGTTCCCCGAAAAAAATATTCCAACTGATTCCGTTACATGCTGGCTAGTCACATAAGATGTGTACAGCTGTTTCGTCTTATTCAAGACAAAGTCGGCACTCCGGAGAGTCGACTAGTTCTAATTTGTTGAGGTGATATCTTGACCCGTGATGTCCTGTAAGGACATTCGTCGTCAAGTGGCGCTACAGTCCGGGGTGGACCCGGCCCTCAGTCAACAAGCTTCTCCAGCCAGCTCGATCCCTGGCTAGCTGCATCCAGTTTTGCACGCTAAGTTAGCTGAGGTCCTCTTCCACTTGTGTGCGCCACCTGAGTCTTGGCCTTCCTCTATTGCGCTCTCCCTCGGGAGTGGATTCGACGACTTTTCGGACCGGAGCATTGGTGTCCATGCGCTCTTCATGACCCAGCTATCTCAGTCTTTGGATCTTCACTCTTCTGGCTAGGTCCATGTCGCTGTACAGTCCATACAGTTCGTTGTTGTATCTCCTTCTCCACTCACCGTCAATGCAGACGGGACCGAAGATCGCCCAACGAATTTTTCCCTTGAAGCAACCAAGAACACCCTCATCCATTTTTTATAATGTCCATGCCTCTGCGCCATAGAGCAGGACCGGGATTATTAAGGTCTTATAAAGGGTGATGTTTGTTGTCCGAGAGAGGCCTTTGCTACTCAATTGCCTTCTTAGCCCAAAGAAACAGCGGTTGGTAAGAGTTATTCTTCGCTTGATATCAGCGCTTGTGTCGTTGTCTGTAATTATAGCAGAGCCTAGGTAGACAAAGTCCTTAACTACCATAAAGTTATATTTGTCGAGGGTGACGTTCTGCCCGAGACGTCGGTGTTGGTTGTTCTTTTTGCTTGACAGCATATACTTGGTCTTGCCCTCATTGACCGCTAGACCCATTTTCGCCGCTTCCGTCTCCGTCTCAATACTCGCGAAAGCGCCACTGACATCACGCTGTTTTCTCCCGATTATGTCAATATCGTCGGCGTATGCGGGTAGTTGGACGGACTGAAAGATAGTGCCTCTTGTGTTTGCTCGTGAGTTTTGCAGTATTCTTTCAAGTAAGATGTTGAAAAAATCGCATGACAGCGCATCGCCTTGTCTAAATCCTTTCTGGACATCAAAGGTCTCGGTGAGATCTTTACCGACCTTGATGGAGCAGCGTGCATTCCCCATCGTCATCCTGCACAGACGGATGAGTTTGGCAGGGAT
Organism: Volucella inflata; assembly: GCA_928272305.1. NCBI lineage: Eukaryota > Metazoa > Arthropoda > Insecta > Diptera > Syrphidae > Volucella > Volucella inflata. The sequence goes on along the minus strand of OV743718.1, from coordinate 23,901,968 downwards.
ACCAAAACTAGACTTTGTTCTGTATAGCTCGTCTCTATAGATGCTGTCATAATCGATGAATAGGTGGTGTGTATCGATCTGAAGCTCATGGGTCTTCTCCAAGATCTGCCGTAGTGTGAAAATCTGGTAGATGGTAGACTTTCCTGGCCTGAAGCCACACTGATATGGACCTATCAGGTTGTTGACGAACGGCTTCAGGCGTTCACACAATACGGCGGATAAGATCTTATATGCGATGTTAAGGAGACTGATGCCTCTGTAGTTGGCGCAGTTCAAAGGGTCTCCTTTCTTGAGAATCGGACAAACAATGCTGAGGTTCCATTCATCGGGCATACTTTCGTCCGACCATATTTTAGAGATGAGTATGTTTTTTACCAAGTCATCGCCTGCCGCTTTGAAGAGCTCGGTATTCAGGCCATCCGCTCCAGCAGCTTTGTTGGACTTAAGCTTCAATATACGAGTAGCTATCTTCACTTCATCCAGGTCGGGTGGACGGAATTATTGGTCATCATCATCCAAGTTGAAAGGTTGATTCTGCCTGACAGCGGTATTTGGTCCGTCATCGCCGCTATACAGTCTGCAAAAATGGTCTTTCCAAATCCTCAGCATCGACTGCGATTCCGAACCTCATTCCTGGAGTAGCATCTCTCAATTTCCTCGACCGCGCTTTTCATGCTCTTTCTTCTTCCTCCTGAGAAGCCGGGGTTCGTCTCTCCTCTTCCGCTCATAGAGCTCATGAGCAGCTCTGGTCTTTCTAAGCAGCGCCGCGTTATATGGATCTTGCTTAGCTGCATGTGCTTGCCGGCATTCATCATCGAACCAGGGGTTTCGTTGTGGTGGACGAGTACCCACCAGCACATCAGAAGCGGCATCTATGATGACGTTTTGGCGGTGTTTTCAATGGTCTTCGATGCTTGATGCTGGCGGCATTGGACCTTTTAAGAGATTAAGAGACAGGTACACTACTAGATTTTTGATATCGTGCCGGCTTAGACTCATACATCTATTAGCATTTTTTTATAGGGTAGGATTAGACCTAGAGTCTCCCCCCAATACGATATAAATTTTGGGGTGCATCAAAAGGGTTGAGGTCCGTTTTCTGACCAGTTGGTCGTCCTTTTCATTACCATCAATACCCTCATACCCAGGAATCCACCATATTTAGTCTTGTTTCTTAAGCTGAGTTTTTTGAGGGTTTTGAAGCAGTACATGACTGATCAATGATGTGCGAGCTAAGGACATTTATAGCTCCTTGAACATCCGTGAATATATAGATGTTTGCGCCTTTGATACCAGAGTTGTAGATCAGGTTGGCGCATTATAGAATGGCGTGTAATTCAGATTGAAATACACTAGGACTCTTACCTGTAGCAAGTAATGCCAGTATTTGGTCCCTGTATTCCAACTCCAACTCCCGTTTCCATTGAAGAACCATCCATAAACCACTTTATGCCGTTTTGGCTGTTTGGTGGGTTATTGCGGACCCATGCTTCTTTGCTGGGAATCTCCATGGAGAATCCCTTGTCGAAGCATAAAGCTTTTTGAAGGCGGTCTGTCATTGCTGAGCTTCTTATAGCCACTATACTGATGAACAAGTGTAGGGGCGTTAGTCCTATTATTGCTTCTTTAGCAGCTTCATATGGTTAACATACAGATGAAAGGTTTTTAATTATTGTTATTTAACTACTTTAAATTAATTTCACTTATTTAATCTTAAGAGCTTCCTTTACTTGTTCTGATAGCTGAAGTGGTTCTAGATTGATGGCAACTAGTGTTCATTTAGGAGCTCAGTATAATGTTGGGTCGTCAGGTGGGTGAAACAAAACCTTACGGTCATACAAGTTAATTTAAATATCGTTTTGGTTTAACTGTATGTCACGGCTATAACGGCTTCATAATATAGATTTTCGAATAAGGTTACAAGTAAAGTAAATAAACCTGTTTATCGCGGTTTTTGGAATATATTTTGTAGTGCTCACCATCTGCAGTGACCGTTTAGTCTGCGCACCATATAATGACTTTTATTGGATGTAATGGCTCTTCATGCATTACTCGCGGATTTTCAGTGACCCAGTACCACAAATTTGGTTTATTTTTTTTCAGGAATTTACATACGTGGAAATGGGACTCACAAATCATGATTATTTTCTACGCAAAATTGTTCACTTCGTTCTTGATATTCAGGAAGGCCTGCACCCTGCCTGCACTTTGTAAGCAAACATTTTCAAGCATTTTACCAAAATGCACCGCAGTGACGCGCGTGGAATAGCCAATTTGCGTGGCACGTCGTCTGATCGATGAGGCCTCTTAGTCAACTTCATACACGGTAGCGATAATTTTGGCTGAACGAAAAGTACGAATATCTTTGCCTGTGATTTTGTGCAAAGATTTTTAGTTTCTGACTTAAATAGCGATGCAGTAATGTCAAGTGATGACATTTTTGTGACTATCGTATGCATCGTATCATAGCAGTCGAGGTTTTAATTTGCAAAAGATACGTTGTCTGGTCAAGCACTACCCCTTTTTTTTTAAAGGAAGTCTATTCCAATGAGAATTCGATTGTGGCTTCAGGCAGTGCTTTAAATTTTATATGTCATATCTGATTTCCCAGTATCAAAATTGTATTATGTATGTGGTTCCCCGTGCCCAATTGTTCGTCTATTAGCGTGGGTTAAGTAATCCTCATACATTCCTAATTGAGTGCCTAGATTATACATATATATATAGAAAGATAAATAGTAGTGAATCTTTACCTCCGATAGTCATGAGGATCCGTCAGATTTTTGTCATACTTCTCAAGCAATTACAATACAATAGTAGTTTTCCGTTTCCGATCTGTTTCTTTCGATTTTCAGTTGCCTCTAAGATATACATCAATACAGCTCTAGCTGTGGTAAATAGATTCTCAAATAGCTTAAGACTCTCTTGAGGAACACCATTTCGAATGTTTATATATAGTTATCCATAAAATAGCTACTTTTAGCTTTGGAGCAGTCAGCTTGTCTGCAGGAATTTCTTTTCAAATGTTAAATCGTTTGTGGTTTCACTCAGCTTTTATTTGTAATCGAAAAATCCCAATCAAATGCATAATACACAAAAGAGTTAGGATGTCTCTGCAGGGGTTTCCTTTCAAATGCTACATATAGAGATTCACCTCAACCTCATAATTTTTGGTTAAACTGATAAGGATGACACTTCACTCCATCATTTCCAAACCAAACAAATGTACTCCCTTCCTTGTTCAGTTATCTTAAAAAACGCTTTTAAATTAAATTGGTATTCAAAACCAAGTATGCTTGCTTAACTATGGTAAAATTTCATTTTCCAATCAAAATCTCTCCTCATAATGAGACAAAAGAAACCTCAATTCCGAGAAACTCTTCAAAACGTGTCGTCCTTCAATATGCTCATGAATAAAGCATTCAGCTGCCGCAACTGGTACAACCATCAGGATATCAAAATAATCACCAGATAAATTAGAAAAATCCAGATAAGCTGCGTCAATTTGAAGGCTATACGCGGAACTTATAACGAGAACAATGCTCACTGAACAGAACGCAAACAAAACGCAGAGCCTCTTTGTCATTCCCACAAAGAAGGATATCAGCAGAGGGAAGTTTCCTTGTTATCGCGCGAATTAATTCTAAATTCCTGTTCGCCTTGGTTTAATGGGTATGCCGAAGCCACCACACCCAACATACACATAAGGATAATCCTGAAATGACTCCTGACAATGGAGGAATATTAAGGACACTTCATTGCCAGAGGCACACGTCCTCTACGTCTTCTTGTTGTCACACTTGAAAGGAAGATTTTTCTAAGATTTCTCTTTTACACCCCACATTCCACCCCATAGGTCTTCATATATGGATTACGAATATTTGTAGCAGAGCTTAGCTAAGGACATTTCCAGAGTTAAACGAGTGATATTACCACATAGTTTGTGTCTTCTCGTTTTTGTGTGTGCTTTGACATAGGGGAATGAGGTGTTGACTAGAGAGTGAAGTGGGTGGTTGACACCTCTTAACCTTAGGCCGAAAGAATATCTAGTGGGTCGTGAGGGGTGGAAGATAAAACTTTGTCTGCCAAATCGTGTAGAAATATTCATGCGTGACAAGGTTTAGCGCGAATGTTTACACGTGTTCTTATAGCTTCTGCTAGGAGCAAGAGTGAACCAAAGCACATATGTGTACTTGTAGATGTAAGTAAGTCAAAGAATGCGTATGTTTGCATTTAATTAGGCCGGGTAATGAGGGGAAAGCTTGGCATGTTTAATTGGTAGCACGTTGCGGAATTGATTGCTTGTGCTGCTTTTCCAAGATTCTGTTAGAAGATCTAATGAATTTTTAAAATAACAATGAGTTGTGTGGCATGCAAAGGAGGAGGAGCTTGTTTTTAATAGAAGTTCTTTCGGTTATGAGAGGGAAATTTGTATTCTTGGAATCGAATTTCGGTCATACGAGAAGGCCCTTGAAGCCACTTTGTTTTAGCATTTAAGAGCACGTGCCTGTAAGAATATTATAAAAAAAGACCAGAACAGTATTTATCATTATTATAATAATTTTAATAATATAATCATATATCCATCGCAGATTAATAGACCTTAAGACAACTTAACCTATGAAAAGCCGTGCAGGTAGAACCATCACCACCAAAACTAGAACCAAAACTTCAGCTAATGAAAGTTTATTCGATGGATGGAAAAGACATTTTAAATTCGATAGACAACGAAGAATAAATATTTCTTGTTACAGTGGGTACAATGAGCAAACTTTAGAGTCTGCAACACAACCAGAAATCATGTATTTCAACAAACAAAAAACTGGTCTGGAAGTCATTGAAGGGTAAGCATCAAGGTTGCAAAAAATCATCCTTATTTTGGGAATCTTCCGAACTACTATTACAAAATATTAATATTTATTTTCTTCAATACCTAAAACTGGGCTTATAGTCATTGGCGGTCCCAAAAGAAAGCTGGCGTATGCGATTAGCTTAATTTTTCGTCCAACGTCACTGCTTGAACTAACTTCGATGCTCTTTGTATGCCCTCTGTCAACTTATTGCTAGCTACGAAAAGTGTGTTTTGTGCGCTAAGAGCAACTTATGATCAACGCAAACAGAAGACAGAAACAGTCCACACATCGTACGAAATGAAGAAAATATAGCGGCGGTTGTAGAGAATGTACGCGATGGCCCTGATGAGTAAATTCGGTGCAGTTCTCAAGAGCTTGGCCTGTCGTATTTTACGTGAGGATCTTGGTTAAGCCAGCATACAGAATTCAATTCGTGCAAGAACTGAAGCCGGTCAACCTTCTGAATGGTCTCTGTTTCAGGGGATGGGCCCTTAAAAACCCTCAAGAAGATCCGCTGTTTTCCACTAAAATTTTGTTCAGCGATAAGGCCTATTTTTGGCTTAATGTCCACGTCAATAAGAAAACCATTTGAGGTGCAGAGTAACCTAAAGAGCTGCCTTACGTCCAGACAAAACATCGGCCAGTTATCTCTCAAAACTGAGACCGAACGGAATGTAACTGTGAATTAAGCCATTTATCGCGTTATAATAACTGACTATTTACTGCCTGAAATTGATCTCAACAACATTTGTGTCCCAATAAAACTAAGCCACTTACCACATAGTTCGTAAAACCATGGCTTTATAACGGTGAACTGTTTATTTTACGCTTTGGGCAGCTGAATTGGCTGCCTAGATTATGTGACTTCACATCTTAAGACATTTTTAGTTGGATCTAAGTAAAATCCAAAGTTCTGATAAGCCGGCATCGATTTAGGAATTTTAGGGCAACTTTAATCGAGTCATTGATCAAATACCACTCGTATTGCTACAGTGCGCTATCAAAAATTGGAACTTCGTCCATATTAACCACAGTTACGGCCAATATTTGAAAGAAACAATTTTCAAAAAATAATTGTAAAGAATGGTTATTTTGTAGGAAAATAAAGATTACCTAATACTCGTAAATTCCTAATTTTTTGATGTTTTGAATCGCGCAATCAAAGATATTGAGAGCTTGTACTACAGGAATAACGTACGGACATTTTATCAGCAGATAAAAACAACGCGTCAAGGCAAAAGACCTGTGCAAAAGAATGTTAAGATGAGGATAGATACCTTGTAGTAGGGTCACAGTCGGTCCTGACAATATGGTAAAACTTTAAAACTTTCTCTACAGATAGCATAATGGTAAAGAACCCCAACACCTCATCGTCAGGCAGAATAGACGATACAACTTGAACGATTATAACCAAAACTTCCATCCACCTGACAAAGATGAAGTAACCATTGCAATATCCAAGATGAGATTCAATAAAGCAGCTGGACCTGATGGCTTATCAGCCAAGGTATTCAAAGTTTTTTTCTTTCATCGAACTTAAAACTGCATGCGACACCAACTATAAAGACGATCTACTGTATATAAATCCATGTCCGTCTGTGCAGAATTACTGCTAAGCCAAGACTTATTATGCCAAAAAAGATTTTAAACTTTCAACACGTTGCTGCTTACTTTTAATAATTTTAAAAACGCAACACACTTTTTTCTAGCTTGCATTTACCATTGAATCATTTTGGTTTACAAATTTTCCTTTTGGATATTATAAAAAAGCCCAGCACGACGGCTTTTTTTACTATTTCTTTGTCATAGCTTTTCATTTAGATTTACCTCATATGCTTTTCAAGAACTGTCTTCTCATATAGAACTTTAAGTTGAATTTTATTTTCTGCAATGTGGTCACAGTAAAAGAGAACCATAAAGGCATATGGTCCAAAAATGTATTTATCCCCTACGGCGGAGAGGCTACACAAGACCCTTGCTAAGTCGGGAGGAGTGTCAACCTCGCTTATGAAACCAGACTGCAGCTACACGGAAAATGATGTTGAGAGGGCACTGCTACTTCTACGAACCCATTTTCAAGGGAGCTCACCTAGTAATGGCTTTGGGAACAGAATAATTTCAGCACGACCTCGGAAGGATGACTGGGAAATCGCATCAGCTATCTGTTCTAGGGGAAGGCTGGAATGGGCAATAAGTTCTTTTCACCCCTTCAAGTCACCAGGTGTGGATGGTATAACGCCAGTTATACTGTAGGAAGCGCAAAACACATTACTACCACACCTGGTAAAATTAGCGAAGAGTAGCATTGCATTAGGATACATACCACTACAATGGAGACGAGCAAAGGTTGTGTTTATACCGAAAGTGCGGAAAAAGACCCAACACCGCCAAAATCGTACAGACCGATGAGGCAACAACACAGTATCCAGATGGATGTGCGAACTTCTGAGCACTAGATCAACAGAGACACAGACAGCAGCTGGAACTATTAGAGTAGAAACTGCAAGAGGGCGTCCACAAGGAGGGGTATTATCACTCTTAATGTGGAGCCTTGTAGTAGACGAACTACTGGAAAAATTAACCACCCCTTGGCATCAGATGTCAGGCGTACGCTGATGACATAGTATTAATTGCCAGAGCGGTCTGAGAGTAACCCAAGAATGGTGCCTCACGGGCGGGCTGAACATCAATCCGGCTAAGACCACTATAGTGCCATTCACAAAGAAAAGAACACTTCAAAGACTCAAAGAAATCCGATTGCCAAGCACACCACTAATACCGGTCAATAATGTGAAGGATCTGGGACTACATCTAGACAGCAAACTACTCTGGAAGAATCACACTGAGGAAACTGCTAGAAAAGCAATCCGTGCTCTTATGATATGTAAGAGCCTAGCGGGAAAGTCGTGGGGCTGTACCCCTAACATTCTGCGATGGATGTACATAGCGATTGTGAGACCAATGATCATACATATATGGTGCAGTAGCATAGGCAAAACGAACCAGTCTTGTCACAACGAGAGAATGTCTCAACAAGGTGCAAAGACTGGCATGCCTATGCAGCACCGACGCAATGCGTACTATACATGCCCAACTGCTGCAATAGAGATGCTATTGGAATTAATACACCTCATTTTCTCAGAGGCGGTGAATAAAACCATTCTAAGAATAGCAAAAGAAAGAACTGGTACCAGCATCTTTTAAGCAGAAGTATGCGCCACAGAAAGATGCGTAATCAATCTCGAAAAGAATTACAGAAACTGTAACATAGCAATAATGTCAGATAGTCAAGCAGCTATCAAAGCACTGGACTCCTTTGTTGCTAAATCCAAACTTGTATGGGAATGCCTACAAAGTCTTAACAAATTGGGCAAGAAAAATAGAGTATCTGTCTGCTAGATGTAGGCATCACTGGTAACGAGGCAGGGGACGAGGGGCAGCAGAACCCTTTATAGGACCTGAACCATTCTGCGGGATAGGGGAACACACTCTACGCGAAGAATTCAGGCAATCGGAAAAGGAGAAAAGGGCTAGAACCTTTCGGGATCTTCAAAATCTGAAATAAGCCAAAAAAACTCTTAGGAGATTACAATCTCAAAAGATTTAAAGCATTTATCAGTCTTAGCAAAAATAACCTACGCATTCTAACTGGTTTCCTAACGGGGCATTGCAAACTCAGGAAACACCTACGGAATATAGGGATATCAGATAAAGGTCTCTGCAGATTCTGCAATGATTCCACAGAAACACCAGAACACATACTGGAATCTTGAGAGGCACTGACCCAAAAAAGTTTTAAATATTTGGGAAAGCACCAAATTCAAGAAACGGATTTACCAGCCACGGATCCACTGCTCATTTTCAGATTGATAAAAGAAACTGGTCTGGATGACGTGCTCTGAGTAGGTTTTCTTTGCCAAGGTCAAAGCCAGAGCATAAACACTCCAACATAATTCCTGGTGAATTAAGCTGTGAGGGGGCTCCGGAAGAGGGTCCAAACCTCTCCTTATACCTTGAAGGCACAGTAGACCACAAGGTCGCAGTGTACTACACCCTATATATTATTATTATTTATTAGAAGTCACTGATGCAAAAGCAACTCCAATTTTTATATATAAGACAGTTCTCTGTCTCAAAGTACACGAGTATTCTCTCCTGGGAACTCGTTCACGTAGCTCTTAAATTTCGGCACCTTTTGTTTATTCGATTTCGTCTCCGGGTCTACAATTTGGCAAATTTATGGTGATAGGTGATAGTCCAACGCTCTTCCATCTACGATACCTTGTTGGTGATGTCATAGAAACGAGAAGTGTTAATGAATTAGGTGATCCCTAATGGAATCTCACCATTAAAAACGCAAAACATCACATCAAATTCCTTTCGTTACATAGTTAAACTCCGATATCAGTTACAGTGAGATAGTGGATAGAGGCATCGTCTGCATTTCTGAATGTTTGTACATCCCTAATGGTGGATGGTAGTCACGGGGTGTGAGGACCAAAAGAAAAATTCAATAGGCTTGTATGTGCATTCCCTAAACCGTTAGGGATTTGTTTGTTTAAATTAGCGCTGCCTAAAAATTGTTTGCATCATGCCTACCTTTAAAATGTTTCCACACAGCACAGAAGAAACAAATTAGGGATGAAAAAAAAGGTACCGGTGTATGTGCGTTAATTTTGAATGTTTGCAGCACATAATGACTAGGAAATAAAGAGCTCGGCAGGGTATTCCATGAGCGAGTTGTTCGGCTTTGGAAAGTATTACGATATTTCAGAGTACGTCCGAAAGAGGGTTTAAGAGTGTACCGATAAGCATTCATAGAGAGACGGATGATTCGGTTGATATTTTGAAAGGGTGGAGTATTGGTGTTGAGAAATAGAGATAAAACAAGGTGAGAGAGGAGGTATTAAAGGATGCCAATTGATTGTGTTAAACATATAAGTTTTATCTATCCTATCCTATCTTATCTACACCTTTCTAGCAAGTGCAAATATGTCTTAGGGGCACCTTACTAGATGAAAGCACTATACTGCAAGTTTTGTCGGAAGAATGCCTTAGTTTGCAGTTCCGGTGCAAGCGAATTTTACTCTGGCGAACTTAGCGAATGTAAGTGAATAAACTCGCGCACATTGGCGCAAACAGAAAGAAAAGACTGGAATGTGGAAAATTTCACAATCTACACAAGTCGTTGATCAAAGATGAGCTTCATAGATTAATTTTTCCGAATCAATTTTTGCAAAAAAAATCAGAACACAGGTAAGCAGTAAGCAAAAAGCATACTTTGCTCGCCCTAATAAGTAGAAATGAAACTATCGAACGTTTTCCTCGATTAAATTGGCTAAGTTCGCGCCGGTAAATTTTGTGCACTCGAACCAAAACATAGGAAATGCGTACTTTTGAATGATTTTAGCGAGCTTTGCGAATTTGAGCGAGTGATATTCGCTTACAAATTGAAGCCTGATCTGAGGGGATGAAAAATTTCTTAATCGGTTTAGAAAACCTTAACATTTAACAGCATTTTTGGCCACATCGATTATGTGGTCATTCCAACGAAGGTTGTCATTGACACACATACCGAGAATGGAAAGGTTTCGACGATGCAGGTGACATTCATTGGGGGTAATGACTGGGCGTTTTGACTTCGTTGTTGATGTTGATTGGCTTTCCTATTAATATCGGAAAACAAAGAGCTTAACAAACGCTGCCGTACGTATTACAGCCGAAGAGAAGAGACATGAGTCTGAGAACAAATACAAAAAGCAGAGTGTACTGTTGCCAGCAAAGGAATTTATTGGTTTAAAGTAGTAAACAAGAAGTTACTAATACAGATTAAAGCTAGTGTCGGAGACAGAACGGAGCCCTGGAGCTGAAACAATCGAGTCAAAAGCAAATTTCTAGTCCATGGAAGAGATATCCATCGATCCCAACTGCACGAATTTTCGCTAAAAGAGCCTGATGCCAAACTCCGTCAAATGCTTTAGAAAAAACTAAATGCAACTACTCGTATCTCGCTTTCGTCAGATTGGTTCCACTTTATGGTAAATTATGCCATGAATTCACCAGAAGGTCTGTTTCTACGAAAACTGTTTGTCACTCATTGAAAAGCCTTCGTCTTTAGAGATATTTCCAAAGTTAACGTTCCCATGATCTTGAAAAGAAATGACTTATGTTCAATAGGTCTGGACGGGCTAGAGAAATACTGTTTTCCAACTGGTCGGAAAGAATTCTGAAGAGTAGAATTGATGAAAAACCTTACGCTATAGTTTTGACAGCGTGGAAGAACGCCTATTCAGAAGAAGGGGAGATATACCATCTGTAGCAGCTGATTTGTGAATGTTTAAATCTACTTAGTTATACCTACTAGTGCAAAAATGGATTCTTCCCATTGAAGATTCGAAGCACTCAAATGTAGCTGAAGGCAAAGCACAATCTAGAAGTATTGAATTGACCGCAAAGCTGGAATGTCATTTTAAATGAGGATATGGATGGAGGATAAGGCAAAATATCTAATATTTTTGATGAATGAAAATAAATGTTAACTTACCTTCGGGACATTATAGTATTTTTTACCTCACTTCTTTCTTGCGCCCACAACCTTCAATCCATGTATGGATTGAATACCTGTATCACTGCATCACCACGTGCGCATAATGTACTTACTTCAACCAAACTTAGCCAGTTGAGAATAAAATTGTTGCGAAGCCCTTATAGTCTTAACACGATAAAGAACGTGGAGTTATCCAAAAAGGAGTAGTTGAAGAGTAAAGAGGAAGTTCACAAAAAAGGAGTTCAAAAGCGCTTTTGAACAACATAAACAGGACTGACAACTCATACGTCTAAACTTCCTTTCAATGAATCTCATTGAAATAACACCACGCATAAAAGAGCCCATATCCTGTACTCCCTCATGTACAGGAAGCAAAATAACATTTGTAATCACATCAACGTCATCATCGAGAAAACGTAATTTGAAACATCACTTTCATGGTTTTTTTTACATAAATTCCCTCTTTCTGATGACGGCAGTAAGTAAATAATCCTTTGGAATGTTTCTTTCACGTGATGGCTTCCTGCAGCAGTTGAGATTTAAATTCTTTCTCACATAAAACGAACAAATACATCTCAGAAGACGTTTGACTTTATTCAAATTCAAACCTTCTGCTCTGTCATAACTTGTCTTTTATTATTTTTCCTTTATTGTGTCAGCTGTCAGGGATAAAAAGAAATATACACAAAACGTAAAACTTTATAATTCAAAAACAAAAAGAGTAAAAAAAAAACCAACGCGAACTCTTTGGTTTGCGAAAGCGTGAAACTCATTTGATTTATTATGCTTGCACAACAATATAACCTTATGATTCCGTTGCGTATTCTGAATGGGTATGATGAACTTTGGCCTATTGCATGTCAGAGAAACACGTCTGTGTTGAGCTTAATGTGTGGCAACAACACCAGAGGTTTCTGTGAACAATGAACCTTTTATTCAGAATCTTTGGGTAAAAGTAAAATTTAAATAAAATGGCAGACTGATCTAACAAAGGACACTTTTATATTTGTTAAGCTCGTGCAGAAGCTTAAAAAATCTAAATGCTACTGTATACATCCTTATAACATCTTTGTGCTCTGAATTTAATTATTTCTTATAGAAACTTTCCGACTAATTAAAGTTAACCGTCATTCGCGCTCAATTCACAGCCCATTTTCTAAATAGGCCAATCGGTATGTGTTTATTTTCTTAATTGTATTTCATCAGCCAGATACGAGTATAGTGAGCTACCAAAAGGAGATAGAGGGAATATATTCCCTTCTTCTTGGCGTTAACCATCCATGAAAACCAACACCCAAAACTCAACAATCAACACCCGACAACTACCGACAACCACCGACAACAGCCAACAATGCTCAACAACCCACTTCTGGAACTATGAAGTTCGCCTTAACTCGTTTAATTAACCGAATCAATTTAATTAACGGAGTGTTGCTGTTGTTCTTGTTTTTTTTTTTGCTCTTACGAATCCTCAGACTTAGACTTTTGCTCTGGTGTGACGACACCATTCCAGAGCACATCCCCAAGCAGACATCCTTCAAGCCCTTCTGGATGGCTTCTTTTATTACCAAAGTGTTGAATTGAATGTTTCTGACAGACTATTCAGGTGTTGAAAACGTTCACTTAGTCCCTATACGCAGTTATCGATTGTTTCATTTACTTTTTCTTTTTAAAGCAAAGATTATCGCCTGAAAGTTTGGTGGTGTGTGAAGACGATAAAACCGATGACGACGGTAAAAGCAATTGATTTCATATTACCGTTCAATTGTAAGATACTGGTTATTGGCTGTTGACAGTTTGAATTCTTTTTCAGGTGTCGACTTTACCTTCACAAAGGATGCTAAGCTCCACATTGAAATCGATAAGCTAAATACGAGTAACAATGTCCGTTGAGTTCACTCGAACTTGTAACAGCTGAGCGGATGCTTCTTATAGTCTCAGAGTGTGTAATAAATGCGATAAGGATTATGTGAAATTCACTATGTTAAATTCGATATTGGAATTGATATTATCCTGAAATTGGAGCTTTTTTTCAAAATTGATATTATTATCATTCAGTTCGATGGAGCAATTACTGTTCAAAGGCGACCGGAAATTACTCATAAATACACTTTGAATGTCATCGCAGTGCCCATATCATATTGAAAGCAATTATTATCATAAAAATTTGACTTTGGGCACTGAGCCCCCGAGATACAGGCTCTATATCTTGTCACTGGTGCTTAAAATCGGAAAAATGCCTTCACAAAAATTATACCTTTTAACACTATATCCAAGACGTCGGAGAAACAAATGTTGTTAATGAGGACTGCCACTGTGGTAAGCCTTTGGAATCAAAAATGTAGCTGGCGAAGACATCCTTGTAGCGTGTAGGGCTTACGGCTTAACCGTCTTAGATACAATGTTTATTAAACATCAGAGACATCTCATCACCTATAGCAGCGGAGGCCACGAAACGCAAATAGATTATCACCTCTGCAAAATGTCGATGAGAAACCGTGTTAAGGACTGTAAAGTAATACTTGGAGAATCGCTAGTAAGCCAACACCGTCTGCTCATTACAGAATTTTTCACAGCGGAACCACCGAAAACACGGGCATCGTTTGGAAAGCCAAAAATCCGGTGGTATAATTTATCGAAGGAACGAAGCGCAAGATTTATCGCACTGGCTAAAGAAGTACTTCAAAATATAAATGGTATAGCAGACTCACTTAGCCCGCAAGAAATGTGGAACAGCATGCACGAGGAATGCATAACACTCGCAAAGTCCCATCTTGGGACTATATCGAAATACCATCACGTCGGCAAAGAAACATGGTGGTGGAATGACGAAACCAAACGAGCTGTGGCTGAAAAGAAGAGTGCATTCCAAGAAGACAAGTAACACAAGCTATAAAAGTAGTTCAAACGTCGTATAATACTAAAGTGCCAAATATTTGTTAAGCTCGCTGCACAGAGGCGAAAAAGTTCGATGGAAATATCCTCGCCGAAATATATAAAAAATGTAGACGGTCGCTTATTAAGGAACTTTGAAAAGGAATCGGCAGCGAATGGCTATCGAAACTTTTAAATAAATTAAAATGTGGACAACCTATGCCGAATCAATGGAGAAGTAGCTTCTAATAGCCAGTGTGGATTTGTTGAAGGAAGATCGACGGTCGACGCTATCCAAAGCCTACGAATAATAATGGAAAAGCACCGAGATTCGTCTAAGGACTTACACATGGTATTTATCGACCTCGAGAAAGCATTCGATCGAGTGCCTAGGGATCTCATATGGGCCGCGCTGAGGTCTCAAAACGTACCGGAAACGTATGTTAGAATAATACAAGACATGTACGGAAACTGCGGTTAAAAGCTCTGCTGGACTAACGAGAGAATTTCCAGTTAATGTCGGAGTGCATCAAGGAAGCGTACTTAGCCCTTTCGTCTCTAACGTAGTATTCGACTATCTTTTAAAAGACTGCATGCGTGAAGCAAATGTAACGCCAATTCTCTTCGCTGACGACGCATTTATACTTAGCGATAACGTCGAAGATTTACAGAACGCCTTAGATTCATGGAAAACTGCGCTAGAGAGAAACGGTTTAAAAATAAGTCGTTCAAAGACGGAGCATTTGACACGCCCATTTGCGTATCCGTTGCGATCTGTTCCGGATATAATGTTAGACGGAATAGTTCTTCCGAAAATCACTATCTTTCAGTACTTAGGATCAATCGTTAACATGGAAGCGAAATGTGACCACGACTTAAATCACAGAGTAAGTGTGGGATGGATGAAATGGCGGGAAAATTCGGGAATCTTTTGCGACCGAAAATTTCCACTTAAATTGAAGGGGAAACTCTAATCCACGGTTGTTAAACCAGCTCTTATATACGGTTCACAGTGCTGGACAATGTGCGAAGCGTTTAAAACAAAATGACGGCAGCGGAAATGAAAATGTTAAGGATGTCTAGTGGATTCACTAAACGCGATTGCATTAGATCTACGCGTATAAGAGGAAGTCTACATATAAAGAATTCGGCAACCGAACAGCTCGAGGCGAATAGAATAAGCTAGTATTGCCATGTTCAAAGAAGATCGTCAAGTACGGTCACTCCAACTGTAAGAAAATGAGGTCGGAAAAAGAATTCCTGGATTTCTTAGATGGCAAATGTGCAACAACGCCTGGAGCTAACCACTGAAGCGATCCATTATGTAGACGCGATCTGCGGTCTGCGACATTAGCCAACCCCATAAGCGGAGCAGCAGCTATGCAGTAAAAATGGGAAACTCGTTTCACATAAGTTCGTATAACGTGGAAAGGGTTAATAAAATGATAAGAAGAAGAAGAAGAGACCCTCTGAACTGCGCCAACTACAGAGGCATCAGTCTCCTTAACATCGCATATAAGATCTTATCCGCCGTATTGTGTGAACGCCTGCAGCCGTTCGTCAACAACCCCATATCAGTGTGGCTTCAGGGCAGGAAAGTCCACCATCGACCAAATATTCACACTTCGGAAAATTTTGGAGAAGACCCATGAGCTTCAGACAGACCACCTATTCATCGATTTTAAGGCGGCGTATGACAGCATTCATACAGCCGAGCAATGTCAGGTTCGGCATCCCTGCCAAACTCGTCCGTCTGTGCAGGATGACGATGGAGAATGCACGCTGCTTCATCAAGGTCGGTAAAGATCTCACCGAGACCTTTGATGTCCAGAAATGATTTAGACAAGGCGATGCGCTGTCATGCGATTTTTTCAACATCGTACTTGAAAGAATAGTACAAAACTCACGAGTAAACGCAAGAGGCACTATGTTTCAAAAGTCCGTCCAATCAAGGTGGACTTATGCCCAAAACACATGAGCACAAATTCGTTTGTGAAATAAGAATATATATGTTTCAATTCACGAAGACACATATAAATGCTGCACGCAGCACTGTTCTGCAACACATCTCTATTTCTAAATTCGCTGCAATCAACAGCCTCACACATAAGTGACAGTAGCTGTAAAATGACTGCAACCGATGCGATTGACTTCAAAAAATATCTACACATCTGTTTCATGGGCAGAGCTGCCAGCAGTACTGCACGTAGATTTTTTGCACATGTGTTTTAGGCATTAGCGTTCCCTAGTCGTCGGATTGCGAAACCATGAGTGGTGGTCCCATGATTATTGTTGCCATGGTTAGTAGTGGTGCCTCATTCTTTCGACGCTAAGAGGTTTTCGGCTCGTGGACGAAAACGCTGTAGCAGTGATAAATGAGCTGTCGATATGCTGCTGATTTGGTTGCCCATGATGAACTCAAGGCAGAATGTTTCGGGTCCACGTGAGTAAAGTACGAAATAGGATCCCAAGTAAGTTGACAATAACTTATGTCGTGACGGGTGGCTTTCGCTCGACAAAGTTTCCGATACTCAGGTTTGATTACTGGATAAGGTCATGTTATTTCTCACGTGACGCCTGAGTTAAATTCTAACATCTTATAGCTTCTGAACGGACTTCGGCCGAAGAGATGTTATCTTAAGTAGCGTCTGAAGATATAACAAACTGCAGGAAATGTGGTGTTAGCGACGTCCATCTTTTTGCTGGTGAATCGATGACTGCTAAGCGTAATCCGCGAACAAAAGTGTCATTAGCTTTATCACACAAGCCATTGGATAGGGTGACGTGCTAGTATATTACTCGTTACCGTATTTCGCTGAATTACTGTAGCCCAAATGAATCTCGAGTGATGGTCGATTTATGAGTTGAATGTTAAAAGATGACATACCCATAACTATGGTGTCAATCGCCCAGATCTTTTTGGGTGCTTCCGAAGATCAACAACCGATAGTTGATCCGCACGCTCCATATTCACTTTACATTGCTCCTTGTAACTTTTTCTTATTCTCAGGACTCAAGTTACCACTTTGCGGAAAGCGCAGAAGCAGAAGGAGCTGAAGACGATTGCAAAATCGAAAAATCCTATGAAAAGTATTTTTTAAGATTGGAGGAAGCGTTGGAATATGTGTATTGCTTGCAATGGATATTACTTTGAATCCATAATTAAATGAATATCGATAAATAATTGATCCGTTTTAGGTTGTTTAAAGAATTACGAGTACATTTTGATCAACAGGTAGAACAGGCCAAAAGAGTTTATGAACAGAGGCAAGGTGAAAAATTTTCGGCCTGACGCAGAGATGGCATTCTAATAAGCAACATTTTATGATTCCTGCTTGGGTGCACGTGTCATTAGTTCGTATGATAAGTTTCAACTTGCCCTCAAGTTGTTTGTTTACACGAATTTTTGCAGTAGACACCTTGTGTATTTTTCGTTAAAATTGATGAACTTGAATATCGTGCGGCCATGGAGTTCTTCGTTTTGGATAGGTTAACCCCTAAGGAAATTCATCCCAAAGTTGACAAAAGTTTACGAGGACTCTGCTCCTTTCATACCTAGCCGCTTAAAAATGGGCAGCTAAATCCAAGCCCTCGAAGATAACCCACGTGAAGGATGGCCAAAAACCGCAACCACTCTCAAAACTATCGAAAAGTGTATTTTATCGTGATGGACAATAGGCGAGTGAAGGTAAGTGAGATAGTTAAGGCTGAGGCAAATGCGCAAACGATTTTCGCAGCAATACCGGTTCAATATGGATCTGGCCGATTTTTTCTCACCATGGATGAGGCATGGGTTCATAACCATACGTCAGAAACGAAACAGCAGACGAAACAGTGGAGAAGTTGATCGCATCCGATGAAAAGGTCATGGCCAACGTGTTTTAGGATGCGAATGGGATCCTGTTAATTGATTGCCTTGAGAAAGCCATAGCAATTACAGGCGAATATAACTTCAATCTTCTTGCCCAACTGGATACCGAAATTTGCAAAAAGAGGCCTGGGTTGAAGAAGAACAAAAACATCTTTGTTGGTCCTACCAGTATTGAACAGGGAAGCAGTCCAGACATCAAACCTTTTTGAGTGAAAGATTTATTATTAAATCATTTTGAGGCGGACAAATTCAAGAGAATATACAGCTTAGAACTTTACATTCATACACATGTGCTGTATTGCGATCTTGAGAAAGTTGTAAGAGCCATCTCAAGACAATAAGGAAGATCGGTTCCGGGTTATAAAGAACAATTCATCACAAATATCAGAAGACATACCCTAGGCAGCTGGAAAGCACTTGACTACGTTGCGGGATGGCCGCTATGTCTCAAGGAGAGGCTTCCCAAAGATTGAGAAACATCAATTATTAGGACATAGAAATTCTTAAGTTACTCTAAGTAGTAACTTGGCACCACAATTTTTTCAAGGTTACAACTTACAACATTCTGCTTGAATTTGGAAAATATTTTTTCATAATTTACTCGTATCTACTCAACACTTGAAACAAATAACAAAGCATTTTTCTAACGAAAGAAAAGTCACGTGTACCTGCGACTATTGCTGTGTTATTTTCTACTGACAAATTGCATGTGTTTACCAATTTTTATTTTTGAATTTAAATTCTCAGCACATCGAATTCTGTCACCTGACCTGTCACAGCACTCGTTTCCGTCTTTAAATCACCCACACCTCCAATTTTTAATTCCAAAGCCATTTCAATGGCACGAAAAAGAATTCAAGGAGAAAAATAAAAAATAAAAAAAAATACAAACAAGTTATGATGACAGCTAAACTGCAAACTGGCAAGGACAACCAGGGAGTGTCAATGTGAAGGCTAACTAGGAGTACAAAGTTAAACCCACCTACACGCCCTCTTCAAGTTTTTCACATAACCATCGGTATGAGTTAGAAAGTCATTGCAAAACTCTTTAGTCCTTGTGGCCGTTTCATCGAAGTTGAACCATGTTTTGCCATTTGCTTGTCTTCTCATCGCCTCTAATGGTTAAGGCTAAGTCACGTTATGCTTAAGGCTTACTTCACCTGCTCCATCCTTCGTCCGACTATATGGCATGTCCTTTTATTTTGTTGGTATTCCACCATAATGATGTACTTATGGCTATGACCGTCGTTCAAGGACCTATGACTATGAGCGATTGAAATCCTTTTTACTATGCCGTTGTTCATTTTTCTGTCAACTTAGGCACGTGCTCTCTGTCATTTACTGAAAGTGACAGTAGAATTGAGTTGAGTCGAGGACCAGTTGATTGATTGATGGGCGGATATGGGAATGAAAAGAACTAAGGCAAAAACCTTCACGTCGACAATGAAATGATAGTCTTTGAAATGACCAGAATAAATGATTGGTGAAAAATCGATTTTTGGGTAATTGTTTCATAAAAGAAAAAGTAGTTCATTTAAGTGCGTTATTTGATGATCCTTAAGTTTTGTGCGATGAAAAGGGGGAAAATTAACATGTTACTTAGTCTGTGTCGCGTGTTTGTGAATACACATTTCGTACAATAATTAATGGGGGTAAGGCAAGCCGAAGGTCGATAGCCAAAAACATAAACAATAGCTGAGCTCAGAAGGAAGGACAATGACATCGAATTGTGGGCTTCACAATTGATAGGAAAACTTGGATTTATATTTATTTGCTCAGCCGTAATGCACATATGCACATGCACCCAAAAACCATGGGTATAAAAAGAAAGATGAGTTTCTAAATAATATTTTATGCAAAACCCGAATCGCCTTTTACAAACATACTCGAGCAAGTAATCGCGAGTTAGATCTTCCAAAGATCTTGTAAATTCTACGACACAAACACTTCGATTAAATGATTGTCCTTTGATCCTTTGCAATGCAGGAATCAATTCAGTTGAATGAAGAGTTTCTAAATGGATGAGATACGTATAAAACTAGTGTTTCTGGAGGTAATGCTTATCCAGATTTGCAGATTTTTCCCAATTTCCTGGAACAATACAGTGTCTTGATTTCTAGCAAAATGCTCAATTGTGTTGACATTTAAAGATGTGCAGCAGTCTTTCACTTCTTTGAATCGTATTGTGTTTAATATGAAAAGTCTAAAGGTGGTTGACGTACCACAGTAGTTCATTTCGTTGCCTGATACCACAGAGGTTTATGTTCAATTATGTAAAAATAGATGGAAGCCGAGAAACCACCATATTCATTTAGCACACAATAGCAACTCTCTTAATGTGAAAATTTGTAACTAGTGCGTCATTGATTACATTGATTTTATATATGAGATGTAATTATGTACGAGTATATTGCATGCCCACTATTTTGTTATGTCTTTCGGTCTATATTTTTTGTGACTTTTCAAAATAAGTCCGCTTCTTATATAAAATCACTATTAATCCATATGGTGCGTGTGGTATTTGAGGACATGAATATATATGGCTATAATTTCTCAAAATATTATTTTTCTTATTTCCTTTTAAATCAACAATGAAGGAGTTTAATCTAATGGAAAAAATCAAGAGAAATTCTGTTATCGTCGCTATATAAACAAAACACACCGATTCAGATATCTCAAATTTTCTTTATTGCCCCATATCATTTCTACATAAGATTACCGGTGAATTGAAAGCGTTTCAAATCTGTTGCAAAACGCAAAACATATGAGGAAGGTTCGGACTAGAGGTCCTTATTACACGGGTACACTTATGCACGTGTTATACGTGTAATTACCTTCACGTGTGTAAACATGTGCTACTCCAGGAATGAGGTTCGGAAGTTTTACCAAAAGGTAAAAATAACATGCCGCGGAAACAAACCCCGAACCGAAGCCTGTAGAGATGAACAAGGGAACATCGTAGTAGAATCGCAGTCGATGCTGAGGATTTGGAAAGATCATTTCTACAGACTGTATAACGGCGATGACGGACCAAATACCGCTGTCAGGCAGAATCAACCTTTCAACCTGAACGATGATGACCAACAATTCCGTCCACCCGACCTGGATATCGAAGCTTAAGTCCAACAAAGCTGCTGGAGCGGATGGCCTGACTGCCGAAAGTATGCCCGATGAATGGAACCTCAGCATTGTTTGTCCAATTCTCAAGAAAGGAGACCCTCTGAACAGTCTCCTTAACATCGCATATAAGATCTTATCCGCCGTATTGTGTGAACGCCTGAAGCCGTTTGTCAACAACCTGATAGGTCCATATCAGTGTGGCTTCAGGCCAGGAAAGTCCACCATCGACCAGATATTCACACTACGGCAGATCTTAAAGAAGACCCATGAGCTTCAGATCGATACCCACCACCTATTCATCGATTTTAAGGCCGCGTATGACAGCATCTATAGAGACGAGCTATATAGAGCAATGTCTAGTTTCGGCATCCCTGCCAAACTCGTCCGTCTGTGCAGGATGACGATGGAGAATGCACGCTGCTCCATCAAGGTCGGTAAAGATCTCACCGAGACCTTTGATGTCCAGAAAGGATTTAGACAAGGCGATGCGCTGTCATGCGATTTTTTCAACATCGTACTTGAAAGAATAGTGCAAAACTCACGAGCAAACACAAGAGGCACTATCTTTCAAAAGTCCGTCCAACTACTCGCATACGCCGACGATATTAACATAATCGGGAGAAAGCAGCGTGATGTCAGGGGCGCTTTCGCGAGTATTGAGAAGGAAGCGGCGAAAATGGGTTTAGCGGTCAATGAGGGCAAGACCAAGTTTATGCTGTCAAGGAAAAAGGACAACCAACACCGACGTCTCGGACAGAACATCACCCTCGACAGATATAACTTTGAGGTAGTTAAGGACTTTGTCTACCTAGGCTCTGCTATAATTACAGACAACGACACAAGCGCTGAGATCAAGCGAAGAATAACTCTTGCCAACCGCTGTTTCTTTGGGTTAAGAAGGCAATTGAGTAGCAAAGCCCTCTCTCGGACAACAAAAGTCACCCTTTATAAGACTTTAATAATCCCGGTCC
The DNA here is from genome assembly GCA_928272305.1 of Volucella inflata. Lineage (NCBI taxonomy): Eukaryota > Metazoa > Arthropoda > Insecta > Diptera > Syrphidae > Volucella > Volucella inflata. The sequence continues at coordinate 23,879,732 of OV743718.1, read as the reverse complement.
TGCTCTATGGCGCAGAGGCATGGACATTATAAAAAATGGATGAGGGTGTTCTTGGTTGCTTCGAGAGAAAAATTCTTCGGGCGATCTTCGGTCCCGTCTGCATTGACGGTGAATGGAGGAGGGGATACAACGACGGACTGTACATCGACATGGACCTAGCCAGAAGAGTGAAGATCCAAAGACTGAGATGGCTGGGTCATGTAGAGCGCATGGACACCAATGCTCCGGTCCGAAAAGTCTTCGAATCCGCCCCCGAGGGACAGCGCAGTAGAGGAAGGCCAAGACTCAGGTGGCGCACGCAAGTGGAAGAGGACCTCAGCCAACTTAGCGTGCGAAACTGGAGACAGCTAGCCAGGGATCGAGCTAGCAGGAGAAGCTTGTTGACTGAGGCCCAGGTCCACCCCGGACTGTAGCGCCACCTCAAGTAAGTAAGTAAGTGTAAACATGTTTATTTGGTATAGCACGTGTATATGTATGTAATTACATTTTTAATTTTTATGAAATTCTTTTGATACCAATTTTGATTATTTAGAAATAAAACACAAAGTTCATTTTATTTGGTAGTTTGAGACAAATTATTTTATTTTATAAATCAAACAAAAAATTAAATTCATTCTTAAGTAAAGTATGTGTATGGTCTTATTTTAGAAACACTTTCTGTTTTTATAAAGAAATACCAACAAATCTACATTATCAGGGAGCAATGAAGATCTTTTAGATGTGACAACATTTCCAGCCGTGGAAAAACAGCGTTCTGAACTAACAGATGTAGCTGGTATAGACAAATATTTTCTCGCTAAAATTGCGATAGCCGGAAATTTATCATGTTTATTTTTCCACCATTCATATGGATCTAGGTCAAACTTCAATTGAGGTTCAGCTAAATGGATAGTCTTTCGCTTAGTTCCATGTGTGTTATAAAGAAACTCTAAGTCACTTGTAAAATTCATAGTGGACCCAGTTTCTGTTTCCGAATTATTCTCGGAAGGTAAATATGCTGTCATGAACTGCTTGACTTTATTTCTTTTAGACATTTTTTCATCAACACTCTCATGCTCTAGGTCTTTATATCGTGGGTCAAGGAAAGATGCTAATTGCCTTGCAGAAACATCAATTGTGTTACTCTGATTTAAATCAAATCTATTTCGTATATCATTACGTAAACTGATTTTGAACGATGTAATCATGTCTGAGTCGCTTGCGGAAAAATTCATATGTTGCTCCATCATTTTTAGCATAAGAGGTCGCACCATGGATATAGATGAATTTTCATTGCTGAGAATCTTTGTAAGCGCTTAAATAGGCCGCAACATTTTTCCAAATTCTTCCATCAATGCCCATTCTTGTCCTAAAATGTCCAACTTTGTAGCGATAGCTGAGGAAGTGACTGTACGATCTGTCAATATATTTATCACTGGACTCCGGTTTCGTGTTAGACGCTGAAGCATAAAAAAGATTGAGTTCCACCGAATGTTGCATGATTGTAAAAGGGATTGTGCTGGTAGACCCAATTGTTTCCGCTTTTCTTGCAAAGCATATTTCGCAACGTTGAAATATTTAAAATGGCAAACTACTCGTAGTTTACTGGCTTTCTCAATTATTTTTTTTATATTTTCAGAAGACATGGATGTCCTTACTGCCAACTGAAGACTGTGTACTGCGTATGTCAAACCGACATTCTGCTTTACTTGCCTCATAGATTTCACAGCTTTAACCACATTTGCAGCGTTGTCTGTGACTACTGCTGTGACTTTTTCATTAAGTCCCCAATCGAGAAAAATGCCTTCCATCTTGTTCATGAGATTTTCTGCATTGTGATGTGTATCAATTTCACTTGTCTCAAGTGTAAAAGACTGAGGTACCCAATCGTCATGTATGAAATGTGCCGTCATTGTCATATATGATTCTTACGCGGCAGACGTCCAACAATCGGACGTGCATGAAACTTCATTAACGCTACTAATTTCGTTCTTTATTACTGTTTCAACTCCCTGTTTAAGTGATTGCAGTCGTTTTTTTATTGCCTCTTCTCTCAACGGTTTAAAGTTCGGTTCAACAACAGTCATAAATTAGAGAAAACCCGGACATGAACAGAAATAAATTGGAATTTGGTTTAACGCAATCATTTTAGCTAGGGCCTGGTGGATCTCTTCCATCCTATCCGGCGAACATGGTCGGACATTGCTAACTTCTTGGGCTTTCTTTTTGTGTATTCTGCGTTTTTTGAAAGAGGACGGTCCAGGACTGCTATCATCGTTGGTTTCAGTTCTTGACGAATCTCTATCAATCATGCTGTAATTTGAATCACAAAAGGTATGTTAATCTATTTTTATTCACTTGATTTGAGTTGAAACCGGATTTTCTCTATTTATGTTTGTTTGAATTGCATAATTTCCTTGAAAATGCCGTTCTAGTGACCCTGTCGTACCACCACGACAGGAGAAAGAATTGTTCCTGTCCTCACTGCACAAATCCCAGAAGGCTATATCACCTCCTCGATGTGCATATTGCCATACCCAACGCTTTGCTTTCATTTTATCACTTTAACAATTTGAATTAGCAAAAGATATACTTATCAGCCTTTCGAGATCAACACTCAACTATAACTGATAAGAAGCTCTTCGTTATCAATTCATAAACCGGTTTAATGATTAAACTGAGATTAAAACATAGAAAAATAAACTATGGCTTGAACAGAAATAACTGTTTCGGCAAGTACTCGTAACATCCAATTATCGAAAAAACGTCGTGTTGTAATTACATGTGTTATTTTATTTACACGCATATTAAAAAAGAACACGTGTATTTAAATGTTCACGTGTAAAAATTTCTTACTAACCGTGCACACGTGACACGAATACACGTGTAACTACATACGCACTTTAAATCGAGAGCCCTAGTTCGGACACTGTTAAAACTACACAATTTATCTAACAAGGGCAAGCGATCAATGACGAAAACCCCTCAACATCCGTTGAGTTGTCCGTGAAGACCTCCGCTACAAGTCCTACGTCATGCGCAGGGGACAATTTATGTCGAAACAAACACGAGAACACAGATCTATCCGAGCAAAATGTCTTTTGAATATACTTCAACACCCTAAGGTGCTTCTATGACCACACCACATCGAATTTATGGCCGGCTAATTGGGGCGTAATTGAGCGTGAATTCAGTAAACATCCTCATAACACTTTTTCCTCGCTGAAGGTTGCTATTAATCCAATTATGGTCAAGATAATTAAGGAACATTTAATTCGGGCATGCAATCGTTTCCGACACGGGATATAGAAGATAAGTGCTGCTAATGGAGATTTTATTGAATGATTTTATGGTCAGATAGTTACCTAGCGTTGTGTAAGAATTTCGTGGAATTCTATACCTAATATTGAATTTTGTTTGTCCTCAAATGCCGTACACCGTACCCTGTACCTATGAATTTAATTTCCGAGGACCTTCAAAGTACACCTGTCCTATGAATTCAAATGCCCCGTGTAATAAAAATATCATCAAGGCTTGGGTTATAATAATTCGAAACTATTAACCGATTTCTTAAGTTTAAATTTAGCTGATAAAATCTAGGTTGATTTGTGAAGAATTATTTTTGTGTAATACAGAAATTTCCAATAAGGACTTGACAACTTTTTTTTTAAATAAAACTCAAACCATTTGAGATACGAGTATTTCAAAAACTTTATTATCGGCTTGAAGTACAATCAAAACATTTATGAATGGAACTCGACTTCGTTCATATGGCCACCGCGAGCACGTTTGCAGCGGTCTATTCGTTGGACCCAATTTTCAACTACTCGGCCACACATTTCGGCCGAAACGGCCGCTATTTCGCGTTCAATGTTGGCTCTGAGCTCTTCCAACGTCGTCGGCTTGTTGGCATAAACCAATGACTAAGCGTAGCCCCACAGAAAATAGTCAAGCGGCGTTAAGTCGATTTCCCCATTTCTTGAGATAAAACGCTCACCATACTTACTCTTCAATAAATCGATTGTAACTTGTGCTGTGTTGCTTGTTGCACCATCCTGTTGAAATCACATGTCATCCAAGTCCATATCTTAGAATTCGGGTCAAAAATATTAGGTGATCATGGCGCGATAACGCTGACCATTCACAGTAACGTGACGATCGGTCTGAGCCCAATTCTTGAGAACGCCGTGGAATTGACTGATTTAGATCGTTTGTTACGGCCGCCTGAACGGCAGCGATATTTTCGACACTTTGACCAACCCGTTGTCTCACTGACACGGCAACATCACACAATGAATTGTAGACTCAAATTTTTGCACTTAACTTGTTATTGCCTATCTACTAGGGCGAGAATTACGACCGAAAATTGAAATTAACGCTCTTAAAGTTGCAGTCACCGATTCCTAATTTCGGTAGAAAATATTTATAATTTACAGACGTTGCTCATTCGTGTACTTTACCATGATGAAAATGTTGAGTTTACTGAATAAATTGACAGTGACAGTTGGATGATTAGTGAAAAAGTGCGTTCACAAATTAAATTCAAAGTTGTCAAGTCCCTATTGGAAAACCCGATACAAGTGTACTAGTATGATCGAAAATAGACTCAATTAGACAGATAGAGCCAGGGGTACCCTATTGTGTTTGGTTTGCCTTGATATTTAACACAAGCACGATAATCCCTTTTCTCTATTTAGCTCCCAAAATTACACTTTTAAGGTTTATTAATGTCACAGTGTGCTGTTCTCATTGTGTCCTCCTTAACCCATGACGATGCAATTTTTTAGACAGAGTTAGAGTTAGAGCTTAGGTAGATAGGAGAACAAGCTTAGAAAACATGAGTACATTTTACCTTGATACTGAAGCGGCCGGCAGTTGTAGTTGAATCTAAATTCTTAACCAATAGACATATTTTCTCGCATGGAAGCTATAGCAAACCCTGTGACCTTGGATTACGTTTCAATAGCAAAGGAGCAAAATTCAAATAAGGAATCGATAAAACTTAAAATTGGTACTTGAAACTTGGTGACCTAGTTCTTCCCAGTCCAGAGCTACTAGTAAAAAGAGATATGTCCGAGGGAATAGTCGTCCTTACAAATCAGCGGAGAACCATATTCGAAGCAGTACACAATCTCAGTCATCCAGGGATTAAAGCCTCACGCGAATCCATAGCACTTTAACTTAAAGCGCCTTCACGGAAAAATCTAACGGCAAAGTGCGTAGCCTTACCTACCGCCTGAGAAAACCCCAAATTATATAACCAGAGCTGGCAGAAAAAATAAGCTACCACCTTGATTCGTTTCCACTAAGGGGAGAGCCATGAAGTGGCATAATTCTGAATACAATTCCTCCATACAGAAGCACTACATAAAGTGAACTTCAATCTACAGACATACATGAGAACGCACCCATATAAATCTGGCGTGAATGATCCCAAATAACTTTCTTTTCCTTCCCGATTAGAATTACGGTAGCTCCGATTTATTCTTTTCAATAACTATCGTTTGCGCAATTAATTCACGTGGAATAGTAAAGTAAATTTGGATTTTAATAAGGTAAAAATATTTGAAGTGTCCTAACCTCTGGATGTAATAGGTTTCGATTCGTCCCAGACGCCGCGATGCACATTTTTTTCTATTATTTGTTTCTTTACTTAGGAATTCTTAGTTCGCAGCAGAACTCTATTGTGAGAAAGAATATCAAGAAGCAGAACAGAAGGGGACTGACCCTTTGGGTCAGAAAGACATTTTAAGAAGCTGGAATGCAGACCTTTTTCATTGACCTGTATAAGATTTTAATAAGGTCTATTACCTGAAGTTCAATTTCCAAATCTAACCAACTCTCCAGTCTATTGAAGAACCAACATTTCAGAAAGAAGGCAGATATTTGTGGAGTGAATAAACAGGTTCATCACTTTACCTTTTATGTGATTCCTTTTCTTTATCAAAAGCTTTGCCATAGCTTCGGACAATTTTGCAGTAAACACCAAAAATCCATTATTTATCCGACTTTTGGCTTAGTCGATATAGGATACGAAGTGGTGCTCGGAATTTGGTGACTTAGCAACCTGTTGTCAGAAAAGAGGAGAGTAGTCTTCCTCTGATTACCAAAGCTAGTTTCTATGAGCTCTTGCACAATAGGAAATGTCCGAGTTATGACTGGTAGAACTAAATATTTACAAGTGGCCTTGGTGTACTCCAGATCAATCAACTGTCAACCAGATTGATCACATTGCGAACGACGCTGGACACTCCTCCAGTATTATGGTTGTCCGAACGTTCCATGGGGACAACATAGACTCGAACCATTAGCATCTTATAGCTGAGGTACGGTTGCAGATATTCTGAAAATTGAAAAGGCAAGCTAATACTATAAGAATGTTTGATGTTGAACAACTTCAACTGCAAGAGATTGCCAAATCCTTTCCCTTAAACTCTTAAGAGGTCCTCTACCGTCCGCATCAAGTATCCGAAAACCAGTAGCAACACTACCAAAATGCAGATATTCAGCTTTATATGATGGGCTAGACTCTTCAACCACAACGAAAGGGCATTGGTTTTGACAACGAATGCATACAAGTTAAGATAGCCATATCTAAGCCTAAGTAAAACAAAGCTGCTAGAGCGGATAGCTTAACTGCCGAGCTCTTCATTGCAGGAGACAGAGACCAAGTCTCATACACAAAACATGCTCGGACGTAAGTATTCCCGATGAATAGAATGCCAGCATTTTTTATAATTTCCTTAAGAAAGGAAACCTTCTGAACTGCGCCAACTACAGAAGCATTAGTGTTTCTAACATTGTCTTCAAGATCCTATATTTAATATTGCGTGGACGCCTAGAGCCGTTCGCAAACAATCTGATTGGCTCAGTACGCCTTTAAGCCAGTCCACCTTTGACGAAAATTCGGAAGACGGAAGATCTAAGGGAAATACCATGAGCTTCACATCGATACACACCATCTTTTCATCGATTACAAGGCCTCGTATGCCAGAATCTATACAAAGCCGTATCTTGTTTTGGCATCCCTGCCAAAATCGTTGGTCTACACAGGATGACGATGGAAAATGCACCCTGCTCCATCAAGGTCGGTAAAAGTCTCATCAATTTCTCCAACTCAACCACAAACACAAGAGACATAATCTTTTAAAAGTCCTTCCAATTCCATACTTGCACATGCTGATGATATTGACATAATAGGAAGAAAGCAGCGTGATATCAGGGGCACTTTCGCGAGTATTGAAACGGAAGCGACGAAAATGGATTTAATGGTCAACGAGAACAAGACTAACTATCAAAGACCTCTCTCGAATAACACAAGTTACCCAATATCAGACTTTCCTAATCCCAGTCCTGCTCACAAATGGATGAAGGTGCTCTTGGCTGCGGTCAGGTCCGCAAAGACGTCGAGTGGACGAGGAGATACAACGACGAACTGTACGAATTGAAAAGCGACATCGGCCAGAAGAGTGAAGGTCCAATGACTGAGATGACTAGATCATGTAGAGTGGTTAGACGCCAACGAACCGGTCCGAAAAACTTTTGAATCTGACTCCGAGACACAGCGCAGTAAAGAAAAATCTTGACTTATGTGGCGCTCTCAGGTGGACGGAACCCTCAGCCATGACAAATTGGGTGAGACTAGAAGGAGATAGCGAAAGATCGAGCTGGTGGGAGACGCTTATTAACTAAGGCTTGGGATTGAGGCTTGACACAAAACTAACTTTCTGGCAACAGATAAAGCACGCAGTGGAAAGAGCCTCTAGAGTTACAACATCACTCAGTAGATTAATGGCGAACATAGGTGGCCCAGCGCCAAGTAAGCGCAGGCTATTAATGTCGACAACGCATGCCATTCTCCTATATGGAAGTTAGATCGCGCTTCGACAAGAAAAGTACCGGAAGCAGATGGCATCAGTGCAAAGACGTGAAGCTCTACGCGTGGCTAGCTCTTACCGAACGATGTCGGAACCAGCCGTCCTTGTAATCGCAGGAGTGACTCCAATCGATCTCCTAGCGGCACAAAAGAAGTACGTCCACGGAAACAAGACGGCGATCGACCAAGCAGAGCAGCAAATGATACGGAAGCGGCAAGAGCACTGGATCTCGGAAGAGGAAGGTGGACAGCGAGGCTGATAAGAAATGTGGCTGAGTGGAAAGACCGGATAGGATCGACAAAACGGATAGCCCGGCCTGGCAGTACGGCGACTCCCCAGCAGACGACGTACATCACACATTTTTTGCCTGCAGAAGATAGGAAGCCCAACGCACAGCATTGGTGCCTTCAACCCAGAAAACATAGTGGCTAAAATGCTGAAAAGATATTCTCAGAAGAAAGGAAAGAGAAGAAGAACAATACCGGGAAAGCACGTAAACCCGAAAAGGTGTAGGATCACAGCCCCTTGAAGTAATGCGAAGAGCGGTACCAGGGGGTTGTGTCAGAAGCCATAGGGTTGGGAGGAGTTTTAGTCCGTATGATCCGAAAGCATGCGGAGAGAGCCGGACACACGGGGATGGTCAACGCCAATAGACCTCCTAATGGTGCGTAAAGCATTTCTCCTCCCCCCAAAAGGAAAAACAAAACAAAAATTAACTAAAGCCCTGGTCCATTCGGGACTGTAACGCCACCTTAAGTAAGTAAGTTGTGTTCAAAAAAACCGCAAGAGAATGCAGCTGGCAAAACTCTGAATGATATGACGTAATTAGATTTGAATCAGCAACGTCCACATACGAGGAGGTGAGGTCGTCCTTTTTAGAAATTTAAAGTTTACAGAGTTTAACTTATTTCGAATTCGGCGTATGGTGTAATGGAAGGTGATCATTTGTTTCTACATATTCATATTTTTAACAAAGAACGAATGTTTCAAACTTCTTTTAACGTGAGCTAAAATACAAATCTTTTATTCCCTGAATAAACCCTTTAGATTGCACAATGAAACCTGTTGCCCAGAGAGCTGAAAAGTTGTCAACTTCTAATCAAATTAATTATCTTGTCTAATTCATTAAAGTTCTTCCATTTACTCTGTAGCAAAAATATGTTTTTCTTTTCAAATCGAAATCCATTCAGAATCCTTTCAAAGCTCAGTGCTCTTTTTAACTTAGGGGTTAACATCATTAACCTTTCTGTTTTCTATTTATAACTCAACCATCAAAAAAGAAAATTACAAAAACAAAACAAGATAAAGTCCTTACTGCACATTTTCCTAATGTCCTTCACCTGACCGGTTCTTTTAATTCGTTTGTATGGTTTCGCTATTAATTTCACTCAGATTACTTTTGCAAAAATGTGGAAAACGAGAAACATAATAACATAAAGCCATACCACATTTAAAATATGTAAAACAAAAACAAAAAAATAGAAAAATAAAATGTCTGAGGAATTTTCAATAAAAACTAATTTATCCTTACAAAAGGATACACCATACAACTGAAACAAATTACATTATACTTGGTGGTAGTCCTGTAATGTTACTCTTGCACTCCATTTCATATGTACATGTATAAACGTACTTTACTAATATTTCAAACATATTCGAGAGAGAGAGAGCGAGAAAAAATGTATTTATTAAGTCCTTGAACTCGTGGTGTGAATTACGCTACAAAATACGAGTACTCGTATATATTTTGTACTTTTTTTCGAGTAAAGGACAAGATTCTGTAATGTGAATTCTCTCCATTACATACAAAAAAATGTCCTCCTGGGAAGGACGAAATATTTTCACTTTTTGATAACTAATTCTTTCGGAATTTTTTTTTCTTTTTTGACTGCCGAACAGATAGCAACGGATATGCCTTAATTTCCTGAAAATTTTCTAAAGAGCAATGAAACCTTTATGGATTGCAATGCTAAAGTGAATGTAGCGATAAAGGGGAGGCGATTTTTTAAGAAAAATTTTACTATAGCTGTATAGTAACCTTTAAAGAAAAAAGGTGGACATTTTTCTTTGGATTCGTAGGATATACGAGTATCTCAAACTTTAAAAAAAATTGCTGAGGAAAGAAATATTCCAATAAGCTGCGAGGAATTTGGAGTAACAGCATATCCTTCTACGGAACTTCAAATATTTTTAATTAAACTAAGCTCAAAATTCTGGTAAAAGATTTTGTGCTGATTCCAATTTGGTTGCCTGAGGAGCGAGCTCCGGTCGCTTGACTTAAAGTTTATGCTTTTGACTCAGAGTACCTGTCCTTTTTGAGGGTTTTGACCATCCTCTGTCTACCTAGTTAAGTCAATAAATACTGTTACACAGAAAATCAGCGCCAAATAAAAACGAGTTAATATTTAAAGAAATTTTTTTTTGTTTTTATTGGGTTATTCAATGACTACAAATCTTAGAATAACTTATTCGAAATGACTTCTATTTGCCTACGAGCACGACAAGGGCTCGCTTCAACGACTCAATATTTGAGTGACGAGTAGAGCAAGCAATGCCCTCTAATACGGACCAAAAATTCTAATCCAACGGGTTGAGGTCTGGACTACCAGCTGGCCAATCATCCGTTGATATGAAGCCCGGAATGTTGTTTTTGAGACCCAGTTGAATCGTTTTTGCTTTGTGAGCTGGAACAGAGTCTGGCTGGAAAGTCCATGGCTTGTTGTTGAGTATTGATTGATTGAGAGACTTCACAATGGGTTCCAAGACGGTCGATTGATATACTTTGGCCGATGTTTTCACTCCTTTCTCGCAAAAATGGAGCTTGGTAACATCATCGTAGCATACACCCCACCATACCATTACAGACGCGGGATAGTGGCCTCTTTGAACCCTCGGGATGAGTTGGGATGCTTCTCTGGATGACCGAGCATACACACGATCATTCTGCTTATTGAACAATTCTTCTACGCAGTAGATTTTCTCGTCAGTAAACAGAATTTGTCTGTGAGCGTTCTTCGCGTACCGGCTGAGTAACGCTTTCGATCTTCGCTGCGTTTTTCCTTCAATGCGGCCGTGAGCTGGTGTCCAGTGTGTCGCTTGTACGCGCTGAGTCCTAAATTTTCTTTGATAATGCCAGACATGGATTTTTATGAAATTTTCGGAGTTCTCACAGTGCGCGGATGGCCGGATCTTTGACGGTGTCGTACTCCACCAGTATCCTCAAACAACTTCACAGCACGATACACAAAATTGCGAGTGATTCCAAGCGGTCGCAACGTCCTTAAGATATCGCCTTTTTTCATGTTGCATTTAAGTAGGCCAACCACAACAATACCATTTTCGATGTCACCCCATTCCATGATTGTAAGCAATTAATGTCAAAAACTTTTTACGTCACGATAAAGCATAAATATCTTCTGATATACTCGTACCTGGAAGAGGGTGGTAGCAGGGTGGGTGCGTATGTGGATGACGATGCTATAGCCGTCTCAGGAAAACATCTACATACCATTAAAGAGCTACCGCAGTATAATCTTAACATATTAACAAGCTGGGCGGATCGCTGTGTACTGGAAAAAAAACCCATAAAACCGATCTTGTGCTCTTCTCCAGACCCCCCCTCAATCAACGGTACCAGCTTAGTCTTCTCCGATGCAGCGAAATATCTGGGTCTGAACTAAACTGGAAGCCTAACATTCAAGAAGGAGTAAAGCAAACCTCAGTAGCTTTATTCTCTTGCAAAAAAGCCTACGGGAACAAATGGGGCTTCCAACCTCACATCACCCATTGGGTAAATATCTCGGTCATAAGACCGATACTCACCTTCGGGCTGGTTGTGTAGTCGACGGCCTAAGACAAAGCAGTGAACTGCATGAAGCTAAGTAAAGTCGATAGAACAGCATGTCTGGGCACAAGCGGAGCCCTACGCACTACTCCCTCCGTTGCTTTGGACACTCTGTTTCACCCTACACCCCTCTACATTTGTAGCAGACAAGTAGGCGCCAACGCAGCTATTCGCCTTAAAACGAACTTGAAATCCTACCAGAAAACATTGATTACACCACTCCCAAAAAATGGTTTGATAAGGGCTTCCATGTTAGCATTCCCTCCAGATCCTTGTGGGAAGAAAATGCCTTCCTAGATGACAATTCAATCCTTACCCGACGGTTCAAGGACTGTAAGTGGGGTTGGTGGTGGTGTTTTTGATGATAAGCTTAGCCTTAGCCTATCTTTTCTCCTCCCCAACCACTGTAGGGTGTTCCAAGCGGAAATTCAGGCAATTATAGAAGCCCTATCTTGGCTAAAGAAAAATGAATATATGCAATGGATATCTGCATTTTTTCCAATAGTCAGGCCGCTATCAAATCCCTGGCTTCATGCTCTCTAAACTCAAGAACAGCATGGACTGCCGAACATCTCTAATGGAGATGGCGAAGCAGTTTAACATTCACCTTTGCTGGGGGCCGGGCATAGAGAAATTCGAGGGAATTGTAGGGCCGACGAACTTGACAAAATTGGAACCACTATACCTATTACACCTGAAAAGTAAAACAGAGGTATACCTATCGCTACGAGCAAACAAGAAATAAAACTGGGTGCTAATAGAAGAAAAACCATGGATGGGCGACCAAACAAATCTGGCCAAAACTAGATCTGAATCGCTCCATGAGTTTAATTTTTCTGTATATAAAATACTAGGTGGGGTGGAAAGTAACCTCCTTGACCGCCAGAATGCGCTGCTACTGCAAAAAAGATTATTGTGCCTTGAAGTCCGTTCATATTTAGGCAGATATGCCAAATTTCAGTGCGATGCTATATTTAGTTTTGCTTTGACAGCTGATTGTTTTTGACGTGTTTGGCATCATGTTGAGTATGGACAAAAACGATTTTCGTTCTCTCATAAAACATTATTTTTTTAAAGGCAAGACGGCGAAAGAAACAAAAGAAAAGTTGGATAAATATTATGGGGCTAATGCTCCGTCAGATTACACCGTCAAATATTGGTTTCAAGAGTTTCGTGGTGGCCGCAAATCCACCACCGATCAAGTCCGTAGCGGCAGGCCCTCCGATGCGATTACAGAGGACAATGTCAAAAAAATACATGAAATGGTGTTGGGTGACCGGAAAGTGAAGTTGCGCGAGCTAGCAGATACTACAAAGATTAGGAGTGCACACGCCATATTTTGGGCAATATTCTGCATATGAAAAAGTTATCCTGCCGCTGGGTGCCGCGCATGCTCACTTCTGACCAAAAACACGAACGCGAGAGCACTTTGAAAGAGTGTTTGGACTTGCTGATGCGGAATCGGGCGGACTTTTGGCGTCGATTGGTAACTGTTGATGAAACCTGGATCCACTATAACACACCAGAGAACAGAATGAGTGGCCGGCAATGGACTGAAGCCGGCACGAGTGCTCCGAAGCGGCCGAGGGAGGCTCAATGGGTCGGAAAGGTTATGGCGTCGGTTTTCTGGGATTATCATGGCATACTCTTCGTGGACTACCTCGAAAAAGGAAAAACCATCAACAGCGAGTATTACTGTACATTATTGGAGCGACAAAGATAAAGCGCCGGCGTATAAAAGCATCGCAACCAGGGCTAAAATCAATTACTTACGGCTCCAATTGCTGTCGCATCCACTGTATTCGCCCGATTTGGCTCCCTCGGACTATTATCTCTTCCCAAACCTCTAAAGATGGCCCATCAATAAAAAATTTAGCTCACGCGAGGAAATCATCGACGCCACGGAGGAGTATTATGCAGACCTTCCGGAAAATTAATTTTCGGACGGGATCAAGAAGTTGGAAAATCGCTGGAATAAGCGTATCAAGCTAAAAGGGGACTATATTGAATAATATAAAAAAACATTTAAAAAAAAAATTTTTCATTCCCAAGGAGGTTTTTTTTAACCCCACCTAGTATCTTATCGCCATTATAGGTGTCATTACCGGACACTGCCTTATGCAAATAAACTTGACATTTTTACAAACGACTTTTGCAGAAGCTGCATGGATAAGGAGGAAGAGGAGAAAATCCCTCACCTCGTCTGTACATGTCCAGCTCTCTCCCAAAAAAGAAATATCCACCTAGGGGCCTTCTTCCACAACGACTTAAGTGACTTAAGCAACATAGACATAAAAATTCTCCTACGCAGATCCACGTGGCATCACAATGGTCCTATAGGCCTTAGTGGGTTGGTGTTTCAATAGCCACTTAAACCTAACCTAACGTAACCTAGCTCTGAAACAGGCAAACTGCAGCCAAGTGATTGTCGCCGTCCTGAGACGACTTGGGCATCAACCAACAAGTCTCTCCAGCCAGGTCAGTCTTTAGCTACCTGCCTCCACTTTCGCTTCCTGAGTAGGGGATTTCCTCTACTGCGCTGTCCCTAGGGGTCAAATTCAAAGGCTTTTCGGACCGAAGCAATTGTGTCCAACTGCTCTACAAGACCCAGCCAACTCAATCGTAAAACTTTCACTCTTCATGTAGCTGTACAGCTCAAACATTTCATCATTTTATCTCTTCTTTCAATCACCCGCATATACGGGGGCCCAAAATCACTCGGAGAATTGTTTTTTTTTTTTTTTGTCAAGTCTATGCCTTTGCGCCATAGAGCACGGATGGGAATAACAAGGTCTTAGAAAATATCACTCGTGAGAGAGAGCTTGTCATTCAATTCCCTTCTAAGCCCAAAGTAGCAATGATTTGCAAGAGTTGTTCCCGGTTGGTCTCAGCGCTGCCGTCATTTTCTGAATTTAAAACGGAGCCTAGGTAGACAGAGCCCTTAACTACGTCAAAATTATGTCTGTCGAGGGTGATTAGGCGAATGTCTGCCTGAGATTTTGGTGTTGGAGGCCCTTCCTGGCTTACAGCAAATATATGACCTTCCCTCATTGATTGTTTCTATACTCGAAAAAGCGTGCAACGGCGAGCAACTTTTTGCATCGCGATATTCGAGTCGAATGCGATTGATTCTGGACATCAAACGATTCAAAACTTCAAGATAATACGCTGTTTCACTATTTGAAGTAAATTGTCTGTGGATAATTCTTTTGGATGTGATGAGCATTGTCTTCATTTTTGAAGGAACTTTTCGTGCTTTTTTTAGCTTGTAGTCAATTTTTTGCCTTCCACAAGCACTTTGGCGCTTGGTTTCTGGATCATATTGGAAACACCACTTGTTATCGCGCGTTTTTATGAAGCTTGGATCATTTCTTGAGGCCGCAATGATATCTCTGGAATGCCAGACTCTGATCAATTTTCGATCATCATTTAATGTGTATGAAACAATTTTGCAGAGACCTTCGTTCGAATAATCTCTTTGTTGATGTGTAAACCCTCTTCCATCATTCTGAATGAAGCATTGCGCTCTTCTGCAATAAAATCGCTCACTTTTTGGTTCATTTCAGCAGTCCAATCATTTTGTCATCCTCCAGCGTCTCGCTGCCACCCGAAAAACATTTATGTTATTCGAAAACAGCTGTTCTATTCAAACAATCATCACGGTACACTTGTTGCATCAATAGGAATATTTCTGATACATTTTTACCAATCTTGGCGTGGAATTCAATGACTGCCTTTTGTTCCATGTGCCCGAAATATTAATTTCCACACTGTGTATATTAATTTCATTCCAGCCAATGCGACTTAATGGAAAGACATTCCACTAATTTTAAAAAATTATTGTGGCTTGCCGTTCCCACAAGTTAAGTTGAAATCAATGTTTTTGTAGAAACTTGTAAGAAGCAAGTCCTCATGGTAAACATACCGTCGCCCATGGGTGATTTCAACTTAAGTGACAAAAGAAATGCTGTGTTCCTCAAAAAAGCATCAGGAGAAACCAAAAGAAATATTCCCAAGTCGCATTTGTTTTAAAAATACTTTTAACTCGTAAGATATAAATTTATATAAAGTACTGTCTCGCCAGTTTAATCAAGTGATGGCTAAATGGGAGAAATGTGTATTCGTGAGTAGTCCTTTTAAATGTGTGCTGAATACCGAATAAATTCAATTTCCATTTGATAGAAGCTCGCATACTGATTATCATTAACGTCAGATCTTAGGGCGCCTCCAACAAAACATACAAAATCACCCCTAAGCTACGAGTACCATCAGTTCTGTGTTCGTATTCTATGTTCCACGTATCTGTGGACAATGTATTTTCTTTTTCCATGTCCATATCAATGCCTTCCCATCGCACTCGCCTTATATTCCTTAAAAACCCCTCTGACCTAAATTTGTCACTGCACGTACTCGTATTCTTAATTACAACAAATAATTCATTGTACTCTTTTCATTTTTTTCTTACTTCTGTTTTGTTTTTTTCTACAAATAAGTGCACACCCTTTAGAATTCCAATAATTTCTTGTTCTGGATTTGTCTGTCACCTGCCACACATGAAGTCTTTGTGTTGCGTTAATTTTCCAGCTTGCCACACACACAGCCCCTTTTAGCCTTAGCATATTCTTTAAAAGGCTTTCTGTTATCTGGCTGTGAATTGACTCCAGCAAAAAAGTTCCCCTTTCCTCTGCTTCGTTCGCATCGATTATACACGACAATAAATAACCGCGAAACAAATTTTGAAGTTTTCAAATTTTCAAATTCTTCTTGCCTTTGTTTATTTACTTTGAAAACGTTTGCTGCCACGGGGCGTATACGTAACATTTTCCGAATAGCCCGCAAAGTTAATTACAATTCTCTTCATAACAACTCACAAAAAAAAAAACAACAACAGAACTCACATGCCTCAGAGGGCTTTTCTCCGAAACGAATGCTGGATGAAAGGTTCATTAACCTTCCGCTCACACACGACTTACGCTAACCCTACTCACACTTAAATAATCAATTTTACGCGCATTTTCCTGCTCCAGAACCCATTGCTTCGTGTGGAAACCACTCTCGATTCCAAGTGCAATTCCACTTTTTACACCTCCATCACCATCAACGTCACTTTGGAAGTGGTTAACTTTTTTAAAACACAATTTAACATACAACTGAGTGATACACGGCTCCCTGCCAAAGGAGGAAAATGGAAAAGTGGACTTGGACTTGGAACTGACTTGCTCCTTTCTAGTTGGTGGTGAGTTCCAGAACTTGGATGTCGGTCTGCTTCTCGACGTTGACGGTGGTCGGGTGGTAATATGCTTGCCTTGTTGTTTTCTCATTTTTTTTTCTTAAGAGTAGCTTGTTCTTCTTAGTTTTCGAGCTGTGAAATATTCATGTGAGTTTTTGAAATTAATGCGACTTTGGACTGGTTTTGCTATGTTTCACGGTGTGCTCTGAGTAAGATGAAGCAGGGAGCAGAGAACAGAGAGGGTTGGATAATATGGATAAGGGTAGCTAGTACTGCGGAGCTGAAATATGCTGTTGTACAAGGATTGTGCTGTGTAAATGGATGCAACATATGTTTTATGCATACAATGTTCAATTTAGGGGACTAACACTCATACCATCACATCCCCTGGATGGTGGTAATCGCAAGTGATAAAGTGCGTGAAGCAAGATGGGTGATTTATTAAAGGGATGACTGGGTTCCTGGGTCTTGTCTTGAATGTAATGGAAAGCCAGGATTATGGTGGCAGAAACTAATAGAGATGAGGGGGCAAATTATTTTTGGAAGAAAGATTATGGTACAGGGTGATTATTTACATGGTGGAATTGGAACTGAGATTAGTAAGATAAATGAATTTGATGAAGATTAGAATTTTGAGAGGTTGATTAAGAGAAGGGGCGAATTGGGATCCATATAATAGTGCTCGTGGCAGTATGAGAAAGATCATTACTTGTTTTGTAGTCGTTTTAATCACAGCTGTGGAACCGATGCACTTAAGGAGGGAGCTGCTTACCAAAATTTATTTCACGGTTGAGTAAATAATTATTTTCATATTAATATTGAGAAAGCTTGAGACTCTGTTTACTTCCCTGTGAAGCTGAAGTTTCAAGAATTTATTTTAAAGGGAATACTGAGTTTTGAGTGGAGTATTTACAGAGAATGTTTTATTGCGTGGCAGAAAAAAACAAACTTCACTTTAAAGACTACTTAATTCGACAGAGGTTGGCTACTGGCAGTTGAAACTCCAAAAATAGCAACACTTTAAACGGGAAAGGGGATGACCTCCCCAGATCGAATTAATGGTGAAGTCAAATCCCGGAGCAAAACAAATGAGACTTTATCCAGGCTACTTCGACATGTTTGGACCTCAGGCCGGAAAGGATTTACAAGTCAAGATCTTGAAAAAAACATGGTGGCGGATAAGGCCTTAAGCCGATCGGGTTACTGGTTTCGATGTAACCGACCTCCACACAAGGGGTATCAAAAATAAAACAAGTATTAGTAAGTGATACTTGGTTCTTAACAACAATCTAACGCAATCATTCGTAAAAAAATAATGAATACACAAACTTCTCACAGTACCAGAACCAGCGTCGAGTGCCTATGTCACGCAAACAGTCGCAAGTCATGACAGACAGTACAGTTATATCATCATAGACGTTAGAACTATTGAAAGAGTTACCTGATAAATTTTAAAACCTCGCTTCCAATTCTGGATTCGATAAACGTCTGCACTCAGATATAACACAAGCCTACAAAAAGAAATAAAAAAATTGGTGCAGCTTTGTTTGTATCTGTAGTAGATAAGAAAAGTAATATGCATACCTATAATATCGATTAGTTTTTTTATCCGGTCACCTCTAGTTTACTATCTACCAGGACATATAAAGATCGCCTTGGGCGCCCTTTTTCAATGAAACCCTTAAAATTGAAAATAAAAATGGCACCATGGATTCGAATTACGAGGGTTGTCTGAAAAGTTTCTGTTGATTTGACATCATTTAGATTAACGAAGAAAACTTGGTTTCATTGATCCTTGATAAAATAAACTTCCTGTTTTGTATTATGTCAAACTTAGTAAGCGTGTTTTTATTTTCTCTTAGATTTCAATCCTTTTAAATCTACGGCATCCAACAGGTTATGGGCCCAGAAATAAAGTAAAACAAGAGTTAAATAAAGGAAGTGTACGAATTTATAATTTTTTTTGGTGAGGCAATAGAACACCTCAAAGGTCGTGAAAACTACAACAGCTGGAAATTTGCGGTGGAGAATTATCTCATTTTGGATGATTTATGGAAGTCGGTCCAAGGGAGCGAAGAAAAACCCGAAAAGATTGCGATGGCGAAAGCAAAACTGGTGTTGCTGATTGACCCGTCGCTGTTCATACACATAAAGGAAGCTACTACAGCGCAGGAGGTTTGGAATAAACTGGCGGCTGCCTTCGATGACTCGGGGCTCACCAGAAGGGTTGGACTTTTGCGAGAACTGACCACCGCACGGTTGGACGACTGTTCGTCTATTTGCGAATATGTGAACAAAATCATCGGAACTGCTCACAAACTTAATTCCATTAATATGAAAGTGGATGATGAATGGAGAGGGAGCTTGTTGCTGAGTGGGTTGCCAGATAAATTCCATCCCATGATTATGGCAATCGAAAGCAGCGGAATTAAAATAACAGCTGATTCCATCAAATCCAAATTGTTCCAGGATTTCGAATGTTATAATAAACCAACTGCGAGTGCTAGTAACAGTCAAGCCATGATTGCGTTCAAAGGTAAGCCTAGAAATAAATCCAAAGTTATCAAATGTTTTGGCTGTGGGGCTGTTGGGCACATTAAAAGAAACTGTCCTAAGAAATCGGAGCATCAAAGCAAATTTTCTTTGTTTGCGTCGTATTCTGTACAAGAAGGCAGTCAATCTTGGTTTGTGGACTCAGGGGCATCATCACACATGTCAAGAAGTGCAGAAATATTCGACAACTACGTTCAGTGTTCTAAAAAGGAGTTTGTTACTTTGGCAGACGGATCCAGGTTGGATGTTCTCGGAAAAGGCGATATCACAATGCTGATGCATGGCGGAGGAGCTGTTAATGAGATACTTATGCGAGATGTCCTTCATGTTCCAGGAATAGTGCTCGAATCGCAACTAAAATTAATAGTAGTTTGTGGCACAGACGAATAGGACATCCGAGTAAAAACGTTCTGCAAAATTTGGAACCGACAGGATCTGATGATGTTGTAAAAAAAAAATGCATAACATGCTGCGAAGGAAAGCAGTCTAGACGTAGTTTTAAACCTTCAACAAGTACCACAATAGATTTTTTGCAGCTGATTCATTCGGATGTTGCTGGTCGTATGGAGAAAGCATCGCTTGGAGGAGCAAGGTACTACGTTCTATTTTTGAATGATTTCTCCAAAAAGGTTTTCGTGTATGCAATGAAAAATAGAAATGAAGTTGCAAAACATTTTTTAGTTTTCAAAAATATGGTGGAAAATCAGACAAACAAAAACAAAAAATTTTTGTTAAGATAATGGTACGAAATTCCTAAATAGCGAAATGCGAAAATGTTTTGAGTCATCAGGAATAATTCATCAAACATCAACTCCATATTGTCCAGAGCAAAATGGTAAGTCCGAAAGGATGAATCGGTCGTTGGTAGAAAAAGCGCGTTGTCTTCTGTTTGACGCTGGCTTGAATAAGCATTATTGGGGTGAGGCAGTACACACGGCGGCTTATTTAATAAACAGAACTCCAATAAAAAGTTTGAGAAATCGTTGTCCTGAGGAGGTGTGGACTGGGGCAAAGCCCGATTTATCACACTTGCGAGTCTTTGGTGCGCTGGGAATGGTGTTAGTTCCAAAGCAGAAGAGATCGAAGTTTGATGCAAAGACAATTAAATGCATCATGGTCGGCTATGCTGACAACTCTAAAGGCTACAGGATGTACAACCCGTTAGACAAACAGATGCACACTACTAGAGAAGAGACATTTTTGGAGGATCGGCGCTTTTATGAGGTAATTGTTCCAAAAAGCAATACTAATTATTTTGATTTAACTGCAGATCAGAATTCAGTGGGGAATTTAAGAAGAAATCTTGAACCAGTTATCGATTGTGCTAAACCTGCTGCCAAGAGTTCTGCGTCTGCTGAAGAAAGCTCGTTTGCTAATGATGTTATAGAGAAGACTGCAGCTGATCCTGAGAACGACGACTCTGATAATTTTGAAGGCTTCGAGATTGGTGATGATATTGAGGAAGCTTATGGAGAGAAAGGTCCATATTTTATCCCATCAAATACCAGTGGGGATGCCATAGTTGAACCTGTGCGGCGCTCAAATAGAAAACCAAAGCCCAAAAAGTTTGAAAATTTTGTCATTTTTGCTAACCAAGTGTACAAGGCTGATGATCCTCACACATATAATGAAGCAATTTCTGCATCCGAAGCAACAAATTGGAAGAAGGCGATAGCTGAAGAGTACGACTCGTTGGTAAGAAATGACACCTGGGAAGTAGTTGATCTTCCTGCTGGCAAAAAAGCGATGCCATCTAAGTGGGTCTTTAAAACAAAGAGAGGCGCTAATGATAAAGTTCTTCGTTATAAAGCACGATTAGTTGCGAAAGGTTGCGCTCAGCGAAGGGACATTGATTTTGATGAGGTGTACTCGCCGGTCATAAGATACAGTTCACTACGTTATCTTCTATCACTTGCGGCGAAAATTGAACTGCACATTGAGCAATTAGATGCAGTAACAGCGTTCCTTCAGGGTGAGTTATCGCAGGAAGTATATATTGTTCCTCCTGAAGGCTTAGATATTCTAAGAACTGAAGTGCTTAGATTAAAGAAATCTATTTATGGATTGAAGCAATCTTCAAGAACTTGGAATCTAAAGTTAACTAAGGCTCTTAAAGCATTTAAATTGAAGCAATCACGGTATGATTCATGCATTTATTACAATAATGAGAACGCTAATTCGTTTTTAATATTGGCTGTTTATGTAGACCTTAAGACATCTGGAAAATTAAAAACTTATTTGAAATAGAAATTTAGTATGAAGGAGCTTTCAGAAGTAAATTCATTTTTGGGAATGAATTTAGAACACGATAGAGTATCTGGAAACCTCTACATAAATCAAGAACAATATATTTTGAAGATGTTAAATCGTTTCGGTATGAATAATTGTAATCCAGTATCAAGCCCAATGGATACTAACGTTAAACTTAGCAAGGATAATGGTCCAAAGACAGAAAACGAAAAATTGGAAATGGCTAAAATACCTTATCAGGAGTTAATTGGCAGTTTACTTTTTGCAGCTCAAATTAGTCGCCCAGATATTTGCTTCGCGATTAACTTCTTAAGCAGATTTAACAATAACCCAGGTAAGGAACATTGGTTAGCAGCTAAGAGAGTTCTTAGATATTTGAAAGACACATCAAGTATGCAACTGTGTTATAGCCGAAATGGAAATGGTGAAATAATAGGGTATTGCGATGCTGACTATGCCAACGATTTAGATGAAAGAAAATCGATAAGCGGGTATATCATGGGGCTCCAAAAAGCAGGCAACCGTTGCTTTATCTACCACCGAAGCTGAATATGTTTCAATGGGAACAGCAGTTCAAGAGGCGATGTGGCTAAAAGGTGTCCAGAAAGAACTCACGGAAACTGATTCAAATATGAAGCTGTTTAGCGATAGTCAATGTGCTATTCATCTTGCATCCAATGAAAGTTATCGTCCACGGACAAAACATATCGACATTCGCCATCATTTCATTCGAGATATAATAGCAGAGGACAAAATGAAATTGGAACAAATTCCTTCTGAAGTAATGACGGCGGATATAATGACCAAGTCTCAACCATCTACTATGATTAAGAATTACACCAAAACAATGGGATTGCAATGAACTAAGTTTTAGTGGGGATGTTGATTTGGCATCATTTAGATTAACGAAGAAAACTTGGTTTCATTGATCCCTGATAAAATAAACTTCCTGTTTTGTATTATGTCAAACTGAGTAAGCGTGATTTTTTTTTCTCTTAGATTTCAATCCTTTTAAAACTACGGCATCCAACAGTTTCCGACCGCAACGTAAAGATAGCGGCACTCGTCAATAAAAGCTAGTAAATGCTAGTTATGCATCTTTTGACAGTTACTTACCGAAGTAACAGTCATTTTGGACGCGCAGTTTTTAGTTGACAGTTGTTTGAGTGAGTCGATGTGAGTGCTTTTTGTGAAAATGGAAAAAATTGAGTATCGAGCTGTTATTAAATTCTTGTTTTTGAAAGGCAATACGCCTACGCAAATCAAAAATGAGTTGAACTCTGTGTATGGGGACTCGGCACCATCATTTACACAGTGAAATTTTGGGCAACTGAATTTAAACATGGCCGTAAGAGCTTGGGAGTTGATGAACGTTCGGGACGTCCAAAAATTACAACCACCGCCGAATTAAAGTGAGAGAGATAGTAGAGGTTATGAAAAAGTCCAAAGAACGTGTTTGTTGCATATTAAATCAAGATTTAGGCAAGAGCAAGCTGTCCGCGCGTTGGATGCCGCGTTTGCTTACGTTAGACCAAAAATGTATTCGGATAAACATTTCCAACGCTCTTTTGGTGCAGTTTAGGCACAATAAATCCGAGTTTTGGCGCCGATTTATTACTGTAGATGAAACTTGGATACACCATTATACGCCCGAAACAAAAATTCAGTCAAAACAGTGGACTGCAAAGGTTGAGCCGGCTCCAAAAATAGCAAGAACTATTTTTTCGGCTGGGAAAGCGATAGCGACTGTTTTTTGGGATAGTAAAGGAGGTATCTTAATCGATTATCTTCAAAAAGGAGAAACCATTACAGGAGCATACTACGTATCATTACTTGCCAAGCTGAAGGCAGAAATTGCGGAAAAACGGCCACATTTGCAGAAAAGTAAAATCCTAATCACCAATACAACGCGCCGTCTCACTTCTCAGCGGTTGCCGTGGCTAAAATCCATGAATTACGGTTTGAACTGTTTGTCCATCCATTTTGTACACCAGATCTAGCCCCAAGCGACTTCTTTTTGTTCCCTCATCTAAAAACTGCGCTCGGAGGACGGAGATTTTTGTTAAATGAGAAGGCAATCTCCTTCGTGAACAATCATTTTGCAGAGAAAAACGCCAAGTCCTATTTGGACGGGTTAGAGAGATGGGAGCATCGCTGGGAGAAGTGTGTAGAGTTACAAGGAGACTATGTAGAAATATAAAAAAAAAATTGAGAAAAAATATTAGCGCTGACGCCTCGCAGTTTCAAGCTTCTTTAAGCGCACTGTTATAGAGACGTTATGTGTTAATTTTCTACACTCTCCTCGACTTAATCGAATCGCCACTTTCTTCGCGGTTTAGTTTGTGTTAAGCCTAATTCGATTTCACAAAAACACTGATAAAATAAATCTAAATATTTCATAATGGCTAGTAAGTTAAGATGTTGTGTTAACGACCCTGATAAGTTTTGTTACATTTGTGGAGAATATATTTTTATAGATCAGCAAAAATTAATTAAAAATAATGTGATCGGCTTGTATTTTGCTTACTTCAATATTGAAATTTGCAATCAAGATAAAACGTGGGTGCGTCATAGTGTATGTAAAAAGTGCACTGAACATTTGCGACAATGAGAGAAAGGTGCACCTAAATCTTTGAAATCTGGAGTACCGATGATTTGGCGAGAACAAAAAAATCATCTTAACGACTGTTCTCTGTATGCGAAGTGTAGTGGGCTTCAACAAAAACAATCGCCACAAATGGAAATATCCTAATATTTCTTCAGCAATACCACTTTGTCTGACCTCGGCCTATCTACCCTACGACTCTGAGATAGTCATCTCGAAGAAGTTAAGGGACTTGGCGAAGCAGAAAGACCGGATGCTGGTGGTGGCCTGTGACACGAACGCCCATCACACACAATGGGGAAGCGGAGACACCAACACAAGAGGAGAGTGTTTTTTTGATTTTACTTTATTATCCAACCTCACTATTTGTGGTGGAAAACAGGCAGGAGATGATAGACATTACTCTTGCCTCAGATACAGAAGGGCTAGGTATCATCATTGATTGGAGAGTAGTCGACGAAGCGTCAATGTCTGATCACAGATGGATACGCTTCAAGGTGAACTTCCAGAATAGGGCATGTAGTTTTCAAAGGAATCCCAGGAAAACTGATTGGGTCAAGTATACAGAAGTGGTAAACACACATCTGGAGACCCAATCAACCACCTGCGATAACATTGATAATTTAGACAGGGCGGTAGGAAATCTAAATCTACTAAAAATGGCGTTCGGGAAAGCTTGTCCAGCTAACCGAGCACCTAAAAGGGCCCAGCCGAGTTGGTGGAATTGGGAAATAGGTCTTAAAAGGAAAGAGGTAAGGGAACTCTATAATACAGCGAAGCTTTTCAAATGTGACAGTACGTGGGATGAGTACTACGATTACAAAAGGCATTTCAAGCACCTAGTGACGAAATCGAAAAGGGCGTCATGGCAGAGGTACTGCGAATCTATTATGGCAACAGACGAAGTTTCGAGGTTACGCAAAATGCTTTCAAAAGAAGCAAGCGACCCTAACTCAGGAAAAATTATGGAACGTGAGCCGAAAGCAGCCTGGAAGTCCTGGTAACGTTGGTGAAAACCCATTTTCCTGGATCCACATTATCAGCTGACTCCGGCTTGCCACGGCACACTGATGACATCTTTTCTCTGAAGTGGAGATTGGTGTTCTTATTAACAAGGAAAAAATACGGTGGGCAATTCAGTCCTTTAAACCATATAAATCCCCCGGCCCAGATGGCATTCTACCTATTATGCAGAAAGCGCTAGAGGTAGTTATCCAAAATATTATGGAAATTCTGAGACACAGTCTAAAAACAAGCTATATTTCAAAAGCATGGAGAGAAGTTAAGGTAATTTTTATGCCTAAGGCCGGCAAGTAAGGGCACATAACAGCAAAAGACTTCAGACCAATAAGTCTGTAATTTTTTATGCTTAAAACCCTGGAGCGCTTACTGGAAATTCACATCACGAACAGATGCAGTAACGGTTTTTTGACCGGGTCACAGCATTCCTACATGAAGGGCAAATCCGTGGTAACCACCCTACACGAGGTGGTGGGGAAATCGAAAGAAGTTTACACTTCGCTGAGTTTGCGATGGGGGCCTTCCTAGATATAGAAGGGGCCTTCAATAACGTGAAGCTCAGCGCCATCAAAGGTGCTTTAGTATCTACTAGAACATAGAACAAGGGATAACAAATTGGATCTGTAACATGCCTATAGGTAGGGTAATAAACTGTTCCATTGGA
Organism: Volucella inflata; assembly: GCA_928272305.1. Classification (NCBI taxonomy): domain Eukaryota; kingdom Metazoa; phylum Arthropoda; class Insecta; order Diptera; family Syrphidae; genus Volucella; species Volucella inflata. The sequence continues at coordinate 23,853,710 of OV743718.1, read as the reverse complement.
CAAAGCTCGGCTAGAATGTCAGTGACAAGGGGGAGTTACATACATCTCCACTCCTTTGGGTACTGGTCATAAATGACATTCTCAAAAAGCTTAATTCAATGGGCATTAGCGCCACGGCATACGCGGATGACGTGGTGATAATAGTACACAGGGAAAATACCTAAACATTTTAAGTGAGATCATGGAGCTTGCCTTGAAGACGATCAGCACTTGGGAATGCAGCTGTGGTCTCAATGTCAATCCCTCCAAAACGGAACTGGTTCTCTTTACCAGAAAGTACACTGCCAAAACTGGGCAGAATGGATCTGTCCCTTTCGGATAGTGCGAAGTATATTGGCGTGATTCTGGATAAGAAACTGAATTGGAATCTCAACGTAGCGGAAAGAATTAAAAATGCATATAATGCTCTTTTCATATGTAAGAGAACTGTGGGAAAAATTTGGGGCCTTAAACCTGCTATGGTGTACTGGCTATAACGTATATACGTTAGTGGTGAGACCCATACTGACATATGGCGCGCTAGCATGGTGGAAAACAACAACTAAGAAGACGACCTACGGAAAATTAGCGGCGGTTCAGAGAACGGCTACAATAGCCACTACAGGAGCTCTCCGTACCACCCCTACGGCAGCATTGGACACCTTCCTACACCTGACACCGCTTGATTTACAGATAAAAAAAACTTTCTGGCAACAGTGCGATTCGACTCACTAATCTGGGTCTTTTCAAAAGCAGTAGCTTCGGACCTGGCACAATCCTGGAAGAGCTACTACCAGGCAATACTGTTAAAATGGATGAAATCCCTTCCTTAATCGATTTCGATTCCGTATGATATATTATATCCGGAGAGAAGGGACTTGCAAGAAAGTGCAGTGATAAGATCAAACGAAATTGCAGTTTTCACAGATGGCTCGAAGACAGAGGAAAGAACAGGTTCCAGTATCTTCTCGGAGGACCCGGAACTGAGAGTGTCCATAAGGCTACCGGATACTAGTAGTGTCTTCCAATCAGATGTTCTAGCTGTCCTCAGGGCGGCTGAGCTGATGCAGATGAGATCGGTATCCGGCAGAGATATCGCTATCTACCTAGTCAAGTCATAAATACTGGTACACAACTGAACTCACTCATTACGAATGCAAGACTGGGCGCATCCATTTCGTATTGATTGCGATTTGACAGTTGATATTTATGCTTCATTGTGACGTAAAAAGTTTTTGACATTAATTGCTTACAATCATGGAATGGGGCGACATCGTATTGTTGTAGTTGGCCTACTTAAATGCAACATGGAAAAGGCGATATCTTTAGGAAGTTGCGACCGCTTGGAATCACTCGCGATTTTGTGTATCGTGCTGTGAAGTTGTTTGAGGATACTAGTGGAGTACGAGACCGTCAAAGATCCGGCCGTCACAGCTCGCTAAGCAAAAACGACTCAACTGTGGCTCAAAAACAACGTTCCGGGCGTCATATCAACGGATGATTGGCCAGCTGGTAGTCCAGACCTCAACCCGTTGGATTACAAGTTTTGGTCCATATTAGAGGGCAGAGCTGTAAAAGAATGCAATCATTTTATCATTTAACTCATTTGACTTCACGTGGATTTGTTTCAATTCAATGACTTCAATAATGACTTCAACTTAAAAAAAATAAATCACCATTCATTTTGAAGTCATGATTCAGCAATCCATTTTTGCAATCATAATTTTGAAGTTAAAATTAATGCAAATATTTTGAATGCTCTCCATTCATCGAAATCATCTTGAAGTCACTAGCATTCATTGCATTCACTTGAAGTCAGTGAAGTCTCTGAAGTCGTTGAAGTCTTTGAAGTGATTCAAGATATTGAATTTGTTTTTTACTGTCGCCTACCAGAAGAATGAATAAATATAAATAATGACTAATAAACAACTAGTACATAAATTACAAAAGAATGTATGCAAGTTAAAGATGTTTGCACCACAACATCTAAAAAAATACCCACGGGCCGAAGCCCGTGGCGAACAACCGACCGTTCGTTAGAATAAAACGCGGACCAATTCTTTACTTAGACTTTATTTCGAGATTCCCAAATTAGAACTAAACTTAAAGTATAACTTATCCTACTCCACACCTTCGTATTGATGCATTTGGTGCATAGCGCGTGCAAGGGTTTTAGGTTGCATCAGCAGTTTCCCAGTTCGAGTCGTGGGAAACAATTGTTAGTTTCCGTCACACGCGTCGTGTTACTGCTACTTACGTTGCAATGTCCACAAGTGCATGCATAAAGTCAAGGTGACTTCTCATCTTTCGACTTGTGGAATCGTGCCGCGTTAACTATGCACAACTTTGTCTAAAAGCAATACATAATAATGTTTAAATATAAACACAACAAACATAATGTAAATCAATACGTATATTTGATTTAGACTTCAGTATTCAATTAAGCAGTATTACTAACACTGCTAGTCTAGCAGTACTTACTATGAAAATGTTTGTTCTTTTTTATTTTTATTCATTATTATTTTCAATTGATGAATTAAAAGATTTCAAAAACTTCACTGACTTCAAGTGAATGCAATGAATGCTAGTGACTTCAAGATGATTTCGATGAATGGAGAGCATTCAAAATATTTGCATTCATTTTAACTTCAAAATTATGATTGCAAAAAATGATTGCTAAATCATGACTACAAAATGAATGGTGATTTATTTTTTTTAAGTTAAAGTCATTATTGAAGTCATTGAATCAAATCCATGTGAATTCTTAAGGCGACTTCAATGAATGCATTCCGCAATGATTGCATTTTTTACAGCCCTGTTATAGGGCATGGCTTGCTCTACTCGACACTCAAATATTGAGTCATTAAAGCGCGCCCCTTGCAGTGGACAATTCCCCCATGCATGAAGTGCGTCTCGCAATCGATGAGTGCCCACATCGTCTTAAGTCGTGCTAAAAGGCAAGTAAGGGGCACTATTGCAGAAAAAATCATAAAGGCCGCCAGCATAAGGTGGTTGAACCTGGAAGGACATAGGGTATCAAAGGCTCTGTGACCACTTCTCGATGGCAACAGATCTAGAAAGCTTATTAAGCTGAATATGGATAAGCTTAGGACGCTAATAGGAACACTAGCAGGACACTGTCTACTGCTGAAACACGCAAAAAGACTAGAACTGACGAATAGTACTGACAAATACAGACACTTGTAGATTCTGCAAATTGGAGTTGGTTTTAACTGAACCCACAGGGGTTTCCTAACCTAACTTCCTAACCTTCTTCAGCAATAAGGCCAATACCTCATTCAGAAGACGTTCTAATACCAGTTTTTGATCAGCTACCACAATGTCAGGAGGAAGAAATTGAAGGATCTAGTGGTTCTATAGAAACATCGTAACCTAAAACATTTTCACAAAACGAGCTTAATGATTTCATCAGAGAATTAGATCTTTCAAAGGAACGTGCTGAGCTGCTAGCATCAAGGTTAAAAGAAGAAAATTGCCTGGCTTCTGATGTGGGAATTACTTTCTATCTTATGTCTATCTATCTTCTATCTTCTGGTGAAAATTTTGTATATTGCAGTGATGTGAGCAGCTTACTGACTTTCATGGGCTTGAAGACCTATCAGGCAAATGACTGGCGTCTCTTTATTGACAGCAGTAAAAGGAGTCTCAAGGCAGTTCTTTGACATAATGGCAATAAACATACTCCTATTCCAATTGCCCAACGTACTTGCATGAAAGAAGAATATGAAGTAATTTCAGTTCTATTGCAGAAAATAAAATATGTCGAACATAAATGGGTGATCTGTGTCGATTTGAAGATGGTTATTTTTTTTGTAAGGTCAACAAAGTGGCTATACAAAATATCCATGTTTTACTTGACTCTGGGACGGTAAAGCAAAATCAAGACATTAAATACAAAAAAATTGACCTGTGAGAGATGCTATGGTCGTTGGTGAAAGCAATGTGATTAATGAGCCTTTAGTTCCCCGAGAAAGAATCATTCTTCCGCCCTTGCACATAAAATTGGGGCTAATGAAGCAATTTTTGAAAGCTCTGGACAAAAGTGGACAGTGTTTTCAGTATATTTCTCAGAAATTTCCTGGATTAATCGATGAAAAGTTAAACACAGGCATTTTACGTTTATTTCTTAAATGCTCGACTAATTTTGAGGCATCTATGACTGAATTAGAACGACTTGCGTGGAAATCTTTTGTAGCGGTTGTACAAAATTTTCTCGGAAATTACAAGGCTAATGAATATGAAGAGTTAGTTCAGGAAATGCTTCTTAACTTTAAAAATGTTGTCTGTAATACTAACGCTACCTCCTTAGTCACATAGATCAGTTTCGGCATAACCTGGGAGATCTTAGCCAAGAACAAGAAGAACGCTTCCATCAAGATATAAAAACAATAAAGAACAGGTATCAAGGAAGATAGGAGGTTCCTATGATGGCAGACTATTGCTGGGGAATTATGAGCGATTGTCCAAGACAACTTCACTCTAGAAAAACCATTAAAAGACAGTTTCTTCACGTATAATTATTGCAGATAACGAAAAAAAGTCAACCGTTCACGTGGAGTAGACAGATAAACAGAATAGCGATTGAGTATGAGTACAAGAGTATGTATACGCTAAAAGAAAGAGAGGGCAGTGCATTGTGAGAAGTATATAAAGGTATACCTTCTGCGTCTCGGAAGGTACATGCTCGATGTTGAAAATCTTTTGAGTATATTTCTCACGTATAAAGTGATATTTTACGTCGATATGCTTCGTCCACTCTCGTTGTCTAGATGGAGTGTTGAACTTTCGCAGTAGACACCAAGATCTTTCAACAGCAGTTTGAACCAGGATAGCTCTTTAACTGATTCAGCTGCAGCTACATATTCCGATTCGGTTGTCGAAAGTTCTACACACCGCTGTTGAGTAGAGCCCCAAGAGATAGGAGTATCGCCGAAAAAGCAAACGTACCCACTAGTAGATCGTCTAGTTTTCCGATCCCCAGCATAATCAGCGTTACTGTTAGTATTAAGTTAAAATTTAGCATTAGAGTCAAAAACTGTACCGTAATCCTGAGTCCCTTTTACATATCTTATGATACGTTTTAAAGCCGTCACATGAATTTTGGTTGGTTTTTCCATGTATCAACTGACAACTTCTAAGGCAAAGGCGATGCCTGGCCTCGTCTCTACAGCAATATACATAAGACTTCCAATTGCTGCTCTATATGGGAAGTTGTTGTCGAAGACGTCGTCATTAACGTTTTCGGAGACTGATGTATCCGCTGGTGTTGAAACAGGGTTTGAGTCCATCATGCCAAACTTAGAAATTATTTTCCCAGCAAAGTTCCTCTGAGAGAGATGTATAGAACCACCAGTTTTCTGTTGAATCTCCAGTCCCAGAAAGAACTTGGCCTTAAAAACCTTCAGCGCAAATCCTTTTTTCAGATGGTTTAAAAGTGCTACAATTTTGTCATCACTATCTGCTGCGACAATACCATCATCAATGTAAATAGCCAGGATTATTTCCTTCCCAACGAAGACACACGGATCAGCATCAGATGCTTTCAGTTGGAATGCCTCGAAAAACGAACTTAACCTTTCATTCCAACATCGGGATGCCGGATGCTTGAGGCCATACAGCCTCTTGCGAAGACGACACCCCCGTCGTGCTCATGAATATTTTCTCTTTGAGATACCCGTTCAGAAAAGCAGTTGTAACGTCAAATTATTTCATTTTGTACTTCCGTAGGGCTACCAATCGAAGAATTGCTCTAATGGAACTGAACCTGACCACTGGACTGAAGGTTGCTACGTAATCGACTCCTTTTGATTGTAAAAACCCTCTTATTACAAGTGTGGCTTTAAACCATGATGGCTTGTTGGAGACTGGTCGGCTCTGAAACCTCAGCATCAAAAGCGCAGCCCGTTAGCATATCTGAAATGGAACTGCCTGCAATTCTTGATGCATTTCACAAGCGATGCTTGATTGGCACTTGAGGAACATTTGCCTCCTCTTGCTCATCCGCAGATTGAAAATTATCATCTTCACCCGCATTTTCAACAAAGGTAGGTTGCTCATCATTTTGATCATCAGAAAGTTGAAGAGTAACATCGTTTTCAACCGGCTTTTTAGTATCGTCACCTGAATTTGAAACTCTAAAAATTATATCACGACTAACCTTGAATTAATTAAATTTTCTTCTTGGAAACCAAATCGCACATGATATTTAAAATCTAAGCAATCCAATCCCCGGGGGTATGTATTTTCTTTCTCCAATTTATTTCCATTGATTTTCTCTTCAATTCGTGCCAAAAGTAACTTTAAATCGGAACGACAAAATCGAAGAATTAACCTACTCTTAAACTCAATGGGGATTTTGGCAATAAAAGATACTCCCACGCATCAAACAAAAATGTGTCGACAACAGGAAGGGGCTCCTCGAACTAAACTTGTCCGGGGAAAAGTGGAGGAAGAAAAACTTCTGGATGATGGTCTAGACATTAAATGTTTTGTCATTCCTTTTTGTTCGCTTGTTTCTTGAGATACGAGTAAGAAATATCTGCTGACGACGAACGAAACTGGGTAGGAACACGTACGAGAGCTGAAGTTGGACTATGGCCTAGTTTAGTAGTTCCATTGGGCAGACTACGATTTTTTGGGTAATTCCTGAGTATATGTACTCAAGTGCTGAGAAGTTTGACGGATGATTTATTGATGCGAATATGTGTCCTGTCCTTCCACAATTGATGGAGGCCTATGTGGAAGATGAATTGCCAAAACGTTAAGTGGTGGATACTTGTATATTCTAAGAGAAGTCCAGTGACGCGTTGAAGTTTGTTAATTGGTTTTTGTTGAAGCAGACCGTGAAAGTTTTGAAGCTGAGATGACACTGTTACTAAAGTTTGTGTTAAACGAGGCAGAAGCGGCTGATCTGTGAGGGGTTTGGAGAGGGAAATTCGGGAATTACTATACATTGAATCAATGAGAATGGGGCCCAGTTCTTTAATGGCTGCTTGACTTTCCGGGAACTTCTTTAATTTCTTTATCGAGAAAGAGATTTGCGCACATGAATGGCATGAACTTCCGCTTAAAAAAACATTGGGACAATTTCCCAGTGGTTACAAAATTTTGATGTTTGGACCGAATATATCAACGCCCATCCCCATGTATATCTTTGATCCATCTGTATAGCCTCGATACCTTTAAGGTTTGATGTGGGGTTTATGTTTGCCTGGGATTACTTAATTGTCTTGGTGTCGCGGTCTTGGGTGGGCAGTCGTTAACAGCGCAGATTATGTCAAGCCTAAGAATTCCGGAGAAAAGATTCATTTCATCCGTGATTAGCGTGATAAATCTCTCCTGTTTGTAGAAGTCTGACGAAATTGAGTAGCGTTAACCCAATTAAAACTACTATAAGTGTTGTGAGGCATATGTGTACTCGGTCGGCGATGCTGAGGAATGCAAGTCTTTATAACCGCTGTAGGTTTTGTATAGCAGTTTCCTCTTTTGTTTGGTCCCACCATACTATTGAAAAGTGATGATGAGTGGTAACTTCATTGAATACATTCAATTTGTGACCTTTGTTATTAGTCCACATACAACCAAGCCTACATGGCTTTTGTCACTTTGGTATTTGTATTATTATTACGTGAATTCAATTTTGTTTTTTCTGTGAACCATTCCTAGATATTTTACTTTATTTGAGTACATAATTTCTTTTAAATAAAATTTGGCAAAGGCTCAAATGTGCTTTACGAGGGAAGGGAACAAGTATGTCTTTACTGGGGCTGAATGAGAGATTTATCCAAAATACCAGTTGCTTACTGTTTTTAGAGCAGTCTGCATCTTAAAAAAAAAAACAAAAAAAAAAACACTGTGGCGCTGGCAGCCCGGTATGGGCCATGGCCTACCTTCTTGACACTTGACACATACTTTACTTTCGGTAGTTTGCCATTGCCCGCCGAAAGGGTGATGGCGATTTGAAAAATTGTTGGTAACCCAGCCAGGAATCGAACCCAGACTCTCTGCGTGATAGTCCAATGAGCTAACTATCGCGCCATCGCCATCGCCTGCATCTGCATTTTATAGGTGTGTTTAATGTTCACTTTTATGACTTAGTCGTCGGCATATTCTATTGATTGATAACCCAGATGACTTAGTTTCGATCACTGATCATAAGAACGGTGAGAGAACCTTTCATTGTGGAAAATTTTTCATGGCCGAGTCAGATTTTAGTCTCCAGATTTGGAGGTTTTCCGGCTTACGAGCATCGTTCCAACCCAACGGTTATTCAATACTCTTTTCGGAAAGTGCTTACGAAATGGATTTATATCCTGTATTATCAAAGGCACGCTCAATATAAATATACGAACGTATTGCAAGTAAATGTCATAATCCTTAAGTGTGAGGCCTTTAAGAATAAAAAGTACGCAGAATTGCCTCGAATGTTATTGTACATAGACTTTGCAAAATAGTATGTCATCCCACATATAACGTGTTTGCAATCACTTGTGTCACCTCCGACCTCGCACTTTTGTGTCATAAGCAATCTTATAAAACAAAAGCGATTTGGAATGAAGGCCTCTGCCCATTATAGAGAATGTGCATGATACCATCGACCAATATTATAGCGCCGGCACTTTTAAACTCGTCAACCTTATCTGAAGCGACCTGGCGACAATTAGTCCCATTGTTCTTCTCTCACCGCGGTCTCGCCATTTACGAGCGTAATGATATAGCTAACCAAACTTCACCACAATGTACTCCCTTCTCCGTATACAAATTTTTCACTACTGCACTACACAGAAGCTACAAACTGGAAAGCAATTCGACATTTAACAACTTTGATGCGCTGGCTGTCTCCATACAAAGAATTGTGTTTGTATCCCTGTATCCCCATACGGAAATTATTATTAGTGTAATTTGTATACACTCAATTCTGGATAGCTTTGACATTCTGGACAGACAACACCCGAGAATGGTGCGTTTTGCTGCGGAAAACAACATGACGCATCTTGTAAATGAGCCCACGCAAATACAAAATCACTGCGCAACCTTTTCCCCTCTTACAGACCCACTCTGGAAAGCCGTCAGTTCATGAAATATCTCGATACACGAAAACCGCTTAACGTCCGGCAGTTCGGATTTCGTAGCAACAGATCCACTGATGATTTTAAGGTATGTTTCAAAGTGGAACCAACTCTCTGCTTTTTATATTTGTACCCAGACTCACGTCCCTGTTCTTCGGCTGTACACGGGAACGAAATTAACAGTGTAACCAAATGCGGAACTATCAACAGAGTGGAATTTAATGCTTCCAAAACACAATGCTATCTGCTGTCATTAAAACGAAATTCCAATACCCAGCCATTATCCATGAATGACACCTGCAAGCGAAAAAATGTCCATTCTCGGTACATGTGTCAATTTTTTGTGTTTGAAAAGTTATAGTTTAAGAACCGTATCTCATAATTTTTAAATTAAAAGTTCGTGAGGTTTTGTTCTTCTACGAATTTTATTTCGTACATTTAAGGCGTCTTCCACCTCAGGATTTATATACATCTGCAAACGCTCGTTATGACGAGTTGCGTACCTTTTGATAACATCGGCTACAGAATCAATCTGCAAGTCACGATGCAAGTCATTATTTGTAGTGTACCATGGGGCATTTACACTATCCCCCAAAGGACTTTGTTTTGGAAGGTTCGCATTATTTGTACATCAGTTTTCTTCGTACAACCCCATAATTGGATGCTATACGTCCAAACAGGTCTTAGTATCTGATTATATAATAAAATTTTATTTTCAGTGGACATTATTCCCAACAACCAATAAAGTTTTCTACGTCTGATATTAAGCTCTTCCACATTCTTTTTCACATGTTCCTTCCATCTCAGTTTTGCATCCAGATTCATACCTAGATACGAGTACTTAGCTGTGTTAGAATGAGGAACTACTTGGTTATTTGTGAAAATGATATGGATGGAATTTGACTCATTAAGTTTAATTAGCCATCGTCGCGTCCAATCACATATTTCGTAAACTGAATTTTGTAGTTCTTCTGTTGCTTTAGCCACGCATCCATCAGTTGATAGAAGAGAAGTGTCGTCGGCGACTGTGGCAATCATCGTAGCACTCGCATTCGGTATATTTCTGGTATATAATAAATAAAGGGTAGATCCCAGAACGCTTCCCTGTGGAACACCGGCTTGTATTTCTTTAAGTTCAGAATATGTTGGGCCATAGCGAACTCTAAAAAATCGATCTGCTACTCGTATATAAGACTTTAGTATCTCGTAGTATTGTCTACGTAGGTCCCTGTGTAGCTTATGCCAAACCTTGTCAAAAGCTTGTGCAACGTCCAAAAATATTTTAAAACAAACTTATTTCTTTTGAAGTGCATTTTATATAATATTAGTTATACGATGAATCTGGTCTATGTCGAGTGCCTACTTCTAAGCATAAACTGATGGGTGGGAATAAGCCTTCTTTGCTCTATGATTCCATCTAGTCTTTTAAGGAGCAGTTTTTCAAATAACATAACACCGGTAACAATGAGATTGGCCTGTTAGAAGAAACTTCCTTTAGAGGCCTACCTTGTTTAGGTACGAGTATAACAATAATCTCTACTATCTTCCAGTGATGTTAAAAGCAAGCATTTTTTTAAGCTTAAGCTCTAACAACGCTATGTAGCGTAATTCTGTCAGGATTTGTGCAGTTATCAGATCATAACCTGGTGATTTTCTGTTAGAAAGTTTATGAATACATGTTTTGATCTCTTTTAGAAACATAAGAGATTACGTCTTCATCTACTTTATGTAAGTATTCAATATTCGTCTCCCACGCTGGGTGGGAAAGGTTTAAAAACATTTGTCAGGTGCTTCGAAAAAAATTGGGCCTTTGGGTTGCCGATCCATTTCCCATCAGATGTTTTTAATGGAAGATCTTGCGCTTAAAGTCTTTTTAAATATCTAGCAGCCCTCCAAAGGGAGTAGTCTTTGTCAGCAGATAAGTTATGGAGGTATTTGCATAGAGATCTGTTTTTAAAAACACGTATACAAGTTCGTTATTTAGTCTATTGGATATAGCTTTATCGCCAGGATATCTTGTCATTTGCCATTTCCTGCGAGCTCTTCTCTTTTCTAATATAAGTTCCCTAGTTTCTGGGGGATATTTTACGAGTACCGATGCTTGTTTCGTTTGTTGATAACTCGGTGTACTATCTTCCGCTGCCTGTTGTATATCGGCAATGAATTGTTTCAACTAGTGTGACTAGTGGAGACTCAAGTTTAATAAATTGTTCGAGAAGTTCCTTAAATTTACAACAGTTCGTTCTTTTGTTGAACGTTGACAGTTAGTACTCGTATAACTGGCGTATGATCCGACGGCATATCATCGCTGCTTTCGATCTTTATATCCTTTCTGTTGATTCTTTTCCCTATAAATAAATCTATAAGGTCGAGTATTTTTGCTGGGTCAGATGGCCAATTAGCAGGTGATCCAGTTGAGATAAAGTCGCAGTTATAATGTCGCCCTGCTTTGTAAAGCGTCCTTCCTTTTTTCGTTGTTAGTCTCGACCCCCAGTAGATATGTTTAGCATTGCAGTCACCTTCAGATCTTCCTCTATAGGCGAATGCATAGGTGGGCAGTATATAGCAGCTATTTATGTCAATAACAACTACGTTGGAATGACCTCATGTTCGAAGTCGCCAAAAATGCTGCGAAATGTCTAGGTTTGCTCAAGCAATGTAAGAAAATATTTTACCTCCTTCGCTGTTTTCGACACCAGTGCTCCACAGAAATTACAAGTAGCATTCTGCCCCTTTAAATCTCCAACCGTAACACCCGTCTCGCTACGAATGCTAATCAGTACACCCTTGAGCCCAATTTTGGGCATACCCTCTTTATTATTTAGTCAGCATAACCTCCAAACATTCAAAACCATCGAACATCGGTACATCTCTTTCTACTCTCCCTAATTTTCCATTGGAGCGCGCCCTAATTGTAAAAAATAAAGAAATATTTAGAATAACATTGGCTGATGGACAGGCTGTCAACTTACTTTACTTAACAGACTGTCAATAAGGACAATTTTTTGGACGTCTTGAGAGGTTTGAATGAAGCTATTCATCAACGACCGCCTAAATTATGAAAAAACTATTCTTTCACTTTGCATCACGAAGACGCTCCTTCTCGCAATGCACCAATAAAGAGTGCATTTCCTGTCGAAAAAAAAACTACTAAGGGATGGGATATTTATTGGTGTCTTTTAAGGAGGCTAAAAAAGTAAACACTGTTCAATATTTTCTTAGCAGTTATCATGACTTAGTAGCACTCCCCATTGATTTTAATCTTTTGTCCATTGTCGTGGAAGAAAAGTTTGCCAATAATGCCGGCACTCCAAAAACCACACCAAACAGTCACACATTCAGGATGCATTGGCTTCTCTATGACTACGTGTGGATTTCCCGAGCCCCAAACATGGCAATTTTACTTGTTTGCAACTACATACGTCTGCCGAGATGGAAATGTGCCTTATCTGAAAAGATGATTTTATAGGCATATTTATCGTCACTGCTTTAAAGCCCATAATGAGCAGCGGTCATTTTGCTGCAATTCCTTTAATTGGATTCTGTAAGTGAGATCTTAATGCAAAATTCTCCTAAGGCTAGTGCCAATCTCGCATTTAAGCACACACTTTCGGCAACAGCTACAATATTCTCCGTTGAGCGCAGAGAAAGAATGCGGATATACAATATGTTCGGTTATTAACCAGCAAACCAATCTTACGAGTATTCTGGGTACACCAGCCGCATTCTTTCGACGACCCACTTTGAAAGTAACTTTGGAATATTCCCCAACGTTGTTCAAGCGCATTCTGACTTAAGTTTGTACATCGCAACTTTACACTGTTACCAGGCAAATAGGCCATACTTTTGGATAAAGTATTTAGACTTACGAGAATAAAGGCACAGGAAAAAGCTTCAATAAAACAATTAACGTTTTCAAAGACAACAATATATGAACGGAAGTAACTAAAACTATAAGACCTTAATTCAGAGACGCAGATTAAAGTCAAGCTGAATTTTCGAAAAATCGTGTTTAGCGATCATACTCACTTTTGGCTCAATGTTTTTGTAAACAAGCAAAATTGCCATTTTTGGAAGGAATCATGAGACTCACTTACATCCAGAAATTGCACTTTTTGCTATGTACTTCAGGCAGGAAACACCATTCCTTCCGTATTTTTGAATCATCCTACTTTTGACATACTAAGGGTTTGGCTGGCCAACAAGATTCAGTTCGTTATTGGTGAAATAAAGCCGCAATTCCTCGAAGAGTAGCATAAAATTTAGGGGACATGCTGTATTTTATCAAGAAAGTTACATTTTTGCCTAGAGTAGTGCGTAAAACCCATAACATTACTGAAAATGGACACACAGTGTTGTAAAGGCTTCTTAAAAGTTAACTCTTATAAATTTGAGTTTGCAAGTTTGTTGCTAACGATACCAAAATACTTTATCCATTGTGACTAGTATTTGTTGTTGTTAAGCATAATATCAATACATGTCCAATAAGTGGCTTAATGTAACCATAACTTACTTTATTTGGTCAACCTAGTTATGAACAAACGTGAATATTTAGCATTGTCACAAGTCACGTTTCAAATTTATTTTCACCTATATCATTGAATTTTCAAACAATGCTCCAGTTCAGTTTTTTCCTCAGACTAAATCTATCCCAATTTATCTGTAAGGTCGCCTTTACGGGTATACATATGTATATAAACGAGCCCAGACGTCCGACAAGAAAAACACATTAATCGAAATATATGCCATCTTAAATCCTTTTTTTAAGGATTTTATTTCTCACACTCCATAATAGGAAGCAGACAGAAAATTTTATGAATTCGGGTCAAGGACAAATTAAGAAGATGAACTGTTTGCATCTACGTATTTGTACTCACAGAAGGCGCTCACTTACAGAGGAAAGGAAGAACACTCATACTCTCTTCAGCCGGTAGCAAATTCTGGAAAAGAAAATAAATAGGATTGAAAGTGTAGACACCATCAAAAGATTAAACAGCTCAACTACCTAGACGAGTTTCATTTTATAAATTTTTTGAAACGTCATGAATTCGATCGTCCTTCTTCGCTATAGGGGGGTTAAATGAAGGCTTCATTTAAATATGAACAGAAAAAGTGCACTTGAGGCTAAAAATAGATCTCTATGGGGAATTCCTTTATACTGTTCTGCGCTAAAACACTTTTCAAGTTCAAGGCAGACTTGAATGGTGTTTTCTATTCGAAAATGTTTGGAACTACTATATGTTAGTGGAATGATTGTAAGTATTTACTTTCAATGTGTTGAATGACAAGAAAATGAATTTGAATATTACAGTACAGGAATGAATCGGAAAGAATGGTGTTTTCTATTCGAAAATGTTTGGAACTACTATATGTTAGTGGAATGATTGTAAGTATTTACTTTCAATGTGTTGAATGACAAGAAAATGAATTTGAATATTACAGTACAGGAATGAATCGGAAAGAATTTAGTTTAGAGAAGAATCTAACAAGTTGGTATTGCCACGTTTAAAGAAGATCTGCGAAAAATCCGGTTAAAAACGCACTATCAACTACGGTCACTCCAACTGTAAGAAAACGAGGTCGGAAAAAGAATTCCTGGATTACTCAGATGACAAATGCGCAACAACGCCTGGGGCTAACCACTGAAGCGATCCAGGACCGAGCATTATGTAGACGCGTATTGCGGTCTGCGACATTAGCCAACCCCATAAGCGGAGCAGCAGCGATGCAGTAAAAATGGGAAACTCGTTACGAATAAGTTCGTGTAACGAGGAAAGGGCTATTGGAAAGGATAAGAAGAAGAAAAATGAATCTAACAAGCGAAAAAAACAAAATATTTTGAAGATCTCATAATTATTTTACACCATTGTTTTAGGTCCGATTTGAATTTTACTACTTCTGCAAAATTCTAGAGACACTAATTCTATTTCTGAGATAACTCAAAGCCCAATCCAAAAACAAACTCCCGCTGACGGGGACCGACTTTTGTCATCCCGAATGTGTTTGCACCTCGTCGGTCAACTAATCGGCAACGTATTTTTGAATTATTTGAAAAATTGGTAAGTACACGTAAACTTCGCCGTTTGTCGGATTTCTTATTCGGTTTATTTGATTATATAACCTTTTTCGATGATTTCAATATTTAGATCTCTATGTGGATCAGCGTTGCGTATGTACCAAGGTGCATTAACTACGTTTCTTAATACTTTATTTTGGGAGACTTGAATTTTATTGTAAATTTGTTTGGCATACGCATGCTCACAATTGGAGCCCGTAGGTCCATGTTGGTTTCAGAACTTGCTTGTATAGCAAGCCAAAATATTTTACTGTACCGCATATTCAACTCATCTTTCTTTTTCTTTACATGCGCTTTCCAAAGCAGCTAAGAGTCTTGAGTTATGTCTAGATATTTGGCACCATTTAAGTATTCTAATACATTGTTGTGAATTTATACTGGAATCTGTAGTAAGTTTTTATACGTTAAAATAATATACACTGCCTTATGGCCATTAAATCTAATCTGCCATTTTTTAGTCCATTCTGAAACATTTTTTTTTTTTTGCTTCTTCCAGAGTTGATCCCACAGCAAGTACAGCAGCATCATCTGCAAAAGTTATTTTAGTGGTTTCTTCACTTTCAGGCCGATCCCTAGTAAGAAAAAGGTATAGCACTGGACCTATGACACTGCCTTGAGGTACACCAGCTTTTATTTCTCTTAAAATTGTGTACTATGTCTCTGGTTTAATTTCAAGAATCGATCTGAGACTCGTATTTAAGAATTTTCAAATACTGCTTCGGTAGGTGCTTTTTATTTTGTTTATCAGTCCTTTGTGCCAGACTTTATCGAAAGCTAAATATTAAGAAATAATGTATGGCATACATTTTTCTCTTCAAATGCTAGCGAATTTTAAATCAATTATTTTTTGCAGATGTTTTACCAGTATTTTTTCAAATAACTTCGACAATATTGGTAGTGTATTGGTTACTTCGTTTGGTGGTTTGCCTGATAATGATATCAAACATTATAACATCTGCGACCACATGCTTGGCATATATCTTTACTTGAATGCAGCATTTACAATCTGTTCTAGTTTTTAAAACTTTTCATAGAAATTTCTGTTCTAGTTTTTAAAACTTTTCATAGAAATTTCACGTGTAATTAAATCAAACCCTGTGGCCTTTTTAAATGTATAGCACTTTCATTTCTTTGCCGGTCTGTCTCCTTCGCACCTTACATCGATTCCTGGATAATCTTTATCTTCGTAAGTTTTGAACACGTCTTCAAGAACCAAAAGTGTTTGGTTTCTCTTAGCTTCTTTTTCCCAGTTACCTTCTCTGGTTTTTACTGTCGGAGTGTAAGCTATTGGCCTGTTCACTTTCATTATTGCCTCCCAGAGCATAGTCGATCATTTGGAAAACTGTTATGGTAAATTTTAAAGCCTCATTATTCAATTCCCTTATAGATTTCTTGAGCTTTTCTGTAATTATTTTCCATTTCACAAGAAATTATGAACTTTCGAGCAGTCGCTGGCAAGGACATATGGTGTCGAAACTCAAGAAGCATTTACAACAATTCTCAACTTAACTTCAGATCTGAAAATTTTTGTATACATGAATCGTAACATACCCTTGAACATTTTTTTATTTTCTTGCAATGACAAAACGTCAGTCAAAGTTTGCATTTTTATCATCTTAAAACTAACAAACGAGCAATGTTCAGATATTATCTAATATTAATACCGAAATTCTAAGTCTGTGATCGCAACTTCAAGAGTGCTACCTCCAATTTTTGGTCGTAATATTCGTCCCACCAAACAGGCTACCGTGCTACAGTGGATGAATTCGAGTGCCAATGAGATAACGCACCAGTCGAAGTACCGAAATTATCGCAGCCGTATGTGCTCCAGTTCAAAATGAGCCAAGACAGATAATTTCACATGGCTCATAGGAATTAAAATCTCTCAGACAACCCTGTGAAAAATGTTGCCAATGTTAATGGCTTTGTCAATAAGCAAAATATGCATTACTAGACAGCAACAAACCTACGTGTGATGTGGATATCATGCCGGAGGTGTAATTAAACTGTAGTTTTTCGTCGATGCAAATGATCGTCATGTTATGGTCAATGAAGTACTCAATCGTTCTAGAATTTTTGGCCAGAATTGAATGGACTTGACATAAGTGATATGTGTCACATGCCACACAGCTAGTCAAACAATTGAAGGGGAAGTTCGGTGATCATGTGATCTCGAGAAACAGAATTAGAAAACTGGCAACTTTAAGTCCAACATATACGTATAATGTGCATCAAAAGTCCACGTAAGAAAACGTAGCAGTAGTACGGTAACAGGAGACTCTTTCAAGATTTCTTAAGATCGCGCTTCTTAAGATATCCAATGAAAGCAAGTTGACTTGTAGGACCTTTTCGTGATTTTTTTTCCGATAAGTCTTGCTCTTCCCACCTTTTTTGCTACTAGAGATTATGAGCTAAGATCTTCTATATAATACAGCTTTATATGCTTCTTGTTTAGCTGCATATTCCTGTCTACACTCTTCATCAAACAATAGGTTTCTTTGCACAGTCGGTTGAGCCCAATCGCATAAGAAACGGCTTCTCAAACGACTCGATGACAGCATTCTTATCTTCTCTATATAGCTTACATTGTGTCTTGAAACTAGATTTTTAAGAAGGCTTAAGGTAAACGCGGTTGGGAAAGGCTGTTGTAGTTTCTTGCGATTGCAACCTTTGACGTTGAACTTTAGTAGTCTTACTTGAATCTGTTGTTCAGGTAATATTGCATTCTTTACGCTGCATAATCCGAGTCAATGTTGGCTCCTGGGAAAGTTCCGACATCCAGAATGCTGAAAGAGTATATTGAGAGCATCGCAGCATGGTCAATCTGGTTGACCCGTTACAGATTTTAAAAACTGGAACCTATGGACGTAGATTTATACAGGCTGCCTTGCCACAGCTGGGGCATATATTCGGTCTAAGATGTCAGAGAATTTATCTGTAGTAGCTTGAATGCAAATAAGGCTTATATTTCCAAATTTGGCTCGTTGTGAAGTCCCCCTCAAGAGCAATTGAACATCAAAATAAACGTCGTAATAGATTCTGCAGTTTTTTTCGGAATGCTCTGCCTGTACCATCGCCCTTCTTGGATTGCAATTATATCTGTTTTATAGCAGTCTAGGGCGTTTGTGAGTTACCCAGCAGTACGTAGTCTGTCAAGAATTCTAGCATTGCATATGGCAGACCGAAATTCGTTTTTCTAAAAATGTTTGCTGAGTTTGTCAATATTATATCTGTTCGTAAACGATGCTGTTATTTGCCTCTCAATAATTATCTTTTTCAAAGTTGGGAAACTACTTCCATCTGGAGCCCTTAATTTGGAAAGCCCGGTCCTTAAAAAAACCCTGGACAAGGCGCCATGGTAAACGGTCCAGTACTAGTTTCTTGCGTCGCCAGGATCCTGACATAACCAAGGGAAGTATTTAGTTCCCATACTTAAATACGTGGAGTAGAAGTTGATAGGTTTTGTCTTAAGTGCCGATGCTTGGGTCTTTAAACAACGATTGTAAAGAAAATAAGTCTTAAACCCAACTGATATGAATCTATAGAGTGGTTTGATGTGGACGTTAACATAATTCGACAACAAAGACCTTGTATTCGATACTCAGCACCTATACATGCGTTCTTTTTCTCAAATTTAAAAAATAAGCTTATAGTTTAAGCTTTTTATCACATCATTTCCATCAGGTTAGAAAAGCTCAGAGTCAAGCCTGTCTGGTCCCGCATTCAAGTCTGGATATTACTGGATCACGATTACTGGATCAGAAAAAAAAACCTGTTTCGACGAAGCATATATTTCCAGGGCTCAAATGTTCAAGTCATGCAAGTCTCGATTGATGCTTTGTCTCCAGACACATTCTTATTATCTTCTGATAAGATTTCTAAAGCTCTTCCATATAATAGCATCTTCGACGTCGATCTTTTCAAGAATTCTTCTTCAAATAATTTTGTAATCGGTGTTTTTCTCCTTTGCTGGCACTTCTCCACAGCAGCTCTCAACCTCTCGTGATCTGTTGTATCTTCAAAAGGTGAGCTTCTTAATTGCGGTCGCCTTGTGAGGCACATCAGAGGCAGCATCATCACTATTCCTACGCACTTGATTCGAATGATGCAAAATTAAGAGTTAATAATCTTTTGCTCTCTCTTGAAGTTGTCGGGCTTCGAAACTTCTCAAAATATAATCCCTGTGACATTTTTATCAGTTGACAGCTCAATTGAATCAAATTCAATGCTAGTAAATATGCTTTTGGCTGCCAAAGATCCTCCACCAATAGCAAGAATTTAAACAGACTTTCGCACCGACAATCAGAAACACTTTCTCATCACAAGCTACCTAGTTCAACCAATAACATCTCTGATATCGTTTTCACTGAAATCATTTAAAAAATTATTTTTTACCTTTACAATGAAGAGATCCCAGTACATCAACATTGGTTGCTCAATCAAAATACTCCACTTCCTTCATAAGGCAGGGAATGCTTCAAGTATTTCAATCAAAGACTTGAGCCCTTAATACATTGTATTACCTATATACCCCTTGCCGCAGATATTCCATGACCTTTGACCTATAACAAAACGTACACTCATCACCGGATTGCTTTTCACCAATATTCAACTCTCCTAGCGGAAAGGGTGAAATCAAAATCACAATTCTGTAGCCAACCTCAAAAAATAACAATGACACAGATGTGCCTTGTAAATGCCCCATCCACCACACCTGCAATGCTCTTCAATCTCAACAAGTAAACATCGTACTTAGGTATGAAAGGAGAAAAAAAGGAATCTGTCTCCGTACTGTATCAGGATACACACACGGATGCGGAAAAACATCATTATTCCATCTTCTTGGAAGGATAATGCGCCCATATGTCGATTCCCCATTACCAGGCGAACGAAGAAGCCATGTAAGGCTGAGGAGATTTCCTTTTTTTTCTTTTCTCGCTTAAGGAAAACAAGGATCGTACTAGTACGAGTATTTGGATGAACCTCAACAAAACTGTCAGTATGCTTGGAAAAATTTATCGCTCCATGTCACGTTGTAGCGTCTACGTTATCCTGTCATCCTCACGAAATTGTCCATAGCCAGGTTATCCGAAGCTTTAGCCTCGCGGTAACAACATCCAATACCAACCAACCAACCAACCACCCATATAAAGTGCTTGTAAATATCCTTTCCATAAAGTGGCGGATTTATTTCACATTTGTGAGTAAAGCACAAACTACAAGTACTCGTAATAACAACAACAAAAATCGATATTTCAAACTTGCCTGTGATATCCTTCAAATGAGTGGTTAAGTTCTATATACACTCCAACCACCTTGATAGCCTTCTGGGGTGCTGCAGCATTTGATTCAAAAACCAGAAAAGCCCGTTGAAGGTAAACCGGATGAACTGGAACATGAAGAAGAAACAAAAAGAAACTAGAACACAAAAAGACTATAGAACATCCATCCGAAAGGAGACCTTAATAGCAAACTGGTCCTGCGAGGCAGCTGTTTATAAAATATTCACCAAAAAAAATTGCAGTACAACCTGAAAAGAGTTGAACAACCAACAAAAACAAAATTGTATAAAGGACTCGGGTTTGTGCCGTGAGAAGTCTAGGGACAACGTACAAGCTCACACCTAGACCGAAAGGATACCAAGCGGTTGGAGATTTTGGACTGTTTGGAAAGAATAAGCAGATGAGAAGAGTGAAAAGGAGCTAAGAACCAATCTCCAGGAAACTCATATGTTTACTTTGAGAAGTTTTATCTCAAGTTTTGATGCAAATACCTTTTTTTTTTCGTTGCGGCACTAGATACATACTCATATCTTACCGTAGATGTGTTGTCTTCTCCTTTTTTATAAAAATTTCCTGCGGGATTGTAGTATTTTTTGTTCTCTTTTCCCATTTTGTACCCTTGAATTTATACGTGGAGTTCTTAGTTTTTCTTTTAAATATTTTTAAATCGACAATATCTTTCGGAGAGTGTTGACAGGAACTGTGAACTATTTTCCCAAAATGTGTATTGAATTTTCCCTTTTTCCTACACAGTTTGTTGCCAAAAAAATGTCAACAAAGGTTTGAGGATATTATTCACTATGGGTACGAGGGGAGTTTGTCTTAAATGAATCAAAAGGGGCAATACCAAGTAATATAAGCTCTCGATCATAAAGGATACCCAACACCAACGTGTCGGAATTCAGACTACAATACCAGCGAGGCGATCAGACAAGAAATAACTCTGGTCAATACCTGCTTCTTTGCGATAAGACGCCAATAGACTAGCGAGTCCTTCTCTCAAACAAGAGAAGTGACCATATATAAGAGC
Organism: Volucella inflata; assembly: GCA_928272305.1. Classification (NCBI taxonomy): domain Eukaryota; kingdom Metazoa; phylum Arthropoda; class Insecta; order Diptera; family Syrphidae; genus Volucella; species Volucella inflata. The sequence continues at coordinate 23,832,254 of OV743718.1, read as the reverse complement.
TTAATAAGGACTAGCCTGCTACATGACTACTACATGAGGGATGGAATTTATTAGGAATGCACTATGAGGGTGCTCTTGGCTATTTTGGGGGGAAAATCCTTCGCTTGAATTTCGGTGATGTCTGTATAGATGGTGAATGTGGAGGAATGCATAACACTCGCAGAGTCCCATCTGGGGACTATATCGATATACCATCACGTCGGCAAAGAAACATGGTGGTGGAATGACGAAACCAAACGAGCTGTGGCCGACAAGAAGAATGCATATCATGCGTTGACAAAATGCGATCGGCGCGACGATATCGAAAAAGCTCGACTGGCTCTTGAATACGAGCGCCTTAAAAAGATCGCAAAGAAAATCCTGACTCGAACTCGAGCGGCAGCAGCGGAAAACCTGTACCAGGAATTGGAACAAATATCCTCACGATCGGCAGATAGAAGAAAAGCAACACAAGCTATAAAAGTAGTTCAAACGTCGTAAAATACTAAAGTGCCAAATATTTTTTAAGCTCGCTGCACAGAGGCGAAAAAATTCGATGGAAATAACCTCGCCGAAATATATAAAAAATGTAGGCGGTCGCTTATTAAGGAACTTTGAAAAGGAAATTTGTAACCGGTGGCTTGAATACTGCAAGGAGTTGCTTAACAAACAGTTTCCACGTGATATCGTGCCGACAGCTGGTCTATTCGAGGAGGAAGTTTCGGACTTTTCAATCGAAGAAATAAGTATAGCAATTGGAAAAATGAAGCGGGGGAAAGCGGCGGGACCAGACAGCATTCCATCAGAGTTTTGGTCGAAGATGGAGGGGATCGGCAGCGTTTGGCTATCGAAACTTTTAAATAAATTAAAATGTTGACAACCTATGCCGAATCAATGGAGAAGTAGCTTCTTGGTTCCATTATACAAAGGAAAAGGCTTATGTCACACATGATGAAAATCGTCGAAAGAGTCTTAAACGAACGTCTTCGGCAAATTATAAAGCTCGATAATAGCCAGTGTGGATTTGTTGAAGGAAGATCGACGGTGGACGCTATCCAAAGCCTACGAATAATAATGGAAAAGCAATGAGATTCGTCTAAGGATTTACACATGGTATTTATCGACCTCGAGAAAGCATTCGATCGAGTGCCTAGGGATCTCATATGGGCCGCGCTGAGGTCTCAAAACGTACCGGAAACGTATGTTAGAATAATACAAGACATGTACGGAAACGTGAAAACTGCGGTTAAAAGCTCTGCTGGACTATCGAGAGAATTTCCAGTTAATGTCGGAGTGCATTAAGGACGCGTACTTAGCCGTTTCCTCTTTAACGTAGTATTCGACTATCTTTTAAAAGACTGCATGCGCGAAGCAAATGTAACGCCAATTCTCTTCGCTGACGACGCAGTTATACTTAGCGATAACGTCGAAGATTTACAGAAGTCCTTAGATTCATGGAGAAATGCGCTAGAGAGAAACGGGTTTAAAATAAGTCGTTCAAAGACGGAGCATTTGACGTGCCTATTTGCACATCCGTTGCGACCTGTTCCGGATATAATGTTAGACGGAATAGTTCTTCCGAAAAGCACTATCTTTAAGTACTTAGGATCAATCGTTAACATGGAAGCGAAATGTGACGACGACGTAAACCACAGAGTGAGTGTGGGATGGATAAAATGGCGGGAAAATTCGGGAATCTTTTGCGACCGAAAATTTCCACTTAAATTAAAGGGGAAACTCTACACCACGGTTGTTAGACCAGCTCTTATATACCGTTCATGGTGCTGGACAATTTACGAAGCGTTTAAAAACAAAATGACGGCAGCGGAAATGAAAATGTTAAGGATGTCTAGTGGAGTCACTAAACGCGATTGCAATAGATCTACGCGTATAAGAGGAAGTCTACATATAAAGAATTCGGTAACCGAACAGCTTGAGGCGAATAGAATAAGCTGATATTGCCACGTTCAAAGAAGATCTCCGGAAAATTCGCTTAAAAAGGCACTATCAAATACGGTCACTCCAACTGTAAGAAAACTAGGTCGGAAAAAGAATTCCTGGTTTTCTCAGATGGCAAATGCGCAACAACGCCTGGGGCTAACCACTGAAGCGATCCAGGACCGAGCATTATGTAGACGCGTTCTGCGGTCTGTGGAGCAGCAGCGAGGCAGTAAAAATGGGAAACTCGTTACTCATAAGTTCGTATAACGAGGAAAGGGGTAAATGAAAGGATAAGAAGAAGAAGGTGGATATGGAGGAAGATAAACTGATGAACTCTATAGGTTGTACAGCGACATTGACTTAGTAAGAAGAGTAAACGTCCAATGATGGACACCAACGTTTTGGTTCGAAAAGTCTTCGAATCCGCCTCCGAGTGGCGGGCAGCGGTACCTTACAAATTTTTATTTTTCTGTTTATTTTTTGTTTTTTTGCTACATTTTTATTTGGAGCAAATCATTTATTGGATGCGGCATTCGAAGAGCACAATATGCCGCCGAAAATACAACGAAGAGGCTTGTATAAGGACTCATCCCGAAAATGTTGGTGTTGGGTGTTGCGTTGTATACTACGATCCGGTGAGAGCAATAGTCTCGTACAGCCACTGGCGCCCACCGTGGGCCTGGTTTGCTAACAAGATACCACAATTGATACAGAAGTTCATAGTATAAGCTCATCTCTGCAAAATAGATAATAAATACGAATCAATTTATGAAACGGCAGCTTCAGAAATATATCAAAGCAATGTAGACTAAAAGTACATTCAAAGGCAGCTTCAGCACAGCTCATTTAAGAGGCGAATGAGATGCTGCTATTTTTGAAGGTTTTGTTTTAACCACGAGAGTTGAACACATAAGCAATGTTGATACTAAAAGGGGTTCAATTGCTATTAAACGCGGGCACTAGTTTTTGGTGACAAACGAGTTAAAGCAGAGACAAAAACCTGGTTCGATGACATCTCCTTACTACGTAATGCATACTCTCCCCATAAACAAGCTCATCAAGTTAATATAAACATATAGGGTTCTTTCTGAAAAAATCAAAAACGGTCAAAAACAATGGACAACTTTGTCTGCAAAAGCGAGCGCTACTACCAAAGCGCCCGCCGCCCCCGCCAGCGGAAAAAGTTATGCTCGATATGATATACTGTCTTCTACATATTTGCATAAGATGTTCCAAGAGAAAGGTTGCTTTCTTCTCACGAACTACTTACCATAGCCCGAGTCGTGGAAATGTTGAACAACGAAAACAAAAAAATGAGTCTGCTTCACCTAAGAACAGATGCAATATTCACACAACCAGCGACTGTAGGAGAAACCCAAGATACAATGCGGAAAAAAGCAGTTCCACGTAATTGCTGGAATCCAATCTATTGCTATAAATCCAAAATACCAAGAACAGTTCTTCCCATCTGTCTTAACTGCAAGGTATTGCCAAAAGGTCCCTCCAAAATGTCTTTTAATTGCATAGCGACACTTGGCACAAAGATACCAACCCTACCAATAACTTCACCTGGTGAGCCAGGCATTGCACATTTAATCACGACTCTTTATTCACCTTCTCAGAAATGGCATCACATTCTTTAAAATGAAATCCAAAGTATCCGCGAGAGATGGGACACAAATAAGCAAGAGATATACTCGTTTTCCTACCTATATCGATATATCATCAATCGGCAGCCGCTTAAGGTCTTTTAAATTTAACGCTTTGTAAAAGCTACTGGAAACCGAATACTCATCGGAATCGGTTTGTTGAAGCAAAATGGAATGGTTCCTCATATGGGACAAGGATTGTGGTATAATGCAGTCTAACCACCCCCTGGTTTTAACGCGGATATCTAAAATAAAAATACCTCACAAAATGAAGGAGCTCCAATTAAGCAAGCTAACGCTTTAGTGCATAGATCCAAGGCAATAAAAGTAGTGCCATCAATAGCCACCACACCTAAACCAAAGAGGAAGTCAAACCTCATTGCATAGCAAAACGGAAAGTTGCAGCATCCGGGAATGGAGGTAATGAGCATCATCGCAATCCCTCTATAGCATTTTTAATGACTCATTAAGAAATGAAGTCACGCCAGAGCGGAAACGAGAAAATCAAGCTTGGTTCCTGCACTAGTAGATGCAGAATAGGAGGTAGACCCTCCACTCTAGGACATGATACAGCATCAATGTTGTTGTTTTTTTTTTTTCTTTTTGAATTTGTAGTTCAAGGAAATACTCGTCTATCTTACCTTTACTAAATTACAAGTAAATGTTTTATTAACTCGCACACAATCTTTAAAACGGTCACATTATACCAGCACTGTCTCAATATTTGTAATGTACTCATGGCCATACCAAATCGGATGGAATGAGATTTTGGGAATAATTCCAACACTTTTCCACTGTTGCGGTGTGGTCTGAGAATGTTGGCTTTTCAAGAAACTTGTTGAAATATGTCTTCTTCCTGACATGGACGTGAAATGTACATAGACAGTTTTAAATGATCGGCAACTAGGGAATTGATTACAATGTGAAAGTGCAGGTGCAGTTGGATTTTTCAGTTGTCAAGCGGAAATCAGGCCATCAATCACTATTTTTCTTTGGTATTTCTAAGGATATCCCAAGAAGAAGTAAACCAGAACTGCAATACTCGTATTATACGGAGTAGGAAAATAGATTGATTACATCGTTGTGAGGAAGAAGAATTTGGATTTTCAGTGTATGTACATTCTTGGATGTGTTAAATTGAATAGATTGTCAAAAAGAATGAAGATCTATGGGATGGGTAGAAATGCAATTGAGCTGATAAATTAAGTTTTATGACAGATAGCAATTTATTCTGAACATATCTTATTTGTTCGGATGATTGTCTTTTTTATATTCTACTAGTTTCCCTACACGCGGCTTCTCTCGCGGTTTGCTTCCTGTCCGGGGCATTGGTCAGGGTCCAAGTCATTGGTCAGGCTATATGGCATTGATTAGGGTCTATAGGTGATTTCTATTTGACATTTAATATTAAACAGATGATTCGATAAACTTTATTTCACCTACAATTTCTTTGTTTATATTTTTTGAATAGCAATCATTAATCCTATTCAACATCCATATGCGACATATAGTTGTCCATGCGCGAAACACGGAAACTCCAAGTTAACTTCGCAAACTTCTAACGACTGGCCTGTGACTTGTTTATGGTCATCGCAAGGCCAGACGCACGGAGAATTGTAAGACCGTTGGAATCATCGGGATATATGGAATCAAAACATCCTCTCCTTTCTATGTTCCCTTGATGATCGTTGTCTCGATGACATTATTCATTAGCTTTTTCACAGTCAGTCTCGTCGATGTTAATTAATGTTACGCAACATGATGATGACTGAGCCTACTTTTAATTTCAAATTGTGAGGTGGTAGTCGAGGCAATTCCAGCGAATGCAAAAATCCTATGGGATAGTTGTCCCGGAATGAAATCTTAAATGGTCGCGTTGAGATGATCGACATCATTGTTTTTTGCCGCCAATATTGCTCGTTCCCTTAGCCAAATATGGTTTTTAAATTCTTGCGCTACGTCTGGAAAAACACGCTGAATAAGCTCCTTCTATTTTGTCAACTGACAGCAATCTGTGAGTAATGTGATGAATCCGGTCTAGGTGTTAACTGCTACTTTCCCATTACCAATATCCAACAATTGCTTCGAAAACACATCTGCACTTCGAACTTGTTGCAAAAATACACGCATGTTAGTTGTCAATCGGATTTCTCTTCACATGTCACCATAAATTTGATGATTTTAGGCACGCGTTTAAGTTATAAATTCTTTTAATAAATTAAATAAAAAAATTTATTTCTGAGACAAGTGTCTCGCTTTATTGCCAACTTAAATCTAATTACAATTTTAACATTTGGTTCTATTTATTGAATTTATGGTGGGAAAATGTATAACAAATTTGTGGGAATGGGTTATGGAATTTATAATGACTAAGCAAATATGTTGCAGTCGGATATTCGATCCGTATCCGCTGCAGTTTACAGGTTGCTAGCGCGTGTGCTGACTTAGCTATCTTGATGTTTCAGCTTTGCCGGCGCGTGTGCTGACCAATGCATGTTTGATGTGATAACTCTTCCCTCCTTAAAAGTCCATGTCTCGTGGATCAAAGGTTTAGCTTGATGGGTTGTTGCGGAAGGTCATTCACTTGTGGAACAGCTGATGATAAATTGATTTGAAATGCTGCTTGCTTCTTTTTGGATCTACATCTATTAACAATGAATACAATGATGATACTTAAAACAAGAAAGATGATTACATCTGTAACGATTGAGAACTGATTAATTAATGCAAATTTTTGAATTTTTTTAATATTTTCAAGATGCAAACTATGAAGATATTCTAAATCTAGTTTTATTTCTCTAACTGTCAAGTTAGCTTGGAGGATCGGAGGCAGAATCTGGTATGTGGTAACTTCTTGGTTTGTATACTCTTTATCGTTGATAAATACTGAGTCGTTATTGAGCTGCAACAAAAACGTTCCATTTAAAGTCCTGGTTTCTTCTTGATGTTTGATGATCCCGTGGAAGTTGGTTAGGAATATGGAATTTTCATTGATGAGTTCAATGACTTTTTTGTTGTGAAACTGGTAATCGCATTTTGCGCTAATTCCCTTAAGCAGCTGACTTATACAGTGGGTTGAAGATAGTTTTTGAAGCTGGTTACTGTTGCATATTAATGTATCTCGCATTCGTATGCACTGTCCTTTGATTCCAAATAGTTCTTCATGATTGATTAAAATTTCGTTTGTTTCTAGATATATTCGCTTGTTATCTTTGATCGAAGGTCTAATAAGAATATGGTTAAATTCGGTTAATCTTGTTTTTGGTAAGGAAATGGCGTAAAGCAGAATTGAATTTTTCTGAAGCACCATTGGCTCTGCATACTCAATAGCTTCGATTTCATTATTATATGGTAGAGTTTCCATTTGTGCAATAATATTCTCGATTTCAGATTTGTCCAAAAGGTTTGTATTTATTATTCCCTTTTTAGCTAATTTAATGGCTGTAACAATTTCATTAACTTCTTCTTTTATTATGCTTAATTTGTTGTATATCATTTATTCAAATTTATCTATATTTATGTTATCGATTCGTTGGATGATTCTATTGTAGTTTTCCAAAATTCCTTGAGTTACTTCTGTAAAGCGATTATTAATTTGGTATTGGTTATTATTGTTTTCAATAATTACATTTTGTGTTTTTAAAAGACTATCCCAGTCGGAAGCATCTGGGGTTCCGGCAATCCATTTCCATGCAGAGCCTATCCAATTTATTGACCTGGTTGCTCTTGCTTTTTTGCCATCTAGCTTTTTTAGGGATTCTTGAATTTGATGTAGTTGATAGAGAATTTGAGGCTTGAGTATACTGCTTTTGTCCATCTGTTCGATTGTGGGGATAGAGGCGCTGACTATTTCGGTGTATGATGTGAGATTTATCAAGTGGACCATTTTAAAATTTCCGTTAATTATTTTACCGTTGCCATGTTTTATTGTTATAAGTGGTGTATTGTACTCAAATATATTAAGGGTTGCTGAAGCCAATCCTATTGACCTAGAATAAAAAGAAGAGAATTATCGTGACTGTTCTATGTTTTTAATCTGTGTTTTATGGATTCTTTTCCCAGTTTCTGTTGTAATTGTGACCCGATTATCTTTCTGAACTTTTTCCTTTTTAAACAGAGGTTTCCTCTTTCCATCTCGTCGTTTAATAGCAGCATAAACGGTTTCACCTTCTTGATAAGCTCGAGGTTTGGTTCTGGTCCGATTCGTTCTACTTAACCTTTTCCTTTGATTCTTACGAATCAGTTCTGTTAAATCTTCGTTTACTTTATCCTGAAAATCCATTAAATTTTTATAATTTATCCTTTGAATTTTGCCTAAAAAAGTATCGCTTGGCTTTTTCTTTGTGACCGAATGGATAGAATTGTTGTAACGGTCGACTGCAATGTTTATAAGCTCTTTTGTGGAAAAGTCTGGATACTCAGTGCGCAAGCACCTAATCATCTCAAGTATGGTTGAATGTACTCGTTCGATTGTGCCATTCACTTCGCTTTTCTGAGAAGGCGTTAGATATATTTTAACTCCTAGAGTTTTGATATAGTTTGAGACGATCGGGCTAATAAATCCGCTTTCATTATCCATAACTACGATTTTTGGCACTGTGAAATAATGTAATACTTTAATTAGTTTGCTTCTTAAGTATAGGGCTGATTTCTCCTTTATACGGAAAAATTTCGTGAACTTAGTGAATTTGTCTATGCAGGTTATATATTTTTCATGATCTATTTCGAAGAGGTCAATGTGTATTATTTCTGAAGGATATGTGGGAGTGGGGGTTTCTTGGTACTCAGGTTTAAGAGGGTGGCGGTCGTATTTGTTTAGATTGCAAGTTTCGCAACTTTTGGTATATTTTTTTATAAGTTTACTCATATGCGGGAAATAGTATTTTTCTAAAATTTGATCCTTATTTTCTTTGAAATTTCGATGGGCTCTACTATGCTCTTGTTGAATGACTCTGAATTGATTGTCTTCATTTGCCAAATCTTCTACGATCCTTTGTGTTAGTCGAATTTTATATTTCCTGAAATTTCCTTTATATATATCCTGTAATAATTGTACGTATTCTTCGGGAATAGCAATTCCATTTAGAATGTTGGGGTTAAGTTTCTCCTTTAACGTTTGCAGTAAGTTTTCCTTGTTTATTTCCTTTAAACCTATGTAGTGGCGATAATAACTCGTATGGGGTTCTTCGAGAGCGTATAGTTCTTTCCCTATTTTAAAGACCAACTGATTTTTGAAGACGTTTAGTGGAGCTTCGCAGTATGGGATCAATTCTGAGCTATCTTCTTCTGCACTGTGCATTGTTGCTGCACTTGAAGAGGTTAAACTGTTTAATTCTGTCTTCAGTCTCGACAATGCATCAGCCACAAGGTTTGTTCTTCCTGGCTTATAAATAAGCTCATAATTATACTCCTCTATTCTGGCTTTCCACCTCTTTAGTTTTGCATTAGTGCTTCTCGTACTTAAAGCGAATGTTAGAGGCTGGTGGTCGGTTAGTATTTTTATTTTCTTAGCTCCATATAAGTAATTCCTTAGGTTTTCTAGGGCCCAAACTATCGCTAGCATTTCTTTTTCGTTTGTAGCGTAGTTTTCCTCAGTTTTACTGAGCGACCTAGAGACATAAGTAATTGGCCTGTCTTTTCCAATTTCGCCTTGAGATAACACAGCGCCAATTGCCGTATTTGAGGCATCAGTTGTTAAAACAAAGGGTTTGTCGAAATCAGGAAAAATTAGTACTTCAGATGATGTTAGAAGTTCTTTAAGGTTATTAAATGCTTTCATCTCATCGGGATTGAGTTTAATCTGGACTTTTTTTGATTGGGAGGCTTTAATCTGAGCGTTCTCTCCCCTCGTTAGATTTGTAAGGGGCTTTGCAATTTTTGCGAAGTCCTTTATAAATCTTCTGTAATAAGAGGCGAGGCCAAGGAATCCTTTTAACTCTTTAAGATTGTCTGGGGGTTTAATATTACGGATTGCTTGAATTTTCTTAGGATCAGGTTTTATTCCTTCCCTCGTTATGAGGTAGCCCAAGAATTCAGTTTCTTCTTTTAGAAATTCTGTTTTGCTAAGGTTTACTCTAAGGTTGGCTTTTTCTAGTTTTGCAAATATCGTTTCAATGTTTTTTATATTTTCTTCTTCTGTTTCGCCCAATATAACAATGTCATCGATATACACAAAACAAATTTTTCCTATTTCCTCACGTAAGACATCGTCTATTGTTCTTTGAAAAATTGCGGGTGCATTTTTCAATCCGAATGGAAGTCTTGTAAATTCATACTTGCCATTCATTGTAGAGAATGCTGTTTTTGGTATGTCTGAAGTTTTCATTCTTATTTGATGGAACCCTGAGGTCAGGTCTAGAGTCAAAAAGAATTTGGATTTTCCTAGACTGGCTATTGTATTTGAAATATCTGGGATCGGATATGTGTCTGGGACTGTAACTGCATTTAGACGTTTATAATCAATGACTATACGGTATTTCTTTTCCCCTGAAGCGTCCGGTTTTTTGGGGACTATCCATAGAGGCGAATTATAGGGGCTTTTAGATGGTCTTATAATGCCGTCTTCTAGCAACTTTTTAATTTGTGTCTCTACTTCGCTCCGTAAATTTATAGGGTAAGGATATGATTTTGTATATATAGGTTCGCTCGTGTTTGTTTTTATTTCTGCTCTTACGCTTGTCTCAATCACTTCTTGATCATTAATCGGACCAAATATTTTGCTATATTTCTTCATCACGGATTGGAGAACCTTCTTAGTTTTTTCAGTCAAATGATTATCTTTAATTTCTATATTGTAAACTTGAGTGGATTGTTTTTCTTTCAGTTTTAATTTTATACTTGGTTTTATGGTGAGTAAATTATTCTTTCTGTCTATAACGGCTTCTAATTCTTTTAATGCATCATCGCCGATTATACCATCGAAAGATCTCAAGCCAGGTAGAATAAAGAATTCTAAATCTGTGTTATTACCAACACTTTTAAAGAATTTACCATTCACCTTGCGTTCTATTGTCACTTCACCGCCTGCAGATCGAATTTTGAAAGGTTTTTTTACGGGGATAGAATTTTCGCCTAATGCGGGGCAAATAAAATTTTTATTCGCTCCTGTGTCCACAAGAAATTTTAGGATGTTGCCTTCTTTGGTTCTATACTCTAGGTATGGAATGCTAGAGAGGCATCTGTCATAAAATTTGCTTCGGTGGTCGGTTCTTCTTCTTCTGCTTCATGATTATATTCTTGGAGGTACTGCAAATAAGCTTCCATTTCTGCAGCATAATTTTGGGAACTATCGTCCAACTCTTCGTTATCATTATTTTGAGGGTCTTCTGCTTGCGTGACTGTGTTAAATAGCCTTTGTTGCTTGGGACGGAAGTTTTCTGAACCATTTGGTCGCTTAGATTGGAAATTCTGTCCTTGATTTGCCGGCCTATTTGAATAGTCAACTTGCTTCGTTTGGATTGACCTGTCAATTTCCATTTGCTCTAATGGCTTAGGGGGTCTTGGTGGAGGAGGATTGTTTCGTTGATGTTGGTTATTGTGCTGTATGTTAAAAGCCTTTATCATTTGTTGTATGGGAAGCGACCTTGGAGGTAGATGATGCTTCCTATGCTCTTGTTGGCTTGTAAAAATTTGATTTGTAGGAGCTGAGATGGTATTAGTTACGTTTTTCTTATGAATGGTTACATTTCTAAAATTTAAGTTCTGTATCTCCAAGCAAGATGTGTAGGCTTCTGGTAAGGTTTGCGGTTTCTGTATAATCAGCATTTTGCTAAGATCACCATTTAGTCCTCTTACAAACACATCTAGTGCGCGGTTTCTATAATTTTCGGTCAGTGCTCTTATAGTTTCGGCTGAATAGTCTTCAGATTTAATTTTGTTGATGATGAGAGATAGCTGGTGGTTTACACTAGCATAAAATTCATCTAAGGTCGAACTTCTTTGGGACATATTGCTTAGTTGATGCTCTAGTGTCCTAATATCTCTTTTGTCGGCATAGTGTAGAGATAAACACCTTTTTATCGATGTCCAGTCCTCATCAAATATATTATAGGATATTAGGGCTGTATCGGCATGTCCTCTGATCTTTTGTCTTATACTTTGCAGTATAGACCTATAAATCGGTTTTTGTCGGACTATTTCGTAATCCTTAAGTATGTTTTCTACAGTATGTATCCATGAAAGGTACTGTACTGGATTGCCGTCAAAGATTTGCAATTCTCTGACGCAATCTGGAAGTTTGCTTATTTCCTTCAGGTCGCTTTCAGTGAGGGGTGGTTGAAGGGTTTGAGGTGATACAGGATCACTTGTGATTTTTGCTTCTAATGTCGAAAGCCTTGAATCTATTTTCTTAACTAATTCAATTTGTGCGTTAAGTGCACCGGTTAACTGAGTAATCGCGGAGTGAATCGCTTCCATTATTAGTATATATTTTAAACTATTGCTTTAATTTAATTCAATTTCTTGGTGTTTGAAGTGAAAAAGGGGTTTTTGATATTGATATTGTTACTTAATTAAATTCGATTTATTCGATTGTTTCAAATTAAAAAGGGTTTTTAATATTGGTAAGTAGTTTTACTAATTGAATATTATGTATTTAATTTTGTACTCACATGAGTAAAATCAGCATCTTCTTTATTGAGACTTGTTGGCAAGATCCAGCGCTGTCCGGATGTTCGGTATATTTTCCTTTTTGACCTTTTATAGTCTACTAGTGGTACTCGAAACAATCACTTGACACTGTCTTTAGTTCTGTTTTTGCGAGTATTGTCGCGACATTAATTTGTATGTATAAACACTCGCGAAAGAGTTCTGTCCTTGTAAAGTTTTAACTTTAAAATCACGTTTTAATGTTCTCACGGGTATTTAAACGCTTAGGACTGTCCGTTTTTAAGGTTTCTTCATAAATCCTTTCACTTCACGTTCGAATGATCTTACGGGTATTAAAACACGAGTGACTGTCTATTATATAAGGTTTCAACATTAAACCTTCGCAACGCGTTCGAATGATCTAACGGGTATTAAAACACGAAGGATTTTTCACTCTTTTCTGGTTCTTATGTTATCGACACACGTATTAATGTTCTTACGGTTATTAAACGCGTGTCCCTGCTCGGGCGCCAGTTATAAATTCTTTTAATAAATTAAATAAAAAAATTTATTTCTGAGACAAGTGTCTCGCTTTATTGCCAACTTAAATCTAATTACAATTTTAACATTTGGTTCTATTTATTGAATTTATGGTGGGAAAATGTATAACAAATTTGTGGGAATGGGTTATGGAATTTATAGTGACTAAGCAAATATGTTGCAGTCGGATATTCGATCCGTATCCGCTGCAGTTTACAGGTTGCTAGCGCGTGTGCTGACTTAGCTATCTTGATGTTTCAGCTTTGCCGGCGCGTGTGCTGACCAATGCATGTTTGATGTGATAACTTTTACTTCGGCAGCAACAGTTGATCGGGGAATAACTGAAAGAGTCTGACGGAAATCACCGGACAACAGAATCATGGCTCCACCAAAAATGTTTTGATTGTCACGTAGATCTTTCAAAGTTCTGTCCAGCGCCTCCAGTGATCTCAAAGCAGAATGTGCCCTTCGTCCGCCTTCTAATAAAGTTGCTGCTATTCCAAATGAAACCAATGCTAGGACAACTTCATTCTGCGATCGAATCCTCGCAAGAAGTAATGATATTAAGAACGTTTTGCCAGTCCCTCCAGGAGCATCCAGGAAATAAATTTCACCATTTCCATTGTTCAAGGCTTCTCTCAAAGAGTCGTACGCAATCTTTTGTTGTTGATTCAATTGTGGAACATTCGTCTAATGCTTCGGTATCATATTGTCATATTGTTGCTCTCTTTGTAACATGTGGTTAAATGCATCGTGCATTAGACGATTTATTTGCCATCAATAAACATATGTCTTGTAAACTTCTTCAGTGATCTGTAGTGTTGGATTTAAAGTTTGGCAGCGCACACAAACAGAATATCCTCAGATATGTTGTCCTTATATTTGACCCACAAATCGTTCGGATTTGAGTGGAAACATTTGGACCATATTATAAAAATACTTTTTGTATTTGTATTTGTATTTGTACCTAAATTCACTCCAACTAATTTTTTCTCTTAATCCATAACGTTGAAAAAATACATTCAAACAGCAGGGTGACGGCAGTCATAATCGACCTATTACGTAGAAGATTTTACGCAAGGATCAAAAACTTACAAAAAAAACTTACAGCTCGTGAAAGAATCTGGAAGAAGATTCGCTTTCTTATCGAAGAATTTTCTTCAGCAACAAAGCTGATTTCTATTTGTTAATAAACAAAACTGTCATATTTGGTCCGATGAGCAACCTCAGGCAATACAAGACCTGCCAAAGCACCCGAAAAAATGCACTATTTGTTGGGGTTATGGTCCGGCGGAATCATTGGCGTATATTTTTTTTGAAGATGAGCATGTGAACAACTTTTCCGTCAATGGCGCTCGCTCTCATTGAATGGTTTGGAACCTTTTTTTTGCCCAAAATGCACGAGCTGATTCTAGTCGACATGTGGTTTCAGCAAGACGGCGCGCCGTCGGCGCCTCATCCAACACAGTACGCGAATCGATGGATAAAATTGAGAAATGAATTCGGTGAACAATTTAACTCTCGTTTTGGACCGGTGAATTGGCCGGCTAGATCGTGCAATTTGACGCCGTAAGACTATTTTGCCATCTATGCCGATAAGTCGGCGTCAATTGCAGCCATGGAACACAACATCACACTGGAAATTAACGTTATGTCAGCCAATATGTCGAGCAACATCAGTTGGACTAGCCTCAACCTGTGTGAACATTTCAGATACTAAGAAACAATAATGGTCAAGCTATTCGTAAAATAAGGGCCGAAACCATCAAAAATGTATTGAAAAATTGGGTTAACAGGATGGCAGTCATTTGAATGAAATAAGATTCGATAATTGGTAACATGCTTCAACTTGAATTTTACAGTTTAAGTAAGGATCCGGAAGATGATATTGCCTTGCATACCAAATAACCAACATTTTAATGACTTTGTCCGCATGATTTAGTCATTTCCATAGTGCTTGGCAGTCAATGGCAGTTGAAAAGCAGACATAGGACAATTATACTGGCAGACTAATTCTAAAAGAGACGCGAATCAATTCCGAGAACAATTTTTCGAGCCGGGAAGGCCTAGTGCTTCAGTTGCAACAAGCCATTTTCGCAGAGGAATTTTTTCAATGAAACCCGCCAGTCTTCAAAGCCAGGAAGATGTTTCTTTTGTAAAGAAGCAGGGCATTTGAAGAACGAGTGTCCAAAGAAGAAAAAGAAGCTATTGCATGAGCTGAATTCGAATATGTAGAAAGATATTGCTGATGATTGGTTCTAAGACTCTGGAGCGAATGACGACTTGATTGGTAGAAAAGAGTGGTTCATATACGCATACCATATGGCTGATGAGACAATAATGTTTTGTCATTTATCAATATCAACTGAGGGTAGAACCATTTAGTTGATGTGCTATACGAGTATGTTCCAGATATTCGGCTAAATTTGTTCTCTCTAAACTGTGTGTTCAACAAAGATCTAAAATTATCACCAGACAACTTAAAATGTGAACTTTCGAAATGAGAATCTGTTTTGGTTGTAGGAAACCGTATGTCCAGATTGTGGATGGGCATGTGCAAATTTAGCAGAAGAAAAGAAAGCGACATTACACAAATCAATGAGAAATTCGGATATCAAAATATTGTCCATGTGAAGAACAAATTGAAGACCAGTGGTACTTTTTTTGAAGACAAAAAGACATCTTCGGTTAGGCTTACTTTTATGGAAAACAACATCGTGCAGTTTTCATTCCAGCAATATACGAGTAGCAAGTTGGATGCAGGAACTCATGCAGTTTAATGTAATTAATAACGATGCAGTGTTCTTATTTAGTTGAATTGTGCAAGTAGTTCTTGCTTTTTCTCAAACGGTTTTCTTCATAAAGGAGAAAACAGAGGTGCAAAAGTGAAGGTTCTGATCTAAGAGTAGCCAAACATGGTTAAGAAATTTTAAATCTACAATTATGTCGATAAATAGGTATTTACAGTGTGAAAAACGCACAAATGTAGAAACAGCTCGCACTATAATTTACGAAAGATATTTGGACATGAAACTTCGTATGAACTGTAGTATGGAAACAGACTGACATAACCAACTTTCAAGTTTTTCAAACTGAAATATTTGCTCATATACCGCAACAACGAAATAAAAAGTGAAAATGAGATAAAAATTTAAAAAGTGTATTTTCGTCAGCAATGGTGACAGTGTCAAAGGATATAGAGTATTTTTCGCTGAAAATAATATAGTTGAAGTCGATCGTGATGTTCGATTTCATGATTCCATGATGATGGTAAGTGATCTTGTGCTCACAGCTACTCGGTATATTAGATGACGGAGATTTTAAAGTGGATTGCCCACGGAGACATCGAAAAAAACGTTCAGATAAGCCGTCAATTTCAAAACATAACGATAATTTTCTTATAATAAGGTTGCCGCTGAAACTTAATACATCCAAGACCTCTATTCGCTGTTTTGGTGACCATTTTTGCACAATATTTCCTTTGGAAATTGCAGTCGCACCAAGATGCATAAAAAGAGTGCATCTTAACTTACCGGTTTGACTTCATTCACAACAGCTTGGTCTTTGTCCGACCACTTTTCAAGATTCACCGCGTACAAGAATTGAATCCGAATCGCCATCGTTTGGGTTGAAATTTCGGTGTATTTGCCCAAAAAAAAAAAGGCATTGGATCTGCTGTTTTATAAAAAAAATTTTGTTCAGCGACGAGAGTCGGTTTTTGCCCAATGAACTAGGTGGAGAATAAGTCATCACTTTATCAAAAGATGCTATAGTTTTTGTAAATGGCGGCAAATGTCAATTGTTTGACATTTGTGAAGTAAACAGATACAAATACACGTCAACAAGACATGAATCACTATAAATGTTACGATTTCATTGCGGAATAATTCGTCGGTGGTTTTAGCGCACCGTGAATTTCGGCTCACATTTCCTCGTCCTTCGACGACAATTGGGCAAACATAACGACGTTAAGCCGATCGTCTAGAAAAGTATGAGACAACACGAGGTGCAGCCACGTGGCCGGCCCCGGAGCAGCCGCTCTGCTGAAAATATCGCAGCTGCGGTTAAAGATGTCGCAAAGGACCCCGGTGTATCGACTAGGCGAAATGCCTCGCAATTGGAGATCAATCTGCAGTCTTTACAGAGAACTTTGGTTAGAGACTGTAAGATGTTGTCTTACAAAGTACAGATAGTGTATCAGCTGTAAGCTGTTGATCGCCAAGCTCGTGTAACTTCGCTCAAGCCAGGGAGTCAACTTTTCATCGAAACTTATCATGAGCGACTAGGCCTATTTCCATCTCTGTGGATACGTGAATAAGCAAAGTTCTAGCTTCTGGGGCACCGAAAATTCGCGTCTTACCCACGAAGAGCCATAACATCTGCTCAAAGTTGTTGCATGGTGTACTGTTAACGCTGGAGACATCATCGGGCGACTTTTTCCTTCCCCAATTGGATAAATTGTGACTGGAGAATATGTGATTCCAACAGGATGGAGCAATGGCACATACTGCATGAGCCACCACCAAAATTCTGAGGGCTTAACAAATATCCGTCAAGAAAGTTCTGTCAAGAGTATTGGAAAATGACATAAATCGGGCCCGAATGGTCATCATTTCTGGCGACGACCACTAAGCCGATATCATTTTCACGACTAAATGGACGCAAATTAAAGACATCAAATAAACATAATCCAAAAGCAGAACCAAAGTTTTTCATTCCTGCAAACAATTACAGCCACAAACATCGGGTGGTAACTTTTGCACCACCTTGTGTATGTCAATCAGCATATTTGCCACATTAGACTGAACATAATCTACATGAGATAATCTAAATCATGTGACATCCCGAAAAATGTGCAGTTTGTAGGCTGGAGGATTCATTGAATCATATATTTTTTAAAATGAAAGCAATAAACGTGTTACAATCAAGAGTAGTCACCATAGAGGCATTATTAATGACTTTTTTATTCCCGATTGAATGCCATGAATACGGAAGAGATGTTATTTCAGCAGGATGACACTTTGTGCCATATCTCATGCAATAGACCTGTAAACTTTCCCGCCAAGATCTTTTGATTTGACTCTTCTTGACATTTTTTTTTTCGGGATACGTAAAGTCGTTGGTCTATTCTGACAAACCAACAACAATTGGCGCATTTGAAGCCAACATAATTCGTGTTATTGATGCCATACGCCCACAAATAAAAAGGTGGTCGAAAACATAAAACAACACCCTTTATAATTGTTCTCAATTTATTACTTCCAAACGTTCAGTCTAGAAGCAAAATTCACTTTGATACGTATACTTTTAGCAGCATCAGCGGAACTAACGGCATTTTTAAATAGTGAAATAAAAAAAACCAAATTCATGTTAATAACCTAAAGGATATGTGGATTAAATCTTTCGGGTATGCAAACTTAAGAGAAGTTTACATAGGCCCAAGCAAGCGTCAAGATGCTAAAAATAAACCTTTACCAATATTTTGAATGTATTCAACTTTCGGCCGAAGTGGGAAATGTTACTTTGACCATTTATATAGACGATGGTCTAGACTGCATCAACGGATCGTTCTGAAATTTCGAAATTTTGTAGGCACTTCAGACTTTACAATTTTGAAATTTTCCAGTTGGGGATGAGAATATTCAAGGACGGGTCGATTCACATTTGCCAAATGCAATATGTGAAAGATTAATTTGAAAATTCAATATTGCAAACGCTGTACTTATTTCAACCTCAAGAAAAAGCATCAGCAAAAGTGAGATGTCCAGATACGAGTATCTAACAAGATAAATTTTTCTTTTCGACAAAGCTTGGGCAACAGAGCAGTAGCTTTTGCAGTTGGGTGTGTGATTTCTAGATTATCCGTGTCCATCTCACGCTACTATGTTCAAGAGGATGTTTCGTTACATAAAGGGGACAGCTGATTATATTATATTTCTTTCAAGCCACTAAATTTTATCTTTCTTCATTCAGTGATGCAGACCATGCTGGTGACATGGTAATAAGGCTTTGGGTATGTTTTTGTGTTGGGATTAAACGTCATTACCTGGGCCTCGTAACGTCAAAAAAGCGTGGCCTTATCTACAACTTAAGCCGAGTTCATGGCTGCTAGTCAGGCAGTGAAAGAGCTGATGTCGATTTGTCAACTATTAAAAAACTATTAGAAAGCGAAAAAAATTAAGCCAGTTTGACGACGTTTGTCCGGCTATTTTAAGGATAAATATTTACCACCATCCTTACTTACTTACTTTAGGTGGCGCTACAGTCCTCGGTGGACCTGGGCCTCAGTCAACAAGCTTCTCCAGCCAGCTCGATCCCTGGCTAGCTGTCTCCAGTTTCGCACGCTAAGTTAGCTGAGGTCCTCTTCCACTTGCGTGCGCCACCTGAGTCTTGGCCTTCCTCTACTGCGCTGTCCCTCGGTGGCGGATTCAAAGGCTTTACGGACCGGAGCATTGGTGTCCATGCGCTCTACATGACCCAGCCAGTCTCAGTCTTTGGATCCTTACTCTTCTGGCTAGGTCCATGTCGCTGTACAGGCCGTACAGTTCGTCATTGTATCTCCTCCTCCACTCACCGTCAATGCATACGGGACCGAAGATCGCCCGAAGAATTTTTCTCTCGAAGCAACCAAGAACACCCTCATCCATTTTTGATAATGTCCATGCCTCTGCGCCATAGAGCAGGACCGGGATTATTAAGGTCTTATAAAGGGTGACTTTTGTTGTCCGAGAGAGGGCTTTGCTACTCAATTGCCTTCTTAACCCAAAGAAACAGCGGTTGGCAAGAGTTATTTATAGCGGAGCCTAGGTAGACAAAGTCCTTAACTACCTCAAAGTTATATCTGTCGAGGGTGACGTTCTGTCCGAGACGTCGGTGTTGGTTGTCCTTTTTCCTTGACAGCATATACTTGGTCTTGCCCTCATTGACCGCTAAACCCATTTTCGCCACTTCCGTCTCAATACTCGCGAAAGCGCCACTGACATCACGCTGTTTTCTCCCGATTATGTCAATGTCGTCGGCGTATGCGAGTAGTTGGACGGACTTTTGGAAGATAGTGCCTCCTGTGTTTGCTCTTGAGTTTTGCACTATTCTTTCAAGTACGATGTTGAAAAAATCGCATGACAGCGCATCGCCTTGTCTAAATCCTTTCTGGACATCAAAGGTCTCGGTGAGATCTTTACCGACCACAGGGATGCCAAAACTAGACAATGCTCTATATAGCTCGTCTCTATAGATGCTTTCATACGCGGCCTTAAAATCGATGAATAGGTGGTGGGTATCGATCTGAAGCTCATGGGTCTTCTCCAAGATCTGCCGTAGTGTGAATATCTGGTTGATGGTGGACTTTCCTGGCCTGAAGCCACACTGATATGGACCTATCAGGTTGTTGACGAACGGCTTCAGGTGTTCACACAATACGGCGGATAACATCTTATATGCGATGTTAAGGAGACTGATGCCTCTGTAGTTGGCGCAGTTCAGAGGGTCTCCTTTCTTAAGAATTGGACAAACAATGCTGAGGTTCCATTCATCGGGCATACTTTCATCCGACCATATTTTACAGATGAGTTGGTGTATTCTCCTTACCAAGTCATCGCCTGCCGATTTGAAGAGCTCGGCAGTCAGGCCATCCGCTCCAGCAGCTTTGTTGGACTTAAGCTTCGATATGGCTATCTTTACTTGTTGGTCATCATCGTCCAGGTTGAAAGGTTGATTCTGCCTGACAGCCGAATTCTGCCGAACCTCATTCCTGGAGTAGCATCTCTCAATTTCCTCGATCGCGCGCTTCTCATGCTCTTTCTTCTTCCTCCTGAGAAGCCGGTGTTCGTCTCTCCTCTTCTGCTCATAGAGCTCATGAGCAGCTCTGGTCTTTCTAAGCAGCGCCGCGTTATATGCATCTTGCTTAGCTGCATGTGCTTGCCGGCATTCATCATCGAACCAGGGGTTTCGTTGTGGTGGACAAGTGAAACCCAGCACATCAGAAGCGGAATCTCTGATGGCGTTTTGGCAGTGTTTCCAATGGTCTTCGATGCTTGATGCTGGCGGCATTGGACCTCTTAAGAGATTAAGAGACACTCGATCGGAAAAGGACTTGGCGATCTCTTGCGATTGAAGCCGTCTGACGTCGAATTTTCTCACAGCATTAGTTTGTTTTGGTGTAGTTTGGGATATCCACAACCGTACCTTGGCTACAACAAGGTAATGGTCCGAGTCGATGTTGGCTCTTCGGAACGTACGGCCATCCATAATGCTGGAGGAGTGTCTTGCGTCGATCGCAATGTGATCAATCTGGTTGACTGTTGATTGATCAGGAGTTCTCCAAGTCCCCTTGTGTATGTCGAGATGTGGGAACCGCGTGCTAGCCATGACAATGTTTCGCCCCGCCACAAAGTCGATTAGCCTGAATCCGTTATCGGAGGTGGTGTTGTCCAGGCTATATTTTCCGATTGTTCCACCAAAGATACCCTCTCTTCCTAGCCTTGCATTAAAATCACCGAGGACAATTTTAATGTCATAGCTAGGGCATTACTTGTAGGTCTTGTTAAGGAGCTCGTAGAAGGCATCCTTGTCTTTCTCCTCTGTGGGGGCATGCGCGCATATGAGGCTTATGTTGGCGAATTTATCCTTGATGCGGATTGCTAGGAGGCGCTCGCTCACATGCCGGAAGCTGAGGACTTCTTGTCTTAGTCTGCCTCCGACAACAAATCCGCATCAAAATAAGCGCTGCTTTTGCCGTCGATAGCAATTGCCGTAGTAGGTATCGCAGTTTTTTATCTTCTTTTCGTCTGGCGCATCCCATCGCATTTCTTGAATGGCGGTTATGTCTGCTTTGCAGCACTCTAGGGCCTCCGCTAGTTGCGGAGTGCATATCCCAGGTTCATTGTCCTTAAATCGTTTGCGTGGGTTGTCCAAAGTAGATCCGTCCATATCCGAGGCTTGTTGATGCTTCGTAACTTATGTTTTTTTTTAAATGGCCGGGCAGTTACCCCGGCGGCACAACCCCCAACCTGGAGGACCAGTTCCATTTTGAGTGCCCTAGGAAGAGGGGTCGGTTACACCGAAGCCAGTAACCCGTTCCGGGATGTGAGCGCTGCCGTTGTCCCTTATAGGGCTCGTCCGCCACCATCTCTTTTCCAAGACCCTGACTAAGTCCTGGAAATCCTTTCCGGCCTGAGCTCCAAATATGTCGGAGTAGCCCGGATAAGTTCTTGTTTTGTTTTTCCGACACTAATCCTGGTTAATGTCGCAGGAAACTCGCCATTTGCCCCCTTCACTTCGCAACCTCTAGTGAGATTCCCAGATGGCGCCACGGGGAGGCGTGAAGTAGGACTTATTAGCAGAGCTGCAAGATGTTCGGCTGCAGAGGCTCATTCTCGTCATTTAAGGAACCAGCACCTGTCGGAAGATGCTACTTCTACGAGGCCTGATACTAATCGTTGCCATCATCTACCACCATCCACCCCTCTTGCAAAAGAAACATCAATATCAACCGTATAAGGCAATGCACAGCCCTTACATATTTCAATAGACCTAATCCATTTTCATCATCCCACGAGCTGTTAAGATGCCCCAGCACACTTAACTATATCTGTCAAATTTATGCCTTGCTAAAACGTCTCAACTTACATATATAAAAACATTAATCAGTAATCCTGATACCCACATAGTTGCTTCAAAAGCTTACGAACTAGATGCAACTTAAAGTCGGTTACTTTTCGGAATGTCACATGCATTCAGTGCCGAAAACGCGACGCAAAAAAAAGTATTCTATAAAATTGTTTCATTGATCTACTTACGGGATACATCCAAGTAACCTTTAACGTACAACATAATATGTAGACATAAAAATAAAATTGTACATCTCTGCGTAGATAATTAAATCATTTCACCATCTAGAAGATTCTTAAATTCGTGAAAAGTAAAACGTTTTACGAGAGTAATCTTGCCAAAAAATGCGAGAGGCATTTATGTGTTTTGGGACCCTTCGAGTACGATTCCCCAGATTCCTGCATTCAAATCCTGTTTCACCTTTCACGAGAGCGAAATGTCTACTGGTACGTGCGAGTTTTTTTTGAGAAGATTTCTTTTTTGTTGTTGCTTTCCTTTTTATTTCGAGACAAATTTAATGGGAGAACATAAGAATTGTTTTATTTTTATGTTCTATCTAATTTTTTGTACGATACGGCACGTGTTTGAAGTTGCCCGACTGCAATAAGAAAAAGACATCAATTCAGATCGTGAACGTAGAAATGATGGTATTTACTTTGAGTAATTTTGTGGATTTATCTGCAGTTTGTGTGGAGAAGTGATAGTAAAAGCAGTTAATTTTGATAAGTTTTGTCTTCAATACGGTAGGTTTTTGATTTAAACTGATTTTGAGATAGCTTTGTGTACAACTTCGCCTTAGATAATCCCGAGTCCGGTGTCTTTTTGGATATGGATTTATAATCAGAGGCAAAAAATCTTGAAGTTCAGGCACATGAATGACTGCCTGACTACAGTCTGCATCAAGACTGAATTCGCTAAAAAAAACAAAGCCTTATGCCCCACAGAGGAAAAGAACAGCCGGCTTCTTGAACAGAATTATAAGCAATATCCTAAGTATAACATAAAGATTGCTGTAACTCCAAATTGAGAAAGAAATTGGTCTTTGGTGGAAAAATTGGAAAGTATTGCCTTATGATAGTCATAACAGCTCGAAAAATGGACATGGGCTAATAAATCTGCGACAGAGATAAATTTCATAATAGCTTGCACCTATTTTCTGCATTTGAACTTTCAGAAAGACTTGAGACACAACTCTGTTAGGAATCGATAATGGTTCAAACCACAGCCTTGTTCTAATCAAGAAGTGAATCTCCAACGAACTATCACCGAAAGTGAACTATAAAGAAATGTGGCGTTGAATTGCTACAATCGCATGAGACTGCTAAATCCTTTTCTGACAGAGTTTTCAACACCTTTCGACACGTCATATACTGCCGCAACATATTTAATGTTGTTTTTCACCAGAGCACCACAACGAAAGCGTTGTTTAACGATAAGTATTAGCAAGTGCATGCAGTTTCCCAAGAGATATGCAAAATGGAGCTTGGGAGGACGACGAGAGCTGCTAATGAACTTTTAGAACAAAACGCTTCGTCTACCGGACCGACTGGTCCAGATAGCTTAAAAAGTCAAAAAGCTTATTAGCTGGCTTCAACATCTTACTAGGAAGAATTCATCCGCGTTAACGGCATTTAGACAGGAAGGTATAACAACGAACGGTATAGGACATTACCGTGGCGGCCGCGGCTATTTTAAATTCATTTCGGAGGATTTGAAACAACATAAGGACACATATCAATTCAACGATGAACAGACTGCATCCTATTGAAACCACCACACCACTTCAATATCCTGAATTGTTTAAATCCAGCGAGCCAAATCCGCTGAAAAACACTACTACTTCGGTATAATCTACATAGTGCACTGTTAAGTATTTCTATGCCAAAACCGCTCAAAAGTCAAAAAAATCAAGTTGTCATAAATTTCGATTGGCACTGCTATTCTTCAAGCTTGATAACCGGTCCATCACGCATTATGCAAAAACAATTGCACCACTATTGCCATTCGCCACATTATCAGTCAGAACCTAGCCATTGTTGGAACTTCATTTATTGGTTATCTGCATTTTTGTTCGTGACTCATTTTTGATTTGGTTATTGTTTTTTTGTGTGGTAAAATTAAGAAAGGAAATTATTTGATTATGGAAGTGCAAGGTGTTCATGAAGTTCTAATTTAATGTTTAATTTTAATAAAAAGTTTTAGATAATGGTGTTTTTGTTTGTGAGTATGTCATGATCGGGCTATAATATTGTTATGGGCCAAATCTTTAGTCTCTTGGCAATCGTAGACTGCAATAAAACTGTCCGCCTACGTCCGCCATTTTGTTTTATGACACTTCGAAGACTATGATAACTTAACAGAATTTCGTACTTTCCTTGCAGATTCGTCGGTTAGTGTCAAGAGTTTTAACCGAAGGATCATACGATATGCTAAACGATTTAAGAGATAGCAAAGTTGATAAAAAACTTTTGTTGTTGGAGTTTTCCTCCATCTTATCCAAATTTTAAAATGTCCAATCGAACAAAAAAGTTGTGTCAGCAATGCTTTGAAATATTTCTGTCGAAGAGTTGACGTTTGCAGCCAGCGTAAGTCAGCGTACTTTAGGAAATTCAAATATGCGTCAAAAATAATCAAAAAAGTTACTAACTCGCCAACCGATGCTAAAGAACTTTGTAAGCCGATTTCCTCTTCTGCGAAGCAAGTTGCGGTGAAAAAGTTTACACCTCAACAGGCATTGGCAATATTTGTTGAAGGCGACTTTACAAGGAAGCAGTGAGAAGTGATACAAAGTGCCAGCAAAAGTATCTACTCCTGCTACTCATTGATAAAATCAAAAACTGAATGTTACCCTGATAAAGAATTCATCACAGTCACTGAAATCTGTGCAGAAATACAATTGCAACTGATCACACTGCATTACGCCTTTGCTAATATGTCGAAGATGTATTAGAAACGTGTTCAGAGGAAGAATGTAAAAATATGGTTTTGATTTTAAAATGGGGCTGTGATGGGTCGCAACAGACGCAGTATAAGCAGAAAATTAAAAACAGCACTGGCAGTGATGCTTATATTTTTCAAAGCTCACTCGTTCCCCTGCGACTTGTTGTAATGATTGATGGCGAACAGAAAAAAGTCATATGGCAAAACCCAGTCGCCTCTTCTCCTATATTTTGCAGGCCTATACGCATTAGCTTCATTAGTGAATCTAAGGATGTTACCAGAGATGAAATCAATTTCATTGAAAACCAAATTGCGCATCTCAGAGAAACAGAAGTAATCAGTCCTAAAAAAATAACAAAAATAAAGCATATCATGTTGCTTACAATGGTTGACGGCAAAGTGTGCAATGCTGCTACAGATACTGCCTCTACTATGAGGTGCTATATTTTTGGACAGACTTCTCAGGATTTCAATAAGTTTATTAAAACTGAGCAAGTCAATATCGAAGCACTAAAGCTTGGACTCTCAATTCTTCACGCACGGATTCGCTTTTTCGAATCGCTTCTCCATTTAGCTTATAAAATACCTTTAAAAAAGTGGCAGGCACGATCGGTTGAAGAAAAGCGGGATTTGGTAATACCAATGACGGCAACACGTCCAGAAGGTTTTTCAATGGCCCGGAGTGTTCTTCTCGTATAACTGGGGTAAATCTTAATTTGATAACTCGCTTCAAAACATTCTTGGAAGTGATTTCTAGTGGATATAGAATTGATGCAGACAAATTTAATACCTTCGCCCACGATACCGCTAAATTGTACATAGATCAGTACGGCTGGCATCCCATGTCACCAACTATACACAAAGTGTTGATACATGTGGCAGAGGTAATAAACCATGCAATTTTGCCTATTGGTCAGCTATCGGAGGAGGCAGCGGAGGCTCGAAACAAACACTTCTGGCAATATAGACTGAAATTTAGTCTTAGTCTTACACAGACTGTTGTTGAGCTCAAACCCGTACCTTAGCAGCCTTAGAGCACGGCAACACAAGAGAACCAAACCATTATCCCAGGAGGCACGAACTCTTTTGATCCCAAGCGAACTTCCTATACCTCTAGAAGACAATAACAACAGAAGTATGGACAATATTGAAGAAGAAAAACATGTAGACGACATTTCACCTTCAGATTCTGATTAAACACATTTTCTTTAAAATTCTTCATAATATTTAAGAATTAACAATTAATTCTCATAATATCTTGTGTTTCAATTGATTTATTTAAAAAAAAAATCATAAAATAATTTTGAGTACAGTGCAAGTGTGGCAAATAATATCCCGGACACAAACCATACCGCAGCAAGAGCGAACATGCTTGAATGAAGCTTGAATCCTTCTCTACTATTTGTCAGATTCGATGACATTTGATTTGGTTGACAGGTAACAATTATACAAATTTTTTTTCATGGAACAAAGAGCGGTCCCACAAAAACTTGGTAAAAATATTAGGAACATTCCGATTGATGCAACTAGTGTACAATGATAATTGTTTGAGTAGAACAGTTGTTTTCGAATGGCATAAACGTTTTTTTTGGACGGCAGAGTTATCCTGGAGATATCCTGAAATGATCCAAAAAGTAGGTGACTTTGTTGCAGAATTCATTCCAACTGGTGAATACTGCTGCATATTATCTTGAAGTTTTAAAGCGTTTAATGGCCAGAACTCATCGTATTCGAACCGAATATTGCGATCCAAAATGTTGGTTTCTGTTGAACGATAAGCCTCCAAGTCACACAGCAATCGCTGTTCATCGATTTAGGCTCGAAATTAAGTGTGTGTATTAAATCATCTTCCGTATTCACCTGATTTGGCACCCTGCGTCTTCTCCAAAATTGAAATAAAAAAGTTGAAAAGAAGCTTTTTTGACTTGCGGTGTACAGCTTGGCTCTTCAGTATCTTAATTTTACCCTGATTCTTAAAACTTCAGTAACTCTGTAGGAGCTGTTTGCAACTGCTGTAAACCATTCAAATCAATACTTTGTCTTAGCAGCAGACGTTTATTTTTGTTGCCCCATTTTTCAATAAATCGCCTTAATATTTACGGAAACCATTGCAGAATTGTTTAGTGGGTTTTAGAATGTCAATATTGGCGTTCCACAAGGCTTTATTCCTGGTCCCTTACTTTTCCTTATTTATGTTAACCCAGTCTTTGGTCCTGTATTTTTCGGTAAGCTTCAGCCTTTGGCTTAAATTGACCACTATGTTCACTTGTCAAAAATTTGGTAAGCAAGTTAGCAGTATCCGAGATGATCGTGTTTCAAGCAGCTAGTTGCCGTAGATATAGTCCTCCGACGAGTACTCTATAAAAAAAATAAAAAATTTTAAAGAAATATTTATTTTGGGATCAACCATTTCAGATTACAATGTGGTATTTCCTGCGCGGACCTACCAGAGATGAACAGGGGAACATCGTAAAAACGCAGTCGATACTGAGGATTGAGAAAGAGCATTTCTGTAGACTGCATAATGGCGACGATGACCTAAACACCTCTGCCAAGTAGAATAAACCTTTCAACATAGACGACGTAGACCAAGAATACCGTCAACCTGACCTAGATGAAATTAAGATAGCCATATCTAAACTTAAGTCCAACAAAGCTGTTGGAAGCAGATGACCTGACTACCGACCTTTGCAAAGCGGCAGTCGATGACTTGGAAAGAAGCATACTCCAACTCATCTTTAAAATATAGTTATGCGAAAGTATTCCCGATTAATGGAACCTTACCATTGTTTGCCTGATCCTCAAGAAAAGACAGCCTATGAACTGCGCGAACTTCATCGCCTACAAGATCCTACCTTCCATATTGCGTGAACGCCTAAAGCCGTTCGTCAGCTAGAGCCAAGCTACACAAAGTAATGTCTAGTTTTAATATCCCTGCCAAGCCCGTCCGTCTGTGCAAGATGACGATGGGGAATGCATGCTGTAAAGATCTCACCGAAACCTTTGATGTCCAAAAAGGATTTAGATAAAGCAATGCATCTTCTCCAACATCATACCTGAAAGAAAAGTACAAGACTCACGCCCAAACACAAGAGGCACAATCTTTCAAATGTCCGCCCAATTACTCACATACGCCGATAGTATTGACATAGTAGGAAAAAGGCCGCGTGATGTCAGTGGCGCTTTCCCGACTTTTGAGACTAAAGCAGCGAAATTGGGATTACGGGTCAGTGAGGGCAAGATCAAGTATATGTTGTCAATCAGAAAGAACACTACATACTGAGGTCTCATGCAAATATAACTTTGAGGTAGATAGGACTTTGTATATCTAGGCTCAGCTTTTAATTCAGACAACGACACCACCGCTGGGATCAAACGAAGAATAACTTTTGTCAACCGCTGGCCTAAAAAGGCAATTGTCTGGCCGCCTCTCGAAAACAAAAGTTGCCCTATATAAGACCTAAATAATCCCAGTCCTGCTATATGGCGCAGAGGCATATAGTATACATTATCGAAAACGGATGAGAGTGTCTCTTGGCTGCTTTAAAAGAAAAATTCTTCAAGTAATTTGCAGTCCCGTCTGCATAGACGGTGAGGGGAGGAGAAGATACAATGACTATCTGTATGGACTACAGCGACATTGACTTAGCCAGAAGAGCAAAGGTCCAACGACAAAGAAGGATGCGTCATGCTGAGCGGATGGACATCATTGCCCCGTGGAAAAGCCTTCAAATCCGCCTCCGAAGGACAACGCAGCAAAAAAATATCCCGACTCGGCTGTCACGCGCAAGTAAAAGTGGACCTCAGCCAACTTAGCTTGCAAAATTGGAGGCAGCTGGCGAAAGATAGAACTACTTGAAGACGATTATATGACATCGCAACACTTTAACGATTCAAAAACAAAATGAAATCCTGCATGTTGGATACTTTTACTAAATAAGTACTCGTAGTTACTCACCTACGTAAGTGAAAATAAAAAGGAAATCGTTTCCTTTAACAACTGACTCTGAAAATTATCTAAAAGTTATTCTTACACTCATTTTACTAATAGCCAATTATACAAATTCACCTTAGGGTCTGTTGTAACCGAAAACACCCTGATTCACCCACATTAAGCAGCATTTCCCAAAAGTGCCTGTAAATTTGTAACGCGCTTAAGAACAAATATAAATCGTGTACAATGCAATCACATAAGCGTTTTCTCGTAAATCCCACTACCGCGACTGTTGCCATCGGGATCGTCGTCATTGTCGTCACATTGCCACCACCCCCTACTGTCACAAATCAAAGAACGTGATGCCTGCCACAATACGAACGAAAACATACATCATTGTCGCGTGATTGCGATTCACATGCTACACGCGCTTCTAGTTGATACATTGCTTTCCGAGCCCTTTATCCTAATGGAATCCACCACCACATCAGCCGCTTGTGATGTATTTTGTATTGTGTTCTACTAGCATGTCCTGGCTTCACGATGAAGATGGACGTGTATGTTACATCTGAACAGCGGTACGCATATGGGTAATCTAACCCACCAGAGTAGTTCGAGTGAAGGTAGAGAAAAATTATATTTGATTGCGGAAAATAAAAGAAAACTCATTACTCTGACGAATGTTACAATTCACTTAAGTGGAGGCGCGCTATACCAAATGGGGTTGATAAAAACGTTGGCGATGGGGTTGTTTTTCCCAGCTCCCTTACTGCACGTAGTTCTGAAGGAATCCTACGAGTATCTCTGGCAAAAAGTATGGAAGATGAATTTCATCCGCACTTTATGTGATTTTGATGGAGAGCTGCGCCTTTCTTATAGAATGTATGCTGGTGGAAGCTCGGTACTTTCCTGTGTTGCTGGTTTGTGGTGGCTTGCTGATTTGCTACCAGGGTGACATTCAGTTTTATGCGGAGGAAACGAGCTCACGAAAGATATTGCCTCCTAATTCGTATTCATGGAACATATTGGCGCACCTAAAACGAGCAATGGAGTCGTAAATTGTTTAGGCCTTTACTGTCGAGGGTTTTATGTGATGATTATGTTTGTTTACTGCCAATAATCGATACGCATCGATGGTTCTAAGCAGCACCTCAAGTGAAATAAGGTGCTGGTGTGCTGGTGTGCTGGTGTGCTGGATGATAATGGTGGATTATCACTAAATTGTGACAGTGATTTTGACAGTACGGGAAATGACATCGAATTTGGATATTAAGGTGGAGTCACAGTTGAATTATAATTACAATAAAACCTGAAAATGATGTAGGACGCAACTGGTGTTAACTTCTTAATATAACCTATGTCACTTTAATTGGTGTACGATGTAGGAAAATAAGAATTGAAATAAACTGGTAACCAAAACGATTAAACGAGTGTCATAGGTTTTTTTCAGCAAGTCAAGTTACGACCACAGTTTCAGATAAGATAGTCGGAAAGTCTAGCATTAACTGAGACCAAATGACTCAACAACATAGAAATTCTGTAAAAAGGTATCAACCGAAGTGTTAAAAAAATCGCAGAAAAAGATTTTTGAGATGAAAAAGCTTGGATTAGAATCCTTTTGGGGCTTTTTAATCGAAGAGAAAGTCCGCCATAGTTTTTTAGGGATGTAAGCATGTCATACCAATCACCTCCGAAGGACTATTGCTTACTTGAAATATGTGCGATTGAAGTAGCTTTGAAATTACGGTTTGGTTTGATAGACAACACCTGGATTTTCGTAGACACAGTATGATTATAAGATGGACTCGGATTGACAACTTATATTTCGGACGTGTGTTTCGTTGGATCTTAGCCATTGAATAATAAGCCTTAGTTGCTGATCAGTATTTTGTAGTTTGGTTTTATTATCCACGATTGCAACACAGATGACAATTTCGCCGCCTTGTTTGTGGCCAGAATATCAACATGGTTATTTATGGCAAGCCCTTGCTGAAGTTGTGTCAGCATTCCACGACTGGTGCTCAAAGAGTATCTGTAAGAAAGCACTAACAACTTGCCAAAAAAGTAAGTGATATTCGCGATAAACTATGAAAAAACATTTGAAGAAATCGAGGTTAACTTCGAGGATACATTCTTGGCTACCTGAGGTGCCCTGCCATTCGGTTAATGAATGAAAGTTAATTACAGCTTAAACTCAGTCAGAAGGACACATTTAAATCAACTTTAAATTTGACATCTGTATGAGAAACTTTGTCTACCTAGGCTCCGCTATAAATACAGACAACGACACCAGCGCTGAGATCAAGCGAAGAATAACTCTTGCCAACCGCTGTTTCTTTGGGTTAAGAAGGCCCTCTCTCGGACAACAAAAGTCACCCTTTATAAGACTTTAATAATCCCGGTCCTGCTCTATGGCGCAGAGGCATGGACATTATCAAAAATGG
The DNA here is from genome assembly GCA_928272305.1 of Volucella inflata. NCBI lineage: Eukaryota > Metazoa > Arthropoda > Insecta > Diptera > Syrphidae > Volucella > Volucella inflata. The sequence continues at coordinate 23,800,632 of OV743718.1, read as the reverse complement.
ATGAGGGTGTTCTTGGTTGCTTCGAGAGAAAAATTCTTCGGGCGATCTTCGGTCCCGTCTGCATTCACGGTGAGTGGAGGAGGAGATACAACGACGAACTGTATGGACTGTACAGCGACATGGACCTAGCCAGAAGAGTGAAGATCCAAAGACTGAGATGGCTGGGTTATGTAGAGCGCATGGACACCAATGCTCTGGTCCGAAAAGTCTTCGAATCCGCCCCCAAGGGACAGCACAGTAGAGGAAGGCCAAGACTCAGGTGGCGCACGCAAGTGGAAGAGGACCTCAGCCAACTTAGTGTGCGAAACTGGAGGCAGCTAGCCAGGGATCGAGCTGGCTGTAGAAGCTTGTTGACTGAGGCCCAGGTCCACCCCGGACTGTAGCGCCACCTAAAGTAAGTAAGTATGAGAAACTGTATAACATATTACATCGATAAGTTTCAATGCACCATAAAAAAGCTATTACTAAAACTCTTACTTGTATTTAAAGCATTGCTTTGCGCTTGATTAGGTTTCTACTTAGGAGCTACTCCTAGTCCATAAAAGTTGACTCTGATGATGCTGTTTGAGTTGAAGGAATGTTAAAAAAATCTACTTTAAGGGCAGGGCAACTGATTAACCCTTATTTTGATTGAGTAATTCTATTGGAGAATGCCATAATAGTTGTTAAGAAAATTATTTTTGTGAGATTCCTTTTATCAACCAAACGGCTGTTAACATATAAAATGTGAATCATAAGGTATTACCTTGTTTTTGTGAAATACTGTTTTCTTTGATGGTTTTCTTCAGAACTACGGGCTGTAGGTTCTTCACGGACGTTCCCCTTAAAGACAGTCAGAATTTATGGTTGTTCACATTTCACGTGGCAGGGACAGAGTAATTGTCAAAACGCGATATCAGGGGACCGGAGAACGTCTGATTCAGAATCTCGGTTGTGGTCTATGCAGAATGGGTCGTAGTTATATCTTGCTGTAACACTTATCATCAGGGACCGAACCCAATTGACCTATTTTCTGAAAAAGGCTGATGAAACAGGTATTTATAGCCCAATTTAATTATTGGTGCAAAGTGCTTATTTTTCTCTACAATCTATTTGTTTTGCCCAAAGTAAATGGGTTCATTCGAGCCAATGAAACCTGATACATAAAATATAATATTCATTTTTGCAGAACAAATGGGTTAGTTTGACCCAATAATTTTTCGGACGTAAAATATTGGGTCCAATCAACACAATTTTTTTTGGTAAAATTTTTTTGGGTAAACAAAAATTAATCGAAAATACCCTTTATTTTTTAAGCCCACTTGCACCACTTAATGCAGCAACCATTAAACTTCAAAAAGTTCAACTACTTATTAGCGATTTTTATAAGGAATGGCTTGAGTTAAAACTTGAGTTACAGCAGCGGAAGTCAATTATTTCGATGCTACTATTGAGTTGCGTTAAAAGGAGAAGTAGCATTATTGGAAACAGAACATGTTTTTGCTGCATTATTTCTTGATCCGCGACTGAGGCGTCTTTTAACACCGGAACAAAAGCAAAGAGCTAAAAGTCATTTAAAGCAAATCGTTCATCGATTTCATCAAAATGGACGTGTACGTTGTAGTAAACATTTTTCTTAAAGAACACCTATTATTTTTTTTAATTTCTAGACCTCCGGAAACAACCAACAAGGATCTAACTCTTACATTGAATTTTTATTTGATGAAACTCAAACCACACAGCAAAGTGACCACACTTAACTGAAGGAAGTTTAGAAATCGATTCATCGGATGACGAAGATTCCTCACCAGTTTCATCCTGCATTGCCAAGGCATACGCCGAGCTTGATAGCTACCATGAAAGGCGAGTCGACGTTAATGCTGACTTAATGAAATACTGGGAAAGCAACAAATTTATGTACCCTTCATTGCGAAAATTAGCATTCGCCGTTCAAGCTGTGTCCACTACGCAATTAAGTGTTGAAAGGGCATTTTCGGCTCTAAGAATCATTCAACTTAATTTGCTTGAGGAGTAAATCAATCATCCAGGGTTTAAGTTTAACTACTGATTTACTTTGGTCTATATAAACGCTAGAGCTATTAATATGTTTTTTTAATTTTTAAAAACAATTCGTAGGCTAGGGAGGCATTTCCTTCGGTATATGCATCATACCATTTCCCTCTCAATAGTTTTCCATTTAATATGCCATAGTTAATTTTTGTAATTTTTTGTTAGCAGAGTTAGAAATATTGTTGCTTTTTAAGCTATAAAAGATTAACCCTGTCATAATATGATCGGTAATTTGAACATCAAAATTTAGACCAGCACATAGATCGGTATCGAAGTTAAGGAAGCGACCAAATACATGGTCAAGACAAGTATTTGCTATAGGTCTAGTTGGTTCATTTATAAAAGATACTAACCCATGTGTTTACTTTTAAGCAAGTGATTTTAATAATTAAATGATATTCAACTTGTGACTCTCACTGTAGTTTTAAGGTATTCAATAATGACTTGTTAGCCAGACTGTAACTAAGTTCAATATTTGAAATAAACTCCTTTGTCAGCAATTTGTAACCTTGAACATAAATTTTGCCACATTTGTAGTCAATAAGATATCATGTTTCCATTGTGCAGTTTGTCATTTATGTAGAATAAGCAATATTTTTTGTATAAATACCCAGTTTAATTTCGAATAAAATTATTATGCTTGTTACTCAGCTACTAAAGACTTATTTTTTCTTCGCGTGAGTCTGCGTGAAGGGCTGAGCCAATCATAGTCTTCTTAGTGTGTGGGTGTTCCAGTGTTCCACTAGCAATACTCCTGTGAGTCACGGTACAAGAACCGTGATCTGGCCAACAGACGATAAAAGAATCGTTACACCAAACTCGGCCAATAGAGATTCGTACGTGTCTACTGTAACTTTGGTGCAGAGGGTATTCTTACAGATAATGATTTTAAGTCAATGAGAAGACATCTTTGCCTGTATGAAGGTAGGGATCCTTCCCAATTAAATGTTCGTAACATATAACGAGTGAAAGATCTCTGCACCCTTTATAGTGAAGATTTACGATAACCACACAGTATTCCAAAATTGGCCGTACAAGCGAAATGAATAGCTGTTTCAAAGTGTATGGATTTGAAAATCCCTTACTACTTATTTTAATAAATCCCATCATAGAACAGGCTTTACGAATCGTTTGGTTAAAATGCAATTCATAGTTAAGTTGATCGTCAAAAATAACACCGAAGTCATTGACTGATTTGCATATATGTAGTTAAGGAAACATTGTCAAAAAAGTATTGAGTTTTTATCGGAGAGGTACTTTTAGAAAAAGTAATCTTAGCTTACACTTAGCAAGATTTAGTAGAGGCTGGTTTTCGCAGCACCATCTGAAAAATGCATCTAAGTCGTTCTGAAACAATGTAGCATCGCAACAGGATTTGATTTTGGCAAATATTTTAACATCGTCAGCAAAGAAAAAGCACCGACTGAAAGATAAAGAAGATACAATATCATCTATAAAAATAAGGAAAAAGAGAGGTCCAAGGTGACTTCCTTGAGGAACTCCCGACTTGACGTCGAAGTATCTAGAGTTAAAACCATTAATTGCAACACATTGTTTCCTATTACTAAGGTACGAATCAAGCCAGGTCAGCATCCGCGAGTAAAAACCAAAGATTTCTAGTTTTAGAAGCAGTAAACGAATATTTACTTTATCGAAAGCCATGGAAAATTCAGTATACTATATATCGTGCCAATTTGACTCGTACTCGTACATAGCTTCGATATTGCAGTATAATAAATTTGAGAATACGAGTATCATCAAATTAGTGGCGGTTGATTTTCCACTTAAGAAGCCATGTTGTTCAGGTGATATGTATTCCTTCACTATAAAGAAAAGTTTGTCTTTGACTATGGATTACAAAAATTTAGGGATTTTTAGGATCTTAGAGATGCCTCTGTAATTTTCAACATCACTTTTGGATCCAGTTTTGTAAATGGGTGAAATATGCGATAATTTCCACCTATCAAGAAAATTACCTTCATGTAAAGAGGCGTTAAATAGGATTGCAAGAGGAAGAGAAATAGTAGAAGAGCTAGAAGTCATGTGATGTGTTCTCTGCAAGATTATTAAGAGCATTGAAAACATCAAATTCTTCTAGTTGAAGGGAATCAATTTAAACTCCATTTAGGATAATGCTAGTGGGATAATTCACGACATCGAAGCAATTAGAGCTGTAAAAAGATTCAAAAAAAACTTGCAAACAATTCCAGGTTACCTTCTAAGGTTTTGGATTCAAGGGTTTTAAATTTCATACAATTAGGAATACACAATGCGTGAAAATTACTGACTGACTGAATTGTTCATGAAAACTTGGTTTCCCTTTGTTTAACAAATATTAAAACCGAATTGACATTAAACGCCATTTGTTAACTGTAGGCCATCTGTTAGTATCTTTTTAAAATAATACTCGTATAAAAGGAACACGGTTCAATTTTTCAACAATTGCTCCATAATTAAAAAAAACAAAAAGTAAACCTTCCGACCACTTATGTAATATTATTTTATTCCATAACTTGGTCATCTTGTCAATCCATTTTACCAATATATTTTCATTGATTTCGAGAAATATTTCACGAATATCTTGACAAATGTTGTTCTTGAGCGCCTGATTTATCTCTGGGTTGTTTGAATAGCATGGACCTTAAATGGCATCTCACCAAAAAAATGTAACTGCGTCAAATCACAGTTCCTTGACGGCAAAGCACCAACCCCAAAACGACTGATTACACTATTATTGAACTAAGTGACCAATAAATGGATAATTATACCTTCATTCCAAGAACTACACCAAACTCTCATACGTTCAGAATGTATTTGTTTCTACTAGTATATGGCTGTCTTCCGAGCCCCAACTGCGCTTCATCTGAAAAATTTTTTTTTGAAAAAAAATTGTCGTCACTTTCTAGCTGCTCTAAATCCCAAATAGAAAAGCGAATACGAAGTAAGTAGTCATTTTGCTTCAATTCCTAAGTCAATTAGACTTTGTGAGCGAATAATCCGAGATCTTCATGCCAAATTTCACTCAGGCTAGTGCGACAGATATTCAAGTAATCAGATATTTTACGCGTTGAGGTTCTGGGGTTTAGACGCACACCTTCGGCAACAGATGCAATAATTTCCCTTGAGCGCACAGGATACGAGTAAACAGGAGAAGCAATTAAAATTTGAGACCATTTGATGTACAGCTTTTATGATTGATTCCCGATAACTGTCAACCGTTGCTCCGATTCAAAAATAACATTGAAATACCCTAATTTCAAGCCTGGGTTTGTTTAATCTGCCAGGTAGCGCTTCGGCGGCAGCTATACCTGGAACAAAGCATACGGGTTAAGAACCACGTGATTTTTCCTGGAATCACAAAACCGTGAGTTAAAAGAAAAAGGAAACGATCCGCAAAAAAAAAGGAAATCTTCACCAAAGAAAAAAAAGCTGAATTCCGTTGGAGCTCGATTTCTTGTTTTTTTACTTATATTACACAGTTAACACATTATTTATGGGGGTGGTGTGTCTCGCAGTTTCTCGAGATTTAAAATCCTGCTCGGCTTACCGAAATCTGCACTATAACACTCGAGTTAACCTTGCTTCTGGCAGTGCTATGCCCCTTTCTGGCAGAGTTTTTTTTCTCTTTATCCTCTTTCCCTTGTCTTTATGGGTTATCAAACTCGCGACTATACTTTAAAAAACTACTCGATTTAATAGGAATTGCCATTTGCAATTTCAATAAAAATTTTGCAAAAAAACTTCCAGATCTTTAACACTCTACAAACTCCCGGCCAGACTCACATACACATTTTCTCACACGTTTACTTACATTCTTACACTCCGCTCTGGCGAACCCAACTTACGGAGTTATAAGTTACACGACCAGCAGTTTTTGTTAAAAAAAACAAAAAGATAGTCTGATCAAAGAAAGGTGGAGTGTTGGGACGAAGGAGGAAGATTGTGTGGATGTATTCCCATATTGATTATACCACGACCCAGCCATCCTCTGGATCGCCGGCCCAAAAAAGGCTAATTATCAGTGCCTCTGTGCCAGTTTTCCCCGTCGATGAATCGTCATTTAAATTTGGGGGGCATGGGAACTGACCAATTATTATTTGTTTATTTTTTTTTTTGCTGTGGGCCTTTCTGGCCACCCGGTCTTTGCGTGTTTTGTATTGTTGTTTATGTTTTTTTTTTTTTTGTTGTTTATGATTCTTCGGTGGAAGCTGTCTTATGTATTGGACGTACGCCTACATGTCTCTGCTGCCCCGTTGGTGCTCAATCGGAAAGGGGTCGTCGTCCCTTCACCCATCAAACTGAACTTTTTAAGCTGTTACGTCGTTGGAATGTGTTTGATTGCTTTGGCCGTTCAGCTGCAGACCAATGTCGCTCCTCCGTTGCTCCCAACTGGGAGTTATGCCTATGCAAGCTCTCTAGCTAATTTCACCCACAGGATGTCTGTTACCACTTTGGTTGCAGTAAGTGATGTTCCTTAAGCCTTTGTTTTTCATAACATTCATTGGGGTGTAAGCTTCAGGTATTGTCTCCCCCCACCCGTCATCATCGTGCTAGCGTATCTGGCTTAAAAGGACCATCCGTCCCCAGCCGTCGACGACTTTTAGACGCCCTGTCTGATGCTGCCCGTTGCGAGTCTCCCGTCTCGCCGGTGTTCCTAGTGGACCTCCTGTCGCACCTTGAGCTTCTGGTTGATCCTGAGTCTCCCTACCATCCTTAGGGCTTCATCGAGAGAACATCTCGTTCTCCTCTGACGAGAAAACGCCCGTAAACCAACGTAGATTCTATTTCAAGGTCTGTGGTCGGTGGGTCACGGGTTGATGGGACCATGGCTATTCTCCACCTCCGCCAGTGAGGACTTCCCACTCAAAATTAAAAGACGACCGATAGGGTAAGTACAAGAAAAGAGGCCCAACACAGCCCTCGTAAAATGCTGCTGAATTCTATTAGAAGACAATTTTCTAACGAATGGCCAAACAAGTTTTTCTTAGCTATTTTGCATGTGTATTCGTATATACGTCTCTGATTACTCTGGCTATCCAGTACAATTATGTGAAGTATTACAACTAGATTCTGATGGATTCTGTTCGTATTTTTTGAATATTTACCCGTTTATAAAATATCAGTTGGCCTGACGTGTTGATTCAAACTCCGTATCCTCTCTTTCACGATTACGCTGTTACCAAGTGTGCAACCACCGTATAATGGCCTGGATGCGTGTCTCTCGGCAATTTTGTAAGGCCTAATTTTTACACATTTTCAAACACATACATAGCTATCGTAATTGTTTCAGAAGGCAGAGAAACTAGATTGAAACTGTTAACATCACCATTCGCTTTATCTAGGAAACCTATTCATCGTAATCTAATTTCACGACGAATAATTTCTGCTTTACTGCAAATGATACGAAGATACAATTTCGAAAATTCACAAAGTGGTAGCAGACTATCACAAACTTTCGTTTAAGTGTTCTTTCAACATTTTTACGAATGGCGACGTCATTTGTCAGTGTCCTCAGCTTAAGTTGCAATTTTATTAAAAAAATGGCAGCAATTCATTTTCCTTTTCTTTAAAATGTATCTCATAGCAGTCGGTTGTGCAAGCGCAGAAAATTTTCCCTTTAATCGAAATAAAAGACCGTTTATTGCTGAAAAAGTTTGTGAGTTATCCTTTTACTATTGGGCACTTGGTTCCTGTAATAAAGCCATCTATGTTGCATATCCGAGAAGGACTCCAGGGCGAGTTATTCCACAGCAATAAATTTCTCAAAAGTGGCGGATGCGATGACACCTAGTGACAGTAGTAGTGGTATCCACAGCACCATAGCGCTATTTATTCCAACTCTGTATTGCAATGTATTCCACAACTACGCCATTAATATAGTATGTGACTTTCGACGAATGGAGCCATAACTTAAAAATGCGCGAGATTTTTGCCTTTTGAAGCTTTCATGGAATTTTATATGCTGTTGGGCTATTACAGATGCATTCAACAGACCACATTAACCGACACCAATCTAAATGACATTCAATTCAATTTGTGTGGATTAAATGTGAATTTCTTTGTATTGAAGTTGAAGTCAGAAGCTCTGTGGTTCCAGCATCAACACCAGTAGTCATGCAGTGGGAATGCAGAATTTATTGGATTAGTCTAGAAGAAATGTCGTTTAATAGTTTTCAATGAGCGCACGTAGTTGCGATGTGAAACATGACAACATTTAAGCGAGACTTTTAGTGTAACTATTGTAAAGCTTGTGTCGTAAAAGCGAAGAATATTCCGTAATCCAATGAAATGTTTAAAATGAGTAAAAAGAGATCAACAGTCAGTTCGAAAGTCATGGGGCGATAAAGTGGTATATTTTCTGCATTTATAGTTCCGTCGTGATGAATATCCAGCATTTTCTTAGTTAATCCGAACAAAGTTGCAAAGTAATTTGTAACAAATGAAGTTGCACCTTTATTGACATACTCGTAGAATAAATTAAATTAGCTAAGGTGCATTTACTTTGTCTGTGTAGACTGGTTGTGAAAAGAGATGTAAATGAATCAGCAGTTATCTCTGATGAAACATAAGTACTTCATAAAGTACTTTGGATGGAGAATATACTTCCGTGAGTCCACATTCACTCAGCCTCTGTAGAAGTCGTCGCCGGAAAGACGCAGCTTCATTGTATAGTATAGCCTCTGAGAAGTCCAACAAACTTACTTGCCTTTTACTTGTTCTACGAGTAACAATCTTCTAATGGTTTAATTCTGTATCGTTTGCTCCACTTGTATTTTTGGAAGGCAGATTGGAGGTGTGACCTGCCTTTTCAAGTTAACTCTGCCACTAGATTGAGGATTTAACCTTTGCCAGACGAAAAGATCCCTCAACTCTTAACGACAGCGCTCCACAAGGTTTGACCTAATCTCAACCACAGAGGTGGCCTGGTAGCATCGATGAATATGGTAATATCCTCATGGGATGTTGCTTTAATTCGCACAAGTATGATCGCTTCTACAAGAGCCAAGCGACGTAAGCATCTTAAGTTAAACTAATCGGAAAGGATCTCAGCCCCCAATCCTATATATTTTCATCTTTAATCCATCTTTGAAAATGAATATAGAATCTTTTACAATTTGTTTTCTAAGGTAGAAAGGGAAAAATAAGGTAAATGGTGTCTCAAAATCATTTAGGGGTATCATACATTCCGTATTAGAGCAATAAGTTTAGTTTTCAGTCCCGCCGCACCGTTTACGTCATTTTTATGGCTTGAATTGAATGCTCTGTGTTTTCTTTTTTAGATTACCACCATATGAGTATATGATAAGATGTGTCTTGCGATAGCCGTGTATGCACAAGTAGGCAAGGTGTAGAAGCCGTTCATTGCTTCCCTAACAAGTGCTTCAACATTGAGCATGCGACTTAATTTACCACCTGGTACGATGACTAGATATTTAGCACTACCTAGTAGTAGGTGTGTCAAATTGTAAAATTATCCTTTTAACATTCGTGTGGAGGGGACAATCTTTTTCTTCGCGGGTTGATTCCCAGTTCACAGCGCTTGGCCCATTCACCGGGGATTCTAAGGGCAAAATTTAGAACTTTACTGATTGATTATTGATTAGCGCTAAAATCGAATGCTGTCGGTCGGCAGTAGGGCGACTATCAAAGGGTGGATATTCCAACTATCAAGCCAGCTCAGTTGAACCGAACTGGACGTTCTTGATGGCAGATCTGCCATCAGAAGATGATTAAACTATTCCAATTCAAAGCGATTTAATCCTCATACTACTCAGATCCACTTCTTGCACTTCGAGTGCATTTTGATTTAGAGAAAAACTACAGTAGCTTACAGTACAATTTTAGTTTACAAACAGACCATAACTTTCTGTTAGAAATGTATTCAGAGATCTCATTGATTCAACAGGTCAGAACCAAGCATTGCCAAGAACCATAACAAAGAAAAACAACTGTGAGAAGGTATAACATAGAAAAGCTGCAACCGCATTCGTCAGAATGCGTATCCTGGAATCTCTCAACAACGTGATTTACCATTGACAGGTAAAAAGGAAGTATCAAGCCAAGTAGACGCGTTCATAAAGAAGTCTGTTGATACGAAGAAAAGAACCTTGTAATAAATTCGCATTCGGTACTGAGTATATGGAACACTTCTGTTGCAGTCTGTAGAACCCCAAAGAAACCTAACATCCCGCCATCAAGCAGAATAGACCATTTAATCTAAATGAAGTAAAGATAACAATATCTAAGCCGAAATTAAACAAAATAGTACCTGACGTCTTACTAGCCGAGGTATCTACATCTACTGGAAATGACTTTGTAGAGAGCATACACGAATTCGTTTCTCAAATCTGGTGAGAATGGAATTTTAGTATTGTTTGCCCGGTTCACATAAAATAGATCCCCTCAACTGCACCACCTTCAGAGGCAACGACTTAACCGAAATCTTAAGCGTCACATGACGCGCTTTCATGTATCTTGTTTAACATACTCGTAATAACAAGAATTGTGCGTAACCCACAAGTGAAAACCGGAAGCTTAATCTTGCAGAAAGCTGTCACCGATGCGTTCGCTTATATTGAAACAGAAGCTGCCAAAATGGGTTCAGTGGTAAGTGAGGATAGAACTAAGTATTGGATCATTGCAAAAGTTGTGTTAAGTCGAATTGTGGGTAAAATGATGAACGAAAAGTTACATTTTTGGGATGTAATGCTGTACGAGTATCGGACGATCAATCACGTTCTTGACGGTTTTCCGAGAGCGTTCCTTTTGCGAGCTTAACTAAAAGATTTGAATTGACCAGATTGCCGAGAGGCTTAAAAATTACCAATCGTCAATATTTCTCAATTTAAGGAAAATTGGATTCACTTTCAAGCTCGACACGTGGGTGCCGTATAGTTTAACGAAAAAAAATCCGTGGCGATATCTCCGCTTAAACGCTATGAAAGTGAACCTTTTCTGGATCGAGTCGTAACAGACGTTAATTCTGTACAACAAGGTGCAATAAAAAAGGAGCTGGAAACAAGAAGGTGAAGATGCAGGACTCGTGGCAAAAGCTGGCTTACATCCAATGAAGATACTCTCGTCTGCTTGATGATATTTCAGGAATATAATTTTTTTCAAGTTTCCTTCACCTGGGAAACAAACACGCTGAATAAGTACTGTAAGCAACTTACTAAGCTTATTGCTAAGGTTCGACAAAACTGTCTAATCGAAAAGACGTCATCTTCTATCATGATAATGCCAGATTTTCAAATTTTCATCTGCTTCGATTCCTTAAGAACGTTTGGTTCTGGCGGCGAAGCTTTCCAAAACTACCTTATGACGTTCTTAAAGGAAACTATCCAACGTTCGGCGTGCTACTAGCGAACATAGATGTCCAAACTGAAAGATGGAGGGAACATTTCGAAAAAAAATTGAAAACAGCCACACAGACAACAACCTAAGAATATCGTGCGAAGCACCCAGTGTCAATGAGATAAAGGAGGCTATAATGAAAATGAAGTGTAAAAAAGCAGCGAGCGAGGATGGTATCACAGCCGAATACCCTCACATCAGAAAGAGCTGGGAAGAAGGAAGACTACCCTCATCTTGGAAGAAAGACATAATCGTGAAATTACCAAAGAAGGGCGATATGAAAGAATGCAACAAACAAAATCGAAGGAAATCTACGAGATGAACAGGCTGACTTCCGTGCCCATAGAAGCTGCGTAGACCACACCAACACTCTGCGCATAATAGTTGAGCAGTCTATAGAATGGCGTACACCTTTACCTATATACCTGCTGTTCATCAATTTCCAGAAGGCCTTTGACACCATCAAAAGAGTTGCAATATGGAAAGCACTAAGTAAGAAAAAATAATGAACTTCACCAGAGCAATATACGAAGGTTCAGATCTCGCGGTACTGCATAATGAAATCATCAGTGACTCTTTCACTACAAATACAGGAGTAAAGCAAGGGTGCCCACTCTCACCTCAACTGTTCACAGATGTCCTGGATGAAATTATGAGAGAAGTCTGCGCGCAGAGACGTGGAATAACTTGGAGTCTCACACGACAACTCGAGGACTTAGACTATGCGGACGATATTTGTCTTCTATCACACAAACTCAGTGACATCCAAGCTAAATTAGAACACCTCGCAAGATTAGCACAATACGCCGGATTGGAGATAAATATCCAAAAGATTAAGGCCATGAGAATCAACACCTGTAATAGAGGAGACATAACCATCGAAGGAAACCCCGTCGAATATGTAGATAGCTTCTGCTATCTAAGTACTCGTAGTATAATAACAACAGACGGCGGCACAGAAGCAGACGTTGATAGCAGACTTCGATAAGCAAGAGCAGCATTCGGCCAATTACGTCCTATATGAAGGAGTTCCCAGATTTTCAGAAACACGAAGCTCAGAATATTCAACTCATGTGTCAAGTCAGTACTGATAAATGGCAGCGAAACCTGGTTGAATTCCAACAAGATCATACAGAAAACAAATCAGGAACGTGGATCTGTTGGAAATGGAAAGAGAGGAACCAACAACGATACAGATTAAGAGACGCAAATGGAAATGGATCGGACATACCATCAGGAAAAAAGCTGACAGCATTACCAGAATAGCGTTAGAGTGAACCCCTCAAGGCAAAAGTTCCAGAGGCCGTCCCAAGAGCACCTGGAGACGATCGATACTCCTTGGAACTAGGAAAACTCAACCTCACTTGGAACAGTGTAACGATAATTTTAACCAATTGAGTGAGATGGAGATGCCAATTGAAAGCCCTATGCTCCCAAGTGGAGTGATAAAAGTAAAAAAAAAAAAACTCCAGTTTCTATGAAAACCAAATCTGTAAGCTTGTAAAACTTTGGGAGACATTTGTAGAAAATAACAGGGACTATATAATTGATTAATAAAATTGTTTTCCTTAAAGTTTATCGCTTGCGTTCCATTTTCAAATCAGGCATGAACTTTTGCAATGATCCCATATATGCCGTCATCATGAAAGGACACCCTAGCAGACATTAAACGAAGAATCACTCTTGTCCGCATCCTTAAAGAGAATCTATATAAGACCTTGATCGTGCCAGTACTGTTTTATGGCACTGGATTCTATCAAAAACGGATAAAAATATTCCTATTCGTTTCTAGAGAAAATACTTCGAAATATATTCGGTTCCGTTTTCGTTAACGAGCTTTGAAGGGGAAGATTTAACGACGAACTATACGAGCTGTACAATGACATCGGCCTTGTCAGAAAACTGCACATCAGTCGCATAAGATAACTAGGACATGAAGAGCGAATTAACACCAATGTTGCGACCCGCTAAGTCTTTGAATCTAACACGGAGGGACAACGCAGCAGAGGAAAACCTCACCTTAGCAGGCGCGCTAAATTATAAAAAAAACTGACTTGGAATACGAAACCTCAACCAGCGAATACTTGAAAGTTTATCTTAAATAATCTGATTTTGTAGGAGCAAGACTGCGAGCATTACTGTCAACAACCATGAAAACCTAAGCGAACATGAGATAGAACCTGTTCAACCTCGGATTTCCTTCGAAATTACATATAAATAAAACACGTCTATCTCTTTATCCCATAAAAATTTAACTTTTTTAAGAAAAGTTAAGCTTTACATACAACAACACTTAAATCAAAATTATCTGCATGCCCAACTGTTTTGAATCAAGCTTCACAAAGCCACACAATCCAAATCCTTTAGATCGATTTTGTAAGCTTAAGCAAATATTTTCTGGAAAATCCCTGCAAAAGGATAACAAGAACAACGAGTTAAGCAATGCATATCCGCATTACCGGGACTTGACATTTAAATCCTTTAATTAACAAGTGCTTATGGAAACACACAAAGGCGGCTACAACAAGTACATGTACGAGTATAAAGAAGCGAGTACTTGTACTTCTTTTAATCTCTTCCTGAATGCAACACCCCTACCTAAACTGTAATTCCACAGTGAATGGCAATAAATCTTTTCATCCGTTTTTCACGTGTTTGAACTTTTTGAACATAAACATGGCACACGGGAACAGCAACACAAAACATACAAGTACTCGTATCCCCATGCCTTGCAGCAATTTCTGTCTATTCAATGTTGTTTTGTTATGCTAGCATCGTAACCCTAAGGACATGCGGCATTGCACAACAAGGATTTACTATTATTAACGAAGACATATTGGGAGCAAATTGTGTACAAAAGAATTGCAACTACACTACTATATAAAGCTACCTAGACTGGCAAAAAGAAATGCCAGAAAGGATAAGATGAGGAATAACTTGAAAGAAACTTTATTAGGAGAACTACAACAGGTAATGCACGAGTATGTCTATTTGCCGTCTGCTTCTACTTGTTGTGGCACTTAATAGGTTGCAACGGTAAGATGAGAACCCTTGTTGTCTATTGTTGATTGCAAGTTGTACCTATCGTTACAGGGGTATAAGAAGAGGTCAAAGAAATAAGAAACACATTTCTTAGATCTCAATATGGATTTACTATATTGTACGAAAAAGGATTCTCGACCATGTGCTGCCAGGCTTAAAATAGATAAATCTCCAATTCCCAAGAATTTTGATTGGGATTACGTAAATAATACTGAACAAGAATTGCATACTCGTGCTGAGTGTTGTCCTCTACAAAGTAACAAAAGGAATTTAAAATGGGATTGCTCTGCATACCAAAAAAGTGAAAATGAAGATATGGTTTTGCTTTGTGACTATTTTCGGATAAGCTTTGTATTGCGGAAAATCAAGGAAAGGATCAATTTGGTTACGTAAGTTTTTAATGTACACATTGTTATGAAAATTGAACAACAGGACGGAGAAATTTTGCATTTCTTGAGTTCTTATGGTATGTCGGTGTGTCCAATTCGACTTACATATTGAGAATTTTCAATTGGAATGGATAGGTTGCATAAGTGCTTTGGGGAAAAAATTCAATCTTACGAGTAAATTATTTACGAATGAGTGTTTTAATTTAAGATAAAAGCTAGTAGAGGTCTCAATACAATCAAACATAGCTGTTCCATTTTAATGTGTAAACTGAATGACATTGTTGACAACTTTAATATGAAAATCAACCTCAAATGTCAGCAAGATTGTGTAAGGAGCTTGCACTTAAGCTCACATGGGATGCAACTTCACGTGGAGATGCATTATCTTGGAGAGAAGCACTTTACAGGTGATGTTACTTAAGGATAAGTACGAGTAGTAGTAGTGTTTGCTTTCAAAGCGTCGAAAGGAGATTCAAAAGCAATTTATTCATGGGAAAACATGCTCAGAAGGATTATATGAAAATATGCACACTAAAAGCACCTACATATATGTATTGAATACTTTAGATTCAATGATGCATTCAACTCTTAAAGCGCGTAACCAGATTAGCGAGAATTGATTCGATATTTGAATAGGTTTTGAAACTCTAAATGGTTATTGCTATGAGTTTGTAGTTTTACGACTTCTGCATCAGAGTACCAAGGTAAAAAAAACTTTATACAATTCTACATCAGAGCATAAAGACAGATCTGCATAACATCAGCAGGTCAAACAAATCATCACGTCAAAAAAGCTATGATTGTTTGTCACCAACATGTCTTTAAACTGCGGCTCCATTGCATTAGGTTGAGCCTGGGAGGTGTCAACCTGGCTGTATACAGTTCTTCTACGCTTTAATTCTGCTTATTTTACTTCTAAGTGGCAAATGCCGGGTACTGGTCGATGTCCATCCGGACTACTAAACAAAAAAACGCGATCAGCAGACAGAAATAGCAGCACTATAAACGGGAAAGGGAATTAAGCGTGAAGTAAAATCTCGGAACAAATGGGACCTTTTCCGCGATACTCTAACAAATTTGGAGGCCAGGCCGGTAGGAATTTCCGAGACTAGGTCAGAGTCTTAGAAAAGAGATGGTGGCAGATGATTACTTAGTAGAACAACGGCAGCGCTCTACATTTGATTTATTTGCGCACAAGCCCCCAGCTCCTACTTCCGAGACTTCCGAGCAATGCCCTAGCTATGACATTAAGATTGTAAACGCCGATCTTAATGTAAAGCTAGAAGGAGAGGGCATCTTTGGTAGTACTGTCGGAATATATAGCTTGCACGACACTACATCCAATGACGGATTCAGGCTAATCGACTTTGCAGCGGGGTGAAACAATGTCGGAATTAGCACGCGGTTTCCACATCTCCTCCTGGTCAATTAATTTAAGAAGTAACAAATAAGAAAACTATCAACGAAAAATTAGCGACGGTTCAAAGAACGGCTTCAATAGCCATTACAGGTGCGCTCCGTACCACCCCTACGGCTGCATTGGACACCTTCCTACACCTAACACCGCTTATATATAAAAAAAAATAAGCTTGCTGGCAACAGTGCGATTCGACTAAATTACAATTATCACAGATGGCTCGAAAACAGAGGAAGAAACAGGAAACAGGCGTTATCTTCTCAGAAGACCCAGAACTAAGCGTGTCTATAAGCACACTACTAATGTCAACAATCCGAGGTTCCAATAGACATATCGCTATTACATCGACAGCCTGGCAGCTCTTAAGGCAATGGAATCAGCCGACATCATCTCTGATACAGTCAGGGGGTGTCGCACAATACTCAAAGTGTTATGCACTCAGAACCGGATGAGACTCTGCTGGGTGCAAGGACACTACGGTATAGAGGGAAATGAACAAGCGGACGAGCTTGCAAGGAGAGGAGGGCTGCTTGACAATAGTGAGGCGCTGTCGAGGAAAAGACAATAAAGACTGCCAATATTAGGTGGTCGAGTCTGAAAGGAAGTAGGGTATCCAAGTCTCTATGACCACTTCTCGATGCTAAAAGATCTAGAAAGCCGATCTTTGAAACAGGGATAAGATTAGGACTTTAAACGGAATACTGACGGGATACTGTCTCCTGCTAAAACACGCAAAGAGACTCAAAACGACAGATACAGACATTTGTAGACTCTGTGGTGATCTACAAGCGGTCGAGGACATACCACACATACTGTGTGAATGTGAGACAATATCGCGTTCCGGAAGAAAATTCTTAGATAAATATTTCTTCGGAAAGAAATCGGATGTTTTACTAGGTTTTTTTTGCACTTATAGTTAAATTCAACTGGTCCCACAGAGATCGCAATTAGCCCGTTTTGGTGCCTAGTGATGTGTCTTATGACACACCCTGTTTAACCTATGACCTAATCCAACAATTCAAACAATTCCGTCCATCCGACCTGAAGTGAAGAGAAAATATCCATATCTAAGCTAAAATCCATTTAATCTGGTGAAGCGGACGTCCTGACTGCCGAGCTCTTCAAAGCGGCAGGCGATGAGTTGGTAAGGAGCATACAACAAATCATCTCTAAAATATGGTCTGACGAAAGTGTGCCCGACAGATCCTCAAGCAAAGGGACTCTCTGAACTGCACCAATTACACGTCATCAGTCTTTCCTCCTTATATCGCATATAAGATCTTAAGAAAGCAGTTATTAACCAAGTTTATGCTATCAATTAAAAGGGGCATCAACCACCTATCCCTCGAACAGAACATCACTCTTGCCAGATACAACTTTGAGGTAGTTAAGGACTATGTCTACTTGCGCTGCGCTATCAATTCATCAATTCTGACAAGGACACCAGTACTGAGATCAAACAAAGAAAAGCTCATTCTGATCGCTGCTTCTTTGGCCTAAGGCAATTGAGGAGTGAACCGACTGATGTGGCACACGCAAGTGGAAGAGGACTTCAGCTAAATTAGCCACCGAAACGCGAATGATCGAGCTAGCTGGTTGTGCTTAAGTTGTTCTCAGTGGGACTTGCCGGGCTCACCTTTTAAGCATGCTTATTCGGGTTATTCTCGATTCCTCCTCTTCAACAACACTGAGACATCCGATTCTGAATTCAATGTGCCTGTGGTCTGACATGGAAGCCTTCGATAGTACTATATGCCTGATAACATTCTAAACGTATTTATGGGATAGCGTTAAATCGATCACTTATTGTTTTACATTTGTTACAAAGGTTGGCCAAGAGAAAACATTGGTTTTTCCAGATCAGATATTTAATATGAAGTACAATATATGATTGCTACTCACATTACATTTATCACTGCCTCAATTAAAAATGTAAGCATTAGCATCGCAGCATATGATAAATTCAATCTTCTTGGAATCACGAAATTTTCTAAGCTTGGCTACTGATTTAAATGGTGAAAGTATCACCGAATTGTACGAAAATAAGCTGCCGGAGCAAGAAATGTATGCCGTTCTCTGTTCGTTTTGTAACGCCTATATCTCCAGCACGTAAATCACGGTTGCGAAATCGACAGAGTTGAGATGATAAAAGTAAATTCGACACAACAAGGCGAGTTGTCGATCTTTGCAATTACTCGTCATATAGTAATGTAAAATTCCTCATACATCCTGAACCACGGATGCGATTATTCGACAACCACGGTTCGTATTTGAATATCGTATATATATATATATGTGAGCCATCTAAACAAGCATTTCTGTGTAACATAAGGAAGGAGAAGAAGGAGTATAAAAACTCAATACTTGTTTGCTTGTGGTATTTTTGAGCTTACTTACTTATTCATCCTGTAAATCTACATGAACTCTGTTAGACACTTTCCCACCTTAATAGCACAGGATTTCCTTCTTTGAGATTTGTAGGTGGATTAGTCTGGCTACAGCTGTTCGTTGATCTTTTAATTCGAAGTTACTATTCGTATATAATCGGTGGATTTTTACTTTCTTTGTCTTATCCAGATCCTTTTTCGCGGCTATGTATTTAATCGCATTCGCATTTTCATGGATTGGTCGAAATATTTGCCTTTTTTCTCAAAAACACCTAAAATTTACTCCGCTATCTTACTTATCATCTAGCGGTTCATTTCCTACTGCTTCTGATTGGTAGAACTTCTTTTTTTAGTAAAGCAAACTCACTGGCTTCAAGGTACCGTTTGCTCTCCCCCAAACTTTCAACTATCAATAGTGAAGAGCTGCACTGAAAAGAAGGTTGCCTTTGTTGCTATCTATGTATACGCTAGAAGCAATTGTGAAACTACCAGAACCTGCGCGTTTATGACTATTTTTTTTCAAGACTCTGAAGTTTGTCATCGCTTTATAAAGCTCGCTACTATAAATGATCTTATGCATATTTGACTTTGAACGCCATCCTAAAATTTATTAGTGAGCAATCTCAAGATTTGGTGTATCCTCGATTTGTGTGGTGAAAAATCGCCTTAGAAATTCATCAAATACTCGTATGCTGGAACAACATTATCAAACGACTTTGTACATAGATACTTATGTGTTTGTTTACTCTGCTGTTGCAAGAGGTGGGATCGCCTTTTGGGGAATGAGACAGCCGATATTTGAATCGTTGGACACAATTTCATCCTCCCTGATTCGGCAAATGATCTCATGACTGCTCCCTAAGAAAAAATTGCCGACAATTGTCTGTGTTTCTTTAAGTTCTTTAAGTCTTTTTTTTGTCTGCAACAGCCGTTGGAAGTATTGCTTAAATGTTTTTACAAATCACTTGCAAATTTGCTTATGTGTAGATGTACCTGACCCGAATCTGTTGGCACTATCTTTGACTAGATAAATATTTTTCTAAATATGAATCTTTGGTCGATGGCGATGGCGATGGCGATGGCGATGGCGCGATAGTTAGCTCATTGGACTATCACGCAGACAGTCTGGATTCGATTCCTGGCTGGGTCACCAACAATTTTTCAAATCGCCATCCCCCTTTCGGCGGGCAATGGCAAACTCCCGAAAGTAAAATTGCCTACGAAAAAGCTTCTAAGGATTGCCTTGCCGTTCGGACTCGGCGATAAACCGTAGGCCCCGCTCAGATGTGATTAAAATGACAACATGAGCAACACAAATGAGTGTCAAGAAGCTAGGCCATGGCCCATACCAGGCTGCCAGAGCCAGTGTTTTTTTTTTTTTTTTGTATTTTTTTTGTTTTGAATCTTTGGTCTCCCTAGCATGCTTCTTTTTTGACTATTCTCCGTAGTTTGCATCATGATCGATCCGCTCTTTTTCCGTCATAAGTAAACGAATACCATTGTAAATGCATGATAAGCAATGAGGGTGATTTTACGAAAAGTGTGTTGAATCAACTGGCATCTCCTTCTTTGAATTGTAATATCTTTAGTATTTCTGATGGAGCTCCGAGTTGTAAATGCGGCTTGGCTAAGAAATCCTTAAGATGCTCCGTAAACTCATAGTCAACAGTTTCAGTACATTTTTTAGGTGCTCTAGCCATAGAACAACAAGATTTCAACATTTCACTGGAACAGCCGCAGTTTAGCCTTTAAACTGATCGAATTGCTTTTTTATTATTTTTTTTGACAGCACACTGATAGCAGTTTTGCCTTCTTTATTCGGTTGGATAGATCGAATTCACTCCTTTTTTCCTCACAGATACCTACAAGATAATGGAAACACTTTACTTTCTCTACTGGTTGTCTGCAATTCTAATATATGAGATTGGGATGGGAATGCTGATGATTTCATCTCTATCTAAATTGATTAAAAAGATGAGATAAGCGTATGTTAGTATGTTATCAGCTTTAAAAAGAATAGCAGAATCAGTAAGGAATTACAAAAAAATAGACCAATTATTTGACTTTTTGTCAGGTCTTAAGCTTAAGTATCACCTAACCATCACCAAACCGTTCATCTTATCATTTCTGAAACCTTTAGTGCCTCTTAAGTGGTTGTAAAAGTTAACTCCCTTCGTCAGTGGCCAGAATGGTATGATTTCTTCACTGTGTTGCTGTCAAGACTGTAAAATACTGTGCGGCTTTCTTGACACTGCATCGTTAACACACTTGTCACACTAATGAAGCAATCTGAGTTTAAAAGCTCAGTAGGTCCCCATCCTGCTCTATGACGCCGAGGCATGGACATTATCAAAAATGAATGAAGATTGCTTCGAGAGAAAAATTCTTCGGACGATCTTCGGTCCCGTCTGCATTGACGGTGAATGAAGGAGGACATACAACAATGAACTCTACGGACTGAACAGCGACATCGACCTAAGCAGAAGAGTGGAGATCAGCCAACTTAGCGTGCGAAACTGGAGGCAGCTACTACCACTTAAAGAAGAAGGTTCCCATCCGATATGGTATAAGAACATAAGGATCTTTAATCCAAACATGTCATCCAAACTATGATAAATGTAACTATGTATGTAATGGCGACGCGCATTTATGCCTTCTCGCTACTTGAACATTCATACCAAGAACTGATGAATAATTTCCTTAGAAGGACTTTGTCGCTAATATTCTGTATAAGGTGCATGCTTGAGCTCTAGAGCTCTGTCTGTTGCACTGTTCTTTCGCCCTGATTTCAACTTCCCTGCATGCAGTTAACAACTATGTTAACAACAAGGTCATTTTAAAACTAGCTACATATGGTTTTCCCCGATTATATAAGGTACTTAATTTTGTTTTGCTTACAAGAAACTGAATTTCTATACCGACGAAGGATACAATTATTATGTCCCCCATTCTTGATTCTTTGTCGCAAGAAAAGGACGTCTAAACGGCTCATGTATGAGCAGTGCTTTGCCTTAAACTTCTCACTTCCACACGGATACTGTCATTAGAAAATCCACAAACTCTGATTCAATTTAAATAATTCATGGATGCGTGAGTAAAAATTTGCATTCGATAACTGTACTCGCAAGTCCTCTAGGGGAGGGATATTATAATTAACAATTCACATAACAGGTAATTGCTTGCAAGTGCGTGTTTAGGAAGCATTTATGCTTTCAAGAAAATGAAGGTGGAGTTTGGCTTGGACTCTGGGGTATTTTCCCAAACGAAATAGTAACTAGAATAAGTGTAGTCACTTTTGTGTTGTGCGGACACATTAGCGCAAAATGGTCGTCATGGTCAGGAAGTAAAAAATGAAGGTAATGCAGCTTTCTCAAGGATAATGGGTTTGATTTATGTTCGCAGTTCGATGCGATGTGGTCAAATTTTAAATGAATCATTAAGAATATGTATTCGTATATTTATGAAAGAAAGCAGGAAGAATCATTTAGTTAATCTTTGACTACTCGTTAGCTGTTAACAAATGAAACGCACTTTTAGCAGTGAATAAATATCCGACAAAAGTCCAATACACTCGTGACCAAAATATGAGAGGTCTAGTTTTAATCTAGTGTTCTAGATTTATAGCAAGCCTTAGTCTGCAAATAATCTTACGCATGCTTACGTACTTACTTAGGTGGCACTACAGTTCAGAGTAAGTCTAGGCATCAACCTCTCCAGTTAGCCCGGCCTTTAGCCGGCTTCCTCCAGTTGCGTAGTCCAATTCGGTTGAAGTCCTTTCTTCATAAGCCGCCACCTAAGGTGAGGTCTTCCTCTACTCTACAATAAAGCAGCTTCTGTTTAAACGGTACTGTTTCAATACTAGCGAACTCAGCGGAGACAGCAATTATGTCAACATCATCTTTATACGCTAAAAGTTGCACAGGCTTTTAAAAGATTGTGCCTTCAGTGTTCAGTTGCAAGTTCAAACAATTCTTTTTCAAATATCGGGTTTTCCAATAGGGGCTTGACAACTTTGAATTTAATTTGTGAACGCACTCTTTCACTAATCATCAAACTGTCACTGTTAATTTATTCAGTGAACTCAACATTTTCATCATGGTAAAGTACACGAACCAGAAATGTCTGCAAATTATAAAAATTTTCTTCCGAAATTCGGAGTCGGTGACTGCAACTTTAAGAGCGTTAATTCCAATTTTCGACGAAGCTCATTTTTAGCTCAATGGGTTCGTCAATAAGCAAAATATGCGTTATTGGTATGGTGAAAATCCACATGTGCTTCATGAATCCCCACTTCATAACTGTGCTTCACAAAAAATAACTGTTTGGTGCGGTTTGCATGCCGGCGGCGTTATTGGCCCATATTTTTTCGTCGACGATAACGATCGTCACGTTACTGTGAATAGTCAGCGTTATCGCACCATGATCACCGATTATTTTTGGGCCGAATCGGAAGATACGGACTTGGACATGTGGTCACACCATCAACAGGATGGTGCCACAAGCCACACAGCACACGTTACAATCGATTTATTGAAGAGTAAGTATGGTAAGCATGTATCTCAAGAAATGGGCCAGTCGATTGGCCGCCTCGTTCGTGCGATTTAACGCCGCTTGACTATTTTCTGTGGGGCTACGTTAAGTCATTGGTTGGCTTGGCAGACGATGTGGCATAGCTCGGAGTCAGTATTGAGTGCGGAATAGCGGCCGTTTCGGCCGAAATGTGTGGCCGAGTCGTTGAAAATTGGGTCCAACGAATCGACCGCTGCAAACGTGCCCACGGCGGCCATATGAACGAAGTCGAGTTCCATTCATAAATGTTTTGATTGTACTTCAAGCCGGTAATAAAGTTTTTGAAATATCTCAAATGGTTTGTTTTATTTAAAAAAAAAGTTGTCAAGTCCTTATTGGAAAACCCTTTATTATGTTAAAGAAGTTATGTGACAGAGCGTCCCCTTATCTTAAACCTTTTTTGACCTTTTTTTTACCGTCAGGTCGTAATAATGCTCTTAAGTGCGGCTTGATGCTAAGGAGCCTTGATAATATGTATTCAAAAAAATAAACTAAAATCAATCTTACTTTTAACTTTAACACCATAGTGGGGAGCCTTAGTGAATTCCATTAAAAACCATTTGTTTACTTTTGCACAAATTTTTCTATTCGTGCCTAAAGATTTGTTGCTGTTAAAACTTGTCGGCCCAATGTACCATGTTTTAAGTTTATTTAACACTACGAATAGATGCCTTTCTTATTAAAAACTTTTCAAAGTGAAAGGAGAGGATTGTGACATTATTACACGCTGAAAAGGCATTGAAGATAAACAAGTCCGAATGGAGAAGTGCATCAATGCAAACTTTCATTTTGGTTGAAAAACCACTAGGTTTGAGCTTAATACTTCCTTATTTTACTTAAGCTGGAGCTACAGTCTGGGGTGGACCTGGCCCTTACTCCGTAACTGTCTCCTGCCAGACCAATCCCTCCTGAGGTCCCCTTATACATGCGTGTGCCATCTGAGTCGCGGTCTTCCTATACTGCACTGTCTCTCGGGCCCGGATTCGAAGACTTCTCGAACCGAAGAGTTGGTGTCTATCCGTTCTATATGAATCAGCCATATAAGTCATTGGACCTTCACTCTTTTAGATACGCCGATGTCGCTATACAATCCGTACAATTCGTCGTTGTGTCTCCTCCTCCACTCATTTGCAGATGGGACCAATAATCACCCTCTTAAAGCACCCGAGAGCACCCTGATTCATTTTTGATAAAGTCCATGTCTCTTCACCATATAGCAGGACTGGGATTATTAACGTCTTATAAAGAGTCGCTTTCGTTGTTCGATAGAGGGCAATGCTAGTGAACTGTGTTATAAGCCCAAAGAAGCAGCGATTGACAAGAGCTATTCCACGGTTGATCTCAGCGCTGATGTCGTTGTTTGAACTGATAGCGGAGCGTAGGTAAACAAAGTCCTTAACTATCCCAGAATTATATCTGCGGAGGATAACGTCGTTGTTGAGTGTCCTTTTTGCTTGACAGCATTTATTTGGGCTTGCCCTCGTTGACCACTAAACCCAGTTCTACTTTTTCTTTAATTTCTTACTTGAATCATTCCCAATAAGAATTTCTGCCATTTAGTCTTGCGGGTTCATGTTTTTTAATTAGAGTTTCACTCATTGTCAAAATGACTGGAGAATGGTCAGAGGAAAGGCCAAAGCTCACGTGAATTTTTATGAATTGTTAGATATTTATTTTGAGACAAAAAAATCAATTACATCCGGTATTTTTGTGGTATTAGTTGACCAATTTGTGGGTTTTCCCATTTCATGGAACATTCTTTCTCTCTGTTCGATGCATCTAAATCTAACGTGTGTTTTTCATAAAAATCGCCACCAATAATAAAACTAGATGCAAGTGATTTCAATATGTTTTTGAAGACACTCATTTCGAATGCGGATCTCGGTGGGCAGTAAATAGCTGAAATGATAAGGAAATTATTCCTTTTTCTTACACGTACCGTAGTACCATGATTAACTTGCACAGATTCGACCTCTTATTTAAAGTCCTCAGTACATTCGATGGATTCTTTAATGTAACAGAAGGATCCGTTTCTTACCCTTTTCGATGTATAGAAAAGTTTCTTATTTTCGCACACAATTTTCTCTTCATATGGGTGTTAGAGATCAAGCAAACGTCAATATTATTCTTCTTTTATAGTATGAATATTTCTTATAAAGTTTTTTGTAAAAGTCTTTTAACATTCCATATAGGTGTTTTGAGCAAGCGTTTCCCATTATCTTATTATTCTTTAATTGTAGCAATAATTTTCTAAATTAGCTAACATCTCGAAAACAAGTCAATGTGTTTAATTAAAAGCAAAGAAATGTTGTTTTTTTTCATTGTTTAGCCTTATTTATTTAACAATATGTTGTTGTTTTTTTTTTTTGTCTTACGTTTAAAACAAAGTCTTATCGCGCAAGTATTCTATTTAAAAATAAATCAATTTTTATCTTTTACAGAAAAACAAAAAAGATAAAAATATTTTCAACAAATCTTTTCTCTCTGCCTCTTTCTAACCTAAGAACTAAAAGCTAAACAAACAAAAATGTCAAAAAAAAAAATCCATTTTTTTTATTATTTTACTACACGAAAATCATTGCTCCCTAATGAAATACAAAATATTTCATTTCATAATAACAAAATAAAAAATCAATACAACAAAAATAACTACAAATTTGTACAAGTATTTAAAGCAAAAACGCTTAAACTAGAAAATTATTTTAATTGGATCGCGTCCATATTTGCTTTCTTTTCTTTATGTACAAACTAGATGTTTACTTAAATTATAAAAAAAACAAACAATTAAAACAATTTTGTTTGTATCTTTATCTAATAACATACAAATCTTGTTTTTATTTTTTTTTTTTAATTTAAATACTTCACCTAACTATATTTAATTTTTTTAATTAATTCTTTAGTTTTCCCCGCTCTGTATACGAGTATGTTACAATATAAAATAAAAATCCTGTCAATGAAAATAAAAAAAAAATTCTCTTAGAGCATATGGGCTTGGAAGTTTTAAAAAGAGGCGGGCGGAGAACAAAGCTATTCTTTGTTATTCAAACTAGAAAATGCCTACAGGGGTGCAGTGTTATAAGTTAAACGGTTAGGAGTTTATAGTGGAGATGAAAAAATGTAGAAAAAAATTACTATTTCAATGAGATTGACTGAGACTAGCAATTTTTTGTTATCAAAATGTGGCTCTAAATTGAACAATATCAAGTGGTGTGCTAGTATACCATATATATCAAAATCTTAGTCCAATTTGTCTTTTTTTGTTTTCATGTCATTAGTATATTTTCAGTCAGCTTGTAAAACTTTTACACTATATGGACTTGCCCTTTAAATCATGGTCGAGTAACTTATGACCCTGCAACCCCATAGTATATGCTTAATAACTATTCATCCACGTAGCAATCTCATTCTAGTTTACATTATTATTTTTCTTACATTTGAAAAAAAACTTAAAATGAATTACATTTCCAACAGCGGATAGTAAATCCCAGCTGTTTTGTTTCGAGTTTAGTTTTTACAATATTTCTCTTTTACCATCAACATAAATGGGTTCAACAAACACTGCTGCCATCTGTAGTTATTTTATTTTAGTTTCATTTTTATCAATCATTCAATCTTTTTTGGTGAGTTCTTTGGTGATGTCTTTCCTAAATAAATCGAAGAAAAGAAAAATAACAAACAAAAAATTGTAAAAATTGTAAAAAATAAACAAAATTGAAAATTTAAACTATAAACACAACACACATGCAAACGGAAACAGAAAGTATAAAACTATAAACCGAACTTTTGTCATAGTACAAACATAATTTCATATGTTTGTACAAAAAAAAAAATAAACAGAATGTGTTTAGCACCAATGTCTCGAGTTGAACTTAGTAACAAACAATTATTGTCTAAATATTTGAAAGGTTTTTTTTTTTTTACAAAAACTTTGCTTTCTCAAAAATCAGAAAACGATTTTACATATAAATCTACTGCTAATCTTAAAGTTAAAAAAATGTTTTTATTTTTTTTTTAAATTTTTTTTAATATAAAAAATATTCTAAATACGGTATAAAACGTGGTTTACTGGTATGTGGAGCGATTTGAATGTTTGTTAAACGATTTTTATTTTAATATCGTATGACGTATCTACAACATCGACACGAGGTTTATTTAATTTTCCATGTGCATGTGCTATAATTTTAGGATGAACATAATAGATAGGACCTTTAAGTGGAACACAATACATAAAAAAAAAGAAACAAAATGAAGTTGTTTTTTTTTATAGTTTTAACAAGTTTTTTTTTTAAAACCAAATAAGGATGAGTTTTAAATTTAATTAGCATTTTTTGGGTGAATTTTTAAAAATAAATAAACAAACTAAGCATTTCTTTACCTTGCAAGTATTTGGGGTCTACAAAAACAGTGGACTTGAAAGGCTGCGATTACTTTTCATGCTTAAACATTTGTAAGTATTTTACACTTGTAAATCACAAGTATGGCTAATTAATCGATTGGTTATGTCTCCCACTTGTTGCTTGTACCAATTCAGGACAGTTTACGAGTGTATACCAATTTCATTCAATATGCGAGGCTGCAAGAGTTAACATTGGTCTTTGAGTTATGAGAATGGATGTTAATACTTGAAAAAGCAAAATAGCTGTGTTACTTGAAGACCGAAGTATTAAAAAAGTGAAAAATAATAAAACTTTCCGTACGAAAAAAAAGTTCCTTCATATATGTACATGGGTTCTCGTTTTAGATGTGCCGTCTCGACCTCCTTTTTTGCGACACCTATTTTGTTCTTTCAAGGTCTTCTTCTTTTCATGCTAAATATAAATTATCCTGAGACGGTCATTAACGACTTCTCCTCCACCTTTTGTCAGGTTTTCTATATATATAGTGGCTAAAATTGCTTAAGACCCTCACCTCTAACTCATACTTCTATCATACCTTTATAAGATAATTGTTCAAAACTATTCATAACTTGACTATTTCAAAAGAATAAGCGAAGTATGCTCTAACACTTACGTGACCAGATCTCTCTACAATTGATTGCTTCACACATTGCTTAAGCACACTAGTCAAGTTCATGAATCGATAATTGAGAACAGTCAACGTTTTTCGAACCTGAAATATCTTTGAAGAACGTAGAAATATATCAAACATTGTATACATTCATCAACACTTATCAAGTCAACTCAATTAACCTTAACACCGACGCTTGTTTCTTACATTGCCAACGGCTACCGACCACTTCTCTTATCGTTTAAATGAATCTAATCTCCGCATACTATGGTTGGTATTGTTTAAGTCTCCCTAGCTGGCATTAAGCCGAATAAATGGCAGCTTCCATCCCCACTCAGAAACATATAAAAACAATAAACCGAATCACAAAGCCACATGTGACTCTTGACTATTAACCAATCACAAGCTTACACAAATAGAAAATGCATACAGACTGAAAAGTGTGAAATATGACTTAAGTCTGAGTTCCCCAAAATGGGAGAATTTTGAAATTTATCAACTACTTTAAGATTTCTTTTCAAATTCTATAGAAGCGACTGCATTTGTCCTATTTTTACTGTGGTTTTTCCAACACTAACGTGTCGTGGATTAATAAATTCAATTCTCGTCATGAAGGATTTACGTCTCGGGTAAGGAACCACCTGAACTTAGATCAAGACCCGAGCCAAAATAGTCAGTAATAAAGTAGTTTACTCATGCGTAAATTCACCATCGTAGCAACTTAAAATCTCTTTTACCAATGTACTATACAGATTTATTACAGGTGTAACAAGAATGTATATGGTAGGGTAAGGATTCTTCGACTCATTATCGTGTTTCTATAATCCACAAGAAAGTTAAGTTATCCAATATACTTTATATAAAATACTAATCAATAAGAAAGATTTCGGCCTTGATTGGAATAAAATAAATCAACCAAAACAATATTAGTTTTGAAAAAGAAACAAAAGTATCAACCATTCATATTGCAAATCATTCTAGTTGTTCAACGAAGGTGACTATTCTGAACCGTAGCGAAATAGGAGGAAGATGATGAAATCTTTTCGAACAACAAAAAACATTGTTTACTAGCAAAGCACATTTCTATATCACTGGGCTACTGGTGCCCCGACAACACTATTGAACCGCATCAAAAACGCTTGCATTGTTAAAAAAAAACAACATTCTGGTGTGCAATTTCTGACTGGGGAATTATTGACCCTTATTTTTTTAAGAAGCGAGAAAAAGCCACTTCTGATGTTAATTGCCGAATGATCGACAAGTTTTTTGCTGCACAATTGCGGCTACTTCCCGGGTTCAACAACAAATCACAATCTCAGCATGACGGGGCCACTCCACAAACACCTAAATTTCCAACGGCGAAGGTTAGTGTAATTTCCCTCAATAAATTAATCAGCAAGTACGAAGACATATCATCGACACCTCGGTCACCGTATCTTACACTGTGCGACTTTTTTGTGGGAATACCTTAAGTTGACGGGTTTACAACAATAATCCTCTAACAATTTAGGCCTTACATGAAAATATCCGCTGTTATTGAACCAACGCTTTTCTCTCGCGTGTCCACAAATTTAACAGCCCGACTGCAAAAATGTGTTAAGAGGAATTGACGGCATTTAGAGGCTCCAAGAAATGAAAACAGATAACAGTTTACGGTGAACAGAATTTGTAATACATTAACAGCATAAAACACAACCTGGTTAACTAGGTACTTATGATCGAGCTGCCAATGGCCGATTTACCACGTACATATGGTTGAATGAAATTTTTCAAACATATGAATGTAAAAGCAATGTAACAGTGCAAATGTCGGCTTTGATCATTTTGTAATCATTTACAGTTTATAACGAACGAGTGAGCTTGGAACTCTCAGATATATGATCTCACTCTACAAACACCAAGGTCAGCGGTGGAATCATCATGGACGTAGCCAAACTAACTTTGCTACCAAGTGAGAAATAAGTCTCCAATTGCCAAAGCAGTCCGAAATAAACTACTAACAGCAGATATAATCACAGACGAAGAAGTAAGAATTGTGGCAACTCTCAACAGCAAGGATCTTCAAAAATTAAATACACAACTCTGGAACAACCACCAGGAACAGGTCCGAAAGTACTGACTAATCCTCATAACAAGGTCAAAGTCACATTTATTTGATACATCATTAAATAAATATCGCAGCTTTAACATCATTATTTGAGATTTAATTTCTTAAACAGAATCATCCTGACGACCACCAAATAAATGCCGGTAAACGTTTGATCGAGCTAATCCAAATTTTAAATGATAAAAAAGCAAAATAGCAGGTAAAATAAAAACCCAATTCAAAAAGACACCAATCGAGTGCATTAAAAAATCACAAGACATCAATGCACTAAAAAGCTAAAAACCAGGATATTTGTACACACCTTTTGAATCTCCTCGCAGGACAGCAGAATCTCTAAATTCTACATTCACTTTCTTGGTTGGAGAGTTCTGTTGTTTCTTCTTCTCTGTTGCTTTCTATAAATGAACACAAATTATGTAACTTATTTGAGACAAAAAAGTTCTCCACCACCTACCTGCCATAAAAGGCAGCCATAAACGAAAACAACTGAAATGAAGACTTGTACTGTAAGCCAAATGACGATATTGGTCGCTTGTGTTCTTTCAAATAGTTCACGACCGTTTTTAATGCAGAGAATCGCCTCCGAAACCATTATAGCACCATAAACCCAACATTGTGTGCCCACTCGCTTACAACGAGAGTCTGTTACGTAGGTATAGTATTGTCTAATAAATAAAAAATAAAAGATTAAAACTATGTTAAAAAAAAACCCGGATGACTCTAAGACTTACCTAACAGAAGGAGCAACAAACAGCCCAATAAATATCAATCGCCCAATAACTATATAGTGATCTGGAGGCATTTCGAATATATGTTTCAAAAAGAATGTATTCAGTTCTGTTACCTAAAACAAAGAAGTTTTCTTCAATTTATGAATAACAGAAGACATTGTTTACTTACCTGCCAGAAAATGACTAGTTGAGAAACGGCTGCAAACCGCATATAGGTTGATTGTGGATCTAACCATCGAATGTGTGTCCAACTTTCCGGTGTAAATTGCAACACAGCACGCTTAATCTTTCCACTTGTGGACGAGATGTCACGTATACTCGCCCATTTGTACTCGCGCATTTCAAGTATTTTACAAATTTTCAGTCCAACCCAAATGCCAAGGCCATTGCAGATCAGTACGTCCAATATCAAGGCATCCCACCAGCATTCAATGAAATTGGGCAACAAATGAGCAAATGTAATTTCTGTGATCTCCCACATTATGGAAATTGCCCATAAGATGCCCATGTGTCGTATAAGAATGGCTTTGAAAGCCCAACCTAGGAAATGTCCCCATGCGAATACATCCAGGTGGCTCTTTACTCTTTCGAATGATACATCCGAACAGTTCACACCATACTCCTATGAAAACGAATCACAATTAAAGATATAGAATCGAAATCAAATCACCACTACCACTTACCTTGTCCATGTTGATGTGGAAATCTTTTAGCTTCGGATCTAACCAATAGAATATGTTCATGATGGATTTGTAGTTCTGGAACATAAGAAATTGCAATGCCAGCAAGTAGAGTACAGAACAGCCGAATAGTATTCTCCAAACAGCTGGATGGGGTCGCGTGAATGGTCCATTGGGGAATGCCAGTACGGAGATGATTAGGAAGAAGAATACCACACATAATATCCCAGCCCAGATGTTGTCCTCGAAATTACCTTCGTCCCTAAAAGAACAAACAAATTTTAAATTAAATTTCAACTCTGAAACAAAACAAAGTGTAAAGATCGACGGGCTATTTGGAATGAAAAACTCAAAACAAACCATAAAAAATCCATATCTACTCGTAAGTACAATTCAGTGTATTGACTTTTAGACTTACGCACTATGAACTTTTAGTGATTACACGTAAGTTTACGTTTCTAATTAAAGAATTATTGCAATAAAAAAAAGGACAAGGAGTCAATCCACATCTCGTTAATTCAACCAAATGGGGCATAAATCTAACTCGAAATCTATATATAAATAGGTGCTGCCCATTTTTGTCGTAAGGCAGACCCATAATAGGCGAAAGTATTCGTACGTCTACGTACGTAAATGTGCGATAACAAGTGATTTGTATCTCGCACCCATAATAGCGGATCGCTCGGTTTCGTCGATTTTTCGTTCACTTTTGCTTTCGCACAAACTTGCATAAAAAAACAAAACAATACATTTCATAAGTCAAAGCAGTCAAACAAATTCCTTATGTAGAACCGCATACATCCTAGCATCTTTCCTTTTCTTTACTATTGACTTTCAAAGGCAAACAGACTTGAAAATGTTTTTTTTTTTTTCTCAGTAAAGCTGACACATACACGACGAACATGTTCGTGCGATCTGTTCGTGTTCATGGTCTTCTTCGACGTTTTTGGTGCTGTTGACGAACCGATCCAATGTTTACGAAAAATTTCAAAATTTGTGGATTTGTTCGCTAGCATGTTCGCCATTTGTGGCGTTGTTCGAAAACATTTTCTTTTTTAAATTAATTTTGTTGCATGCACATCAGCGGAAGATAAAAAATGGCAAGTTTTAGCAAAACGTTTCTTTTGAAATTTATCGAAATTCTTAGAAATATTAAAACTTTAGTTCCTCGAAACTTTGTCCAGTTGCGAGGAATCTTAAAGTTGCTGACAGTCTCTCGTTTGCTGTAATTGCTTTTCGCATTCCTGTGTTTTGTTTTCCAATAACTGGACTGAACGAACTCAGCAATTCAATATAAGTTTCTGAATCCATTCTAAGAATTTTTTTAAAATCTGCTGGTGCAGACATTTCTAATTTTCTCAACAATTTAGTAGGAGTCCGATCGTTTCTACTATACATCCCCTCTCGCTTTTTTTGTTTATTATTTTTTTCGTGCTTTCGCTTTTTGCATATATACATTGTTAAGCATCATCCGCGTGTGCGTTCTCCATATTTTCTTGTTGAAAGTTACAGCAAAAGTGATGTTCCGCAAATCGGTTCGTCATGTGTGGCCAAATGTCAACGAACAAATCGCACGAACATATTCGTCTTGTATGGCCAGCTTAAGCTACGTAAAATTGCAAATATTGTAAAATTTCGGCTAGAATTCGAAGTGATAAAACGTTATTCTATTTCAAAACACTAATTTACTATTATTTAAAATAATCTGCGTGTGAAGGCATAACACTGACATGTAGGTTTGGCTGTTGTAGAGTTTCAAGCACAAAACAACCGTTAAAATTTACAACCTGAATCATGTGAAACCAAGTGAAGAAAATCTCTCCGTCCTATTCAGACTCCCACCCTTGGAGAGTCAATATCGAAACAAAATATATCTGAGTTTCAAACCACTACATCACAATAATGCTTTCCTTTCTCCTCCTTCCATCTTTCCATCCTTCCGTCCGCGCCAAGGCAACAGTAAAAGGGTATCATAAAACCCCTTGAGGTGTGCGTAAATTATAAAAAAAAAAAAAACTTCCAAGTAATTCACAACCGATTTTACTATCTCACAATTCAAATCTCTAATCGTTCACTATTAAGACTTAACTCCTTTTCTCTGGCTTTCCAAAAATCAATTCACGCTGTTTCTCAACCTGTATTTATACACATTTGTCGGGTTCTAGTTCTTTCCGTATCTCCTGGTTTGAAACTGGGGCAATAAATGAACTCACCAGAGAGAGAGAGAGTTTATTAATGATGTACGATCACATCTATATCAATATCTACATATATGTAAAACAAACAATTTTTTAACATGTTCTACCAAGGTAGGTCTCAACCGTTTGACAAAAAAATTGTGCACATCTGCGCGAAATTACCTTTCCTATGGTGTAAGTATCATGCCATTCGGTTCATTAGAACGGTGTAAAAGTGTACAGGCTAAACTATAATAGGCAAAAGGAAACTGAAGCTACTGTCAGAACTGGACGAAAAGTTTCTTTACGTTGCTTCAAAAGGACAAGTTGCCCATAATAGGAGTTTGAAAACGTATTATTTGTGTTTTACATTTGTGAAAACTTTTAATTCGGTGCGGATTCAAATTGGAAATTTTTTTAAAGTAATTGTTGTTTCTAATATTTGTTGAAGTAAAATGTCGAAAACAAATACAGTTTGTCAAGAAAGTATTTTTACAAGCAAAAACATTCCTCTAATTTATTTTCTTTTTCTAATAAAGCCTCATCAACATATTTTTTTTAATTTTTGGTTTACTCTTCTTAAAACTAGCATTTAAATGACCAGATAACACAAACAATTACTCGATTTTATTTAAAAACATAAGAAGAAACAACAAAAACGAGTTTATTCCAAGAAATTCTGTGTCAAGAAAGTCTTTTTACACATTGTGGTTTAACGTTTATAAAAGTAAACAGTAATAACAGTTCTTTCTGTTTTTTTGTTTTTGCTGTTTACTCAAAGTAGGGTAAAATTGTCTCAGTTCTTGTTTATCCGCCGAAGAAATATTATAAAAAATAATAAAGGCAAAGTGCAGGCTTAATAAATTGTCAGAAAGAAATGAACGGAAAATAATTAAGAAAATATATGAAAATCTCCGAATATCGACTAGGGCGCTGGCAAATGAATTGAAGTTGGGATTTGGAGCCGATGTATCTCACGAGACTATTCGGCAGGTGCTTTTAAAACACAAATATTCATCAACAGTAGTGCGAAAGAAACCGTTGCTCTCACAAGACAACATAAGGAAAAGGATGTCGTACGCTACAGAGCATATTCGGCAGCCTGATGAACATTGGGATGACGTTATTTTCTGTGACGAAACTAAAATAATGCTGTATTATAACGAGGGAGCCAATAGAGTGCGGCGGCAACCTTTAAAAGCTTAAAAAGAAATGTAATACCAACAGTCAAATTTGGTAAATTGTCCGTTATGGTGTGGGTTGTATATCAAGCAAAGAAGTTAGAGACCTAGTTTTTATTGATGGCCACATGGATGCGAATCAGTACTTAAGAATTTTGCAATCTTACCTACACAGTAGTGCTCGTAAATTTGGATTCGACGGCGGTGATTTTACCACAAAACCAAAATTCAAATTTTACCAGGACAATGATCCTAAGCACGAGGAGCACACAGTTAAGATGTGGCTGCTTCACAACTCTACCAAAGTGCTTGATACACCTGCTCAGAGCCCAGACCTTAATCCAATAGAGAATTTGTGGGCATATTTGAAAAAAAATGTGAGTAAAAGAAGTCTTAAGACCCGAAATCAGTTGATCCAAGAAGAATGGTCAAAAATACCTCACGAATACGACTTAAAAAAAATTAACTAGATCCATGAAAAGCAGATTAGAAGCCGTTATCGAAGCTGAAAGCCGCCACACAAAATATTGAATGAAAATAACTGATAAAAAATGCTAAAGAAAAATATGTAAATATTATAATTTTGTGAATTCTTTCGTTTTTGTTGTTTTTTGTTATGTTTTTTTCCATAAAATTTAATATATTTCTTTGTTATCTGTTTACATAAATATTAGTTTTAAGAAATGAGAATAAAAAATTAAAAAAAATATATAGTTTAGTCTTTATAAGGGAAAGTACATACATTCAAACAATATTTTTGGTTGTAAAAACACTTTCTTGACAAACTGTAAGTAAATTGTGAAATAGGTAAAGTATTTTTTAAAGCACGATTCTGTTCAAACCAAAATTTCAAAACACTTCACAAAAAACTATTTCTAAACTTACATATTTGGTGTCGATATTTTAACTCAACAAATACTTTAACAAATTTTCGAACTGAATTTAATTTGTTTACAGCAATTTGTTCCCACACACAAGCTTTCTGGAATTCACGTCGCAAAAAAAAGGCACAAATCCACAGTAAAAACCAATTATATAATTTTGATAATTTGATATATGTGTTTCCTTCTAATATAAATGTTTTTGAAAGAAATTACACCTTTTTCGCAAAAAACTAAACAGCTTTTTGAATTATTAAATTCAACAGATGCTTAGGTGTCAAATTTTCGTACGTCTACGTACGTAAATGTGCGATAACAAGTGATTTGTATCTCGCACCCATAATAGCGGATCGCTCGGTTTCGTCGATTTTTCGTTCACTTTTGCTTTCGCACGTAAATTGCGATCAGGATCGCATTTCGTACGAAAATTTGACACCTAAGCATCTGTTGAATTTAATAATTCAAAAAGCTGTTTAGTTTTTTGCGAAAAAGGTGTAATTTCTTTCAAAAACATTTATATTAGAAGGAAACACATATATCAAATTATCAAAATTATATAATTGGTTTTTACTGTGGATTTGTGCCTTTTTTTTGCGACGTGAATTCCAGAAAGCTTGTGTGTGGGAACAAATTGCTGTAAACAAATTAAATTCAGTTCGAAAATTTGTTAAAGTATTTGTTGAGTTAAAATATCGACACCAAATATGTAAGTTTAGAAATAGTTTTTTGTGAAGTGTTTTGAAATTTTGGTTTGAACAGAATCGTGCTTTAAAAAATACTTTACCTATTTCACAATTTACTTACAGTTTGTCAAGAAAGTGTTTTTACAACCAAAAATATTGTTTGAATGTATGTACTTTCCCTTATAAAGACTAAACTATATATTTTTTTTAATTTTTTATTCTCATTTCTTAAAACTAATATTTATGTAAACAGATAACAAAGAAATATATTAAATTTTATGGAAAAAAACATAACAAAAAACAACAAAAACGAAAGAATTCACAAAATTATAATATTTACATATTTTTCTTTAGCATTTTTTATCAGTTATTTTCATTCAATATTTTGTGTGGCGGCTTTCAGCTTCGATAACGGCTTCTAATCTGCTTTTCATGGATCTAGTTAATTTTTTTTAAGTCGTATTCGTGAGGTATTTTTGACCATTCTTCTTGGATCAACTGATTTCGGGTCTTAAGACTTCTTTTACTCACATTTTTTTTCAAATATGCCCACAAATTCTCTATTGGATTAAGGTCTGGGCTCTGAGCAGGTGTATCAAGCACTTTGGTAGAGTTGTGAAGCAGCCACATCTTAACTGTGTGCTCCTCGTGCTTAGGATCATTGTCCTGGTAAAATTTGAATTTTGGTTTTGTGGTAAAATCACCGCCGTCGAATCCAAATTTACGAGCACTACTGTGTAGGTAAGATTGCAAAATTCTTAAGTACTGATTCGCATCCATGTGGCCATCAATAAAAACTAGGTCTCTAACTTCTTTGCTTGATATACAACCCACACCATAACGGACAATTTACCAAATTTGACTGTTGGTATTACATTTCTTTTTAAGCTTTTAAAGGTTGCCGCCGCACTCTATTGGCTCCCTCGTTATAATACAGCATTATTTTAGTTTCGTCACAGAAAATAACGTCATCCCAATGTTCATCAGGCTGCCGAATATGCTCTGTAGCGTACGACATCCTTTTCCTTATGTTGTCTTGTGAGAGCAACGGTTTCTTTCGCACTACTGTTGATGAATATTTGTGTTTTAAAAGCACCTGCCGAATAGTCTCGTGAGATACATCGGCTCCAAATCCCAACTTCAATTCATTTGCCAGCGCCCTAGTCGATATTCGGAGATTTTCATATATTTTCTTAATTATTTTCCGTTCATTTCTTTCTGACAATTTATTAGGCCTGCACTTTGCCTTTATTATTTTTTATAATATTTCTTCGGCGGATAAACAAGGACTGAGACAATTTTACTCCACTTTGAGTAAACAGCAAAAACTGTTATTACTGTTTACTTTTATAAACGTTAAACCACAATGTGTAAAAAGACTTTCTTGACACAGAATTTCTTGGAATAAACTCGTTTTTGTTGTTTCTTCTTATGTTTTTAAATAAAATCGAGTAATTGTTTGTGTTATCTGGTCATTTAAATGCTAGTTTTAAGAAGAGTAAACCAAAAATTAAAAAAAATATGTTGATGAGGCTTTATTAGAAAAAGAAAATAAATTAGAGGAATGTTTTTGCTTGTAAAAATACTTTCTTGACAAACTGTATTTGTTTTCGACATTTTACTTCAACAAATATTAGAAACAACAATTACTTTAAAAAAATTTCCAATTTGAATCCGCACCGAATTAAAAGTTTTCACAAATGTAAAACACAAATAATACGTTTTCAAACTCCTATTATGGGCAACTTGTCCTTTTGAAGCAACGTAAAGAAACTTTTCGTCCAGTTCTGACAGTAGCTTCAGTTTCCTTTTGCCTATTATAGTTTAGCCTGTACACTTTTACACCGTTCTAATGAACCGAATGGCATGATACTTACACCATAGGAAAGGTAATTTCGCGCAGATGTGCACAATTTTTTTGTCAAACGGTTGAGACCTACCTTGGTAGAACATGTTAAAAAATTGTTTGTTTTACATATATGTAGATATTGATATAGATGTGATCGTACATCATTAATAAACTCTCTCTCTCTCTGGTGAGTTCATTTATTGCCCCAGTTTCAAACCAGGAGATACGGAAAGAACTAGAACCCGACAAATGTGTATAAATACAGGTTGAGAAACAGCGTGAATTGATTTTTGGAAAGCCAGAGAAAAGGAGTTAAGTCTTAATAGTGAACGATTAGAGATTTGAATTGTGAGATAGTAAAATCGGTTGTGAATTACTTGGAAGTTTTTTTTTTTTTTATAATTTACGCACACCTCAAGGGGTTTTATGATACCCTTTTACTGTTGCCTTGGCGCGGACGGAAGGATGGAAAGATGGAAGGAGGAGAAAGGAAAGCATTATTGTGATGTAGTGGTTTGAAACTCAGATATATTTTGTTTCGATATTGACTCTCCAAGGGTGGGAGTCTGAATAGGACGGAGAGATTTTCTTCACTTGGTTTCACATGATTCAGGTTGTAAATTTTAACGGTTGTTTTGTGCTTGAAACTCTACAACAGCCAAACCTACATGTCAGTGTTATGCCTTCACACGCAGATTATTTTAAATAATAGTAAATTAGTGTTTTGAAATAGAATAACGTTTTATCACTTCGAACCCTAGCCGAAATTTTACAATATTTGCAATTTTACGTAGCTTAAGCTGGCCATACAAGACGAATATGTTCGTGCGATTTGTTCGTTGACATTTGGCCACACATGACGAACCGATTTGCGGAACATCACTTTTGCTGTAACTTTCAACCAGAAAATATGGAGAATGCACACACGGATGATGCTGACATTATTAACAATGTATATATGCAAAAAGCGAAAGCAAGAAAAAAATAATATACAAAAAAAGCGAGAGGGGATGAAACGAGTGGCTGTACAGTAGAAACGATCGGACTCATACTAAATTGTTTAGAAAATTAGAAATGTCTGCACCAGCAGATTTTAAAAAAATTCTTAGAATGGATTCAGAAACTTATATTGAATTGCTGAGTTCGTTCAGTCCAGTTATTGGAAAACAAAACACAGGAATGCGAAAAGCAATTGCAGCAAACGAGAGACTGTCAGCAACTTTAAGATTCCTCGCAACTGGACAAAGTTTCGAGGAACTAAAGTTTTATTATTTCTAAGAATTTCGATAAATTTCAAAAGAAACATTTTGCTAAAACTTGCCATTTTTTATCTTCCGCTGATATGCAAGCAACAAAATTTATTTAAAAAAGAAGTTGTTTTCGAACAACGCCACAAACGGTGAGAACATGCTCGCGAACAAATCCACACGTTTTGAAATTTTTCATAAACATTGGATCGGTTCGTCAACAGCACCAAAAACGTCGAAGAAGACCATGAACACGAACAGATCGCACGAACATGTTCGTCGTGTATGTGTCAGCTTTACTGAGAGAAAAAAAAAACATTTTCAAGTCTGTTTGCCTTTGAAAGTCAATAGTAAAGAGAAGGAAAGATGCTAGGATGTATGCGGTTCTACA
The DNA here is from genome assembly GCA_928272305.1 of Volucella inflata. Taxonomy (NCBI): domain Eukaryota; kingdom Metazoa; phylum Arthropoda; class Insecta; order Diptera; family Syrphidae; genus Volucella; species Volucella inflata. The sequence continues at coordinate 23,760,491 of OV743718.1, read as the reverse complement.
TAAGGAATTTGTTTGACTGCCTTGACTTATGAAATGTATTGTTTTGTTTTTCTATGTAAGTTTGTGACTGTAAAAGTCACTATTACGGTTGCAAAAGAGTTTCCCTTCTCTAAGTGGGATAGAGACTAAACAAAATGAAAAAAGTGACGACACTTTTGTTGTGTATACGGCAACTGTTGCTTTTGTGAATCGTCGAATTTCGGCGACGGGTGGGCCTAGTAATAATAAATCTCGCGCAAGAATCAAATTGTAAGTTAAAGTCGTACTCAAATATGAAAGTATCTAACTACGAGATGGGCACTTTTTTATTCTATAAAGAAATAAATTATTATTATTTGTAAGGTGAAATAATATATATTAAGTTAACGACCCATGTGGTGAGACCCATACTGACATATGGCGCACTAGCATGGTGGAAAGCAACAACTAAGAAAACTACCTACGAAAAATTAGCGGCGGTTCAGAGAACGGCTTCCATAGCCATTACAGGTGCGCACCATACCACCCCTACGGCAGCATTGGACACCTTTCTGCGCCTAACACCGCGTGATTTTCAGATAAATAAACTTGCTGGCAACAGTGCGATTCGACTCACTAATCTGGGTCTTTTCAAAAGCAGTAGCTTCGGACACGGCACGGTCCTGGAGGAGCTACTACCAGGCAGTACTATTAAAACGGATGAAATCCTTTCCTTAATCGATTTCGACATTCCGTATGATATAATATATCGGAAGAGGAAGGACTGGCAAAAAAATGCAATGATAAGATCAAACGAAATTGCAGTTTTTACAGATGGCTCGAAGACAGAGGAAGGAACAGGTTCCGGTATCTTCTTGGAGGACCCGGAACTGAGAGTGTCCATAAGGCTACCGGATACTAGTAGTGTCTTCCAATCAGATGTTCTAGCTGTCCTCAGGGCGGCTGAGCTGATGCAGATGAGATAGATATCCTTCAGAGATATCGCTATCTACGAGGGCGGGTCAATAAGTCCGTGACTTTTTGAATTTCTGACCTCTTTACTGAAACAGCAACACTGCTCCTGTCAACAGGCATCTGTCAGTTGACTCCTGTCAAAATTTAAACTTGCTGCGTCAGTTAGTTTGTGTTTGACAGCTATTTTTATCAGACTACTCACTAATTTGAGGAGAAAATGGAAAAAAGTGAATTTCGTGTGCTTATTAAGCATTATTTCTTGCGAAAAAAAACCATTACCGAGACCAAGGCTAAGCTTGATAAATACTATGGGGACTCTGCACCATCGATTTCAATGGTAAAAAAGTGGTTTACTGAATTTCGTTGTGGCCGTACAAGCACTGAAGATGCGGAACGTCCTGGACGCCCAGTTGAGGTCTCTACACCCGAAACAATCGAAAAAATTCACGATATGGTGTTGGCCGACTGAAGATTGAAAGTGCGAGAGATTGTGGAAGCCGTAGGGATCTCGCATGGCTCAGTGGTTTCAATTTTGAATGATCACTTGGGCATGAGAAAGCTTTCCGCAAGATGGGTGCCTTGTTTGCTCACAGTCGACCACAAACACATTTGCAGTTGCCATGGCAAAAATTAATGAATTGGGCTATGAATTGCTCCCTCATCCACCCTATTCTCCAGATTTGGCTCCGAGCGACTACTTCTTGTTCCCAAACCTGAAGAAATGGCTTGGTGGAAAAAGATTTGACTCCAATGATGAAGTCATCTCGCAAACAAAGGCCTATTTGGAAGGGATAAAAAAATTGGAGAAGCGTTGGACAAAGTGTATAGAGCTCAAGGGAGACTACGTTAAAAATTAAATTATTTTTTTATCAAAAAATCTGTGTTTTAATCCAAAAGTCACGGACTTATTGACCCGCCCTCGTACATCGACAGCCAGGCCGCTCTTAAGGCAATGGAGTCAATAACATTAACTCTGAAATGCTCAAAGCATTATGCGTTCAGAACAGGGTGAGACTGTGCTGGGTGCCAGGACACTCCGGTATAGAAGGAAATGAACAAGCAGACGAGCTTGCAAGAAAAGGAGGGCTACTCGACAACAGTGAGGTTGCTGATGTCAAACCACCATTCTGCACAGTAAGGAATGGGCACTATTGAAGAAAAAATCATAAAGGCCACCAGCATAAGGCAACCTGGAAGGACATAGGGTATCAAAGGCTCTGTGGTCACTTCTCGACGGTAACAGATCTAGGAAGCTTATTAAGCTGAATAGGGATAAGCTTAGGACGCTAATAGGAATACTAACAGGACACTGTCTACTGCTGAAATACGCAGAGACTAAAACTGACAAATACAAACACTTGCAGATTCTGCGGGGATCTGCAAGCGGTTGAGGACATAACACACATACTGTGTGAATGTGGGGCAATACCGCGTAGCCGAAGGAAATTCTTAAGAAAATATTTCTTTGAAAACCGAGAGGAAATAGACGGCACGGATTTCAAAGGCCTTCTTGGCTTTTGTGGAGCAATTAGGTGTTTTAATAGGGAGACTGTTTAGGTTTTTGCAAATTGGAGTTGGTTTTAACTGAACTCACAGGGGATCGCGATGGGCCCGTTTTGGTGACTAGTGTCTGTGTCTTATGGCACACCCTATTTTTCCTTCCTAACCTAAGTTAACGACCAATGGAACATCACAAAGGCAGTAACTAAAAAAGCGCAAGCACATGTAGAAATCACACAACGACATTTGAATGGAATGGATCTCTTGGGTTTACGAGTTCGTAAACGTTGCCCATCGTTTGAAAACCTGTCACATCGGTGCAAATTATGACATAGCTGTCTTCTTCAGTGGAAATTTGTTCCCGAGAAGGAAAACAGACTTTAAACACTGCTTTAGTTACTTACTAATTTTACAAATTTGTGCACTTTTCAAAATTTTAACGCCGCTTATATAAAATTTCTAGAGCACTTTCTCTTAACGATGAAGACCAAGTGGAGATCTTTCACCGAGTTACAACGTTTGTCCATTGAAAATTAGCATTGACTTGCTTTTGCAACGCCACTGACTGATACTGATAAAGTTTAATTACATTCTTTTGCCAACAGTCTAGAACTTGTTCATACATTTTCATTGCTACGTCACTACTTTTTTATCATCGGACATGTTGATCCACTTTGATTTCTGATTTCGAGTCTCGTAGTCATTATCGTTATTTTTAATGCAAATCGTTCACTTCGTTATTAAGATTTATTAGGGCGTGAGCGAACGTTCGTTGCTATTTACGGTCAGCACCCATCAGCAAATAGACTGCCTGCACTTTGCAAGGAAACATCTTCAAGTCTCTTACCAAAATGCTTCGTCTGGTTGACGTCGACGGAACCTCTATGACATTTTCAGGCACGGCAGCGACATTCTCTGTCGAACGAGAGGTACGGAGCCTTCTCGGTCCCGCGTTGGTTCAGTATTTGAGAGTCGTCTGGTTAAACGCCGCATTGACCAACCGGTGGAAAAAGGGCGGCCGGGAAAACGGGCACAATGCACGTTGCGTCGAAATCACACACGTCAAAACCGAATTGAAATTCGACGCAATTTGTACAAACGATGGCACTTATCGGTAGGTTCATTCATTATGGCCAACCTTGCAGTTTGAGACCAACAGATACATTTACTATCGAGTATCTTATTAAATGCCCACTAAGCAACATCCACACTTTTGGCAACGAGTTCCTCTACGAAACCCAGCTTAGCATACCAGCATACCACCTTGATCAAAAAGTTCCCGTGTGGCGCTCCCATTATTCCGATTTGAGTTTTTTTTTTTTGTTAAGTTGGTACATCTGTTGTTGATATTCCCTCTTAATCTTAACGTCATAGCTTGACATTTGCAACAGTTACGTAGCCAAGAGTAAGTACATCTATCTCTGTGTGTGTTGGCGATTTTTTACAATTTTAGAAATGAATTTAAATTTGCAACAAAGAACTTGAATTAAATTTTTGCACAAAAAATCGATTTAATGGTGCGCGAACGTTGGAAATGTTAGAAAAGTGTTTCAGCAACGATTCTCTAAAGAAGACGCCCGTTTACTAGTGGCACGAGCGGTTCAAAAGTGGTCGTGACTCAATCGAAGATGATGAACGCAGTGGCAGACCATCGACATCGAAAACCGACGATTACAACGGTGTAGTGCATCATGAATTTTGCCAGAAGGCCAGACAGTAAACAAAGAGTATTATTTGGGCGTTATGAGACGTTTGAGTGAAGCAATTCACCGTGGATTTTGCACCATGATAACGCACCGTCGCACAGTGCCATCATTATTCGTAATTTTTTGATGAAAAATGCAACAAATACCATCCAACAGCCACCGAATTCACCTGATTTGGCTCCCTATGACTTCTTTCTGTTCAATCGAGTTAAAAAAAACCACTAGGGGAAACGCGTTTCAGCAGCCGAGAGGAAGTAATGAAAAAATCGCAGGAAGCACTGATGGACATACCGAAAACCGAATATAAAAAATTGATTGAAGATTGGATCAAGCGCTGGTATAAGTGTGTTGCAGTCGATGGGGATTACATTGAAGGGGACAATAGAGATTTAGATGAATAAACTTGTATTTTTAATTTTCTAAATAAATTCCGGGATCAAGGCGGTATTCTGGAATCGCCTTCAGTTCTCCCAGTGAATTTTCTTCTTCGTCTAGAATTGACTCAAAACCGGTCCCCCGAAGTGGTATTTTGAGTTACGGAAATAGTAAAAGCTACAGGGTGTCTTATCTAAAGAATACGGACGGATGAAGCAAGTTTTCAACACCTGAACGCTCTGTACATGTCGAATGCCCTTGTTCTTGGCAAGCAAAATATTTCAAACAAACTCCTTACTTAATATTTTTCCCCGTAGTTAAATTCGCTGATAGCAATTCATGTTGACAAATGGCGACCAAACTCAGCTTCGAAATAGATGAAAGTTGTATCAACATAGTAAAGAAACCATTAACCATTTGATGACTCAGTCCCTCTTATATATTGACAGAATGTATATGTCTGCATTACCTAAACAGAGAAAAAAATTAGAACGGTAGAATGATCAATAAGAAGGCATTTAGAACAGCTGATTCTTTACTGAATACCGAACACTTATTTAATCTGTTTTCTAAATATGTTCCCATTAATCTGCATCAACAACCCCAGGTCGATACACCCCAAAGAATTATAATCAAGAATAAAATACTTCAAATGTTATCTTTAATTCAAAAATACAAACTTAAAAACCTCACCACAGCTTTTGATTACCAATAAATTAAAAAAATAATTTCCTAATGGCCACACAACTTACAATTTTTTACTTTCCAACCGAAGACCCTCTCCACTTATTCAAAAACATTCACGAACCCTACTTACTGTTCTCATTTCATTGTGGCAGGCAACCGTCACAAATGCCAAGTAATTGACTTGGACTATGTGTCAACAAAAAATTAACATTTCATTCCCTGCCAAATTGCTGTTTCTATTTATATCTCCTCATGCAACAAGTTGCCCATTTACTCGCCAAAAAAAAAAAGTTTGTGATAGCTTTGAGTGGGACTTCAACAAATGAGTGCAATTTAATTATCATTGTTTATGCACTCTTCAGTAAATTTGGCGCGAAATAACGGACCAAAATTTATTAGCAATTAAAAGATCGTCTTATCCCACACACACAGAAGATAACAAGCCGGCACCAATAATGTAATGTTGTGAACAACCCTCGTATGTTGTTATACATACTTTACTATCAATGTGACGACATGTTGGTAATGCCTTCTAACCAAGTGATAAGTACTGGTTCCATGTAGTGATCGTTATACCACTGACGTGAACCTTGATAAGATTAGTGTCACCACGTACAGCTAAACTTTTAGTTGATCTTACACCGTGGGAGACAACCGGATCTGTGACAACAATATTTAATTTTATAAATACTATGGGATGACTTAGTTAGAGATATTGCTGATTAGAAATATTGTTACGGAATAGAATTTTTGGACTGAGATCGTACGATACTTGTGTTTTGGTCTATATCCGGTGTGATTGACCCAGTTTGTAATTGGAAAAACTCCATGATATGGATTTTATTATAATTACTCAAATACAATGTAGGGGTTATAAAAACTTTTCAAGACTAGAGCTAAAAACAAAAACACATGTTCTCCTCTCCACATGGAAACTGGATGCGAAGTCTCAGAATACTACACACAGACTGCATTACATTGAATGAATAATGAAACTTAAAGTTGCCTAAGCTTCTCTTTTTGAATTAATTTTTGAAAAATGATGATAAATCGCTAGCCCGTACATACTATATTTGAGGGTTTTCCCGAACTGAACTAACTTCAGACACTTATATCTGTCAAACTAATTGTCAAATTTCAAACTGACAGTAATAATTTTTTTCAGAAGTCTGCAATTTTATCGTGCTGACATACACGCTTCCACAATGTTACCAAATTTAAGAAATTTGATTCCAAAATTATGGCTCTGTGGGCCAATTTTATAGAGCACTTGCACCATATTACACCCGAAATTATCGACCATTTAAGACCGCTATTCGCCGCATTGTTAACTGTATTCACGCAACATTTTCTATGGAAAATACAATGGCATCGAGACGCATTATAAAAGTGTGTACTGAAGAGAACATTGCATCTTTTCAGGAGAGTGTTGAATAAGATCCAAATTTAACTATTCGACATCGTTCACAACAGTCTTGTCTTTGTCCATCAACTTTATAGAAAATTTTACTCAAAGATCTGGGTTTAAATGGTTACAAGATCCAGCTCGTGAAAGAACTGAAACTGAATGGACATTGTTTGTGTCAAAATGTTGGTGATTGGGACCAAAATCAACTAGCATTGGACCTGATTTTTTATCAAAAAATTGTGTTCAGCGATGAGGTTCATTTTTGGCTCAATGGTGACATACTCGTATCCCATGATTAACTACTTTGTCGTTTCCAGATTAAATGGCATACATGTGGAAAAGATATGGTTTCAGCAGAATGTGACTATGGGCCAAAGAGCAAACGGTAGAACGAAAAACTTCCGATGAACGCATAGTTTAGTGGAAAGGACCCGTAAATTGGTCCTAAGATCTTGTGATTTAATACTTCTTGATTATTTTCGTTGGGGATACGTTAAGTCGCTAGTCTACCCTGACCATCCAGCAACATCGTTCGTGTTTTTGAGGACATTGGCCACAAGTGCTTAAAAAATGAGTCGAATAATTTGTCTCTCTGACGACATTCACCATATCGGGCATATGCCCGAAGATGTATTTAAAATGTAATTGCAGAATGTACTCGTATTTTCTCGATTGAGCACAAAGAATTGGCTATTTGAAGCAATTTCATGTAGGTTCTTTATAATCAAAGTCAGTACTGGCTTAAAGAACAAACTTTTCATAGATTGAAATACGGGTTTTCCAGTACACATTACATCGCATTATATTGCTACATAAAGCAATTATGAATTTGAAGAGGTCAACTCCAGAAATGAGTAAACTTTTATTTACTTATTACTAAAACTATAAGCAATACCAAAAGCTGCCTTAAGTTGAACGCAACAAGCTATTTATCAAGTGTTCGATAACAGTGATTGATTTAGAATGTAAACAGAGCACAGCTCCATATAATGCTCTGCTTTAATCCCAATTCATGATACGAAAAAATTACAAAACTAATTAATCGTTATACCGCCGTCCTGAACGCAGGCACCAACAGTCATTATTTGAGTTCGGTGCATATTTGGACGACGTACGATAAGAAAAATGGAAAATTCATAGAGAAGAAAATTTCTCGTATCTGAGCGGGTGTGACATAACGGTTTCTTAATAGTAGGCTTATTCTCCACATTAAGAAACTGGTAGTAGAAAAACATCAAGCAGATTTGCATCTCTTTTTGTCATGTACAACGAATGTCGACCGAAAATCCCGTCCAAAAAGTAAGAGAAGTTTCAGCCGAGACTTAAAGAATAGGACAAATAAAAAAAAGAGAGTCTACGTTACTGAAAATCAACTCGACGTAATAAATTAAGGGTCCAATGAGAGTCGTTACAGGTTTCCGTCGAGTTCCAATAGGAATGAACCAAGTTGCTAGCCAAAGCTTAAGTAAACATACGAAGTTACGACATATGACAAATTGTTATGACAATATTAGCAACACTGAGGCTAGTTAGCGATCTCGTAAGCTCCCTAGAGTCATTTAACTCTTAATATGGAAAAGGTTAATATCCAGGTTGCGGTCATTGAAAGGGAGAACCCTCGACTTAGCTGATTATAGATAAAGTTCATTTACCACTTGCAAGTGATGGATTCGGCACAAATCTTTATTTAAATAAAAGGCAATCTCCTCAATCGAACTCATAGTATGGGCCACGTGTAACTGTGTAAAAATTGTTTTGCGTGATAGTTGTATGCTGATGGTCAGTGATATATGAAAGAACAGAATAGAATAGGTAGGAGAATTGATCTCTACGGTAGATCTTGGCTTATTACTTAGGGCTATGAACATTTGTCGACACTAACATCCCTTTCCTGCCTATTAAAGGAATAATTTCTAACAAGCTATCTAGTTTGTATACAAGCAAAGCATGTCATATCGAAAGGCTTTCGGAAAATCAAATACGTAAAGAAGTTTCAAATTTCATTCACCAAAGTAGCCATATATCGTCTAAAATATAAATCATGGCTGAAGAACTGTAGCGTTTCGTTTTTGAAAAAAGATCGGTAATAACATACAAACGCCTTTAATCATGAGCGAATCTTGTATTTAATATTACGTCAACCTGAATGAGTTTGGGCGATCTTCCAAGATTGAAAAAATGTTGATGTCGTTATGCAAGTTAAAAATAGTTCTCAGAAGTCAATGCTTTTCGTAACACTGTTAATGTTGTCAAGGACACGAATTTGTGAATAGCTGCAATGTTGAAAGTAATGTACCTTACTTAGAATCAGAATAATTTTGTAAAATAAATGTAAGCTCTTTCATTCACAGGAACCAAACCAAGGAGTTAACGAATCATTTTGCTTAAAGGACAGACTTTCCTGTTGAAAGCCAAGTATGACTAGAATTTCAGCGTAGCTCAATGTAAATTCAAATTGATGTTTTTAATGTTTTTACAAGTAAGGCATTGACATATGCACACTGGACTTGAATAATTGTGGACTATTATTTTTTCTAAGTATTCTGAAAACAAAATCTGGGCAATACCTACCTAGCAAGGCATTCTTCTTTGGTTTCGTCCGGCTTGAGAAGAGATCACGGTAATTTACATCATGCCCAAAGTTTAACTTGATGTAATTTAGTTATTGAACATGTAAAGCTGAATGTATTGCTTGAGCTTGGGAAGGCGACTTCTCTCGGCAATTTCGTTCGTTTTAATTTTTTTTGTTTGTCTTTCACCACTCTTAAAATTGTTGGTATTAAGCGGTTAAGCCGTTCTCGCATATTTTTGCTAGCCCTCTAAAGTTGCTTAAATGATGACATGAAATAGGTGGCATTCGTTGTTCCCCAATATGTGATTCCTAACTTTTCCCGTCTCTTTTTGTATATCAGCTCTTTTCTGCATATCATTCTTTTCAGGACTTCCTCATTTATAACCCTATCCGCCTACGAAGTATACTGCGTATATTCGGTATTGCCACATTCAAAGGCTTTCACCTTTTTAATTATTGTTTCAAGTAGCATCCGACTCCACTAAATAAAACTAACCAGATACAGCCCATAGTAACAACAACATGAATTTCAATTTCACAGCGATGATCTTTTGTATTACTCATATATCCAATATTTATTTATTTTATGCCGTTTATCTTGATTCATAGTCATAGTTTCCGCCATGCTTCTTTAAAGATTCGTTGCAAGTACATGTTGAATAATAATGGGAACAGAATACAACCTTATCGAACTCCACTTTGTTTTAGCATACTTTCAGATTCTTCTCCCACACCAGATTTTTAGCTTCCTGGTTCCAGTAAAGTCATTCTTGTCAATGTTTTTGCTTTTAAGGATATTCACCATTTTCACGTGTTTCATTTTACCAGAAGATTTTTCATGATCAACAAAACAAGTGAAAATCTTTTTAATAATCTGTAGGATTGGTTGCACAATTATTGTGTATATAGGTACTATATCCGCTTCTGAAGTAAAACTGAGCTGGTCTTATTTTACTAAAAGCTGGTGCATCTGTTTGTTTCTTTTAATAAATTTATTTCGACACTGATAATTCTTATGCGCTCAAAAATGATGTGTATCATGATACGATACCGATCGATTGATCCAACGCTTGAACATCGTTGGAGAATATTGAAAAATTACTTCGAAAGTGGATGCTTTATTGCCGAAACAAGGCAAATTTTGTCGACATAATCCATCAACAGCATATGCTGTACACAAGATTGAAAAGAAATTTTGTAAAACTGGTTTGCAGATTGATAACCGTACATATTCCCGTCTTCGTCCCCTACGATCAACGCGGAATATTACAGCTGTTGTCGAAAGGGTGCGCCTGGATCCAAGAACGTCAACGCGCCAAACATCTCAGCAACTGAACATCAGTCGCACTAGCCTAAGGAAAATTTTGCATAAAAATCTCGGATTATGCTGTTATAAGGTCAAATTGACTCAGGAATTATCGATTCTCTGTTTGGGAATTAGGAGCTGCTCGAAATTGACGACAATTTTACTCAAAACATCATCTTTTCAGATAAAACACATTTTTATCTCACCGTCTACGTAAACAACCAAAATTGCCGTATTTGAGGCTCGAAAAATCCACACGTGGTTAAAAAGAAGCTAATGTATCCCGAACATGTGACTATTTGTTGCGGTTTTTGGAGTGACGGAATTTTTCTTCCAAAACGACAATGGAACAAGCGCTTTAGTCAATCAAAAGTGCTATCGGGGCATGGTAACTGATTTTTTTTTATGGCGATCTTTGGTTAGAGCAAAGTTAGATCTTTGGTTGCCAAACAAGACGGCTCTCAATAGACTTTTTGTACACTAAATTCAATAATCGTGCAATCAGGAGTTTTGGTGATGTTGCTTGGCCACCACGGAACTGCGATTTGACGCCGTTGGATTATTTTTAGTGAAGTGCCATTAAAGATAGATGCTAAGCGAAGAATCCAGAGACAATTCAGAGACCGACGAAAAAAATTCGTGATATAGGGCCCGAAACCAACGATTAAACCCTGGATTAACGAAAACGGCTATAGCCAAACAAGCCTAGGCAGGCATTTGAATCAAATATATTTCATAGTTAGTTGGAAGGCTTACTTTTTCTAATAACCTTTGTTTAAAAATATTAAAGTTTAAGGGTGATCTTAACTGCAGGTCCCATCAAGCTCTGTTGTCTGTTCATTACATTGCTTGAATGTAGACTTTAGCCAAGAGTGACGAGAACTACGAGTATAAAACAAGGAAATGCAAGAATTCAACATGGACATGAAACCGTAAACGAAGCAGTGAATATGTCGGCTAGAAATTGTTAATTGGGTTAAAGGCATCATTTCAGTGACTACAACACAAAAAACAGTAGATTTTATTTCCGGCTTTCCTATCCACTCGTTCACGAAAATTAAAATCATACTACCCCTTACAACGAAGTACGTATGTATTGTATAATAAAAAAAATGTACCACCCTGGTTAATCAAATTTAAATCAACAACAACTTCTAAGTGCTGTATAGACAAAGAGACTCGTTTCGCTTTATCAGCCATGGAACGAAAAGCAACATTCAGAGTTGAAATCTCGGAAAACCGTTCTTGATCGCATTCGATAATTCGAAAAAAAAAAACAATAAAAAAGTTATTTCGATTTATATACAATATTCAGAAATTTATAACATACAACGGTAATAATTCGGACAAATTATACTACTCCATCACATGAATTCCTTCCCCAAAGTGACAGAAAACCACTCGTGTAGGGTGTCTCATGGTAACCATCTCACTCAAACCATTCTATGTAGCCCGCTTGATTTAGATTAAAAAAAAAATAATAATAACCAAACCACGTGTAAAAAACACATTTGAGTAAAAATAAACCGAGTGACGAGGAAAAACAACAAAAAAAAAGTCGCAAATGAGAATGAACAACGAAACAAGAGGAGTGCGAAAAAAAAATGTAAATGAAACCCTCCCATAGCTGAAGGTTGACGAATTGTAGTGTGTTTAATCGATAAAAATAAAGCGAACCGTATTCGTAATTCTAATTCTTATGTTACACACGGCAGATACTCGTACGAGTAACATAAGTAAAAGGAAAAACCCATGCACTAATTGCTCAATACAAGGAAATAGGAATTGGATTTAAATTTTTCAAACGGGTTGTAGCAGGAATGTCTATTTTAGGAATTATATCGAAACCCTTGTTTCCATATATATTAGGATAAAACCAAAGGAAATGGTTGGTCAATAACACCAAAAAAGCCTCCATTTCAGTTGCAAATTTACACAACTCATGCTAATTTTATACAGGGAAAACAAACTTACTCCTCCATTGGTTTGGTGATTGAATTACAATCCGCATTCCAATTGCAGTTGACTCCTTTCGTTTAACTCGTTTCACTTTCATTTGCTAATTCCGGTGCATTCTTGGACAACTTGGGCAGCGGAAAATAACTTCGCGACTCGAGAATTTTATGATGAACACCACCCGAAGCTCACTGTACAAATCGATTTCCATTCACTTTTCATTCAAAATACTCGTAATTCGAATAGTGTCGCGAAAAGAATTTCAATTTTCAATTTTCAATTTTCAATTTCGCACTCGAATTTCATTGGAAAGGGAGGAGTTGAGAGTGAGTGAATGGCTTGTGAAAAGGTTAATTATCTGCTTGCATAACACAATGAAGACTGCTTAAGACTACTTGGAACAATTAATAACACTCCTTTTGGATTATTTTTTGAATGGGAAAATTGTAATTGTAAAACTTAGTAGCAAAACACAGAACTCTCAACTACTGGAAGAATAGACGACTAAAGAGGAGAAAATCAAAGGCAGAAGGATGGTGAGACTATGGATACGAAAGAGATGTGAATTTGTGTATTGCCCTATTCTTTGTGTCTTCCAACCCGGCGCTGTAACTATCTACTTGACGTGCGCAAAAATACCTGACAAAGAGTGTCAGTGGCATGATTTGTTTATATCCTCTTTTCAACGAAAAAATTAAAACACAAAAAAAAGAAAAAAAACAACCAAACTGATAAGAAGGAATTGTTAAAGTCTACTCACCTGACGAAGGCAAAGTACATCATACTGATAATGGACACCAGCAACAGGGTGATGGTATGTGGTTTGTAGAAAAAATCCAACGAGATATCATCCACTGGACGTTCATTGACGATGACAAAAGTTTCAGCGATTTCATGTGGAGTAGCCTTACGTGGGGAACTCGGTGCTGCTTTGGACTGAGGTGCAACTGTAGGTTGTGATGCAGATGATGTTGATGATGATGTGGTTTTTGTGGGATTGTTTCCTGGCGCTGGGTCATTGGTGGTGTCATGATCTTCTTCACCGCCACTACCCGGCGTACGCGCACTTGTACGTTTTTTCATGATTGCGCCGTAATTTGTTCGGCTACGATTAACACGACTAAGAGGAATCTACTCTAATTGGTTCAAGGAAATTTAGAAAACTAGAAATGAGTATTTCTATGCGACTAACACTACACGTTACGTGATTAATTTTAATTAAGAGATTTCATTCCGAATAAGTTCTCGGTTGGTACTTTTTTTTCTCAAGGAATTACGCAAACCGAGCAGTATTGTGCTAAGGTTGCGGTGAAAATGGAAGAGCAAATGACATTTCCTACTGTATTTTTGCTCTCGATTTTTTAGATGTGGTGAGTTTTTATTACCTTATGGTATGCTCAGACCTAAATAACATTGATGTTTCAAATGTTGGTGACTATTGGTGTTTGGCGAAATTTGAATTTTTGTTACCTAAAAACTACAAAAAATCGGCAAAAATCTCATACTTTTGCAGAATGAGAAATGCATTTTATTTTCGTCAAGGAAATTTGTTTGGTAAAACTTGGAAAAACTATTAAAATCTTGTTAATAATTTGGATTTGCTAAGGCACTCATTGAATGAAGGTGGTGCTATCGATTCTGTAATTGGTAAAATCGCAATTCAATGAGCTGCGGGAACTGGGCATGTAGTTGCAAATATAACCATTCCAAAGTATTACGAAAAATTAAAATAATTGTAACAAATCTACTTGCGTGAATATTCAGGGTTTCCTTCAGCGCAATCACAAGGGATTGTTCGCCGGATCTGTTGTGAGTCCCTACTCATAATTTATTAGCTGGATGTGCAACAAAACCTGCGTTCTACCATGCCCTCGCATAAGTACAACTGTAGAGAGTAAACTCCGGGTATACTACTTCGTTGTAACGTACAACGGACTTGACAAAGTATTCTTAAGAAAAATACTCCGTCGAATATTTGGCCTAATTAATATTAACCAAATCTAAAGATGGACAAAAGTGCTTAACCCAGAATTGTTTCCGTTTCTCGCCAAATTTTAAAAATTTCCTTGAATATGCTCATTCCTCAACTGTTCACCACACTTTTTCACGTGCTACTTGACGTTTAACAAAACAGCTGATTGTCAATTGACTGTCCAGTTCGGTAAAAATTCAACTCTATGAATTATATCAAAAATGTTTTTATTAAAAAATTTTCGAAATATCGGCAAATTATCTTACTCAAATTTGAACTTAAATTTCTCTAGATATCGCGAACTCCGTAAAATAGCTAAACCCATCGAAGCAAGCCAGCAATATGCCATAACAAACTCACAAACTGCAGAGCAACATGAGTCTTCTCCAACTAAATCAGTAAATAAAGAAAGTCATCTGCCGGATAATGAGAATGTCGAATCGCAACTACCAGCTCTCCCAAAAGCTACAAAAGATTACGTACCCACATTTAATTTAGCCGCTTATGTGAACAAATCGGAATCCCTACAACAATTTCTTAAGCTCGGAGTGAACCTGCACAGCATCGAAAGACGGAAAGGTTTAGCAGAATTCGTTCTAAAGTTAGATTTTGAAAAAAATGTTAAACCACATCTTATGTTTCTACATGATCATGGTGTACCTTCAGAGTTGTTTGGAGAATTTATCACAAAGAATCCTCTTATCTTCAAGGAAGACTTAGAAGACATGCAAGTTAGAATAAATTATTTAGAGTCGAAGAAATTCAATGAAAACCAAATTGCTCGCATAATCACAAAGAATCCGTTTTGGTTAATGTTCTCAACGAAGCGGATAGACAAACGATTGGGATACTTTCAACAGAATTTCAAACTTTCTGGGGATGATATACGATTTTTGGCTTCCAAACAGCCAAGGCTCATTACATATAACATTGAACACATTCGGAAGAATACATTTTGTATTATGGAGGAAATGGGATTTGATTTGGAGGAATCAAGGTGTCTACTCTTAAATAAACCAAAAATGTGGATGATGAGTAAGTATTGTTGGCTCTCACATTTCCTATCCTGACATATACATATTTTTTTTTTTTTGCAGATTCAGATGAACTTATTGAAAGGTTTGCCTATGTACACAACGAAATGAAACTTTCGCACGAAACCATCGTTCAGTTTCCTGAAATTCTACAGTCTCGGGAATTCCGCATTCGAGAACGACACGAGTTTCTTCAAACCCTTGGCCGGGCACAGTATGATCCACACAAGGATTTGTATGTCTCACCAAAGACTTTAGTAGAAGGCAACGATAGGCAGTTTGTGGACAACGTTGCCAAATGTGATATGAGAACTTTTGAGTTATTTTTGAAAACGAGATAAAGTAAATTTGTCAAAATTGTATTGCTGTTTATTTTTGTTTTTGATCTGCTTTACTTTTCGGTACTGATGTTGAAGTGAGTATAGGTAGATTGAATAAAATCATAATATTGCTATGTATTTCCTGCGATCCATATCTAAATGGTTTGGACTTGTTTGGAACATCAACTTCAATATTTTAATTTTCAAACCATACAAATTATTTTATTCTTACTTACTTACATACTTAAAGGCGTGCTACAGTCCGGGTTGGACCTAGGCCTCAGTCAACAAGCGTCTCCAGGCACCTCGATCCTTTGCTAGTTGCCTCCAGTTTCATGCGCGAACCTGGCTAAGGTTCCCTTCTACTTTCGTGGAAGACTTTGGAAACCTGGACTTTGGTGTTTATTCAGTCTACATGTCTCAGTCGTTGAATCTTCACTCTTCTGGCTAAGTCGATGTCACTATACTGTCCGTAAAAAAAAAAAAAAAAAAACGCGCTGGCAGCCCGGTATGAGCCTGGCTTCTTGACACTCATTTGTGTTGCTCATGTTGTCATTTTTGTCACATCTGAGCGGGGCCTACAGCTTATCGCTGAATCCGAACGGCACTCCTTAGAACTTTTTTATAGGCAGTTTTACTTTCGGGAGTTTGCCATTGCCCGCGTCTAGTCACCATTTATGCAGACGGGACCGAAAACCACTTGAAGAAAAAGCAGCCAAGAGCACCCTGCCTTTTGTTATTGAAGAGAGGGCTTTGCTAGCTAATCGCCTTCTCACCTCAAAGAAGCAGCCATTGACAAGAGTTATTTTTTATTTGATCTATCTTCTTCAATGACTTAGAAATTCCTGTCGATAACTGTTTCGAGTGTAAAATGCAGAAAATAAATGCTGGTTTGCCGCAGGGCCTCGTTTTGAAACTAAATAACTTTCAGTTTTCAGTAGGTGTGTCAACGAAAACTTACGTTGGAATGACCACATATTCGATGTGCCTAATAATGTTGCGCAACGTTAGGTTTCCTCAAGCTATGCAGGAAATACTGTCCTCCCGCTGATCCAACTTTGATTTATAAAACATATAGCAACGCCAACATTTGTTTATGTCTGGGATCTGAGCTGGAAGACCTCGTACAGTTCGAAATGATGTGAACATTGCTCGGGTGCAAGCAAGTATTGAGAAAAACCCTGTAACTTCCACCAGGCGACGTTCTTAGCAGCTAGTGATGTCTAGGCGGTCTTTCCAAAGAATTTTAAGGCAGTTACAGCTTTTTTCATATAAGATTCAATTGGTTCATTAGTTGAAAGCAAATGATCCACAAATACGCATTAAGTATGCTCGGCGTGTTCAAAACTTGTTCCGAGAGAACAACGAGCTTATTCAGGAACTCATAATGAACGATGA
The DNA here is from genome assembly GCA_928272305.1 of Volucella inflata. Classification (NCBI taxonomy): domain Eukaryota; kingdom Metazoa; phylum Arthropoda; class Insecta; order Diptera; family Syrphidae; genus Volucella; species Volucella inflata. The sequence continues at coordinate 23,743,324 of OV743718.1, read as the reverse complement.
GGTCCATTTACACCTCAACGTTAAAGTAAATAAACAAAATTTCAGAATATGGGGCATCAAAAATCCAAAAATTATTATTGCACACCAAATGCACCCATTTAGACGCTCAGTATGGTGTGGAATCATTGGACCATATTATTTCGGAAACGAAGAAGTTGCGGTTAATGTGGATGGCTTTCAATACCGGGCAATGATTGACACTTTTTTAAGGCCAGAGGTGGAGAACATTTCAAATGGAGCCACAGCTCACACAGCTCGTCCAACTATGGCTTTCAAAGGGAAATTTTCGGTGATCGGATAATATCGCGTTTTTATGATATTAACTATCCACCGCGTTCGCCCGATTTAACGGCTCCAGATTTTTTTCCTTGGGGCTACCTTAAAAGTAAGGTGTACGCCAATAAGCAAATAACCGTACAACAGATTAAGGTCAACATCCGAGAAGAAGTGAAGGCGCTGGGACTTCAAATTCTAAGAAAAGTAATGGAAAATGCCCTGGAAAGATCACGTCTTTAAAACATAATGTGAACATATTTCCAAACCATAATCTAAATTTTTAATAAACGCCAAGTTTAAATAAAATCAGAAAGAACAATTTTATTCATCAAATAAATCTTAACGTTTCTTATGCGCCACCCGTGATTATGATTATATATACTCCTTAAATACCAACAATAAAAAATTAATATTTATAGTGAAAGTCATTTTAAAATAGCTCCAGAGCTAATATTGCAAATAGTGGTACCCTACCTACAGTTCTCTCTTCATGTTTCAAACAAATTGCACCTTCAGTTCTTTAGGTGTACGCAACAATATATAACAATATTTTCTCAAACACGCGTACGTCCCGTTTCCATGTTTAAGAGGCCCCGTCCCATAGAATCCGAAATATCCTTGCGTCTGCGTATTCAACTGACAGCTGGATAGAACATACGCTTTCTTACGGAAAGAGGTCCATAAGAAACGGATCTGACGGATAAAGTAGGTTTGCTTTCTACTTTTTCAATCCGCCAATCCGTTGACAGTTTAAACACGCATTAAAGTCCACACATTTGCATATACAGATTCGGGCATTCACAAATGAAGAAACATGAAAAGAATAAAGAGAAATTGTCATAGCTTGAAAAGAAACCACTCTCAGCAATAACAAAACGTCGGCGTCTGTATTCTGTCAATGTAGGTGTGTGACGGATTTTATGGGACTCCTCATTTCGGCAATACGTCAGCATTGTCTAAGCAGAAACGGATTGACCGATTCTATGGGTCGGTGCTTTTAAACAAATGACCCCTTCAATTCTAAGGCGGATGCAACAATAATGTTTTCTTACACATTTCTGTAATTCGACGCAATTGTTCGCCTTACCTCCGGTCTGAAAACATTATCATATTTAAATTCTTGTTCGGGGTTAGACAACTCTTCAGACAACAGTTCCTGTATGCAAGACGGCATGACACCTAGAAACTATTGGAATGTGCGCAACGTGTTAAATTTTTTAGTAAACGGATTAGTTGCGTTCAACAATGCACAACTAACTTAGTCAAACCGTATTACCTTTGTGTTCATAAACCTCAAAATACTTTTGCAGATTGGTTAAGCAATTCAATTCTGACTGCAGAAAGGATAAGACTATTTTAAAATTTCGAAGATTTTAGTGTGGAATAGTTTTGAGACTTTTGAAGTGGAGTGATGTTCTAAAATTAAAATAATATTTGACAGAAGCAAATCTAAGATTTGACTGATTGTTATTTCTTTTTCGCTGATATGGTGTTTTTGAACGCAGAACAATTAACGGTCGTACTAACGCAGTGAATGGGTTCAAAGACACATCGAGACAGATCTGCGATTGTACTTGGTTAGAAATGATGTGGTTTACTACCCAACCTTCCTTTTGTTATCGCTTACACTTATGATAGGTAACGTGAATGTTATAGCATTCACGTCAAATTTTACACTTCACATTTACACAACGCTAATATTGGATAACGAAGCTGCATAACTACACAAGAAAACAATAAAATGAAATTCAAATCATATTCAATTTATGCAAGGACATGAAAATTGAAAAAAAAATTTTAATTCAAAATTTTGCAACGATGACGTGGTTTCAAATTTGAATTCCATAACATCTACGTAAATACAATACCATCCACGTTCGTCAGTGTTGTAAGAAACCGATAGTGTAGGGACTTTAAATTGGTTAACAACTCGTTTAACTAACGTTCAACGAATTGCGTACAGAAAATCTGGTGCACAACCTATAAGAAGGCTCAAGTTCCAACCAGTTTCGGAAAAAGGGCGAAATGAAATTAATAATATGATCTAAAACGTAAAACATAAGCAAATCTTGACCTCACTTACGAATAATGTTAAGGTCTGTTGCATATTTCAAACATACATAATCCAAATTTAGGGTAATAAAGTGTCTAGGTCGCATCAGTGGTTCCCTCCAGTTTATTTTCTTGTGACATTTTTTCACTGGATCCTGTCTCTAGCTGTTTGTTTAACCGAGTGCCATTTTGTCCCAGCTTGTTCCAGAATTTTTTCAACTGTAGTGTTCCATGTGGTTTTATGTCTTCCCCCCTTTTGTTTCTTTTCCAAATTTTCGTCACATTCGGGTATACATCTTTCATTTAAGGACGAAGAAATTAACAATATTTTTCGACTCAATTGTGTCTTTTTCATGTCTTGAATATATTTAAATATGTTGCCATTGTAGTTGCCAATTAGAGATCTGCATGAATACCGTAAAAGTTACCCATGAGACACCCATAGAAATAAACTACCCAAACTCATTCAATTCACACACAGTGATTCCTCACTCATTGAGTGAAGAGAATAATGAATGCTTGTGAGTATGGATGCAACGAGGTCTCATAACTCACAGGACTCATACAACATATGATTCACACTCATCATAACTCACTACCCATAGCATTCTTTATTTTGGGTACCTGTGAATGCTGTATAAGGGTGGAAAGCGCATTCGAATCATTCGAATTACTCGAGTTATCGCGCAGACGATTTGGGATTCTGTTGTGCGTTTTGGGTTTCTTTTCAAGTATCAGGTATACGTGAATTTTCGCACAAACATCCACGCATATTCAACCCTTGTGAGTAGTGTGAATGTGAGTTAGCCCACCCATGAGTGTGAATGAGTATGAATTTCGACGGTCGTCAGCACAACTACGCAAAACATAACTTTTATACACGGAACCACTTAGACTCATTCACAGGTTCATTGTATGGTGAATGTATCCATGCAGATGTCTGTTGCCAATATTATTAAAAAAAGTATTTAGAAAAATCATCGCTGCTAATTTCTTTGGCATTTTTTTTATAAAAACAAAAAAATCGGCACACAAAACAACAAGCCGTTCAAGAACGTCAAAAAAATTAAACCATCGTGATGCATAGCAACATCAAAAAATCATTCGATCGCACCACAAAAGCAGTGATGCTTACACGATGCGCATTTTCTTGACGCCTCTATTTACCGCTTTTATCCTCGCCATCAATTCATCTTCTAAATAACCTGTTTAAAATACTACACAGGTAATCATACTTTTGCAACTGTTCAATGACTTCTCCATCCATCGTTACTCTTGCTGCTGCAGTTTCATTTCCGATCACCACCTTTTTGTCTCTAGTTTTTAGATTGCTAATTATCTTTCCAAACCTTTACACTTATAAGAATTCATTTTCTGATTAAGCTTAAATAATTTAACAACACAGATTCGTTTATTTTATTTTTTTATTATTTCTATAATAATTTATTTATACATTTTTTTGTCTCCATTTTTTTTTATTTCAAAAGCGATCATTTTTTTTTTTTTTTTGGAAAAGCAAAACTAGTCTTACAAAACAGATATTTTTTAAAATAAAAAAAAAAATAAACAAAAAACTTAAAGCAACTTTATTTGCATATCTGCTTCATGTTTCCAAATTGCTTCGATCACATCAAACTTGTATTAAAAACCAATATCGTTCTGCTGCTATGAATATGCAGTCGTTGATATTATGCTCCATTTGTTTTCGGTTGTTATTGTTGTTGATGATGATGTTGTGAAATTCATTTAATTATACATTTATAAACTCGTACGTACATACATTTACTTGTAATTCTATTTATTTTGTTATATCAAAAGTAATAAAATAGAAATGTGAGTGTGTTGCTAGTTTAGTTTATGGGTAATCATGGGAATCATACTAGTATATGCATTCTCATCATACCTCTCTCTATTTAATCCTCTAACCCCATCATCATAATTAATAATCTATAATAATCTAATTTATTTTTTTAATCCTTTTTTTTTGTGGATTCTTTTTCCATTTTTTCTGTATATTTCGTTTTTTTTTTTGTAAGTTTTGTTTGTTTTTTTTTGAAGAGAATAATAGAAAATTGTAGTAAATAATTATTGATTAAAGATATATATGTGTGTGTTTAATTAAAATGTTTTTTTTTATCTTGTTTTTCTTTAATATAGAATTTTCTCATTCGTTGTTCAGTCAATTACAACTCGTGTGAAGAGAATGCCACGTTTGCTAAGCCACAAACTATTTACGAAAAAGAAAATTTATTAAATATTTAAATTATCAACTTAATTGAATGTGTGTGGTGGATCTTACCCCAAACCAGCTCCCAATAGTAGCGAGAGAACATTACTTAAGATCAGCGAATATAGAATCTCCCTGGAGAAAAGCGAGTTTTTACCTACTCGAGTCAAACGGATGGAATAGCCAGCGTTCTTCTTTTTTGGATGTTCAAATTTCCAATCTCTGCAAAGAAAAAAAGAAAGAAAGGTGAAAAAATTTGAAAAATAGTTTAAAAAAAACTATGCGGCACAACTACTACGCCGCAAGATGGTCTGGTCTATGTTAGAAATTAGGACACCACCAAAAGCAAAAGACATTATTTCCTTTCCTGACGTCATCAACCTTTAGGTGGAGAAAAAAGATCCTCCGAAAGTGAAATCTCATGCCTATGACAAAGTATCTCATTCTCAGAATCGACAAAAATGGTAGGTTCCCTTTCACTGTTCAGATAAAATGACAAAGCAAACAGCACAGTGAATGGGAAAGACTAGGTGCACCCTGGACTATCACGCCAACTAGTAATTAATTTACTTATTCCACGTCGTTGAAAACCTTCACTAACACGCCCTCTGAAATAATATTTATATTCTTTAGTAAAAACGCCTACATATAGGGGAATTTGTACATACAATTTCTAGGACGGTTGAATGGGGGGAATTGTGTACGCTAATCCCAATTTACTAGTGCAATCTTGGATTTCGTATGAGTGAAAAAATTGGAATTGGAATTGGACAAGTGTTAGTCCGGCATCCAGAGTTAAAATAAAAATACTCGTAAAAAAAAGTATTGGATGAAAGATTAATTGTTTAAAAGCAACCAACTATGGCACAAAAATGTGATGTGCGAGAACTTCTTGGCAAAGTATATTAATTGCTTCATACGTGCTTTGTTTCGGAGATAAGACATCATAACCCTTTAGAGTTCCTGTATCTACATTTTCTTTTCGTTCTTAAACATGCTGTTATCAGGGTGCAACAAATCTTAACTATTAGAATGTCATATGAATACTGAGGACTTACCTACCTACAGACGACACAATTTTTAGGACATTATGGAGAGGATTTCCGAAGTAGGGTGAATTCAAAAATGTCACAAAAAATACGCATAAGTTGCGCAAAGTATACGCTGCTTTTACACTGCTGCTGCTTTGTTGCCGATGTAATACACAACCGCTAAATATTTCTTTGCAACAGACAAATTATTACTGCACAGCTGCTTTAGTTTTGCAGCGCTGCCGCAGTACTACGTTCTTGAGTTGGGCCGTAATCTGCCAGTTTTCCTGCTCGTTGCAAGCTGAAATTGAAAATTGTGTCCGAAATTCCCTGTGTGTAGGAGAAGCATGAATGTGCAACAAAAAAAAATTGGCAGAAATAAAATTATCTTTATATGTATATAATAGGGAAGGTTACGATAGAAGTACTTAAAGAATAATCAAAACAAACTCATTGCATATAAAAACTCTAATGATTTATAAATTATCTTATAGAAGGGGAACAAAATTGAGCAGCACGTTCTTAAAAATGGTATCAGGAATTGGATAAAGGATTTCGAACAAAACTTAGAAAACATTTCGATGCAATATTTTACACAGTTCACAAAACGATTGCTTTAATGCCCTTAAACTCCAAGAATCTCTTCAGGTTCTTTGCTGCAAAACCACGTGACTAGGCTAACCATCCATAAGCCCTTGATATACATAAAAAAAAACATATTTCAATATATGTACGTATAACTAAAATAAGAAACCTTCTTTCATCTGGGTACACTGTATTTTGATAACTTTAATGCTCCCATTTAAAAGAGAGTTAAACTTGGATAAACATTGAAAACGTTTATGGCACACACAGAAAATACAAAAAAAGAAAACTGAAAAAAAACTATGTCGAATTCTTAGAATAATTTGGAAAGCTGAAATCCAAAAAGTTTATTGATGATCGATTTAATAATAGGCCGCAATGGAAAACAAAACAACAATATGAACGATTATATTCTTGACAAGCACGAGTAATAAACAATCTTTCTTTTACCATTATATTTTAAGCTCAGAAATAAAAAATAGACAAATTAAGTGTGAGCTTATCCAGACTATTTAAAAATGTTAGGTTCTCTCAAAACTATTTCCTATCGTAAATAGATCTTACGCTTAAGTTTTATTTAGTGTAGATGAAATATTAGCAAATGTTGGCGACTGAAAGGCGAATTTCCTATCCACTTTTAGCAAACAAATGAAAAGTGCCTAGCGATGATTAGTTGTTATTTATAAAACCATATGACCAGAATATAAAATGCCATCAATTAAGGGCACCCCATCATATAACTTTGCAATTACGCTGATTGCCTGGGAAAGTAAGTTAATCTTTTATATCAAAATAAAAGAAAGAACAAAGATAATGAAACCTTTGATGGCTGAAATAGAACATTTGGCAATCTTAGGCATTCTAGTGCCAAATGATTATGTGGCTTTAAGACAAGCCGGTAATAAAATAAATACTGACATACTCGGGCATGACAGCTTGAGTTTGTGGAAAGCGATGTGCAAAACTAACAAACAATGGCCAAGATTTTAAGAATGAATTGTATTGGCTTGGCCACGCAGGATCTATAAAAGTCAAATTCGACCCCTGAATGGGTGTTTCATCTAAAACACTTTACTCTTTACCTGGAAAAATCTTCCTTTTCGACTTATTAGAATTCGAATTCAAAAACCCAATGGCAGATTTCAGGGCGGGGAAATATACAGACTACGCAATTCTCGATTTAAATTTTGCAAACCATTTCTCAATTCTTACCCCAGTCGACCGAATCTAATGTTGGCGCTAGCGAAATTCTACTCTGAAATTATCGGATTATTCAGCCGAGGTCCGAGCAGTAAAACTACGTCTTAAGCAGTTTGGAATAATGTCACTATGTTGCTGATTTTACTTTTTCATTTACAAAACGCAAGAAAACCGACTTCAGACAATTAAATCAGAGCTTATCGTAAAGAGTTCATAGCGCCCATCACAACGCTAAACATAAGATGATACAAAAGCTCAAGAACTTACCCAAGGAACTAACCATATACAACAGAAAGTCCCATAGTTTAATCATTAACAGGCAAATATCACAGCAGCTGCAAATGTGAGTTGTGTTATAACAAGGAAAATGAAGACAACGTACAGCAAATAAAGAGCAGGAAGAATCCCGCAAATGAACAGCCTTTATATTTGCTTGTTATCACCGGACATAGCATGCTGTGACATCATTCAAAGAAAATGACACTCGTTACAAATGTGCAGAGGGATTTGCTGATGAAGATGTGGATTACGGCAATGTATACTTTCTTTTTCACTGCCCTCCGTCACATAAGTAACAAAATCTTTTGAAAATGTCTCGGTATGACTAATAAATACATAGCTGTTCATTGACCTATAGTAATGAATTCAATCCCTACAACACAATGGGTTAACATTTATCTGAGTGTGAGAGGTTTAAGGTTATTTCCTACTGTACAATTATTAGCCTAACCCATGCCTTAACAATCGCTGTGATGTGTTCAATATTTTTTATGAATGAGTAGGGACCAAACGTATGTTCAATGTGTTTATAACATTTACCTACCGACTACCAACCAATCAAGCCTTAGATAGGACATTTAAATAAACTGTCGACCCAAGTTTGTTTGTAGTTTTCTCTTTTGAAGACAACATTTACAAAATGGCTAGAATTAATCCGACAATACTAAACTACAACATGAAAACGAAATAAACCCAACAAGATTGCTAAAAGAGCTAGGAATCTCGTATAAATTTGAGATTTCATTTGCTTCAGTTAAACGGCTTGGCTAAAGGGCATTTGGATTGTAACCACAACAGTTATCAAAACGAACAAAGTTATACGTTTTCTGTATTTAGCTCAGAAAAGAAATTAATTTTCTGTTTTCCTGTTTTTTTTGTTTTTTTTTGTTTTTTAGCTAAGTAAATGCATTGAACAACTCTAACGATATCATGTGATAAAATACATATTTACGTCCCGTGTTATTGTCAACCAATTGCATAACCTAAACAAACTAACTCTCTATTTAGTGTACACACATATATGTAATAATTGTTTTTTAATTGGATTGCCTTTGCCATTTAACTTAAGTTGTGTTTATCCAGCGCAAACGGAATAAAACCTTTGTATCTAAAACTCTGAACCGAATTGAATAATGTTTGCTAGTATATTTATAAACAAAACAAAACTCACTTTGGTGGCTGTTGATCGGGTCGACTGCTCCATTCACCTAGCCAGTCTGTGTCCTTCTGAGTTTCACCTTCCTATAAAGAAACAAAATAAATTTGAAGTTATTGAAATAAAACTTTCTAGAGCAATGTGCTATTTACTTTGCTCCAATAATTTATGTATACATGCTTGAGTTCCTCGTCTGGGCAAAGCTCTGTATTTGGACTGTTTGGTGGCGATTTTGGACTAAAAGAAATAAGCATAAAAAAAAACTCCCGATAAAATCTGGTACGTGTGCAAATAGATAGGCTACAAATTTACCTATCCCTTGGTGTATCACGTCTAGAACTGGCAAGAGACACAACACGACTCGATTGATTCGATTCTCTTTGTGCTTCACGCAACAGTCTCAAGTATTCTTCTCCGGATGAAAATGGTAGTGGTGTGATTCTATCTGGACTCTTGACTCCAGCCAATGCAGCTGCAGTACTCAACTCGATCCATGATTCTGTAGAATAAAAATGAATTTGTTTATCTTGTGATTATGCATTTTAAGAAAGTGGCAGACTTTAATAAACAAGATGAAAAGCATGTGTGGAGATTCTTAAAGCACTTGGAAAATAATGTTTTCCTATTTGAATGTAGGCGATCGCAGGACCGAGCACTTCAAGTGAATGACAACTGATATGGAGCAAACACCAACTCAACCTCATTTAAGTAACTCCACACTTAAGTAACAAAAAGAAGCAAAAAAAAACGCTTCAAGAATAAGATTTCAACTGCTGGAATGATCGTTGTTTGCTTGATATACTACAAACCGTTTGAAGAAAGTGAATCACGTCATTTCAATTTTGGTAAGGGAATTGAAGAAAGTGGAAAAACAAAAACAATCACACCAATTAGAAAATTATTTTTAGACATGTTGCAATCGGAGATAAATTTTATAAGTTTAACAAGAACAATGCGGTTGTTCCTTCCTTTAAACGAATTCTTTTGTACCTTTTTCTTAGAGTACGGCTATTCAGTTTCTTTCGCATCTTAATTGTATTCGGATTGAAATTATGGAATTTCGGATTGCGTTTGATTTAAGCAGACACTTGTTCACGAACGCAGTTTCTACTTCTCCAGGCCTAAGATTATCGTCTTTTTTATGTTTTGGATAAACAAGAGTGACTATTATTCTTTGAATTTGCCCCATTCCAACTTAAGCTCAACAAATCACTTGGTTTTTGTTATAAACAAGGTTTTGTTAATCCTTCCTTTAAGAAGGATTATTGGAACCACACTTTGGAGTGGGCGACAAACTACCTTACGAGTACGCAAGTTATGACATATGCTGACAATTTATTCAAAAGTTTCCTCACAATTATAATTCATTTTATTCATTCATTGTGTGATTTGTATAAATATGAAAAATACAAAGAAAAGAATCTAGTCTTGTAGGGAGCCACATCAAAGGGTGACTTATTGGCTAAACTTAGCTGCAATAACATCTATTCTGATACCCAGGCCATTGGTCTGATTAAATACTGGTTGCAAATAGCTTCAAAATATACCTGCGCAAAAGTAACACTGAAATCCACTCTCACGGTTTTACTGAAATTTCTATTTTATTTGGTCCCTGTCGGAGCCAGAGCTTGATTTTAAATATCACTCCAACGGATTTTTAACAATATTTGTCACGCTGTGGTGTATGTGTCTCTTCGGCGAGAGAGATACCGATGTACGTTGGTTTTGAATGTTTGGAGGTTATAATGACTAGAAAATTAAGAGCTCGGCAGGGCATTCCATGAGCGAGTTGTTCGGCGTAGGAAAGAATCACGATATTTCAGGGTACGGCCGAAAGTGGGCTTGAGGGTGTACTGATGAGCATTCATAGCGATACGGGCATTAAGATCAGAGGTTTAAAGGGGCGTAATGCTACTGGCAATCTCTGAGCAGCACTGTTGGGAAAATAGCGATAGAACAGAATGAGACAGGAGACATTACATCGGTGGTCGAGGGTGTCAATCAACTGTGTAATATTGGCATCACCTATAACTTTTATCCCACGGTTTTGAATCTTATCTAGCAAGTGGAAAGAAGTCTTAGAAGCAGCCTCACCAGATGTGAGCATTGTACTAGTAGCCGTTGGACATTCTAATATGATTCACCATTAGATTGGCATTAAATTGCTGTCGCCAAATCTCGTGGTAAAAGGGCAAAATGCCAAAACTTCGAGAAGCGGAATTCCTGACACATTCAGATAAGTTAATTCTTTAAATTTTTATCACCGAGATAGAAACGAACAATGCATGAACATACCAGACAGATCACTTTGTTTAACTTGCATAAGTAAATGAAGATGCTGCCTGCGATGGCAAGGCGCCTCAAACAAAGGAGACATAAAAGAAAACTCTAAAATTACGCGGCTTTATTCGAATGCACTAAGTAGAACGGCTAAATCAGCTCCCTGTTTGCTAATTGAAAGCAATAAATTGTTGTCTCTACGAAAATCCTATCACAAATAAAAACCAAACAGCCATCAGTTAGCAGCGACGTCTATCTATTACAAATTATCAACGGTTGGAAAATATTTTCACAAAATTTTAAATAAAATAAATAAAATTATAAAAATAACAACAAAAATAAAAATTAACACGCCACGATGAATATCAAAAACAAGCCAACATACACATACAAGTAAACACTCGCGCTTACAAGTCGCATTTCCGTTTCTTCCTACGTTGTTCTTCAAACTTTGTTGTCCACCGTTTCGTTTTAATTTCGTGTGGGCTGCTTCGTCAACAAAACTCTACACGTGTATGAATTCTGACTCATTGTTAACTATAGTCAGTACTTAACTTGTGATACATGCATGTACAATACATATCTTACAAAAACTGATACAAATGTATATAATCAATGGAAAGTTAGATGGACAACGCCGTGCAAAATAACGATAGATACTTGCGTCAAGACATTCCATCTTTCGATTATTTGAAGCCAAAAACATTCACAAGGTCGCTAGACTGGGTGCCGGTGGCGGCATTGCTGGCTGCTACGTGTGTCGGTTTTCCACACACCAACAAGAGGAATAAAAGTTGAAAAAACCGCTTAAAAAAATATGGTCAGCTATTATCGGCACGGGAAACATTACCGTGTACGGGTAAACTAAATCACTTCTTTTTTAAAGATAATTGCCAAAAATAAATATGCTCGTGTGGCTGTGCTAAAGTTTATAAACAACATTGTGACCCAGATTTGACGTGATAAGGAATTATAATAAAACAAAACCCTAAACACTATGTAGCTGGTTGAAATTGGCAGAATTATTAGTGTGTTGCGCAATATCTTTTGGATATAGAAGTACGAACAGACGCCACTTATCAGCAGCTGATTGAGGTTTTGTTTAGTTTGGGTATACGAGTATATGTAGCAAAAGTGTTGACGTGAAAATTGTTTCTGATTAACTTGTTGTTCAACAATGATGTGGCATGAATTTGCGCTGTAATCAAGCGCGAAAGTAAGGTGATACCTATTGCAAATGTTCTAACATTGTGAAATATCTGTTGCGTAGGATGTATTGTTTTTGTTTTATGCGTTTTTAAGAAGAAAAAAACAAAACACATAGATAAAGATAAAATATTTCCAAACAAACTAAGGTTCCAGTGCTCTTACGTTAACAGAGGAAAATAATGTTTTTTTTTCAATGCAAAATGATAAAGCTTAGTTTAGGCTTCTAGACCTCCAATAATAACGTTGCCATTTTGTTCTTCATCTAAGACGCATTTGGTTTAGTACCTAATTTCGACATTTATTTCAAAAACCCGGTGTGTCGACAGAGGAGAACGGCCCAAAGCTTTGGCTACAACAAATTTGGGTTATATTTTGGCCCAACGAATTAGTTGGTGAAAACGTTTATGTCTGAAGGGCAAATGAATCGATTTCCATAGGATGCACATTCCGAGGGTATCCACTAGTCTTTGAATATTATCCTAAATTGAGGTCAAAGAATTTCATTTTTCATTATCCCTTTTGTGTCATGAAATATTATATATGTAAAAACACACAAAACAAAACACGTTCCCATTAGACTTTTTTAAACAAATTTTCAGTGATTGGTTTGTTTGTCAGAAAATACTGTTAAAAGTAATTTAACCTTCCCCTGCATACATAGGTTGGCTAGCCCCAGAAACTTATAAAAAGACAAAATTCTTCACTAAAAGCAGTATCTTTACAAAATCAAAATTTCTCCTACACAACGGATAAGGATCAGAATCTAACAACCATGGACGGAATTCTAGAGGATTAGATCACTTACCAAAAGAAAGACAATTATTGTTTTGATTTTTAACTAGGTTGCTGTTCAAATTTGAGAAACTGTATCCTTTATCCTCTCAGGTGGCACACGCAAGTGGAATGGGGACCACAGCCAATACAACTTAGGGTGCGCAATTGGAACAGCTAGCAAAAGATCGAGTAAGTAAAGTTAGTATCCTTTAAAGAGTGAAGGGTCATGCTATCTTCATAACGAATAATGCCAAAAATGTTAGCATTCTATGAATGAAACCCCGTGAAAAATTAAGCATCGGTATAAGTGTAAGGTCGAAGCACGCCCAAAATTAGTTCTAAGAAAGTTGGACGGCGAAGAAAGCCCTTTGAGAAGATTCAATCCATGAAATATATTAAGAATGCGCATGGAAATCTACTAACAGAGAGCAAGGGGACTTCCAATAGATTGAAAGTTCTTTTAGGTCTTAATAAACAAAGAATTTTTGTCCTCATTTCCTCTCGTTGATAAAGAAATATGTACAGGGTAGGCCATTTAAAGTTGACCCATTTGTTTCTAAAGAAAAACATAAAAAAAAACGATATCAACCGCCCGGGGAAGAATGTTCGCAATAAATTGATTCTTCCTTTAGCTGTATGGCATGTAGCTGTAACTTTTTGATCGTAAAGAGGCTGTTCTTCAATAATTTGAGGATTTTTGGTAGCATAAAATCGACAATTTTGCTTCTTCGAATGACGCTTCCAACGCGGTATGACATTTGTCAATCTGTCAGAACTGTCAAAAGTTACAGGGTTGCCAGATGGGTCAACTTTAAATGGCCTACCCTGTATTATTTACTTGAATGGCAGTTAATATGAATTTGCAGAAGGCAGATCGACATATGATGCGATTCAAAATTAACGGATAATGATCGGAAAACATAGCGAAGCTTCGAAATATATTCATCAATTTAGATAAAGCATTCAATATTCCCCAGTGATCTTTTTTGGACGACGCTTAAAGCACAAAATATCCCTGAGAGTTATATAAGATTGATATGATAACGTTAAAAGGTTAATTCACAGCGGGATAACTAGATAAATAAAAATAGGAGTACAAAAGGCAATCTAAGATCTAGAATGGCCTGTCAAGATATAGAGAAGGAAAGCTGCTGCAGTATAATGGGAAACTTAAAACCGATTAGAGAGTTCAAATACTAAAAAAAAATGCACAGCGAAATCTACAAGATACGTTGCTATCGTTCGATTCAAACAGGATAAATCCCGAAAAATAAAACCAAAAACGAAAACTCAACAACTAGATTCAAATCGAGGGTTTCTCCCAAATAAACTTGCTAATAAAAATGCCGAATCATCTAAGAAATCACGTCCACAAAACGAATGTGTCATATACAAATTAATTTGACATTCCTCAAAGAGCAGTCGATTCTAAAACAAAATCCCAACTAAGTCTTTTTTTATTAGAAGACGTGACAAGAGAAACACATCTTCCAGTTAATTATACTAACTCCATACGTGACACACTACACGTGTCTCCATTTCGCCAAAGTAATCATTTCTTTTTGTTTGTATCAATGCCTTCACAGTGCTTGTTCGTCATTCTCTTTTCTACAAGAGGTTTTTCTGATTCGCCTCATCATTAATACCATATTATATTTTCTCCATTAAAGGTCACAAGTCCTTACCTTTGTTTTTACCCAGTCCAAACAAAGTAAAAACATTATCCATCCATCAACAAGTGATTTTATCGATTGGACATTGCAATTGGCCACCTTCTTTCAATGTCTATTATGTAGGTGACTAACAATTTGCTATTTGCGGTCTATTTCAAGTGATTTCATCGTCTTTTTTCTCCTAGAATTTCTTATAATTTTATACGTATCTATGCCGACCGTCGGCTGTTTGTTTACCTATTCCATTGGCAGAAAGTTCATGGGAAAGATAAGACTCTAGATATATACATAATAAAACGAAAAAAAAAACACCTTTGACGTAAATTTTGTTTGCTAATTGATTGCTGCTATTTCTTTGATGGTTGTTTTTGTTGGTACGCGGTCAAGAACCTCTGTGTTTGTATACACATGAGTACATTTACATGATAATCTCAGAGCGCAATGTTCCAGCTATGAGTCAAATCAAGTGCGAGTGTAAGAATGAATTGCGAAGCAGAACAAATCCAACAAATGGGGGATTTGGCATTTACTCGTATATTGTTCTACAGCTGCGACGACACAGAGACGATAGATAGTCTCATGGCTAATCTCTAATTGGGATTATTGAATTAACAATGGGATATAGCAGTTATCAACTGTTTATGATGTTTACCATTCAGCCAGAATGGCGAAGAAAACCGAATCAAAATAACCTTTGAGTCGGGTTCAATGGAAAATTTTATCTCATAGCTGATTGTGCTTAATGTGTATTTGAATTCTTGCCACATTGGCACACTTGCTAAAAATAAATGTATAGTATATTCTAGCGAAGAGTTTATAGCTTTCAGTGGACACTTTTTGTTTGAATTGGCAATGTTTTGATAGCGGGGAGGGGTGTCTGGAGGTCATTTGTCGCGTGTTTATTGTGTGGTAGCACGAGTTAAAGCGTAGAAGCATAAATAATAGTCCGAGGAAGAGTTCACTATACACCGACGACGATTTTGTGAATGGGAGAGGATGTATTGGGGCACGAGTTGATTAAAATAGTTTTGTAAAATAATGTGAAACTTGTGGCACATTCGCAACTAAAATAAATTAGGAAAAAACCAATAGGCTTCAAGGGTTCACTGAAATATTCACACGTGTTTGAAAACAACAAACACAAGCTTGTTCTATTGGAATCTAAATAAGAAGCATATTGTCTCTCTACACAATCGGATAATCTATCTACTTTGGTCTCTATGGCGTGTCTATAAAAATATATTATTCACGACTTCTAAATCGATAAATAGACGGCGTGTTTTGATACGAAATTCATAAGATTCCTTCAATATCTGCCTGGTCTGATCAGTTGATTGAACTAATTCAATCCACAAAAAATGTCACAGAACACTTAAAACCTCTTTACAAGTAGTTAGAGCAATTTAAAATTCCATCCCTCTAGGAAGATTTAAAAATGTCTCGTTATTAGGTCCCAAAATCTGCTAATGTTTTTGTATTTGAGTAAACTAACTTTTTTGCTGTTGGCTTCTTATTTCAACTAACACTGCTATGCGTATGCCGATGTGGTACGGCTGTCATGTATTGCAAAACTTCAAGTTTTTTTCACTTTGAAGCGACATTGTTCGGTGGCACAAGAAAAGAAGTTCTTGTGCAAAATAAGTTTACTGATGCGGCAAAGTATGTGTACGGTGATCAAAAAATAAGGTGAAATTTTCACTTTAAAATACGTGGGTTCTTCTCCGTTTCTGTCAAATATTTTTTTTAGATTGGTAGTACTGTCACAGACGGCTGTGTCCCAGCCGTCTTCAATAGGTACGAACGAGTTTTGTGAACAACGCAAAGTGAATTTAGAATTTTTTACAATGTCTGATTTTGCTGAGCAAAAATTAAGTTTACTGAGTGAAATTTCCCCTGCGGAAACGTTGAGAATGTTGCAAAAGGGCTTCGGTGACTATGTCACAAAAAAAATGTTTACAAGTGATACACACAATTCAAAAAAGGCCGAGAAAGCGTCGAAGACAAAGATCGCCCTGGACGGCCAACAACATCAACTGATGAACAGCACGTCAAGGAAGCCAAAGATTTGGTGCTCCAAAATCGTCGGAGAGATAGAGATCTCACAAATCTCGTTTGGTTCAAAAAACAAAAACAATTCTTTTTGGAACAAAGCATCAATTTGTTGCCAAAAATTCAACTCATAATGTTCCACAACCACCGTATTCGTCCGATTTAGCACCGTGTGACTGTCGCTGTGGTATAGTAAGGAACCTCAGGCATTACAAGAGCTGCCAATGCACCCGAAACTTCACTGTTTAGTGAGGTTTATGGTCCCGCCGAATCATTGACCCGTATTTTTTCAAAGATGGCAGTGAGAATAACGTTACCGTAAGTGCCGCCCATAATCGTTTAAAAAGATTTCGAACTTTTTTTTTTATCCATAATCCACTAGCTAAACCTGGTCGACATGTGCAAAACGGCGGTACATGCCACGCAGCACGCGAAATTGATTGACAAATTGAGAAATTATTACAGAGGCTAATTACCTCTCGCTTTGGACCGGCAAACAAGCCGGCTAGATCTTAGGATTTAACTGCTTCTTATGGGGATACGTCAAAGACAGCATTGCATGTGACATTGGTAAGATGCCAGTCAATATCCTCGAAAAAGTAACTCAAAATTAAACGTAGTCGTGGTCAACATTTAAGTCAAATAATCTTTAAAAAGTAAATGGCAAGCACTGATTTATCATTTTAAATAAAAAGTGTATATACTTTTGCAATTTCTGTTTTTTTGTTTTTCGACAATTAAAAACCAAACTCTTAAAAACTTCGTCAGAAAATGGATTCTTAAGCTGGAAGAAACCGGTCCAACAACGGATAAACTAAGTTCATGTGACAAAAGTCATCGAAGACTGATCAGTTCGTACATGTAAGATCTTTTCGTCAAATTTTCAATTACGTGGACGGATAAGAACCATGCTGTTAAGAACTACGTAGAATCGATAAATTCGGGTCTTCTTCAACACTCTCTTGAACAAATGCAATATGATCTTCAATAAGCACTCTTCTTGCGTATCTCGTTGCAAATGAATCTTTCAAGGAAAATGTTGTGCGAAAAAGATCAACAATACGGCGAATACCTCTCTCAGGTGGTCGATAATGTCGGGAGTAATATGGTGCATAAGTTTGACTCACAATTTCTAAAATTTGGTAGGTAATGTTGTTAAAGTACGAGTATGTATGTTATTAGGATAAAAATGCAAAAATTACTGAATTAAAACGATACTGACACTCTTAAATTGGTATAGACAGATACAGTCCGTTTGATAAGATCGTATACGGAAAAACTCGTTTATGAAAACCGGTTTGGAAGTGGCATTTGCATTAGCAGATAAAAAAATACTTCTGCTAAGATGCTTTGAATAAAATAATTTAAAGAGTGTTCAATTTTTGTCAGAGACGGAAGTATTTTAAAATGAGTGTCGCGTTTGCATCACGTTTTAAAGCAGTATTCTTATGCACGCATCCAAAATGACCAAAAATGTCACACGGAGCAGCTGCTAAATACATGAAAAAGTTAATCCCAAGTTAAAAATGTGGATAATTTGCCGGATCGTGGGTCTACGCCAAAAACAACAAAATAGCAGGACAAAATGATTCTACGCGTGTTTGAAAAAAATCCTCTTCTATCGTTACGTGGAAGACAAGAGATTTTACGTAAAAGGGGTCTAAATGTGTTTTGTGATACGATACGAAGACGTTTACTAGCCAATAATGTAAAATTTCGAAGCACAATAAAGAAACCACAACTGTCAAAAAAACACGTAGAAAAACAACTCAGTTGGGCCAAGGAGATTTTGGACAGAGATTGGAACAACGTTATTTTTTCGGATGAAGCTTCTTTTTGGGCATGGTCTCCTATCACTCATACCTGGTGCACACAATCCAATAAATCAATCCAGCGGACCGTCAAACACCCGGCAACAAGAAAATTACGTCGATGTTTTAGATCGGCCATAACAGTCGCCGGATGCAAATCCAATTGAAAATGTTTGGGCATTCATGAAGCTAAAGCTTCAAGGAAAGAAGATCTCGACGGTCAAACAATTATCACGAAAAATACAAGTTTTATGGAGATTTTTGTCTCAAGATTATGCTATAAGATTAGTAGAAAGCATGCCTCGAAGACTCCAAGCAATTATTGATAATGGAGGAGAGTGAACAACATATTAATTGCAAAGCATTCAAGTAAATAAACAAAACCAGTACAATTGATTTTTTTTTATTATTATAAGTTCTTCTTTAATTTTTGTCGTGTACGATGTTATCAATCAGACTGTAAGTATAAATTACTAATATTAGAACTGGATTTGAAAAAAAAAAACACCCTTTATTAATGAGCGATTATCAACATCATAGATTCTTTTTCTCTAACACGTGAAATTACAGTAAACTCAGACCGTTTTGTTGACATGTTAGACAATTTGTTGGTGCCTTAACTGCAAAACTTTCCTGGCTTAAACCACAAACAAAATATAATTCTAGCAGTATGGAGGACGTCGCGCAAACGAGAACACTTAATTGGCAGATGGGCATAGTAAAAGAAGTCTGTATCTAAGATGAAAAATTGCTATTTGAACGTTATGTTAAAAAAAATGTTTATATGATGTTAAGCATTTACTCGTACATATTTAAGGAATTCACAAGATCACAGCTCTGTAAATGACAATATTTAAACCAGCCGATTTTGATTTAATGCATTATCAAGTTTGCTTTTTCTATAAATTGGGTCAATTTATAGCCTTCACAATTTTTCTAGTGTGGCTGTATAAAATTACATTGATTTGTTGGGCACATGTAGAAGCTAAATTGAAACAAAAAAAATTGTTTTCTAACTTAGATACCATAAAGAACGAGACATAGCACAATTTGTTAGAAATTTTCGTTTGCGTATATTATGTATCGTATCATATCTCAGTCTCTCATTTCAATCTGAATCCCATTGATCAGGTTAAACCGGTAACATCTCATAACGCCCTTGAAAAATTCATCCAAACAAACAACAAAATGAAGAAGCCGCTCGTAAACTTGACCTGTAAATTTATTTTATCTCCCATTCTTCGTCGCAGCACAGACAAGAAGTAAACAAACAATTTAATAATATTCTTTTCTCTGTCATTTCGTCTAGAAGGTATTTACTTTCTTTATTACCCTACTTATAGATAAAATTATTTTTTTTTTGTTTTTAGTTTTTCAACTTACTCATAAACAGTAATCTATTGACAAAAAATGAGCAACAAACGAGAAACAACGAACTCTTACAATCGCTTTATGACATTATCAATGTTTGCAAGTACGTTTGCCTGGGGCTTACACGTTTGATTCGCCTTTGGCCTATTGCAAGTTTGTCTATCTTGAGATGTAAACGAGCATGCCAAGTGTAATAGCACACGAGCGACGCAATTATGCATGCCCAGACGATAAGAAAGAGTTGATTCGTTAGAACACTTAATACCCTAGCATTTTTCAATCATCCAAAGATATCCGGACGGATGTAGGTAAGTGAGAAATCGCACAAATAGAAGAGTAAACTGCGTTGCAATTAAAGATGAAAATAGAAAATGATTACCCACAGACCGTGCTATATTTAAGCAAATTTATGTATGTACATCAACGGGAATTAAGTGTGGGCGGGCGTTCTCTGACGGATGAGGAGCTGGTGAATCCGCAGCATTTTGCGCACAAAAATTTATGAGACAATCTTTGCTTTGTGCGTTCGGTATAGAGTTGAATGGCTTTGTTGGGAAGCATGCTGTGTCTTCCATTAAATAATATTTGTCGGGCAATTGAATCCCACAGGCAGTGCCTGAATCAAGATATACTCGTAAAAATCTTCTTCGCCATCCGTACAAGACATAGGATACGCCTCTGAAATATAAATAAAACCTCCGAAAAAACGAATGAACTAGCGAAATTTTATGCGGTAAAATTGCCTCCCTAAATTTAGAGAGTCCGTTATTCATTTTGATTGCGTGTTTCTTAATTAAATTTCAAATGAGAACGTTCAAACTAGGGGTGCAGTGGCACAATTTTCAATAGAGGGCGAAGAGAATAATCAGTGCTGTCGTAGCGTGGCATGAAGTGGATTTTATGTGTTTTGCACTTGATAAGCCTTGTTTGTGTTTGTGTTGTTGTCGCTGCGGTTTAATGAAGCAGAAAACAAATTTTCAGTTCGAGACAAAGTTTTCATAGAATTGTTGCTTTAACAAAACAACTTCGTTACTTAGACTTTTAAGGGCGGCTAGGTTAACACGTAAAACTCATTGCTTTCGGATGTCTGGGGGCTTTTTTAGACTAAAGACTATTACAACTGATGTAATTTTGTAAGGAATTCATTTGGAAGCGACAGTCACTTAGACGTCACGTAATGAAACAATTCATTAATAAACTTCTTAAAGAATGCATAAACAAAAAATACAAAGGAATAAGTAACAATATAGGTGTTCAAAAGACTTATGCTTATTGATCTTAAATATCCAGAGTAAGCCTGAATTATTCAACCAATGCCTTCAGCTTCAAATTCCAGACACCCACTTATTTTTCTTTGTAATTGCTAGGTGGTAAAAGTTTTAAAAAAAAAAAAAAAATCAGTTAAAACCAATAAAACAGAAGACTGTAAACTGTTACCACTTTTTACAATTCGAATACTATATTTTATTGGTTCTTCAATTAGATTTTATGGAACCTAATTCCTACATCCGTCGTTTGCTTAATAACGCTTTAAACCCTGTTCTGTAAAAATTGCTTGAAAATCCAACTCCATTTAAACTCTCGCTTTAACAAAGGGGTATTTCAAATCTATCAAAGAGGTTGAAGTACTACATTTCCGACTACAGGCCAGACAATGATTTCTAGAAATATGAACAAGCCATTAATCATTCATGTCACCCCCATGATTACCGACTGAAAATGACTTCAATGTTATCAATATTTGTAAATGCTACGTGTACACTTCTCGTTCTAAAGCACAGCTTTAGGTCCAAGTGTTTGACCAGCTCCAGCAGAAGTACTCCCACAGAACATATTGTCATATAATTGATTTTTTTTCAACCACACGGCGACAATTTAATTTAAATACACATGAGACTCATACGGCTTTGCTGAAAAAAATATGTACATATTAAAAATGATAACAGTAAACAAAATAAACGAAATCCAATATTTGAAATGCGATTGTACTATTGCACGCCAAGCATTATCAACACGACCTCTCTCAGTTTGTCTTTTTTTTTCTGCGCACTTCAAAGATAATTTATTCCACAGGCACTCTGGTCAAAGTGGAAATGTGGGTGAGCTTGTGTCTGACGTTATTGGTTTGTTTCGCAAAGAGTTTCGAAATATAAGCAATAGTGGAAAAAAAAATCCCCATTTGGAAAAGGACATCTCCCCTTTTTTATAGGTCACCATGCTGATGGAATTTTTAAGTAGTACTCAAATGTTTGAAGATAGAATCTTAGTATAAAAAATGAGTTTAAGATTTTTTAAAAATGCAAAATTTTTCCAAGAATTGGAGATTCGCATTTAATTCAACTCTGACATTATAGAAAACGATTCATCCTACTTACTTGCTTTGCTTAGCGCGGCACATCGGGATGAATCAATGTTTAATCCCTCTCTCTTACTGGCTGACTTGTAATATTTTGCACAGAATAGAAGTGTGAGAAACTTTTTCACAACCAGAAGATTTCGCTTTAAGTTTGTCATTGTCCACTCAAAGTTTCGAAAAAAAAAACATATTTTCTGCTTTTTGGTGTTGGCCGAGTTCTAAACGGAGATGCTTTTGTGGTCTCCGCGAACGTTTCTGCTAAACCACAGAGCCACCAGAATATGAATATCTGTAGTTCAGTTAAACTAAAAGCACCACAAGCATCTATATTAGACGGTCCTGCACACTAAAAATATCTAATGTACTAGGGTGGATGTTATATCAAACACAATCGTCTCTATGCTCGAAGCTAGGCTTAATCAAACAAAGACAAAATACAACCCGCCGTGATAAAGATTCAGATCGGAATGGAAATAGATAGATTGGTAGATAGTTTTATTAGTTAGAAATAACATTAAGTAACTGAACAATTAACAATTTTGATTTTTTTTTTTAATTTACATTATTTAAAAGCAAAAAAGTTAAAAAATTACGTTTCTTAAATCGTGTCTTTTAAAAATTTACAAATTTTCCTTTTAAACCCTAGTAATCTTGTTTCGTTTTTTATATTAATAGGCAAGTTGTTGAAAAATATAATCCTTCGATAAAAAATTGATTGCTGTTTACTTGTCAATCTGCATCTTGATGTTCTTATGTTTTCGTTACTTCTCAAGTTATACGGCTGGACATTACAAACTTGTACTACTCTTTTAGTCATATATTCGGGTAGCAATCCGTTCTTCATTCTTAATATAAAAACCATTGCATTGTATGTCAATCTTTGTCTGACATTCATCCATTTTAAGCATTCAACCATATGCATACTTGAAGTATAAATGCCAAGCTTTAGAATTGTACGCATCGCCTTGTTTTGTAGTTTCTGGAGTCGATTTTTAGTTTCCTGGTTGCACATGTACAAAATTGTTGAGCGGTAATTGAAGTATACGATTGCATTATAAATTAGTATAGCTGTTTCGATAGACAATGAGTTTCTAATTCGTTTTAGGAAAATTATTTTTTTTGAAATTAAAATTAAAATTAAGTTTTTCGTCAATTATTACATTTAATGCTTTTTACACACTCAATTCTTTCGTCGTTAATATTTACATTAATTGGACTATTTACGCGAAACTTCATACACTTAGTCTTGTTTACATTTAGCCTTAGCTTGTTCATCTTTAGCCAGTTATTAATAGATTTTAAATCTTTGTCTAATTGCTCACACATAAGTTCAACATTTTTACCACAAATATATACTAACGTATCATCCGCGAACAAAATAACTTTACAATACATTAAGCACATTTTTATATCATTTATATATAACAAAAAAAAGTATTATTCCCAATACTGATCCTTGAGGTACTCCTAAATCTGATTTCACTGCATAAGAGAGATGGTCATTAACTTTCGTCCGTTGTGTTCTCCCTGTTAAATAAGACTTGAACCATTTATTTTCTTCCCCCGTCACACCATATATCTTAAGCTTTGCTAGAAGTATTGATCGGTCTATTGTCTCAAAAGCGCGTTGTAAATCCAAGAAAATAGCTATAACCGATTTAGTGCAGTGCTATATATAATATAATTTAGTGCAGTTTCACATGAATGTCCGTTTCTAAATCCAGACTGTTCTTTAATAAGTATTTTATTTTTCTCTAAATAGTTCGTCAACTGCTCAGCTACAAACTTTTCAATCAGCTTTTCGCAAGTAGAAAGAGTATTTACTGGACGAAACTCCTCACATTTTATTGTATTATTTACTTTTTCTACTGGCACTACTATCGTTTCTTTCCACACATTTGGGAATATACCAGAACTTAAGGATTGGTTTATTATTTTCAATAATGCTGGACCTATAATTTAAATAAATTGATAAATAATGTCTCTTTTGATACCAACAGCATCCCTCTTATTATTGCACTTTCTAATTATATCACATATTGTTCTTATATCACAGAATTGATATCTTAATCTAGTAGTCACATTTATATCTGGTAAAATAAAGCGAACATATGGAATTGACGCATTAATTTCACAGACACTCTCCACAAAATATACATTTAATTTATTTGAAACTTCGGCTTTATCTCGTTCCCGAATTGCACGCTTGATGTATCTTTGGCTTTATAGTTTTTTATAACTAGCTTCTTAAGTGTTCGCCAAATTTGTGTTTGATTACCCCTTTGTGAACGAATGTGTTTGTCTTTTGCTTTTCTAATTTCCGATTTATACAAGTTATGGATTAGCCTATATCTTTCCCAGTTTTCACTCGTGTTTCCGAAAACCGAACTTTAATATAGTTAAATTCTCTCACATTTCAAGCGTCTTAAATTGGAATCAAACAATTTAACATCGTCGTTTCTGTATTTCATTGTTGTCGTTGTGGTTAGATTCTTACAACTCTCATTAATTTTTGCATGAAATTAAGACACAAGATTGTCCAAGTCCTCGATAAAATAAGGGTCTGTGAAATTTGATTTATTTAAAAGATTGTCAAATTTTTCCTTGGTATGCCTGATAATTTTTATTAATTGTACATCATTATATTTGTGCTCACTTACAGTTATTAGTATTTTAAATGTCTCATGGTCAGAAATTTTATGTTGTTCGCCAATTTTAACTAATTGTATAAACTCTATATTCGTCATTACATAATCTATTAAAGTTGCCGAACTGGATATCCATGTGAACTTAGTGATACACATCGCCGATAGTTCAATTGAGGTAGAGGTTCTCAACTCAATCATAACTTCCTTTAAGTTTTTTTAGGGATGCTGGCTTAGATAGCCGTAAGTTTACAGTAAGTTATAAGAAAGTCAATGAATTTGTCTCTTATGAACTATCCGCGAAGGAAATTTAATTAACTCAATGGATTTTTGGAAAGAGCCCAGATGGTTGAGCCTGTCGAACTTATGACAGAATTAGAACCCAGAATTTATATATAGAATCTGTGCAGATAAGGAACAAAACAACTGGCCAATTGGCGTACACTCGCCCAAACTTGAGATTTCTTTCAGCATTACCTATTTATAGGCAAGGAAACTTTATTTTGTTTCTTTTGTGGATGAGCAAAAGTAAAGTCATCCAGCAAATACGAGTATGTGCACTACTTGTTTTTCTACTCTTAAGCCAAATAAAGCCGCATGCAAAATGTAAAATAAAACAAAATCCAATGAATCATTTCTTTGAAAAAATAAACGTTCTACCATTGATATCCTGGTTACTCGTCATTGGCAGATGCAGCAGCCGAATATTTTTTCTCTTAGCTTCCTTTAAGTCAAAAGAAAAAAACTTCATAGCATTCATTGGACTGCATCGAACCGAATAGCTTTACGAATTTTCTTACTGCATCCAAAGTATGCCAATGCAAGCAATGCGATAAAATATACAAGGTAAAAAAAAAGTCCAAGGCCCACTGGCTTCATAGCCCAGCTCGCACAGTTAAAACATTCTGTAAGCCTATACAACGCATCTTTTGTACAATAACGACATAAAACCATTATATCAATGCCCACACACAATTGTAATTGTATGCAAGTTAATTAAATAACAAAACAATAAGACGTACTATAGAACTTAGGACCAAGACAAAAATATAAAACGGTTGTAGTCAAGTGACTCCTCCATTTTCTTTCCCGCCACAATGTTCTTTAAAAACGATTACTGATTGTGGGCACATAAAAATAAATCGTGAGATTTCCCAGAGTTGAACTTGCACTTTGACGATGGGTATGATGCACAAAGCATCGACTATCGCAATCGAATACAATTGCAAAAATGCCACCGGATCCACACATTTGAGGCAATTGACGTTGACATAAGACGAGACAGGACAAGAGTAGAGAACGCAAAGCATTTCACATCGGACGCTGATGCTGGCTGTCACGTCTACACTCGTTCATTCGATGTCACATCATCAACCTCAAACTTTTTTTTTGTTGTTAAGAACTTTTTAATTACCAATTACAATCAAGTTGTGGAAAATAAAAAATTACGACAGAAGTTTTAAGGGACGGCCAAATTCTCTATACACAGTTGGGATGGGCAAAATGATTTCAAAAATTTGATTAAAAAAGAGGCAAACTGCTTTGACGCACAAAACTAATTGCAAATTTCAAATGGAGCCCGAGGGATTTAGAAGTTTTATGAATGTTTGCATAATGAATTAATGACTTAAGTGAATAAACTTTACGGAAAGATTACAAAAACAAGGATTTTCAAAGAGATTACAGCTGTTTATCGTTTTTTTAACTTGATTTTGAGAAGTCTGAAGTAAAGGTTGGAAATGATTTTATTGCGCTACAACGTCTTCTTTTATGGTTCCACTCCACTCAGGAAATTAACGTTATACATTGCAAATTTGTGCTTATTCATATATTGATTCCTGTGCCCTGACATCCCCCGACAAAAACAAAAAATTCTGTGGTGGATCGTAACATCTGACAATAAACAGATCGAGTGCAATAAAAAAATAATTGGAACCAGAGTCGCGCGTGCTCAATCCTCAAATAGGAATGTGATTGCAATTACTACTAGAAACTAAAGAATGAAGATACCTACAATAAAGATTGTAACACTCTGATTATCTTTACTTTTGGAAAACATACAGTCCGATTATTACACCAGTTCACAGACCGCACCAAACTGTGCTTTTTCGGGATGAAGTTGTTCGCTCCAAATGCGTCAATTTTGCTTATGAGTATGTCACCATTGAGTCAACAAAATGTATTATCGCTTAACACAATTTTTCGATAAAACAGCGGATCCAAATGCCATTTGGTTTTGGTCCCATTTACCAAAATTTCAACACAAATGAGGGTCATTCAGCTTCAAGTCTTGCAGGAGATAGATCTTGTAAGACTTCGAACCAAAATCTTGCGAAAAGTTGCAATTAGGAAGCCATTCATTTCCCAAAAGAATGAGCAACGAAGACTTGAATGGGCTAAAGAAAAGGTGCTTTGGTCTTCTAAGGACTGGAAAAAAATTATTTGGTCAGATGAACGCAGTTTTACTTTTTGGTTCTGACGGTATAACACGCGTTTGGAGGAAGCAAGGAGAGCGTTTTAAAAAAAGAATGTTTACGACCCCCTGTGTAACATGGTGGAGGTAAGAATCTTCTCCCATTTATAATGGTATCCATGATACTTTGTTCGTAAATTTTACTTGGGAAACAAAATGATTTGGGGTTGCATGTCTTGGGACGGGTGTGGAAATCTAAATTTCATCGAAGGAATTATAAGAAAGGAAGATTATCTCCAGATTTTGAAAGACGATTTGCTTTCAAGCGCTGAATTGTTGGAAATTGATGACAACTTTGTATTCCAGCAAGACGGAGATCCAAAGCATACCGCCAAAATCATTTCCAAATGTTTTCCGACAACAATATTAATGTTTTGGACTGGCCTCCTCAGTCACAAGACCTCAATCCGATTGAGCACTTATGGGCTATTGTGAAAAACCGATTGCAAAGTCTAGGCCTTCAAACATCGCCAATTTAAAAACTGTCATTGAAAATGAATGGAAAAACACAGCGCCGGATATTACAAATAAGTTGGCTGAATCTATGCCGAAAAGGTGTCCTGCTGTAATACAGGCCAAAGGCGGATACATTTAATATTAAATGTGGGGTGTGAATATTTTTTTGTCGTAAAAAAGTGAGGTCTTTCTTATTTTATTTTTTATTTTTAATTGTATCTTTGTTACTTATTTTGAAATCAAAATTGTTATTGAATTTCTTCAAGATATTGAATATGTAATTTTTTATGGGGGGTGTGAATAATTTTTTGACTAACTGTATGCTGAGCTAAAACCATATTTATTATATTGCAACCTAAGTTTTGAGTAAAACAAAAATATTTTAGCGAAAATCGGAAAATTTAAAAATACTCTTCAAGAAATACACTCTCGTATGCGTTTGAACTTCAAAACATGCGCTTTTAACGCATCAATCGCTCTTAAGGCCCCAAAAAAAGTTGGCCTCGCATTTTATATTTGATGGGCGTGAATAGAAAAATGTAATTATGTGCTAAATCAGGGCTCTACGACAGATGACCCACCAATTCCATGTTCTAAGTTCTTAAAAAGTCACATGGTTGAGCTGACCTGTGAGAGCTCGCATTGTCGTGGTGGTAAATGATCTGTTTTGTGAGGCTGCTTTTCCTTATTTTCAAAAGAAATAGTGTTGTACTATTCCGAAGTGACCGTTTGCTTTAATGGCACGGTGGCGACATGTTCGGTTATTCCGAAGAAACGGGCGACCATTTGCTTCGAAGGGCTACGGGCGATAACAACATTTGTTGGATGTGGCTAGCCTTGAAAAACCCATACCCATCGATTGATCCTTGATCTGTTGCCTGAGATGAGCTCTCACGCACAGCGATAACTTTTTTTAACAGTTCTTTGGACCAATCGACGTGGTACTTTTTTATATAAAAAAAAATAGTTTTGACAGCCAAATGTGCTCGTATTGAATTGGAAATAACGCCTAAGCATACCTCAAATCTACGATAAGTCATATGAATTTCTTGAAATATAATATCCGGCACAACATCGATGTTTTCTGACATAACAACCGATTTTGGATGACATTTATAGAATTCGTCCTGGAGCGAACGACGACCAAGATTAAATTCAGAAATTCAGTGGCTAAAAATGGTGCTTCATCACCAAGAGTCGATGCGAGGTGATAGGTAACGCTTTTGTGTGGTAGTTCTTGTCGAAAATTATAAAAAAAAATGTTTACGTTTTAATTCCGATACCAGATTTGATCGGTTCTGCCATATTTCAAAATTTAAGTAGCAACCTACATATGTGAAAAATAAAATAAATTTTGTACAAGCCATCTACTGTCACATTTTTGCCCTAGGTATAAGTAATTTTCGACGCAAAAAAGTAGTTAAAGTGATTTTCAGCATAGAAGCAGCCATATCTTCGAAATTTAAATGATAAAATCGCTTCAAAGGACTGGACGACGCAAAAAGTTCTTCAAAAGCGCAAAATGACAAACATACTGAATATGAACCCCAAATCTATCAAAAGTACTCATATATTCAGGGGGTCGATGATCAATATGAAGCTACTACAAAAACCTTGTTATATGGAAATTTCAGTTTATTGCTGTATGAAATCATGCAATTCTGGCAAGGAATTCCATTTGGGTTTAGGATGAATGAACCTATGAAACTTTCATTGAACCCCCAACGTGAGTGCACGTGCACGTGCAGCTACCGCAATGCTTATGTTGTTACGTCTGTTTTCAATCTACCACAAATTACGCAACTTATTAATTTATTTAATTTCTGTCGTAACATTCGACATGATTTGCATACTATGTTGAATTTTCTATTATTTCGCTTATAAGACCTTTTAGGTCACTAAATACATACTGGTGTATACCCTAAAAGTGGCGGCATTAAGTACGATTTGAACGAAGGTGTCTAAGTGCTAAGCCAACAATGTGAAAGTTTTTATTAAATTTAGAACATATTTGTTGAGTAATCGCCGTGGATCATGAAGGTCGGTTCAGAACATAACGTCATTCATGTGACCACCATAAAAGACAAATCCGAAGATCAAACACTTTGATGACTTTTTCACAGCTTAGCGGGTCGACAGCTTAAATCTCAGTTTGAATAACCCCATAAAATATAGTCTAGAAAGTCGCATAATCGTCTACCAACTTTTCCTTTTAAAATAATATGATGATTGCAGATCAACTGAAATATGTTATAAGGATGAGCGCATCCACATTCAACTCATTAAATTTCGGTAAGGAAAAGTCAATAATTAACTCGATTTATTTTATATAGATGTATAAACTTATAACTTATAAAGTAAAGTAAATTAATAAAAATATTTAAAAATAATATAATGACACAAAACGTTTTATTATTGTATTCCCTTCGAATCACATTTCTTTTAACACGCATATTGTAGTGATCAAAATTGATTACGTGGAAAAAGTGTTCGTGCAACATATTCTTTAGTTGAAGGTCACCTTCATTTATTTCTACCATCTCACGACTACTGTAAAAGGCATCAGAATACATGAATATGATATTTATTCCAGAGCATAACCCGTTCCCTCCGTGGCACCACGCAAACACTTGTAATCGGAAATTGTCTAAGATTTAGATATATGTCTCTATAGTTTGATGCATGTGCAGTGGTTGTGGCTGTGGTTGTCTTTGAAACGAGTTTGCTAACATTGAACAAAGTATTTAGTTCTTGGGTTGGATTGTCTACAACTATTTGGTAGGACTTGTTCCAATTCGATGGTTTTTTGTTTGTTTTGTTGTGGTTTTCTCGATGAAAGTTAACTGAATATAACAATCGTGTATATTGTATATAGATACATATGTATGTATTACACAACTCATTCCTAACAATTCGTGCTTAAGTATAGGTCACTGCACCTTTTATTTGCCTACTTCTATTAAACTGGACACATTCTCAACAACTCTAAATAGTTCACCATTCATACACTTTCATTTAAATTCCACGAAATTAACTTTTGCAGTTTCATACCGAATCACCATCGTCCAAGCCATTCCAAGTAACGATTAGACATCTACGCTCTACTGATCACGTTTTCCGCTAACATCGTCCACTGACCATTATCCCCAATAAAAGAAAAAAGAACCGCCTTCACGCGAATTTACCATCATGGACTTCTAACACAACCACACAAATTGGCTTCTGAAGCAATGACGTAACTGCCAAAGTAGAAACACTAAAACTGAAACTGAACCATGAAATGGTGAACCAAACAAAGACCAGTGTACGTGACCTTATGCATGGTGTATTCGACGTCAGGATTGTAAAGGGCAAGACGACTTACAGTGTAAACAATAAACAAAAACACCCCAAACAAGGTGATGCAGAGTAACTCAAACCAAGCCCAAGCCCAATGCAACTAACGTCACTGGGTTTTGATGCTCTCCCCCCTCTTTCAATAGCTTTCTGTTCCCAATTTTCAAATAATAAAGGGTTCTATATGTACCTACATGTAATAGAAAACCTTCTACAGAACCTGTCTGTCTGGCCCTGGTTTTGACTGCCGGAAAATATTGCTCTAAAAATCTATTTATGTCTGCCTGCAATGGATGAGAGCACAGGAAGTCGCACCCAAAATGCATCTCATTACTGTGTCCTCGGTCTTGCAGAGTATCCAACAGTGCAAACAAAAAGTGACGCATCATGTGCTGTTCCAAGATTTTTTAAACAACGAACAAAAGAGCGTAGACTCTTTCAAAAAGCGCCATAACAATGAAATTGCATGCGCATTTTGCATTGGAGAACTATTCATGCTAATGGCAAGTTGAGTTCCTTATTGTTAAATATGGTGAAAACGCAAAAAGCCATCTGAGCAACAATCATAAAGTGTAAATTGAACGATTCGAATGCAAAATTTTTTATAAAAAAAATAAAGGAGGGCATATTTTAAAAAGGTAAAATGTACATTTCTGTCTACATTGGATCAAATTAGCATAAATTACAAAAGCAGCGAAGCAACGCCAACACCAGAGCAATTTGAAATGAAAACGAAAATGTAGGCAACAACTAACAAACAACAAACAGCAAAACAAAAGAATCCACAGGCAAAACAAAAATGAAATATAAACAAAGTTTGAGTTTGCGTTTGCGTTGGGGAAGCGCTTGGGTTTTGATTTAGCGTTTATTAGTGTTACCAGGCACAAAAATGTATATAAATACTTGTAAAAATTTCTATGGATACAAAAAAAAACAACAAATGATGAGAAAATTTTGAAGAGGATGTTAATGGGGGATTGTATTTATTTCATGCTGTCTCTTCAGACAAACTTTGTCTCTATAGTTTGTGGTATAGATTAAAGTATTAAAGTATATAGGGACATGCAAATACGAGAAATTACTCACGATTCAATAAGAAAATAAGTCGTCAAAATTTGCCGTAGAATAATAATTTTCTAAGCTGAATAGGAAAGGGAATTCCTGGGACTGCTTCCAATTTTATTAATTTTTACGAGTGAGTGTGTTTGTCAAACTTTTAAGCATAGCCTCATAATGTTAAATGAAATATATTTATGATTTACATTTCGATCAAATTTGTATTGCAATATATTGTTTAAAATATACACAATATCCGGCAATAACTCGACCATAACACGACGAACCGATAGTTCGTTTCAAAGCGTTAAGAATTTGCGTTCTGTGCATGAACATGATCTTTAGCATAGCCCCACAAAAATAAATCCAATGGCGACAAATCACACGATCTTTGTGGTCAGTTAACATCACCAAAACGCGAAATGACTCGTCTAGGAAACATTTCTTTCAATAAAACCAAAATGGGTTGGGTTGTGTGAGGTGTAGCACCGTCTTGTTGAAACCAAATGTCTTTCTCATTCATATCTTCGATTCGAAGCCAAAATTTAGTTTAAAATCTGGCTTAAGCGCTAAGAATTGGCGGCGACGTTTCACTTTTAAAGAAGTAAGGACCAATGACATCACCAGACCAAATTGCAAATCATACAATGACTTTCTGTGGATGCAATTGTTTTTCGACAATTTCATGTGAGTTTTCACTTCACCATATGCGACAATTTCATTTTTTAACGTATCCACCAAGTGAAAGATGAGCCTCATCGCTGAACAAAATGTTGTGTGAAAATTGGCCATCCAAACGCTGGTGTTGAAGCACCCAATTGGCGTATGTTTTAGGCATACCGTGGTCAGCTGGCTTGAATTCTTAGTGGAGTTGAACTTTATAAGGATTTAGCTGCAAATCTAAATGCAAAACATGCGATACGCAACCTGAATACTGTGTTCGCCCGTGAATTTGATCTTCTATAACACTTACACCAACGGTAGCCCCATTTTCTGTAGAGCTTGCATTTTGACAATGGATAGGACTTAAGACACATATAAAATACCCAATCTCTACGATTTCTCAAATTGATGTCAAATCTGGTCCACGATTTAAATGACCCTCTACTTTATTGAAAGAAAACCCTCGAATACTCACAAAAAAAAAAAAAAAAAACGCAAACAAGAATTTGTCATGGTGTAACGAAGAGGTTTTAGATACATATCTGTTTGTGGCATTTATTTTTTATTTATAGTAGTGCGGATAATAACAGTCCTGCTGTCTAAAATGTCACTTCTTATAGTCTACAAAAAAATTGCAACACATACTTTAAATTAAGAAAATCTTGATAAAACAAGGTGAAAGTATAAGTTTAAAAATATTACGCTTATTCTGTTTTTGGTGATTAGACCAAAGATAAAACAAAACGTCTGCAAACGAATCTAGAGAAATAATACGTTTAATAAATCACATGCACATGACACTATGATCACATGGGTGAAGTAATCAAATATTTTTTTGATTTGCTTGAAATAAACATATGTACATAATGCTACTTTTTAAAACTGTTCAAATTATGTGGATTGAAGAGATATGTATGTAAGCATAATTAGTGTGAAAATTAAGCGACGGGTTTTGGAATATTGGTTAAAAATTGTTTGAAATTATAAATCAATCATTAATCCGTTAAGTTAAATTGGAAGGAATCCATTGTATTGGCGCAATTGAAAAAGTAGGAAATTCTACGAAACCAGCTTTAAAAACAGTATAAATATGCTACCCACTAAAAGCAAAATCAAAGAAAAAATAGTGATCGAACAGCTCTAAAAATACCTGCAAGGAAATCAGTTGTTTGCAGAATGTCAATCAGGATTTTAAGGCAGACATAGCTTTAAATCGTTGTTTAATTATATTTTTTTGAATTGGAAGAATGAACTTCACTCGAAGAAGGAAATTACCTCCATTATCGACTGTTTATCGACTTGTGGCGAGGTTTTGAAACATCGACGATCGTACTCTTATCGAAAACTAAAGACATAGATTTAAAATAGTTTGAGTCAAACTTCAATGAAAGGACGCAAAGAACAAAGATGAAATTATCTCTTATGAAAAGTAGAACTAAGGTTAAAAATTAAGCGAAACAATTGGTTTCAAACTAGTAAATTAAGTTTAAGTTTAATAAGAACCCAAATATATGTTTTGAACTATCATTCTGAAATTAATATTCTCATAACTAATGAAATAGTTGAAAGTATTAATGAAAAATGTACCTAGGGATTGTAATGCACTCGAATTTATTTGAATTTAATATTGACATTGATTATATTTTAAAGAAAATAGGTAAAAAGATGAGCTTTTTTAAGAGAAAACATGAAAATAAAAATAATTAATACAATAAGTATATAATTCAATAAGTAAACCTATTCAAAAATAGTATATTTAGCAAACACCTCAGTGCGAAAATTGCAGTTATGCGAATTACATAAAAATGTCCTAGGTTAACTTCAGTTAAAAATTTATTTCTATTGAAATGGTTTGACGTTAAGGAAATAATGATAATGAATATTATTTATTTAATAAAATATTATACTGGCAAATATTTTGGTACGTATTGGACACGTATGCAAAGTTCCTGGGGAAACAAAAGATAGATAGGTGTTTGCAATTATGAAATGTGACCCGCTCGAAAATCTTTTTGCCGTAATTGGCCGAAACTTTGTGGATCGTAACGTAAAATTATATGAACACGCTGGTGGAGTCTAATATTGGCTATTTGAGCTAAGTAAAGTATATTCCATTTAAAAACTTGACCACGCAAAATTCCGCCGTCTGCCCACTGTCCGAGGTATCAGCAATGACAGCATCTCGCGCATCTTAAAACGTGATTTGGGACTCAGCGTAAAGAAGACACTGACCGGGCAATCACACACTGAGGCATTGAAACAAAAACCTAAGTCACAATCGCAAGCCTTGCTTCGCCGGTCGCAGGTGAATTCTCTTTACTGCCGAAAAAATATTCATCATTAAAAAAAAACGTTCAACAAATAGAACCGTAGACTGTATGCTTTTTCCTCACAACATGCGTCTGAACTCGTCCAGAAAATTCAAAGTGAATACTACCCAGCTTCTGTGATGGTTTGGCAATACAATGGATCACCGAACTCCATTTCCACGACAAAGGTGTCAAAACCTTGGACGTTTAAGAAAACACTGTGAAGCTGCTCCACAAAACATTAATCGTAATAAATAACAAGACTATACTAAAGCTCAAAAACGACTCAAAAACCACCTTCCGAACTTCATTTCCACGGATGATTTGCCATAGCCCAGCCCTTAGTCCAATAACAAACTATGGTCCGTTCTGAAGACTATGGCTTGCAATAATCAACATTCAAGTATTGATTCTTTGAAGCGCGCCCTTTTCCGGGGAATGGACAATTTTCCAATGAGTGAAGTGCGACTCCAAACAATGAGAGCCCTCACAGACTTGATAATTTATTATTTCCTCGATGTTACTAAACAGCCTATTAATGCTAAATAAAATTAAATTGAAACAATTTTAAAATCCCACAACGCTAACAACATATCAGAAATATGCAAAACCTGATAACAATTAAACGCAGACTGCGCACATAATAGCAACTAAAGCAAATATTACAATTCAGAAAAAACTGGGTAGCTATCAACAATTTATATCAAGACCTTTCGGAAGGGAAAAACATGATAGTGCTGTGTAATGCATATTTTTTCTACAGTGATGTCAAAAACATCAGGTTACTGCTGGAACAAATGTACTATGTACATACATATAGCCCTCGGTCTTCATTACACGTGAACACATCTCACAACAGACACGGTTACATTAAAATTACTTGAAATAATAGAGGTGCTATTTATTTTTTTAATTAATTAGGTGGTGTGTCCTTGAAGAGTTACTCGTTGGCATTTAGTGTCATACGGCCAATTTAAGCTTTAACGATCATCTTGATTAGTTTTTTTTTTTTTTAATTTAAACACAATAAAACATATTTGCAGGATGCTCCTTTTTCACGTAGAGCCTAAGTACACTTGCAATTTATGAGGGAATACACACATTTTATGCAGGCTTCTCAATCGTTCAAAAAAATTAGCATGCTTCGTTCGCATGCTGTGAAATTAAACTTTAAAATACAACCAGACGAGTTTATGAAAGTTTTATTAGAAGAAAGAACGGGTAAATCCGTTCACGATAGGGACGAAGACCACATAAGAGGTTTCTTTGCGATCACAAGTGTATGTGTATAA
Organism: Volucella inflata; assembly: GCA_928272305.1. Taxonomy (NCBI): domain Eukaryota; kingdom Metazoa; phylum Arthropoda; class Insecta; order Diptera; family Syrphidae; genus Volucella; species Volucella inflata. Next base: position 23,706,765 of record OV743718.1, on the reverse strand, counting down.
GGGGATTATTTGCCGTTGTTATGTTTATCCTCACAAATTAGCGGGGTAAATTTGATCTGAGCCGTCCAAAGATTCGTTTTTATATATTCCAAGAATATAGCTCGATATGATTTTGAGTTTCCTCAAGTCTCAATTTTTTAAGAAAAAATTTTTCCACTTTGAATGACTCATTTATTTTCATTACAATTTATCATTGCATAGAACTTAAATAAGAAACTTTGCAAGAATAAAGACAATTGGCCGCTATTAATATATTAGTGTCACATCCTCTTTAAAATACGAAAGCATACACATATTTTCTCAATATGACTTGTGTTAATCTATAATATGCTCAATATAGTATATTGTTCGCGCAACTTACTACTAAAACAGTCAAAGACGAATAGATTTCTATAATTCTGAACAAATATAAAGGGTAAGCCATCTTTTGGTTTCTTTTTGAATAAGTGTATTTTGACACTGACAACTCTCTTACACTCAAAACATTAACATAAACTTTCTATAATATTTTCACGGTCGAAATGGATCGACATACGCTTGAACAACGTTGACAAAGTCACATCCAAAGTGGATTCTGTGTACTAAAGAAACAGTGCGAATTTTAAAATAAATTTTGGTCGAAAGAATGCACCAACTACAGCTGGTGTACGCAAGTTTGTGAAGATTGTGAGATTGTTTGCTAATTGATAACCAAACATATTCTCGTGTTCGTCCTTTGCAATAAATGGAGAACATTTCAGCTGTTGCCGACAGTGTGCGCCTAAACCCGAGAACCTCAGCGCGGTAACGATTTGGACGACTTAACATGAGTCGCACTAGCCTGAGGAGAATTTTGCAAAAAGATCTCGGATTATTCGCGTAAAGGATGTACGAGTAATTTAAACGTCATTGCTAATCTGTTTAAATATTTAATGTGATGATTAAACCCCATTTTGGATATTGTTCAACGAGACTTTTTAAGGAACGAATCAAATGACTGAAAGGTTACAAATATCGCAAAATAGGGGAATGAGATGTATTTTGATGTGCAATATACTAACCCGTGCACAATTTCAATCAATCAAAGAGCAATAATAAATGTACTTGTTTTCTTATTCAAAATAAAAAATAACATGTCTCCTTACTGTCTGTTTAATGAAGTAGTTTATGTATCCGTTGCACAGCCATTTAATTTAACAAATATAAGAGATTTTAGACTACCATTTTTCTCAACAAATTAATCTCAAAATATACTGCTTTATAAAGCATTTAAGTTATTTAATAATCTTCCAATTGACCTGAAATCAGAAAATAATATATTTCCATTTAAAAAGAATTGATCTTGTATGTAAAGGCCAATTAAATTTAATCATTGATGTAGTTTTTTCTTTAATTTAGGTTTAAGTTCAAATTTTGAAATACATATCTAAAGCTAAATAAGGAATGAAAATCAAAAAATCATAAGATACTGAACAAGTTGGAAATTCACATAACCCACATGAAACCTCTCACAATTTTATGGCTACTATTCATGAAGTAATAAGAAAAAAAAAACAAGAGTAGTCTTTAAAAAGCTTATAGATAAACGTAAGTGCAACTAGGTATCTTTCTATTCTTAATTGCTTACGATGTGTTTAATCGCACGTATACTTCGTCTCATATAAATTCCGACGTCAATAGAAACCGCAGTGATTCTGACTAATCGTTGACCGAAAGTTATCTCTATTCTTAAAAATAGACTTAAGAATATGTACGAGCATGGTCCTTGGGCTTTTTTGTTTTATACATTTTGATTAAGTTCCGGTTATTAATTGACCTTTCTGACCTTTTCATGCAGCTGATCACGCGCATTGTAAGTGCATTTTGTAGCCTAAGACTTTTAAAAGGCCAAATATGGTTTATTTTCTTTCTTTTTTTAGAATTTTACTTGAGTGCCTAGATAGTTTGTGTTATCAAAAAAAAAAAAAAAAAAATCGGAATACGAAAACTGGTTTTCCTGCCAAACCAAGGCCAAACATTCATTCAAAGTGTGTTGTTTGCAGATAAATTTTCAACTCATTACCATACTCGCTATCTGGCAATACCCTCTTGATGTCGACGTATCACTACTTCGTCATTCGTCGCACCAAAAATTGAAAAAAAAAAAAAACAAACAACAGCAACAACCCCAAGTAAAACAGCAAAGAAATTTCATCAGAAACGTGGAAAGAAGACGAAAATATGTTTTTCGCTGAACACCCAAGTGCGTATGAAGGAAATGCAACAAAAGACAAACATTTACACAAACACCGATGCCATCACTATCCATAGACCGATTTAAGTAGCTACGTAAATTTGGAACGCAAGGGGAAGAGAAGACAAAAACGAAAACAACAACAGTCCAAACAAAAACAACACAGAATTGAAAAACAAAGGAAACCAAAGCAGCCTTTGTCAGCTCTTGCTTTCCTCTACGCCTATCTCGGATGGGAATTGTTTTTTTTTCCTATTTTTTCTTGAAATGAATTTTTACCAATGAAAGGATTTATGGTTTAAAATGCAGATGCTGAAAATGTAAAAATGAATAAAACTTACCGCCAAGCAAATCCTCACCAGTCTTTGGTGGTGTTGAAGTCATTTTTGAATTCCTCTAAGTCGTGGACCAGTTCCCTCCCTTCTTCCACTTATTCTTCGCAATAAAAAAAAACTAGTTTTTTTTTTGCCTTTTCTATTCTCTTTTTTAGGCTTATCCCCGTATGTTTACAATATAGAAACGAAAAACCTCGTACTTGTATCTGCAGCAGGTGAAAATTTTCTTCGCGAAAATTCAAAAAAAAAATTGCTATGGCAAGTTTGCTTTGCTGCACGGCAAGTGAAATTAGGCAGAAACGTAAATAAATATGGAAATTTGCGTTTTCCTTATAGTGGTTTGCTTTGTTTTCCTCTAGATTTGCACTTTTTCCTTTTTCAATCTGAACCGACGTAGAAGAAATATGTATTAAAAAATACTCGGCGACTGTAAAAATAGATAGAGCTGGTTTTTTGTTAATTTTTATGAAAGTTTCCGTCTTCGCTTTTCTTTTCTTTTTTTTTTTTTGTAAAAAATTTGAAAATTTTTGTATGCGTGTGATTGCTTGTATCTCAGTAGTTAATTACTTTACTGCAGAGAAAAGAAACGCCTAAGACAACGAATATGCGACGATAACAGGCGGCTTTATGCGATAAGCGACGAAACAACTATCGACAAACTTGCGAACCGAATGAAAACTGCGTATTTTTGAATTCGTCAACAAAGCAAAAGCAGGCACGGATTTTTCCAATCGGTGTCCGGTTCTTTTTTGTTTCATTTTTGTTGTTCTTCGACGAATTGTATAGTGTGGCAGTTGCCAGCAATGAAATGACACATTACATTTTGACGATATGAGAGACATCTTGTGGAGGATTAATGATATATTTCAAAGGAAAGTAGTTTTCAGTTTGAGCTCTAAAAACCACTTGCCGTCTTCGCTTGGGATGATATAGGACTTGCATTCCTTTTCTGGCTATATGAGATCTAGCTTTCTGTGTTATCTTATCCCACACAACGCCTATTTAGAATTTCCTAATCCTTCTGTAGGTGAAGTCGGAATTGTTAAAATTGCTCACAACTGACTACCATTTCTTTCTAATGTTTCATTTACCATTATTAGCCCTATGACAACTCTAGTTACACATAATTGTATCTGGATTTGTTTTTTGTTGATCAATCTCTACTTTTCGGTTCTTCTTTAGTACTTCAAACATGTTTATCTCCAATTCATGACAAGAAATTATCATCTTTTCGAAGCGCACGTTTGATTTGCTGCAAAATCTATCTTCAAACTATACAGTGTATTCAAAAAGTTCTTCGACTAACTTACTTAGGTGGCGCTAACAAACCTCTCCAATAAGCGCAGTCAAATAGTTCGTCGTTGAATCTTCTTTTCCAAAGCTCGTAAATGCAAACGGGACCGATTGGGATTTTTTTTTCCAAAACGACTGATGTTATCTTCGTTCATTTTCGATAGAATATATAGGGTAGCTGTTTTAGTTCGACAAAGGGCCTTACAACTCAACTGGCTTCTTAGCCCAATAAACGATTAGCGATAGGAGTTCATTGTTTTATTTCTGCTGAGGTGTTGTTGGCGGAATAAGCAGCAGAGTCAATATGGGCAATTCATCGATTTTGTGTGTCCCTTCTTCTTGAAAGCGTACACTTGGTTTTGTCCACCAAATCCAGATCCTCTGACATAAGATGCGTTGTCAGTCCAATTAAGGGACTGTTTTCTGCTTTGTGGGTATCCAGGGGTATAATTTTTTTTTGAGCTTCTTTCACCTGGCGAAACAATCACGGCGAATAAGTACTCCGAGGAACTCCCTAAGATTAGTAAAACTCGAGGGACTCCGAGGAACTCCTTAAGATAAATAAAACTCGAGGGCGGATCCGAAGACTTTTTGGACCGAGGCGTTGCTTGTTGGGTCATGTTGCTGTGGCGCGTTGTATATCGAACCGACGTGGATATCTAATAGCAAGTTCGCAGCGATGCCACTGGACTTTGGTACTTTATGCTGCCGGTGTGGGATTTGTGGCGAAGATCGCCGAGCCTATCCACCCTTGAGAGAAGTCCATCTGAGCGTATAAAAGGCAAAACTGTAAAATAAATCGAAGATACTTGCTCTGTTACAGATGTTTTAAGACCTATTCGTCATCAAAATTCACACTCTACAGAAAATGTGGCTGCCGTTAGTGGAAGTTATGAAGAAGATCCAAATCCATCGATTTCACAACTCACCACAGCTTTCGGGATTGTCTTACCGTTGTTATAGCGTATTTTGCAATTGGACTTACACCGAAACCCTTATAAAGTTCAAATCACTCAGGAATTTTCATCAGCTGACCATAGATTGCATAGAACATTCGCTAATTGAGTGAACATCAGTGTTTGGATGGCCAATTTTCACATAACATTCTCTTAAGCGATGAGGCTCATTTTTCACTCGGTGAAAACATTAACAAAGAAAATTGTTGTGGATGTGGAAGACATGTGGTTTCAACAAGAAGGTGTCACATCTACACAACACGACTCGTTTTGGGGGTCTGAACTGGGCGCCAAGAACGTGTGATTTGTAGCTGTTGGATTACTTTTTGTGAAACTATGAAAAAGATTTTGTTTATGCATATAATCCGCAAACTTGTCAAGTTATGATGGAGTTGTTATCCGATATCCGTCGAAAAATCATCGAAAATTACATTGTCAGAATCAAGTCCTGAAAGAATCTCCATGGAGGATAAAATAAAATAAATTATTTTTTATTGAAAACAAACGGTATATTACCCTATCCAATTTTAATCTTATTCTTCATTTTGCCACCTGCGCCATCTGTTTGGCAAAATTTCTACACGATTTTGACAGCAACTTTTTTGCATGAATGCGAACTAAACCCTTGAAAATGGTAATTTGTAGTATTTTCTATGAAAAATAATTAACACCCCATTTGTAAGAAAATCCATATAGAGTCGACAAGTCTAGGTGCTAATTGTTTGTGTTTCTACTTTGAATCTCTCATTCAAAACGTCAACGACCCGGGGCTATTTGTTGACATGTCACTTCATCCGCCAGCCAGACAAGTCAAAAACTCTCCATGAACACCACACTGACTGAAGAGCAATAATCTCAGAATTTTTATTCAGTTTCCCTTTTGATTCTCGTAGTGCAATTTTCTTTGGTTTCCTTTTTTTCTATTTAAATGTATTTACAAAGACGAAAAACAATATGAAAGTTGCTGATATTCTACGTCGGCTAGATGCTTATCCGCGTACACTAGAAGATTTCAGTGTAAGAACTGTAAGCGGTGCAGCCGGTGAGTACCACAATTTCATGTTTTTTTTGGGTTTCTTACGAATATGTATTCTTATTTTCGTTTTTTCATTGCAGTAACAATAATTAGCACAAGTATTGTTTTATTCCTAATATGTCTGGAATTGTATGCGTACCTAACGCCGAATCTCACCGAAGAGCTATTTGTCGATACGACGCGCGGACACAAACTTCGCATTAATTTAGATTTTACGATAGCTAATTTAGCGTGCAATTGTAAGTGATGGCTAACATAAATTTATCGCAAATGAATAATCTGGTTGGTTTGGTAGATATATCCTTAGATGCCATGGATTCATCGGGTGATCAACATTTGCGTGTAGATCATCATGTACTTAAGCATCGTTTAGATTTGAAAGGTAATCCAATAACTGAAGCTGAACCTATTAAGGAGATAATTTCGGTGTCGACGTCACCGGCAAATAAAACGTGTGGGAGTTGTTATGGAGCCGAACAAAATTCAACGCAGTAAGCGGGAGAGAGAGGGGTTTTGTGTTAACTAAATTATGATTGGCGTTATTATGTTGCAGCTGCTGTAACACTTGTGATCAAGTTATGGAAGCTTATCGATTAAAAAAATGGAACGTACAACTGGACAAAATTGAGCAGTGTAAGGATAAGTTTAAAAGATCAGACAAGGATGCGCTGAATGAAGGATGCCGTATACAGGGACACTTGGAAGTTAATCGAGTGGGTTTTATAAAGCGATTTTTTTTACAAGTGAGCAAATGATAAGGGCGTATTGTACTTTTTAGATGGCCGGCAGTTTCCATATAGCGCCGGGGAATAGTTTTTCCATTCGACAATTTCATATTCATGATTTTCAACTAACAGATGTGAAGCTGTCGCACACGATAAATCATTTATCATTCGGTAATAAGATTGAGTTTGCCAACACGCATCCGCTGGATGGACTTAAAGTGGAAAGTGATGCGGGTAAGATGGGGATTATAAAAATATTTATTTTAATTGTTTTATGTTGTGTAAAAGGTAATTGCGTTATCTATGCGAGAGATATATTCAATTAATTGTGTGACCTTTTAACAGATAGCGTGGCAACTTTGTGGCAGAAGTTTGTTTGATGTACCCTCGTCTCTTATCTCTACTTTGTTTAATACAACACAAGTAGAAGCATTTAAATTCGTGACTTAATGTTGCTTGCAGGTTCATTCATTAAAAATTCCATGGAAAGCATATAATGGGAGGATAAAGAAAATTTCTATATATTGTAACAACGAAACAAATGGGTGTAAAGGTTTAACTACAACGTAGCTGGTCAACCTACTTGATGGTCAGCAGTTAGAATTACTGTCATCCTTATAAGCCTAGCCGAGGACCTTTAGTTTGCTAGGGTTAGTGTATTTTCCCCCTTTTTTACGGATCCATTATACTTTTGAATGCCCCTTCAGCTTATGACATATACACCCTCTAAATTAAATACTTCTAAACTTCTGTTGATTTGGTGGGTTGCCTCACTGGAAAGTGGAATCATAGACTACAGCAATTTGGCAAAAACAAGTTAGTTAGTTGCACTTGAAATTTCATCGCCATCTCTGCTATTTTTTTTTTTGAAAATGCGCGCATAAGGGATTGATGAATCTGTTCTTGGATTAGAAATCGTTGTCTAGGACTGCTTCAAGTTTGATCTGCACAAAATAAATGCTGGTGTGTCACAGAGATTCTGTGTGTTTTCAAAAATGTCATACTAACTAAGAACTGCATAAGTTGCGCTCAATAATGCAGATTTTGCGCAGATATAACTTAGTCAAACTGTATAACCTTTGTGTTTATAAACGTAAACAAAACATACTTTTGCATATTAAATAGGCATTTCAATCCAGGCTCCAGAAACAATAAGATAATTTTGAAACTTAGAGAGCTTTAGTCTGGAATAGTATAGTCTAGTTTAGTCTAGGACAGTTGTTCACTGACATGAAGTTTTTGAACGCAAACAAATGACTATCATACTAATTAATCGCAGTGATTGCGTTCAAAAACATATTAGGAAAGATCTGCGATTATTCTAAGTTAGAAGTGCTGACGTTTCTGAATGATCTCTTGTCTTCCACTTCTAAAACAGTACATTCCTTTGGTAATGATAGTGCTTTTCGGTTCTCATATGTATTCATCGAATCACGTACCCGCATTTCAGTTGAAGAACGTGAGAGCTGCGTATGTTAAGTTCACATCATAACTAATTGAGTGAAATTTATTTAAACTAAGAAACTTTCATTAAAGTTTTTTGTGTCAATGTCGGCCTACGTTCTATTGATAGCATATTCGATTTACTGCCGCAAAATGTCAGGGTTATTTGAAGAACTTCGTTTGAGTTCAAAGAAATGATAGATAGTATCAATTGTTCATAGATTCCTCGGAATGGTGAACGATGTTTTCCTAAATAGGCGATAACGTGACATTTACTAATCATTGGGACTTCAGATGTTGATATAATGTAATTAGACTCAGTAAATCTAAAGATGCTTTATTATTCCCTTTAATAGAATGCAAAAACATGACTTGAAATTGGTATTAGATAAACCGAGTTCTTTTCCGTCTAGCACACCGTTTAAGAGGCAAATTTCATTTTAACGGACCAAAAAAATTCTCAGGATGATGAAGAGTCTTACACAGAGATATCGGGCTGAAATTTATTCCAAGTGCAGTACACATTAAGTTTGGTTTATTCTCTTTTATATGACCACCTCGAACACGTTTGCAGCGATCGATTGTTTGGAGCCAATTTTTCACCACTCTTCCACACATTTTGGCCGGAACGTTGGAAATTCACGTTCATTTGTGTTTCCGAGCTTCTCTTATGTTGCTGGCTGCATAATCCAACGACTTAACGTAAAAAGAAATCCAACGGTGGCGTTAAATTGCATGAGTGAGGTGGCTATTCGATCAGGGACCGTTTCTTGAGATTCGCATTCAATAGGTCAATTTGTTGACCAGCTGTGTGACATGTAGGATAATCTTGTTGGAACCACACACCTCTGATGTCAAGTCTATCTAATTCCAGTCATAAAAAGTCTTCTATCATGGCACAATAGCAACTCCATTGAATGTAAAATGGCGATCATTTTCATCAACGAAAAAATACGATCTAATGACATCTCCAACATGAAATCCATGCCACACGGTCACTTTTTGTGGATGGAATGGAGTCTTTTGCAGTCCATGTGGGTTTATCGCTGTCCAATAATGAATATTTTTCTATTAAAAATCATTTAGCCAACAATGAGTTTCATCGATGATGATTTTTTGATTAAATTCGGAATTTTCTTCAGACTTTCGCAGAGCCCAACCAGAGAGGTTTCGATGGTTAACATGATTAAGAGGATTCAGCTTCAGTTAATTTGATCTTTTAAATGATGTTGTGCATAAAATTCGCTACAATGTGGACTAAGAGATTCACGAATTCTGTGAACTTACAGCTGCGATATTTTTGGTACTTCGACCGGGGTGCGTTAGCACATTTTCAATTGTAAATAAGTTGATTCGAATTTGTCCACTATAACAGCCTGCCTGGTGGGACGATGATTAAGACCGAAAATTGGAGTAAGCGCTCACCGCGACCTCCGACTTGGAATTTCCAAACGTTGCTCATTCGTGAACTTCACCATTATAAAAATGTACACTCTGACTGACATAAAAAAAAATGCAGGGGTGCGTTTGTATTGAAATATAAAATTGTTATGACCCTTTTGGAGAATCCTTTACCATACAATCCAATCCTAAGATGGACTGATTTTGGTCTTTTTTCTCTAAGTAGGAGAAGAGGGTTTGTTCAAGTTTAATTACACATTGTTCATATATCTTTTACGTAATGCGAATCATTATTGAGAGCAAACTATGGATATCTGGCTTTTATATTCGAATTTATTCGAAATATATTTTAGATACATTTTTACTTTTGAGCATGCCACGCAATAGTTTGAGAGGTCAATACCACGTATATTCAGTAATTGGGCAAAGGGAAAGTATTGCAGTAGTGTCGGTTTATTTAAAGAACGTAATCTTCTGCTGGTGGTTAATTTTTGCGCTCAGATTTTTCATTTTATATAATTGCGGTCTCCGGATGGAGATTCTGCTTATATTCTGACTAGTAGTACGTTCTTGCTTCATCTGAATTTGTTTCTATAATTTTTGGCCTTTGGTCAAACGTTGATTTGTAATCAAGATTTAGTCAAAAGTTTTGATTGCTTGAATGCTTATGAAGACCTTATTTGTAAACGTTTAGTTTAAACTACTTGATCCATGCTGAAAGTATTGGAGAGTATTTTTTTTGTGAAATAAATATTGCGATCTTAACTGTTGTCATCTGTTAATGAGAGAGAATGTTTACCACATTCAGGTTATATGATGACGCACGGTTTGCAATTATAGTTGCCATTTCGAAAATACGGTAATGCTTGTCACTATTAATGATATTTTTGCTGCTGCCTTTTTTTACCGAAATGTAATAAGCTGCCCTTTCCCTGTTTTATATGTTTGAATTTTACAAAATTAACAAGACAAGATAATAACCAGATGAACTCCATTATCACAGCTGCCTTTTAGTGATTGCCAAAGATTATCGCTTACAATAAATATTTTTTCAAGTACAAAATCTGATAAGTTCAACTGATCACTCACTTTGTATACTCGAGTTTTCTAAGAGTACAATCTGACTTATTATATTTCCAGGGAAAAACCATGACTATCACTTAATTCCGATACGATCATGGGTTTGTTATGCGTTTCTAAGCTTCCCGACAAACAGTATGTTGTAGAATACAGAATGATGTATCGCTTTGGTGGTATAATAATTTCCCTAAAACACCGCAACCTTCAATCCTCTTTGAACCCAAACACATTGCTGCCAGTTTGTAAGGCCAAGGATGCAGGCATCGGGGACTGCTTGATCTTTAAAACGGAGGTTCAGTTGTCCTGGTCATTGCATTATTGTCCATCCTCTCGATGTTTCCAGGCCAATGTAGTCGATATATCTTTCGGACTTCACCCATATCGTTGTACAGCTCGTAGGGTTCGCAGTTGTATCTTCTCCATTTGCCCTACTCGCAAATAGGACGATAAATTCGACGAAGGATTTTTCTTTCAATTGGTTGTGTAATTCGAACGAGAAACAGCAAATGAAACGAAGCTACGCTTGAAATATTACAGCCGCAAAGATGTTCCGGCATTTAACCTCTCATTATTTTATTATACAAATCCTCTGCTAACACCGAAATAATGATATGTGATTTCGAGAATCTGAAGAATTCTTCGAATAAAGTTGATGGACTTTAATTGCTTGGACTCAATTTTTAACTGAAATTTTCACAGATGGTATTTACAAGAGATGCACTCAATTTAAAGCAGACATTAAAACCTGTGGGAATTGAGTTGAAGTAGAAATCCATTGACTAGTTCATAATTCTATCGAAATTTTCAATTATGTCCCCTCAAAGATGAACGTTGCCTCATTTCTGTTATTTCTCCAAAGAAAATACTTTATTTCATTCCTACTTAAAATTTATTGTATCTTTACATAAAAAAAGAAAGAAAAAATTCCATTAACGAATAAATTTCTTAACATAAGAGAAAAAAAAATGAAAAAAAAAACCAAGACATCTGCATTTTTAAGATCACTACTCTTTGACCCATCTTTTACAGAAATTAGTTCCGTCTAGACTCTGCTTCTTAATGTTAACAACGTATACCCGTACCAATAGCCATAAATGTTCCAAAAGTGCCACCACCCTGTAACATTACTTTGCCTACATTATTGATAAGTTCTCGTCCACGGAGACCGTATCTGTTGGAAGAGAAATCAAGATAAATTTAGATACGTTGTACACTTTGCCGGGTGTTATATAATAGAAAGCGCTCCGCTATCTACGTGACTTGAGACACGGCTAAGTACAGTCTACCGGTCTACTTGTAACTCACCGCAAAGCCGAGAATCCACCAAATAACGCTCCACTAGCCATTCCAACGCAGAAACCAATCGTGAATCCTGTTTTCATTTTATCAAAACATGTTGGACCTTGTTGGTTGTAAACTCCACTTGGCATTGGCATTTTGTCTAAAAAATTAAAATCAATTTCTGTTTATTGTTTATTTTTTGATAGAGAATAACGAAAAACACACCGTTTTATGAGAAAAGAGACAATTTTCACACAAATTTACTTCGGAAACTTGTAATTTGCCCGACGAACTACGAAATATGATTTTGACAGTTCAAATGACATGAGTGTGAGAAAATGTGATGTCTTGTGGGGTTTTTTTTTTTTAGTGAGCCGAGAGCCATCTGGGTGTTGATTAAAAGAAACAAAGGTTGCTCGGTTTGGTTGAAATTAGGGGAGTCGAATTCATGTGGCTCAATGGTCTAGGGGTATGATTCTCGCTTTGGGTGCGAGAGGTCCCGGGTTCAAATCCCGGTTGAGCCCGCTTTTCTTTTATTTTATATTTTTTCATATTTCAATTTTAAGTAAGTTATTGCACTAGGCTCAATCGCGCTTTAGCTACTTCCAGGGGTTTCGTATTGGTTCAATCGTTTGCTTAACTATTTAGTGGTATGTGAATGCAACTTTTTATGACTACAACTGCTTGGAGACACAATCATTTACAAAGTAGCATTTGGAAAGACAGCAGCTAGAAATTGTCTGCGGCAGTCTATGGAATTGCTGAATTATTTTAGGAAAAACTGCAATAGATTTTCTACTTCAATTGTCGACGTGCACATTATTGAGTTGGGACACTTATCTCAACTTGGTGTTTTGGTGACAGTTTGTCCATTTGCCATTGGACGCTTCGTGACATGCTTAATTGGAGTCTGTGGGCTTGTTTTCTGTTATGACATGATATCCAAACAATGGTAGGTAGGTAGAGGTGGTGATTCAACATGAACTCACATCGCACTAGAATGTGCTTTTTTGTTACCACGACTCGTGCGACCTGGTTTATGATATGTGTTGTTGAAAATGTGAGATAGTTGCTGCGTAGATCCAGCCTGTGGAGTTAAAAAAACGGATTAGATCTCCTATTACTTTAGATTAAGTTAAGGCCGTCAAAGAATGTTTGGTTTAGTGCAAGCAGTCTGTCTCCTCCTAGTGCCGGACATTTGCAGAGGAAGTGAAAGAGAGTTTCCTTCTTTTTTTTGTTGCTGTTAATCTCTAAACTCGTAGATCAGAGCCTGGGAGACTCTGGCAAAATATGAAATATAATATTGATATTTTCAGCGATTCAAACTAGACACCGACCTCAACACCACAGTTCGTCTTTGATCCGTCGGTGTAGATGAACGCGTCGAAATCCTTACTAATTCGTGTCTCTTCCACTGAGCTCTGGTGGTAAATCCTTTGTGAAAGTTTTTTTTGAAGTTTGGGTGTGATGTAGTTGATTTTCCAATTTTGTGAGGCTGAAAACTTTGCTCAACGCGGGCCACCATACTTGTTACCCGTAGGTGAGAATTGGACGCACTATGATTTTTTAAATGCAAAAGGTCATATTTCGTTTAAGTTCCCATTTCTTACCAAAGGTTTTACTGCGGTCATAGAAGCCGACCCTTTCCCCTGTGTTCCATGTTTTGGATGATACCCAGTAACCTAGCGCTGGAGGGTAGCATGAGCGGTTGACCATTAAGACATGTATTTTGGCTTAATAGCATCAGTTCAGTTTTGCTGGGGTTGACACCAAGAACACAACTTGCGGCCAAGGTGTTCACCTTATGTAGCGCAGCCTCCATTATCACTACAGTAAACTTCCCTGACACTAGTATCACTCGTCGCCCACGTACGCGATCACTTTTTCTCTTTTCTATCCATCCAACACTGTTTCCTAGTGTTGTCGTTATGATTCTTGTTCTGAGCATAGATACTATCCATTGACTGATAAACTCTCTATCCTCAGGTCAATCAGAGATTGAATGTGTACGTTATTAAAGGCTCCCTCTATGTCTAGGAAGGAGGCAAGAGTGAACGGATTTTTCGATTGTTCCATTATCGATCCTCCCATGAGGTAGGGGGGCTGTGACTTGAATAGCTATGATACTTCTAGAATGCTTCGCATGTGGATGTCTAAAACATGCTCTAGGGTTTTAGTACAAAGGTGATTAAACTAATTGGCCTGAAATCCATCGAAAACTCGTGCCCTTCGATATAAACACCACTCGAGTTCGGCGTATAAGTTTCCCATCAACTGTTTGAATGATGTAAGAGCGAGGAGCTTTGGAATGTGTCTAGATCTTAGGCATTGACCTGATTTATCAGGATTTCAGTATCGGAATTATGGATCCTGTTAGAAAACTTCTGTTTCTAATTGGGTGACTGCATTTCTTTGTTTCGTGGTGTATTTCTTATCTTCATTATTGCAAGATGATTATCGTTATTGTTCTAAGATCACCTAGTTAAATCCTTTTTGGCTTCCTGAAAAACCCAATCAAGCAGACCATTCTAAGGACTTCATGTTTCATAAAAAAAATTCCCATGTCTTTGAGAAGGCCATGAAATCTTTATATACAAATTCAGTCCCATTGTCGCCTTCATGTGTAACAGGTATTCCGAAGTTTCACATCCAATACTTTATATGACTTAAGATTTCGTTGGACGAATACAATCTGACACAGGAGCTTGCTGCAGATACCACGCGACTTTATGTATTGCACTTTGTTATTTCGTTTGACATTCCAAACCGAAACTGAATATTGTGTGCGCGATTTAATGATTTTTGAATTTGTTGGTCATATGATATTTTGTTTGTTATTCCGGATTTTTTAAATATTTCGTGATCAATACGAGCTCGCCTCTAAAACTTTAGATACGTATTGTGGCCATCCATCTCGTACATATTTTATAACCTCATGCAACTCTCTACTCTTGTAAAATATTACGTCTTTCTGCAAAAAACTTGCTTAAGCAAAGAATCCCTCAAAGAATTCACCTTCTCTTGCACAACTTTGTCAAATGCATATTTTTTAAAAGGATCGACAACGTCCTCTGGCTGATAGCCAACATTAACTACACTGCCTGCTGTTTCTGAGATTTTGTGTGTTTCAAATGATTTTCAATTCGCAAAACGCGACTTTCTCGGCTCTCGTAATCGACCAACTAGGCTAGACGATATGACCCAAAGACACCCGTGAAAGATTGAGCTAGTGGTTCATATGCGAACAATATGTGTACGAATGTGGTTCCACCAGAGTTTTTTTGTAACCGTATCGAACAACAATCTATTGGTTCTTATGAGTCAACACACACCAAAGCGGACGGAACAAAGGACATATTTTTCTATCGATGAGTTCTATGACTGGTTGTCGAAAATATGTGGGTTTGCATGAGACCATCAGACACCGAATGCAACAAACATGTTACGAACCGGTGTCGTTGTTGATTATTGCACAGGTAGAGAATTTGTGGCGACAAACGCGACAGAAAAGTGAAGTGATTAGTTTTGTTACATTTGTTTCGGTTGGCGTGTGTTGAAATAAAAATCGTCCTTATGTCGGACAGAGCCAAGACCTCATCTCCGCTCCGGTGTGTTTTCAGCCTAAGCCGGATACGATATAATTGAAACCATTGCCAACATTCTATCGCGAAATGGACCAGAGAGTTGGCACTCTAGATCGTGCGGTTTGACGCTACTCGATTGCCTCTTGTAGGACCATTTAAAGTCAATAATGTATACTACTAAGCTATTTAAGACTTGGAAGCCAATATTTAGAGAATTATAAGTGAGAGCGAGCCGTAGGGTCTGTTACGTTTTCAGGATTAGTAAGATCCATTGGGAATAAATTTACCAACTATTCTTTATTTACTCGTATGTTTGAGCAACAGAACTAAATTGTGTTTGATCTTTTCTTGTTATTTTTTTTTTTAGCCATTAAAAGTGAAATGTACAATTACTACTTGAAAATCGTCCCAACCATGTATGCCAAATTAAACGAAGCACCGATCCACACGAATCAGTTCTCTGTGACGCGCTACAGGAAGGATCTAACCGATAGAGAACGGGGAATGCCAGGAATTTTCTTCTCTTATGAACTATCTCCACTGATGGTAAAGTATGAGGAAAAATCAAGGTTTGTAATGATTGCAAATTAATCTAAAAAATAATGAGAATTACAAATGTTTTTATTTTGTTTTTAGATCTTTTGGTCACTTTGCCACCAATTGTTGCTCCATTATTGGTGGTGTATTCACTGTTGCTGGGATCATTGCCGTCTTCCTAAACAGCTCACTGGAAGTGATAAAGCGAAAATTCGAAATTGGAAAATTAAGTTAACAAGAATGTAGTTCTGTTGTTTGTGCCTCATTCCATATTTCAGCTCAAAGACAAGAGAATAACCTCAAATTATGTAACTGTATTTCTCAAATGTTTTCCGTTTTTAGAGTCTGTGGCTTTTTTTTTACGTAATGTGTAATTTCTCATGAAAGAAAAATAAATTATAAAGCGAATATGTTACATTTTTAGAGTTTAAGTTGTTCGCTTCCCGACAGAGAGGAAGCCGGATGTGTTTGAAAAATATTTCGCATTCATTTCGGATGTGGACTTCTCAGCAGCTTGAGGATTGACAATTTCGAGACCCTGAAGAGGTGTGAAGGCTACGCTGGATGCAGTTCCGGAGATTTGTCGTTTCACGGTTGTACTACCACCATATACCTGCTGCTTCTGTAGGTTCTTTTGGAGTGTTTTACTGATGCGTACTTTGGTTTTCTCATCGACTTGAGGTAGACGAATGCGACCAGTGCCTGTTTTGCCAATGGTTCCACGTGTATAGCCAAGATCGCCTTGATATGCATCTTCTTCAATCTAAAAAGAAAATCATTTTTGCAAGAAATGTCCATTGTTAATCAGAAATGAAGCTTACATCACCGAAATTCATGCGATTTGCTTGTTTTCGGAACTCAGTCAGTGCGTATCGTTCTTTCATTTTTCGAACTCGTTTACCACCACGTTTCTTCTTGCTTCCTTCGATGGGCTTGGGCAGGGGTTTAATAAATTTCACCGGTGGGGGCTCTTGAAGTTTGTCGAGTTTCTTTTCGATGTCTTCTTTAAATCGCAGGCCAATTTCACCATGTACACTTTCGTGACAAGCGTCTACTCGAGCGGCCAAAACACTCTTCGCTGCTACTAGTCGCGCTGCTTTCCGTCGTAAGTCCTATGTCAGTTGTAGAAAAATGCGAGATCATTTTACTGCATTTTAATGAGAATTATCGCCAGTAGATTATTGAGGTACTGACTTACCGGTGGAGTGTCTTGAACGATCCCTGAGTAGTAGATATACCCGGTATGTGGGAGCATCTGTGTCTTTGAAAAGCCTGATAGAGTTTTCTTCTCTGAACCCAGGACCTGGACATTACATGCGGGCATTTTGGAAAGTTTTGTTAGACCACCCGCTATCCCAAGAATTTTTGCCGCAGTTGAAGCACCTAAACATTCAAAATTCGGTTAACATTGAATTGTATATCTGGCTTTCATGTACTCACCGATAATCATGGATAAGTTAGGAGCGATAAATGTCATACGGCTCTCTACATATTCATAGATCTTAGATTTGTAGTTGTTTAGTTCAAATGCCATTTCGCAAGCCTCATCTATCTGTGACTTTTCTGAAGCAGTTAAATTGCTCCTAAAAGAACACGTGGTTAAGGGATAATTTTTAGTCTGGACTTTTAGAACTCCCACTTACCCTTGTGTAGTGGATGCAGTTACCGAAACAATCATAATAGTTGCCTGTGTTAGAATCGACTGAAGTTTCTCATTGTTTTTCACTTGGTCCAGTTCATTACCTAGTTCACGAACAGCAAGCAAGTATTCCATTTCACCAACAATAAGAGAATCTAACTCCGGGAATCTTTTCTGATATTTGTCTTTGGCAAATTTGTGAATGACAGCTAAGCAAATTACATTGTTATTATATGACTGTTAAATGTAAAATGACACTAATTACATATTTCATTGTCGATCTCTACGGCGATAGCATTTGCTTCAACAATCAAACGATACTCTGGATCTGATTCAACGTTACCAATCATTTCAGCACAACTTCTTTGGCGGGATGCATAGTCTTCGATTAGTCGAAGGATGTTTTGAAGTCTTTCGGAGTCACGGAGTTTACACAGCTCTCGTACTGACTGGACTTTGACATCCACTTCCGTGAGATTTACGGATGGCTTAAGAAATTTCTCTGCAATCTCGATACTGGCTTCATCGTCCATCTCAACATCTTCCTTGAGGGCTTCCTCCAGATCTTCGTTATCATTTTCCTCTAAATCAGCCAACAGTTCATCGGCTAGAGACATTTTGCTGTGGTTTTACTGTATATTTGTTGGAAAATAAAGAAAAGTATAAATCTTCTGTAATGGTTTAACAAACGGAAACAATCAACAAATCAGTTTTGAGTAGAAATTGTACGTAAACGAATGTCACAAATGAGCTAATTTAGATGGCAAACTCTACTAATACATTTGCAAGCCATGGGCTTTTTTACAAACCCACTGTAAGTGAATTACCAACCCTTACGCATTCCTGTAACATGTCAAATAGCTAAAATGACAGCAAATTTTACGTAACGTCCACTAGGTGTATATAATTAACTCAAAATTAAAAGTAAAAATATTGTACCGTGGTCAATATTTATTTCAAGTTGGTGAAAAAGTAAATATAAAAGAATATATTAAAAGAGTCTTTTTTGCTAATGTTACAATGGTTTAGAATTAAATTAAAAAGGGACTTTTGAAATCTGAAAGAGCATCAAATTTCGCTTAGGAATAGAGGTATTGCATTATTCTTTTGGTCCGATAACATAGTAAATAAACACGTTGAAAAATTAGTAAAAATTCTGATCACCTCGGCGTTAATGTGTTAATCAAATATTGTATAAGTTAAAAATATAAATAAGATATGAATATAAATACGAGGGCGGGTCAATAAGTCCGTGACTTTTGGATTAAAACACAGAATAATTTTATTTTTCAACGTAGTCTCCCTTGAGCTCTATACACTTTGTCCAACGCTTCTCCAATTTTTTTATCCCTTCCAAAAAAAATGATTTGTCGAGGTCCTCAAAATAGGCCTTTGTTTGCGAGATGACTTCATCATTGGAGTCAAATCTTTTTCCACCAAGCCATTTCTTCAGGTTTGGGAACAAGAAGTAGTCGCTCGGAGCCAAATCTGGAGAATAGAGTGGATGAGGGAGCAATTCATAGCCCAATTCATGGATTTTTGCCATGGCAACTGCAGATGCGTTTGTGGTCGACTGTGAGCAAACGCGGCACCCATCTTGCGGAAAGCTTTCTCATGCCCAAGTGATCATTCAAAATTGAAACCACTGAGCCATGCGAGATCCCTACGGCTTCCACAATCTCTCGCACTTTCAATCTTCGGTCGGCCAACACCATATCGTGAATTTTTTCGATTGTTTCGGGTGTAGAGACCTCAACTGGGCGTCAAGGACGTTCGGCATCTTCAGTGCTTCACCACTTTTTTACCATTGAAATCGATGGTGCAGAATCCCCATAGTATTTATCAAGCTTAGCCTTGGTCTCGGTAATGGTTTTTTTTCGCAAGAAATAATGCTTAATAAGCACACGAAATTCACTTTTTTCCATTTTCTCCTCAAATTAGTGAGTAGTCTGATAAAAATAGCTGTCAAACACAAACTAACTGACGCAGCAAGTTTAAATTTTGACAGGAGTCAACTGACAGATGCCTGTTGACAGGAGCAGTGTTGCTGTTTCAGTAAAAAGGTCAGAAATTCAAAAAGTCACGGACTTATTGACCCGCCCTCGTATGTAAGTAAATGAAAAATGAATATGAATATAAAAATATATCTTTTCCAACCATAAGATAAAACACCGATTTTTAACTTTGGTCACTATTCGATGATTTTACACTTCCAAAGCATTTGCTAGGATGTTGGGGCTGCAAATGTTGAATCTTCGAAGAAAAAGATATTCAATTTACTGCTAAACTGAAACAATTGCATCTAATTCAAACGTTTATACATCCTAATCAATGCTACCACTCTTCGAAAGTATTTGCCAGGAAGTTAAACAGTAAAACTGTCTCGATTAATCTGTAAAATTAATTATTTCAAATAAAAAATATTTGTACTTACACTTAAAAGAAAATATAAACAACTGCTTCTATAAAAAACAATCCGTTGGTGGCAGAAGTATTTTGTAGAAAATTGATTCTACTTGTTCTAGATGTCTTCAGATTCCTGTTTTGTTGTCCTAAAAATTAAAGAAAGCAAATTATCGTCCAACATTGAAATTTGTTTAAAACTTACACGAAATTAGAGTTGTTAACACAAGCAATGTCAAAACAAGAATTCACCTTGCCATTTTCTTATACATGACTTCAATCTTAAATTTTGCCATTAACACGTATTCACGGTAGGTTCACACGGTTAGAGGCCATCAGCAGAAACCAGATATTGGAACGACCGATATCTGGAAAGTTTGTCATCTGTGGATATATGGCCAAACTTAAAACATGAAAAGGCAAATTTGCCTGCAAATGCTGGTGACATTTCCAAATGCCACATACGAACGTCATAAGTGGATACAGTAGAGTCCCGATTATCCGGATTAAATAGAACCGGAGTATTCCGTTAATCGAAAATCCGGAAAATCAATTTAACAACCAATATTATACAATATTTAAATTTTAATCAATTTTAGTTATGTAATGAGTTTTACATATGTATGTCGTTTAGACAATATGATATAAAAAAAACAACGAACTGTAACGATAATGTAATTTATGTAATTTTAATTTTTGATTGGAAATAACTTTCTATTGACCTTTGACGTAATGAATCACATCTCTTCATTGCGGCTAAGTCCCTGTTACGCTTCAGTTGTAACAACTGTATGGCATTCGATTCGTCCTGTCTTTCAAACTACTTAAAAGCTTCAAAATGACAGCGGGGGTTCACAGTCGGAGGCGGGAATAAACTCATCGTAATTTGTCTCGTTGCGCCGTAAAAACATTTTTACAGCAATTAGAGCCGTGACGAATGAGTCCAGATAATCGGATATTGGATTGGATATTATTTAAAATTTGTTTGTAAATTGGTTATAATTTACATTGTTAAAAAAAGATTAAAGGGGATAAATTGGGTTATACTTGTGCTTCGATAATATCTAAATCTTTATCATTAAAGGTTAAGTTATGTTATTAATTTAGGAGCTTATTATCTAAACAGTTGTATCCCTTTGTCTTCATTTGCTGCCAAATATCAGCGAGAAACAAAAGTCGCTTTATTTTTTGGGTTCCTTAGATCTGTCCACTACCTCACGAAATGTGCTCAATGAGCGGTGACAGTTAATTTTTCTATACGTCATTTATTTCTAAATCGGATGAATTGCGGCAGCCATTAAATATTTTTTTAATCTGTTACAATTTAAAATTTTATTGGCAGGGAAAATAAATGGTCCTTTAATATAATTTCAGGCATATGGACGCCACAGCAGTTGAGATTGTAGAACGAGACAAATATTGACCTCCGAGTTTTTCTTTGTCTCAATCCTACAGGAAATATTATTTTTGTGCAAATTTTTGTGCACACCGATGTTTTCTTCAATAAATTGTTTCTAGCCAATTGCGTTGTATCGCTGAAAATATAGTAAATGTCATAAGTGAAGAAAATGTTGAATTAAAAACGAGGATCAGAGGAAATTTTGTTTCATCCTCTTCAACGAACGTATGATCCCCACGATTATCAAACGGCCTTAATACTATTATAATAACGCCGAAAGGATTTATGGTTATTCGAGTTACTTTCTAGTAACTTTATTAGTTACTTTATAGTAAGTTTCGCGAACTGAACCGCAATTTTTGAAATAAATTTGTTCAATTTGCAAGCATTGTTTGTTCATAGTGAAAATGTTATAAAATTGAGCGCAATTATCTGTCGGATATTGAGTTGGCGTAAGCTGTGAAGATGCTACCAATTCATGAAACAAAACTCTACAAAAACTCACAGTCTATGACAAAGCATAAAAACATTAATAAACTTGGCAAAAATGCAATGTGACTAAGTAAGTTTTTCCGAAGATGTACTCCGATATATTTACTCGCTTACTGTTCAAGGCGAAACTCTTTCTCAATAAATGAATCTCTCGCTGTCAAAGGGCTCCAGTTTTTTATTTCAATGTTATTAAGGAATTTTACATATAAAACTATCAAGGATTCCTTTATTCTTTCACTGCTATTATATCTTCATGGTTTCGGTAATATCCATGCTTTTGTGACAAACTCATACAACAGGAATCTAATATAGGGTCTTATACACAAACTAAGTCTAACCATTTAATTAGTTTCTTAGACCAAGAAATCTGAAATTGATTGAGTAATTGGTGGTAAATCTTAGTTTGATTTCTAATTTCTCTAACTAGCCGAAAGGTTAAAATATCTTATCCTAAGGCATTTTTAGTACTTAAATACTCATCTTTGGCAAATTGATAAGTTGTATAGACTTCTGGAAAGCTATTTTTCGATTAATTGTTTTCAATCTCTCAGTTTGAAAAGATTCACAGAGAAGCAAAACAAGACATGGCTTTGTAAAGATCATTCCTATAGATGCTTCCATCTTCCATTTTTAAATAATTAAAGAAGAATGTAGGTATCGATATGGATCGTTTTGGGCTTCCAGTGTGATAGTTTGGTCAATGCGTGTGTAAAACTGCACTGAGAGGGTCAATAAGATAATTGACACATTGTGCACGATGTTTAAGGATATCTCCATAGTTAAGAGTCTCCTGTTTTGTTAGGGGTTCTTCTGTATTGTGGATCGGACAGCAAGAACATGAAATATATCGAAACATGAAATCCTTTTTATGGTCACAGTAGCAACAGGTTCACTGGTGATATGATGACATGTCTCACGGAAAATGGAAGCCATATTCTACATTAATCTTGCGAATGCATGATAGTTTTATCTAATATTTCAAGAATTTTGAACCACATTCTTTTGTCGAAAGTATGTGCTTTTGGGTTCAACGGACCTCTTCTTCAATGTTATGGATGATTTCTGAATACTAAATACTTATTTGCATCGAACTCCATTTTTTTTCCTGTTTAATACTCCTATATTTCTACTTCTCCTACTTCTACTTCTACTTCTACTTCTAGTTCAGTAAAGAACCGGAACGACATTGTATCGTGAGCTCACTTTATTTCGACATTAACTAGAGAGCAATTGGAGTTATGAGATTCAATGTTTGTAAAACACAATGCTGTATGTTGTAGCTTAAACGAAATTTAAACACCCAACCCTTATCCAAAAGCGGCATTTGCTATATCAAGACCGAAAAGGTATGTGTGTTAAAGATTACATATTTTGGAAGACTACAAATTTTAAAGAGAGCATATTTTAAAGATTACATGTTTTGGAATGGCTTCTAATTTGGTGTCATCAAAAATGTTGCGAAATATCAAGATTTTCTCAAACGATGTGAGAAGTATTTCAGCATCTCGGATCAGGCCTGAACATAAGAAGAATTTAATCGGTCGAAACTCAGGTTCAATGCCCACATCAGTTCTTGTTCATCACCAGTGTTCCAATGAATCCTCGTGAGTTTATCCTCAAGCCCACTTTCGAAGATACCTTCGTCCGGGTGAATTGACCAACAATTTGAAGGGTACACTAAGTCTCTTGAACGCTTACTACTTGGAAAAAAAATATCTCTATTCGGAAAATATACTATTCGTTCAAAAATATAGTAAATAAAAGAAAACGTGATGGAAGAAAAATCATTAAGCCTTAGACCAATAAGAGGCTTTTAGGGACTATCACGCTTATTATCCATCTGAAAAGGTGAAAGGCGGATCTTCCTTGTAACAGAATTTATGCAAGAAGGTACGTGTACGAAATAAACATAATTTCCTTCCCATTTACTGCCCACCGAAATCCGGGTTCGGAAAAGAGATCTTCAAAAATCTATATCTATGATAAATCACTGTCACCTTCTTTTAATATTGGAGATGATTTTAATAAAAAACACACCTTCTGTGGCTCAAGATGCATCTCACGGGAAGATAGAATGCACCATGTAGCTAAGTGCAATTATGACTTCCATTCGACGGCAAACTGACATATTAGCCGATCGATTTTTTCGTTTCAAAAGGAATATCTCACAATTTCATAAAAGTTAACCCTGCTTATTCTCCAATCATTTTGACAATGAGTGAACCTCTAATCAAAAACCAGCAAAAATAACTGATTCAAATACTAGTTGGGAAGTCTTCAAGCAAAAAATTGGAAAAACAAAAGTAGAACTGAACTCATCACTCAAGACAGTTAGAAGTCGACGTTAATCTGTTCGTTGAAATCGTTCTATATTCAGCTTGGAAGTGGTTATTAATTGGTCACAACTTAAGTAGCGACAATAGTTTCTATAAAACAGATTCCTACTATCCATCCCGGAAAGTGGAGCGCAAAATGATTTTGAAGAGTCCTTTGGGATGATCGAACTAAATGTTGTGCCGCTGGCTGTAAAGTCTCAAGTCAAATAAAAAAAATTGATTTTTATTCTTCACCAATTATTTATTATACGAACTCAATTTAAAAATTTACATATAAAACGTACATATTCTAACAAACATTTTAAATTATTTGTTATCTTATAATTAAAACAATATAATGAAATAAATCTAGGATATCAATTGTTTATACAGAGTGAAACAATTTTGAATAAAATCACAGTGTGGTCCTTGATTTTGTTGAATGTGTACATACATTGATTCATAGTTCATATAATTTTCATTAGAGATTTATTTTCCAATTTCACAAATAATACCAATATTTATCTTATTGTATTTTTGTAAGATATAAAAAAAAATGTTTGAACCCGCTGTAAAAAAAAACTAAAAATAATTAGCTTTTGTTAAAGTTTTGTAAACCTTTTACGAGTATACATATACAAAATGGCAAAATAAAATGTAACTTTTTGATAATGATTTCTTTGATTATTAAAATCAGTTATAATTATATATTGTTATCAATTATAATTTGTTTTATTTTATTGACATACATGCAACTCTAACATGCGTCTCTACTAGGCCATAAACGATAAACTTAAATAATATATTCTTATAATAATAAACGTAACATACTATCTACTTGTTTGCATTGTAATAAATATTTACAGTTACAATTGCTTATTTAAGTATTTGCTTTTTGGCTATCCTTTCTCAGTTCAAGTTCACTGACGATTTTATCGATTATATTTTGTTATTTACATTATGTTAATAATCGAAAAAATTATTTCAATTGTGTTAGTACATATATATATATCAAATTTTATACAGTTAATATTATAGTATCATAAAATATATGTGAAATATAGTAAAAAAGGCAAAAAGACGCGTTAAAATCAGGTGGAAAATGCTACGCAATCATTAGATGAAAGTTATGAAATTATGGGAATGAGTACAATCCTGCTATTGTTGAACTTTATACAGTATTCAGTTCAAGTTTCTTTATCAAGTTTCTTTCAAATTGATTTGTCGGAGAATAGTCTGAAGGGATGGAGTTTGTCTTTGAAAATGGAAATAAGCATATTTTAATCTAGGATCTTATATCAGTGGTTCGAGAATCGCTACTATTTTCACTATTACCTCCTTGGCATCATTATAGGGCACTGCAATTGTAATTTTAAGGGTAGTATCAGTAGGGGTTAAATTCGACATAAATATGGTATTCTATTGCAAATCTGAAGTGGAATCAATCTTACAAGACTATATTTTGGGACCAATTTTAGCTTCATTGGTCATGTGTTTTATGCTGCTTTGTCGATAAAATTGGAAAAAATTACTAGATGACGATGGTGAATGTGAAAGGTCTGTAGTAGTGTTATATTGCTCCATAAGATGGGTGATGTATTATGCTTTGCCTTTGCAGCAACAGCTTTTGAATATTTTCTTGGTTGTTCGTCGGTTTATATTTAGATCAAGCTTATTAATAACTTGTATTAACACAAAGGACGGATTTATTTTAGTAAGATGGTAGTATAGAGTGGGATATGTTAGCAGTTCATAAACTTTTAAAAAATAAGCAGAAGTGATGAAGTGTCGATCTTGATGAAAAATAATTTATTAATTTTCATCTATTGTACATAAGGATGTTGTACTAAGCAGTTAAACGAGACTTGGATCGGTGAAAGCATATTTGGCTATAATGAATAAATTTATGGTTTAAGAGTAAAAAGGCTTTCATTAACAAGAAATATTTAAGCCAAGAAATCAAATTTAAAATCGTCAGATCACTGGGACAAAATCGAAGTTTCTTCATTAACTCTATTCATAACCAGAGATCCAATTGGCTAATATTTTTCTAAAAATTAAATCATAAGACGATCACGAAAAGAATTCGGCAGTGTTTAAGATCGACTTCATTTATAATCTTCATGATTATTCTAAGTAGATGATCATTTTAAATGTTATAAACAATTCAACACCTATCTTTTTAACCATTGAAATAAGAAGAAAGCTGGTATAACAAAATGTTAATAGAAGAGTATTATATCATCTATTGAAGTTTTGGTTATATGCTTTTTGGGATATGGAAAACGTTTTTTAAAAAAAGGAAGAACTAGCGGTCATTTTAAAAATTTATGATTACTGACCACATTCTCTCAAAGGTTCTGAGAGAATTATAAGAAACAATTTATATTGGAGTACGGAGAATACTCCGTAGATTTGAGAATGATTTGACCAAGAAGGCAAAGGAAATAGTACAATAACTTACATATTTTAGTCATTTGTATAATTTAGTATAGATTCGCACAGAATCTTTTAGATCTACTGTATATCTAAATGAACTACTTAATATTGTAACTATACTGCCTAATTCTTTGGAATATTATATGTGCAGACGTAACTGTGCAGTAATTAAGTGATAGGCCATACTAGTGTTTCTGTCACTTTGTTTAGCCTTAAGTAAAAATGAAGATATCGACGTTAAATCTATTCAGAGTGTCATAATTGCCTGAATTAAGCAAACTGTCTTACAGGAGTTGAATGTTATTACAATAAATAAATGTATTCTACATTTCATACCAGTATAATCGAAATTACTCTAATCAATTTTATACCTTGAAGATGGATATATAAGATCGGATAACCCGCGCAGCATTTAAAGATAAAATCAGCGATTTATAGATATCCTGAAAATAGTGCCAAAAATCAAATATTTATTCAAAGTGATTATTCATTTCTATCATGTCCTAAGCACACCAAACCTGAGTAAAATCAAAATGCTTAAAGAGCAAAGCCTATAAAATATGAAAATCAGGAGTTTCTTTATGCGATTCAGGACAATGATAGCTGAACTAAATACAGAATATAACTGCACAAGAGAGTTTATGGATATATGTCTTGGTTACACAACAAACGTATTTTTCGATCTGTACATAATATATTTTATGATCATTATAATCAAATTTGTTTATGTTCTATGTTTATAATTAATTTTTGTTTACAAAAATTTTTAGTATAAAATGTTAGTCGTGCTTAATTGTTAACTATTTAATAATCTTTAAAATTCCCTTAAACTATATTATTATTGTTTGTATCTTAAAGGCAAATAAAAACTTAACACTTTACCATTAAAAACTAAGTTGTTGATACAAGATCGGTCACAACTTATACCGAATATTTAAAAAAAATCCTTGAAAGATTCAATTTTTTTTATCAATTCAATTTGAAAACTCATAAAATGTTAACTTAAATAAAAAAAAAAAATAAAAATAATATGATGCATAACAAAACTATAAGAAATATGTACAAGTATATAGGTATATGTTGTATATATTATGTAAAAATAAAATATGTTAACGAAAAATATTTTTTTTTTTTCATAAATCTAAAATCTTATTCAATGAAAAGATAATTTTCATCTTAAGATTTCAACAAAAAGGAAAAATACTTTTAAAATCATACTTAAACATTACTTACATAATTTTATATATACATAAAGTAAAAATAAAAGATAAAAGATGTAAAAAATAAAATATTTTAGAAATATGATTTAAATAATAAGTTTTTCTACGACCCGAACGAAATTAAGGTGATATACTACTTTTCCGAAGCATGCTATATGCTGGTACTTTTTATTTACTAAACGAGAGCTACCGTAGACAATATGTTTGCTCTAAGTAAAATAAGATGCAAAGGATTAAAATTAAAGTCTCAATTATGTTACGATATTTCAACTTTTCTCAATAGTTTATGAAAGCGAAAAAGTTAGGCTACGCCACTCACGTTGCAAAACGAATGGTCCACTACAATTCAGAATAAAAAAGGTTTCTGTTTCTATTTTGGTTTTGACGACAGTTGATTTGTGCATGATAAACATGAAAGTTCTTTCTGCTCATGGGACCAATAATTTAAGCAGCATGTGAAACTGGACGATGAAGCTACAAAATTTCTCGGGATTTAAATCTGACTCGATCGTCTGTGTATCATTTCGTATCATTTCGTTTTACAATTAGGCCAAAAATATAAAGGCTCGGAAGAAAACGGAGAAGCCACCAATAGCAACGCCTTGTAGATATTCAAAAATCTAATAGAAAACCGTCTTCAAACTGCTAGTGAAATCACTAGTTGAGTTAAAAAAGGAATTTCTGTGGACATCCGTAAACGAACATTGAAAAAAAAATTGGTTACAAATCTCATATGGTTTGCTAAGAAGTATTTTTATTCAATTCTGGTTTCGAAATTTAAAAAGAGGAATCGATGGCTAAAGAATAGTAGCCACTTTTGACAAATAAACGAAAAAACGGACGACTTGAATGGGCAAATGAGCACAGGAATCGGATCTAAGGTCTGTGTTTTGAAGTGATGAATTCGGATTTGAATTGTGTTTTGGAGATGAGCGAACACGTATACATCGCAATTCAAGGGAGGGGTTTCCTGGCGACTATTTGAAACGAACACTAAGGCTTCCAGCATGGTATTGGTTTTGTAAATGTAGTTCAGAAACAGAACATTTTAGAAGAGCTGCTTTCTCTTTAAATACCACTACTTTAGTAAGTAAAATTCATATTTTTATACGATGTTTCTTTCTGCCAAATGGTGAGATCAACAAAGGTCGTTGAAGCTTGTCCTTTGATGGAATAGCCTTCCAGCAGTACTAATCTTTCACCAATTAAGATATTATGGAGTATAATGAAAAAAAAATTAAGACATCAACTGGGAAGGACTCTTCAGGACTTAAACCGGAAAATATGTCAGGAACAGCAATCATCCACTACTGAAGAGTATCAAAAAAAAAACTGGACACTGCCACCGTGAAATTATTCAGTCACAAAAAAAGGCGATGTAATACAACGGTGAAAATATATTTAATCTTCGTAAACCAACGTTTTCGCACTTCAATTTACTCAGGATAATTGTTGTATTTTCATAGCTACAAGATTAAATTTTCATTACATAATTATTTTTACTCGAAATAAAGGTTTAAAGTGTTATAAAAATAAATTGTCACTATTCCTAGTATTTATCAAGTTATAGAGCGCGTAAGTATTCTATATCTAAATTAAAATTGATCGACCAACTTTTAATAACAAAATTATATGGCAACTTAATGCTAAAATGGTCACAAGTGAAAAAAGATATTTTTGGGAAATAAAGTTAATCGAGTGGATGACCAATAAAATACATTTATTGTATATACACAAGTTTAAAAAGGATGTAGGACTGTAGATGTTTAGATTATGAGGATCTCAATCCACAGAAAAATTATGCTTTTTCGAGTACCCTACACTAATGGGAAAAATTAGGGCAACGATACTTCTGAATGACATGTTTTATTTTTTAAAGTTGTTAATTGCTGCCGGAGTGAAATTAGTTTGATTTTTAAATGCACCCAAAGAAAGCGGTCTTTAGATATTTGGTGTTAGATTAAATCGAACACTGTAGGTGAAAATGCCAGAATTAAACATAGTTCAGGCAGCTCGTTCCGTATATGAATAAAATTATGAAAATTAATTATAAAAGTATTTTAAAGCTGTATGTGTCAAAGTTAGTAATTTTTCGCAATCTTAAACGATATTCAGATGTCGCAGTCGAGAGTTTAGCAATGGCATTTTTTTTTAAAAATAATATAAATATACTTAAGTATTAAACATGGAAATATTATAACATAATTTTTATTTTAAATTTGCAATCAACAGCAAAATTTCCTCATAACTAACTTAAAACAAACCTTGCGTGCGTTGTACAGAAAAAATATTTACACTTACAAGCTGCAAGTCTGTTTTGGTTGGATGCATTGTGGCAGCGATCAATTCAGAACCCCATTGTCGTTATTTTCAATTACCTTTTTATTTACATGAAATAATCGAAAATAAATAATTTAATTAGGTTAGTAAAAATATCAAACTAAAATTAAAGTTGTAATAAATTTCCAATCATAAAATAAATGTGCGATTTGATCGAAATAGAAGTGTTTGTCATTTTAAATCAAGTTGAATTCAAATTATTCCTTACGGTCTTGGAAATTTGACAAAGGCATTAACCTTTGTTTTTTATGCATTTATGGATTCAGTGGATTCAGGCATGACGCCCGACGACGTCAGTTTGATAATTGTAAAATTGGTAATCGATTTGTTGAAAGATTTCGATGAAACCTTCAACTTGGAATTTGAAATTCCAAAGTAAGAGATTGACTGCAGAGGGCGAAAAGACCATAATGAAAACATGGATTTAAGTCTGCCTGAGTGGAGTTAAGGGGTCTGCCCAAGTTTTATGCGAGAGCTTAAGTTTGAGAGACATATGAAATAGACGTAGTAAGCGGATACATGTTTTTGGAAATCTTGCAAAAGTTCGTGCCCGATCTTCATAATTTGCGGAAAGTTTGATGTATGACGAAACTACATGTTGCCCGACAGACGCTACAAAAACTGAAAGAGTTAAGAGGGGAATTCTTCAAAACCACCGTATTGCGTAGACTTGGCTTCTTATAAAACGGTTTGAGTGGAAAACTATCGAAACTACTTTACAAAGTTTTTTGAAGGAAAATCACAAAGTTTGTATGAAAATGGAATCCACAAATTTTTACTTTGGAGTACAGATGTAGAAAATAAAGAAGGCAGCATAAATTGATTAATAAAATAGTTTTCTTTAAAATGTAATCGCTTGTGCTATATTTTCAAGTCAGGAATGATCCGATACATACATTACGTGATCAAAACGAAATTTTATTTGGATCATGTATGTACATTTCTCTACTGAGCACATCAACACCATAACTACAAAGAAGAAGAGTGGGCTTTCTTAAAATAATTGTCGCTTGTACTTTAATAACAAACGTTTTCTTCAATCTGTACATCACTTAAATTATGATCATAACTTTCCAAAATTATTATATTCTTTATATCTATGTACAATATATTATTTATATATTTTATATACAAATATATGTTTAATATATATAATGTTAGTATTAAATAGTTATTAATTATTTAAATTCTGTAAACCTGGTCAGAACGCGTAATTGTTGTTTTTGCTTTCAAAACATAGCGTACAAGCTTAAATTTATTTTAATTTCCATAAACTAAGAAATTCTTATAAATCCTGAAATACATATAATAATACAAACTACTAATTCTTTCAAATTTAATTTTGATTTTGATATCACGACTAATACTGGATAAGTTAAAAAAAAAACTTTGAATTGTTCAAGGATTTTTTTTGTTGTCTCTTAAAGATCTTATTGGTAGATAACTAAAGCTTTTGTTTTAAACATATGAATGTTTATAGGATTTTGTATAAAATATAATTCAAATAATATTTGTTTTGTAATAATTTAAATTACAATGATAAAACTTAAAACCTAAGACTTTCAAAAGTTGTTAATACTTTTATTTGTCAAGTGTTTGGTATTAAAATTTAAAGATATTATAAAAGATACAATGTATTAATTAAGAAGTAAAAATAAAACTAAAAGATAATTTGTTATGAATAGTGTAAAATAAAGTACTCTAAATTAATACCTAAATAAAAATGAAATAGTATTTTTTTTAAAGCTAACAAATCGGTTGTTATAGATATAAAAAATATGTTAAAATCATATAAATACAAAAAAGGGGTTAGATAATCTTAAAACCTATTCAATTGAGAACGTATGGGTGATAAGATTTCGTCAAACAGAGAGCGTTCTAAACCTTAATTTAATTTAATATCTCTTCCATTTATTTTTGTAAACAAGGAGGATGGAAGGATATAAGAAAATACAGATTCTGAGATAATACCAGTTTTTATAAAGCACATCAACTGCAAATGTTTTAAAATTGAGAGAATAAAATTCTGCAATAAAATAAGATAAAAGATATTATTATTTGATATGTATTGAATTTCATTCTCGGAATTTAAAAATATTTGTAATTGATGCGTTACACAAATAATTGGTATTATCTCGGAATCAGTCATGACCAATTTGGTAATTAAAAGTTTTATAGTAAAACCTTTATAATTTAAAAATTCAAATTAGTGGACAGTTAAATAAGCATCATTAAAAAATATTAAGAAGAAATGAAACTAGCGATCCTGAAACCATTATCAGTATAAAATAAATGAGATAGAATTAGACAGGGAATAATTTCACTAAAGCACTGGCAAATTCTTTCAGAAATATAGTTAAATATCCGCCAGAGAATAGCGATAGTTTGGCCAAATTTTATTTAGCTACAATCTTTAAGACGTTAACTGGGAGCTAATGTTACTCATTACAAACTGTCCAATAATGTTAGTTGAACCCTCTATTGCATAAAGATCCGTATATGGATTTTCATGATTGAGGACAGTTTTTCTATTAAATTTTTAGTTTACATTTTTGTATCATCTAGTTCATTCATTGTTGGATGATGTATTTTTTTGTGCATAAAATAGACTGCTATCATTTTTCAAATGAAATTCTTGCTGGAATGATGTAAAAATGAGCTTGGAATGATGGCGAAAATGATGAGGGTTGGAATTTTTCGTGGATTTTATAGAAATGACGGAATGATGCATTACCTAGGGCTACACAGATAATAATTTTATCATTATCGTAGTATGATTTTATCACGGTGTTAGTTGTTGTTTTGACGTACAGAACAAAATCCCTTTGTTTAAGAATATTTTTGTTATTATTTCATTCATTTTACGTTCACACCCAAAGAAGATAAATTCAGCAATGAACAGGAAAATTTGAGAACATATTCGAAAAAAAATGATAATGTGTGGCCCAGAATGGAATGATGAGAAATGACAGGTTGGGAATGTCATTTGAAAAATGATTTTTAAAATTTGTAAATTCACTTCCCAATGCATGGAAAAGTGAGGATGAGTTTATATTAGATGCGAAAACGAAGTGGTTGCTACTAGTATTTTAAGGCCAAACTTGTGAATATATATTCCTGAGAATGAAAACTTTAGCTCTTTAAACGAAGATGAGCTTCCATCTACGTAAATTTTTATTTTTATTTGACGCAATATAATACGTATATAAATAAATGATACCACAAATTAAACCTACAATTAAGGAGCTTCAATTGAAATAAAAAGCTTTGCAATCTATTTATAAGTTTAGAACATAAAAAATGTTATCCAAATAAACTTCAACGTACGATGATTAAACAGACCAAAACTTTAAGGGTGAATATAAGGTCTGAAAACTTCCATCTTACCACTTACCAACAGCAAAGCTATAAAGAGATCTGGTGACAATGCACCCGATAAGAAGGTCCGTAGTTGGAGTGGGGGTTTTAAACACCAAACAGATAAACATACTCGTAGAAAACCAGATAAGTTTAGGTAATATGAGTGCCAACAAGGGTTTGAGATGATATATCGCTAAACATATGCTATGAGTGCCAACAAGGGTTTGAGATGATATATCCCTAAACATATGCTTCCTACACAATTATGTTTAGGTTGTCAGAAATGCGTACAGTGATATCGTAACCGACTCAAGAAGGTTATATCAAGGATGTAAAAATGGCATTTTGAATTGAAGATTGAAAAAGGACTGTAGACTTATGTAACAACTCCATGATGGTGTGAAAGGAAGTTAAAACGTTGGTTTATTGGCATTGTATGAACTGGAATGTGGTATTCGCCTTTTGTTGGTATCAAAAGTTTCATAATTTTGCCAAACAAATCGCATTTTCCAATTCTAAAAAGACAGTGGATGAAGGCTTACATGTTCTTTTGAAGACGAGGAGACATATGCACTACGTACGAGTATTTTGCTTAGCTTAAATTAGTAATAATTAGAAGCTTACATCTTTACGTTAAAAATGTATAAAACAAATACATCATCAATTCTTTCAAAATCGGGTGAAAAAAACCGCAGAACTTTCAAGAGATAAACTGTTTAAATAGATTTGGTAGAGGCAGAGACGGATGTCGACATGGACGCCAGCGCCAGTCGTTACTGATGGGCTAGATCTGACAACATCCAGTTAAATTTTGCATCTTTATATCTTCAACCGATATCAAAATAAGAGAACCCATTAATCGCTGATTATAGGCATACAATTCAAAGTTTATAACGTCGAAGTAAAATGCACCTAGAACCCTCAAGTTGCAGGAACTTAAGATACATTTCACTAAATATGAAGGAACTATTGTTAGAGGAAACTTGCTATAGAAAGGCTACGAGAGAACATCACTTCGGAAAGCGATGAGCAAGAAAAAGAGGAATTAACTTTCTGGAATTCAAGAATAAATAACTAAGGAGGCCAAACACCTATGAACTACGAAGAAAATAGCATTTAAATAAGAATTTTGAGAGGATTTCATTTGAAAGAATAGGAGAAGAAAATGATTTCGACAAAAATAATGAAAGTGATGCTCTCTAAGAAAGGTTATCGTTGTCAGTACAAACATTTAAAAGGTACGAAGTTGTTTATCGATTAAGCTAACATGGATGTTTGAACAGCAAACCTAGTTTACACAGGTTAGGAATTCCTTAAAAGGTCTTTCACAATCTACATATGAGTAAATCTTTTTTGATAATTTTTTTACTAATTTTTTGATTTACATCAAATGTATAATATAGTATGTCTGTTCAGAAAGCTAATCAAGAACTTAAGGGCACCAGCAAGAAGTAACAAAAGCAATAGTAAACTGAGCTGAGAAGCCTTTTTGAAAGAAGTTTTTTCGCAAATCAATATATGCCAATCGGATTTAGAATGGTAGAAAGTAACAAATCCCTGCATAAGTTGTGGATCTTGGTCTTGGTTTAATAAGGACACTCTTGCCCTTATTCATTCAATAATAAAAAAAAAAAACCTAAGTAACACTAAAACTACAAAGTAAACGAGTCAAAGGGTATTCTACTACGACAGATGATCGCACTTGGGTTTTACTCAAAACTCGAACTGGATTAGAGTTTCGACCTGCAACTAAAGCAAATGACAGACAAACAATTTAGTATCCACCCAATTTGAGTTTTGAAACGGGTATGAAATAAAAAAATAATCATATAAGGTAAAGGCTCTCTGTTTGGCAAGATCTAACAAAATAAATTGGTGAAAAACGGCTAAACGAAAGCATAGAAAAAAAAAGTTTGATTCGTAAATGCAACTTAAAAAGATAAAGACGATTAGTCGGGTTAATGATATGAATTTTTTCCGATAGACTGATGATCATAAAATCTTCTCAGCTCAAGAAAATGTGCTATTTCGGCTAATGATGGACGAGATATTAAATTTTCTTCGA
Source organism: Volucella inflata (assembly GCA_928272305.1). Lineage (NCBI taxonomy): Eukaryota > Metazoa > Arthropoda > Insecta > Diptera > Syrphidae > Volucella > Volucella inflata. Next base: position 23,671,210 of record OV743718.1, on the reverse strand, counting down.
GTGTATTCGTCATTGAAGATGCAGTATTTTCGTTAGTTGTCGAATCAGGGTTTCCAATACGAATAGGATGCGTTGCTTGCTGTTGGGTTTGTTTAGCTAAAAATAAAAAAACAATCGATTTATAGAAACTTTCAAATCAAATCCAGTATCAAGTTTTGGCAAATGAAGTTGTTTTTGTTTTTGTTTTTTGAAATTCTTATTTAATAACCGCATTTTGTTGGTTGCAATAACTAATAAGTTGTGAAATTTTTGACTTTTGACGTAAAAATACTCGTACTAGCATATCACACAATTTGACAGATGCATACCTGTACATTGTGTATTTTTGGAAGCATTATAGGCCTGAGTAGATTCATCTGTGGAATTATAGATATTATCAAGCTTAAATGTCTATTCGAACTTACTTTCAACAGCTGACCTAATGATGTTTCTTATATTATCCCTTTGGATTTCCTCTTCCAAGCGATCAATTGAACTCTGTTGTTCGTTCAGTGAATACCGCAATAATGATTGATAATGCGGTCCCAAAATTGGTCCTTCATACTCATATTGATGAGTGTGGTGTTGTCGATTTTGGTTATGTGAATGTGGTCGACTTTGTGTCGGCATTGGGTTCAAGTTTGGTTGTTGGGACGCTCTTCGGTCCGGAGAATGTTGGGCATGCACTCGTATTCCTGCCATGTAATCGCATATCGGTATCTGCGGCTGCTGAGTATTATAGCAAGCTTGTTGATTATGTCTTTGAGTAGTTTGTCCTGATTGGTTTAAGCCCGATTGCAGCTGAGTATGCTGGTCGTGATTGGGAAGATGGTTTCTTTGTGGCTGTAGCAATTTTGAAATGTGAGCTGGCTGTATAATTGGATTGGGGGTTTGAAGATGTTGGTTTTGTGATAGCTGTCGCTGTGACTGTGACTGTGACTGTGACTGTGACTGTTTATTTGCGCTTGAATTTCGCACTTCTGATAGTGGATAACTATTTTGAACATGTTCACTTTGAGATGGTTGCCTCAGCATATTTGGATAGGAATGTTGAATAGGTTGATCTTGTGGTGGTTGCTGCCCAAATCCATACAAATTTTGAATCTGTTGGGGTTGCGGTAATGGTGGCTGTATAGGTACATTTGGGTGAACACTTTGAACATATTGGCTTGGAGCTGGTGGCGGTTGAAGGTTTATGTGAAAATGGTGAACATGTTGGCCTTGTTGTGATGGGATTTGCCTTTGCATTAATGCATAATATGGAATCATTGGCCCGCCAATATGTTCATAATGTTGTTGTTGAAATTGTATAGCTGGGGTCAAGTAATGATTCGGGCTTACAGCACGTTGATAATAAGGATTTGGATATTGCATTCCACGAGAGTCTTGGTAATAAGGTACGGCCACTGGGTAATATTCTTGCACCGGTAAAGGTATTGGATGGTATTCAGGCCGAGAACTATTTCTTTTCCTCATATCGAAAATATTTTCTACCGGAGGTGGATGTGATTGTCGCTCTAAATCGGTCTCCATATCTTCTTCACGAAGAATTCGAACAGATCCATTCCTGTTTACAATTAAATTAAACGGAAGTTGAGAAGAATCTTCCCTGGCTGCTTGGTGTTGTACAGTATGTGAAATAGAACTTGCCTCTGGAGCTTGTTCTTCGACATTAATAATTGGACTTATTGACTGTTCGGTTTGGTTTGGTTTGACACTTAATGGCTTTTCACTACTACAACCTGGATTATTGCCTGAAGATTCTGAAGCTATTTTCGGGGCATTAGTTTTGGAATTTTGATTACATCTTGTCTGTGAAGCATCTTTTTGTCGAAAAAGTTTTAAGGTTGAAAATGGTTTGCCACTTGGCTCTGAAGAAATTTTTTGGGTATTCATATTTTGTGTAGCTTGTGTATTAGATGGACAATCCGATAACAGAGTATAAAGTTTGGAAATTGTTGCATGGTTGGAAATGGGTTCAGAATTGAGTTGTGATTTGGATTTGTTCATAATTTGTAATGTAGATTCTTCCCCTGATTGCAACTTGGGGTCTTTGCTAGATTCTGATTCAGGTTTTTGTTTTACAATTGGTTGGATTTGGAGTTCTTCATTCGTAGCATCTACAATTTCTGCAATTGATAAATCATATTAAAAAAAATTTGTGGTGAACTATTCTATCTTGCATACTTCTTCTCCTCAACGGGGGTGCTGATATGGAATCCTTGTTGGAGCGGGGTTTGAACCTAGAAGTAGGCAGCATTTTCCTTATAAATTTTTTCTAAAAAGAGAGTTTTTTGAAAATATTGTTTAAGCCAATATAAGTGGGTCGAAGAAGTATACATAGTAAAAAATTGAATGTTTGTTCAAAAAGGAAGTCCAATATGAATTGTATTAAATGCAGAAGACCATTGGCCATACACATAAGAATAAATATGTAAGTATTATAAAAAAGATTTAGTGTATTCGTAATTCTGATTGATATCGATCCAAAACGTTACCTATCGCCTATTAAATCCTATTTCATTTTATAAAAATATGGCAATTAAGTGGGAGAAAGTCTATAGACAATCATACTGTATTAAGTTCATCAATTTTAGTCCGAATGTTATTTTTCAGTTCTGCTATTATTTTTGGCTTATTCACATAGACTTTAGTTTGGGTTATGATAGCGCTGAGATATTTTCTGTTTTGAAAGATCAAACTGTTACACTGATTCAAATACAACTTTGATCAGATTTGGTTGGTCCCTAGACATGTTGACCAAACAGTTCACCTAAGGTTTGTTCTTCTATTAGCTAGATAGCCCTAGTTCTTGTTTGCATGTAGGGATTGGTATACCAATGCTGCCGCTTTTAGTTAGAATGCGTATTGTGGTTCCAATTTTGGTAAATTCGTCGGCCCTACAGTTCCCTGGAATATCTCTATGCCCCTGCACCCACCAAAGGTGAATGTTGAACTGCTCAGTCATCTCCATGAGAGATGATCGACAGTCTATGACGGTTTAACAGTTAAATGAACATGAGTCCAGGGATCCGATAGCGGCCTGACTCTCAGAAAAGATGTTGATATCTATTGCATATATTACATTTTACTTCAGCCAGGGCAGGGCTTCCTTAATTGCCTGAATTTCCGCCTGGAACACCCTACAGTGGTTGGGGAGGAGAAGGTGAGGCTTAGGTTAAGCTTGCCAGCGAAGACCATCAACCTCGCTTTCAGTCTTTGAACCATCTGTATAAAAATGAATTGATTCATCGTTCATGAAGACATCTTCCTCCCAGAAAGAACTAAAGGTAGGATTCCTAGCTCGTTAAGAATATTAGCGTGTCGAATAAGTTTATCCCCCACTGCAAAGTTGCCTTGAACGGAATAGCTGCGTAAGCATCTACTTGTATGCCGAAAATATCGACGAGTGTCAAGTGAAACAGAACATCCAGTGCAGCGGAGGGAGTTGTGCGTAGGGCCCCGTTTATTCCCACATAGACTTTACTTTTCGAAAAAAATTTAAGAAATTGATCCGGTTGTGTTAAATCGCATGATTTAGGCAGTCAGTTTATGTCACTTTTACGTGAAATTAATCGACCGCAATAGCTCAATGTCTGCACGTGCTGTGTGGCTCGTAATTCGGTTGAAAATAAAGACCGTCAGTTGGATATTGTAGAATTAGTGTAGGCGCTGTGTGTTGTCAACCTGGCTATATCCAGTGTTGCATCTATTTCTACACATCAATTGCGTTTTTTACCTACAAGTGGTAATCATCGGGTACTGGTCAATGTCCATCCGGATTCAACTTGCCAAACTTATAAGCGAAAGTGCACTATAAAAAAGACAGTGGATAAATTCCCTGTATATAACAAGGGTAAAATAAAATCCAAAAATTATACCTTATCCTACTAAAACACATTTAGAGCTAAAGCCCGTAAGGATTTCTGAGACAAAGTCGTGGTCTTCGATAAAATATGGTGGCGGATGAACCTTTTAGGGACCAATGGCAGCGCTCACATCCTTGAATGGATTTCTGGTTTCAGTCTAACCGACTCCTCAAAAGTATCAAAAATGGAAGTAAGCTTCTTGGTTGGAGGTTTTGGCTAATGAAAGAGAGTTACTTTCAATGGAGAGAGCTATAGATAAATGATTGACGATTTGTGTGGCCTCAAATTGAAGAAATAAACATTTACAGTCCGGAGTGGACCTGGGCCTCAGTCATCAAGCGGCTCCAGCCAAATGGACCTTTACTACCTGCCTCCAATTTTGCATGCTAAGTTGGCTGAGGTATTTTTCTGCTTGCGTGCACCACCTGAGTCGCGGTCTTCCTCTATTGTGCTGTCCCTTAGGTGCCGATTCGAAGACTTTTGGGCCGGAGCGTTAGAGTGGAGCGTGTAACTACCCATGTTGAAATTGTACATCACAAATGTCAAAGATGACATAAAAAAAAGTATCTATGTATGAAAATAGTTGAAAAACAGATATATACATAGATAAAAGAAAGAAAAAGAAATTGGGCTTTTATAAAATCTAAAAGATTACAACCAGTGGAATATGCGGAGATGTGGTCGAGTCTACGGAGGATATATCGAACAGCATCATTGAAAGCTTGTAGTATAGTAACTAGTGGAGTAAACAACATACGCGTAAGTAGAAGAACTAAGCCTAGTTTGTCTGGGCTTAAACTAACTGTTAGTCATTGCTTATGAGACATCTATATATACGCAATGTACGAGGGCGGGTCAATAAGTCCGTGACTTTTGGATTAAAACACAGATTTTTTGATAAAAAAATAATTTTATTTTTCAACGTAGTCTCCCTTGAGCTCTATACACTTTGTCCAACGCTTTTCCAATTTTTTTATCCCTTCCAAAAAAAATGCTTTGTCGAGGTCCTCAAAATAGGCCTTTGTTTGCGAGATGACTTCATCATTGGAGTCAAATCTTTTTCCACCAAGCCATTTCTTCTGGTTTGGGAACAAGAAGTAGTCGCTCGGAGCCAAATCTGGAGAATAGGGTGGATGAGGGAGCAATTCATAGCCCAATTCATGGATTTTTGCCATGGCAACTGCACATGTGTGCACCCTTGCATTGTCTTGGTGGAAAAGAACTTTTTTCTTGGCCAAATGAGGTCGTTTTTTTTTCAAATCGTCATTGAATCGGTCCAATAAGTTGGCATAATATTCCCCATTGATTGTTCTTCCCTTTTGAAGGTAGTCAATGTGGATTATCCCGCGTACATCCCAAAAAAACAGTCGCCATAACTTTATTGGCTGACAAACCCACCTTGGCCTTCTTTGGCGCCGATTCACCCTTAGAAACCCACTGTTTTGACTGTTGTTTGTTCTCTGGTGTGTTGTGATGGATCCATGTTTCGTCCACGGTTACAAAACGGCGCAAAAACTCCTCCATATTGCGATTAAACAACGCCAAACCTTCCTGTGAAGTTGTTACACGATTGCGTTTGTGGTCGACTGTGAGCAAACGCGGCACCCATCTTGCGGAAAGCTTTCTCATGCCCAAGTGATCATTCAAAATTGAAACCACTGAGCCATGCGAGATCCCTACGGCTTCCACAATCTCTCGCACTTTCAATCTTCAGTCGGCCAACACCATATCGTGAATTTTTTCGATTGTTTCGGGTGTAGAGACCTCAACTGGGCGTCCAGGACGTTCGGCATCTTCAGTGCTTGTACGGCCACAACGAAATTCAGTAAACCACTTTTTTACCATTGAAATCGATGGTGCAGAGTCCCCATAGGTCCGTGCGGCATCGGATAAAGAATAGTGCCGCAGTTCGTCCCAGCTTGTCGTAAGAGGCGACTAAATAAGACACCAATCATATACAGGCAACTATGACACCAAAAATGAGCCTGTGACACTTTAACACCTTAAAACTTTCCCACAAGTTTGTATGTAATCAGTGGGTTCCCACGTCTGGAGACTACCGGTGGGGTAAAAGAACAGTCAATCAATTCGAAATGAGCATACAAGTGTCAAACCACTCAAACTTTAAACTTCATGGAAATGATCGCAATTAATAGCACTACCCCGCTGGGCACCACGATTGCAACGCACTCGGGTGATCCCAGAGCAAGCAGAAGTGCTTGTGTCAGAGCTCGACGGATTCCGGGGGCGGGCAAAATGAAGTTTCCAAAATATTTTTCATGGAGAAATGCGCTAGAGAGAAACGGGTTTAAAATAAGTCGTTCAAAGACGGAGCATCTGACGTGCCCATTTGCGCATCCGTTGCGACCTGTTCCGGATATAATGTTAGACGGAATAGTTCTTCCGAAAAGCACTACCTTTAAGTACTTAGGATCAATCGTTAACATGGAAGCGAAATGTGACGACGACGTAAACCACAGAGTGAGTGTAGGATGGATGAAATGGCGGGAAAATTCGGGAATCTTTTGCGACCGAAAATTTCCGCTTAAATTAAAGGGGAAACTCTACACCACGGTTATTAGACCAGCTCTTATATACGGTTCACAGTGCTGGACAATGTATGAAGCGTATAAGAGGAAGGAAGGAAGTCTACATATAAAGAATTCGGTAACCGAACAGCTTGAGGCGAATAGAATAAGTTGGTATTGCCACGTTCAAAGAAGATCTGCGGAAAATCCGGTTAAAAAGGCACTATCAACTACGGTCACTCCAACTGTAAGAAAACGAGGTCGGAAAAAGAATTCCTGGATTTCTCAGATGGCAAATGCGCAACAACGTCTGGGGTTAACCACTGAAGCGATCCAGGACCGAGCTTTATGTAGACGCGTTCTGCGGTCTGCGACATTAGCCAACCCCATAAGCGGAGCAGCAGCGATGCAGTAAAAATGGGAAACTCGTTACGCATAAGTTCGTATAACGAGGAAAGGGTTAATAAAAGGATAAGAAGAAGAAGGTGCAGAGTCCCCATAGTATTTATCAAGCTTAGCCTTGGTCTCGGTAATGGTTTTTTTTCGCAAGAAATAATGCTTAATAAGCACACGAAATTCACTTTTTTCCATTTTCTCCTCAAATTAGTGAGTAGTCTGATAAAAATAGCTGTCAAACACAAACTAACTGACGCAGCAAGTTTAAATTTTGACAGGAGTCAACTGACAGATGCCTGTTGACAGGACCAGTGTTGCTGTTTCAGTAAAGAGGTCAGAAATTCAAAAAGTCACGGACTTATTGACCGCCCTCGTAGTTTTATATAACGGTACGAATCGATGTATTCTTTTAATTTATTCCATCATTCTTATTTCCGAGTGATATCTGTTCTTTTTTTGACTACTTTGTGGTAGTTACATTTTTAGTAACTGAATTAACACGAAAAGGTTTAGAAAGATAAATTTTTGAATATTTTTGTAATATTGAATGAAAGATCTTTGAAAAGACGGAGGTCTACAAACCTTACAGACTGTGGTCTGTTACTTAGTGTAAGCAAAACCAAGCTTTCTCATGAAAGAATCCATAATCTGTTGAACTTATTAGTGGAACGTCTGGCGTAATACTCGTAACATTCTCACAATGTGATTTTAATCCTCCTTCACAATATATGTATACCAAATTAATAAATCACTGAAAAGGTATTTAATTTGGCATTACTCGTAATACCTCTCTAATTGCCCTTGAATATTGAAGGAAAAAAAAGTATTGTATCATTCCAATGATTGCCATTGCAGTAGGCCATCCTGCCAACCCAATAATTTTCTTGAGCACATGAATCGCCTCTGGATTGTTCGCATCGCATCGATTTAAAGCCACTTTACAAGAAACGAAAAAATCCGGCAACTTTACCAAAACGACTGTTTACACGATTATTGAAATTTGTGTGCAGTAAATCTATTGTTGATTCACATACGGATCAGTTTTGAACGAATCCCAAATTATTTTATGTTCTCTGTATCTGCCTGTAGCTTTGCTTTAGCTTCGTCCAAAAGAACTACGGCAGCATTGTGCTCAAATGTTTCCATTAGATAAGACATCAGTGCTAACTTGAATTTACGCAATTACGTTAAGGTCTAGCGTGGCGAAGTGCTTCGGAAAACTATGATCAAATCGTTATTGCACAAAACTTGGTGCCATATAAACGAGATGAAGGACATTTTCTTGTGGTACAATTGATTGTTATATAAAAGCCTGAAGATCAGATAATTATAATTGATGTAGCTAGATTTCAAGATTTTTGGCTACATTTTGACCCACTATACACTGACTTCATACGTCTAAAAGAGGACCGGCGAAGTAACCATAACCTATTCGAGCCTTTTTTCAGTAAAACAATAAACAATATAAACAATAAACACACCATTTAGAATGTGAAGCAGTGACATACTTATGAAAAGCCTGTCTAGCTTTTAGAAAATTTCTTTAACAATATGTTGTCAAAAAAATCCTAGAATTTCAGGAGCGTACCGGTGAACTGTTTCTTGCTTTGGTACTATATGATATTATATATCAGTTTAGATGTTCCACGTGGAACGTAGAACCTTGTCAATATGCCCTGATTGCTATTCTGAATGAGATTTATCACCCTTATATTCCTATCAGTTCTGGAATGGGTGTCCTATTTTGCCATTGCACTTATTGAAACTTAAGCTTTCGAGTAGGCAAAAATTGTGCACAGAGTAACGACTTTCCAGGTCAAAAGATCAGTTCTAGTCTTTACCTTCCCCTGCAGATCAGCTATTTATAAGTCTGTTGCTGTTTATTGTCATTTTATCGTAAAGGAACGTATTCCTCTTGATGGTGCTTACATTTCGAATTGTTTTATTTCGATATCAAATTTATATTTTTGGGTAGCCTCGCAATTTGCTGTTGGGTGAGAACTGAACCTAAGCCAGCAAAACAGTTTCATTGAATACTTAACAGGATGTATGCTTTGATTATGTGTTATGTGTTGGATTCTGCTAGCTTAAATCTGAAAGTAAGAAAGTTAGACTTAGGAAGTCTTAGATTGATTTAACTGAAGAAGTGATGACTTCATATGATAATATGAAGTTTCCAAGAACGTGTTTAAGTTTGACTCAAGTAGTGGCAGGTTTTTCCACAGGACATACCGGGCTGTTTGTGTATTTTTAAGGTAGGGTCGGCATGTATCCGATTAGGCCTCTCCCATAAAAGCAGTGCACAGTTAATATTTTGCGTGATAATTGTTAGGCCATATCAGTGGACTATTTTTAATTTTGATTGAAGAGTCTAGAGTTAGCTCGGATAATTTTGTTGCCTTTCCATTGGATCCGCCGAGATTTTGTCTCCAAATTAGCTTTATTTTATTTTAGTAGAATCACTTGAAGATTATTTATTGATTTTGAGAAATGACGCATTTAGTACGGTCAATTTGTAATCCCTCTGTTTGACACCAGCCACTGTAATAGATATGTTGTTTACAACTATCTAACATGGCTTCGTCATCTAAGTAATCTTGTGTTAAAAATTCGGAATAACTATGGTCGAAGTGACGGATAGGGCCCACTGGAAGGCAACTTTTGGTAGATTTAAAAATGTAAGATGAGTGTTATCCAATATTGGTAGTGACTCTTCTTTTGCTTAACCTACGACACATAGATCTGTTTAGTTTCAAGGTGAACATTCAATCTTCTCTACAAGACGTAGCACTAGTATCATCAAAACCCTTCTCTTTCGATATGTATGTCAATCACAGCGTTCGTTTCATGCGATAAAGCATATAGGGGATTCCAATTTTGGGCCATCAATTGACACCTTAGAATACCAATGAAATGTCTCCTGTCCCACCTCAATCTATTACAATTTTCACCAAGAGTGCTTCACCAAAATTACCAGTCAAATTCCGCCCCTTCAAACCTTCATCAGTAAAAACCATCTCGCTATGAACGATTAGTACAATTTCAGAACCACTTTCCGACGTACACTAAAATATCGAGATTCCTTCCCAAGCCTTACACTTACTTATTTACTTTGGATGGCTCTATAGTCCGGGGTGGACCTGGGGCTTACAACTCCTTTATAAAATGCCCTGCCGAGCTCTTTATATCCTAGACATTATAGCCTGCAAACATTCACAACCAACGAACAACGGCATCTCTTTTTCTTTCCTCCTCCTCCCTAACTTTCTTTCTTTTACCCGCTCTGTGTACGAACATCCTAAACATGCGCAAGACCTCATGAACGCGTGACAATTAACATTCAACACTGTTAGTAGATGCATATTGATGTATATTTAAGGAGCACTTCAGATGTGGAAATTCATTTTTTTTTTCACCAAGTTAATGAACGCTAAGATGAGACTGTTTGGTCTGATTTACTTTGGGCATAAAGGATTTGAAACCTACTTTAGGTATGGGCACAACATGAATTTAGTTGTAACAAAATCTGTTCGATTCCACTACTAAAGAACAATGTAAGAGATGCAACAACATACACCAAATTGTAAAATTCAAAAACAACGAACTGAAAATAATTCCAAACGATTTCCAAATCCCCACAATCTGTAACCAAACATATATACGAGCATATTGCATTTAAAGAACTGAAACTAAGTAACTTACCGGAAGGAATAAACTGGTGGCAACCGCAAGACGCCTCTTCTTGGAAATCTCTCTGTAAAAAAAAAGTAAGAAAACAAAAGTATCATTATGACATTGTAAATAATATAGGTACATACAAAATAGTTAACAGCAATAGCATGTGCAGAATTTTGGATTTTAATTGGATGAATTCAGCTCCTGAATAAATCCACATAACTTAGTTCGAAACTAACAAATACAATACTTATGTGCTTAAAGAGTTATTACATGTAACAAGAATTAAATCCACAAACAAAAAAAACAAAAAAATACAAAACTTACAGACTGAGAGTGTGCCTAGCTTCTAGTATGAGACCATGTGGCCGGTTTGGTAAAATTGCCATCTTAAATTTATTCCTATGAAAAATACGTTAAGAATTAAAATCATCTAAACGTTCAATTTCAATTTCAAACAGTTAAACACATAGGATCGTTATGGAATGTGGAGTTGTAAAAAGAAAATGTATGTACCATATTTGATTAACCCTAACTTTTAGAAATAGATTTTTCTTTCTTGTTAATTGTAAATCGGCCTTGCTAAAGTAAGTGTTGGACCTCCCTTCATAAGGGTCCTTGCCCTAATCGCCTTCTTTTTTTTTTTGTTGAGCCTGCCACCTAAGTAAAGGTCTTCATTTGGGGTGTTGTTTATTCGATATGAATTCAAAAACGTTCCTCCTCGAACAGTATGGAACATAAGAATGTTCTATCTATTCAAGACGTTGACTCTTCTTGGAAGGTCGATGTAGCTGTTGGAATGCATATTAGACTCAATCGCACTTTTACTTAAAAAAGTGTTTATGCAAACTGTTACTCGAAGCAACCATTGACTTTAAATTTAATTTCAAAGGAACAGCGAGTGACAGGGTATGTCCATCCGGAACTGGACTTGCTTAACTTATAAGCGCGAGTTCCGAAACATAAACAAGCCTCGGATATGAATGGGTCATTTCGCCCACGAGGGACAGCGCAAGAGAGGGAGACCGAAGCTGAGGTGGCACACGCAAGTGGAAGGTTACCTCGGCCAACTAAGCGTACGAAACTGGAGGCAGCCAGCAAAAGATCAAGCTGACTGGAGACACTTGTTGACTGAGGCCCAGGTCAACTCCAGTCTGTAACGTCACCTAAAGTAAATAAGTAAGCCATGGGCGTTTATCAAGTTTATTTTGCGAAACTTAGTCTCGATGCGAGTGTAATCTGGCGTCAGTTTACATGAATCTCAAGACATTTTGCCTAAGGCTTTATTTAGAAGCAATTCCGCACCTAAGTAATCGCATCCCCAAAGCAAATACCGTGGGTTTTCACCCTTTTTGTTCGGCTACATACAGATGTGTCTTGTGTTTAGCGTGAACGCCTATCGCGTAGACTTAAGTTCACGGGATGCCCATACATCCACGGGAACAGGGATACGCCTTGCCATCGCTTATTTGCTATTTGAAATAATACCGATGCGGAACTGTGTTGAGGGCACAATTCCACCCTTGGTATGAGTCGAGGCCTACCTAAGACCTCTTACTGATCTCAGAACCTAGCACTCAGCTCACTCCGGGTAATGAGTCCTAGCATGAGTGACGCTCTCACAAGGGAGCCTACCTCAACAAGTTAGGCCCGTACCCAAGTCCGGGGGCTCCTAACTCCCACGGTACCGTGTTTTAAGTCCTGGTGTGGACTACCGGTTGTCTTGCCACTCAGCAAAACCTGTGACCGCTTTTTATTAGACAACGTCATTGATGGAAGAAGCCTTGATGATTTGGCGGGGGCCCTCGGCTACATACAATATCTTCTATTAAAAATTCCGATAATAGTCAAAAAAAACTTTGTTGTTTTCTGAATAGTTTGTTAAAAATTATATTACCATATCCGCTGTTTATTTGTTTTTCACTTCACAGCATTTCAATGACTATATTATAAATCTCTGAAAAATATTTTTGTTATTAACTCTATTTCGATACCCTGAGTATATGAAGCAATATTTAAATGATCTGAGCTTTGAATATACCTATATACTCGTATGAGAAGCGTAAATGAGGTGAATCGATCTCTGAGGTCGCTGTCTACTCATTTAAACTACGGACGTGTTTGGAGAATATATAATGGAACACAATTAATTGGCGGATGAGTACGATATCATTTACGAATTGGAGTTTTTTTTAGCATTTACCTATACATCCTGTCAAGCAATACAATAATAAAATTAACTGTAGAAGAATTTCCCTTTAATATTGACGTACCATCCAAAGAATAAATCACCCGTTTAGAATGTGTATGTTTGCATTGTATTAAAACGTATACGAAGTCGTGAAAACATATTTTTGTAGCCACTGTGTAGCCATATAGGATCCAAATATGAAAATAGATTAAGAAAAGAACGAGAATGTTGTCCCAATTTATGAAAAGGAGTAATCAACAGCGCAGTGCTAGTGGATAATGAAACTACATATTACCTGCGTCTAGGTTGCAACCTTTAACAACGACAGATGGGACTTCAACATCGGTTTACATTCGTCAGCGGGGACATAGTAAGAAGGATACATTTGATCATCGTAACTCATACCAGAAAGGACTATCTAAAGACTGGATACATGACATACGCATTCAAATATGCACAGCAAAGCAACTGAATAGAGAGGGTTTCAGAGAATGCGATGCTATAAGGGAATTTTTTGTCAATAAACAATAAAATATTTAAAACTATTCTAGAAAGCAACCTAGTTTGAAACACCGGCTATAGTAGCTGGCACTATCGTGCGTAACAATAAAGAAATATTGTTACAGCAACAGAAGAGCCCTAAAAGGGTTAAATCAAAATTGGAAAGACTTGCCCTCAATTGAAAAATGTTATATTATCTAACTCGTCTATAGATGTCGTTTCTTTTTCTAAACCGAAACTCATCTAGGCATAAGCAATTCATCCACCATCTCAAGCTTTCCACTATTTCAATTTCTGTTATGGCATGCGATCCACCACTGCAAAAACAATAACACAGAACCTCTTTATGATTCATCATCAGTGTCCCGTAAACAACGACACGCATTTAATCAGAAACTTCACCATCTCAAAGCACATCACACATCAACGTCAGATTTATCGTCATCAACGTAAACATCAGCTTCAGTTCTATCAGAAGTCAACCCAGGTATCAGCACTACCCCAACCCATCTCATATTCGCATCATCATTATTCAGAATAATTGGAAATTGTAAAGGATGCGTACCTAACTGTTACATCAGTGCAATAGAATCACAGAAATTGGCGGCCTTAAAATCAACAAATATCGAATCATTAGAAATCTAAAAATCGTTTTATACTGAACAAAAATATTGCTTTTCAGTATTAGGTTAGGTTAGTTCAGGTAAACATAAGTGTGCCATAAGACACAAACACTAGGCACCAAAACGAGGCCATCGCGATCCTCTGTGGGTCCAGTTAACACCAACTCCAATTTGCAAAAAAAATCTAATTTCTCTACAAAAGTCAAGAAGGCCTTTGAAATCGGTGCCGTCTATTTCCTCTCAGTTTTCAAACAAATATTTTCCAAAGAATTTCCTGCGGCTATGCGATATTGCCTCACATTCATACAGTATATGTGTTATGTCTTCAGCAGCTTGTAAATCCCCGTAGAATCTACAAGTGTCTGTATTTGTCAGTTTTAGTCTCTTTGCTTTCGTGTTTCAGCATTAGACAGTGTCCTGTCAGTATTCCTATTAGTGTCCTAAGCTTATCACTATTCAGCTTAATAAGCTTCCTAGATCTGTTACCGTCGAGAAGTGACCATAGAGCCTTTGATAGCCTATGTTCTTCCAGATTTAACCACCTTATGCTGGCGGCCTTTATGGTCTTTTCTTCAATAGTGCCCCTTACCGTGCAGTGGGGTGGTTTGACATCAGCAACCTCACTATTGTCGAGTAGCCTTCCTCTCCTCGCAACCTCGTCTACTTGTTCATGTCCTTCTATACCGCGGTCGTATACCTTCTACACCTGGCACCCAGCAGCCCCTGACTGTGTCAGAGTTGATGTTGGTTGACTCCATTGCCTTAAGAGCGGCCTGGTTGTCGATGTAGATAGCGATATTTCTATCGGATACCGATCTCATCTATATCAGCTCAGCCGCCCTGAGGACAGCTGGAACCTCTGATTGGAAGGCACTACTAGTGTCCGGAAGCCTAATGGACACTCTTAGTTCCGGTTCCTCCGAGAAGATACCGGAACCTGTTCCTTCCTCTGCCTTCCAGTCATCTGTGAAAATCACAATTTCGTTTGATCTTATCACTGCATTTTCTTGCCAGTCCTTCCTCTCCAGATTTATTATATCATACGGAATGTCGAAATCGATTAAGGAAGGGATTTCATCCGTTTTAATAGTACTGCCTGGTGGTAGCTCCTCCAGGATCGTGCCGTGTCCGAAGCTACTGCTTTTGAAAAGAACCAGATTAGTGAGTCGAATCGCACTGTTGCCAGCAAGTTTTTTTCTGTAAATCCAGCGGTGTTAGGCGCAGAAAGGTGTCCAAAGGTGCCATAGGGGTTCTCTGAACCGCCGCTAGTTTTCCCTAGGTAGTTTTCTTAGTTGTTGCTTTCCACCTTGTAAGTGCGCCATATGTCAGTATAGGTCTCACCACTACCTTATATAGCCAGTACACCATAGCAGGTTTTAGACTCCAAATTTTTCGCACAGTTCTTTTGCATATGAAAAGAGCATTATATGCCTTTTTGATTCCTTGCTTTTCAGTATTCTTCTTCTTCTTTTTATCCTTTTATTAACCCTTTCCTCGTTATACGAACTTATGCGTAACGAGTTTCCCATTTTTACTGCATCGCTGCTGCTCCGCTTATGGGGTTGGCTAATGTCGCAGACCGCAGAACGCGTCTACATAATGCTCGGTCCTGGATCGCTTCAGTGGTTAGCCCCAGGCGTTGTTGCGCATTTGCCATCTGAGAAATCCAGGAATTCTTTTTCCGACCTCGTTTTCTTACAGTTGGAGTGACCGTAGTTGATAGTGCATTTTTAAGCGAATTTTCCGCAGATCTTCTTTGAACGTGGCAATACCTGCTTATTCTATTCGCCTCAAGCTGTTCGGTAACCGAATTCTTTGTATGTAGACTTCCTCTTAAACGCGTAGATCTAATGCAATCGCGTTTAGTGACTCCACTAGACATCCTTAACAATTTCATTTACGCTGCCGTCATTTTGTTTTTAAACGCTTCGTACATTATCCAGCACTGTGAACCGTTTATAAGAGCTGGTCTAACAACCATGGTGTAGAGTTTCCCCTTTAATTTAAGTGGAAATTTTCGGTCGCAAAAGATTCCCGAATTTTCCCGCCATTTCATCCATCCCACACTCACTTTGTGGTTTACGTCGTCACCACATTTCGTTTCCATGTTAACGATTGATCCTAAGTACTGAAAGATAGTGATTCGGAAGAACTATTCCGTCTAACATTATATCCGGAACAGGTCGCAACGGATGCGCAAATGGGCACGTCAAATGCTCCGTCTTTGAACGACTTATTTTAAACCCACGTCTCTTTAGCGCATTTTTCCATGAATCTAAGGCGTTCTGTAAATCTTCGACGTTATCGCTAAGTATAACTGCGTCGTCAGCGAAGAGAATTGGCGTTACATTTGTTTCGCGCATGCAATCTTTTAAAAGATAGTCGAAAACTACGTTAAAGAGGAAAGGGCTAAGTACGCTTCCTTGATGCACTCCGATATCAACTGGAAATTTTCTCGTTAGTCCAGCAGAGCTTTTAACCGCAGTTTTCACGTCTCCGTACATGTCTTGTATTACTCTATCATACGTTGCCGGTACGTTTTGAGACCTCAGCGCGGTCCATATGAGATCCGTAGGCACTCGATCGAATGCTTTCTCGAGGTCGATAAATACCATGTGTAAATCCTTAGACGAATCTCGGTGCTTTTCCATTGTTATTCGTAGGCTTTGGATAGCGTCCACCGTTGATCTTTCTTCAACAAATCCACACTGGCTTTTGTCGAGCTTTATTATTTGCCAAAGACGTTCGTTTAAGACTCTTTCGACAATTTTCATTGTGTGTGACATAAGCTTGATTGAACGGTAGTTGCGCATTCTCGAGTGTCGCCTTTTCCTTTGTATAATGGAACCAAGAAGCTACTTCTCCATTGATTCGGCATAGGTTGTCCACATTTTAATTTATTTAAAAGTTTCGATAGCCATTCGCTGCCGAATCCCTCCATCTTCGACCAAAATTCTGATGGAATGCTGTCTGGTCCCGCCGCTTTCCCCCGCTTCATTTTTCCGATTGCTATACTTATTTCTTCGATTGAAAAGTCCGTAACTTCCTCCTCGAATAGACCAGCTGTCGGCACGATATCACGTGGAAACTGTTTGTTAAGCAACTCCTTGCAGTATTCAAGCCACCGATCACAAATTTCCTTTTCATTTGTTAGTAAACGACCGTCTGCGTTTTTGATGTATTTCGGCGAGGTTATTTCCATTAAATTTTTTCACCTCTGTGCAGCGAGCTTAAAAATATTTGGCACTTTAGTATTGTACGACGTTTGAACTACTTTTATAGCTTGTGTTGCTTGTCTTCTATCTGCCGATCGTGAGGATATTTGTTCCAATTCCTGGTACATGTTTTCCGCTTCTGCCGCTCGAGTTTGAGCCAGAACTTTCCTTGCGATCTTTTTAAGACGCTCGTATTCAAGAGCCAGTCGAGCTTTTTCGATATCGTCGCTCCGATCGCATTTTGTCCACGCTTGGGATGCACTCTTCTTGTCGGCCACAGCTCGTTTGGTTTCGTCATTCCACCACCATGTTTCTTTGCCGACGTGATGGTATTTCGATATAGTCCCCAGATGGGACCTTGCGAGTGTTATGCATTCCTCGTGCATGCTGTTCCACATTTCTTGCGGGCTAAGTGAGTCTGCGATACCATTTATATTGTGAAGTACTTCTTTAGCCAGTGCGATAAATCTTGCGCTGCGTTCCTTCGATAGATTATACCACCGGATTTTTGGCTTTCCAAACGATGCCCGTGTTTTCGGTGGTTCCGCCGTAAAAAATTCTGTAATGAGCAGACGGTGTTGGCTTACTAGCGATTCTCCAAGCATAACTTTACAGTCCTTAACACGGTTTCTCGTCGACATTTTGCAGAGGTCATAATCTATTTGCATTTCGTGGCCTCCGCTGATATAAGTGATAAGATGTCGTTGATGTTTAATAAACATTGTATTTAAGACGGTTAAGCCGTAAGCCCTACACGCTACAAGGATGTCTTCGCCAGCTGAAATTCTGGTTCCAAAGCCTTTACCGCCGTGGCAGTCCTCATAATCAACTTTTCAGTATTAATCATTAATAAATTATTTTGAAGTTGAAATTGTGTGGCCCTCCATCACTCAATAAATTACTATTTCTATTTATATTACGGTAACTGTAAAACTGTTATACAATCATCTTAGATCATCTCTTTAATTATTAACTGGCACTTCAAACTAAATTTACTATTCAAATCAAATTTGCCCACCTATTCTCCTAATTAATCAAAAATGTAATTGTAAAAATATCTAACTTGTACACAACACAAACTTGTTGAATAAAGAGAATAAATTACGACATCATCGTTATCCCAGCGCGAATGCCTACTCAGCTTTGTGCCCCAAGAAAATTCACGAATTAACAACAATCGAAGAAAATGTCAATGTCATTGGGATCAAGTACGAAAGGCTATATATTGCTTATTTATTTCAGACATTGTTACTCCATAAGAGTAAGCTGTATTAAAACAAACCCTATCCTTGCATTAACCATTGAAACTGTTGGTATCTGGAATATCTCGTCAACGCTTGAACATAATAAGGAATGCGGAACAAATAATGGCTTTGGCTTTTATTCTCTTCCACTTGCCACTTATATTACAGACACAAAGGTCAATAATTCATGGTCATTGCCTTATATTTCTGTTTAGCTCTTTTAATCATTTTACTCAACAATATTAATAAAATAAAGACAATATGAAATACTCTGTCGCCATTTATAGTCTGAAATTTATAAGACCCACTTGTTGAGCACATATAGGATTTTGTCCACGAGAAAGAAAAGGTCTTTAAAAAGGCATCTACTCGAAATTTATGATCACAATAAAAAAAAATGTTACATATATATCTAGGTTACTGTATTCCTCTTAAAAACGTGGCACACGAATTTCATTCAAATTTTTTTTTACAGACTCATAAACCAGCGACATAAAACTTGGCGTCGAGTTCTTAAATATATTATGTAAACTCAAGTTCTGGCACCACTTCAGTTTATGTCACAAAAAACATCAACCTCTACCGTCAGCCTTGCGGCTCGTCATTATCATCAACAGTATGTATGTTAAAAAAAAAAAAAATTCATTAGCACAACTTACCCTAGAACTCTTTGGCAGACTTCCTTCCGAACGCTTTAGTTGGATGCTGTTGTACACAATATTTTCTATACACGAAATTCGAATTCGTTTCGGGCGATTGCCGTTTATTGGTATTCTTGTGAATACTCGGGCGCAGTAGTTATGGAAAGTAATTTTCAAACTAAACACCATGAAACCGTAGCAATTCTGAAAATCGAACTGAACTTCGTGTAAAATCCGTATCCGTGTAGATAAAGACGTGAACATGCAAATACGCGAAGTCGGTACAGAAGTCGGCAATAAAAATAAACAGACATTCAATTCTTCGAAAAATATCGTGGCTTGTGGAGTTTCGATGTGCCTACAGCACAGCAAAGCAATGTTTATTAGCAAAAAATGAGTGATATTTAAATTCAATAAATTAGCAAAAAATCATAACACTCTTAGACGAATGTGGATTGGTGCCGCATATCACTTCACCAGAAAGCCGTAAATGGTTGGTGCCTGTTTTCTTTCTCTATACATATTAGAATTGGGAAATGTTTTTGTTTTGTCATCAAAGATACTTAAGAGCAAGTGAATTTTTTGAATTTTGAACTTTGAACGCCGCCTAAAAACATACTCGTACATACATATTGTATAAACACATACATGTAAGCCATATTGAACCACCACTTAAGAAACATATTTTGATCATTCGATTAAACCAAAATCCTACCAGCTTCCGGTCATTGTTTATGCGCAGCGAATCGAGGTCAGAATTTGATTGTTTGCACGTGTATCATTTTCATGAGTTACCGTCTAATCGCGGATACGGCATGCATCAAATTGAGCGCAAATTGCTTACTCTTGCTTGTACTCGTAGTTCATTCTGAAGGCTCCGTTTTTCAAATTGTACTTTTCGCCGTTAAAAGTTTCATTTCTATATATGTTTGCGTTCCTAATTTAGTTAAAAAGGTACACAGCATCATTTGCTGCATTTCGATAGTTTTAAAAAAAGTATTTTTCCTTCAACATCCAACTTCCTTTTATCCGAACTGCAGCCCTTATTTCACTAGAGTCGGACTTTATTTTTCTCAGTGACTTTGTCTTTGTCAGTCTCAACCTTTAGTTCTATGACCATTGATGGTTATATTCCCAATTTCATCGAGCCATCAATAAACAGAGTACCAGAGGGTTTGTACCTTTTGGATTTTTTCAAGACCTTAGTTCCAGGTGCGATAGGTTAATTGCTATCAGCTAATTTGATTTCTATCTATGTATCTCTGTTTGCATGGCAGCTAAAGCATTGTAATTTTAAGCACTTAGAACCTTAACTTCTCCTTCCTCTTTTTGCGCCATTCATATTTCTAAAGACTTCTCGTCTTGTAGTACTTCAGGGCATGTGGAAAATATTGCACAAATAGTGTAACTAGCAATTACAGACCTCCGTTTTCTGCAGTTATTCATCTCTACTGCGTCAAGTGCTTCTATAATGCTTCGCTCCCTTTTTTGTCGAACGCAAAACATATTATTTTTCGGTTCGTCTATTAAGGTTAACTGCACTTAAAACTTGACATTAGTTCACATTGATATTATTTAAGGACACAGATTCACACAATATGCCGTCATCCATTGCATTCTCGGTATGCGTGTCTGTGAAAATGTTCGTCACATATCCAATGTCACGTAAAAAAGGCTCTGAAATGTCTTGGATTCCTAACACTAGACACTTATACTTTTCAATAGGAAATAGAAAGAGCATGAGAAACGCGCGGTTGAAGAAACCGGGAGAAAATACTCCCGGATTGACATTTGGATGTTTTACCAAAGCGTAAAAAATGCCACACAGAAGAACAAAGTTACATCATAGTAGAGTCGCAGTCTATGCTGAGGCTTTGGCAAAGGCATTTATATAGACTTTACAACGACAA
Source organism: Volucella inflata (assembly GCA_928272305.1). Taxonomy (NCBI): domain Eukaryota; kingdom Metazoa; phylum Arthropoda; class Insecta; order Diptera; family Syrphidae; genus Volucella; species Volucella inflata. The sequence goes on along the minus strand of OV743718.1, from coordinate 23,650,438 downwards.
TGATGAACCAAATGCCGCTGTCAAGCAGAATGATGACCTGTACGATGTAGCTAATTATTCATACTATGGCAGATTTTGGAGAGAACTTATAAGCTTGAAATCGATACACAGCACCTATTTATCGATTTTAAGCCCGCATACGACAGCATCTTTAGAGGCGAGCTATACAGAGCAATTAAGTTTCGGCATCCCTTCCAAACTCGTCCGTCTGTGCAGGATGACGATGGCTGCTCCAACAAGGTCAGTAAAGATCTCACCGAGACTTAGGGCTAAAATGGCAATTGACTAGTAAAGCCATCTCTCGAACAACTTAAGTAACCCTATGTAAGACAGAGATATGGAAATTATTAAAAATGTAAGAGGGTGGTCAATCTTCGAGTGATTTTCGGTCCCGTCTGCATTGACGGTGAGTGGAGGAAGAGATACAACGACGAACTGAATGAACTGTACAACGACATAGACCTAGCTAGAAGAGTGAAGATCCAACGACTAAGATGGCTGGGTCATGTAGAGCGGATGAACACCAATGCTCCGGTTTGAAAAGTCTTCGAATCCGCTCCCGAAGGACAGCGCGGTAGAGGAGGGCCAAGACTCAGGTAGCGCATGCAAGTGGAAGAGGACCTCAGGCAACTTAGCGTGCGAAACTGGAGGCAGCTAGATAGGGATCGAGCTGGCTGGAGATGCTTGTTGACTGAGGCCCAGGTCCACCCCGGACTGTGGCGCCACTTAAAAAAAATTAATAATTAGAAGACCAAGACTTTATCAAATTTGTTGAAGCTTTAAATCTTAACTACATTTTGCGGGACAAAAACTAGATCCGAAAGATTGATTCTGTTTCGCCATAATAAGTACTAAGAAAACCAAAAAGGTTTTATAAATGAAGAAGCGGTATCCATTTATCTCACAGCGGACGTCCGGACTTGGGTAGCTATGGACTTTTTATATGTACGCGTATCAAAGCATACTTAACAAACTCAGATTATAGACTTATAGGCTGGTGATATTAAAGTGCTGCCATATTCATGGTGCAATTTTGCATTAATTTTGAAAAATGTGGTCCAGAAGTGGAATCTTTAAAATAAAACAATTTTTTGTGTAACGAAAAATGCAACAAATGTTGTCAGTACCATCAACGAAATGAGTTGCGATCACTGCGAATTAATAGCTCATAGGCTGATTGTATTACTGCAACCTTTTAAGATTTTTGAAACGACTTTAACAAAATAAAAATTCTTGCTCTAATTACAAAGCAGAGAAGTAACTTCTAGAGTAGGAAGTTAATGTACTAGAAAAACTAAATTTTTAACAGCTGTTCCAAATTTCAAAGCTATTTGAAGAGGCAACTAGTGAAATTAGTGCAGATAAATATATTTAAGTGCATTTAAAGCAATTCTCCTTATGAATATTTGTGCTGGAAGGACTGAATAAAAAAAAAACTGATTATCAACTAAGTACTATCCAACAGAGGCCAAGAAAACAGAAAAAAAATTCAATACCAATTAAGGGCTTGGCACAATTTTAGACCCACTATACAAAATTATTATTTTCCTAATTGAAGAGTCCGCAAGAGCCATATAGAATAAATTAATTAAATCAATAAAGTGCAAGATACGATGAAAGCGGAAAGAAGGATAAAAAGCTCTGGAAACACCCATGCCACTTCACAGAGCCCTTTTGGTTTCGAATTGCGTGAGTTTGAGAAAGATCTACGGAGGCGAAAAAACAGAAAAGCTAATCCAGGTCCGAAACTTCTACTTAAAAGATGATTTCACAGAAAAATTATCTGAACCTTGCAATTGGTGGCAATGCAGATATATATTTTCGTCAATCAAAGATATTTATTGAAAAATTTTAATCGGTGCCAAGTAAAAGAATATTTTCAAACGACGGCTATATAATTGCAGATAGAAAAACACGACTTTCTACACAAGAGGCTTAAATGTTTTGCTTCTATGGCTCCAAATAAATTGCATGTATTCCTATTGCTAGACAACAGTAAACAAATGGAAGCATACCTTAATGATATTGAAATCATAAGGGTAATCAGAGGATTGTCTTTTATGCTCTTACAATTATTTAAAAAGAAGCAGCAAAGATGGATTTAACAGTAAATGAAGGTAAGACTAAGTGCGTATTTATGCTATCAACAAAAAGAACAGTCAATCTTTCGGACAGCTTGCCACGATAAACAGATATATTAGTTTTTAAGAAATGAAGGACTATGCTTAGCTGGGCTCTGGTGTTAGTTTAAAGATTCGAAGAATACCTGTTGAGACCCAGTTCCAAATCGAAAAATTAGTGTTGTTAGAACTTAAATTTTGCATCTCTTTTGTCGTTTATGATATAGTTACTTAGATATTTATAAATATATGAATATAGAATATGGATGATAGAAAAAAGTGAGTAGGTTATGTCATTTAATATTTAAAACATAGCAGGTAGTTCGAAAAGCCACGTAAATGGCCACTCTAACATATCGATAAGATTTTTGGTTTTAAGATTTACTATTTAGTTTACAAAACTATACATTTCAACCATTAGTCATCAACAAATTGAAGTTTTAGTGAAGCACCGAAAAAAAACAAGTTTTGTACGTTGATAAGACACTTTTAATTGATCCTTAAAAAATTCCGTTAAAACTCAAGATTGGCTTGAAAGGTATTTCAAGGAATCTACTCCGTTAAAAGTAATAATTTTTCGCTGGTTTGATGAATTCAAAGGCGACATAAAACCAAAAATTATACTCAATGCTCTAGATACCAAAATGAGGCCTTTACGAGCGAAAACTTACAAAAAAAATCGACAAAATCGGTTTGCACGAAATAACTGACATTGTAAGGATATCAATATACCATGTACATACAGTGTTGTGCATATCAATAGCAACTAATGTTACTTATTTGAATCCTTTAGCTTTTAACACACTTTTATTGCATTATTTAAAATTTTGCTCATTTGTCTCATTTAGCAATTAATTCTGTTTAATACAACAATAGCGAAAATGATACACAAATCAACGGTACTTTAGAGTCGATCAATACAATTAGAATGATAGTTTTTTAGTTTTGCATACATAACAAAAGCAACTTTAGCGATTGTGATTTTGTTCACCTGATTAACACTAAATTGCTGTTACATTTCATGTTTTGTGAGTTACTGCCGGTGATTTAAACATTAGGAGCATTTGCAATTGTTGCTTGGAACAACGAAGTTTGTTTATTTTTAATTGCATCATGGCTCGCGATAAATATCCCGAATGATTCAAACAAAAAATAATTGATGAGTTTGAAAGAAGGTTTTCCCAAATTTCTTTGGTAAAAAAGTACAATATCAATAAGTCGATCATCTCGCGCTTAATTAAAAAGTATAAGGCTACAAAATCTGTTAAAACCATTCACTTGGGCGGGCCGAAATGGAAGACGACAGAACGCATGGACGGAAAAATAATTTTGGCTATAAAAAAAGATCCATTTTTCTCATCGCAATCGGTAGTTAAGCAGCTAAATTTAGATGTACACCCTGTCTGACTCGAACTGCAACCAAATTCAGACTGCTATAATTTCCAAACCGTTCATGACAGTGAGCTCAAATTTTGACACTTGACAGATAATTTTATTGTTTAAAAGCCTTTTGAACGATTTACGTCTCAGTTGTGTTGAAAAATTTTTACCCGCGATGGAATTCAAACGTGATAGTGTGATTGCTTTATATTTGGCTGGAAAACCACAAGTAGCTTTCGTTAGAGTCCTCCAGCACCTCAACGTGAATAAATCATTTGTGTCTCGAACCATAGCTCGTTACCGTGATACAGGCAGCATTACAAAACGCCATGGAGGTGGCCATAAAAAAACAGCAACATCGGCAGAAATGGTTCGGAAAGTGAAAGCTCGAATTGAGCGAAATCCGCGTCGAATTGGAAGAAAAATGGCCCGTGAACTCAACATATCGTTGGAACGGATGCAACACATACTGAAAAATGAGCTTGGCCTTAAGTCATTGAAGTTCCAAAAAGCACACGATCTTACACCGCAACAGAAAAAAGTTAGAGTCGAAAGAGCGAAGAAATTGCTACGCTTGCACGAAAGTGGTGAGTTGCCGAATTTGGTTTTTTCCGATGAGTCGCCATTTGTTATCGAGCAATATGTCAACAAACAAAATGATCGAGTTTACTTGCCAGAGAGATCTTTCGAAAATTTACACCTTCGGACGGTCACCAGAAAGCAGGCAGCACCGATGGTGATGGTTTGGGCCGCCATAACCGCCGATGGTCGCTCTCCGCTCGTATTTTTGGACCGTGGCGTCAAAATTAATGCGAATATACGAATACCGTGAAACTGTCTTAGAGGCAGTCTTAGAGGCATTGGGCAAACAATCATTTCGGTCTAAGACCGTGGACATTTCCACAAGACTCGGCACCGTCTCACAAAGCGCGCGTCAACCAAGATTGGTTAAAAAACAATGTTCCACACATCATTTCCCCGACACAATGGATTGCAAATCCGTTGGATTCCTCTGTCTGGTGAAGGTTGGCACTAAAAAATACCAAAGTTTGGACCACCTGAAACAAGCACTTCGCCGGGAATGGGCCAAAATACCAAAGAGCCACTTGCGTGCAGAGTGCGATGCTTTCTTCGCCCGTCTCAAGGCCATTATTCGCGCCGAAGGTGGACATATTGAAAACTACTGATACAATTTGAAAATTGATGTATTTTCCAAAATTTTTTGCTTCGGCACAATAAAATTTATCAAAAAATAAAACAATTATAGCATTTTAAAAAGTTGGAGTTCGAGTCAGCCACCCTGTAGACTCAAGTACCGTTCGTCGACGTGCTATAGAAGCAGGTTTCAAAAGTTATAGGCCGGCTAGAAAACCATTCCTGACTAGGAAGCATTCAGAGAAAAGGCATAACATTTGCGTAAAAATATTGTTGACTGAATTTATAAAATTTATTCATATTTCAGGTTGAGTTTTGCAAAAGCACACTTTCATTGGACTACTGACCAATGGAAATCAATGCTATTTAGCGAAGAATCGAAGTTTAACCTTTTTGCAAGCGATGGTATGACAACTGTTCGTCGGCGAAAGGGGGAACGACTAAAGTCGCAAAACTGCAAAGCCAATGTAAAACAAGGAGGAGGTTCGGCAATGGTTTGGGCCTGCTTTTCTGGTTTGGGACAAGGACCCTTACATGAGATTGAAGGGATAATGGACCGGTTTGCCTACAAGCAGATTTTAGAGTCAGTTATGTTGGCTTTTGCTCAGCGGAAAATCCCACCAGACTGGGTATTCTAATATGGCAATGACCCTAAGCACACGCTAAAGGTTGTAAAAAAGTGGCTGGTAGCAAATGGGGTTTATGTATTGGATTGGCCTGCCCAATCACATGTACCCAATCGAAAATCTGTTTGGCATCCTCAAGGGGCGAGTTGGTGGGCAGCACTTTCCGAACTAAGCCGCCCTCGTTCAAACACTAAAAGATAACTGGAGAAGCATTCCACAAAGTACTATTGATAATTTAATAGCCTCAATGCCAAAGAGATGTGCCTCTGTTGTACAAAACAAAGTCTATTTTACAAAATACTAATAAAAACAAACCATTTATCTACTTTCAATTTTGTAGTTGCTTTAGTTATGCACAGTACAATTTTTTCATTATTATTTTTTTCTACTTATTAAGTTGAAACACTTGAATTAAAAAGTTATTTTACGTTGCTTTTCATTAATCTTCTAGTAAATAAAAGAAGGTTATAGTTAAAAAATGTTAAAGGGTGAAATGGTTGCTATTGATATGCACAACACTGTATGTACATAATATTCTGAACGAGTAGTTCCGTATCCGAAAGCTATGTTCAAATTCGGTGCCACGGTTGTATAAAAAAAGACGTAATCATGATTCAGAGAGCTGTTTTGGTGCAAATCGACATTAAAAGAATTTTTTATTTACCATGTAATCGCAAGCCTCAAAAAAATGTTCACTGTAAAGAGATATACCTCCAATGAAGTGTTGATCGCCGAAACTAAAGTGTTGGACAAATCGTTCTCAAAGAAATTCATATAAATTTTAGAGCTGCGTTGAAATAATTTTATCACTCTAGAGAGAGACAATTTAGATAAAAAAAAGCCGAAAATTGCAAAAAATTGTGATTTTATATGTTAGGCGCGGGACTTTTCGAACCACCTCTTACGAGTATATTATGACGAAAACAATACGAATGTTTATACTTCTCTGTTTGTAAACATCAAATTCATGGGAATACATTCTTGCTTCGATTTATTTTTTCCTGTGCACTCAATTAAAATAAACTCTGATGATTGATTCAAATCGTCACTGACATTTTGATTACACATGGAAAAGTCTCCAAACTATGACAATATTTGGCATACAAGACACATGCCAGTCAATGTCGGATTTTAACTAGAACACAAATATTTATAATATCGATGTTGGTCTCTATTCTGTTTACTATTCAGAAAAATGTAATGACACATTCTTTCACTTATCTTTTGCACGAAACACCGGAAATAGAAAACCAGAGTTATTTTCACACGAATACTTCTAATCTGAATTGTACTATATTCAGGTCAAAGGACAAACGCTACTAGTGTCACTCGAATAAAAAGAATCATTGGTTAATAAATCATTGAATTTCATATGCAACGTGTTGCAATCGAAAACAGACACGTCAGTGTTTACCTAGTTTTTTTTTTACTTCAATTAGCTTTTTGGCGCCAAGACAAAATTCGGGAAATTTGGACATGGGAGTATATGAATTGTCATCACGGAAATGTCTAAAATTTGCAACCGCTTGCAGTGTAGCACTTTCGAATTAACATACTTAACAAATGCTTAAGTGTTACGTTTCTCAAGAGCTCTCTACCTTACAACTACGATTAACTAGCGGCCCCGGTTTCCATCCCCTATCTGAAGCATACCTTTGTACTTGACAGGATATTTTTTTACCATATAATCAACGAACAGGTGTATGGCATAGCAATCTCATGCATTTCATTGAGTTGTGAACCTGATAGCTACGCGTAGTTTGTGTGTCAGCGAGTGCGCTGTAATGTTTTCCACTTAGCCACAAACCTATATAGAGTTTAATATCGGAATATATTTTAAATCGAGATATTCCGTTGCGATTCGATGGAGAATATATTTTTTTAATCTCTACTATTGTATCAAAGAATAAAAAATCGTTATTTGTGTATTTATTTATACACTACCGTTGTTAATGTTCCCACTAGATCAAATACTGATGTTAGATGATAGTATTTTTAAACAGGGAGTTTTCAGTGTGATAGAAGTGCAATTTTAGTTCCATTGCCAATACAGCTAAACAAATTAAATTAAGTTAAGCCAGTTTTAGAATGCTATAGACTAGATTAGAGGGAGGCAATACAAATATTTAATGCAAGTTAACTTATTGAGGACTAATTTGAAAAGGGTAACGTGTTGTTGATTAAGGTTTGTATAGGTACATCTAGGTTTTTGATACTATGGCATGCCTACACATTCATATCCATGCTGGTATAAAAAATACGTCTTGCAAGCGTACTGTGAACACTTCAAATACAATAATTGTTTCTTCTCTCGATAATAACGTAATAATCTTTCTGGAGACCGTGGAAACATACAATACAAGTGAGCAACGCTTAAGCAGGAGAATAAGATCTGAGAATTGGACAGCTAAAGCAATAGACCTTGATTGGGCTAATATTGTGTTATCAACTGAAACCAACAATGTCCATCGATGTTCAAATCCTTACATCCTGCGAAATGTTTTGAAAACCCTTAAATAAACAATCAAAATTTCCAGCGATTAAATTTCGGCTATAACGACACAAATTCTACACTATTTTTTCTATACGAATCTTATAGCGACCATTACGAATATAACGTCCGTTTTTACATTTTCTTTCTGATATAACGAAAAAATAACGAAAAAATAATCTATAATTGCCAGGGCAGTTTTTTCGGCCATTAAAAAAAAAATACGAACGTTACAAAGCAGCAATAAGCCTCAGAAACGAACGGATCTATTGTTGAATACGCACGTGGAATGTTAAGTCCCTGAAAAGACCATGTGCAGCTGAACAGCTAGCTGAGGCCATGGACATTCCCCAAGGTAGATATTACCGGGATCTAAGAAATACGATGGGATGGGCTGGACAAAAAGGGGATGAAAACCTGCGACATCTGCTAAGGGAATTATTATCGACGGCAATAGCGGTGCCTAGGAGGCAGACTCAATGAAGAAGTCTTGATTTTCGTTCGGCATGTGAATGAGCGCCTCGTTACAATCCTTATCATTAAGATGCCTTATATGCGCCCACGTCTCCACAAAGAAGAAAGCTGGCGACATCAAAGATAGCATACTCGAGTAATGCCCTAGTTATAATATTAAATTTGTCCTCGGTGATTTTAATGCGAAAATAGGAAGAGAGCATATCTTTGGCAGTACTGTTGAATACCACCATACTCACAAGAGGACATGCAGAGCCCTTGAGCCCCTCAACAAGATTGACCACATTGTGGTCCGAACGTACCGAGGAGCTAATATTGACTCAGGACATTATCTTGTTGTAACCAAGTTGCGGTTGCGGATATCCCGAACATCGCAAAGACAAGCTTTGACTTCGAACGGCTGCAATCGCAAGTGATCGTCAAATTTTCCGATCAAGTTTCTCTTAAGAAATCCACTGTCGCCAGCATCAAGTATCGAAAACCAGTAGCAAAACTGCCAAAAAGCCATCAGATGTGCTGAGTTTTACTTGGCCACCACAATGAGTCCCTTGGTTTGACGATGAGTGCCAGCAAGCACATGCGGCTAAGGAAGATACGGAATGCAGGAATGAGATTCATAAGTTTTACCAAAAGGTAAATAGAACAGGCGATGGCGTGATAGTTATCACGCAGAGAGTCTGGGTTCGATTCCAGGCTGTGTCACCAAGAATTTTTCAAATCGCCATCACCCTTTCGGCGGGCAATGGCAAACTCCCTAAAGTAAAATTGCCTACGAAAAAGCTTGTAAGGAGTGCCGTTCGGACTCGGCGATAAACCGTAGGCCCCGCTCAGATGTGACAAAAATGATAAACATGAGCAACACAATTGAGTGTCAAGAAGCTAGGCCATGGCCCACAGAGGGCTGCCAGCGCCACAGTGTTTTTTTTTTTTTTTTTTAATTGAACATGCTACGGATAAAAACTCGGAACCGTGGCCTGTAGAGACCAACAAAATACCCTTGTCAGGCAGAATGTACCTTTCAGACTAGACGACTAAGACTGGCAACTCCGTTTACCCGACCTAGATGAAGTAAAGATAGCCATCCAACAAATCTGTTGGAGTGGCTGGCCTTATTGCAGAGCTCTTCAAGGCGGCAGGTGATGACTTGGTAAGGAGCATAAACCAACTCATATGTAAAATATAGTTGGATGAAAGTATGCCCGATGAATTGGATCTCAGCATTGCTTCTCCGCTCCTCAAGAAACGAGCTAGACACCTGGGCTGAGATTAAACGTTTCTTCTTGGGCAACTGACCAGCAAAGCCCTCTCTCAAACAACAATAGTGTCCCTATATAAGACCTTAATAGTAACAGCCCTGCCCTATGGGCAGAGGCATGGACATTGCCAAAAACGGATGGGGGCACCCTTGGCTGTTTTGAGAGGAAAATTCTTCGAGTGATTTTTGGTCCCATCCGCGTCTGCATAGACGCTGAATGAAGGAGTAGATACAACGACGAATTGTACGACTATAAAGGGGATGGAATCCAACCCTTCAGTCCGAGATACGGGGCAGTAGAGGAAGACCGAGGGTGAGGTGGCACATGCAAGTGGGATTGGACCTCATCTAATTTAGAGTGAGAAACTGGACTTAGGTCCAATAAGCCCGGGATTGTAGCGCCACCTAAAGTAAAGTAAGTAAGGAGACTGTTGCGATAGAAGAGAAAACGAAACACGAAATACGATGGTGAATCAATTGAAGTTGTTTACCTGTGCAAATATCTTGGAGCAAATCTTATAAAAGACACTTCTAACAACGTCTGTATTAAATGCCTTAACGATAAATTCGGTACTCACAGCAGCAAACATAAATTATTTCCATCTGTACTTGAGGGGATTTTATGTAAATGGGGAAAAGCGGTACGATAGCGTCGAGAATACTTCGTCTTTTACTGAATACACCGAACTACATGATAATAACGAAAACAGATTTTTCCCACTCTTTATTTGCAGGTCCACTATATTTTTAAAGCGCTAAAAATGGGAGATCACCGTATCCAACAAAAGATAGCGCTCTATGCGATGCAGACCAGATCACAATAGTTGAAAGAGTGGCTAGAGCTATCAAGAAAGTATGAGCTAAACATTAAGTCCCCCGATAGTAAGGGACTTTGTAAATTAATATTTAAAGTGGAGACGATGTCTCGTGAAACTCGTGTATATATGCATACTATAAAATGACGTACAGCAGCCTAAATCACAACTTCCAAGAAAAAACAGCACCAATGAGGAAAGAGCTAATAAAGTTTAATTACATGCCCCATAAAGATGACCTTAACTCTTGTGTAACTTATCTAACCTAAAGGAAAGGGAGGATATAAATAATTTTATGAGAAGATGTTTTATGAAGTAGATAAGCAGAAAGTGATTCAATGTGGATGTGTTATCGTCGTAGAATTCTATTGTAGTCCTAAATTGAGGTAGCATCAAAATTCAGTATTGCAACAAGTCCGTAAGCTACCAGAAAAGTATTGAAAATGAATTGAACTAAAACAGTTATTCAAAACCAAAACAAGAGCAAATAATTTTATAGAAAATAAGAAGAAAAAAGTGCAAATTAAGCAGGCATCTGCAGTACAGATTGCGCTGAGGTATTATTAGAACTGGGGTTGAATATAGACAGGAGAATGAGCTCTATGCCACACGATATAAATGAATCACCGCAAAAGTTTGGCCAGATTGTACTTCATCACAAAACAAATGTTGTGCTATAGACCAGCTTTTGATGAGATGGCTGATTTAAAAGTGGAACCTATTTCGGTTTGTGCATGTGCAACTATTCAAGTTCAATGCAGTTATGAAATACGAGTATAATAATTCCCTTAAAAACGGGAAAATGTTGCGATTTCTCCATCAAACATCAGTGTCTCCATAGACACTATACAAAATTTTTATAATTTGGAATAACTGGAGTTTGGTTTTTTGAATGTGAAGATTTTTAGCGACTGCAAAACCCCATTTTACCCTTATAAGTTGGTAGATGGTTTTGCGTTATTTGACCATATTTGACCATATTTGGCCATACTTTTTAAGAGTAGGAAAGCCGTTTGTTTTATTAGCGACTTGATGAAAAAGAGGAGAAAATTTAAGATAAGAAAAGAAGAAATTGTTTTTCCATTACTTATTGTGTATAGGAGTATGAATATTCCAGGATAAAATAAGCTTTATACAAATGGTTCTTGAAAACGATGCCGATTTCGATAAAGGTTCTTAAATCATTAAATTCGTGTTTTGCCTCTTTTAGGTTAAAGTCTTCCCAAGATACAAGAGTGTTTCAAAAAAGGGACTATTGCTTCTTGACAATGGCGCTTGCCATCCCAACGATGGCGAGTTAAGAAATGATAACGGAATGATGATGATAATGAGTTTTTCAGCAAATTGCAATGCTATCGCGTTTTCCAATAGGGACTTGACAACTTTGAATTTAATTTGTGAACGCTCTCTTTCACTAATCATCAAACTGTCACTGTCAATTTATTCAGTAAATGCAACATTTTCATCATGGTAAAGTACACGAACGAGCAACGTCTGCAAATTGTAAAAATTTTCTACCGAAATTCGGAGTCGGTGACTGCAATTTAAAGAACGTTAATTCCAATTTTCATCCAATATGATCACCGATTATTTTTGGCCCGAATTGGAAGATATGGACTTGGACGACATGTGGTTTCAACAGGATGGTGCTACAAGCGCCACACAGCACACGTTACATTCGATTTATTGAAGAGAAAGTATGGTGAGCGTGTTATCTCAAGAAATGGGCCGGTCAATTGGCCGCCTCGTTCGTGCGATTTAACGCCGTTTGACTATTCTCTGTGGGGCTACGTTAAGTCGTTGTTTTATGCCAACAAGCCGACGACGTTGGAAGAGCCCAGAGCCATACATTAAACGCGATATAGCGGCCGTTTCGGGCGAAATGTGTGGCCAAGTCGTTGAAAATTGGGTCCAACGAATCGACCGCTGCAAACGTGCCCGCAGTGGCCATATGAACAAAGTCGAGTTCCATTCATACTATTTTGATTGTGCTTCAAGCCGATAATAAAGTTTTTGAAATATCTCAAATGGTTTGCGTTTTATTTTAAAAAAAAGTTGTCAAGTCCTTATTGGAAAACCCTTTATAAGCTAAACAAAGCTGCACCATAAAAAGAGCTTATTATTGTACTTCGATGGAAGTGAGAACTCGGACTTGGAAATCCGAAATGGAATTTGCATCCCAGCTAACGCATGACATGGATTGTAGGTTAGTTCAATAAAGAAATGCTGTGATGTGTTGATGTCCTGTTGTAGTGATTGGGAATATATAGATGAGCTACCTCTTAACACAATGCGCGGTAGTAAAATCCATAACCACTTTCCTTTATGATATTTCTTGAAGCGAACTCATTTCAAATGACGAAAATTTTCAAGATGGGGAATTTATTTCAAATTCAGATGAAATTAAAACGGAGATTGCAACAACCTGTAAAATAAAGACCGAAGAAAACTCAGCACTAATTGATCAGATATTGAATCTGCAAAAATGCTTCTTCCTCATATTTTGATGAATTTTATTTTAAAAAAAAAAAATTAAAATAATTTGAAATGTTTGGGATTTACTAAACGACTAATTTAAATCGCAATTTTAGCTTCAAAAAGTTTCTTAATTCGCCATACAAACAACCTGATTCATTGAAATTACAATCGATTTTATATTATTTGCGATAATCGAGATTGCACAGTATCATAGGAAAAACTGGTCACTGAATACGAAATTAAAAGGATCATTCCGTTTTGTAGTATCAGTCGCCTTGCTTTGGTGTCTTACTCGTAATGTTGGAGGACTACCGCTCTAGGAGTTCAATTGCTCTCAGCATAAGCATCTCCAATGAGCATCCACTCGAAAGTGGTCACAATTGACGATAAACAAATGTGATAAGAATTAAGTTCTAAATTTATTTTTAAAATGTGTGATTGTCATCACCCGCCTGATCTGCATTTTATGATCCCATAAAGTGCTAGTGGAAGGAAATTTTAGAACGTTTCAATCGCAAATATTTAAAACAATACTCCACAAATGCAATTTTGGCTGCAATAATTATATGGAACATTTCACAGAATGCAATGGTGATACACGTATACATATTGTAATCAATTAAGATGATGGCTTTTTTTGTATACAGAATTTAGACTAGAGGGTTCATTTTCAACTACAAAAATTGTTATGGATATGTGAAGCTATCTATCAAAATATATACTTTGATTCCTGAATTTCGTTGTTTAAATTTTATTGATATTCCTAAGTTATTTAACCCTAGATTACTAACCTTCTTCATATCGACTATGTTTGTTCCAATTTCTTTTGTATGAATTTGAAGAGGCTGCTTATAAAAGCAAAACAAAATAAAGTCTGTGTAGTATTATTATTTTTTATAACTTTTAATAAAAAGCAATAAATAAATAAATATTTATCAAGTTAAATAAATCGATTTTCAGTAAATACTTTTTTTAAAAAAAATTGTTTTTTTGATACTTAGTCGAATCGACGATGATTTGTAATAATAACATACACAAATAGGTTAGTAATCTAGGATTAAAAGAGCCAACATTACCTTGTACTATTGCCCTATTACAAAATTAATTTTAGTTTAACGAGTCTTATTCAAAAGAAGAAGAGTTACCATATCTCTTATTTTTAAATTCTTTAAAATTTTATCCGTAACGATTTCTAAGAAGGAAAAGATTCGAAAATGTAAGCTATTGAATTTCTTAGAATTATGACTAAGTGGATACTCGAAGATTCTATGATGAATCAGAAATCCGCAACCGAATTGATGAAAAGAGTATTACAAGAGGTCTTACATTTTACCCACCAACCGATATGGAAAAATTAATTGATATAACAAAAAAAAAATATTATTAAATGAATAACTTAAATGAACTTTAAAACGACTCACTACACCATACAAATACACATAATATAAATTCATATTTAATTCAATAAAATTTTAAATTTAGGAAATGCAAATTTAATTTTATAACAACAATTCTGTTTAGTATATAAATAATATTTAACATTTAATTAAGTAAAAATTTCAATCGCAAAAAGCAAGACACAATAATATAACCAACTTAGATGAAATATTTTTGAACTAACTGTATATAATAACTTACCCATACACAATTCGTTGCGTTGGACCACTTTTTTTTGTTATTGTAATTAGATTTAACTGTATTTTAAATTACTTGGAAAACACTTTTCTTTTTTTTTAAGTTTTATGCAAAAACACTTATTTAATAACACAACTGGAATCCAGAAGAAAAGTTTTTAAATTAGAGTTCGATTCAGATCTTACTAGCTTTTTATACCTTTAGCTCTCACGATGTTGGAAAAATTGGTAAAATTTGCAAATAATCTGATTGGCTGTGACTTTTTTCACAAATTTGGAATCAAATCTAATTGGCTGAAAAATGAAATGTTCGTATCAATACGATCCCCAATACATGTCTAATATATTTCTTTAAGAAATATTACCCCCGCTCCTTATTTTCTAGTCGTTTCAGTCGAAAATAAAATTGCACTTGCCCTGATGGAGTGATCGCAATGCAAGAGCATGAATAATTTGGAAATCCACAACAACTATCTATGAAATGAAAAGAGCTCTCTTTTCTGACCCCAAGTGGTGTAACTACACATTACTCTCATTATCGCTCCAAAAGTATTGGTACTGGAAAACTAAGATTTACTTGCTACATGTCACATAAGTGCCTTATACGGCTATCGATTCTAAGTGTGTGTAAGAATATCAGAGTATATTGTATAGTGTAGAGTAGAGTATAGGGTGATCATAATATACAATCTCAAGTGCCTTGTTAGACTAAACACTATAGAACGCGGACTTTTCTTCGAGTCTCGACAAGGAATATAGTAAAAATATATCCGGGCTAATGAGCACTTAAAATCGTTATATTCAAATGTAATTATGATTTCTTTCAACGGCCAACCAAAAGAGATGGCTAATGGCTTATGGGTTTTTGTTTATATAATGAAGTGCTTTGAGTTTTTGTGGCTTGATTATTTCTCATCCAACTGAACTTTTTTTTTGTTAAAGTGGACACATGTTTTTTTTGCAATTTATCTGGGTCCCTTTTATACCGGTTTTTTTTATGACACCTAAGGCGTTGCATAGGTTTTTCCCATACTGGTTTTAAGATATCTAAATAGATGAAATGACAACCAATATAGTGCGCTGACCACCTACCATTTTTAGCTTTATTACACCTGAAAGGTGAAATGCCATTTAATTCACATTGATATAAGTACGATCTTCTACGAGCAGGAAATGACAATTTATATTAGTTACCGTCATCAACACCGAATACAATATCACTGGAGCAAAAAATCTTTGATCTGGAATGAGAGTTCAGAGTGGACATGGGCCTAAGCCCCCTCCAGTTTTACACGCTAAGTTGGCCGAGGTGCCCTTCCACTTGTGCGGAAGGTGGATTCAAAGACTTTTTGAACCGGAGTGTTGATGTCTATCCGGTCTTCATGACCCAGCCATCTCAGTCGACCTTCTCTCTTTTGGCTAAGTCGATTTTGCTGTACATTCTATACAGTTTGTCATTGTATCTCCTCCTTCACTCACCGTCTATGCAGATAGGACTGAAAATCACCCGAAGAATTGTCCTCCTAAAGCATCATCATCTATTTTTGATAAAATCCGTGACTCTTTATCATAGAGCAGGACTGGATTATTAGGGTTTTATTTAGGGTCACTTCTGTTGTTCGAGAGAGAGCATCGCTCGTCAATGGCCTTCTTAGCCGTTGTCTTAACAACCTTAGAGTTATATCTGTGGAGACAGCTACTCTGTCCGAGACATTGGTATTGGATGTCCTCTTTGGACTAAGTTGGGCATACTAAGTCTTGGCTTCGTTGACCGTTAAACCCATCTTTGAAAGGGCCACCGAAATCACGCTGCTTTCTTCTGATTACTAGGTGAAGTGAAAAGTAATCTCCCTGGGAATAAAAAAAACATTTTTTTTTAAATGTTTTTTTTTTCTTTTATTCAATATAGTCTCCCTTTAGCTTGATACACTTATTCCAGCGATTTTCCAACTTCTTGATCCCGTCTGAAAAGTAATTTTCCGGAAGGTCTGCAAAATACTCCTCCGTGGCGTCGATGATTTCCTCGCGTGAGCTGAATTTTGTATTGATGAGCCATCTTTGAGGTTTGGGAAGAGATAATAGTCCGAGGGAGCCAAATCGGGCAAAAACGGTGGATGCGACAGCAATTGGAGCCGTAAGTCATTGATTTTAGCCGTGGTTGCGATGCTATTATGCGCCGGCGCATTGCCTTGCAAAATAAACAAAAAACAACATTTTTTTTCGCTTCATGTGAGGCCGTGTTGCAGCGATTTCAGCCTTCAATCGCTCCAATAATGCACAGTAATACTCACTGTTGATGGTTTTTTTCTTTTTTCATTGAGCCTCCCTCAGCCGCTTTTGAGCACTCGTGCCGGCTTAAGTCCATTGCCGGGCACTCATTCTGTTCTCTGTTCCAGGTTTCATCAACAGTTACCAATCGACGCCAAAAGTTCGCCCGATTTCGCATCAGCAAGTCCAAACACTCTTTCAAAGTGCTCTCGCGTTCGTGTTTTTGGTCAGGAGTGAGCATGCGCGGCATCCAGCGGCAGGATAACTTTTTCATATGCAGAATATTGCCCAAAATATGGCGCGTGTGCTCAGTACTAATCTTTGGGGTATATGCTAGCTCACGCACCTTCACTTTCCGGCCAGCCAACACCATTTCATGTATTTTTTTGACATTGTCCTTTGTAACCGCATCGGAGGGCCTGCCGCTGCGGACTTGATTGGTATGGAGTTGCGGTCACCACGAAACTCTCGAAACCAATATCTGATGGTGTAATCTGACGGAGCATTAGCCCCATAATATTTATCCAACTTTTCTTTTGTTTCCTTCGCCGTTTTGCCTCTCAAAAAATAATGTTTTATGAGAGAATGAAAATCGTTTTTGTCCATACTCAATATGATGCCAAACACGTCAACAACAATCAGCTGTCAAATCAAAACTGAAGACAGTATCGCACTGAAATTTGGCATGTCTGCATAATTATGAACGGACTTCAATGCACCATAACCTTTTGCAGTAGCAGCGCATTCTGGCGGTCAAGGAGGTTACTTTTCACCCCACCTTGTATGTCAATATGAGTATCATCGTCGTAGGGGAGTAAATGGACGAACTTTTAAAAAACTGGTACCGTGTAAGTTTTGGATAAGTGTTTCAAGAATGATGGAAAAAAAATCCCACGAAATAATTTGTTTCCATGTTGTCAATGGCCTCAGTGTAAATGTTGGGAGTCACGAACTTTGAAATATTTTGTCCTATAGTTCACACGATCCTCTACTCTAATACATGATGTTTAAAAAATCACAGAACATGATGTAACCTTATTGAAGAACTTTATTAGGTATATAGCAAATGTTCCGGTGCTGCTATTATATTTATACAATGATTTCGAATCGCAAATGGTCTGAATGGGTCTTCTCCAAGAAGGTCATATGATGGAGAATCGAGATTATTCCTCATTGTAGGTCAAAATTAAAGTGATTAAAGCACTTTGGCGTAGCTATGATTGTTGACGCTCGGTGAACTTGAGCCACCATGGCAGGTTGCCGCGTTAGGCTCTAGAGACACTCTATCAAGCCATAGTGAACAAATAAGTTGGGCTTTCAAACCTTTTGTAAAAACGTACCACAGTGCGTTATTTTTTGCTCAGCCCCAAGTAAGATGTTCGACCTAATTGAAAAAGTTTAAAAGGATTTCAATTCTTTTACAAATGGCCAAACAAATAGGCAGCAGCTTAGATCCTTTTAACCGGCTAATACATTAACAGGATTTCTAAAAACTTTCTGGAGAAATGTCAAATCTCTTTATTCATAACACACTTGCATTGTCTTACAGTTTTCTCGAAAAAACAATTTCAGACATAACCGACCATTTGGATCTTCTCTGCACTTTTCAGAGCAACCAGCATGCATTTCTGTTGGATATAAGAACGATTTTAGCCAATTACTTACTTAGAAGACTGTCAAGCTATGAAAGTCCTCTGTCTGTTACAGCATTTCTCAAGCCTCTTAGATCCAACATACAGCTCTTGGTGCCACACGAAGCATTCTCTCATCTGCTATCCCAGGAAACTGAAAATCAAAGACCCTATTAGTCGGGGTGCTATCATTATTTCCCTTGATGTGTGCTTGGAAAGCATGTATGTGTTCGTCTTATCCCCATTTACTTTCAGATCTGCCCATTTTATTTTTCTTCAATTTTACTTAACGCTTCTTTAATAGCACATTCGTTACTACTTATAATGTTGATATCGTAAGCATAGCCATGCATTTTAACGAACTTGTTAAAGATAATGTCTTCTGTCGTCGAGTGTTTTTTCAGCAGTACACTATAAAACTGCACACTTTTCTTTGGGATTCCAAAATCGGCCTTATGTTTATAGAGCCCCGGCCTCAAAGTCTATGAGGAGTTATGGATTCCAACTTGAGACTCTTTGGTCTCTTTCTTATAAATGCGAAGATTTGATCTTTAATCGATTTTCGTTGGCGCAAGTCACATCGATTAATATGGCACAAAACGGTCTTAGCCTTTACCACAGTAGATTGAATATACAACACTCTTATATTACAGAAACAAACGCCAAGGTAGTTCTTATAAGACAAAGATTTCCCTGTATTTTAGACAAGACAATATAAAAAGTAACAGGGCATGTGAGTATCACCTCTTACTTGAAAGAAACTTGCAGATATTCCATCATCTAATGAACTTTGAATTTACCAATCTGCTTGCATCAGCACAGGAAAGATAGTGCAGAAAATCCAGTTTGAAGCATCTAAGATCCTGTTAAATGCAAAGAAACTGCGTTGTAAGTTTAAATCTATATGGCAAGTGGCAGCTGCTCAGAAATCCTATACTAATGTTGTTAGTATTGCTTAACTCTTCGCTTTTAACTTCTCCGTAGTTGTTCTTATTGTGCTGAAATATCCAAAGTTAAGCTGAAACTAGTGCTAATGGTCAGAATTGAGAATTGTACCTCTGAAAGTGTGTGCGGATATTGAAATAATGTCTTTCATCGATCAGCGTGTTGAATTTTGTGGGCATTTTCAATCAAGGGTTAACCAGGGTACTTAGTGAGTCTTTTATTGTCGGAACCTTATGCTGGTTCTCACCGTGCATCATCTGTACTGAGGCTTTACGAACTGTTAAATGACTCCTTGTCCTATGAGTAACAATAACCGATATTAAAGATCGAGATTAGTACCTATGTATATTTTCGATGGAGACCTCTTTTTCTCTTATCAAACAATTGCAAGTAGCTTTGCAAGGTATTTGTGTTTTAACGTTGTTTCTATCTTATAATCAATACACTTAATCCTTAACCTTAGCCCATTTATTCATTTAAGATAGAAAATTAAACCAATAAAATTCAAAGGCAAAGGCATTTTGTGGGAATTTTCTGACGTGTTGAGGTACTTTTTAGTAATTTTAAAGGGATATTTCAAGAAAACACATAAGTGCTACCCTGTATGCTTTGCAAATACAGTCCTAAGATTTACACATTCATAGAGATTTCAATTTCAAATGCTACACATCTTTGAAATGAGAGAGAACTTATAATTGCGAAATCGAAGGGATCGTAAAATACATTACTCAAACTACCCCAACTGGAATGTTTTCCAGTTCTCTCTGCATCTGTGTCAATGTGTTTGTCGCAAAATGCAAAATGATGGAGCCATCAGACTTGAATGCTCTAAATCTCACAGTTAGATCATTTTGGATCGCCCCCTGAACGTGTATCTGCTCTTGAAATTTTATTCGGTATCAAATTTGGTCAGGCTCGAAGTAAAAATTAATATTTTTTTATATTATTTTAGTGGCTAAGAGTGGTGGTGTATTTTTTAAAGAAAATAAGTGACATCTTGCCAGTTTTTGAAGTTGCCAGTATTTTTTCGAATTTAATTTTGCCAACAATAGAAGGACAGATCGTTTTATTATATTTTTGGTAAGTCTAGTGAGAGTTTACTTAATATTAAGCCTGTAAACAAGTGTATGTATATGTATATATTTTTTTAAGACTATCCGGTTTTAGTGAAAATAGATATTTTTTTCAGTATTTAAATTTAATTTTCGACTAAATATTTGAATCAGATTTTGAATGGAAAGTAATGTGTAAAATGGTGTATAGCTTTCTTAAGCACTTTTTTTTTTAGATTCAGGCCCTTGCATTACTATACAGGTAGTTTAGAACTTTCTGTCAGAATATATTTATATACATACATCCATCTGCTTGGGACATTCCATTTTTTAGAATGGACGAAGCATTACAACAGAAATAAAGGTGTCTTGCATGCTTTCATAAACATTTAAAACATGTACTCGTATCTTTTTATTTAAAGCACTAGTTTTGTAAAAGTATATATGTATATTTTCATTGTGTATTAACTTCTAAATGAACCACAGAAATTCGAATGGGAAAAAATGATTGATTTTTTAAAAATCCCTTTAAGACATCTATCAATTGTGCCTCCAGATCAGGTATTTTTCAAGTCAAATTACAGATATCTATGCATCTCATAGCATACTATTTACAATATTAATACACAATGAGACTTTGAGATATGGCACCAGCCGACTCGGTCGGGTATTCGGCATCTGCTTAAGGTGAATATATCTGTATTTCGGTCGGTACGACGCTGTGTCCCTCTTTGTGCGCCTGATTGGTATATGATTTCTGTGTTCGTAAAAGGACTTCCACATTGGCTTTTGCGTTTTAATAGCATTGTCTCGACTTATGATATGAGATGAAGATATTTTTGCTTAATGTTTCTCATTGTTTCGTAAACTTCTTAATGTTACATTTTGTAAGTAATATCAATGTTAAGGCATTAACGATGAATATAAGCCCAATTGGGTTCCACGTGGACGAGTATAATAAAAAATTTGTAAACAGTTTTTAATGTGTCCATTTGATATTTTCAAAATATGTCTGATCCATGGTTGTTTATACCTCTTAGCCATATTTTCAATCACTCAGTAATTGTTATACATAGATATGCAAGTGGGGGAGAGTACGATAACTTTGGCGCCAAAAATTGATAACGGTTTTTTTATAGAGGGGTCAAAAACAAGCATTTTTCACTATAGTAGGGGGGGGGGGGGTCTATCTCGCCCCGTTTAGGAGGTATGGGCAATTTTATTAAAAAATGACTTAAAATGGGAAACAATTTTTTTAAAAACAACGGCAACACTTACAATAAAGTACTGTACCAGTTTCGAAAGTCAGAATCATCAATTGTATCAATAGTTTTTAAGAAATTCGCATGCAAACCCAAAATTTTGATAAAAATAAATTTAAAAAAATAGCTTTGGACCCATTTCTTTCAAAATTGTGAAATGAATTGCTAAATTGGATTCCTGTGGTCGATGCCTGTATCAATTTTGAATCGAACACAAAAGACCAAAACCGAATGGATTAATGTCGTCTAGTTTTTGAGAAAATTGAAAATAACCAAAACTACTTTTTTATGAGATTTTTGTTTTTTGGTATTTACGGTGATCTCACTTTGAGGATTAATGTTGATGAACCTATCATCTTTGTAAGTAAAGTATTGCAAATCATTTAGCGTTACCCAGAATGCACCACGAGGAGGTAGAATTGCATTGCATTCCGCGTCTCAGTCAGTCAGTTTGTCAGTAAAGCAGTAGTTTGTTATAAATAGTCAAGTCGATTTTTAATGTACATATTAAAAAGGTATGTAAGTCTCGTCAATAAAATCATCGTCCGTACTGGTGTTACGGTCGAGTTCGTTGAGTTCGTCATTGATGGTGAGGAGCCGAGATTTTTTTGTCGGTAAAATACCTTCTAAGTGCTCACTGTGAACGGTGGGAGGGTCGAAGTCCTTTATTTACAAACCTACACTTTCTCTATCATCGATAAAACATGGGTATACTTTTTTTACGTCCAGCAAAAATTCCATAATTTGGGAGCCCAAGTGATCCTTATATTTTTTTTTTCAAGGCAGTATTTTCGATAAATAAAAGTGCCATATATTGATGAAGGTGATCTGTTGTTTTTCGGCATAAAATTGTTTTTTTTCAGAAGCTTGTTCTGATTCTCCAGATCATTAATTGTGTTGGTTGCATCGGTCTTGTTAACATATTCGCCTTTGCTGTGGTTCGTAATTTAATGTGTTGTGAAACTAGAGAATTTTATTTCAACACCTATATACTGGCGCGCGCTGTTGGTACAAATACGACTGATGATGGGGTCAACGTATTTATAGATATAAGGCCACAAATGTTCCTTGCATTTGGAGTTTACTTTAAAGAGCCGTCCGACCTTATATTCTTTGCAAAACAACCCCAATACCACGATTGTCATTTGTTCAGTAATATGGCCTCTGTGGTAAGAAAAGTTTCGTCGATTTGTACAGTTTTTTCTCTGCCGCCAATGTTAACATCAACGTGAGACGATATAATTTCGGCTATTTCACGACAATAGTTAAAGTAATCTATTATAGTAGATTTGTTTAGTTCATTTTTATTGTCATGATGGCGCCAAGCGATTAAATGCTAATTTAGAAAAAATGATATACAACAATATTAAAAAAAAAAACATAAAGTTGTAACTTAGGCTTTAATTAATTTGCCTGAAAAACCATGTTCATAGACATTTTCATCATAAAAGAGATAATTATCGCAAGAACCTCGCTAATCTCTAGCCGACATTGAAGCCCATGGAAAAATGAAAAATGTGCCGATAGATGGGTTAATTGTATCCCTACAATTTTTGTCACCTTTTCTTTTAGAGTTTTTTTTTAGCATCGGAACTTTATATTTTTGCATTTTTTCACCTTCATCTGTAAATTGCAACACAGTGGGGGGTTTATGTTTTAGTGGAAATTGGACCAATTTCTTCTAAAAAAGCAAACGAACAAAATATTGAGAAGTTATGTACAAACATACATATTACGCAAAGTGAATAATTTGCTACAACATTTGGACATGTGAATTTGCTATAATTTTGAAATGAGTACTGTAGATGAAGAGTATTTATGACATGGGCGCCTGCCTGAAGAAAAGCACATACCCCGGGCGGAGCAACGAAGCTGCGTGAGCGGGACCTGCCGCCTGCGGAAACGGATTTGAAATCACTTAATCCCGCGAAGCGTGCCACCCGTGTACTCTTAATTAAGAAAACTATTGACATACGCGCCTGCCAGACGTTTAATTTATTATATTCATTTACTTACCTCAAGGGAAGACCATGTAAATGTCAAAAAAAAGAAAAAAAACATAAATAGTAATTTTCAATTTTCTCAAAAACTCGGCGACATAAATCCATTCGGTATAGGCATCGACCACAGGAATCCAAGTTAGCACTTCATTTCACAATTTTGAAAAAAATGGGTCCAAAGTCAATTTTTAAATTTTTTTTTATCAAAATTTTGGGTTTGCATGCGAATTGCTTAAAAACTATTGATACAAATAATATAGCTGCAACTTAGGGTTGATGAATAGGTTTCTGACTTTCGAAACTGGTACAGTACTCTAATGTAAGTGTTGTCGTTGTTTTTTAATAATTTTTTTTCCATTTTAAGTCATTTTTTAATATAAAATTTATCTATAAAAATTTTGGCGCCAAAGTTATCGTACTCGTGCATGCAAGTGATTTTGGGTGGCCTGGTTGGGTCAAAAAAGCTCGATAAATTTTGATTTGTAATCATTTCTCTTAAGCCAGATGAATTGCGCCTCTATTTTTCTTCCCTCCGTGGGTAGGCGAAAAATCTTCATAGGCATTATTTACTCGTGGCTCATAGTACTGTGAGATTCTTACTCACTATACGACAGCTCCCTTTTACTGGGTACCTAGGACTAAGTTTCCTTATCAAGTTGTTTTAGTATCAAAAGTATTCGCATTGGGCAGGTAGCTTTCCAGCAAAAGCCACTCCTACAGCCCGCAATTATTATAAATGCGGCTGGTCTTATTGCGCTTAATCGAACGGTTTCGTTCCTTGTAGTCGGCGCACATTTTCTGTCCCGTCCAGCATCTGGAGTATAGCGCTGTTGCAATGTGCATAAAGAAGAATACATAGTTTTAGAGCAAAGTTTGTTGTATCATCATTGACGACAGTTACTCCAATCTCTCTGTGGATATCACTGTTTCTGATATACCACAGGGCATATACGATGATTATCAGCACCGTGTTTTGAAAAGATTTTAGGATATCTTTATTGCTTCGTTTAGTACAACCCCAAAGTTGTATAGCATACGTCCAAATAGGTTTAAGCACCGTCTTGTATAAAAGCACTTTGTTATACATGCTTAATTTGGAATATCTTCAAAGTAGCCAATACATTTTTCTGAATTTATTTTCAAGCTCGTCGCAATTCTTTTTATTGTGTGACTTCCATTTGAGTTTCCCATCTAGTGTCATTCCTAGATAATTTGCTTCATTTGCATACGGTATTTGTATTGAGTTAATGAAAATGGGTAAGTTGTTAATTTTTTGAAAGTAAAGTTAACATGGGTTGATTTAGTTTCATTGAGAACAATTCGCCAAAACTTTGTCCACACACAAATTTTGTCTAAAGCTCGCTGGAGCTTTACAGTTGCTAACGCGACTGATTTTTCTGTTGTTAATATACCCGAATGTAGCTACAATAGCACCTTCTTCTTGCGGTATATCTCGAATGTAAAGTAATAACAAGATCGGACCAAGAACCCTTCCTTGTGGTAATCCGGCAGAAATTTCCTTAAATTCAGAGTATTCCGAACCGTGTTTAACACGGAAAAGTCTTTTCGCAATGTAAGATTCTAAAAACTCATATACAATAATTGATTTGGAAAACCTGTCGTAAATTTCGGAACTATGGAGGTTAATTTTCCAAACGCCGTTGCGTAGTGACGTGACCTTGAATGGCAATGTTAATGTTCCTTTGAGGAGGCAGTGCAATTTCGACTACGTTGATTGGTGGCGGAGGAAGTAATTTTATTGCTGTTTGTTTCGCTCGAGACTCCTTGCGCTTGTCTTCTCTTTGTGGCTTGTCTTCGGGTGAAGAACCGGCTCTTAGTATTTCACTTGGTCTTTTTTTCGAATCTGTTTATCGTGTTACCTCATCTTCATCCGAGTGATATTCATGACAAGCTGAGCGGGGTGTGCTGTCTTCACGTCCTTTTGGGAATGAAAGTTCTTTAGAGCCTTCTCTCTTCTTGGAGTAAATCTACCTCTTTCTTAAGCTTGTGGTAGAGTAACTCCATTTTGTTAAGGTTTACACGGAGTTCATTGTTTTCCTGTTGGAAGCTTTTGTGTTTTACTGAGTCTCGTTTTTCACACATCGGCGTTAGCGGAGGACTTCTTTTACCGGATAGATTTGATCTTGGAGATAATGCATCTTCTTTGTTGTGTTCATTTCATATTTTATATATTACGTACTCTACACTCGGTGAACGGAGAGTGGATTTTAGTCGCCTCTTTGGACAGGCATGCCTACATTCTGACCCCATACCGGAAGGAGCGTTTCATGTTGTTTGAAGATCGACCCGATAATACAGTCTCAGAATTAAAGCTAAAACCCTTTTGTAATTGACTTTCTTGAAATTATGACGAAGTTTTAAGTTTTAAGTTTACTTGTTTGTAAGGGAGAATAGCCTCCTTTGGTCCACCTTTTTCGCTAAGAGCTACCAGTGTTGCTGATCTTGACACTAAATCAAAAGCAAAAGCAAGCCTCCTTACGAGTTCAATACTTGAATTAATTTTCTGAAGTGCAAGTTAAGAATAATGTTTGTTATGTCGCTTATTAGAGGTTGTGATTATTTTTTTTTTTTCTTATACATCTTGCAAGTCTTGGAGCTCCGTAGTCAGGGTAAGTAATACTTTTCTGATATTTTATAACTTTCTAATCAGAGTCTACTGTTTTCTTTTCGAAGCAGCTGACTGTAATTGAAAATTTTGTTGGTTAAATCTCTGATGAAGGATTCGTCACCTGCTTGACTATATCCCAATTTTAAGTTTACTTTCAGAGGTATTTAAAATCAACTCAGCGGTTTTACTTACTAAACATTATTCGGTTTCAAACAGAAAGACTGTTCAGATTTGTATTCCTCGACCAACGAGAATAGATTTATCCAAGCACTAGGTCCCCAGCTGTTCTCATAGACCGAAGTAGTAACTACGACTTTTCTCTTTCTAGTGTCCGGCAAAGTGTGCTGAATTACCAAAGATAAACTTGTTGTGTTGTGTTGTGGATCTATTGTTGATCAACAGGGAACGAGAATACGGATATAATTTTACGAGAATAATTTGATTCGTTATCATTTGCCTTATATCCTTCGATCGCCATAAGGCCTTCAATTATGTCACGTTGGGAATAAGAAATCAATTGTTTATGTATTCCATAATTTGGACTACTATACATGCATCTTAACGAATCGGCTAATCCGTAACTTACTGTTTCGCTAAAAACTTAAACATTTTTAAGATGTACCGCTTTATGTTGGCGAGCTTCTGTTACAAATCGTTCGGCCAAATAAACTCTGGGCATCTTGAATTACCTGTTAAGGGATCTTAAGTTCCACGTGCATATCCGTAGTTTGTTGTACAATACTTATATCATTTGCATGAGTATTCAACAGTAGATCCATCAGTATCCTAGCCTTGTTTATGTTTCGGAACTATTGTATTTTGTCCATGGCCAAGCAGTTAAACCGACGGCACAACCCCCAACCTGGAAGGCTAATTCCATTGTTGATACCGCTAGGATGAGGGATCAATTAGTTCGAAACTATCCGTTCTGGGACATGAGTGCTGCCGTTGGTCTATTGGGTGCTCTTCCGACACCATCTCTTTTCCAAGACCCTGACTTAGTCTAGGAAATCCTTACCAGCCTGAGCTCCAAATATGTCGGAGTAGCTCGGAAAGAGAGGGACACACATCGGTTCAAATGAGTGTTTAGAAAAATTCTTAAAGATCAGAGAAAGCGGCATTAAGAAAACACCAATCCTCCATTAAAAAGCCAATTGCTCTCAAGAAGTATTGATCAGATGTAAAGCTCATAGAAGGCAGAATTGTTAAATGCTTCTTTGAACGTAGCATTCCCCATACTTACTCTAAGATTATGTTAAAGTAATTCCTTACAAGAAACATAAATTTGTTACACCAATATTCGAGTAGTTAGCAGGTGACAGTGCCTTTTCCAATAACTTTGTTCCCACTTTTATCGTGAGTTGCCTTTGTCACCTTAAAAATTCATTATAACTTGTCAACAACTTTCAGATTCATTCTGTTCAAATACTTGGCTTAAGTGGTTAAGAAGAGGGATCCATTCCCTGTCTATTTAGTAACAATTTGTTTCCTTTTTCCATGTAGACGTATATAGTTGAATTTGTGTGCAATAAAAAAAAAAAACTTGTTCTTGAATTAGACAGGTAGTATTGGATATCCCTTTCTGAACTGAAAAATAAAAACCTGATGAGGTTTTACTATCGTAAGAACCCGTAGAAATGCTTAAAATTCATAAGAACTTTGTTCATAATTTAAAAGCTATTTGTTTGAGTAGCAGCACAATGCTCCTAACTCACTAACTGTGAAAGGTACTCCTTATCCTGTCTATTACCCTTCTGGAGACACTTGAAAGAATATTTCAATACTTGTACTTTAATTTAACCCAATCGTAGAACCTGGGCATAAAATACTAAACAAGTCATTGGGCAATTTGTCGATGCACATTTGGAACACAAAGTCAAATGAAAATCAGGCGTTCAAGCCTAAACAGGAAACATTAAATTGATGGAACCGTTTAATTCGACATGGGCACAGTTCAAAAGGCTTTTCAAAAAAAAATCCGTAAGAAAAAAGCATAGAAAACCGTGTCGAAAGTGTAATTCCTTACCAACATTCTTATCGTCTGTCTACCTACCTATTTGTCTAGCGATGTATGCGAGTGAAAAATATCGCAAAACGCAGGTTAATGACATCTATGGTAATGTACGAGGGCGGGTCAATAAGTCCGTGACTTTTGGATTAAAACACAGATTTTTTGATAAAAAAATAATTTTATTTTTCAACGTAGTCTCCCTTGAGCTCTATACACTTTGTCCAACGCTTCTCCAATTTTTTTATCCCTTCCAAAAAAAATGATTTGTCGAGGTCCTCAAAATAGGCCTTTGTTTGCGAGATGACTTCATCATTGGAGTCAAATCTTTTTCCACCAAGCCATTTCTTCAGGTTTGGGAACAAGAAATAGTCGCTCGGAGCCAAATCTGGAGAATAGGGTGGATGAGGGAGCAATTCATAGCCCAATTCATGGATTTTTGCCATGAGGTCGGTTTTTTTTTCAAATCGTCATTGAATCGGTCCAATAAGTTGGCATAATATTCCCCATTGATTGTTCTTCCCTTTTGAAGGTAGTCAATGTGGATTATCCCGCGTGCATCCCAAAAAACAGTCGCCATAACTTTATTGGCTGACAAACCCACCTTGGCCTTCTTTGGCGCCGATTCACCCTTAGAAACCCACTGTTTTGACTGTTGTTTGTTCTCTTGTGTGTTGTGATGGATCCATGTTTCGTCCACGGTTACAAAACGGCGCAAAAACTCCTCCATATTGCGATTAAACAACGCCAAACCTTCCTGTGAAGTTGTTACACGATTGCGTTTGTGGTCGACTGTGAGCAAACGCGGCACCCATCTTGCGGAAAGCTTTCTCATGCCCAAGTGTTCATTCAAAATTGAAACCACTGAGTCATGCGAGATCCCTACGGCTTCCACAATCTCTCGCACTTTCAATCTTCGGTCGGCCAACACCATATCTTGAATTTTTTCGATTGTTTCGGGTGTAGAGACCTCAACTGGGCGTCCAGGACGTTCGGCATCTTCAGTGCTTGTACGGCCACAAGGAAATTCAGTAAACCACTTTTTTACCATTGAAATCGATGGTGCAGAGTCCCCATAGTATTTATCAAGCTTAGCCTTGGTCTCGGTAATGGTTTTTTTTCGCAAGAAATAATGCTTTATAAGCACACGAAATTCACTTGTTTCCATTTTCTCCTCAAATTAGTGAGTAGTCTGATAAAAATAGCTGTCAAACACAAACTAACTGACGCAGCAAGTTTAAATTTTGACAGGAGTCAACTGACAGATGCCTGTTGACAGGAGCAGTGTTGCTGTATCAGTAAAGAGGTCAGAAATTCAAAAAGTCACGGACTTATTGACCCGCCCTCGTACAATTGACAAGCCGGTTATTTGGGATACCAAAGGATCTCAAAGCCTCATACCTGAATGTTTCCTTTTCATAATGCGAATTGTGATATCAAGAACAACGTTGGAATAATAATCGAAAATAAGCATCCAACCGGGATTTTTCAAAGAATGAAAGCAAATTAATAGAAATTGTTTACAGCCTATTTAATCTTCGTTTTGGTAATTAGACTATTCAGAGTGAAGTGGGGTGTTTCTGAGTGAATCCATATAAATCGAAAATAGTAGCTCGAAAATGGACTGGAAATGACTTCAGATAAATAGTTACCAATATTTCTATCAAACTTTCTAGTTTGTTTCTTTTTTCATTGTTTGAATCTTTTTGAATCTTATGAAGTATATTCTTATTCAACTTATTGGGATCTCCTATTGAAGGAGACTAGCAAAAGACATGTGAGTACCACAATCACAATATACCACAGAATATGTTTTAAAAAATTTAAAAAAACAAAGCGATCATTCTGGTAACTTTTTGTGACAAAATAAAATATTCCCCAATTCGTCTTCCTTCCAGTCAGCCCAGAACAGATCTTTGGAAAAACCGATGGGCACAAGATGACCATTTCTCTGGCATCTCATAAGAGAGATCAATTTGAGCCACATAGCCTGAAACCATATAAATCGAATTGTAAAAACTCTTTCCTTTGCTAGAAATATTCTTAAAGATCAGGCTCGCATTCCTGTGTAATCGAGAGGGACGTTAAAATTATTTCCCTGCATAGAACTGGAAAAGTTTCTCCAGCTCGTACGTGCTATCGAGTACTCTCTCCAAAAGATCTTTTAACATAACCAGTGCATCAGCGCGAATATCTATCAGTAGAGGAACTCAATGGTTAACGAGCTACTAGTATGTCTGTAAGCCGAGTTTCGATAATGCATTCTCGGGAAAGCAAGATACTTTGAATGAACTATTAAACTAGTATACTTTTACTAGACCGGCTGATTGGTGCCCCACGAAATCTAATTTTTTCCGATCTCCAGAATATACAATATAAAAACTCACATATCAACATCCACACGAATAGGATGCCATATCGAGACAAACTTACGGGTGGTAGATTGCATTACTATAGACAAAATTTTATTAAAAAAAAAAGGCGGAAATGATGAGGAAAGCAAAGCCCAATCAGCTGTGTATTAGCGATCTACTTCACCCACAGTACTGTCATTCTGTTTCAGCTAACACCCCTCGACATTTCTTGCAAGCAACTGGCTGCAAAGCTTCACAGTTGATCAACTGGTTATTATCATATAGACTATACCATAATCCATTTACAGTTCAACAAAAAATTCTAAGTCACCATTTTGAAAGGTCACTCAATAAAGAAGATGTGTTCTTAGAGTCAAAGCCCAATACGGGCAAGGAGAGGTTTTGTCTCTGACTCGCTAAATTTCAGTCTCTTCTTCCATTTTCCTTACCCCCAAAAGTGCGTTCCAGGCAATAATTAAAATCATAAAAAGGGTCCTATATCGATTAAAGATATTTCTATAAGAGCAAAGCTGTCATTATTATTATTTATAAACACGAATGAAGTCCTGGATTACTTAGGAAGATGTCAAGTCAGCATTACATTCGACTTTTGGATCTATTTTGTAAGTCACCAGGGAAATTTTAAGCCTATGAACTCGTAAGAGACGCCCTACTTATTTTACCCAATAAAAGTACCTCAAATATAGGATGTTCTACGACAACAAGTCTCATTGAATATATTTACAAGCACCTTCTGTACAAGCTGCATAATCGAGAAGTACGAGTAGGATGAGGCTATCCTTTATCCTTTTTATTTACTCTGTCCTTGTCCTGATCCAAAATCTTTATCTAGGAGCCCAAATGAGAAAACTTGGCGTGGGAGATTTTAACCATAATGATCAAAATGTATTATAAAGCGCAGATATAGAAATCTATTACACCTTATCAGAAGGTCCAAAGGATTCAACAAGTGGAGGGAAGACTTCTCATAAATTAACCTTGTTTTACAATAGTCTTTTAATGGATTAAGTGCTTCGTATTTCTGCCTTTTCCGCTTACCCAAATCTTAGTTTGTAATGAGAACTACAATATCAGTCCTTGAAGTGATAATATGTTACACAAAAATATATTCAGATATATACATGCTCACATATATATTTGTGTATTTGTTTACTGGTGGTTCATGGTTTGGGAACTTTTAATAAAAAAAAACTTTTAACGGTCTCGGCACAATTATGGATGTGATGTTTGTTTTATTACTTGTAATGAATATTAGCCAGTAGATGTACAAAGCATCGGTCTACACAAAATATATTTAACATATAGATATGTCTATGCATATGTCTAGTGAGAAAATACAACCACGTCGCAGTTGCCGAATTATTGTTTATTTTATGGAGAATTGAGTTTCTGCTTCCACATTCGAGTGATGTCATTTAGACCTTTCAATACTTTAAATAAATAAATACAGTGCTGAACAACTAAAATGAGATTAACGCACGTTAAAATCCCAGGAGATAGATTTCCATTTTAGCTGTTATTGCAAATTTCACGGAAGATGTAGAACAAAAAAATGTTGAACAGTATAAACAAATATGGGAAACGTTAAACTTAAACAATACTTACTTCAACGTTTGAACTGAAGGAAACGATATTTTTGTGCCTTGTTTTTTTTTTTTTTTTTGACCACCTTAATATGAGGATGCAACGCGTACAAATACATCTAATTAGTCATATCTGTATCTATTTCGGACAATCACACTGTCACTGGGTGTGATAATTTACTGATGTTACTGTAGCAAGGCATTCCATAAGCGAATTTTTCGGCTAAGGAAAGAATTACGATATTTTCAAGTATGTACGAAAGTGGCCTTGAGGGTGTACAATGAGCATTCATCGCGAGGCGGGTGTTACGGTAAGAGGATTGAAGGGGCGGCATGCTACTGCCAATTTCAGTGGGACACTGGTTGTGAAAATATTTATAGAACAAGGTGAGGCTGGAGACATTACATCGATGGTCAAAAGTGTCCTTATGAGTCCCAAAGAGTCCTGAAAAGTAAGATTGAAGAAAAAGCTTATGCAGTGGTTTTGCGAGCTCGGAAGATCGCCTCTTCCGAAGAAGGGGAGATATACCATCTGGACTAGTGGATTTGTGAATATTAGGATATTTAAATACTCTTGCTACTACAAGAGTGTGAAAGTGGATTCATCCTATTGAAGATTCAATGCACTCAGTTATAGACGGAGACACATTACTTTGCACTTCGGTAAAAACTTGTTCTAGAAGTCGGGAATTAAATTGTTGGCGATCGATTCGATTTTTGACCGGATGTGCCTTATTGAATTATCAATAGTTGTCTTAAGGTTTGTCATGTCGAAATATATGACACCGTTAAAACTAGAAAGGGAGAGCTGTTTACTGAACATACACCGCCTTCGTAAAATTCCACTTTAACTCGGATTTCTTAAGCTATTCCTGCCGTGTAATCAACTATCGTTTATAGGTCTTCATATGGTACATCCATCATCATCCGTAGTCTTAAAATCGAGGTATTGCATCGTGCCGCCTTCAGTACCATGAAGTTCAATTATGTCGCACTTTCTAGAATATTTTCATTGTATTCGACATACGCTTAACTGATTGGGATCACATACTCTTTTATATAATGAAATAGGAAAGGTCTTCTCCACTGCTAAGGAATAAGAAAGCCTCATTTAATTCAATTTGTGATTTGCTTTGAGTGGGAATTTCCCGGGTAATTTTTTTACAGCATATTGCATCTTCCGTAAAGTCTTCCCTTTTCATGCGCGACATACGAGTATTATTTTCACTATATAGTATTACAAATTTATTGTTTTTCGTAGGAACATAGGCGTTATGTTCTACACATTTCAGTAATTTAATTCCTTTGGAATTTTAGAATCGTTGAGCAGCACGCTCAGAATATGTAAGACCTTGTCTTTCGTGTTAGAATATCTTTCAGACCCCGATACAGATTCTATGGGGGCACTGCAGTTATTTTGGTCGAAAATGATTAAACCAAATTTTCCGAAGTCAGAAATGTATTTAAAAAAATCAATATATTGCCATGTGATTTTTCAACATTATTCTTGAAAAAATTGTGCAATATTCGTATACAAACTCCACAGCCACCATCAATTCTGTTCAATTAAAAAATTGATAAAATTGGGACAACACTTCTGAACATTTGAAACTAGTAAAGCAAACGCGACAGAGTTGGGCTTATATTCTGATAACAAAAAAGGACAACATCGACGACTAAGACAGACGATAGGCATTTATAACTTCATCGTAAGGGACTTTATCTGCCTCGGCTACGCTATAAACTCCGACAATGAGACCAGCGCTGAAACGTACATATTCTTGCTTATTGCTGCTTCTTTGGGCTTACAAAGCAATTGAGTACTGAAGCCCTATCTCGAGCAACGGAAAAGACATTATAAAAGACACTTACCACCTTGATCAGAAAGTTCCCGGAATAACCACCGTGTGGCGCTTCCATTGTTCCGATTTGAGTTCTGTTTTTTTTTATTAAGTTGATACAACTTGTTGTTGATATTCCCTCTAAATCTTAGCGTCATAGCTTGACATTTGCAGGAGTTATGTAACCAAAAGTACATCTATCTCTGTGTGTGTAGGCGATATTTCCATTACTTCCTCTCGGCTGCTGAAACGCGTTCTCGGAATTAGTTTTTTAACCCGATTGGACAGAAAGAAGTCACAGGGAGCCAAATTAGGTGAATTCGGTGGTTGTTGGATGGTATTTGTTGCATTTTTCGTTAAACATTTCGAATAATGATGGCACTGTGCGATGGTGGGTTATCATGGTGCAGTTTTCTGCCCACAATTCTGGTCTGTTTCGACGAATTGCTTCACGCAAACGTCTCATAACGCCCAAATAATATTTTTGTTTACTGTCTGTTGGTTATTGACCAACATTTTTTTTACTTCATCAATGTCGTCGGTTTTCGGTGTCGATGGTCTACCACTGCGTTCATCATCTTCGATTGACTCATGACCACTTTTGAACCGCCCATGCCACTGGTAAACGACCGAAAACTTTTCCAACATTCCCAACGTTCGCGCACCGTTAAATCCGTTTTTTTTTTTGCAAAATTTAATACAAGATCGTTGTTGCAAATATAAATTCATTTCTAAAATTGTAAAAAATCGCCAACACACACATAAATAGATGTACTCTTGACTACGTAACTTTTGCAAATTTCAAGCTATGACGCTAAGATTCAGAGGGAATATCAACAACAAGTTGTACCAAGTTAATAAAAAAAAAAAACAGAACTCAAATCGGAACAATGGGAGCACCACACGGTGGTTATTCCGGGAATTGTTAAATCAAGGTAGTATTATCCCAGTCTTGCTTAATGGCGCAGAAACGTGGGCACTGTCAAAAGTGGATGAAAATGATATAGAACGATTTGAGAAAAAGTTCTTTTCATAAATTTCGGTCACGGTTCTATCAATGAATATAGGGGAGATGTTTCAACGGCTGTACAATGATGCCGACCTCATTAGAAAATCTAGTAAAACCCTACTTAAGATTTGTCCTGTGTCTTTCGAAGGAAATAAAACAATAAAGGCAACAAAACCCATAAAAGTAATCTTAGGTTAGTATACGAACAGCGTAAAAACATGTCATATGTAGCTTTGAAATCGATGAAGGGGTTATGTGTGCCATATGGACTTCTTGAAATACGCCCAAGGTCTGATCTGTGAAATTTGATACAAAGTGTATTTTCTAATCTGAAATCACACTGGTTGGGGGCAGTCAGACTGCAGGCAAAGGCCTTGGGAGTTTACTTAATACGGCAGATGAGATTTTTTATGCGATGTTTAGCAGATTCGGACCTACTTGTTGTAGGCGCAGTTCAAAGGATATCTCTTCTTTAACATCGGACAAATCGGTCAATCCTGAGGTTTCATTCGTCGGGCATACTGTCGTCAACCGAGATTGTAGAGATGAGTTGATGTATGCTCGGTATCCAATCATATTCTGCTGCTCTGAACAGCTCGGCGGTTAAACTATTAAGTGCAGCAGCCTTGTAAGACTTAAGCTTGGAAATTGCTGTGCTGACTTCATTTTAGACGGATGGATGGGAAACTTTCTGTCCTCGTCCACATTGAATGATTCATTCTGCCTGACAGTGAGATATCCATATCTAATGAGTGATTGTTCGCGTCTCATCACAGTCGTTGCACAGGGCACAATCCGCCATGAGCATTTAATCAATAAATATGAAAACGAAATCTTCGTATACCTAGTCAAGTCATAAATACTGGTACACAGAAAAATCAGCGCCAAATGAAAACGAATTAATATTTTTGTTTTGTTTTTATTAGGTTATTCTAGGGCTACAAATCTTAGAAAAACTTATTCAAGTCATTCGCTCTAATACGGACCAAAACTTGTAATCCAACGGATTGAGGTCTGGACTACCAGCTGGCCAATCATCCGTTGATATGAAGTCGGGAACGTTGTTTTTGAGCCACAGTTGAGTCGTTTTTGCTTTGTGAGCTGGAGCAGAGTCTTGCTGGCAAGTGCATGGCTTGTTGTTGAATATTGATTAGTTAAGAGACTTCACAATGGGCTCCAAGACGGTTGATTGATGTACTTTGGTCGATGTTTTCACTCCTTTCTCGCAAAAATGGAGCTTGGTAACGTCATCGTAGCACACTCCCCACCATACCATTGCAGACGCGGGATGGGGGCCTCTTTGAACCCTCGGGATGGGTTGGGATGCTTCTTTGGATGACAGAGCACTTACACGATCGTTCTGCTTATTGAACGAAATTTTCTTGCCAGTAAACAGAATTTGTCTGTGTCCGTTCTTCGCGTACAGGCTGAGTAACGCTTTCAATCTTCGCTTGTATTTTTCCTTCAATGCGGCCGAGAGCAGGTGTCCAGTGTGTCGCTTGTACGCGCTGAGTCCTAAATCTTCTTTGATAATGCGAGACATGGATTTTTGTGAAATTTGCATTTCCCGCGACAAGATTTTCTGTTTTCGCAGCGGTTTTCGTACTCTACTAGTATCCTCAAACAACTTCACAGCACGATACACAAAATTGTGAGTGATTCCAAGCGGTCGCAACGTCCTAAAGATATCGCCTTTTTCCATGTTGCATTTAAGTAAGCCAACTACAACAATACGATTTTCGATGTCGCCCCATTCCATGATTGTAAGCAATTAATGTCAAAAACTTTTTACGTCACAATGAAGCACAAATATCAACTGTCAAATCACAATCAATACGAAATGGATGCACCCAGTGTTGCATTCGTAATGAGTGAGTTCAGTTGTGTACCAGTATTTATGACTTGACTAGGTAGATACAAAACGTTTATTGTATAAAAATAATAATCAAATATTTTATTCGAAATATGTATTAAGTACCCATCGGTGGCTATACATTTTACCATCTAACTGACAATTTGGGCATGGTACGTCAAACAAAATTGTTGCTCTTCTGAGGCAACGCATTCATCGAGTCATTTTCGAAAGAAGTCAAGCGTTGATCAGCAAGCGCGTTTCTCATCGATGCAAATAAGTAGCAATCGAACTAATCTAAGTCTGATGATTAAACCGCATGTGAGAGTATATCCCAACTTACCACCTCAATCGTTTGACCAGTTTTGCTGTGTCTGATGTTGCATTATCATGTAATAAAATCACTTTGTTTTGCCCCTAAAAGCACTGTGATTTACCAAAGCATGCTCACCGCGAGCTTCTACAAGCACTCGATGGGATTTAAGCTTATTAAAAAGATTAAGTTAATATTATTACGAAGAAGTAGTAGTTATTTATATACATACATAATTATTGAATGATTTGTCGAGATCTATCAGACGTGCAAAATCGTATCTTATTCAAAAGGTTACAAGGCTGATTTGTTTAAATCACATTGAAAAGCAATATAAGTGATCGATAGCGCATGAGATGGTCAAGTGAGCATGAGTTGAAGAACAACTTCGAGTAAAGGGACATTATATCGAAGTGTCAAAGATTGAACACGTAACGTACCTACAATATTGTTGAAAGCGACATTTAGATTTCTTTTACTGTTGGCTTCACAGTCACAGATAATTTCGCACCCATAACAGAGAACTGGTACAAGAAGTGTCTCTGCTAATAAGAAGTGAGTTTTGAATGGGGTGAAATAGTAAGACATCCAGAGCTGGCGTAATGTTCCATATACATTACCAATTGTAGTATTGACATGACTATTCCACTTATGTTTTCTGTTAAAAATAAATCCTAGGTTTTTTGCGCCGTCAATATACTTGATTTTTAAGCCATTTAGCACAATGTCAGCGAAATAGGAGAGATCAAGCAGTTTTTTGTAAATGACGATACATTTTGTTTTGAGTGAGCTTAGGAAAAGTCCGTTTTTGTCTGACCAGCTTGATATGTGCTCCTGGTCAGTGTTGAAAGCGTTTGCACAGTCATCTCTCATACCAAGAGGGAAACTTCGATAGAGTTGAATGTCATCAGCATACATATGAATAGAAGAGGTCACGAAGGTGGGAATCTCATTTACGCAAAGCGATAAAAGAAGAGGTCCCAGGATGGGGCCCTGTGGAACTCCTCTAGTAGTAGCTTGCTTTCTAAGTTTTAGGTAAGATGATATGTTGTTTGTGGCTGAGTTCGAAAAACCAAACCATGTCAACAGTTTGTTATAGATGTTAGTGTGGTTGACTGTGTCGAATGCTTTCGAAAAATCCAAAAATACCAGAAAAGATACTTTGTCTTTATCCAACGCCTCTCTGATATCGTCTACAACTTTAATTATGGCCATTGTACAGCTATGGCCTTTCGTCAATCCAGATTGCACTGGAGACAGCAAGTTGATGGACAGATTATATGTAGGAGTTTATTTGCCTCTGAAGGACCCTCTCAAATATGTATCTTAGACAAGTAAGGCAGTATGTATATCGGCTGATATTCGTTGCTGTTAGAACTCTTGTCTATAGGAATTATTTTGGCACTTTTCCATTGAGAAGGGTAAATGCCTGTTGTTATAATTAGATTGAAGACATGGACCATAGATAATAATCTGTATCTGTATATATAAAGTAAAATTCTGTACATTGCTATTATAATTTCAAAATAATTAAGAAAAATATCTGGTGGCATTCAGTATTTAATACAAGATGAGTTAAAAATAGTATTGAATGCCACTTCAAAAGGAACAATACAATAATAAGTGGGGTTTTTTTTACAAAAATAGATAAATAAAGAAAAAAGAGAACAATTCTCAGGAAAATTAAATTAAAAATTAAAAGGGTTAACATTAATTATTATTTTCAAGAATGATACAAAAATTGATGCGATCAATTTCTAAAACAACAAAAAAAGAAAAATAGGTTAGATCAAAATATTAGAAGTAAGAGAGTCTAAAATACGATAATCTAGAGAAAATAGCCAAGTTTTTACGCGCTTTAGAAAACATTTGGACATGTGAGCACATCTGATTTCTTCCGGGAGGACATGAAATAAACGACTACATATAACTGAATAAGAATTTCTATATGCGGTCGTTTGATAGGTTGGCACTTGTAATATATTAAGCGAATTATTACGTAGGTTATAGTAGTTAGAGATTATTCGGAAGTTTCGGTTACCAGATTTCATAAAGAATGCTTTTAGTACCTTTAAACAGTATAAATGACGAACAGGAAGAATTCCTAATTGACAAAACAAAGGATAACTAGGATGCCTACCAGGTTTGCGACAAATTTTCCGGACAACATTTTTCTGCAGGACTAGCAATGGTTGAATTTTGTTCTGATAGCCACCTCCCCAGCAATTTATACCGTATTGAAGCTTGGAATGTAAGAGGCCATAGTAAACAGTGGTAAGGAGCTTAGTTGAGCATAAATTACGAAGGTGATAAAAAAAAGTGTGGAGATAAAATACTTTTTCATTGCAGTGGCGTGAGATGAAAATTTCATATTAGAGTCAAGTAAGGTTCCTAAGTACTTAAATTCGTCAACATTCTCTATCAAAAAACAATCATCACTACAAATTTCAGTAGTGCGAAATAATTGGCCACACACACTGGTTGCACATTTACATTGATACAACTTAAATTTTTTGCAGTTCGGTGCATGAAAATATACATCCGGTCTAAGAACATTAATTTAGTCTTAGGACTTATTACAAGTTTGTGTTCAGCGAACCATTGTCTAAGAGTATGTACATCACAATTTATGTCAGAGATAAGATCTAGGGGACTGCTGGCGCCGTACGATAGCCCAACATCGTCTGCGAAGGCAGTAGGTGAGCCCTTAAGATTGAGGTGGAAGAGAGAGTTGATGTAGATAAGAAAAAGAATGGGGCCCAAGACTGAACCTTGTGGTACCCCAAGCTTAATTAATTGCACATCGCTTCTCGTATTATCCAACTTTACTCTCTGTGACCTATTATTCAGGTAGGAATTAAACCATTCGAGCATGAAGCCACGAACCCCTGCATTTTCAAGTTTTTTTTTTTTCAATATTTTATGGTCAACAATGTCAAAGGCTTTGGTTATATCTATGAATAACGCAGCTGTACATTTTCTTTCGTCAAGGTTGCGATTTATCTGAGAGCAAAATTCTAAGAGTGCATCCTCGGTTGATTTACCCTTTTGAAATCCAAATTGTGTAGGATGAAAGAACATCGTCTTGTCTAGAAAATTGAGTAATCAATTTTTTATAAGTTTTTCGAAAACTTTACTTATGCTTGGCAGAAGAGAAAGAGATGGAAGAATAATTGGCAGGATTATTTTCAGTTGTAGAAAATAATGTTGTGCGCTGTCTTCAAGCAATACAAAATGTGTCACTAAAATATTTCGGAAGAACATAATGGCCATAATAAGGTTTTTTTTCGAATTCCGGGAGTCCTAGATTGATCATAAGAAATTTTCTTCTCGGTTTTGTCTAGCCAAATTAATTTAAGAATCAATTCCTAATGTATTAAACGTCAATTGTAAATTTAAACCAATTCAGACGCGGTTATTTTACAGTGGTGCCATAATTTCTCTCTATACCTAAGTACCTACATACCATTAATACCAGTCAGTAGCGATAAAGTTTAACAATCGTTGACAGAATTTATTAGACAGTTTAACATTATTTGAAGCAGGTAGTTATATAATATTTCCAGTTGAATATTTGAATCTCATAAATTCACCATCTGTAAATTGTATTGTATTGGTGATGGCATTATTATTAAAAATACAAATAGAAATGTCAGCAAAATTAACAGAGCTTGACATTATCGTTATCGTCATTACGTGCTAAAATATAAAATATTAAAAACGGTCGAATGTACATTTTACTACAGCGACAAATCAGCACAGCAACAAATCGAATTCCAGGGTCTAAAATTCTGAGAAAAACACAAATAATGAATTCTTTTCCTCCCAACTTTTGTTTGCTTTTGTTAGTCGCCATTTTCATACCCTACCTTGGCGTATCTCCTCCTCTAGTGAATCGGCATATGGAATTGGTGTACGCAGAGAACATGATTGGATCTATGCACAAAATGACTCAGACTTATCCCTCCTTTATTCTATGCGTCACCATAGCTTTGCATATTCTTGGAATTAAAATCATTTATGTCAGATCTGGGTGTAGTCTATAGACGATCATGTATGGCGGGTTGGTGAAAAACCTGCTTGTTGATCGTCTACCAACTAGTGTTGCCGTTGGGCAAATTTATTCAACTTGAGCGAAAAAATTACAATATTTTACTTTTGATGACAATTTCTTCGAATTCTTATCAAAATTGTCAGTTTTCATGGCTTTTGTCTATTCGAAAAGAAATATGTTAAAGAGAAGATAAAAAACAATTTCGACCAGAAAGGCAAACTTTTTTTAAGAAGTATTCTTCAATATTTTATGTATGCACCTTTAGCCGCCATAAGTGCTTCTTATGTTCGAGGCATGCTCCCTATATATGACATGACTAAATGGTGTTCTGAAGGCGCATGCTATGATTCCACTCAAATATGATATTTTCTATGAACTCCCTTTTGGTAGTTATAGTACTTATAGCCACGACCCGCTTGAGAAACTCCCAGACATTCTCTATTGGGGTTATATCGGGAGAGTTACCTGGCCAATCCAAAATCTCAAGTTGTTTTTGCTCCAAAAAGGTCGTAATGCTTGTTACTTCATTCATAAAAATTGGCTTTTTACCACTAAGAAACCATTCTGCCAGTTGGGGTATCAGTCTTGTTTCCAGAAGCTTCTTACACTGATTCTCTCTCATCGTGTATTCTACGACGTCAAGTCCTGCAGAGCCGCTGAAAGAGATAATAAACCAAAGCATTATTAATGGTGGATGTTTACCTGTGGTTTTGCTCGCCTTTTTTTCATCGCACAAAATGGAACTTTTCATTAATGGACGTCTTTTGTTCTTCAAATGTTGCTTTGCAATACATTCCCAACATGTGGGTAATTTTTTTGTAGAGCTCTCTCTCCAGAGATCCTTGAGAGCAGTATGTTTTCTTTTCCAGTTGGCTCAATTAGTGGTCTTGGCTTCCCCCTTTATGAAGAGCTTTTGTAGATTTTATATACGAGTAATTTAAGTGGACATAGGCGTCTGACATTGAAGCCATTTTGTAGTACGTATTTTAAGCTTTAAGTACTGAACGGTCTGTGAAGCTCTCACGGAGTAAAATAGAGTGAGCATTTAGTCATCAACAACGGCGTCCCCTGGTCCTCTGAAAACATTAAAAAACTTATTCTTACTTATAGCGATAGATCGTATTCTCGTTGGCGGCAAAATCGTAGTAGTTACGGCCGAGGTAAGAAAATCCAAAGCAGCATTTTACTCCTCTAAGCTTAATGCTACCCAGCTCTACTCTCTGGAAGAACCTCCGATCCTTAAGAATTGTTGAAAAGACATCAGTTGGATGCGATCTAGATCCGAACCACTTAAAGAGATTTTTTCTTAGAACATTGGATAGTTCAGTTAGAACTAATAACAGCAACACTGACCTACTGTAACCAATTATGATAATTTTAATTATTTTGAGTTTAACAGTGTGTTAGAGAGTGATGTGGCTAAAGCCTTATCCAACATCAAATCAAACGCGGTAAGAGTAGATTGTATATCTATTAAGTTTATAAAACTAATTATGCCCTAGATATATTATCCTCCTACGCACATTATTAACTCATGAGATCTGAGTTTCCTTCAGCTTGGAAATATGCTAAAGTTGTACCAGTGCCTAGAAATACTGCGAGGAACCGGCCAGAAGATTTTAGGCCTATTAGTATTTTACCGTGCCTATCAAAAAATTTTGAGATTTTATTAAAAAACCAAATCAATGAGCACATAAGTTCAAATAAAATGTTATCTCCGTTTCAATCAGGCTTTAGAGAAAATCACAGTTGTACCACGGCTGAAATAAAAATTCTAGATGATTTAAAAAGAGCGTATGATAAGAATAATGTATCTATTCTGTGCTTATTGGACTTTTCTAAAGCTTTTGACTGTGTAAACCATCAACGCTTGATTGAGAAGCTGAAAAGTCAATTCAGTTTTGGTAATAACGCTGCAT
Source organism: Volucella inflata (assembly GCA_928272305.1). Classification (NCBI taxonomy): domain Eukaryota; kingdom Metazoa; phylum Arthropoda; class Insecta; order Diptera; family Syrphidae; genus Volucella; species Volucella inflata. The sequence continues at coordinate 23,607,269 of OV743718.1, read as the reverse complement.
CTCTTATATTTAATTATTTAAATGCCAAATTTCAACAAGTACATACTAGCCAGGGAAGTTCAAATTTTCTAGCAGTGCATTCAGGTGTCCTACAAGGATCTATTTTATGACCACTCTTGTTCTCATTGTTTATAAACGACATGCCTAAGGTCTGACTTGATGCATAGTTGCATTTATATGCAGACGATGCTCAGATACATATATGTATCTGTCTAGACCGATTGGCTCAATGGATGATTGTATAGCTAGACTTTATGAGGACTTGGAACTAATATATAACTGGTCTGTTCTCAATAAACTGTCCTTAAACCCTGCTAAATCTAAAGCAATTGTTATCTGTAAGGATTCCTTCCAGTTGCTTGCCGCAAATACATTTAACGGGACAATTGATTCCATATGAAAATAACAAAGCTTAAACTCGTAAGAGCTCTGTTTATGCCTATTATAAACTACAGCTCAGTAGTTGCTTTAGAAAACTAGAACTAGCATTTAATTCGGCGATTCGCTACATATATGGTCTCCGTAAATATGACCACATTTCGAGATATTCCCTCACGCTTACCGGATGTACCCTTAGACAACATATAAATGCACATTTCTGTATAAATTGCAACAACAGACATATCTCTTCGAGAAACTAAGTTTGGCTCATTCAAATCGTACCCAAAATATCAATGTTCCTGACTATTTAAGTCAACGTTTATTTGTTGTTCATGCTATAAGACTTTGGAATTCCATACCTATATACATATGTACGTCAATCTAGTTCGCTTTTTATTTGTTAAAAATGTGCTTGTTTCTTTTGTAAAGAGTAATCGTAACAACCACATTTTTGATTTATAGTAATTTTTCCGACTCACATTAATGTAAAAATATATTTTCTCTTTTTTTGTTTATTGAAACTACGAGTATGTAACCTAGATACCTTAATGTTAAATTTATATGAATAAGTACAAATAACGAGAATGTAATTCTTAATGTACAGTCCAGAAATAAATGAAATAATAATAATAATTCACACCTCTAAATATTTTCACCTTCAAGTTGCGAGTGATTACCGGACTCCTTTTAGTAAGAAGTCACTTTAAATTACGACCCGGTTCTGGCCAGGATGCTGTGTTGAGCCAGAAGGATAGTCATAGTAACGATGGATTGGCGCCACGGTGCTGCAGAAGATCTGCATTTATCATCAGTAAATGAATTGGTTGGGCATAAGCAGCACATGGAGACCAAAGGCAATCAGGTTTTTTTATAATTGGCGCGCGCTTAAGGGGTTGGCAGGAGACCTCAACCAACTCTGCATACAAAATTTCAAATACATGACTGACTAACAAATCTTCTGCTGTATAAGTAAACAAATTTTACCATTGCCACCAGGTATACCCCTAACAAAAGTTTCAGATGTTCATTCAAGGGACTTTCAGTGGATAACTTTTGCCCATTTCTAAGAAATTAATTCGGTCTTGAGTTTTTTAAGTACCTCATCTATCGCAACTATTCGTGGTGGAGCACGGTAGGACATTTCTTCAGAAGTAGGTATCTAAAGTACAATACATTATACTCGATCTTCTAATGGTGTCTGAACAAATACTGACTGTTAAAGTCGTCGAAAGAAACCACAATAAAGTGTTAGGCTAGAAAATCTCTACGTAATATTGTGCAGTCTGAGACAGTGTCAACTCCGACTTTGAGCTATCAATATTATGGTTGATATGACCCAAATATTGTTTGCTTTAGTCTTTTGGATTTGCTTGTTTCCGACGTTTTTTTTTTTTAATTTAAATTCAATAGGTGTCTCGGATGCAGTATCAAGGTTCGTAATTGAACTAGCAGCCAAAAAGGAATTTCAGAGAATATAACAAATTTGTTGGAAATTAAAACCAACTCAGTTATTCAAGGAGTATCAAGCAAAATATTCCACGGAACTTGTAAAGTTTTAGTTTATATATCCGCATGACTATGTCTCTTTAAAAAAAACCCGGGGATGGATTTTTTCATACTTATGTTATATACCCTCCATTTAATAAGTGGAACTTTTCTTTTTGCCTTATTTCAGGTTATTATTTGAGGAACAACAGTTGTTTTTTACCTAAACAGACATTTAATTTCTTTGCAGAATATTACATTAACATTATAATGAGGAAAACAATTGCCCAACCACCTCTTAGACGTTCAGAGCGTATTTTGAAGCAACAGCCGAAGGAACCAAAGGTTACCCCGTATCGCAGAATGTCTTCCAGATTGGGGAAAAGTGAGCGTGATCAAGTGCCTGTAACTACTTTACAGAAATTCAAAAAAGGACATAATGCTGCAGCATTACGATCTCGAGTAAAACAGATTAAAACTGAGCAAGAACCCAAATTTCTTCAAATTAAGAGATCGGATTCTTGTACTTTATGTTTAGAATCTGAAGGAGAGATTCCACGTTCCGTGGAAGTCGGACCACATACTGTGAGTTTATTCCGAATAATCTTTGGTATCTTTTTTTCTATGTCTCATTTTTGTTTCCATTAGTTCCAAATAACTGCAGTTGATGTTTCAAATGAAGCTGACCAAGTAGGACCCTATGCAGATGTATGATTTCAAATTTAATTAATCATTTTTGCATTCACTTATTGAATATTTTTTAAGGCATCTCAAATACATGGAATAGATTCTTTGGGGATTCATTGTGAAATAATAACAACAGAAAATGGTCACACGTTTGCTCAATTTCCTCCCGGTAGTCCTTTCTTTCTAACAACACAATTTCGTGCCCAAAATCCTCCAGCAAATAATCCACCGAATCCTCCCCCAAATCCTTTACCAAATCCTAAACCTAATCCTCCTCCAAATTCTCCACCACATTCTCCACAAAATTCTCCATCAATTCAGTCACCAATTTCTCCACCAATTCATTCGCCAATTTCTTCGCCAATAAATTCACCAATTTCTCCACCAACTGTTCAGGCAAATTCTCATCAAATTCATTCACCAACCCACTTTCCGCAAAATAACGCAGAGCAAAATCCGTACGGCTTGCCGCCACAACCAAATTTTACGTCCCCTCCATATAATTGTCGACTCCAGGTGGAGCAGCTTAATCCTTTATTAATCAAAAATGGCCAACTTGTAAGTATACTATATTTCTATTATTGTCAATTAATATGAGTAAAGTGGTTTTAAAATAATTTGTTATTTGAGTTTTTAAAGTAGTAAAAGCGTTTACACGAGTACAGTACTACTGGTACTTACTTACCATAGATAGCAGGTGTAAACTTAGGTCTTAACCAATAGGACTCTCCAGTTAGTGCGGTCTATGGCTAGATGCCTCCAGTTGCACACTGGAAGTTAGTTGAGATTCTCTTCCACGTGTGAGCGCCACTTAAAGCGTAGTCTTCTTATGCTGCATTGTCAGTCTATGTTGAAACCGAACACTCTTCGTATTGGAAGTATTGGTGTTCATTCGCTCTACATGCCCTAGTCGTCTTAGGGGACTAATGTACTCTTTTCTGACCAACAAATAATAATACTTCGGTGGAATATTGGCATTCATTCTTAAGCCTAGCCACATGAATTTCGAACAGCCGGTAGCTCTGAATATCTTAGTTACTTAAACAAATATGTATATAAAAGCAATCTATTTAATTGCGAGATTTGAATTCACTTAAGCGCCCCATCTGACAGTCGTCCTTCAATATATTCGAACATTTTCTATACCTGGGAATATTCTTTGTACGTTCCGTTCGACCCTAGTAACCAGTAAGAGCGATTGTTCGCAATATTTCTACTGTTCTGTCGTTGCAACCAATAAGAGTGATTGTTCGCAATATTTGTACTGTTCTGTCGGTGCTGGGTAAACCTTTTGCGCCTTTGTCAGCTACTTGCCTCTTCTCATGACGTTAATATCATCAAGTTTTTTCAACCATCTTACGAATACAAACTTCCGAAATAAGTTATGAGTTTCGCACAATATTTTCAATTCTGCGACAGTGCGTCATGTAAATGTGAATTTTGTGAGGCAGTGAACGTTTCATTTTATCGCGCTTGTTTTGTCTTCGACCGTAAGAATTCCGAGGTGTCGGTTTAAGTCAGCATTTCTCATGTAACAAGCTGCACTTTATTTTCAAAAATTTGTGAAATATTTGCATTTGTTTTCTTGGTACAAGCCTATAGTTGTATACCATAAGTTCACACTGGTTTCAGCACCTGCTTATATCTAAGAGCAGCTTGTTTTAGGTACTCAGCTTCATACATGAGACTTCCATTTGAAGTTTGCGTCAAGTGTCATTACAAAACATTTACCCTCATTTTCTTCTGAAGATATCTCCATTACGTCGTTGATTTATGCATTATGCAATAGGTTAATGCTTACTCCTGAACCCAAACTGGTGATTAATGATACGATTTTTTCCGTCATTAATTGGCTGTATAGGTCTTTAAATGATCTTCTCAAAGATTGGCGGTCAAATCCAAGGTTTTCCTGGTTTTAGGACAATAATCACAAGCTTATATATCAACCGCAGTTGGTGTATTATTTCGAGCAAAATTTATTTTCGAAATTCCCAGCGTTTCGGTCAGTCATAAAATATCCACTTTGGAAGTAGCTTTGCAATTTTCTTAACGTTGTTTATACCTAGAAACCAACAGATGGTTTCACGTTTATAACTTAACACTACAACCTAGGTGTGTGCTCATTTTATCTCTTGAAGCATCTTGCCAATGGCCTTAATCAATCATTTATCCATGTTAATCCGCCTCCTTTTCCTGCAAAATTACCAAGCAAATCTAGTCCTTCTGTGGAAAACCAATCAACTGGCATTTTGCCATCGTCTTACTGTTGGCGTTTGCAAGCGAAAGAGTTATCTTTCTTCCGAGATGCAATCTAATATCCTAACTATTGTACCAAATTCAATACAACTTGTAACTTCAATCAAAAAGGATTCAGTGGAGATATTTTTCTGCCATTATCAGTACCCTACAGGCTTCAGCTAGCTAGAGCTTTCGATAGCTGCTTCCTCTTGCTAAGTTGGCTGAGACCCCCTTCCACTTGCGTTCGCTACCAGAGTCGCTGTCTTTCTCTACTCCGCTACCACTCGGGGTCAGATTCGAAAACTTTTCAGAGCGGAGCATTGTTGTCCATCCGCTCTACATGACCCACCAATCTCAATCGGTGGATCTTAACGCTTCTGCCTAGGTCTATGTCGCTGTAAAGTCCATATAGTTCGTCGTTGTATCTCCTTCTCCACTCCCGTGTATGCAGAAGGGACCAAAAATCACTCGAAAAATTTTCCTCTCAAAGCAGTCAATAGTAGCTTCATATATTTTTGATAATATTTTTGTACCATAGAGCAGGACTGGCATTATTAATATCTTATATAGGGTCACTTTTGTTATTTGAGAGGGCCCTATTATGGCTCGGCTCTATACATATTTATTGTCCCATCGCCGCCGAGGACAATTGTAATGTCATAGATATGACATTGTTTCTGGGTCTTGTTCAAGGAGGTATCTTTGGTATTGTCATCTCTTTCCTCTGTGGGGGCGTGCGCGCATACAACGTTAGTTTTGGCAAACTTAGCCTTGATATAGATTGCCTTAAGTCGCTCGTTCCCATGACGAAAACTCAAGACTTCCTCTCAAGTGCGACTCCAACAGTACGTCCCCGTGCAAATAGGCGCATCTTTTGCCGTCGATAACAATTGCCGTAGTAGATGCCACAGTTTTTCATCTTCTTTTTGTCCATTGTCCGACCTATCACATCACCTATCACTTATTTACTAACTTACTCTATGCAGCAGACTTGGGTCTCCGCTAGTTGTTCGGCTGCATGTGGCCTATTAAGAGACCTAACATTCTACCTGCACATCCGAAGTTGACCTTAATTTGTGCTGGTATCCGAATGGACATCGACCAGTACCCGATGCTAACCACTTGGAGGTAAAATAAGCATAATTGATGTGTAGAAATAGTTGCAACGCTGGTTATCGCCAGGTTGACACCTCTCAGAGCCTACCCTGTTTTTACAGCCCAGGAGCTATGATAGTTTTTTTCATATTAGAACTAGTTCTTTGTAAGTGAGAATAACCTTTGGAGCCAATATGCGATGGAAGCGTAGAAAGATGTTCTTGAACTTCGTCAGAAAAGATAATGAAGCTCTGATGGCAGCGAACGAAAATTTGCACCAATTCATCTATTTTATTAGGAAGGCTCCTATTCCTATTGAATCGAAACCAAAATATTGGTTTTGGTTATGCCACCAGTACAACCGGAATTGAGTTTGTCGTGGGTAAAGGTAGAGTCAAGCATTTTCTTATTTTGGTTTGCTGAGTTTGACAGGGGTGGAAGGAGAGGATTAAGTATCAGTGGCAATTACAGGAACGCGCGGATGGAGAAGGGCCAAGGTAGTCAAGCACCTCACATCTGAAATTGTTGCAAAATTTTCCCGTGGTAACAATTCTGTAGGCAGTTATTACTATTGGGGATAGCCGGGTTGCCGGCAGAACAAAAAAAAAACTACTTAAAGAACTAAACACACGACTCTTACAAAAAAACCGAACCACGCGGTTGGTGGTTAAAGCTCTAAGTGGCGATCTGTCACCTGAGATTTAGGGGAAAAATAAAATGCCCTTGGGAAATTTGCAATGGCAACAAATTGTTTGCTGAACCTGATGGCTGCTCAGCTGGGCTGGGTTCAGGAAAGGATTCGCGAAAATTTCAAAGTGGTTGGAAAAAGATCGGAATAATTAAATCGTAGGGAATTTCAATTTAAAAGAATTTTCGCTTTTTAAAGTAGGCGCCATGAACTTTTTCCGATCGAAAGTGCAAAACCGTATGCTGCAAAGGAAATAAACCGAAAACCACACCAGAAAGAAAAAGAATCTTTTTTGGTATACGTTATAAAATGGATATTTTTTTTTAATCATTGGTTGATAATCTAACAGCCGAAAGGCGGCGACAACAAAATGTTTTTTTTTGTGAAGGATGGTGCTGAAGGTACCACCAAATTGCCTGAACCGCTACTTGCGCAGCCCGACACTAAAACGCGACATGTTTTTTTTTTGAAAGGATTCACCCCGGGGAACACGATATACACAACTAGTTCTAATACAAAAGGGGTACTTATCTTTCTTTCCTAATTTTCCAGAAAGTTCCTTGCCTGTAGAACTACCTCCTAGTCTTCCCCTTTCTAGTCCTGTCCATCGATATTGGCTCGGACCGTGGGTCTCACACATACGTCCATTCGTACAACCGTTCATGCCGATGCTACGGACCAATTTTTTGGTCTTTGTGTGCAACACTCCGCAATTTTGCTGAAGTGTGCCACCATGCCTTGGACCTCCGTTGCTTCCATTCTCACACACACACACCCCTGAAGGTCTTATTCTTATTTCCCACATCTGCGGAAAATTTCCTCAAGATTGGGATTTCCCTTTGGTCCGAGCTAATATTTCCCTTAAGATCAATCATTGGGGTTGCATTCAGTCGCAATGCAACACCAGTCCTTCCCAAAAGATAAAAAAAGGAAAAAGCTAATTTGCCAAGCAATATGGCCTACTCGCGTTTATATGTCCTGATCATTATTCGTTTCTGATAATGATCGGATGAGGTATCGTGGGGACGAAACAAAGAACTAATCATATGACGAGACTATTGGAAGGAGTTCTACCTCTGAGCGCTACCCAATGTAAACTAACCAACGACATTCCGGTGAATCCTCTTGTATTAAATTTCGTAAGTGCGGGGCACGCAAATGGGGGTCCAGTCTTTACAATTATATTTCTTTTACAATTTTTATTTGTGATGGGCGACCATCCGTCGCCGAAAAGGGCGTCAGTAGTTTTCAATCTTCTGGGGTTTATGGCACGCAGAGGGTTCAAGACCGTCCATCTGGCTCTAGACGTAACGCGCTTTTACTAAAGTGACCGTCCGTCACTACCAAAGAGACTCCTGTCTCTGCCTTCTCGCAGACCTAGTGGTTGTCCCCTCCGACAAGCATAGAAGCAGAAAGACAGGGTTCAAGAACCCACCAATTCTTCCCGCCAATATGCTTCTCCAAGGAGACAACGGACATAAAATGAAGGGGTAGGCCAAAACAACGAATTGGACAGGAAAGAAATGGGTGGAGCGGAGATGCCTTCTAAGGCAAAGGAGACTACCTGATGGGGAAGACGACACCACACAAAGGCAAGAGCCGACAACTTCGGTAAAGGCTCCTAAGCATTAATTCGTTTGGCGCGGTTCCTGCGCCTTTCCTCGGGTCGCTTCCATAATGGACCGTCCGTCCTACCTGCGATGGTTGATCCTTCAAGATACTAAGAGGGTGCACCAATGGCTGATGAACCCATGGCTGCCCACCACCCTTCTAGGATTTTAAAGAACTAACGGAAAAGAATGTAAGTGGAAAGACAAGAGAAGGGAAAGAGTTGAACTTGTTGTGGTAAATTTTACCGCAAAAAAATATAGATTAGTGAAGGAAGTTGGTTCCGAGGGAATAGTAGATGAAGATGATGAAGAGGGAACTGTGTTAAGTACAAATTAGCATAACTGACCAACTCAGCAAGGTCGATTGAACATTGATAAGAAGGCGCAGGAAAAAGCTTAAATAAAAACTCTATTTTGAAGCGACTTACTCGTATTTGCTAAGGGCAAAGATAAAATCCACAATTTCAAAAAGATTAGTTTATTACAAGGTTTCTCATATACATGTCTAATTCTAAATATTTACATATACTTAGAGAATGTTTGATGTATTTTTTTTGTTTATTTTTAGGTTCGCTCGGGTATTTTCAGAATAAATTTTGGTTTATCACAAATCCAAACCGTATCTGAAATTACTTTTGGTAGTATAACTGACAACTACATTTTCGAATCGACTTTTTCGCCTCGTTATTCCAATTTTTCAAACAACGCTTTTAATTCGTTTGTAAATAATCAGCAAGCGCAACAAAATTGCTATCAATCTACGAGTACAACAATTGTAAGGCATCGGAATCTGTCCGAACCAAACCAAGTGTTCGAGTCTGAACAAGATATGGATGCCGCAGATGAAATGGATGAAGTAATTGATCTTACACAAAATGGAGATTCTCCTTCGTCTAATCCGGAAACAAGATTCTCAGGATATCAACACAATCCACCAAGACCTCAAACACCACATCCATCTAGGAATGCATCTTCTGACAACAGAGATATTACTTCGTCCATTTATGGACAATTCGGTTACTTTCAGATTCCGAATTTACCAAGATCTTATACACCTCATCCGTCTGGAGGAGTAGCAGTTGAAAACAGAAATCATATTTTCTCCATGGATGCGTTATCGTATCCTACAAACTGTTATGCTTTGCAACCAAGATACTCGGAAAACAATTTACCAAGATCTCATACACCACACCCATTTCCATCAAATGCAGATAATTCTTTTGCCATGGGTAGACCATTTCCTTCCCAATACTCTGTAGGCTTAAGTGCCCATGTTGCGGGAGCAGGTTTCATAGGACCATATCAACATTTTTCAGGTGCTCCACCATATCCATCTGAACCCACAGCAAGTTCGTATTATAACGATATTCCATGTACCTCAAGGGCTGCATTTCACCAATCAAATAATAGAGATCCCCGTGTGCACTCTTCAAACCCAAACTATATAAAACTTTTCCAGCGTTTTGAACGACCTAATCTATCATTTGCCAATGGTGAAGACGATATTGACTTACCTTTAAATTTAGAACGGAGATCCCCTCGTGATAGCGACATGCCAAACTTAGATACCTCTCAGCGGATGCAGTCGAATTTTATGAGGCCAGTTGATATACGCAATCTTCAAGAGCAACCTAATTTAATCGAAAACGAAATCGACAAAAGTTTTAAACCTCAATCGCAGATAGTATATCAAAAACACTTCAATCGCTATGGTCCTGGAGTTATTATTAAATACGGCGAAGAAATACTTGAGAACAAAGATGTAGACATATTTTTGGCTAAAAGAAAACATATTTTAGGAATAAAGCAGCCTCTGATAATTAAAGAGATTGTCGAGACTGAAAAATAAATAAATCATATTACTCGTAACATTATTGTAAAAAAGACAAAACATGAATCGTTCATCCTTTTTACGAATCAAATTTATAATGAATAAAGAAAGTACTATATTAACAAACAAATATACATCTTAAAAGTTAAGACTATAAATATAAACAAATAATAAAAATGTTGTATCCATGCATTGTTATACAAGAGCATGTTCCCAGATCAACTTATGCACTTTTGTAATTTTAATTTTTTAATAAAATTTCTATTTTCACATAAAAGTTATAACTGTTTTTTTCTTTTTGCCTCACATACGAGTATGTTTAGGAAATAACATCATTTACTCGTATATGGCCTATGTAAATTTGCTAAATGAATGATAATAATGGCTCTTTTGAAAGCATCATGGCACGCAACGTTTCTGCTTCGAAATGTGTTATTTTTGCGCTAAAATTTGTTGTTATTAAGCTCCTGAATCGTTGTGGGTTTGATCGTTTAAGCCCATCACTTTAGGAAGCCTCAGAATTAGGTGCCGTATCTGTATTTATTGAAACTAATCTTACCTTTTACTTTAAGTGGCGCTACAGTCCGGGGTGGACCTGGGCCTCAGTCAACAAGCTTCTCCAGCCAGCTCGATCCCTGGCTAGCTGCCTCCAGTTTCGCACGCTAAGTTGGCTGAGGTCCCCTTTCCACTTGCGTGCGCCACCTGAGTCTTGGCCTTCCTCTACTGCGCTGTCTCTCGGGAGCGCATTCGAGGACTTTTCGGACCGGAGCATTGGTGTCCATGCGCTCTACATGACCCAGCCATCTCAGTCTTTGGATCTTCACTCTTTTGGCGGCTAGGTCGATGTCGCTGTACAGTCCGTACAGTTCGTCGTTGTATCTCCTCCTTCACTCACTGTCAATGCAGACGGGACCGAAGAATTTTTCTCTGTAAGCAACCAAGAGCAACCTCGTCCATTTTTGATTGTGTCCATGCCTCTGCACCATAGAGCAGGACCAGGATTGTTAATGTCTTATATAAGATAATTTCTTTTTCGAGAGAGGGTTTTGCTAGTTAATTGCCTTCTTAGCCCAAAGAAACAACGGTTGGCAAAAGTTATTCTTCGTTTGATCTCAGCGCCGGTGTTGTTGTTCTTTTTGCGTGACAGCATATACTTGGTCTTGCCCTCATTGACCGCTAAACCCATTTTCGCCGCTTCCGTCTCAATACTCGCGAAAGCGCCACTGACATCACGCTGCTTTCTCCCGGCGTATGCGAGTACGAGTTGGGCGGGCTTTTGAAAGATAGTGCCTCTTGTGTTTGCTCGTGAGTTTTGCACTATTCTTTCAAGTACGATGTTGAAAAAATTGCATGACAGCGCATCGCCTTGTCTATATCCTTTCTGGACATCAAAGGTCTCGGTGAGATCTTTATCGACCTTGATGGAGCAGCGTGCATTCTCCATCGTCATCCTGCACAGACGGACGAGTTTGGCAGGGATGCCAAAACTAGACATTGCTCTGTATAGCTCGTCTCTATAGATGCTGTCATACGCGGCCTTAAAATCGATGAATAGGTGATGTGTATCGATCTGAAGCTCATGGGTCTTCTTCAAGATCTGCCGTAGTGTGATGGTGGAATTTCCTGGCCTGAAGCCATAATGGTATGGACCTACTCGTATCAGGTTGTTGACGAACGGCTTCAGGCGTTCACACAATACGGCAGATTAGTACTTGTATGCGATGTTAAGGAGACTACTGCCTCTGTAGTTGGCGCAGTTCAGAGGGTCTCCTTTTTTGAGAATCCGACAGACAATGTTGAGGTTCCATTCAATGGGCATACTTTCGTCCGACCATATTTTACAAATGAGTTGGTGTATGCTCCTTACCAAGTCATCGCCTGCCGCTTTGAAGAGCTCGGCAGTCAGGCCATCCGCTCCAGCAGCTTTGTTGGACTTAAGCTTCGATATACGAGGTCGGGTCAATAAGTCCGTGACTTTTTGAATTTCTGACCTCTTTACTGAAACAGCAACACTGCTCCTGTCAACAGGCATCTGTCAGTTGACTCCTGTCAAAATTTAAACTTGCTGCGTCAGTTAGTTTGTGTTTGACAGCTATTTTTATCAGACTACTCACTAATTTGAGGAGAAAATGGAAAAAAGTGAATTTCGTGTGCTTATTAAGCATTATTTCTTGCGAAAAAAAACCATTACCGAGACCAAGGCTAAGCTTGATAAATACTATGGGGACTCTGCACCATCGATTTCAATGGTAAAAAAGTGGTTTACTGAATTTTGTTGTGGCCGTACAAGCACTGAAGATGCCGAACGTCCTGGACGCCCAGTTGAGGTCTCTACAACCGAAACAATCGAAAAAATTCACGATATGGTGTTGGCCGACCGAAGATTGAAAGTGCGAGAGATTGTGGAAGCCGTAGGGATCTCGCATGGCTCAGTGGTTTCAATTTTGAATGATCACTTGGGCATGAGAAAGCTTTCCGCAAGATGGGTGCCGCGTTTGCTCACAGTCGACCACAAACGCAATCGTGTAACAACTTCACAGGAAGGTTTGGCGTTGTTTAATCGCAATATGGAGGAGTTTTTGCGCCGTTTTAAACCGTGGACGAAACATGGATCCATCACAACACACCAGAGAACAAACAACAGTCAAAACAGTGGGTTTCTAAGGGTGAATCGGCGCCAAAGAAGGCCAAGGTGGGTTTGTCAGCCAATAAAGTTATGGCAACTGTTTTTTGGGATGCACCCGGGATAATCCACATTGACTACCTTCAAAAGGGAAGAACAATCAATGGGGAATATTATGCCAACTTATTGGACCGATTCAATGACGATTTGATAAAAAAACGACCTCATTTGCCCAAGAAAAAAGTTCTTTTCCATCAAGACAATGCAAGGGTGCACACATGTGCAGTTGCCATGGCAAAAATCCATGAATTGGGCTATGAATTGCTCCCTCATCCACCCTATTCTCCAGATTTGGCTCCGAGCGACTACTTCTTGTTCCCAAACCTGAAGAAATGGCTTGGTGGAAAAAGATTTGACTCCAATGATGAAGTCATCTCGCAAACAAAGGCCTATTTTGAGGACCTCGACAAATCATTTTTTTTGGAAGGGATAAAAAAATTGGAGAAGCGTTGGACAGAGTGTATAGAGCTCAAGGGAGACTACGTTGAAAAATAAAATTATTTTTTTATCAAAAAATCTATGTTTTAATCCAAAAGTCACGGACTTATTGACCCGCCCTTAGCTATCTTCACTTCACCCAGGTCGGGTGGACGCAATTGATGGTCATCATCGTCCAGGTTGGAAGGTTGATTCTGCCTGACAGCGGTATTTGATTCGTCATCGCCGTTATACAGTCAGCAGAAATGGTCTTTCCAAATCCTCAGCATCGACTGCGATTCTACTACGATGTTCCCTTGTTCATCTCTGCAGGCTTCGGTTCGGGGTTTTTTTCCGTGGCATGTAATTTTTACCTTTTGGTAAAACTTCCGAACCTCATTCCTGCAGTAGCATCTCTCAATTTCCTCGATCGCGCGCTTCTCATGCTCTTTCTTCTTCCTCCTGAGAAGCAGGTGTTCGTCTCTCCTCTTCCGCTCATAGAGCTCATGAGCAGCTCTGGTCCTTCTAAGCAGCGGCGCTTTATATACAACCTGCTTAGCTGCATGTGCTTGCCGGCATTCATCATCGAACCAGGGGTTTCGCTGTGGTGGACGAGTGAAACCCAGCACATCAGAAGCGGCATCTCTTGCGATTGTAGCTGTCTGACGTCGAATTTTCTCACAGCATTAGTTTGTCTTGGCGTAGTTTGGGATATCCGCAACCGTAACTTGGTTCGAGTCAATGTTGGCTCCTCGGAACGTGCGGACATCCATAATACTGGAGGAGTGTCTTGCGTCGATCGCAATGTGATCAATCTGGTTGACTGTTGATTGATCAGAAGTTCTCCAAGTCCCCTTGTGTATGTCGAGACGTGGGAACCGCGTGATAGCTACGACAATGTTTCGCCCCGCCGCAAAGTCGATTAGCCTGAATCCGTTATCGGAGATGGTATCGTGCAGGCTATATTTTCCAATCGTTCCACCAAAGATACCCTCTCTTCCTAGCTTTGCATTAAAATCACCGAGGACTATTTTAATGTCATAGCTAGGGCATTGCTCGTAGGTCTTATTAAGGAGCTCGTAGAAGGCATCATTGGTGTCGTCATTTTTCTCCTCTGTGGGGGCATGCGCGCATATAAGGCTAATGTTGGCGAATTTAGCCTTGGTGCGGATTGCTACAAGGCGCTCGTTCACATGCCGGATGCTGAGGACTTCTTGTCTTAGTCTGCGTCCGACAACAAATCTGCATCCAAATAAGCGCTGCTTTTGCCGTCGATAGCAATTGCCGTAGTAGATGTCACAGTTTTTCATCTTCTTTTTGTCCGGCCCATCCCATCGCATTTCTTGAATGGCGGTTATGTCTGCCTTGCAGCAGTCTAGGGCGTCCGCTAGTTGCTCGGCTTCACGTGGTCTATTAAGTGATCTAACATTCCACGTGCATATTCGAAGCTCATTATACTTAAATCGTTTGCGTGGGTTATCAACAGTAGATCCGTCCATATCGGAGGCTTGTTGATGCTTCGTAACTTCTTGCTTTTTTAAAAAGCTGGGCAGTTACCCTGGCGGTACAACCTCCAACCTGGAGGACCAGTTCCATTGAAACTAATCATTCACCGAAAATATTCCAATGAATCCCTATTCTTGCTCCTGCAGTCCAGGCTGAAAAACTATCCTGCTATAACCATATGTAACGGATTTTTCGGAACTGGCGGACGTAAAAAAAATTTCAGTCATTATGAGGCACATGTATATGTAAAATAGATTGTTGCCCTCATAATCATCTTCTAAAAAATATCCCCTGAGCTTCTAACTTACTTACTTATGTGTTAATCTGGGCCTCAATTTTCAAGTCTCTCCAGTTAACCCGGTTAACCGCTAACTATGTCCAGTTGCGCATTCCAAGTATGTTTGGGTTCCCTTCTATTGTACTTGTGCGCGCCACCTAAGCTGAGGTCCACTTGTACCTCCGCTGCGTTGTTCCTCCGGGTTAGATTCGAAAACTCTGCGGGACAGAGCATTGGTATATAGCCGTTCAGCTCTTATAGTTCTTCGTCGAAAATTCTGCTCCAAAGTCCGTCAAAGTAAGCGGGACCGAGAACACTCGAAGAATTTTTCTCTCAATGCAACCAAGAGCAAAGTCCTTAACTACTTCAAAGTTATATCTGTCGTAGGTGACGTTCTGTCTCGATATCTCGGTGTTGAGTGTCCTTTTTGCTTGACAGCATTTACTTGGTCTTGCCCTCGTTGACCGCTTAACCCATTTTCACCACTTCCGTCTCAATACGTGCAAAAGCGCCACCGATTATGTATGTATCAAATCAATGTCATCGGCTTATGCGAGTAAATACAAAATACCTGCAATTATAAAAATTACATGGCTTTTATAATACATGGCTTCAATATGGTATATCGCTCACCCCAAAGTTTGTTTCATCTGACAGTCAGACGTCGAGCTTTTTACCTCGTTTGCTGTTGCTTCTCTAATTCTCTAATTCCTATAAAAATTGCATTTTCCTACGTCTGATTTTTTTGTTTTGTTCACTTGGTCCACTAGTGAAACATCATCATACTTTCGGTCGAGACTGTATCTATGCAACAGAAAATGATTTTTTTTCAATCTCCAAAAATTTATGCCGGCTTCTTAGAAAAAAAAACCGTCAAAAACCGCTTAAATAGTTGGCTGTGTCCACTCGTAAAATACGAGGCGGTCAGAAATTACAGAAAGCAATAATTCCAATTAATTGGTCGACTCCCGCAAATATGCATTTAAAGCAGATTTCACTATGATAGAAATAGTTAAGGTTTGCTTTTAGGAGTGGACAGTGTACATTTTTAGCCAGAATTATTAATTTGTAAAGCTCGAAATTGCATACCTCAAGGCGCTAAGTGCCAGATTTTTGCAAGTTGTATTCAAATACTACCACCTACGACTTATCCCTTATTTCTGGTTTCCTGGTTTTTTTGAAGAATTTTGTTCGTTCGGTTGACGGTCGGATTTTGTTTGTTCAGGCGAAAATTGTCAAAACTCAGAAACGTACCAAACAAAATCGTCTTTTTCACCGAAGCAAATCATTGTGTGGTGAAAGACTTTCGTTAGTTAAGTATTTTCCCCATTGGCCTAGGCTGGGTGAGAATTCCATTCCTTGTTCGACTCAGCATTTTTGTACTATAAAAGCTAAGTTCGAAAACTATTGCCAGGGTTGCGAATTGCTTTTCAAACTCATGCAAATATGAATGATGTTAAAGTTAAGCAGTAAGTATTCGTTGGATTATTTCTTGGTAAAAAATGCTGCAAGTAGAAAATGAAAGCGGAACAAACTTTCTTTCTCTTTGAAAAACACGTACAATTTTATTAAATATACGTTTATTTATATTTAATCTATAGAATTATACGTTTTGCAATCAACTCTCAAACATAACATCACCACCTGATGAGTTTTCGGTCACTTTTTCAAGCATTTGTGACCGTATGCATGTTGTTTTCTAATGCGTCGATTGTTGGTGATACTCGTATGTCAGCGTAGAGAAGCGGCTTTACGTATCCCCAAAGAAAATAATCGAGAGGCGTCAAATCACGAGATCTTGGGACCAATTTACAGATCCATCGCACGAAATTGTGCATTCATTGAATGTTTCCTTCAAGAATTAGATTTTTCCATTTGCTGGAACCACGTCTCTTCCAAAGCCATACTAACTATTCGGGGAACAAAAAAGTCGTTAATCATGTCTCAATAGCGAATACCCTTGACCGTAATGCGCTGATTAGCTTAATTTTTGAAAAAAATAGGGTCTGATGACTTCACTAGCCCACAGAACGCACATACTGTGCATTTTCCGGAATGTAACGGGGTTTCGATAATTTCATGTGGATTATCCTCGCTCCAAATGCAACAGTTTTGTTTAATAGCGTACTTATTGAGCAAACATTGAGCCTTATCGCTGAACACACTTTCGTAAAAAGAGTGGATCCAATGCCCGTTGATTTTGAGCAAATTCTCTGAAATTTCGATGCAAAGCATGGTCATTCGGCTTCAATTCTTGCACGATTTTGGATCTTGTAAGCCTTCAAACCAAGATCATTGCGTTAAATTTTCCAAAAAGGGAACGGACTAAGACTAAGCTGTTGCGAAAGACGTCGTTGCAACACTCTGCTGAACGGATGCAATATTCCCTTCAGTACGCAATCTTCTTAAACGTCTCTGTCCCACTAAACCTTCCAAAGGAATTGTTGAGCGAAAACAGTCAACTAAATGTCAACAGAACCATTATTTTTGAACCAAATTTATAAAACTCGGTAACGTTGTTAAAGCATGTAAATTACACTTTATTTATGGCGAAAGTTCACTATAAAAGAGTAAATTTGGAGACAATTCGCACATATGCAAGGACAGGTTCACATGCATAGCTGCAATCAGTGAAAATCATTTTTAAGCGGCGAAAATCCTGATACTTTCCCGTCTATGTTAGTTCATTTATGTTTTCTGCACAACTAACTTATGGGTTTTTCCATAGGCCTTCAAAAGCCTTCTTTGTACTCTCCGGAGAAAAAAAAATTTGAAAATTTTCGATTAAGAATCACACGAATAAATAACTGAAAGAAACCAACAGAAATCTTATTGCCATTATGAATGGAATATAACATCATTCAACACCATAACTCAGCCATAACTTCACGAATATTCGTTTCAAAGCGTCAAGAGTTTGCGTAATGTGCATAAACATGATCTTTTTCAAAGCCTCACAAAAAGAAATCCAATG
Organism: Volucella inflata; assembly: GCA_928272305.1. Classification (NCBI taxonomy): domain Eukaryota; kingdom Metazoa; phylum Arthropoda; class Insecta; order Diptera; family Syrphidae; genus Volucella; species Volucella inflata. The sequence continues at coordinate 23,589,397 of OV743718.1, read as the reverse complement.
GCGACAAATCACCTGATCTTTATGGCCAGTTCACAACACCAAATACCGAAATAACAGGAAATTTATGTATGGCACCGAATTGCGTACTTATAGCAACTCCACACCGGGTGTGACCACTAATGGCACCCTTCCTACGTTTTATGTTTAAACCAAAGTTCTTGCCGCTCAACAAGACCTATAACCAGGAGCTTGTAACTGGACAAATCATAACAACCGTCAGCAACATAAAAGTCTGATGATGTTATAGATAAATCCAGTTTTGCTCTATTCCCGATTTTTATTAGACAACGTCATTGATGGAAAGCCTTGATAATTGGGCGGGGGCCCAACATTCCGTGGTCAGTTGAGTAAGTTGAACTTATTAGAGTGTAGATGCAAATTCAAATGCTAAATAAGCCATAATGTCCGAGCCCAAATGCTGTGCTCGCCGTGAAATCGTCGATTATGTCGACCATAATCTGCTCGTAAAGCGCAAAACGTACCTACGACAAAATGACTGTTTTGGTAGTAAGTTTCCACAATCCTAACACGTTCAGCGCGTTGCTCGTTATTGTCGCCGATTTTTGAGTACTTGATGGTGTGTAGTATTCAAAATACAAAACTTGGCATTAATGTAGAGGCATTTGAATCACAAGAACAAAATCAGAGAACAATCAGAGGAGACAAAATAGAAACAATGTTTTTTGCTTAACAGTGTTACAAAGAAAAGAGCCGGCTAACACAGCTTAGGACTAACATAAATTTCATCAAAGGACAAAACATATAATACATGTTAAAGAGATGCATACATGACAACACATACTATATAATAATATAATGTTTGAATCGCTAGGTCGATGGGTCCTCTTAGTTTGAGTCTTCTTCTTCTTAGAGTTTCTGTGTCGAATAAAGTGTTTACATGGTCATCGCAGTGTGTTATAAGTTTTGTTAGGTGTCTCTTGCTGATCTCCTTAATCTCTTGGTCACCTGTGTTTACTTGTAAATCACGATGGATATCGTCGTTACAGACATATCATTCAGCGTTGGCGATCGTAGTTAACGCTCTGCACCCTATGCTTGGGTTAAGGTCTCATCAAGGTCTCATATTCAACTGATGAGCGTGTTTTCATATCCATTCCCACGGTTCTAGTGCAACAGGATTAAATTGCTCGCAGGCGCAATATAACTAATGTGTGTGCAAACGCTCTCTGCTGAATCAGTTAACTGAATGGTGGGATAAAAGCATTCATGAAACCAGAAGTTCAGCTTTATGTGTAGTCTTAGTTTCCGACTTGTACAAAAAGGGGTATAGTAAATCAAATATTACTGAATAGAAGGTTTTTGTTTATTGTTCAGAAAAGTTAATGTTCACGCGAGGCTGTGTCCGTGTTCTTTTTTATTTATTTATTTATCTATTCAATTTACGATTTTCACAATCTACAGATTTCGAATTTATTAAAAAATAAAATTATAAAAATATAATATAATATAAAAAAAATTCATTGGCAAACAACAAAGAATAACGTGTTTTTAAAAACACATCTAATTTTGAGTAATAAAAATTAAATATTTTACTTGATAAGGAAATAGGCTCCAGTTGGCCATAAAGCGTTTTATGACGACTCTCCAACAACAATGGTCTTGGTCTTAAGGCTCTAGACGAAATATAAAGATTCAAACATTTAAGCAAATTCACACTATCAATAGTAGCACATAAAATGTCACGAATAAACTTTACGTTGTACATTTTTCTTCTCATTTCGAGAGTTTGCATACCATGTAGCAGACATTTAGAGTGATAAGAAGGCTGAGATTGAACATCATTATAAAAAAAAAGGCGGTGAAAGGCGAATTTTAAAAATTTCTTTTGAATAATTTCAATTCTTTTGATGTGTGTAAGGGTGGAAGGACACCAGAAAATACATGCATACTACACTATAAGACGAACAATACTACAATACAGAGCTTCAAGGGTATAAGGATCTTTAAAATCTGTGGAGTGAGGATGCTTTTGTAACAACAAAATTAACATGTAAGTTAAAAATTAATTTTCTATCACAAATTACACCTAAATCTTTAAAATCGTCAACTACTTTTGTCTGAGAGTTGTTTAAAAATAATTAGGGAAAATGTGATGAAAACTCTTTTTGAAGCTCAAACTTGTCAATATTTAGCATCAGATCATTCAAAGTACACCACTCAGTAAATTAATCTAAGCCTTTTGAAAGCAATAAACTGTCATTTAGAGTTGATATTTTTGCAAAAATTTTAGTGTCATCATAATAAACAGCAAAAATAATGGCGGTTCCAAATGGATCCCTTCAGGGATACCCGAACTAACCAAAATCTCCATCGAAACATAGTCACCTGTTGCAATATATTATCTCCTACCAAAAAAATAAGATCCAAACCATTGAAGTAATGGACCACGGAACCCATGTGCTTCCAGTTTTTTTTAGAAGAATCTTCAAGTTCACTCTGCTGAAAGCTTTAACAAAATCTGTTTAAACCACATGCACTTGTTTATAGTTCTCTAATGCATTGACACAAAAATTAGTAAATTCAACTAAATTTGAGACTGTTGATCTGCTCTTCCAAAAACCATGTTAATGGATACTTATATACTGTTTCACTGTAAAAACTAGTTGGTTTTTCACAAGGATACGCCTTCGGGGTGCCTTTAACTACGTCCTTAGAAACTTGTTTTGCTGTCTTTGAATTATGTTTAGATTTGTTTTCTTGGAGTTTCCCCAAATTTAGATACCATCAGAAATATTGGTTTTATTATACTTACTCGTAGATGTGTATTTTTTTTTGTTATCGAGACGTTAGACTGAGGTCGTAGAATTATGTCTAAATTTGTGTTTTAGTTGGGTGCATTTTTGTTATTTATGGAACTTCCAAGTCAATTTTAGATTTAACGTGGAAATTCGTTCAAGACAAAGACTCAAGTCTACAAACATGGATTATTGAAAAGCAAGCTACCGTTTTGAGTTGTATTCAAGTCCCATTGGAAAGCTGTGAAATGATGTAAATAAGGTTTAAAAACTGAAAATAGTTGGGAGTTGAATGGATTTTTTTAACATCATTTCAGAAGACATGGTTATCCATTTCAATAAATTATTATCAAAAATTAGTAGAACGTTAGCTTAAACACCAATTCTGGGAATATAACCATCACCAACGTTCGTCTTTAATAGGTCTGTTGCAGCACGTTATGTGGCAAGTACATACTTTTAAAACTACATATCTTCCAAAGTTTCAGTTGCAATTGATTAGAAGAAAAAAGTGGCTTACTTGGAGCGATAGCCATCCATTGGTTATAACCGATATCATCTTGAAAGAAGTACAGCTTTTTGACATCTGTCTCATGAAAACCACACCACTTAATTTGTTCGTGCATAATGGCCGCTGTTTGAACACTGTTATTCGCTTAACTGAATGCGGAAATGTTGCTTATTAGCAAAGCTATTGAACCAACAATGAGCTTAGTCACTATGGATAATTTTTCGGTAAAAATACGAAATTTCTTTCATGTTCAAAACAGCTCAATCAGAGAATGATAGAGGAACGGTTTGCTCCTGAGGACGGCGGGAAATCGATTGCTTTCGTCTTGAATAACTAACTCGTGTAACGCTGCAATATTCTCTATACGTCTGACGTTCGTGAATACTAAATTGTTCTGCCGGAAAATTGAGTTAACTTACGTGAAGTGCAATAACTACTGCCCGGGAATTTCAATAATGAGCCTAGATGATTTGTTAACAAAATCCCTAATGTAGATATGAGGCGCACTTTATAAAAAAAAACCGTTTACCATCAATTTCAAAGAAATTCTTAGGCTTGATGTGGTATTTAGTTTTCCACCGCTGTTCATTATGGTGATTTCCGGCACAGGACATCCGTTCAACGTGTTAAATGCTGTCCAATTTTTGTTTGCAGTTTTTGAGCGGTAGTAGACCGCTCTTCTGTTTAAAGACAATTCATGAAATAACCTATAGAATCGATCTGTGGCAAGAATTAAAATAAAAAAAAAACTCAATCGCGTATATAGGTATTTATTTTATTTGTTTTTATTTTATGTTTTATCTTACATGATATTTTGTTTTTATTTTATTTTTTTTCCTTCTTTCCATATATATCATATATATATATATATATATCTTTTAAAGGGCAATTAGTTAGATAGGTATTTTTGTTTTTTGTTTTCTTTGTTTTACTCAGTTTTTTGTTTCGTTTGAATGATAATTTTGGTAAGGATTAAAAATATTACCAACAAAATGCAGAAGGGATATTCTTCTTATTTGTTTTTTTATTCATTACATAATGTACGTTTAGTTAAAAACTAATTTTAATAAAAAGTAGAGTTATACATATATGTACGCATATATGTAAATCAATTTGTTTATAATATATTCATTCTTATACACGATACGACAATTAAGAATTTAATGAAAATTAAACCCGATTTCTTTTTTCATTTTGTTTTTAACATTTCTATTTTACGCAAAAGTTAAATTAGAAAAAACTAATAATAATAATTATAATAACAAAAAATATAACATTCCATTCGCTATTTGCACATTTTTCATTCTTCAGATTTTCTTTCATTCATACAAACAGAAAGAGAAGAAAACAAAATATACTTCAACAAACTGAAAGTGTGTTTCTGTTTCTTATATTTTTTTTTTTATTATTTTTTTGACAAAGTTTTAATCATTTTTCTTTTGTTTAATTTTTATTTTTGTGTAAATTATTGTTTACCGAATTTTGTATTCGGAGTTAGTATTTAGTAAAACCTTCCTCTTACGATCTCCGTTGATGTTTAAAAATTTCTTTCCTTGTTTTGTTTTTGTTTTTGATAATTTATATGAATTGATTAATTTGTAATTTGTTGATTACTTATAAACTTAAGAGCTAATTTTGTGGGGGATTAAATTATTAGGGATTTTGTTTTAAAGGAGTTTTTCACCAGGCATTTATATTCTTCTCTTTGTCTGTTGTGTATTTTTGTTTTGTTTGTTTTGTTTTGTGTAAGTTCAGTATATATTAATGTGTCTATTTTTTTTTATTTACATTTTTTAAGGATTATAAATATACTTGGGGGGATACGGTATCTGTATTCGTATGCATTCTCTCCTCTGACAGTTATTAAAATTTAATAAATAACCATAATCACATTTTACTTCTTTTAAATATTATTTTGGGCCGTTTTTTGTTTTTTACTTATACCCTTTTCTTTTATTTGCATTTTTGACTTGCAAAATGTAAAGTATCTTTAGATGCAGGAGCAGTATTTTATGAATTCTCATCAGTGACATAGATGAATCCCTGCTGCTGAAGGATATTAAGCCGTTTTTCCACAGCGTCGCGATCTGGAAAGAATAAAGAAAATAAGTTCAGTAAACAATTCTCTTAATAAATCACAATTAATATTTTTAGTCTAAATAAATACAGTACAAACTCGATTCACGCAACTAATAGAAATTAAGGCAGTTGCAATAACCGGGTCACAAATCGTTATTGTTGAACACATTTTTTTTTTTTAATCAAAAGGTTAGAATATATACAAAAGTTCACATAATATAGTAAAAATATTATGCGTTTTTTTTTTTAAGAAATTGGATATTTTAGACTGAGTTTTTTTGGGTTCCATATTTTTTAAAACTGCCAACTCTTTTATTTTTTGTACAGTTACAATGTCTTCAAGTGGAATATTGTTCTCTTCGGCCCATTGTAAACATATGTTGAAGGATTGAAGTGCAACTTGTGTTGTTAATTTCAATAAAGGGCGGACATCTTCACCTTCACTTTCGTTTGTGCTCTCAATTTCTGTCGTGTCTTCACAATTTGCGGAGACCTCAAAGTTTTCGTGAAGCCAATCATTGAGATGCTAATGTTGGGAACAATTTCGCTAAGCAAATCGGAAACGGGGATGTCATCAATTCTTTTTCCCTCAAGATATTTGTTGAAAGTGTAGATAATGGTAGTTCATCCTCCTCATCCCAATAAGACATTCAAATACTCCAACAATTCTTGATAGCATAAGGGTCTACTTTTAAAAATGCATTTTCTAGTAAGCTAATCCCATCCCTTAAATTGAACGCTTTTATTTTTGTTTCTAAATCCATGCCCTCACTAGCGACTAAGTGCGGCAATAGAATGTTTTCTTGTGGAGCTTTGTAGTGTTAATGACATTTTGATGCATAGGCTAAAGAATTGCAGTGGAATTTGCAGGAAATATCATAACAATTATCAACCCTCATCGCTTTGTAATTCGTTTTCTCTAGGATGGCACGGAGTAATGTCCAAAACCAAGAGGGACTTCTTTTTAAGTCTCTTTGATTCTAGAAGGCTTCTTACCTGCATAAAAAACCCATCAACACACACAATAGACATTTTCTTTTTTTTATATTACATCGAGAACAAACACGTTGTGGAACCATTGTTCGAATAAAAGAAAAGTCATCCATGCATTTTTATTTGCTCTATAAATAACAGGCTTCTTCTCAAAATATTTAAATACTCTTGGATTGGCTACGTAACCAATGACCAACAGCTTCACTTTGTGCATACCAGATGCATTTGTGCCTGCAAGGAATATTACTCTCTCCTTGCTTAAATTTCGAACTGGCGCTGACGATTCATTAAAAGTAACAAGTGTGCTGTTTGGCAAGATCATGTAGAACAATTCAGATTCGTCCGCATTATAAATTTGAACTGCAGTCAAATTAAGTTCCTTAATTTTTTGTCGAAATTTTATTACGAATAGTCTAACAAGTTCACATTTGTTGGATAACTTTTCACCGCAAATTTTTAACAACGCGATGGCGATGGTGCGATAGTTAGCTTATTGGACTATCACGCAGACTCTGGGTTCGATTCCTGGCTGAGTCACCAACAATTTTTCAAATTGCAACGGCAAACCCTCGAAAGTAAAATAGCCTACGAAAGAGCTAATTTTGCAATCCATCCGTTGCTAGCGTCAAATGATGGTTTTCCCTTATTTTGTTATGCATTTAGATTTCCTTTGATTTTATAATGTCATTAGAAAGCGGGATATGTTTAGCTCTTTGCATTTGAAACCATTCATATAAAACCTTTTCCATCTATGGGTATTCAGAAGCCTTAAGTTAAACACAAATTGTCTAAGAGCGCTTCTCTTTGCTTTTATCCGGATTATTGTTGACTTGTGAACATTATATTTTTAACAAAATATACTTAAGTATTTGTATGTGTGTTGACAAACAAATTTGTCCGGATCAAAGAAAACCAACTGTAAAATAACGGCAGGAACGACGAACCAAAACAAAATTTGCAAACATAAACAGATGAATAAGCACAAGAAGTTGCACTAATCGAGTTAACTTTTTTGTTGCACTTACGTGTGACGACTTTAGTGTTGCGAGTATCGAGGAGTTGCGCGAATCGAGTTCGTACTGTACATCTATAAATGATAAGTTTATAAATATATGATAGCTGAGCTGATGATGATACTGTTAGAAGTTTATACATCAGAGCATAGAACAAACCTAGCTTAAAAGTTGTAGGTGAGAATTGTAACTGACCTCAAAGTGAGTATATCCGAATCCAAACTCGCTGTCACATTTATCATGACAATCAAAATTGTTCTGACTTACCCTATGTTGGATAATCTACCGATATAATTCTCTAGACATATCTCTGGCAAAGTAACCCAACATATATAAGTAGGTTCAGAGTTGGAACTTGAAATTCTGAAAATATCAACTTCCACTCCATTTTTGGTTAACTGATCGAGATCATTGCTGTTGAGCAATGGTCACGAGGAGATCAAAAATTAGGACCAAAACTAACGATTAAACAAGAAAACCTAGAGAAGACTAGACAAATGCAGTATGCAGTGGACTATAAAGAACAACTTTAGGAACTCACTACTCCGGCTTGTGCTTGTGGCATTAGGGTATTGAAACTCATATTGGGAAAAAACAAGTTATCAGGGATTCCTGAGCCGATTTTGTAAAACCTTCAAGGTGATGAAGATTTGATCGGTTTTGTGCTGGGGCCCAATTGCAAAAATACAATCCTAGGCAAACAATATCCCTCTTACAAAACAACGGAACTAATGCAGCTGCGGAAACTTTATGTTTATGAATTTTTGGCAAAGTATATGGGTAAGTCCGGATATTAAGTGACAGGTAAATTCAAAGGCTGAACTTTGTATACAAGGAAAGGTACATTCCTTCTCCCATAAGTCAATTAAACCGGTAAAAAGACTCATTAAAATATGGTGACTCGTGATATTATTTACAAACATAAGGGATGCTAAGTATTCTGAATACCACTAATAGAAATTGCGGCGTTGAACTTTTAAGAAAGCGCCAGATATCTTGGTCTAATTCTTAAAAGTTAACTTAAACCTGCTATGAAGATAGAGTCAAAAAAGGTTCCATAGCTTTGTATGGCTGTTAAATAATTCATTGATAGAAATCAATGGTATTGATAAAAAAAACATGCATTGGATGTACACTGCTATTGCTGGGACTAAAGCGCTAGGATTGATTTGCGACGTTAGACGGATTAAATCGCTCCGAATTTTGAGCTCAAAAAGAAAGGTACAGTGGTTGGATCTTTTTTCATCCTTTTAAATCGAGTCTCCGTTGTGCATAAATGAATGATTCACATCAGTTAAATTACTGAAGACTTTCCCCATATAGACACTGCGTCTTATTTAACAAATTTTCAGTTAGGAATACAGTCGACTATACTATTCCAAAATTCGCGTTTGACGCGGTTATAAGGTGAAATTCTCGAACCGAGAAGAGTCGGCAAACAACGAACGATGTTGTACAGTAAAAGTCTTCCACATTCGAAATTGAGTTGTGGTATTAAAATTGTTAGTATATTAAAACAGGCATAATCTAAAATAACCCTGGGAATGCTTAACGACTGCAGCATTTTCCAGGCAGAGATTTTGCTATTAGGCAGGCGAGAGTACTGCTTCTATGAAATGAGAGGATACATATGTCCATCTTAGTTGAAAGTCAAGCGCCTGAGGCACTGGCATTCACCAAAAATGATGGCTCAAGCACTCAAAACTCTTTCTGTTTTATGGTATTTTAGTTTCGATCAATATGGTATTAATAAATTAAAAAGAGAAATAAGCCAGTACAAGAACTGGGGCAGGATAAACTGCCTTTTCAGCTATACCCGCAATCGATATTCTACTATCAAATTTTTTATTGATAGTAACTGTACACACTACTAGCAGATTGGACTTAGATTGCCAAAAACAACTTGAAAAACCTTGTAGATCTAAAAAGAGGCGATATAATGAAAAATACAACCTGAACGGTAAATAACTGCAAGGGTAAAAGCTATGAACTCACAATGTGTCAGAAGAGATTGCGAGGACCCAGACGATAGCCAAAATACAATACACTTCATCTGCATAAGTGGACAGCGCACGACCTTTTAAGGTCATTACTTCTTTTTAGATCCGTCCGCACTAGAAGCGTTACACTTGCAGCATGCAAGTTTTATGGAATTCTGAAACAGATCAAACCACTGATTCCTTCTTAAACCCTCCCCACTGATTCCTTCTTAAACCCTCCCCCCTGTTTCTTATTTTCACCCGCGTTGAAAAATTTCCCCCTTTCACACACTCTTGCCTAAGGTATAAGGACCATCGGGCAGCGCTAAAAACCGTCGTTTGTCATTATAACTGACGATAGCCTTCCACATTAACCCAACTATTCTTCAGGTTGAAATTATTTTGCGGCATTCGGGTTTGATCGTTTTCGGGGGTAAAAGCATGCTTCAAAACATCTACATATACGCATAAGAGTTTCAGAAGTTCAAACAGCTTTAACAGCCAGGATAGATTTCGTAGCATCTGCATACTTGATTCAAAAACTGGGTACTACCCCGGGCAGCTCAAATGAAATTAGATAAGTGGGTCAATAATCGAATTTAGTTACTTTAGCTATTATTGTTTAATAAGATAAGACAATTAGCCATATTGGATCGCAACTAAACCTTTTTCAAGGAGTCATAATAATGGCATTCGGGGAGGGTCAGAACGAAACTATGAATAGTTGAGTCCTCGATTATTTAAGACATTTTTGAACTGGTTTCAAAAGATTGCTTATTTACACGTCTTTGCAAAAACAGGACGATGGGGACCTGCTGTAAACTTTACTTCGTCGAAGTAAAACAATAAAGTAGGCAGAGTTGCCGAAAAAAGCAATCGTAAGATGTGAATTAAAAGAAAGAAATACTTACAATTGTTTAAATTCTTTTTGTCATTTGGATGATTGCACTTCTGTACCAGTGAATGTAGCAAAATATGTGCTGTGTTATATCGCTCAAAGCAATTCTTTGTATTGCTCAAGAGCTCGTCTAAAGCAGCTGCTTGACACTGTAAAGAAAAAGGCAAATGCCTTATTATTTAGCCTTTTTTTTTTAAGACAAAACCTCTAAATTACCATATCTATTGCATATTCATAAAGAATCTTATCCGCTGTTATGTTAAATGCATTAGCCTTTTGCAATAAACCCGTTCCATTTAGCCTCTTTGATTCGTAAAGAATGTTACGATACTTCGAGTTCATTGTGAGAAGTGCTGCAATGAAAAACAATATTGTATGTAAAGGGTTTTGATTTTTCTTTTAAACTAAACTGATTTTAGCTTACCATTTTTAACATTAGCAGACGGTTTCAAGTTGCCACTATGCAACTGCTGTGACGCCAAATTTAAACCGGAAGACAACAATTGCAACGCCCTCACCAATAATACCAGTCGTTCAACTCGTTTACAATGCTCTGGGGCATGCGGTGGGATTTGTTGCTCGGTGGCCGACATCAACGCCGATAATGGCGCACACCTTGAATCGGCCACCTCTTGAATGCAGTCGGTTAAAGCAAGGACAAAATTCAACTTTGATAGCGTTTCGTTGTGTTCACGGTCCATAAGAGTTTCCTCAGAAAGCTCTGGTGCATGGAATGGAATTGTCTGTCCATCACATGGGTTTCCATCTAATAGACTCTGAAGTCCACCAGTTGCACCTAGCTCTGGTAGAGTGACTGCTCGTGCCCCCAACATATGTGGATGATTGTTATTTTCACTGCTTCCACTGCCAGCACTCCCACCACTACCACTATTAATTACCAATGTTGGGCTGCCTAATGTTGGAAGTTTTGTCAATGCCGAAGGAAGGACGGGTGAACTATTGCCGGATCGTCGTAATGGTGACTGTATTAAAGCTCCGGGACTGACTTGCCATGTGCATGGTGCCGTTGGTGGTGGGGTCTCTGATAGTGATCCTCCTGATGCTGACCGTCGGCGGCTTGGTGGTGTTCCAATTGCGAACTGAACTGCAGGCGGTGATATCGAATTAATATCGCTGCTCACAGAACTACGATGTTCGGGCCGCTTAACGCTTATTGGTTGAGAGCGTGGAATCGGATTTGGAACAGTTGTAGCAACATAACCAGCAACTGCTTGTAGATTTCTTGACGCTGGAGCCGAATCGTGACGCTTTAGCTTCTCAATAGCTGTACTTGGATTGTTGCTATAATTTGTGTTGGCGGTCGATTGGCGACGAACTGGTGTCGGAACCGGTTTCGGCTCAGAAATCGGTAGACTGCTCGGCCGTGGAGGACTTGATTGAGGATTCTGGGGCTGCATGCGGGCGTTATGTCTACAAAAAATAAAAAATCAAATTTATGTATTCATCGAACAATTAGCAAGAAAACACTAAAAATACAAACTTTTTTTCATATTCTACAACATTTTGATCTTCTGGAAGATTTTTCGGCACCAAAACAAAATCATCTGAATCTTCTGGACTACTGGAACCGCTATTCACCTCACTGTCACACAGCACTCCTACATTTGTTATGGTGGCTGTAATAGCTGGATTCTCTTCCAACGATTCTGTAATTGTGAACAAATTAAAGACATCAAGAATAAAAGACGGCAAAGTATGTTATGTAGGAGAACTAAGATAAACAATTCTAGAAAATTTCTTGTTGTGATCTATTTTTTGGGAGGTATTTCAAAAAATCAGCATTTCAGTTGCATGACTCTCGATCACAAATTCCGAAGAATCTTTAGAAAAGAAATCCGCTTACGTTAAAAACCAACCGATCAAGTTAAAAAATCTGAATGGATATTTATTTTCGTTATAAAATAAATACACGCTCGCGGATAATAAAAATTATGAAGTCTCAAAAATTTCATGAATTTTCGCACGGTCACTATTCTCATTCACTAGACAAATGAGTTGAAAACAAATAAGAAACACTTTCATAACGACTAGACAAATAGTTGCCAAAGCTTCTACATAAAGCCCTCCTCTATGAAACCACACGAGCGCCGGTCTTAAAATAGCTCGCTAAAAACGAAAAGCGTTACACGTTGACTTCCTGTACACGTTTCGCATTTTTTTTCCCCAGACTCTTTCTGCGTCTTAGTTTCTAAACATGAAAAGAAAAGACAAAAAAATAAACAACAAACCTGAACTTGGAGTCTTTTCCAATTTATTTTGAAGAGGACTTGGAGTTTTGGGCGGTGTTAGATTGCTTCCCAACGGTGGCATATCCACTAAAAGTGAGAATTGTAAAAAATTAAATTTTTTTAAAGAAAAAGATATCAAAATTAGTATTTACCTGGTGACTGTTGTGCCTTGTTTTCTTGCAAGAACCGATGAGTGAAGAAACTTTCAAATGAAATACGGTCCTTAGCATTTCGGCGCAACAAACACAAGAGTAAATCGCGCAGATCCGGTGAGATGGCATTTGGTATTCTAAAATAATTCAAATATAAACAACAATGTGAGTGTTTTGATCGAAAGAACATTTTGTATTGGTTGAAATTTACTCACTTTGGTGCCAAATTTGAATTTTTCTCATAATAAAACTTTAGTTCATTTGGGGTTTGAGCATAGAATGGTGCCTTTCCAGTAAGGCATTGATAGACGATGGTGCCCAAGGACCATAGATCCGCTTTGGCATCATATTGTAGTGACATAATGACTTCAGGAGCCTGTTAGACATTTAATTTCATGAAATTGTTGTTTTGGGGTTTTATAAAATATTCTATTGCATTTACCATATACATCGGAGATCCACAAAGAGTAGCTGCCATAACACCATCGTGAAGGAATCGTGCAAATCCAAAGTCGGCTATAAAGCACAATTGACATTATTATTTTGTGTAAAGCAATGTTAAGTGCTCGTTTGCTTACCAATTTTAAGCGTAATTTTTGAGGGCTGTGGCAAAGTCTTTCCAAAACTATGTGAGAGAAGAATATTTTGGGGTTTGAGATCACGATGAACGATTCCTTTTGTGTAGAGGGCCTTCATAGCACCAGCTGTAGGGAAATAAATATTTTTTAAACTCAGTTTTCGTTATAGTTTAACCTCAATAATAATACAAAGATAAAACTTGTTTACTGGAATTGTTTAAATTATCAATCAACTCCTAATGATTTAGTTCGAAAATAAATCCACGCAGCGAGTACTGATGCTGTTTTGACTAAGAGATCACATAAGCAATACTGGCTCAAATTCCATGTGGATAAACCATTTAAACTAAAACGTTGCCTGCATTATATTTAAAAAAAAAAAAAAACTATACAAACGCTTAACTCAAGCTCATTACTTTAGAAAAATGATAGTCTTGTAGGGAACGATGGTAAACAATGTAAGGATATACAACTTTTTGATTGCAATTACCATTTATCCTACATGTTACCTCGTCTATTCCTAAAACAAAACCAAAAACATTCATTGAAGGATTGAAGGCATCCATTTTACAATTTTGCCGCATAAAAATTTGTGGAAAAATTTTGAATTATCAAAAAATGTTTGTCATACAAAAATTAGAAAGTTCTGCGAGCTGCTACCTAAAGAAAGCTAACCGTCGAATCGCCTTAACTGACTAAAAATCTTCACCGTTGAAGAGTTGTTTCAATTAAAAAAAAAAATAAAATAAAATAAAATAAATTGTGTGCTCGGTGTTAAGAGAAGCGACTGAACTTACTTACTTCGAATGACGAACGTGGGCAACATGTCGTATTTTGTGTTGATCTCGTTACCGACTCTAATTTGTACGAGAAAACGAATTTTAAATATCAACAAGGTAGGTACACAATTGTTTTAAAAGCCAATACTCGCAAACAACCCGTGGAAAGGAAACGTTACTAAGGAAAAACACTTTAAAGTGGCACAAAAGCAACATAAGGATTTCTTATAATCGTAGGCCCGCTGTAAGCCCAAATCTCTGCCCGTTGGATAACATGTTATGATCCCGTTCAGAGAGTATGATCCCCTAAACACGGAAACCGAAATATTGTTCTTCCAGAGGTTGCTTATAAAATGGCATTCATTTCCAATAGAATTTGCTAAGACTTGTAGCTGACTTATTGAGTGGCCAAATTGATAAAATCAAAATAATTGTAAAATATCGGGTTTTCCAATAGGGACTTAACAACTTTGAATTTAATTTGTGAACGCACTCTTTCGCTAATCATCTAACTGTCACTGTCAATTTATTCAGTAAACTGAACATTTTCATCATGGTAAAGTACACGAACGAGCAACGTCTGCAAATTATAAAAATTTTCTACCAAAATTCGGAGTCGGTGACTGCAACTTTAAAAGCGTTAATTCCAATTTTCGGTCGTTATTCTCGCCCTAGTAGACAGGCAATAACAAGTTTAGTGCAAAAATTTGAGTCTACATATTCGTTGTGTGATGTTGCCGTGTCAGTGAGACAACGGGTTGGTCGATGTGTCGAAAATATCGCTGCCGTTCAGGCGTCCGTAGCAAACGATCCAAATCAGCCAATTCCACGGCGTTCTCAAGAATTTCAACAGGATGGTGCCACAAGCTACACAGCACACGTTACAATCGATTTATTGAAGAGTAAGTATGGTGAGCGTGTTATCTCAAGAAATGGGCCAGTCGATTGGCCGCCTCGTTCGTGCGATTTAACGCCGCTTGACTATTTTCTGTGGGGCTACGTTAAGTCATTGGTTTATGCCAACAAGCCGACGACGTTGGAAGAGCTCAGAGCCAACATTGAACTCGAAATAGCGGCCGTTTCGGCCGAAATGTGTGGCCGAGTCGTTGAAAATTGGGTCCAACGAATCGACCGCTGCAAACGCGCCCGCCATATGAACGAAGTCGAGTTCCATTCATAAATGTTATGATTGTACTTCAAGCCGATAATAAAGTTTTTGAAATATCTCAAATGGTTTGCGTTTTATTTTTAAAAAAAAGTTGTCAAGTCCTTATTGGAAAACCCTTTATAAATTCGTCCTCATTCAAAATGAATTTCTTTTGGGAACAGTATTTATTTAAGTCGCTATAATGATGTCTATGCCACGGTATTTCACTACACATGTACTTTGTTGCATTTCAATGTATTAAACGAGATAACTTTTTCTTTGTAGTATTCTACGGAATTAATATGAGTTCGAGTAATAGAGTGGTTATTAATTTTTATTTGCTATTTGCAGTAAAGGATTTGAGTGCATAACATTTACCTTCGATGCAAAGACCTAACTCGATTAAAAAAAAGTTTTTCAAATCATTATAAAACCAAACAATGTGCAACATGATATAATTTTTACTTAAAACTTCATCACATCAAGGGGGATTAGCTTAATTAGATATTCCAATCGTATTCAAATATTAACCGCAAACGGTTATCTATAGTTTAATTGGTTCACAATTGTTGGGGCATAGTTCAACCATGTAATATGAGGCAAACAAGCTTAATAACGAAAATAATGTGGAATACTAATTTAATTTTAGTTAGATAAATGCAGCGATCGAGAACTACATTCATTCGGAAACTTGTGAAAAACTCTGCGATCTCGAAGATATAGTAATTACTACGAAAAAATTATTTATGAGTAGTCCGTCCAACATACTCAGGATTTGAATCACTACAATTTTCAGAGATTACTTTCGACATTTCTGTGGTCAGTGACAAATGAGTAAGATCTATCTTTGCATAAGCTTGGTTTATTGGTTAAGTTGACAGTATGAGGAAGTAATACACTGAGAGCTATTTGTCGAATATAAAGACTTATATACTCCTCTTTTTGTTCAGGTATATTGGAGTAGATATTAATGTTGTTTTATGAATAGCAAATACTATGGTTAGAGTCTTCAATGGAGACAAACTGATCAAACAAATAAAAGTAGTCTTCTATTAAACACTCACTGTCTAGTAAACAAGATCGTTGTAGTTGATATATTGCATATAAAGCGGTCGTCATTTTTGCTGAAGAACTTAAGGAAATTACATGTTACACGATACCACTCCGACAAGCCACGCCACTGACATGTGACATGTCTCAAATGCGAACAATTCTGCAAGACTGCACTTCTAAAAGTTTTAAGAGGATATGATTTGCACTGCACAGCTACTTTATACAGTATACTCATATATAAGTCTTCCAGGGATTTCGCATAAACAGAATATATCAGGCTTTATTAGGGCCAAGTCATAAGGCGTGATCTCGCTCTACTGTAATAGTGTACTGTAATCAAATCTCTGCTCATCACTTTAAATATGGCCACAAGCTACGCCAGGCTCATGTATCCCATGACCTAGTGTTATCGTTCAGAAAGTATTTGGATTATTTTTTAAATTTAATTGCCGTATCCTCGATATTTTTGTGAATCATAGGTTTTACTATTAAAGCCATCTCCAAGCTTAAGAAAGCATTATTGAAATACTTTACGAACTTGTCTTATGTTGATGCAATGGCACCATACAAGAACATGTAGCTAAGAATGCCTCGGACCAAGCTCTGAGTTGGCGGGAAATTATCAGAATACCATAACCTGAGATTACATTTCAATTTAAGAATCTGTGCGGAAATCGGAAACTTACGTAGTTTGAATACAACCATCTAAACATTATGTTATGATGTATGGTGAAAGGGACGAAGCGACACTAAAGCTTTGCAAAAATTGATTTACCCTGTCAATTCTAAAGTAAATGGAAGAACTTAAGATCTCTTTGAATGTGGTTGGAAGATTAGTTTATTAGTTTGTGCCCTAGGTTGTAAAGAGTTTAGTCAGCCATGGCTCCATGATGGAGGAGTAGGCGGCTGCACACTTGCTTTAACCTGTCTCTAGCTCGTGGAAATGGTTAGGTTCTTGTCATCGCCCAATAACAAGGGAATTGTGTGTAGTTGTGATATGATTTACTTAAAATAAGTACATATGTTCACATATCTGTACAAAATTATCAGAACGTTTTGCAGCTACAGTGCTACCTATTTGTTCAGCGCTTAATTTTCAGGGCCGAAAAAATGGCTATCAGCGATAACTAATAACAAAGTCGGAAGATTTGGCAGCAAGGGTATTTAATTTGAAGTTATCATGCAAAATAGGTTTGAAAGCATTGTTAATTCCGCGTTAATTTCGAGAAATATCTTCAAGGTTGCGTTGTTAGTGTAATTTACGTAAATTGGAAATTCAAAATGCTGATACCGATGCCAAAAAACACATCTAATGATTGTTAGTTTCAACTTGAGGTCTTTTAACAAGAATTGAAGGTTCAAAAATAATCGAATAAGACAAATAGCTTTGCATCTGCATAACAGTGCTGGACGAATCGCTAAACGCCCTGGAAATATCGAATATGCTGGTAACACCGGACAATTAGACTTATCGGCGAATTATTGAACAATAGGAAATAGAAAATTTTGGACGAAAAATGTACGCTCTTTTTTTAAAAAAAAAAAACAGTGTCAGCTAAGTCTCCAATCGTCAATCGATGATTTTTAAGCACCAAATTTCTGATCTCCTTGACGTGTTGTTTATCAGTTGATGTTGATGGCCGTCCAGGTCGATCTTTGCCTTCAACGATTTCTCTGCCTTCGTTGAATTGTTTATAAGTGTTACAAAACTTTGTTTTTTGTTACATAGCTTGCTACGCCGTTTGTTGTATTTTAAACGTTTCTGCAGCTGAAATTTCATTCCGCAAACAAAACTTAACGCAATTTCTTTGCTCACCAAAATTTAACATTATAAGAATCGCTAAATTCACTTTTTGCTGTTCACAGAACACGCACGTAACTATTGAACAAATTCAGATTTTGACATGAAATTTGACACATGTCAGTGACAGTACTTCCAACCTAAAAAATTAAAAAATTCCAGAATAGAAGAGCCCGCGAATTTTATAATTAAAAATTCGCCTTATCACAGTATACCTATTTCGATCCAGTTTACTTTTTTCCGAGAGCATGTACTAGTTCTAGCAGAAATTACAGATGGACTGATTACCCCAGTATGGGGACAATGATTCCATTGTTGAAGTACATCTTTGTGAATCTCTTAAATAGCTCATACATATGCACAGGGTTTTTCAAAAAGTATGAAATTCAATCTCGTTCATATGATCACCGCGAGCACGTTTGCAGCAATGCACTCTTTAGATCCAATTTTCCATAACTCTTTTATACATATCGGTTAGAACATTGGCAATTTCGTTTTCGATATTGTTCCCAAGTTTCGCTACTGTTGTTGAGTTGTTAGCATAAACCAACGACTACTCTAATAAAAAACAAATCCAACGACGTCAAATCGCATGAGCGAGATGGTCATTCGACCGGAGCATTTCTTGAAAATACACGATTGTCAAACTTCTCCTTCAATAGCTTATTTGTTTTACCAGCTGTGAGGCATGTGACAATATCTTCTTGGAAATACATATCACCGATGTCAAGTAAATTCAATTCAGGTCCAAAAAGTCTTCTAATATGACACGAAAACCAGATCCATTAACTGTGACATGGCGATCATTTCCATCGACGGACAAGTACAGGCACAATCACACCTCAGACATGGAATCCACAACACACGGTCACCTTTTTGAATTAAACGGAGTCTCTTGAAGCACGTGTGGATTTGTTCTTGTCCAACAACGCATATTTTGCTTTTAGTTTCATCGCTAAAGATGATTTTTCGATAAAATTCATGATTGTCTTCAAACTTTTGCAGAGCCAAATCGGAAAAGTTTCGACGCTTCAAATGATCAGGAGGGCTCAGTTCTTGAGTCAATTTGATCTTGTAAGGATCTAAGCCACCATCTTTATGCAAATCTGGACTTTTCGCCACAGTCTGCACTGAGAAATTCCCAACTGCTGTGTATGGCGTCAAATCGAGTGATTTGGCTCATTTTGAACTAAAGCACCCACAGCTACGATATTTTCGGTCCTCCGACCGTTGATCTCAGAGACAGGGACATTCAATAGTAAATACGTTGACTTCAAATTATCGACTACAGCACGAGCAGCCGATTTGGTGCGACGATTATTACGACCGAAAGTACGAGTAAGCGATCTCAAAATTACGACCACTGACTCAGAATTTTGGTTGTTGTATTTAATAATTT
This sequence comes from Volucella inflata, assembly GCA_928272305.1. Taxonomy (NCBI): domain Eukaryota; kingdom Metazoa; phylum Arthropoda; class Insecta; order Diptera; family Syrphidae; genus Volucella; species Volucella inflata. The sequence continues at coordinate 23,570,010 of OV743718.1, read as the reverse complement.
CCAAACGTTGCTCGTTCCTTAACATCATCATGGTAAAAATGTAAACCTCGGCTGATGTTTTGACATAGAAAAATCATAAAAAAAAAGTTGAAGGGCGCGTTTCTATTAAAATACATATTTCAGCTTTTTGTTCAATGTATTGTATTACAACAAAAACATCCAACCAATTTCGCAGAATATACTGAAAAATGAAAAAAGATATTTAAACGCAGAAAGCCACCAATATCAAAGTTCCTCTTCTCTTTGGACAACTCTTGGACAACCACCTTTAGTGTGGAATTTCCTTAATTCATCCTTCAACTTAACTTTATTCATTGAACTATAAAGCACTGGTTATTGTTTTTAAATTTAACGAACGATTCGGAAGATTGTTACGAGGGCGGGTCAATAAGTCCGTGACTTTTAGATTAAAACACAGATTTTTTGATAAAAAAATAATTTTATTTTCCAACGTAGTCTCCCTTGAGCTCTATACACTTTGTCCAACGCTTCTCCAATTTTTTTATCCCTTCCAAAAAAAATGATTTGTCGAGGTCCTCAAAATAGGCCTTTGTTTGCGAGATGACTTCATCATTGGAGTCAAATCTTTTTCCACCAAGCCATTTCTTCAGGTTTGGGAACAAGAAGTAGTCGCTCGGAGCCAAATCTGGAGAATAGGGTGGATGAGGGAGCAATTCATAGCCCAATTCATGGATTTTTGCCATGGCAACTGCACATGTGTTTGTGGTCGACGGTGAGCAAACGCGGCACCCATCTTGCGGAAAGCTTTCTCATGCCCAAGTGATCATTCAAAATTGAAACCACTGAGCCATGCGAGATCCCTACGGCTTCCACAATCTCTCGCACTTTCAATCTTCGGTCGGCCAACACCATATCGTGAATTTTTTCGATTGCTTCGGTTGTAGAGACCTCAACTGGGCGTCCAGGACGTTCGGCATCTTCAGTGCTTGTACGGCCACAACGAAATTCAGTAAACCACTTTTTTACCATTGAAATCGATGGTGCAGAGTCCCCATAGTATTTATCAAGCTTAGCCTTGGTCTCGGTAATGGTTTTTTTCGTAAGAAATAATGCTTAATAAGCACACGAAATTCACTTTTTTCCATTTTCTCCTCAAATTAGTGAGTAGTCTGATAAAAATAGCTGTCAAACACAAACTAACTGACGCAGCAAGTTTAAATTTTGACAGGGGTCAACTGACAGATGCCTGTTGACTGGAGCAGTGTTGCTGTTTCAGTAAAGAGGTCAGAAATTCAAAAAGTCACGGACTTATTGACCCGCCCTCGTATAAACAAGCCGTAAGAAGGTGTACTATCTCCCCTTCTTTTTTAACCTTGTTGGATATGGATGACCCCTTTTGCTATAGATCCCTCATAAATTTGACTTAGTTGAAGATAGAATTAAATAATTTATATATGTACTCCGTAGAGCCTTACAACCTGATCACAGAACGTTGTACTCATTTTTGTACACTTATTTTTCTCCACAGTATAAAAATTAAACATTTCAAAATAATATGGAAATTTTCAAGAAATAAAATTAAAGAAATTATTAAAAGCAAATATGCGTACATGTAATCCAAAAACATTTATTTCTTCTGTTCTCTGCCTGAAAAGTTGTGAGAGTTTGGTGGATTTCACTTACCCAACTGTATAAGAAACAATCGTACAGTATCCTCACTTAGAGTGCCTTGTACACTTAGGTAATCAGCTAAGTCTCCTCCATTGCAGTACTGAAAATAAAAAATGACAAAAATCAGAAAAAATACATTCAAATCCACACCAACATTGAATTAAACAATGCAAATTCTTGACCCAATAAAGCAGATACAGTGACATAACCCCAAAGCAACCTACTTTTAATCTCACACAATCTTACTTGTTTGCATCATCTGCAGTTGAGATACTTTTTTAACTCGATCATCTTGAAGGAGGACCCCTCCAAACTACCCCCATCCTTAAATCAGAGTTTATCTTAATGGCCAGCAACTAACCTCACGCACTTAAACCCCCAACAATATTTTTTTACGCGAATTAACTTAAATTAACTATTTTAAATGTGAACACTTACAAATAGATATGTATACGCGAAGCATAAACAATTCATCCGGTGGCCTTCAAATCAAAATAGCCCACACTGGCTTGACGCTCCCACCGGCACCACAACGAATAGTGTGTCTAGTGCAGAGAAGCTCCACATCGTTTCTCTATATCATTTAGTCCATCTAAGTTTTGAAGGCGCGATAGGCGCGATTAAATTTATTCATAGGGGACGACAGAGCCGATTTAAAACTATTAAGAGTCCAACGTCTGACATAGATGATTGTATTCGTACTCATATTCAGCTGCGCGAATTTTCATATCAACGAATATAAAACACCAGCGACGCAGCGGCAGACTTTCAAATGTTAATGACCGTTTTAACGGCCTACCAGAATAGATTAAATTTGCACTTGGACATGATTTCTATTGGAATTTGTGTAAGGGATGAGGGTCTTCGGTATAAATTTGTCCCCTTACTTCTATTTTCACATTTGTTTTATTTTCTATGCCTACGTAGTACGAGTATCTAGCAGATGTGTGAATCGCGAGAAATTTTTTGGCAATTTTTTCGACGATTTCTTTGTAATTTGCAAACAAAAGGGAGATTGAAAGGAACATTTTCAAGAGTTTCACAATCATGGTGGTAGGTTTTTTTTAGCCATGAATTAAAGGGGACAGCTTTAAAAGTGTGTAGATCGCAGGGTACTTACAAAACTTCAAATTGACAATGGTTGCTTGGTTCTGTACTGAATACATGAATAACGATGAATCGGTGGGTAGGTACATACTTTTGATGCAAATAAAATTCAGTACCTTATAGTTGAATGTGACCTTGAATTATATTGTGAAGTACGTACTTGCAGTGAAACATCATTGACAAAAAAAACTTATCAAGCGTAGCGAAGTGCTCGTAGTAACAAAAAAGCAATTTGGATAACTAAAATCATTTTTAATTACGAGTATTATAAATGATACAAATGCGAATCCTTGAAATTCATCGGTCCTTTAAGCTTAGTAGGCAATTTACTATATTTATAACAAATCACGATCGAAAACACACCTACCTTGTGCGTAAAAGCCTTCTACTCGTATCTGCTAAGATTGAACAAAATAGGTTTTTATCAAAAATATCAAAAATACAATGAATACACTACTATGGACATACAATTGGAATAATTTTTATCAGAAAAATGTTAATCTTTATTGTTCTAAAAAATCTGAGCACATTTTTATCTTTGATTGTGGTAACCCTCCTGATCTCCCACAATCTCAAGATCGCGTTCGAATTTCGCTGTGATCAGAAAAAAAAACACTGTGGCGCTGGCAGACCGGTGTGGGCCATGGCCTAGCTTCTTGACACTGATTTGTGTTGCTCATGTTGTCATTTTTGTCACATCTGAGCGGGGCCTACAGTTTTATCGCCGAGTCCGAACGGCGCTCCTTAGAAGCTTTTTCATAGGCAATTTTACTTTCGGGAGTTTGTCATTGCCCGCCGAAGGGGTGATGACGATTCAAAAAATTGTTGGTGATGCCAGGAATCGAGCCACGGACCTTCTGCGTGATAATCCAATGAGCTAACCAGCGCGCCATCGCCACCACCTCGGAAAAACCAAAACAGGTTGCAAATATGAAAATTCCTGGACTCTAAGATCGAGAGAGAAACAGATGTCACCTGTTTAATTTGCGACTACTTAACGCCATCTACAATAAAACCAAAACTAGTTTCGTAGTAGAATCTTCACTCGACGGTAACTACTATGGACATCTGTTTTAAGTTGAATATTTATCTTAACATAAATTATAATATTGTACCTAGTCAAGTCATAAATACTGGTACAAAACTGAACTCGCTCATTACGAATGCAACACTGGGCGCATCTATGTCGTATTGATTGCGATTTGACAGTTGATATTTATGCTTCATTGTGACGTAAAAAGTTTTTGACATTAATTGCTTACAATCATGGAATGGGGCGACATCGAAAATCGTATTGTTGTAGTTGGCCTACTTAAATGCAACATGGAAAAAGGCGATATTTTTAGGACGTTGCGACCGATTGGAATCACTCGCAATTTTGTGTATCGTGCTGTGAAGTTGTTTGAGGATACTGGCGGAGTACGAAACCGTCAAAGTTCGCAAAAATCCATGTCTCGCATTATCAAAGAAGATTTAAGACTCAGCGCGTACAAGCAACACACTGAACACCTGTTCACGGCCGCATTGAAGGAAAAACGCAAGCGAAGATCGAAAGCGTTACTCAGCCGATACGCGAAGAACGCTCACAGACAGATTCTGTTTACTGACGAGAAAATCTTCACCGAAGAAGAATCGTTTAATCCAGAGAAGCATCCCAACTCATCCCGAGGGTTCAAGGAGGCCACCATTCCGCGTCTGTAATGGTATGGTGGGGAGTGTGCTACGATGGCGTTACCAAGCTCCATTTTTGCGAGAAAGGAGTGAAAACGACGGCAAAAGTATATCAATCGACCGTCTTGAAACCCATTGTGAAGTCTCTCAACCAATCAATATTCAACAACAAGCCATGGACTTTCCAGCAAGACTCTGGCCCAGCTCACAAAGCAAAAACGACTCAAAACCAACGTTCCGGACTTCATATCAACGGATGATTGGCCAGCTGGTAGTCCAGACCTCAATCCGTTGGATTCCAAATTTTGGTCCGTATTAGAGGGCATGACTTGCTCTACTCGACACTCAAATATTGAGTCGTTGAAGCGAGCCCTTGTCCGTGCAGTGGACAATTTCTCCATGCATGAAGTGCGTCTCGCAATCGATGACTGGCCACATCGTCTTAAGTCGTATTGGAAGGCAAATGAAAGTCATTTCGAATAAGTTGTTCTAAGATTTGTAGCCATTGAATAACTCAACAAAAACAACAACAAAAAATGTTTAAATATTAATTCGGCGCTGATTTTTCTATGTACCAGTATTTATGACTTGACAATATGCCCCTGGATCTTACATAACCGTACGTTTAGAGTTTAGACTGTACAATTTCGAACGACTCGACTAAACCACACAAAAAGTTACTAGTAAGTTTCATCAGCCTCTACTAACGCCTGTTTTTAATCATCAACGTTACAACTAATATCCACCTGACAGAATATTTCAAAATTAACTTCCTACAACAGTAGGACTACCGTAAACTATGTTTCAACAGATATATTTTTAAAATATTGTTCAATATTTTTCAACGATTTTTGTTTAATTGAAAAGAGTTAATCTTCTTTAATTATGGAATATTATTATTTCATTCAAATGACTGAATCGGCTGGTTTACCAGTAGGACATGATGTAAACCAAATTTTCCGAACATTTTCGGTGGTTTCGGCCGCTATCGATCAATATTGGTCTTGAGTACTTCAATCGTCTCTGGCATAACATTGATCTTTAATGGCACCCCACAAATAGAGTCTAACGACGCCAAATAGCAGCTCAATGGCAACATCGCAAAAACGACTGATTACACGTTCATTGAACTTAATGTGCAATAAATCAATTGCTAGACTTTTGCCAAATCCTCAATTTCTGACCATAAAAAGTCTGCCATCATGCCTAATTTGCGATATCCATTGACTGTGACGTTTCTTCAATTATTGTCTTCGTGGAAGAAAAATGGGCCAATAATGCCGCCACTATAAAAACTACACCAAACAGTCACACGTTCAGCATGCATTGACTTCTCTATGACAACTCGTACGTGTGGATTTTCCATGCCCCAAACACAACTCAACTGATCTGATTTTTGAGCTGCTTTAAAGAAAATAAAAAATAAAAGCGATAACGAAGCGGGTGATCACGCTTGGAAGCAAACCATCCTAGAACTTCATGCAAAATTATCCTCAGGCTAGTGCGACTAATGTTCAGTTGCTAAGATTTTTGGCGCGTTTAGGATCCAGGATTTAGGCGCACACTTATGACAATATGTTCGGTTGCCATTCAGCAAACCAGTCTTACGAATTTTATTCACAAACTTCCGTACAACAGCTGCAGCTGGTACATTATTTCACCCGAAATCCATATTCAAAATTCGCATAGTTTCGGCAACACAGCATCCACTTTGGAAGTTACTTTGCAATATTGCCCAACGTTGCTCTGACGTTAATGGATCCAGTTCTAACCGCGAAAATATAATACTGAATTTTTGTCAATTAACATAAGGGTAACTATCTTAACAAAAACTACAACTGATGTAAAAGGATTTGAATTCCCAACCGTAGCCAGACGAAGAAGTATCCGGGCTAAAAATGGATGGCAAAGCAAGCAATCGCATAAAATCCATACCTACTCGTCTGAGAAGCGAAGACTTTTCGCTGCTATGAATTTATTATGTAGAAAGTATATAGATCTCATCTCATAAGAAAATAGCTCTCAAGTTAAAATCATGGTGAAATGTCCTTAAAAACGCAAAGCGAAACGTACACATATCTATTTCAGTTAAAGTCATCAATGAAATATGACCAAGCAATATTTTAGATATTTTATTTATTTTCTCTGAGGTAATTACAATAAAATTACAAAATTAGATCAACCGAAAATATTTTTAAATTAATATTAATTTTTTATTTACCTACTTTTGGTGGCATTTAGAACCCAATTTAGTTAGCAATCAACTTTAAACCATAAGTTTATATGTATAGCGACATCTTTTAATACTAAAAGGAAATGAACTGGTGTGACTCATCTTGTGCCTAAAGCCATCACCATCGAATTGTTCGAAGACGCTAAATACAATATTTGAGCGTCTTCATGGATAAAAACTTCTGAACATGTATGTCCGAAGTCTCTCAAACGATGTCTGCCTTCTGCCTTCAGTGCAAAGGAATTGTCGACAGAGATTTTTTTTTGGAACTACGAGTATACGACTATGATAAGTCAATTATATCCGATTCGTTGGTTTCGATAGGAATAACCTATCACAAAAATACGTCATTGCTGCTGTTACCAGACAGAACTGTCTGTCTATGCTGCATTAGCATGACTAGCCCCACTCCAGAAGTATTTATGAACCCCCTTTTTTTGATTTTGATGTCATGGACGGCACTTTTCAATTCATCTTCCGTTTGAAAAGAAGTAGTCTTTGGTTCAATACGCACCGGATGTTTAATAACCTTACGCGCCGACTGTTTCTTGACTCTGGTTTTACTCGTATGGACATGTCGTCTGATGTAGTAATGCTAGAGCTCCTTCCTCGAAAAACAGATACGAAATCGACTTTCCCTGTGCCCAGGACTTGTTTCGATTGTACGCTATGAAAGGAACCGAGCCATCGGTGTCTTTCTGAGAGCCAACAATGTTTAACTTCTAAGCTTAGTTTCGCATAAAGTCTTGGTGAATCCACTTTCTACCTCTAAGCTACAATAGTTCAAGAAAGCAAGATTTCACTGAACAGTCAGAAGTCTAAATTAGGTGAGTCTTGACTAAGTCCCACTGCATAATGGGAAATAATGAAATCGCCGTTGCATTTGCTAAGCAAGCCTCAGAGGAGAGTTTTCAACATCCAAACCTATGTTTGGTCGACTTTCGTCCTAGATTGATGCTGACTTTGACAGCTGGGTTTCATATGAGCATAACTGCAGATTGCCGGTAGACCAAACGAAGGCTTCCGACGTTTGGAAGAAGGCTGTGGCTTTCCCCCTTCATCTCAATAAGAAAGCCTGCAAGATGCTTATTGGCATCGTGACATAGCACTGCACTTTTGCAAAGCATGTGTGATATAAAGGGTCTTCCAATAGATACTTTCGAACTTTGTCAGGTGATAGCGGCCATATTGTTGAAGCTACGTCTGTCAAATTGGCTGTCATTTATTCAGTCTGTTTTGCCAATTCACCATAGACGGATGAAGCGTTCAACAACACGTGCAAACGATGAAATTGTTTTATCAAATTGGATGTTCTCTTGGGGCAATGTTCCGCGCGCTTCGCCCATTTTATGGTCGCCATAATCGTCCCACCGAAAGGACTATTTGCAGTATAGTGGATAAATTTGAGTCCACTGGTTCAGTAAACAATAAACCAACACCCGTACGTCGACGAAATATCGCCGCTGTCCGTTAGAGTATGCAGGAGAATCCGAGGCAGTCGATTTCGCTCACAACAACTTGGCGAATTTTGCATTGTGACTTTGGCCTGCACCCGTATAAAATTCAACTGATCCAGGAGCTGAAGGTAAACGACCACAGACAACGACGTGTGTTCGCTGAATGGGCTCTGGAGCAGTCGGAAACTGACCCTAATTTTCATCGAAAAATCATCTTCACCGAAGAGGCCCATTTGTTCATGAATGGGTAGGTCAAAAAACAAAATTTGCGAATTTGGGACGATATCAATCCACATGAGATCCAAGAGTATCCAATGCATCCCGAGAAAGTCATTGTTTGATGATGATTTTGGGCTGGCGGCGTCATCGGTCTATATTTTTTTGAGAACGACGTTTGCCAGGCCATCACCGTCAACAGACTGGGCTATAGGTCGATGATTACCAACATTGGCCCGAATTGGATGATATGGATACCAACGACATGTGGTTTCAACAGGACGGCGCTACGTTTCCCACAGCTTACGCCACATGGAAAATTCTGCACAAGCGATTCGAGGGCATGGTAATCTCAAGTGGAGAGGATGTGAACTGGCCATCAAGATCGTGCGTTTCGACAAGGTTAGATTTTTTATTGTGGGGTTTTCTGAAATCGCAGGTCTATGCGAATAAGCCACAAACCACAGTGGCCCTCAAAGCCAACATAACCCATGCCATCGGTCAAATTTAGCCTGATTTATGCGCCAGAGTCATGGAAAATTGGACATTTTCGGAAGCCGCGGTGGCCATTTGAACGATCTTTTATGCCATGCATAATAGCATCGATAGGCCTTACATAAAAAATTTTGATGACATCTCACACACACTTTGTTTGATTATAATTTAAAGATAGGAAGCTTTTAAATAAAGACCCTTTATATACATCGCTTGCTGAGGGGTGCTACTACTGGCAGTTTATCACTTAAGCGGTTACTCATCTTTTTTTGAAAGACTCAGATATTCCATTAAAAGGCACTAATAATGAATGAGTTGGACTTGTTCTTTTTATCTTAGTCCTCTGTTCTGCCAGAAAAAAAATAAAAAGGGTCAAAAGGGCCAAAAGGTGGCCTTAAATAACGAACTTCTATGTAAGACATTGTTGTCCTGTTTTGGATCTTTTGACTTAAGTCCAATTAATTCTATGAGTTTCAATGGGTTGATGTAACGTATTCGCATTTAATATAAAACAAATTAAAAGACGATTAGAAATGGAGAGATTAAAATGTGTATTGGATTAGGAAAGTTATACTCGGAAGATTTCATTTTCATCAAAGTTTTTCAACATTTAAAAATACCTCTGAAATCATCCCTGATGTTTAAAAATAAAAGCTTTTAAGAGAAAATTTATTAAATAAAGAGACCCTTTTCTTCACAACGAAGAGAGAAAGATTCATAGCTTTTATAAAAGCACAACTTACTAGATTTGATTCAATGCAAACAAGTTCACAACACAACCAAATATTGACAAAAACATACAACAACGAAGTGTATAAAGAGAGGCAATCAAAAACAACAAAAATAAAATGCCGGCTATTTCTCTTCAGACTTTTCACTTCTCACTGAATATTTTAAAACAAAAAATCAAAACGTCATTGCGTTTATGATGTTAACTATCATTTGTGACGGTTACTAAGGAATGACATAAAAAAAATAAAAACCTGGTTATACCTATTAAAAAACACAAAACTACCGCCAGGTAACAATCTTGACATGACACATGAGTAAGCAGAAAAGCGTAAAACATCAAATAAAGTTTAAAGAAGTGAACAAAAAAAAGCTAACACAATATTCACTGAAACACATACTCTGACAGTCTTTAGCCAGTCTGTCTGTCCATAGCAGCTACAGTTGAGTAGAACTGAAATTCAGAGTCAGTTTTTATTATTCTCTCAATTGCGGTGGTTGTTCGTTTCGGTAGCGCGTTCAACTACAACACGCTTTACGCTTTCACTCGTTAACACAACAAAAAAACAAAAAACCTTGTCTTTGATCGCGTATAAATTCGTATACGAGTATTAGCAACAGCAAAAAACATGAAAGTCATAGAAATAAACACTTAAACACCATATGCGCGAAAAAACCGAAACTCATAAATCATTGTTTGCTGCTGTTATTATTCTTTTGTACTTTTTCCTCCTTTTTGTTTTGTTGTAATTACTTTTGGAAGTGGAAAATCAGCTTGATGTGAAGGTTCTTTGATCAAAGGTTTCATTCCGATCAAAGCAAAAGTGATCAAATATAAAATAACTACATCATCATCAAAAACCAGCCGTAAAGAAATAAATAAATATATAAAATATGCATATGTAAATAATTTGTAGACTGGAACTCGCAGTGATTAAAATTATCGCTAAAGAAGATTTCAATGTAAATCCGTTTCGTTGCCAATAAATTATATGAACTCATGACGTAAACAAAAACGCCGGAAAAACGCCGATCAGAAAAAGTAGAATTTGCAAGTGAAATAAGCCGCATTCCCTAGAGAAAAAGTGATTTTGTTTGGTCAATTTTAGATAGCTTAAAAGTCATCGCATTTCTGACATACGATCGAGAGCGAGTGTGGAACACTTTCTGGTACTTCATATTATATGAGTATCAGTTTTGCTTCTTTTTTTTCTTTTTTCTTTTTTAACGTACATCGTAATTGAAACTGACATCGAAAGGGTCACGCAGTCATCAATATTACTTGAATGTGCGATAATTGAAGCTAAGTTGTGCCTTGATTTCTCGATGGGAATTTCTATATCAGAAACTTTACTTTTTAATAATTACCGAGTAAAAAACGATCATAAATGAGTTTCACTAAGAATTTCTTTAAAACAAAAACAACTGAAATGTATTATTGAACAAGCTGAATTTAAAATGTGAAATCAAGATTCTGACACCTTTACCCTAAAATAGGGTAGCCGCTCAAAAATAATCACAATTGACATATTCCTAACTATACTAAAAAGTCAGGTTAAAGACGGGGAAAAAATTAGCATTTTAACATTTGTTGCTAGCGCCATTAAAATAAAATAAATTATTATAGCAAGAGGTGTAAGGTCAATCCATAAGCAATGATGGAAACAATGTCTAACGAAATTTCATCAATTGAAGTTAATCTTCTTCAAATTTGACACTTAAACATGATTTAAACTCCAATACATTTAACAATTGCGGACTTAACTATTAAAATAAAAAATATATATATATCCGCCTCTTAACCAACATGTTCTACATTTTGAACGAAGAAAGTAGACATACCGTGTTTACAGGTTCTTTTCATTTCAGCTTTATTATATGTCTTCCGCATTTATCTTGAATCATAGAGTACCAGTATACCCTGACAGAAACATGTTACGAACCAGAACTGTCAAAAACAAACCAGGCAGGCAGGTTTGATGTGAAGACTTTGTGATTTTCAACAAATTTCAACATGACAAGTTCTCAGTAGGACATAGATTGATTGGAGTTTTAAAACAGGTGATTTTATTTACCGCTCAAAATTATGGACATGAAAATGTATAAAACTGTTGAATGGAAAGAATTCCAGCTGTTTGCATTTGTGTAAAACATGTGGGGCCTGACGTTAGAGTTTGCCTATTAACTCCCATTTCAGCATCAAAATGATGATGTCAAGTAACAACCTTAACATGGTTTAAAACTCAAAGCATATAATACAAACTGACACAACAAATGCAGGTACATGTAGTATAATATTGTTGTTCGCCATCTGTCAGCAATCTTGACACTCACCATTTATACGATGACGGAAAATTTTTAGAAATTTTATATCTTCCTTGCTGAAACCGCATGTTTAACTTTGACAGCTGTCAAACTCTGTGGATTTTAGTTCATCCAAGTCTTTAAGGCATTTTTTGAAACCTAAGAAATTCGAACATTTGTAGAATACCCAAATACAGTTGATATTCCAGTAAATTCTACCGAAGTTGTAACAGTATTTACAGGCTCTTTTGCCAGACGGCTAGATCAAACCGGGAAAAAACAGAAGAGCATATTTTTAACATAGCAGTTAGTTAGTTAGTTAGCAGACAAACCTCTGTAACTCAAAAAATTGCTTACGATAAATCTTTTAAATTTTTCGCCATTCGGAGTCTGGGAAAACCGTCAGTAGTTTGTCTTGAGCGTAAAATTAAAAATTGAAATGTTAGTGGGAGAGCCTAAACCTTGGTCCATTCCGGACAAATCAGTTTGTATCCAACCTAAGAACTACATAAGTTCAAAATTGTTATCAGTCAATAAATAAATTTGTATCGAAGCAACTACAAGTGTATCTATAAAATGTCGCCAAATTAGATTTCTACCCTATGTACGAGTATGTCAAATATGCACCGACATATTGTAGAATCTCTCCCGAAATTTACTTAGTGATCAGAAGATGATTTGTAATCAGAAGATGATCAGTCATAATACAAAGCGTCTTACTGCATATACTATATGTTACTCGTATAAGTTGGATGTTTTATATATTTTCCATACTTTGACAGATGATAATAAAAACAATAACAATAAAACTTTAGCCTGAACAGAAAATGAAAAAGAAAAAAAACTCGTTCTAAGCGAAACAAAATTGATAAGATAAAGATAATAATAGTTCACGCTTCTAAGCTGCCTTCTTCAGAGTCTCTATTATATGAATGAGAGGAACGAAAGAAATTCTATGTCTATTCGAAACTAGAATGTTTGACATGTGTACGAGTACACATGACTTTTCACAGCAACGACAGTGGCAGTGGCAGGCGACGTCGGCGGCGGTTATTTTATGTGGATTTGACAGCACGGCTATTGAGGCCAGTGGAGGCAGCAGAAACAGTTTAGATTGTGATTACTTGTTTTGCTACTTAACATTAAATCGGTTCTTTCTTTTATTTAATAGAAAAATCCAAGTGAACGTCATACAAATAATACAAAGTATATCTAATAGTTTATAGTGATATCTATCTATACGTTTAAAAAAATATGAACAAAATAATTTGCTCCTAGTAATAATCATATTCGAAATAAAAGTTCAGAGTTCAATTCAATTGAATATAAAGCACAACTAAAGCAAAGAATACAATAAAAAAAAAGTGACAAAGTGACAGTCAAGTTAACAAACTGACACAACCTGTGGTGCTTTGTGGAATTACGTAAAAAAAAAAAAACTTGTGTCATCGAATAAGTGACAACTTCTGTGTCAAAATTAAGAATCAGCTGTAGTAGTACGCAGAAAGGAGACAAAATGCATGTGTACTACAAATTTGGATTATTTTTGATTTTTATACTCGCTGTGAGGTAATAGTATGAGCCAAACGTGATTAATATTCACAAAATCTATACCAATGTTGCCTTACTTTTCCCTTATCAAAGTGTTTGAAGTTTTTTTTTTTTGTCATAAAAGAGAGCAAATCCTAACATATTCTTGTGTTTCAAAAGCGCACTTTAGGTGAAGCTATAATGATTTATTTGGATTTATTTGATTAGTATAAAATTGTTTTCTGTTTAATCGTGTAATCTTTTAATTAATGATAAGCCATGGAAAGAAACACTTAGGTAGACCACCAGCAAATCAAACCAGATGAGGCTCTTGCATTCGTACAACGAATCTATAGTCAACACAATGTCAACTTATACTCTTACTTATGACATGTGTGGACATAACATCAATGTTTGGTTATGTGAGTGATGATGGCGACCTTGACAGACGTAGTCGTTGGTCATGAGAAATGAAAATGAGCGAGAAAATTTATGGCCCCATCAGAGTGGACATTGAACTTTGTATAGCGGTGACCAATGGAAATTCGTATACGAATATTCTCTAACCCGGTAGATGACAAATTTAACGACTATGTTGGATACGAGTTTTAAAGTGTAATTTTGTTAATGGAATTTTTTTTTCTCATGTACGACGTTAAATTTAGGCAAAGTCGTCGTATTAGAATTATGGTGTCATTTCTAAGTTCTATAATTGAGTAGTTTTCATAACTTTAATTTGACTTCAAAAAATTTATCCGTTTACAAATAAGAAAACAAAAAACACTTCAGTCAACATCAGACATCAGAGATGTAAAATTTATCGTGCGTAGAATAATAATCAGCATTTAAGTTGCATGATGGCCATTGAGTCATTTTAAATTAAACAGTGTTTACGACGTTGTAATTTTTCCGAAATGCATGTCATTGGGTTTTAATCTTATTAGTCACTCGATTTAATTCACCTAGTAACTAGCACAACGTTTTACTTTCCATCTCTGCATAGACAAGGCAGTTACAGAAATAAGGTACGACTTTAGTCATATCTTTATAAGTTTCGAAATTGTATCTATATCATTTTATGTGAGAATTTGTTTTTGATTTTCTTTTCTTGTCATCAGCATCTGTTTATGTAGAAACGGGTTCTGATTTTTTATGTCATGAATGACGAGACATTTTTATGTGGCTTTTGAATGGAAGGCCTCTTTGAAACTGTGTAGAATAATTTTATTTAACAATAATTAGCATTCACGTGAATTCAATATTTTGAAAAGAAGTTGTAAATATTTTAACAAGAACGTTAATTACCAAAAATGGTGTTTTACTCTATATACTATATAAGTCACACTTTCTTAAAACTCAACATTTACTTCTAGAAGTGTCCATAAATTGCCTGCTTACATAAAAAAAAGATATCGAAATAGGTTTCAATAAAGGACCTACATATATTCTCTGAAGCTCCAGAAAATTCTACTAAACTACTCCATTTGCTTCCATATTTGCTTCATAACTTTTCCATTCTGCTCTGGCACATTGCCATCAAAAGCCTTTTAAAAAATCGGACGACGTCAGAAGCAAGTCCTTTTTGCTCTTTTATTCTTTTCCCGTCACTGATTTCACTTTCGCTGCCAAAGAAAACGTGGGATTGCGTGATCAAAAATTATACGAGCATATGCCCAGATACATAGTGATTACCCCTTTAAACGAATATATGACTGATTGTTCATATCCTTTGTTGTCGTTCCGTCAGCATATACATTCTAAAGATACAAGGTAAAACTGGTTGAAAACGAAAACAATCTATAAAACGTAAAGCGTTCATAAAA
Organism: Volucella inflata; assembly: GCA_928272305.1. NCBI lineage: Eukaryota > Metazoa > Arthropoda > Insecta > Diptera > Syrphidae > Volucella > Volucella inflata. Next base: position 23,554,813 of record OV743718.1, on the reverse strand, counting down.
AAAAAAGCAACACACTACCAAGCACACGAGACCACACAATATGGGTCAAGAGTAATGCTTTAAAGAAAAACAGGGCAAAACGAATGTAACAGCCATTCCTCACGACATTCAAGATGACAACAAATATGACGACAAATCGGTTGCCGTGTATAAAAGGAAAACATTGAATTTTGTTGATGATTATCCTTAATCAGAAAGACAGGAAATAGTAAAACTCAAAAAGGTTTTTTTTCTTGTTTTGTTTTTAGTTTTAAAAAAAATCCAACTAAATTGAGGAGTGTCTTCTAAAAATGAATACCCACTCTAAACGAGCACCAGACAACACACAACACACAACACGCAACACGCACCTTTCGCATGTCATTCCATCACTTTTGCTGGTTCGTCGTTGCTATTACGTTTCCTCCCTTTTTACCTCGTTGCCATTTAATTCTAATTATCGTCTTAAAACTTAAAACAATACTCCATTCCAACTCCGATTAACAATTTTAATTTCACTCACAGTTCAAGATTCAAGGCGATTTTTTCTATGTTTCTGTTTCAAGTACTTTCCGTAGATACACAGTATCAGCAGTGATAGTAAAGTCATATCTAATGGATTTAAGCACGAATGTGACTTATGACATAATGTGTGAAAGAACTTTGAACTGTTGTTTGATAATATCGTATGTAAAAAAGAATAAAAATTAAATAAGAACAATAATGTAAACTATGTGAGCAAGCTAACAAAGTCGGAGTCGGAATTTTTATCAAAATCTAATCAGTCTTGTTCCATTTTACTTTATTTCGATTTATTTGTTGCTTTCCTTCATTCGATTCGTTCTTAATTGAATTGGCAAATGCAAAAAATGTCGTCCAATCTTCATCGATACTCGTATCTCGAACAATTATTATCGATGTGTTCATTTCAATACGGACGGACTTTAGTCTCTTTTGCAAAAGGTATATTTATTTTTCCTTTTTTTAAGAATTACTGTATTTCTACTTATGTTATATTTAATCAAAATGTTTTGTTGAATTGAATTGGGAGTTGATGTCAGCAATCAACAATTATCATTGTTTCTACTTTAAATGAGTCATTTTGCTTTTAATCTGTGCAAAGAGCAATGTTCACTATACCGAGCGGACGTATTGACGTTCGTCAGATGGGTGAGGTGCTTTAAGGGTTTGAAATAGATATTCCTACAGAATAAAAAAAAAAACCAAAATACTTTTGCTGTATGATAATAATTTACGCTGTGTGCAGTTCATTTAAGAGGCGTTAGGTTTGTTGGTTATTTGTGCAATGAGTGTGATGCATTCTTTTCACGGACTTCCGGGACTGAGTGCAATCACACTACCGTACGAGTCACAAACAGGGTGATATCGATTTTTTCCAACTTAGCATGGATAAGTTTTTCAACTTATTTTCTATTAAAAAAAAATATTTCGTCAGTATCACGGATGACATTTACTATTAGCTTAAGGTAGGTAAAGTTTATGAATAAAATTTATTGTTTTTAAATGTGCACCAAGGTCTAAGGAAAATATAATTGGAAACAACTTTATGCACCTTAGAATTAATGTAAGTGTCCAGTGTTAAACTGACGGTTAGCATTATATCTTCTAACAATGACACGACTAAGCTTTAGAAACATTTTCTTTTTGTTTTGAGTAATTTCAAAGGGATCACGTATTTTTTTTTAGAATATTACATTACTTCATGATTATAGAGAAATTCAAGAGTGATCCGATGGTGACGATCTTTCAAAATGCCAGTAGATTCTTCTAGTGTGTGGTAGTATAATATATAATATGTGAACTTCTTCAAGTGTGTGCCTCTTTTGCCTTGAATACCAACTACGTTTTAGAGTCGTAAATAAGCAAAGAATGTTTTAATTAAACTTTTTGAAAGCAAACCCTAATCCTCGAGCTATTTGTCTGATTAAAATTATATATAAGGAAACCATAATCGTTTTTTTTTAGGGATTTGCATTTTTAAGGCCTTTGACACCCAAAAATATAAGGTGTTTGACATCCAATTTTAAACTGATTACCTTCGCTAATTCACTACAATAAGCTAACATTGATGCTAGTTTGTCAATTTGTTTCAAAATCTGGTGATCTGCCAGAAAACAAAATTGGAGTGCTACGTTTGCTCATAAACAGTTGAAGATTGCCTGCTTTTTCTTATTCGGGTTCTTACTTCAACGGTGTTAAGATATATAGATATATACTCTGCCACATTTGTGAATAATAAATGTCCAGTAGGTGGGGGGGAAAAAAAAAACCAAAAACGTGTTGAATTCGTGTTGATTAGAACCTAAGTACATTGGACATTTGCTACTAACCGAACGTTATTCTAATCATACACTAATTGATTGTATAAACAACTACACATTTACCCATCAAACATATCTCTCCTGACGCCATAGTAACAATCATCGCATTGCACCTTTCATTTATTATTTTATAATCCTCTTACTTCAAATACAATACGACATGTGCCTCAGTGCGGTAGTCCTACAATTTACTTTCCACTTTTATTGCAGAATATACAAGTATATTTATTTTTAATTTTTATTCCCACACCTCATACAACGTGCTGTTGTATTGATAAGGCAAACAATTTTTATGAGTTATCAACCCCTTCAAGTACAATGTTCAATTGCTTTTCAGCTTAATTTAACAAATCGATTTGTATACTTATATAGTGACGAGTTTTTTTAACTTTAAACAGTCAATATTAGTGCAGACTTAAAACTTCGATTTGTTTGTTCCAATGTGTTTGACTTAAACAAACTAAAAAAAAAAACACAACAAACAAACATATCAGTAATAAGTTATTTTACTTTGCACACTTCAGTTCAGTTCAGCTCACCTCAGACCCGACCTAAATTTTATTGATTTTTATTTTTCTTTCGTAATGGGATTTACCGGCAAATCTGACAACGTAAACTGTTGACAATAAAAAGAAAAATAAACAATAATTATTTTAAGTAATGACTAATTTGCAGCCCATCTGTTCGCTCTATTATTACTCATCTCTGTGAACACCTGTTTGTTAGAAAATCGGAGGGAAATTGTCAATTTCCTTCTAACTATTATCTGATGATCAAAATTTGAACTATTTATTATTTCACCTGTCAAACATATATTAATGTATAGATATGTACTCATATGACTTCGGAAGAAAATTTAATTACACCACACCTATGAGCTTCAAAGATAGGTTATCAAAATTTGTAATCCGATTATGACATTTATGACGTTATTTCACTTAGCGATTTTGCAATCAAATAGGTATCAATAGATATAATTAAAAATAGTTAGTTTTTTTTTTAACTAAATAGCCATTAAGCAAATTATGGTTCAACGAACATTTTTACGACATGTCAAAATCGAAAGCAGCTGGCTTCGACATTTTTTAACATCCTTTACTAAGCAGTATTAACTTTAGGGTTAACAATTTTCCAAAGAATTCCATGATCAAAAACAAATTTGTCATCTGTCAATTTGACATAACATTGATAGAAACTGTTTTTAATGACCAAATACAAAATGTTTATTGCAATTATTGTCAAAAATTGTCATTAAAAACGTCAATGACACCTGTCATTCACTGAAAGAGGATTAACTTTGACATCTGTCATTATGACATTTGGCAAATATTAACCCCGTATGTTATTCATCTGCCTATGATGAATATTTGTAGGTTTATCTGAAATATAGCATATCTTCCCCTTCCGACACTTTGATGAGCAGCAAATCTAACTTTTCATTCTCAAAACTCCCCAAATTTTCACTCTTTCAGTAAAAGTTACACGAAAGCCTTTCCAACATCCACCCAGAATAATAATGCTGACTATGATCAATATGACGATTATGATGAATACTATGATGATGGAGACAAATCATCAACTGCCGCACCAAGTACAACTAGCAAACCAAGTAAACCACTTCTAGCAGATCTTTTTGACAGCGCAATAAACGAATCAAATCAGTCATTGGATCCAGCGTTGGGTAAGTACATATCCCATTTAAAATGTTTTACATATAAATTTATCTCTATTAATAGATCTGCCAAAAAGAAGTAACGATCTACCAAAATGCCCAGCTGTCTGCACTTGCCGCGATGACAACAAACACATCAGCTGTACTAATATGGATTTGACAGCAGTGCCAAAGAATATACCCCCAACAGCCCTGACGCTAGATTTAAGTTATAATAAGCTAAGTGAAATCCCACCTGGAATTTTCAATAATAACGCCAACCTAAGGGAAATTAATTTAAATGGAAATCAACTAACACAACTTGACAAGGAGGTAAGACTTTTAAGAAAATCACTGACTTTTTAACAAATTCACATGTGTTTATAATAATTTAAAAATTTCTAGGTCTTTAGCAGCCTCTCAAAATTAGATCGCCTTTCGCTGGCAAATAACAACCTCACAGAGATCTCACCGGATACATTCAGCGATGCGATTGAATTAAGCGCATTAAATCTGAGTAATAATACTATAGTTATACCCAAAGAAGGTTCATTCCTTCATCAGCCAGCTTTAAATGAACTTCTTCTTAGGAATTGCAGTTTAAAAGAAATTTACGATGAGACTTTTGCCAATTTGAGTAGTTTGAAAACACTCAAAATGGATGGAAACTACTTTAGTAAGGTATGTGCATTGGTAACACTAACTTGTAAACTTTCATCACTCTTAAAAGAAAAGCTTTTTTTTGTTTCTTCTTCTCTCTTAAATGTTAACTCTCAATTTGTCTCTCTTTTGTGTAGAAAATCAATACAAAAGCTTTTGAGTCACTAAAAGACCTAATCAAACTTAGACTCCCCGAATTGGAGCAAGACAACATTCAAGAGCTCTGCAATGTTCTACAATCCATCGACAATATCAGTCTAAAACGTTTCGATATAAGCTGCTACGAATTAGTTAACGGAAATACATTCAACGAAAGCTTAATATTTGCCACAGATCCGCCATTACTTAAGCCACCAGAGAAGAAAACTCAATCAATAAAATCTTCTGCAGTTACAAGTGAGTATTTTAATACAGTGCCACGTTTTTAAGTGTGAAAAATCAATTCGCCATACATTCGCAGCCTCCCAGCCGGTTGTGCAGACTCGCAAACCAGCTGTGATGACATACGCTGCCAACAAGAAAAGCTCCACCAATGTGACAGACGATAATATTGAGACTGCCATAGCTGCCATGGGTGCCCTGTCAACTGAATCACCAATGATAACCACAACAACAACCACCGAGAAGGCATACCAAGTGCCTATCTCTCAAGAGGCTATCAATTACTCCCTGATAAGTGAGAACTGAGCACTGCCAAAGCAAACATTGCCAACCTAATTTTTCGAATTTGTTTCTTGCTTTCTTGACAGGTATCATTATAATCGCCATCATTGGACTGATTATAGGATTCATATGTCGAAAAGACGTCGGTGGAATTAAGACAAAATGCTGTAGAACGCGGAAACCGCCACCGGGAGATCAAGTGAGACCAGCCGAAGAGATTCCACTCAACAAAATCGGATAGAGAGATTCCGGTGTATTTCTTGTATTGCTGCTTCTGCTGGTGCGACTTTGTGTATTTATTTTGCTTCATTCTTCGTCTTAGGATTTAGTATTAAGTATTTCATTTTTATATATTATGTTTGTTTACACGATCAAGTTTATTAGATAATAAGTATACTCTCCTCTCAACAAATTTTCGTTCTTCAATCTATTATTCATTTTTTTTTTTACTTGAAAAATTCCAAAGATATAAAAAATTTATTTCGAATTGAAGAAAAAACCACTGACGATGTATTTAAATTGCATTCTTGTAAGTTTCTGTTTTAGCTTGTAAGCTTTGTATGCCAAGAACAAAATGTCGTTTTTATTTTTTTTCTTTAAAATCATCAGTGTGTTCCGACATATTTTGTAATCACAATTAGTAACCATTTAAAACGTATACATATATGTATTTAGAGTAATCAGTTAATTAATTTCAAGTTTAATAAGGTGCCTAGTCTCAAAAAAACAAAATAAATAAAATAAACTGTTGTACGAATTATTGGTAGACAACACCTACTTCCAAACAACCAGAATTTTGACCAATTGTAGAAAAATAAATTATACAAAATAGATTTAAACAAAACACGTCATATCTTAGAAACAACTATTTTTTCTTAACTGTAATAGCACACCTCTTACCTTCAAGGAATTTAAAGTAAACCTTCGATTGCCAATAAGTACTCTTTATACTAATCTTTTTAACTTGCTTATGGAAAGCCCTGACGAGCATGCTCTAGTCGTAATAACATGCAAACATTCAAAACCAACGTACATCAGTACCGCTCTTTCTTTTCTTTCTTTCATTTACACTGTGTGAAGACATTCTGAGGGTGCTAACAACGCCTTAAACGCAAATAACCGTAGATGCTGAAGCCTTTTCGAATAACCTAAGATCATAAGTGTTAGTTCCCAAATTTTGAGATAACATGGACGCTATACAAGCTATGTATTGGCTATGAAAGCTATGAAATCGATGTTTTTTTAAGAAGTCATTTGAAGCGGAACAAGAAGGACACTGAAGTTGTTCTCGGCAAGCCCAACTAACCTACAATATAAAAATAAGCGCAATATGGACAGCTTAATCTAATCTTTCCACACTACAGGCTGCTTGTTAGCAGTGAATACTATGTTAATGTTATGTCGACTTTGGTTTGTAAGTTGTTCAAGTGATTCTTGATGAAGTGAACTGAAATAATCAGGCCCATATTGCTGTTACCAAAAGCGGTCAGGAACGTCTTTTCAAAAACTAATTCCTTGTTTTGATGATTAAATTTTTGACAAGCATACATGCATAGTTGAGATCGTTTAGATCAGATAGAGACCAAGGCAGCCTTTCTGATGATGACGTGTACAGAGGAATGGCAAAGGAAGTGTTATATTGTCACCATTTCCTTCCCGTCTCATTAAATAGGGAGGAAAGTCTTTTTTTTATACAAAGAATAATCTCTGAACAAATGTTTGTTTTCCATTTTATTTGATAAGCTTCTTCCAACTTCAAGATAGCGTATACATATGCTCGTTTATAAGAACAAAACTGAAACACTTTCATGCAAAAGTTTGGCCATTCAAAGGTTTTTACAAACTTCGTGGTGTCTTCATGGCAGAATACGGTTCCCTTACGTTTTTCCAACTCTGGCCGTTTTCCTTTGATTGACTTGATTTCTCCCATCTTAAGTGTTTGACATTTAATATTTGAATTGATGTTTAGGTTCATTCGGAGCAGCTCAAAATACATGACACTATTTGAAGCCTTCCAAATTGACAATTCGCCCTATTTTGATGCAGTTCAGCTTTCAAAGTACCTTGTGCTCATCCCCTTTAGACCAAGATCGTTTTTGATTAATATTGTTGCAGACGATCCATTTTTCAACACCAATCATGATTCATTTAGAAAAATCATTAACTTCATTGCATTTTAGATGCATACCGCAACTATTGATTCGTTGTGACCTTTTTTTTTCAAATAATGTGAAACCCAGATATTGAGATTTTAAACGAGTTTTAAGTGATTTTCAATTGATGTATGCAATAGCCTTCCGGATATTTCTTAAACAGTCATATGACGATGTAATTGAATTATGATTTAGATTTATCCATCACAACTCCAAATGTCAAATACAAATACAAATATAGGTTAAATGCAATCTGCTTGTAAAAACCTAAATTACTCCCTGACCAACCCAATTTATGATATTAAGGAAGTTCCATTTGCTAACTTACTTTCACCATCCAATCTTTTTTTCATCGGTGTGCAACGAATGTTTGACAAAAGATATTGGCGCTTGCGTTTCAAGGCTTGCTGTGGTTAAGTCTTTATATTGCAAGAGTCTCGTCGAGTTTCCAAATGAAGGTCGATGCTTAACTATTTTGCTATGTGGTTTGAAGATTCCAGTCTTTGTTTTGCCAATTGTCTCGTATTTTTCTGAGATACAAATAGCTAAACCGCGCTCATAAGCAACAAATTTGCGTTACGTGTTATCAACTTCCATTAGAGGCTCTTTGAGAACAAAGTTCCACATCCTATCAAATAATACATCTTAACTGATACGAGTACAAACAAACTCTGTGATGACGAAAGACAGAAATAATGCAAAAGAAATGAGTAGGACATTTATTATAGGAGTTTTTTTTAACAGGACTTTGAACAGCGTAGCAAATTGAAACGTAGTGTCGACACTCTGTTAGTACTCCTTGAACACCAAGATCTCCTAACCTCACTTTTAAACAGGGTTGAATTGTGATTGTAGATCTGTGACCAAAGAAAGTCTGGTTTGTTGACTGTATAAAAGTATCTGTGTATTCGGAATAATGTCTAATTGCAATTGAGTTTGTTTTAGTTAGACTTTTAACAGTAAGAGAGAGATAAATAAGATTTTGAAGTTCCATACTAAACTTGGTCTTAAGGAGAGGTTCTCATATAGAATTTTGAAATTTTTTTGTTAAAAATATTGTTTTCAAATTTAAAGCCGATCCGAGCAGTAGAACCGATTTTACAGCCTATTAATCGGAACAGTGTCCCGATCGCCGCGAGGCGCCCGCTCAGCTTCACTTTTGGTCCGCCATATTGGATCCGCCATTTTGAATTGTGAAAAAATAATTCTTGATTCGGATTCAGCAGCTCAAAAATCATTGATAAGTATAATTTCGTTTTTAAAATCGAAAGGAAAGTTGAATTACATGAACTAAACGAAAAATTTGATACAAATCGTGAGAAAATGTACTTCAACTTCAATGACATGCCAAATAGAATTTCGATCCCTTTTTTCATTTTCCTATAAAAAAAATCCCAAAGTTGTCCTACTTTTTCCTTTTTCGTCGTCTATATGAGAACCTCCCCTTAAAAATGTGGGGAATTTATAAAGAACATAGCTACTCGCAGATTGCCCACGCAAGATTTCCTCCTCAGGGGCTATCCTTCTTGAATTCTTGATAGAAACTCTCCCGCACAATGTTGAGCTTAAGTTCTTACAAAATTTATGGCTTTAATGATTAGCGAACTTAGCCAGTGACGGACGTTGGTACAAGCTGAATATTTTTTATAAATTTAGACAATTTGTCTTTGAAGTTCGTCTTTAAGTATCGGGTTTTCCAATAGGGACTTGACAACTTTGAATTTAATTTGTGAACGCCCCTTTCACTAATCATCAAACTGTCACTGTCAATTTATTCAGTAACTATTTCATTATGGTAAAGTACACGAACGAGCAACGTCTGCAAATTATAAAAATTTTCTACAGAAATTCGGAGTCGGTGGCTGCAAATTTTCGGTCGTAATTCTCGCCCTAGTAGACAGGCAATAACAAGTTTAGTGCAAAAATTTGAGTCTACATATTCGGTGTGTGATGTTGCCGTGTCAGTGAGACAACGGGTTGGTCGAAGTGTCGAAAATATCGCTGCCGTTCAGGCGTCCGAAGCAAACGATCCAAATCAGTCAATTCCATGGCGTTCTTCAGAATTGGGCATCGCTCAGACCACATTATGGCATATTTTGCGTAAGGATCTTGCTCCATACAAGATCAAGCTGACTCAAGAATAAAAGCCAATGGACCATTTGAAGCGACGTACGTTCTCCGATTGGGTTCTGGAGAAGATGCGCCAAGATGGTGAATTTCACCGCAAAATCATCTTTAGTGTAGAAGCTCATTTTTGGCTCAATGGGTTCGTCAATAAGCAAAATATGCATTATTGGTCGGGTGAAAATCCACATGTGCTTCATAAATCACCACTTCATCCACAAAAAATAACATTGAACGCGAAACAGCGGCCGATAAACTTCAAGCCGATAATAAAGTTTTTGAAATACGAGTATCTCAAATGGTTTGCGTTTTATTTAAAAAAAAGAGTTGTGGAGTCCTTATTGGAAAACCCTTTAGAAGCTAAAACGAGCTAAAAATAAAGTGTTCTGTGGACTCCTAGGAAAATTGAAATTGCTGAGGAAACTGATATTCATGCCATAAAATATAAAAGCATTTGCCGTTGAGATTGATTCTTATTAAAGAGTAGTTATATTCACTTTTATGTTTCTATTCGTCATTATGCACGTTTCTCCAATTCACATGTGCTGCATATCAATTGTTAATTAAGAAATTATCTACTGACAATTGCTCAATGATAGCCCTTTTTTTTATTGAATATACTAGGTCTGTAGATAAATTTTCCCGTAGATGGTCCTAGCTGTAAAGGTAATGTAATTCTCATCAAACTGCGTCATTAGCGCCATTTTCTTGTTGACATCTGACAAAGATTTTCAACTCATAACAATTCAAGTTTTATACAACAGCGTAGCTGTCGGATTGTGTACTTGGGAACTACGATTGATTTTCTGTTACCATTCGAAGAAAACTGCTACAGAATCGCATCAAATGCTTGCCGAGGCTCACGGTGAGCATGCTTTTGGTAAATCACAGTGATTTAAGGGTATTAAAAAACTGTAAAGTGGCGTTTTGACGTGAGAAACGAAGCAAGTATTGCCATGGGAAAGGTCCAGAATGTGTGAAAATGGGTTCCACATGAACTGAATGAAAGACAGCTGGAAAACCGAAAAATCACTTGCGAAATGCTGCTGCACAGGTGCAAAAGAAAGTGATTTCTCCATCGGATTGACTGGCGACATGAGCTTCTAAAACCTGGCAAAATCATTTATACTCAACGCTACCGACAACAAATAATCGATATAAATCAATTTTTGCAGGAAAAACGGCCAAACATCAAAAAAGACCATCACATACAGCAAAACTAGTCGATTGAGGTGCTGAGTTAAAAAAAATTATACTTTCGCATGCGGCTTACTCAGCAGATTTGGCCTTATCCGATTACTACTTATTTGCGTCAATGGAACACGCACTTACTGAGCAGCAGCGCTTCATTTCTTAATGTAAATGTAATGTATGAAAATAACTAACTCGTTTGCCTCAGAAGAGCAACAGGGTTTCTGTCGTGGCATCTACAAATTGTTAGACAGGTAGAAAAAATGTATAGCTAGCGACGGGCATTACTTAAAATAAAAGATTTGTTATTGATCCGTTTCATATTTATAAATCCTGAAGTGCTCATGAAGGAGATTTTGTATTCAAGAAGCATTTTTAATACGCCTAACACAGAGTTACTCCATTTGGGAGTGTAACAGTATTAATGATTGTTTTTATTAGGCACAGTTGATTTACCTTTCAGTGGTGACTCTTTTCAAAAAATAAAGGTAGGACAGTTTCCAGTAACTTACTGGATGTGCTAATCTTCTAAAGCGGAGGTATACATTATAAAATAGTCATACATAAGCGTATATAGTACATAATCTGATCTCATTACGGCTATTGTTGAAAAAAATACCAAACCTTTAGCGAACAACAAAATTATTTTAAATAATTCAAAAAGTTTACAAAAGAACTCTTCATTAAGACTTGCACTATTATGACATTCGTTTTCTTTGGTAATTGGAATACCTTTTCATTAATGTCGTTTTACAAAAGGGTATTACCTAAAGTTCACGTTTGTATGTATCTTCGAACGTATGTCTTTATCGAAATGTTCGAATTAATCGGATTATGTCAACTGAAATAATTCTACCGATGGTTTTTGCCAAGCCAAAGCCATTCATGTTTTTGTTAACCTTTTTGATTAATTAAAATATCAATACTTGTTGAAATTTTTATTCACAAATAACTTAAAAGAGACCAAATCTTCAGATTAATTTTGAAGAAGAGTATCGACTTAGTCGTAAACAGAAACTTCCCATCTTTCTATGAACTTTAAAGTAGTAGGTACATGATGGATTATACGAGTATCATATGGAAATCTACACATTGATGTATGAACATGAAAAACTACGTCGAATTAGTGGAAAACGTTATGCAATGTGAATTTGGTAACAGACTTTCAGAATTTTGCAACACAATTGGCTTTTTGTCATGGTCGAGTACTAGTAGTACGTATAGACGAACGAGTCGAAATTGAAGTTTTTGGACAAAAAAAGGAAAGTTTAGGTTGGACGATCTGCGGAAGAGGCCCTCTAGCTGTGTGGTCCCAACAGCCAAGCATAGCGTTGGTTTCACAATGGTCTAAGGATGTTTCTCTTTCAACGGTGCTGAAGATTTCATCCGTATGAATGGAGTCTTGAGTAAGGAGAAGTAAAGAAAAATGTAAGAAGAACATACATTACCATCGGGTTTATCATTAATAGACCTGGATTCAAATAAATGGAAGAAAATTAGTGGAAGATGATAAGGAGAACAAGTTGGTGCCCTGAAAAATATGAAATGGCCTGCCCAATCACCTGACCTCAACTCATAGAACTGTTTTGTGGCGAACTTGACAGAGGTTCAAAAACAGTGCCCAACATTAAAATACAAACTTTAAGAAATTCTTCAAATAGCCTGGAGATCAATAACATTGAAAACTATCAAGAAGATACTCGATACGAGTAGAATGCCTAAATTGACCTTGATTGAAACAGGCTGCGGTTTTCCTCAAGAATTAAGTTAACTTTGGCACATTCGGCAGCTAGGTCATAGGTTCCTTCTTTCCATTAAATTAATTCTCATTGAAATAATGACGACTATAGTGTATATTTAGAAAATGTAATCATCGATTTCGATGATGGTAGAAAAAACCAAAGAAGGTTAACCCCAAGAAAGATCTATGTATGTCCACTCTGAAACCTGCTTTCTTGCGTGAAAGTTTGTTACCCCATAAATAAATAAAAAACATTTGTTTGTATAGTAAGATATCGAAACCAAAAGGTTTTTTTTTTCAACAAATTAATTGGCATATGCTTTCGAATTAAAACACGAAAACCCATTTTTTTTTTTTCTTCGTATAGTCCCTGTTCATGACACGGTTCATGCATTCAGCTATGGTCGGCCATTGCCTCTTTCTCTTCGTTTGATTTTTATAATTTTCTATTTATTCGTTTTTGCCGGCCGGTGGTTCACCTTTACCCGGGCAAGAATAGCTTATCTACGATTACATATGTACATATGTATGTACGACTTTACCTCTCACAGAAGACCCTACGAAACTGACTGAAATAATATAGTACTTGGTACATGTTATAAATTTCTTAAATTCAGAACGGATGTCCTCCGCATTTATCAAATAAAATTAATTACTCGAGGCCAATGAAAATGAATGAGACCATCTCCTACATCACCTTCATTTATGTATATTATAAATTTTCATATGCAACTACTTTGCCAAAAAAGAATCTATTAATATCCAGAATTCTGGATAATACAAGACAGCTCAACACAACTCAACTTCTCTATGAGCTATTTTAAGAAACACCTGCCTGCATTATTTTAAGGACATTACCCTATGTGAAGTGCGCACACTATGGAAGACATACGAGTAGTCCAGAGTAGCGCATTGATGATGTAAACAATTATTTATTTATATTATTCAGAGAAACTCTTAATTCAAATTTATCCAATAAATGCGCGCACATCTCAATCCATATACATTTAAAGTACGGGTAAACTTGTTTTTTATTCATAGAGTCTCAATGAAAGTAGAGACATCGGATGAGTGTGAAGGCTCTTCAAAAATTAAAATAAACATCAGCCTGCTCACTTATTTATGAAAACCATTTGGTTATGGATTTTTCAAGCCCAAAAACAAAATAAAAATCGAATCCATTCCGAAAATAAACGAAGACTAAACAAGAACTCAACCAACAGACATCCTTCGACCCAAAGCTAGTGATTGCAGCAGCGATGGAATGCTTTTTGACTACATGAACTATGAAGTGCAAGTTCCATGAACCAAACAAAATTCAAATCCAAATCGTCCTTTGTTTAGCATTCCTTTCCCTGGGTTAACGAACCAACTTGTTTTATTTTATGACTTTCTCCATTTTTTGGTTTTTTTTTTTTTTGCTTTTCAAAGGAAGCACAAATCCAGAATGATTTGCACAAAAAGAAAAATAAAACTAATTCTAACGGAAAAAAATTGGAAAATAGAAAAAAAACGGAAAAAACTGCTTTACAAACAAACTTGGCATAGTTTTTCGCTTAACTCAGCGAAATTTCAAACCGCTGGCACTGAACTACCCTCTGGTTTTCTGTATTTCTTTTTTCAAATATCTACGAGTACTTCCTCATAGTTTATGTATTTCATGATTTTCATGGACAGCATACAGTTAACCACGGCAGGCAACTCTAACTCAAGTAATTTTAACTTAGCGAAAATCCCATAACAAAAATTTGCCGCAATGCATAAATTTGCAATACGAGTTTGCCTAGGGGTGAACGAATAGCAAGTACTCGTATAAGAAGACACCAAAAGAATATAACAACACTAATAAAAAAAAGCTCAAAGAAAACAAAGAAAAATCAATAAAGGACACATATCCTGGCGAGTGTTAAAAATAAGAGAGACAGAGAGAGTTTGTGGGTATAAGTACAAATAAAGTGGCTGAGACTTACCTCCATAACAAGATGGACACAGTCCTGTGATTCCTTGCAGTCCAACAAAGCGACGACATTCTCATGATGGAGCTCAGTTAATTCCTTAAGGATTTTTATTTCTTTTCCAAGTAGGTTTTGCGTCTTGATAAGACCTTTTTTGGTGATGCATTTAATGGCCACCGGATAGTTGGGTTTCTATAAAAAAAAAAAAAAACAAAAAAAAATTAAAAACAATGATGATTAGTTAAATTAATTAATAGAATTATGAGACAGAGAAAGACCGCCTACAGTTTATAATTTCTATGTAGTACGTAGTACTGATGAACTCATGCGATGCTTTCATTTCAAAATTGTTTTATATTACTTATACAATCGCGTGCTTAAGAATATGCTGTTTGGTGGGTGGAATAGGAAGGAAGAGGCGGGCATGAAAATTATTAAATTTCAGCACACTATACTCTGTACGAAATTCCAATTGACGTTTGAGTTTTGCATTTAATCACAACCACGTGTGGTGATAGACCCATATAACGATGGAACTGTTACATATTCATACTCGTACTTGTGTTTAGCTTTACCAAAGGGGGTTTCAAATTACACGGAATGCTTGGGGAGAAATGCAACGCAGTAGTAGTGTGCTTATCTATTTAAGAAATGTTTTGCATTATGCAATAGACGACTTTAAATGAATGCATGTTCAAAAAGAATTATTCGCAATATGATTTCAAGAATTGCGAAGTAGTACAAAGTTTATTACTTTGAAGTACATGGACGTCACAATATTCTCAAAGTTGTTGTGACTTATCGTGTACGCTGGTTAATCTTTTGTTTATTTTGATCGCAGAAATACACGTGCTTATTGTCGCAACAATAATTGGAAGTAAACAGTAACTCAAAAGTTGTTTATGGATATCAGCGCGTAGTAAATAATTTGATAAATGTAGAAGTTCGAAAACAATTCTGTCATCGTCATCTGTATAGAAAAATATCAACATCCTCCAAGTTAGAGGCTTATACACAATTTTTATATTTAGAAACTGTTTAGTACGCTCAAATCACACATAAGAATAAAGAACCTTTATATTTTACAGTACAATTATCGGCCTTCATCTAATATATGCAATAAATGTGTAGGTACATTATTTATTTGGGTTTTGAAATTCTGAGTAATAAATGCATACGAGGCTAAAAACACGCCGGAACAGACAAGACTTCTTTTGTTGACTAATCAGACAACAATCCATTAGTTCTTATGAGTCAACACTCACTAAAGCAGACAAGACAAAAGACATGTTCCAGTTGATGTGTGTTGAAATAAAAAACGTTTTCTTGACTATGAAAAACAAGAGGTCTTGTCTGATCAGTGGGGTTTTTCAGCCTAAATGAATCTTCAAGTGAAAGCTGAATTTTTTGGTCGCAAAGAACTGTAAAGTTTCCACGTCGTTTTAGCCAGTAACCCTAATTCTTCGTTACTTTATAATTTATTTTCGAAATGAAAACCACTTGTTAATAAAAATAAGAGATTCTTGAAGTCGGTTTTGAGAGGTGGGGAAAACAATAATATACGGATACAGTGGCAGAAAAAATAATAGGGACCTTCAAAACTGTGTTTCTTTTTTTCTTAAAATCCTTTTTATTAAGAAATTCATGCATAGTACGAATAAAAGGGATCATGGAGATTAATGTATAAATACAGCACCCCGTATGCCATTTCTTCTGCACAGTTGATCCCCGTATATGTATTTCTACTACGCCGCTTTTGGTGTGGCTAAATTTGCAAACCTTAGAGCCGAGCTGATGTTTTCCCATTTAAGTGTTGCAATCATTTTTCTTTCTGCCATTTCTTTAGGTCTCGGTTGAAACTTACGCCTTTTGGACCGGATTTTCTTACGGCCTTCGTTGAACATGGTAAAACCATCTAATTTGGCCAGCCTGAAGTATCTCAACTAGCGGTTTCTTTAGGTAAGGCTTCTGCGAATGCGCTCGCTGACATCTGTTACATTTTTATATCCATTGCTGTCATTTTTCCTTTATATTTTTCAAACATTCTCCAACGTTGCGATGCGCATGTTACAATTGGACGAACGACTGTCCTATATAGTAAACGCTTAATTTTAAGGATCGTTTTTTTTTCGCAAAAACCACCAACTCTTTGTGCGTCATTTTCATCTCAATTTTTTCTTCTTCTTCTTCTCCTTCTAAATATGTTGATGTCAAGAGTTGGATTTGCCGCTTCGGGAAATCGACAATGCAGATATTCGGTCTGAGTACTTCAATAGAAAGTCTCACACATTCAAAAGTAACGGACTAGGAATACTTCCTTGGGGTACACCATCCCTAATTTTGGATTTTCCGGTTATTCCTGCTGTGCATTTAACTTTTTGGTATCATTCTTACATTCGTTTTGGGTACATTTTAAGGTCTTATCGTCGTCCAAAGAAGATCTCGGGGAATTCTGTAAAACTCTTTTTCGAAGGCAATGTGTTTTTCCATCATTGAATTGCGCCATACATCACCTTACCTCGACAAAGACTGCCATAAAGTTTAATAATAATTCGTTTTCGACTGCATAGAACTCGCTCGTAAATTTTCTTATCATAAGTTTTTGTGAGAGCTCACATGCTTTTTATTACTGAGAAATAAGAGTTTAAAGAGCTGCGTCATAGTTTCGATTAGTGATTGTGGCACCGTCCTGTTGAATTACATACCCTCCAAGCAGTCTTCATTGCCTGTAACCAACGTGATGGCATTATATCAAACAAGGTACGTCCCAATGAAACCCCCGGCGTAAAGACCACACCAAAGCCGAGAACGAGAGTTGCTACATATGTTTCGAGATTTGACAATACTTTTGTGAATATGTAAAATCTGACATTGTCATCGTAGACTTTGCAATTGTTGCAAAAACGTCATAGATACCGTGAGATTGAGGCATGCTTGGGCAATAGTTCCATTCCCATACATTCATACATACATGTTGATAAAATTCAATCGCGGTGCTTCAAAAGACGTCTATTAAATCGTGACAGGCTTTTACGGACATGACAGGCTTGCACATGAAACCGAAACTAAATAAAAATTGCTTGTATAGGTCTTTCAAGACGAGTCAAATTCGACAAAAGTTGTTCGCGCATGAAGCACTTAGAAACAATTGGTCGCCTATTTTTTTCGGAATAATTGGGCATGTCGCCGACGTGCCATTAGAGCTTCTAGAACAGTCAATTCTTAATGGTACACCACAATTTGTTTGTCAGAAGTGTTTGGAAAAATAAGGGAAACCAATCGCAGAAGATGGTTCATTCTTCAACACGTCAATGCAAGCTCTCACATATTTTTGATCTTTCAAAACATCAAATTGATGGGACATCCGCCGTGTAGTCCTGATTTAGCACCCAATGATTTCTTCTTATTGCAAATTACGAAAAAACTGCTAGATCAACGTTTTTCGGCACTTAAGTTTTAGACGAACCACAATCGGAGTAAAAAAAATCCTTGAAAATTGGTTTTAACGCATGCAAAAGTGTATTGATCTTCATGGAGAATATTTTCATAAATAAAATGAAGCCATTTTCGATTATAAATATTTATTTTTACTTGTTTATCTCAAAACTTAAGTAGCAACCTTCTTACAATTGCTGTTGTTTGAACACTTCCTGTTGATATTCACTAGATCAAATGCGGCAATTGTGGTTGTTAACAAAACCATTTAACTAAGAATCTTCCTTGTTAATGAGGATGATTTTTCAGTGAAAACTCGGATCTTCTTCCATCTTAAACAGAGCCCAAACCACAAGAGCGCAAAGTGAGCGATGGCCATTTAAATTTAACTCTTGAGTCGAAGCAAATTCATACGAATGCACCTAGTACTAGTAAATGTTTTGGTACACGAAAAGAACACATGAACACGAAATGAACACATTCATTCTAACCAGTGAACGCATCCACTCAAGCTTGGCGACTATGTGACAAGTGACATTTATGTAAAGTTCCCGCGTAAAAATATTTTAACGTCAGTTGCAGGGAATCATGGAATTGCGCTAACTTGTAAAAATAGTGTTGTCGTAATGTGCCTGCTAAAAAACACTGTGGCGCTGGCACCCCAGTATGGGTCATGGCCTAGCTTCTTTTGTGTTGCTCATGTTGTCATTTTTGTCACATCTGAACGGGGCCTACGGTTTATGGCCGAGTCCGAACGGCACTCCTTAGAAGCTTCTTCGTAGGCTATTTAACTTTCGGGGGTTTGCCATTGCAATTTGAAAAATTGTTGGTGACTCAGCCAGGAATCGAACCCAGACTCTCTGCGTGATAGTCCAATAAGCTAACTATCGCGCCATCGCCATCGCCTGCAAAAATAAGGCAACAAAAAATGCGAACTCTTTCAGATGTTGCGGCCACTGAAAGTCACATCAAACTTTATGTATAGAACCGTGAAGTTATTTGAATATACTGGCGAAATAATAAGTGAAGCGTACAAACGCAACATGTTATCAAAGCCTTAGGGAATAGAATTCGTAGAAATCTGATATCCAGCAAAAAATCATGTCTCGAGAGATAGATATCAAAAAGTACAGCATTTCGCGCGTGTTTTAAAACGTGACTTGGGACTAGGCGCATACAAGAGACACAAACCGGCTGCTTACGTAAGCTTAAGTTACTTAAGTTACGTAACGTAAGTTAAAATCGAAATCCTTGCCCCGCCCCGCGAAGAACGAATTCTTTTTATTGATGTTCATCGTTCAAAAAACAGAACGATAGACTGTATGCTCTGCCATCACGATATGTGGCCACGGCCCAGATCGTTTGGTGGGGAATCGCCTACGATATGATCACATAGCACTATTTCTGCAGGAAAGGTGTCAAAATCCGGGGAAATGGTACCAAACGGATGTTTAAAATCGGAAACACTTTTTGCGAGTACAATAAATCGCCTTCCCACTCCGCTTCGGTTCATAACAAACACGGCTCAAAAATGGCTTAAAAACCACGCGTCGAACTCCATTTCCGCGGATGATTGGCCATCCGGTAGCCCAGACTTCAATTGATTGGACTGCAAACTATGGTCCGTTAGGAACAATATTCATTCGTTTTTATTTTATTAGCCAGAAAACCGTGTACCAAAAATACGCCACAGGAACGTTCAGGAGATGGCCAAATTCTGAGAACAGAGGCGAATCGCTTGACTGCAATTTTGATGACATACCGACTAGCATATAGTGGCAATATTCTCTGTATCGCTGGCACGATATCATTATGGAGTGAATAAAAGCAGATCCATAATTTGAAAAGGATTCTTTTTACAAGTCAGTTAAACATAAATAGAACATTACCGTTAAACACAATTTAAGAATTTAAACTAAACCAACGAAAGAACAACACACATTAAGGTATTCTGGTTTTAATGAGTGAACCAGCTAGACATTAATCAAGTGAAGGTCACAATCTTGGCACAAAACTGCCCACAAGTGTAAAACCAACAGAGCCAAGACTGTTGTGACCAACGAGAAATTGATAAATGCTAATCTTTTAAATCATCATTTAAAGTCATCCTAGAAAAACAAATTTAAATACAGACAGGCAAGTACACTTCATCAACGTGTTATAAAAACTACATCCAATTAAATACTGCTGCTAGGAGATTGAAAAACAAGAATGTTAAGGCTAAGCCTCGACTCGATTGACTTAATTATTCCACAGCGCACTTAAAAAAAGAAAAAGAATAACCTTGCGCAAAGCACGCCAACATTCATGCAAAATGATTTCATATCAGTAAGAGATATGTTTGTGGCAAATGGATCATGTTTTTTATCAATCGGTTCTTGAGTCATCAAAAGCACATAAAAACTCATATTCAAGATACTTCGGTAGCAGAAAATGAAAAGTGTTATAACTCAAGTGAGTATAATAATGGATTTGCTAATACTTTGGCACAATATACCCGTATATTCGTAGGGCCTTAAAGACCATTTAGCATTTGATTCTATCATACTGGCCGATTAGAACAGTCATAACTAAACAACAGAAACCACAGTAGATACGAGGGCGGGTCAATAAGTCCGTGACTTTTTGAATTTCTGACCTCTTTACTGAAACAGCAACACTGCTCCTGTCAACAGGCATCTGTCAGTTGACTTCTGTCAAAATTTAAACTTGCTGCGTCAGTTAGTTTGTGTTTGACAGCTATTTTTACCAGACTACTCACTAATTTGAGGAGAAAATGGAAAAAAGTGAATTTCGTGTGCTTATTAAGCATTATTTCTTGCGAAAAAAAACCATTACCGAGACCAAGGCTAAGCTTGATAAATACTATGGGGACTCTGCACCATCGATTTCAATGGTAAAAAAGTGGTTTACTGAATTTCGTTGTGGCCGTACAAGCACTGAAGATGCCGAACGTCCTGGACGCCCAGTTGAGGTCTCTACACCCGAAACGACCGAAGATTGAAAGTGCGAGAGATTGTGGAAGCCGTAGGGATCTCGCATGGCTCAGTGGTTTCAATTTTGAATGATCACTTGGGCATGAGAAAGCTTTCCGCAAGATGGGTGCCGCGTTTGCTCACAGTCGACCACAAACACATGTGCAGTTGCCATGGCAAAAATCCATGAATTGGGCTATGAATTGCTCCCTCATCCACCCTATTCTCCAGATTTGGCTCCGAGCGACTACTTCTTGTTCCCAAACCTGAAGAAATGGCTTGGTGGAAAAAGATTTGACTCCAATGATGAAGTCATCTCGCAAACAAAGGCCTATTTTGAGGACCTCGACAAATCATTTTTTTTGGAAGGGATAAAAAAATTGGAGAAGCGTTGGACAGAGTGTATAGAGTTCAAGGGAGACTACGTTGAAAAATAAAATTATTTTTTTATCAAAAAATCTGTGTTTTAATCCAAAAATCAATGATCAGATAATGAAATACTGATTAATTTTAATTCATAACATGCTTTTTATCTTCTAAGTTGAATGGATTAGATCTATCCCGATTTTGATAGTTTGAAGTAATTCCCATATTGACAAATATATGGCCATAATGATGCAGTAATCGTTTTGTTATTTTATAATTTTACTCAAAAAATTATTTTGACGTTTACTCAACGACACAGCTGATTTCGAAAAATTAATTCTTTCTATAAATTCACTCGATAGTGTACATTATTCATTTGACAATCAGAATTCGAAAAGTTCATTCGAATGAAACTTTGATTTGAACGGGTCATTATTTCAAATGAAGTTCGAAAAATCGAAATATCGCTTGTTAAACATGCTATAAAACAGAAACCAATAGCCGAAGATGAAAGAAAAACTTAAACAAACGCGTGATAATTGGAAAAAGTATAGTCATCATCAAAAATCGGTTAAAGAGCATTTGCTTAATGTCATACTAAAGTTTGTTATTATATGTTGTGATTCATATTCGACCTGTAGTATTAAAGCTGGAAAACTCGCGTGACTTTATTGTTGTTAACGATTACAAGCACAATTATTTCTTACTCTCTCCGCCTATATTAGGAAATGCTTGAATATTAGTTGTTGACCGTGAGAAATCGCAAACTTTTCTAATCAGACGCAAATGGTTTCTCCATAAAATCACACAATGCATTTTATTTACACACGATTGCATAAAAAGGCTTGTGAGTAAGTCGATGATCAACTTGCAAGACGCAATAAGAAGGTGATTGATTTTGCTGCATACACGAATTATATCATATTCGAAGGGCCTTCTATTGTATTGCCTTGTGGTACGTAGTATAGGCTCGTCTTATCACTTACTCAATATCACTGCATTGTCACCCTAGACGTAGAAGTAGACTAAATCAAGTATGAGTATGTGTACTTAAAATTAGAAATCAAGTACACAAAAGCCCGTGCCATCTAATAAAACTTAAATAAATCGTTGAAATTCCCAGACATTTGCGATGCCATAATTCAAAACTATTTAACCTACTTAGATCTTCCGGAAAGTCAGACAATCCCACGTTTTCTAATGTTTATTTACACTCTAAACAGGGTGAACAAGCGTCTAGCTTGTACTCGAACTAATTGATAAGAAATTCTATAATATGAGTTTATCTCCTTGTGTCTGACGTTGATAGTGCACACGGGGTGTTTGATATGAAAGCTTTACTTTTGACCCTTACACTGTTATCTGCCTTTAGTCTTGGCCATTTCACAACAAGAGCAATTGTCATCTCTTGCGATAACATTTGTGATCGTGACCATTGCCACAGTCACCAGTACTGCAAACCTGTTCATTGTTCCTATTGTTCGAGAACTGTTTGTTTACTATTTGTGACTAAATCAAGAAAGTGATTAATCACTGGAGTTTATCTTATCACAAAGAAGCAAAAACCAAAAACAACAACAGAAACAGCGAAAAGGAATAGCGAAATGAAGCTGTTGACTTCATTTGCTGGTTATCACCGGTAACTGCACGGGCCTGAGCACTCTGATCTACAAGAAGATACCGTTAACGAATCTATTGAGGCTCTCGCATGTTTACTGTCACGGATGTTTATTGAACTTCAAATCAGTCACATAGCACTTGACGTTTGCATTGGCGCTACGACTTACCACTCGCATAAGCAAAAGTGGGGAAGTTTATTTTCAGAGAATATCGTATGAATACGTGATGTATGGTCACGCTTCGGGACGCCGGAGGGCTCTTTTTATTTTTGAAAACAAAAGGTTAATGACGCATGCGAAGTTTTTAGGCTGTTGCCTCCAAACTGGAATGGCGTTTAGATCAGCTAATTGACGCTTCGGTCGAAGTCAGTAACCGATTGCTAACGAACATAAGCTCATTTGAGTACAAAACAGCGGAAAAACAGCAAAAAATAAGGAATATACAAATGCATACATGCATAAGTATATATGTACATAAGTATTAATGCGGACAAAAAAAAAAAAAAACGAATCAACTGATAGAAGCGATACTTAGAAAGGCTATTTGCAAAGTTAATTTGGTGCGAGTTTAAAGAAAGAAAACTATGGACTGGACCTACGTGATGTCAAAAAGGTGGTCATTCGAGGTATAACATACAGTCTGTTCCGGAACAAGCAAACACTTACTCATACGATCACCAGTGAAGTTTTGATCTGTTTGTGTCGGTATTGTGGCTCTTGCGACTCATCAGGCGACGACGTCAAAGTAATTATATCAGCTCTTGTCATTTGTCTACACACTTTGTGTTTGTCTTTTGTTTGTTTTTATGGACTCTGCCGTGATGTTATTATATATTTTTAGAAAGTGTATAATGAGCTAGTGGTGTTATCTTTCCTTTGTTTTTCAACTTTGTACTTAGAATGTGATAGTTGCAATGGATAAGGACTTACTGAACTGAACTTTTTCTTATTTATTCATTTTGTTGGTTCAAAATTTTCGAATATTCGCAATCAACAAGTTTTCTTTCAGATTAGCTCATACAACTGCAGATACATACAAATATTTTATGTCATTCCTAGTAATTACTTTGTTTAGCTGTATACAACGTTGATTGAGGTTAAACTGGTTTACATGGCTTAAGTAATGACTTGCTTATGTCATTGCAATCAATGTCTATCTGCAAAGATTTTCTGCGATTGATACTTTTGTGGGCACATACTTATATAAAAAAATAATATGAAATAAATTATTTCTTCTTATTTTGGGTAGTCCAACCTTACTTGTAGATATAATTTCCAAATTAGGCTCACTTGCAGTTTAAATTTCCGCAAAAACCGTTGTTTGGCTCTTGTTTTGACATATTTATACTTTCATAAGAAATAACTTACAAGGTGCTTGTGGTGTCTTTTCTCTGTACTACTATTTTCCTACTGCTCCTTGTCAATGTATAAAACTACGCAGTGTTTTAGCCAAAGCGTATTCTATGTCATCGTAGATACTTTGGTTGGACTAAAAATTTAAAACGCCGCTTTAAACACATTAAAATCAAAGAGAAGATACGTTGTTATCATAAATAAAACGGAAATATCAGGAGACCCACACCAACTTACAAATCACCCTAAACGCTAGCCATAGTACTCCGGAGTTGCATTAAATCAGGAAGATTATCTCTTAACTATTTTTGTTTTTGTTATGCATTACTTTCTTTTGTTAGCAATCGTAAAGTTGATTGACTAGTTGGTCATACCGTATACGTATATGTAAATCAGAACCTCCAAAAACAACGATCACAAAGTCGCAGTTATTACCAAAAAACCCAGGTGTGTCAATTCGTATACGTACATTAGCAGTCACTAGGTCCTTTTTGACCTAGGAACAGAAGCCAGAAGACTATACCCAACATAAAACATTCGTTAATTGGGAGTTAGATATAAAATTAAACAAGATAAAAATAGAGCTAACCTGAGGCTGTACTTTTTTTCCATATTCCGGGATCGTTTTCAATTCACTTGTTCCACCAAGTGGTAATTCGAGTTTCAGAAATAAAAAAAATTCACAGGGTGACACAACTGACGAAATGGTGCTTGCTGGTAGCGTTTTTGATCAAAAAGTCGCTCACAGGGATTGATTTATGAGATGGTGCATCATTGTGGTATAAAATCTAAAAGATGCCATAATTCTAGTCCTTTTAAGCGGATTCTCTCTCTTTAACGCTTCGTAATGCCTAAATAATAATGTTTGATCCCCGCGGAAGAAATTCTCTTCACTAAGTTGATGATTTCTTCAGTAACTGCCGTTGCAGGTCGCCTCGGAGGATGCAAGTATAACAACTTCACGGTCCTCCCTGTAATACCACTTAAATACTCCTGTTTTCGATGTAACAGAGTCAATGCTTTTCCCAACATTTTAAACGCATCCGAACAAGATATTCCGTTCGCAACACAAAATTTCTTACAAACCCTTTGCTCAATTTGTTTCCCTTAGTAAAAATCGCCGATAACACTTGAGGTTATCTTTGGCTACTAACAATAAACTAGTTGACAGATTGGACTCAATCACCACGAAGATAGCAAAATTTAAGATAGACATTCAGAAATTAATAAAAAGAAAAACATAGATTGTATTTTATAGTATTAATAAGGAACATTGCGAATTCAAGGTTTCGATTTCAGCAGAAATTAAACTATTAATGGCCATATGTTAGGCTTTGTAAGCGGATTTTATTAGCAGCGAGAGAAAAAAGCAGTCTATCTAGGCTACTCTAGATAGTTGGACAAGATTGTCTTAATAAACTTTTTAACATTTTATTCTTTGAAAATTAATTGTTGCGCCTTCCGCATTCATTAACAGATTAAATGTTTGTAACACTAGGTGGGCCACAAGGTATGGCCCCATCGGAAAGCTTCATAGATCTTACAAATGGTGTTCAATTGGGTTTAGATGATTGTGATGCAAACAGAATTAGAATTTTTGTGAATGAGAACTCCTGAAGAACAGGGAATAAGCGTCAATATGTTTTGGATGCACATTTCGTCAGTTTTAATGACCGTCCGGCTCCCACTCTTCGTGCAAGCCCTGGAAGACCTCATTCCTCTCCTTCGGCCGCGAATATCGCTGCCGGGGCTGAAGATGTCGTAGAGATTCCGTTGAAATCGACCAGAATACGTGTCAGGCAAATGGCCAATCCACGTACGTCTCTGCGCCGCATTTCGGTGAAAAACTTGAAAATGTTTCTTTACAGAGTGCAGATAGTACATCAGCTAGTGGGCGTTGACCGTGAATCGCGTCTAACCTACCCTCATACACTCCTGAATCTCAGAAACGAAGGTGACGATTTTACGTCAACAATAATCATAAGGCAATTTATAAGAATACGTGAACAAACAAAATGTACGCTTCTACGGCATTGAAAATCGGCAAATTATGCATGCAGAAACATTACATCCACTCAAAATCACTGGATGGTGTGCTGTTTACGCTAAGAGATGTATTGGACTAAACGCCTACTGCAGATTTTTTAGGTATTTAAAGTCAAAGAGTGAAGAACCTATTCCCAAATGGTAGTCAAGACTTGTGGCATCCACTTAAGAAATATCATTTTCAAAACATGACAGACATTTAAAAAAAAAAAACCAAAACTTTTTTTTTATCTACTTCAAAGATATAGTCCGGGAAAGTACGATTATACATTATGACCCACCTTATACAGTTTTTTACACAATTTTGAAAGCTGCAAAGCTGTGATTGCAATGCTGCAAAGGTTGTGTTCATTAATACTTTAAAATTTTGCTGCAGTTACCTATTGTTCACCTATTGAAACAAAAACTTTACAACTTGCATGTATTGATTTAAATTAAGATCATTCATCACACACACACTCAGCTTATAACACGCTTTTGTTTTCTGGTTATCTGGGTCTGATTAAAAAAGTTTGTAAACGAGCAAATATGTAATTGTCCTTCATTTAGGTCTGACGTAGCCACACCACACGATAACATTTTTCTTTTGTCCTGAACTTAACGACCTAAATATTTGATGATTTTCATCGAATTGTTGCTCCTACACAAGACGAAATACCATTATATTATTGAATAAAAAACTTTTGCGTCATTCGAAGTTTTTTTCTTTTCATTTCCGGCAATTATATTGCGACGTGAAACTCAGATTAGAGTTAGTGAATCCAAGCTACCCCGACAGAGTTCCGAGAATGATTGCATTTTCGAATCGTTACGGAAGTGGTGAGAGGGTAGGAAAAGGCCTTAACCGCAACTTGGCTGCAGATATGTAGCTTCATTGTAAAATGCATCGTGGCACTTTTGACTCAAACACCTCGATCCAACAAGTTTACGTATGTTATATTACAAGCATCATGCGACACATCAGTGTCAATTACTGGTGCACAGGAAATACTATATGTGTAGGTTGATTAAAGGCTGGCTAAGAGCCAGGAAATAAGTAAAATAACTTAGAACTAAGCACGAATAAATCGATTGTCCAACCACGTTTAAATGCTTACGTGATTCCTTTAAGAAAATTGAAGAAATGAGTGCTACAACCGCCTATGCAAGGAAGCCTTTATCAATAGTTAGTGCACTGCCCTCAAGACTTTTATATAGAAGTTGAATGGTACGAGTAGCAAGTCCCATAGAGAATGATTAATATTTATTAATGTTTAGTGTATGACAACGACATAATTACGAAAATGTGTTGGAAAGAAAGTGATGGTAGAGTAATATCCGAGAGTGATAATTGATTATATAGTATACAACAATATGCAACACTAAGCCCGAGATATACCAAATCCCACAACTAATATATTAAGTTTATTAGAACTTAAAACACTGGCTTCTCAAAAATTGTAGCAAACTACTTCAATGACCTTTAAAAACCTGTCAATCGCAATATGGTCAGACTCTTGAGTGAGTACCAGATAATAAAGGCATTGAAGATATCGAAGTGGCTAATGAATGAGTAAGGAGGACCTCTACCCAAAGGTAAAGGATGTTTTTTTTAACCCAGTACTAACTTTCAAACATTTATATCTGTCAAATCAATTGTCAGATTGCAAATTGTAAAAATAATTTTTATTCAGTAGTCTTTGCAATTTTATTGTGATAACATACGATTCAATAATGTTACCACGTTTTAGAAATTTGTTTTTTAATTAGCGCGCGCTCAATGGGTTATTAGTACCCTTAAAATGATTGCACACAGCGCGGGCGATGGAAAATAAGGGAGGAAAGAAAGAGAGGTACCGATGTACCGATTCTACTACGATGTTCCCTTGTTCATCTCTACAGGCTTCGGTTCGGGGTTTGTTTCCGTGGCATGTAATTTTTACCTTTTGGTAATACTTCCGAACCTCATTGCTGGAGTAGCATCTCTCAATTCCCTCGACTGCGCGCTTCTCATGCTGTTTCTTCTTCCTCCTGAGAAGCAGGTGTTCGTCTCTCCTCTTCCGAGGAGAAAGCTCATAGAGCTCATGAGCAGCTCTGGTCCTTCTAAGCAGCGGCGCTTTATATACAACCTGCTTAGCTGCATGTGCTTGCCGGCATTCGTCATCGAACCAGGGGTTTCGCTGTGGTGGACGAGTGAAACCCAGCACATCAGAAGCGGCATCTCTGATGGCAGTGTTTCCAATGGTCTTCGATGCTTGATGCTGGCGGTACTGGACCTCTTAAGAGATTAAGAGACACTCGATCGGAAAAGGACTTGGAGATCTCTTGCGATTGTAGCCGCTTTACGTCAAATTTCCTCACAGCATTAGCTTGTCTTGGCGTTGTTTGGGATATCCGCAACCGTAACTTGGTCCGAGTCAATGTTGGCTCCTCGGAACGTGCGGACATCCATAATACTGGAGGAGTGTCTTGCGTCGATCGCAATGTGATCAATCTGGTTGACTGTTGATTGATCAGAAGTTCTCCAAGTCCCTTGTGTATGTCGAGACATGGGAACCGCGTGATAGCTACGACAATGTTTCGCCCCGCCGCAAAGTCGATTAGCCTGAATTCGTTATCAGAAGTGGTGTCGTGCAGGCTACATTTTCCGATCGTACCACCAAAGACACCCTCTCTTCCTAGCTTTACATTAAAAAATCACCGAGGAAAATTTTAATGTCATAGCTAGGGCATTGCTCGTACGTTTTGTTAAGGAGCTCATAGAAGGCATCCTTGGTGTCGTCATCTTTCTCCTCTGTGGGGGCATGCGCGCATATAAGACTAATGTTGGCAAATTTAGCCTTGATGCGAGGCGCTTGCTCACATGCCGGAAGCTCAGGACTTCTTATCTTAGTCTGCCTCCGACAGCAAATCCGCATCCAAATAAGCGCTGCTTTTGCCGTCGATAGCAACTGCCGTAATAGATGTCGCAGTTTTTCATCTTCTTTTTTTCCGGCCCATCCCATCGCATTTCTGGGATGGCGGTTATGTCTGCTTTGCAGCAGTCTAGGGCCTCCGCTAGTTGCTCGGCTGCACGTGGTCTATTAAGGGATCTAACATTCCACGTGCACATCCGAAGCCCATTGTCCTTAAATCGTTTGCGTGGGTTGTCAACAGTAGATCCGTCCATATCCGAGGCTTATTGATGCTTCGTAACATTTTGTTCGTTTTTTTTAAATGGCCGAGTAGTTACTTCGGTAGCACAACCCCCAACCTGGAGGACCAGTTCCATTTTTAATGCCCCTAGGAGGAGGGGTCGGTTACACCGAAGCCAGTAACCCGTTCCGGAATCTGAGCGCTGCCGTTGGCCCATATAGGGCTCGTCCGCAACCATCTCTTTTCCAAGACCCTGACTAAGTCCTGGGAATCCTTACCGGCCTGAGCTCCGAATACGAGGGCGGGTCAATAAGTCCGTGACTTTTGGATTAAAACACAGATTTTTTGATAAAAAAATAATTTTATTTTTCAACGTAGTCTCCCTTGAGCTCTATACACTTTGTCCAACGCTTCTCCAATTTTTTTATCCCTTCCAAAAAAAATGATTTGTCGAGGTCCTCAAAATAGGCCTTTGTTTGCGAGATGACTTCATCATTGGAGTCAAATCTTTTTCCACCAAGCCATTTCTTCAGGTTTGGGAACAAGAAGTAGTCCCTCGGAGCCAAATCTGGAGAATAGGGTGGATGAGGGAGCAATTCATAGCCCAATTCATGGATTTTTGCCATGGCAACTGCACATGTGTGCACCCTTGCATTGTGAGCAAACGCGGCACCCATCTTGCGGAAAGCTTTCTCATGCCCAAGTGATCATTCAAAATTGAAACCACTGAGCCATGCGAGATCCCTACGGCTTCCACAATCTCTCGCACTTTCAATCTTCGGTCGGCCAATACCATATCGTGAATTTTTTCGATTGTTTCGGGTGTAGAGACCTCAACTGGGCGTCCAGGACGTTCGGCATCTTCAGTGCTTGTACGGCCACAACGAAATTCAGTAAACCACTTTTTTACCATTGAAATCGATGGTGCAGAGTCCACATAGTATTTATCAAGTTTAGCCTTGGTCTCGGTAATGGTTTTTTTTCGCAAGAAATAATGCTTAATAAGCACACGAAATTCACTTTTTTCCATTTTCTCCTCAAATTAGTGAGTAGTCTGATAAAAATAGCTGTCAAACACAAACTAACTGACGCAGCAAGTTTAAATTTTGACAGGAGTCAACTGACAGATGCCTGTTGACAGGAGCAGTGTTGCTGTTTCAGTAAAGAGGTCAGAAATTCAAAAAGTCACGGACTTATTGACCCGCCCTCGTATATCGGAGTACCCCGGATAAGGTCTTGTTTTGTTTTTTCCGACACTAATCCTGATTTATGGCGCCTGTTTACTATCACTATGCACACGCTTCAAAGTTGCAAAAGTGGGCATTAATTACATGTCTTTCCGAAAAAAAAAAAAAGTTAAAATTGTAAGTTTTTAAAAATATAAAATCAAAGTTTGATGCGAGGACTTGAAGTAAAGAATTTGAATCAGAATGACATTGTTTGATTGAATTTCTGCTGCCTTAAGTCAGGCGTCTTAAGTACTATGGTAAGGTGAGAAAAAATGAGATTCTTTTAAAACAAGGAGTAATCTAATCTGCGTGATTATTACCAGCCTTCACTATTATATATTCACTATTTTAAAGTCAATAAAGGATCGCAATTGCTCACCGTGTACAAAATGATAAGACGAACAATACGAGTACAAAGGGAGCGAAACACTATCTCCCATGTTTGCGCTAAAAAAGTTTTTCGACGTTTTCCAATTTATGTTATGAAGATTACGAACGTGATAAGATAAGATACATTTTATAGTACATTGGTTCAGACCAGAAAGTCTGTGGAAGTCATCTTCTGAGGACTTTTTCCTAATCTTCCACTCTTCGGCGGCGTGGCTTTTATTCATTGTTTCGGGGAAAGCACAGATGTTATACTTACTCTTTGAACATTTTTAATAAGTGTAAGTAGTCACCTTATCCAAATTAGTTGTAAAGTTAGATTATATCATATTTATCAATCCCTTATGTAAATCTTCCGATGTTGGTCGCTCCCATAAATTTCTTAAGCCCATCAAGCATTATTTGGTTTAACCATTGACCTGGTTTCTGTCTTTAAGCCATAATATGAAAGAATTAATTATAGCCGGCAACTTCGTAAAAAGATTTGTTTGGAAATACATAAAACTAAGTAAACAACTTAAACTCATAGATTTATGAAGACTATTTGGCGGGGCTGCAATGGGTATCGTATCTGCCTTACCAGTAAATCTAAGTTCTAAATCAAACGAAAACACAAGTATTTATTTCGTTTAATGAATATCCGCTCAAAGTAGATCACAAAAACATAACCGTGAAAACGTAGAATTGCCGCGCTATTTAATTAATTGTAGCGCTACTTAATTAAGAAAATGGTAAACGGTAGAATTTAGTCATATACGAGTAGTATACAGGCACGAGTCAAATGCAGCCTTGAATTGTCTGTCGATTTGAGTAACTAGCAAAGGAATAAACATAAGTTAGACGACAAAACAAATCAAACGTGCCATATGGTCTTGTGCGAATCAGTTGAAAGGCAGGTGAAGCGAACTTAAAATGGGGTGTGTGCGACATTGACAATCACTTAACGTACGTTACGTTCATCTATACTTGGCTTAGGTTTCGGTTTATGTGTTTGGTATTTGAAAATCGATTCCAAATAGAATCAAGAGTCAAGTTTCAAATACGAATAATAAGCGAGTGGTTTCCAATTACGATTTGAAGCTGTAGACCTTTGAAGGTATCTACTACACAACTTTTAGAGGTATATCATTAATCATATAGAATGCTATCTTGTTGTACTTTTAATAATTTACACTCGAGTTAGATTTGGTTAAGACAAAGCGACCAGAGTGAAAATAATTTTTCTTTTCTTGCAAGTCGATATTCTGATTGCCACAGCAAATAGAACGAAGAATTCATTCTGTTCTTAACTCGCCAAGAATCGGATAAATGAAGGTCTTACCAAATGAATATGTTTTCTCTTGAAATAATGAAATTAACTCTGATCAGTTGTCTATTGTGTTACAATAAATTATTAGTGCGGGATTTCTCGGTGACTCGAACATAACGCAGCGCGGATTTAATTTTGCTTATATCTTTAGTTTTAGCTCGGAGAAAAAAAAAATTGTACGGAGTTCCCTTTAATATTGAAACTGACTAATCAAAATGGTTATCTCATTTCAATATTATACACTTTTTTATTCCCAAAAAAAACAACAATTAATAAAAATTATATGATTTTCATTTTCATCTACATGGATGTATGCAGCGTCATTATTCATCAGCAGCTTAAACTGAGACCTATAATCTAAAATCAAGCTTAAGGGGCTTTCCAAGTCACATGATCGCGTGAAAACATCGTCAGCACCTTCTTCGTAATAATTATGATTAGAAATTCGTGTACATGGAAAAGATGATAAGAAGAACTTCATGACGGTACAATTTGTTTGATTTTTGTACCTTGCTCTTTGGTGGATGGAATGATCATGGAGCAATCGGGTATTAGTATTCTGATTTGGAAATATCAGAACAAACGTAGTTTCATAGCTTATAGAAGACTTAAGAATTTTACCTTATGTTACAAAAATATATAAATATTGGGCACAAACCTTAAATATATTTTCATTCACCGTCGCCTTTATGTCTTCATTGATCTCGAATCTTAGCTGCCATAACTTAAGTGCCAAATTTCAAACTTTGAACAAGCTTCAGGTTTCAACTGTGTCTACAATTAGAGGACACAGTTCCAGAATTGCATCCAATAGCTTCCGTAGTGGCTTGCAAATTCTTTAATTTTAAGTAAGGGCTATCCTGAAACCAATATCAATATTATCAATAGCAAAATTAAATAAATATATAAGTTGTTGTCGCGACAGTAAGAGGGTGGATCAATACCTACATAAAGTCCTTTCCTACAATTTTTTGCCGATTACGAACCGCAGGAGAGTGAGATTCTTCCAGCCGGAAGGGTTTTCACTTTCTGAGTAAGCAATATCCCACTGAAAGGATGGTAACGTCAGAAAAGTAGATTACTTTTTCTGGTGTTTTATGTTGATCAATGTCAGATGCTGTTGCTCAGCAAGAACCACCAGCAATAGCAACTTGTAAAACCAAGATTTTCAATGTTAGACCAACGCAACTACCTCTTTAGTATTAAACAATACCATTTAAGTTTTTTTTCATATGCAAATCTAAAACTCTGGAGTTTTTTCACACTCTTTCCTTATTTACGAGTATGTTTTTGCCTTGCTGTATCTAGCCTTTCTGTTGTACATGGTCAAACTTCAACTCTATGTCTCAAAAACTAACATTTTAAGAGTCGACTATTTGAAATTTCTTTTTATAAATTCAAACACGACTTGAAATAGTGCAACAACTGTCGATGAACAGAGTTTAAGGCGGCCGCAATAAATATCTTCTTTCTAAATCAGCCGAATCAGAGTATGTATTCAATAATTGACCTTGTCGTAGGCAAAGAATTTCAAAGCTTCTGGATTATGATGAGTGCCAACGAAATGTATTGCGCATAGCTCCCTTAAGTATGAATCCAGACAGCTCAAATCTTGAGGTTCCCTTCTAACTGCGTACCCTACTTTAGTTATTTTCTTCCTTTTTCACTTTATTCACTAGGGTGGATTTAAAGATCCTTCCAGGTGGAGCAATTTCCACTATGCACTCTCCATGACCTTATTTCCATAGCCTTCTGACTAGATACGAGTATACGACTATGTCGCTGTTGTAGCTGATTTTTATTTTTATCGCCTCCGCCACACTTTGTAAACGCGACTGTAAGCAAAGATCAGACGAAGAATGATGGGGATCGTATAGCATATTCTTTTGTAATTTGAAATGGACTTTACTACACAATCGCCTTTTTCGCCTGCTGGTGAAGTAGAATATACCTGTTGACGTCAAAAAATACAAAAGAGCAGCACAAGTTCTCTATCGCTATCGGCCTTAAAACCGATGAAAAATGGTTCGTATCGATTTGCTATTTTTCCGTCGTCCTAATTAGTAGCAGAGTGAATATTCGCCCGGTTGTTGACTTAGCGGGTCTGATATACACTGACAAGGACATCTCATATTACCGATGCTCGGTTTGAGATGATAGTACAAAAAATATCTTGAAGGCCAGGAGGGTTTTACAAAATTGTATTGTCGCCTATACATGTACTTTCTGCCTTCAGATACCATTTCCGACATACGTTTCTACAGTAAAATATTTTGATGGCGTTGCTTTCGCATTATTTCATTAATTCAGTTGGTGCTACTAACTGCCATTTTTACTTCGTTGATGTTGTCAAATTTAGCCCTAACGAAGGGTTCTATGTCTGATGTATATAGCTTTATCCTTGAGTATGCTTCCAAAACATCTCTGTGATTCTAATTGTGGTAGTGCATATTGCAGATTTTTATCGCACATTTTGCTTGACGGTTTTACATATCAGGCTTATAAGGCATATCATTCTAAGTACATATACAAACGTTTTTATCAAATTTGTACGAACCAATCATACGCGAATTCATTAATGGCTTGATCACATTGCTGGGATAGGCCTGTTGGATGGTATTGAGGTCTACATATTTCAACGATCAACAAAAGAAAAGTATATGAACGACTGGGGCAAGTGCTTAAATCTATTTTCTTGACATAGCCAGTGGAGTTGAAACCCAGACTAATCCACACTATTTGCTTCGGTTAATGCCGGATCACAGTTCAATATAGGATATGCTCATGTTCAGACTTGAATCTGGAGGCTTACAACCTTTTTCTTTCCTATCAAAGTCAAAAAGTGACTGTTTTTGATTGTTTTGATATCATCCTCGCGAAAAGTTGGCTAGTGCACAGAATAATTTACGCTTGTACATGCTTGTACCCAAAAACAGCATAAGATCTCCTCCTTTTCTTTAAGTTTTTGAAAAATTGTCAGGCATTGAATGTGGGTCTTTGACTGTAGCATCCAATAACAAAAACAATATTTATCAGCAGACGTTGATTAAACCCGAACGTTCCTATATGACCTAATTTATAATGAATTCAAATCCATGAGTCATATTTGATTTCATGTGTGGAGCGTAACATGTCATACAATTAGTTGAACAACCGTTTAATTAACGCTGAAGTTCAATGATCTCCGATAGCATTATTGCCGCAGAATACGAGATCAGTTGACCTCGAGACGTTAATATAATACAATTCATATCCTTTGGATTACTTAAACTGTCTTAAATGTCATTCACATACTTTAAAATTTATGTTTTAAACTCTGACTTTAGACCTTGGTTTGGGATTCGAATCAGTCGATCTTATAGATCTTAGCGTCTTGCAGGACATAAAATGGATAGATCAGTTTGAAAAGGTTCTCTGTGAAACCGTCTCAATTTTTTTCCATAAATGCTTTACCAACTCATTCGTCCCTGCTGCTTTAGGTTTTTTATCTGCTTACATGAACTTTTGTTATTTTATGAGGTTGTACCTACAAATATCTGTACAAAGAGCGGATATTCTTTTACCATCGTTGATGCGTCAATAAACGATTTCCAACAAACAAAACTTTCTCGTTGAGTAGTTTCATATTTTGTAAACAGGTAGTTGAACTCATGGCCATTAGCCAAACAGAGAGTCAAAGGTTTCCTTTAATTTCTTTTTGAATGCCATTGTGCACAAGCACTCGTTCCTTTTGCAAACATTTACAAAACGAAGGTATTTGTATAAATAAATGAATTCACTGGCAGGCCGATGTAAGACTTTCCATGTAACAAAAAGGTCTTTCCTCAGTCGAAAGACGAAAAACGTTCGTTTTATGTCTACCTAGAGTACGTCATCAAATCGTTTTATATAAATACAATACAAATGCCGCTCTGATTTGCCTTTTCACATTTCACAATACTAAGAGAAAACGACATTTTATCGTAATTAACAACTGGGAGATCATTAATATGTTCATTGCACTACCCACGTTAATCGAACGTCATAATAACCCATTAACCCTCCAAGGCTAACAGACTAAACAAACGAAATCGCAATAAAAAATCTTTAAAGAAAGCCGAAATATGTACGGGTATCTGTGTTGTGTCTCTCCTTTGCGTGTTCATTTATTTACGTTTGCAACCAAAAAGCCCACGGAATGTCCTTCGTTCATGTGGCAACGACTAGCAGTCAAAACTATAAAATGAAAGCCTAGTGAGAGGTTGACGCCATACATTCTGGTCAAGTTTTCCCTCCAAATCGTTAACTCTAGCCATAGTTGGCGCGCTGGCAAAGCAAACTCTTTGTACCTGTGCAAAAGGTGAGAAGCTACTCGTACTTATTTGACGTGTGGATAAAAGCAATTAGTTGGGTACAAGTGAAATGGTAAAATAAACTAAAACCTGATATTACTCGTAAATACGATTTCTCTGGGCTGCGCGTCCTATATTTGGAAGCAATCAGCTGATGCAATCTCTGGTATTGATTTCACTGGAAAACTTATATCTTAGTGTCATCGTAACATATGTACGAGTATGTATACATGTTAATTTTGGTATTCAATTTTGAAAAAAATATCAACGGTTTCATGGTCACTGTGGTACGAGTACTATGTACGGCTACAATATTAATTTACCCCCCTCTGCGTGCACCTAAAAATACACCAACTATTCCAAACACCGGAAGATTAGGGAGTACTTCTACTTCGTAGTGTATCCATATTTTTTTCATGTTCACCCTCTAGTAGTTCTGTGTTAGAATCTGTCGGGCTTGATGTACTTGTGTCTCGTATTTATGTAAGAGAATGGAATGTCTGAACAAACTGCATTTCCAGTCATTTCACTGATTTCAGTGAAGATTATGATGATTCTGATTCGACACAATGGAAATTTTTCATTCAATTATTAATGGCGTAAGGGTGCGTAGTGTATATTTAGTTGGGAGGGTAATATAAAGGTGTTATATTTGAGGAAAACATGTGTAGCGTTTCACTTAAGGGGAACGTACGAGTATGTACAAATGTTTTTTGGAAGAGAAGTTATAGTTTTCGGTAGTCGACACTCAGTGATGCTATGTTAGGTGTGTTTTATGGCATCGATATCAGTGCTTAATTTTCAGAGCCCAAAAAGCCGCTATCGACTTGAAGTTCTAACATTTAAATAATTTGGCAGTAATTACTGACATATGTTTTAACATTTCCATACAAGACTTAGCCATTATGTAAAAATAGATCTCGCAGCATTGCTGCTATCCACGTTAACTCCGATAAATATCTTGCATTATGTTAGCGCATATAGGTTATGTTTTTACTGTAATTTACACGTAGAGTGAAAGTAAGCACCTATTAGATAAAGCTAATAACACGCCTTCAATAACAAGAATAATTCTGGCTTTGAATTTTTGAAGTTTGGCTTTAAATTTATGGACAGAGTTCTCTGAAGCAGCCTTTTTCATCCATCTAGGCCAATTTTCGTTTGAATGAGCGGATTTGCTGCCGATCGTCACGTAAAATTCGGAATATTCTGCCACGAATCCGAATTATATATTATTGCCGTCGTAAGGCCAACATATTTCTTATGTGGTGCTGGTCAAATTTATATCTTTGGCATAATGCTTGGATCTTTTAATATCATTCTTCTTTTGAAGAAAAGGAAACGAGTAACTTTTATTCGAAACTGCAACGGCGTCTTGTACATTTCCTGTTTCTCTGCATGCACTTGCCGGTATTATTCATCATATACAACTTGCAAAACTAATGTCAACTAATTTAAGATAGAGAATAAGATGACGCGATGGCGATGGCGCGATAGTTAGCTCATGGACTACCACGCAGAGAGTCTAGGTTCGATTCCTGGCTGGGTCACCAACAATTTTTCAAATCGCCATCACCCTTTCGGCGGGCAATGGCAAAGTCCCGAAAGTAAAAAAATTGCCTTCGAAAAAGCTTCTAAGGAGTGCCGTTCGGACTCAGCGATAAACCGTAGGCCCCGCTCAGATGTGACAAAAATTAAAACATGAGCAACACAAATGAGTGTCAAGAAGCTAGGCCATGACCCATACCGGGCTGCCAGCGCCACAGTGTTTTTTTTTTTTTTTAATAAGTTGACAACGAGCAGTGGAGCGATACACACCTGAAGAGCGCGGTTTGTTGTTTTAAGGCAGCGTGAATTCCACCGTCACGCATTTAGAACGTCTCCTGCAAACTGGGTCTACCAGAGATGTCGCTCGTTCGACTGAAAATATCACTGCTGTGACCGAGACAACGATGCATATAATTATACGAGGGCGGGTCAATAAGTCTGTGACTTTTGGAATAAAACACAGATTTTTTGATAAAAAAATAATTTTATTTTTCAACGTAGTCTCCCTTGAGCTCTATACACTTTGTCCAACGCTTCTCCAATTTTTTTATCCCTTCCAAAAAAAATGATTTGTCGAGGTCCTCAAAATAGGCCTTTGTTTGCGAGATGACTTCATCATTGGAGTCAAATCTTTTTCCACCAAGCCATTTCTTCAGGTTTGGGAACAAGAAGTAGTCGCTCGGAGCCAAATCTGGAGAATAGGGTGGATGAGGGAGCAATTCATAGCCCAATTCATGGATTTTTGCCATGGCAACTGCACATGCGTTTGTGGTCGACTGTGAGCAAACGCGGCACCCATCTTGCGGAAAGCTTTCTCATGCCCAAGTGATCATTCAAAATTGAAACCGAAGAGCCATGCGAGATCCCTACGGCTTCCACAATCTCTCGCACTTTCAATCTTCGGTCGGCCAACACCATATCGTGAATTTTTTCGATTGTTTCGGGTGTAGAGACCTCAACTGGGCGTCCAGGACGTTCGGCATCTTCAGTGCTTGTACGGCCACAACGACATTCAGTAGACCACTTTTCTACCATTGAAATCGATGGTGCAGAGTCCCCATAGTATTTATCAAGCTTAGCCTTGGTCTCGGTAATGGTTTTTTTTCGCAAGAAATAATGCTTAATAAGCACACGAAATTCACTTTTTTCCATTTTCTCCTCAAATTAGTGAGTAGTCTGATAAAAATAGCTGTCAAACACAAACTAACTGACGCAGCAAGTTTAAATTTTGACAGGAGTCAACTGACAGATGCCTGTTGACAGGAGCAGTGTTGCTGTTTCAGTAAAGAGGTCAGAAATTCAAAAAGTCACGGACTTATTGACCCGCCCTCGTATAAGCGCTACAAACAGATGTTAAACGAGTTCTTTTTCGCACAAGTTCCTGAATTTAGTCTCAAGAATTGCTGGTAACAGCAGGATGGAGCAATCGCTTACACAGCTCAAACAACAATGGAGGTTTTGAATCGCAGATTTTAAAGCTGTGTGATCTCTCGTTTTTACAATTTGAACTGGCCGACAAGATCACCAGATCTGACGACGCCAGACTTCTTTCTTTGGGGCTTTTACTACAACAAACCACAAACATTGCAATTTTTAAAAGCCAAAATTGAAGAAGAAATCACCAATTTGGAGGCAGATATTTTGCAATTCAATGCCGTCAAAGGAGCAAATATGTGCATCAACTCGGGAAACGTTCATTTGACCGATATTTTCCATTTCAGCTCAAATTTTTCCATTTCACGCTGTGCCAGATGTGGCACCATCCTGCTGAAACTACATGTCTTCCACTTCCAAATCTTCGATTTGAGGGTAAACACCAACGATCAGCATTTGGCTATGACAATGAAAATCGACAGTGACGGTTACCCTTTCCTAATTTTCGAAGAAGTATTGGCCCAACGGCAGCACGAGACCGAGTTGCACACCATACAGGGACTTTTTGTGGATGCAATTTTCTTACGGTTACTTACGGATTTCTGTTTCCCCGTATATGAAAATTTTGTTGGTGAACGTGCACCTTGTAAGCCTCATCGGTGAAGAAAATGTTGTGTGAAAATTAGTCATCCAAATGCTGATGTTCAAGTTCCCGTTCGGGGTACATTCTACGCATTCCGATGTCTCCAGATTCAATTCTTGAGTTAGTTGAATTTTATAAAGATGTAGATGCTGCGTTAGCCGTGATATCGATAAATTTGGATCTTCTTCAACTTTCAATAACGGAGCCATATTTTCTTAGAACGTGCATTTCGATAATGGATAGACTGTTAAACTAAACATATACAGTCTCGGATGAAAGTTCGGTTTGACTTACGAACATCTGTGTGATTGAAACAGCGATGTTAAACCCAGAGCACGAATTGAATGATCCTATACTTCGTAAGAGTGTACAGATGGGATCTAACACTTTAAAAGCTGGTTCACAATATCAGCATCAAGACTGATAGTGGCAGTTGTTATGACAAACTCGATCAGAAAAAGCCGTGTCTTGAAAATCCCGTCATTTTAAGAGTGGTTTTCCTAGAACCTTGTTTAGCCTTTTGACGTCCGAGATCACCGCAAGCGTAACTTAACTACAATCAACTGCATTGCCCTACCTAGGTATGAAAGGAACAAGTTGTAAAAATATATATGTTGCCTATAACATATGTAAAATCAAACAAAACCGCTGTTCTATAATAAAATTCGTGCAGGCTCTTTTTGGGAATTGTAACGAACCAAAAACAGAATGGTTTGAAAAGACAAATTCCTAAGTTTTGTTATTTGAAAAACAATAAGAAAAATAATTGAGTTTTGATTCCGAGTCGGTCATTTTGTAAAAGCTATAGGTATAATGGTAGGGTCAAAGAGTTGCATGCGTATCAATAGCAGGGCGAAAAAGTAAACAAAAAAAAACGGAAAATAAGAGGCTAAGATCGAGTTTTGCAATTAAACTCTCATGGACAACAACTTAGCACACACCAAAATAGTATTACCTTCATCGTTCGAAACCAACGAGTATACAAATAAATATTTATGTAAGTGCAAAGCGTCTGTGTGTCTAAAGTGAAAGAAACCTTCCCCGGCGTCAGGAAGGCTGCAATGCAATTTAGAAGTGCATACCACCCCCAAATGTAATGCAAAAGTTCTACATAATTTCCAATTGGTGTACTCGTATTTTATGCACTGTCACCCTCAAACGTGACAGCCAGATGTCATAAATGTGCCGCTGAAGGAAAAACACTATCAAAGCAAACAGACAACAGAAAGGCCATACAATAGAAATCAAAACGAATAGAAAAAAAAAATTAATAAAACGTAAGACTTCTCTCTATTTTTGGCACTGTTTGTTTGTTTTCCATTTTGTGTTGCTTTTCCTGTGCCTATTACTGTTTCCTTTATTTTTTGCTGTGTACGTCTGGATTGCATTCATGTCATCTAGAGAATTACAATCTCCTAGGCGAATGTAGGCGAAGCATACATGATATTCGTAAATCTATGTGGCCTCTTATCATCTGTAAAACGCATTCGGTTTGACCTAATTATTTTGTTCTATTTATTCTTTTTCACTTATCGGTTTTTCCCCCAGTGAAG
Organism: Volucella inflata; assembly: GCA_928272305.1. NCBI lineage: Eukaryota > Metazoa > Arthropoda > Insecta > Diptera > Syrphidae > Volucella > Volucella inflata. The sequence continues at coordinate 23,513,072 of OV743718.1, read as the reverse complement.
ACTAAGTGTAAAGACAATTCACGAATTAGACGCTGCGAGGGTATGTATTGGCTCGGTTTGGTTTTATTCCGATTCCGATTCCGATTCCGATTTCTATTTATTGATCTCATTCACATTCTAGAGAAACCTGATTTGCGTATTTTTTTTTTCTTCGTCGATTGCCTCACTCCGAACACCAACTAACTACGCATTAACCCGACCATGTGTCTTTGAATCCAAATCTCGACACCAACACCCCAAACTCGTGCACACGCCGTGCAAACAACCAACACCATGTCACCGTCTCCGTCACTATATTACCGATAGGGGGAGCAGAAACGAAAAAAAATAAAAGCAATTTGCAATATTGAAACAGAAAACAACAACAACAGGGTCACAAACAAGCAATTAAATTGAATTTCAAGTAGTGAGCTATAAAATATTTTGTTGTGGAGTGTCATATTAGTTTTCTTTTTTTATGATTAGAGAGTAGAGAGGAGTAGGTCGTTCTTACCTTGCGATGTCTGCCTTTGTAGACAACAGCAAAGGCTCCATGGCCCAGCATATCCTTTGTACTGTACTCATAGTCCCCGACAATATTCATTGCATCGATCCGATGTTGATTATCATAAACTCCTTTGGTTTTTAACTTTGCCTTGAGAGGCTTTCCTTCAGCTATGGGGCTGGCTAGAGCTCCTTCTTTGGGTGGCGTAAAGCTTCTGTAATGGTTAGGTCTAGTTTTTGCCACTCCTTTTACTTGTTTTATTTATTTTTCTTATATAAAAAACACGAAATGAAAGGCGAGCATAAACAACGAAAACGGAGGCTGAAAAGAACCTTTTTTTCGTATTTTCCTAATTTTTTTTGCTCAACACCACTTGAACTGAATTGAAAAAAAAATTTCTTCTCCGTCAGTGAAGCACTTGTTCACTGTGTTCGCACACGATCTGGTGGCAGATTTCCGCGATGCACGCCACTCACATACCAATCTCACGAAATTTCTCACAAAAATTTCACAACTTGAATTTCTTTTCAACTAGATTTCCTGAATTTGTTTATTTTTTTATTTATTTATTTTTTTTTTTTTTTTTTTTGATTAATTAATTTCTTGCTTGTGGGTCCCCGTTAGGCAGTTTTTTATTCCTCTGATTTAGCCTCTGAAAAACTGAAACACAACGAGAGAAAAAAGGAATAAGAAAATGAAGGAACAAAAAGAAGACTTCTGATTTCACACCACCGCTAGTGACCGATTCTTTTTTCTTTTTTTTTCAACTTCTGCTCTTTACAGCGAATGCCTCTTGTCAAAAACGCGTTTATTTGACGTTCCCTTTTATGGTTGACGTTTGTTTTTGTTTTTCCTTTCACAAACATACACTTCGATTTGTGACAGTATGCCTATCTGGATGTGTTGGAGTGGTAAGTATCTGTACGCTCAATCGATATTTAATTCAAGAGCGTGCGAGTGAGTAGTGAGAACTTTTTGTCTTTCTTTGTTGAGCAGTTTTCTTTGGGCTTTTTTTTTTCTCCTTTACTTTTGGGAAGTTGCGTAGTTTTTGATACTTTTTGGTAATATTTCTGGAGTTACACTTGATTTAGATTTGTTTTTGATATCACGGAGCACTCGAATGTCTTTAGAGCGTAGGAGAAAATTCTGGAGAAGGGATTTTTGGGGCACTTTTCCCAATTTTTCCGACAGAAGAATTTGACTATTTTTCGAGGAATATCGCGACGAACTTCCCACCACGGCGGATGATTGGTTGTGTTTGAGTGTTGTTTGTATATTTGGGTTGAAAATACCCAAAAGCGAAGGAGTGTATGAGGTGGTACGTAACAAAAAAATATGTGGAATCGCAAGAATGTCAGAAAACAAAAAAAGTACAAGTGAAGTTGGAAGTAATTAAAATTTGTAAAGGTTGGTAGTCAGTTAGTGCTTCGAGGCTAGAATGAATATAATAAATTTTGTGTTGTGTTTGATAGTCGATACCTGGTAAAGCCTAGTATGCAGCTAATGATAAACTTAAGCTTTTATTCTTCTCGATTCAAAACCATAATCAAGACAAAGAGATTGACTTTTTGGTGCGGTTTACACACTGGCGGCATCATCGGTCCTTATTTCTTTCGAAATGAGAGAGGAGCTGCCGTTACGGTGAATGGCGAGCGCTATCAAGCCATGCTGACAGATTTTTTGTTTCCAAAAGTTAATCAGCTAAACATCGTCGACATTTGGTTCCAAAAAGACGGCGCAACTTGCCATACAGCGCCCTTAACTATCTATTTATTGCAAAATCAATTTGGTGTCAAATTTATTTCCAGAAGTGGTCCTTTTAACTGGCCCCCTCGTTCGTACGACTTGACGCCTTTCAATTACTTTTTATGGGGCTATGTTAAGTCATTGGTTTATGCCGACAAACCAGCAACTCTTGAAGCATTGGCAACCAGTATTCAAGCCACCATTGACACCATACGGCTAAATTTATTAGAAAAAGTAGTGAAAAATTGGACTGATCAAATGGACCATGTAACTCGTAGCCGTTGCGGGCATATGCCGGTTATCATATTTAATAATAATTATAATAATACAAAATTCATTCCAACAATATTTCTGTCTTGTATTATTATTTAAAGTTCGCAAGCTCTTAAAAAAAAACACCCTTTAGTATGCTCATCAACTTATAGGAGTTTTCGTTTCACATTAGCTACATACATTCTAGGTTAAAGCATCATTTCGTTACAAAACAGGGTCCTGAAAAAAGAAAGTACAATCAAATTGTGTTTAAACAAAAACTTTAAAATCTTATTGGCGAACATGCTGTTGTATATATTTTATTTAGTGGCAAAATGCTCGATCGATATCCCTACACAGCTCATTTAATCTTCTCCTGCAAAGCTCATCAACCCAGGTGGGACCGAATATATTATTCGCAAGATTTTTTCCTCGAAACGACTTCGACTATCTTTTTTCGCTTTCTATAAAACCCATGCATCAGCCCCATATATTGGCACTGGGATGTGTCATATTTAGAGTTTTTTTTCGTTGAATATCGGTATCATAGGCGTACTCTAGTAGTTACACAAACTTTTGAAAGATTTTGTCTCCGGTTGTCACTCCATCATCATACTGTTCAAATATGATGATAAAAAAATGACACAACAGCTCGTCAATTTATCTGAAACCTTTTTTTGTTTCAAAGGTCTCGGTTTAGTCGTTACCGATTTTGATAGAGTAGCAGGCGCTGTCAATCGGCATTCTGCCCTGACGGAGGCATTGCTCTTTATAGCTCTACTTTATAAATTCTCTAAAGATGACGGGAATCGATTCAGACTTCTTTCGCTTTTTCCCAAAAGGGTTTCAAAGGGTCTTCCTGTGTTGACGAATGGTTTCAGATTTCAACAAATTATTACAGATAAGATCTTGTATGCGAGCTTCAGAAGAGTTATACCTCTATAGTTGACGCAGTTAAGCAGGTCTCGTTTTTTTACAAACAGGGCAAGCAATACTGAGAGTACATTTATCGAACATACACCCTCCTGACCAGATTTAAGAAATGAATTGAGTTAAATGAGTTATTGTATGCTCTCTACAAAGTCATTTCCATCAGCTTTTAATACCTCTACGGGTTATTCTTCAGGTCCAGCTCCTTTCTTTTATTTAATTTCCTATATTGCTATCCTGACAACATTTTTGCTATATGGACGAAAGTTTTGGGTAACATTGTCTAAGTTAAATAGCCTATTCTGTCTAACAGCGCGATGTTGCTCTTCTTCGCTTGTGTACAGTCTGTAGAAATAGTTTTTCCATATTCCCAGTACCAACCGTGATCCTACAACAAGATTTCGGTCTTTCTGGCGTGACCCGTTCTTTGTACCTGTTGCTATAACCTTCGTATGCTATTCCCGGATTTGTTGATTATTTCCCGAAGATTCTGACAATCTTTTGCGATTCAGCTTTCCTACGTTATACCTCCTCACAATTGTTTCCGTTTGGAAAATATTGGAAAAGCCGCATTCAGACCTTGGCTGCAATGAGATGCAAGCAACAAAATAATATGATATTGAAGTTGATGCCAAAAATATAAAAATACAAGGTATGTTTCATTAGCTTTGTTCAGTGAGGTTGTTCCAAACTGTTCGGAACAGAAAAGTACAAGCTCGGAACGAAGAATTTTGCACCTACTCTCGAAGAAGAACACAATTGTAAAAAGTGTCAAAATCAGCTGTGATTTTAAATTGTATTATATATTGGCGGTTATTTGCTAAATCAAGGGAAATTTTTCGTGATTTGTGAATTATTTTTAGAAAAGCTATGGAACAGATTATGATAAAATCTGAAAAAGGACAATCTGTTCTTGTACAATGTTCGCCAAACACTCGCCAGAATTTAGAAAATAGTAAGTATAAATGGACTAACTTTTGACAACTCTCATATGGGCTGTACTTTTCTGTTCTCATTCGATTTGACGTTATTCACAAATTTGTGCTGCTCTGTTCTAGTTTTTCCTCACTGAACAAAGCTATTGTTAATCATGATTATTGAAATCTATGAAGGAAATGTGAATTTCGCATTAGCATTTCTGAATTCACTTGATTTACCAGATCTATCAACGCATCACTTAAAATGAAAAATTGGTTCAGTGTTTCGTTACGTAACGTTAATGCACCGAGACTTTGTAATGGCAAAAAACAAGTGATCAGAAAAATGATGGAAACTTCAAAGAAGAGGATGTTTTGTTGGCACGCATACAAATGATACACACTGTTTCGCCAATTGAATAAAACAATAACAATCCTCTATCCGTCTATCTATTGCAATGACCACAAACAGAACAAAATGCTGAATAAATTTGTTGGTGTACCACCAAATATGTACATGAATATGTAACTAAATGAATATGTAATGCTCCTAAATATCTTTCTTAAATTTTATGTTCGCAATGCCTTAAGAAATAAAAAAAACTCTAATTGCATAAATTACAACTGCATTAGATACCTACAAATTTTTAAGTGCAGAACAACGTTTGTCAGCTTGTTTTTCTATGAAATAACTTAATTTGTATGTCTTTTAACATTTGGAACAGCCTGTGAGCCGGTTTTCGATGCCAAGTCACGTTCTGTCACGTTAATTAAACTGCCAATCAATTTAACGATGGCAGTGCCTCGTTGTAAATAAAAACAAAAGAATATTACATATTCACTAGATTGATTAATTAACTAAAAAAGTCAAAATTATTAACACAAAACCAATGTAAAACCTTTATGAAATGGCAGATATTGGTAAGTTTGTATTTTGTCGCATAAGAACATATTAAATATTTGATATTTTGTCAGAAACCGACCAAAGTGACGAACATTCCGATGAATCTACTTCATCAAGCTCACAACTGTCCACACAAATTGCTGTGCCTTCTGATGTATTCTTCAATACTTGGCAACGGATTATCGGAGTATTGGCCACACAGTTGATGGCTTTTCGCCGTACGGTGCTCTGGAATCGTCGTCAAACGATTCTACGAATCCGCAATCGCCAGCGAATCAATCGAATTCAATATCTTAACCGGATGATGAATATACAGAACGAATTTCTGATGCAGTTACCTATGACAGGAACACCATCGCCTCAAGAACCAGATAATCGTTTTTGGGAGGGTTTAGTTCCAAAATACACTCCCGAACAGTGGCTTAATACATTCCGAATGTCAAGAAAAACATTCCAATGGATATGCAAGCAATTGGATGATTCAATGCGTCCCAATGGTGCCTCAGTTCCTTTAAAGAATTTAATAAATCTCGAAAAGCGAGTAGCTCTGTCGATATATACTTTGGCAACCGGAGAAGATTACCGTGTTGTAGCACAACTCTTTGGAGTTTCGAGAACGTCTGTGTGTAAATTTATGAAACGTTTCGCAGATTCGATTATTGAGAAAATGAGTTCGTTTCTGATTGTTATGCCACAAGACGAGAACGAGTACGATGTGATACGACAGACATTCCAAGCGGCGTCGTTTATGCCGAATGTGGTTGGGTGCTTGGGATTTTGTTTGATTCCCATAAATCCATCGGCGGGGAATGTAGAAATGTACGCAAAACCCAACGGTGGAACATCGATTACAATGCAAACGCTGATCGACGATAAGTTGTTGTAAGTAGACAGGATTAGAGAAGTACTTTTACTGACTTTTTCTTAACAGGTTTCGAAAGATCAGCATGGTGCCTAATGAACCAACAATGTTTATGGAATCTCCTGAGGAGCTTATTATGGTAAATAATAAAAGACGTGTCTCTGAAAGTCATAGCAAACCTCCACCACCACCTTCTTTTTTAGACAAAATCCCAACATATTGGGAAACGATTTCTTCCCAGCTTTATCGTTTCACCCGACCAAAACTACCCACTCAATCCGTGGCTGATGCAAAAGTATAAACAGCCGCAGACTGCAGAACAGCTTGCCTTTAATGAAGCCGTCGATAATGTCCTAGTTTTTAAAGAGAACGCTTACATGCGCTTGTTTGCCCGTTGGCGCATCCTTCAAAGGAAATACGATCTTGAAGCACGCACAATCGAGGCAATTGCCCGAGCCTGTTGCGCTCTTCACAATCTTTTAGAGGAAAACGAAGACGGCTACAGGGAAGAATGGGCCGATGCAGTGGATACATCTAAATGCAACCCAGTATTCAACAACATAGAGAAGAGAAAAGACTCAAAGCAAGCCCTCAAAATGAGGGATCATCTTGCCAACGCAATATATCACACAAGTGAAACAAATAGTGAAAAATAAACAATTAAAGTATAAAACGTTTCTGTATTTCCTTTTTTAAAAAAAATAGTCCTACAGAGTACAATATTCTTTCCTTAGTACAAGCGTTGTGGTCGTCCCATAGATGACTTGATGTGCAAGGAGCGTACGTTCTGCCAGTGCTTCTTCAACAGCGAAACCAAGAAATTGATTGATAAATGAATGTTTTGAACCAATTCGTCGGGTTTCATGTCAACATGTCCAACGGCGACAGACAAACACAAGACTTTCTTCATTTGGAACTTGATGGTGGCCTTGACTTCGTCGATTTTTCCCATCATCGACTCTTGGTGAGAGAGAAGACCAGGGAACTTGCCAGCCTTGTTCAAGCCTGGACCCAACAAACGTGGGATCTGTTTGATTAAGGATTCAGATGCCAAGAAAGCATCGTACGACTTGGCTAGCTTCTTCACAAGTTTCTTGTTTTTGTTCAACTTCTTTAGGGCTTCGGCATCCATACATTCCACACCATTAGCTTTGGCTTCGTCACAATGTTGCTGATCACCGAGCACGCACACCTTCATTTTTGGGCGGGGAATGTGCTTCAATCTGTTTAAAGAGAAATAGAATACAATAAGTACAAGTTCCGCATAAAATTCACAAAAGCCATGTGACAAGATGCTCTTCAGTGAAAGAATATATCCACATGGCGTATTTAAGATAATACATGCAATTTTTTTTGTAACATCATTAGAGGTATGAGTTAGTGAAATGGAAACGACAAGAACTTACGGCCATCTTGGCAGCTGCCCTTGCAAATAATTAAATGAAAACTAAATGGGGAACGGTTACCCCGTGAAAATGGTTTGAGGCCACTTTACAGGGTGAACCTACTCAATTTGATTTAAAGACCCTGAGTACAGGTCCGCCAATCAGTTTTGGCTTCCTGATATGACTTGGGATGATACAAAATCTAAGAAACAAAGGTGTTTCAAGTTTCCCCATTTGGTTCAAAGATTCAATGCCATCGCCCAGAGCCACTCAGGTAATAAATTTGCTGGGACGTACTTAACGGTGCCGGAGAAACGCTTATCCTTTTGGGGATCGTAGTTCTTCAAACCGATTTGGAGTTCCACAGTTTCCAAGAACTTACGCTTCTTCTTTAGGGAACCCTCGAGGGTTCCGTTTACTGCCTCATAGAGGGTATCACGAGACACCTTAGATCTGAAAACAAGAAATTTATATTAAATTAGAAAATGTTTTAAGGTTATGATTAAAATTTTATCGAGGTTTGGTATTTTGTGCGATTTTATTCAGAATTTAATATTCTATTGATGGACGTATTAAATCTCCGGTGGGATTAGTGAACAAAAGCGAAAATCATTTAGCAATTATTTCCAAACCAATGCGGACATTAAGCGATCCAAACGGCTGGTTTATAATTGCACAAAAGTAATATAATTTACAAAAATCACTAACATTTCATCTTAAATCAAAAGTCGAACGTTTTCTTTGTATTTTGAAAAAACTAATTTACTGAATAAATGAAAGATTCCGTGCCAAAAATTGGATATAAAAAATATTAAATTTAACTTACGCCATTGTATCAAAATCCGCTCAGTTTGACGGCTGTTTGACGAAAGAGAAATATTCAGGTTAGTACATAGTGAAGTTGACTACGATATGAATATTTTTGCTTTTGAACAGAGTTTCCACTTTGTAGATTATTGTACTACTATGAAAGTTTGTTTGTACTATTTTATATTAATTAAGTCCGCTATTACACGGTGACTTTTGAGTCACGCCTTACACAAGACAGCCGTCAAAAAGAGTCATGACTCAAAAGTTATCGTGAAATAGCGGACTACGTAAAGTCTAAGAAGCAGAAACATAAGTTTTTGTTGTAAATAAATAAAATTAAAATAAATAACACAACAAAATGAACCTGAAAGTGGAAATGCAAATGTGCAACGCGGTGCAAGAAAAATAAAGTTTCTCTTTAATTTGCATTAGTTTTTAGAAACTTTCACTTCAATAACAGTGGGCAAATCAACTGATTTTTGAGGTTTATCCATCTGTCTGAAATTTTAGGAAACCTTATGTCTGAAAGTCCACTCCACTATCTCACAAAATATCATAGAAATTTGCAGTCAGTGTCAAAAGGATTCTAAAAAAATTGCTTGTGGAGACCACTGATACAATAGTGTGCTAAGCTCGTAGCATTTTATGGATATCATTCTATTTAGTTTGACACTTGTGTTTTTTGTTCGCTACGGTTGAGTGCCGAAGTTGGGTGCTATTCAACTTCGAGATACAGATTCACACAGATACGCATCGTCGGCTATACATGTATTCTACTTTTGACAGTTCGATATCAGATACAGATTTAAGCTTCAGATTCACATTCTGGTCAGCCCTTTAACGTCTTTAACGCGGGAGTACATAAAATAGTACGCTGTGAACTGCCCACCCATAATTTTATCTCATTCTATCATTCCTTGACAGATAGTATGCTATGAAATATTCCATGACAGATATTTTGCTATGAAAAGTTGAACTTCCATACGACATGTAAGAGCGTTCACACTTAACGATTTGGCCCATCAAGCATGGTTATCATGCAAATCATATAGACAAATCGTGGAGTGTGAACGCCGCTATTAACAACAAACTGAAATAGTACCAAATAAAATGGCATCACCGTTGTAAAATGAAAATTTTTCTTTTCAAGAATCCCTTCAACGATCAACACGACATCTTTGATTTCTCATGTAAAACCAAGTTGAAATTAAACGCACCCCACAGAATAGAAAAATCAACAAATTACAAAACTGCAATTAAAAATTCGTTATCGTCTTCAAATAAAACGTCGATAAATTAAAACATTTTCAGTAATTCAGCAAATAACCTTCAAAATTAGCATGCTCCTACTCATTTCGCTAAGCACAGCTGATTCTTTATCTCTATCAACAGCTGATCGGTCTCTTCCTTGCCTTGCATCAGGTGCTTAACCCCAATCCGCTCCCCCACCGACAAAAATCCATTTCACTTTTCCGGATAACACCGACCTCTATCCTCAACTGCATTTTAATTTTTATTTTTATAAATATTCTGCCCCCCACAAAAGTATATCACCCGCCCAGGTCGATGTCGACACAGCCACACACAACTAGTGGGTGAGGTGAAGAAGCTGAAGATTTTTTAAATATTTCGCATTACGTCACCTGCTGTCAGATGCGAGAGAGAATATACATACATATGTACATATAATTTTTTTGTTTTCAATTTATTCGGAAAATCATTTTCTGATTCTTGTGCGGCAACTTGGCTTTAGCATACACAAGCGACCAAACGAATCGAAACGAAACCCTGTTTTCGTTTGTCGGGCCCGTGAATTACATAAGGAGTGTTTTTTGTTTTGGGTTTTCTTGTAATTGAAATTCGATTTTCGGTGTGTCTATCAATATCCAAGTGGTGTATGCGCGACGACGTGACAAAGGATTGCAGAGGCCAAAGCGTATAAAGTAAGCGTTCCAAGGAGCCGAGTTGCTCGGTAGTGTCAGCCCGACAGTCAAGTGAAACTGTTTGATAATATTTTTAATTGGTGTAAAGGACTCAAGGATTAACCATGATAAATCAATCACATGTGAGTTACCCTCTTTTGGATTAATTAACAAATTACGTTTGTAGGCTTTTGTTTGGTTTTGAATTTGATTTTTATTTTGCTTTCGTTATCAAAGTTCAAAGCCAGACTATGTACAGAGCACAGAGAGAATCAGAGAATCCCCTCCTAGAGGTTGTTTCGCTTATCTTTCCAAATGAGTGAATTTATTTCTGCCGTCGTCGTCGTTAGCGTTTATCAGTGAGTAGCAACTCATTTCATGCTACTCGTATGTCGTCATATTACCGTCGTTTAGTCACATTCGCAGTTTCAGATTTCAGTCGAGACTCAGTTGATTTTTGGATCTTCACATTCGAACAGCGGTGTGGCGTACGTGAGTTATCACATCTGTTTTAAATTGCCAGTTGCCAAAAGTAGAGCTGCCGGGGTCTCAGATTTCGATTACAATCCTCAGAAAATATAAAACTTATCCCTCAGCTTTAATTAGTTCTTTTCCTGCGACGAGACGTGTTCGCTTCAATGGTGATTGCTACACTCGTGTATATCAAGAGATTTTACAAGGAAATTTTAGCGATGGACATTAATGTAAGTAGACCAAGCTCCAGCTTCAAAAATCGATAAAAAATTGTGGTAGAAACACAGAAGAGCAATGAATATATAACGTGAGATGTGGTGCATGGGAAATGGGATTGGATTTTTTGTTGTTGTTGTAAATGCGAGTGACGACCGCGATAGCAAACAAGGTCAGGGTTATCGAGTTTCAAGTTTGAGAGGAGTTTTTTTTTCTCCCTTATACCCACACACGAACGAAGTTGCCCAATGCCCAGTTGCATAAGATTAGATAAAATATATGCTATCAACATTTCTACTGATTATCTCTTATTATTGTAAGTTGACTACAAGTGCAAGTCATTATTCACATCACACAAATAATAATTTATTTAAAACCAATTACCATCCATGATGCCGGGTGGCGGGTGTACACTTCAAAACGCATGATGTGAGAGATAAAATTAGATACTATTGAATCATGTTGGCAGAATATTTTGCTTGTAATCTGATTTTCACAATTTAATTGTGACCAGAATAATGAATCAGTGAAATGCCTGTCTTAAAAGATAACACGCAGTTGAATGTTGTTGTTTTTTTTTTTGCAATACAAATCACGATCAATTGAAGTTTTCAAGGTAGTATTTGTACTGTCAGAATAATGAAATATGCCCGTGTTCGTATGTCTGAAGTTGCTCGCTCTAAATTGCATTTTTATAGTCACGAACAATTAAAGTATCTTTTATTTTTCAGATATGAATACACATGTATATATTTTATCTATTTGAAAGTTCTACGATTCCGGTTGGAGTTGGTCTAGTAAACATCCACCCCTAACATACAAATGTCAGAACTTTTAGTTATAATATTTTAATGATTCTCCATCCAGGGGTACATGAAGATTAATTACGAAGGAGCTATGACTAAGACACAACTCACTTATATCAGCAGTCGAGTCAATTATGCTAGCCATTGTTTATTATCTCCATGATGAGGTTATCAACCAAAATCGCAATTTTTCCGAAGGCAAGGCCAACATTTTTTCTTCACATTGGTTTTGCCACGAGCCGATCATAAAGTTGTAATCTAACATATGTATACAGCTATGATTAAATTATAATCAGAGCTTGAAGACTTTTTTTTCAGTTTTAAGTCTGATCGTAGTTTCGTGATATCTATATCTAGTTTCCCTTTTTATTTGTGTGAGGGTTTAAATGTTTTATTTTTATTCTTAAGCGGCATATACATTGGTCAAATTCTCGTCAAGCATGTGAGAGTGTATTAGTGAAAGTGAGATGCGTATACGTTGTGTGTCTGCTCGAAGCAAAATCAAAATGTTTAGATTTTTCGTCAAACAGAATAGTGTAAATGCGTGATTGACTGATTGATGATGCATTTGCTCATTCTGCCTGGACAGTGACGAGACAACATCGCAGGCAGATAGCGGAAGTTTATCATTCTCTACCTGCGTTGTGGGACGTAAAAGCAAAACAATATAGCGACGATAATATAAAAATTTGTTTAATTTTGGTTGTTATTAGGTGAACTTAATTACAGTTCATTCAGGAGATTTCAGCCATTTTTTCATCCACACCCGTTTTTTCCAAATCTTTTTTACTTTTCTTCTTCAAAGCTAGCGCTAGTCCCAAAGCGATACACCAATCGTCCGTGTCATTCTTATTTTCTTAAAAAAAAAAAAAAAAAAAACCGATTTAAGTTGAAATCGCACAAGAAACCGCACGTGTTTTCACCTCAAAATTGAAGTAAAAATGAATGCTTCAAGACTCATGCTTGATGTGTGTATATGCAACGTCAAACAGCATATACTAATACACTCATGCTTACATGCTTGAAGAGAATTTGACCAATGTATAGTAGCTGGTCCAAAATATCTTAAGGTTTACTTATTTTCTGAGCCTTTATTTTCTAAATCTATCTCTCTTTCTTCTGGTGATCAAAAGGTGGTGTAGAGTTTGGAGTTGCGACGGTTTGCAAGTTCATCACCTGCTCTTTCTTAACACGTTTTGCAAGTTCATCATCTGGTCTTTCTAACACGATATACCTTTCTGAACTGGTGCCTAGTACGAAAACGCGTGTTAATAATTTGTACAAATTGTGAGGCTTTCTATTCAAATTCGCTTTGTAAATACATAAGATTTGTAGATATATTTCATCTGTTATATTTCCTTCAAGTCTGGTGGGCGAAACTTTATTCTTTTAGTTAAAAATGTACCCATTGGATACTTGGGGCCTTGAGATCAACCTCAGTTTTAATCATAGATTCTGATTTTGATCGCACCTGCTATCTGGAAGACCGATTATCCATGGTATTGGCATCAACATACTTGTTGACCCATTAGTCTACCTCAGGTTTGTTCTTCTGCAAGCATACAACTTTAATATTAATCTTCACGTGGTAATTGGTATACCGATGATACCTTCTATACTGGTTTCAAATTCGTGCCCAAGATATTCCGATATCGGGGGCGCTAAGATTAGAAAGTAAGTTCTTTTTATAGAGCTGAACATATTCACGTGTTCCAGGTAATCGAAACACGCGTTCTGCGTTTCTTGGTTCCTGAAATAGAATAATGTTTTCTGTGTCCTTGGATAGATTTAGAATAAGTGCGGCCGTTGCCTTTTTCGAATGGTGAGGGTTAATTTGGAGAAGTCCTTTCATCGTTGCTACAATCTACCTGAAAAGCTTCCACCACGGTGTCGTCGGTGAAGTCCTTCGTTTCTGAAAATGTGCCCAAAAGCTCATCTTATCATCTGATAGTAGAGAATTCTGTTTTAATTTACTAATTTAATCTTTTTCCAAGTAGTATAGAATTTCTTGAACGATTTCAATATCATATACATATATCTGTGGCAGAAGCAAAAATAGCCTAAGTCACTTTTTCCAATTTTCCAGGAGAGCTGTTTGAATGTTTTTTGTGCGATCGCAAAAAACGATAGAACTTATGGAAAAGGTGTGTGTGCAAACTGGATACCAAATTACTTTATTGTTTTTCTTTGTTCTATAATTCAAAAACCATGAGAGATAAAAATATGGCAAAAAGAATCGAATATTGCGCATCCGGTGGTGTAAAAAACGCAATTTCGACATAAGTCGACTTAGGCCATTTTTGCTTGTGACCACAGATATATAGTACATATAGTGATGTTGTCAGCGAAAAGAGGATTATTCACTCCAATGGGTTTCTTCATTAAAAAAACCGTCCACGACATTGTAAAGCAACAATTCCTTGATCACTGGCTCGGTATGTTTTAACTTTGATTTCGAATCGTTTCACTTTTTTCGTTTACGTTGGTTTTATCTCCACATCGCATAAAGCTTCATTGACTATACTGAAATAAGGTTAAATTTTGCTGCCGACTGTCTATGACAACACATAGCTCGTATATTTTAATTTTATGAATGCTACCGATCAGGATTTGTTACAGTTTTTCATAGATACAGTAAATTTGCTATTTGCCGGCCCTTCAGCAAAGCACTTATTCACTGGGCAACGTGTAACCATAATACCCAGCCTCTTACTTGTAGAATTTCCTATATTTACGAATTCAACACTAGATCGAATGAAAGAAATACTGAAGCGTGCTTGTTTTTTAACACTTATCCATTCGCGTCCGGTTTCTCACAGAAATGACATTAGCGTTCTTAGCATCATAAAAAATTAAAGTGAACAATAATAAATTGCATTATTGCTTAAGAATACAGCACTAAGAATAAAGGAGAAATATTCCTGTATTGAGTCCTTCAAGTTGATTATTCATAAACTTCATGGAAAAAATCTCCAGTCAGACATTCTTTTGAATTTCTAAAATTTATGTGGATCTCCTAAGCTAAGAAAAAAATGATTTACTTTTAAAGTTGTTAAACAGAACTGAAACTCGGCGGTTAAATCATGCTGGATGATGTGAACTTTTCTTCAACCTCTTTAACCTATAAATATGTGAAGTGTGTCTAGTGTCTTCTCACCACGAACAGCTAAACTTTATGTTATCATTAACCCCGCAAAGTGTACACTTAAATTTTCCACTCACGTATCAGTGTCTGATTACCAACATGATACGTCAAAAAATCATCTACAACATGCTCTCTATTCCCCCTAATCAATTTGGCACTAAATCTGTATTTTTATATTTCTTATTACATAATGATAAGAGGTTCGCCTTAATGAAAAACGCCACTTTAATGCATGCAAAGTGGCGAAAATAGAAATTCCCCCATATGGCTTTGGCTGTTTACTATAATTAAAAGCACGCAAATACCCAATAAAAGGTCAACTTATATACAAGCCATATCAACAATGACAATTTGTTTTGATGATGTTTTGTTTTATTTTTTTCTCTTTTTTAGATCATCCCAATAGCCGTTGGTATAGTAGCGGTTTTAGCTGGAGCAGCTTTAGTACATTTTTTTTTGAATAAACAATCGAAAAAGACAAGCAAATCAAAGCCAAATAAATCAGCCCGTCTTAAAACTCTTCAAGATCCAAACGACAAATATCTTCTGCCACTGATTGAGAAAGAATCTCTTAGTCATGACACACGTAGATTCCGTTTTGGATTGCCATCTAATCAACACATTCTTGGACTACCAGTTGGTCAGCATATTCACTTAATTTCAACAATTAACGAAGAACTTGTCATCCGACCATATACACCAATCTCATGTGATGATGATCAGGGTTTTGTTGATTTAGTTGTTAAGGTTTACTTCAAAGATGTCCATCCAAAATTTCCAGAAGGCGGTAAAATGTCACAATACTTGGAATCAATGAAGGTTGGTGATAAAATAGCTTTCCGCGGACCATCTGGTCGCCTACAGTACTTGGGTAATGGAGAGTTTTCTATTAAAAAACTTCGCAAAGACCCACCAAAAACTGTTACTGCTAAAAGAGTTAATTTAATAGCTGGTGGAACTGGAATTACTCCCATGTTGCAGTTGGTAAGAGATATTCTCAAGAACAGCCAGACTGACAAGACAGAGTGCGCACTTTTATTCGCTAATCAGGTAATTTGATTTTCTTTATGTTCATAACTAAAAATTTTAAATGAATTAAAATGTTTTGTAGACCGAGAAAGACATTTTGCTGCGCGATGAACTTGATAAATTGGCCAAGGATCATCCCAACCAATTCAAGATCTGGTACACTGTTGATAGAGCCGCAGAAGGTAAGTCATTTTCTGGCATCTGAATAAAAGACCTTTCAGTTGATCGCACAAGATACAATACTTCCCATATTCGATGTCGTCCACATGATTTAGTTCAGTTTTATCTCTACTTTTTGTTTTTAATTTATTAATGTTCATTTCGTAAAAAGTAACGCGTCATCACGGGTTTTACGTTGGCTTCCAGCCAACACACTTTTAATTTCTTTCTTTTTCACATATTTTTTAGACTTTTAAAACGTTTTCGTTATTTCGAGCATTCCTAGAATAGTCCGTTGACAGGGTTCATTTTTCGCAATTTAATTGGTATTATGTCAGTTTTGTCAGGGCTTTTAATCTTCTCTTGCGTTTGATTTTTACTAAACGACAATTCATTGCACAAAAATGTACCATGTGCTTTTGGAATTCATTGACCTATTGCCAGGTCTGCAGCAATTTGTATTCGATTTGTCAGAGAACGGTTTAAACACGTAAAATACGAATAAATAAATAAAATTGTATTCACGTTCATGAATGATGAATAAAATTGTTGTCACAGGTTGGGGTTTGTTTTAGAATAGAAATCTATTTTCGTATTTCCAGATGGAGAACAATGCAAATGAACATTGAAATTGTCACTGGTACTAAGGTTTTAATGGTTTTGGAAATCAAAAGTAGGTAAAGTCTTACTTCTTTTCTATGAAGAGAACACCTTGTATAGTTAATAATGGAACTAAGATTTATTTTGTTTTTATATTTGGTTCACACTTAATTTTTCATAACTCTGTGTTTTTATTAGTTGGCGGCGTTCCTTACTGTCATCCATAAGAACCTATCAAGTGTACCCTGATAGTATTAAAGACATAAAAGGCTTCCGACAACAAAGGTTAACGAGTTCTAATTAAGCGCTGTCTACCTTTTTTTTCGGCCACAGAAAAAAAACCAGCAATGATCGCATTGAACTTTTAAACGCGGTGGCTTAATGATCCGACGAAACAACAATGTAATGTATTTGTTTATTTTTATAATGCACGGGACAATACGACTATGACTTAATCCTTGCTATCTTCCTAAAGTAATTTTGGCGGAGTGCGAATTGAGAAATGGGGAGTGCTTATAATTTGAGATTCTAAGATATTCCTCAATAGATCATCTTGTTATACAAGAAAGCCAATTTATTTAGAAATGTTAAGCTTTCTCCATATATAGATGCCATTAGTGGCATGGTAACAAACACTACCCTCCTTGGTTGAAATTCTTACGATTTTTTTTTACAAATCTGTTGAATGAATATTCAGATATGTTAACCAACTCGTAAAAAAAAACGAAAAAATTTAAATAAAGCAGAAATGAATACATCTGTCTCAAACGCTTTGTATTCCTTTTCCAAACAAAAGTTTAAGACAAAAAATCGTTAAAAAACTTTGCTGTTACAATGATATTCTACCTGAGGGCTCTTTGGATAAGCTCAACCTGTCCTCTTTCCTTATTACAGCCAGGAAAACACTTCCAGATTGTGCCTTTTTTTGTCTACAAACTTAGGGCGACAAAACTGCCGGTCAATAGACAATTCCACTTTTGGACTCATGTTCAAGAAAGATTGCTTAAAAATCGTTCCTCCTATTATTTTTAAACATAAGTTTTTTTTTTGGCTGGCAGAATTCCTGCGAAAAGGTACTAATCGATGCTGCTCTCTTAGAGCAAATGATAAAAAAAAAACAATTTGCCTAGTCCATTTCTAAAAAGACAGATATTTGTCGTAGTGTTGTCACGGAGACGTTGATAAATGCTTATCAGCTTATGAAATATTTCAATATCACACGATAACTCCCTAACAACTTTTTTTTACCAACAAGCGCAGTGATTATTCGATGGCATGTCTTAAATCTAAAATCAAATTAATTAATCAATTCGACAAAATTGTGTTCTCGAGGTCAAGGAAATGTGGCAAAAGAAATGTTGAAACATTCAATCCCAGTTTTTTTTTGGGTAGTCTCAACATTGAAATTACAAAATTAATGCTATAAATTCTGCCTCCGACGATTTTTAAAAATGTTTATTTACAATGTCTTGTATGTCATCCTCTTATCTAATAAAATGCTTCCATGACAATGCTGTTCTCCGTTATAGAACCAACCGGCAATGTCGAAACTGAGAAATTTTTCATTTCGGGATGAAGGTTGAAACGAGTACATATATATTTCAGGTCTTCAAGAAAACCGCAATATTCTTATTTTTTCAGTAGCGATATATAATACAGTCGCCTCTCGGTAATTCAAACCAGCGATAATTCGAACCTCTCCATAATTCGAAGTTATCACGAGTTCCCTAGAAAATCTCTTTATACGAGTATTTCGAAAAAAATCTATATATTTTTAATAAAAAAAGTCATCGCTACGTAACAAAACGACGCGTTAATTCGAACTCATAGGCGTCTAACACTCGACAATTCAAAGTTATCAGATTGCATAGAGGTACATTTTGAGACAAGTTCAAACTTGTATCATCGTTGCACGAGCATTTGTTATTGAAATGATTATGTAGTTTGACACACACTTCAGTTTTCGTTCATTACAGATTAAAAAGTTTGTGTTACTTGAAAATTTCGAACCATTTGGTATTTCAAACTCTCGATAATTCGTAATATTTTCAAAGTCCTTCGAGTTTCGAATTAACGAGAGTTGACTTCTTCTCATCATCTGATTTGGGGATATCTGGCTTAAATCGAATATAGTATCCACATATGGGCGGTTGGTCTTGAAAATTAGTCGAACCTGCTTAATCGTACTCAAAATCATACGATAAAACTTTGGGCGGCCACTCATACTGTTCAGCTAATTGATACAATGCAAAATTGATGTTGTGCTTGCACATTGCACCAAAGTTCTAAAATTGTATTGCTAGAGTCGCCTCTTCAAACATTTAAAAACAACATACTTTATTTCAAAGCCGTATAACTACCCGATGGAATGTCCTGCTTAGCTCCTTACCTTTAGTCTTGCTTACATATGATAAAAACTCGCTCGTGTTCACAATCCTCTGCGTGCGCGCGCCATATATAAAAAAGATACCTTAAATGGCAATTTCACAGAAAATATTGAAAACAAAAAACACGATTCGTAAATTGAAAAAAATGGTGACAGTAAATTGGTTTGCGAAGTGAGGGTAGACTAATTTTTTAATTAAAGAATCAACTCATCGTTGACTCCTTGGTTTTTTTATTTCAATGAAAGAAAGGTTTCTTGTGATAATCTCAATTATATATGTCAGTGAGAGTTTATGATGCTCTAAGTGTTTTTTTGTGGTTGCAAGTGGTCCATTCAGGATCTGAGTATTCGGCGGACAACTCGAAAGTCATAACAGCAGGGAACTATCTTACTCTAACTATCGGTCAGATAGATAGGTATCTTTTAACTTTAAAAAGAGGACCAGAATCATGTATAAATTGTATGGTAAAGGTTGTTTTTCTAATGCTAATGCCACTAATAGTCAATCTCCCTCAATCGATGTGCTTTTGAAAAATATGTGAAAGGCAGAAACTTTAGCCAAAGGACATAGGAAATTAATTTTCTATTTTTTATGATGTGTAGTAAAGTTACTCCTGTGTAGTTGTTCTTGCTGAAAATATGTTATTTGACAATGCAGATAGATGTCTGCAGCAGTCGTAAATTTTATCAAATATTTTTCACTATCAGCGTTGTTATCGTTAAAAATAAATTCTTCTGCTTACCCTTTTTAGAGCTATTGAACTTCTTTCATTGTATTCTAAACAAAACAATTCTCAAGATATTCGTTCTAGTTTATTTTTAGTTCAAGGTAAATGCATAGAGTGAGGGCAATAAACTTTCTCCCCTTCGATTCTATTTTTAATCTTAACTCTTCGATATCTATGCATTGGTATATTTGGCTATAATTTTATTACGTTTTTATTGTACTTTTGCATGTTTGTCGTTTGACTTTTTGGTTAGAATTAATTTTCTAATTTTCGTTTTTATATCCCAAACATCGACACTGTATGAAAATGTCATCACACTTATGGTTTTATTTTGTTTTCTGTCACACAATGTTGCTTCTTGTTATTTGGTACGTTCTTACCAATTTAAGTATAAACCCAATTTGCATTTTAGGTTGGTCATTTAGTCAAGGCTACGTGACCGATGATATGCTGAACGATCATCTATTCCCACCAGATGCTGATACTTTAACACTCCTTTGTGGCCCACCACCAATGGTTAACTACACCTGTATACCAGGTCTGGAGCGGTTAGGCCATAATGCCGATATGCGTTTTAGTTACTAAATTAATCACATAACAACACATCAGCAATAAGTGTAACTTGAATCTAATAGAAAAAATTGCCGTCGTATTAAGTTTTAGTCGCGCGTAAATAATCTATGTTAGGATATTCCGTTATTTTATAGTGAAAACGCTTTTTAGAAGTAGTCTTATTTTAGAATAATGACTCAGACTGCAATGAACAAATGCCTGCCAATGATACGAAAAGGATCCCCACTAAGGTACTTTGTTTGTTCAAAGTCTGTTTGGTTGTTCTTTGGGATTTGTTGTTTTTATTTACTTTATATGAAACCTTGTCATTTAAATGTATGCTAATATTTGTTTGTTTGTTTCAATTGTTGCAGGATGGAATTTTGGAGTAGGTTTTATCGATGAAGCAATGATCAAAAATCATCTATATCCAGCCGATAAAGAAACATTAGTTCTTATGTGTGGACCACCACCAATGATTAATTTTGCATGCAATCCAGCATTAGATAAATTGGACTATCATCCGGATCAGAGATTTGCTTATTAGATGCATACTATAGCAGTTAAAATAAAAAATAAAAAATTGGTAGAAATAAAGGTACTTACTGAATATTAAACGTTGCACCTGTTGGGTTTGGGGCGTATAATATTTAGTAAGTACCAGAAAAACTAAAGACCTTCCTCTGCGAGGAAACACCGGGCAACTTGGTAATTTTTATAATTTATTTAAAACAATTGTGACCTCTTATTACATAAGAAGGTTTCTAAAAACAAATAACTACATATTAAAACAAAAAAAAAACCAAAACATACGTATATGTATGTATTCTTTTGTCACAAAAAAACAACGAGGTGCATTTGTAAACAAAAGATTATTTGCATTCATTTAGTATGGAATGTGAAACCAATTTAAATTGTAGATAAATAAATGGAGAATATTATAAATAAAAGAAAACTTAAACAGATTAAATGTTTGCTCAGCATGTATTGTAGATAGATTGTTTTTAGGTTTTTATGATTATCTTTTCTAAATGTGGATTTTTTGTAGTGTTTTTCCTCTGGCTTAGTGTAAACACAAAACAACTAAACAATTTAACCAAAAATAGAAACAGAAAATGTTTTAAAAGAAAAACAAAATTAAAAAATAAAAATGTTTTATGAAATATTTTTTTGGAATTATTGTTAGTTTTGCTAAGAAATTCATTAGAATTTTCTTTATTTTCCAGGCATTACATCATTTAATCCTTCCTTACTTTTTATTTGAATACAGATAAACATAGATTGGGATCTGTTGTTTGTATGCCGACAGCATAAGCGAGAGTACAATGGGCGAGCTAGTATTACCCCTGATCAGCAAAACGACATCATGACTATACAAGCGGATGTGGGTAGTCAAATAAAGATTGATATGGATTTAACCTTGTGTTTGCATGTCAAATTGGCTTCAATTTAGAACGCGATTACATTGGTCCCTACTGGCCAAAATCGAAACAATTTTTGTAGCCAACTTATGTATTTTGTCATTGAAATTGGCATTGATTATACTTGGCGCCAATAGCTAATTGGATGCTAAGCATTTGATTGTCATATACAATGATATGAGCTAACTACCGTAGTGCCTGAATTTTTTTTCACTTGTGCTCACGATATAAGGTGAGGTGCAACTTTATTACTTAAAGCTTATCGTTAGGAACCGAATATTGTACTTTTGATGGTCGATGCTTCAGCCAAGCAATCATTTAGGTCGTATGCTGAGTCTTATTAGTAGTTTCGTATATGACACGGTTTTAGTTAGCAGGAAGAACTAAATGGCAAATTTGTTTCGGTTTTGACAAAGTAGAAGAAGTAAAAACTACTTTTTACCTCAAAGTTTTAGCTATCGATAGTAACGTCTGTCCGTCTTACATTCTAAAAGTCTAAGTCGCGCATATTAGATTGTGCATTACTACGTCAAAGCAATGTAAATGGGCGGATCAATCCAGTGCATGTGCTACAGAAATTCCGATTCAATCGCTTTTGTTTTTCAGCACTGGTATTGGTGCGGTTAAATTCGTTGAAAAATAAGCAAAGTTTTTAAATGGTAATAATGACATTCGGAGCTATGTATATGTTCACCAAGCTTTGCATAATTCGTTGAAAATCAAAACGCAATACAATTCAAAGAACGTTGACCAAGACCCTTAAACTGTATAGTCAATAAACACTATGTCGATCATACATTGATAGTGTGAATATAGGAAGTGAGGCATTCCATTTAGCAAAGAACACTACAAAGCAGGGTTTCATCTAATTCGTCAAAAACTTAAAAGCCATGAGAACTCTGAATTCCAAATTATCAGCCAAAACAGTTGTAAGTATAAATAATGAGGGACTATGAGGCATTCCATTTAGCAAAGAACACTACAAAGCAGGGTTTCGTCTAATTCGTCAAAAACTTAAAAGCCATGAGAACTCTGAATTCCAAATTATCAGCCAAAACAGTTGTAAGTATAAATAATGAGGGACTATGAGGCATTCCATTTAGCAAAGAACACTACAAAGCAGGGTTTCGTCTAATTCGTCAAAAACTTAAAAGCCACGAGAACTCTGAATTCCAAATTATCAGCCAAAACACTTGTAAGTATAAATAATGAGGGATAAATAATAAAGGAAATCAGCAAGTGTTGAAAGATGAGAAAAATTCTTTAAAATGTAAAGTATTGAGAATTTTGGTGCCCATTTATGGCCTATCGGAATGAATCGCTCATTCCTTACTTTACCTCAAGATATTAGATATTACTACAAGATATTTGAAAGAATCCCGTCGACTGTGATGAACCGGCAACAGATGAGCAGTTTAAGTCACGGTTTCTATTGCTAAAAATTATGCTGCATGTGGAACAGCTCAAAAATCAACGGCGTTATCGACGATCCAATTATGATATCCCGGACAACGCATGGCAATGTTAACGGCACTTTCAAGATTGTACATTTTATTTCATCGCTTGTACATTTTAAAGAAATCAGACCCGTAGCTTTTTGAACACACTGTGTTCAAATGTTGTGCTACATTAAAAATCGTTGGTTGTTGTTTTGCCAGCAGATTTATACCAAATATTGTACGAAGAGACTAGTGAATTTGATTTGAAGACTTTGTTTCTATTACCAGTGCAGTTTTATTAAAAAAAAAAAAAACAACTTTAAGGGGAGAAGTGGATCTCTAGCTCCGAGTATGCAATAAGCTCTTTTACGGCCACATTCTATTTTTATTGTTTTCATAGGCAATGTTAACGACTTTCAAGATTTAAATAAAGCAACTAGCATCTTGCAGTCAACAGTCAATCCGAAAAGCTATACGTATCATTTGTGACCACATTTGGATGAAAATAGATTCCTACGAGTGTGAGGAGGTATAGATGCTACTATTCAAATATGTAAAAGTGAGAAGGCCATTAATACTTTAATGAAATCATTACATGACAGGGGTGTCCAATATACTTGTTTGGCTGTAAGACCAGTGAGCATTAAAATGGTTTCCAACTTCTGAAAATTGATCTTTAATTTTCAGTTGTTAAAATATCGCTTAATCTCATCGAGATCATATTGCATGGCTTTTAGCGGTTACATTCGAGTCAGATATGGCATGGTGAAGACAGTTCGCAAAATTGCTTGCTTAAATGTGATAGTTGTGAAATCTAAGTTTTCGAATCTTCAGCTCTCCATATCATTTCAGACGTAGAAATCGTGCAAACGGACTCGATTTTCCAAGTCATTGTTCCGGACAATAACAGTTTTTGCCTTGTACACTATCTGGAAAGTCGTTCCTATGGCTTTCACCTTCGGCACATCGAACTATATCTGCTTCTCATGGAACTATATCTGCTGCTACCAATATTTGTGAATTGTCCATCGGTCCTTTTGGGGATTTTAAGACTTTGTCTTTTTAATTATTATTCGGTTTGCTTGTGTTTAAAGCCCGCATTTTATTGTTTCAATACTAACTCAGAGAAGCTATGCAGTTTCAAATGATAACAGAAAAGTACAGCCCATATGAGAGTTGTCAAAAGGTAATCCATTTGAAATTTAAAATCTCACTTGATTTAGCAAATAACCGCCAACAAATAATACAATACAAACCGCCAATCACAGCTGATTTTGACACTTTTCACAATTGTGTTCTACTTCGAGAGCAGGTGCAGATTTTTCTGTTCCGAACAGATTGGAACAACCTTACTGAACAAAGCTTAAGGCACTTGTCAATCTGCTCGAGATAGATTTCTGTTGGAAGATGGGTAGTGCAAGTTCAACAAGAGTGCTCCAGCCAATGTCCTGGAGGAGAGTATTCAACGAACCCAACTACAATTGTAGGAATATTCTAAACACACTCCTCCAACTTCCCAATTTAATTGAACTCATTGATTTAGATACTAAGTCCGCAATTTTCACTACCATTCACAAATGTGGGTCGACAGTTTATGGTCCATTTTATTCTTATTTAATACAGCAGAAGATGAGTTGCGTCTGAAAAGCGACGTACTATTCTACTCCCCACATTGGGACTCGGTCTTTGAGGAACTTAAGAAATGTGGCTTTTCGTTCGAAAGTTATCGAACGTCTTGAATGCGTGCCAAAAAAACGGAATACATCTGGTATAAGCGTGGTGCTTCTGGTCTTTTGTTTGATTTGAACTATTTGATAAGAATTCGTACATCTTAGCCTGAAGCTAGGCACAGTAAAATATTATTTTATCACACTTTATAAAGCATCCTAAGAGTATACATCTTCTTCCGTAGATTCAAAACGAATTTTAGAAATAAAATAAACCATTGAACCAGTTTATCAACCCAACCTCCCACTTCTTATTACAAGCTAAAAGGGCCGGTTAGGCAACTTTGAAATAAAAACATCAGCGCAATTAACGAGCCTTCAAAATTACCTGCGCCACTAGTACCCAGACAACCAAGTTCATCAAGTTCTCCTTGTAATTCACTTGTTTACTTCAGAGTGGTCCCATTAATTACTATCTTACAGTATTAGTACCTACTACGACGATCACTGATCATAGCGTTATACAGTTCTTATGTGTTTTTCTATTCGAACTTTAATTGTTTGAAT
The DNA here is from genome assembly GCA_928272305.1 of Volucella inflata. Classification (NCBI taxonomy): domain Eukaryota; kingdom Metazoa; phylum Arthropoda; class Insecta; order Diptera; family Syrphidae; genus Volucella; species Volucella inflata. The sequence continues at coordinate 23,487,671 of OV743718.1, read as the reverse complement.
AATTTCTAAATTAACTTGACACGAAGGCCAATGGCTCCAGTCTGCTTCTGTTTTGAAGCATCGTAGTTTTATCAGTCTCAGCAACCACCAGGTTTCACTTGAAGCCACAACATGACGCCAAAGGAGATGTGCTAATTTTTGTGTGTGTGGTTTTTTTTTGAAGTTTCGCCACACTAATTTAGTAAAATATTTCACGATTATCAGATTATCAAATGCGAAATTGGTGAAAGAATGCAAGACGCGAAAAGGCACAATGCGAAAGACACGATATAGTAGGAATTTTGGGAAAACCCAAGATAGTAATCATAGATCCGTCCCCAAGTTCTGGTTTATCCCCCAGAGTTACATCGATGTCTTGTGTAGTGATTCCATGTCACTTAATTAATTCGTTTTAGTCACGGTTGATATGTAGTTAGAAAAGTCATTTGTTAAAAAAAGGGTAAACAGCTTAAGTGACTTGTAAACACTTAGTAAGCAATATTTTTGGTTTTTTTTCTTAAATTTTAAAGGTTTTCAAGCGTTCAGTGGAAACAATGAGTGTTCAAAAATATTTGAAGAGCCGTCTTATGTTTTATGTCTTTTTGCCATTTGAAAGTTGAAGTGTCCTTAGCAAGAGTGCTAGAGGATTTCTTAAGAAAAGAACTTGCAAATTGTAATTATTTGGTTATAAGATGGAATCCTGAGTGCTTTGTGCCTTGAAGTGTTCTTAGATTTGTATATAATTTTGGAAGTGGTATCCAAAGAGGTATAGTAGAGGAATAAGAATAAGGTAGATTCTTAAGAAGAATGATGGTGCAGGTATTCAGTTAATGAAATGACTGTAAGTGAATATTAGGGAGGATGTTTTGGCTTCTGGTATTGGGGTTTCTGCAGATTGTTACACCAACAGAACATGAGCACACATTTTGGTTGGGTGAAGGGTAATTTTTTCATAGTGATTGAAGTTTATCTGTTTTGCCTTTTGTGTTGATTCGATATCTTTTACTGCCGTTTTAAGATTCTATCATTTTATAGTCTTGTCTCTCACAAATTTGGGTAGCATATATAGGTGAGATTTGAAAATTTTCACAAAAGTCACATAACTTTACTTTGCATCTTTTGAAAGTGTTTAGGTGTAGATGAAATTCAAAGAGGACTGCGTTCGCCTGACCTAGATGAAACGAACACAGCAATAAAGTTGCTGGATCAGACGGATCTACTCATTAGCTATTTAAGGCAGCTGAAGAAGATCTGACTGGAAGCTTACACCAGCTAAGCTGTAAGATATGGTCGACAAAAAGCAAGCGTGGAATCTCAGCATGGTTTGTCCGACTCACAAGAAAGGAGATCCTTTGAACAAGCCAACTATAGACGAATAAGTCTCCTACCCACCGCCTATTAGATATATTCTTTTGTATTGTGTGAGCGTCTGCAACCAGTTATCAACAATCTGGGTTCAGGCCTGTAAAGGCCAATCCGGTCGATCTCGGAAAGATCCGGGAATTTCAAATCGACCCTCACTATCGAATTGTCGGTTTCAAAGCCTCATATACAACATATACAACGTTATGTTTAGATATGATATTAATTCCTGCCAAACTTATCAGGTTGTTCAGGATGACTGCTCTGCATTCTAGCTGCTACATATGCCAAGGTCGGTGATAAATTAACCGATGCCTTGAAGGTTAAGAAAGTAGATGTATCAACGTTCTGTCATCTGACTTTTTTAACATTGCCAGAATTCACTGGTTAATTTGTTTAGTTTCATAAAAACTTGGGTAAGCTGATGACATTGATGTGATTGAACGAACACAGCGAGCCATCACTGAAATTTTTGCAAGTACTGAAGAAAAAGCCGCCAAAATGGGTGTGATCGCACAGGAGGGTGAAACAAAGTACGTAATGGCAACAGAAAAGGACGAACTCAATCGACGGCTAGGCCAGATTGTCACCACTGTCAGTTATAAGTTTGAGGCAATCAAAATACCTAGAGCTAGAGAGGTTTTGCCTCTTCTTCATATTTTTAAGTGACAATTTCCGAGATACCGTAGATTCGACAATTTTTAATAGGTTCTAGCAGGATAAGTGACAATTGTTAAGCAACACTACGATTAGTAACTGATTCGATAATATAAAGCAAAGACTGGCGGCTATATGGTACGATATGTTGGAGACTTTCCAGCGTTCTGATCAACCATTTTTTTATTGACCAAGTCTATATGAAGCAGATGCGTAAGCGCAGCGCTATTGTGTGTTGGTCGAGATAAATAGACCTGGACGTCATCTGCTTCTTCTTCTTATCCTTTTATTAACCCTTTCCTCGTTATACGAACTTATGCGTAACGAGTTTCCCATTTTTACTGCATCGCTGCTGCTCCGCTTATGGGGTTGACTAATGTCGCAGACCGCAGAACGCGTCTACATAATGCTCGGTCCTGGCTCGCTTCACTGGTAAGCCCCAGGCGTTGTTGCGCATTTGCCATCTGAGAAATCCAGGAATTCTTTTTCCGACCTCGTTTTCTTACAGTTGGGGTGACCGTAGTTGATAGTGCCTTTTTAACCGGATTTTCCGCAGATCTTCTTTGAACGTGGCAATACCAACTTATTCTATTCGCCTCAAGCTGTTCGGTTACCGAATTCTTTATATGTAGACTTCCTCTTATACGCGTAGATCTAATGCAATCGCGTTTAGTGACTCCACTAGACATCCTTAACATTTTTATTTCCGCTGCCGCCATTTTGTTTTTAAACGCTTCGTACATTATCCAGCACTGTGAACCGTATATAAGAGCTGGTCTAGCAACCGTGGTGTAGAGTTTCCCCTTTAATTTAAGTGGAAATTTTCGGTCGCAAAAGATTCCCGAATTTTCCCGCCATTTCATCCATCCCACACTCACTCTGTGGTTAACGTCGTCGTCACATTTCGCTCCCATGTTAACGATTGATCCTAAGTACTTAAAGATAGTGCTTTTCGGAAGAACTATTGCGTCTAACATTATATCCGGAACAGGTTGCAACGGATGCGCAAATGGGCACGTCAAATGCTCCGTCTTTGAACGACTTATTTTAAACTCGTTTCTGTCTAGCGCATTTCTCCATGAATCTAAGGCGTTCTGTAAACCTTCGACGTTATCGCTAAGTATAACTGCGTCGTCAGCATATTAGTGAATTGAGAATTAATCAAAAATCATTCTCATTTTTTTTGAATTTTTTGTTACTTTAAGGCTTACAAGGCTCATATTTTCTTTTTATTTTTGCAAAGCTTTGAAAGAAATTAATTACAAAAATGTTGAATGAATTAGGTAAAGTACGCATCTGTTCGGGAAAGTATGCCCACTGGTAACACAAATTTTTCTTCCATACCTCTAGGAACTCTTTTAAATAGCTTTGTCCTTCTCTTTGGAGAATAGCAAGTGCAGTTTACACTTCTGTTCCTCTAATTATCATAACGAACACACTTTTCTTGTTGCAGTAGAAGTTCCCCGGGTAACAGTGTTAAGACGGAGTGAATTTTTTGTCTTTGTGGCGAATTTGAATTTTTCTACTATCATACGAAAGACAGTTCGGTTTAAAATGAAATTTAAAGTTGAGGGAGAATAAAGGAGTTGCTGTTGCTACTGAGGGAATTTCAAGGGCACACTTTCCCGATACCTACATTTGTAAGTTTATATAAAAATTGAATTCAAACAATCTGTTGCTGTTACTTTCTACTCAAAGAAAATAAAATCACTAATTAAAAAAAAAAACTGGTAGATATTTGTTTTAGAATAGGGACATCTGTGATAAAATAACCCATAGTTCCGCTTTATCCCTGAATAGGGTTAGAGTTATTTCTGGTATCCGAAGAGGTTCCAGACGCGGAAAGTGAGATTTCCCACCTTGAACCCGAATTGAGTATCTGGAACTATATTTTTGTCCTTGGTCATGGCTCTATTGATTAGTTTTTCGATTACCTTGCGGTAATTCGGTTCCTAGTGGGACATGTCGAAGATTGAACTTCGGTTCGGTTTGCCATCGATTCCTACTTTTTCATATGTCTGTGTATAAGAATATCTTTTTGGTTTCTTCCTTCGAAATGAACATGAGTAGTTCGCTTTCATCGGCGACGACATTCTCTTTCATATTTTCGCTATTGAACTCATTGAACCTTACATTTTCCAGAAAAATCGTTCCTATGGCTTCCATCTTTTCCTACATATTTTTGATCACAAAAAAGTTGCCATCATCGTTTGGCCCTCCTGGTTCTGAATATGCTATTAGTAAAATTTGTTTCTTGGCCCTTGTTTGAGCGATCTTTAGATACGGAATGTAGTTTGGGTTACTGAGGTTAACAGCTAAAAAGAAATGCTTATTGAGGGCATCAGATTTAAGTCCGCATTGAACTCTACGTCGGAATTTTCCAATTAAATTTGTTCATGTTAAAATGAATATACGTGGTCATAAAATATCAAATGAGTTCGAATGCGAATTAAGAATGATCGGCTTGGATTAACGTTCAATGAACTTAAGCCTAAACACGTAAAATTGTGGCATTGCCATGCTCTTGCATTTTTGCAAGTGTAGCAGCCGTTATTAGATTATATTGAGGTTTGAAAAATGATATCTACTTTAACCTCTAATTTATAAAAATAAATATTCAGCTACATATTTTTTCCATTTAATTGTAAACTTGTAAATTTTTCGCCCATTAGTTCACAGTAACCCAGGAGCGTCAAATCACACGATTTTGAATAGCAATTTACAGATCCATTACCCGAAATTGTTTTTTTTGCTGAATGGCTCGTAGTGCCATCCTGCTGGAACCGCGTTTGTTCCACAAACATGCTGATTAGTTTAATTTAAAAAAATAAGTTCGACGAGTCCACCAGTCCACAGACCACACCAAACTGTGCATTTTTCGGGATTTAACCGCATTTCGGTAGTTCTCGTGTGAGTTATCTTCGCTCCAAATGCTACATGTTTGCTTATTAAGGTACTCATTGAGCCAAAATTGAACACCATCGCTGAACACAATTTTTCGTTAAAATAGCAGATCCACTGCCAATTGAATTTGGGCTCATTCACCTAAATTTCGACGCAAACGACGGTCATTCGGCTTAAATTCTTGTACGAATTAGATCTTGTAAGCCTTCAAACCAAGGGCTAACGGACATAGACCAAACTGTTGTGAACGACGCGACGCCGAATCGATAAATTTGAATAAGGTGATGCAATATTCTCTTTAGAAGGTACGTACTCTTAGTATGCGCCTCGGTGCCACTACACTTTCGAAAAAATATGTTGTACGAAAACAGGCAAAATAAAAGCCAACAGCGGTCTTTGATAGTCGATATTACGGATGCTCTATAAGTTGGGCACACAGAACCATAATTTAGAAAGCAAACTTCTAAAATCCAGTATCGTTGTTAAGGGAATAAAAATGCAGACTACTAGAAAAAAATAACACTGACAGACAATTGGTTTGAAAGCTATAAATGTCTGAAATAAGTAACGGGTTAAACAAAAACATTTTACGTAAAGGGTGTAGGTAAGGTAAGGCTGTTGGAAAACAAACCCACTGAGGCATGTTGACCCGTTGTGGTGCCACGTGGATCTGCGATTCTCCTACTCGAGAAACTATTTTGAGCTATTTCTGACGAAGCGTAGGAGGCTTTTGATGTCTGTCTGTATTGCTGAAATCGTTTAAGTTGTTGTAGAAGAATACTTCAAGGTGGAGTCTTGGAGGGTTGTCTCCTCCTCCTCCTTGTCCATGCAGCTTCCGCAGAAGACGTTGATAAACATGCTATGCCTATGAGGCGCTGAGATGTTTTCTGTTTAGAAGGATATAACTCTAAAAGCGATTCAGATGTAGCAGATGAGTTTTGGCCAAGTTTGTTTTGTCGCTAAACATGTTGATCCAACCGTCCACCTAACGTTTATCCTCCCATTAGCATCCAGCCTTAATTCTAGATAGCGCGTAGCGAAAGGCATACCAATTTTACCATTTTCAGGTACAACGGGTATAAAGTTCGTCGGCCCTACAGTTCCCTGGAATATCTCTATGTCCCGGCACCCAACAGAGGTAATTGTTGAACTACTTTGCCGTCTCCAGAGAGATGATCGGCAGTCTATAACTGTCTTTAAATTAAAAGAACATGAGTCCTGGGATTTAATGGCTGCCGACTGTCTGAAAAGATGCGGATATCCACTGGATATATTACGTTTTTCTTCAGCCACGACAGGGTTTCCTTAATTGCCAAAATTTCCGCCTGAACACAGAACAGTGATTGGGAAGGCAGAAGGAGACGCTTAGGTTAAGCTTGCCAGCGAAGACACTGTCACCAACCCCATTGTCCCGAAAAAGTAATCAAATGCACCTTATTTGAGCCAGCCGCGACAAATTAAATGTCAGAAATTATTAATGGCATTTAATTACATTTTTAAAATAGAAGCACTTTGCCAGAAACACAAACAGTTATTAACAATCCAATTGCCTGTAATGCAGTTTTCCAAATTAGCGTTGAAATATCGTATCTTGGGGAAAGCGTACCCTCTTATTCCTAATTTTAAGTCTCAATCTCTACTCGTTCTATTAAGGATTTTAAGATTTTTTACAAACAATTTATGAAATAAATAAAGGGTTTAGAAAGGAACACTACCACGTGTTTATTTTTAAGAAAAATCTCTCAGAAAAGCATCTAAATCTGGCCTAAATTTTAATGAAATCTACCAATCTTAGTAAGATCGAGTCACGTTTTACGTATTATTCGAAACGCATGTGCCTTAACGACCCTGAGTTGGTAATAAAATCGATCTCGTTATTATTTCCATATGACAACAAACAAGACCGCATCTTAATTTTAACTCAGCAACCTATTGCCATTGATCATTAAATCTCACCTACCCATCGATTTATTACACAACTTTTGCAATAAAACTTGAGACACATGACAGAAGATCAACCATGTCCGGTATCATATCTTATCATTTTCCATGAGGGAAATTAATAAGCAGCAGAATTTTATGATGCCAATTAATTTGAAAGCAGTTTTCAGGTTATAAAATTAAAGCTATAAAGCGTCTTGTCGCCTCATTAAGAAGCAGGTACTTTAGACATTTTTTCTCAGTAAGTCAACCAACAAGGTGTAGGAGTAAGATTTGTTTCTTGTTCTGATCTCCATAATTTTTGGCTAGTTGTCACCAGAAAATCAAACGCCGCCGTCACCAATCGTGCTATGTTGTCGCCAGTTATCTTAGATCGTTCGATTTATTGCGATCGTTAATAGGAAGTTCATTTTTGGGAAACCGTAAATTCCGCTTGAAGCATATTGGTTCGAAAATTGGCTGATTAGGGTAACTTCTCTTTAGGACAAGTTTTTATAAACTTTATTTTATTGCGTCAGAACTGTTTAAACATCAACTGACTAACCTTTCTATAGTCCTCCCCAAGGAAAAAAAAAACGGTACCAGTAAAATACTTATGAAATTCTTAACGTGACAAAATACAAGTAGTTCCACTTAAAATATTCATTATCATTGCAAATTAGCTAAAGCTTCAAATAACAAAAAAATAAAATTAAAATTATTAATTCACAAATTCCAAACAGAGTTGTTGTTTGTTTTGCTTTGTTATACTTTCACCAAAGCACAGGTGTACGACGCGACTACGTATAACATATCTGCAAACAACTCTAACGAATATCTGCAACTGGTAAAAGCAAAACAACAACTCAAAAACTCTTCTTTGGGAATTCCGAAATCAAAGTTTGCTGACTCATTGAGGGTATTTTTAAGTTGCTTACCTTTACCTGTTTTGTTATTCTGCACTTAAAAAAAAAAGACAAAAAAATCAATTGGCTAAAAGAGACAAATTAACTAGTTAAATGTTTAAACAAAATCGACAAAAATAATTTGCATTTAACTATTGTTATTCGACGAAAAAGATGTTAACGATTTCTCAAAAGCAAGGCTTAGTCAGCCAAATTTATTAAAAACTTATGATCTGTTTACTTTTCAGAGGAATGACGATGTCGGTCTTTAGGCCAATTAAGATGATTATCTACAAGTGGTCAAAATAGCAAGATGTGATATAGGTTGTTTGAAGAAAAAAATAATGCATGTTTGGATATTAGATTTTGTAAGCCGTTACCGCATGATTTTTAAACTTACTCTACTTATTTTTGCCTTGTGTACTTACTCGTACTATGATACGATGACGCTACAGACTGAACTGGACATGGGTATTAACACGTTCACTGCCAAATACATACCAAAGATAGATCCATCCCAGAGGTCGAATACGATTTTTTGTTAATTTTGGCTTAAAAACTTCTTAAATAAATTAGTTTTGTGCAAAAGATAATCATATATGTTAAATTAAACAAAGGGTTTTAATTCGCAAAAAAAAAAAATAACACGCGCCGGTGCGTGGTCGGCACACAGGAAAAATAAAGCATAAATGGTGAAAGTAAGGTCGGCACATAAGGACATATTTTCAATATTTCCGAAAGCTTGTCAAATAGTGTTGTAAATCTATTTTTCAATTTCTAGTGACGAGCCTCAGGTTTTGGGTATGAAGACGCCTCAGGATACTCCCGATTTCCGTGGGTTATCCCGGTACCCGGAACATAGCAGACATAGCCTATTTTCGTCCACTTAAACTTTAATTCGTGATGGTTGCAGCATCTGTTTGTTTCGCTGTTAACATAAGACACCTTTATTGAAGTAAACATTAACTAAAGACAGAGGCCGAAATCTCGCAGTTTGGAAGATGAAATGGTTGCTCTACATAACATTGATCCTGCAAGTTCTGCTATTTGAAGGAGGAAAAAATGGCCACAATCTTCTTGAGTCGCATCAAGATGTGAATCCTGTCCGAAAATCTAAAACATGTCGGGTACATTGGCTTTGGCTCATCGGGCGAATGGAAAATAATGCTTCAGCAAAGAGGATTCTTAATTCATAGTACCTAACTTTAAGATGACAAGAAACGCTAAAACTCAGTGTGCCTGGTCTGGACAACTAACATAGAAATAACGTGCCCAGTACCCAGGAGAATGGAATGCTGCCGTATGTCAGTCAGAGATCCAGCACGGATGGAGAACCTGCCATGTAACGTAGGTGCAATAGTAAGACTTCTAGGTTAAATGCATTAGATATCGACCTGTTATAAGTTTCTTAAAAATATTCTGATTAATAAGTAGTCGTGTTTGGAAATCGTCAGAGTGAGAACTGTGCCCTGATTGCTCAACCAAAGCTAGTCAATTAGAATGACTTGATGTCAATGACTTTGCTCGTAGACCACGTAGAAACTATCTTTTGTATTATAGTCCTTCTCTTTGGTAGAGATATGTCACTTGAATGTATGCATTAGAAAAAAACTGCTTATATTAACCGTTTGCTGAAATGAAATCAAAATGAATTAGTATTCCAACAAGTAACATGCAACCACCATAGAGACAATCAACTGACATTAAGCAATCAACTTTCTGATGTTCCATGACTGCATACAAAAAATGTTAACCCCATTTGGCGCGTATGTGGGCTGTTGAACAATACTTTTTCATTTCTGATTAGGAGTTAAAAATGTGTTTTGTAAAAATCTTATAGACGAAACGGTTCTGAAAAGAATGACAACAATAATATCAAACACAACAACTATTTTCTACAAAGCAAATTGTTATGTGATTTAAGTAATTTTATTTACAGAATTAACGAGCACATGCAAAATCTTAGGTTTTCTAAAAACTTCCTCGTCCTTGAGGTACAAAAGTTAGTAAGGCAAGGCGACGCACCGGTGCATCTTCGGCACCTCGCTCACGCATTGCACCACGCACCGGTGCGTGCCTGGCAGTGAACTTGTTAATCGATAAACCACAACTTCCAGCGCGGTCTTTTGCCAGCAGGCCCCAGTTGCGTACCCGAATTTGGCGGATGAGTCTAATAGTCTCTTGCGATAACAGAGGTTATAACAAGGTAGTGGTCCTGGTCACTGTTGATTCTCGCGTTGTCCTTTGGATCTGCTTCAATGTAATCCATTTGATTTTTTGTCCAAGAGGCGGCCAGAGATCTTTTTGGAAGTTAAGATCAGGAAAACGCGTGCTATCCCATCCCATCACACTTCTTGGATGGCAGTGCAGTGAAATTTAAAACGATCTTTTTGTTCTGGTATATTCCACTCGCAATACTGAAGTTAAATTTTCTGCTTTATCTTTTGTATTGGAAAGTAAGATCATATCTGTTGTGATACTATTTGTCGCTTTACAACATAAAGCAATTTACATAATCGGAGTACTTTAATGCCCAGTACTCCAAATCCTCAAATGACCTTACCTCTTAAATTGGACCATATCGACTTCCCGCTTCACCATTAATTTCATATTGGGAATTCCTGTTTCGTTTTGTGTTTCCCAAAGTTTATGCGTTGAAATTCACCCTATTGTGATTCAACAGGTCCGCTCAATTGTTGAAGTGACATTCAACGATTAGTCTTTTCTGTTTTCACCTGTCTATGGCGGGGTTAGATCTGTTTTGGAATTTCATAAATCTTAACTGATGAGGTCTTATGTTTATTTGATATTTTAGCTCCAATCTTCTATTGGGGGCAGATGCAGTTTTTGTACTCAATGATAAACTTCCTTTCAGTTTCTGTGATTATTTCGGAAATTCCCGGAATAACCACCATGTGGCGCTACCTTTGTTCCGATTTGAGTTCTGTTAAGTTGGTACATCTGATGTTGATATTCCTTCTTAATCTTAGCATCATAGCTTGATATTTGCAAAAGTTATGTAGCCAAGAGTACATCTATCTCTGTGTGTTTGGCGATTTTTTACAATTTACAATAACGAACTTGTATTAAATTTGGCGTAAAAAACGGCTTTAATGGTGCGCGAACATTGGAAATGTTGAAAAAGTGTTTCGGCAACGATTCTCTAAAAAAAACGGTCGTTTACCAGTGGGACGAGCTGTTCAAAAGTGGTCCTGAGTCAATCGAAGATGATGAACGCAGTGGCAGACCATAGAAATCGAAAACCGAAGAAAACATTGATGAAGGCCAGAGGGTAAACAAAAAGTATTATTTGGGCATTATGAATCGTTTGCGTGTAGCAATTCGCTGAAAGAGACCAGAATTGTGGGCAGAAAATATGTGGATTTTGCACCATGATAACGCACCGTCGCACAGTGCCATCATTATTCGTAATTTTTTGACGAAAATGCAACAAATACCATCCAAGAGCCACCGAATTCACCTGATTTGGTTCCCTGTGACTTCTTTCTGTTCTGACTTTACTTTAGGTGGCGCTACAGTCCGGGGTGGATCTGGGCCTCAGTCAACAAGCTTCTCCAGCTAGCTCGATCCCTGGCTAGCTGTCTCCAGTTTCGCACGCTAAGTTGGCTGAGGTCCTCTTCCACTTGCGTGCGCCACCTAAGTCTTGGCCTTCCTCTACTGCGCTGTCCCTCGGGGGCGGATTCGAAGACTTTTCGGACCGGAGCATTGGTGTCCATGCGCTCTACATGACCCAGCCATCTCAGTCTTTGGATCTTCACTCTTCTGGCTAGGTCCATGTAGCTGTACAGTCCATACAGTTCGTAGTTATATCTCCTCCTCCACTCACCGTCAACGCAGACGGGACCGAAGATCGCCCGAAGAATTTTTCTCTCGAAGCAACCAAGAACACCCTCATCCATTTTTGATAATGTCCATGCCTCTGCGCCATAGAGCAGGACCGGGATTATTAAAGTCTTATAAAGGATGACTTTTGTTGTCCGAGAGAGGGCTTTCCTACCCAATTGCCTTCTTAACCCAAAGAAACAGCGGTTGGCAAGAGTTATTCTTCGCTTGATCTCAGCGCTGGTGTCGTTGTCTGTATTTATAGCGGAGCCTAGCCGCTTCCGTCTCAATACTCGCGAAAGCGCCACTGACATCACGCTGCTTTCTCCCGATTATGTCATTATCTTCGGCGTATGCGAGTAGTTGGACGGACTTTTGAAAGATAGTGCCTCTTGTGTTTGCTCGTGAGTTTTGCACTATTCTTTCAAGTACGATGTTGAAAAAATCGCATGGCAGCGCATCGCCTTGTCTAAATCCTTTCTGGACATCAAAGGTCTCGGTGAGATCTTTACCGACCTTGATGGAGCAGCGTGCATTCTCCATCGTCATCCTGCACAGACGGACGAGTTTGGCAGGGATGCCAAAACTTAAAATCGATGAATAGGTGGTGGGTATCGATCTGAAGCTCATGGGTCTTCTCCAAGATCTGCCGTAGTGTGAATATCTGGTCGATGGTGGACTTTAATGGCCTGAAGCCACACTGATATGGACCTATCAGGTTGTTGACGAACGGCTTCAGGCGTTCACACAATACGGCGGATAAGATCTTATATGCGATGTTAAGGAGACTGATGCCTCTGTAGTTGGCGCAGTTCAGAGGGTCTCCTTTCTTGAGAATTGGACAAACAATGCTGAGGTTCCATTCATCGGGCATACTTTCGTCCGACCATATTTTACAGATGAGTTGGTGTATGCTCCTTACCAAGTCATCGCCTGCCGCTTTGAGGAGCTCGGCAGTCAGGCCATCCGCTCCAGCCGCTTTGTTGGACTTAAGCTTCGATATGGCTATCTTCACTTCATCCAGGTCGGGTGGACGGAATTGTTGGTCATCATCGTCCAGGTTGAAAGGTTGATTCTGCCTGACAGGGTTTTTTTTCCGTCATCGCCGTTATACAGTCTGCAGAAATGATCTTTCCAAATCCTCAGCATCGACTGCGATTCTACTACGATGTTCCCTTGTTCATCTCTACAGGCTTCGGTTCGGGGTTTGTTTCCGCGGCATGTTATTTTTACCTTTTGGTAAAACTTCCAAACCTCATTCCTGGAGTAGCATCTCTCAATTTCCTCGATCGCGCGCTTCTCATGCTCTTTCTTCTTCCTCCTGAGAAGCCGGTGTTCGTCTCTCCTCTTCCGCTCATAGAGCTCATGAGCAGCTCTGGTCTTTCTAAGCAGCGCCGCGTTATATCCATCTTGCTTAGCTGCATGTGCTTGCCGGCATTCATCATCGAACCAGGGGTTTCGTTGTGGTGGATGAGTGAAACCCAGCACATCAGAAGCGGCATCTCTGATGGCGTTTTGGCAGTGTTTCCAATGGTCTTCGATGCTTGATGCTGGCGGCATTGGACCTCTTAAGAGATTAAGAGACACTCGATCGGAGAAGAACTTGACGTCGAATTTTCTCACAGCATTAGTTTGTCTTGGCGTAGTTTGGGATATCCGCAACCGTACCTTGGCTACAACAAGGTAATGGTCCGAGTCGATGTTGGCTCCTCGGAACGTACGGACATCCATAATGCTGGAGGAGTGTCTTGCGTCGATCGCAATGTGATCAATCTGGTTGACTGTTGATTGATCAGGAGTTCTCCAAGTCCCCTTGTGTATGTCGAGAGTGGGAACCGCGTGCTAGCCACGACAATGTTTCGCCCCGCCGCAAAGTCGATTAGCCTGAATCCGTTATCGGAGGTGGTGTTGTGCAGGCTATATTTTCCGATTGTTCCACCAAAGATACCTTCTCTTCCTAGCTTTGCATTAAAATCACCGAGGACAATTTTAATGTCATAGCTAGGGCATTGCTCGTAGGTCTTGTTGAGGAGCTCGTAGAAGGCATCCTTGGTGTCGTCATCTTTCTCCTCTGTGGGGGCATGCGCGCATATGAGGCTTATGTTGGCGAATTTAGCCTTGATGCGGATTGCCACGAGGCGCTCGCTCACATGCCGGAAGCTGAGGACTTCTCGACAACAAATCCGCATCCAAATAAGCGCTGCTTTTGCCGTCGATAGCAATTGCCGTAGTAGATGTTCTTTTTGTCCGGCCCATCCCATCGCATTTCTTGGATGGCGGTTATGTCTGCTTTTCAGCAGTCTAGGGCCTCCGCTAGTTGCTCGTCTGCACGTGGTCTATTAAGGGATCTAACATTCTACGTGCATATCCGAAGCTCATTGTCCTTAAATCGTTTGCGTGGGTTGTCAACAGTAGATCCGTCCATATCCGAGGCTTGTTGATGCTTCGTAACTTAATCTTTTTTAAATGGCCGGGCAGTTACCCCGGCGGCACAACTCCCAACCTGGAGGACCAGTTCCACTTTGAGTGCCCCTAGGACGAGGGGTCGGATACACCGAAGCCAGTAACCCGTTCCGGGATGTGAGCGCTGCCGTTGGCCTTTATAGGGCTCGTCCGCCACCATCTCTTTTCCAGGACCCTGACAAAGTCCTGGAAATCCTTTCCGGCCTGAGCTCCAAATATGTCGGAGTAGCCCGGATAAGGTCTTGTTTTGTTTTTCCGACACTAATCCTGGTTAATGGCGCAGGAAACTCGCCATTTGCCCCCTTCACTTCGCAACCTCTAGTGAGATTCCCAGATGGCGCCACGGGGAGGCGTGAAGTAGGACTTATTAGCAGAGCTGCAAGATGTTCGGCTGCAGAGGCTCATTCTCTTAAAACTTCTCTTAAACTTAACATAACTCAAATCGGAACAATGGTAGCGCCATACGGTGTTTATTCCGGGAATTTTTATCAAGGTATTAGATATTAGAAGATGAACTTGCGGGTTGGAAAAATGTTTAAGCTAAAACCTTTGTAGGCGAGAGAAAGAGAAGTCGCCCAGGACTCCTTAATGTTCTCTTTAAATTAAAGAAATTGGATGGTAGGTAAACGCTGCCAACTGTGTGTATTCCAATCTTATCTTTGAATTCTCCAGTTATTTCCGCTGTGCATTTAGATTTTGTGTTAAGGTCAGCATACAAGTCGCGTGCCAGTCGTATATCACATTTTGAGACCTTGGTGTAGTTTAAACATCATCTCTGCGAAATACGAGTATGTCGACCTTTCTACCACAAATGTAAATTAACAGACATCGAGTTTAAAAATATTGCGTTGCCAATTGTCTAATTGGAAATTTTCGGATTTGCTCGGTTTCAGCAACTTTGAAGTCATTCTGGTCACTAATCGAATGCAGTACACACCTTATGCATTGTAAATTTTTTTACTGCTCGGGCGAGGGCTCGCTTCAAAGATTCAATACTTTGAATTCGAGGAGTGCATGCCATAGTCTCCAAAACGGACCATTTATAGTCTACCAAATGGTCATTCATCCGTGGAAATTAACCTTGTTTTTTGTAGTGGTGGTTTTCGAGGCATGTTTGAGTCGTTTTTGAAATTTCCACGGCTTACAACGTTTTCACAAACACTTGTTTGATACACTTTCGCCTATGATTTGACAACTTTCTTGCATAAATGCCACTCGGAGAATCTATCGTTGGTGATTCCTTACTCTATCGATTCTTCAAAGGTGAAAATTTTCACGTCAGTAAAAACAATTCGTCTGTGACTATTCTATACGTACTGGCAAAGTAAGAGTTTTTATATTAACTTACATTTCTGTTTCAATGCTTCTGTTGTGTGTCTATTGCGTGAGCTGAGTTTCAAATCACAGCACGACGTGCTGTCCTTGCTGATATCCATTTTTCGGGACGTGATTTTCTTTGATGACGGACGAACGGATCTTTTCAGAATTGGTAAGGTCATTTCTAATATGGGTTTTTTGTGGCTCACCTATTGGTGTTGTTTTGGGGGTTAAAAGTAGTAGTGTATTTCACTTAAATGTAATTTATTTTTAAATTAAAAAAAAAAATTATATTCGCATAAGAATGTATCTCTTTTTGTTTTATAGCGTTTCTACTCCCCACATTTATGGTTATAAATTTCTAGATTTAGGTTTTTGGTCGCTAAAATTCAGTTTTCAACAGTGACATGCTGGCTCCAGATTTACAAAGCAAAAATTCTGGCCCCGGACTCACTTCCTTGAATATATAACTTTCAACTATTCTTGGCGAATAGTATTGCTCTAATAAATTATTTTCTGAGTAAATCGTTGACAATTTGTAATATTTTTTCTTACAGCTTACATATTTGCTTTGTTTTATCTTTCTCAGCATTACGTTCAACTTCGAGATCTAAATTTAAGTGGCAAACGCCATAAGTTTGTTGTCGTCGTATGTAAGGTACATGTTTAAAGGATTCTGCCTAGTGTGTTCGCTCCTGCATTTTGCATAAATCCTTTAAGTAGATATGACGTTGAAAAAAATTGTTGATTTAAAAGACGCACTATGGTAGTGCGTCATTTCTTCGAAAGTGTTTTGACATTGAAAGTGTCGACTTACTGCGTGTTGACCTTGATGCTGCTTTGTCATTCTTCATTGTTATTCTGCAAAGACGACTGAGCTAAGCAGTGGAATTGGTTATAGTTAAAAATTAGAACATTAACCAAACATGTACCTCAATCTAAATGCATAGAAGCTTACCATATTTCAAGAAAATGTGTTCTTAACAAGAAATATGCGCTATACTCGTATTTATATCTTCTTATAATGTTGACTCATTCCGATAAAAATTCATTCAATATGCCAAAGTTGTCTACAAAAAATGCTCACTAAATGGTAACGACTTAACTGGAATATTGAGAACTGCTTTATGGCGCCTACTTACCCGTCTGCCTCATCTTTCCTAGACCCGCATCAAAACGGAAGCAGGCCAACCAAAAAAAATATGGATTAGACGAGAATATCCGTCACAATTTGTTTACTTTTTAGCAATCATGGGTTTCAAAATTTTCAATCAGTTGCATCATTTTTTCTATCTGGTCTGGTTAACATATTGTTTTTGCCAAATATTCCCTATTTTGTGGAATGTGGTTCTTCAAACTATCTGTACTCAATCATTTTGAATCCGCCCGTCGGCGTAGTTTATTTATGTTCAAGTGATGTCGTCACTTTACTGGGGAAGTACTTAAATAAACCAGCAGTTAGTAGCCACGAGTCATATTGTTTCGATGTGCGCATCTGAACAGTAGTAAAAATCAAATCACGAAAATCGTGTAACAGATTAACTACGCAAACTGTAATCGATAAAAAGTTAATATTGTAAATAATTTATAAGGCTGCAACTTGCATGGGGCGTTTACAACTTACTCGTATTAAATTAGAAGAAGGTGTTCCAGAGTCTAGACCGTACGATAATGAAAAGTTAAAGTAAAAGAAAACAATAATAAAATCACATTAATAAAGTGCAGCCTCAGCCTTGAGCATGGCATGTGGCATCGTTTTACAAAACCTCGATCGGAAGTGTAAGCAATTTCCGTCTTACAAAAAGTGTCGTTTTTATTACATGAACGTGTTGCGAAACTTGATGAGTCAAATAGGCTTAAGCGATTATTTGTTTTCCTCTGTGAAATATTCGTACGTGTTTGAGAATGTAAATTGCTATTTTTTCAGGCGAAAATAAGTTGAAAGGACCCATAAAACAGGGCATGGAATTGAATTGATTTGTATAGCTTGTAATAACTAGGTAAGTGCCCTTATACATGAGTTTTGATGAAATTTTTCAAAGTAATTGTTTTATTTTTGTTTTTTAACAGTTTTAAGAGATATAATAACGATATGCCTATCGAACATGTTTCTGCTTTCAAAAATCTGATTGGATGAATGAGTTTTTAAATTTGACTTGAAGGTAATATATTTATTCTGTGATTTTCTAGACGGTACCAATACTTGTGGGCCTGGCAAACTCCAAATTTTTTCTAAAGTATCAAAAGCCTGTCGATTCGCAACCATATCGTCTTCACTGTAATGGAAGAGGCCTATTTCGCGATTAAGGATGATATTCGCATACATGACCCATCTCACTCTACCTTCACAAATACGTACGCCTTTCTATTTAAATTTTAGCCTTTAACTCAATTTCAATTTTTTACTCTGTCGATCACAAAATTGTTGTTTACGGCGGTAGATTTCCAAACATTTAAGTCATTTTGAGTCGCAAATCAACCTCATTTATCCATATGTCACGCATAATGGTAGTGAATATGGTGTTCGAATTGAATAGATTAATTTGGAAGAAGGATATCTTGATACAGCGTTCCTTAGTCAAAACGAATTCAGGAGAGGCAAGCAATCTATCAGCAGTCCAAAAAAGAATGTCACTTTTTGTGAACAACTAACTTAGCCAAATTCTATAACTCTAGTGTTGATAAACGTCAAAATATCGTCATACTTCTGCAGATTAGTTAGGGAATTCAATCCAGGTTGGAAAAAGAATGAGAATTTTTGTTTGGAATAGTTTTGTGACTTTTGATGTGGAAAGTTGTAAGAACTATTAAAAGAAAATTTGACAAAAGCAAATCTAGGATTTGGCAGATTATTAATTTTATAATCGTCCTAAGATATGCGTATTGAAACTGTTTAGGGACACACGAAGAAAGATCTGCGATTGTACTAAGTAAGAAACGCTGACGTTTATGAACTCTTCCATAATCAGTTTCGGCTAATTTTTGTGTAATTGTTTCGTGATAGCTTTTGTTTAATATTCACAAATTTATTGTATAAGTTCGCTGGGTACAACACTAGAGATCTAGGTTCAGTTCGAGGCAGCACGAGTATAAATAATCGAGAAAAAAAAAACTGGAAAAAATATTATGCTTGGCACATTAACCATAGCGTTCGGCAATGGTACTAAAAATGTCATAGCTGGATAAAATACCATATTTTACTGTCTTCCACATAATCTTATACATATCTTATACATGCGAAAATAGGAAACAACTATGATGAGACCAGGGAGGGGGATCAAAGCAACCCATGATGTCCTTGAGGATAAAACTTAAAGCAATACGACGAGACCATAATGATTGCCTGCGATTAGTGCACAGTAGCCTATATGGCGAATTTGATGTACGTAATGGAACTAATATGTAAATATATCTCTGGTAATAGGGTTGTAATGGATAATATAATTTCACATTTTCTAATTGAAATCGGAAATGGATAGTTCCCTCTTAAACACTCCATCAAATATATTTCCATTTGTGTTGATTTTTAACCAAAAAATATCCTGATAACGCTGGTATAAGAACTTATTAATGAAACGGGTGCGTGAGGCTTCAAAAACTAGCAGTCTATGATGTTTAAAAATGCTTTGATCATTCGAATTACGAGTAGAAGTAGGGTAAAAGCAAAGTCATTAAGAAAAACAAATAGACCGGAGTCCTGCTCTCCGCACATAAGTTTAAATAATCCGAAAGTTGCTTATATTGTCGTTGGTTGAAGATTCAAAGTGAAAACCTATTTGTTCAATAAATAAAGTCAGATGCTTTATTTTTCATATTCAGGATAATGTTCGTTGTATACACCAGTGCCTTTCTGGTTTTTTTTTTACTTCACTTTTCGAGAAACGCTGTTTTTTTCATACACTTGCAATGACAGCCCCATAATGACAGGTCTTTGAACATGGCGCAGTACGAAAAAAAAAGAAATTGTACACCCGTCTCGCTATAAATGCTGATTAGTACACCCTCAATCCCACTTACGAGCTCTAAGATATCCTGATTCTTTTCCAGCCGAACAACTCGCTTATGCTCGCTCTTTATTCCCAATTCATTATAACCTGCAAACATTGAAAACCAACGTCATCGGCACCTCTCTTTCTTTCCTCCCCAACTTTTTGTCACCCGCGCTGTGTACGCAAGGTTCTTATATCCATTTGAGTCTGCGCTACTTATAAAAAAAATGCGATTGAAATTTGGGTTATCCCAGGGGAGCTGTTGTGTGTTTAGGAGTTTGCTGCTAATTTGTACTTGGAATCGTTGAGATGTTATAACAAAAAACATGAAATCGCCGTAAACTGCATGCTAGTCGTGTGTTTTTTAAGCGTAGACATTACGAAATCATGCCTCATATTACACATATTACTAGGCTTTAAAATCTGTCTACTCGTATTAAAATTCGAGCTTAAGTTGAAATAAGCCCTTATAAAGTGTTTAATATGTGCTGTGGTGCCAAAATATCTCTAACCTTTGAATGCATTTTTTACCGATTCCTAGTTGTCTTACACGGTTCTGAGCTCAGATATGCTGACTGTTTTATTCTCTCAGGTGAGATTGGAAGATTAACGCACTGCGGTATATTAAAGTCAGCAGGTATTGGACTTGAAAAATGTAAGCATATTGTCTACCTTTGACTTTATTAAGGCCGTGATGTTACGTCTGTTAGTAGGGGGGGGCTCATGTTTACCTCCTGAATAGCTACCTTTTCAAGTGCGTTTAGTTATGATTATCTACAGGCTCCAAGGCATTTATTCACTTAAGGCGGGACTGCTTATCACATTGGAAAATTTACCAGAAGGATCAGAAATGTCTTGAAGGTTGAATTATGAGTTCGGAAACCTGCTTATGAAAAAGCATTTTATAATATTCTCAATTTGCTGATTTCAGACAACTTAGCATCTAAAGATCGGTCAAATTTCAATCTCAATATTGAGCAGCTGGTCAAAGTCAAAGTAAAATAAAGGTCTTTATAAAAAAAGAGCAAAAGATATCGGAAATATCCTTGTCTATCCATCTGCGAAGACGTCATAACCCAAATGACAAAAAATTAAAAGTGACGAAAATGGTAAGTACATAGGGCTAGACCTTGGAATTAATCGGAATCTATGTGATGTACAAAAAGCTTGTACAAAATATTACAGTTTGTGTTTTAGTCATATCAATTTCGTAAAACCATGTTTGATTTAAATATAATTCTGAAAGAAAAATGAGAGAAAAGGGGCAATGACCTGAAGACATTCATCAAAGGGGAGTTAGCATATTTAAGGTGCGCTAAGAAACCATTCTTAGTAAGTGAACGTGCAGATATTGTTTTGAAAATATCTGAAGCCTTTTTGATTTAAAATAGATATTATGAAGTTAAAAAGACATATTTTTAATGTTTTGTTTAATAAATTAATTTATTTTGTAACGATATCTCGTTACTTGTTTTTTGTTTCTTTGAATTGTTTTGTTTTTTCTTTCTTTTCACTTAACAACTAAATACAAAATAAAATAAAAAAAAATTTCTTAACAAATTTGGTACAGTCTGCAAATATCGCATACTAATTATTTTGACAAATTCCATCAAATAAATAAATTATATTGCCTTACAGCAATTTTTCATAAATAAAAGTTTTTGTTTTGATTTTCTTTTCTTTTGAACATAAATAAATATTTTTTGTTTTTGCTTTTAGTTATAAATAAATACACTCAAACATTGAATGATTGTAACATTGACATTGCAACGAATTATTATAATTTTTGTTTGTTTTAAGGCAAACAAAAAATATAAATTACTTAAATTGTGCGCGTTTTATTCAATAAATACTTAGGGTCTAACTTATGAGTTTTTTTTTTTTTTTTTAACACTGGCCATTGGTTAATTGGAATTTCTTGTTTTCTCTTTTTTTTGTTTCGGTAGACCAATAAAATTTAAAATAAAATTTATGCCAGAAGAGGTTATGAAAAATGCTTCAACTACGTCCTAAAATCACTTTTTGTTTTCTTTTATTAACTGTTGGTTTTATTGATGCTTATGCTGAGAAGATGACATTTTTGCCCGTCTTGAAGTCCTTACACACAAATTGTGGACAACACTTAGGGAAGGACCATGATGGATCTGTTTTAAGCTCCTCACATTCTGGCATATCTACGTAGGGACATGTTTCAATATTAATTGTAAATGTGTCAATGTCACATGTCATGGCAGCACAAATGCCTTTTGGCTTGTATTCCTTGTTTGGAAGCATTGATTTGCGGGTTATTTTGTCAAAACATCTACCAGGATGTGCTGTAAAAAAAAATAAATAAAACACGTGATGAGTTACTATGTTGGTATGGAGTATAGTTCTATTCAATAATTGGTTCAATTGACGTCAATAGCTTTATCTTCTTGATTAGCACACAGAAAAAAATAAATAAAATAAAAAATAAGCATAAAACTTGAAATTCCTGCTGGAAACCATATGGCTTTGTGGCGGAAAAATTGAAAAAAAGAACCGGCTTTTTCATTTAGAAGAAAAATGCGGAATCTGACGTGGTTCTAAATGAATTAACATTTTAATATTGGCTTTGTTGTTTTATGTTTAAATTGATGAATTCTGATAAGAAGATCAACAAAATATGCTGCTAATAAAGAGGAAATATATCCGAAGGTTGGGTTTGGTTGTTCAGCCTAAGCTGAAGCTTAAGGTAATTTTGTTATTTATCAAGTAAATTGCTAACTTATGCAAAGTGGAATGATATTATTGATCAAAAATGACAGTGTGGTTTTGACATTTTGCGTGCGACAATATTCAGGGGGTCAAATTTAATTTTTCATTGCTGATATACCCACATGCTCCTAAGACGGTTAGATGTTTCGGCAGATATTTGTAGCTGTCAAATCAAATTTGATATTGACATTTTAAGCACCTTGACATATAAGTCATCATATCCATATTTTGATTGCGTGGGAAAACGATTTCTTTTTAAATGCATTGCAAAATTTGATATTTAAGATCAAAATCTAAATCGGCAAAATAGAAAATCAAATGGACTTTGGATCCAGAATAGGTGACATTGGCTTTGCTGTCACTTTCTTAAAATTTCTTCACATTTTGTTATGAGTAAAACATATTTAAAATTCGACACAGTTTACGGGAAGAAGAATAAGAAGTTAGATTTGTTATTGTTATTTTATGGTCAAAAATGCTTCTCCTTTTCACAATTTATTGAAGATTTTGTTTAGTTTTCAAAAAACCTCGACCTTCAAAGCGGACTGACTCAGATTTAAGGAATTCAGTACACTGAAGGCAACAACTATGAGAAGATAATCATCAGCTAAGTTAACAACGTCCGACAATATACTCGTATTTAGTTTTAACCAGTTCCAGGAATTTTACGATGTCAATTAGTGCCACTTAAAAAAGTCGTTCAAGGGCAAAACAATAAATCGAAACTCAAGTCGATGTACGAGAAGAAAATGAAATAAAAATCTGTTCACCACTAAATTACTCAATGGAACGTAGGATTGCTATTTTTAGTTTGAAACTGCCGTACTTCTACATATTGTACTTATAGTCGTACTCGAACTCGTTCTTATACTTATCGTACATCAATCAACTTGTATGCATACGAATAATGTAATAAATACAAATTCATCTTTTTAGCAATCAAAACGTCGAAACGTCGTCATTACATTGAAACAAATTGCAATTAAAATGTTGTTTATTGGGAATACTAAGGCCTGATGACTCAAGGCTCGTATTATAATTATGAGCAAGATGATCAGCTACCGATTGCAATAAGTCTCTTGAACCTTAATTTATGGCACTTTTACAAAACAAACAAAACAAAACTTAATGAAATGAATACTAACCAGGATGGAAGGCGGCAGGTTGAGAATAAACAGCAGCTTGCGTATAACTTAAAGCGCAGAGGATAACAACACTGAGGATAGCACTGAACTTAAGGCACGACATTTTTTTGAATTTTTTAAAGGTTTGTTTGTTTTATTAAGAATTCTTTTAAAACTTTAAATCACTTGTGATTTTACTTGAACTTTTTTTTTTCTATATTTTATCGTATAAAAAAAACACACTGTCTTGTTGAAATTTCTTATTTCTTTTATTCTCTTCTTTTGCTTTATAAGCTTATTCTTTTCTGTTTTTTTATTAGATGTGATCGCTTTGAGATCTTGTTTTAGACTAAAGATACTCTCAAAAGCCGGGCTCAATTTAAATAAGAAAATCACTACAAAAAAACACGATTTTTCTTTTGAGAGCTTTTTTGGATTGGTCTTTCGTTATGGCGTTGCTATCTTTGTGTAGATATTTCCTTCTCCTCTTTTGACCATTTTTTTGTTCGTTTCTGGCCGTTTTTTTTTTTTGTATTTTTTTTTGTTTTGTTTAAACAATTGACGTGTTATGACGAAGATGGTTAAGATGAGCTTAGACTATCAAAATTAGAAAAAAAAGAAACAAACTGAAGCAATTTATTATCTGGAATGACGAAAGCAACCTATGAATTTAGAATCGAAATCAGGAACCGGTCTAAATACTTTTAAAAAAAAAATCAAAAAACAAACAACAGTCGTCGTAGCATAGACCTGATATTGGGAATGGGTTTAGCCAATAAGTGAGAGCCTGGCCCATATGGGTTAGAAGTTAGAACATCCGTTTGAAAGTTTTATGACCGTTTTATGTCGGGTATTTTTCGCTATTTTGCGTTTCTTGTTTTTTAAGAATGGGTTTTTGGTAAATGCACAAGATATTCTACAATTCAAATACTGCCTGATGATAACAGTCGACAGTTGGACATAAACTATGCAGTTCTTTGACAGATCGATATTCGTGTTTGTTTCTTAGTTGGGGAGGTAAACATGTTTGTTTTGTACATATGATACTTTCGAACGAGATCAAGTTCATTGGACTGTTGCCGGTGTATTTTTTTTATTGATGACATTGAAAGTCCTTTGATTTGTTTTCAATTTCGGTTTCTGGTATTTTTCGAATTGTGAATTTGTGGTTTGGGGATTATCAAAAATTGACGGGTTAAAGGCATTATTATATAATGGAGTATGAAATGTGATAAAAACTACATTCCAAAAGTGGTTCCTTGTTTGTTGATGTTGCATTAACCAGTTTTGATGGGCAAGAAAGTTACTAGACAGTGGCAATTGGGTTTTACAAATGTGGGCGGTAAATCTTTAATAATGCTAATTTCTTAAAGCACTTAGTGGGTGAATGTCGTTCGATTATTATTTTGTGGCTAATTGATACTTGAATTGAGATGAGGCATACTCTATAAATGTCAAGGAGATTGTCTGAAGGAAACCTCGAGTAGGGGATATATTAATATATTGTTAAACAATTAATATTGTTTTAGAACTATTCAATTTGGTGCTGCAATTTGAGAATTATAAATAGCTTTCCCGAATGAAGTTTTTGACAATTGAAAGGCAGAGGGGGTTAATCAAAGCTATGGAAGAACCGATAATAATTATGAGAGAATAGACAGGGGTAATTAGCATTAGTACTATAAACTCCTGTAGAATGATGGGAATGAAAAACGAATAAGTTTCTATCCTGTGTTACGCCATCCATTTCAATGAATAAATGGGTCGTTTTATAGGGAAATATTAACACTTTAACTAAGTTTAAAAAAACGTTTTTTAAATAATAAATTTCTTTAATTATTAGATTGTCTCCTACGAAATTTGAAATGTTTGTGTATGGTATTTTTAAAAGTAATTTTTTATGAATTTAAAATCAATTTAAGAAACTAAAGTCAAGAGAATGTACGGACCAACGAAGTGAATTTCTTTAGCTGGGTGCAAATATAAGAAATAAATTGTCATACAGTGCTGGTAGTTTTCTTCTAGGTATATCCCCTTTATCCTGGCCTAGGTTATGTTATTGCTTAATAGTTTCGATACCTATTCAAAATTGGGACTTTTGCTCCATTTCAATGCCACATAATACTTTAGCACGTCTATCAGTAAGTGGTTTCTGAGACTGTTATATAGCTCCATTATAGCCGGTTTTCAGGCCGCGTTGAGAATAAAACTTTCCTTTCGCTTTGCAGAATAATGAGCTTGACAAAATGTTGTTTAACAATCTTACTTGCTCTTACCTGCTGAGTAAAATGCAGACCACTGCACTGGTGAGAGCTAAGGATTCTTAGACATCTTGTTGCAGTAGAAATGATAATGGAGAAGCTCCTTCCAAAAGCCTAGACCTACGCGGATAGAGCTGACGGGCGGATTTGTAAACACAGGAACACTAAAGCAGGTAAACAGCGCATTAATACGAAATTTGTCAACTCGTCAAATTGGTTGCCTGGTTTTTTAGAAAAAAATGTAGACAAACGCTTTACCTCAAACGTGGAGAGTTGCTAGAGCGGAAATTATACTTAGAAGCCTTACCAGAATACACCGGAAAAAACTATGCAAATGACATAAAGCCTAAACAGTAACATGCGTGGATATAGATGGGGATGTTATAAAAGTGTTATACTCTGTTCTACAAACTTATATAGTTCATTTTTATTGACGAAGATGCCCAAATTTCCGCTGTTAAGCAATACAGAATCCAAACATTGTCAAATTTTGATTACTAGCACCGCGCGATTCGCCATGATTCTGAGAGCAAACAATTTTTTTACCGTACATATACAAGATCATTTCTACCAACTATTGGAGGGGCAGAAGGCCTAATCATTAATCTAATAGGTCATTGTCAGTGGTGGCCTTATACACATAAAATGTTTGAGGAATATTTAATGTTTAAACGAGAGTTAAACAAATAAAGATTTGGCCAGTATTTCCACCAAGACATGAAAGTGATACAATGGGAGTCAGAGTTGGACTTTAGTACTATTACCCTTGAACACCAAAGTGAAAATGGAACTGGATCAAATACTAATACAGGGAATTATTTCTCAAATAGATGAATCAACCGTCGTTGTAACAAAAAACGATTCGAACTGAATACGAATCTGTGTAGATAACACCCTATTTAATCAGTGGGCTTACTGCGAAAAGATTCACTTATCATCAGTGGGGGATAGTCTAGGTTAGCTGGGGAATGCTAAGAGTTTTTCGAAATTAGATGCGTCCCTGGCTATTGGAAGGTACCTCTTGATCCTGAATCGCGAAAATTTACTAAGGATATTACACACTGTGGCAAATTCTTTCGTTCGTATTCCTTTCGGTATAACGCCTGCGCCTAAAAAATTTCAAACAAATTTCAAACAAAAGCTTGAAGGATTTGTCTGGATCTATTTGTCTCATGGGCGATGAGCTTGTCTACGGTCGAACATAAGAAAAGCATGCCAACGTTCTCAGTAGGCTTCAAAACTACGACTTCGCATTAAACGTTAGCAAATGACAGTTTGGAGTGACGGAAGTCAAGTTCCTTGGCTATATCATTACTTTACTAATTTCCAGATTCAAATCAGTCTCAAGTTAAAACAGCAGTATCTGGTATTTACGAGTACATTTGATACATTGATCAAGAACTCCATTGACCTTATATCATAATTATTGGTCTATCCAGGCTCCATCATTTTAAAAAATCTACTAGAATCGGCCTAAATAATTAGAGCCCATTCAAATATTTTTTAGGTTATATGGTTCAAAATTCTGCAATAAAATCGAAACATATGGGCGTGTCTGTACGAGTATGTCAATAAATGTACATTCAGCATACAACAAACATGGAATCCATTAAATTTGTTTCAAATTTGTCAAACATCTTTGATCGATTAATTTACTACTTGCTAATCCATATATACAAACTTCTTTAAAAAATAAAAAATAAAAATATAGAACTAAGACCCTAATGTCTTTTCGGCGACGCCAGTAGTTCCGGGAATTTTTTAAAAATTTATATAATTCATCAATTCGTCACGCATTCTATAATCTAAAAAAATGTCTGAAATTCTGATTATACTTTGCTTGCTAATTAATTCCTTAAATTCTTTCTTTTTCGGTGACCTTAGCAAGGTCCAATGCTAGCTATAAAAAAATCGCCCCTAGTCTCTTTCCGACATAGAATTTTTTTTTTACAAGAAACGAACAATTTCGGGGAATTCCTTTTACTAATGAATAAATTAAAATAAATCGCTTAGAATTAACAAAATATATTCATCTATTTCTCGTATACGAGTATATGAAAATACATGTGCATAGATATTTTTCAAACTGACCAAATAAATTACATATACTCGTAAATAAAAACAAAATTTAGTTTTATCGGTCGTAATACTAATAAACGTAGTATTACCAGCTTTATACTCGTAGTGGAGAAAATTAATAACATTAGCGTGGGTGTCTAAGCTGATATTTTGCAAAGATTTGTTGGGCAGCAAGATAAAGTATCTGTCAACAAAAAATTGGCCTTTTCTTCTCTGTCACATTCGTTGAAATATAAAACGGGTTTGTTGACTTTTTTAAAATCGAAAAAAAAAAAAAAAAACCAAAAAGAAACAAAATTCTTAAAGATCTCTAAGAACTACTTTTCGGTTTGTTTGTGTTGTATAATGTTTTTAATGTTGCTATAATACAATGAGAACAAAAAATGCCGCCATTTCGGCGCCAGAATTTAAATCTTCTTCTCTCTTAGTCGTTATTCGATGAGGACGGGATGGTAAAAATTATTTGACTAGTGGGACAGCAAGTTTAGAAGACTAGCTTTATCCGCATTGGTGGTAGACTGTTAATTGTTAAATTGTTTGTTTACCAGATGGTTTAGACTAAATTATTACGACGTTTAGACTACTATTTAACGATATATAATTTGTTTATCTGTTTACAAACAAAATGTAAACATCGGTTGCCGTCGATGACCGTCACTCATGATTTATTTGTGAAATTTTAATTACTTGTGCTTAAAAGATCCAAATTAAATTATATCACCGGATTAGCTTCAATTAAAATTAAACAGAAATGTAAAACAATTAACACTTTGAAGGCTGAGTGTCATTACTTACCTTAGTGGATTTGATTTTCAAATTAATCGTACATTTTGTAGGAAGACGAAATTATTCATTAGGGGCCAAGTATTTGTTTGTGTTGTTATTACTCGTATTACTCGTTTTATTAAATATTAATTACATGTTACAAATCAACTGAAATTTATTCGATTCCGGATATGAGATTGTTCGAAAGGATCAATTGACGATGAGCCCCCAACTGCTCCTAATTAGTGAACTAATTAATAATCTCTTGCTGGATAATTAAAACATCTTTTTTTATTTGTATTTATCAACATAGCTGTCTGAAATTCTTCTTTTTGAGGAGCATTTTATTATTGTTGTTTTGTTTTTTGGAAGAAGAGAATTTAGTATCTGATTCCGGCTCCATGTATAAAATTTTCTTTGATGATTCTGATTAAATTTTAATGAGATTCGAAAAAGATTGTTTTATGTATTTTTTTGTTCCTCTAAATATGAGGTTCTAGCACGACCTTGGAATCTGTACGAATTTTCTGAACTTTACTAGCATGTAAATGAATGGGAATCTACAAACGAATTTGGAAAAAATATTTTTCCGTCCTTTTTATAAGTTCAGTAAATATTTAGATTAAATTAGGAGCTCTAAATATTCGTTTTTGTAGACGTCTTACTGGCGTCATTCAGTTTAATTTTGTTATTTTTTTTTTGTCGTGGCTAATGAATTAGACTCATAGCGGATATACCTATAAGTAAGAATATTTTGTGGAATTTTTCAAAAAACCTCTTTGACAACATAAAAGTAACTAATTCAAGAAACGTGCCTCGAGACGGATCTTAAGTTAAGCGTGGGGACAGGCATGAAATAGTCTACCGGATAAATTCTACATCAGATTTGCCACCAGATTAGGTAGAATTATGGAAAAATGTAACTACTTCTCGTTGACTTATATGACTTTGTTTTGGGCTTGACTCGCATTGAATACACTGAAAATCGTTTGATGAAACTATCCTTGTGAAGAAGAAGTCTCTGAAACATCGATAGGCTGGGAAAAAACATTGGTTTTTCTGACAAATATTACACGACACAATAAGAGGTTATTGGTGCCATTTGTATCATACTGTCGCGTAGTAATTTATTTATTATTATCATACGAGTATTTTTGGAAGTTCGAGGTAAAAATAGATTGGAATTTCATCTATAAAGATGGACTGTCGTCGTGTTTTTTTTTTATGGTAAAGCAAAAATAATTTTTTAAAACAAAAGATCGAATATTTATTTTGTTAGAACTACTTTTTTTTTTAAACAAACCGACCGTTTTTTATAAAAAAAAACCGTACAACTAATTAACTTATTTTTTTCATAATATTTTTAGTAGCATAATACTATGTCGATTAACCCAAAAAATTCAAAATAAACATAATTTTCAAGGTTTTTTTTTAAGATTTTAAATGTCAAAATGAGGATGACATTTCGATAAAATGCTTAAATGTTTTGTTTTTAAATTCTGATTTTGCTAAAATGTTAGAGGTTCATCGATGATAAAAATACGAATATATGTATGTTATGTATGTTTTGTTTATTGAGCTGTTTCAGATTAAAAGATTAAAGGGTCATCTTTGGATATTGCCATTATAAATGGATAATTCACCAAGATGCAGCTCACATCAACAAAACGCAAAATAACTCTTCAATAAAATTGTTCTTGTATTAAAATAATAACGGGTCATGTGTAAAATGCAGCACCGTTTTGTTGAAACCACATGTCTTCCATATCCAAATCTTAGATTTGACACCGAAAGAATTTGGTTAACATTTGTCTAAAGCGATGAGAATGCTCATTTTCAAAGAATTATAAACTAATGACACCACCAGACCTTATTGCACGCCATACAGTGATTTTTTGTGGATGTAATGGACTTTCGACACTTACATGTGGATTTCACTTCCGATTTTGTTAACGTATCAACTGAGAGAAAAATGAGCCTCGTCACTGAAGAAAATGTTGTGTGAAACTTGGGCATCTAAGCACACAATTGCTATATGCTTCACGCATTCCGTGATCAGCTGCCTTCAATTCTTGAGTGAGAAGATGCAAATCCAATCCAATCTCGAATGACTCCTCCTTAAGAGTCCTCGTTTTACGAATGCTATCGAATATTATTTTATTTTCGGCAGAGTTGACTGAGTTGTTCAAGAAATCAATGCGTTTTTCCATTCAGGTGTTTTTATTTAATATAAATGAGCATTAATTAATGAACGAACAAACGCTTTTCTGTTAGCTGACCATCTGCCATAAAACCGCCTTCATAAAACTTTTTGTAATAACTGTTGTATACCGTGGATATGGCAACACATCCCAACCAAGTTTTAATAATTTTTGCCGAGTGACCAAACTTATGTGCCCTCTTACGATTGATCAGTTCGGGACGTTTCTGTACGATGGCTTCATTTAATTTTGAAGCTGCTCATATTCGACATTGTTACTTCATTTGTTCTTTGAAACTAGGCCATAGAATCTTGTTCCACCCAATACCATCCGAAAGACACCAACAAGCCACCTTTTCGATACTTCATCTCGTCTAATCCAACCTTTTATCGGCTGATATTGTCGTAGACTGTTTTTTTTTTTCATCGCCAGTGATTATACGTTTCAGGAAGAATCCGCAGCAATTTTTGGGTGTGAGAGGTAACCAAAAAAAAAACCAGATGAGTTGAAAGCTGGGGCTCTTGGTCTAGAATAGATCGTTTTCTTCGTTATTAGAAGTTCGATCGCATACACTGCGCAGATAAGTTTCTTTTAGCTCATGTGGTACCCAAATAGCGAGCTCCTTTACGAAGGCATGCGAATTTAAATGGGCATGCACTCTTTCAATTAATAGTTTAAGATCGGTATGGTTAATGCTTATTTTCTATCACCGATTTTTCGGTTTTATTGTCGTTTAACTCTGAAGGCCTACCGAAGCAATGAGCGCATTCAACTGAAAAATAACCGTCACCTAATTGGGAAAAGCACTATTCGTACTGAAGTTCTACGATGGCATTTTTGTCCTAAATTTTGCGCAACTTTTTCCTCCATGTTTGAACCACAATTGTAAGGAATAAGCTCGGCCGAATCGCGCTAACTTTGTTCTGATTTTAGACATACATATGTATATGTTTTGCTCAGATGCAAATAAATGCGGGGGAAGCCATATAGTGCAAGAAAACGTAATGACTTTTTGAACAATCCAATACTTAAGTCAATTTACGACTTTTATCTTATTAGTATTGATCCGCGTAAAAACTAGTTAGTTAGTAATTTTAGTTGCCACCTCGCTGTTTCACTTCCAGTTAAGAGATACATTTTAGAAAAATACTCGTACGGGAGTAGAAAAGTATATCGAACGATTATTTTCCCAACTTTAGGGGTGAGGTTAGTACGCTTATAGAAGTATGGGGAATTCAACTTTTTCAAAAGGAGAAAAAGGTATAAATAAGCCATACGAATATTAAACCCAGCTGTTTAAATAGGTTTGCAAGCCTAACACTAAAAAACAGTGAATCTAAATTTATGCCCATAAATTCAAGCAATAAACACTTGACTTAGGTATAAAAAAACCGCCACTGACATGTCGCATTCGCTTCACTTACTACGCAATTTAATTGTCTAGGTAATGTTAAATTATTCTCACGTTATGTACTCGTGCATACAAATGGAGTTCGAAATGTGGTCAGACAGCTTGCAAGATGATGCATAGAGACATTACCAAGATCTGTAGCTTGGTTTTAGTGCTTTAAAATTTCTCTTCCAGATTTTAATAGACAGAATTACGAAAGCGTAATTATGTTACTGTTCTAATCCTCAGTCAAAGTTTCTGTAACTTGTCCAATTTAAATTTGCATACTTACAAAAATAAGTATTTCTGCACCTGTTTCACAAAGTAAAGATGAAAAACAAAGTTCCATTTCAAACATGTTCAAAGTCCGTTCGCATTTTTTATTCAAAAATGCTCACCTCTAAATTCAACTCAAAACAAATACAATTTTTTTTTTGCATTGATTTGTTTATCCGATTATGTTTGGGGTTTTCTAAAAAACCCAGTTTCGATCAATCTTCATTGGCGACCGTTGGCCGTCAACTAAATATTACGAAGATTTGTGCATTTAAAATGAGTTCTTTACATGAAATTCCTGCATAGTTTTGGAGTTCATTTAAATAATATAGGTCCCACTTGACAAAATGTGAGTCAAAAGACT
Organism: Volucella inflata; assembly: GCA_928272305.1. Classification (NCBI taxonomy): domain Eukaryota; kingdom Metazoa; phylum Arthropoda; class Insecta; order Diptera; family Syrphidae; genus Volucella; species Volucella inflata. The sequence goes on along the minus strand of OV743718.1, from coordinate 23,455,133 downwards.
AGAAAATATAAACGTCCGAGATGACGGGGGAAAACAAGTCAAAGAATTTGGCAAAAAAAAAAAAACAAGTAAAAGAAGGTTTCTTAGATGTTTACCAACCAGTTTCGAGCCATTAAAAACATTAAAGGTTGCGGTTAGCACTGGGATGCTATGTGGTCATGACTGGCGCCAGACATCTTCGATTTAACTAGCATTTCGCACCATTAATAAATTCCGTCCGATCAATTAATATTGAAATTTAAACTTTTGATTATAAATTAGTTAGATTAGATTTTTTCTTTGGTATTTTGGAAAAATCCACTAAAAAAGGAAGATCATAAAACTGGGTCTTTGAATTTTGATTTATCTGGGCCAGTGAAAGAGGGTGGTTCTCTGATCAGTGGATAAGCAGCAGTGTGCATGATACACAAATCTTTTCCCAAATTTGTTAGAAAGTTCTTTGATTTGTAGGCAGTAGTTTTTTTTTGTTTGTTTTTAATACCAAAAAGTATACGGATGTGGAATTTGTGGCGCCAAAGTAATTAGTGGTGACGGCGCAAAGATAGCTATCAAGATTGGCCAACTTGATTTTCACGATAATCCTGCTCTTTGTCTGCAGTAAATGGTGGCGAGTGAATGTGTAGTGACCGAATACAGGCCAAGATAGCTTGGATAAACAGAATAGACATTTTCGGAGGGAGTTACGTATTTATCTAATAATATGTAGATGCAATTGTATCTATGGGGGAGTATTTTATGTCAGAGTTTAAATTATAGATAGTACAATACTTGAATATACTCCTATTTAATAAATCATTTGTATCATAGTGTTTGCTTACCAAAGAAAATATATTAATTTCATTATGTTCTAGTTGACGGCTTCCGACCTCTTAAAGATATCTGCAGAAGGCATAGTCGTCTTCGTGGCATTTTTATCTCGAGTGTACATTATTTAGTTTCTCACTTCTTCTCACAGTTGTGGCGTCACGGTACGCATCAACTGTTTGAGTATTCTTCTAATTTCGACCTCCTAACACAAGGGACCTGAGACCGATGATTTCTGGCCTCTTCATTATTGCTCAAGATATAAATTTCAAGGAAGATGTGACACAATTTGTTTTTTTAATAAAAAGGTATATATGAACTTTTATTATTTGAAATACACATATGTAAATATTAATATTCTCTACAGAACTGCTTGCATGGCTCAATTTCGGTATAGACGCTGGACTTAGTAAAGTCCAAATGAAAAGAGTCAAAAGGTGATTAATCACTCGAATGATCACCAAACCTCAGATTATTGTTCCTAGTGGCACCGATCACTGTACAAATTTGTTAACTCTTCAGTTTCAATCTGTTTACATGGAGCCACAGCGGTCTCCATTGAATGTAAACGCCGGAATCCCCTCAAAAGAAGTGCGACCCAATGACACAACCGGCGTGAATCCTCACTAAAAAGTCAATACTTCCGTGTGCTTAGCTTACCCAAATCTGGTGATTTTGCTTATTATCAAAGCGTTTTAATCAAAAATATGGCTCGCTATTGAGGATAATTTTTCCGTTAAAATCTAAGACTTACTGCATCGTCAAAAGAGCTTGATCAGCGAGAGTTTTACATGCAAAATAGACATATGGTTCTAGCCCTGAAATCAGTCGGTCCTATACGGACGTATGGCCAAGTCTTCAAGCCAAAGAGTCCATAAAGATGTTTGAGAGATAGCTTGTAATGGATTGATTACGGTCTTGACATACCGACTCATGTGTAGTTGCTCTTTGCTGTCTGATTGACATGATAACATTATGAAAAATTCGATTCGAAATTTTCCACTAAAACCAGTTGTTCGCTTTTTAAAACGAAAGTTACGCCAAAACTTGAAACTTATGCATGTAATATAGTTGTAACTAACAGCAAATTTCGAAAAAAAAACTTGGATGATTTGTAAACGCTATTAAGGTATATGACCATGAACTGCTTAATTATTGCATGGTAACCTGTGCTGACGAGGAAATATGCACGGATTCCACATAGGTGAGATAGTTGTATCAGCAGTTCATTTGGGCATATGCGACGCAACGGCTAGTGGATTATGGCGACAGTCTTTTGACGCAGGCTTAACCACCTACATTGTTGCATTGTATTATATTATCCAGAATTTAATAACGTGTTTAATTCAAGTAGGTCATCCGATTTTTTCTATTGAAAACTTGCAGAGAAATTATGTTCACACTATTGAAAAATATGGATGGCATCTAATGAAAACCCTGTGATATTTCGAAAAAAAGCCTTAGGCTGACCTACGTGCAATATCTCAGACTATACTTTGTTTGTCGATAGTGAAAATACCACTAAGCTCTAATATATTTTTAGAGCAAATTAAGTATTGCCATAATAACTCCAACATTTGAGTTTGATTTAGATAGACTTATTAAAGAAAGTTTCAATAACATGCCATCAGCTCCATGGTCGTGGCAGAAATAGCGCTCAGAAACTCAAAGGCTTTGGATCTCTTGCGGCTTCTTTATTGAACTAAGGCTTTCTCTCTCTTTAGCATAGTATGACCACTAGTCTATAGATATTCGTGGGGTAGGAAATCTTTAAAGAATAGAGGAAAGGCTTTGTCCGTGATGAAATTTGCTCACGGTATTTTCTTGAATAAGAACTTTTATTCTCAGTTTAGCTTTTAACCCCAAAAGAATAGTTTTGTTATTAAATCCTCTAATCGCACGTGGCAACTTACAAAGATGGTTAAACATCGTTTCAGATACATCATGTCAGTAGACGGATACAGCAAAAACAAAAAAATGCAACTTCTCTGAGGAAACTGGATTTAGGGAAAATGGAAGCCTTAAATTGAGAACCTGTGCTATCCTAAAAGCTATTCAAAAACATGTTGATGGTTTATCGTAGAAATATGTAGGACCTTTGCATGGTGATATTCAAAGTAGACACTTGATGCATTTTTGCTTGGTAACTAATGTTTATAGTCGGACTGGAGGATAAAGCTGGGAGCGCCTCTTCTGGGACTTGCGAAAGAATTTAGAAGCTGGGTGAAGTTTCAAAATAATTACCTTTTTACTGCTTGTTCTTAAATGATTAAAGATCCGCTCCAGCAAAACCTTTCCATAGAATACAATTTTTAATAAAAATTTAAGCGAATAAATCAAGAAAAACACAAATTTGTCAACGAAGATTTTAATAATACTTTATTTGCAGATCAATCTTTTAATGTGAACCAGAGTTCATTGAACGTTGAATACGTTTAGCTAGACTGTAAATATCCTTGAAATGTCTGACTAACGATGATCATCATTATAACAATTTAAACTTGAAATGTCAAAAAATGTGAAAAATGCTTAAAGTGAATGACAATTTCTTATAATGCTCTTGTGATTATCATTAGGTAAGTACCACTAATTTGCTGATTTAACAAGGTGACTGTCTAGGTCAAAGGTGGTTATTGCTCTTCACTAGAGTACACTGTCATTTAATCTGTCAATTTATATTTTTATACTTGATTAATGACAAGTGGCATTTTACGAGTAATATCTGTGGAGTATGAAGATATTCAGGGAAAGAAATTGTCAATTAGTAGACAGTGGAAGTCAAGTGGCATTTAACATTTCTTTTGACAGTGGAGACGTACTTTTTGAACGCATTTGTTCCATGTTAGACTGGTTTTCGAACACTGTTCAACAATTTAATTTTTTTAACAACTCTGATGTTTGCTATTTTTTTTTTCAGTGAATTGAAATTGAAATGAGTACAGCATACAATAGATAATTATGAGAATCCATTCCCCCAAAAACCGACACCAATTGAATAAGAATTAAATGAAAAAAACTAACAAAAAATTTGCAAAGATTGATGAGTCTAAGAGTCTTTATGTGTTGAAAAACATCCGGGAGCAATTATCCATTAGAGAATGTTCTTTTTTGTAACTTCAAGTAAATGTATCAACAGGAGTCCATCTAAATATAGCTCATTAGATAATTTCATTTTTAAAGCGACGAGCAGGCTATGTTTAAGCCGGCAATCTTGTAAAACTAGCTTTTTACCAACCATTATTTGCAAAAATAATTGCTGTCCATCACAATGGGTTGGAGATGATTCATTGAATTAAATGCACGTAACGATAAAAATAAATAAAAAATCGCCTAATCGTTAAAGTTAGAATTAATGGTCATTACGTAGATCATATAAATGCTTCTGGCACTGAGACCGCACTCAGGCGGTTCTTGTCAGACTAAGGCGGGTAGAATTTATATTTATTATTTTCTACCTTTTTTTATTTTGAAAAGTTTAATGGGTCATTGAAATTTAAAGTTTACTATGTTGGTAGCGACGACTTTTGCAATCGTTAAGGTTAATCATGACATGAGATGTTTGGCTTTGCTTATGTGGCGGGTGAGCATTATGTGCGCATATCAGAGCCACAATCAAAGTGCTGGAAGATTGATGGTGTGTGGTAATATTAAAATATATCTGTGAATTTTTTAAAGTGTTACGGGCAATTTGCTAGATATTTATGTAAGAAAGCTCAGAGTGAGGTTTATGATTTTGAAGTGAGAAGATCGTATAGAGGAAAACCATGGAAGGCCTGTTTCAAATGACGTAGGCCACAGAAAGAGCCATCTTTATATATCTAAATGTACTAAATCTTTCATGGAGTTTGCTAAAGATTGCGAAAAATAGTCACTAAATATGTACATATACAGATATGTTAAATACTCTTAAAACTAGAAAAAAATAGAGGCAGTGTCTAAGTTTGTGCTGCTAAAAACTAGCTCAAAATCAAGAAAAATCAAGTTTTGGTCCCAAAAAAACAGGAACTTATAAGACTCATCATATTTAATTTAATTGCAAAAACATGTCAGAAAAGACCCATAAAAGAAAGGCCATTGACAGAGAAAATAAATTTGAAATGTTAGCCTGAATTTTTTTATCAACTAATTGTATCTGAGTTTGTGCTGACAATGAGATAATCGAAGTATATGAGTAGGTTTGATGAGGAAAAAAAATTAAACATACTCAGTAACCCCAATCAGTTCACGACACGAATTTAACCGGAAACATCATATTTCCAGAAGAATAAATTGAGAGAAGAAGTCAAAAGAATAAACCAGGTCATGGATTGAATTGAAGCACATGCTTTCAATATATAGTGTTTTTATTAAAAAGAAAAATGTAAAGTGTAAAGTAATAGTGTTAGTTTTCAAAACTTGTTGTCATTTCCAGTTCGGTTACCTTCATTATTACTTGACAAAATATCACAAATAGACTTAGACCACTGGAATGCTTTCGATTTATTTAAATTATTTGAAAATCAGTCTTAAATTCGCGAAACGAATAGGCAATGAATCTGTGTATAAAAATTACCATTTTTGGAGAAAGACAAATTAGGATTAAAATTAAATGCGCATTTGAAACAAATGGCAAAAGAATTTTTTTGAAAGTTTTATTGCTAACGGGCATACCGAAACCTAATAAAAATTCCTAAATTTGCTAAAGCCTTATTGTAAAGAAAATAATTTTGGAACAAATCCACATTAAGCACTAATGCTAAAGAAGTCGCAGAAAATTGGAACTTGTGTTTCTAAGCAAATTTTGAAACAGAGAAGGCTGAGAGAAAAACCATCAAGCTAATCAATCAACGTAGTGCCAGCTAGCTCAACTATACTTAGTTGGAATTTACCCGACGGACCAAATTTATGATTTGGATCAGTCATTGGATATAATTTTTCCCTGTTTTGTCTCAGGTTTTTTTTTTTGAAAAGATGTATGAGTTTCATCAATATCGTACAGGATGCTTGCCATATTATTATGTCCTCAAGCGTGAACTAGACAGTCTCGTAACATTTTTTTCACGGTATTGTTGTTACCCTAACAAGGAACGTCGCAGAAAGCGTAACATAGCAAACTTATGATAATTAAAATCGTACGAGTATTTGGTTTTTTGAATATCAATTAACAGTCACTTTGTAGAAAACTAATTTATATTTTTTGGAGACGTCAGAAAGCATCCTTTTGGTTATTCTACATCTCAGAGGATCACGTCATATAAGTTGGGCCAGCAGAAAAATAAATGGAAGCTCGGATCGAGGACAAAATATTTCTAACGCAGATTCACTATTTTTCGCGTAATACCATGGACTTCGTTCACAGAAGCAAGGCTAGCAGAAAATTAAGGGTTGAAGTTTGAGAAAGACCCTAGTATTTTGTTTAAAAGTTGAATAGTTGTTTACAAACCGAGGAGCAAAATCTTGGGTTGACATTCTCGAAGAATTTTCCAGCATCATAACTTTAGTTGAGAAGTCTGTAAAGTTACAACTAGGAGACTGTGTGCAGTAACTGCCTTAAATGGATCAGTCATGTGTCGAGAAGCAGTCGATGGGCAATGTATGGTATTAATTGCAAGTTACATGTGAATATCGTGGCAAACAATCCCAGCTTCCTCCGTTGCAGATAAAAACTCGTTGATGACTTCTTAGCTATAGCTTTTTCGAACGCTGTTTTTGATGAATGTGGGATCTTCTTGTAGACCGAAAATACCATAAATAGCCTCGGTCATATACAACTGCTGGTCTTCATTGAGTAGAAAGTCATAACAGTTACACAATGGAACGCCACTAGACTTGTTATAGTGAAGATTTGCTTTCTACTTTTATAAGACTCGAACTCAAATTGATTTCTAAGTGCTGGCGCTTGTGTTACACTAAAAATTCGTGGCATATTACGAAATGCGAATGAAGTTCTTCGATACAAACTGTGTACAGAATTATATTTTTGGAGTACTTTTTCTGATTTATCTGAAACCTATTAAGCTATAAGTTTATCTCCGTATTTTTTGGTAAGCAATAGCTTAACTGTCAATGCTTTTAATAGACGGAAGCACTATTGTGATACGTAGCTCCGGTAGTGCCAATGGTAATGTAAAATTTTGTGTTGCAATAATATGAATTTCTAAATAGGATTGTACTTTTGTTAAGAAATTCCACCAGGAATATATGCTAAATACAAGGGTTGTCAATTCAATGATCTCTTTAGGAGCTTAGAAAATAAAGAAGGGGAGGAATCATAGTGGAAGTAGTGAGAAGGAAGAGAATACAAGACGAGGACTTCTACGGTGGATCAAGAAAATTCTCGACAGCACACAACACCATTATTGGAAATACTCGTAGTATCTCATGGACGTGAAGGAAGAATTTTCATTCAGATCATAAGGAATTGATGATAAGTCGATGGTCGTAGGATCGCTACGTTTTTAATTTGACCTTTTTTTGTTGAAAGTGTAATCAAGGAATCTAACTTAACCTTAACCTTAAGACATTTGCTATCAACATTTTTCCGACTTTACCAAATTATCTACTGTCGATTTCTTTATTTTTATATAGAGAAATATTTAAATCCATTTCCCCTTATGTGGACTATTTCTGTCATTAAACATTTTCTATTTGCCCTCTTTCATATATTTCTAGACTCTGGTCTCTACAAAACAAAAAAAACGAGTAATGGGCGGTATTTCTATGTAAATAACTCTTATTAATATTTAGATATTATATGATTTAAACTATTTAGATACATTTCTTTAATTAATTGAACTCTACAACTCACTTTATCAACGTTTCCTAAATACTAAACAAAAGAATCTTATAAACAACCTCAAGTATTTTTCTCAATTCATCAATCACGGAAGTAGACCCGATCGAAATTCTTCCTACCTATCCTTCGAAAATAAATCGTATAGTGATCCTCTCATTAACGACAACTTTCATGCCACATTTTTTAAGGACTCATTTGCCAAAGCCTCTTTTACACCAGATCCCTCTTACTTCCAAATTTCTCCATTGGTATCTTAATACTTCGATCGTGATGGTATTGAAGAAACGTAACAAAAAACATAAAGATGAATTTCTGCCCGGTCCAGATGGTCTTCACGACGTTTTTCTTTAAAAAAATAGCCCTCCAACGAGAGGAAGAGTCCTCTTGTCCACCTGCTTTATCTATTTTTTACCCAACAGAAATATCTCCAGTTTGAAAGACCTTTTTTAAAACCCCGATACACAGAAAGGAATCAGAGCAACAAGTTACCAATTACCGTCATATTGCTAAACTTTTTCATGTACTCAAAGCTGACGTCTTAAGCTTTAAGGTCAGGTCTTTTATTTTTCCTAGATAACATAGTTTTCTAAATGGTAGATGAACTTCTTAAAACCTAGTTGATTGATCCTCTTCGAAGTGAAACTGTTTTATAAATCCAAAAGGTAGCCATATTGGTCCGTTTCTCTTCATTCTTACTATAAATGGTCTTATGAGGGATAGTACCATCCTTTACGCTGACGAAACAACGTTTTTTTGAAGCTATTTCTCCCCAAGATTCCACCCTTCTTCAAGAAGACATCGATTGATTTAGATTTATTTAAAAAATCCATTCCGACCTTGACTTTATTTTATCTTTGGTCAACCTATTCCCCTGGTTTAGTTTTTTCAAGTCCTTGCCATATTATTCGTCAGTGAGATCAATCTTGGTTCGCATATCGATTAGATGATCCTTATTGCACGGAGGTCTGAGGAATTTTCCAACCCTTTCGTAAACAGATCTCTCTACTTTACCTTTGTTCGTCCACTGGCTGAGTATGCCAGTCAAGCTTGGTCCCCCTTTCAAAGAGTTCACGTTTTCCGAACCGAGGGTAATTTGCATTCAGTGGTCTGCCCTTGAATGACCCTTGTATTTTACCTTCCTATCAGAATAACCTCAAACTAACATACTCTTAATTCACCGGCTGCCTTTAAAATCTATAGACCGCCGCATTTAAACTCCATCTTCTTTACCATTTCCCATTGTATTAAGTCTAAATTTGTTAAATCTAGGTGCTGGATTGCATCAAGAATTCCGCCCCCACCAAATTTAAACAAAATTAGAATAAAAAAAAAATCAGTTCAAACATAATTGGAGTATAAGTTGTCTACCTTGAAAGAAATGCGTAGGAAACCAGATAAACCAACATAAATGTCGTAGAACCAGATGTCAACGGTTATAAATCAAAAAGCACCTAATACGACATAAAATAACAAACAAAACAAATTTTATAAGGCAACGCAAAAGAGTTTTGTAAACAAAATAATTCACCAACACTTCTAACTCAGTCAAAATAGTTGGCAACCACGAAAACAAGTCAAAATTTATGCAAATATGATATTATCATTTAAATATGTTATATGTACATAAAATGCATTCCATATAACCTAAAACATCACTAAAACGACATAAACACCTTTTCTGGCGAATTTCTGACAATTATGACATAAGAAAGGAGCACATCTTAAAATCATCATCATTAACCTCGCCGCCGTCTATCCTCGCAATCAAGCTTTTAGATGGCTTGTTTACAATTTTCATCTTCCTACGCCTTATTATTTAATCCAAATTTAAGATAATTACGTCAATTCAAATGAGATGCGCAAATTGAAGATGAGCTGTCCACTATCTACTCAGTATTCAACCAAAGTGAAACAGTACGAAACGTCGCACCATTTGTAAGTTATAGTGGTTTTTGGCTCACTGACTTTTCAACTTTCACGACTTTTTATAAGATTAACTATGCAGACATAAAATAAAAAAAAACAAAAACCAAATTTTAATGATCACAAATTCCAGAGTACAATCAGTTAAATATTTGCCTAATTCATCGATAACATAAATCTAAGAAACTACTTGTCTAACGAGTTAATTAACCAAACAAAAGATTATTCGGCGACTAGATAAACAAATCAACAAACGACGACGTCTGAGGAATTCCCCAGAAGGAACGAAACTCAAATTGTACCAAAAACTTCAACTTCGAAATGTCAGATGAAAAATTTTCGAAACGTCAAATATGCCGGCTGTAAGGTCAATATTTCAAAAATAACAAATCGTTTAAGTATTCATATGATGAATGGTAATAGTCACTTGACTATTCATTAGCTAATCGGTGGAAAGTTTTGGAAAATTTTGTACGAATTTTTGCGAGCGAACGTTATTATATCATACTATGTACGAGTATGTTCGATTATGTTAAAAAAATCAACATTAACACTTGTTTGTTTGGTGAAACAAGTATGTAGGGAATAAATTTATAATGTTATGTGACGCAGAAGACAAAATCTTTTGTGGAAGATTTTCAGAAATCACAAACTAGAATTTTGGTATTTTACTATAATGAGCTACTAATTTATGCAAAAATCTATGGTAAAAAAGCGAACAAGAAAGAAACGACGACGACGACGACGACGACGACGACGACGACGACGACGACAACAACGACGATGAGATGATGTTTTTGTTAAATTTTTTACAATAATTATTGCTACAAATTTGTGTTATTCATTTAGTGGTAGTTTGTTTTTAGCAATGTGCTCAACAGGATGGAACTAAATGTTGCGTTGAAATCAGATTTTTAAAAATAGAAGTGCAGTAACTGATGTCACTGCCGCTGGCCGGTTAAAACGTTTCAGTTCCCCTTTTACCGTCATATTTTCGGAAATGAAGTCTTTTTTTTTTTTTTTTTTTCGTTTTGAGGAAGTAATTGGTGATATGGTCTTTGGCTTTTTTATATTGTATATTTCTGTCAAACCTTCTTTGAAGATTTGAGTGTCAAAAATTTGAAAATTGTTAAAGCTGATCATGAAATTGTATTAATTTTTCTGAAGATCAAACCAAGTGGCCAGAAATAGGTTTTGGGAATTCTGGACGAAAGTACGATGGTCAAGAAAAATTCACGTTTTTGAATGGATTGAAAAGATGAAGATGAAATTTTTAACGTCTACGACACTAATATAGATACGAGGGCGGGTCAATAAGTCCGTGACTTTTGGATTAAAATACAGATTTTTTGATAAAAAAATAATTTTATTTTTCAACGTAGTCTCCCTTGAGCTCTATACACTTTGTCCAACGCTTCTTCAATTTTTTTATCCCTTCCAAAAAAAATGATTTGTCGAGGTCCTCAAAATAGACCTTTGTTTGCGAGATGACTTCATCATTGGAGTCAAATCTTTTTCCACCAAGCCATTTCTTCAGGTTTGGGAACAAGAAGTAGTCGCTCGGAGCCAAATCTGGAGAATAGGGTGGATAAGGGAGCAATTCATAGCCCAATTCATGGATTTTTGCCATGGCAACTGCACATGTGTGCACCCTTGCATTGTCTTGGTGGAAAAGAACTTATTTCTTGGCCAAATGAGGTCGTTTTTTTTTCAAATCGTCATTGAATCGGTCCAATAAGTTGGCGTAATATTCCCCATTGATTGTTCTTCCCTTTTGAAGGTAGTCAATGTGGATTATCCCGCGTGCATCCCAAAAAACAGTCGCCATAACTTTATTGGCTGACAAACCCACCTTGGCCTTCTTTGGCACCGATTCACCCTTAGAAACCCACTGTTTTGACTGTTGTTTGTTCTCTGGTGTGTTGTGATGGATCCATGTTTCGTCCACGGTTACAAGACGGCGCAAAAACTCCTCCATATTGTGATTAAACAACGCCAAACCTTCCTGTGAAGTTGTTACACGATTGCGTTTGTGGTCGACTGTGAGCAAACGCGGCACCCATCTTGCGGAAAGCTTTCTTATGCCCAAGTGATCATTCAAAATTGAAACCACTGAGCCATGCGAGATCCCTACGGCTTCCACAATCTCTCGCACTTTCAATCTTGGGTCGGCCAACACCATATCGATTGTTTCGGGTGTAGAGACCTCAACTGGGCGCCCAGGACGTTCGGCATCTTCAGTGCTTGTACGGCCACAACGAAATTCAGTAAACCACTTTTTTACCATTGAAATCGATGGTGCAGAGTCCCCATAGTATTTATCAAGCTTAGCCTTGGTCTCGGTAATGGTTTTTTTTCGCAAGAAATAATGCTTAATAAGCACACGAAATTCACTTTTTTCCATTTTCTCCTCAAATTAGTGAGTAGTCTGATAAAAATAGCTGTCAAACACAAACTAACTGACGCAGCAAGTTTAAATTTTGACAGGAGTCAACTGACAGATGCCTGTTGACAGGAGCAGTGTTGCTGTTTCAGTAAAGAGGTCAGAAATTCAAAAAGTCACGGACTTATTGACCCGCCCTCGTACATTGTATTTTTTGCAAAATACAATTTACTGAGTTTGTATGTAATCCAGGTTTTTAAAAAAACGACCTAAGTTAATTTCCGGAACAACTGGGGAACGTTCAAAATTCATCTCGACAGGAATAAAGCAGTTGAGCTACAAGTTTTAAATGAATTTAGCAGTGTTTTGTTTAAATTAGGAGTTCAGGACAAAGAATGACTATCAACTTTTTGTAGTTTTTCGTACATTTAGTTTGGGAACATACATATTATGTCATTAAATGAGCTCAACGAAAGTATCAACGCCACCCATTGATTCATAGCTATATCGAAAAACCTTTGTCCATTATAATTTGATTTGGTGTCCCTCACAAGAAAGACGGATCAACATCAACCTATTTGGGAATCAATGCAACTGTCTTTATTTCAACCTCTTTGACGGCGGCCTCATTTACTTCCTGAAGACTTTTGCGACATAGCATTAACTTTCCCCTCAGACTGAGAGAGTTTAAGCTAAATTTACTTCAATCTTGATCTGAATCATCAGACCGCAGAGAGGAGAGAGGGAGGATGGGGACAATTTAGTAAGTCAGTTCCCAACATTCCCACCATCATCATAGCTACAAATTGTAAAACAACTTATTCGAAATGGCGCCCACTCATTGAAAATTTTCTGCAAGTAAGTCTCCAGAAAGGGCCAAAGTTTGTAGTAAATAGATTGAGGTTTTGACAACCAGATGGCCAATCAATGACTTTCGTCATTCAAGCCGTCCTTTGCTTTCGAATAGCGTTTTGTTTAGGAGCTCCACAACATTCTCTAAAACAACTGTTTGTGGCCCTTTCGGCAAGGTTTGGATGCGTTCATTGGGTTTTGATAGTTAATGTGTTCATTGCGTACCAAAACGTTTGCTTAAACTATGTTAATAGTCCTGGAGCGGTCAGATTTTTAACTTCAAATACCATAAAAACTTAGGTAATACCGCGTTTCTTTCAACGAAATGGCAAAGTAGCATAAGATCAGGCCTACGGGACACTTAGGCGTGCAAGCAAACTGCATCGCTGTTGAATTCGCTTTACCAAGGTTTCTAGAGAAAATATTAATGTCAATTCACCAATATTTTACACCAAACAAATGACAAGTGCTCTAGGGGCAGTCCAGACTAATACGACTCATATTCCATCCCAAATGATCAAGAGAGCTAATCTAAGTAGGAAAGACATGCGCAACGATTGAGTATTCCTCACGGCAACCTCTGCACGCAATTGCACAGGTTTAGAAAGCATAACATGGAAGCTAGTGACCTCTTCCGGGTAATCTTTGTTCTGTGACTGTCTGGAACTCTTTAGTATATTTTTAAATTTGTGACATTAGATCACCGCCTTTCCCTTAATACATCAATAATGCTCACTTTCCACTGGTTACGCACTCGTTCGCTTCTCAAATCATGGACCGTTTAACTTGTGATTTCGCAGGGTTTTCGATTTACTCAACTGCAAGCCCTCGGATCATTCTTTTTACTGATTTGTTATTTCATGACTGATAATCGATGGAATGGCCTTGTGGAGTGAAGCGTTAAAGTATTCTTTTCATCTATTACAAATTTCGTTGTTCATCATTACTCTGCTCATCTTAAATATATTAGGAGTACAAATAAGATTTCGCCGTTTGGCAGGAGATGGCATTAGCAGTAAGTTGTGGTTGAATTTTCAGATTTTAAACGTCATATCGTAAGGTTGGGCGTCTCTCAACAGCAGCTGATGCGCATCGATTGCTTGTAGAAGCATATGATGGGGCTGCTTTAAGTGAGAGAATTTGTCGTGAAGCATTATTGAAGCATTAGTGTTAGTGCTAAACGCAAGAAGAAGAAAAACTAGCACTAATATTACAATCAATGATTATCACATCCTTTTGGGTTCCATATGAACTGAAGCCAAGAAACGTTGAATGCCGGTTTAACTTTTTGCATGGTACAGTCACTGGTGATGAAAAATGGATCTACCACGATAACCCACAGAAGGGGAAATCATTAGCACCACGTGGCCGTGTTGCAACATCGACGGCTAAGCTGAATTTCCATGAAAAAAAAACTCATGTGTGTATTTGGTGGGATCAGCTTGGTGTCGCATATTATGAAACCTTCAAACCGAAAGAAACCATTACTGGGGCTCCCTACCAAACACAATTAATGAGATCTCGCCGATCACTTAAAGAAAAGCACGTCCACTACTACTCCAGACACTACAAAATTATTCTCCTGTGTGATAAGGCTTGTCCACGTGTTGGGGCGCTAGTCAAAACCTACTTGGAAACATTCAACTGGGAAGTTCTACCCCATCCGCCGTAATCACTAGACATTGCCCCTTCTTCGTATAGCTTGTTGCATACGATGGCCCATGGCCTGTCTGAGCAGAACGGTGAGCACATCATATGCCGGTCATTGAGAAGTTTTCATGTTTCGAGATATTTCATGAGAAAGAAATTAGAACGAAGAGGCTTAAGTGCAATGGGCCTGTATGAGGAGAAAGAAGATAATTCGCATTTTCAAGGGCGGGCTGAACGAATGCTGCTATTTTTCTGCTCGGAAGAAGCCCTGAAGAGTAGCTTACTGAGAGAGCACACGAGCCGTATACTTTCAGGCTAAGAGGTTAGAAACAAGTCCAAGACGTTGGCGGTATGACTATCAACGTCTGGTATTCAAGGGTGCTTATATACAAGCAGGGTCAACTGGGTTCAAAGCGAATATCTCAAAACCCTGCTATTCGAGTGTTGTCTGTCTGAATTGTGTTTGGTGAAATCGTCCGAGATAATAATTTCGTTATGAGGATACAATAATAAACTTCTTTGTATAGAGTCGAACAGCGCATCAAAGTAGTTGAAAGTCGGATTGTTCTCCAGTTTGGGGCTTCTGTAAATAAAGTAGCAGTGGATAATTTGCTAAAACAGATAGAATTTTAATGGCATAGAATTGAGTCCGGAACGAAACAGGAACTTCATTATGTTTGGTAAGTTACTTCAATACTCACGTAAATGGCACATTTTAGACGTTCGTAGCCAGGCAACTTCGGATCTTAGTGATCTGAGAGGTGCGGACGTGTTGCGGACGTGTATCTACATGTGCTTCAGTAAGTGTCAAAACAGTTGGCCTGGGGGTACGCAGAAAACTGATACTGGCTACTTCCACTCTGAATTCTAGAGTCATTATCAGAAACAAACACGAAACACAAACACCGACAATGCAAAGCAAGGCCGCCAAGTGAACATTTTGGCCATTTTGCCGTTGGGTTACCGAATCAAATTTTTGTAGCCTTTTGGCCCTTAAAACAATGTTTTGCATATATGATAGTCCCACTAGGCACAATTCTTGTCACTCTGGTCCATCAATGGACACTGAGCAGATTATGTTCACTGGCTTCTTTCACAACAACATCCCTGTATGGCAAACTGAAAACTGCTACTCTCTGCTCACTAAGATGCTATTATATTATAGTAGGACGTTTGGCTATCGTAAGCAAAGAAAAAAATCAAAACATACGTTGCCAACATATTCCTATACACAAAAATAACGCTTATTTGGACTGGGCTTCAGGTTTCGACCTATCGTAGATTCCTGTTACTTTTTATGTAATATCCTTTTTACCAAATTTCTCTACTGACACCGTCGAATGGAATACCTTTTGAAAATCAATAAACACAAGGTGAAGTGGAGATCGATATTCAACCCACTGTTAAGCGATTAATGAAGTGGACACGGTCCAGGAAAAGCAAAAATGGAAAGTTGAAATAAAGAAATTATTAGTCATTACTATTACAGCCGAGGTCTTATTTGCTCATCAGTAACTTCTTATGAGAAAGCAAGCCACCACATACTATATTTGGTAAAAACTTTGTGGTCGGTCGGTGAGTTGCCCCACAATATAACGGAAACAGATAACCAAATTTATACAAAAGATTGAATAGCAGACCTTTTAATTTTATTTGAGTAAAGCGTCAGTCCCGTAACTTATTTGGATCGAATATTCTGTTAAAGTCAAACCTACTTACAGACTTCCCCATCAACGTACTAGAACTAGGATTTAAATAGCCGAACGCGAGAAAATGACTGTTAGAACTCACAGAATGACTGAACGACTGCTTGAATACTCAGACGCCCCCTTGCGTTAGACATATAAGCAAAAGAATCTATTTGAAATAATCTTCCCATAACCTTGAATCAAAAGTGAAGAAAGTTATTTAACATTCAACTAAGGCCTTACCAATTTTAGACAAACTAATCGCATTTACAAATATGGTTAACATCACATCCCAGCATGTCGATGTATCCATATTTGGTTTCTGTTTGAAAGAGGTAAACAAACTGTAAACACCGCCAACAGCATTCTTTCGAGTATTGCTCACCAACAATAAGGCTCAACTGGGAAATACTGTTTGGCCAAACAAATACGGCGTGCCAATTCTTGCCGTGAATCATTTGCCTTGTAGGTACTCATATCGTAATTAATGTTTATTTAATTAGAACTTTTTACTACACTAGGGCACGTGGGTTGAATTGAAAGAATGTGGATGTTGGCACACCTTTTAGTGTATTTCATGCTAGAGATGAGTTGAAGTTTTTACTAACGTAAGGCATCTGCGGATAAGTCCATAAATAGAACGAAGACGAGCTTTGATCTGGCTGATCTATTCGTAGATGAATATTTGAATAGTAAAATCACTATGCAAACCTACGTGAAACAGAGTCAGACAGTAAAGAATGTACTCGTACACTATAACTTGTTTGGTTAACGATGATTTACTCTCTGTCACGATGACTATTTGATTCGAGAGCAGTGACTCATCGTTTAGGAGGTCATAAATTAATCGCAAGTAAAGGGTAGATATGTATGCATATGTGTTTAAGAAGCTTCCCATAAGTTGAATCTTCAATGTAACCGAATTTGGTTACTGACTCCGGAATGGAATGGGAATACCATTTTTCAAACGGTTAACAGAAAGTGCTTGATACCCTGGCTAAGTGCTCTGCGTAGGATTTGCAACCCTACCTCGAATAAATCGCACTATTCCGAATCGAAAGCCTCTGATAAGAAACGTTCAAAAAAGGACAATGAGCTTCGGATGTGAAATTAAAGATAAGCGCCCTTATAGATCGCGTGAATCCGAACAACTAACGGAAGGAATCTACTAATGCAAAACAGATATAACCGTCGGTATACAATAGCTTTGGTCAATGAGAAAAAACTAGAACAGAACTGCACAAATTTGTGAAAAACTTCAAATCAAATGAGAACAGAAAAGTACAGCCCATATGAGAGTTGTCAAACGTTAATCCATTTGTAATTTAACATTTCACTTGATTTAGCAAATAACCGCCAAAAAATAATTCAATTTGAAATCACAGCTGATTTTGACACTTTTTACAATTGTGTTCTACCTCGAGGGTAGGTGCAATATTTTCTCTTCCGAACAGATTCGGACAGAAATTGTTCTCACTGAACAGAAAAACTTGTACTTTGCTGTTCCGAACAGTTTGGAGCAACCTCACTGAACAAAGCTAATAAGTTCATCCAACCGATCTGTACAAAGTAATAGGCATATCCAAGTTAAGGACCAACACACCTACTTCCGTTGACGAACGAATGCTTGCCCGATCAATGAAACCTTCGCAATCCTTTCCATACCATACACGCATAGATTTGAAAGAACGTCATAAAAGTGATCTTGTTCCGAGCGTCGAACACATACTCGGATCAGTGCAGTCAAGTTACGGTTACTAATATCATTTACACTTCAATAACGAAGAAATTCTGCGAGGAGGCTTAAAGTTGCAAAAATCCGTCAGAGCCTTTCCCGATCGCGTATCTCAACCCATGGTTTGATGACGGATACAGGCAAACACATGTAGGGATATAACTTGCATATGGAGCGGCACTGCCTAGAAAATCAAAAGCGGTCCGTAAGCTGTGCGATTTAAAGGGAAGCGAAGAACAACGGCTCTCCGTAGGAAGACGAAGAGAATGAGAAACGCCCGAGAAAATATAGAGCTCTATTCCTAAATAAATGTTCGGTAGGTTTATCAAGAAGTAAAAAGGACTCGACAAGGCACAAAAGCCGAACAGAGCCCTGTGGAGATTAACAAGAAAGCGCAGTAATTGCGTCACATTCTGTTAGTAGCGAAAGAGAGAGAAAAAAAAAAGTAGGTTGTTAAGGGATGATGACAATCCAAATTTCGTGAAAGTCAAGTGTTCAGTTTATCTGACAAAAAAAAACAGCATCTAAGCTTAAGAACAACGAGGAGAAGACAACCTTGGGGTTGGCCGTGGTGTAGTGGTACTAGCCATCGCTTCTCTCTCGGAGGGTGAAGGTTCGAATCCTACTCGTGGCAAGTTTTTCATTTGTCTAATTGGATCTCAGTTAGAAAAAATCTGCGTGTGAAGGCATAACACTGGCATGTAGATTTGGCTGTTGTAGAGTTTCAAGCACAAAACAACCATTAAAATTGATAACCTGAATGAATCATTCCGAGTGAAGAAAAATTCTCCGTCCTATTCGGAGTCCCACCACTGGAGAGTCAATATCGAACCAAATATACCTGAGTTTCAAGCCACTACATCACATCAATGCTTTCCTTTCTCCTCCTTCTATCTTTCCGCCTGCGCCCTGGCAACAGTAAAGTAAGTAACCCCCTTAAGCGCGCGTAAATTATAAAAAAAAAAAACCTACAATATTTAGAGCAGTGGAAATGAATTGCCAAAGAAAGTATCCCTGAAGAATGGAGCCTTTTAACTGCAACACATATACACACACAGTGGCGCTAGCAGCCCGGTATGGGCCATGGCCTAGCTTCTTGACAGTCATTTGTGTTGCTCATGTTGTCATTTTTGTCACAGGGCAGGGCATACGTTTTATCGTCGAATTCGAACGGCACTCCTTAGAAGCTTTTTCATGGGCAATTTTACGTTCGGGAGTTTGCCATTGCCCGGGGATCGAGCCACGGACGCTCTGCGTGATAGTCCATTGAGCTAACCATCGCCACCAATGCCTTAAAATTGCATACAAATCTTATCTGCCGTCTTGTGTGGATGATTAATTGCCTTAAATCCAGTTATAGGTCCCGGAAAACCAAAAAAAATAATCAAAATCTATACTCAGTACCTATTAATTTATCTTAAGGCTACATATAACATCATCTAGATGACAAGCTATACAGAGCCATGTCTGGCATTCGTATCCTCACATGAAGAATGAAGATGGAGAATACTCCTAACTCTGTAAACGTCGGAAATAGTCGAAATAGACCTTTGATTCCAGAGAAGAAGGCAAAGTAATGTGCTGTCATGTAACTTTTCAAGTATGCCATTAACATTATTGAAAAGTTTCACGGAGCTTTAACTGGTGCCTTGGCAAGTATTGTAACAGGAGCGATTTAGTGGTAAATAAGGCCGCCACTAAGTATATGCTTCCGAACAAAAGTGACACACAACATTGACGGAACGGTTAGGACATCACAATAAACAACTTAAGCTTTGATAACTGTACCTAATAGGAAATCAATCTTAGATCTACTTTTGTCAATTGCTGGCCTATCTCTTTGGCCTAAGAAGGCAAATAAGTCATAAAACCCACCACCTTTTAATCCTGCTGTATGGTGCAGAAGCATTGACGTTAGTGAAGGTGGATGAAGGTATCCTTGATCATTTTTAGCGCAGAATTCTTCAAGCATTTTTGATCTTGCTTACAGTGATGGGGTTCGTAGAAGGAGATTAAATGGCAAACCCTACGAGAAATACAGTAACATTGACCTGGTCAGTAGGTGCACTTTAGCAGCCCAAGATTACTAGGAGTAAAGTAAATTAACTCCAATGCCATTTTTTCCTATTTTTGGATTTCAAGAGACCATTGGAGACAAATACTCTTTTGGAAAAAATGTCAGTGTATGATATACCAGATAAAGAGCTTAATTATTTAAATCATTTCTTCCAAGTATAAAAGCCAACCAAAATTACAGATTTTTTGTAAGAGAATATACAAAAACTTGATTGTCTCACAGAGATTAAAAATTATACATGATACCATTATAAACCAAAATTTCGAATATTGCTTGACGATTCTATTCATATGCTTAAATCAAGCTGAAATTGCAAAAAAAACAACGAAAAGTAAATTGAGATGATAAACCAGAGACTATTGAACTCAACACAGTTGCTGTCTTCAAAATGAAATAGGACGCCGCACTAAGTTACCTACCATACAAATGGAATGCAATGTGCATTCATCATCACAGCCTTATCATTTGCGCTAAATCAACTATTTCAGTTCAGGTCGCCAAAGCTGTACAAGGGAATACTTTTATTAGTAAATCTGCAGAAAACAATTTTCGTTCGTTTAAATGTTCACTTAATGTATAAACAATATAAGGATTACTATTTGCATTTTTATAGCACTGCAAACAAAAACTGATTTATGTTGAAATTATAATTTTAAGATTTTATAAGGTATTGGTGCACTTATAAATTGTAACTGCTACAATGAACATATTAAAAAATACTATGCTTATCTAAGGAAACATAAGACCAACCCTGTACGGAAGCATTTCCTCTATTCACCGATAGGTGCCACCAACATTGCTAGAAAGGACAAACAATTTTCAAGCTGTCAAATTTCACTCTGTGTCACTTCATCTCGAATTATTTTTAAAGGGCGTTGTTTTGCTCTATCGTGGAATTGTTTTTCAAAGTTTTCTTTTGTTTTGAGTCTATTTTTCCTAATTTTAATTCCATTTCAATCAATATGAGCCCCTACGCCATTTTCTCGATGCTGCTTCTAGCGATAGCCATTCAAGAAAGTAAGAAAACAGTCAAAACAAAAAAGTCACAGTTCATCATTAATTACTCACTCGTTACAGGCTTTGCTATTTGGTGCTATCGCTGCACCTCTGCTACACCTGGATGTGCTGACAAATTCAATTGGAGAGGTATTGGATTTCTAGGTGAACACTGTCCGGAAGATGATGATATTTGTGTAAAAGTAACCGAACGACGAGGAGGTAACAATTGGTAACCCAAAACAAAGTAAACTTATCCAACTACAAATATTTCGATACATTTCAGCAAAAGAAACTATAATCAGAGATTGCCTGAGCGCCCTTAACTTTAGGACAGACATTCCAGCGGATAAATACGAAGGCTGCCGTAGAGCAGCAGTCGATGTTAAACTAGGGCACTATGTCAATCACACAGTTAAGGAGCACGATGTTCGTAGGGATTTCTTCCCCTACGTTGAGTACTGTTTCTGCTTCCTTGATCACAGATGTAATGGAGCAACATCACTTGGGGGAAAAGTAATGGGATTACTCGCTGCCTTAGTGAGTGTCATAATAGTGGCCTTTAGAAATGTGTAAAGAATCTTGTGCAACATAATTTTAAGTCGAAGCGTCATTCCGTCCAAATATTTTGTACAAAATATTCCTTTTTTACAATCGAATCAACAATACTTTACAAGTTTTAGTAGAAATAAAACGTCAACTCATTTATTTGAAACTTTTATTTGCCATAGAAGCTTGAACAACACTCACATTCACTCTATTTCGTTTAATGCTCTCAAATTCTTCGATGCACGATAGTCGTATTCGGCTATTTCTGGATTCGTCTGAATGAATTCGTAGTAGGCTTGCGCCAAACGTAAGCATTCCTCCACAGAGAGTTGAAATGGCCTCATTGTTGATTTTACATCGGCCTGACGGAACAGTTCATCCGTCATATCGTCACGGTGTTCCTCTGGTAACAATGTGCTATACCCACGTCTGCAATACTTCTGTCGCATTGAAAATATATGCCGTGTGACACGTTCAACTACTTCGAATGGGATATCTGTCTTTGGCTGTTTTAGTGGCACCAGTTTTACAACTCCTACATCAACATCAGGCTTTGGGACAAAGGCTCTTCCCGGAATTATAAACTTCAATGAAGGTTCTGTCCAAACTTGAGACATAACGGACAATCGGCAACGTTGTTCATGCCCTATGGGAGCACAAATTCTCTCGGCAACTTCTTTTTGAAAGGTCAACGTCATCGTAGTGTCATTTCGACGAAACGCTCCTCGTCTCATGGATAAATCCTTAAACCAATTGATTAATAAACGTGTAGATATCGCAAATGGAAGGTTTCCTATTAAGTGCAGACGTTGCGTACTATCCGGCAGAACATCTTCGACACGAAATTTCAAAATATCTCCTTGGTAAATATCAACTTTGATACCAAGTGGTTGCGAACATTCTTGTAACAGTTCCAACGTCGGAAAAAACCTTGGATCCTTCTCAACGAGTATCACTTTTGATGGGTTTCTTCTTAAAATCGATCTGGTAATCCCACCTGGACCAGGTCCAACCTCCAATACTACATCTGAGCTTGATATGTTGCCAGCGGATTTCACAATTTTGTCAGTTAGCCGCTCATCCATGAGAAAATTTTGCGATAACTGCTTGATGGCCTGCAGTTTGTACAGCTTCACTAGGTCCCTGATGGTTGGTAAAGGAGGCAGCCGCAATCCGCGGGCTACAACACCAGATCCGTATGGCATTTCTATTTGTTTTTCTTTTTATGTAATAACTAAAACTACGAACTTACGAACTAAGAAACTGTGAACTAATTTGTTGGACGTTTGGTCGTCGTAGTTAGTTCTGCACTTTTTTGGGTTCTTCGAAGTCGTCTAGGAATTTCTCCTGTTGGACACGAAACATGGAGAAGGCGTAGATTCCAAATACGGAAATGCCGAGTGCTCCGGCTGTTAAGAGGTTATTACGACGTGTTTTCCTTAGTTTCTGGACACGCTGAAGATTCTGTGCCTCCACTAATTTCATAAATTCTAGCTGTGCGCGATCAATTTTTCCTTCGGCGTATTTTACTTTTGGTTGATTTTCTTGAGATGACGACATAGTTTTCGCGTGATTTAAGAAAAAGAAAATTCACTTTCTGGTGGAAAATTTAGTCGCACGATTGAAAGCCTTCATTGGTGAGAAGATATGTGGTGTGAAGTTTTTTCATGACAGCAGCAGAAGTGTTGTTGAATTGGCCAACTAATAATTGGAATGTGTCGAAATGGAACAAACAGGGTGACACTGTGTATTTTTCGTTTTTTCGAGTTTTAGAGCCATACAATAATGGAAGAAAAAAGATAACAAATTTGTATAGAGCTTGTGAGATAGATAACGAGAGCATTTTGAAGTGAAGTTATTGAAAAAGATATTGCGAGGAGGTGAGTCCGTCATGCAGAGTGTTAATCGAGTATCTACTTTATCCTCTCAGTATGAAACTCTTTTTTTTTTGTTAAATCGAAGTACAGGATGAATTTTGTCACTTGTAAAAAAAAATATCGTATCTTCTGATAGATGACAGGTATAATAAATTATTCTAAACATCAACATGCACCGGCAGCTTAGTAGAGTTACTCAATTCATTGCATATGAGACATGGATCAAGTGTACCTTATTTCCGAAACCCCCCGAGTTTGGCATGTTCTGCGCGGTAAACGTGTTTTACGCAGAAATACGTGCCGTTCAGATGTACGCAAGTCTCAACCCCGCAGGGGAATGAAGGATGTCGCTATCCATACACTAACGGTCAGCCAAACAGATATTAAATCGTTAGGCTCATTTACTCCATATCAGCCTTTCAAAGTTTCATACACTACAGAAAAAAAAAAAGAAATAAAATAGCCGCTATCTTGGCAGTATGGGTTTGGCTGTTTCTTTCGTCGACCATTGGACGTTTTGTTATATCCCAAACTGAACCACAAAGAGTTGGAAAACAAAATGTGCATATTCTATTGGAAAATATTATAAGGCTTTGCCACGCTAAAAGAGCTATCAAACCCTTTAAATAAATCTAAAGAATCCCCAAAAACCTAAAAGGGACGATATCAGAAGATTGGGTTTGCAAGCGGACACTGTGATGTTCGATATCACCGATACAAAATAAATCTTCTTCAAGAAACTGGAAGACGACGAAATTGAAGCCACTCACTTACATTTCCATGTCCGTATTTATACATACTCTCAAAATTCTTACCACTTATATACTCGAACATCAAAGTATGTATGATCAATAAACAAAATAATTTAACACAAATTTGGTTTGTTGGTCAGGAGTCAGACACCTGTGTTCAGTTACATCCCTGAAGCTCAAGGATTTTTCCTTAAGTTTCTTGTTACGGTGAACTCGCATCTAAATAAATGCTTCTGTCATTACAGCGCGGTTGTTCTGTAACATTTTCCATAGCGGAAATCATAGCTTTTCATTTCATTCTTGTCCAGTTCATTATATGGTTTCTCTTGGATGGTGACCATGTAGCAGACATTTGTGCGGCTGCAAGCAGTCTGCTAAGGGTTTTAACTTCCCAAGTGTAGATCCGAAGATCGTTGTACCATGTCCGTTATTATTCCAGGCAATTAGCTGGCGCTTCCCATTTCTTTTTTCTCTTCCGTATAGCTTTGTATGATAGCGTATTTCGGTATAATGCTATTGGTCGAGTCAACACTTGTCATTTTAGCCTACCATGCGGCAACATTACCACTGGAAGTTAACGCAAGGACTACGCTGTGGACTTGATCGTTGCGCAGCTGGGCAAATCAAACCGACAAATAATCGGTGTTTTCCGATCAATTGGATAAGAAATTTGAGTAATTGGGACAAGATAGTGATATGAAGACCAAAAACCGTGTCCTAAGTGCAAGAAGAACTGGGAATATTGGTCCCAAGTAGGGTTGAAATCCATTCCATTGTTGATTCCCTGACATCAGTTTTATCAGGATCTCGAAATCATCCTTCGTATTGTAGAGTTCAAGACGAAGAATACATAGAGCCATCCACATCAAGGATGAAAAGAAAGTAAGTCTCGATTTGGAATTCGTTTGTCTCTTTTAGGATTGGATCTAATGTAGAAATTTTGTCGGTCGTCGATCTGTGAAACCGGAAGCCTCGCTTGTAGGTGTCGATTATTGTTTCACAGAAGGGGCATAGACGTTCACGCAATACAATGGTAGATAGGATCTTATATGCGACATCAAGCAGGGATATGCCTACGATTTTTACAAAGCATAGCATCGTCTTTCTTAAGGATGGGGCTTTAAGAACTGGTGGTCATCTGCTAGACCATCGCAGTCCATGGCGTTTTTGTTCTTCAGGTTTTTGATAGTTGAACATTTTCTATACTATGAGGACGGTGGGCTTCATTATGGACTGGGAGTGAGATCGCCTCTTGCTATTTTTTCTACCTGAAGCTCATTAAGTAGATTTTGGAAGTGTTGCTTAAATACATCTGCTATTCCCTGCTCTTACATAGTATTTTTTCCTGTTTCTGTAAATAGAGCAAGAAAAGAGAGTTTAGCATAGCAGACCCTATTTCTGTTTACGTAATTCAGTCAATGTTATACTTTGATTTCTTAAACATAAAAGAGAAATTCAAAAATCAATCCAGCGATAGGATTTTGTTGTGATATAAAAATATAAATTTATTATTCCTCGATTTGATTATGATATTTGCGTCGTATGAATGCTCATGACTAACTACTAAGTGCATGACGTTGTCTACACATCAGTGGTCGGCGTTGCATATTTTTTGATTACAGAAATCGATAAGCATTTAGATCGATTTCGTATTGTTATAAAGTGTTCTAAAACCGACGACAACTCATCTTGTTCTCAATTCAATTGCCATATGCAACGAATTCACCTAAAATCAATCTAGATAGCAAATTAAAGTGGCTGAAATGATCGATAACTATTCTTTTATTGAATTGAGAAGAAATGAGAAGGGAAAACCAAATTGTGTCGCGTGCTAAAATACCAGATTAAACAATTTTATTTGAAATCGGCTTCGGAAGTCAAAACTGAAAAAAATAATTCGTTGAGATACTGTTTAACAATGACAATGAACCGGCTTCATAGCTGATAATATTCCCAACTCCAGGAAAGAATGGGAGTTAGTTAATTAAACATAGTTAAACAGATTTAAATCTAGCATTTGCATCGTCATTAACCCTAATAAGACAACTGCTTCCCTTGAGAGATGTTGATTTATTAATTAATATTTCTTTTGATATTCCAGAATCTTTGAAAAAGAGAAGCACTTGCAATACTATTCGCACTTTACAAAATAGGTCCTGTAATTATATTGAGCAATAAAGACTGATGTAACTCTGTTCAGCCTTTTCTACGGTGCTTGAAGCTGTTTAAATCTAAATTCGCAGATAAACAAAACCCCTACCGACGAATGGAGATCACATGATGTGCTGCCGCTTACGATTCTATTTCAGGACATCTATTATTGCCTTACCAACCAAAGATTGTCAATGAGGAAGTGTTCTTTTACCCATACAGTAGTCTCTCGCCATCGGCAACTTACTACTTAATCAAACAAATTTATGCTACAGAGCGATAGCTTCCGTTAGCATTGCAACAGAATGCAAAATACGTTTAAACGAATATTTGACTAATACGTTGGAGAAAAGAAAAGCTTCTTATAGAAAGCTGAGTCTTGAGCAGATCTGTCGGAGCTCATATGAAGTGTGATTCTTTTACAACTACTTTTCTCCCAGAGGCGATTTCATGAGAGATATAGTACTTTTGTTTGACAATTCATGATAAAAAGACTAAGCCTGGCATAGAGTCTACAAATTATGCAGCTGTTCAAGACATACAGAGCAATGTCTTGTTCTGGCATCTTTGCTAATCTCGCCGTCCGTGCAGGATGACGATGGGAAATGCACGCTGCTCCAACAAGGTCGGTTAAAAACTCAACGAGATATTGGATGTCAAAAAAAGGATTAAGTTAAGGCGATGCGCCGTCATTCGATTTCTTTAACATCTCACGCGCAAACATAAGAGGCACAATCCTTCAAAAGTCCGTCCAACTACTCGCATACGCCGACGATATTAACATAATCGGAAGAAAGCAGCGTGATGTCAGTGACGCTTTTGCAAGTATTGAGACGGAAGCGGCGAAAATGGGTTAAGCGGACAACGAGGGCAAGATATGCTGTCAAGCAAAAAGGACACTCAACGCTGACATCTCGGACAGAACGTCACCTTCGCATTTTGTCTACCTAGTCTTCGCTATAAATTCAGATAATGACATCAGCGCGTCGCTGAGATCAAATAAAGAATAGCTCTTGGCAATCGCTTCTACTTTGGACTGACTAGCATATACTCGTATATATATATTTTTTTTAATTTTCTGACTCGCCAATTGCGAGTTATGACACTTCAACCTAACAAATCTTTTGTACCGTGGTTAGCCCAGTAGGTTTTCAACCTTTCGAATGAAGTAAGTAACTCTACTAACAGGGGAATCCCTTCCTTTAGTGATGTCGAGTTGTTCTCTGATTCCTTTAAGGGCTGGACAGTAACATGAAATATGTTCAGCTGTGTTCTTCTTTAAGACAAAGTCGGGACTTCGGAGAGTCGACTAATCTTGTTTTATTGAGGTGATATCTTAAACCGTGATTCTGTGCCGACTTATATTAAGATATCTACTGGCATTTTTGTTGAAGGGCAGGACGACCCGTTTGGCCTGTCTTAGACCTGGAGTCTAGTATGAGATACATTTTGAGTGCTCCCAGCTATTTATGGCTAGGTCTTGAGTTTTTAGGAAATACAGAAGATCCGAGAACACTTCGTTGCGGCACCCTGGGTAAGATCTCTTTGAATTGGGATACCTCGTTTCCGAGTCTGACACGAAAATTCCAGTCTCGAGATACTTTGTCGATGAAAACCGTCGTTCACGCGCCGACATTTTCAGTGTCATCTCGTACGAAAGGCATACCCACCTAGAGTATATTCTGACTCTCCTACCCAAAGGGGTAATTTTGTGTGAGATGTAGTTGAGATTTTTTTGATAAGATACCATGTTCATGTATTATTGTTGTTTTAAACTGAATAATTCGTAAAAATTAAATATTTTTAGGCGATGCCTGACAAATAAAATAAGTAAACCATCAGGAAGGATATTCAAAAGAGAGAGCTATATATTATGTTGCCGTCGTTTTAAAATTTTTGTTATTCGTTATTATTTCAAATTATTCCTAAAACTACTATGTACTTACTCACTTTAGGTGGCGCTACATTCCGGGGTGGACCTGGGCCTCAGGCAACAAGCGTCTCCAGTCAGCTCGATCCCTGGCCAGCTGCTTCCAGTTTCGCATGCTTAGCTTGCTAAGGTCTCGCTCCACTGAGGTGTGCTACCCGAGTCTCGGTCTTCCTCTATTGCGCTGTCCCTCGCGGGCGGATTCGAAGACTTTTCGGACTGGAGTATTGGTGTTCATCCCCTCTACATGACCCAGCCATCTCAGTCTTTGGATCTTCACTCTTCTGGCTAGGTCGATGTCGCTGTACAGTTCATACAGTTCGTCGTTGTATCTCCTCCTCCACTCACCGTCAATGCAGGCGGAACTGAAGATCACCCAAACAATTTTTCTCTCAAAGCAACCAAAAGCAACCTCATCCATTTTTGATAATGTCCCTGCCTTTTTGGTGTTCGAGAGGGGTTTTTGCTAGTTAATTGCCTTCTTAGCACAAAGAAGCAGCGATTGGCAAGAGTTATTCTTCGTTTGATGTCAGCGTTGGTGTCGTTATATGAATTAACAGCGGAGCCAAGGTAGACAAAGTCCTTAACTACATCAAAGTTATACCTGTCGAAGGTGACATTATGTCCCAGACGTCGGTGTTCAGTGTCCCTTTTTCCTTGACAGCATATACCTATATTTGGTCCTACCCTCATTGACCAGCCTGTTAGGACCTAACATTCCACGTGTATGTCCGAAGTTCGTTATCCTTAAATCGTTTGCATGGATTGTCAACAGTAAATCTGTCCGCATCCGAGGCTTGTTCATGTTTCTGCCGCGGCGTTCTTTTAAGAATTGTCCTTATTTCGCTATGTAAAAGTGTTATAAGGCTAACTTCCAACAGTGGGTGACCAAGTGCAATAACGGCAACTTAAATTTGGTGCCGTGCTTTGTAAAAGTGAAATAGGGCCACATATTAGCGTTCGGCTAATATTTCACAAAATGGAATAAGGCCGAACGATTTTTTTAATGCAAAGTGAAATAAGGCCGCATCAACTATTCAACTGTCAAGCCAACCAATTCCAACCAAAATACAGTCGATAGATGTTATAGACGCCTGCCTGACAGTTCTTGACATACCCTTAGCGGAGTGACTAAACCTTGCGGAAGAAAGGGTGAAATCCTATTAGCGAGCGAAGCGAGTCACCACGCCTAGAAATTTGGTTAAATTCAAGTTTGAGGT
Source organism: Volucella inflata (assembly GCA_928272305.1). Lineage (NCBI taxonomy): Eukaryota > Metazoa > Arthropoda > Insecta > Diptera > Syrphidae > Volucella > Volucella inflata. The sequence goes on along the minus strand of OV743718.1, from coordinate 23,425,774 downwards.
AGATTGATTCCTTGGCTCGCTAACAGGGTTTCAATATTTTCTCCGCAGGTCTTAGCCGCTCACGTCACCTCTTTGCTCCGCTAAGGGTATTTTAATAACTGTCAGGCAGGCGCCTATAACTTCCTAGTAACGTCTAACTTCTGAAAGTTGGCCTAATTACATTTTTGAAAAGTGTTACTTCATGTCACCCCCAACCTGGAGGGCCAGATCCATTTTTGATACCCCTAGGACGAGGGGACGGTTATACCGAAAGCCAGTAACCCCTTCTAGAATGTTAGTGCTGCCATTGGTCTATTAAGGGCACTTTCGCCATCATAGGTTTTTCAAGACCCTGATTTAGTCTCAAATATCGCTACGGGACTGAATAAGATCTCATTCGTTTTGGGATTATTTTTTTTTCACCGTTGTTTCCATCTGGACGATTCATCCGTTGTCTCATTTACAGTGCTGTTTTTTTTTTGTCTGCTGGTCAGCACGACGCGCTCATAAGTTTAGCAAGTCCAGTCCGGATGGACATTGACCGGTACCCGACGGCTACCACCACAATTGATGTATAGAAGATAGTTGCAACACTGGGCATTGCCAGGTTAACATTTACATGGATGTATAAATGTAAAATAACAATTATTTCATACATTAAATAGCTATGGTAATGTGTTTTTTATTTTAATACCTATTTCCTAGAGGGCGAAGTTGATGTGGATCTCAAAATAAGAAAAGGCTTGTTATATAAATATGTACATATGTATATAAGTCAATAAAAATTATTTTACATAAATTTGAGTCAGTTTGACAATTCATTCGACAAGCCAAAACAAACACTTTTAATGATTGCACACACAAAAGCATAGTCAATGAACGACATGTCAGAAAACTCAAGGTATTGATGTAAGCAAAGATAGTCCCCTGATCAAAATAATTAAAATTCAACTGCTGCTAAATATAACATCAAAACGTCATAAAAGTAACATGAGCACGTAAATGTAAGTACAAAGAACAATACTTTAATAACAGCGGCTGACTACTACCTCCTCTTAACAGATTCTTTTTTAGAAGCTCAAGGTTGAGATCGTTTAAAAAAAAAACTACAAACGATCATATTAGTCAGTTTTGACGTCAATTCAGTCTGTAACGTTCTTCTCATTACTAAATAGCCACATTCTTATCAAAAAGTATCGTTAAAGCTTTTATCAATATTTGCCCCATTAGTCGTGTGTCCTTCTACCTTCCACCATCCCCCAATCGATAACATCATCCTCGATTTCTATAGAAACCTCAGGTACATACATATTTAATTCAAACAACTGGGGGCCGTACAATGATCAGCTGTTCACTGAAGCTTTTGCTGTCAATACAGATAAAGCCACCCACAGCTTGCAGACAGCTTATAAACAAAGAACAGATGAGAGACTAAAACAAAACGAGCAAACCAAATAAGCAAGGAAGTAAACAAGTCGTTAAACAAAATAAGAAAACAATTAAAAAATGGCAACAAAATGTCTCAAACGATTCCAGTGACTAATCAAAATATTAAAGAACGTTAAATTTATAATTAGATAATGATTTAGGCTGATTTGATAAAACCTCGTGATTGTTCGAGTGCTATTGTTATTGGAATTCATTGCGAAATTAATTGAAGCACACGCTGGTTGATGGGAAAATTTGCGATGGTTTACTTGATGTGCAATTGAAATTGTTCAATTAGCCATCAATGTTGGAAGAAAACATTTACGAATGAGAGATACACAGAAAGAGCCACTAGAAGAGTGAAGATGGAGGAGCCCCATAGCAGCTTTTCGCTCACTTGGTTGTTTATTTTTGGTTTTTGGTGAGAGATACAACTAGAGCATGAAAGCTTTTCTATTTGCGTTTGAAAACAAAGAAAACTTTCATGGCACCACAATGTACGAGTACCTGTTTTTTTAGTTTGTGGATTAAGGGGGTACTTGTGAGCAAGTTTTTGGAATGTGAATTTGGAAATTTAACAATGACTTATTATTATTGACTGATCGATTTTCTAATAAGGCAAATGTTTAAACCGTGTCGGCATTTTTTACACTTAAAATATTTTCCGAATGAACAAATCATCATGAAGAGACTTAGATAAGAACACTTTCTTATCATTCAAACTTATTTTGAAATTTGGGCCTTAAATCGCGAAACGTCTGAAAGATTACATGATTGGTTTTAATATTTTCAAAATTCTGCTAAAAGATCTCGGCCTACACCCGTATAAGTTCCAACGGGTCCAAAAATTTAGACCCACGAGACTATTGTGACAGCTTGAGCTCGGGTGACAGTTAATGACGGATGTAAAAAACAAACGACCCTTGACTATTTTTTTTAAAATATGAACGACATTGGTTGGGTGAAATTTGTTGTGCCTGCAAATTAAGCTACGTGGCCGTGGATGACTTGATTCAAAGGATAGATACGAGTATATTCTGAAATGGATTCATCTGTAAGCAGAACGTGCGATTTGATGGCGCTCGATTATTTCCTTGGGACATATGAAGCCTTTGGCATGTAGTGACTGACGGTATAAAAACTATTTAAGCAATCGAAGTTAGTATTTGGAAAGATAAAACCGCAATCACTCGTCAACATAGTCTAATATTAAACCGAGAGCCATATGTCGAAGTCTTATTTAAAACATAATTTCATAAAAAATAAATTAAATCTTTTAATTCAAACTCAATTTCGATCGGTATTATTCAAAAAGTTTTATAGTTGTTCAAAAAAGATCCCTGGATTTATTTTCTCTATGTTTCTCTCTTTTTGTCAAGTGATAGGACTCATTGGGGTCGCATGGTCCTTCGGTTGTATGTATAGTTAGTTCCTCTGCGTCAAGCTTTCTCTAGTTTTTCAATTCGTGTACTAAACTGCAACTTGATAGTCGCCTGAGATTATGTTTTGTGCTTGGAACGTGCGAATGTTCGAATGTAAAATGAAAAGCAGGCGCCGATTGCGACCGGATTGCTCGTTTAATGATCTGAAGACCAACAAGTTCCCTTGTGAATCCCAAAAGTGCAAATCCGATTAGTCTCAAATCCTAGCTTTGTTTGATTATAAGATTCTCTCCTTTCTGAATTTGGGCTTAAAATGTTCATCCCTAATGATTACATATAGTACTCGTTCTTCGGACACTGCTTATAAACCTTCTTCAGATCCTTAAAGAGCTCTTTGTTCACATACAATGTTCGCCTTTATGTCATTTAGGTTTTGGGTTTATCGCAATACACCAGGGACTTATTGTAGGCTAAAGAAAACAGTTTAAAAGTGTCTAATCCTATGAGCGGCTATTTGGGGGAACCATTTCTATCAATAAGAGGATCATCGAACTTCGTCTTCAACGATTCACTTCACCAAATGGAGAAAATCGCTATTTAAACAAAAATGATCTATGTCGCTGAGAAGGACTTTTTAATGAAAATTCGGAGCGTCATCAAATTTTAATAGACCACAGATCTTTAGAACGGTGTAAAATCGATTACGATCTTAACCTACCGAACGGCGTCCATCCGCAGTATTATATCTATTTCTCGCGTTTCGCTGTCTCATTAGCATGATGGAGTGAATAATTCGAGTCAATGTTTCACAAAACGCTCAATAGCTCGCTTGTTGGGACGATTATAACAGCCAAGTCCTGAGTAACCTGGTTTTTGATAAAATAAATAAATTGGAAAGGTTGTTTAAGTGTACGAGTAGACCGTTTGAAGAGCAAATATGACATCTGCCAAAATAGTAATTTTAGATAGTTATTATTGGAAGAATAGGCTGCATCTTAAGAAAAACCCTTTATGTCTAAGAAGGAGGCAAAGTTACGTATGCACATCCATATGTAAGTGTATAACTCAGATTGATTGTCATTCTGAGTCGTTTGCACTTCATAGGCAGACATTTTTGAACTTTGATGGTTTCAAATTGTCTCCCAAATAAGTGGTAACGTCAAAATATTTTCATTTGTCTCTTCCCCGCCTGTGTCTGTCCACTATCTAAACAATCCAACTACCTATACAATACTTGGCAAACTTTCACTTATAATCTCATTCTAAGCAGCACATATTTTGCTGCGCAATTTGCCATGTGCGGTATCCCCCTGGAGCAAAAACTTTTACTGTTATAACGATTTATCCTCCATCGTCTACTTCAGTGTTTTCCCCAATTTTCCTATTTCATCCAACCACCAGTGAATTGCATTTTCCACCAGTTCACAGTTCACTTTGATATCTCGCCGATTATTCGTCGTTTCGTCGTCGTTGTTCATTTTGTTTTTGCCTTCTCCGTCATTGTCATCATCATCGTCGTCGTCGTCTTCATTGCGTTTGTGGTGCGCTGCGCTTTGCCTTGCGCTACTATAACTAGTGCTGTGTTGGCTGGTGGTTTTGGTCTGGTCTCTAGCCTCTGGTCTATCAGAAGAAAATTCGCTGTCGCGTAGTTCAGTTCAGTTTGTTCGTCTCTTCAATTTATTTTCTTGATTCTTTCACATTGTTGTTGTTGTTATTGTTGTGTATTCGTGTGTTCTTATTCTGTTTTTGTTTTGCTCAATCAGCTGTGTACTTTAATTCAGAGAGCGTGAGAGTGAAAAAAAATGTTTTAATTTTCATATTTTCTAATTTTCTTACGTTCAAAAGAAATTAGCAAAAACGACATTGGCTAAATAAGAAGTAACAACAATTTTCCTGACGACATATTTTTGGCCAAAGTTGGACCAAGACTTTTTATCTTCCGTCTTCCATTTCCTAGTTTCTTTTAATCGCCGCGGGGAAAATACAGGAAATAGAGAAAACCAATTTGTTCGTTTAATTTATTGGGATTTTGCGTCGCGGATTAATAAAGGAAAAAGAAACAAAAACAAAAAAATATAAAAACACTCAAACTTGAATCCGAAATCGAATCCGAACGTGAACGCGGATCCGTGAACTCTCGAGTGAAGGAAAATGCCTTTCATTTCGAAAGACTGGCGTTCACCTGGCGAAGCATGGGTTAAAACGGACGAAGGATGGGAAAAGTTGAAAGTGCTCGAATGTGGAAAACGTACAAGGTACGTACATAAGTGCACATGTATACTACCAGTAATGGATTAGACAAACTTACTAACGAAGCGAATTTAACAAAAAAAAAAAAAAATGATAATTTCATTTTGCACAGTTTTCTCACCTCTGACTGATGATTTGTTGTTGCTGTTATAGTGTGTCTGTCTTTTTCTTTGTTTAGCAAATTCATCGCTTAGTGTGGTTGGCTCACTTACCGTAGATGACTTAGTAGACAGCGATTAAATTCATAATTTCACATTTAAAACAGAAAGCAAAAAATCTGTTGTGGAGCATCATACTCAATAGTGTACTCTGGCACCATACTCATAGAAAATGGCAATACCAACAACAACGACGTTGTCGGCCGTGAGGCATAGTGGCAATGAGCTGCACGCGACAGGCGTTTGTTGGGTGGTTTTTGTTTTTTTGTTATTGCGTAAAATGCAATTAGACGGGGAGGAGGAGGAGGGCCGACTGAACACCATACTTTTCAAGAGACGACCAATTAATTTCTTCTGACCTCCCGTTTGCCTTTCACTGCTTAGATAACGTGACAAATCGAAAATTGCCTCTGTAACTTTGTCTTCTTTTTTTTTTTTTGTTATTCGTTTGCTCAACTTTGGTGCTCTTTCGAATTTGGCCTTCCCTCTTCCCCGACAAAAAAATCGACCAGTCCACGATAGAGGTGTTTAAGGTGGCAAGTGCACTTTGTAGTGCAATACGCTGCCAAAGAGCTTTAAACAGAAAACGAGAACAGTTAAGTAAGTTGAGCGGGGGTGAATTATGAACAAGGTAAAAGTACAGAGACAAAGTGGAAGTACGAAAGGAATTTGCGGAAGTGGAATGGAGAAAGCTTTAAGTTTTCGTATTTCCCTATCACCATCGTATAGGGTGACATTGAACTAATTTTTTATTTTAGTTTTCTCTTTAATTTTTTTTTTATTTCACTACGGCTGACTTGACTAATTGTCTAGGGTCTCATTAAATTAATCATCATTCGTTTTCAATATTCGTTGGTATCGATGTTTTTTTATATTTTAGGAAAATATCCGCCAATAGTTAGGCATAAAGAACTGAATTGAGAAAAAGTGTTTGGGCCATTGATATAAAAAGGGAACTAATTCCCAACCGGCTTGGTATATACATATGTACTAATCCAGGATTTACGGCCAAAGCCCCGTGTGGTTCTTTGTTTCTTGGAAACTTCTTGTATGAATTCCGAGGCCATAAAAACGTAGAGCCCATTACCAGGCAAGAGCGATTGAATATGAATACATGTAAATGTCGCATAAGCCGGGAATTGTCTTTGAAAATAGTTTGCCTATTAGATATTGTCTTAAAAATTTAAAGAGCAATTTACGTGTGGATTATTTGTGACGTTTTGTCACAAATAATAAGGGTCTATATACACACGACAAATAATAAAAACAAACGCTGGATTCACTACTGACGGAAATTTATGTGGAGAATTAGAACACTCAAGAGTTGTTGAATGTCCAATTATACAGGGTGGTTCGAACTAACAGCTCTTTCCCCCTCGAAATCTTGATCGTCGGTCAGTATCACACGTTCGCAGAACGAAATAAATCGCTTTAGGCTCGAACAACGTCGAGAAATATTGCAAACTTATTTCATAAATGAGGCCTGTGTGTGCCCAAACAGTGCGTTAATTGAAAAAACCTTTTAAAACTAAGCACGTCTGTTGTACGCAGGTTTGTCGGGAAAGTTCATGAAACTCCCTTACTAATGAACAGCACTCACGGTCGCCGTCGTTGTACGCAACATGCCGATGAGAATAAAAGTCATCGATTATTCCCTGCCAAAGTCCAAATGAATCGAAGGCAAACGACCATGCGCTTCGTTATCGCTTCTCAGGTTTTGCCATACAGCAGCTCGAATTCGACGTCTAACAAACAAAATTTTAGCATGTGGGGATCGACAAAACCGCTCGTGATTGTTGAGAGCCAATGCATCTGCAGAGACTGACAGTTGGTGCGGATTTTGAAGGTGAGGTCTGATAGGCCCGTTTTCTTTCGAAAATTCTGCTGAAATGGCATTTCGAACGTAATGAATGACAATGAACGTTACGTAAGATTTCCCTATAGATCGAAGTTATGCGGACAACCCAGAATTAATTGTCTATCTATGATATCGTCCAAGCTATTCGTGAGATAGAGCCAAAACAGTAAACAAGATGTTCAAAAATTGGGTTTGGAACGCTACTGTGAAGCCAGGCGTAGCAGCCATATGAGTGACATTTTGACATTTTCTAAATAAAAACTGTTTAATATTTATATTTCAAATATTTATGTGAATGTGATTGTCAAAAAGAACAAAAGTAGAAAAGAAATTAATGTATTTTTAAAAAGTATCATAGGAAATTAAGATAAGAAATCTTGAGCTTTCAACAGCTTCCTCGAGCTGATGTAACAAGCTGCTAATAAAGCAAATAAAAATGGGCATAGGCTACTTAAAGATAAATGTTCGAAGACAAAGTAAGAACCCGAGGAAGGCACGAAATTACATGTTTGCATGAAAATTATTCGAACGCTGTGATACAAGGTAATTAAATAAATCTCGTCCAGAAACCTTTAAACTATATCGACAATTCTTAGTAGGCCAATTTCGGTAAACAAAACATGGAGAGCAGAAGAAGAAATCTGCAAACGGAGATAAAACTCGTCACTTAGTCAATCAAAATCAGGTGTGGGGTGCCATTAATTTACTGAAGCACTTCAACTCTCCACATCCTGAGAATTTTTCAGCTGCGGTATTTTAAACAGCAATCAATTTCATATGTTTAGTGCATTGGTTAAGTGCACACAACAAATCTTTCGTAACATCAATCACACGATATGTAACTGATACTGAAATGTATCATTTGACATACACATATATAAGACGACTAAGACGAGGAATTTTTTAAACTTTGCTCACAACAGATACACACATTTTCTCAGTATTCCATACAAAATCATGTTTGGATTCATTAAATTTTTTGTAGAGGCCCACTCATGTCAGTGAGATTTTGACTAAAAAAGTTTACCAGAATTCAAAATTTTCACTCTCTTATTAGATATCGTACGAGTATCTACAATCTATTCATTACTTTTAAAGCTGCGTATGGCAAAAAGAATCGTTGCTCCATTAAAATTACCAATTAGTGGTGAGGATATATTGGTAAGCCTTAATAAGCCTTAAACGTGCCCCCATTTTTATTTTGCATATCAGCATTTAAAAGGCAGTCAAACCCAATGTTTAAAATTGATTATGTCTAAATGAGCATAGTTTAACTTTAAAATATACTAGATTTGTACCTACGCCTGTACAGGACGCCTGAAATAAAATGTTTTGGAAAATCGTTGCTTGTGCATAGAAGTTACTAAAATCACGCTTTGTTCTACCCATAGATATTGAAATACTTTTTTTAAAATTTTGTTCAAAATACTTGTGAGAAAATCTGAATATGAGTTAATTTGTTTTACACAATGACTCAAATAAACTGAAAGCCAATAAAAACAAACTGAAATCGTTGACTTTAAAACTATCTAAAAATTTACTATCTACAGTAAAAATTTAAAAATTTACTCTTGATTCTCGAATGACCCCATGGGTCGATGGCATATTTTCATTTTCCCCATCCACTTCTGATATTAAGAGTATGATGCATAATTGATTTTGTTTTGCCTTTTCAATCAATTGGCTTTTCTTTCGATTGAATTGGTGAATTGTTTTTTATTTTTATTGATTGAATGAGATATATTTCATGGAAACGAGTAATCAGGCCTTATAATTAAATTGGAGATCGATTTGATTGATATTTTTGCCGATAGCTGTCGAATCAGTTGATATGTTAATCTGTTACTGCATTTCACGAGGTTTTAACGAGGCATTAACCCAAGGAAAAATGAACAATTTTGGTACACAGCATTAGTATATCACCAACAAATAAACCAAAGAGAAACAGGAGAATTAAAAAAAAGGAAGACAGACAGACGGTAAACAATCTATTTCAAAAAAAGATCTACTTTTATACAAGATATTTAACGAAACATATCATGTACTGTTTGTCAAAATTGAGGGAAGATCAGATGATCAGTTGGCAAAGAAATGTAAATAGATACTGCAATTAAATAGACAACTGGTCAGCCAGCTTCATACAGTATGTTCGACAAGAATGGCGTCAACAGGATTACGTATTTTTATTTTGTTAGCTTCTTCAAAACTAAAAAGTTATAAAACAAAATATTGGTAGAAAACATTTTTGCGTATAAAATATATTTTTTTGTATAAACTATGTTGCATATTTCTCTCCAAAATAGGGATATTTGTCAATCTAAAGTACCCTTTAACCATTTTCGCAAAATGGACAGCATCATTATCCTGCTGGAACATAAATCTTGGGGCCTCGATATCTTTTGCAAATTCATGTCAAGCATCTGAAAGTATTTTTAAGAATTCATTTTTTGTGTTACGTAGAGGATAGGCAACTTTACACTTGAAAGGCACCCCAGATCATAACACTGCGTCCTTCAGAGTCCATTTCTGCTTTAAGGGGACATGACATCTTAAAAAAAAAACTATTTTGATGTTTTCAAATGCGTATAATTTTAATAAAAAACTAGGTATCATTTTGAAACTTTACATATATATTTTGATATAAAAAAATTATATAAAAAAATTTTTGGTAGAATTTTTTTATGTGATTTAAAACCACTAGAATTTTTTAAAAAAAAAAACCGCAAAAAATTACGGCGGGCGTGATTGCGGCTCACTGGAACATCGCCACCATGGAATGAACTACAAGAAACAATTTTGGTCGAAAAATAACAAACTGGCGGCATTTTTCCGAAAATTGTCAATGTTTGGGTCCAAAATCGTATCAAAAATCAAAAACTATAACACCGATCTTTCTGCCCGTAGTTCAATCCATGCATTTATATTTGCACAACAACGTATTAAAATTTTAGAAAGATTAGTCAAGTAGTTTTTGTTTTATCACGCCCGCCACCTCGAAAAACGTGGTTTCGCCAAAAACGCGTTTAAAAAATTTAAACTATAACGGCTTTTACGCAATGTGCCTAAAACGCTCGATATATATTTTAGAATCCGAATTTGAAGTTTATATTATTAAAAACGTATTTTTCAATATTCAATCAAGAAACAGTTATACAAAATTTTTGATTTTTTGAAAATTTGAAGGTGTCATGTCTCCTTGATAAACAGGGATATTGAAAACGCAATTTAGTTGTACACACATATTGAAAGGGCAAAAAAAAAACAATTGTAAACAAGGAAATTAATTCATTCCGTCATCATATAGGGTCATTCATTTCCTATTTTCAAGTTGGTAACGCTGGCATTTGAAGTGTTATAATATTATTCGAATGTTTTCCATATACAATAATGGATCGCTTACAAATCGAACAACCCGTTAAACAACCCGTCATAATCGACCTGCGTAGTCGGCAAAAAATTTGAAGAGAGTGGAAGCGTTACTGATGTCGTAAGGCCTGTGCATCATCGTAATGCACGCTCAGTCGAAAGTATTGCTGCTGTAAGTGCAAGTGTTGCTGATGATCCTAATTTACTGATTTCCCGGCTTTTGCAGCAATTGAACTTGTCGTACACCTCACTAGGGCATATTTTGTATTTGGACTTGCATCTTCATCATTATAAAGTTCAACTGAAGACTGCTGACCATTCACAACGCCATACACCATGACCAATTATGGCTTTATTGCGTTAGAATTTGCCTGGTCGCATAATTTCACGTTTTGGCGACGTCAATTGGCCACCAATATCATGCGATTTGACACCGTTCGATTTTTTTCTGTGAGGTTACGCAAAAGACCGTGTTCACGCGAATAATCTTCAAACTTTAGACGTATTAAGAACCAACATTACTCAAGTTATGGCCGAGATACCGCCCGAAATGTGCGAAAAAGTGGTTAAAAATTACCTTTAAAGAATCGCATGCTGCGTTACTCAAATGCCTTCCCGAGGCGGGCATTTGAATGATATTGTTTTTCACACTTAATGCCAAAGTCCAAACTTTAAAATGATTTAAAATTTTCATAAAAAATGTATCGCTGTGTGTGTTTTATTTAGCTTTACTTTCGAAAACGAAAAATGAATGATCCTTAATACTCGTAAATGCAGCTGTATAAAATTTTGAAAATATACTCGTACGTCCCGAAGTAACAATTTTTTACTAACATACAAGTACTTATTTAATTACAATACTTTTATCTGGAACATTGCAATTATAAGTTCATCATGTTGGTTGCGCAATTTGTTTGATAAACTTTTCATACTTTTGCTAACAAATACTTAAGAAAGTATTGCATTTAGCCTATTCAAAAAACTTCGAGGCAGATAGTTAGCTGAAGGATTCATGGGTCTTATGCCCATCAGTTCTGAATATACAAAGCATTCAAAACCGGAAATAGTGTAGAGCCTACTGTGACCGATCTATTTAACAGAAAATGTTAGTAATTTCCAGTACTCCCTTTCAGTAAAAAACCTATTCCTTCGTAACTTATGTTCTTCAAGTTATTTGAAAAAAATTGACCTAACCCTGTTTGACATTTGGTTGAAGACAGTATTGATTAACATTCCTTCTACAGTCTTCTTCTTGGTACTTTCCGGACGCGTGGCATTCTACTGAACTTATCTTTTTATTGCTAACAAAATCCTGGGTCCATTTAGGAAAAACTGGTATGCATCTTCTGTATTCTATTTTTCTCTTGTATTTTAAAAAGATTGTGCTACATTTCTATAGTCTGATAAAATAATGTTTTTTTCTCTTAAATTCCTGAAATGCATATCACCCATTGTTATGCTCACAAGAAATTAAATTGCCAATACAAGCCATAACCGACCGAGGAGTCCATCAAACTTAAACAAAATTTAAGTCCAGTGAATTTATCGTTTCCTCATAAGGTCACTAGCTATTTAATTTCTCATAAGACACAGCCCACTTAATTTTCCAACTGTTTTTAAAAAGCACTGTCAAGCAATTTCTTTGACATCTTTCTTGAAACCATATTGCACAACTCGCACTCCAACACAAGTGGCACTATCTTTTAAAACTACGTTCAATACTCGTATACGTCGATGAAGAAAGCAGCGTGACGGTCTACAAGGGTAAGGCTAAGTTGTCCACCTGAAAGGACATCTAACAGACAACAACCCCAACGCTGAGAAGAATAATTCTTTCCAATCGCTGCTTCTTTAAGATAGAAAGTTAATTAACAAGCAAACTTTTCTCTCGGACAATGAAAGTAACTCTATATAAGACCTAAATATTCCCAGTTCAGTAGGGTAAGTGGAAGGGCACCTCAGCTTGGCAAACATGGAGACAGCTACCGAAGGATCGAGCTGGCTGGAGACGCTTGTTCGTTAAGGCCCATGTCTACTCCGGTCTGTAGTTCCACCCTAAGTAAGTAAGGAAGTTAGTTTAAATAGCATTCCATTATAAAACTTGTTTGAAAGTTCAACAAAACAAGCATCATATGTGCACAAGCTGCTGAAGACCGCATTACGATCTTGAAATTGAAATCGATGACCTCAATGCTATAATCTGGGAGAAACACATTTATGGAATGGTAAGAATGTCGACTGCCCGGCCGCGTTGAAAACATATAAAGTCTTCCATCCAAGAGTGTTTTGAACTTCTTCGAACTTCGAGTTTAGAGATTATTTGATCGCGGACGGCAGAGAACTCGGTCTAATAAACTTGTAGCCGGGGTTCGAATCGTAAAAGATGGGAAAAATCTCTTCTAATACTATGAGTATCAAAATTTTCTTAGCAAAATTAATAAGTTATGTATATTCTTGACTTCATCAGAGAAATGTGTGATAAGGCCATTTAGTACTGTCTGCATTTGTTACTGAAAGTCGCTAACTAGAGTATCAACTATAGAGGTTGTTTCACACCGCTTTCTGTGACAGCCAATATGACAGTTCTCAGTTGTTTTGAGGCAATACACTTTGCAAGTTGCTAAAATTTATTTCGAAAATCACGGTTCAATTCGAGAAACTGATTGGGCATAACGTGCATATTATGGTGCTCATAATCGTCCATCAGAGCAATTAATTCGAGAAGCTACGGATCTTTTTCGCAAAACGTTTACTCTAAACTCTAATACGCATCACGTAAAATTTCGTGCACTCCGCATGCAACAAGTTATTGATAGTGTGCAACGTAGTGTTGATGATGATCCAAATTTGTCAATTCGTCATCTTTGTCAATTCGTCATCGTGGTCAACAAAAAACCTTGTGTCCGTCCACTTTATGGGAAATTTTGCGTAAAGATCTTCGCTTACGTACTTACAAGATTCAACTTGACCAGGAGTTGAAGACCCACGAAGGAAACACTGCTATTGATCCACAATCTTATTTGAAGATTTTGTTCAGTATTAATGCACACTTTTGGTAAAAATGCTATGTCAATAAACAGAATTGTCGAAACACCAGGATCCGGTGGTATCATTGGTCAATATGTGCTTAAACATGATTATAGTCAGAACGTTACGGTCAACGGTGAGCAATACAGAGATGTGTGGTTTCAGCAGGGTGGCGGTATATGCCATAAAGCCCGCGATACATTTAATTTACTGAAAGAAACATTTGACGAACGATTAATTTCACGAAATGGGCCTGTTAACTGGCCACTTCAGTCGTGCAATTTGAGGCTTTTGGGGATAAAAGCCAGAAACAATTCAGCCCTTGAAAACCACCATTCGACCCGTAATTGCCGAAATACTGCCTGATTTACTGGATTTCTCAATTTCATCTCTATGAACTTTGGACCTCTAGATTACGCAGTGTACGAGTCAGCCGCGAAGGCCTAACACCCGAAATCATATTCTAACATAAATGTCATGAAATTGTCTGTTAAATAAAGCCAGTTTCATGGATATTTAAACATTTTTCTGTGTTTTATTTAAAAGTAAATTTCTCCGTCTCTAAAAATTGCGTTCGGATGTATATTTTTATCACTACTAGGTCTTAAAGTCTTACAAGATCTTTTAAGTTAATAGGCTCCTTGGGTATTAAAGAAAGGATACATTCGCAAAGGAGTTACTCGACAATGAAGCACAAAATACATAGTTATGGTGGGTAGTAGTTAGTATTAGTAGTTGCAGGTGACTTTTATCTAAAAAGCGTCTCTAACTGATCGCCACAGATTTTTTTAGACCAGTGTTGAGCCGGGAACTACATACGTTAACAAGCCCTTACGTATAATATATGGAAATACGAGTAAACAAGAAAACAGAATTTTCTTCTTTTTCTGGACTGTAAATGAATCTAAATATGTGCTTCCTAAGATCTTTTGGAATTGGCATAGATCCAACTCTACAATGCATCTGTTTGTTTACTGATTTATGAGTCCATTGCCTTGTAAAATGGCAAGCAGAGATATTTGGGTAAAATAAATCTACTGGCAGCCGATAAGATGATCTATTGTAGCTTTCCGTAGCTAGCATGTTTAATAGCCTTTTTGCATTAATGCACGTTCACATCAGTTCGTTAAACTCCAAAGGCTCATCGCTTACATTTTCTCCTTTTGCCCCAGTCAGGCGCGAAAATCTTTCCCAAACTACCTTCGACTTATTTATAGAATTTATCTTCAACAAAAATGAATAACAGATGCACATCGCAGATCAAATACAGTATATGCCTACCATTGCAACACAACTTCTTCCTCCTAGTTTGACTGCATTCAGTTTTCTATTTAAATAATTATTTTTTATAGTTTTTTTTTAAAGGAAAAAGTCATATAAATGTCCACACACCTTTATTCACATCCAGAAGATTTTCTAATTTTAGTCGTTTAAGAAGCGCCCTGTTGTATTTCAATGATTTCCCAGTACCGCACTTAGATCACACTCGTAAATCTTGTCCAAACAAAGCAGAGCAAGAGTATCTGTTTCGAATTAAATTCAAAAATAGATGAACACTTTGGGTAATGTCTGGTAACGTTTGAACTGTGACGTGTGATGCGTTTTCGAAATGCGCGTCCGCCAGAGACCGCTTGCATGTGAGTATTCGTAGACCCCCCAATTAATCTGAGTGATTTACATATTTTTGTGGAGCACACGACATGAATTGTTTAGAGGCGAGAAGGGGTCTCCCTTCTTTGCATTGTTTAGGTGAGCTCTACTGAATCTGAAAATAGAAAGGTCGTCGCCTTTATGAATGCGTCTTTGTTCGGGTATTAAGCCTTTCCGTCACTCGCTTGCGGACTTCAATTACAAAACTCACAAGCGGTTTTCAAAGTCAACAGCAATTTAGAGAAGTGGTTTCGCAAGAGTCCACAACTTGATTGGCCATGTTTACATAACTTTTTCAATTTTTTTGTTAATTTTTTCGGTCGAATTGTAATTTAATCATGAATGTGAGTATGAAGTAAATTTTATCAAGTCGGGGAATAACACAGATAGTAAGAGGAGAATTGTGTTAGGAAATGGATGGAGCAAGTGGAATGAACTTAATCGCTTGAGCCATTAGACTCGTTAATTAGTCGTGTTGGATTTGGCGTTTATTTTTTTACAAGTCGTAATGCACCTGAGAGGTGTTTCTTTTATTATGGATTTCATTTGAGAGTTGCTTTGTGGTTGGATCTATAGAAATGAATGGTTAAGTTGATTGTTTGAAGTTTACTCGTATTATAATTGCAAGTGAAGGCAAGCGGAACATAGAGATTGAGGCGGCTTTTAGTCAACTATATTGTACAGCATAAAAACATTTTAAATCGGAACTGCAGAACAACTTCCTTATAGCTCATTACGACAACAAACAGATACATCAATAGAAGACAATTGTTTGTGTCTGAGTTTTAAATGGAGAAATTAAATCAATAGAAATCTTCGATTGATAAAACAATCAATTTGTTACTGTTGGTAACATTTGAAAGTGAGCCCTAAAAATTTGGCAATATTATGTCTGTGATTCAGTTTTAGTTTTCAAAGTTTGGTAATTCGGCTGCAAAATATGGATTCGCATTTACTTCTCTGCGTTTCAGTTATTAGTTGTTTTATTTATTGTTTAGTCTTTTATTTTTTGGAGAAAGTTAATGAAAGAAGTTATTAAGAGTATTTTATAATAATAGTCGCTATATTGGCAAGACTATTGAAAGAGTTGTCACAGACTTGAAATGCTATACTGTATTGGGCATAACATGTCATAATGTTAGACGACTAGTATTTCTGGTTACGACATATTAATCTCGGCTAATTCGCAGGTCAAGTTCTTTTAAGTACATCATGTACATTTAGTCAAAATATAACCGGAAGTGAGTTATTCAAATGGCCCGCGTTAATCGTGCCTTATATTTTTTTCCAATGTTAATAGATATAAGTATCATGTATTTTGACGTTGAGTTATTTAACATCAAGTGCTATCGGCGATTTTTACTGTGGAAAAAATATTTAGCAAAGAGTTTGTTTGAAATTTTGTGTTGAGAACAAAATTTCTTATTCGGACGCATTAAAAATGTTAGATAAACCATAAGGCGGTGGCTCTTTTATAGCGGGAACAAGAAAATTTAAGTGGTACAGAGCATTGAGATAGGGCCGGTGAAGTTGTTAAAAAATATCTTAACTCTAAATGGTTTCACTCAATGTTTTTTTTGCAATATTCGTGGTGTGTTTACTCGGAAATTCTTCCGATGGATCGAACATTGAATAAACACCGCCGAAAAAGAACGGAATCGTGGTAGAAAAACTCCTGGGTTTTCCATTCCAATAATGCACTATCCCACAGATCCATTTTTGTGAGCGACTAATGCTACCACTATAATAGAGCAGGCACCATATTTTCTTTTAATATCTGAAATGCGAATTACCACTTCGTTGTACTTGTATTGAGTCGATTCAAGACGCACAAAAAAATTCGATGACAGAACTGAATGCGATCCTGGAACTTGTCTATTAAAAACGTGTGGAAGATTGGATTGTTCTTCTTCTTATCCTTTTATTAACCCTTTCCTCGTTATACGAACGTATGCGTAACGAGTTTCCCATTTTTACTGCATCGCTACTGCTTCGCTTATGGGGTTGGCTAATGTCGCAGACCGCAGAACGCGTCTACATAATGCTCGGTCCTGGACCGCTTCAGTGGTTAGCCCCAGGCGTTGTTGCGCATTTGCCATCTGAGAAATCCAGGAATTCCTTGTCCGACCTCGTTTTCTTACAGTTGGGGTGACCGTAGTTAAAAGTGCCTTTTTAACCGGATTTTCCGCAGATCTTCTTTGAACGTGGCAATACCAACTTATTCTATTCGCCTCAAGCTGTTCGGTTACCGAATTCTTTATATGTAGACTTCCTCTTATACGCGTAGATCTAATGCAATCGCGTTTAGTGACTCCACTAGACATCCTCAACATTTTCATTTCCGCTGCCGTCATTTTGTTTTTAAACGCTTTGTACATTGTCCAGCACTGTGAACCGTATATAAGAGCTGGTCTAACAACCGTGGTGTAGAGTTTCCCCTTTAATTTAAGTGGAAATTTTCGGTCGCAAAAGATTCCCGAATTTTCCCGCCATTTCATCCATCCCACACTCACTCTGTGGTTTACGTCGTCATCACATTTCGCTTCCATGTTAACGATTGATCCTAAGTACCTAAAGATAGTGCTTTTCGGAAGAACTATTCCCTCTAATATTATATCCGGAACAGGTCGCAACGGATGCGCAAATGGGCACGTCAAATGCTCCGTCTTTGAACGACTTATTTTAAACCCGCTTCTTTTTAGCGCATTTTTCCATCAATCTAAGGCGTTCTGTAAATCTTCGACGTTATCGCTAAGTATAACTGTGTCGTTAGCGAAGAGAATTGGCGTTACATTTGTTTCGTGCATGCAATCTTTTAAAAGATAGTCGAATACTACGTTAAAGAGGAAAGGGCTAAGTACGCTTCCTTGATGCACTCCGACAATAACTGGAAATTCTCTCGTTAGTCCAGCAGAGCTTTTAACCGCAGTTTTCACGTCTCCGTACATGTCTTGTATTACTCTATCATACGTTTCCGGTACGTTTTGAGACCTCAGCGCGGTCCATATGAGATCCGTAGGCACTCGATCGAATGCTTTCTCGAGGTCGATAAATACCATGTGTAAATCCTTAGACGAATCTCGGTGCTTTTCCATAATTATTCGTAGGCTTTGAATAGCGTCCACCGTCGATCTTCCTTCAACAAATCCATACTGGCTATTATCGAGCTTTATTATTTGCCGAAGACGTTCGTTTAAGACTTTCGACGATTTTCATTGTGTGTGACATAAGCTTGATTGAACGATAGTTGTGGCATTCTCGAGTGTCGCCTTTCCTTTGTATAATGGAACCAAGAAGCTACTTCTCGATAGCCAAACGCTGCCGATCCCCTCCATCTTCGACCAAAACTCTGATGGAATGCTGTCTGGTCCCGCCGCTTTCCCCCGCTTCATTTTTCCAATTGCTATACTTATTTCTTCGATTGAAAAGTCCGAAACTTCCTCCTCGAGTAGACCAGCTGTCGACACGATATCACGTGGAAACTGTTTGGTAAGCAACTCCTTGCAGTATTCAAGCCACCGGTCACAAATTTCCTTTTCATTTGTTAGCAAGCGACCGTCTGCGTTTTTGATGTATTGCGGCGAGGTTATTTTCATTAAATTTTTTCACCTCTGTGTAGCAAGCTTAAAAATATCTGGCACTTTAGTATTGTACGATGTTTGAACTTCTTGTATAGCTTGTCTTCTATCCGCCGATCGTGGGGATATTTGTTCCAACTCCTGGTACAGGTTTTCCGCTTCTGCCGCTTGAGTTCGAGCCAGGACTTTCTTTGCGATCTTTTTAAGACGCTCGTATTCAAGAGCCAGTCGAGCTTTTTCGATATCCTCTTCCGATCGCATTTTGTCCTCGCTTGAAATGCATTCTTCTTGTGGGCCACAGCTGGTTTGGTTTCGTCATTCCACCACCATGTTTCTTTGCCGACGTGATGGTTTCTGGATATAGTCCCCAGATGGGACTTTGCGAGTGTTATGCATTCCTCGTGCATTCTGTTCCACATTTCTTGCGGGCTAAGTGAGTCTGCTATATCATTTATATTTTGAAGTACTTCTTTAACCAGTGCGATAAATCTTGCGCTTCGTTCCTTCGATAGATTGTACCACCGGATTTTTGGCTTTCCAAACGATGCCCGTGTTTTCGGTGGTTCCGCTGTGAAAAATTCTGTAATGAACAGACGGTGTTGGCTTACTAGCGATTCTCCAAGTATTACTTTACAGTCCTTCACGGCCTCCGCTGCTATAGGTGATAAGTTGCCGTTGATGTTTAATAAACATTGTATTTAAGACGGTTAAGCCGTACGCCCTTCACGCTACAAGGATGTCTTCGGCAGCTGAATTTCTGGTTCCATAGCCTTTACCGCCGTGGCAGTCCTCATAATCAACATTTGTTTCTCCGACGTGGCCGTTTAAATCTCCGCCTACGAAGAGCATCTCATCGATAGGTATATTTCTAAGCAAATTACCGAACTCTGACCAAAATGTATCTTTTTCCAATTGGTCGCATCCATTTTGTGGTGCGTACGCGCTAACAATGTTCCACGTTTCATTGTGTATGACGAGTTTAACACTCATCAAGTGGTCGCTTATTTTCAAAATACCAACGATATTGTTAGAAGATCCGCTGCAACAACGATTCCAACACCGTTTCGTCCATTGACCTTTCCATGGTAGAACATCTTAAGTGCCTTAGTTTTTAAATCTAGAAAACGCGCTTTATTTCCTGTATTACACCACTTCGTTCCCTGTACGCACAGGATTTGTAGAGTTCTGCGACGCATAATCGCTTCCAGTTTTAAACTTTTTGAGGTCATCGATCCGACGTTCCAACTTGCAAACCGAAGTTTAGGAAAATATTTTGGAAACTTCCTTTTGCCCGCCCCCGGAATCCGTCGGGCTCTGACACAAGCACTTCTGCTTGCTCTGGGATCACCCGAGTGCGTTGCAATCGTGGTGCCCAGCGGGGTAGTGCTATTAATTGCGATCATTTCCATGAAGTGTATCTAAAGTTTGAGTGGTTTGACACTTGTATGCTCATTTCTAATTGATTGACTGTTCTTTTACCCCGCCGGTAGTCTCCAAACGCGCGAACCCACTGATTGCATACAAACTTGTGGGAAAGTTTTAAGGTGTTAAAGTGTCACAGGCTCATTTTTGGTGTCGTAGTTGCCTGTATATGATTGGTGTCCCATTTAGTCGCCTCTTAGTCGACAAGCTGGGACGCACTGCGGCACTATTCTTTATCCGATGCCGCACGGTAAGGATGATTGGATTGTTCGTTGGAAAAAAAGGTATTATTTCAATTGGAGCCTATTTTGAAGGAAAAACCAAAATTTTATGATAAGTTTATTCGTTTTGTTTTTATTAAATCAGTCCCGGCTATATTTTGACAGAGTTTTTTCCATAATAAGTGATATAAGGTTAGTTTTGAAGCAATTTTTCTTGTTGTTCTTGTTTTCTTGTGACGCAACAGACTTTGAATTAAAGGAGTGCACTTCAGCTTCAACTAACAAGACTGAAATCCCTTTGCAATTGCGTAAGCCATCTTTAGTCGCTCTGTGGTGCGCCATTCTTTAGGGTAAAAATCTTTGAGCGGGAGTGGTGGCATTTACTGAACCTGACCCAGAATATATCTGACGTAGGATTCGTAGAAGTCTGACTAGAGCGTTTTCGCTGTAAAGCCCATCTAGTTTGGGGATGCAACTTCTTCTTCATATCTCTCAATACAAAAGGAACCGAAAAATCTTTCTCTCGAAACGGGCAAGTGCTTCTTCGTACAAAGCCTATTTTATGTCACAAGAAAGGGGTCTTATATTCAATTGTCTCCTGAGTCATTCCTGTTTGCAACTGCACAAGCTACACGATGTTCTCGACTTCCTCGACAATATAACTGCCAATAATGGCACTGTGGTCCAGCCGTCGGAGGTGTTTGTTTCTTTTTGACAGAAGGCTACTTTGTTTTTCTTCTATCATTGCCAGGCTCATTTTGTGCGATTGGTTCGCGCTTTATGAAAGTCAGAGATTTTATGAGAAAGTTTCAAGAACATATAATCGTTGACGATTAAATTCGACCAAGTCGGCGTGTGTGTTTCGCGCTTCTTAGACATGGAAACCGGGATTGGCTCATATAAAAGGACAACAATTCCGAAATATCGTATGCGTATCTGCGAGGAAAATAACGTCAATTTTTTTAACTAGTCATCTTAGCCTCTAGATGTCAATCCGATTGAAAATGTCTAGGCACTTTTGAAGCGGAAAATCACAGAAAACCTGCCTTATAAAAGAATTTGAAGACAATTACCGCAGTGCTATGCATAAGAAATTAACTATAACAGCAGTGTTATATAGTATAGAAGGCCAGTGGTAATGTTATCAGCTAGTCATAACAGACGCTGTATCTGATTTGCTAGTTTTCACTCCTCGGCCATAACAACGAAACAAGAGGCAACGATTTGTTACATATGGCGGCCGTATATCAGATTTAAATGAAAATGTTAAGAGTTATAGCAAATCCGAAACCAATATTATACAGGATGGGTCATATGTTGGTTTATGTTTAAATCATATGTTATTTTGACACTGACAGATCTAATGTGCGCAAAAACTTGATAGAAACTCAGTATTAGATTTCCGCGGCAGGAAATGGATCGATTTACACTTGAACAGCTCTGGGAAATATTAGAAGTTACGTCCAAAGTAGATACTCTGTTGCCGAAACAGTGCGAATTCGCTTTCAATGTGCAATTGACTCACGAATTGAAACGTATTGAGTAGTTCAAAATTAACTATAATTTTGCTCAGAAAATCATCTTGCCAGATGAGACGCATTTCCATCCCAGCGAGTACAAAAAAGACTAGAAATTGCTGTTTAGGGAGCTCTAAAAATCCACACGTTGTCATAAAGAAGTCAATGTATCCTCAACTTGTGAGTACTTACTGACTGTTTGTGGAGTTGTGATATTATTGGCCAATTTTTCTTCCAAGACGGTAATGTTCGAAAGATTTCAGTCAGTGGAGAACGCTACCGATTTGACGTCGTTGGCCTTTTTTCGGTAGGTTGCCATTAAAGATCGATACTAAGTGAGCAATGTAGAAATGATTTAGGCACTCAAGAACAATATTGGCCAATCTATTTGTATTCATGATTTAAAAACAGGTGATTTAACATCGGATAAATGTGTTGTAAGGGAAATGGAATAAGTCAATAAGGGGCTGTAAAATTCACAAATTACTGCGGCAACATAAAATATCCGCATGCACATCCAAAAATCAGTCAAAGCCTCGCCTTACAACAAAGTTTGAAACCAAAAAAGGCTTAAATGAAAATTACGTGCAAATAAAAAGGAACGGAAATCCATTACGAAGATGTTTTTTTTTTATTTTCAGCTTCTAACAGATTGCTTTTAACGTGGATTTAGACGAGGCAAAACATACTATTTAAATTGGTCAAAATAACTTCAATTTCCAAGTCTTATCCAAGTTTTCTGGCGCTCACGTATTTTCGTTTGAGCATTCAGTTTAGTTGATACTCGAATCAAGAATTTGTCTTTACCAATTGCTGACAAAAAACAATATTTAGAATTGTATATTATGTAACCTGTCGCGCTCTCTAAGAGGTAAAGTTGACTGAAATTATATTCTTTTTTTTGATAATAAAGTCTCTAACTAGTTTCATATGTATTGAAAATTGTTGTTGACTTTAATTAAATTCGTCATCCTCATTAGTCGATGACTGTTAACATTAATAGCATTGACTTCGAAATTACGTACCTCAAAAAAATTAAAAAGTTTGGTGAATAATTGCTTTTGTGAAAACTTTCTTTGGACTTACATATCAATTGTCCTTGACATTTTAACCAAATTTTAGAAACATAGCATGGGAAGATTTGTGAAAGGTGCAACGTTGTGATTATTTGAATTTTTTGTTTTTGCGGATATCTTTTAAATAGAATACAAAAATTGAGCAACGAATTTGCATTCGATTGAATGTTAATAATGAAATTAACAGTACAAAAACATTGGAAGTGTTAAAAAAAAAACGTTTCGGCAACGGCGCTTGAAAGAAAACAGTGTTTTACAATTGGAATTCACGCTTCATAAGTGGTTGTGAAGCCAACGAGGATGATGAGCGATCTGGCAGAGAAGCGCCATCAAAAACATAGGAAAACGGCGATGAAATCAAAGATTTACTAATCGAAAACCTCAAATTGACTATCAGAGCATTGACAAAGAAGACCAACATCTCGATTATTTCCATTCATGACAGCTTAAACAACCAATTGGGGGCTTATTACCTGCCGCAACAAAGCTAATGCCGAAGGACTTGAATTTCCTCCAAAAATGATAGCCTCAAGGCGTCAACTCCACACCATATTTATTATGCGCGCATTCCGTGAACAACGCAAATAACATCCAGCAGCTGCCAAATTCCCCCTATCTAGCGCCGTGAGACTTTTGCGCCTAAAATACTATTTCAAAACCGAAAGGAAATAATGAAAAAAATCGCTGGGCGCTGAAGGACATACCGAACATCGAGTACCAGAAGTGTGTCGAAGGATGGATCAAATAAATAAATTCCTCAAACTTTTTAGAACATTTTTAGAGCAGGCCCTACATACTTTAATATCAATTATTCCTAATTTTAAAGAGAAAATAAAGTTAGGAGACGGCAAATACCAATAGAAAAGTCCTAAAGTCATTTGCTAATTAGATACGTTTCCGCTTTCCGCAGTCTCCCTAAACGCCGTAAAAGATCAGCAGCACCATTAGACTGTCTTAAATCAGGGCTTTTTGCAGACAGAGGACCTCCTATGGGCAAATTAAAGCGTGAAGTCTAACTCTCATGCCTTCCAGTAATTTTCATCATCATTTTGAGCTTTGGGAAGAGAAAATCTGCCGAACTATACGAACGGTGATTTTGGAAAGACGATGAGTTATCATACCACTTCCTCGATTTTATACGCATGTCAGGTAATAAGACGGAGGGCACTCTTACAAATCATGTCATGGTGACTTTAATTGACATTCAAAAACTTACGAAACGAGTTTATTTAAGAGTAAATAAGAACAAAACGATGACAGCGATTAGTACTCGTATTAGGCCTCGTAGAAGTAGCATTTTCCGACAGGTGCTGATTCTTTAAATAGCGAGAATGAGCCTCTGCAGTCGAACATCTTGCAGCTCTGCTAATAAGCCCTACTTCACGCCTCACCGTGGCGCCATCTGGGAATCTCATTGGAGATTGCGAAATGAAGGGGACAGATGGCGATAAATCAGGATTAGTGTTGGAAAAACAAAACAAGACCTCAGGAGCTCAGGCCGGTTGGGAATTCCAAGACTTGATCAGGGTCTTGGAAAAGAGATGGTGGCGCTCACATCCTGGAACAGGTTACTGGCTTCGGTGTAACCGATCCCTCGTCCTAGGGGCAATAAAAATGGAAGTGGTCCTCCAGGTTGGGGGTTGTGCCGCCTTACGAAGCATTGGAGCACGCAAGGGGAAGGGGACCTCAGCCAACCTAGCGTGCGAAACTGGAGACCGCTAGCCAGGGATCGAGCTGGCTGGAGAAGCTTGTTGACTGAGGCTCAGGACCGCCCCGGACTGTAGCGCCACTTAAAGAAGAAGAAGAGGAACAATAAAAAACATTTCTAAGCCATGTCGAGCGTCCAAGACCAAACAGCAATGTTGACAGCTGTAAATTTAATGAAGTGGTAAAATTGACATATCTCTAGCCAAACATAAACGAAAGAAATTGTCGCCACAATTTACGCGGTTTTCCACTACTCACATACAAATAAAATAATGCAGCTTGATCAAAATTTGTCAGAGTTCTATTTTCAGATGGTATTTGACAAAGCGGGAAACTCAAACTTTTTTGTACCGCCTTCTTAAAAACACTACCTAATTTTCCTGCGCTTCAGCTACAGTTGTTCTATTAGCTGTCGCCTCCTTACAAGTTATGAGTAACAAAGTTTCTTAGTTTCACGCTAACTCCGTTTTTGTTATTTCGTTGTATAACACACTATATAAGTTTTACTTTTTTCAATATGTTGTACATAGCCCATGCTATAAAAATTGTCCTTTGATTTCTTGCCCCAATTCGTCATACCATTCCCCTATATTTTGTTATCTTATCTTTATTTATGAGGAGCCGACCTATTGAATCACCGAACGAATATTGTTATGCCATTCTTAAATTTTTCATCAAAGTTGTTCCAGATATGAGTACCTTACGCGTTTCGTGCTTTCTGATCTTGCCCCTTGATATAAATATATATGTGTTTGAGCAGAAAGTGCAGTGAATCAAAAGAATTGTTCTTTCTTTGTATACCAACAAGTTAAAAGTAATAAATTTTGTTCACCTTATATTTTAAACCATAATTTTTTAATTTTGTAAACAATAATAACGTCTGGTACTTTTGGCAATTTGGAAATTAATAAAATACCTTAAAAATCATTGTGTTGAAGTACCACTTTTGTCAATTTTGAAAATTGGATAACAAAGCATTGCTAGGTGGGGTGAAAAGTAACCTCCTTGGGTATGAAAAAAAAATTGTTTTTTGAATGTTATTTCATTTTATTCAATATAGTCCCCTTTTAGGTTGATACACTTATTCCAGCGATTTTCCAACTTCTTGATCCCGTCCGAAAAGTAATTGTCCGGAAGGTCTGCAAAAAAAATACTCCGAGCAATTTCGGCCTTCAATCGCTCCAATAATGCACAGTAATACTCGCTGTTGATGGTTTTTCCTTTTTCGAGCTAGTCCCCGAAGAGTATGCCATGACAATCCCAGAAAACCGACGCCATAGCCTTTCCGACCCATTGACCCTCCCTCGGCTGCTTCGGAGCACTCGTGTCGGCTTCAGTCCATTGCCGGGCATTCATTCTGTTCTCTGGTGTGTAATAGTGGATCCAGGTTTCATCAACAGTTACCAGTCGACCCCAAAAGTCCGCCCGATTCCACATCAGCAAGTCCAAACACTCTTTCGATAACTTTTTCATATGCAGAATATTGCCCAAAATATGGCGTGTGCGCTCAGTACTAATCTTTGTGGTATCTGCTACCTCGCACAACTTCACTTTCTGGTTAGCCAACACCATTCCATTTTTTTGACATTGTCCTCTGTAACCGCATCGGAGGGCCTGCTGCTGCGGACTTGATCAGTAGTGGAGTGGCGGCCACCACGAAACTCTCGAAACCAATATTTGACGGTGTAATCTGACGATGTATTAGCCCCATAATATTTATCCAACTTTTCTTTTGTTTCCTTCGCCGTTTTGCCTCTCAAAAAATAATGTTTTATGAGAGAACGAAAATCGTTTTTGTCCATACTCAACATGATGCCAATCACGTCAACAACAATCAGCTGTCAAAACAAAACCAAAGACAGTATCGCACTAAAATTTGGCATGTCTGCCTTAATACGAACGGACTTCAGGACACCATAACCTTTTTTGCAGTAGCGGCGCATTCTGGCAGTCAAGGAGGTTACTTTTCACACCACCTAGTATGTCCTAAGAGTCCATCATGTGAAGTTGTTCCCCTGCAATAACCTATATACAGGTATGATGATTGTAGTGCTAAGCTAGTTATATCATAGATTCATCTATTAAGGATATGACCTTTGGCGAAACTCGATACAGCGCTACTGGTTGTGCTGAACTTTGTGTAAGGTCCACACTTTGTTCTTTATACGGTAGTAATGTTTGCATAACTTATAGTTCAACTATTCTGAGATATTGTGAGATTCAATTCTCCCGACAGAAACATAGCACGTGCTTAATCAGTTGTTAGCACCCTTAAATTGTGCACACTGCGTAGGCTATGGAAGGTAAGGGGGAAAGAAGGCGGGTACCGATGTGTGTTGGTTTTGAATGTGTGCAAGTTATATTGACTAATAAAAAAAGAGTCGGCAGAGTAATCCACATGCGAGTTGTTCGGCTCCGGAAAGAATCACGATATTTCAGAATGTCCGAAAGAGCGCTTGAGGTTGTACTGACGAGTATTCGTAGCTGGGCAGGTGTTACGGTTGAAGGTTATGAAAATAATTATATAACAAGGTGACATAAGAGGCATTACTTCAATGTTCGAGAATAGAGCGTCAAACGTCGTCGTCTTTTTTGAGCTCCTCGGGCCTCTTTTCTTTTTCGATTCCCCAGGATCTCGATATTTTAAATTTTTAAAGCAAACTGTTGAATCTTAATAGAAGAAACCCATTTCTATAGTACTACGTGTTTAGAGATAATTTTTGTTTACAAAGTTATAACAGAAAAACCTTTCTTATTATTTTTCCCAAGAGTCGCATGTAGTATGGGAACTGGAAGTAGAGATGAAAAGTATTTCATGAACAACTCAAGAAGTGTTAATCGGCGGAATAATTGTCTTATAAAGTTCGCACTTTGTTTTCTGGGTGAAATGTTTTGAATCCTGTTTCTTGTATTAAACCGAAAAAGCAACTATTTCTGCACTATGATTTCATTCATAGTTTTGAAGATTTTAGCGTTGAAAATAAAGCTCGCGGGAGATCTGAAACTGGTATTTTTGATGATATCTTGATAGCAGCGGTT
This sequence comes from Volucella inflata, assembly GCA_928272305.1. Lineage (NCBI taxonomy): Eukaryota > Metazoa > Arthropoda > Insecta > Diptera > Syrphidae > Volucella > Volucella inflata. Next base: position 23,398,116 of record OV743718.1, on the reverse strand, counting down.
AATGTAGGCCCAACGCAATCAGTGCGATACCTTTCACAAACCATGAAAATATTCCTAATGGCAATAAGTCGACACCCCGCCCTCATAGAAAAGCTTAAGACTAGGCAAGCTTGACTGGATGCTAAGCTTAAGACACTATAGTAAAGAATTCTTGCGCAAGATAGCTTCTGGATGACAACCGTAAAAGTAGTCGGCACCCCGCGTTAGTCAATGGCCATGATTAAATTTTACATCATTACAATGCCAGGCCGCGCACCTCACCTTTAACGGTGTAAAAACTGATATTGTTGGGTTTAAAAATTCCTCTTCATCTCGCCTTTTCCGAAGTCTGCAGTCATTTTGTCGGCAGAACCTGAGCAAAGGTCATAAAAGTGTTTGGGAATCCATACACAAAATTATTTAGAGTTTGTTTAAGAAAGGGTTCTCCTCCCTACACTGCCTTGGTATTGACAAACATGAACTACTGCAAGATAATCATCATCAGAGTCGAAGTTTACCCCTTTGAATGTGTAGCATATGTACAGTTTGGATGCGTGCATTTCATGGGTAGGAATGTAGTGAATTTGGTTGAGTATTTAAAATTGGCCAAGTTGTCTTGTGAACTCGTCGTTTTGGTTACGTAGTCCTTTTCGTAGGATCTTTACAAACTGCTGCGAAGCAAACCATTCAATAAGCACAGCATCATAATTTTAGTTCGGTAGACAAACGTTTTTTAAATGTTATGTCAATACCTACAAAGTGCTGATTAGTACGAATAAGGTAGTAAGATATGGCACAGTCAAAAAAATACTAAAAATTTCCACTTTTGGGTCCTTAGAAAGACGAAGAAAGATTTCGTGAAATTGAGTTAGAACATTTAACTCGGGCTTGCCAATCTGCATTCTCGAAAACTGTGAAGGATACATCATTTTTATTCAATACTCCACAAAGGGTATGTCATACCTATCAAAACTTAAAGTTAACACAAGATAGGATATATTTCCTTTTTGACTATCTCAACAAATACTTAAACTTATTAACTTAACACAAGACTACGCAATTCACAGTTCCTACGAAGCTTGTTTTCAAGTATTTCAGACTTATATGATAATGAAGTTAGGGGTATTAGTTGAGATTAAAAGTAAACATTAAGAGGAAGTAACTTCTACACGAAATTCAAACAATGTTAAAACAAAAAAAATCCTCATCGTATCTGATGTTTTTCATGGTTCTGGACTCAAAAACGCCTTAACGCACGCTATTTCTACAGTCATTAAGCTACGGAAAAATTGCATATTCGCACGCACTCCTCAATTTCGTAACTGATTTCATATCTCTCTACCTACCTTCTGTTTCCTAAAACTATGTTCTAAAACTTTGTGTGTTTTTATGAGTAGTAGTCTCAAGATTTTGTGGGTATACGACACGTTAGTTAAAAGACTGGAAAGTTGTGACCATTTACAGTCGACCACCACCATATACATATAAATAAAACATCTAAATCCGGGTCAAGTTTATTTCTGCAAATTGAAAAAAAAAAATGTCAAAAAGTTACAAATTCTTATGAACCCTTACGAAGATAAAAGAATATGCTGGTTGGCAAGAAACCAGCAGAATCCCATCAAAAGCACATCACCCCAAGCTCATCAAAATCAAATTTAAAGCAACAGAAAGCCATGATGCTTTAAATTTGCCAAGCTATCCGAAATGTAGGTCAGTTCAACCATTGCCTTGACATCGCCTTGCAGTGTCCTTTATCTGTTATTCATTAGGTGGATGGGTGAACAGTTTTGAATTTATAGTTTTCCATATATTAAATACTAATGCGAAACCGAATTGGCAGTGTTTTGTTTAAATATTGAGTGAATTCATCTTGCAGGACATTCACATCCTCTTCCTCCTTCCTTTTATCTTCCTCTTTTACCCTGTATCCAGTTGAAATCTCATCGTTTCCATATGACCCTACTTCCTTTACAACAACAACAGCTGATCTAATTGAATTTTCCCAGGAATTCGGTCAAGTTTATATGTGGTGACCTAGTTTCCGTCTGCCTCTTTCGTTTATTGTGTACTCATTTGGTTGGCTTTTGGCTTTCCTTTTTGAACTTTTACATGCCACAGCTTTTTGGCCTTCTTTTATGCTTTGCTCTTTAATTTTTGTTACTGCAATCTACTATAGTTGTTGGTTTTGCATCTCTATGGTATGTATGTACAATAGTTTTCTTGATGATTGTTGCATTGTATTTTTGTCCTTTCCATATTGACTTCTCTCCTTCTCTTTCTCTAAACTCCCACTCACGCTCTGTTTGTTCTCCAAATGACTTTGTATGTATCAAGAAATAGAACATAGAGAACGTGGAAATTGTACGTTTGATGAGTTTACAAGGACGAAGGACAACTTTTTTAAATTGGATATCACAAAATAATTAAACATGGTAGACGGGAGGGAAGAGTATGGTAAGGGCTAAATCAATTTTAATAATGCAAAAGGCTGTTTTTGACATTTGTATTTCTCGTAAGGTTTTCCTTGGCTTTTACTCGTAGTTGCGACGAAAGTTTGTAATTGGTTTTCAAATTAGGGAAGTCGAGTTTCAGTTCGAATTGATTGATACAAAAGTAGAGTGTAGGCCGATCGCCTACGTTAATTCGAATACATTTAGAGAATAAGGCTGTTTTTCATAGTCAAAAGGATATGTATGCCTTTTTAGAAATAATTGCATTCCTGTATTTGGTCAAGCATGTGGGGCAACAATAGTACTCGTAAGTTTTGCAAATAAAACTAAGAGTTGCCCGGCATTGCTTTCTCTTTAATTGTTTCCTCGCAACTGTAGTACTCGTATAGCGCCGGAAGCCAAAATTGAAATTTATTTAAGTTTTATTTGGTCTGAATTTGTTTGGTTAGTTCTTGGGAACACAAAACATCGACTAAAGTCACTCGTCGGTAACGGAGGCTTACGTAACCTTGAACGTTGCAAGTTCGAGCGGCTTGAGCAATCTTGCTTATACCTACATAGTCAAGTCATAAATACTGGTACACAGAAAAATCAACGCCAAATAAAAACGAATTAATATTGAAACAATTTTTTTGTTTGCTTTTATTGAGTTTTTCAATGGCTACAAATCTTAGGACAACTTATTCGAAATGACTTTCATTTGCCTCCCAGCACGACTTAAGACGATGTGGCCACTCATCGATTGCGAGACGCACTTCATGCATGAAGAATTTGTCCACTGCACGGACAAGGGCTCGCTTCAACGACTCAATATTTGAGTGTCGAGTAGAGAAAGCCATGCCCTCTAATACGAACCAGAACTTGTAATTCAACAGGACTACCAGCTGGCCAATCATCCGTTGATGATGAGTCCGGAACGTTGTATTTGAACCACAGTTGAGTCGTTTTTGCTTTGTGACCTTGCTTGGAAAGTCCATGGCTTGTTGTTGAATATTGATTAGTTGAGAGAGTGCACAATGGGTTCCAAGACGGTCGATTGATATACTTTGGCCGATGTTTTCATCTTTTCTCGCAAAAATAGAGCTTGGTAATGCCATCGTAGCACACTCCCCATACCATTACAGACGCGGGATGATGGCCTCTTTGAACCCTCGGGATGAGTTGGGATGCTTCTCTGGATGACCGAGCATACACACGATTGTTCTGCTTATTGAACGGTTCTTCTACGGTGAAGATTTTCTCGTCAGTAAACAGAATTTGTCTGTGAGCGTTCTTCGCGTACCGGCTGAGTAACGCTTTCGATTTTCGCTTGCGTTTTTCCTTCAATGCGGCCGTGAGCAGGTGTCCAGTGTGTCGCTTGTACGCGCTGAGTCTTAAATCTTCTTTGATAATACGTGACATGGATTTTTGTGAAATTTGCATTTCCCGCGACAAGATTTTCTGTTTGCGCAGCGGTTTTCGATCGATTCGTTTCTTCACGGCTTGGATCGTTTTCGGAGTTCGCACAGTGCGCGGACGGACGGATCTTTGACGGTCTCGTACTCCACCAGTATCCTCAAACAACTTCACAGCACGATACACAAAATTGAAAGTGATTCCAAGCGGTCGCAACGTCCTAAAGATATCGCCTTTCTCCATGCAGTTAAGTAGGCCAACAACAACAATACGATTTTAGATGTCGCCCCATTCCATGATTGTAAGCAATTAATGTCAAAAACTTTTTACGTCACAATGAAGCATAAATATCAACTGTCAAATCGCAATCAATACGAAATGGATGCGCCCAGTGTTGCAATGAGTGAATTCAGTTGTGTACCAGTATTTATGACTTGACTAGGTACCTCATTAGGCTAACATTCTTTGTAATTTACTAACACAGTCTAATTTGCAACTAGAGTTCTCGCTTTGCCTCTTGGAAATAAGGAAAACAACGATTTTGTAGAATCGCTTATCCAAAATGCCTGTTAAATTAATGAATCTTAAAATTTGTCTGCCAAGAGGGTTGTGTTTAATTTTGGTTGGGGCAGAGGATTAGCAGACAAAGTGCAACACTATTTCCATTGAGTTTTCATTCCTGCAGCAATGGCTGAATTTGGATGTACTTATCCCTCCAAGTCTTATAGCCTCGGCATGAGTTCTGTTTATGAGGTCTCACTCGTATGTTCATTTCGTGTTATAGTGGAATCATATCTTCCTCGTAATGATCACTTATTGAAAATAGTTATTGAGAGAGAGATGGTTGATCTTAAAATTGCACGATGCTGATTGGGTTTTGTCGATCTTTTCATTTTCTCTTATTTTGCTAAGGACAAACGTCCAAAGAAGCCAACTAAGCCGACTATAAGTCCCGGTCAGTTCCTTCCTACTTTACGCTATCAATTTTGATGGAATTATTATTGAGGATTAGATTTGATAGGTCCCTATCAACAAAGATTGGTATTTTTTGCTGAAATAAACTGGCATTATCTGGAATGCAATATTAGTTTGCAACGGTCAGTTAAGCTAAAGGAATATCTGCGCCAAACTTCTTAGAATCTTCGATTAAATCTGTTTTTCTTATCTTGGAGAGATGGTATGGCTTTTATATTTCTCTCTGGAGAGGAATTGATTTGGATATCTATATCTTGGGGTTAGTTGTTTGGGTAGTAAGCCGAGGGCGTAGTTGTATGGCTTCGCTGTTCATCTGTCGGACTTTTGGAGACTAAGTTCATCATTATAGACAAATACCGGCCCGAATTTTGATTTAATGTTTTAGTAGATCGGGGAGTGTTGGTTTTCTTTCAGAAAAGTCAAAAGAAGTCACAAGGCGCTAGATATACGATAGATACAGATGTAAGGCGCAAGACAAGGCCTTTTAGCGTCATCAGTTTAAAAGACCATCCAATTCGTGGTCATAATTTGACATCCCTGTTTCAATCACATATGTCAAACCGAACCGTCATGCGAAACTGTGTATGGTTGGTTTAGGTTAGGTTAGGTTAAAACAGGGGTGTGGCATTTCTCAAACACTAGGCACCAAAACGGGCTTATCGCGATCCCAGGGGATCCAGTTGAATTTGTCTTCAAAGGCCAAAAACCTAAACAATCTCGCCTGTAAAACATCCAATTTCTTTACAAAAGCCAAGAAGGCCTTTGAAGATTGGCTCTATTACAGATGTAATAGCATAAATGGCTGCCGTTAGCGAAAGTATTGAAAGAGATTTTAAACTATCGATTTCACGGCGAGCACAGCATTTTAGCTTGTTTTATGGCGCATTATGGCGTATTTTGCATTTGAATTTGCATCTAAAAAAAAAACACTGTGGCGCTGGCTGCCCGGTATAGGCCATGACCTAGCTTCTTGACAATCATTTGTGTTGCTCATGTTGTCATTTTTGTCACATCTGAGCGGGGCCTACGGTTTATCGCCGACTCCGAACGGCTATCCTTAGAAGCTTCTTCGTAGGCAATTTTTACTATCGGGTGTTTGCCATTGCCTCCCGAAAGGGTGATGGCGTTTTCAAAAATTGTTGGTGATCCAGCCAGGAATCGAACCCAGACTGTCTGCGTGATAGTCCAATGAGCTAACTATCGCGCCATACTCAAGAATTGAAGCCAGCTGACCATGCGTAGAAGTGTTATTGGCCCCAAATCGAAGATATGGATGTAAAAGACATGCGGTTTCGTTCCGCATTGTATTTCAACGATTAAAAAGAAACCCGTCACTTGACACGAGTGTGTAGCTAACCTAATTTAAGATTTTCATTTATCCGGCAAACTTTCCAACCGAGTTTTGCAGTTGGGTTGATACTTACTTCGTACTTATTTGTTTGCTACTTCGAAAAGTATCTCTAAATCCCATCCCATACCAAGTTTTCAAAAAGCTCTTTCTTTCTTCTCAGAAGTCATTGCGTATCCGTTATCTAAAGCTCATACGACTAGTTTTTAACTTACCAGGCTCCACCACTGCAGTCGCATTTAGTGTTATTTTTAACTTAATTAATCTGAAACCTACCACTTCTTTTCACAAACTTTTTTCACAAAATTTTCTACATTTGCTCCTTCCAGACAAGCATCAACATCGGATGATGATGACAATGAACCAATACCACCACACTGCCATATTACAATTCGGTGTACTCGTGAAATTGCCGGATTTAATGGATTAGGTGAAGCTGTTCAACGATTAGATTTTCGAAGTTCCGTTCGAGATCGTAGACGTTTTCAATACATTTGCGCATTGCTTAGACTTCTAGTGGCGCATAAGGGAATAGCCAATTTATCAGGCAGCGCCCAAAAACTACTTTTGCAAATGGTAGAAGAAGTCGCATCTCATGGTGAGTTTAAAGTATATTCTCAATTTTAGAAATAACTCATTTAAATGTTTATGTTTCAGTAAATGATAGCCAGCAAAATTTTAATGTCCTTCGTGGCTTAACTGCTCAATTGCAACAAATTGTCAATCAGGAGAATCAGAAATGCTGGGGTAAACCATTGGGCAGTACGAATTTATGGCAAGAACATGTAGAGACAATAAAACGAATTCAATCGTTAACTAGTCAAATTGAAATTAAAGAGGTAAGTCGTCCTACCCATCATTTTTATCCATTCACTTACATTTTTTGTTGTTTTTGTTGCTGTAGCCCGGTCCAGAAATACGTCCAAAACTACACGATTTACCTGAAGAATGTATTCGAGAAATTATATTAAGAATTGCCGACCATAGAGATTTAGAGGTGAGTTTCAAATAAAGACAATTACTAATTCAGAGCGCTCCTAAATGGAACCATTTTATAATTTTTAGGCCACATCTGGTGCATGGACCCTAATGGCAGCCCTTGTTTCGGAGCAGCGTGTCTGGCGAGAGCTGACTCGTTTTCATTTTAATAAAAACCAAATCAACACTGTCTTAGATATGAACAAATTCAAACTTCAACCTGGTAAAAAAGACTGGAAGAACATCTTTCACCAATTGCGCCGAACCTATGGTGTTGATGATAACTATCAATTTTCGGAAGTCCTATCATTGTGCCGTTATTGTTGTTGTCTATTCTGGCCATCAGATGGTCATCCATGTATTGTCGATCAATGTCCTGATTTCAAGCAGCGTCTTGAAGAAGCCGGTGGACAGTTGGAAGTTTCACAACCAGTATTGCCCTCGCAATTTTTGAAATTCTTCTCATTGTAAGGATTGCGCTGTTAATGAATCGATATAATGGTTAAACGGAGATTACAAAAACGGAGAGAGAACCATGAAGAGAATGAGAGTGCAGCTGTGTGCTAAGAAGCTAAAAAAGTAAATATAAAAAAAAATAAAAAAAAACAACTGCTGCTAAGAGAATTAGTATTCAGTTAACTACAACACTATACACTAAAACTAAAAAACACAACAAAAAAAAATCATTTTTTAACGATTTCATATATTGTGTTACATTATGATATATTCACCCTTCATTTTAATGGCAGTCTTAAGGGCTATCCGTCTTGCCTTTTATATACTTTGATACAAACATACCTAGGTACGAGTTATTTTGGTCTAAAATCAAAAGATCGTGTCCAACACGAGAGACATTCAAATCATTTTTTATGTGTGCTTTGTTTGGTATAACAATTTATTGTATAACTTTTTTATATTGTATTATACGTATATTTATACATATGTCTTTATATAAGTGATATTAGAATTTATTTATATGTACACGAGAATTATCTACTGAAAACTTTTAGTATTAAATATTAAATTACGAAAATATGAAAAATCGTTGTGTAATCTGGCATGTGTAACAATCAATTTTTTTGGATTTAGAGTATACGACTTTAATTTAAATTTGAACATGTCCTGCTTATTCTGATAAGCCCATAAGATCTCTTTCTGATACTTTTACGCACCTTATCCTGCACATTTTGTTCGCATATTTGGAATCCATGATACTTGTATAACTGAATGAGATGAAGTTGGAATCGATTTTGCCTATTTTCTTCTTTGTGGGTTAACGAATACATTCATTTTAAATGTCTACCATCTTTTGTCAATGCCTTTACCTTTACGTTGTACTCGAGCTCTTTTGTATAACATGTTTTAGATGGCCTGACAACTGGACTACATATAGGCATAATAGGCGCTAAGCTTAAATCAGTAAGCATCACCATTTTAGTGCGTTATAACTCACTCAGGGTATTCAAATAAATTTGTGTTTTTGCTGTATATAACCCAGTCTTCTACGGAAGAGCACGTATTTGTTTTTCTTGCTTAGTCCAATACCACTCTATGTTTATATACCAGTTTCGTTTTCTTTTCATATAAGTGGCATTTGCTTAAAAGCAGGGGCAGTTTTTTGGTATATCCCAAAACCTCGTCCCAGTGCATGATGACTAGGATTATGTCGCTGTATTGGTTGATTATTATTTTTATAATTTTTTGCCGAATGCAATTAAAAAGGCAGGAACATCGATTTATTTTATTTGTCCTGACAGTGAAAGATTCTGTGGAACACCGTAAGGATTCTGTACAAACAGCCAAGTTTTACTGGGATACCAAAAAGCGATTTTATATAAAAAAAAATATATAAAAAAGCGATTACAATTCGGTTGCTTTTTTATTTAATTTCTCATTAACAAGCCCTCATCGGGATCATTTTAATAGTTGGCAAACGGTTTGAGTGTCCACATAAAACTGAATAGCCTTTTAGATGGAAAGGTAAGAAGGATTATAGACACTCCTCTTTACTTAAACAATTCTAACTAGTTTAACATCTGCTGCTTTTAATAGGTTAGGGGATAGGAACTGACACCATGAACACTGTTGTGCTGAAGTTAGATATAGCTATCCCCATCTCATGATAATTGAAAAAACGGTCGGAAAATTTGGCTGTCATTTGTTATTCGAAATGTTGCGCGTTTACTTGTAACGCAGCCTGGTATAGTTTTTGTTTCAAATTCACAGTTTGTGGCCTTCTGTTCAGGTCATAATTGAAGTAAACCAAATGTAAAATATTTTAAAACACTGGAGGCACACCTTACATCAATGGTAATACGACCTATTGATTGACTGTGAAAAGACCTGACTTTCGGTTTGGTTTCTTATTAATATTGGAGTACTTTTTTATGAGGGTAATATTAACGACTCAAGCCTTCATACTAGTCAACATCTGGCTCTTTTTTTTATGTGGGAACCCAAGGGCTAATGTTCGCTGATTACTTTTAATACTGTGATCACAGTAGTAGTTATTTTTTATACTTAGCACAAACTTTTGTAACGACTACTCATTATTCTACCAAGAGGGCAAAGGTGAAAGTAATATCGCAAAATGCTTGTCTTAAAAGCTTTTCAGTCACCTGTCTAAAAGACTATAAGAACCATTTTCTTTTCAAAGAACTTAACACCCAAGTGGGTGTGAATTCACTTATAATGCTTCAGCATGCGTTAAGTTTTTTGGAAAAATGGACAAGGAGAGAGGAAAGGAAATTAAAATCTATTAGGAAAGAAGGGAAATAATTCATGTAAAACTAGTTAAAGGAGCAAGGGTTCTTGCACAATTATATTCTCTTCAAAGTCTGTTTCCATTTTTATAGCTAAACAAAACAACAACTAAGTAGTGATTAAAATCGATCACCAACTAAAATACTTAGTACTCGTATTATGGATTCTTTACTCTGATGACCATCGATATGCGTCTTTAAAGACCTTTTATACCATGAACTGTTTCAATATTGCAAGTTCTATACCTAAAGCTTTGATCCTTTCTGTAATGCATGACTATTTCCTTATAGAATCCCACACACTATGCTTACACATGCTGCATATTTTTTCTGCAAGGGGATCCGTAAAAACCATTCGTTTCAAAACAGAAAATTGTATAGATTCGAAAGGCTTACTGACTTGATCATTGAACGAAATGTTTACAAAAAAAAAAATGTTAAACCCTAATCCGTATGGTCAACGAATTTATTAGCCCAAGAGAGATATTCTACATATACACTAGAAAATAAAAACTAGTTTAATGTCCACACAGAAAAATAAATTTAAAAATTCCGTCTCAAACTATTGTATCACGTAATTAAAAAAAAAAAAAAAAAAACAATAAATTAGAAGCTGCCAGTTATTTAAATTATTTCAAAATTTGAATTTGTAGTACACTTATAAGTTCCCAACATCCATTTGTTTTTTATAAAAAAAAAAACAAATAAACTAAAGTAGAAAATACAAGAAAAAAAATATAACAATCTATTCAATGAGCTGCTTTCATAAAGAAAAAAAATACTGCTTTCGGAATTTTTGTAATATTCTGCAAATTTAAAAAAAAAAAATATTTGTATGTAGGTATACTATACAAAAAGATATTTGGAAGAAATAAAGAAAGATTTTATCGTATTTGTAAAAAAAAAACAAAAACATCACATGAAAATGCTGCGAAAATAAGCAACCACTATTATATTACGAGTAGTAAAAAAAAAAAGAAAATAAAGAGTACTAGTACTCATGAATTGAGTTTCACATTTGCGGCAATTTACAAAGCTACGATATTGTTATAACAACTATTACGAGTATATACTAATTCTATAAAACAAGAGATTATATACATACATAAATAATTATATATATTACTATTGAATAAGAAAATGAATGTTTTGCTTTACGTTTTTATTTGAAAAAAAAATAAAACAAACTATATATATTGACTGGAAATTATTTTATGTAATTAATGGAAAATAGTATTTACATATTATTGTGGATGTAGATAGTATCTAAGGATGAAAAGAAAATGTAAATCAAAAAAAAAAAAAATAGTACATAAATCAAAAATGATATCTGTTATTTTAAAATAAAAAGGTTTTGATTGGAGCTAATTTTGGTGGTTTTTCTTTTAAGTTTGTTATGCCTTTCCTGCGTTCTTTCGAATTGCAGTTCTTTATTGTATCAGCGACGTGCAGTAAACAACAACTGCATCAAATCTGAAACATCTGGCCTATGCCGTCATCACAAGACAATGCACCTATACCATGTGGTTCTTAATTTAGAAGCAGAGGCGTATAAAATAAGTCTTATAGTATACACGACAAGAAGTAAGGCCCTTGCCATCTCCGTCTTCAATACTCAAAACTGGCACAGGTCTGGGTGTAAACAGCAATATCTATTAACCAAAAGCTGCGTTCGATTTAATGGTTAAAATCTGAAAATATACTCGTAATATTTTAAAAATCAAAATCAAGCCCAGGGTGTCCATGTGCCGCTATTGTATATGGGTTTAGTACGTGCAGTGGCACTAAGAAGTTACTAAGCTTAATTAATACTCGTAGATGTCCACGCAACGTAGATGGCAACGATTAGTATAAGGCCTCGTAGAAGTAGCATCTTCCGACGGATTCAGGCTAATCGACTTTGCGGCGGGGCGAAACATTGTAGTGGCTAGCACGCGGTTCCCACATCTCGACATACACAAGGGGACTTGGAGAACTCCTGATCAATCAACAGTCAACCAGATTGATCACATTGCGATCGACGCAAGACACTCCTCCAGCATTATGGATGTCCGTACGTTCCGAGGAGCCAACATCGACTCTGACCATTACCTTGTTGTAGCCAAGGTACGGTTGCGGATATCCCAAACTACGCCAAGACAAACTTATGCTGTGAGAAAATTCGACGTCAGACGGCTACAATCGCAAGAGATCGCCAAGTCCTTCTCCGATCGAGTGTCTCTTAATCTCTTAAGAGGTCCAATGCCGCCAGCATCAAGCATCGAAGACCATTGGAAACACTGCCAAAACGCCATCAGAGATGCCGCTTCTGATGTGCTGGGTTCACTCGTCCACCACAACGAAACCCCTGGTTCGATTATGAATGCCGGCAAGCACATGCAGCTAAGCAAGATGCATATAACGCGGCGCTGCTTAGAAAGACCAGAGCTGCTCATGAGCTCTATGAGCGGAAGAGAAGAGACGAGCACCGGCTTCTCAGGAGGAAGAAGAAAGAGCATGAGAAGCGCGCGATCGAGGAAATTGAGAGATGCTACTCCAGGAATGAGGTTCGGAAGTTTTACCAAAAGGTAAAAACATCATGCCACGGAAACAAACCCCGAACCGAAGCCTGTAGGGATGAACAAGGGAACATCGTAGTAGAATCGCAGTCGATGCTGAGGATTTGGAAAGATCATTTCTGCAGACTGTATAACGGCGATGACGGACCAAATACCGCTGTCAGGCAGAATCAACCTTTCAACCTGGACGATGATGACCAACAATTCCGTCCACCCGACTTGAAAGAATAGTGCAAAACCCACGAGCAAACACAAGAGGCACTATCTTTCAAAAGTCCGTCCAACTACTCGCATACGCCGACGATATTGACATAATCGGGAGAAAGCAGCGTGATGTCAGTGGCGCTTTCGCGAGTATTGAGACGGAAGCGGCGAAAATGGGTTTAGCGGTCAATGAGGGCAAGACCAAGTATATGCTGTCAAGCAAAAAGGACAACCAACACCGACGTCTCGGACAGAACGTCACCCTCGACAGATATAACTTTGAGGTATTTAAGGACTTTGTCTACCTAGGCTCCGCTTTAAATACAGACAACGACACCAGCGCTGAGATCAAGCGAAGAATAACTCTTGCTAACCGCTGTTTCTTTGGGTTAAGAAGGCAATTGAGTAGCAAAGCCCTCTCTCGGACAACAAAAGTCAACCTTTATGAGACCTTAATAATCCCGGTCCTGCTCTATGGCGCAGAGGCATGGACATTATCAAAAATGGATGAGGGTGTTCTTGTTTACTTCGGGAGAAAAATTCTTCGGGCGATCTTCGGTCCCGTCTGCATTGACGGTGAGTGGAGGAGGAGATACAACGACGAACTGTATGGACTGTACAGCGACATGGACCTAGCCAGAAGAGTGAAGATCCAAAGACTGAGATGGCTGGGTCATGTAGAGCGCATGGACACCAATGCTCCGGTCCGAAAAGTCTTCGAATTCGCCCCCGAGGGACAGCGCAGTAGAGGAAGGCCAAGACTCAGGTGGCGCACGCAAGTGGAAGAGGACCTCAGCCAACTTAGCGTGCGAAACTGGAGACAGCTAGCCATGGATCGAGCTAGCTGGAGAAGCTTGTTGACTGAGGCCCAGGTCCACCCCGGACTGTAGCGCCACCTAAAGTAAGTGAGTAAGTAAGATGTCCACGCATATATCGTACATACTTCGTGAAGTATGACAGAGAATCTCCCATTAAAGTCTTCGACACATTACCCGGAATACCTTGTATATTGGTAGATTTAGGGAATATCATCGAGAGGAGAAAACGACAGAAAAACGATTGGTTGTGGATAGGCGTATAGTGTAGAGATCCTAAGTCTATAAAATTCTGACTATGCTTTCTTTACTGGAGCACCAAACTGTGCATTTCAATCCGATCTTAAACAAGTTCGATGCTCTGTCTGACATGAAGAACTGTATCTCTGTATCATCATACACATATTTTAGGTGGCATTGCTATTCTGAGTAGACAACACCCGAAGGAAGGTGTGTTGAGATCTTTGCTGCAAAAAACAATATCAAAAAGCTTGTAAGTAAGCCCACGAGAATACCAGACGTTGATAGACATATACGAGCATCTTGGGCTTGTTTTAAAGCTCTCACCCTGATATGAACACCTGTACTCTAGACTCGACGTACTTTTATGTCAAATCAGATACTTTTTCCTACATTGACCACGCAGTTAAAGAAAAGGTTCTTAAAAGAACAAAATGTCAATTGAAGCGAACTTAACGAACTTTAGAAATTAAAACTTGCCGTTATGCTTCCTCCATAATTATTACTATTATTACCATTATTACTATTCTTTTTGGAACGAGATCCTTTATCCCGCACCAAATGAAGTGTATCGCGGCAAAAGGAAAGGGGTATTGCGACTCGATCTGTGGAGAGGCTAACAGGGTTAGATAACAGATTTTTTTATCGTACAAAACCGGTCCGTCAGTTTTAAACCGATAAAATTCAAATGAGCCAGAGATGACTGCAATACTTTTCTTAGAGAGTGAACTTTAAATACGACTCTACTCTACTCTTTACTACTCTTTCCAAGCAGTTGGAAAACATTATCTGCCCAGCCCATCCTTAAAAAAGGCGAATCTTCTTCTTCCTCCCACAGGCCTTTAACACTTACATACATACGTCTCTCATTCCAAGATCGTGAACCACTGATAAATCGTCAGCTCTTGAAATATTTTGAAACATAAGAACTTCTAAACGACCGCCAGTACGGTTTTGGTAGAAGCTAGTCCACTTGTGATTTGATAGCATGTCTTACCGAAAAGTACATCAATCTGGAGAAATCTCCACAGTTTCACTTGATATTTCTAAGGCATTTGCCAGAGTCGTGCATTTGGAATTGATGAATTTCTTCTTCAATGAAGTAGAAATTACCTTTTAGAACGTTAAATTCAAGTTGTTTAGAACTGTTTTAAGTCTGATATCCATAAAAATAAATACTGGTGTGCCCAAAGGCTCGGTTCTATCTTCGACACTCTTTTTAACTTTCATCAATCATCTCTTATCTGTTACTTCTAATCCAATATATTTATCTGCTGTAGAACGGGAGCAGCAAATTATATTTAGTTCATTAAATTTCGGTATTAAGAGCATAACTAATTGGGGATCCATCAACAGAGTGGAATTTAATGCAATTAAAACCCAATGTTAAAATTAAAATTTGAACACGCAGCCATTAATGGCCATTGCATCGTTGAAGCCGAAAAACTTTCTATTCCCGGTATGCGTGTCAATGACAATCTTCGTTGGCATGACCAGATACTTAATCTCGCCAAAAATACTGAAAATGTCAAGGTTTCTTCAAGCCAGGTAATAAATATTTACTTTTTCCTTTTTGATCCAGCCTAATATGTATATGCCCAAAATTGGAGTATAATCCTCACATCAGTTCAGGTGGTCCTAAGACACCTCTGCACTTACTGGGTCCTATTGTTAATTCCGCGCGGATCGATATATATAGTATTGTTGATTCCAGCCGTATAATTTAATTCACCGACACTTTTGACACTTCCTGCGGAAGAAATAACGTTATCGACGTTTGAATTTTAAAAATTGCGGTTTTTATAAAATCGAAAGAAATTTTAAGAATTCAAAAAATAAAATAAAACAAAATGGAAGTGAAGGGGTATTTAGATTCAGATAATGATAGTGATACTGGTGACTATGCTTTAAGACGTGAGCGAAGGGTTTTGCGATGCAGTTCAGCTGATATTTTGCAATTGATCGACAAAGAGTGAATTTAATACAAAAAATGTATTTCCACTGGTCTAAGCTCAGTTTAAGTTTTAAGCGCAACTTTCGCCTTAACAAAATTGCGTGAGCATTCGCTCACCCAAAGAATAAAACAAGGCTCACTTTCCACCAAGGAAAAGTTGGCTGACTGTTTACGCTTTTTCGCGGAAGGCAGCTATCAGCACGATAGCGCCTTCTTCTTCTTCTTCGTATCCTTTTATTAACCCTTTCGTCGTTATACGAACTTATGCAACGGATGCGAAAATGGGTATGTCAAATGCTCTGTCTTTGAATGACTTATTTTAAGCCCGTTCTGCAAATCTTCGACGTTATCGCTTAGTATAACTACGTCGTCAGCGAAGAGAATTGGCATTACATTTGCTTCGCGCATGCAGTCTTTCAAAAAATAGTGTGGAGGTGTGTGCCATTGAAGTGTTGGCCGAAACATTAGCGGCGGAATATGCTGTGGATGAAGAGCCCACATATCCGAAGCAGGCGGCATTTGGGATACCGTCGACCACGTGCTTCAAATTGAGCATCTCACTTCCAATCTCCTCTATGTCGCTTAAGGGGATTTCTTTAAATGGCGCTCCGCCGGTACCCCTTATGTTCTGCTTATTTTCAGAAATTTTTGTTTGTGCCGTTTTTAAAATCTGTCCACACCTTAAGTAATGCTGTAGTTAAATAATTTTTTAAACATTTATATAAATCAAATGTCTGCTTTTATCTTTTTCCATCCTGCAACGTCTTTAACAGGAGGACCACATACATTCAACTTTTGTTTCAGTTCTCACCAAAAGTCTCGCACCTCCGCTGGATTCCGTTGACTGAAAAACGCACTACAGTCAACAGTCAACAGTAAGCTCGCTTACTATTAAGTTATTTCTGTTAAAACCTCAATTTTTATTTATAAAAAGCAAGTTAATCCAAATTCATTCCGCAGCGAAACTCTCACGGAAAGAAAGTAAACAAAAATATCGATAATGGGAATCAACAATACAGATTTATGCGCGGAAACATGAGTAGGTAAGGTAGTTTTCCGTGTAGGAAACAAAAATGCAAAAATTGTTTCCGCTCGGAAAGAGTGCGGTACGGAATCAACAATACGACTCAGTTTATCCTTAAGCCCACTTTTAGACATATTCTGAAATATTGCTTGCACACTCCGGTTAATGTCGGCAGGTTCAGCCAACCGCCACAGAATCAATGTAAATACGTGGGAGAAGGGCTTTTAAGTGCAGTTGCATTACATTTTGAGCAAGTGGCTGGAAACCATGGAATGTTGAAGAAAATAGACTGCTACATGCATATTGGGTGAATGCCTTATTCCACCTGGCAGAAACAGAGAGAAAAAAAATATTCCCACAGTAACAGAGAAAACTGTCGTATCAAATTGGCTACTAAAGGTTAGTACAGGAACTGTAGCCGTCCATGAGTCTCAAAACACAGAATAACTTTAGATCTAAAGAACCACCGCTGACGGTATAAGTGGTCGAACATTAAAGCTTTACGTGTTTTTTCAAATTAGGCAAATCGCAATCGATATATGTACATAACATTGAATAAAACGAAAAGTGAATTAGAGGCATTGTGCCTGTATATAAGCTTATCGACGATATATATTTCTTATATGTACTATTGTTTTTTAAACAATTTAATAATCAGTCATTAAATGAGATCTGCAGAAGAAAATAGTTGAAGTTTTCAAAGTCTTTAATTGACGACATAGAAAGTAGTCTTACTACTAACTGGATTCATTGGATCTTGATATGAAATGCAAACCAATTGATTTGAAATCGATGTTGGTTGATGTTGTTGAACAAGCTCAAATTCTTGGTTATGGATTTCCGTGATGACTGGATCTGAACTCTCTCTTAACAGTCCCCAAGCTCTGTCGTCATTGTCATCTATGTCACCAAAGGACCGAGTCGTTGGTATAATCTTATCAAAAGGTGTAGAACTCATTGAAAGCAGTCCATCAGGATCAGGGTCAGAATTCGAAGACACTTGAGTTAGTTTTTGCTTTAAGAGACTAGTCGCTTTAGCATTTTGCCTTTCACCATCCATTGCATGGAATTTCTTGTGTTTTTTGAAATTCGAAGGATCCGCAAACCTCTTTGGACACAAATGGCACGAATATGGTTTCTCTCCAGTATGTGTTCGTTGGTGCTTGGTCATCGCAGACCTGTGGGAAAACTGCTTCCCACAAAACTTGCAACTGTGGTTGGTTTCGCTGGTTTTTACTTTAACTTCTGCCAAGGACGGAGCTTTTTCTTTGGGCTGGTGTACATTTTGATGAGTACGGCACTGGGAGGAAGTTCTAAAGGATGTTCCGCAAATCAAACAAACAAATGGTCGTTCGCCAGTATGAATTCGTTTGTGCTCTTGCAAGGCCCCTAGTTGACTGAAACTTTTCTTGCAGATCTGGAATAGTAGATAATTAGAAAAAGATTATTCCACAACAAAATCTTACCGAGCAGAGATACGGCTTTAAACCATCATGCCATCTTAAATGCGCAGTCAGAGTATGCTTATGAAGAAAACTTTTTGGACATTTATGGCATTTAAAAGATCGTTCGCCAGTATGGGATACCTTGTGAATTCTGAGAATTGATTTTAACTTGAATGCTGCGGGACAGATATTGCATTTGTAAGGGCGATTCTGGGAGTGTATAACTTGATGACGTTTCATCGATGTTTTTGTGGGAAAGGATTTGTTACACTTATTGCAAATAAATCGCATTGGCGAGGGATCATTTTCAGCAGTTTCTGTTGTATTGTTATTACAAAAATTTCCTTTATTTTGTGGCGATTGTTCAGGGAAAGGCATTTCAATGATGCCCAAGCCCCTATGGTTTTCTGCACTCTGGTGTTCATCAAAGGCTTCTTTGTTTGGGAAATTCTCCTCACATTCTGTACATTCGTAGAGAACGCTATGTTTTTCTTCGGCAACATGCTGAAAGAAAGCTTTGTCTCTAGTAAAACTTTCTTTACAAATCTCACACTGGTAACGCGTGCAAGTTTTGTGGGCGTTGCTTGCGATGGCCAACATTTCACCTAGAGGAGCACCGTCTTCGTTTTCAATGCGAGCAATGAATTTGGTTTTTGATTGTCGAAAATGCTTGGTAGGGCGTTTTGCAATCCCCATTTCCGAGTAGAGATTCTCCAACTCATTTCCTTGCATAGAATCCTGAAGCCTTCCAGGAGTTTTAATTGCTCTTTTACCTTCATCTTCGGTTTGGTAGGCCTCAATTAGTGGCACATCGAGAGATGGTACATCTGGTTCTGTGATAGATTCCTTATTTTTTAGTGTTTTGGGCTTTCTGCCACGTTTGGGCTCTCCAAATTTCTCAATTAGAATTCGTTGACCATTTTTTATTAACTCAAGAAATTGTTCGGTCGATTGCAATTGAAGATGGCATCCTGGACAGATCCAGTTTGGATAGAGCCAAATAAATCTCAGCTGAAATTATGAAATATTCTAAGTTATGTGCAATTGCTAAGAGTGAATTCGTCTGTTATTTGCGCAAATATTAGGGAAGCCATACAAATTTACCTTGATTGATATGAAGGAACATATTTTTACGGCGAGCCTTTGAATATCTCGGTTGGAATTGAATAGTTCTTGACCATGCTCACTTTCCTCACCGCAAATTCGGCAATTTTGGAATTCTTTTGTGGACT
Organism: Volucella inflata; assembly: GCA_928272305.1. Taxonomy (NCBI): domain Eukaryota; kingdom Metazoa; phylum Arthropoda; class Insecta; order Diptera; family Syrphidae; genus Volucella; species Volucella inflata. Next base: position 23,378,754 of record OV743718.1, on the reverse strand, counting down.
TTTGTTGAGAATTTTCAACATCAGTCATTTTTGTTGACACAAAGCTGTTTTGTTTTGATTTTATGACAGTACGTTGGAGTTACCAATTGCTGTCATTCGGTATTGGTATGAAAGTAAGGTCGTAGACACATCAGTCGGAGAAGTGCATATACCAGAAGTTGTGGGTTTAAACAGGGTTTTCGCAGCTATAGTATCTGTCAAATTAAATTGAAAAAAAAATTTCTTGTCAAATTTTAGGTTATCTTATGCTGTAATGAATGTTGATTAGTAATTCTGCAGAATAGATAATAAGTAAGTTGTATTGCGCTGGAGCTCTGAAAACAATGCTAACAAGAAATATTATGCAGAAGTATTTTTGATTCGGAAGATGCGAAATGAATCTTCTGTGGTTATTTCACAACGTCACCCCAACAGATCATTAACACCAAGCTAGTTAAATGGTGTTATGATAGCTTGTGATAGCTTTAATCATCGATGGAAATCGATGACATTTCGCAGTCCGATGTTGTCAATCAATTTCAGCCCCGCTGTTTCGAATCGACAAAAATTGTAGCGTTCCGTGTTACTGTGGAGAAACAACAACACAAACAAAACAGTGATTTTTTCCAAAGATGTACCACTCGCTTATGGGGAACCCTGCCTAACTCTGACATTTCAGTCATTATAACCTGCAAACATTCAAAACAAACGTGCGTACGACTGCACTGTGTAAAAATATTTTAACAGTAGGCAAAACCCCATGAGCGCGCGCCTATTATATAAAAAAACAAAAAATGTATGTGCAAAAAAAGCGGTTTGGGTTAGAAGAAATCACCAACGTAACACAACATTGTTCAACGATTATTCCAAAATATGGGCGATATTAATCCAAATGATAAGTGATGACCCTTAAAGTTGGAGAACCCGATTCAACAATAAAATCATATCATAATATCGGCACCGAGAGTGTGAAATTTCCCGCCACTAAACTATTTATGTTGATGCCTTTTGAAGCCTTTACTGAATACAACTCTTCAGGTCTTGATTGCCAGTATTTAGCACTTCATTTGCGAAATAGAGTCAAACATGATGGTATACGCTACAACAGCCGAAGAAGTTGTATTCAAAACATTTTTTTAAAATAAATAAAGATTATTGGTTCAAAATCAATTCACATCTTTATTGCTCTCAAAAATGTCCATAATTCTTTGAATATGATATTTTTTTTGTTAAAATCAATAAAATCTGTATTATAATGTTTGCCTTCGAGTAACTTATTCTTTTTAAGGCTTAACTCTAACTCCTTAGGCGTTTTCGAATTCGACTTTCTATTATTTTTCCATTAAGAGCCACTGACTTGCTAAGTTATTCAATAGTCTTACTTCTTTTAGAAAATAAAGCAATCAATCCTTTAAGTTTTCTATTCTCATTATACGAGTAATTTTTCGAATTCGAAACAAACCAAGACAATATATTATGTTATTCGCTTAAAATTATTGAAAAAGAAAAACAGAACTGAGTTTCCACCCTAAGGAGAGATACAATTGAGCTAAAAACAACCAAGTCATCAATCAAAGACCTGAGCCCAGTGCTCAGCTTTAGTGTCAAAACGAGATCCCACACCCCCACAACTCCAATTAGCCACGCACACCAACTCGATACCATTGTGTGGATACTCGTTCATTTGATGTGTCAAAAAGTATTCAATCTTCGCATTTGCCTGTGTCGTTGACGGGAATTTTTTTTTTTCGTCGTCGTAGTCGTCTTCGTCGTCGTTGCCTTGTTTCGCGTGGAGGAATCACTCGAAATATTCTACAAATTCATTTAATTAAGTCGCTTCCACCCGAAAAAGAGAACCAAAAAAATGGTAAGTATCTTCACAAATCGATAGTCTGAGGAAATTATTTTTGAATTATCGATAATTTGCAGTCTTTTGCCGAGAAAATAGCCACCTTACTGGCTAGACCTGGTCAAACAGAACAACAGCAGCAGCAGCAGTCCGATGTTCCATGGTTTATGCGGTATGGTGCACCCATTCTAGGAACAATCGGAGGGTTCTGTGAGTAGAAAAATAGATTTCCTTTTCGTTGTTTTAAGATAAAAATCAGAGTTTACAGGTCAATATATCGCACGGAGCTCCTGGTTTTTCAGATTTTCCATGCTCATCGATTTTTCCATAACTTTTTCGGTTATCTGTTTTTTTTTTCTTCTCTTTTTTCTTTTCTGTTTTTCTCTCTACACTCGTATCTGTGTTTCTTACTAAAGGGTTGTTGTGTATATCAGAGTTGACGGAGAGGCAAAAGTACGGATACATGACACCATGGTTGCTTTCTTGTCTTGTTCTTTTGGGGAAGTGGAGTAGAGTAATGGAAGAGTGTCTTCCTCGTCTTGTTTGACAAGATTCGCTATCCCAATTTGGTCAAGTGATCTAGTTTTTATCGGAACACGACGGATTCTTGAAACTTCTATAATAGCACTAGCAGCAAGTGATTGCTTATCCGATGTGAGAGCTTCTTTTTTTGTGTGTGCATTATGTGTGTTTGCCAATACTTGTGCGCAAACAATGTCAATGTCCCCTCCTCCCATTTTCCATTGTGTTTAGATTGATGCTGCTTTGCATTACTCGTATAATGCAATGCAATTTGATTAATAATCTTTGGGTTCCAGCGTGTTGTGTAGGGGTGTCTGTATTGACTTGTGTCGATAATGAGGGCGGAATAAAGAGGTCGCATGCATATGGAGATATGCGTGGAAGAGGATTATCATGTAAGTCCAGCGGGAGTTCAGTGTTCTTTAGTGGGCTGGAGCGTTCGGATTTGCAAATGAGTTCGAAATGAGATTGGAAGCTCCGCGTTTGCATGATTTATTCGGATGTCGATTTGTTAATGCCGGTTGATTTGAGTGCTACTCCCGCATACGTAATCTAATTTTACCGTTCGGTGAGATGAGGTCCACATTTATAGCTCGGAGAATTTGTCAAAAACCTCTCGTTACGGATGATGTTTATGATAATGAGTCAACTCTGCTGATTTTTGAATAAACAATTGGCGGTGGACAAAGAAAGCTCTGCCAATAGGTGGTTGGTTTAACACGACCTTGAAATGACCACAACGGAAGAGGCGTTTAATTGTATGCTGATTTTAAAAAAAGGGAAGGAGGTGAGAATAATATTTAATGTTTAATTTAGTTCTATACCCTATTCTATGGATTAGACCTTACTTCTGTTAGCGATGTGTAAGAGCAATTTCAGTTAACCCTCCCAAAGTGTGTCAATGAATATAGTCTTTTATGAGAGTTGTGGTGTTTTGGACAGAGGTAAGGCATCAATTAACTCTAGGTCTGTCCACTATTCCATCGACCAAAGTTTCGAAACGGTGAGTACATTGGTTCTCACTCAATCGTAAAGACCAAATTCGAACGCTGGTCTGCATAATGCCTAATAATGCATAACCCTAATAAGTGCCTAATAAAATCCCCGTGAACGTACAACACATTTTAATAAGGTGTTACAATTCTTGGTTTTTCTAGGCAAAGATCTCCGCGTACCTTGCTTTCTTGCGGTGGAAAGTCAGATTGATTTTTTAGTTTCATACATGAGAGCTTGACGCCTAGTTTAAATATACCCATCAGAATATTAGAAGACGTACGTTTGAATAATGTTGTGCTTATCCAAAATTGTGGTTTTAAAACGCCTACACGCGAGGCAATTTGTACACACAATTTCTAGGACATTTGAGTGGGGATAAATTGTGTGCGACTCTACCCACGTCCCAATTTGCCTACACATGGCACAATTTTTAGGAAGTTATGGAAGGGAGAACAGAAATTATTAGATTGCCCGAGCCAATCTGCAGATTTGGTTTGATGGGAACCCAACTGCCGAGGGAATTTTCCTGCTGGTTGCCCTTTGCAATCGGAAGTTTTGTTCGAAATTGCCTGGTGTGTAGGCGCTTTTAGTCTATTTTACCCGCCGTTGTCTTCACTCTATCATTTTGTATGCAGCGAGATTAACTTTTTTTTATGGTTTTTGGTTCTGGTCGAGTTTCCAACTCAAACCTTTTTACTGGGTAGTCGACGAAAGTAAATACCCATTGCGCCATGACATTACATGACATGTAACTCTCGTTTCGTTGGACACAACGCTGCACGACACTTATTGGGTTGAAATTTATATCTCAGAGAGTTGTTGTCAGTGTCCCATCTCAAGCATTATATGCTTTCAGATTGTTTTCTATAAAAGTGACTCGCCTTGAGAATTTAGCAGAACACATAACTAAGCTAACAGCCCAATAGATGGTGTCTAGATTCCTGTCAAGCTAAGAAAATTAGTTGTCACTTCAACAAAGGGAAGTGACTTGAAATCTGATGGGGTTTCATTATTTTGACTTATGACAAGCTAGTGCTAGTTCTTGTATACTGAGATGCATCAGTCCTCAACTCGCAATTATTAATACTTATGAAGATTTGTGAATTATTTAGATCATATTCACAAGATAAGTCTTTATTGATAAATCTGTAAAAAAGAGATATTTTTACTTAAATATCTTTTTGAAAAAAGGAAACAGCGTTTAGAAGCATTATCGAAATTTTCTCAAGGTTCGAAATGGGTAACATTTCCTTCTACCATAAAGGTACAGTGGAAACTACACTATAAGCTGCGAAGTGGCGACGTTGTGCAGAATGGCTCGATCTTTTACGTGACAAGAGACCATGCTCAACATCCCGCGCAAAATGATGTAAGCAATAATAAAATGATTTAGCAACGAATCGAGGTACTTGACACATTTCAAACTTTGGTTTACAGCGACGATGTTTTGGACGTCCATATTAATATGTTGCTTGACCCCTGATCCAACAACTTTAGTTGAAACACTCAACCATTGCGCGATTTCCTGGCTTAAAAGCCGAATTAAATTGACTGAGAAATCACAGCTTTTATATATAGAATATAAATACTTAAAATGAGTTGTTGTATGGTAAACAAATTGTCTTTAGTTTGTACTTAATGTGTGCCATAAAGATCAGCCACGACGAATTAAGTAAATGTTCTTTAATGGTAGCCAATATCCACATCAACGTTTATTTATAAAGAAAGACCAGCTGTCAGCTCTTTGGACTTGTTACACACAGATTGCCTGAACTTGAATGGAACGAATACACTTTCGCACTTGTGTAGTAGGAAGAGTACTTTAAGGTCTAAGTATTCTTTCCTCTAAAACACCATTTGCTAAGCACAATGTCCTTTCTTTCCAAGGTCATGGAAACGCTTTTAAACCGTCAGCTTATGAAATATCTTGAAAACGAAAACTTAATGACCGGCTGTACGGTTTTCGTAGCAACTGGTTAACTGGTGATTTGATGGCATGTCTCACCGAAAAGTGAAACCAAAGCGTACGTTAATCTGGCGAAAGTAAGATAGTTGCACTTGATTTTTCAAAGGCATTTGACAGAGTTTGGCATCAGTTTTTTTTTTGTCGAAAATGCGTAAATTTGCAATCGATTATTTTCTTCTTCAATGGAGTTTTCATGGATGGTTTGAAGACAAGATTCCGATTTGTTTCCGACACATTTCTTAATATTCATTAATCATCTCTTATCTGCTACTTCTAATCCAATATATTCCTTTGCTGACGGCAAACATACATAGGTTAGCTGACTTACGTTCTTTGCCTGTAGAACGAGCTCTGTGGCGTATGTTAAGGTCATTAATATCCGAGATTAACAACATAACCAATCGGGGAACTATCCACATGTGAAACTTAATGCTTCCAAATACAGTTCTGTATGCAGTCGTTAAAGCGAAATTTGAACACCCAGCCTTTACCCATGAATGGCAATTGCATTGACGAAATAGAAAAACGATTCATTCTCGGTATGCTATGACGACAACCTTCGTCGGAATGACCACATATTTGATGTCACTAAAATTTCTGGGAAATATTTGAGTTTCCTTAAACGATGTAAGAAATATTTCACACCCTCTGATTTGGTCTTAATATATAAGCTATTCATCCGCCAAAAATTGGAGTAGAATGGTCACATTTGGTCAGGTGCCTGTAAGACTTCTTTGCACTTGATAGATGGGGTTCAAAGCTATTTACTACTATGCCACAGAAATTGCAAATAGCGATCCGCCTATTCAAACCTTCAATCTCACTATGAATGCTCGTTAGTTAGTACACCCTCAAGCCCATTTTCGGACGTACTCTAATCTTGCCGATGCCGTTGCCAACTTAATTATTTTAGTTGTTAATACCCATTTTACCTTAGTTTCGAGCATTTTTCTGTTCAGTTCTCCCATTTTTCTCCTGATTCCAAGGTTCTATCTGTACTGCCACGAATATATTAATTCAAACTTATTGCAACCGCATCTTTATCAAGGTCGATGCAGTAAAATCGAAAATTTGTGATGAAAAATCTTTCAACTGAAAATGAAGACTTAATTCTTATTAAGATTCAGAAATGCATAATTTGATTTACGGATGATGCACCATTCATGTGTTAATATTGTACATTCAATCTACAAAAGTACGATCAAATCTTTTATGATAAAATCTAATAATCTTCATGCCATAATCGCTGTGCTACAATAAACTTGATCCAACACCTACAATTTCCCAGATCGCGTGTGCCAACTCAATCAAAAACAATTGCTCTGAAGAGTGCTCGTAGTTATGTGCTAGGAAAGTAATTGGAGCAGAGTTTTATTAAGTAGCTCGGCTATCGACAGTCTGATTGAATAACTTGTTTAACACGGCAATGAGGTGTGACTCTCGATGGCTACAAGAAATTGGTTCGTCAGCTACAATTCATTTTCTTAGTCGGACAAGTAGGAGTTAATACTCAGATTCGTGTTTTATTTCCATTCATTATTATGTCATTTGGAAGTCGTCTTGGTCTATCGAAAAACACACAGAATGAGTCTGCAAATATCACAACATGAAATTTTATACTTTATTCAGCTGAAACCAAATCTGTTAAGCAAAAGTTTGTGTCAAAATTGCCATACTCACACGCATTCCAGCATGAAGAAATTCTACGGAACTATTCAAATTTAATTAATTTAGACAGAAACAAATTTATTTTCTCGTCACAATTGTTGGTTGTAAACGAATGTTGTTTTCTGCCTCACATATTGTATTCACACGCCCAAAACAATTAAGCTCGCGCGCTGCCCCATAATTGATAAGCAAAATGCAAAAACAGAAAAATTGTTGTCGATGTTTTCTTGCCCATAGAAATCATCATTGTTTGTGAAGCAACTATTTGTGGCATCAAGACAATTTCTTCATTGGTTTTTTTTTTTTTTTTTTTTGTTTTTTAGTATGGGAGAGCTTCCTGAAGTGGAAGCAGATCTTGACGAGAGTCATATATCCATTAGCTAAGTTAACCTCGTGTAGTTATTGTTTCTGCCGTTTGCGGTACATTTGTTGATCATTATATGTGTCTGTCAACTTTACTGTCCACAATTATTACCGCAGAGGCAAATAGAAAAAAATATATATATTTTACTTTACTTGGCTTCAATCGCATGAGTAATTACGACAAACGAGTTCTCTGGTTTCATTTCTGCCACCATATACTTGTACTTATACCCATCTAAGCTACTAGATACACCATTTCAAATCGAACGACTTGCACTGCAAAAGAGAATGAAATAGTATGTGGGGCGTGGGGAGAGTTAAAAGCAAACTCAAACGAGAAACTCTATCAAATGGAATTAATTCTCTAATTCGATTTGGTTCATAATGCAGTAAGGCGGGGATAGACACAGGTAATAGCAACGTCAATAGCATGTGTTTTGATGGGAAGGAAATGAATAGGTGCCACAATATCCACTTGACATCTAAAGTAAGCTCTCGTATTGTGTTGTTCACCTCTCAGCTCACCCCTGTGCTAATCCAATGAGAACGAGCAAAATGATTCACATTTTCATGATGCGATGTGCCGTTGATTTATCTTATCTAGATTTTTGACGATTTAGATGGTTTTTATGGTCATTATAACTATAATAATAGTGATATTTTATCATGTCTATGTGTTGGGGAAAAGGATTTAAACCGGATTAAGATAATAAATCTGTTGGCAATTTGTTCTTCTAACTTGTCACTGAGGCAGGTCATCTATTTTGATATACAATCAATCAATAAAAATGCAATCTAATTGATAAATGATGTAATAAACTTTTAGTACATGGTGAATACCCACCCTGTGCTGGGTTATTAATAAAATAAAAATTTAATCAGAAGCTTTCTTCGTATTGATAAAAGGTGAAAGCTTAATGAGACATTGTTTTATCGATTGATAAGATAACGTTCTTTTAGCATTGTTTGCTAACAAAATGTGGCGATAATTTTGTACTACGTCAAGTGATTTTATTTCGTATAAACAAACAATGTTTGATACGGCCTTTAACGATAAATAACTACTGTATTTCGAATAAAAATCTGCCGGTTTAATTCAGCTGTTCTATAACTAAGACCAAAGAAGTCATAGTCTATTCAATTTCATCTACATAATTGTTTAGTTTGTGTTATTATACACAATTCCTGATTTTTTGTTTTCTCTTTTGGATTGTATATTCAAGTGTTAAATAGAATGCGATTTCAGATATCTGCAAGTATGTTTTGGTCACACTTTACACTTGCATTTCTGCATATTGTCTTTTGCACTTCAACGATTTTGTATTCGTTTGCAAGTGACTACTTAGAAAAATAAGTACATTTGTCTCTCTTATATTACAATGTCATATACATGACCTTATGAATCAGTTTCTTTTTATTACACTTCATTAGGATTGTTGTTGGTTTAGGGTAACATATCTGTATTCGTACTCGTGTACTCTCTAATCTGATATTTAGCTGCGAGTCTAGTTTTTCTTTTAAAACTCATTACAAGGATGTGGTTCAAAAGTTTTTAGCTTTGTTTTACAAATTTTCAAATAACATCTAAAAATGTAAAGAAATGAGTTTCGGTACAGTTGAATATGTAATCTACATTTGTTTTCATTCTCTGATCTCTATATTGAGAGTTAAGCTTATAGTATCGCATTGATTAATATGAGAAAAATGTAAGAAAGGTAACCACATCAAAATACAAACAAAATGACTTTTCAACGAAGGAAAAGCACCCTTCAGAGTCCAGTAATAGAGCCGTTTACTCAAATAAAAGTTCGATTCGATGATATTTCTACTGCTGTTTAAATGAGGTGGACACGATAAATCTTACAGAAGAAGTGAATTAAATTACCTAGTCAATTCATAAATACTGGTACTGTATCAACTGAACTTACTTATTACAAATGCAACACTGGGCGCATCCATTTCGTATTGATTGCGATTTGACAGTTGATATTTATGCTTCATTGTGACGTAAAAAGTTTTTGACATTAATTGCTTACAATCATGGAATGGGGCGACATCTAAAATCGTATTGTTGTTGTTGGCCTACTTAACTCCATGGAGAAAGGCGATATCTTTAGGACGTTGCGACCGCTTTGAATCACTTTCAATTTTGTGTATCGTGCTGTGAAGTTGTTTGAGGATACTGGTGGAGTGCGGGACCGTCAAAGATCCGGCCGTCCGCGCACTGTGCGAACTCCGAAAGCGATCCAAGCCGTGAAGAAACGAATCGATCGAAAATCGCTGTGAAAACAGAAAATCTTGACGCGGGAAATGCAAATTTCACAAAAATCCATGTCTCACACTATCAAAGAAGTTTTAGGACTCAGCGCGTACAAGCGACACACTGGACACCTGCTCACGGCCGCATTGAAGGAAAAACGCAAGCGAAGATCGAAAGCGTTACTCAGCCGGTAGGCGAAGAACGCTCACAGAAAAATTCTGTTTACTGCCGAGAAAATCTTCACCGTAGAATAACCGTTCAATAAGCAGAACGATCGTATGTATGCTCGGTCATCCAGAGATGCATCCCAACTCATCCCGAGGGTTCAAAGAGGCCACCATCCCGCATCTGTATTGGTATGGTGGGGAGTGAAAACATCGGCCAAAATATATCAATCGACCGTCTTGGAACCAATTGTGAAGTCTCTCAACCGATCAATATTTAACAACAAGCCATGGACTTTCCAGCAAGATTCTGCTCCAACTCACAAAGCAAAAACGACTCAACTGTGGTTCAAAAACAACGTTCCGGACTTCATATCAACGGATGATTGGCTAGCTGGTAGTCCAGACCTCAACCCGTTGGATTACAAGTTTTGTATTAGAGGGCATGCCTTGCTCTACTCGACACTCAAATATTGAGTCGTTGAAGCGAGCCCTTGTCCGTGCAGTGGACAATTTCCCCATGCATGAAGTGGGTCTCGCAATCGATGAGTGGCCACATCGTCTTGAGTCGTGCTGGAAGGCAAATGGAAGTCATTTCGAATAAGTTGTTCTAAGATTTGTAGCCATTAAATAACCCAATAAAAACAAACAAAAAAATTGTTTAAATATTAATTCGTTTTTATTTGGCGTTGATTTTTCTGTGTACCAGTATTTATGACTTGACTAGGTATACTTCAAAAAGATTGATATGCCAACACTCAACTTTTGGGAAATGTGCATGTAAATATCAGAACCAAAAGCCTCTTTCATTTTGTGCAGTATCTTATACTGAAGGAGATCATCGGTAGGTACGGGAGAATTTTATTTTGCTGATGGCTATAAGTGTCAACAATTTTAAATTCTTGCACTTTAAATTTGAACCAACTTTTTCAATACTATTTGGATGATTTCTGCCTCTATTTCACGAATACCTTGCCCAATATAGTTCTAGAGTACCTCCATTGTCTCTGAATTGTTCGCAAAGCATTGATCCATTTAAGATACCCCACAAAAGAGAGTCACTATTATTGCAGTTAGTGTGCAATAAATCGGTTGTTGGAAAGCTTGTTGGGCACTTACTGGGACCAAAGCTCTTCCAAATCGAAATCTCCAATTTCTGGCCATAAAAAATCGATTAAATGACTCGGTAGCGCTCTCTATTGACTGTAATGTTTCTTTCATTGTTGTCTTTGGCCATTAATGCCGCCACTCCAAAAATCACACCCGTCAATTTCTGATGCTCCAAAACCCAAACAGATAATCGATAATCGAGCGGGTGCTCATTTTGCTTTAATTCGTAAGTCAATTGAACCTTTTAAGCGAATAATCCGAGAATTTTAAAGCAAAATTTTCCCCAGACTAGCGCCCGTTCAGTTGTTGAAATCTTTGGCTCGTTGAAATTTTCGGATTTAGCCGCACACTTTCGGCAACAGGTGCAATATTCCCCTTTGATCGCACAGGACGATCACAAGAATATGTTCGGTTATCAATCAGCAAACCAGTTCTTCATAAATTTGCATACATTAGCTGCAATTGGGGCATTTATCGATCGATATTTCTTTTAAAAATTTACACTGTTTCGGCAACACAGCATTCACTTTGGAAGTTAATTTGCAATTTTTCCCAGCGTTATTCAAGCGTAAATCAAACCATTTTGTGCCGCAAAAATATAATACTAAGTTTCTGTCAATATGAGCATAACAAAAAACCAACAGATGGTCCACCCTTTACTTGTATGCATAACAGTATTCTACTATTAAGGAATATGCATAGAAGATGGAACCGATTTATTCGCCTTTTTGTTTTTGTTAAGTGAACTTAAATATATGTCAAAACCAAAGTGCGTGTAATTGGTTTTGGTAACCTTCAGCTTATTCATTAACATAGTCTCCTTCTTGATTGATAAAACATTCTAACATTCCCTAACTTTCTATGCTTTTGTTTAGTTTCGGCGATCATCTCTTCATTAAGGCCATATCGCTTTCTGGCGATCATTCTTCTTATCCTTTTATTAACCCTTTCCTCGTTATACGAACTTATGCGTAACGAGTTTCCCATTTTTACTGCATCGCTGCTGCTCCGCTTATGGGGTTGGCTAATGTCGCAGACCGCAGAACGCGTCTACATACTGCTCGGTCTTGGATCGCTTCAGTGGTTAGCCTCAGGCGTTGTTACGCATTTACCATCTGAGAAATACAGGAATTCTTTTTCCGACCTCGTTTTCTTACAGTTGGAGTGACCGTAGTTGATAGTGCCTTTTTTACCGGATTTTCCGCAGATCTTCTTTGAACGTGGCAATACCAGCTTATTCTATTCGCTTCAAGCTGTTCGGTTACCGAATTCTTTATATGTAGACTTCTTCTTATACGCGTAGATCTAATACAATCGCGTTTAGTGACTCCACTAGACATCCTTAACATTTTCATTTCCGCTGCCGTCATTTTGTTTTTAAACGCTTCGTACATTGTCCAGCACTGTGAACCGTACATAAGAGCTGGTCGAACAACCGTGGTATAGAGTTTCCCCTTCAATTTAAGTGGAAATTTTCGGTCGCAAAAGATTCCCGAATTTTCTCGCCATTTCATCCACCCCACACTCACTCTGTGGTTTACGTCGTCGTCACATTTCGCTTCCATGTTAACGATTGATCCTAAGTACTTAAAGATAGTGCTTTCGAAAGAACTATTCCGTCTAACATTATATCCGGAACAGGTCGCAACGGATGCGCAAATGGGCACGTCAAATGCTCCGTCTTTGAACGACTTATTTTAAACCCGTTTCTCTCTAGCGCATTTCTCCATGAATCTAAGGCGTTCTGTAAATCTTCGACGTTATCGCTAAGTATGACTGCGTCGTCAACGAAGAGAATTGGCGTTACATTTGCTTCGCGCATGCAGTCTTTTAAAAGATAGTCGAATACTACGTTAAAGAGGAAAGGGCTAAGTACGCTTCCTTGATGCACTCCGACATTAACTGGAAATTCTCTCGTTAGTCCGGCAGAGCTTTTAACCGCAGTTTTCACGTTTCCGTACATGTCTTGTATTACTCTATCATACGTTTCCGGTACGTTTTGAGACCTCAGCGCGGCCCATATGAGATCCCTAGGCACTCGATCGAATGCTTTCTCGAGGTCGATAAATATCATGTGTAAATCCTTAGACGAATCTCGGTGCTTTTCCATTATTATTCGTAGGCTTTGGATAGCGTCCACCGTCGATCTTCCTTCAACAAATCCACACTGGCTATTATCGAGCTTTATTATTTGCCAAAGACGTTCGTTTAAGACTCTTTCGACGATTTTCATTGTGTGTGACATAAGCTTGATTGAACGGTAGTTGTTGCATTCTCGAGTGTAGCCTTTTCCATTGTATAATGGAACCAAGAAGCTACTTCTCCATTGATTGGGCATAGGTTGTCCAGGTTTTAATTTATTTAAAAGTTTCGATAGCCATACGCTGCCGATTCCCTCCATCTTCGACTAAAACTCTGATGGAATGCTGTTTGGTCCCGACGCTTTCTCCCGTTTCATTTTTCCGATTGCTATACTTATTTCTTCGATTGAAAAGTCCGAAACTTCCTCCTCGAATAGACCAGCTGTCGGCACGATATCACGTGGAAACTGTTTGTTAAGCAACTCCTTGCAGTATTCAAGCCACCGGTCACAAATTTCCTTTTCATTTGTTAATAAGCGACCGTCTTCGTTTTTGATGTATTTCGGCGAGGTTATTTCCATTAAATTTGTTCGCCTCTGTGCAGCGAGCTTAAAAATATTTGGCATTTTAGTACTGTACGACGTTTGAACTTCTTGGATAGCTTGTCTTCTATCCGTCGATCGTGAGGATATTTGTTCCAACTCCTGGTACATTATCATCTGCCCAAAGGTGGTTTTAAAGAAGGAATGAGAATTGGTTGCTGCAAGAAGATAATTACCCGAAACATCGCAGTCGTTTGTGCAGTGCGTGGAAACAAGAAAATAACGTCGATGTTTTAGATTGGCCATCACAGTCGCCGGATGCAAATCCCATTGAAAATGTTTGGGTATTCATGAAGCTAAAGCTCCAAGGAAAGAAGATCTCAATGGTCGAACAATTTTATGGAGATCTTTGTCTCAAGATTGTGCTATAAGATTAGTAGAAAGCATGCCTCGAAGACTCCAAGCAATTATTGATAATGGAGGAGAGTGGACAACATATTAATTGAAAAGCATTCAAGTAAATGAACAAAATAAACCAGCACAATTGATTTTTTATTATTATTATAAGTTCTTCTTTAATTTTTGTCGTGTACGATGCTATCAAACAGACTGTACTACCTTGATCAAAAAGTTCCCGGAATAACCGTGTGGCGCTCCTATTGTTCCGATTTGTGTCCTGTTTTTTTGCTAAGTTGGTACATCTGTTGTTGATATTCCCTGTAAATCTTAGCTTCATAGCTTGAAATTTGCAAAAGTTACGTAATACATCCATCTCTGTGTGTGTTAGCGATTTTTCCATTACTTCCTCTCGGCTGCTGAAACGCGTTCCCCCTAGTATTTTTCAACTAGATTGAACAGAAAGAAGTCACAGGGAGCCAAATCAGGTGAATTCGGTAGCTGTTGGATGGTATTCGTTGCATTTTTCGTCAAAAAATTACGAATAATGATGGCACTGTACGACGGTGCGTTATCATGGTGCAAAATCCACGCGTTTTCTGCCCACAATTCTGGTCTTTTTCGGCGAATTGCTTTGACTTCATTTCTTTGACTTCATCAATGTTTTCGTCGGTTTTCGATGTCGATGGTCTGCCATTGCGTTCGTCATCTTCGATTTACTCACGACCAGTTTTGAACCGCTCGTGCCACTGGTAAACGACCGTTTTCTTTAGAGAATCGTTGCCGAAACACTTTTCCAACATTTCCAACGTTCGCGCACCATTAAATCCGTTTTTGACGCAAACTTTAATACAAGTTCGTTGTTGTAAATTGTAAGAAATCGCCAAACACACAGAGATAGACGGAATGTCAACAACAGATGTACCAACTTAACAAAAAAAAAAACAGAACAATGGGAGCGCCACACGGTGGTTATTCCGGGAACTTTTTGATCAAGGTAGTATATGTGCATTCGCGTAAGACTTTAAGAAACCGAAGCATAGCATGTAATTGTACCCATGAATAATTTAGCGGCTGGTAAAGAAGAAGAAAATGGAAGCATATACTCGTATCTTAATGCCACTGTTCATTCCCGATCTTTTAAGACTGATACCGCATTTTTTGGCGTCTCAATCGTACCGTCTATTTAACGTATTTAAACAGGCATACTCGTATATGTGCATGTATTAACCGTATATCAAACAAGTAATCCTGAAACTTCGCTAGCTCTTTGGCCACGTATGTTGAAATTTCGTATGTACCTTCGAAATTCAAAGATAACTCGAAGGTTTCCGCTTTTCACTCTGGTTTTTGTTTCGTTGTATCTACATATATACATATATTTGTACATGATATGACGGTGATAACAATTTTTCAAGTACTAACCATCGTATCTAGTTGATAACAGCATCTTTATGACTATGGAATGTGACTGTTGTTCAGTTAGTAATTTTGATTTCATGACATTTTATATAAATGGCTTTTTCTTATGGGATGCGAGAAAATTGTTTTCTTTGAATAGACGGGACCTGAAAACTTGATGTTTTTTATTATGTTAAACGCATTTATTTTAAATACAGAAATATATACCCAAAATAATTGTAAGTTTCTTTTCAGTCTCTATATTGTTCGGCTTCTATGATGCTTTGGGTATTATCACACTGAACATCACGTGCGTCATTGCTGGAATTCTGCAGATAGTTATAGGTTTCTTTATACTGGCAGTTGAAGCGCCCTGCTGTTGTTTCTTTATTGAGCATGCAAAAGTGTTTGCCACAACAGCCGACAACCGACCATTATGGAATAGGGCGGCTTTATATTGCGGGTAAATCTTATAGTTAAATTTTTCAATTAACATACTGTTACATAACTATTTGTCATTTAGACTTGCTGTCATACCACTAATACTGTGCTTCGGCTTGGGAAGCTTATTTCCTGGACTTTTAATCTTTGGCACTGGAACCATCTACGGCATGATGTCGCTGGGTAAAAAGTAAGTATACGTTTGCTTTTCTTTTCTTTTTCACTAAATTGTGTGTCCACACGCATTTGTTTTGTCTAACAATAAAAAATATTTCGATATAACCGCTTAGAACATTAAAAAAAAAAAACCAACTTGGAGAAGAAAACTTATTGCTAATATGTGTGTTTTTTTTTCGTTTTTTTTCTTTATTCTTCTTGTCCTGTTTTTCTCTTTTTCACCCTACTCATGCTTACCCGAACTTAACCACTTCAACCAAATTGATTCTCTCTTACTAACAATTCTAACCGACTAAAACACTAACTTTAAATGAAATCGAAAAACATTTTAATAGAGGATCACGTGAAGATATGGCTGCTGCAGCAACTTCACCGACAACAATGCAAGCCGGTGGACAAATGCCAATGAGCACCGACCAGCATGTTACATTAATGGAAGATCCAGATGTATGGCGTCCAACATAAATCATTTAGCCTAGCCATACTCAAATACAAAAATATACTTTTTCGAACCATTCAACAAACAACACATAAACTGACATCCCCACCAACAAGTTGTTAAAAAAAAAAAACCAAAAATAAAAGTAAAAAAAAAAATCATTTGAACAGTAACAGTAATATTCATTCAAAGACTCGACTTCAGACACAAAGTACCAACAAACATTTATGAAAACCATCTTCATTCGAACTTTGCTCAAAAACACATTGAAATAACGAAACAACAAATCGAACACGAAAGAAAGTCCTTAATCCCCCCTGATCTAATATCCATTCCATCCGATCCTGTTTTATTTTTGTTTTTCTCTCTTTAATTTGGTGTCCCATTATGTGTTTAGCGCCAAAGCAAATTTTTAAAAAAGAAAAAAAAAAAAACATTTGTAAAATCGGAGAAAAAACTACTAAACAACACCGCCACCGCCATTTTGCATCACCTGCCTCTCTCATCATTGTGTAGTTGTGCGCCAGTGACTCCATCATCTTAACTTTGAAATTAAACAATTTCAATTTGAAAAATAATAATCCGCGCATTCATTTTGAACAAAAATGTCATCGTGAACTTAAAATGAAAGACACTTAAACGCGTGCGTGGAAAAGGCAAATAACAGTTAATTTTATAGTTTTACGCTTTATATGTGTTTTGTGTAGATGGTTGTTGTTTTGTTTGGTTGCACTTTTGTAGTTAAATGTAGTTCCTTAATGTTTGGAGTGCATTTTTTGTTGACTATAGTAAAATGGAGTTTTTTTTTTTTTTTTAATTTAATTTCGTAGCTGAATATACAACCAAGAACGTCTTGGATAACATAAGATTTAAATTAAATTATTTTATTTGCTTATTTAATCCTATTTCCCAATTCTAATATATAATATTAATGTTGGCTCGTTTTTGAGTGCTTCAACTGTCTTAATCGTTATTCAATTTAACCCCGTTCCTAGCTAACTGCTAATAACTTTGCATCCTTTCTTAACTTTCTTTCCCAATATCATTTAGCAGCAATTCCCTAAGCAGTTTAAACTTTCCTATATATCTCTAAATACCTTGCCTCACAAGACTCTTAATGCCGTTTTGTTGAAATAGTCATACAAACTAAGACTCATTCTGATTCATTTTCAATATGTTTTAAATACGAGGGCGGGTCAATAAGTCCGTGACTTTTGGATTAAAACACAGATTTTTTGATAAAAAAATAATTTTATTTTTCAACGTAGTCTCCCTTGAGCTCTAAACACTTTGTCCAACGCTTCTCCAATTTTTTTATCCCTTCCAAAAAAAATGGTTTGTCGAGGTCCTCAAAATAGGCCTTTGTTTGCGAGATGACTTCATCATTGGAGTCAAATCTTTTTCCACCAAGCCATTTCTTCAGGTTTGGGAACAAGAAGTAGTCGTTCGGAGCCAAATCTGGAGAATAGGGTGGATGAGGGAGCAATTCATAGCCCAATTCATGGATTTTTGCCATGGCAACTGCACATGTGTTTGTGGTCGACTGTGAGCAAACGCGGCACCCATCTTGCGGAAAGCTTTCTCATGCCCAAGTGATCATTCAAAATTGAAACCACTGAGCCATGCGAGATCCCTACGGCTTCCACAATCTCTCGCACTTTCAATCTTCGGTCGGCCAACACCATATCGTGAATTTTTTCGATTGGTTCGGGTGTAGAGACCTCAACTGGGCGTCCAGGACGTTCGGCATCTTCAGTGCTTGTACGGCCACAACGAAATTCAGTAAACCACTTTTTTACCATTGAAATCGATGGTGCAGAGTCCCCATAGTATTTATCAAGCTTAGCCTTGGTCTCGGTAATGGTTTTTTTTCGCAAGAAATAATGCTTTATAAGCACACGAAATTCACTTTTTTCCATTTTCTCCTCAAATTAGTGAGTAGTCTGATAAAAATAGCTGTCAAACACAAACTAACTGACGCAGCAAGTTTAAATTTTGACAGGAGTCAACTGACAGATGCCTGTTGACAGGAGCAGTGTTGCTGTTTCAGTAAAGAGGTCAGAAATTCAAAAAGTCACGGACTTATTGACCCGCCCTCGTATCTATTCTTAGAGAAATGTGATTTTAAATATGGTAAGATTAATTTATTTTTTGTGGACTATTCTCTCAGTCAACACACTAATTTAATTTATTTGAGACAAAAGTAAAGTATACTTTGGAGTTGAAATGACAATGAAACCGTTGAATTTTTGTGCTACTTTAACCATTATACACTTGATCAATATGCGATATCGTACATTGGGACAATAAGTACTATTTGTACTAATTTGTGAGTGTTGGATAGTCGGTCAAGTCTCCGTACTTGCTGATTAATTTATTGGGGAAAATTACCCTCAGCTTCTCCATTGAAACTCCAGCTGAGTGTGGAGTGGCACCGTGTTGCTGAAGTTCTGCTCTGTTGTTGAAATAGATGCAGTTGCGGTACCAAAAACTCGTGGATCGTTCGGCAATACAGTCAGTCAGCAGTGACTGTCTCCCGATAGTTAAAAAATAAAAGTAAATTTTTCCTCGGGGAGAAATTACACACTGTATTGTTCTTTTTAGACGATACAAATGTTTTTGATGGCGTTCAGTTAAAGAACAACGAACAACCAACCGTTCGTTCAATTAAAACGCGAACCAATTGTTTACACAAACTTTATTGCAAGATTCCAAAATTAGAACTGAACTCAAAATCTGACTTATCCTACTTCACACCTTCGTATCGTCGCATTTGGTTTATATCGCGTGCAAGGGTTTTAAGTTGCATCAGCAGTTTCCCAGTTCGAGTTGTGGGAAACAATTGATAGTTTCCGTTGGGTGGTGAAATACAATGTCCACAAGTGCATGCATGAAGACAAGGTGACTTCTCATCTTTCGAATTGTGGAATCGTGGCGCGTTAACTCGTTCCCTTGGGTTGTCGTGGCATAAGTATATTCTTGGTTACTTACACAGCCATCGATATGAAAATGTACTTCATCAGTAAACAATATGCTTTCAAAAGTTCGTGCTGTTCCAAAACGTTCCAGCATCGTTCTCGATAAGGTTGAAAAATTGCATGATTTGTATTCTGTATGGGTGAAACTTTAGATTCTTCTTCCAATAACGTGCTCTGTTGATTTTTTTTTTTACATGACTTGCGCATAATTTCGCGTCGAACTTGGGCCGTATGTTCAGCTTCGCTAGCTTCGCTGCGGACGTTGATGGTCTCGGAGCTAACCGTTGACACCTGTCTAAACTTTCAAATCACGACCAGCAAACCTGAGTGTTCGGCCCATCACTTACTTGTCGAATATTGAGGTGAATACAAAAGACGGAACAAATCGCAGAATTTTAAAGATTGCATAACCGCAAACGCTCGATGGCGATTGACAAATCACCATATCAGGTATCGAACGATACTTCACCTAGTTAGCCTACAGCCAATTATAATTTAAAATTTAAAATTTTCCGCTTAACACCCTCTTTTTTTAACGATACTATCACCCTCCTTTTAATACTTCTCAGCATTCCGTCAAACAAGTCAGCTCTATAAGGATGATCAGATCGACCTGCTTTCTACAATGACGCATTGCCTGTCATGTGTTTTAAATATTTCAAGCTGTTGACTGCTAAGCCTGGCTCGCATATTTTCCATGGATCCGACATTAGCCTTATTATTATTTGGGAGCTATTCCAGTTTTGGTTGTCGTCTTCGGTTTCATACGGAGGAGAGAGAATGGTCTTTCTTCACTGGGTTGGTACAAAACAATTAGACATTCAAATCCAGGTTTTTGGTTTTCATTTATACTTCGGAAACTATTTGATTCGGTCCGATCGCAAATTCTGTTTTTTTTTTTTTATTGTTTCGTTGATTTAGTCTTCTATAAAATTTCCTGTTTTATTTTTTCAACAAAAGCGCCATTACTTTGCAGGATTTTTTCATAAACTAATATTTTAAATACTTCTTATGTCCACAGCAGATTTATTTTCTGTTAGCGAACTATATTCCTTATGTGTTTGGCTTTCCACGTTACACCTCTTCTGAGACTTGTTCTCTGTTTGTTAACTGCAAGATAATTTTTTAAGTCTTGCTTAAGCCGTTTTTGCACCGTCCTCATTCTAACTCAAAACGCATTTTGCCAATTTCGCTTTGCTCAGATCATTTGAAAATTCTATAGTTTGTTATTGACCGGCTTTTTCAATTAATATTTCATTTTCAAGTTTTTCCTATTTTTATATTTTACATATACTTGAATCTAAGGAACCGGCCATTCTAAACGCATAGAACTTTTGCGTTATATCTACAATTTCTTTCGGTTTCAATACCATTGTCGAAGGTTTACTGCCAATGGCTGCCTTTTTTGTGATTTATTGCTTTGCTTCCGGAAAAACCAGATTGGGTGTGAAGCCCCTAGAGAAACACAAAATGTGTATAGAGGGGGTGTGCTTCGCAAATTTTAGAAATTGCACCTTCGACCCAAACGATAAATCTTGTTCGCGTAAGCCAGAAGAGCTAAATTAGCTGCCGAAAGAAATCGTACTGTTAGAGTAAGGAAACTTACAAGGGAACTCAACGTAAGCCATATGACTATCCATCGATACTTAACAAATATGGGAAATGCCATAAAGTCGGGTACCGCACCACCTATCGCAAAATAATCTTCAGCAAAGTATCGCAACTTGCACTGCCTTTTTGTCTGCCAAAATCAATAGCTGGTTTTTAACTGGATCGTCACCGGAGATGAAAAATGTTTTTTTTTATGTGTAAAAATCTTACCTCTCGGTATGGGCTTCACGAGTTTCTTACTTACCAAAACCTTAGTATTAGTGTATTCACACAGACCCAGAGTAATAGCAATAGCATTGCAAATGTCAACATTCTCTGCATACGTTTGACTGAGCGAAGTCGAAATATTCTATGTATGGACACAGCGTTGTTGTTTTAATCAATGTAATTTAAAAATTTAATTTTTCCTATTTTGTAAGCACTCGCCGCTCGCCCACACTGCACAAATACACAGAAACGTATTTCATTCTCTCCACATACAAGTTTCGTACGCTAGCACTACAGACTGAGCACCGGGAACACGGTTGTATTAGCACTTATAAGGACTGAGACGTCACCATAGCTACGAAGTGAGAAGTCAATAAAGGGTGATCTTTTTTTTAACTTATAAAATTGAATCGCCTAACGCTTTGTCGAGTCGTATGCGCAGATGCCTTTTTTTTAAATAACATTAAACGTCGCCTTCAATGGATTAGCCCAGATATGCACAAACTCCCAGAAATGGAATTCACCTACTCAAGGTATTACTGTCTGTAAAGTGGGATGCTGGGGGAATAATCCATTTTGAGCTGTTGCATCGTAACCAGACTATCATCAAAAGGGTCTACCGTAATCAGCCGAGCAGATTAAGGTCGGGACTAGGGCGGAAACGGCCAGATATTCTATTTTATTAATATAACGCTCGCCTTCATAAAGCTTGGTCGGGTTTGGTTTGGTTTGGGGAAAATTGTAGATCTACCTTATTCTTCAGATTTAGCACAGTTAGATCTCAGTTGTTTCTCTTTGCTGTCGTTCTCAACTCGGATTTTGGATTTAGTACATCCAATGTTGTCTTCTAGTACTATATAAAGAATAAGGTGAAATTTTATTATTAAAATACGCGGGTTCTTCATCTGTGTTAAATTTCATGTCAAAATCTGCATTTGTTCGGACGTGAATCAGACTAGACCATTTTGAAAGATGTTTTGTGCTTGAGAAAAGTCAAATCTCGTTTGGTTCCAAAAACCATTTTACGACGTTTTCTTTTCGGTCTTTTCACTAATTATGCTTTTGATGAATGTTAGGTTGGATTTATCCCCCGAAATCGTGTCTTTCGCGATCTAAATGCGGTCACGGTTTTTTTTTGCATACAACTCAGGCTTTTCAGCACCTGCTTTGCATCGAAAGGTCTGAAGTCTAAGTCTTCACCCAAAATGTCTTAAATATAAGCAATGTTAAATTTTCTGATGGTTAATTTGCAGGTTTCTGCCAATATTCCTTTGATTTTGTTTGATTGATGTTTTCGTCGGTTTTCGATGTCAACGTCCTACCACTGGGCACATTATGCTCGACGGACTCACGGACACGTCTTTTCAAGTGGTCGTTTAGGCAACTTGAAAAGAGTATCGAAACATTTTTTAAGCATTTAAAAAGTCTTCGCATCGTTGTATCTGTTTTTAACACAAAATTTGATACAAACTCATTGTTGTTGCAAAGTTGATTCCATTTTAAAATCGTAAAAAAAAAATGAAAAACACACGGAAGCAGATGTACTCTCGAAAGTGTAGCTTTAGTCTGTCATTTGAAATGAAATATGTGTCAACCTAAAAAAAAACTTAGATGAGTAAAGCGTCACAAGGTGATTATTCCTGAAACCTTATTATTAAAGTAGTATGTATTTGGGTCAAGTAAAGGGTCTTTCGTTAATCACTTCCTATCTTTAAATTTAAATAAAACAAAGTTGTGTGAGAAATTCTATAATATCTTTCCATATGAAGGGCCTTTCGATGCCATTATGTATGGAATATAACGTTCGAATGTCCGCTACGGCTTCTCTGGGTGGCGCGCATCCAAAATGTCCAGTTTCCCATGACTCTGGCATATAAATCTGGCCGAATTTGACCGATGGCATGGTTTATGTTAGCTTTAAGGGCCGCTGTGGTTTTTGGCTTATTCGCATAGATCTGCGACTTCAGAAAACCCCCACAAGAAAAAGTCTAACCGGGTCAAATCGGTGGCCAGTTCACATCACCTTTACGTAAGATGACCATGCCCTCGAATCGCTCGTGCCGAATTTCCAATGTGTCGTGAGCTGTGTAGCATATAGCGCCGTCCTGTTGAAAACACATGCCGTTGGTGTCCATAACATCTAATTCAGGCCAAACGAAGTTGGTAATAATCGAGCTTTAGCGTACGCCGTTGACGGTGATGGCCTGGCCAACGCCGCCAGCTCAAAATCCACACCAAACATTGACTTTTTCGGGATCCATTGGACGCTCTTGGATCTCATGTGGATTGGTATCGTCCCAAGTCCGACAATTTTGTGTGCTGATGTACCCATTCCTGCAGAAATGGGCCTCATCGCTGAAAATGATTTTTCGATTAAAATTAGCGTCAGTTTCAAACTGCTCCAGAGCCCATTCAGTGAACACACGTCGTTAGTTATGGTCACTTATTTTCAGCTCCTTGGTCAGTTGAATTTTGTACAGGATCAGGCCCAAGTCACGACGCGAAATTTTTCAATTGTGGTCTGCGAAAGGCCGAGTTCTTGTGAGCGACGCGAAATCCAATGCCTCGCATTCTCCCGCACACTCTCACGGACAGCGACAATGTTTTCGGCAGATCTTGCGTTTCGTCGACGTACGGATGTTGGTTTATCGTTTACTGAACCAGTGGACTCAAATTTATCCATCACACTATTCGCAGTCCTCTCGGTAGGACGATTATGGCGACCGTAAAATGGGCAAAGCTCGCGGAACGTTGCCCGAACCGAACACCCATTTTGATAAATCAATTTTATCATTATCATACTTCCATGGTGATTTGGCAAAACAGACTGAATAAATGGCAGCCAATTTTACCGATGTAGCTTCAACAATATGGCCGCTATCAACTGTCAAAGTTCGGGAGTCCCTATTGGACTTAAAACTAGAAATGAATAGTGTCTGTTGCATTGGCAATAAAGAAATCAGTTAATTGTTGACATGAGTGAAGCTTTTTTGTTAATGATACTAATTTGAAAAAAAAATGATTTGGAATTCGTAGAATTGTTTTACAAGAACCGAATTTTGTTA
This sequence comes from Volucella inflata, assembly GCA_928272305.1. Lineage (NCBI taxonomy): Eukaryota > Metazoa > Arthropoda > Insecta > Diptera > Syrphidae > Volucella > Volucella inflata. The sequence goes on along the minus strand of OV743718.1, from coordinate 23,354,539 downwards.
TATGTGAAAAAGAAAGAAAGAAATAGTCGAGAATCCATTTATGACCATTATCTTTACAAGGAAACACAAATCATAACAAGAAAAATATCATCGTAATCATAAAGTTGATGTTTTTTTTCAATAAAAATAAAACGTGTATTCTTATTTTTGACTCTCTAACTAATTGTAGGTCTACATCGTTGGGACAAGTAGCGCTTGGCAACAAAACGAGCTATATGTTCACAATCCATATCGAAACTGATTGCATAGTCAACCAAATGAAATTTCCCCAACACCTTTGTTTTTATATTTATGCATGGCAAGTTTTACATAAAATGTTTTGACTTGACTTAAGTAGATTTCGATGAAACAAAATCCTTTTGAGTTCAATTAGATTTCCTTATTTTAATGTGCACCTAATCCCACTAGTTATTAACATTTCACCCTGGCCATAGATACCTAATCCCTACAATTGTTTGGCGTAATCTTATTTTGATTTGTAGTTTTATTAAACAATCTTGGCTTAGAAATGTTTCGTTTTTTTTTAAATTTCATAGTAACAAATTTGTTTTTGATTTTAATAGAGCTTCAGCGGAGGAAATGCGAAACGCAGCAATTAACTCTGGCTTCACCGGCGTAACATCTACACAACCAACAACAAATGATCGTGCCAGCATTGTAAATAATGCACAACCATTTTCATTTACTGGAGCTGTGGGTACGGATAGCAATGTGTGATAAAAAAAAAAAAAAAAAAACAAAGAGAGAGAAAGAGAGACATTACTTTCTTCTTTTTTTTTAAATTTTAATTTAAACAAAAAAAAAATTCTTCCTTATTTTTTAAAATATTATTTAAACCCTAGTATAAATGTGTAACTAAGATTTATAGTAAACAAAAAACGGATGTGTGTATATGCGTCAAAAATGTCCAACAATATTCGAAATTGAATTGTTAGGAATTATTCTAATGTTTTGTTTTTGTATTCCGTTTGTATAAAATGGTGATTTATTTTTTGTTCTGTTAAAATTTGACTTTGTAAAAATTTGGGTAAACAAAGTTTTGAAGATTAAAATATATATTTCGGTGATTGTACAGTATAAACCAGCATATGTAAAAAAGTAAACAAAAAAGGTATTGTTATGAAATGAGAGTCATTTAAAAGAAAGAGGTTCAATTGTGAAATTATGGTTACGACGGAAGTGTGACAAAAATTCGAAACAAGAACAAGATTCAAGTTTGGCTTTGTTTTTAGGAAAAAATTCTTATGTGGCCAACCACAGATCTTGTCTTATGCGGGGAAGTGAATGGGTGAATATATTTCTTAAGGTTTTTTTGTTGCCATAGAAACATAAAAAAAACACTTAATAATTGAACGTTATGGTTGATTCCTTGTACAAGATCGAGGCAACAGCGATTATTAGATTGTTGTAAAGTTAAATGACATTAACAACAAGAACAGGTACCATTTCATTTTATATTATCAACGATTCCGGTTATCCTTTCACGAAGAACTTCCCATTAAAATACTAAAGCCGAGAAATATAATTTCTACAATCTTTAATGACTAAGTTTCGTGGTTTTCAAACCCAGACTGATATCAAGAATTAAAAACAAGATGTATACCATAAATAAAAAATATTACAACGCTCAAAATTGAGGACTTCCATATTAACACAAAACACACTGAAAAAAAAACAAAAATTGTGCAAAGTGATCCTTACTGCTTTAAAGAATAACAAAAAAAAAAATGAAAAGGAATGAATGAATACACTTAAACCTGACACAGAAGCAATAGGTAATACATAAATAGAAACGGGGGAAAAAAATGGTGAAAAGAATAATTACAAAACAAGGAGCATATATATACATACATATAAATATAAATAAAAAACTTATGTATTTAAATTTAATAATTAAATTTAGTAAAACAATTAATAAAGAAAACAAAAATGTTGTATGTGAATTTTATTTGCATAAAAGTGTTAAATATTTAAAAGAGAAAAAAAAAAAAACAAGAAATCGTTTATTTAAATGTCATTTTGAAAAGAAAAGAAACAAAATACTAAAACTGTAACTAGGTGAAATAATGAAACAAAAATATTTAAATATAAATAAATATTTATTTTCAGAGGATAAAATAAGAATAAATAAATAAATAACAATTGTACAAGGAATATGAACTTTACTGAGATGAAAACACTTTGTCCTGGTTTGGAAAGTGTTTTTTTTTTGTTTTTTTGAAGGAATCTAAGAACAAAATGTGACTAAAAGGTATGAATCGTTTAAAGTGTAAATTTCCAAATCATTTGACATGATATAGAAACAGGTTATCTCCTGTTTTCAACTGGGTTTTCGCTGCAGTTAATTTGCCCAGCAAACATCACTAAGGTGTAGTGATTAAAGTTGAAATGATATTTTAATCATTTTTAAAACCGCTGAAAATAAACAAATTTAAGTGGAATTACTCTTGTGATTGCCATGATTTTATCCATTTTTGTTTTCATTTGCCACACTTTGACTCAAGTTTATAAATTCTTTCAAGTGTTGCTGTCTTCATTGAGTAATGGGCATCACTTTGTTAATCCTACATATGCCTTCATATGATATTGGATGTGACATTGAGAATATATGAAACTACACGTCTCTCTTTTTATTAGATGGTATTGCGGAAATTTGAATAACAAAATGATTTCTCAACCCTCGACTAAATAAGCCAATTGCAGATTAAGAACCTGCCAACCGTTGCATTGAAAAATTATTTAGCTCTTCAAGTAGTTCAGATTCCATGATAGACCATGAAATCAGGCCCACCAATCATGTTGGTTACTTGCAACAATGTTTTTTTTTTTTTTTATTAATCAATTGTTGGTACCCCATTTATATTTATAAACAATAACTATGTCTGCATTAAGTGGTTACTAAAAAAAAAAAAAAAACCACTTCCGTCATATTTCCTCTTAGTTATTTGTCACATTTAAAAGAGAAGTGACCATTCAAGAAATGTTATTCCAACCACCAGCAGTGGATCATCACATATTTAATAAAATAAATAAAAACAAAAACATTTTAAATTTTAAAGATTATATATACATATGTATATACCTATATACATAGCAAAAAGCAACAAACAATATTTAGAAATTAATTATTTTACTTGTAATTATTGTAAAACGATTGATGTAAATTGTTCGCATAAAATATAAAGGAGAAAAAAAAAACAGATTAAGAAATCAGCTATCAAATAAGTACATATTCCTGCATTATCCTATGAAAAAAAAAGTTGTAACAAAAAGAAAATGCAAAATAAATTTATTTTTTAAGTAAAATAGTTGATGAAAAATTTAAGTAATTAAAACACTCAAGTAGTTTGTTTAATTGTGGTTTTATCAAGAGAAACTAAATAGACAGCTGTTAAAACATATATTCCATGAAAAGTTACTTTTTTTTTCTCTTCTCTTTCTGTTGAGGATTTTTTTGGAATGCTTTCCGTTTTTGTTAAAAATTATATTAATGTATAAAAAATAATTATACAACTGTAATTAAGTATTTTAAAAGACAATTTTATTGATTTGTTTCCTTATTAGTATTTTGTTCTCATTTGTATTAACTATTTTTATGCGTTTGTTAAAATGTTGATTTATCATATTTCTTTTCTTTTTAAGAGTTTAAAGAAAGTCATTAGAAAAAAACAAACAAACATAAATAAATAAATAAATAAATAAATAAATAAATAAATAAACTGTCCATATCTTAGTTTTGAGGATATTATATCAAATAAAGAATGATACTGATAAATAATAAGTAAGATTATGTTTTGTTTTAATTGGTTTGATTTGTAATTTATGTTACGTTTGACGTGTGAAAATAATGATTTTGATTCGTTTGATTGGTTTTATTGAAATGTCGATAGTAATGGAAATTGAATTATCTGCCTCACGTTGTGTTCTTAAATATCGTAAATGTTGTACCCATGTTAGTAGATAGGTAAAAACGATTGTTGCATGCCAAAAAAAGGACATATTGTTGTTAAGCCATTCTAATGATACTTTATCCTTAGATAAATCAAATATAAGCATACGCGTTTCTTCAATCGTTTTGCTGATTTAAACATACATAGTTTTCTATGTGAGTATTGTGCGTCATTGACAGTTTTTTAATAGCTTTCTTTTTGTATAGGCCTAAATGTTCTATGCATTTTTTGTCCACCAATTTACAAAATTTGAATTACCAAGAAGGCAACTATTTGGTTACTAGATATTGTTTAGCTTTCATGAATATGAAATATTTCGTTTTATTTGTTAACCTGCAGTTGTTGTTACAATTATAATGGACGCTCGATTTAACAAAAGACATGTCTCGGCTGTCTGAAACAAAATATAATATTTTTCTTTGAGTTTCTCTTACTAGATACGTTATAACGAACAAATAATATGACTGCGTCTGGCTGCCATTACAATTTGGAAAACAAATCTAATTCTTTTTCAATGCTCTGGTGACCATTTATTCACCGAAGGGAATGCCCAGTCTTTAGCTAACTCCAGCTGCACACTCCAAGTCGGTTGAGATCCTCTTCTTCTTGTGCGCATCTCTTAAGGTGAGGTATTTCTCTACGTTGTCCGTCTGTTTTAGATTACATAATGGTGTTAGTTTTTACTGCATTTTAACCTTAGTTCGTTGCTCAATAATCAAAAAAATACTGTAAATACTAGGGTTTAGATTGTAAATTGAATTGAGACTATTCTCAGTCCGGATAATACACTGTAAACGACGACATTTTTCTCCAATGGATAAGAAATTACCTTTCGGAATGTTAAATTTGAGTTATCTTGGATGGTTTCAAGTCTGATTTTCACAAAGTAAATGCTGTTTTTTCCGAGGAACAAGTTCTTTCTTCAACACTCTAAACCACCATTAATCCTACTTCTAATGCAAAACAGTCCTTTGCTGACGACAGTAATCTCTGCTTTTCACATTCGTTTCTGGGCTCAAGTCATTGCTATTTGGCTGTAGAGCGGGGAAACTGCGTATGTTAAACTGATTAATTTCCATGTTTACATCATAACCAATTTGGGAACTATCGATCAGTACAGCTGATGTTAGTGCTTTCAAAACACAATGCTGTCTTCCGTCGTTAAAGTGAAAACTTAGCAGAATGGCATCGTCGAAACCGAAGAACTTTCTTTTTTCGGTATGCGTCTCAATAACTTTAGAATGAGCATACATTCAATGTCCATTCAAAAGCATGCGATAAAACTTATAGGCGATGGTAATACCTCGAACACCGACTTAATGTCTCCTGTTTCACCTGATTCTGTCGCTATTTTTACCATCAGTGCTACATTGAAATTGCCAATAGCATTCAACCGTAGCACCCGTCTCACTTTGACTGCTTATCAGTACACCCGTAAGCACACTTTCGAACGTACGCTGAAATATCGCGATTCTTTCCTAGGCCGTGCACTCACTTATGGAATGCCCCGCCGAGCTCTTCATTTCCTAGTCATTATAACCTGCATACATTCAAAACCAGCGTACATTGGTAACATTCTTTCTTTCCCGTCTAGCTTTCCATTGCCCTCGTTGTGTGAAAACATTTTAAGGAATTAACAACTCCTTAAACGCCGCTAGTTATATAAAAAATAAAAATTTAGAAACGGTGCAGAATGAATAATAAAAATAATAATATTAAATAGGGTAAATCAGGTTATATAACAATGCACAAGGCTTAGATACTTTTGTTGGCTCCACCAGGACTCCTTCTTATTGGCTGCTCTTGTCAAGCTGCTGAGAACTCTGTTCTTAAAGCGCCATAGCTTTCACTTCTTTAGCTCCGTGTTACAATAATTACTGTACCAGGCTAGAGTTCTCTGGTTATTTAGGTTAAGGACTTTTTGCTTGCAGTTTCTGTAAGACAGTGCGATTTTACACAAGTTAAGAATAATATTAGTTTATAAAAGATGGATAATCATGTGTTTGCAATTAATTCCAATTTTGTAAATGTCTTAAGACTGCCAAATAACGGTTCTTGTTTATCAAACCCTGCACGATAATTACGAGTACCTATTAGGAAGAAGAATTTCGATTTGACCTCTACAGATTTTTCTAAGGTGATGTAGTTGGTTTTGGTATCTTTAAAAGACGAACTTAAGTATAGTCCCCAATTTAATTGAAATCCATAATTAGGCACTCTTGACACCTTCACCTTTTTATCTTATAACTATGCGCTTATCTTCTAGGTAGTTCATTCTAGACAGTTGGTAAACCATCAAAACAATAGGTTCTGATATATATGTAGTGTTTCGTCGGTATGTTTATAACTTGAAGAGCTGGTTTTATTAAATGATAGTAAAGCTAATTCCACTTTTCATTTATTCTAAGCTGGTCAGCGGTAGACCCTTATGGTTTCATACTATTGTGACTGTATCTAGGCTGTTTTACTAACATTAGGAAGAGAAATGTTTCAAATTCTAAAGCCCCTAAAGGTAGGCAATCTATGTGCATGTATAACAGTTTAAATCTTATTTGAATTTGAATTCTCATAATCAAATTTATAAGCTCCGTTCAATAAGAAAAAAACAGAACAGCACAGCACAGCACAGATTTGTGAAAAATGTTAAATTAAATCAGACTAGAAAAGTACAGCCATATGTTAGCTGTCAAAAATTAACGTAAGACCTGTTTAATCAAAAAATTTCGTGTTCACTATTTTCTAAGATCTGGCGTGTATTGGGGAATTACTGAACTCCTACAAGTTTCCTGACTTTATTTCTATCTGTTCCTTGTTTAGCTTTAACAAAAAATATCACAAATCGCTAAAATCAAACCAAACTTAACTACAGCTGTTTTTTGACACTTCTCAAAAATCTTTTCTTACTCAAGGATAGGTGTAGAAAATCCTATTTGAATCTGTTCAGAACACAGAACACATTTAATATAAAGCAGTTTAGTTTCGGAGAGAATTTTTTCTCTATGCACCCAACAAACTTCAGCTTTTCTGTTCTGACCTATTTGGAACAACTTCGTTAAATAAATCTATTAATCCATTTCAGTTCATTATCAAGAATCTGCAAATTTTAAGAGCAAAATATGTAAGAACTTGGCACTCTGTGAAATAAATTATTGTGAAACGTTTCAATATGTTCATGAAAGTTCTGCCCAAGCTAACATATTTCTCATCAATTCTTTTGGATAATATTTTCATCTCTCTCTCGTCTTGAGAGACAACCCCAGAGAAAAGGTATTTCAAAGATTGTAGAACAAAACTGCCAATATGATATAAATGTGAATAAATGTCGTTTTAAAAATTTAACATTATAAAAAAGACCTTTTTGTATTATCAGTTTTTTTTATTGTTTATCTTTTTGTTGAGGATTAAATAAATAAAATGTTTCTCTTTTATCGTCCGGACATTTAGTAATTTTTGGTCATGAATTAAACAAACATTGTAATTAAAAAAAGAAACCAGAAAATAAAAGTAATAAGCGTTATATATAATTATTCTAAACATATCGCATTACATTAAACCGTTAGCAATTTCTAATATATTATAATTCTATCATACATAAATGTGTTTGTTAAAACTAATTAGCAATTGTAAAAAAAGACAAAAAACAAAAAAAGTACATATATGATGCTTATAAGTAAAATAAACTTGAACCAAGTACCTTAAAGAAAATAAGAAAACAAAAATAATAATGAAAAAAACTGTATTATTGTATATTAAACAAAAATAAAATTATAAACATAAATTAATTCATATATGCATGCCTCAAAATCTTTTAGTTAGATTGCAAAAAAATAGCAGAACAAGCAACAAAAAACACAATTTGCGCCAGTTTGGTGTAGAGAGCCATGGGAATTAAAAATGAGGTGAATGCACCATATCAGACAAGGAATATTATTGGAAAAACCTAAAATGTGTCACGGAAATCCTAGGATTCTAGCGAAGAATAGGCGGGCATAGTGTATACTAGAAGATAGCTAGGTGCTTGTACTCCGACAAGTATTTCAAATCTTCATTATTCCAAGTCCACTTTTCTTCAGGTGAGTATCTCATTGCCACTCAACACCACTATTTTGCACAATATTGTCTTAGAAAGCAGCAAAATGTCATCAGTGTACTAAGTAGCTTGATGCTGACGCCATTGAACATAATACTTCCAGGAAGTGAGGCCGAGAGATCATCAAGGAGGATCTAGGTAGATTTAGGTTACAAACTTGCTTTACTCATGTCGACATCCTAGTCCGAGTTTCCTCATAAGGGCTCCGGATAATATTCAGCATTTTTGACGGCAGCTCTAGATTGCTTACGTGGGTAGCGCTTCAGTTCGGGGTGAACCTAGGCCTCAACTAATTAGCCTAGATTTTTTATCTGTAGAAAAGCGATTGATGGCAACGATTAGTATAAGGCCTCGTAGAAGTAGCATCTTCCGACAGGTGCTGGTTCCTAAAATGACGAGAATGAGCCTTTGCAGCCGAACATCTTGCAGCTCTGCTAATAAGTCCTACTTCACGCCTCCCGTGGCGCCATCTGGGAATCTCACTAGAGGTTGCGAAGTGAAGGGGGCAAATGGCGAGTTTCCTGCGCCATTAACCAGGATTAGTGTCGGAAAAACAAAACAAGACCTTATCCGGGCTACTCCGACATATTTGGAGTTCAGGCCGGAAAGGATTTAAAGGACTTAGTCAGGGTCTTGGAAAAGAGATGGTGGCGGACGAGCCCTATAAGGGCCAACGGCAGCGCTCACATTCCGGAACGGGTTACTGGCTTCGGTGTAACCGACCCCTCGTCCTAGGGGCACTCAAAGTGGAACTGGTCCTCCAGGTTGGGGGTTGTGCCGCCGGGGTAACTACCCGGCCATTTAAAAAAGATTAAGTTACGAAGCATCAACAAGCCTCGGATATGGACGGATCGACTGTTGACAACCCACGCAAACGATTTAAGGACAATGAGCTTCGGATATGCACGTGGAATGTTAGATCCCTTAACAGACCACGTGTAGCCGAGCAACTAGCGGAGGCCCTAGACTGCTGCAAAGCAGACATAAGCGCCATCCAAGAAATGCGATGGGATGGGCCGGACAAAAAGGAAATGAAAAACTGCGACATCTACTACGGCAATTGCTATCGACGGCAAAAGCAGCGCTTATTTGGATGCGGATTTGTTGTCGGAGGCAGACTAAGACAAGAAGTCCTCAGCTTCCGGCATGTGAGCGAGCGCCTCGTAGCAATCCGCATCAAGGCTAAATTCGCCAACATTAGCCTCATATGCGCGCTTGCCCCCACAGAGGAGAAAGATGACGACACCAAGGATGCCTTCTACGAGCTCCTCAACAAGACCTACGAGCAATGCCCTAGCACATTGGACATTAAAACTGTCCTCGGTGATTTTAATGCAAAGCTAGGAAGAGAAGGTACCTTTGGTGGAACAATCGGAAAATATAGCCTGCACAACACCACCTCCGATAACGGATTCAGGCTAATCGACTTTGCGGCGGGGCGAAACATTGTCGTGGCTAGCACGCGGTTCCCACATCTCGACATACACAAGGAGACTTGGAGAACTCCTGAACAATCAACAGTCAACCAGATTGATCACATTGCGATCGACGCAAGACACTCCTCCAGCATTATGGATGTCCGTACGTTCCGAGGAGCCAACATCGATTCGGACCATTACCTTGTTGTAGCCAAGGTACGGTTGCGGATATCCCAAACTACGCCAAGACAAACTAATGCTGTGAGAAAATTCGACGTCAGACGGCTACAATCGCAAGAGATCGCCAAGTCCTTCTCCGATCGAGTGTCTCTTAATCTCTTAAGAGGTCCAGTGCCGCCAGCATCAAGCATCGAAGACTATTGGAAACACTGCCAAAACGCCATCAGAGATGCCGCTTCTGATGTGCTGGGTTTCCCTCGTCCACCACAACGAAACCCCTGGTTTGATGATGAATGGCGGCAAGCACATGCAGCTAAGCAAGATGCATATAACGCGGCGCTGCTTAGAAAGACCAGAGCTGCTCATGAGCTCTATGAGCGGAAGATGAGAGACGAGCACCGGCTTCTCAGGAATAAGAAGAAAGAGCATGAGAAGCGCGCGATCGAGGAAATTGAGAGATGCTACTCCAGGAATGAGGTTCGGAAATTTTACCAAAAGGTAAAAATAACATGCCACGGAAACAAACCCCGAACCGAAGCCTGTAGAGATGAACAAGGGAACATCGTAGTAGAATCGCAGTCGATGCTGAGGATTTGGAAAGACCATTTCTGCTGACTGTATAACGGCGATGACGAATCAAATACCGCTGTCAAGCAGAATCAACCTTCCAACCTGGACGATGATGACCATCAATTGCGTCCACCCGACCTGGGTGAAGTGAAGATAGCCATATCGAAGCTTAAGTCCAACAATGCTGCTGGAGCGGATGGCCTGACTGCCGAGCTCTTCAAAGCGGCTGGCGATGACTTGGTAAGGAGCATACACCAACTGGATGAATGGAACCTCAGCATTGTTTGTCCGATTCTCAAGAAAGGAAAACCTCTGAACTGCGCCAACTACAGAGGCATCAGTCTACTTAACATCGGATATAAGATCTTATCCGCCGTATTGTGTGAACGCCTGAAGCCGTTTGTCAACAACCTGATAGGTCCATATCAGTGTGGCTTCAGGCCAGGAAAGTCCACCATCGACCAGATATTCACACTACAGCAGATCTTGGAGGAGACCAATGAGCTTCAGATCGATAGCCACCACCTATTCATCGATTTTAAGGCCGCGTATGACAGCATCTATAGAGACGAGCTATATAGAGCAATGTCTAGTTTTGGCATCCCTGCCAAACTCGTTCGTCTGTGCAGGATGACGATGGAGAATGCACGCTGCTCCATCAAGGTCGGTAAAGATCTCACCGAGACCTTTGATGTCCAGAAAGGATTTAGAAAAGATGATGCGCTGTCATGCGATTTTTTCAACATCGTACTTGAAAGAATAGTGCAAAACTCACGAGCAAACACAAGAGGCACTATCTTCCAAAAGTCCGTCCAACTACTCGCATACGCCGACGATATTGACATAATCGGGAGAAAGCAGCGTGATGTCAGTGGCGCTTTCGCGAGTATTGAGACGGAAGCGGCGAAAATGGGTTTAGCGGTCAATGAGGGCAAGACCAAGTATATGCTGTCAAGCAAAAAGGACAACCAACACCGACGTCTCGGACAGAACGTCACCCTCGACAGATATAACTTTGAGGTAGTTAAGGACTTTGTCTACCTAGGCTCCGCTATAAATACAGACAACGACACCAGCGCTGAGATCAAGCGAAGAATAACTCTTGCCAACCGCTGTTTCTTTGGGTTAAGAAGGCAATTGAGTAGCAAAGCCCTCTCTCGGACAACAAAAGTCACCCTTTATAAGACTTTAATAATCCCGGTCCTGCTCTATGGCGCAGAGGCATGGACATTATCAAAAATGGATGAGGGTGTTCTTGGTTGCTTCGAGAGAAAAATTCTTCGGGCGATCTTCGGTCCCGTCTGCATTGACGGTGAGTGGTGGAGGAGATACAACGACGAACTGTATGGACTGTACAGCGACATGGACCTAGCCAGAAGAGTGAAGATCCAAAGACTGAGATGGCTGGGTCATGTAGAGCGCATGGACACCAATGCTCCGGTCCGAAAAGTCTTCGAATCCGCCCCCGAGGGACAGCGCAGTAGAGGAAGGCCAAGACTTAGGTGGCGCACGCAAGTGGAAGAGCACCTCAGCCAACTTAGCGTGCGAAACTGGAGACAGCTAGCCAGGGATCGAGCTAGCTGGAGAAGCTTGTTGACTGAGGCCCAGGTCCACCCCGGACTGTAGCGCCACCTAAAGTAAGTAAGTAAGACTTTATAAAAAAAGAAGCAAACAAAAAATTTAATATAAAAATTCATTGAAAAAAGGAAAGAGCAATTACTATCTGGAAATTATTTTAACAGATTACAAATATTTAATTAATAAACTGACATTAAACATTGACTTGTGCTGATGATTAGGATAGCAGATCACTTTTCAATAACGATTAATATTTTGGTACTTGGTCGGTTCGATTAACTACCACTACTACTACTGTTTTTGTAGTCTTTCCGAGTGTTCGTTCATTCAATGTATTTTGGTCATGGAAGCGATTGAACTTCTGGCAAAAACAATGTCATTTTACATCCATGCTGCTTATTATTGAGCTTCTCTTAAGGTTCCCAAAAAACTTTGCATCTCCTGAATCGCTACAAATAACATATTTTTCGGTTGCATTTTCAGTCCAAAGAAACGTCTATTAGAATAGTGAATTGGACCCAAATAAACTGTTTCCCTATCCCTTAGACTCTGACAATAAGAAGGATGGTAACTACAAATTCAGATTGAGTAGTACCCCAAAAAAAAGTCATTAGAGGGAAGCCGAACTTCTTGGTATATCTTTCGATTGGGAAGAGCTAGATAAAATAGCGATGTAGATTCTTCTATTGTTTTTCCTGATAACTGAGCAATAATACTTAAATAAGTTTAGATTGGTTGTCTTGAACACCGCATAAAGGCTTCGCCTGACTTCTAGCTACTTTCCGTATCCCGAAAGAAAACAATCAAGAGATGTCAAATCAAATTTTTTTTTTTTAATTATGGTCTGATGACTCCAGAAGGCCTCAGACCGCATCAAACTGTGCATTTTTCGGGACTTAATGGCGTTTATGTATTCTCATGTGAATCTCTCCAAATGCGACTATTTTGCTTGTTGATATACCCATTGAGCAGAAAATACGCCTCATCGCTGAACACAAACTGGCTTGCTTTCGCATATTTTGTCCATGATAATGTTAACTATATTACTGATAATTCTCTCAATGCAGAATCGTGGTCTCATTATTCAATGGGATGCTGATGCTCATCACTCGATTTCGAGTAGCAAAAATATCAATGTGAGAGGTGAATCAAAGGTGCTTTTTTTAGGTACTTTTTCCAAATACAAAAAACAATCAAAAATTATATTTTTTCAGAACCTTTCTTTTTGTTTATATTTTGAACATTTTTTTTTTCAAATATTTCCTATAACTGAGGCTAACATGGTCCATTCTGAAGTTTCAGTTTTCGATGACGCATTCGAGTATTACGAATGGTTTGGTTTGACCAATGATTCGAGTAATGTTTGCTTCGAATTCCTCTGTCTTAGTCGACTCATCTATTTGGACTTTAAGCTTTACGTAACCTCAAAGAAAAAAGTTAAGAGATGTAATATCACCTGTCCAAAGCGTGATAATTATTGTTCAAAAAATTGTAATCGTAAGGCTCTGGTTTCAAGGGCTGTGTGGCATACGGCACCATAATTTTACAACCAAATGTCGTTGAGAACACAGTCCTTAATTTTATGCAGGAAATAGTCTGTTGTCATGGCGCGATATCAGACGCCATTCACATATACCCATACGATCCAATCGGCCTCAGTTTGGAGGTAATATGGACCCAAAAATCAGCCTCATAGTTGGTCGTAAAACAGTGGATCCTCTTGAAGCTTTTCAAGAGCCCAACGACTAAAACGGCCACGATTTAGAGGGTCAGTCGGCTTCAGTTTTTGCACGAATTGTATTTCGTATGCTTCCAAACTAAGATCCTTACGTTATATACGACAAGTTTTTGCAAGCGAAAAGCCAAGGCTTTCGAGAACCGCACTGAATCGATTGATTATGGCCGATTATGTGGATCATATGTAAGTTGCTCTAAGCGCACGAAATACACTCCTCGTAGAAGACTGTTTTTTTTTTACGAAAACAACTGAGCAATTTCTTGAAAAACTCACAGAAGCATACAATTTTACATGCTGATGAAATTATTCGCAGTGAATTCCAGGCTAGCCTTAGAAAGTACTCGGCGATAGATAACGTGTTCGTTTTGACAGACTTGGCCTGGTCATATCTGGAAAATGAGAGGAAACTGTACGCATTCTTCATTGATCTTAAGGAAGCCTTCAATTTGATTGATAGGAAATCGCTTTTCTTACTTACTTACTTACTTTAGGTGGCGCTACAGTCTGGGGTGGACCTGGGCCTCAGTCAACAAGTTTCTCCAGCCAGCTCGATCCCTGGCTAGCTGTCTCCAGTTTCGCACGCTAAGTTGGCTGAGGTCCTCTTCCACTTGCGTGCGCCACCTGAGTCTTGGCCTTCCTCTACTGCGCTGTCCCTCGGGGGCGGATTCGAAGACTTTTCGGACCGGAGCATTGGTGTCCATGCGCTCTACATGACCCAGCCATCTCAGTCTTTGGATCTTTGGTCCATGTCGCTGTACAGTCCATACAGTTCGTCGTTGTATCTCCTCCTCCACTCACCGTCAATGCAGACGGGACCGAAGATCGCCCGAAGAATTTTTCTCTCGAAGCAACCAAGAACACCCTCATCCATTTTTGATAATGTCCATGCCTCTGCGCCATAGAGCAGGACCGGGATTATTAAAGTCTTATAAAGGGTGACTTTTGTTGTCCGAGAGAGGGCTTTGCTACTCAATTGCCTTCTTAACCCAAAGAAACAGCGGTTGGCAAGAGTTATTCTTCGCTTGATCTCAGCGCTGGTGTCGTTGTCTGTATTTATAGCGGAGCCTAGGTAGACAAAGTCCTTAACTACCTCAAAGTTATATCTGTCGAGGGTGACGTTCTGTCCGAGACGTCGGTGTTGGTTGTCCTTTTTGCTTGACAGCATATACTTGGTCTTGCCCTCATTGACCGCTAAACCCATTTTCGCCGCTTCCGTCTCAAAACTCGCGAAAGCGCCACTGACATCACGCTGCTTTCTCCCGATTATGTCAATATCGTCGGCGTATGCGAGTAGTTGGACGGACTTTTGGAAGATAGTGCCTCTTGTGTTTGCTCGTGAGTTTTGCACTATTCTTTCAAGTACGATGTTGAAAAAATCGCATGACAGCGCATCATCTTGTCTAAATCCTTTCTGGACATCAAAGGTCTCGGTGAGATCTTTACCGACCTTGATGGAGCAGCGTGCATTCTCCATCGTCATCCTGCACAGACGAACGAGTTTGGCAGGGATGCCAAAACTAGATATTGCTCTATATAGCTCGTCTCTATAGATGCTGTCATACGCGGCCTTAAAATCGATGAATAGGTGGTGGCTATCGATCTGAAGCTCATGGGTCTTCTCCAAGATCTGCCGTAGTGTGAATATCTGGTCGATGGTGGACTTTCCTGGCCTGAAGCCACACTGATATGGACCTATCAGGTTGTTGACAAACGGCTTCAGGCGTTCACACAATACGGCGGATAAGATCTTATATGCGATGTTAAGTAGACTGATGCCTCTGTAGTTGGCGCAGTTCAGAGGTTTTCCTTTCTTGAGAATCGGACAAACAATGCTGAGGTTCTATTCATCCAGTTGGTGTATGCTCCTTACCAAGTCATCGCCAGCCGCTTTGAAGAGCTCGGCAGTCATGCCATCCGCTCCAGCAGCTTTGTTGGACTTAAGCTTCGATACGGCTATCTTCACTTCATCCAGGTCGGGTGGACGGAATTGTTGGTCATCATCGTCCAGGGTGAAAGGTTGATTCTGCCTGACAGCGGTATTTGGTCCGTCATCGCCGTTATACAGTCTGCAGAAATGATCTTTCCAAATCCTCAGCATCGACTGCGATTCTACTACGATGTTCCCTAGTTCATCTCTACAGGCTTCGGTTCGGGGTTTGTTTCCGTGGCATGTTATTTTTACCTTTTGGTAAAACTTCCGAACCTCATTCCTGGAGTAGCATCTCTCAATTTCCTCGATCGCGCGCTTCTCATGCTCTTTCTTCTTCCTCCTGAGAAGCCGGTGCTCATCTCTCCTCTTCCGCTCATAGAGCTCATGAGCAGCTCTGGTCTTTCTAAGCAGCGCCGCGTTATATGCATCTTGCTTAGCTGCATGTGCTTGCCGGCATTCATCATCGAACCAGGGGTTTCGTTGTGGTGGACGAGTGAAACCCAGCACATCAGAAGCGGCATCTCTGATGGCGTTTTGGCAGTGTTTCCAATGGTCTTCTATGCTTGATGCTGGCGGCACTGGACCTCTTAAGAGATTAAGAGACACTCGATCGGAGAAGGACTTGGCGATCTCTTGCGATCGTAGCCGTCTGACGTCGAATTTTCTCACAGCATTAGTTTGTCTTGGCGTAGTTTGGGATATCCGCAACCGTACCTTGGCTACAACAAGGCAATAGTCCGAGTCGATGTTGGCTCCTCGGAACGTACGGACATCCATAATGCTAGGGGAGTGTCTTGCGTCGATCGCAATGTGATCAATCTGGTTGACTGTTGATTGATCAGGAGTTCTCCAAGTCCCCTTGTGTATGTCGAGATGTGGGAACTGCGTGCAAGCCATGACAATGTTTCGCCCCGCCGCCAAGTCGATTAGCCTGAATCCGTTATCGGAGGTGGTGTTGTGCAGGCTATATGTTCCGATTGTTCCACCAAAGATACCCTCTTTTCCTAGCTTTACATTAAAATCACCGAGGACAATTTTAATGTCATAGCTAGGGCATTGCTCGTAGGTCTTGTTGGCATCCCTGGTGTCGTCATCTTTATCCTCTGTGGGGGCATGCGCGCATATAAGGCTTATGCTGGCGAATTTAGCCTTGATGCGGGTTGCTTCGAGGCGCTCGCTCACATGCCGGAAGCTGAGGACTTCTCGTCTTAGTCTGCCTCCGACAACAAATCCGCATCCAAATAAGCGCTGCTTTTACCGTCGATAGCAATTGCCATAGTAGATGTCGCAGTTTTTCATCTTCTTTTTGTCCGGCCCATCCCATCGCATTTCTTGGATGGCGGTTATGTCTGCTTTGCAGCAGTCTAGGGCCTCCGCTAGTTGCTCGGCTGCACGTGGTCTATTAAGGGATCTAACATTCCACGTGCATATCCGAAGCTCATTGTCCTTAAATCGTTTGCGTGGGTTATAAAGTCCCAGAACATTAATTTTGTAAAACCAATGTCTCCCCCACATCAAACTTATATTTATTTATTTGTTAATTAAATCTCAGTGTCACTCCATACTAACTTTTAAGTTACAGAGTGATCACTATTAATTTTCCGCTATATGCTGTTAGAAATTGTACATTAGTTTTAAGTTAGAATGAAAAAAAAAATTATAGCAGTGCTTGATCATATTTTTCAAGGTTAAAATATATTCGTACTCGTGCGCACATTCGCTTGTCTTTAGTTAATTTTAAGAGTCCCATATAAAGTTAAACTGCTTAATTTCTGCCTCATAATGTTGCGCCAAACATGGACAAGGTGACAGTACAATATTCATACACATACGTTTCTGGTGTATATTATAAGGATATAGTTCATTTTAAATTGTAATTTGCAAACCTATAATCGCAACAGCCCCTTTAAAGGCATAAAATCTGAATCGTCTTGTTAACAACTAAGAAAATGTGGAAAATGAAACATTCTAGGCTCAACAAACGACTTGAGAAAGCGGCTTCTACGGGTATGTGCATAAAGTCTTGGTCGTACAACATTCTACCACTTTTCAAATGAACTTCCGTCTTCATTTTAATAATACGAGTTTCACGTGTAAACTAATGAATCTCATAATTTCCACTCACAGACAAATAAATAAACACCATCCGTTTGACTTGCTGTTCCAATTAATGAACTGCCACAGTTCTGTAGGTTAGACAGATTCTAACCTGATGTCTGTAATTTAAGAAAAAAAAATTCTAAATCTCGATTAATTCAAATTTTTGTACGTGCGTGTGCACATTTTACCCAGAGGCAAACACGCACACCATACATATGTTTGTTTGTATGTACATATATCATTGCCAGTTTCAGTAAATGCATTTGAAACACGAGATGGCTTCCAAGAAGATAAAGTTCCTCGGAGCCATCGTGTCTAAATTTCATTTGATATGCTCATCGGTTTACCTTCCAGGTCGAAGGCGGATAGGCAAACAAGCGAATGTTCACATTTTTCAAAAGCCCAGATCACAGAGCATTCCATCTTTTCGATTTAAATCCACCAGAAATCGGCGATAGATCATATCTTGACGTATAGAATAGAAGTTAAATGATTTGGAAAAGGGTCGATTACATTGCCCGGTCAAGCGAATGTGGGCTGGTGGTGGTATTCGATGTTTACTTCATTAGACGGCATGGTCTTGGATTACAGGCTTCCGATGAAATATGCGAAACTTAGCTGCTTCCAACAGTTGAATTTTTTCAGGATAAATTGTGTAGCTTGAGTTTAAAATTGTTTGTTCATACGATGGACGAATATATGTGCACACATATGTTAAAGTGCACTGCAGCGGGAGAGCGCAGGCATTTAAATCGTTTTTTTTTTCTTTTCCAAAGTCCTTGGAGGGTTTTCTACAGATTTAGTTGAGCGGAAAATTCGAGGGATTTGACATTTAGAAATTGATACTTTATGAGGGTAGTACTCGTAAAGGGGGGCAAATGGATTTTGTTGCGTTGGTTTAAAGATTGAAAGAGCAGGAATCACCTGTTTGCCAACTACGTTATAGGATAAAAAACGAGTTGGTACGAGTATATAGGGAAAAAATAACTTTAACTCAAAAATTTCCCATTTTAAGAGTTGAGTTGAGTTGACTGTTAATTATTGTATTATTAAGTCGTATCTGGACAGTTTCTACATCTATGAAGTGGACTAACAACATGTGACACTTAGTGATTGTATACGCACGTTCATTTACAGTAGACGCCTTGGGTGTTTTTCGTTGAAATGTGTTTAAATAATATAATATAATGCCGACATAAAATTCGTTGTTTTGAATGGATTAACCCCTAAAGAAATTAATCCAAAATTGACAAAAGTTTACGGGGACTCTGCATAAACTTAGGGATGCAGATGCTCTCCGCAAACGATTTTCGCAGGTATCTTTGGACAGATTCAATAGGGATCCGACAGATTTTGTGCGGCGATATTTCACCATTGATGAGACATGGGACCCCCACTATATGCCAGAAACGAAACAGCAAATAAAGCAGTGGATGCAAGCCGATGGTTTAGCGCTATCTGCCGGAAATTTCATAGCCGGAGAGTTTTGGGATGCGAAAAGGATCCTCTTAATTGATTACCTTGAGAAAGGTCGAACAATTAATGGCGAATATTACTCCAACTTTCTTGACCAGCTGGATGCCAAAATTTTGCGAAAAGAGGACTGGCTTGAAGAAGAAAATAAAATCATCTTTTACCAGGATAATGCACCTGTACATAGGGGTGCGTTGACGATGGTAAGACTACACGATTTGGGGTGCAATTTGGTCTCGGCCATTTCCCCTATTCTTCCGATTTGGCATCCTCAGACTGCCATCTGGTTCAAAACTTGAAGAAATTTGTTTCTGGTAAGCACTTCGCATCCAATGAAGAAGTTGAGAGGGCCGAAGATGAATATTTTCTCAGCCTACCAGGCTTTCACTTCCGCGAAGAAGTACTGAAACTGATGTAAGAGAAACGCTGGACCAAGTTTGTTGAAGTCAAGGGAGATGTAGTCGAAAAATAAAATAATTTTTTAACTGAAAATCGCAGTCCTTCATTGTCAGGCCGAGAACTTTTCACCTTACCCGCGTACATACTGTTACCAGTAAGACATGAGCCTAGGAATGCGCAGTATTGTATCCGTGCTACTGAGAATAAAAGCTGCAATAAGATGGTGAGTCGATAGACAATGAGTCTTGAGCTTCGGCTCATTTTTAAATATAGTGATATGCGATAATTTTTGGGTATAGGGTGAAGCCTGCCAACCTGGCCAAAACTAACATTCATTGTGGAAATCGCAAACAACATAAACAACAAATTTAGAGAAGCATTATTTGTGAAATAACATATAAAAAAAATTATGTTTTTATATACCAAAAGATAGTTATGTTGGATGCATTAATATAAAATATCTCCGATGAAATACGGAAACATCCATGATTTTAAAACCATTAATCTAAGAGTCCTTTAATTTTTCAAGAAAGTCTTTTCAATTATGCGGCAAACCACTTGAAAAATTAAGCTGGCTGGACTTCTAAAAGACTACCCACCAGAAGATCAGTTTAACGCAGATGAAATAGGAATGTTCTAATGCGAGTTTCCAACAAAAAGTCTTTTTGCTTTAAGTGAAAATTGCAAAGGAGGAAAGACGTCAAAAGATAGCCTAAAGACCGAACCATAACAAACTTTAGTGGAATAAATCTCATTTTTCAATTTGACCGCTGCACGTATGTCAAAATGGATAAAAAGTCGACTATATTTCTGTCAAAAGTTCAAAGTACCCATAGTATACTTAATCAAACTTAATAATCTGTCAAATTGCTTAAATTCGGATTGGTCCCATAGCGGAGATAATACAAAGATGGCATCTTTAATGAAAACTTTAAGCATCCTCACAAAAATTATTGAAATAGAATAGAAAAAATATCTCTTTGTGTCAGCTCTGTCCAATTTCCACACTTAACGTAGCACCCAATTAAGACTTAGGCCAATAAAGTTAACAAAACTTGCAGAAAGTCGAGCTAAATCCCATTAGGGTCATGTACTTACTCGTACATGCAATGAGATATTTCATTCGGCTGGCTTAACTTCTGATCAAAAAGTTACCAGAATTCTTCAATAAAACAAAAACAGTTCAATTATTCATTTCTTTTCATATTATTCCCTTCAAAGTAATCTCCATTGCAAAATGCTTCCTCCAATCTTCAAAACACTTTTCATAGGTCAATTTCGGAATCATCTTCAGCTTCTTCTACAAATTCTTCTTTATTGACTTAATCGTCTCAAAACAGTTTCCACGAAGTGGTAGCTTAAGTCATGGGAATGCGAGAAAGTCACAAAAGTCATGCTGTTTTTGGTCAAATAGTCCCGTACAAGATGAGATGTGTGAGCTGGTGCGCTGTCGTGGTTAAGAAACCACGAGCGGACCACACCACGGTAATCAAAGAAAACGGTCAACAAAGTCATGATTTTGGATCGAATCTGTCGTATTTTTTGGGTTTTTGGCTCGTCTGAGAAGAGCCATTCCGACGATTGTTGGTTAGTTTCGATGTCATATTGATAGTCCCATATCTCATCACCGCCAATGATGCCATCGATAACATTTTGGCCAAAATAAAGGATTTCTTTAGCGACATCGATGTCATCCTCTTTCTGCTACAAATTCAGCACTCTCAACACAAGCCGTGCTTCAACCCATCTCATGCCAAGAAGTCGTGAATAATACTCTGAACTGATCCAAATGAGATACCAAGATCACCTGCTATGTCCCTGATGCTCACACGACGATCGACGACGATAACTTTCTTAAGTTTTTCGATATTTAAGTCAGTCATACTTGTGGATGTACGACCGAGACGAGACATTTCAAGAACCACAGTACGGCCAGCTTTTAATTCTCTGTACCACTCGTATGCTTGTGCTTTCGACATTTTCGAGTCTCCGTTAACATTTTCAGCGCTTCCGCTGATGATTTTTTATAAGAAACACAAAATTTGAGGTAAGCTCTTTGTTCAACTAAATTCGACATTGTGAAATTCGCAGAAGACAACAAATACTGTCTTCTTTACAAAGCTAGCACGTGAAAACTCTCGACAAATGACGCTTAAACAGATATTTGAGCGTCAGATGACAGATAGAAGGTAAGCTCACTCAAGTTGGCCCTTAAACGTTTTTTTTTCGTTGTAATGTTACAGGTAAAAAACTAAAGAAATGCTGCGAAGTTAAAGAAGATGTTTTGGCAATAAAAACAGGTGGAAATAGTTTTTTGATCACGTGGTCAAAAAATTAGAAAATCATGGATGGCAAGCACAATTTTTAATGGTCGGCTGTTTTCGGTTAATTGCCAAATATAGCTGCAAAAAGGCGAAAAAACATATTGGTGGACAATGCATCAAGCCATTCTACTCTAATGGATAATTTAACCTTAGTCGCAAAGTATTTAAGGCCAAATTCAGATTTTGAACAGGGGTATGATCAAAAACAAAAATCCTAATTAATATAGGTTCGAAATGCGTCATTCACACACACACACACTGTGGCGCTGGCAGCCCGGTATGGGCCATGGCCTAGCTTCTTGACACTCATTTGTGTTGCTCATGTTGTCATTTTTGTCACATCTGAGTGGGGCCTACGGTTTATCGCCGAGTCCGAACGGCACTCCGTAGAAGCTTTTTCGAAGGCAATTTTTTTACTTTCGGGAGTTTGCCATTGCCTGCCGAAAGGGTGATGGCGATTTGAAAAATTGTTGGTGACCCAGCCTGGAATCGAACCCAGACCCTCTGCGTGATAGTCCAATGAGCTAACTATCACGCCATCGCCATTGCCAAATGTGTCATTCTCTCTTGGCAAAAATTGATGAGTCCAGGTTAGGAATCGAATTCTCTAAGTTTTTTTTTTTTTTTTTTTTTTTTTTTTCCGGCGAGGGCAGGTGAAAATCTTCCATCAGACACTATGAGGATCAGAAGCGCGTGCTCATAGTAGTGTGAGATTCTTACTCACTAAAAACACCTCCCTTCATTGTTGATTTTAATACCGCAACTAAGTAGAACTTATCAAGCAGTTTTTATTTCATAAGTTAGTCACGATTGGTAGGACACTTTCCAATGGAAGACCCTACATATTCCGCTTTCTTAATGCGGTTTCAATTTATCGCGCAAGGTCCAACGGTTTAGTTCATTGAAGACGGCGTAGTATGTTTCGTACGTCCAGGACTTCTAGGACTGTATTGTTGATATGGCCGCTTAACCGGACTTTATGTTTTCGTGCGCAGTTCCTGACTTCATCTTCCACGAAAGGAACTCCGAGGTCTCGATGCAGGTCATTATTTCTTATAAACCATGGGGCACGCACAGATTGTCGTAGCACTTTATTTTCAAAAGTTTGTATTATATTTACATTTGATTTCTTAGTACAACCCCAGAGTTGTATACCATAGGTCCACACCGGCTTTACCACTTGCTTATAAAGAAGCAGCTTGTTTTCTAAGCTTAGCTTGGAATGTTTACCAAGTAGCCAGTACATTTCTCTGTATTTGGCCTCTAGTTCTTTTCGTTTCTTTCTAACATGCGTTTTCCATTTAAGCTTCGCGTCAAGTGTCATTCCCAAATACTTAGCCTCGTTTGCAAAGGGGATACACACCGAGTTTATAGAAATGGGCAAGTGATTTATCTTTCTGTAGGTGAAGTCAACATGTACAGATTTTGTCTCATTAAGGGTAATTCGCCAGATCTTTGTCCACTCGTAGACTTTATTTAAAGCAGTCTGGAGTTTAGCCGTTGAGTCTTCTATTGATTCTCCAACCGCTAAGATAGCGGTGTCGTCAGCAAAAGTAGCGAGAACAGTATCCTCGACGTGTGGTATATCTCTTGTATATAAAAGGTACAAAAGTGGGCCCAGTACGCTTCCCTGCGGTACTCCGGCTAGGATATCTTTAAATTTCGAAACATCATTTCCGTATCGAACGCGAAAAATTCTATTTTCAAAATAGCTTGTCAATATATTATAAAGCTTTAATGGCAAAATTCGTCGCAGTTTGAACTTCAAACCTTCATGCCATACTTTGTCAAAAGCTTGTGAGACGTCAAGAAATACGCTCAAACAAATCTTTTTTTCTTCCAGGGATCTTTCAATTACATCAGTAATTCTATGCACCTGA
Organism: Volucella inflata; assembly: GCA_928272305.1. Classification (NCBI taxonomy): domain Eukaryota; kingdom Metazoa; phylum Arthropoda; class Insecta; order Diptera; family Syrphidae; genus Volucella; species Volucella inflata. The sequence continues at coordinate 23,330,909 of OV743718.1, read as the reverse complement.
TCAATTGTTGAATGCTTAGTCCGAAATCCAAATTGATGGCTGGGAATAAGATTTTGGTTTTCGATAATTGGGAGAAGACGTTTTAGCAAAATCCTCTCAAAGATTTTCGACAGGATCGGTAGAAGAGAAATGGGTCTGTATGATTTTTTATCGTTTGGAGGTTTTCCTGGTTTTAGTACCATAATGACTTCTGCAACTTTCCACTGGCTTGGCACGTATTCAAGCCTCAGAGCCGCGTTAATAATGTGTAAGAGCTTTATAAGTGCTTCTCTAAGTGATTCAATATTTGAGTCCAAAAGATGGATTGTATCAACTTGGAATGAGGTTGAAAGATCAATAATAATAAGATACTTTCATCGTAAGAGTTTCCGGTCAATGGCAATTCAACCGTAGAACCCTCAGAGGAATGCAAAAAGATCACAAGATCCTAGGTAGGCGAATAAGAACGGTATTGTTATCATCAGATGAAATTATAAAAGTGGATAAATGCTAAGTTATACAAGAGATTCTGGCCGATTCAGAAACCGAGATAAGAAGCTTCAATTTAAGGCGGCAAATAGTCCGGTATTATAGAGCAATAACAGGCGCCATTCACAGTTGGGTTTCGCTCAGCCTTAGTTTTGAAGAAATATGAACCGAGATTTCCACCAACCCATAAACCATACCAAGCCGTTGTTTTGTCTGTATATAATGGCAGCTCTTGAATCTCTAATGGTGGCTCCACATTGCTGGTCGAAAACATTATATCTTCTTGAAGTTTTACAAGAACGCAACAATTGAAACGGAGACGATTCCAAATATCAGCCGGCTTAAGACGATTTTTCGATGAAATTTCGAATTTTCTTCAAACTTTTGCAAAGCCCAATCGGAAAAATTTCGGCGCTTGAATTGATCAAGAGGCTTCAGTCCATAAATTTGATTTTGTAAGGATGTAGGCCTAGATCTTTGTGTAAAATTCGCTATAGTGAGGACTAAAAAATTGTCAATACCTGTGAACGGGGTGGAATTGATTGATTTGGCTCATTTTGAACTAAAGAACTTACGGATGCGATATTTTCGGTACTTCGAAAGGTGAAAGGTGTCGCACTGGCACAGGAAAATTCAAAAGTGAATATGTTGACTGAATTTATCCACTATAGTACGCACAGCCTGTGGGACGATTATTATGGCCGAAAATAAGAATTTCCAAGCGTCGTTTCTTCGTGAACTTCACCATAATAAAAATATAAGTCTTGCCTAACGTTTTGAGATTGACAAGTTTAAGGGTGCATTTGTCTTAAACAACCATGCTTTGTATTCGTAATATTCGAGCTATTACAGTTGATTCTTGTTAGTTGGGAAAATTTTCCATAAAGTGATGTGCAATGCTCCAATTGCTGCTCATGATGGAAAATTAATTCATTATTTTTGCCCCGGGTCTACCCCGGACAACTTTATTTAACTTATTAATAACAAGCAAAAACGTTAACCTAGGCTTAAAAACTAACAAAAACATTCTTAACCTAATGGGGCGAGGGAGAATATTAGTCGTGGGAGATGTTATGGGCGTGACATATTCAGCAGGGCCTTTTTTATTCTATGTTTGCCGCTATTTAGGTCGAAGACTTCGGCGTAGTTGTTTGTTATACGCAACATTCTTGATGATGGTTCGAAGTGGCCGTAATTGGTGCGGTGAGTTTGGATAAGGAGAAGGGGGACAGAAATTAGGTTACGGGGATTGGGAGTGAATAAAATATTTTGTGTTATCCCCGGGCAGTTGATGTTTCCAGTCAATAATTGGTGTATAAAATGTACATTAGCAACTTCACGAGGTTTTTTTAGGGTATGCATGCCAATTAATTTTAACCTATTTTCATAGGGAGGTAATCCATATGGATCGGCCCAAGGTAGACCACGAAGTTCAAATCGAATAAACCTGCGTTGGACTGCTTCGATTCTTCGAATGTGGATATGTTTATAGGGTGATCAAACTTGGCTGCAATGTTCTAGAAGAAGCCTTACAAAAGTAATGTACAGAGACCTTGTAACGTGGGGGTTGGAAAACTCTTTTGACCAGCGTTTGATAAAGCCAAGTGCAGAGTTAGCTTTATTTATAATGCTGTCAATATGTGAGTCGAAATTCAATTCCCTGTTACATATTATTCCTAGATCCCTTACTTCGGTAGTAGAGGGAATAGGCTCATCGCAGAAAAAGTAGTTTCTTGGAGGCGGTGGAAGACGTTTGCGGGAATAGGTTATCGCTTGGCGTTTGTTGACATTAACCTCCAAAAAATTTTGCTTGCACCATACCGAAAACTTATTTAAGTCATCTCACAAGCAATGGGAGGCAGAAGGCATTGAAATGACTTTGGAAATTCTCATGTCGTCAGCGAAAATAGAAAGATCTGAATTTGTTAAAACGTGATTTATGTCGTTAATCGTTAGGATAAAGATGATTAGTTCAAGGTGAATACCCTGAGGGACACCAGCTGTTGAGGATTTGAAGATGACTCTGTGTTCTCGGTCTTTTAAATAGGATTTGATCTAAGCCGCAGACGGAGGGGAAAACCCAAGTTTTTTTTTAGTTTGAAAATGATAAGTTGATGGGAAATTTTATCGAAAGCCTTGCTGAAATCTGTAAAAATTGAATCGACTTCATCACCATCTTCTAAAGCGTCCTAGATACGAAATCTGTTAGGTTAGTGGTAGTGGATTTACCCTTTATGAACAAACCGGTTCAGATAGATGGCCTACAGTACGGAAGCAATTGTTGATAGAATATGCTTTCGAACAGAAGAGAATTTTGCTATGGGCCTATAATTATCGACTTCGGCCTTGCTTCCTTTTTTATGAACAGGGATGATGTAAGATTGCTTCCATAGGAAAGGAAAAGTACCTGTTGGAACAGATAAGTTAAATAGGGCAGCGAGGGGAGGACCGAGATGGCTTAGACACTTTTTTATTACAATAGCCGGAATTCCATCAGGGCCGGACGAAAAATCATCCTTAAGTTTGGTAATGTTTTCAGAAACCAAAGATGTTGTTATATTAAGCGAAATGGATGACGTCTCTGGACAGTTTCTCATATAGCTAAAGTAACTAAGATCGGGTTCGGGTGTTTGCCTACAAGAGGATTTGTTAAAATAACAGGCAAAGAAATTAGCAATGGCTTTAGGGTCGGCAGAAGATTCACTAAGAAATTTGAGAGTAGATGGGTAGCCGTCTGACTTTATTTTGGTATTAACAAACTGGTAGAAGCATTTGGGGTCCGAGACTAAGCTAAATTGCATGCGGTAAAGGTACTCAAGATAAAGAGACTCACAAAGTCCAGTAAAACGATTGTATACAAAACAATAGTTAGTGAAGTCGGAATCAGATCGAGTTGTTAAGAATTTGTGTCACAGCTTGTTTCTGCTTTTGCGGAGAGAGCGCAACTCCTTGTTATACCAAGGAGGAGCGGACATGCGGTCTTTTCGAAAGGAATATGGAACTGATTGGGCAAAGCCGGAGAAAATTAACGAATCCTTTTATTAACCCTTTCCTCGTTATACGAACTTATGCGTAACGAGTTTCCCATTTTTACTGCATCGCTACTGCTCCGCTTATGGGGTTGGCTAATGTCGCAGACCGCAGAACGCGTCTACATAAAGCTCGGTCCTGGATCGCTTCAGTGGTTAACCCCAGACGTTGTTGCGCATTTGCCATCTGAGAAATCCAGGAATTCTTTTTCCGACCTCGTTTTCTTACAGTTGGAGTGACCGTAGTTGATAGTGCCTTTTTAACCGGATTTTCCGCAGATCTTCTTTGAACGTGGCAATACCAACTTATTCTATTCGCCTCAAGCTGTTCAGTTACCGAATTCTTTATATGTATACTTCCTCTTATACGCGTAGATCTAATGCAATCGCGTTAAGTGACTCCACTAGACATCCTTAACATTTTCATTTCCGCTGTCGTCATTTTGTTTTTAAATGCTTCGTACATTGTCCAGCACTGTGAACCGTATATAAGAGCTGGTCTAACAACCGTGGTGTAGAGTTTCCCCTTTAATTTAAATGGAAATTTTCGGTCGCAAAAGATTTCCGAATTTTCTCGCCATTTCATCCATCTCACACTCATTCTGTAGTTTACGTCGTCGTCACATTTCGCTTCCATGTTAACGATTGATCCTAAGTACTTAAAAATAGTGCTTTTCGGAAGAACTATTCCGTCTAACATTATATCCGGAACAGGTCGCAACGGATGTGCAAATGGGCACATTGATAGGATAAAAAGTTGATAGGATAAGATCAATGTTTGTTATTTCAGCAATAAAATCAAAGTTAATATTGCTGATAAGGCTTTTAAGTTTGTTAAAGTCGGCTCTTCTTCATGGAAATGAATTTCCCGAATCGACACATGTGTTGCCGTTTTCATAAGAGTATATAATTGACAAGGGCGGATGAAGGTGGTCTAGGGTGGAAAGAAGATGATCACTCCTATAAACGACACAGTTATCCGAATCGGAAGTGACCTCTAGGTCGAGTTGTCTGTTCATTGTATATATGAAATAGACTTGAGTTTGTTAGGCAGTCCATGACGAATTGAGAGAGGCAAAATGAGACAAGTCGTCGGAAGGTGCCCACTTCAGGTGAGGAAGGTTGAAATCGCCTACTATAATAATACTATCTTCAGGTTGTGCTTTATCAGTCAAAAAATCCACTGCATGAACTACAGGTCGATTAGACTCAATAGGTTGAGATGGATGAATGTAACAACAAAGTATGTAAAGGCAGCGTTTGGGGAGTATAATGCTGACACATACTAACTCAAGATTGTCGGTATGAGGAATGTCAACAGAAGTTGTATGAAAACAGATTCTGATTGCTAGTAAAACCCCTCGGTCATAGGGATTATCAGCTCTTTCAAATCCATCCTTTCGAAAAACGTTGAAATAAGGGGGAAACAGCTCGTGATTTTTAATGTCAGAAATTAAATTTGTTTCAGTAAGAACAATTAGGCCTTACGTTTTGGTAGTAAATGGACAGGCATATTGAACTGAAGGATACAGAATTCCTTTTTGTTTGTTAGGAACTGTAATAGTTTATTTGAACGGGTTCTTTGTAAGTGGGAAAAACGTTTATAATTGACATGCGAAGACAGCGTGGAAAAATCTTTTTGAACTTCGTCGGAAGAGATGTCGAAGCTCTAATGGTAACGAACGAAATTCGGCATCAATTCCTCTGGATTTATTGGAAGCCCTTCTCATTGAATCGAAACCATAATATTGGTTTTGGTTATGCCATCAATGCAAACAGAGTTGGGTTTGTCGCGCAAATAGGTAGAGCCGAACATTTTCATAAATGTGGTGGTCTCTCAAATGAGATACTACATAACGACTGTCATCATTCATACCTGGAAATTATTTTGTAAATTTCACAGTGGGTTGAAGAAGTGGGTCGAGGTATTTCGGTTGGGGTCTTCCTCAGTACTACGTACCACAGCTCCCAGACGGCTTCTTCGGTGCGCACTACACGACGTCTGTTTTTCCAAATACGTGCTCAGAAGGACGATTATGTGTATCTTGCGCAGGGTCAGTTTTGCAAAGTGACTCGATATTTTCAGAATGAATTACCACAATTGGAATCGTTTTTTCTGGAGAAAGGTGAGATTGAGAACGAACTGATAAGGACTCAACTGTCAGCTGTCAATTTTTCTGTTGCTTAGAGGGGTGTTGTTAATTTTAAAAACCCAATAATAGAGAATATTGTGTGACTGTGTTTTAAGGGTCCATAATCATCACTCTATTACCCCGAAGTCTCTTTAACGCAACAAATAGACTAGAAACAATATTCAGTCGTCTTTTCATTGGAAAAATGTTGACTTCAAAAACTCCGCCCGCGCTACGATATACAAGTATACCTTTGAGCCTTTGACTACAAATTCAACAATAAACTCGTATCGGTACTTTAATGTCTCAGTTGTGCTCCACAAATTGGTAGGCAAGGTCACAAATTGCGTTCGTCCTTCTTTTATTAAAAACTCACAAAGTAAAAATGGACAATTAAGATTTCACGCTACATCATAGGTATTTTGGTCGATTCCTTGCTTTAAGGAACCACATTGTCCCATACAAAGAAAACATCACGTTTTCCTCATCCAAGTGAGATGTAGAAAACTGTCTGTTAACAGGATCAATGCATTGCATATTGTAGACAATGCATTGTTAATAATGCCATGAAAAGGACAATTATCATCTACAAAAGCAACCATGATGAGGATCATGAAAACTGAAAAAGAAAAAAAAGGATCAGTAGACTCAGCAGGATAATGCACATATTCCATCTAAAGCAAAAATCAAAAGAGCAGATGTGTTCATCGTTAGGCTTGTTATCCTGTACCCATTACTGATCTTATCCCTTGGATGTGCAAAAGGATCTTCAGATAGATTCCTATTAACAAGAAGCAATTGCACTTTTCTTAGTTTTTTTTTTTATCTCAGTTTTGTTTGTGACTGTCCTTTTGGCAAACAAAACTGCACATCCTAAGAGATGGTATCTTATTTATGGCAGATAACGAGTATTTCACAGTATTTCACAGGTAAAGAGATTAAGTGGTATTGTGTATTCACTCCTCTTTAAACGAACCACGGCAGGAGTCTGGAAAGGAAAAGTTTCACAAAAGATTTGAAACTGCGAGCCACTGGTCAGGAGAGTAATGTAAGGACACAGAACCATGACATGAATGCCCTCAACTGTTAAAGAGGAAGGGAGGTTTTATTTTTGCAGACAATAGCAGTAGCCGTCTTATGAGACGCAATCTGCGGTAGCACAATAGATTGACCGTTTACTGAGAGTTGGATTACTCAAGGTGTACTTCTAAAGTCTTTTGATTTAAAAAAAAACCAAAGTAAAAAAAATAAATCTTTTGGTTTTCAAAGAAAACCAGCAGGAAGACGAATATGTGGTGTTTTATTTGTCGGGACATGATGAGGGCGCAACAGGATGCAAGTGTCAAAGCCGATTCCGACTTTTGCAATGTGAAATGCTGTTTGATCGGGGAACAAAATGAAAACAGATTGAGAGCTAAAAAATGTGCCTAACGAGCTCAATTGATCAATTTAAATCCTTACTGACACTTTTTGTAACACGTTATTTTTAAAAATTCACCACGGTCAATACAAATACGATGTAGCTCACTTTTAAATTACAGTAGTACTGTAATACAAAATAATGATGTAGAAGGCTTCATAAAATGTAACAAAGTAGTTTGACGACTCAAAGAAAAGACGAATCGACGAGATTTGAAAATCGCGTCCGGGTTAAGTCGGGGTAGCGTAAGTCGAGGTATAACTATATGTACTTATTCAGTTGTAGATTTGCCTTAGGCAAGATGTCTTGAGTTTCCTATACGTGAGCAAGCATCTTATGACAATCCACATTAAATTGCGATCATAAGTCTAATTTGGGCCTATGTCCCTACGAAAGACAAGGTCGACACCACCAAAGAACGTTTATACAAGCTCCTCAACGAGGCATACGTACGTTTAATTCCGGAGTAAGATGTTTATACGAGTATCTTACAATGCGATTTTAATGCCAAGATATGAAACGAGAACATCTTTGACTACAGATTAAGGCTTATTGACATTGCAGCGGGACTTAAGCAAGCACACGGTTTCCCCATCTTAAAACACAACGAGACATGGTGGTCTTCGGATAATGAACTGCTTAATTAAATTGACGTAAGGCATGCCTCCAGTATTCTGGATCTCTGAACATTCCCGGCAACCAATATTGACTGGGTTTACCACGTTGTTGCAGGCAAGGTGTGTATGCTGGATTTCTCGAGCGCCACAACAAAGAATATGGACACGTATCCCATAATTTCTCATTAACTCCCACGCCGCCAGCATTAAGTACCAAAATGCTAGCTGCATCGCTGGCAGAAACCCAGAAACTCTGGTTGGATGAAGTATGCCGGCAATCACAATCACAAGAATTATAAGCTCTATAAGCAAAAATAAGGGAAGAACATCGGCATGCTTCCAAAGCAAGTAGTTATTAAATAGTTTAGAAGCCTGTAGAGATGAAAAAGGAAACCTTGTCATAGAGTCACCCGGCAAAGAAGCCCAACAACTGCCCGTTAGGCAGAATAGACCATTAAAAACAGATGATGATAGAAAAACATACGTCAATCAAAAGTAGCTGGACCTGACGTGAGGTCTCCTCAACACCGCATACAAGATCTTAACTGACATATTATGTGACCCCGTGTCCTCTATGTTCGATGATATCTACATAATTGGGAGAACTCAGCGGACTAGTACTATATTCAAACTGAAAACTGTCAAAATTATGTAAGCGATAAATAAGGGCAAAACCTATTAACAAGAAGGGACTTACAATCAAGGCGAATTGGATGGAATGTCATAGTCAACAGCTATTACAGAACAATGTTTTGTTATCCATAAAATTGACATGTCGTTATCTGGAGGCCCAATTTTTACACATTTTTCCCAGTAAATCAGACTGTATTTCGGCAATAACCCGTCTAATGATGGCTTTGAAGTGCTCAGTTATTTTTGGTTTGGTTTTTTTTTTGATTTTGCGACTTCATATATCCTCTGATCGGCTCATTTCGTAAAATGAATCGATCGTCAAATTTTTCGATTAGTAAATTAATTGTATCGTGCGCTTTTTGGCATGTGGCGCCGTTATGCAACAATAGACAACATGTTTACAACAATAATGTTTTTCAATTGAGAAACGAAATAATTTAGTAATCACGTCTCTTTACCGCTCACCGTTGACTGTAACTTTCTGACAATAATCATTTTTGTAGGCATATGGAACAATCTTTCCACCAACCCATAAAGCGCACCAAAAAGTGACTTTTTTGTGGATGTAATGGGGAGTCTCGACAATAGCTTGTGGATTATCATCGCTTCAAATCGGTAATTCTGTTTATTGACCTAGTCATTGAACCAAAAGTGTGCTTCATCACTAAACAAAATTTTCAAATAGAATTGTGGATCAATAGCAATACATATTTCCTTCGGCACATTCACAAAATGTACGGCCACGATGACGAATTGACACATTTGGATCATTGTTTGTTGTGTGCACACAGTACGACGTTAACGGGATGCGTATTATCGTTTAGAGTAAAGGTATTTCAAAAACGTTCCATAGTTTCTCAAATTAATCGCTATGATAGATGATGCACGTAGTGCTCGATGAGTTTTTCGGATTGAAGCATGTTTTTCAAAATATATTTGAACAATTTGAAAACGTTACTCCGGCGTGAGTCTATTCATGATTAATTGTCAAACTAAACTCTTTCCTCAAAACAACTGTCAAATCAGTTGTCACAGAAAACGGTGCTGCCAATTTTATGGTCTTCACCTGTACAAAAAAAACACCCTCTTTTTAATGAAGTAATATAAACATATGGGAGTCGTCTAATAATTTAAATTATTGATTTATACCCTTTAGGTAAAAAATTATCTAAATGTAATTTTTCACGAATAAGGTTTTCTTCTAAAGGAACAGCAAAATTTCGTAGGACCTTAATTATTGTAATTATAGTATTTCGTGTTGGATATTTTCTTTAACTAAACCAAAGAATCCGGTTTATTGGTATGTATACACTTTTGATTTAAAATAGCCCGGCAAAAAAAGTCCATAGGCGTCAAATTTCGACTACGTGCGGGTTTACTTACTTTTCTTCTCCGAGATATTAGTTTTCGAGAAAACATTTCACAAACACGTGGCAAAAATATATTGAAAATATGTGATGTAGCTCCGCTATGTTCTTTGCAGTTCATGTACTATCAAATCTTCGGACATTTCCACACAACGCTCTCAGTAACTCTGTAGCTGCGCGGCCGTTTTCATCTACAAAAACCGTAGGAGCCAATTATTTCTCCCGCTGACATTGCTGTCAAAATGGTGATCTTAGGTGAATGCAGCAATTTCTAATGCTTACTTTTTGGGTAGGATTGTAGTTTTAAATTTATGTGCGAAGTATGATGATCTAGGTACATATACAGCACTTGGTTGTTTACGAACTGATAGGTCCGGATTTTCGCAAATGAATGATTTTCACTCAACGTTTCCTAAGTTCTTGGTGACATTAGTTAGCCAGCTTATAGGTTTACTCGTGTTTCAACTGGTTTCATCAAAATGATGAGCCCATTTCTTGATAAGCGGAACACTTGGCGTATCCAATAAATCATGCAACCATGGTGACTGCAGAATTTTCTTATCGCAACAGTTGCAATAACATTTTCTGTTGATTATTGAACTCATGCCGACGACAAACATTCCGTTCCAAAGAAGCGCTATATAGTGACTGAATTCTTAAAAGCAAATTAATGATTGACCCCGTCCCGCAGATTTGTTGCATTCATGTAGTGAATCAACCAAATAGAAATTCTTTATTTGCAGTGAGACTGGCATAAGAGTTGAAGGTTTGAAGGGCCGGGTTCCTACTGGCAGTTTCGGTGTAGTACTAGTTGTGAAAATAGCGATGGAACAAGATGAGGCAAAAGTCATTACGTCGGTGTTCGAGGATGTCAATTGTCTGTATAATATTGCCATCACTTATATGAGTTATCGCAAGGTGCAAGGAGGTCTTGACAACTTGTTTTTTAAAATAAAACGCAAACCATTTGAGATTATCGGCTTGAAGTACAATCAAAACATTTATGAATGGAACTCGACTTAGTTCATATGGCCATCGCGGGCACGTTTGCAGCGGTCGATTCTTTGGACCCAATTTTCAACGACTTGGTCACACATTTCGGCCGAAACGGCCGCTATTTCGCATTCAATGTTGGCTCCGAGCTCTTCCAACGTCGTCGGCTTGTTGGCATAAACCAATGACTTAACGTAGCCCCACAGAAAATATTCAAGCGGCGTTAAATCGCACGAACGAGGCGGCCAATCGACTGGCGCATTTCTTGAGATAACACGCTCACCATACTTACTCTTCAATAAATCGATTGTAACATGTGCTGTGTGGCTTGTAGCTCCATCCTGTTGAAACGACATGTCGTCCGAGTCCATATCTTCCAATTCGGGCCAAAAATAATCGGTGATCATGGCGCGATAACGTTGACCATTCACAGTGACGTGACGATCGTTATCGTCGATGAAAAAATAACGCCGCCGGCATTCACCGCACCAAACAGTTATTTTCTATGGATGAAGTGGTGAGTCATGAAGCTCATGCGGATTTTCACCCAACCAATAACGCATATTTTGCTTATTGACGAACCCATTAAGCCAAAAACGAATTACAACCGAAAACTGGAATTAACGCTCTTTAAGTTGCAGCCACCGACTCCGAACTTCGGTAGAAAATTTTTATAAATTGCAGACGTTGCTTGTTCGTGTACTACCATGATGAAAATGTTGAGTTTACTGAATAAATTGACAGTGACAGTTTGATGATTAGTGAAAGAGTGCGTTCACAAATTAAATTCAAAGTTGTCAAGTCCCTATTGAAAAACCCGATACATATATTGAGGCCAGTACAGAGAGGGTGGAATATTTCTTACATTATCTTAGGAGATCTATTCATTTTGCAGCATTTTTGGTGACATCAAACATGTAGCCATACCAATGAAAGTTGTTATTGACACTTATACCGAAAATGGAGAGTTTGTCGGTTTCGACAATTCGACGATGAATAATGGCTGGGTGTTCCAATTGCGCTTCTACGACAGCAGGAAGCATTTTATAGAGAAGAAACAAATTCCACTCTGTTGATAGTTCCACTCTGTTGATAATTCCCCAATTGTTTGTGCTGAAAATATCGGAATTTAATGAACTAAGTAATCGCTGCTATTCCTGTTCCACAGCAGCAGAGCGGGGAAGTGAGTCATGGAAGGAACATGAAAAGAAGAAAGTACTGTCTTTGGCGAAGAAAAATATTGGATTAGAAGTTGCAGACAGCACTTGAAACTATCCCAGACAAATTGAGAGTAATTTCAAGTCAGTTGAAGAAGGGAGTCCCAAATGCACACTTTTTTGAGAAAAGAGTCTGATGCAAAACTCTGTCAAAAGCCTTTAAAACGTCAAGTTAGCCTTTCTTGCTTCCGCCAGATTGATGTACGTGTTGGTTTCACTTTTCAGTGATACTCGTACATACATGCAATCAAATCATCAGTGAACCTGTTGCTACGAAAACCTTACTGTCTGAATTTACAAGTACTCTTATTTTGAGATATTTAATGAGCTGAACTTTTAAAAGCCTATCCATGACATTGGAAAGAAGACACGTAAGTGCAATGGGTCGGTAGGAGGAGAGGAGGTTTGTATCTAATCGGAAGGAGTCCTAAAGGGTTGGATTGATGAAAAGGCTATTGTAATTTGTGTACCGTGTAAGAGTCTTGGCCTAACATTTGCAGAAGATATCCACTCTATTACGATTAGATAATGTTTCCATCTCAAGTTCAAAGCTAACATCGTTCCTCATTTCTCCTTATTGAAGTCACCTTCTATGTAAAGAAAAACTCTGTAGAAATTGTTTAAAGTATCCACCATGGGCCTTGTCTACTTATTTCATTAAGTAACTGAAATCATCCTATACTTCCATTTTTATATCCTATAAAGCAGATTTATATTTGTCTATACCAGGGAGATATGATTGCTGGTATTGTATTATGCCATCCAGTTATTGTGATTGGATTGAAAGAAACACATCAATGATCACATTCATGATGATTATTCTCATTGTAGCCCTTGGTAACACCGAGCATCATTCACTGTTTTTCGTGTGTTTTCCTGAAATTTTGCACCTTAAAGTCTGTGGTTTTCCGTTCCATTATAAGTAGTTAATGGAGACCTTTTCTTTCTATTTGATTAATAATAATTGTTTAGAAAGAAGTAAATGCTGTGAAATAGATTAAGTCTTACCAAGTATTGCCGAATTTATAAATACAACTACAAACTACGAGTAAGTCTAAGCAAACCCCTGCCTTCAATTGATTGTATTAGAAAAATCTAAAACACCATATGGGTGTCAACATCATCAGCTTTAGTTCATATGTCACTATCCTTGATATGAACAAAATTGTTTACACAAATTTGCACAAATAATCGAATACCATCAAATCCGAGTACCAGCGAGTGGTCGTACATCAAACGAAGTCACAATCCTTATCGCGTTAAGCTGAAGGACTAAATCCTCTGACAACAATCCTTGACTTGTATTCCCCGATTCGAGAGGTAGGTCCGTAACAAATGTTCTAATGCTCATTTGTCTGTTCTAAGCACTACCCACCAACAAGATTCGCGTGTTATCATCAAAATTCAGTACGTTCCCGCGACATATGTTATACACTCTGTTAAGCCGTCCTCCATTGGATTCAGATTCATAAACACACGAGTGCTATGTGTGTGTGTGTTAATTTTCTCATAAAGAACACCACCCGTTGTTGTCCTAGTGTAAGCCAACAGCAAACGGATATACTCGGTAACATCGAATGAATAGGAAAACCCTCAAGGGTTGTGTTGTTTAGAGCTGCTTAGCATTTGTTCCACACTAAGCCCCGTTGAACGATGATTGCCACTCTAAATCGCGTGCTTCCTCATTTAGCAAATAACGTCGACTGACAAGTGTTCCCTAGTTCTAGTCGTGGTCCTTTTCAAAGTCTGTGAGTTTTAGCGGATTGGCAGTTATGTCCCTTGACAAATCTCACGCGACCACTTCGCACTGTAGATGACTGTAGGGTGTAGACGAGTACAGCCGAGTATACAGAATATTCGATTCGAGAGATACGATAGTCCTGAGCAAATCCACATCCATGTCGTTGGCGTTGCTCGCAAAAATCTCTAATTGGAATGCATAGAAGTGTCCTTAAATCCTTAAAGGATATTTACTGTCAAACCGCATTTCCAAAGCAACTGGGGATGTAGTAGGATGATTACAGAAACATCTCTGTAATAGAAGTTTCTCTTGCTCTAGTGCGGAAACTAGGGCAAACATGAGATACAGTACAGAGCTATAGAACTAGTCGGATATTATACTCGTACGGAGCTCTGTAGTAGGACACAGTTCAAACCAATGTGAACAGGGACACAATAGTACGTTAGTAGGGGTAGGTTTAATGTGTGTTGTGTGCACTTTCATTGACTCCGAGCAAGTGAGTGTACATAAAAAACACGGAAAGATGGATCCAACACACAAGTACAGCGAGATGAAGGCCAACAAGAGGGTAGCAAAGCAATTTGTTGTTGGCGTTATCCTTTGAACACATCCATACAGCCATGCAATCCCATCTTTTTCACATGGGAAATTTAGGGAAAATTATGAAATTTTTAATGCCATTAAAAAGTTTTCCTTACACTTTTTATCCTGGTCCTTGGTCTCTGGTCCCCTTATATCCATCCTAGCGTTCCACTTATCCTGTTGCAGCGGTTAAAGGATTCACTTTGCACTTTAAAGGGGAGAGAATAAAATTAATGTCGTTTAGAGTGATAGGCGTTGGTGGTGAAAAAGGTGGAGCGGGCGAAGGAGAAAGACGTGATCGTTCGGAATGGATGAGAATCCATTGGAAAATGTATAGTAGAATCCTCGGGAAAATGTAATTTTTAAATTGAAGCTATTTCTGCTGCTGTTTAAGGAGTAATCCTTTTAATAGTTTCTATCCCGTCGGGGTGATACAAAGTGAGAAAAAGAGGAAGCGATGGAACTCCATCCTGGGGTGGTGATTCTGATTATTGGTGATGGTTTGATATGCACGTGCGATTGCATATGAAACGTGATACTTAACGCAGTGAAAGGATTACACTCACGAATTATATTACCAGTGGTGTGTATGGTGTACGATTGCAATAACCAACTACCACCTACCAACTACTAGTATCACCATCAACAGCCCACTCGAAACAGTTATTTTGTGAAGCGAGTTTGTCATTAAAACAGATGTTAGCAAACAGGATTAATTATCGCGGCGTTTATTTTACCCCTTTCTCGCGTCACCATCGTTTAAATATAGGTGGTCGGTGGAATGATTGCGTGTGGTGGTCTAGTCCTGGTTTTTCTCCTGGCGTTGCGGATGGTTGGCTCAGTTTTCCTTGCTCATTTTTTTGTATTTTTTTTTTTTTTAAAGAGATAACATGGACTAATTATTCAAAAAGGACATTAATTACTCGAATTATGTATTTTGTGTTGTATCCGTGTATCTGCTGTTGGTACTGTTGCTATTGTTGTTATGTACTATACTTGCTAAAACGTGGCACACGGTTGATAAAGGGATAAAGGCGTGCAACTCAACAACTGAAGTAGGAGAGATGTTCATTTTTGAGTTTGAAATTGTTTTGAGCTTGATTGATGGTGATGGTGGGATATTGCTATCACGTTTTGTTATCCTTTATGCGAAATGCCCTGCAAATGAGGATATGGTTAATGAGTAGATGGTTGAGTTATGATAGAGGGAATGATAAATTATGGAGTAGGAGTACAGAATTACAAAGACTCTAATTGTGTGGGCTAGTTAGGTTACTTATGAAAAGCAACTACCATATTTTTCTTGTAGTTGCGGTACCATAGGTTTTAGGTTTGATTTTGGGACCATACCTCAAAAACGCGAAACAAAACCATTGTATCAAGAAATATACATAAGATTCAGTGATATATAAATATTAGGAAGATGAAGTCAGAACAGAAGAGAAAACATTTTAGGATAAAATGCTACTACAGGCTTATATCAAGTTTAAAAGCAGGGATCTGACTTAGAATAATGAAGAATCGAACTTCCACAAGTCAGGGCCTAAAATCGGAAACAACTTTCTATTCTATTCAATCCCCGAAACATTGGGCAGGCACAATCGAATAATAGAATCTTTGCTGTGTATGCAAGTTAGTTATGTAAGAATGTGGACTCGTTTGTATCTAGAAGAATTAATTCATGCTTGATGACTGAACTTATATTCTAGGTCTTTAAAGGTATGTGACATTTATGAGTTATCATAGGCTCCTAAAGTTACTGCTAAGGATCATCTTACATACTGTGTAAAAGTTAAGAACTTCATTGAAGCAAACTACCAACGAGGTCTGTAAATATGAAACCGGAATTTGCTCATAGATGGCACTAGTTGTCAATGTTGTTGGTTACTATCAAACTGCTACTTCATTTGACTTGTGAGATGAAGAACGTGAAAGACTAGCGAAAAAATTTGAGGAAAGCGAACATTTGTTGGTTGAAGATGATGCTTAAAAGAAACAACAATTCACGGATCAATAAAATGTGACAGCAGTCGCCATTCCTTTGATGGCCATAGAAAAGACACAGAAGATGGAAAAATGGGTTCCAGATAAACTGAATGAGAGATAGCAGGAAAACGGAACAAAATACTTCCGAAACGCTGTTCGTCAGGAAGCTTCTCATTCGAATTGTAACTGGCCATGCAAAGTGCATGCATTTTGAGAATACAAATGCGAATAAGATCATTGGTTATTGCAGACGAAACATCAATTATTGTAAATTGCTATGGAAGAAAGACACCGCTCTGTGTTTAGCGAAATCCGAAGGGTGTGTTCCATTATGAGCAGTAAAAACCTGGCTTAATATGAAAAACGACCAGAATATCAAAAAAAACAACACAAAGTTCAAAGTGCTTGATGATAATGCACCATTACACTGAGCAAAACTGATCAACGAAACGATTGAGGGATTTAGTTGGGTAATACTTTCGCATGCGGCCAACCACTAGTCTTGGCTTACTACATATTACTACTAATTTGCATCGATGGGATACGCAATAGCTGAACAGCGCTTCATTTCTTACGGAAATAGCTCGATGACTGATTTGCCTCAAGAGGACAACAGTTTTTTAGGATGTCACCTACAACTTATCAGATATGTGAGAAAAATGTAAATCAGGCGATGGACAATACTTCGATTAACATACTTCTTATCATTTGGAAAAATAAATTTTTATTCCACCCTCCATTTTCTGACATGTTGACACCACAGATCTTTCGAATGATTATTGGCATTCAATTGGGAAAGACTCACTAATTGTGGATCTAAAGCGGTTCCCATCGACTGTAAGGTCACTGCCAATGATTCAACCGCCCCATAGGACATGATAATCAGTGATTGTCGTGGTTGTTACGGCGACTTTATGAGTCTATAATGGCTTGTGGGGTGTCTTTACTCCAAATGTGGCTAATTGACCTACATTGTGCGAAAACTATCTACTGTCATTCAAATTACTTGATCGAATGGAAGATTATATTGGCAGACGTGCAATACGGTAAGGTCCACGAACTGAACTACGATTTTTAAAATAAATTTGCATAGTTTGCAATCGTTGTGACGTTGGTATAAGTCTATTAACCGTGAAATGGAGAACCAATGTGAACACAAATCAGCTGCCATCTATTAATTTTGCTATGGCTGGGAAAAGTGCTGCCAGTTCAAAAAACAACTCCCTGAAAAAAGCCACCCATTACTAATGTAACTGGTCTTCACGTAAATCAACTGCAGACCAAATCTTGGCAAGAGTCAATGCTGTTGATAAGCATAAACCTTCGATCGACATTATGTCGCTAAATTTTCCGATTTGTAATATATTGATCTCATCAACTTCTACCATGTTTTGAGACGGTTGCGTCTTTTAGTTTATGTATGACACCCAGTAAGACAGATAACAGCGTAATTTCTGGCGAACATGGAGGAAGACAAATATCATATGAGAATTTTTGACGGGCTATATGGCGTTGTTCAGTCGAAATTTGGACCACTTTTGTGCCATTTCTTAACTCTAGATGAAACATGCACCAACTCGGTCGAAACAATGGCTTTCTCGGAGCAAAACTCAAAAGGTGACTTAAGGTGAATTGGTCACATTGGTTTGGGTACAACCCTTGTATAAATAGCTCAAAACTCCTAACTTAAATGACCGAAAAAAGCAGAGTTACAACCGCAAATTTAACAATCTGTAGTAAGTTCAGAAACGAAGTATACGTACATACAATGCTCCAGCATACGATAATTTCGATTCAAAAAAAGGACCGTACTGTTCGTTTAATATTCAAACAACTTGGGGACAAAAAACATTCGCGTGCTAAAGTGGAAGGCAACTGATACCCTATATTAAACTATCTGCATTACGTGTGGAATTGGATAATTTTCAGACTCTGAAGCCGTAAATATAAGTTGTTCCAAGCGAGTCAGCATTGTGATTTCCTGATAAGAACAATTTTAGTTTTAAATGGATTTACCAAAAGGCTACTTTTTGCGCACTAGTCGTCAACTACATCTAAGGACGCCTATACTGTAGGATAAGCAGTCATTTTTCATGATCCAACAGAGAGTAATGAAGAAAGTTATTGCGTGAGCATTCAACTAAGTTCTCAATAGATGGCTCTAGCAGAAAGTGCTGGTCGCTTTTGACATATCCAAAACGTCATGAACCAAGCTTAGGTATACCATATGGTAAAAAAAAACCGTTTTCATACATAAGTGATTTTGTTTTGGCGTCATATACTTTTGGTTGTGTAAAAATGTCTGATTTGTGCCAAATAATCGACATCTGCAGGAAGTGTTGATTTTCTTCTTTCATTCGAAGAAAACGGCGGCTGAAGCGCATGGAAAGCTCCAAAAAGTTTACGGATATTCTGCTTTAAGTTAAACAACGTGCCGTGATTGGTTCCGACGGTGATTTTGATGTTGACGACCGTCTGCGTGAAGTTAGGCCAAAATCATTAGAAGACCCTGAATTGGAGGTATTGCTCGATGAGAATCCAGGCCAAATGCAATAAGAGATTGCTTCAGCGTTAGGAGTTACCTGCCAAGCCATTTCCAAGCGATTGCATGCGTTAAGAATGATTCAAAAACTTGGGTTCCTTATGATTTGAAGGCAAGGGAAGTCAAGCTTAGTTTTTTTGTCCGTGAACAACTGCTCGAGCGGAAAAAAAGGAAGGCTTTTCTTTATCGCATTGTGACTGGTGATGAAAAATGGATTCAATATAGCAACTCAAATAGAAGAAAATCATGGGGACTGTCTGGTCCTGCTTCTACGTCATCGGCTCGGCCGAATATTCACGCTGCGAAGGTTATACTGTGTATTTTGTGGGGATAGGTTGGTGTTGTTTATTATGAATTATTGAAACCCAACGAGACTATTACTGGGGAATGGCATCGATTTCAATTTATGCGATTGAGCCGAGCATTGAGCGAAAAACTCCTACAATACGAGTAGGGGCACGAAAAAGTGATTCTACGGCCTCACGTTACCAAACCCGTTAAAACCTACCAGGAAACGCTCAAATGGGAAGTCCTACCCCACCCGCCATAATCCGCAGATATTGCGCCATTCGATTATTACTTGTTCGATGGCATATTGTCTGACTGATAAGGAGTTTCGCTTATATAAAGACATCAGAAAATGGCTTGATTCGTAGATAGTCTCATAAGATGAACACTATTTCTGTAACAGTATTCGAGCTCTGCCAGAAAGATGGGAAAAAGTTGTAGCTAACCATGGGAAATACTTTGAGTAATTTATTTGGAACCATTATTTCACAATAAAGAGTGCATTTTCATTTAAAAAAAATACCGAGAACTTAGTTTTGCACTTAATAAGAAATGTGTTGAATGAATGAATGACCAGTTGCAAATTTCAGAATCTCTTGATGCGTTGTCAGCCTCTTTTGATGTGATGGCAAACAGCTAGCTAATTCTCAACAGCGAACATATAAATTCTTAAGCTGGTGCTCTATTTTTGCTTACTTACATAGTTTTACTACATAAACATCGTACTTAAGTACGTGGTGGATGCATTTTTCAACTTTGAGTACAACATTTATTTTTGGAGCGAAGAATTGACGTCCATTTCCAGAGTTAGTATTTTTCAAATTTATTAGAATGAAGAACGACATTATCCGAATGATGTTTCTTCGGCCTGAGGCAGCAAAAATGCACCAACTCCACAAACGATATTCATCTTCCTACCCGCGGTATATAGTAGATTCTGTTAAAAAGAGGATGGAAATATTTTCGGCTGTCATGAAAGCAAGAGTTTTCAGAAGATATTTTGTCCTGTTTACGGCTACAGGGAATTATTATCTTTCCCATAAGTTTCTTTCATATAGGGTCAATGAAGTTGTCGTTGTGTAGATCGACCGAAAGAATCCAGGTAGTTCGTAAGTGTTTTGGGGCTGGTCCTGAATAATCGACAAGACGAAGTTCAACACAGTTGCGTATACCACGTACCACTATTCGTCGGATTTTGAAGAAAGATCTGCGTGTATACACTGACAAAATTCAGTTGATCTAACATTTCCATCCTGGTGACTCACAAAAACAATTAGAGTACTGCAGGGCTGTCTTAAATATATCTGAGAATGACAAAGAATTTTTGGGACGATGCACGTTTTCATCTGAGCGGGTTTGTGAACAAGCAAAATCGGACATTTCGGGGCTCACAGAATTCCAAAAATCTCCATCGATGTCTCTTGTACTCACTTTGTGTTACTGTTTGGCATGTGACATAACTTCGCGTTAGATGTATGGGCCATATTTCTTCATAAATGATGCGCGTGCAAGTGTTACGGTCAATGGAACTATTATTTGTAATTTATTTCATAAGTTGTTAACATTTCGTTAGAAATTTATTACAGGCTTAAAGGAACTTCTTGGCCCAACTTGTGTATCACTTTGTAACTTGTCACAATATTTCAATTAGTCTAATTCACATCAATTAAAGGGATGAACCTTAAAGCTTTGAATACTTTGTACTTGACTTAATGGACTAGTTAAGGAATGCTTGAATTGATTGAGAACATCCTGCGAATCTAATCAAAACACCGTTCCCAGCAATCTAAGATAATCGTACCCTCCTCTAAGTAGTTTCTTTCTCCTACACTCTATAAAAACTGTCCACCTAAGAAACATAATTTAAAATTAAAAAGGCCACACTACAAAAAATACCAGAACTTGAACCCTTTTTTAAACATTATTCACAGTTGACAGGTCACAGCTCCGTCAACAGCAAAGACCAGTGAGCATTTGTGTTTTAACTTTTTGTTTTTTTTTTTGTTTACCCATCTCCACAAGGAGAACCTCTTTTAAGGTGTATTCACCTTCGACCTTGCTTTACATATCGTTGCGTTCATTATCAAAATATATTTAAAATGCTACAAAATGCCCACGTGAAAAAGATACAAATTTGCATAACATTGGTTGGAATGACCAAGGGTCAATTCCCACGGTTTCGTCGACTATAACTCACGGAGGGGTGTTCATTGAATCGCAGAGCGATTGTCACTCGACTGTTAATTCCAGTTGTGTCATTGGATCAAACACGAGAAGTGAAATGACATCGCGTGGAAGATATTCTGCTTAAAAATAAGAATCCCGAAGAATGCATTCGTGCAGAACGTGTTCCTAGACCTTGGCAATGGATATTTTGTGTGCTCTTCGTACGTGACTAATAGCACAGTTGATAGCTAGAATTAAATTTTTTTGGATTGCAGGCAATCGAATTAAATCGATTGTGTGAAGGTTTACTGAATTGCAATTGAAGATAAGACAATTTATTGGGCGTTGGAATTCCGGTTCTTTCAATGAATAATTGAAGGATATATCCAAGGCAGTGTGGTTGGCCAGGCCCAGTAAAAATACAGCGTGGCAATATAAGGGAATATACGATAACGGTAAATCAACAAATTTTGTTGGTTTTTTTTTATTAACTTTAGATAACAATTATAGATGGTTGACTTTGGTTTTCGTTGAACACATTATACAAGGTGGCGCAAATTTAATCATCCTATCGGAAGATGTTATAATTTTTGCAAATGGCGTCGTACGTCAATCATATTAGACATTTGTGAACTAGACAGCTGCACTATACAAGCAGACAAGCAATGGAGCGCGTGTGAAGTACTATCAAGCCATCCTCAATCTCAACAACGAAGAGGACGATTTTGTGTCGAAAATCATCAGGAACGCCGAGGCGCATTTCCACAATAAGCAAAATCTTCGTTTCTAAGGCACTGAAAATTTGCGAGTGATGCACGAAGAGCTATGACATCCACTCAAAATCACTGAGTTGTGCGGCGTTCACGCGTGAGGAGTGATTGGGCCGTATTTTTTTGTGGACTCAATCGGCAATACGGTTACTGTTACTGGCGAACGCTACAGGGCCATGATAAACGACTTCTTACTGCTGGAATTGGGTGAGCGGGGCTTGGTGAACCTGTGGTTTCAACAAGACGGTGCAAACGCACACACAGCCCGAGAAACAATGGATATTGTAAAGGAAGCGTTTCCTGGTCGCGTAATCTCCCGTTTTGACGATTTAATATGGCCAGCAAAATTGCCCGATTTAACCATCCCAGAGTTCTTTGTTTGGGGCTACTTGAAGACTCAGACAATCGCAGCCCTTCAGGGAAATATTCGATTGGAATGCACAAAGTTATCACCGGAAATCTTGCGGAAAGTCATGGAAAATTCGATAAAACACTGGCGGTAGCCACTTGGTGGATATAATTTTTTCCACTTAACAGAAAAAATTTGAATCAAGCTTTGTGTAAAAAAAAACTGCCATCATATCAGAAAAGGCAACACAAAGTGATTTTGCCTTAAGGTTATGCACCATTACACACATCAATCTGGTAAAGAAAACGATTGAAGCATTTAATTGAGAAATACTTTCGCATACTCACCAGACCTGGCTCCATCCGATTACTCCTTATTGCCATCGATGGGGCATGCACTTTCTCTGCAACGCTATTTCTTACGAAAATGACTCGATACCTTCCCGATGGAAGACGAACAGTATTGGATTAAATTAGAAAGAAAAAGGAATCGAATGTAGTAACCAGAGTGCTAGAGATCGAACTGATGTAGGTACCATATTTTGACAATTCCTTCAGATAACACAAAAAAAGATCTTGCGAGTAGAACTCTGAAAGATGTCAAGACAACTAATGGAATTGCTTTCACGCTTCGAACTTGGGCTGAAATTTCTGCAGTAATTCCGCCACCCGATATAGATCAAACTCGAGCTTTGCGCAGTAACTATCCTCATTATCACTAAACCACGAGCTTACTAAAAATCTCAGACGTCAAAGAAGGTGTAGACTTAGCTGGATGTTAGCTTATATACTCGTAAGCTTTAAGATAGAAAGCTTTCGTCATCAACTGGGCTCCTAAAATTCAGTGACAAATAACTTGCAATATATGGATGTAAATTTTATCCGTGCGGCATCGGATAAAGAATAGTGCCGCAGTGCGTCCCAGCTTGTCGTAAGAGGCGACTCAATGGGACACCAATCATATACAGGCAACTATGACACCAAAAATGAGCCTGTGACACTTTAACACCTTTAACTTTCCCACAAGTTTGTATGCAATCAGTGGGTTCCCACGTCTGGAGACTACCGGTGGGGTATAAGAACAGGCAATCAATTCGAAATGAGCATACAAGTGTCAAACCACTCAAACTTTAAACTTCATGGAAATGATCGCAATTAATAGCACTACCCCGCTGGGCACCACGGTTGCAACGCACTTGGGTGATCCCAGAGCAAGCAGAAGTGCTTCTGTCAGAGCCCGACGGATTCCGGGGGCGGGCAAAATGAAGTTTCCAAAATATTTTCCTAAACTTCGGTTTGCAAGTTGGAACGTCGGATCGATGACCTCAAAAAGTTTAGAACTGGAAGCGATTATGCGTCGCAGAACTCTACAAATCCTGTGCGTACAGGAAACGAAGTGGTGTAATACAGGAAATAAAGCGCGTTTTCTAGATTTAAAAACTAAGGCATTTAAGATGTTCTACCATGGAACGGTCAATGGACGAAACGGTGTTGGAATCGTTGTTGCAGCGGATCTTCTAAACAACATCGTTGGTATCTTGAAAATAAGCGACCGCTTGATGAGTGTTAAACTCGTCATACACAATGAAACGTGGAACATTGTTAGCGCGTACGCTCCACAAAATGGATGCGACCAATCGGAAAAAGATACATTTTGGTCAGAGTTCGGTAATTTGCTTAGAAATATACCTATCGATGAGATGCTCTTCGTAGGCGGAGATTTAAACGGCCACGTCGGAGAAACAAATGTTGATTATGAGGACTGCCACGGCGGTAAAGGCTATGGAACCAGAAATTCAGCTGCCGAAGACATCCTTGTAGCATGTAGGGCTTACGGCTTAACCGTCTTAAATACAATGTTTATTAAACATCAACGACATCTCATCACTTATAGCAGCGGAGACCACGAAACGCAAATAGATTATCACCTCTGCAAAATGTCGATGAGAAACCGTGTTAAGGACTGTAAAGTAATACTTGGAGAATCGCTAGTAAGCCAACACCGTCTGCTCATTACAGAATTTTTCACAGCGGAACCACCGAAAACACGGGCATCGTTTGGAAAGCCAAAAATCCGGTGGTATAATCTATCGAAGGAACGAGGCGCAAGATTTATCGCACTGGCTAAAGAAGTACTTCACAATATAAACGGTATCGCAGACTCACTTAGCCCGCAAGAAATGTGGAACAGCATGCACGAGGAGTGCATAACACTCGCAAGGTCCCATCTGGGGACTATATCAAAATACCATCACGTCGGCAAAGAAACATGGTGGTGGAATGACGAAACCAAACGAGCTGTGGCCGACAAGAAGAGTGCATTCCAAGCGTGGACAAAATGCGATCGGAGCGACGATATCGAAAAGCTCGACTGGCTCTTGAATACGAGCGTCTTAAAAAGATCGCAAAGAAAGTCCTGGCTCGAACTCGAGCGGCAGAAGCAGAAAACCTGTACCAGGAGTTGGAACAAAGGCTTGAATACTGCAAGGAGTTGCTTAACAAACAGTTTCCACGTGATATCGTGCCGACAGCTGGTCTATTCGAGGAGGAAGATTCGGACTTTTCAATCGAAGAAATAAGTATAGCAATTAAAAAAATGAAGCGGGGGAAAGCGGCGGGACCAGACAGCATTCCATCAGAGTTTTGGTCGAAGATGGAGGGGATCGGCATCGAATGCTTATCGAAACTTTTAAATAAATTAAAACTTGGACAACCTATGCCGAATCAATGGAGAAGTAGCTTCTTGGTTCCATTATACAAAGGAAAAGGCGACACTCGAGAATGCAACAATTACCGTTCACACACGATGAAAATCGCCGAAAGAGTCTTAAACGAACGTCTTCGGCAAATAATAAAGCTCGATAAAAGCCAGTGTGGATTTGTTGAAGGAAGATCGACGGTGGACGCTATCCAAAGCCAACGAATAATAATGGAAAAGCACCGAGATTCGTCTAAGGATTTACACATGGTATTTATCGACCTCGAGAAAGCATTCGATCGAGTGCCTACGGATCTCATATGGACCGCGCTGAGGTCTCAAAACGTACCGGAAACGTATGATAGAGTAATACAAGACATGTACAGAAACGTGAAAACTGCGGTTAAAAGCTCTGCTGGACTAACCAGAGAATTTCTAGTTAATGTCGGAGTGCACCAAGGAAGCGTACTTACCCCTTTCCTGGATGAAATGGCGGGTAAATTCGGGAATCTTTTGCGTGCTGGACAATGTACGAAACGTTTAAAAACAAAATGACGGCTTCGGAAATGAAAACGTTAAGGATGTCTAGTGGAGTCACTAAGCGCGATTGCATTAGATCTACGCGTATAAGAGGAAGTCTACATATAAAGAATTCGGTAACCGAACAGCTTGAGGCGAATAGAATAAGCTGGTATTGCCACGTTCAAAGAAGATCTGCGGTAAATCCGGTTAAAAAGGCACTGTCAACTACGGTCACTCCAACTGAAAGAAAACGAGGTCGGAAAAAGAATTCCTGGATTTCTCAGATGGCAAATGCGCAACAACGCCTGGGGCTAACCACTGAAGCGATCCAGGACCGAGCATTATGTAGACGCGTTCTGCGGTCTGCGGCATAAGCCAACCCCATAAGCGGAGCAGCAGCGATGCAGTAAAAATGGGAAACTCGTTACGCATAAGTTCGTATAACGAGGAAAGGGTTAATAAAAGGATAAGAAGAAGATTCTTACTTTGTCCATAAACCGAAGTTACGAGTAGCATAGTTGTTTTACGTTTTCAATAATTCTTTGATGAGTTTGCAGTCGCATGTTTTTGCTATGTCTTTTGCGCTTGGGTCCAAAACCCTCCCTCTCTGCTGCATCGATTTGAACTCAAAGACGATTGCGTCCTTAGATCAGTCTTCTTCTCGCTTTTTGCCCATGTCTTCACTCCAGTGCTTCACTTCTTGCCAAATGTGTCTCTGTGATTTCCGGTTAGTGATTAATTGGACAGCTTTCGTTCATTAAAAATATTGGAATTTAGATATTTTACAAATTTCAGCCTTGAACATCAAATCTTGTTATACAAGCTAATATAAATCACCATTCAGTCAAACTTGTTCATTCAAAACAGTGAAACTTGACACTTATCACCAGGTGCAGATGGTGTTTCCTATCCCTATTTCTCTTGATCATAAATCACATGGCATTTCATTTGATTTATTTAAATGAAATTTCAAAGATTCCAGCTAATTAAAGTCATAAATATGATTCTCATACCCAACGTCAGCTGACTTCGCTATCTTCACGTAGTAATCTCTAGATTTCTGTAGAAGTAGCAGAAGCACATCTCAGTCACGAAGGTGTGTAAAAACGCACATACCCTTCTCTGTAGTAAAACTTCAACAACAAAAGCACTAAAATCATGAAAAGAACAAAAAAAAAAAAAATACAATAAAAGTTCCGACCAATTCCCAATCACAAACCATTAACATCACTGCCTGAGATAAGCGTAATTATATCAGAGCTCTTCTTGTCCCATTAAAAATCGATTTCCATCGCCTGTATCTGTAGGTGCGTTAGGAGCCAAAAATGCAATCAAAGATTGTCTGTTTTGTTCCCCTTTACCCACTTCAATTCCCGAAAACCCGACTAGTAAATCGATGATATGCATTCTATCGATGCTTAGATACATATGTACGTACTTAGCCAAGACAGAGGAGCGGTGGAGCAACCTAGAGATGAGTGTTTTTCTCATCGTCAGAGCAATAAATTTTCCCGGAAACCAAAACAGAACAGAAGCAGAAATGTTGTCTAATTTCGGTCTTCCCATCAAGATACGTTTATCTTTGTGTCTTTGACTTCTATAAGAACACCAGGCAGTGGGGAATCCATAAAATGCAATCAGTACAGGATGGCATTGAACAGAAAACGAGAAAAAAAAATCTTCAACACGGAGATTGCCAGTGTTTACAAGTTCACTCTTTGTTTGAAGGGTTTTTGTTTTTTTTTTGTTAATTGTCGGAACGAGTCGTTTGGAACTTTTTGTATCTATTTGTCGGAAATTGTTAAGGTTTACACGTGGTTCATGTTCAAGTTCATTGCGAGGCAAACGAGATAGAATAACTAAACCGAATTCAGCGGGACTTGTGATCTACAATATGAACACGCCGCGCGTGTACTTTATGATATGCTCGCGCGCCAGTTAAACAATTCACCAGTCGGCCTATGCACTTTACTCTATACTCGTACACCTGACACAGTGTTTGATTGTTTACGTTGATGTTAATGATAGCGATAATGACTGCATTCCCGGTGACAGTGAACTGTTGTTTGTTTTACGAATAAACATGGATGTCCACGAATTCAAGAAAACAAGTAAACTCACAGGGATACGACCTGTGTGGAGAAGAAGTAACCTTTTGAATTTTTTTTGGTCGTCGTTCCGCCGAAAGCCACTTGAAGAGCTAACCATATGACTGGGTAAACAAATTTGCCAGAGTTCTTTATCGGATGACGATGACAAACATATTTACGTCTGAAGTGGAAAAGGAAATCCCACAGGGAACTGGGAAATAGATTTCGATTTGTGGCTTACATCGGAAGACTGTAAACAATAAGAAGAAAATTGAAGAGCACGCTATGAAAGAGAAAAAGATTCTTAAATAAACTGTAAGAAATTTGAGGAATTTTTGGGAAATGGTGAGTGACATTGCTCCTGAAATCGTACCTTGAATCACTTTCGAATAGTTTTAAATATTGTAACTTGCCACATACTACTCAATGTTCCTTATCTAGACTATACTTGTACGTCCAAGAACAGTGTTGATATCTTTCATTACAGATCAAAGAAAAATCTTTGTAATAATGATAAAGACTTCCTGTTTCAAAGCAATGTAATCGAGGAATTACAACGATGAAATGCACTGGCCAGCTAGATGTGTGGGGTAAAGCATCAGCGTAGCCTTCTTTACTTATCACGAATTTGACGAATCTAAATGAAGTAAGATAGGTCATCAACAGAGGCATCCAAGGCCTAAAAAATTTAGAGCCCAATCGAACAAATTATTATTTAATGTTTAACCATATTGAAAATATCGTTATAGTTACACATGATGAGCATATATGAACACCGGCTTCTCACGGGACAAAGAAGGAGCATGATACTGCTCTAGGAAAAAGATTCGGAAGTTTTACTAAAAATTAAAAAAAAAAAATGCAACGGATACAGCAGAGTCGCAGTCGATGTTTGGGATTTGGAAAGAGCATTTTTGTAGACTGTATAACGACGATGACGAACCAAATACCTATGTCATGCAGCATGAAGGTTCATGAAGGTACCTTGACGATGTAGACCAATAATTCCATCCACTCAATCTGGATGAAGTGAAGATAGCAATATTTAAGCTTATGTCGAACAAAGCTACTGGGGCGGATGGCCTGACTGCTGGAATCTTCAAAGCGGCAGGCGATTACTTGGTAGGAGACAAGATCTTATCTGCTGAACTGTGTTCGTCAACAACCCGATTGATCCTTCTGTGTGCACGATGCCCACAATCTTTCAAAAGATGCTCCAAAGTCACCCAGCATTGACGTTTTAAACAGAACTTGACGGCAAAGCCTAGGTAGACAATGACACTATCGCTGAGATCAAACGAAGAATAACTCTTGCCAATCGCTGCTTCATTGAGCTAAGAAGGAAATTGACTCAACTGTTTCACAGCAGTCAACTTGACTCGAGGGTGAAGGTTATTTGCTACTTGGCCCTAATCAGGCCAATCATCGCTTATGGCTATCCCGTGTGGTTCAACGTTGCACCGTATTATATGGAGACAATTCGGGTGCAATGTCTCAGGACCTTGTTAGATTGTACAGAGCACCAGAATCTGCGTTCATTGAATATCATCCCAAGAAAGCCCTTTACGATAGGGCTCGACTGAACAGGATTGACAATTTCCTGATTAAGGTGCTTCGAAGGCACACTGCAAGAGCGATGAACAGCGACAATAACCTGATCTTTGCAGCTTTCTATCCCAATTTTATGTACCATGAGAATATACTCCTATCCGCCTTTATTCTGCCAGAGGTATTCCTCTATATAGATTCTAAAGGGTTAGTACAAAGTAGGAATGGTATCCCGGTAATAAACCACCACCACCGAGGTGCTAGGGAAAAACGGCTCACCAACGACGGGTACGACGCCAATGCTCAGGAGCTCTTCCGTTTTAGTTCCGCAATTGCGGACAGAGACCGAGTTGATACTGAGAAACAGCACGCCGATTTTTGGTGGCTTAGAGAAGAGGAGAGGGTTGAGACGCCCTCCTAGGCCAGTGCGTTACAATTGTAACATACTTCTTCTAGTTTTAAGATACAATAGTTTAGGTTAGTTAGAGGGTTTTCGCTGAAGGTCCGGGCTGGTTGACATAGGGCAGTAGTTCTGAGAAGTTACGGATGCTTCATGGCATCGGTTTCGGCGGTGCGTGTGTACGATGTTAACAAGCCCAAGGCACTCGAATTCGCAATTGAGACGGTGACCGCTCAGGGCAAGAGGTAATGAGCGCTCGCCATATTGATTATAATTAAGTTAGATTGAGAAGCTTAAGACCCACTTAAGTAGCATAGGTAGTGTTAATTTTTAAATTAAAAGAAAAAATGTGATAACGGTTCTAAGTTTTTTTTCTTCAGAATTTTCTCAGAAGTCCATATATAATGCAAGTTAATCGTAGAATTGATTTTAGGCCGAAAGGCAACAGTTTTATATTTACTGTTAAACTTAGTGTGCTCGGTAAGAGCCAGTGAAGAAAACAAAAAAAAAAGATATTGTGGAATTAGATTTAAGCATTTTTGTCTCGCATGTAAGTTTATAGGGATAAATGAATTAAAAAATGGATTGAAAAGTTAAAAAAAAAGGAAATTGACTCGTAAACCCCACTACCGAACAACAAAAGTGACCATAGTGGGGCCAGTAATTGCCGATGTTTTTGCATATTTTCTGTCAGTATTTTCTTCGAGATTCGGCTGGAACTTCGACTTCTATTGAACTGATTTCTCCGATGATCTTGGTCGGATATGGCAAAACTAACTAACCAATAACTTAACGTAGCCCACAGAAAATAGTCAAGCGGCGTTAAATCGCACAAACGAGGCGGCCAATCGACTGGCCCATTTCTTGAGATAACACGCTCACCATACTTACTCTTCAATAAATCGATTGTAACATTTGCTGTGTGGCTTGTGGCACCACCCTCTTGGACCACATATCGTCCGAGTCCATATCTTCCAATTCGGGCCAAAAATAATCGGTGATCATGGCGCGATAACGCTGACCACTTACAGTAACGTGACGATCGTTATCGTCGACGAAAAAATATGGCCCAATAACGCTGCCGGCATGCAAACCGCACCAAACAGTTATTTTCTATGGATGAAGTGGTGATTCATGAAGCTCATGTGGATTTTCACCCGACCAATAACGCATATTTTGCTTGTTGAAGAACACATTGAGCCAAAAATGAGCTTCTTCGCCATTAACGCTCTTAAAATTGCAGTCACCGACTCCGAATTTCGGTAGAAAATTTTTATAATTTACAGATGTTGCTCGTTCGTGTACTTTACCGTGATGAAAATGTTGAGTTTACTGAATAAATTGACAGTGACAATTTGATGAAAGAGTGCGTTCACAAATTAAATTCAAAGTTGTGAAGTCCCTATTGGAAAACCCAATATAAAGACATTTAAAACCTTTTCGTTTCTGTCTCTGTCATTTTCCCTTTATATTTCTCGTCCATCGTCTAATATTGCAATGTATATGTAAAAGCTAAACCTTAAAGTTTAAGCGGTATTCTTCTGTCACAAAATACTGCGTATATTTCCCGCCATTCAGCCTACTGAAACTATATCGTCATCGTAATTCCTTTGGTGGTTAACAAAAGAGCTTAAGTATTTAACTGTTACGTTCTTTAACATAATAATTCCTTCTAAGTAGATGTCACAGTAAGGTTTGCTGGTTCGAAAAAAAAGCATACTTGTATTCGGTTTTAGAATGATTGATTCATTACTAGTTCTCTGTTAGCGCCTTTTCGCACTATTATCGTCAAAACAGAGGGAAAGTTGTCCCGGAGTCGTTAATGTACAGCATCAATAGATAATGTTACACGAAACAAAAAAGGAAATGACTTTAAATACTGCCTTATTGAACTCGTAATTTAGTTTCTGTTGTATTTATTCCACGATTCAAAAACTTGCCTCATGCTCTTTACAGTCATTCGCATCTCATTGCTTAATCTCCACGGCCTTTGGAAACACCGAGAAGGAGTTTTGAACTTTTCTTACACTTTACTTCAAAGTTGGTTCACATACGAGGCCTCTGTGGCGCTCTGGTATGCACGAATGTATGAAGATATATATGAACTTTCGGTCCAAATGTCTTTAGACTTCGGGTAGTCTTATTAGACGTTAGTTTGCCCCGGGATCACTTTAAGTGTTGAAGTGTTTGAATATGATATTTTTCCACTAGGTCCATTCTTTCGATAAGCAGAGGTACGAACTGCCGTAATACTATACAGGGTGAGTTTTTCAACTTGAGACATCCAAATTACTCGAAAAATACGCGATATCGCGAAAAATGTTTCAGACAAAAGTCACAAGGTTCTGAAGGGGACATAAGATGGTGACCACGAGTTTGACATTGAGACCCATTTTCAAGGTCAAACGAAGGTCACTTTTGATTTTTCAAATGATAATTCCTGATTTTCATTGCTCAGTCTTATTCCTAAATGGGGCACACGACTTTGTTTCAAAGGTCTTATTCATTCAGTGCTAGATACCACTGCACTGGCACGCCTAAATCATTAATCGGTTTCCAACGTTGTTAGGGTGTTAGAAGTTCGATATTTGTTTTGCGGAACTGATTATTATTAGTGACGTTTTCCAGATTAATAATGCAGGCTATTTCAATTCAAGAGAAAATTGAAATGATATTGATTTATGGAGAAAGTGGAAGGAACATCGATGGTGCTGTTGCTCTTTACGCCCAACGTTTCTCAGACCAGATACGATTCACG
Source organism: Volucella inflata (assembly GCA_928272305.1). Classification (NCBI taxonomy): domain Eukaryota; kingdom Metazoa; phylum Arthropoda; class Insecta; order Diptera; family Syrphidae; genus Volucella; species Volucella inflata. The sequence goes on along the minus strand of OV743718.1, from coordinate 23,298,594 downwards.
GGTGAAGGAAGTGTGCAACCAAAGAAAAGGAATCGGTCAGATAGGGTGGCTGTTGAGGACAATGAAATACCAGTGTTAGCTGCCGTTGCACACGATCCTCACATTAGCACTCGCCAAATACGTCGTGAATCAGAAATTTCTCAATCGATTGTCTGTAGGATATTACATCGGCATAAATACCATCCTTATCATGTTTCAATGCATCAAGAACTTTCTAGTGAGGATTTTCGCAACCGGGTTTCCTTTTGTCAATGGGCACTTCAGCAAACGAGACCCCCTTTTCTTCGCCAAGTTGTTATTCTCTGATGAGTCGACATAATATGCATTACTGGGCTACCGAAAACCCTTTTTGGTTGCGACAAGTTGAACGCCAGCACTCTTCGAATGTTAATGTTAGGGCGGGAATTATTGGGGATAAATTAATAGGTCCATATTTTATTGAAGGCAACTTGAATGGCGAAAAGTATGCAGACTTCTTGCGGGACCATCTTCCAGTATTACTAGATGAACTGCCTTTGGAGTTGCGACCAACAATGTGGTTTCAACATGGTGGTTGTCCAGCCCATTATTCCCAAGTAGCCCGGGGCGTATTAAACAATGTTTACCATCAACGATGGATCGGACGAGGGGGTCCGAGGCAATGGCCTGCTAGATCACCTGTTCTTACGTCACTTGATTTCTTCTTGTGGGGCTACTTAAAAAGTGAGGTTTACAGAATAAAGTCAACAATACTCGTACGTGAGGACATGAAAAGACGAATAACTGAAGCTTGCCGAAAGATTTCGCCAGAAATACACCTCAGTTCTGTTGGTTCATTTAGAGCGCGGATAGACAAGAATATTGAAGTGAATGGTCATATTTTCGAGAATTTGTTGAAATAGTCTCGGGAAATAAACTTCGAAATGGGAAGAATTCAATGATTTAACAGTGGGAGGCAAGGGGACCCACTCTAATTAATCACCCCGAAGGAAACAAAATACTGCTACGTCCACGTCGTTGTTTCCGGGTTATGCTAAACGCAGTATGTAAAAACAAATGACAAGCCTACGAGCAATACGACTGAGCAATGAAAATCAGGAATTATAGTGAAATTGGGTCTCAAGGTCAAACTCGTGGTCACCATCTTATGTCACCTTCAGAACCTTGTGACTTTTGTCTGAAACATTTTTCTCGATATCGCGTATTTTTCGAGTAATTAGAATGTCTCAAGTTGAAAAACTCACCCTGTATAAGCCATTGCCCGCCGACTTTCTATCAGATGATCTCCAAAGCATAGACATGACATCTGAAAAGTATTACTTATGTAGCTTTCTAAAGACACTAGTTAGTTTCGATCAAATGGACCTGTCATGCACGCCTTATCAGAAAAAAGAGTTGGAAATGCATCCAATGAAAACTGAAAACTTTATAGTTTCTATAGATCAAATGCAATTTACCCTACGTTGCACTTGCTTCAAAGTCAAACAAATCCCCGATCTTTATCTCTAATCATTCCAAAGTGCTTCTGGATGTGGATAATGTTTTTCTTTTCCTTTCGGTTCTGTTTTTATATATTTTTTCCTTCCATCTTACCGATATTCTCGTATCCCTACATGATATTATCCTTGTCGAAAACTTTTACTCCTAGGACTTAAGTTTCGTTTTATTTCTTTTTTTTTGTTTTTGCGTCTACAACGAAAATATTGAAACTTTTTTGAAAATGAAAAAAAAAGCAGAAACTTTGTTGTTTTCTTTTTTTTTTGTGATTTTTCTTTTTAAGAAAAAAAGGTAACTTTTCCAGCAGGAGAGCAAAGTAAATTGAAATATTCGGGTATAAGGGGTGTAGTGAGAGAAAGAAAGAGAACGTGTTGCCAAACTTATTGTGTTGTGTTTTGTGATTCTGTTTTTGAATTGTTGAAAGGATCCGACCCTTGACTTATTTGTCTTCCACTTTGTGGGTGATGTTTGTCAATTTAAATGTCAGATAACTACGAGTATACGAACAACAGATAAGAAATCTAAGGGGACTGTATTTGCTCCATTATTTATTTCTAGATTTTATGATGAAGAATTGTTTTAAGTTGCTTAGGATGTTGACAGGGCAAACTAAGTAAGCGGGGGCGATAAAAGACTTAACTTTCCGACTTTGATGTAACAGTTAGAGCTGGAATTACTTAACATGAAGTGAATTGTAAGGTTAGGGTTATAGGTTAGACATAGTATCCATAACATTTCTTTTTTCTAGACTGAAATTCTAAGTGCCAAACGGTCTGGCATTTCCAGCCTAGCTAACATACGGCATTTTACTTGCCAACCGTAGAGAAATTTGATCTCAGGCTAATTCCGTATTCACTATTTTTGGCTACTTATTTGAACTAATAGTGGTTCCTGGAAATTTAAGACCCTTCTTGATAAGGAGAGTTGCAATTTCCTTCCTACGATTTGCATAGATAAGATATTTTAGGATAGCACGTATTTTTAAAAAGGTTTTTTGTAAAAAAACAAATGGAAACCGGCCGAAAATTTTAGTTAGTTATTGCTTACGACAACACCATACAAGGGCTTAATTGTATACTCCATCGCAGTATCCAGATAGAGACCTTGTAACGCCAGCTTGGTGCTGTTTTCAATAGAACTCCAAACAAGCATTTCCATATCGAAGGGCTCCATTACCTTTATTTCAACGCTAAGCTAGGTAAAGAAAACAATGAGCTCAGAAGTGTTTTTGTGAGGTATGATCTTGTTAACCACAATGGAAGCACTTTGTTGAGGTTTTCACCGTCAATAGAATATTCATAGGCACTTTGGCATGTCCAAAGTCAGTTGAGAGTCAATTGAGGCTGGAAACTTCCAATCATATTGACCATTTCGTCAGTCGTTGCTGTTTAGAAATACGCACAATATCGGAGAGCATCGAAACAGGATAAAGCTGCAGTTCGGACCACTCAGGACAATGGAAGAATGCCTAGTTCTTATACCGAGAGCTAAGGTTTAAAAATTCCATAGTGCTTCAACAATGAAGGCACCATCTTGTATATAAAATTAAAGTAATTACCAGTTCGCATTTGCCATCAATTGCTGAGTCAATTGGACTTTTTAAAGGAATAATCCGGGATCTTAGTAAAAAATTCTCATCAGACTAGTGTGAGAAATGTTGAGTTGTTGAGATCGATAGCGATTCGATGTTTCAGGGTTGAGTCGAATGCACTCAGCCTCAGCAGTCACATTCTCATCATCACGTATACTCGATGATGGGAACCGTAAGTGTTGTCCACCAATTAGTCAGTCTCATGAACTTTTTGCACAAGCATGCTTACAGTAGGAGCGATGGGTACTTAATTTCGGCCAAAACATATTTTCAATAAACGAACCATTTGGGCAACTCAGCAATCACTTCGAGGATAAATCGGATCATTTCGTTCTGCGGAGCTGGTTAGTACGAGTATCATATCTCCGCAGAAGAAGAAAAGGAAGGAAGTGTCAAAATATGATTTTAAAAGAAACTTTTCTGTGGACCACCCAGCACCACCACTACACAGGCAACATTCCATTCAGGATTCTCCTCTGTCTAGAAGCGAATCAACGTCATGAATATTATCATTGAACAAAGGACATGAAAGGCAGGATCAAAAAAGTATATATCCGTCAGATCCTGCTCAGGAAATATATTCCTGATAATTTAATCGCTATTATTCAGATTTCGCAAATTGCATACAGCAAATATGGCTGAAGAATTCGAAATCCAAAGTGGAGTGAGATCAGACTACAAACCAACCGTCAATATTATTTAAGGAGAGAAATTCGTTAAAATCAAACAAATCTGGACATAATGAAAGTTAAGAGACGAAAACTGGCATCGTGGCCGAAAATTCACACGGGTAAATCTATTGTACGTTCTTTAGAATCGCAAGGGCTTGTTTAATATGTTGTATGTAAACAAAATACAGAATAACTGAAATATCGGGATTAAAACTGATGTCAAGTCCAGCCAATCCCAATGACCGTAACATTTTAATCCATTTGAAAATATGTTCCAACGATACCTCCGGTGGTAGCGATGGCGCGATGGTTAGCTCACGCAGAGGGTCTGTGGTTCGATCAAATCGTCAATACTGTTTCGGCGGGCAATGGCAAACTTTCGAAAGAAAAATTGCCTATGAAAAAGCTTCTAAGCAGTGCCGTTCTGATTCGGCGACAAACAGTACGCTCAGATGTGACAAAATGACAACATGAGTGTCAAGAAGCTAGGCCATGACCCACACCGGGCTGCCAGGGCCACAGTGTTGTTTTTTTTGGTGATACCTCCGGCTGCTGCTGTCCAATAATGCATACTTAGATTATTGGCCATTAAGCCAAAAAACAGCTTCATCATTGAAAATAATTTTTTGATGAAATTCTGGAATTTGTTTAATCTTTGGCAGAGCCAAATGAAAATGTTCCGGCGCTTGAAATGATCAGGAGGCTTTACCTTCTGAGTTAATTTGAGCGAGGCCAAGACCAAGATCTTTACGAAAAATTCTTCACAATGTAAACCGAGAGATTGCCAATTCCTGCGAACTACCCTTTTATCTAGCATTTTTCTCTCTTCCTGTCTTTTAAGCCAGTCCGTTAAGTGAAAGTAATGTAACTTTCTCTTTCTGTCCTTGCTTTTTTCTTGTTTTGATATTTTGGCATGAAACAAAATGGGTAAGTCGAGTTGAAATGTATGGAGTAGTGGCAAGAACTAAGTGGCAAGAGCAACCGCGAGCATGCCAATGCCGACTCGATTATTGTTTGCGAAGACTAGCAAATTTCGCATACCCAAAGAAAATAAGCAAGAGGCTATTATGTCCATTATGCGCCCATCGAATGTTTTCTTCAAAAAGTTGATTGTTTCGTTTGATATATAACCAGTAGCGTCATCCTGCTAAGCCGCATCTCTTCCGCATTCATACTTCATGGCTTTATAGTGAATATCCTTGGATGCAACTCGCTGATTAGCTTCATTTTTCTTAAAAAAATATGGTCCGATGACTCAGATCGCACGAAATTTTGCATTTTTTTTTGGGTGAAACGGAGTTTTGGTAATCTTATGTTGTAACAGAACGACTATCGACTGATCAACCGAACGAACAGAGTTTGAAAGAAGCATCATCTATAATCCGTATTGTAAAAGAAGAATGCCCAATTTCAGCTTACTCCAGTTTGTACTTCTGGTAATTCGCGCCTTAAACCGCATTTTGCCATTGTCAAAAGAAAATTCAAGCGGACTGGAGGTGTAAATTTCGATAAGCATTTTAATATATGTAAGAATTTGTTCAAAAACCTGTTTTCTTTAGAAATAAAACACCACAACTTTAACGCACTGAGCGCATACGCCACTTAAAGAGTTACTTTTGGGCCTCTGGCTGTTCACTGACGACATACCATATCTGGTTTATTCTCCAAAATTTCGACTTAACGGTGGCTATTTGGCTTCAGTTCTATCATGAGCTGCAGCTTGTGAGCCTTCAAACCAAGATTTTTATGTTAAATTTTCCATTTTTATGGTGTCTAAGCAGAGATATGGCCACAAAGAAGCGTTTATACTTTTTTTCCGTCGAGTTTGGGGTAAATCAAAGTTACTTTTTCCATTTTTGTCAGCATTTCGACAAATAGTCAGTATTAAGTTTGCCAGCAATCTCTTCAGTTGAAATATTAGGATTATTAAGGCATAATGTGGCGCAAAATTAATCATCATATGCAGTAGCAATAGCTGATTTGGTATGCTGAAGATTAATAATATAATGTGGCGCAAAATTAATCATAATTTTGTTCTTGAATTACTTTTTTTTACTAAATAAAAAAAAAAGATTTTGAGCGATGGAAATCTTTATTTGGACCTTTAACATTTTTTCTGTTAAGTGGAATAGATTGCACCATCTTGTTGAAACCACATGTCCACCAAGCCCCGCCCATCCAATTCCGGCAGTAAGAAGTCGTTTATCATGGCCCTGTACCTTTCGCCAGTAACAGTGACCGTATTGCCTATGGCGTCCCCAAAAAAATACGCCGCACCACACAGTGGCTGTAATAGCTTTTCGTGCATTACACGCGGATTTTCAGTCCCCCAGAAACGAAGATTATACTTATTGAGGCAACCGCTTAAGTGGTAATGCGCCTCGTCGCTCATGATGATTTTCGACACAAAATCTTCCTATTCGTTGTTGGGATTGAGGATGACATGACAGCGGAGTATTGCGCTCCATTGTTTGTCTCTTTGTATTCTGCAGCTGTTTAGTTCACAAATGTCAAATATGATTGACGTACGACGCCATTTGCAAAAATTATAACAGCTTCCGACAGGATGATTAATTTTGCGCTACTTTGTATAAAAGCTAGTTACTGAAAAACTCCACTCTCGTCGGAAATAATTTGGAAATTAAACCTTTCAGTCAAAAATGTGGGTCATACCTAGATTGAACGGTCTTTGAGCATTGTCTTAGCTTACAAGGATAGAAGAGCCGCATTTGTTTCGTGATTCTTGATCTGTCTGTAAGAATAATTTTTTAACTTCTGAGCTGAAAAAGTTTTGTATCGTAATTGGGGCGGGGGCACAGAATTTTTTCGTTCCAAATCGTAGCCCTCTGCTTGAATGGAAACGTTCTCTGTTTTGCTAGTTCCCATAAGCGATCAACAAAATTCTTGAATCTAAAGATCTAGCAATCTGTGTCAGTTCTAAAGTATTTTTTTTAGTACGTTGATAAAGAGTCTAGTTCGGGTATCATTTTCATTCAGAATTTAAGGATATGTGATCCTTAAGTCTCCCTAATACGGCTGAGTTTGATGGTGTGTTATGGAAGCAAACGTAATCGGCTTTTAATCAGTGAAGATGACGAAAGATCGCCCGGAAATGCTCAGTTGCTAGTTTAAACGCCACAAGTTCCCGATCAAAATCTATTTCAAAGGATAACACCCGGGGCCATAGCACGTCTTTGACATTTTTTCGTCACTTCAATGAATTTAGCAACCGCTTCGGGACTAAATAGAACTTAAAATTCGTAAATATAAATGTGAATTTCTCAACACCCACAAATACCATCAGTTTCCACCACAAACTTAAGCTTATTCTCATAATCTAAACCGAAATAGAAAATTACAAACCCACAGATGGCTGATTCCATTACGTTAAATGTCATTGACTTTGCCATTCTCTATTTAAAATACGATATCTACGCCTACAAATGAACTTATCCTCTGAAAAAGTATCTTATTATCAACACCCATCGGCGGTTGTCGCCACTTTGTAGTTAGTCTAAAGTGTGTACGAGTATGTTGCAACCATCCTCTTTCTTCCCTTATCATTTAACCTTTTTGTGGCACTTCCTTCTACCGGGAGGTGGTTGCACTTCATAATGTACTATCACCAGATCCAGACTCTTGGTAATTAACGACCACAGGAGTTGTTGGACCAGGCTCTCTTGAACTTCCTGCCACGAAGGTGTAGGCAGAAACATTCGTACCCCAGCTGCTTCTACGAAATCTCATTGAGTTTCTGAGTCTGTTTCAATTTTCTTTTCACTCTTTTATCCTTAATTATCCTCGAAAAGTCTGCTGCCGTAATAAATTTTCATTTCAAGTGGCCATACCCTAACATTGGGAAAATTCCCATCCGAAGGACTGGTAGCTGTGCCTGCTATTCTAGAACGATGGATCCAGTAACTGCAACGTCTGTTTGTTTACTTAGGCGTGATGGTTATGACATTTCGTTGTCATTGATGAATGTAGCAGAACAAGTTGTTTCTCTGTTCTAAAATTAGGACTCTTCAGTTCTGTGTTTATGCGAATGTGTTTATTTAAACACCCGGAATGGATGTCCTGCTAAAGAGTTTCGCAGTCAGTTACTTGAAGTTGGTCAAACCAAATTCTGTGATATTTCAGAGCAGTAATGACTGATACCAGAGTCAGCTTCGAGTACTAAACCCTCTAACTGCTCCACTCTGCTTGGAATAACAAATAAACATAACAATTTCACAACAACAAAAAATGTACACAATACGCAAATGGAGTTTGAGGGCAAAGTATGAGTACGAGTATGACGATGTTGATGGGCCCTGGGACCAGGATGTCATTTGGACATTTCACTAGACTAAACACCACTCTTGGGATGGTATTCGTTGTCAGTGTCTGGTTGCTCATTGTTTTGAAAACCTCCTCCGGGAAGCGGTTTGTCTCTGTGGTGAAAGATTTAACACAATCGAGACATCTTGTTGCTTGTGGATTTGTTAGAAATAGAATTGTATCTACGAGTGGGTGAGCTGCTATTGCCACTGGTTGTAAATACTTTTGCAGACGCTGAATTGAATTTGAGGAAATTCAATTAGCAATAGCAACTGACGATGAAAATAGGAAGAGACAAGCAGTTGTAGGAATTTTGTATTTAATGGTGGTCTGGTGAAGTGGTTAACTACAGAGTAGAAAATACTTGGAAGTGTATGGACTTATGGGACGAACTGTGAGAGATAAATGAAATAGTACCAAGCTTTGGGTGGAACAGGTTAATGCACTTTGGATGATTGGATTTTTGTTTAATTTCATAAATAGCTTGCTGACAGCGGTCAAACCTTACAAAAATGGTTATGATTTGTGGACCTAAACTATTTTGTCAATATTATATGGTTAAGTCCCCACTGTGACCCGTGAATAGTGTCTGCTTAAAACAATGCAGCCTTCCATTCTCTGCGATCGCGGGCATGCTGATTCCAGTTGTCCAGATCAAGCGCTCAGGGATACGCGATGCCTTGAACTTTAAAACAGATGTTCGGTCTTCCTTGTCGTCTCAAACCTTGGGTCTAGGAACCGATGATTATCTTGCTTGCAGCATTATTGCCTATTCTCTCCATGGGGCCAACCCAGTGAAGCCGACGAGTTTTAGCTTTTTGGACTATATGCACATCTTGGTCCAGTTTGTAGATTTCGGGGTTGTATCTTCTCCTCCATTTGCCTTCATCCCATACAGACCATACAGATCTCTCGAAAGAGTTCAGTATTTGCTCTCTTTTCTTGCTTATCGTTCAGCACTCGGGGTCGTGAAGCAGAACTGGTAGGATCAATGTTTTATAGAACGTGCCCTTGGTCTTCCAAAATAGGAGTTTTGAACGCATTTGTTTAGCCAAACCGAATTATCACCGGTTTCCAAGGTAGATGAACTCCTTAACTACATCGAAGTTGTTGCTACCAATAGTGGCGTTTTGTCTTTAGCGGGGCATAGATGTTTTTTGTTTGCTGATGGCATATGTTTAACTAATCCTCAATCACTACAAGGCCTACTTACTTAGTTCTTGCAGCAAATAGAATCGCCTTTTCTGCATTGAAGTTGAAGCATATAGAGCTAATAGTCCAGTCCAGGATGGCAACGATTAGCATAAGGCCTCGTAGAAGTAGCATCTTCCGACAGGTGCTGGTTCCTTAAATGACAAGAATGAGCCTCTGCAGCCGAACATCTTGCAGCTCTGCTAATAAGCCCTACTTCACGCCTCCCCGTGGCACCATCTGGGAATCTCACTAGAGATTGCAAAGTGTAGGGGGCAAATGGCGAGTTTCCTGCGTCATAAATCAGGGTTAGTGTCGGAGAAACAAAACAAGACCCTATCCGGGCTACTCCGACATATTTGGAGCTCAGGCCGGTAAGGATTTCCAGGACTTAGTCAGGGTCTTGGAAAAGAGATGGTGGCGGACGAGCCCTATATGGGCCAACGGCAGCGCTCACATCCCGGAACGGGTTACTGGCTTCGGTGTAACCGACCCCTCGTCCTAGGGGCATTAAAAATGGAATTGGTCCTCCAGGTTGGGGGATGTGCCGTCAGGGTAACTGCCAGGCTATTTAAAAAAACAGGAAGTTACGAAGCATCAACAAGCCTCGGATATGGACGGATTTACTGTTGACAACCCACGCAAACGATTTAAGGACAATGAGCTTCGGATATGCACGTGGAATGTTAGATCCCTTAATAGACCACGTGCAGCCGAGCAACAAGCGGAGGCCCTAGACTGCTGCAAAGCAGACACAACCGCCATCCAAGAAATGCGATGGGATGGGCCGGACAAAAAGAAGATGAAAAACTGCGATATCTATTACGGCAATTGCTATCGACGGCAAAAGTAACGCTAATTTGGATGCTTCCGGCATGTGAGCGAGCGCCTCGTAGCAATCCGCATCAAGGCTAAATTCGCCATCGTTAGCCTTATATGCGCGCATGCCCACACAGAGGAGAAAAATGACGACACCAAGGATGCCTTCTACGAGCTCCTCAACAAGACCTACGAGCAATGCCCTAGCTATGACATTAAAATTGTCCTCGGTGATTTTAATGCAAAGCTAGGAAGAGAGGGTAAATTTGGTGGAACAATCGGAAAATATAGCGTGCACAACACCACCTCCGTTAACGGATTCAGGCTAATCGACTTTGCGGCGGGGCGAAACAATGTCGTGGCTAGCACGCGGTTCCCACATCTCGACATACACAAGGGGACTTGAACAATGCCGCCAGCATCAAGCATCGAAAATCACTGGAAACACTGCCAAAAAGCACGCAATGCGGCACTGCAAAAAAAGACCAGAGCTGCTCATGAGCTCTATGAGCGGAAGAGGAGAGACGAACACCAGCTTCTCAGGAGGAACAAGAAAGAGCATGAGAAGCGCGCGATCGAGGAAATTGAGAGATGCTACTCCAGGAATGAGGTTCGGAAGTTTTACCAAAAGGTAAATACAACATGCCACGGAAACAAACCCCGAACCGAAGCCTGTAGAGATGAACAAGGCAACACCGTAGTTGAATCGCAGTCGACGCTTTGGAAGAACCATTTCTGCAGACTGTATAACGGCGATGACGGAACAAATACCGCTGTCAGGCAGAATCAACCTTTCAACTTGGACGATGATGAGCAACAATTCCGTCCACCCGACCTGGATGAAGTGAAGATAGCTATATCGAAGCTTAAGTCCAACAAAGCTGCTGGAGAGGATGGCCTGACTGCCGAGCTCTTCAAAGCGGCAGGCGATGACTTGGTAAGGAGCATACACCAACTCATCTGTAAAATATGGTCGGACGAAAGTATGCCGATGAATGGAACCTCAACATTGTTTGTCCGATTCTCAAGAAAGGAGACCCTCTGAACTGCGCAAACTACAGAGGCATCAGCCTTCTTAAAATCGCATATACGATCTTAACTGCCATATTGTGTGAACGCCTGAAGCCTTTCGTCAACAACCTGATAGGTCCATATCAGTGTGGCTTTAGGCCAGGAAAGTCCACCATCGACCAGATATTCACAATACGGCAGATCTTGGAGAAGACCCATGAGCTTCAGATCGATACCCACCACCTATTCATCGATTTTGAGGCCGCGTATGACAGCATCTATAGAGACGAGCTACATAGAGCAATGTCTAGTTTTGGCATCCCTGCCAAACTCGTCCGTCTGTGCAGGATGACGATGGAGAATGCACGCTGCTCCATCAAGGTCGGAAAAGATCTCACCGAGACCTTTGATGTCCAGAAAGGATTCAGACAAGGCGATGCGCTGTCGTGCGATTTTTTCAACATCGTACTTGAAAGAATAGTGCAAAACTCACGAGCAATCACAAGAGGCACTATCTTTCAAAAGTCCGTCCAACTACTCGCACACGCCGACGATATTGACATAATCGGGAGAAAGCAGCGTGATGTCAGTGGCGCTTTCGCGAGTATTGAGATGGAAGCGGCGGAAATGGGCTTAGCGGTCAATGAGGGCAAGACCAAGTATGTGCTGTCAAGCAAAAAGGACAACCAACACCGACGTCTCGGGCAGAACGTTACCTTAGACAGATATAACTTTGAGGTAGTTAAGGACTTTCTCTACCTTGGCTCCGCTATAAACACAGACAACTACACCAGCGCTGAGATCAAGCGAAGAATAACTCTTGCCAACCGCTGTTTCTTTGGGCTAAGAAGGCAATTGACTAGCAAAGCCCTCTCTCGGACAACAAAAGTCACCCTTTATAAGACCTTAATAATCCCGGTCCTGCTCTATGGCGCAGAGGCATGGACATTATCAAAAATGGATGAGGGTGTTCTTGGTTGCTTCGAGAGAAAAATTCTTCGGGCGATCTTCGGTCCCGTCTGCATTGACGGTGAGTGGAGAAGGAGATACAACGACGAACTGTATGGACTGTACAGCGACATGGACCTAGCCAGAAGAGTGAGGATCCAAAGACTGAGATGGCTGGATCATGTAGAGCGCATGGACACCAATGCTCCGGTCCGAAAAGTCTTCGAATCCGCTCCCGAGGGACAGCGGAAGAGGACCTCAGCCAACTTAGCGTGCGAAACTGGAGACTGAGGCCCAGGTTCACCCCGGACTGTAGCGCCACCTAAAGTAAAGTAAGTAAGTCCAGTCATTGGGCATACTCTCCTTCACCTATACTTGGTTGATGATTTGGTGCATGTTTAAATACATCGACTATTCCCTGTGTTTCGGGTGTTGTTTCGATCGTAAGATTCTTTGATATCCTTGAGCTGGGCGATTGCTTATGTCTACGAACGATTTCCTTTTCTTCTCTTCTTTGCATTGCGAAGCTTGCAAATGTGCACGCGTTGCCGCCACTTTCTGATTAAAGCTCTCATTATCATATAACGGATCCTTTTTCTGGGCTGAAAGTCTTCTGTGTCGTGGTACTAGTTCCACATTATGTTAGCGTGCCCAGCGGAGAGTCCATTACTTATCATCCTCTTACAGACTCTGTTACTCCAGCCTAAGACGTCCAACGTTGAGTTTATTTGTGGGCGACATGCAGCTTCTTCTCGTTAGACAGTCCAGCTCTGGTCTTAACCGCAACAGGAAAACGGTCAGAGTCGACGTTTGCCCCTCGAAATGTGTGCACATTTTGAATGCAAGATGCGTGCCTTGTATCGATTAGTAAAACTACGATTTAGTTGGCGCTTCGACCATTTGCAGAGTGGCAGATTCCTGTGTGGATCCTTAGCCTTGGAAACTTAGCGCTACTTACTTACGACGTTGTCGTGTTGTAGAGGCAGTGCTTACCAACCAATCCGTCAAAGATGTTTTCTTTGGCCCTGAAGTCCCTGAGGACGATTTTGACGTTGTACTCTGGACAGGCTCCGTCAAGGATGTCATACAACTCCGCCTTGTTGGTATGCGTATCCTGGTGATGTAGTCTTTCTCTTATAACTATTTATTTTTACGTGGTAGGAAAGTTACCCCGACGCCACAACCTTTAACCTGAAGGGCCCTTGGTTTTTGAAGGCATGTTGTTATTATTTTATTTTGGGGCAGAACATTAACTAGTGTGAAACGTTTTGAAGCTACTGGGCTCAAGCTTACAATTTCTAGTATGTCTCTTGGAAACATTACAAATCGAACTGTCATCAGAGACTGTGTATGTTTATTTTGAGGCTTGTCATTTTACAAAATTGAGTGTTCAACAATTGCTGAACGCGGTGAAATTATAAAAACTACGAAAATAGTTATTTTGTTGTAAGAACATTTCGCACACTACGAGCAGAATATGGTCTACATCATCGTCCATCTGAGCGCACTATAGACAGAGCTGTAAAACACTCAAAGAGGCTGACTCTATTACAAATATTTTAAGGTCTATCCATCCATCTATCCGTTGGTGAAAATTTATCGATTTCCCAGCAAGCACAGCATTTGGGCTTGTCTTACAGCACATTATGGCATATTTTCAGGAACCCAGTTGACCCCGAAATGCGCAGAACATACGATCTGACTGGGTGCTTTAACATCAACGTTTAGATGAACAATTTTTACACAACATTTTTTTTAGCGATGAGGCTCATTTTTCACTCGGAGGATACGGTAACAAATAAAATTGTCGCACATGCAACTGTTGAAGGACCATTTCACCCACAAAAAGTATCTGCATGTCGTCTATTGGTGTCATTGGTCCATACTACTTCAAAATGAAAGATATAAACATAATTTCTCATCGCTATAGCTAAGTTTTAATCGAATTTCGTTGGCCTCAAATGGAAGATTTGGTTGTGAAAGACATGTCATTTCAACACGATGGTGCCACATTTAAAAAACACGACCTGTGTTGGCTTTATTGCTGGCCACTAAGATCGTCTGATTCGTCATCGTTGGAGCTATCCGATATGTGTCAAAACGTCATCGAAAGTTACCTTGCCAGAATCAAGTCATGCAAGAACTCCTGTCAAGGACATTTCAGTGATGATATAATTAGTTTAGGACCAGGTGATCTTGCTAGCTTGTGCTAATCGCCAAAATGCGTTATCCAACGACCGGAAATCGACTGCTTTAGAATGTTGGTCGTGGATCGAGTAGTATGCGCCGTTGGCCCCTTGTTGTCCTCTAGTCCCAACTCATCTAATTGAGGAATGTTAAATGCACCTATCATGGCTCTGTAACTCACACTATTTACAGTGACTGTTTGGCTTAGGATATTCTTAAAAATAGGTCGAATGACTCCTCCAGCATAAACAGCAGAATTACTTGCAGAGTTTCATTGCCCACATAGGTAGAAGTGGGCCTCGTCCATCACGATTATTTTTGACCCAAAATCGTCCCCTCCACTTCGTTGTTGAGACTCAGGTGGTGCAGAAGGTATGTAAGGCGCAATTCACGGTCAGCACACCTCAGGTGATTAACCGTCTACAGTTTAAAAGGAAACATCTTCAATTTTTTTGCCAAAATGCACCGCAGAGACGTGCATGGAATGGTCAATTGCGCGGCATGTCACGTGCTCGATGTCGACAGACCCTCTACCAGATTTTCAGTCATGATCTGTGGGTGCCGAGCGGGCAGTGGTATGTTGCTACAAATTACTGATGAGTTGTTCGTTTATAGCGTTTCATTGCCTTTTCACACAAATTCTAATTCTGTTTGCTTCACAATTGTCTAAGCCGAATTGGCATTCGATGCCATTTCTGAAATCGATGGCATTTTCCAAACGGGTCAACAATTTTGGCAAAAGCGGGTGCAGGTAACCCACCAAATATGAATAGAATATCATAATTTCGACATCAATCATAGCCCTGATCAATCATAGTTTCAAGTCTAAAACGTGTACGCAGTTTCCCGAATGCATTCAGAACCGGGTGAGACTGTGCTGGGTGCCAGGACACAGAGGGAAATGAACAAGTAGATGAGCTTGCAAAAAGAGGAGGGCTACTCGATAATAGAGAGGTTGCTAACATCAAACCACCCCTCTGCGCAGTTAGGCCCACTATAGAGGAAAACACCAAAAAGATTGCCCACATAAGGTGGTCGAATCTTGAAGGACAGATGGTGTCCAAGGCTCTATGGCCACTTCCCGATGGTAAAAGATACAGGGAGCTAATTTTACTGAACAGGAGCAAGCTTAGGACTTCAATAGGAATCCTGACAGGACACTGTCTCCTGCTGAAACACGCAAAGAGGCTCAAATTGTTTTGGTGTCAAGTGATGTGTTAAGAAAACATTAAGAAAACGCGGTTACACTTAACGACGGCAACGGGTATCGTCCAACGTTTTTGGGAAGAGTCAAACGTTTTGCGGAAATTTGCATAAATTGTGCCTAAAATCGCTCTTAATTCTCACGAGCAGGGCCACTTCCAGTCCGTCTTTTCGGAGTACAAGAAGTTGCCCATCAGTAGCTCTAATTTCACTCAGGATTTATATATTCATATTCCACGTTTTCTTAAAAATGACTGGCAATACAAATAGCTATTCATATGAATTTAGTCTGAATAATCAACTTCCCAAAACGTTGCTTTGATTTCCATGAAAAAGCGTTAACTTTAGTTTATGTTCAGTTTCGATTGAATAACATTGTCTAACACAGTTGTAGGTCATTAATTGACTAAAAAACAAGCCTGTTTTCCTATCCCCAGGTGTGCATTTAAGACCCCTTGTATCCAATTTCCCCCATTACTTCCAAATGACTTCAATCTATTTACCCGAATGAAAAAAGACAAAATAGACCTCATCGTCTGTGATTACAAGCCTCGATATCATGTCAGCCATCCATTCCAGTAGCAATTAAATTCCAGAAATCTTGTTTCCATCCGTCTCCGACATCTTAATTAGGTGTCTAATTTCCCTCCCCAGTCTTCTGTGTTAATATCATATCTTATGGACCCCTTTCTCATCGTGTTGACTATGTCGTATAATAAAATAAAAGAGAAACAAAAAATTTTGAAAAATTGTTTATCGTTTGTTACATCGCATCTGACATTTGGAGGAATAATTCACTGACAGACAAACTGTAGTAGAATGGCATTTCCCTTTACATGGCATATGCAGCACAACAAGACGAAAAAAAGGATTAAATGACAGCGACATTCAGATGACAGTTTAACTGTCATGGGGAAAGCCACACAAACATAAAACACACAACACACAAGTCACACAATAAAAATTATGACAATTGCCCACCAATTCTGGAATCGGATTCGTAGTCAGTGCGTTCCCCATTGTGGGTGCTTTCCTTTCTCTTTCCAGCACCAAATATGGTGGGTTGTCTTCTGATTTATGAAAATGGATACAAAATTTGGATTAAAGTGGCGTGTAAATGCTTTGAAAGGACCCCAACTGCCTGACCGACCGACCGCTCGACAACAAACCCAACATAGCATAACCCAGCCAAACAGTCGAAGCCGGGGAGCATTTGATTTACGCACTCGATGCAGGCACATCCCTCATTCTTCATACTTCATACTTCATACAGAGCCACAAAGATCCAAACAGCGTTCCACAGATGCGAGGAATTATGAATTATTAGTAGCCATCGGCAAGAGCAGGGATAGGAAGGGTAACTAAGCAAAAAAAGAAAATTTATTTCAAATATTTCTTAAGCAGATTTCGTTTGGATTTTATTTGGATTTCATTTGGAGTCTATTTCAGGAGAATTATTGATGATGAATGGGGATTGGGACAGGGAGAACCAGCTACTGCCTTCTTGTGGTACAACTGTTGCCCGTCCGGGAATGGGCGCGTGATTTACAGGAACATCAACCTGCGGTGGCACTGCTTTTCGGGGAGAGAGAAAAATTGTTTTATTTACAAAATTTGATTTGTAGAGTGCTATGCCTCATGCTGAGCTCATGAGGCTAACTTTAATGGCTACACCGAATGCCGAATGGAAGGTGGTTTTGTTTATTTATTTAGCAACGTTTTATGGTTTTGAAATTGGGTGAGAGGTGATTTCAGACAGGTGCACCACGTGAGCTATATGGTGAGTTGAAGCGTTTTAATGGTTCAATGACCAATAACACGGTGTTGGTGTCGGATTCCCCGTGGTCAGCGACTCAGACAGGCTTATGAATATTGATTAGGGAAGGTTTTTACTGATTTGCAAAATTTTTACTGAACCACTTATGTCGTAAAACAGAGCTAATTGCTTTTTGAAGGTGCGGAATAACATGGTTTGCTGGTATAGTAAACACAGAATCGGTTCAGTGGTGTTTATACTTAAATCGAAGAGCGCATTTTGACTGCTTTTAATTTTATTCACTTCTATAAAAAAAAAGTAAGAAACACTGCACGTAGAATGAGTATTAAACTTGAATTTGTATTAAACTACGAAAAATCTTAAAAATTCTGCAAATTAATTCGTTTTTTTAAAGCTTTGCTTTCTAGGAATGAGCAAACACGTTTAGTATCTATCCATGGCATCTAAGTAAATAAAGGAGAGAGTTTGGGAAATTGGCAAACTCTGGTCATTCAATCTTATTGAAACAGCAGGATCAGATTTATAGGAATAAATATGGTAAGGTTAGTTACCTTAAGATTTAAGGAATCGTAAGTAAAGAGTGTGTTTTTAAGTCTGTACTAACTTTGATTTTAAGCAAAACACTGGCAAGTTTAAATAGTATTCAATCGAGAGAATACATTTTGTATTTGATTTCTAAACACAATTTCGGGTACCTCGGCTTGATCTGATGAACGTCATCCGAGAGACATAATTTTCTACTATTTTCGAACATCTGTGAAAGAAAGTCCTTAATAACACGAAATGTTGCCTTACAATCCATCGATTGTCATTGGTTTGTCTTAACACCCGTCAAATCACAAGATCTTGAAGGGCAATGTACAGGTCCATTACGCGAAACTATGCGATCATTAAATGTTTTCTTAAATAAGTTGATTGTTCGGTTTGGTGTATGGCACGTTGCGCCATCTTGCTTGAACCGCAACTCCTTCACATTTATACCATTCACGTAACACGCTGATTCATTTTTTGGAAAAAATATGGTCCCAGCCCACAGACCGTACCCAATAATGCAGTTTTCGGGGTGTTACAGCATTTCGATAATCTCATGTGGATTATCTACGCGCCAAATACGACAATTTTGCTTATTGACATACCCATTGCATTGCGCCAAAAATGAGCCTTATCGATGAATAAAATTTTCCGATAAAACGGCGGATCTAATGATCTAATCGAAATTACGACGCAAACGATGGTCATGTGGCTTCACATCTTGCACGAGATCGATCTAGTAAGCCTTCAAACCAAGATCTTTGCATACAGTTTTCTATAAAGTGGGGGCGAAAAAACCAAGCCAGCCTTCGAGAACAACTTCAAATCGATAAATACGAATCTTATCCAACACTCTCTTGAACAGGTGCAATATTCTCTATGGTACGATTTATGCATCTCGGTGCCACTACATCTTGTGTGAATAACGGTCTCAGATGGTCGATTATGTCGAGTGTAATATGGTACAAGAGCTCTATAACTTTGTAGCACAAAACCATAATTTTGGATAACATTTCTGAAGCAATTAATAAAAATGACGCTGATAGTTAGCAATCTGGCATTCGGTTTGACAGATTTGAATGTCTGAAATTAGTTCTGGGTTGCATGAATTCGATTGGGCACTTAAACTTTTTGACAAACAAGTAATTTCAATTAAAACCAGTTGATTAGCTGGTGCTTTTTCACGATTCATTGACTAGGTTTTGCATAGATATTTCCGACTAAGAATGCAATCCATGATGTTTACCTCTGAAAGGCTAAATAATGACAATAATTCACAGCCAAACGTCACACATACTACTTTGTCCAAAAAGTAGTCGGAATTTTTTTATATATCAAAAAATCTTTATTCATTCTTCCAAATCAATTTCGTGCCCTTCAAAATAGTCCCCTCCCGATATAATACACTTATGCCACAGCTTTTTCCAGTCCTCGAAGCATGCCAAAAAGTCTTCTTCCGGTATAGCCTTCAGAGCGCGCGCCGATTTACGTTGAATGTCTTTAATCGACTCAAAACGGTTTCCTCGAAGTGGTCTTTTGAGTTTTGGAAAAGTCACACGGAGCCAAATCAGGTGAATAAGGTGGTTGCGGAACGATATTGGTTGCATTTTTGGCGAAAAAGTCACGAAGAATCAATGCAGTGTGAGATGGCGCATTACTATATCGTGGTGTAAAAACCAAGAGTTATCTTTCCATAAATCTGGCCTCTTTTTACGAACAGCTTCACGCAAACGACGCAAAACACTCAAATAGTATTCCTTGTTGACAGTTTGACCGGGCGAAAGGAATTCATAATGCACTACACCACGAAAATCGAAGAAAACAGTCAACATCACCTTGATTTTTGAGCGACTTTGACGCAGTCTTTTCGGTCTTGCCTCACCTTTGGCACGATATTCACTCGACTAGTTGGTTGTTTCCGGGTCGTAAGCGTAGATCCAAGTCTCATCTCCCGTAATTATGCGTTTATAAACCGCCTGATAGTCAGAGAGCATTGTTTGACACATATCAAACCGACGCTGTTTTTTAAAGAAAATTCAGCATTTTTGGTACCAATCGAGACTTGACACGTTTGAGGTCAAAAACATCTTTCAAAATACTATTAATTGATCCTTTTGATACTCCAATTTCATCAGCAAAATTCGATTAAAATTTGGCTATAGCGATGAGAAATGACGGTGACGGTTACACCTTTCTCATATTCGAAGGGGTATGGGCCAATGACACTAATACACCAAATTGCACAACATACGATGCCTTTTTGCGGATGCAGTAAAGTTTCGACGGTTACATGTGGATTTCTATTTTCTAGATGCCAACATTTTGTTTGTGTCCGCCGGGTGAAAAATGAGCCTCTGCGCATTCCGTGGTCAGCTGGCCTCTTTATACAAAATAAGACTTCTGTAATAGAGCCAGTCTCTTCGACTAAAGTACGCTCAGATGGACGATTATATCTACCATAATCTGCTGGTAATGCATGAAACGTACCCACTACAAAATCATTATTTGCGTACTCTACAGTCTTGGATGACTGAAAAGGGATGCCAAATCCGGCTCACGGTGTTTTCGACGACAATAATATGTGGTCATTCCAAAGAAGATGAAAAGCAGAGTGTACTGCCTTCATCAAGGGAATACCACCTTGATCGAAAAGATTCCGGAATTTATTTAGAAAATTAAAAATACAAGTTTATTCATCTAAATCTATATTGTCCCCATCAAAGTAACCCCCATCGACTGCAACACACTTATGCCTCGAAACATTTTTTATATTCGGTTTTCGGTATGTCCATCAGAGCTTCCTGCGATTTTTCCATTACTTCCTCTCGGCTGCTGAAACGCGTTCCCCATCGTGGTTTTTTAACTCGATTGAACAGAAAGAAGTCACAGGGAGCCAAATCAGGTGAATTCGGTGGCTGTTGGATGGTATTTGTTGTATTTTTCGTCAAAAAATTACGAATAATGCTGGCACTGTGCGACGGTGCGTTATCATGGTGCAAAGACCACAATTGTGGTCTCTTTCGGCGAATTGCTACACGCAAACATCTCATAACGCCCAAATAATACTCTTTGTTTACTGTCTGGCCTTCTGGCAGAAATTCATGATGCACTACACCGTTGTAATCCATTAATACCGTTAGCATTGCCTTCTTTTTTGACTGAAAACGACGTGTTTTTTTTTGGTCTCTGCTCATTTGGTAAACGCCATTCACTTGCCCGATGTCTGGATTGCGTTTCGTAATCATAAACCCACGTCTTGTCTCCAGTAATGATCCTTTTGATGAATGTGAGATCGGATTCAGCCTCGCAACTCATTTCTTTTGCGACATCAACACGGTTTCTTTTTTGCATGAAATTGAGGTCTTTTGGCACCAACTTTGCTGCTACACGACGGAAACCCAAATCATTACCCAAAATGTCTTGGACGGATCCATAGGCAATGTTCAAGTCCTCCACTATCTCTCTGATGGTTAATTTGCGGTTATTGACCAACATTTCTTTGATTTCATCAATATTTTCGTCGGTTTTCGATGTCGATGGTATGCCACTGCGTTCATCATCTTCGATTGACTCACGACCACTTTTGAACCGCTCGTGCCACTGGTAAACGACCGTTTTCTTTAGAGAATCGTTGCCGAAACACTTTTCCAACGTTTGCGCACCATTAAATCGGCTTTTAGGCAAAATTTAACACAAGTTCGTTATTGAAAATTTAAATTCATTTTTAAAATTTTAAAAAATCGACAACACACACAGAAATAGATGTACTCTTGGCTACGTAACTTTTGCAAATGTCAAGCTATGATGCTAAGATTTAGAGGGAATATCAACAACAGATGAACCAACTTAAAAAAAAAACAGAACTCAAATCGGAATAATGGGAGCGCCACACGGGAGCTTTTCGACCAAGGTGGTATATTGGATTGGAAGTAGCAGTCAACAGAACATTTATAAAGTTAAAAAGAATGTCGGAGACAAAACGGAGCACTGTGGCACACCTACATTTTCAACTTGAATTGAACTTTCCGAAAAGGTAATTACTCGTACTAATCAATTCACGGAACGAGTTCTCGATCTCAAATGCACGTATTTTCGATAAAAGAATCATATGTCAAACTGTTGCATGTCTCTTCGGTTTTTGTTTTCTAAATTTCTCAAAAACCACTAATTACAAGCTTCCGGAATTTTCAGACTTTGTTTATATCCTTGGTTACCGAAAATAACCATTTCTACACATATGGACAGTAAGTGCATGTCATATAAAATGTCATCTGCGTTAAGTGTTTTAGCAAGTGAATATCGTTGGTATATTTAGTGAAATTTATAAAAATAATAAAAGATAACAATGTCAAAAGCAAGATTTCAGACAGAGGAAGAAACGGAAGCATTTTTGAATGAAGGCGATGGCGATATCAGTGATGTTTCTGGAGACAGTGATGACGAATTTGTGCCAGAAGAGAATATTGATGAAGACGATAACTTATATTCAGACGATAGCCATTCTGACGAAGAGCAAGCGAGTGGCTCAAATGAAACCAAAGAATCAATTGCTGAAGTTGAAAATGTGGATCCACTGCTTGTTTCGAAAGATGGTATTGTTTGGCAACTACAGACATTTCAGCATCAAAGTGGTAGATTGCGGAATGAAAATATAATTTCTCTTCATCCTGGAACAACAAGATATGCCAAAGCTCGTGTTGATGGCATCAAAGATGCTTTACTGCTTTTCTCCCCACCCCTTTTTTACTTTTAGATCGAAAAACGAAAATACAATTGAATTGTTTGATGATATCAACGGTCGTCCGGTGTTTAGGGCAATTATGTCGAAGAAAACATTTGAGTATTTGAATCGAGTCAGTAGCTCGATGATGTCAGTAGTAGAAGACAGCAACGATCTACAGATAAATTTGCACCGATTCGGGATATATTTGATAAATGGTCCAATTTATTGAGTGACTACTACAATCCACATGAATGTGTGACAGTTGACGAGCAATTACTTGGTTTTCGTGGAAGATGTAAATTTCGTCAATATACGAGTATGCCATCAAAACCAGTAAAATACGGACTAAAATTCTGGTTGGTGGTTTGTTCTTATACCTGCTATGTTTGGAAAATCCAGCCATATTTGGGAAAGGCGATTGGAGCCAGTTCGAGTGAAAAAAAAATACAAAGCGAACGATTAGTTTTGGATCTCGTTGATGGCTTGAAAGGTCGCATCATAACAATGGATAAATTCTTTTCCTCATATGAGCTTGGGCAAAAATTGTTGTCAAAGAGCATTACAATGGTTGGCACGATGAGAAAAAATAAAAGAAGCATCCCACCAAAGCTTCTTGAATGCAAAAATAGACAGTTGTATGAATCTACTTTTGCGTTAACCGAAAACACAGCTCTTGTTTCGTACATTGGACGGAAAAATACTCGTAAGTGTACCGTGTTGCAAAGTACTTTGCATAACTCAATTGAAATCGAATCGACTGAAAAGAAGTTACCAGCGATGATACGAGTAGCCTGTTACAATAAAACAAAAGGTTTGTTCATATACTACTTTTTGAAATTTCAAGACCCTCTAATGTTTTTTTTTTTTCATTCAATATAGGCGGTGTGGATACGGTTGACAAAATGCTCACTTGTTACAGCTGTAAAAGAAAGTCTAATAGATGGCCAACGGCTGTATTTGCAAACATGATTGACATTTTTGCTTTGATTGCATTAATTATTTTCAAAGAAGTGAATCCGAATCGGCAAGCAACACAAAAAACAACAGTAAAAGCAATTTTCTACGTGAACTTGGAATATCCCTTGCAAAACCACTTATGGAAGCTAGAAGTGCGAAGCCAAGATTAGCATCGTCTGCTTTATTGCTTGCAACTGTTTTGGAAGAAAGTTCACCATCGTCACCTTTAGAGGATGTTTCTGCATCAACTTCAACAAATCCACCAAAATGGTCAAGAAGCGTTCCACCACAAATTAAAGGCAGAGCAAGATGTCACGTTTGCTATGAAGAAAAATCCGCCTAAAAAAATACTGTCTATGAGACGATTTGTTGTTTTTGCACAAAAGCTGCATGTAAAAATCTACATAATCGAAATGTATGTGTAAAATACATTCAAGAAAAATTAATTTGAACTTACCTAA
The DNA here is from genome assembly GCA_928272305.1 of Volucella inflata. Lineage (NCBI taxonomy): Eukaryota > Metazoa > Arthropoda > Insecta > Diptera > Syrphidae > Volucella > Volucella inflata. The sequence continues at coordinate 23,274,728 of OV743718.1, read as the reverse complement.
CTTCTCTTGTTATTTTAGAAATAAATTATAAAAGCAATTTTTCGGTTTTATTTAAAAATAATTTAGAAAATACATTAAAATCCCATATGAGTAGAAATCTACGAGTACACACGAGGGTAGAGAACGTAATTTTTTTGGAGGATGAGATGAAGGTTAAGGAGCTGACAGATGGAATGCCATTATAAATCCGCGATGGGTTGAAGAATGATGTAGAATTTCTTATGTTTTTGGCAAACATTGTAAAGTCTTTCCATCCTTTGGGGCATCTTGGATATGTTTTGCTTAAATCATTGGACATTTATGCTTTGTATATGCTATTTAAGACTCGTTGTAGCTTTTTTAAAATTTTCTCTGTCGCGTTGTTCTTGTTAGGCCGAAATGACAGTTCTTGAACCCCGGCAGACTTTTTATAGCTTGAATCGTGTCGCGCCTTTTCTTCTGGTTTAAATCTTTTTATCTGATTAAGTAGAACGAATTTCACAACAATATATTTGTGATTAAAGCAGCATTGGTATCTGAATCATTATAGCGGAAACAATATGCCTTCCTCATATTGTCACTTATGGTGTAGCAGTGTACGAAAAACTATCTGACCATAAACAGCGGTCAGAAGCGGTTATCTGTTTAACCTCTAACTTAAATCATTGTATTGCCCAGGCTGTGCTAAAGAGGACGCCAATATAACTATATCCTAAATATGAACAATTTGTATATAAAGTAGTCAAACTTAAAACAATATATCAACAATGTAGCCACGTTTTCCTTAGATTGCTCTTCGGCGGAAAGCGATACAAAGAGGGCCTTAAACTTTTCGGAGACTTGTCAACTTTTCTATAAAACAATCACACCTATCCCCGATTATTCTTTAGAAACATTTTTCTGATAATTGCCGTCTTTTTCTGAAATTGAAATACAAAGAAGCAATTAAACGTTATGCCTGAGGGAAGAAATTTATATTTTTTTATTTCCCTTCATCTGAAGACAGATTTTGCTCCTGCTTCTTGGTCTCAAATTGAGTGGGGCAGTTATGAATTTCTCAATATGACAGGTAAATCCTTATAAATGGGTAAACCGCAGTCTCTTTCCATTTCCCATGATTAAATAAATCGTTTGGAAAAAAAAAATCCTTTTTCTGTTTGCGCAATATGTTGATTGCATAATGTGTTTTACGTCTGTTCCTGGTTTCTGTCTGTTGGAATTTCTTAAGGATAACAGACATTCGTCCATCAAATTTAAAATGACAGAGGGATGAGGGTATCTTATCCTCACACAAAAACTACTCGTATAAGACCTTTATCCGGGTTCTGCGTTTAATTGAACAAATATCCCTACAGTGTCTGCTAAGTCTGCTATAATATTCGTTCTACTACCTGTGTGTCTGGGTGTGCAATGCACATCGCATGGCTCTAATAAGGTAATAACTCTCCAGGGATCTTAATTCCAATGTTGGATTTGAGTTAAGTCTTGGAGTTGAAGTATTTTTGTTTCTTATCTTACAAGCTGATTCCATCAGACAGATGGCCAATGTGGTCTCGGCCGTAGGCTATGCCTAGTCGGAGTATCTCCAGGTATTTGGTATTTCTACTCCAAACCACAGATGGGATTCCAAGCGAAACGTTGATGACGAGAATGATGATGATGGTGGTTTCTCCTGCGGTTTTGTAGTTTTGCGCGGTGAAATCGGACTGTTCTTTGATGGTGATGGTGTAGGAGATTATATTCCGCCCTGGGATGGGTTTCCTTTTTTTATTTTTGAAATGTTCATTTGGATGAACATGTTGGCAATTGATCATGTTTTTTTCTAATCATACGAATTAGTAAAACAACGCGTCGTTTATAAACTAATTTCCGGCTAAGGAGGTAGAGGACTTTGTTGTTTTTAGTAAGGGATGTGTTTTAATTGAGGAATTTTTGAGGAGGAAATTTGACAGGAATTGTCCCGAAATTCGGATTTAAGGTATAAATGAAATAATTGAAGGTTTTTCACAGAAGGTAGATGCAAGGGAATGATATAATTTGTATATAGGTGTGTTCTACAATGTAGTCCTGCCCTTTTTTACTGAACTACAATAAAAAGGTTTTCGTTTGTCTCTAAAAAAGAGACAAAGGCTAGATTCATTAGAATGTTTTACAAATTTGACTTATCAATATAACTTGTCTGTAAACAGGCAGATATCTTCCATGGTATTGCTCTATCTCCTTCTGGTTATGCGACGTAGAAAACATCAGTAATTTTAAGCGATTCTAGGTAAGCATGAGCAATTGAATATGGAAAATGTGTTCTACGAGTACATTTTGGCGATAACTTACATACTGTTGTGATCAAAAAATACCGTGACATTGCTTATAACTTTTAAAATCTTTATTTATTCTTCTAAATCTATTTCATAGCCTTCAGAGTACTCCCCATCCGATAAAATCCACGTATACCAACGGCTTTTCCAATTAACGAAACAATTGTTAAAGTTGATTTTCGAGGTGGGATACAAAGCACGAAACTATTCGGCTCTTATCTCCTTAATCGTGTTTAAACGTCGTCTCCGAAACGGTCTCTTGGGCTTAGAAAATAGCACCAAGTCACACAGTGCTAAAACAGTTTGGCCCGGCGCAAAGTAGCCGATTTAGGGAAACACATCAGTATTAGTCGCGGTTTGGGACATCTTTCTTGAAGACGTGCTTCGAAAAATTTTGTTACCATTTTGAGGGGCTCATTTTCATTTCATTTAATTTTTATTTCTCACAAATTCATAATAAAACATATGCTTCTTAATACATAGTACAAAAGTTGTAAATATAGAAAATATAAGAAATATTGGTGACATTCTTTATTTTTATACAAAAGTAACAAAATAGTGTTGAATGCCACTTAAAAGAGTAATTCACAAATCACATTATTATGAGTGGGGTGACTCTATGAAACAATTAATATATAATCTATGGAATTATATATATAAAGAAATTCATTAGATTTACTTATTTAGACATTGAAAAGTCAAGATTTTGCATGTTTTAGGAACATTCCAAGCATTGATAGTGCTCTTATTGACGGTGGAAGTTTATTAAACAATCGATAAGACGATATAGAATAAATATTATGATATGCTTACTTTACTTACTATAGTCGGCGCTACAGTCGGGGGTGGACCTGGGCCTCGGTCAACAAGCTTCTCCAGCCAGCTCGATCCCTGGCTAGCTGCCTCCAGTTTCGCACGCTAAGTTGGCTGAGGTCCACTTCCACTTGCGTGCGCCACCTGAGTCTTGGCCTTCCTCTACTGCGCTGTCCCTCGGGGGCGGATTCGAAGACTTTTCGGGCCGGAGCATTGGTGTCCATGCGCTCTACATGACCCAGCCATCTCAGTCTTTGGATCTTCACTCTTCTGGCTAGGTCCATGTCGCTGTACAGTCCATACAGTTCGTCGTTGTATCTCCTCCTCCACTCACCGTCAATGCAGACGGGACCGAAGATCGCCCGAAGAATTTTTCTCCCGAAGTAAACAAGAACATCCATTTTTGATAATGTCCATGCCTCTGCGCCATAGAGCAGGACCGGGATTATTAAGGTCTCATAAAGGTTGACTTTTGTTGTCCGAGAGAGGGCTTTGCTACTCAATTGCCTTCTTAACCCAAAGAAACAGCGGTTGGCAAGAGCTATTCTTCGCTTGATCTCAGCGCTGGTGTCGTTGTCTGTATTTATAACGAAGCCTAGGTAGACAAAGTCCTTAACTACCTCAAAGTTATATCTGTCGAGGGTGACGTTCTGTCCGAGACGTCGGTGTTGGTTGTCCTTTTTGCTTGACAGCATATACTTGGTCTTGCCCTCATTGACCGCTAAACCCATTTTCGCCGCTTCCGTCTCAATACTCGCGAAAGCGCCACTGACATCACGCTGCTTTCTCCCGATTATGTCAATATCGTCGGCGTATGCGAATAGTTGGACGGACTTTTGGAAGATAGTGCCTCTTGTGTTTGCTCGTGAGTTTTGCACTATTCTTTCAAGTACGATGTTGAAAAAATCGCATGACAGCGCATCGCCTTGTCTAAATCCTTTCTGGACATCAAAGGTCCCGGTGAGATCTTTACCGACCTTGATGGAGCGGCGTGCATTCTCCATCGTCATCCTGCACAGACGGACGAGTTTGGCAGGGATGCCAAAACTAGATATTGCTCTATATAGCTCGTCTCTATAGATGCTGTCATACGCGGCCTTAAAATCGATGAATAGGTGGTGGGTATCGATCTGAAGCTCATGGGTCTTCTCCAAGATCTGCCGTAGTGTGAATATCTGGTCGATGGTGGACTTTCCTGGCCTGAAGCCACACTGATATGGACCTATCAGGTTGTTGACGAACGGCTTCAGGCGTTCACACAATACGGCGGATAGGATCTTATATGCGATGTTAAGGAGACTGATGCCTCTGTAGTTGGCGCAGTTCAGAGAGTCTCCTTTCTTGAGAAAGAGCGCTTCTCATGCTCTTTCTTCTTCCTCCTGAGAAGCCGGTGCTCATCTCTCCTCTTCCGCTCATAGAGCTCATGAGCAGCTCTTGTCTTTCTAAGCAGCGCCGCATTGCGTGCTTTTTGTTTAGCTGCATGTGCTTGCCGGCATTCGTCATCGAACCAGGGGTTTCGTTGTGGTGGACGAGTGAAACCCAGCACATCAGAAGCGGCATCCCTGATGGCGTTTTGGCAGTGTTTCCAGTGGTTTACGATGCTTGATGCTGGCGGCATTTTTCAAGTCCCCTTGTGTATGTCGAGATGTGGGAATCGCGTGCTAGCCACGACAATGTTTCGCCCTGCCGCAAAGTCGATTAGCCTGAATCCGTTAACGGAGGTGGTGTTGTGCACGCTATATTTTCCGATTGTTCCACCAAAGATACTTTCTCTTCCTAGCTTTGCATTAAAATCACCGAGGACAATTTTAATGTCATAGCTAGGGCATTGCTCGTAGGTCTTGTTGAGGAGCTCGTAGAAGGCATCCTTGGTGTCGTCATTTTTCTCCTCTGTGGGGGCATGCGCGCATATAAGGCTAACGATGGCGAATTTAGCCTTGATGCGGATTGCTACGAGGCGCTCGCTCACATGCCGGAAGCAGAGCACTTCTTGTCTTAGTCTGCCCCCGACAACAAATCCGCATCCAAATAAGCGCTGCTTTTGCCGTCGATAGCAATTGCCGTAGTAGATGTCGCAATTTTTCATCTTCTTTTTGTCCGGCCCATCCCATCGCATTTCTTGGATGGCGATTATGTCTGCTTTGCAGCAGTCTAGGGCCTCCGCTAGTTGTTTGGCTGCACGTGATCTATTAAGGGATCTAACATTCCACGTGCATATCCGAAGCTCATTGCCCTTGTCGATGCTTCGTAACTTCCTTTTTTTTTTTTTAAATAGCCGGGCAGTTACCCCGGCGGCACAACCCCCAACCTGGGAGACCAGTTCCATTTTGAGTGAACCTAGGACGAGGGGTCGGTTACACCGAAGCCAGTAACCCGTTCCGGGATGTGAGCGCTGCCGTTGGCCCTTATAGGGCTCGTCCGCCACCATCTCTTTTCCAAGACCCTGACTAAGTCCTGGAAATCCTTTCCGCCCCGAGCTCCAAATATGTCGGAGCAGCCCGGATAAGGTGTTGTTTTGTTTTTCCGACACTAATCCTGGTTAATGGCGCAGGAAACTCGCCATTTGCCCCCTTTACTGCGAAACCTCTAGGGAGATTTCCAGATGGCGCCACGGGGAGGCGTGAAGTAGGGCTTATTAGCAGAGCTGCAAGATGTTCGGCTGCAGAGGCTCATTCTCGTCATTTAATGAACCAGCACCTGTCGGAAGATGCTACTTCTACGAGCCCTTATACTAATCGTTGCCATCCATTATGATATGCAGTTCTACGAAAATTGGGGACAGATACTACAACAAAAGGTTTCCACGTAAATTAAAATAAGGAAGTAATCGAAAATTACGATTACCAGACCTTCATGAGGTCTTCAACACTTTGAAACAGCACAAATGACGGACTGGAAGAACCTTAAGGTCAGAGAACAATGGAAAACTAGGATGTCTAACGTGTTTTCGGCAAATTTTTCTTAAAACATGTTTAAAGGTTATAGTTTGTTCAGATAAACACCTCCCCAACAAGTAATTCCATACTGCAGTTTGGAGTGGAAAATCTCATAATAAATAGATTTTGAAAGCGTTTTCGAGCAGATGTTTCGCAAATAATAGAAATGTCGAAGTTTACCACGGAAATAATTCTTCAGCGATTCTGTGTGATTCGAGAAACTCATTCTAGAGTCGATGGTAAGTCCTAGGTATTTAAATTCATTTACTCTTTCAATCAAGAAACACTTATCACTGCAATATAGGCTGCTGTTAAAAGTAGGAAACGAAAAATCAGACGTGCAGGAGCAGTTATACAGTTTGTATCTCCGTCACTCTGGTGCGTGGAAAAAAAAATTAGGTTCAGAATTGGGTAGAGTTGAAAGACTAAAAAACATTATTTTAGTTTTGGGACTAATCACCAACTTATGTTCAGCAAACCAATTAATATAAGAGACTAGATCCAGAGGACTATTCAACCCATACGTAAATCCTATATCATCAGCGAATGCAGTAGGTGCACCTTTAAAATTTATTGAGAACAGTGAGTTAATGTAAATTAAAAACAAAATTGGTTCCAAGACAGAGTCTTGAGGCACGCCCAAATTAAGGAACATAATTTCGCTTCTAATATCATCCAAATTCACCCTTTGTAACCTATTTTCAAGGTACGACCTAAACCAATCAAGCATGAATCCACGAAAACCAGCTTTTTCCAGTTTTCTCAGCAATATGTTGTGGTTGACCATATCGAAAGCTTTGGTTATATCGAAAAATAAGCCAGCTGTACACTTTTTACCAACTAGGTGGGACATTAGCTGGGAACAAAACTGTAGTAGTGCATCTTCAGTTGATTTACCTTTCTGAAAGCCAAATTGAATTGGACTAAAAAACTCCGTTTTATTTAAGTAACTCACTATTCTATCAAATCATAACTTTTTCAAATATTTTACTGAAAACTGGGAGAAGTCAGATGGGCCTGTAGTTACACACTTGAACAGCCGAACCTTTTTTGAACAGAGGCACAATATCTGCAGATTTGAGGGCATCTGGCAAGACCCAAGCAACGATTAAAAATAACTGTCAAGACATCCACTACGAAACATGCAATTTTTTTTCACGAAAATGTTAGAAATTCCATCTCCTCCACACGATTTCGAATTCTTTAACGAACCAAAAGCTTCTAATATCTGAAGAGATGTAATGGGCTGAAACACAAAGCTTCGCAATGGTTCAGAGCAACTATATATGGACCAACAAACATTGCAGAACGGTAGGACTGAACTTGCTGATGAACTGATAGATATGTTCAAGAAATACGAGTTTAAAGCATTAGCGATGCCAAGTTTGTCAGAAACCTCACAGTCATCGACTTGTATTACAGTGGGTTTTTTTCGAAAAAGAAGTTTAATTGAGCAGACTGTTCGCGATGGCGATGGCGCGATAGTTAGTTCATTGGACTATCACGCAGAGAGTCTAGGTTCGATTCCTGGCTGGGCCACCAACAATTTTTCAAATCACCATCACCCTTTCGGCGGGCAATGGCAAACACCCGAAAGTAAAATTGCCTACGAAAAAGCTTCTAAGGAGTGCCGTTCGGACTCGGCGATAAACCGTAGGCCCCGCTTAGATGTGACAAAAATAACAACATGAGCAACACAAATGAGTGTCAAGAAGCTAGGCCAAGGCCCATACCGGGCTGCCAGCGCCACAGTGTTTTTTTTTTGTTTTGTTTAATTTGCAATTCATTTTTTACGTTTCCCTTAGCAGAATTAAATTGGTTACGGTAATACTCGTAGATATCTCGCTCGACAAATCGGAATCTCGTTTTTAAGTTCAATGCACAATTTGTTTATACAATATTTGTAACTTAAACTCAGAACGTTAGGGCACTTTTTGCATTTAGTTCTTGGTTTGTTTTTACCTTTAACTTTGTTTAACAAAACATAAGAGATCCACGGTTTTAGTCTTTTTACCAAATTTTTTGAGGGCATTTGTGAGGAGCAGCTAAGAATATGTTTATTAAGGGAATCAAGGAAAATAGAATAGGAGTTGAAGCATCACTACACGAATAGATATCTTCCCAAAAACTCACACAATAGATTTTTTTTGAGATTCCGGAAATCAATTTTTATCACCTTGTTGCATGATTTATGATTAGTTTTACTTTTGCTTTTGAACATTTTTACTAAGGGCATCGTCATAGCATGATCAGTTATCATAAGATCAAGAACACTCTTCTCGCAGATTCTCAGTGAAAAATTTCTGAAGCGTCCATAAATGTGATCTAAGCAAGTACCCGATTTAAACCTAGTAGGCTCGTTAATAAAACACACTATTATTAAGTTTTTTTGACTTTTCCCTTTCTAAAGACATCTTCCGAAAGCTGTCTGATAGAAAACTTTCAATGATGTCCGCACTGTGCAACAGAATCTTGTGGACACTTACAGGCATTTTGTATCAATTATATTTGGAAGCAAAACATTTTGCTGTGTCCAAAAAATAGTAAGTACGGAATTTATTGGCAATTCTCAAACCTAAAGTTAATGTTTTTAAGTCAATTGAAAAAAGTTTTACCAGTTTCGGGCCCGAGCCTATTATTCCAGTTTTTGCTGGATCCTTAAAAAATTGTCCGGCCGCGTTGCCGTCATTGGTATTTCCTACTGATAAGTTCCCAATTTAGATCTAAGTTCATTTTGTAATAATACTTTTCTATTTTTAACTGCCAGCTTCTCTTTCTCTCATTTTCAATTTTGTAAGACACATGTAGCAGTGCTTCCAGAAATCTAATGTGTGCATGAAGACTTTGTAAGCCGAAGAAATAGGCAGTGGTGTCAAAAGGTTTTTGTAAGCAAAATTCAATATTGTTCTTGTCCTTAGGAGCTAGTTCAGTTCTCCATAACAGCATTACATGGTAAACTAAGACGGTTTTGTCGTTAAAGGTAACCCTTGTGGCTTTTAGACAATTTATTTCGGCTTCCATATGGTGGAACTTTCTTGTTATTTTCTCAATATTTTTTGCGAGTTCGAAACATACTGGATATCAGTTTCTTGGAGAAGATGTTTCCGAATTTTTCCAAATATTTTCAGTCCCAGAATCAACTTAACTTATTTCTGAAGGTACTATGCATGTTAGCAAAATATCAGTATCACTTGCCTCAGGATTGACCAAAAAGTTTTGCTTATAACCTGAATGCCCTCCACTAATATCCGAGCCCCATTTCAATGAACATTTTAAAGTATTACTGTTTTCTAACTGGTTCCAAAAAGTTTCAAGGTGTGCAGTAGATAAACGTTGTAGTGTCAAGTCCAACAATGGTTGTAGTTTAACTTCGCATAAGGTTTCGGTTATAGTCAAAAAATTGCTTGTTGGATAACACTCTTATTTTACTTCTAAAATAGTGTCGTAGGCTGGGTAAATATTTGCATTTCTTTCTTTTGCGCTTTTTCAAAGTTGCTTATATTGATGTTTTGTCAGTTTCAAATCGGTTATAAGGACTAGGGCTTCTTCAGGTGTATATGGCTCGATTGGATTCGGACTTCCGTGTCTCTTAAGCTTTTTAAGTGTTTTAGGAGAACACTCGACAACCCTTTTCACGTCTTCTGCTTCAGAACACTTTCTCTCTATTCTAAACTCAGACTCAACAGAAAATGGTAATTTTTCAGTCGATCTTTCAATAAGGTTTCGAATTTTTCGTTTTTTGGCTCTGTTTCCACATTCCTGGAATTCCTTTTCCGGTCTTACTTATCTAGAAGTTGTTGGCACATCAATTTCAGGCAATGGAATTAGGAACTCTTTTGAAGCCAAAACTCTTCAGCTTTTATAAATCGTTTTGGTGTCATTTTGTATTCTTTAAACTTTCTAAAAAGGCGTGATATACAAGTTTTACTACATTCGAGGCATTTTTTATGAGCAGCTTCATCAAGAATGGTTATTGACTTTTCTGACATTACGTACTGCAAAACAACACTTGCACAAACCGTGCAACCATGGTCAACTTCTTGACTCAAAGGGAATGGTCGCCCTGAAAAGAACGGATTGATACCTGTAGAAGAAGGAAAAAGAAAGTTGCGCTGAGTTTCGGCACTTAATTAAGGTATTATTTTAAATGTAATTATTTGATCTTCAAATGAAAAAAGTTTCAAAATTACTTTATCGCACGTTTTTGCTAGATCGTCACTACAAAAACAATGTAGCCCCACATTTAGTTCATAGTGACAGAGCCTTACTTATTTTTTAATAAAAATAATCTGAATTAAAAAATAATTACCAACAGCAAACTCTGACATAATTATCTGCTACAAATAATTATCTCACTGTTATTTCGCTATAACACTTTTATCAACACCTGTTTACGCGCAAAAGGTAAAATCAAGAGTGAACACTGCGATAAGCGAAGAAAATTAATGTGATGGCCGTCCAGGATGATCTTGGTCTTCAACACGTTTTTTTTGCATTTTTTTGAAAACATTTTCTTGTGACATAAGCTACTCACCGAAGGCCCTTTGCAACATTCTAAACGTCTATGCAGGAGAATTTTTGTTCCTCAAACAAAATTTTATGCAAATTCTTTGCTCAACAAAATCAGACATTTCAACACAATACAATATTCCTTCCGAATAACAAGATTTTTCGAATCCCTGAAATAGTCGTTTAATTAAGCGATGATTTCATCTTTGGATCCAAATCTCGTACAGCCTAGCAATATTTGCAGGCTTAGAAACCAGAAACAGTGACTGGGGCTTAATCTGGAGAATATGGTGCATGATGAAGCAATTCGTAACATAGTTCATGAAGTTTTGCAATAGCGACTTCGCACCTATATACCCGGGCACTGTCTCGATGAATGAACTTTTGCTTCTGTTCGTCCAGACTAGTCGACTTTGTGAAATATTCTCGTAGCTAACACGCGGTTCCTACATCTCGATATTCACAAGGGAACTTAAAGAACTTCTGATAAATCATCCAACAAGCAGATTGACCATAATGAGATTGACGTACGATACTCCCCCAGTATTATGGATGTCGGAACATTTCGAAGAGCCGATATCGACTCTGTCGACTATCTTGTCGTAACCAAGGTACGGATGCGGGTATACTGAACAGCGCAAATGCAAGCTCATGAGTTTCAACATCAGACGATTCCGATTGAATCTCTTCTAATCTCTCAAGAGGTCCACTGCCGTCAGCATCGAATACCAAAGCCCAGTGGAAAAACTGCCAAAAAGCCACAAGAGATGCTGCTACTGATGTGCTGGGTTGCAATTGACCACCACAACAAAACCCCTGGTTTGATGATGAATGCCGGCAAGTACCTGCGATAAAGAGGTGCTGCATAGAAGGACTAGAGCACCAACTCTGTAAAATATGGTTGAACGAAAGTATGCTCAATGGATGGAACCTCACCATTGTTTGTCTGATACTTATAAAAGGTCCTTCTAAATTGTGCCAACTACAGGGGTATCAGTCTTCTTAAATTGCCCAACTTCGACGTATCCGACAGAACGTCATCCTCGAAAGATAAAACATTAAGGTAGTTAAGGAATATCTCTACCAAGACTCCGCTATCAATATCAAACGAAGAATAACTCTTGCCAATCGCTACATCTTTGAGCTGAGAAGGTCATTGACCAGCAAAGCGCTCTTTCGAACAACACAAGTGACCATAAGTCATGGACGCTATCAAAAATAGATGAGAGCATTCTTGGCTGACAGGAAATTTCTTCGAGTCATTTTAGGTCCGGTCTGTGTAGACAATGAGCGGAGGAGGATATACAACGAGGAACTTCAGGGGCTGTATATCGACTCGACATTGACTAAGTCAGAAGAGTGAAGGTCCAACGACTGAGATGGCTACGTCATATAGAGTTGGTGGGCATCAACGCTTCGTCACAAAAAGCCTCCTAGGGACAGCACAGTAGAGGTAAACCGCGACTCGGATGGCACACGCCAGTGAAGCGCGATCTTAGCCAGCTTAGCATGCGAAACTGGAGGCATCTATCAAAGGATCGAGCTGAATGGAGAAGTTTGTTGACTTTGGTACTGTAGTGCTACCTAAAGTAAAGTAAAACGGATGCATTACAAAGGCGAATTTGAGATGTTGTTAGATATTGTTGGCAAAATATTCCAATTTCAAACATAAGACAAATGGACATAAACATTTTCATCAATAGTCACTTTGCCACTTGTTCACCAGGGTGTGTCAAACGGTTAGCATTGCAACCATTTCAGCTTCTGAGGCCGTGTATACATATTTACGCTACTTTGTTGTCTTTCTCATCCCCTGTCAAGGTTTTCATCGGTGCGTAGCACTGTACGCAATTTAATAAAAAAAGTTAGTACTTGCTTAGTGATTTTGTCCTAAATGAACCTTTTCTTTCTCAAATTGCAGTATCAGACCACACCAGCAGAGCCGCAAAGTTCTCAGTAGCAAAGATGTTAAGATGCAACTTTTACAAACCCTCATACTACTCACTGCAATATATCATCTACTAGCTTCAGTGATAGTCCTATTTGCAAGGCAAGTACTTTAATAAGCCGGACATGTTTTACTGCGCCTGTAGGACGAGGCAATTCAAGGACTAAGCGCAATCGCTTTATTTTATTTACGAAGGCGTTTTAAAGTGTTCGAAGCAAACGGCACCAGTAAACTTCAATGATTAAGAGAAAATTGTAGGCACCGTCAGCATAAATTCATCATTACCACTCTTAGGATTTACTTCGAGAAATTCATACAATAGCTCAGATAATAGTGGGTGGAATGTGTTTGCTCATTCGAGTTCGTAAGGGATTATCCCTGATGTGATGGCAATAATACACTCCGGCTGTGACGGAAAAAGTCGTTTCTATTGAAGACTGGACTGATACTTTTGAAATTCTATTCTGAATTTGATTATCTCGCACGTTAAATTGTAAAGTTTGTAAGCCCTGAACAGTTGTAGCCCTCTTGCACTAAGTAATGTGCATGTATTGTATGCAAATCCCCATGTATGCACGTACTTACGTATACAGACTTATACAATTTTAAATTTTCAAAATTTTTAAAGTTCCAATCTCAAACTTACGTACGTAATTACCTCCCTATCTTATTCAATTACGAAAACTCCAGCAACTTACAAGAAAAACAGTAATTTAGTACAAACAAAACCATTTAGTACAAAAGTGTTTAAATTGAACTTTTTAATTGTCCACCAATTACCTCTCCCAGACAGGGTGAGTTCACAAAACTCTCCTTAACTATCTGAAGAATTTCAAAATCACCATTCAAAGGCACAAATCAACTCTCCACCCACACACCACTAGAGTTGTTAATTTAACGTTCAGACTTTGAGAATTTCTGTGGAAATTTCTCGCGTGACTTCTCAACATTAATTAAAAGTTTCTCTCTCGACGTCGTATCCTTTTTAGTCAGGACTCTCGTATTACAATTTATTGACTGTATGCCTGTAACATAATAAAATCTCCCTTCCCTTTTTAGACAGAACGTTCCACCTACTTGTACTCTTTCTGTGCTGCATGGACCTTCGACCTCTAGAAGCTCCTTAATTTTCGGAAAAAATTTAATAATTCCTCGTATCTCTGTATCTGTGTACCCTGAGTCCTAACTCCTGAGTGCTCATTTCCATATTGACCAGAGGCCAATTTCCTGACGCAGTGCGGGGTGATTTTTTGACTGGTCATACTTGAATATTCCTGAGTGTGCGAGTACTCGTATTCATTCATTCAACAGCATTCCGGATAGGTACATGCGGATACTCGTGGCACTTGGTAGCATTTTGTGCGTTCTGACAGATAAATGCTGCTGATAAGGTTGAGGTGAGAGTTATTACCTGTGAAATAAAGTCTCACCCCTGGTGGGTTACGTCGATGATAGATTTGCCACATTATGCTTTACTTCATAGCCATTTGCATACTACTCGTATCCGGGTACTGTGAAGACTAACCAACCTACCTATTGGTAAGTTACCTCATTAACCTTCCTCGATTACAATTGAAAGAGTTTTAGAGTTTTATAACGTTTGTGCGGCTCAAAAGGATTACTTTCGGAAGAAACACGATGACGTTGACGTAGCGTAGGTTAAACGAGGTCAATTGATCCCTTTTCTGGAGTATTCGTACTCGTTTTTCAGTCGAGTACTGTCGTTAACTATTTTTGTGTTGAAATAGTTATACTACGAGGGGGTACAGAGGATCCTAATTTCCATTGAGAGAAATGGAGAAAGTTTTGGATTTTAGATTTCAAACGAAATAGGAGCCATTAAACTTGAGCTGCGTGGAGGAAGTTTCAAGTGACTAAGTTTTCTTTGTCGGTGGCAAGGGATAGGATGACAGAGGAAATTAAAAGGAATTGCTTTTGTTTTTGTTATTTTCAAAAAAAATGCGGCTTTTGGAAAATAAAGTTTTCTGAAAGGTGAACTGAGTTTTGTTTAAACGGAGGTTTCTGATTGTCTTTAAGTCTGAAGTCGGTTAACAATTTGGTGATGTTGACAAGTTTTTGAGAAAATTGCAGTGCTTTAAGAAGATTTGGAGGAAGAGTTTTGTCTAAGAGCTGGCATTTGGATTCTGATATTAATATACGATCTAGAATTCCAACATTATAGAGAGTACACCATGGCCGAATTCATGGATATAGAATGTGCTTTTAACAACGTCAACATATCCGCGCCTTCACTGTTGACTTTCAATGTGCATGACGTTGCAATAGCCATTGCAATAATAGGACATTGAGAAAAGAACTTCTACAGCAAAGTCTTAACAGATTCATCCTCTGGGCGGATCATTGTGGATAGGGAGTAAGCCCCAACAAGACTGATCTTTTCTTCTGTTTCAGGATATATAAAATCATGTCTTAAACCCTCCCTCAACGGTATTAGCTTAATCTTTTCCAACGCACATAAATGTCTTTTCTTTGACAGGAAACTCAACTTCAAACCTAATATGCAAGAAAGAGTAAGGAAAACTACATTACCTTAATCTCGCATTATCCACTGGCTATATCCCTGGTACTGACCTACGGGGTAGTTCTACGGTGGTTGACTCTAAAAACTGCAACCAACTGAATATAAACTTAAAAAAGTCCTAGGGTCAACATGTCTGCGCATAGCATGTATATCATGCTGCAGCATTGGTTTGACAAAAATTTCATGTTAGCATTTCCTCTGATCTTTCTGGACAGAATACTATATGTCTCCATAGGCGACCAGTCAATTTCTATACGGATAAGCCCAAGACTGACAGCAGTGGCGATGGCTGTGTCTTGCCAAATAAACTTAACCTAAGTTTCTTCCTCCTCATACCAAATCATTGTTACACTGTTTCAGGTGGAAATTTTGACAAAGAAAAAACGTGATATCTGCGAGTGATATGCGCTTACGAGTATTTTTGACTAATCAGGCCGCTATCTAATCTCTGGACTCATTCTCACAAAATTCTTAAACCACCCTCCACTGTCATCCTACGGTTGCCTGCAGACATCGGTAAAAGCTTACTTACCGCCGGAAAAGTACGCGTTGGTTGGATCTATTGCAGGATCCAAAGAGAATTTCGCCAAAAAAATGCTTTAGATGCTTTGGGTTTGGCCATTTGGCAAGAACGTGCAAAAGCCATACTGATCGATCGAATGCATGCCTCAGATGCGGAGAAAACGGGCATAAGTTGAAGGACTGCAAGGCAAAACCAAAATGCTTGCACTACAGTGCAACCAGAGTAGACTTT
Source organism: Volucella inflata (assembly GCA_928272305.1). Taxonomy (NCBI): domain Eukaryota; kingdom Metazoa; phylum Arthropoda; class Insecta; order Diptera; family Syrphidae; genus Volucella; species Volucella inflata. The sequence goes on along the minus strand of OV743718.1, from coordinate 23,258,932 downwards.
GGACATATAACCGTTAGTGTTAGGTGCCCAGACAATAAAAAAAGCTATTAAGAGCTTACAGGGGAAAACATAAAAAATTTGCAGCTAAATTTAAAGCATTGTGAGGTAGCTCAAAATCTATTGCATTAAACCGTTCAAGAGCATAATGTCGACATTACAATACTCTCGGAGCAATATTTCAACATTGATTCGGGTAACTGGGCGCATGATGCGACGAAAAAATCAGCCATATGGGCATGTGGTAATATCACGTTTCACATACCACCTTTCGGCGAGAGAAACTACTTCGTTCGAGCAAAGTTAAACGATATATACATAAACAGCTATTATGTCCCTTCAAGCCTTACTATTGAGCAATATGAACGAGTCATCGAAAGCATAGTTTTTGATGCTAAGAATCATACGCCAACTATTACAGCCGGTGATTTTAACGCATGGGCAGTAGAATGGGAAGCGTGCTAGCGAATAAAAGGGGAACCATTCTACTCGAAGCCCTCTCTAGTTTAGACGTCGACGTAGCTAATATGGGAAATGCGTACACGTTTAGTAGAGCGGGTGCAGACTCGATTGTTGATATTACGTTAGTTAGTAGTAGCTTATCTAGGCATACGACATGACTCGTCAGCAATCACTACACCCTCAGTGACCATAATGCAATTATTATCGATCTCCACAGTCTTACACGATCTCGAAACACTCGGTCTTAAACTAGCAAGACGAAATGAAACGTGAACACCTTAGATGAGGAGCTCTTAGAGTATGCAATCGCTGAAGTTATAGTTGAAGGGAGAACGTCGAACGAGCTCGTACGTCAAGTAAAGCGACAATTGCACGCTGCCTGCGATATATCAATGGCTTGAACGAAAACAAAAAACCGCCGGCGTCCAACGTATTGGTGGAACTACGACAATAAGGAACTTCGATCAGTCTGTCTTAAGGCACAAAGAAAATACAAACGGTCTAGACGCGATACAGATAGACATTTAATATTGAGGACAGCGTATAAAGAAGCACGCGCCGCACTCAAATCCGCCATTAAGTCTAGCAAATGACAGTGTTTTAAGGATATTCATATGCAATTGAAAGGAAATGTATGTGGTAAAGAGTACAAAAATTAATAACCGCTATTACTCAACAGAATCGTAGAAAGTCTGTTCCCCTCTCAACATGACGGAGTTCTACTAAGTGAGATCGGAGAACTACGTGAACACATTCCTGCCCTAACAACCGATGAACTCACCCCTGCAATCGAGAGGGTAGAAGATCGGAAAGCCCTCGGTCCAGACGGTATACCAAATAGAGCTTTAAAACTAGCCATGAAGGGCCGCCTAGACGTTTTCATTAGCATGTACAATGCCTGCTTAAGCGAGGGAATATTTCCGAAACAATGAAAACACCAACGGTTGGTGTTATTACCGAAAGGAAATGAACCACCGGGGGAGCCCTCATCTTATCGTCCACCCTGTATGCTCGACACTATGGCCAAATAAGGTAGACGATGGAAAGGAGGCAGTAAAAAGTACTGCGCCGTGGTTACACTTAACGTGAAAAATGCTTTTAACTTGGAGAACTGGTCGCGCATTTTACAATGCCTCGAAAGATTAAATGTACCGAAGTACATATTAATTGATTGATCAGGAGCTACTTTACCGATAGGTTGCTCCTTTGCGATTCCGACGACGGGACGAAATTGTATAAAATAACAGGGGGCGTACCCCAAGGATCAGTGTAAGGTCCCTTACTGTGGAACATGGGGCGGCAAAAATATGGGCTGACGTCGCGAATAAAAATAAACACATGAAGGGAATCAAATCTGTGTATTTGCGATATTGGTACTATCCTTCGGTACCAATCAATATCCTAGCTTTAGAAGCTAGGTGACTTTATGAAAATCGCGTGCAAATCGGGCCATCCATAAATCAAGTGAAGAAATTCGAAAGAAGCCGGAGCATAGTTCCAACAATGGAACGAGTCCCAAAAATGGAGATGGACGTACCGACTAATGCCAAGGATTGAAAGTTGGGTAGAACGAAAACACGGCGAACTGAATTACTATCTTACACAGTTCTTGATGGGTTACGGTTGTTTCCGGGAATATCAATTCAAGCGAAACCGTGATTCGAGTCCGTCCTGTCCTCTCTGCGTAAACGCGGTAGAGAACGTGGAGCACGTTTTCTTCGAATATGCTCGGTATGCAAACGAAAGAGCTATATTATGTGAAGAATTTGGTGAACGACCAGCACCAGAAAACATAGTTCAATATATGTTGAAATCCAAAGATCTTTGGGCTGCTGTAAGCCATGCAACAGTACCAATGATGTGCGATCTAAGGAATTTAGAACAGCAGCTGAAAGCAAATTCGCAAAGCACCCCGTGATGAAGCAAAAAGCTCAAATCCGTCCCTCGCGAAGTAATACTTAGCGGTAGTTCTGTGGGGGAATAAACGGAAAGATTCCTCGGGAGGTGGTTTTAGTCAGTAAGAATCTGACACTACCAATGGACGTCGGACCGCTGCATCGGTGCCTATGCAAGGTTTCCATCTTCCTACGTAAAAGAAAAACCCTACATTGCCCATCATCTCTCATTGGGATGGCTAAGCAATTCAACATTTACTTATGTTGAGTGCCAAGGCACAGAGATCTTCCAGGGAATTAATGAGCCGATGAATTTGCCAAAATTGGAACGACTATACCTATCCTCGGTATACTAATCACTACGTGTAAACAAATTCTAAAGCTGGATGCTAGTAGAAGAACAAATAAGCTTTAAATAAGCTGGACTGTTGGGTCAACATGTCTTGCGACTAAAAGCATCTGGTTAAGGCTTGATCTGAATCGCTTCAAAACTTTTCAGAACAGGAAACACCTCAGCGCTATCATAAAATCATCACTGGACACTGGTTATAGCCCTGCATACAAGAAAGCTTGGAGTTGTTACAAATGACTTCTGCAGAAGCTGCGTGGACAAAGAAGCTTAAATTGGTTCCAACAATAGGATGACCACATACCTAAGCAGCATCATTATAGTCCAATGGACCTTAGTGGGTTTGTTGACTCTGCAACAGCCTGGAACTGCCATAGTTCTAGACAGAAAACTAATCAGGAAAGCTTATAAAAAACAAATAATTACGAAAGCCACTATAGAACTCAACTCTTGTAAAAGAGCAGTTGGGAAGAAATGGAGTAATGCAACCCCGTATCACTAAGCTATCATAAGGTCTTATTGTATGGTGATCTCCCTTAGACAAGGCAATACATTGAAGGTGCGGCGTCTGACCTTCATGTGCATCAGTGGTGCACCACTGATTTTTACCTGATAAAAAATCCATCTACATCTAAACGAAAGAATAAAAAACCATAATAAGAGGGAGACCTGGTATCTTTCTGTTAAATTAAAACTCGATCTCTTCTTCTGCCTCCCAAACCACTGCAACATCTATCAGAAGGAGGTTACACAGTTAGCTATATAGGGAACTCTCTTGTGGGTGAAATGGAATGTAATATTGGCTAAAGATATATGCACTAACATCCACATCCAGGCAGCTATTATTCTCCTGGAAGCAGTCACTTCCAAATCAAGAATACTTCGAACGCCATGCACCAGATATAGCTGAGCGCTTAAATATTCACCTTTGTTGGGTGTTAGGTTACTGACGTTCCAGACACATGCCCCTGACTACTTACAAAAACATAATTCAACAGAATATAATTGAAAAGACAAACCGCAGGAGTACAAATGGTGGTTTCTCGCAGAAACAAATGTTCCCAATCTTTATGGTTTAGCTCAGGTTGGTTTTGAACACTCTCTCTAGTTTTTAGGTTTCTTATACTTGCCAGAAATGGATCAGGGTTTCAAAATTGACGTACTCTCGCCTTAGTGTGCCTGTGTCCAACAGACAACAACACCAATCAATTAACCAATCACGTTTTAGATATAACTAACCTTTGGAAAACAAATTTATTTATTCGAAATGCCATATATGATACTTTGCCTTTCAAGTTTCTCTAGGACAAAGAAAACGTTTGGAGCAGGGTCCGCTGAATATTTGGCCCTTCCATTTCGATGTCCTTCTTCCACTGACTGCACGTTTTGACTCCGTCACTGTTCCTATTGTGTTTTTGTGACTAGAACCCGACGACTTTTCTAGTGTAACTTATTTTACAAGAGGATATACAAAAATAATTGATTTGTAAAAAAACAAAACGGTCTAAGCTACTGTGATCGAGAATATGGTTAAATTGTTTATAACTCTTGAAATCTAATTAAAACAAAATTATATCAACGATTTTCCAATCTTAGAAACAATTGTTAAGGTCGATTTTCGGAATGGGCTTCAAACCGCGCAGCTAATCGGTTTCGGTCATACGGTGCCAAATCAAGCTAATACGGTGGTTGTGGAACGATATGAGTTGAATTTTTTTTTTTTTTAGCGAAATGGTCTCGAAGAACCAATTCGAAGTTGAGTGTTTTTGGAACCAAACGAAGTTTGTCTTTTTTCATTACCCCTTCAGGTAAAAATATCTTCCAAAAAGGATTGGACTGATCCAAATGAAATGTACTAGCACCTGGTATCAGCGAATTCTCTTATTGTCAAGCGACTATTTCTGAGAACTTGATCTTTGATTTGTGACGTACCCAGGTTACCGAAGGCCTTCTGTACCATACTCAACGTTTTTGCAGCAGAAATTACATTCTGCAAACAATATTCAATGCAACAAAATTAGAAATTGTAAGAATCGCTAAATTCACTTTTTTTTGTTCACAAAACACGTGCGTCACTATTGAACAAATGCAGCTTGAAATTCGACACAGATGACAGTGAGAGTACTACTAACCTACAAAAAAATATTTTCTAGAATCGAAGAGCCCGCTTTTTTTAAAAATTAAAATGTCACCATATTTTTTGAACACAGTAGTATATCTCATTAGAGTCCGTGCGGCATCGGATAAAGAATAGTGCCGCAGTGCGTCCCAGCTTGTCGTAAGAGGCGACTAAAAGGGACACCAATCATATACAGGCAACAATGACACCAAAAATGAGCCTGTGACACTTTAACACCTTAAAACTTTCCCACAAGTTTGTATGCAATCAGTGGGTTCCCACGTCTGGAGACTACCGGTGGGGTAAAAGAACAGTCAATCAATTCGAAATGAGAATACAAGTGTCAAACCACTCAAACTTTAAACTTCATGGAAATGATCGCAATTAATAGCACTACCCCGCTGGGCACCACGATTGCAACGCACTTGGGTGATCCCAGAGCAAGCAGAAGTGCTTGTGTCAGAGCCCGACGGATTCCGGGGGCGGGCAAAATGAAGTTTCCAAAATATTTTCCTAAACTTCGGTTTGCAAGTTGGAACGTCGGATCGATGACCTCAAAAAGTTTAGAACTGGAAGCGATTATGCGTCGCAGAACTCTACAAATCCTGTGCGTACAGGAAACGAAGTGGTGTAATACAGGAAATAAAGCGCGTTTTCTAGATTTAAAAACTAAGGCATTTAAGATGTTCTACCATGGAACGGTCAATGGACGAAACGGTGTTGGAATCGTTGTTGCAGCGGATCTTCTAAACAACATCGTTGGTATCTTGAAAATAAGCGACCGCTTGATGAGTGTTAAACTCGTCATACACAATGAAACGTGGAACATTGTTAGCGCGTACGCTCCACAAAATGGATGCGACCAATCGGAAAAAGATACATTTTGGTCAGAGTTCGGTAATTTGCTTAGAAATATACCTATCGATGAGATGCTCTTCGTAGGCGGAGATTTAAATGGCCACGTCGGAGAAACAAATGTTGATTATGAGGACTGCCACGGCGGTAAAAGCTTTGGAACCAGAAATTCAGCTAGCGAAGACATCCTTGTAGCATGTAGGGCTTACGGCTTAACCGTCTTAAATACAATGTTTATTAAACATCAACGACATCTTATCACTTATAGCAGCGGAGGCCACGAAACGCAAATAGATTATCACCTCTGCAAAATGTCGATGAGAAACCGTGTTAAGGACTGTAAAGTAATACTTGGAGAATCGCTAGTAAGCCAACACCGTCTGCTCATTACAGAATTTTTCACAGCGGAACCACCGAAAACACGGGCATCGTTTGGAAAGCCAAAAATCCGGTGGTATAATCTATCGAAGGAACGAAGCGCAAGATTTATCGCACTGGCTAAAGAAGTACTTTAAAATATAAACGGTATAGCAGACTCACTTGTGGAACAGCATGCACGAGGAGTGCATAACACTCGCAAGGTCCCATCTGGGGACTATATCAAAATACCATCACGTCGGCAAAGAAACATGGTGGTGGAATGACGAAACCAAACGAGCTGTGGCCGACAAGAAGAGTGCATTCCAAGCGTGGACAAAATGCGATCGGAGCGACGATATCGAAAAGCTCGACTGGCTCTTGAATACGAGCGTCTTAAAAAGATCGCAAAGAAAGTCCTGGCTCGAACTCGAGCGGCAGAAGCAGAAAACCTGTACCAGGAGTTGGAACAAATATCCCCACGATCGGCGGATAGAAGACAAGCTATCCAAGAAGTTCAAACGTCGTACAATACTAAAATGCCAAATATTTTTAGGCTCGCGAAAGAGGCGAAAAAATTTAATGGAAATAACCTCGCCGAAATACATCAAAAACGCAGACGGCGTTTACTAACAAATGAAACGGAAATTTGTGATCGGTGGCTTGAATACTGCAAGGAGTTGCTTAACAAACAGTTTCCACGTGATATCGTGCCGACAGCTGGTCTATTCGAGGAGGAAGTTTCGGACTTTTCAATCGAAGAAATAAGTATAGCAATCGGAAAAATGAAGCGAAGGAAAGCGGCGGGACCAGACAGCTTTCCATCAGAGTTTTGGTCGAAGATGGAGGGGATCGGCAGCGTTTGGCTATCGAGAAGTAGCTTCTTGGTTCCATTATACAAAGGAAAAGGCGACACTCGAGAATGCAACAACTACCGTTCAATCAAGCTTATGTCACACACAATGAAAATCGTCGAAAGAGTCTTAAACGAACGTCTTCGGCAAATAATAAAGCTCGATAATAGTCAGTGTGGATTTGTTTAAGGAAGATCGACGGTGGACGCTATCCAAAGCCTACGAATAATAATGGAAAAGCACCGAGATTCGTCTAAGGATTTACACATGGTATTTATCGACCTCGAGAAAGCATTCGATCGAGTGCTTAGGGATCTCATATGGGCCGCGCTGAGGTCTCAAAACGTACCGGAAACGTATGTTAGAATAATACAAAACATGTACGGAAACGTGAAAACTGCGGTTGAAAGCTCTGCTGGACTTACGAGAGAATTTCCAGTTAATGTCGGAGTGCATCAAGGAAGCGTCCTTAGCCCTTTCCTCTTTAAGGTAGTATTCGACTATCTTATAAAAGACTGCATGCGCGAAGCAAATGTAATGCCAATTCTCCTCGCTGACGACGCAGTTATACTTAGCGATAACATCGAAGATTAACAGAACGCCTTAGATTCATGGAGAAATGCGCTAGACAGAAACGGGCTTAAAATAAGTCGTTCAAAGACGGAGCATTTGACGTGCCCATTTGCGCATTCATTCCGACCTGTTCCGGATGTAATGTTAAACGGAATAGTTCTTCCGAAAAGCACTATCTTTAAGTACTTAGGATCAATCGTTAACATGGAAGCGAAATGTGACGACGACGTAAACCACAGAGTGAGTGTGGGATAGATGAAATGGCGGGAAAACTCGGGAATCTTTTGCGACCGAAAATTTCCACTTAAATTAAAGGGGAAACTCTACACCACGGTTGTTAGACCAGCTCTTATATACGGTTCACAGTGCTGGACAATGTACGAAGCGTTTAAAAACAAAATGACGGCAGCGGAAATGAAAATGTTAAGGATGTCTAGTGGAGTCACTAAACGCGATTGCATTAGATCTACGCGTATAAGAGGAAGTCTACATATAAAGAATTCGGTAACCGAACAGCTTGAGGCGAATAGAATAAGTTGGTATTGCCACGTTCAAAGAAGATCTGCGGAAAATCCGGTTAAAAAGGGACTATCAACTACGGTCACTCCAACTGTAAGAAAACGAGGACGGAAAAAGAATTCCTGGATTTCTCAGATGGCAAATGCGCAACAACGTCTGGGGTTAACCACTGAAGCGATCCAGGACCGAGCATTATGTAGACGCGTTCTGCGGTCTGCGACATTAGCCAACCCCATAAGCGGAGCAGCAGCGATGCAGTAAAAATGGGAAACTCGTTACGCATAAGTTCGTATAACGAGGAAAGGGTCAATAAAAGAATAAGAAGAAGAAGAAGTAGTATATCTCATTAGGACACTTCGGTAAGGAATGGAAACATTAGCCGTATCGATATTATGGGTATTGCACTGAAAGTGGTACTTGAAATCCCACTTCTGTTTCTGACTGTTATAAATAATTTAGGTCCATATTTTATGCTAAGCAATAGAAAAACTAGAAGATCCCTATCCGCTGCTATCATTGTAAGCAGTATCCACTTAAGGCTTCATGTAGAAATCAATTTATCTCGATCACCCCTTAATGATTGTCTTTTTGAGAAGCTATTGGGGTCAACATCAAAACTGTTAATGTCTACGTCAATTAAATTAAGAAAGAACCAGAAGGTAATGCTATCAAGCAATGCATTAGATGAAACTTTCAAAGATCAGTTGTTTAAATCCCCAGGTGGTAGGCTAACCTGGAATCGTACCAATCGTACAATTTGATACACACAATACAGTAACATGAAGATTCTTTTTTGAAAACAGAGACATCCTTATGACGAACTGGCTTGATGAAATGCTTAACAATAAGGCACAGTCTAAGGAAGCCATAAACATATAAACAAACGTAATGCTAATTTCTTTCCAGCTGGTCATTGTCCTCACAAATGCATTTTCAAGAAACCGAAAATGTTCATTGGGACACATACTCGTAATGACTCTGCCCAAAGGATTTCACACCACCATCTGACATCATTTCTTCCTTTAAACAAAAGTGTCAGAAAACGAGTATGATTTTGTTTCGATCGCCTTCAACGATAGTCAGAGAGACACTGCATCAAGAGCAATACTTTCCCATCTGAAACAGTTTAAAACTGACAGGTTTGAATTTCAATATTTTGAAAGCAGGAAATATCCTTAATCCTGCCTTTCAGTCCATTAATTTCCGTTATTTCCCACGTTACTATCAGCAAACCGAAACTAATCACGTAACAGAGCAACAATACGAGTATTTCAATTGAACCTCGTCACGTCTCATTGCAGTTCGGAAATTATTTTAAAATTTTCGACCCCGACAAACTCAAATTCGTTTTCTGAGAATTTTTCCCAAAAATTTATGAAATTTTTCATATTTTTCTCGAGTTTCCCTGTTCCATGTTCGATACTCACCCTATCTTGTTAGTGATAGCCATGTTTACTTGTTCCGGTTGAATGGATTTTTGATTGAGAAGGTGTTAGGCATTGAGGCATGACAGCTGGCTCCTGACGGGTCGTCCTTTCTCCTCTTCTATTTATTCCCATCAGTACTTTTCGGTGTTTCTCAACTTTTGGCAAATTCTCTTTTATTAAAATGTAATTAGAATCAAATATAAAGCGAGGAACGCAAGGGCAAGCAAAGAGTCGAAATGGGCAATTTACATGTCCGGATTGATTGTGTAATTGGCCTTCATGCTGCAGCTAGATCAATAGTTCTTCGTCGTTGAGGGTGGGCCTATACGTTTTCAGAGCAGCGATGATTGATGGGAGGCAATATGCCAAAATGTCTAGCGTTTGTATCCGTTTATTGGTGGTGGCAGACAATGTGCGAATAGTTATAGTGTGTATCGGAAGGGGGTGATAGGCAGACTAAGTTCGACAATACGAGTAGTTGTTCATTTGGTAGTGCGGTGAGGTTCACACGATTTGTTTGGTGCTAATTGATAGACTAGAGAGGAAACCTTTGAATCGATTTTCTACAGTTCGTTGAGCTAATTATGTCAGCTGGTAGGAGAATTTTCTCAAATATGACAAAGTGATTTTTTTTTTGATAAAGAAAGCGGACCTGTGCAGTAGGAAATGCAGTTGATGTAAATATTTGCATTGGGTTTGAAGTAAATATCAACGAAAAGATTGAAAAATATGGTCTTCGTATATACTAGTCGATTGACTAATCAGTTGCACCGTCAAACACCTTTTAGAATGCAGAACTATAGATGATAGATGCACTAGGATCTAGGGTATGGAACAAGGCGCAAAGAAAGATGAATAAGGCAAGATGCTATAAGCAATAAAAAAACGACATGCTGTAAGATACCTGCCACCCTTTATTAAAATTTATACGATAAGGTCTTGAATGTAAAATATCAGATAGTGATTTTCAAGTTTCAGGTTATTTTAGAGAAATAATACTCTTATAAGTTGACCACGTGCTCTACGAAAATAAACGATAAGGGGTCTAGTAATGTTTTTCTAAGACAATTCACATATTTGAAGAGTAAATGTCGAGCTTACACAACTAGTGATGTTCGGCCATCGGCTTTAAGACCGGGTATTCCGACCAGCTTTGTTAAACATGACAAAATCAGCTAAAGTTTATCCACTATCGATTTCTTAATAAAAAGGAAATCCAGATATTTGGAGTTAGTACGACTGACTCGTGGTCCACTATATATTTAACAAAGTATATGTATAGAGTTGGTCTAGTTATGTCAATTCAAAAAAAAAAAAAAAACACTGTGGCGCTCGCAGCCCGGTATGGGCCATGGCCTAGCTTCTTGACACTCATTTGTGCTGCTTATGATGTCATTTTTGTCACATCTGAGCGGGGCCTACGGTTTATCGCCGAGTCCGAACGGCACTCTTTAGAAGCTTTTTTCGTAGGCAATTTTACTTTCGGGAGTTTGCCATTGCCCGCCGAAAGGGGATGGCGATTTTGAAAAATTGTTGGTGACCCAGCCAGTTATGTCAATTCACAAGGCGAGAAAAATAGAAGTCGATCTAGACTCGTTAATCTGATGCTCCAATATAAAATCTTACAAAGAATCAACTAGCAACGGTTACTTCAGCTGTACAATTAAGTTTCGATTTAACGTCATCATACAGATCAATAGATAGGCTCATTCTTATAAGTTGTTGCCTTTACAGTAAAACAAGAAAATTGACTTCACAAAAGTTGAGCATTCGATTGGTCCTTATCGTTTTATTTACCTCATAAAGGGGGTAAAATTAAAACTATGATTAAACTTACTTACTTACTTTAGGTGGCGCTACAGTCCGGGGTGGACCTGGGCCTCAGTCAACAAGCTTCTCCAGCCAGCTCGATCCCTGGCTAGCTGCCTCCAGTTTCGCACGCTAAGTTGGCTGAGGTCCTCTTCCACTTGCGTGCGCCACCTGAGTCTTGGCCTTCCTCTACTGCGCTGTCCTTCGGGGGCGGATTCGAAGACTTTTCGGACCGGAGCATTGGTGTCCATGCGCTCTACATGACCCAGCCATCTCAGTCTTTGGATTTTCACTCTTCTGGCTAGGTCCATGTCGCTGTACAGTCCATACCGTTCGTAGTTGTATCTCCTTCTCCATCACCGTCAATGCAGACGGGACCGAAGATCGCCCGAAGAATTTTTCTCTCGAAGCAACCAACCTTCATCCAACCCTCATCCATTTTTGATAATGTCCATGCCTCTGCGCCATAGAGCAGGACCGGGATTATTAAAGTCTTATAAAGAGTGACTTTTGTTGTCCGAGAGAGGGCTTTGCTACTCAATTGCCTTCTTAACCCAAAGAAACAGCGGTTGGCAAGAGTTATTCTTCGCTTGATATCAGCGCTGGTGTCGTTGTCTGTGTTTATAGCGGAGCCTAGGTAGACAAAGTCCTTAACTACCTCAAAGTTATATCTGTCGAGGGTGACGTTCTGCCTGAGACGTCGGTGTTGGTTGTCCTTTTTGCTTGACAGCATATACTTGGTCTTGCCCTCATTGGCCACTAAACCCATTTTCGCCGCTTCCGTCTCAATACTCGCGAAAGCGCCACTGACATCACGCTACTTTCTCCCGATTATGTCAATATCGTCGGCGTATGCGAGTAGTTGGACGGACTTTTGGAAGATAGTGCCTCTTGTGTTTGCTCGTGAGTTTTGCACTATTCTTTCAAGTACGATGTTAAAAAAATCGCATGACAGCGCATCGCCTTGTCTATATCCTTTCTGGACATCAAAGGTCTCGGTGAGATCTTTACCGACCTTGATGGAGCAACGTGCATTCTCCATCGTCATCCTGCACAGACGGACGAGTTTGGCAGGGATGCCAAAACTAGGTATTGCTCTATATAGCTCGTCTCTATAGATGCTGTCATACGCGGCCTTAAAATCGATGAATAGGTGGTGGCTATCGATCTGAAGCTCATGGGTCTTCTCCAAGATCTGCCGTAGACTTTCCTGGCCTGAAGCCACACTGATATGGACCAATCAGGTTGTGGACGAACGGCTTCAGGCGTTCACACAATACGGCAGATAAGATCGTATATGCGATGTTAAGGAGACTGATGCCTCTGTAGTTGGCGCAGTTCAGAGGGTCTCCTTTCTTGAGAATCGGACAAACAATGCTGAGGTTCCATTCATCGGGCATACTTTCGTCCGACCATATTTTACAGATGAGTTGGTGTATGCTCCTTACCAAGTCTTCGCCTGCCGCTTTGAAGAGCTCGGCAGTCAGGCCATCCGCTCCAGCAGCTTTGTTGGACTTAAGCCTCGATGTGGCTATCTTCACTTCATCCAGGTCGGTTGGACGGAATTGTTGGTCATCATCGTCCAGGTTGAAAGGTTGATTCTGCCTGACAGCGGTATTTGGTCCGTCATCGCCGTTATACAGTCTGCAGAAATGGTTCTTCCAAATCCTCAGCATCGACTGCGATTCTACTACGGTGTTCCCTTGTTCATCTCTACAGGCTTCGGTTCGGGGTTTGTTTCCGTGGCATGTTGTTTTTACCTTTTGGTAAAACTTCCGAACCTCATTCCTGGAGTAGCATCTCTCAATTTCCTCGATCGCGCTCTTCTCATGCTCTTTCTTCTTCCTCCTGTGAAGCCGGCAGTGTTTCCAATGGTCTTCGATGCTTGATCCTGGCTGCATTATTATGATTACAACGAGGGTTAAATTATTTTCCGTAGTGAAGATTTCAACACAATGTCCTTAGGGCGTCGTCCATTTAGAAATGAACATTCTGAAATCGCCCATGCTGATTTGGAAAAGGTTGCGCAGCTGATTTTAACTTGTGGGTTTCTAAAAATCCTCTCGTGAATGGGGCTAAGAAAATGACATGGCGTCGTCAAACTATTGTAGTTTCTCCAACCAAGCCACTAAAATTATTCTTGACTACAACAGAACAATATCTAGCCACCAAAATCGATATGTTGCACGAACAATCTTTGTAGAGAAAGCGAATGAAATGGAAGTATTCAGTATGCTTAGGAGTCTAAATGCGAGCAAGAGTTCAGGTGTCAATGACGTGAGAGCCTTTGACCTAAAACTAAACGCAGCTTTATTAGCACCAATCATGAAAACAATAAAAAATAGAAGTCTTGAGCAGGGACTTGTACCTATGTTATTCACTCACACGCCCAATTTTTAAAAATGGCATTAAAAACAATTTAGAGAACTACAGACTTATTGTTTTTCTGCCGGTATCGGACAAATGTTTGAAAGAAATCGTGTTGCGCAGCTTAAACAGTTTCATAAGCAATCACAAAATATTGTTAGAAAATGAGTACGGTTTCCAAAAAGGGAAAACGCACCGGAAAACTACTGGGGGAACTCTCTAACTTTGTGACTACGAGCCTAAATGCAAATCATCACGTACTCATCTTGTTCGTGGATTTTAGTAAGGCTTTTGATACGCTTAATCCTAATAGGCTTATGTAGAGTGTTAAGTAGAATTGGAATAAGAGGACCCTTTGCAAAGTGGATGGAGAGTTATTTGTCCGGAAGAATAGCGAAAGTGAAAATATTGAAGACAATATGTAAAGGATTCAATACTCAATATGGGGTTCCACAAGGCTAGAAATTAGGACCTTTGCTGTTTATACTTTTACAAATGAACCTCTTTGTTCTTTTGGACCTAGTACTTTTTTTTCCACACGCGGACGATTTAGCAATTGTTGTAAAACATAAACGCCTCTCAACTGCAACAAATATCATGCAACAAGAGTTTGATAACCTTTCGGGGTAGTGCCACAATATCGGGAATGCACGTTCGTATTCCTACGCAACCAAAAAATCGCCTTAGATACTTACCTTAGGAATCAAGACTGTCCCGCATCTCCAAGATTGATCCTGTGGAATAAGTGAAAAACATTAAGTACCAAGGAGTTACAATCGATACCCTCTTTCTAATGCAAGATCACATCAACAAAATCCAATCAAACTTAAAGAGCACGATGTTTGCCATGGCGTATCTTCCAAGACTCGGATATAATTATAAGATAATAGGTCTTCAACGCCGTATTATCAAGTTAATGAATAAAAATATTGCAAGGTTTTAGACGTTGAGGGTATATTTAGAATTACTGCTATCTTAGAGTATTACAAAGATCAAAGATCAAAAGGCTGTAAGGCTTTTTGGAAACTCCGAGGTTCAATAACAAATACGCGAGACAGCAACTTAGCTATTTTATACCAGCAATATTGATTACCCACGAATTTCTCGATCGAATTGGAAACACCATGTTTTATCATCCATAACAACTGTTTTAATGCAGTTTGGACCATTTTTTGAGACCTCAATTACGTCTATGGAATGCCGGCTTCTTATTAATTTTCGATAATCATAAAATGTGTTTGGAACAAATTTTGCAAGGGCCTTTGTTGTGACCAAATCCGGTTAGAATAGTGTCCTTGTTGATGTTTAAGACTTCTTCCATCATTGCGGTTTTATGCAACATAATCACGTACGTTTTGGATCATTTCATTTACCTGTGTGTTTGTCATTCTCCATGCCGCCCCAAAAAACGTTTATGCAACTCGAAAACAACAGTTCTGCTGAAACAATCATCACGGTACAATTGTTGCATCAATCGGAATCTTTCTGCTGCACGTTTACTAAGTTTTGCGTGGAATCTAAGGGCCGCATAATACCCCACCTTGTGGACACCCTCTTGCAGTGTCTACTTTAATAGTTCCAGCTGCTGTCTGCGTCTCTGATGATCTACTGTTCAGCAGTTCGCACATCCATCTGGATCCTCCGCTCCTTTCCGTTGTAGGGCTCGATTGATAGCCTCACGCGAGGTTTGTCAAACGCCCTCTCAATATCAAGAAAGGCACACAATGCTATCTCCTTTGAATTCAGAGTACTTTGGATAATTTCTGTTAGCTGATACAGGGCCGTCTCTGTCGATCTGGCCATCCTGTATGCATGTTGACGTTGATGCAGAGGGGACAGACTTTGTGTTTGCTCCCTCAGGTATGTAATTATCCACAGCCTTCTCTATTGTTTTCAGAAGAAACGAAGGGAGGCTGGTCGGTCTGTACGATTTTGGACACAACCTTTGGTCGTCTCCATTGTAGTGGTATGTATTTTAATGCAATGCTACTCTTCGATAATTTTACCAGGTGAGGGAGTAATGCGTTTTGCCCTTTCTGTAGTAGAACTGGCATTTATCATCCACACCTGGGGACTTAAGGGGGTGAAAGGAACTCAAATTGTTCTGTTTCCAAAGCCAGTACTAGGTGAGCTCCTTGGAAAATGAGTTCGTAGAAGTAGCAGGGCCCTCTCGTCTTCTTTTTCTGTGTAGCTGCCGTCTGATTTCTTAAGCGAGGTTGAAACTCCTACCAACTTAGCAAGGGCCTTGTGTAGCCTTGCCGCAGCAGGGGTGCTTGAGATTGTCTCGCAGAATTTCCTAAAGCTATTCTTTTTAGCTTTTCTTATTTCTTTATTGTAGGTGGTAGGAGCCGATTGATACCTTTGCCAGTCTCTATAGCATTTTGCAGTTCGCGCATTTTGGATCATAGTTTTGACAAGGTATAGTTCCACCACGGCATACCTTTTTTACTTTTTCCTCTCGTAAAGGGGAAACCTAGTTCAAACGCATTTGTGATGTCGTCAGTGACGTCTTCCACTGCATTTTCTAGCTCCAGAAAGTGAGCTGGAGGTTTTCTTGTTTCAAGACGCCCTAGATTGTATTCTAGAGCTTTTTGAAAGGTTTCCCAGTTGGTTTTCCTGATCTTTACTGGATTTCTCATGATACTTGTACTGTTCAGGTCGAATATGATGATTCGATGGTTGAACAATGACGGTTCACAAGATACTTTCCAGTTCTTTACAAATTTGCTTACGCTCGGACTGCCAAGCGTGAGGTCAAGAACTTCTTCCCTAATTCGATTCACAAAAGTGGGGGTATTTCCTGCGTTGTAAATATCAAGGGACGAACTTATGATAAATTCAAATAGGTGCTCACCTCTGTTGTTGGTGTCGGTGCTCCCCATATGATGTTGTGTGCGTTTGCATTACACCCTATTAGCAGCGGATTATATCATAGGGTCATCTCCTCGACAGTACACAGATGTGATGATGATGGTGCGGTTAACTCCTTCTGGGTTATGTCGGTCAGTAAAATGCCTGTACAGAGTTTTAAGTATTGACAGGAACCTACTTATATGTCGGTGGAGCGCGTCAGCGGTTATATTGCGAAACAAGTCCTCGTTGGTAGTCTGTCGATACCGAGATATGGTGTTGTCCATTGTTCTTTTTATAAACTCATACATGAATATCCTCGTTTGGTAGATTCCTGTTGGACGGCGTGTGGACCAAGTTATAACGTTGAATTTAGCGGACTTACTCATCATCTGGCATTCGCTTCTATAAAGCATGACTAGCAAGATGAATTGATCAATTTTTTTAAGGGCATAATCCTGTGCTTATACAAATAGATCTTGATCCTAGATGATTGGAAAATAGGTCGTAGTCGTGGAAGAACGAACAACATGTTGTTTGGAGGAACGTATAATTAACAGACCAATGATCGTAAGCTGGTAGAGGATAAGCGAACACATGTTAAACAATTTTTCACAGGAACTACATATGATTAATTTAGCTATCATTGAATGAATTTATAAATTAAACCGTTTATGTCCTTGTTTTCCAAAGAGTAACCCAAAGTATCACTAAGCTGCATTTTCAAACAAAAATAAATAGAATTTCACCTTCTGGGTTTATAGAGACACGCACTTCGTGTGCTATCAAAATGAACGTTATACCGGACTTAACTGACAAGACACACTTGACGCAACATTTATCAAATTTTTAGCTTCCCACGTTAAACGGTAACCCCTTGGGTGAAAAATACTTAAATTTCTACCCCCTGCATGCACTTGGTACTCGTACTTGGTACCTATCGCAATCAAGCGCATCTAATTAGCTGAAACGAATTCACGCCAACGCCAAGCCAAGCAGGTCTTTTAAATGGATAACCTATCTGAAAATATCTGTGAGAGTATCTATTCCCTGTCACTCATGGAAGTAATTAAAATAGAAGAAAGAAATAAACTAACCCCGTCCGTCATAAATGAGAATAAAAATAAAACTTACCACCAGGCTAATAAGGAAAGGCAGTAAAATGGAAATAAATTAAAACTATGACAATCCCTGGAAAAGGACATAAACCAAATTTACAGCGCAAGGACACTTGTACGAGTATGTATTAACTATACTGTGTATTGTG
Organism: Volucella inflata; assembly: GCA_928272305.1. Classification (NCBI taxonomy): domain Eukaryota; kingdom Metazoa; phylum Arthropoda; class Insecta; order Diptera; family Syrphidae; genus Volucella; species Volucella inflata. The sequence continues at coordinate 23,241,232 of OV743718.1, read as the reverse complement.
TACGGTGTATGGGTACGGATACTCTATTCGTTAGGTAATGCTCCCGTCGAGACGTCTATTTGTTTGCACCTGCTTTTCAATTTGGCATTTTTGGGGCGCAAAATATGTCTGACGGATACGAACGAGCAGTAGACAGATAGGCTACAAGCGATATAATAAAAATTGAAAAACTGCTACCCCCACTTCTCATCGCTGGCACATACTACGTGCTGAGGATGTTTAACATACGTTTCTACAGCAAAAATATTTGCTATTTTTGTTCTAGTGCATACTTGGTTGCATCCTTGTATCCTCCGGCATGAATGAGATGAGAGAAGCCCTAAATAAAATTAAATTTGCTTGTGACGACGCTGACGTACGAATACTAGTACGAGTAGGTTGGTAGTTTCCAAAGGGTGATGGTTTTTCTTTTTCTGAAATTTAAATTCCACGGATGCGAGGTAACTGCAGTGAGGCAATGGCATGCGTTTAGCGTTTGGAGACACGTTTATCATATTTCTTCTTTCTAGTCGTGGAAAATTGAAACTGCAATTTTCTCCCAGTCACGTGGTTGTGGATCGGCATGAGAATTCAACTCGAGTAAGTGGCGAAAGTGTGATGCAAGTGGAGCTTTAGAATCACAAGATTTAAGGTGTAGTGTGTTTGTTCGAACCGCCTTGATTTGTATATCGGATTTTAATACTTTCTGGCGCAAATGCTCTCTATCTTTAGCCCATAAATTAAGAATATGTTTAAATAATACATACGATCGTTCTATACTTTCATCCTTATGCAGTAAAATACAAAATTCCTGATTGGTAAGAGTGTGATCCCAGAGCAAGCAGAAGTGCTTGCGTCAGATCCCGACAGATTCCGGGAGCGGGCAAAATGAAGTTTCCAAAATATTTTTTCAAGCTTCGGTTTGCAAGATGGAACCTCGGATCGCTGACCTCAAAAAGCTAAGAACTGGAAGCGATTATGCGTCGCAGAACTCTACAAATCGTGTGCGTATAGGAAACGAGGTGGTGTAGAACCGGAAATAAAGCGCGTTTTCTTGATTTAAAATTTGATTATCAGGACTGCCACGGCAGTAAAGGCTTTGGAAGCAGAAATTAAGCTGGCGAAGACATCCTTGTGTAGGGCTTACGGCTTAACCGTCTTTAATACAATGTTTATTAAACATCAACGACATCTTATCACCTATAGCAGCGGAGGCCACGAAACGCAAATAGATTATCACCTCTGCAAAATGCCGATGAGAAACCGTGTTAAGGACTGTAAAGTAATACTTGAAGAATCGCTAGTAAGCCAACACCGTCTGCTCATTACAGAATTTTTCACAGCGGAACCACCGAAAACACGGGAATCGTTTGGAAAGCCAAAAATCCGGTGGTATAATCTATCGAAGGAACGAGGCGCAAGATTTATCGCACTGGCTAAAGAAGTAGTTCGAAACATAAACGGTATCGCAGACTCACTTAGCCTGCAAGAAATGTGAAACAGCATGCACGAGGAATGCATAACACTCGCAAAGTCCCTTCTGGGGACTATATCCAGAAACCATCACGTCGGCAAAGAAACATGGTGGTGGAATGACGAAACCAAACCAGCTGTGGCCCACAAGAATAATGCATTTCAAGCGAGGACAAAATGCGATCGGAGCGACGATATCGAAAAAGTTCGACTGGCTCTTGAGTACGAGCGTCTTAAAAAGATCGCAAAGAAAGTCCTGGCTCGAACTCGAGCGGCAGAAGCGGAAAACCTGTACCAGGAGTTGGAACAAATATCCTCACGATCGGCGGATAGAAGACAAGCTATCCAAGAAAGTCAAACGTCGTACAGTACTTAAATGCCAAATATTTTTAAGCTCGCTGCACAGAGGCGAAAAAATTCGATGGAAATAACCTCGCCGAAATACATCAAAAACGTAGACGGTCGTTTACTAACAAATGAAACGGAAATTTGTGATCGGTGGCTTGAATACTGCAAGGAGTTGCTTAACAAACAGTTTCCACGTGATATCGTGCCGACAGCTGGTCTATTCGAGGAGGAAGTTTCGGACTTTTCAATCGAAGAAATAAGTATAGCAATTGGAAAAATGAAGCGGGGGAAAGCGGCGGGACCAGACATCATTCCATCAGAGTTTTGGTCGAAGATGGAGGGGATCGGCAGCGTTTGGCTATCGAAACTTTTAAATAAATTAAAATGTGGACAACCTATGCCGAATCAATGGAGAAGTAGGTTCTTGGTTCCATTATACAAAGGAAAAAGCGACACTCGAGAATGCAACAACTACCGTTCAATCAAGCTTATGTCACACACAATGAAAATCGTCGAAGGAGTCTTAAACGAACGTCTTCGGCAAATAATAAAGCTCGATAATAGCCAGTGTAGATTTGTTGAAGGAAGATCGACGGTGGACGCTATCCAAAGCCTACGAATAATAATGGAAAAGCACCAAGATTCGTCTAAGGATTTACACATGGTATTTATCGACCTCGAGAAAGCATTCGATCGAGTGCCTAGGGATCTCATATGGGCCGCGTTGAGGTCTCAAAAGGTACCTGGACAATGTACGAAGCGTTTAAAAACAAAATGACGGCAGCGGAAATGAAAATTTTAAAGATGTCTAGTGGAGTCACTAAACGCGATTGTATTAGATCTACGCGTATAAGAGGAAGTCTACATATAAAGAATTCGGTAACCGAACAGCTTGAGGCGAATAGAATAAGCTGGTATTGCCACGTTCAAAGAAGATCTGCGGAAAATCCGGTTTAAAAGGCACTATCAACTACGGTCACTCCAACTGTAAGAAAACGAGGTCGGAAAAAGAATTCCTGGATTTCTCAGATGACAAATGCGCAACAACGCCTGGGGCTTACCACTGAAGCGATCCAGGACCGAGCAGTATGTAGACGCGTTCTGCGGTCTGCGGCATTAGCCAACCCCAGTAAGAAGTAAAAATGGGAAACTCGTTACGCATAATTTCGTATAACGAGGGAAGGGTTAATGAAAGGATAAGAAGAAGAAGAAGGTAGGAGTGTAATTGCATAGGATCAGTATATTTCAAGTTAAATTTACAATAGTCAATATGAGATACGTGGATTCTATAACTCAAAAAGTAACAATCTTCTTCCGTTTGAGCCGTTCAGTTGTTATCGCTTCTTATTCTCTTTATCGGTGCTGGCGAAATAGTGTCTTTTTTAAGCCCTCGAAACCTTCTACTGTGGAAATTCTCAGGCATTTGTCTTTTTACATATCGTTCCTTTCTGGTTTCTCGATTCGAGCCGCCAGAAGCATATTTTGATGTAGTTTAACTCTAACCATCTGCCAAACGTATATTTTAAAAACAGGCATGACTCTTCGGATTCAATAAATCTGAGAACTTCTAGATGAGGTTTTAAATAGGCGAGGGCTTGTGGTAGTATGTTGTTTAGGATTCAAAGAAACCGAGGTGAGACAAGGCCGAAAACACCACAGGTGTATTATTGCTATTGCAAGCATCATCTAAAATACTTAAGTCCTTGGGGGTCACATCCTCACTTACTTACTTACTTACTTAAGGTGGCTCCACAGTCCGGGATGGGGCTAGGCCTCAACCAACAAGTGTTAAGTTCGATCTTAAGGTAGTTGCCTTCAGTATCGCATCCTTAGTTAGTGTAGGTCCCTTTGCACTTGCGAGCGACACCTGGACCGTGGTTTTGTTCTACTGTGCCGTCCCTCGGAGACGAATTTAAAGAATTTTCAGGTCGGATCTTTCCGCTCGACACAACTCGGCCACTCAGTCGTTAAACCTTCACTCTTCGCAGTCGCTGTACTGCCCATACAGTCCCTAGCATTTTTGAATATGGCATGCAAGCTGGGACTTTATTTTTCATCTGTAACAAAAAAATTTTGAATTCCATTATGAATAAAGCATTTTCGAGAAAAAGCAATTTTAAGAGCTTGCACCTGCCGCCGAAAATACGCTGCCATTTAAAGAGACATTCTTGAGATATTGTAGAATAAGTTAAAAAATTAAAAAAATAAAAAACGTTGGGACCTTTTCCCCCTAGTACGGATTGCTAAGAAACTCTAGTTAGCATGCCGGCAACTCAAGACTTCCCGCCTAGCAACGACTTCGAATACAAATAGACCCTGCTTTTGCCGCAGTTTCTCGTGTTAGTTTTGGGCCATCGCATTTGGATAGCCGTTACACCTCCGTTCGTTGGCGGCACATGGCCTATTAACCGACCTAATATTCTACGAATAGATCCCAAGTTCGTTGTCCTAATTTTGTTTGGGGGGGTTGTACAAAAATTGATTTTTTGCTTCGTAGGTGAAGATTTTTTCCATGGGAAGGCAGTTACTCAGGCTGTACAATCTCCAACTTTTTAACCTTCCTCAAACTGGTTAAACGATTTGATCAGCTAAACGCCGTGGCACTTTAAAGATCATGGACCACGAATCATTGTTGAGAAGTCAAGAAGCTTAATTCTTTCGAAGAAATTGCGTATTCCATTTTGAGAATTTCCCCAGGGATTAGGATTTCTCGTTAAGGCATTTAGTTTTAGATTCATGCAATAAATAAGATTTATTATCGTAGAAGGGAGTGACCAGTTAGGAACAAAACAAGTCTTCCGATATTACCTCTTTTAAATTTTAGGAATACTTTGGATTTGTTGTAGAAGCATATGAGGGCTCTTTTAGCCTAACGAAACCCTGAAACGCTTTTCCAATGCGATCCATACACTTCGTTCCCCCAACTCCTTTTTGTTAATTTAATTGCTGAATTTCGAATAATATGGAACAGCTCGGGGTTGATGAAAGAATCAGCCGAACTGCTTCCGCCACTTTTTTGGGTATTCTATTTCCGACAATATCTTTATGACCAGGCACCTATCAAATGTTTACTTGTGTTTTTTAGGGGTAGTATATCGAAGAAGTGTTAGGCTAATTTGGAGTTTGTGAAGTGTGTGGCTGTTTTAGAATTTAGGCATTTAGTCAGGACCCTATTAGAGATTAGTTATTTTTTAAGAACCTTAATATCTTTGACTTCTTAATATCCGCGCCGTAAAAGCGCATCCATCATATGCCCCTTGTTTGCGTCTTTTTTCCGTCGACATTAAATGAAAATGTCTCTTTTGTTTGCTTCTGAGTTTCAATTCGCCTAAGTATGCCTTCAGGTACGGTTTTAGAATTATCATTCATCCGGTTGGTGAGGCACACGCATCGAACTCACTTCGCCTGAGCACAGATATGCAACCTGAACTGATGCCACTTACCCCCCAAATACAAGGGCTGTTCCATTTTTATCTAGGGCTTTCGATTTGTTAGCAAGATAACATTTTGTTTATATGTTCGACCACAACCTTAGGTTAGGAAAAGGTTAGGAAAAATAGGGTGTGCCATAAGACACAGACATTAGGCCCCAGAACGGGCCCATCGTGATCACCTGTGGGTTCAGTTAAAACCAACTCCAAATTGCAGAAAACCTGTTTCCCTATTAAAGCACCTAATTTGTCTACAGAAGCCATGAAGGCCTTTGAAGTCCGTACCGTCTATTTCCTCTTAGTTTTCAAAGAAATGTTTTCCTAAGAATTTCCTTCGGCTAGGCCTCACATTCACACAATATGTGTGTTATGTCCTCAACCGCTTGTAGATCCCCGCAGAATCTACAAGTGTCAGTTTTGTTTGTTTTTGTTTTGTTTGTTTGTCAGTTTAAGTTTCTTTGCGTGCTTCAGCAGTAGACAGTGTCCTGTTAGTATTCCCATTAGTGTCCTGAGCTTATCACTATTTAGCTTAATTAGCTTCCTAGATCTGTTACCGTCGAGAAGTGGCCATAGAGCCTTTGATACCCTATGCCCGTCCAGGTTCAGCCACCTTATGCTGGCGACCTTTATGATTTTTTCCTCAATAGTGCCCCTTACTTTGCAGAGGGGTGGTTTGACATCAGCAACCTCACTATTGTCGAGTAGCTCTCCTCTTCTTGCAAGCTCGTCTGCGTGTTCATTTCCATCTATACCGCAGTGTCCTGGCACCCAGCACAGTCTCACTCTGTTCTGAACGCATTATGCTTTGAGCATTGTGCGACAGCCCCTGAATGTGTCAGAGTAGATGTTGGATAACTCGATTGTCTTAAGTGCCGCCCAGCTGTCGATGTAGATAGCGATATCTCTGCCGGATACCGATCTCATCTGCATCAGCTCAGCCGCCCTGAGGACAGCTAGAACCTCTGATTGGAAGACACTGCTAGTGTCCGGTAGCCTTATGGACACTCTCAGTTCCGGGTCCTCCGAGAAGACAACGGAACATGTTTCTTCCTCTGTCTTCGAGCCATCTGTGAAAACTGCAATTTCGTTTGATCTTATCACTGCATTTTCTTGCCAGTCCTTCCTCTCCGGATATAATATATCATATGGAATGTCGAAATCGATTAAGGAAGGGATTTCATCCGTTTTAATAGTATTGCCTGTTAGTAGCTCTTCCAGGATTGTGCCGTGTCCGAAGCTACTGCTTTTGAAAAGATCCAGATTAGTGAGTCGACGTAAATCAAGCGGTGTCAGGTGTAGGAAGGTGTCCAATGCTGCCGTAGGGGTGGCACGGAGCGCTCCTGTAATGGCTATGGTAGCCGTTCTCTGAACCGCCGCTAATTTTCCGTAGGTCGTCTTCTTAGTTGTTGCTTTCCACTATGCTAGTATGCCATATGTCAGTATGGGTCTCACCATTACCGTATATAGCCAGTACACCATAGCAGGTTTAAGGCCCCAAATTTTTCCCACAGTTCTTTTACATATGAAAAGAGCATTATATGAGATTCCAATTCAGTTTCTTACCCAGAATCATGCCAAGGTACTTCGCACTATCCGAAAGGGACAGCTCCATTCCGCCGAGTTTTTGCAGTGTGAATTGCGGTATCTTGTACTTTCTGGTAAAGAGAACCAGTTCCGTTTTGGAGGGATTGACATTGAGACCACAGCTGCCTGCCCAGGTGCTGATCGTCTTCAAGGCAAGCTCCATGATCTCACTTAAAATGTTTAAGTATTTTCCCTGCACTATTTTCACCACGTCATCAGCGTATGCCGTGGCGCTAATGCCCATTGAATTAAGCTTTTTGGGAATGTCATTTATGACCAGTACCCAAAGGAGTGGAAATATAACTCCCCCTTGAGGGGTTCCCCTGGTCACTGACATTCTAGCCGAGCTTTGTCCAATGGAGCAGTTTATTACCCTACCTGCAAGCATGTTGCAGATCCAATTTGTTATCCCTTGTTCTATGTTTGAATCTACTAAAGCACCTTTGATGGCGCTCAGCTTTACGTTATTGAAGGCCCCTTCTATATCTAGGAAGGCCGCCATCGCAAACTCAAGCCTTAATTGCAAGAATTGCTGTTTGATCGCAATAGGTTTCAGAATCTACTTTGAGGATATACGAGTAAGTGAGGCCATTGTCTCTTATCCTCTAAGCTGAGCACTCTTGATGCAGTTATTTCAATATTTTACCAAGATCTCACAAGGATTTGTGGTTAGGGACATCCACAACCGAATGTATATTGTATCTAATGTTTTATTCAAATTTTGGCAATCCTCTATAAGAGTCTATATAAACTAGAGAGTTTAAGAATGACTTGAAAATGTTTAAAGCCTTCAACTATAACAGTTTCGTTTCCAAATAACTTTCAACTTACAATGGTCGTCGTCCTTATTACAAAAGAAAAAAACAAAACCAAAAACCACACCATTCACAATAGCCATGACAAAATGCTTTCAATCATTCCAATTTCATCCACAACCTTTCGTTTAACCCCTTTTAGTAATCGCCTATCCTTAGTCCTAAATTCAATATTCACTGTAATTAAGCCTTACCCACCCACATACCTCCAACTTCTTCAATCATATTGTTCGCCGGCAAAGGATGATAAATTGCATTCCGGGCGATATGTTAACAACTGTTTTCCTTATGGTAAAACACGTGTCCGTCCATAACTTATCTTACAGGATAGCGCTCCCATGGCCACAAGGAGACCACACCAATCATCAATTAATAACCCACATATCCACTCCAAATGATTGATTATTCTCTTTCTGGCATAAGGAAACTGGAAAAGGAATAAGGAGAAATGACAAAGGACAAAGGACGAGTATGAGTATGTGTTTGACTGCCCCAGCAATGACAATTGGTTCCACCTTCACACCATAATGTTCGCCATCACCCCCCACAATTGCAAAAACATCCTTTTCCTTTGCTTTTCTTAAGCAATATGTCCTCATTAAAATTCCACACCGAGGTAAAGGAATACGAGGTCTTTGTGGCGCGTCCCAAAGTGCACACATATGTGAAGGGCGATGAAATATTGCACTTTAGGTTCGCATTTTAACCTCAAGTAGTACCCAGTAAACTTTGCAAGTGGTGGTGACTCCCCAACAGATTTAAGACAAAAGGAACGAACAATTCGAAAAGGATATTTGAGTTGAGAGTGGGAGAAGGACTCTATGAGCCCTTACGTGGTTTACTGGGCGGTGCATATGAGCAAGATAAGTGATTTATTAATAAACAGTGGGGTCTCATCTATCCAGAAAAAATACTTTTGTATAGGTAGATGAACCAAACTGCAAAGTTATGGATTTTCGTTCCAGTTAAACGAGGCTGAATGACTAGTATTCGCGTATTAATTTGGGTCATTCAGTTTTGTTTGGAGTAGTACTCGTATTTGCTCTGATGTTTGTTTGTTTTGCTTGCACTTGGTCCAGGAGGTAACTGATGAGTTCATTGCAGTCACTTTCTTAGCACTTTGTTTGCATCGTTCATCTAATCCATAAGAAAGGGTAAGCTTTTGACTGCACCAACTAAACAGAAAAAAGTCTATTCAACATCATATTTGTTGAATATGTGAGTGTCTGACGCGCTCGTGGTTAAACAATCTGGTTGGTCTATATCAGTAGGGCCTTACAAACGATCAAATATTCACTCTCCATCAAATCTTGTAGAAGATCCGAGACAGATAAGTTCAGGGCCACGTATGACAGCCTGCATAGGGATAGAAGCATATCGCCAGACCTTGTTTTGTCACCGCTTTTAAATTCGTCAGGTCGCGCGGGGTAACTATGGATTAATCTTGCCGCTCCATTAAGACCGGTAATGAATTAACAGGGATCTTCAATGTCAGGAAAGTTCTTAGACAAGACGGCGTTCTGTCAAGTGGCTTCTTCTTCTTCGCTGTGAAAAAATCGTTGCAAACATACAGGCCAAAAAAGAAGGCTCGATCTATTTTAGGTTTCCGTAATTGCTTGTATACGTGAACCACATTGATATGATAGTGTGTATTGAGGATGAAACGGCCAAAATTTGTGGGATGTTAAAACGAAGTACACGCTACTCAAGATTTGCACCACCCACGACTTTGTGATAATGCCATCAATGCTAATTATACTCGTAACTACGCGGTGCAAGGACACGCTGAAAAGTGTTCGACATCAACATGAAGTGGACAGCACTCGTTAACAAATTTTGGGGAATGTACCTGCGGTTGCTTTGAAACATGTTTACTAAAATTTCAGACATTTTGGAAGTGCAGTTTCGTAAATATGGAAAAAAAAACGGGATTTTACTTTAATATTATTTTTAAGAGGTAGTACGCCTGCGAAAATCGAAGACGAGTTAGGCGTTGTATACGGGAGCTCTTCACCATCATTCACCACTTTTAAAATTTGGATCTATGAATGGGGATGCACCAGCTTGGGCGACAATGGATGTTTGGGATTGGCAAAAACTGCGACCACTGACGATAACATATAAAACCAAAAAGCCATAGCGAAAATCTGCGAATAACGATCTAAACTACTTGACCACCTTCCTTAGATGGGTAGGTAGAGGTGGCGTTTCAGCATAAACCCAAGTGACACTACAATGAGCCTATCTGCTACGACAACTCATGTAACCTGTTTGATGATAAGTGTTGTTAAGGATTTGAAACAGTCGGTACCTAGATCCATCCTGTGGAGTTAAGAAAACGAATTAGATTTTACACAAGATACTTGTATAAGGTCGTTAAAGAATGGTTGGTTAAGTGAATGCAGTCTGGCTTTTGCTAACGCCGGGTATTTACAGAGCAAATGGTAGAGAGTTTCCCTTTCACCTTCATTCCTGTAACGGCAGCAATGGCGTTTTTCTGGAATACCTAATTTTACTGGTTATTTTCCAATTGGCCAATGCCTCGTCATTATCGCTGTGATTGTGGCAATATACAGGCGGGCTCTGTTCAATAGGTCTCTTCTTTATTCAATAGATACAGCTCGAAGCGACTTTGTTTCGTAAGCTAGAAGTTGCGCTTGGGCGGCAGAGATTTTCGTTGGGTGAGGAGAAGGTCCTAACCAACTATTTCGTAGGGGTACTACTTGGAATGGTTGAAGATATAAGAGCATTGCTTGGAAAAGTGTAAGTCTGCACTACAAGCACTACTATGTTGAAATATTGGGTCCATAACTTAATTCGTGCGGTTTGTTAAGAGATGGCGTAACTTGTATTATTCCATTGGAACATGCGTTGGAAAGCTATGTCATTGTTCGCCATTTCAGTACAATGTCATTCAAACATAACGAACTTTGTGCCTGAAAAAGTGTTTTTGCGGGTAGATCTTTTTCATTACTTTAATATGAAGAAAACTGCTGCCGAAAGTCATCGTATTTTGGTGGAAGTTTATGGTGAACATGCGCTAGTTGAGCGAACGTGCCAAAAGTGGTTTGCACTATTTAAAAGTGATGATTTTGGCTTGGAAGACGATGAACGTCTTGGGCAGCCAAAAAAGTTTGAAGATGAAGAACTGGAAGCATTACTCTATGAAGATTGTTGCCAAACACAAGAAGAGCTTGCAGAATCTTTGGGTGTCACTCAAGCAGTTTAAAACCACCTGGATATATTCAAAAGCAAGGAAATTGGATTCCACATGAACTCAAGCTGAGAGACGTCGAAAGGCGGTTTTGCATGTCCGAAATGCTGCTGGAACGCCACAAAAGGAAGTCATTTCTGCATCGGATTGTTACTGATGATGAAAATTGGATCCATTACGACAACCCCAAGCGCAAAAAATCATATGTGAAACCCGGCCAACTAGCCAAATCAACGGCAAAGCCGAATATCCATGGCGTGAAGGTAATGCTCTGTATTTGGCGGGATCAGATGGGTGTGCTGTATTATGAGCTGCTAAAACCTAGTGAAACCATCAATAGACAACGCTACCGAACACAATTAATCCGTTTGAAACGAGCAGTAGCCGAAAAACGCCCGGAATATGCGACCAGACACGAGGCAATAATTTTCCATCATGACAACGCTCGGCCTCACGTTGCTATTCCGGTTAAGAACTATTTGGAAAACAGTGGATGGGAAGTCTTACCTCACTCGCCTTATAGCTCAGACCTTGCCCCTTCTGACTTCCATTTGTTCCGGTGGATGCAGAACACCCTCACTGAAATGCGGCTCACATCAGAGCAGAACATCAAAAATTGGCTTGATTCATTCTTGGCTGCCAAACCGGCGCAGTTCTTTTGGGATGGGATCCACAAATTGCCAGAAAGATGGGAAAAAGTCATAGCTTCAGATGGGCAATACCTTGAATAATACTATTTTACATGTTTTTCTTAAATAAACGTTAAAATTTTGAAAAAAAAACCGCACGAATTAAGTTTTATACCCAATATAAAAATAAGTCTTGCTTCTTTGTTAGTTCAAAAGCTATGAAGAATGAAGGCAGTTTAGTAACAAAGCCATCTTTCGTAAGGAATGGATTTTTAAAAAGTCCTTATAATCTCGGTCCAGGGACTTAGACTCTGCCGAAAACCGATAAGAATGCACTCGGCTGTTTTGAGAGATGTGTGAGATTTTCGGTCGCGTTTGTTGTGATGGAGAATAGAGGAGCAAGTTCAACCACAAACTAGACATCGGTCTGTTCTGTTTTCTACGGATCCAACGTCTGAGATAATTGGATAATGTTAAGCGAATGAACGCCACAGCCTTTTACTTCACTTTTGAAATAATTTTTATTACTTCTTTCATCATAAACTAACAAAATGCGAAATCTTATTCGCAATGATAGTTACTTATTCTGGATATTCTAGCTAACTGACTATTGCCGAACGCTCCAAACTTAACAATATCATCTAAATTTTACCTTTCAGCCTTGAAACTGTCTTAAGACTAAATATCTATCGATATATGTATAAAAGTAATATTTCTAAGAAAAATAGTTTAAGAGAAAACTTAGCTTTTCTTAAGATACACTGGGTACATGTGATTCGTTTTTCAATAAAGACATAACACCACCACTCTTCCACACATATTGGGTGAAACGTTCGTGTTCAATATTGATCCTGAGCTCCTCTAATGTTGTTAGATTGTTTACGTAAGCAAACGACTTAACGCAACCCCTTTAAAATAAATTTAACGGCGTTAAATCGCATGATTCGCTACCTTTGGCCATCGATCGGAGCAATTCACGAGATTAAACGATTACCGATCTTCGCCTTCAATATTGAATAGCTGTGTGGCAAATGGCACTATCTTGTTGGAATCGCAAATTCTGATGTCAAGTCCATCCAATTCTGGCCAAATATAGTTTTCTAACATGGCATGATAACATAGCAATCATTATCATCGACGACACTTCCGGTATGAAATCTACACAACACGGTTACTTTTTGTGGGTACAACTTTTTTTTTCCTTTTGGGAGGAGGAGAAACGATTTACGCACCATAAGGAGGTCTGTTGGAGTTGACCATCCCCGTGTGTCCGGCTCTCTCCGCATGCTTTCGGATTATACGGACTAAAAATCCTCCCAACCCAACTTCTGCAGGCAAAAAATGTGTGATGTACGTCGTCTGCTGGGGAGTCGCCGTACTGGCAGGCTGTGCTATCCGTTTTGCCGATCCTATGTAAAAAGGCTTTGAAATTTCCGTAACCGGTGAGGAACTAGGTGACGAAGTAGTTGATCTCACTGTGTTTCCGGTCTTTTCACTCAGCCACATTTCTTATCAGCCTCGCTGTCCACCTTCCTCTGCCTTCCGAGATTCAGCGCTCTTGCCACTTCCGTATCGTTTGCTGCTCTGCTTTGTCGATTGCCGCTTCCAATCCGATCACCGCCTTGTTTTCGTGGACGTACTTCCTTTGTGCCGCTAGGCACGTGGAGAGCTCCACGTCTTTGCACTGCCGCCATCTGCTTCCGGTACTTTTCTTTTCGAAGCGCGTCTGCCCAGATTTCACTTCCATATAGGAGAATGGCATGCGTTGTCGACATTAATAGCCTGCGCTTACATGACTTTGGGCCACCTATGTTCGCTATTAATCTACTGAGTGATGTTGTAACTCTAGAGGCTCTTTGGCTGCGTGCTTTATCTGTTGCCAGAAAGTTAGTTTTGTGTCAAGCCTCAATCCCAAATACCTCACCGCGTCCTTGCTCTTGATGACTTCAGAGCCAATGTGGAAGTCTATTTGTGTCGGGATTTTCTTCTTCGTCAGAAGGACTATCTCAGTTTTCTCTGTTGCCAAACTAAGACCGTGCTCATCCATCCAGAAGGTTGTTCGTCGCATGACTTGGTTCAACTTTCTTGCCGTGTCTTGCAGTGTCTCTTGCCGTTATCACTGCCGCAATATCGTCTGCGTACCCAACGAGGAAGGTGTCTTCGGGTGGGTACAATGGAGTGTTTTGCAGCTATTGTTGCTGTCCAGTAATGCATATTTCGCCACTAAGCCAAAAACGAGCTCTGTCGCTGAAGATGGTTTTTCGATGAAATGCAGGAAATTGTTCAAACTTTTGCAAGGCCCAACTGGAGTTTTGGCAACTCAAATGATCAAGAGGGTTCAGCTCTGGGTTAATTTGCTCTTATAAGGGTGTAGGCCAAGGTCTTCACACAATATTCACCACAATGTGAAATGCAAGATTCTCAATTCCTTTGAACGACGTGCAATCGGCTCATTTAGCTTTATTTGAACTCAATCACTTACGGCTTGCATATTTTCGGTTTTTTGAAACTGAGAGCAAGGCTCTGTTTGAAGTCAACAGTCTTTTCTGAGGAACTCACTTTTTAAATACATCTGGAAGCTTTCCTTGCTCTGCCTGCAACTATCATAAACATGTCAGCTTATGTAGGACTCATGAAAGACTCAATACTAATAGAAACACTAATTCGGTCACACCTTGATGAGGAATTTTTGCACAGAGCACGAAAACAATTATTGGATTGTCGACAAGGATCTGATGTATCCATTGAACCCTAGTTACAAGCTGGGTAGAATGCACAATTAAGGTGGCGCTACAGTCCGGTGTGAACCTGGGCCTAAGTCAACAAGCTTTTCCAGCCAGCTTGATCCCTGGCTAGCTGCCTCCAGTTTCGCACGCTAAGTTGGCTGAGGTCCTCTTCCATTTGCGTGCGCCACCTGAGTCTTGGCTTTCCTCTACTGCGCTGTCCCTCGGGACTGGATTCGAAGACTTTTCGGACCGGAGCATTGGTGTCCATAAGCTCTACATGACCCAGCCATCGCAGTCCTTGGATCTTCACTCTTCTGGCTAGGCCCACATAGGGTAAAGTCCATAAAGTTCGTTGTTGTATCTCCTCCTCCACTCAACGTCAATGCAGTTATTCTTCGCTTGATCTTAGCGCTGGTGTCGTTGTCTGTATTTATAGCAGAGCCTAGGTAGAGAAAGTCCTTAATTACCTCAAAGTTATATCTATCTAAGGTGACGTTCTGCCCGAGACGTCGGTGTTGGTTGTCCTTTTTGCTTGACAGCATATACTTGATCTTGCCCTCATTGACCGCTAAACCCATTTTCGCCGCTTCCGTCTCAATACTCGCGACAGCGCCACTGACATCACGCTGCTTTCTCCCGATTATGTCAATATCGTCGGCGTATGCGAGTAGTTGGACGGACTTTTGAAAGATAGTGCCTCTTGTGTTTGATCGTGAGTTTTGCACTATTCTTTCAAGAACGATGTTGAAAAAATCGCATGACAGCGCATCGCCTTGTCTAAATCCTTTCTGGACATCAAAGGTCTCGGTGAGATCTTTACCGACCTTGATGGAGCAGCGTGCATTCTCCATCGTCATCCTGCACAGACGGACGAGTTTGGCAAGGATGCCAAAACTAGACATTGCTCTATGTAGCTCGTCGCTATAGATGCTGTCATACGCGGCCTTAAAATCGATGAATAGGTGGTGGGTATCGATCTGAAGCTCATGGGTCTTCTCCAAGATCTGCCGTAGTGTGAATATCTGGTCGATGGTGGACTTTCCTGGCCGGAAGCCACACTGATATGGACCTATCAGGTTGTTGACGAAAGGCTTCAGGCGTTCACACAATACGGCAGTTAAGATCTTATATGCGATGTTAAGGAGACTGATGCCTCTGTAGTTGGCGCAGTTCAGAGGGTCTCCTTTCTTGAGAATTGGACAAACAATGCTGAGGTTCCATTCATCGGGCATACTTTCGTCCGACCATATTTTACAGATGAGTTGATGTATGCTCCTTACCAAGTCATCGCCTGCCGCTTTGAAGAGCTCGGCAGTCATGCCATCCGCTCCAGCAGCTTTGTTGGACTTAAGCTTCGATATAGTTGTCTTCACTTCGGTTCGGGGTTTGTTTCCGCGGCATGTTATTTTTATCTTTTGGTAAAACTTCCGAACCTCATTCCTGGAGTAGCATCTCTCAATTTCCTCGATCGCGCGCTTCTCATGCTCTTTCTTCTTCCTCCTGAGAAGCCGGTGTTCGTCTCTCCTCTTCCGCTCATAGAGCTCATGAGCAGCTCTGGTCTTTTTTGCAGTGCCGCATTGCGTGCTTTTTGCTTAGCTGCATTTGCTTGCCGGCATTCGTCATCGAACCAGGGGTTTTGTTGTGGTGGACGAGTGAAACCCAGCACATCACAAGCGGCATCTCTGATGGCGTTTTGGCAGTGTTTCCAGTGGTTTTCGGTGCTTGATGCTGGCGGCATTGTTCAAGTCCCCTTGTGTATGTCGAGATGTGGGAACCGCGTGCTAGCCACGACAATGTTTCGCCCCGCCGCAAAGTCGATTAGCCTGAATCCGTTATCGAAGGTGTTGTGCAGGCTATATTTTCCGATTGTTCCACCAAAGATACCCTCTCTTCCTAGCTTTGCATTAAAATCACCGAGGGCAATTTTAATGTCATAGCTAGGGCATTGCTCGTAGGTCTTGTTAAGGAGATCGTAGAAGGCATCCTTGGTGCATATAAGGCTAATGTTGGCGAATTTAGCCTTGATGCGGATTGCTACGAGGCGCTCGCTCACATGCCGGAAGCTGGGGACTTCTTGTCTTAGTCTGCCTCCGACAACAAATCCGCATCCAAATAAGCGCTACTTTTGCCGTCGACAGCAATTGCCGTAGTAAATATCGCAGTTTTTCATCTTCTTTTTGTCTGGCCCATCCCATCGCATTTCTTGAATGGCTCGGCTGCACGTGGTCTATTAAGGGATCTAACATTCTACGTGCATATCCGAAGCTCATTGTCCTTAAACCGTTTGCGTGGATTGTCAACGGTAGATCCGTCCATATCCGAGGCTTGTGGATGCTTCGTAAATTATGATTGTTTTAAATGGCCGGGCAGTTACACCGGCGGCGCAACCCCCAACCTGGAGGACCAGTTCCATTTTTTAATGCCCCTAGGACGAGGGGTCGGTAACACCGAAGCCAGTAACCCGTTCCGGGATGTGAGCGCTGCCGTTGGCCCATATAGGGCTCGTCCGCCATCATCTCTTTTCCAAGCTCCAAATATGTCGGAGTAGCCCGGATAAGGTCTTGTTTTGTTTTTGCGACACTAATTCTGATTTATGGCGCAGGAAACTCGCCATTTGCCCCCTTAACTTCGCAATCTCAAGTGAGATTCCCAGCTGGCACCACGGGGAGGCGTGAAATAGGACTTACTAGCAGAGCTGCAAGATGTTCGGCTGCAGAGGCTCATTCTCGTCATTTAAAGAACCAGCACCTGTCGGAAGATTCTACTTCTACGAGGCCTTAAACTAATCGTTGCCATCCCAATTGTATTCATCACTTAATCAAAATATGTTGAAGATTTAGTCTGACGAAATTTTTTTATTTTTTTTTCGTGAGCCACTGTTTGGCCGCAGAGTTTGCTTCTTGAAAAGACTAATTACGGTTTCACCCTGAGATAGAGCAGTAACATTGCAGTTCCAAGTTATGCGCTTGACTTATAATGCGCTTATGCATATTTTCTGTTTAATCTTTAACCTGCACTTACCATACCCTGCCGTACAACCCCTACAGCCTTCAAGTACATTAATATTATTGCGATTCCACAGTTATGTGCATATGTGCTCGCGTGGAGGTTAAATTTTTATTGATCACGTTAATCACGTTTAGGTGTTGCCGGGTTGATCCGCCATTCGATAACACATTCGATTATTGCACACACGTTCTACAGCTTCATTCGCATCATGGGGGGTTTGTGTGGAGACATGTTGATGGAGCGTCTCTCTGAATTCGTATGTTTGTTATACGTGCTTCCGACACGTGAGCTCACTAGCTGGATGATGTTGGTGAAGTGATTCTCTGTTTGACAGGAATTTCACTCGATTGATTCATATGTTTGTTTCCTCTGTCCTCTAAAAGTTCTCCCATCCCTTTGTCTATCTATCGTGCCATACGGTGTGTTACGAATGAGCAGAATGAAGGATGGAAAATTGAAATTGATTTGGAGATTCCTGCTCTCTAACGGGATTGAATTTTGATCGTAATGAGATGTTGATGTCAGTTGGATGCTTGTGTTGATGATGACGATTATGAGTCAACACGTACATACCGTACATTGGTGGCAAGTGAAGGGTTCGTCTGACACTGAAATTATTTTCGTAAGCCAGACATGGTCTGAGGTTTCACACTGACAGACGGCATTTGCTTGGGGGACGTTGATTTCGGTTGATTGCTCATTTGACAGACACAACGATTGTGATTTAGCGTTTGAGGTCTTGTTTAAGGAAGGTGCGATATCCGCCGGGGATAAGCACTTGTCGGTGGATAGGATCAAGGAGGGTTTAATTAAAGTAGTCTTTCTAAGTGGCAGAACGAATTTCATTTGAAAGATGTTGGCTTCCATTCTTGAAGTGATTAAAGCTGGAATACGTTTATGTTCAAGGAAATTTACATAAGATAGTCAATCACCATATGACACACCTCGAAACAAGTCAATTTTGCAAACCCACTTAGTGCTTTTCGTCGTTTAGTCACTTGGTCTGTCGCAATATTCTATCGCGTGCTATGTACGAGTAACAATTTCAGTTTCGCCTTTGTTTGGCTTCTGTCAATATCTATCATCGGTTGAACGGCGCGGAAACGCTGTCTGTCATCTCATGTCTTCCCTACGGTGTGTTCTGACGCCATGCCAAATCCCTCCCTTCATACACGATAATCATGTCAATGATTATGATGACGTGACTGAAGTCATAAACTATGTCCTATCCTCGTTCCGAAGTCGGCACTATGCTGTGGTTCCACAACGATGATGCACATCAAGAAAAACATTAATTGGACATAAAAACTTAGAGAGTCGATGGTTCCAGTGATGATGGCTGTGGTGGAGCCGGTGGATGGTTAAGTAGCTCATCAGCGGCAATGTGCTGGATTGTCACATTGGCGGAATATAAATGTCAGTCATCGCACCGATTGAGTAGATGTCGTTCTGCGTGTGAAATGCAATCTTGTTCTGGATCGGGATGAGCTTCGTTGTCAGTGGTACTGGTACACGATGGGAGGATGTTGGTGGTAGATGATGCGATGAAATGGCAAGCATAGGAATAATGTGCATGTCGAACGCGCGGCAGAGATAAAATGCGGTAAGAGGCGTTTTTTTTTCTTTATTTTTCTTTGTTCTATATATTTTTTTGTACGGATATAGAAAAAGAGAGTTGGATGGAACCGCCACCCCTTAATTGACAGCAAGTGTGGATAAGTGTTTTAATAAAGGGGAATGTTTAGCGAGGCAGACAGTGGCGGAGTCTTTAAATATTCAGGAGCCCACTACCACAGACTTTGATATCAGAGAATATGACAGGAAACTGACAGAAGTGAATACTTCTAAAGATGAAGGTGTTATTTCCCAATTTTATAAAAATTTGTTGCCGTTTGGTGTAATGTGCAACCTATCCATCTTAATTCGAAATTGAGCTCTCTTGGCCGCTTTGAAGTATAAACTTATCTCATTGCGTGCTGCTAAGCTTAGCCTTTATTAAACTGTTTACTGAAGAAACCAAAAGGCTAGACATAAGGTTGAAAAGGACCCGAATGAATAGTTATATTCACTTCATACCCAAAGATGAATACTACTCACATTGTCCTATATTCTTTTATCCAAAAATCACAAAAAAACTTACGGATTTCTCGATAAACGGTTGTGACATAGGGCTTTGCCCGACCATATAAGGAACTCCCTTTGTTGTGAAATAATTAAAAGTTTCGATTGCTCGGCTCCGACAGCAACATATATTTACGTATATAAAGCATGGGCCATCTGTTGGTATCTTTTTAGAAAGCCCAATGATGAGACTTCATTCAAATGACTGCCTCAGCTGGCTTAAGAGAAAGCCTCCTGTCAACATAAATTTTTAATAAATGTTCGAGGGTTTCAATCGGCAAAGTTCTTATTCTCAACTTCTAGGCACACAAAATTGGTTTTCATACCTCGGTAGCGCTCTTCATGGATTGCATCGTTTTTGGGGTCAATAATGCAGCCAGTTCAGGATTAATTGTCTTCTGTATGACTATGTGTGAATTTTCCGAGCCCCAAATATGGCAATTTTGCTTGTTTCAATGTCGCTGAAATAGAAATGCGCTTCATCTGAAAAGATGATTTGTTGAACAAAATTGTCGTCAATTCCGAGATGCTCTAAAGCCCATACAGAGAAGCGACTACGAAGCGGGTAGTCATTTTGCTTCAATTCCTGAGTCAACTGGACTTTGTACATGAACAATCCCAGATCCTTATGCAAAATTTTCTAAATTTCGTTTTAATGAGAGCTGACACCATTGTGTTTTGGAAGCATACAATTTCACACTGTTGTTGGGGAGCTACCTCAATTGGTTATACTGTTAATTTCGGAATTGAATGATTTTAACGAACGTTGCCGTCCTCGTTCTATTGTCGAGAGAGTGTAGAGTGTACTGTCGCCAGCAAAGAAATATATTGGATTGGAAGAAGCAGGCGAGAGATCATTAATGAAGATTAAGAAAAGTGTTGGAAACAAAACGGAGCCCTGGGGAACACCAGCATTTAATTTGTAAATATCTGATTTTAAACGATCTAAGACAACTTAAGTTGAAGGTTCCGAAATAATAATTACTGCTCCATTCAAGATGAAAGTAATCGATCGTAAATTTACGTATTCTCGACAGAAATTCGTTGCTTTTTTCCGGTTTATTTCAAACCAAAATTCGAAAACATGTAAGTATTAAATAACTTTTTTTCTTCTTATCCTTTTATTAACCACTTCCTCGTTATACGAACTTATGCGTAACGAGTTTTCCATTTTTACTGCATCGCTGCTGCTCCGCTTATGGGGTTGGCTAATGTCGCAGACCGCAGAACGCGTCTTCATAATGCTCGGTCCTGGATCGCTTCAGTGGTAAACCCCAGGCGTTGTTGCGCACTTGCCATCTGAGATATCCAGGAATTCTTTTTCTGACCTCGTTTTCTTACAGTTGGAGTGACCGTAGTTGACAGTGCCTTTTTAACCGGATTTACCGCAGATCTTCTTTGAACGTGGCAATACCAACTTATTCTATTCGCCTCAAGCTGTTCGGTTACCGATTTCTTTATATGTAGACTTCCTCTTATACGCGTAGATCTAATGCAATCGCGTTTAGTGAGTCCACTAGACATCCTCA
This sequence comes from Volucella inflata, assembly GCA_928272305.1. NCBI lineage: Eukaryota > Metazoa > Arthropoda > Insecta > Diptera > Syrphidae > Volucella > Volucella inflata. Next base: position 23,220,374 of record OV743718.1, on the reverse strand, counting down.
ACATTTTCATTTCCGCTGCCGTCATTTTGTTTTTAAACGCTTCGTACATTGTCCAGCACTGTGAACCGTATATAAGAGCTGGTCTAACAGCCGTGGTGTAGAGTTTCCCCTTTAATTTAAGTGGAAATTTTCGGTCGCAAAAGATTCCCGAATTTTCCCGCCATTTCATCCATCCCACACTCACTCTGTGGTTGACGTCGTCGTCACATTTCGCTTCCGTGTTAACGATTGATCCTAAGTACTTAAAGATAGTAATTTTCGGAAGAACTATTCCGTCTAACATTATATCCGGAACAGGTCGCAACGGATGCGCAAATGGGCACGTCAAATGCTCCGTCTTTGAACGACTTATTTTAAACCCGTTTCTCTCTAGCGCATTTCTCCATGAATCTAAGGCGTTCTGTAAATCTTCGACGTTATCGCTAAGTATAACTGCGTCGTCAGCGAAGTGAATTAGCACTACATTTGCTTCGCGCATGCAGTCTTTTAAAAGATAGTCAAATACTACCTTAAAGATGAAAGGGCTAAGTACGCCTCCTTGATGCACTCCGACATTAACTGGAAATTCTCTCGTTAGTCCAGCCGAGCTTTTAACCGCAGTTTTCACGTTTCCGTACATGTCTTGTATTATTCTAACAGACGTTTCCGGTACGTTTTGAGACCTCAGCGCGGCCCATATGAGATCCCTAGACACTCGATCGAATGCTTTCTCGAGGTCGATAAATATCATGTGTAAATCCTTAGACGAATCTCGGTGCTTTTCCATTATTATTCGTAGGCTTTGGATAGCGTCCACCGTCGATCTTCCTTCAACAAATCCACAATGGCTATTATCGAGCTTTATTATTTGCCGAAGATGTTCGTTTAAGACTCTTTCGGCGATTTTCATCGTGTGTGAACGGTAATTGTTGCATTCTCGAGTGTCGCCTTTTCCTTTGTATAATGGAACCAAGAAGCTACTTCTCCATTGATTCGGCATAGGTTGTCCAAGTTTTAATTTATTTAAAAGTTTCGATAGCCAAACGCTGCCGATCCCCTCCATCTTCGACCAAAACTCTGATGGAATGCTGTCTGGTCCCGCCGCTTTCCCCCGCTTCATTTTTCCAATTGCTATACTTATTTCTTCGATTGAAAAGTCCGAAACTTTCTCCTCGAATAGACCAGCTGTCGGCACGATATCACGTGGAAACTGTTTGTTAAGCAACTCCTTGCAGTATTCCAGCCACCGGTCACAAATTTCCTTTTCATTTGTTAGTAAACGACCGTCTGCGTTTTTGATGTATTTCGGCGAGGTTATTTCCATTGAATTTTTTCGCCTCTGTGCAGCGAACTTACAAATATTTGGCACTTTAGTATTGTACGACGTTTGAACTTCTTGTATACCTTGTCTTCTATCTGCCGATGGTGAGGATATTTGTTTCAACTCCCGGTACAGGTTTTCTTTGCGATATTTTTCAGACGCTCGTATTCATCGCCAGTCGAGCTTTTTCGATATCCTCTTCCGATCGCATTTTGTCCTCGCTTGAAATGCATTCTTCTTGTGGGCCTAAGTGCACTGAGTGCTATGCATTCCTCGTGCATGCTGTTTCACATTTCTTGCGGGCTAAGTGAGTCTGCGATACCGTTTATGTTTCGAAGTACTTCTTTAGCCAGTGCGATAAATCTTGCGCCTCGTTCCTTCGATAGATTATACCACCAGATTTTTGGCTTTCCAAACGATGTCCGTGTTTTCGGTGGTTCCGCTGTGAAAAATTCTGTAATGAGCAGACGGTGTTGGCTTACTAGCGATTCTCCAAGTATTACTTTACAGTCCTTAACACGGTTTCTCATCGACATTTTGCCGAGGTGATAATCTATTTGCGTTTCGTGGCTTCTGCCGCTATAGGTGATAAGATGTCGTTGATGTTTAATAAACATTGTATTTAAGACGGTTAAGCCGTAAGCCCTACACAAGGATGTCTTCGCCAGCTGAATTTCTGGTTCCAAAGCCTTTACCGCCGTGGCAGTCCTCATAATCAACATTTGTTTCTCCGACGTGGCCATTTAAATCTTCGCCTTCGAAGAGCATCTCATCAATAGGTATATTTCTAAGCAAATTACCGAACTCTGACCAAAATGTATCTTTTTCCGATTGGCCGCATCCATTTTGTGGAGCGTACGCGCTTACAATGTTCCACGTTTCATTGTGTATGACGAGTTTAACACTCATCAAGCGGTCGCTTATTTTCAAAATACCAACGATATTGTTTAGAAGATCCGCTGCAACAACGATTCCAACACCGTTTCGTCCATTGACGGTTCCATGGTAGAACATCTTAAATGCCTTAGTTTTTAAAACAAGAAAACGCGCCTTATTTTCGGTACTACACCACCTCGTTTCCTATACGCACAGGATTTGTAGAGTTCTGCGACGCATAATCGCTTCCAATTCTAAACTCTTTGTGGTCATCGATAAGAGGTTCCAACTTGCAAACCGAAGCTTAGGAAAATATTTTGGAAACTTCATTTTTCCCGCCCCCGGAATCCGTCGGGCTCTGACACAAGCACTGCTGCTTGCTCTGGGATCACCCGAGTGCGTTGAAGGCGTGGTGCCCAGCGGGGTAGTGCTATTGATTGCGATCATTTCCATGAAGTGTATCTTAAGTTTGAGTGGTTTGACACTTGTATGCTCATTTCAAATTGATAGACTGTTCTTTTACCCCACCGGTAGCCTCCAGACACGGGAACCCACTGATTGCATACAAACTTGTGGGAAAGTTTTAAGGTGTTAAAGTGTCACTGGCTCGTTTTTGGTGTCATAGTTGCCTGTATATAATTGGTGTCCCATTTAGTCGCCTCTTACGACAAGCTGGGACGCACTGCGGCACTATTCTTTATCTTTAGTCTAGTTGCGATTCATTTATTGAATTTCGAATTCTTTCTGCAAACTCCTTCATACGGTTATTGGAAATATCTCTATTTGTAGTCTCATTTTCCATCGAATTGCCATCGCTGGGATCGGTATCTGAAATTTTGTTGTCCACATTGTGTAAGATACATATATTATGCAATGTGGTGCAAACATTAGCATAAATAGCACCTTTGCTAGGGTGGTACCTGCTCTTCCTTTCCTCCATTAAGATTATCCATCGATCTATAGTACGAGCAGTCAAAAATACATTTAAAAAGACAACGGCAATTGGTTATACCTTTATAAATTGTAATATATCTTTCTATTAAGTTTCTTGCCTTAGAATGAATTTGATTGATTATCTGGGTCATTAGATGCTCTATAGGGTGTCAGCAATCAAGGCTCAAGAGGGTATCCACTGTCACCTACAATGTTATATGTGAGGATTACACAAGGATACAAATAATTGCGTACCTACCCAAAAGCCAATAATTATGGTTGCGTTAGGTGAAGTTTCTAACGAAAAAGGCTCTTTTGTTGGAATGGTTCCAAACCAATGAGTCATGGGCGGATCCAGCGTATCAGTTATACGTATTTTGTGATCGCAAATCTTAAATAAAACATTGATTGGACACAGCTTTAGTTCTAACGCTTTTATGGTCCCCTAAACTATCTCTGAAAGGGTACTTTGGCCAACAGAAATTCCAATGTCGTTACCAGTCAACCATTGGTAGCCACCACCAGCTAGGACCTCCAAGGTAGTACCAAGTCTTAAAATTGGGGGAATAGATGCATGTTAACCGCGAGCCGCTCCATAGGTTAACCGTTTCCAGTACTAGTACAAGCGCCTCTTTTGACAATCGAAAACGTTGAATAGAACAAAAATGCAAAATCCAATATAGCAAGTTTATTGTTTAAAAATGGTTTATAAAATTTGTACTTTTTCGTTGGAAGTGAAAGAGGATCCGATGCATCTCTAAGCGTGCTTCTTTTTTATTAATAATTTAACAAACAAAACTAAAAAATAATTAACCATTAAGTATGAAACGATTGTAAAATAGCAATCGTTCAATCGTCGTTATTTGACAGTTCAATGAGTTATACGAAGCATTAGTGAATCGTCCAAAACGACGTCGTCCGGACGATTGAACTATGTAGTGTTACACGAAGCAATACAATCGTCGAAACGACGTCGTCAGACGATCGTCGTCTTACCCGAGGAGAGCCCTTATGCCAAACTTTGTCAAACGTCTTAAAAATATCAAGTGCAACTATCGTAAAGAGTAGGATTGCCGAGAAAGCTTATGCATTGGTTTTGTCATCTTTTAAGAACACCTCTTCGGAAGAAGGTGAGATATATCATATGGACCATCAATATCTTAAAGTGCTCTTGCTACGACAGAGTGCGAAAGTGTATTGGGCCGCAAAGCAGGCCTTTGTCCGAAGAGCTGACAGCTGGAATGTCAGTATAAATGAGTGTTGTGATGAGGGATGATGCAGAAGTTCTACTATTTTTTACGACCGACTGAAAGTCCTTACTACCTTAGGGACATTGTAGAATTGTTCACCTCAGTTTTTAGTCAAATTGAAATTTCACACGCTTATGAAAGGCGTTGAAGTCATTCCTGTCTCGTTTTAATTTTTTTCATGCCAGGCCTTTTGTTTTGGTCCGATACTTCTAATCAATTGAGGAATAAGCGAGTTCATTCCAAAGAGAATAGTGTCTTGTGGTTATATCAGTAGTGGCATCCACGTCGTTTTGGAGGACACATACTCGTAATGTCCATCCTAAATAAATTGTTAAGTCTGCTCCAATTTTTTAGGATTTTTTTTTCTAGCTGTGTGATCAATGTACGAAAATTTAACTGACGACACAATGGTCCGACGAATATAGAGGGGAAAGCACACCAACTGAGTAGGTATAGTACTTATCACAGTGAGAAGTTAGAAACAAGAGTGTTTTACTAAGTGCCCAAACAGCTGGCCTGTATTTTCAGACGTGGATGTACGCAGAAAAGTGATTACTTCTTAGCACTCGTATAAGGGCTAACTGCCTAATCGACTTTTTTCATAAACTTGCGTATACCAGCTGAAGTTGGTGTATTTTTTCGACTCAAATTTATTTTCAAAATTCGTACTATTTCGGCAGCACACAACCCACTATTTAAATAACTTTGCAATACTTCCAAATGTTGTTTAATTTAAAATCTATCTATCTACGAGTATCTATTTTGTACTGCGACTATATACAATTGAATTTCTATCAATTTTCGAGCGCATGAGAGCTCTCAGTGTTATATAACATATAATGCAAAAAGATACCAAAAGTTGGCCTACCTTTACATAGATACTCGTATGTATACATATTCGAGCAGTAAGTACGAGGGTTGTCTGAAATGTTTCCTACCACAAAGTAAAGATAGCGGCACTCGTCAATAAAAGCTAGTGAATGCTAGTTACTTACCTAAGTTTCAGTCATTTTGGACCCGCAGTTTTGAGTTTGAGGGAGTCGATGTGAGTGTTTTTTTGTGAAAATGGAAAAAATTGAGTATTGAGCTGTTATTAAAATCTTGTTTTTGAAAGGCAATACGCCTACGCGAATCAAAAATGAGTTAGACTCTGTGTATGGGGACGCTGCACCATCATTTACCACAGTGAAATTTTGGGCAGCTGAATTTAAATGTGGCCGTAAGAGCTTGGGAGATGGTGAACGTTCGGGACGTCCAAAAACTGCAACCACCAAATGGTGTTAGACGACCGCCGAATTATAGTAAGAGGGAGTGGTTATAAAAATGTCCAAAGAACGTGTTTGTTACATATTAAATCAAGATTTAGGCATGAGAAAGCTGTCCCCTTGTTGGGTGCCGCGTTTGCTTACGTTAGACCAAAAACGTGTTCGAATGAAAATTTCTAACGCTCTGTTGGCGCAGTTTAGGCGCAATAAATCTGAGTTTTGGTGCCTATTAATTACTGTAGATGAAACTTGGATACACCATTATACGTCCGAAACAAAAATTCAGTCAAAGTAGACTGCTAAGGGCGAACCGGCTCCAAAAAAAAAGGCAAACCCTGTTTTTTCGACTGGGAAAGCGATGGCGACTGTTTTTTGAGATAGTAAAGGAGTTATCTTAATCGATTATCTTCAAAAAAGGGAAAACCATTACAGGAGCATACTACGCATCATTACTTGCCAAGCTGAAGGCAGAAATTGTGGAAAAACGGCCACATTTGCAGAAAAAGAAAATCCTGATTCACCAACAAAACGCGCCGTCTCACACCTCAGCGGTTGCCATGGCGAAAATCCATGAATTACGGTTTGAACTGCTTGCCCATCCGTCTTATTCACCAGATCTAGGACAGAGGACAGAGATTTTCGTCAAATGAGGAGGCAATCACCTTCGTGAACAATTATTTTGCAGAGAAAAACGCCAAGTACTATTTGGACGGGTTAGAGAGATGGGAGCATCGCCGGCAGAAGTGTGTAGAGTTGCAAGGAGACTATGAAGAAAAAAAATAAAAATGAGAAAAAAATGTCTTGTATCATTGTTGGGTCGGCAACTTTTCAGACAACCCTCGTTTATATATAAGCACTACTCAATTATACTCCTTGTAAGCGTATATTTCTTTAAATGGAATATATGTGTCTGTCTTTCATGGAAAGTTGAGTAAGTGCTTCAGTGAAAAGGTGCAGTTGCAGTTTGTTGGCTTCGTAGGCCGGACATTCATAGGGTGTTCACGGTGTGGTCATTACCCACATAGAAAGCATCGCAGGATGTTATATCATTTATTCATAACAAACTTGGGTAATAAGTAAAAGCCTATTGCCCCATCGTGACGCCAGAAAGTAGTCCGTAATATTTTCTCTGGGAGATTACGAGAAAGTCGTTATCCTCCTAAAGACCTCAGAAAGCATTCGTTTGGTCTGCCAGCAACCTAAAGAGTCACGTCATCTGCAGTTATGCTTATGTAAAACAGTCAGTTAAGGTTGCAGGGTGGTCGAACGCACCTTTTGGCCTGGGACTCTTTCCTAATCCTTGTCTGGTAAGTCTATCAACGATTTTATTTATGATGATCCCGCTGTGACCTGGACCTCAAACAAAGATTCTATGAGTTCAGCATTTTAACTGCTTTGTATTCTCGAGCTAGCTTGAAAATCATGAACGTTTTTAGAGGGTTCAAAGGGTTCTCCAGGATGACTTCCAAATAATGATCTTCGGTGGCAAAATCGATGGTAACTTCACCTTAGAGTAGACAGTCACTGGGCACAATCTAACAGATTTTACAGATATTTCAGCTCAATATATCTAATCGTAGATGTTATAGCTACTGAGAGCATAAGGCAGTGAGTCGAACAACTTGCACCATAACAGTGGAAATAAAATGTTTAGCACCGACAAAACATATTGGTTGCAGTCAGCTTCCACAACCAAGGACCCACTTTAATTATTTTCGTCTACAAAACTATTAAGTCATTTACGCCATGTACAGATCGTCTCTCATCATTTGGCAATATCTGAATGACTAGCGCAAAGAATCACGTTTTCACGAAATAACAAAACAACCGTTTAGCATCATCTTAAGTATTCTGAAGTTAAGGTGGCCATTTGGGCCAACAATCGACAAAATCTGATTGAAGCGATTTCTATCAATTAAACTCTCTATAGTTTCAGGGCCAATTAAACGAACATCAGTCGTCTAAACAACTTGTCAATCTTGAAGACCTTTTAACTCTCGACAACTATCTTGAACGCTATTATCAGTATTTTGTTAATTCAGGAAAGTAAAAAATAGATGAGAATAGACTAAGGTTTCAATATAAAGTGTTATAGCACCAAGCTGCCCTTCCAAAATATTCTAAAACACAGCTCTGGTAGTTTTTTCTGCCATTAGATTGCCTTTTTGATGTTTAAACATCAATCTAAGGAATCAGAAAAGTGACTTTAGTGTCATTCTGTCAAATGTTAATGTCATTAAACTTTAATTTTCTAGCATAAAATTGACAATGGAATGGCAACTCCATCCCTCTACGCCACTGTCCAGTCATTTCCATTTGACTATGCATCCTCCCTCTTTGGTTTGCCATAAAAATGATGTACTTCACCTCCAGTACCTCTCACTTCCAACTACCAACTATCCGTACATAGCCTCCTCTTTGCGGTAGAAATGTTGTGGCTAAAAATATCCCATTATTTTCTAGACAGAAATACAATTTTATGTGCGGTTTTACGAGTATGCACCTCGTTACGGCAACAGCAGAGTCACTCTAACTTTCCTGTTCTCCATTTGCCCCAGCTTCTCCTTTATACATCCATCCGTATGTTGTCATCGTTGTCGTTACGTCTTTCATGTGGCCAAGCAGCAAAGAGTCAACTATGAGACAGACTCTTATAAAGGACGCCATCACCGCATTGGACTTAGTGGAGTGTTATTAGCTTTTCGGGGTCAAAATAAGTACACCCCAACCTCTAGTAATAAATTGTTGGTTTGCATTTAATTAAAAAATATGTCACTCAAGAAGTTACCCTATGTGAACATGTTGGCTGGGATGACGTTTCAGTCGATGTTAATTCGTTGTTACCATCTATGGATTTGCCAGGTTATTGTGTGGTTTCAATGATCCCTGTCATTTGCAAGATCTTCATGCAAACTATTGACCTATTATTGCCATCCAGGGATATTTGTGGCGTTGTGTCGGTTGTGATATGTGTCAAATTGACAGCTGCTAAGGCGCCACATAAACTAAGACAGTTGGAAATGAAACGACTTACACATGAACACAAGGATACGTTTGTTTATATTGTGTTGCTATGGACAAATGGTGGCAAATCAATTAAGTGTCAACGTGGTAGCTGTGGGTATGTACGAGAACGTCAGCAATATTTCAAATTCTTTTAAGTGAAAATTGGAAAATATGTTCGCAAATAGGTGTCAGGCACGCATGTGGATGTATGTATGTTATGTTACGAAACAGAGGAGGAGTGTTGATGACAAAGTGTCTGGCGCTTAATTACAATGTTTTCGCGGACATGTTATTTAGCTTTTAACACTAGCATGACACTGACACTGGCACTGGTAATTATGTGGATGGATGAATACTCGTACACATGTGGTGTATTTCAAGTATGCGAATGTGCTGGTGGATGAGCAACATCTATATGACAGTTGACAGAAAATAAATAATGTGCTTTAGGCGTGAAACAACAAAGCTGTCACAGGTTATGGATTGCAAAGTGTCCCTACTTCCTCCTCTTCCTCCTAAAATTCCACAATTTTTAAAGTTGTTATTTTTTTTCGGGGTCTGATCCGAAAGTTGCAAAGGCACAAAGACCTAAAAGATCTTTTGTATCACAAAATCAGTATTATTATGTTCCGATACGCAGAGTTAGGTAGAGGTGGCGGTTCAACATGAACGCATGTGCTATCTTGTTACCACGACTTCTGGGATTTAGTTGATTCAATGTGTTGTTGAGGATGTGATACAGTCGGTGCCTAGATCCAGCCTCTGAAGTTTAAGAAAACGGATTAGATCTCGCATTTCTTTCTGAAGATGTCATTAAGGTTATCGAAGAATGGGTGATTTTGTAGACGCGATCTGGCTCGTGCTAGCGCCGAGCATTTCAAGAGGAAGTGAGAGAGAGGGAGTTTCTTTTCTTTTTCTTTATTTCTGCAACTGCGGCAGTTGGAGTTGTATGAGATATCTAGATTGGCTACATGCTCTCCAATCAGCCAATGCCCCTTGGATCTGGTGATATCTGGACGTGATCTGTTAAGAAAGTCTTTTGTTCTATTCTTATTGTAGGAAGGTATACCATCCTTGATATGTCCATTGAAGGTTGCCTTTCTGTAGGAAGTGTAAGTAGATGTATCCTTTAGTCGCTCCTACCGGGATGTGGAAACATGCCGCTAGTGAACCGTGCAGGGCTGAATCCTGTCTGGCCACTTCATCGGCATCCTTGAGTATTTTTATGTCACTTTGCCCTGAGACCCAGATCAGTGTAACTTAAAAGTGTTCGCCTAGGCGTGCCAGCTCATTCAGGCACTTCTGGACCATTTTGTAGAGATTTGTTTGTGCTTTGTGTTAGGCCTGGAGAATCCTCTCGAACTGTTCACAGCTCCGTCTTGAAGAAGGTCAAAATATCTGGCAAGTGGTACGATATTGATATTTCTGGTGAATCAGAGTAGACACCAGACCCACGCTACACTCTATCTTTGATTCATCTGTTTAGATAACCTTGTCTTAGTCCTTGACTAGTTCGTCTTTCATACACTGAGATTTGGTAGGAACTATATTTATGTGCATGTTTTCCATGAAGTTTAGTTTGGGTGTGATGAAGTAGCTTGGAAACGTGACCATGTGGTTAGGTAACGAGTCCAGGATATTGCTTTGGTCACAAAGTCGAGCAGTCTAGTACCCAGATGCTTTGAGTGGGGTGTTTTTTGTATGTGGGTTGAGAGACAGAAGAGCAGGTTCGCCCTCAATGCGCCCGTGGTGTCTATACTGGCTGTTCTTTCGAGACTTTTCAATTTTGTAAGTTTGTTACCTTTGTTCTACGCGGGCCACCATACTAGTGATCCGTTAGTGAAAATTAGATAGACTACGGCTGTGTACATCCACAAGATCAACTTTGGTTCTCATTTCTTTCCAAAGGTTTTGCTGTAGGCGTGGAGGCCGATGCAGGCCCTACTTACCCTGTGTTCAATGTTTTGCTTTTGCTTTTACGATACCCTAATACCATCTGCCGAAGCAAAGTGTATAAGATAGGCGCTCGTTAACGGCGCAGATCATGTCAAAATCAAGAATTTTGGAGAGAAGATTGATTAGACGATGACGAATTGCCATTCTCATCATTCATTCGACGGCAAGCCTGCTTGGCTTTAGTCGCTTTCGTAACTCTATTATTTATATTTGAGTTTCAACTTAGTTTTTCATCAAGAACCATTCCAAGATTTTACTGTTTAAAACGTCCAGGGTGGTTCGTTGTTGTCGTTCTTAATTGGTAGATCTCAGAGTAATAGTAATTTTACAGAACTGAAAACTGATTGTTGTACTTTCAACTATCGTCCTTCCAAAGTTTCATATTTTAAAGCAGCCAGGAGCACTCTCATCCATTTCTGATAAAGCCCTTGCCTCTGCGCCAAATAGCAGGACTGGGGCTATTAAGGTCTTATACAGGGTCAATTTTGTCATTAAAGAGAAAGGGCTTTGCCTTTTTAGCCCAAAGAAGCAGCGATTGGCAAGGTTATTCTTTGATTGATTTTAGCGCTGGTGTCGTTGTCTGAATTGAAAGAGCCTTGGAATATAAAGTCCTCAAACATCTCTGTCGATTGCGGAATTTTGAGATGTCGGTGTTGAGTGTCTTTCCATCTTCGCAGCCTCAGTTTTGATGCTTGCCAAATCGCCACTGGCATCACGCTACTTTATTCAATATCATCGGTATACTTCAATAATTGACAAACCAGGGGCATTGATGTGGTGGTCGAGTGAATCCCAGCATTTTAGAGGCGGCATCTTGGCAATATTGACACTTGTCTTCGTACTTGATATTGGTGGCAAAAGACCTCATACGAGATTACTAGATACTCGACCCGAAAAGGATTTGGACGCGGTTGGAATTGAACACCGAATAGTCCGATTGGGAAGCCAACATCATACCACCTGAACCACGCCCCTCCAATCATGACGGAAATGCTGTTATGTGAAAATTTTGGTTTAGGAGCTATCAATTGTAATCAACGGCAAAACCAGCGCTTATTTGGATGCGGAATTGTTGTTGGAGGCACACTTAGGCAAGAAGTCTTGACTTACCGGCATGTGAACAAGCGCCACGTAGCAATCCGCATCAAGGTAAAATTTACCAAAATTAGCCTGATATGTGCGCACGCTCCCACAGAGGAGAAAGATGACGACACCAAGGATGCCTTCTACGAGCTCCTTAACAAGATCTACGAGCAATGCCCTAGCTATGACATTAAAATTGTCCTCGGTGATTTTAATGCAAAGCTAGGAAGAGAGGGTATCTTTGGTGGAACAATCGGAAAATATAGCCTGCACAACACCACCTCCGATAACGGATTCAGGCTAATCGACTTTGCGGCGGGGCGAAACATTGTCGTGGCTAGCACCACATCTCGACATACACAAGGGGACTTGGAGAGCTCCTGATCAATCAACAGTCAACCAGATTGATCACATTGCGATCGACGCAAGATACTCCTCCAGTATTATGGATGTCCGTACGTTCCGAGGAGCCAACATCGACTCTGACCATTGTGTGTCTTGTAGCCAAGGTACGGCTGCGGATATCCCAAAATACGCCAAGACAAACAAATGCTGTAAGAAAATTCGACGTCAGACGGCTACAATCGCAAGAGATCGCCAAGTCCTTTTCCGATCGAGTGTCTCTTAATCTCTTAAAAGGTCCAATACCGCGAGCATCAAGCATCGAAGACCATTGGAAACACTGCCAAAACGCCATCAGAGATGCCACCTCGCAGTCGAAGCTGAGTATTTGGAAAGACCATTTCTGCAGACTGTACAACGGCGATGACGGACCAAACACCGCTGTTAGGCAGAATCCTCCTTTTAACCTGGACGATGATGACCAACAATTCCGTCCACCCGACCTGGATGAAGTGAAGGTAGCTATATCGAAGCTTAAGTGCAACAAAGTTGCTGGAGCGGGTGGCCTGACTGCCGAGCTCTTCAAAGCGGCAGGCGATGACTTGATAAGGAGCATACACCAACTCATCTGTAAAATATGGTCGGACGAAAGTATGCCCGATGAATGGAACCTCAGCATTGTTTGTCCGATTCTCAAGAAAGGAGACCCACTGAACTGCGCCAACTACAGAGGAATCAGTCTTCTTAACATCGCATACAAGATTTTATCTGCCGTATTCTGTGAAAGCCTTCTACCATTCGTCAACAACCTGATAGGTCCATATCAATATTATTTCAGGCCAGGAAAGTCCATCATCATTAATATTCACACTACGGCAGATCTTGGGAGAAGCCCATGAGTTTCAAATCTTTGCAAACTCATCCGTCTAGGCAGCATGACGATGGAGAATGCACGCTGCTCTATTATGGTCGGTATATCGACGAGATATTTTATGCCAGAAAAGGGTTTAGAAAAGGCGATGCGCTTTCATGCGATTTCTTTAACATTCTTCTTGAAACAATAGTGCAAGACTCAGGGACAAACACAAGAGGCACAATCTTTCAAAAGTCCGTCCAATAACTCGAATACGGTGATGATGTTGACATAACTGGACGAAAACAGCATGATATCAGCAGCGCTTTCGCGAGTAATGAGACGGAAGTGACAAAAATGGGTATAGCCGTCAACAAGGGCATAAAGAACAGACAACACCGACGTCTCGGACAGAACGTCACGTTCGGCAGATATAACTTTTAGGTAGTTAAGGCCTTAGAAGAGCAATAGGACGTGGTGTTTGTCTGCTGAGCAGAAGGTTGCCGATAAATCTGGTCAAAAAAGCAATAGATGTTCGAGTTTCAGAAGAAGACATTAGCCAGCTCTTAGCTATTGGCTCTTGGCCTCAAAATAGAATTACCCAAAATAAACTCTAGGCTCCAAAACTATCCAACATCACAAAAGTAAATTACAGAAAAAGATCAACATAAGCGATCGCAAGCAAATAATATATAAATGTAAAATGTTCTCATTTAAAGTTTTCTCATATACTTTTGACAGAACTTCCATTGATCTCTAACAAGCTCAGGATCGACTTCAACAGCCATCTGTCGCCTTTCGACACCCTTTTGTCAATTACATGCTTTCACCTCAACAAAGGATCAAAAATCAACCAGGAAACACCCTCTGATTTTCACCAATCTAATTGCTCCATCAAAAGACCTTTCATTCACTCACTCAGCCCAAACAAAAAGGGTAATAGGACTCAAAAAAGGATCAACAGAAACGAACAACACAAATTTTCCAGCTCACTGAATCTTTTCATCCATCAAACCTCTGTGGTCAATAAATCTCATTACCAACGATTTGATCTTTACTCCTGATTGACCCACAAAAAAGGGACACAGGATTTGGATATCCTTACAAAACGGAGATCTAAATCGAATTCCATTAATCCTACCATCGACAGAACAAGGTCCAGCAGAATCCCATTATTCGTCCACCCGCTGCTATCATGGCAATGCATCCTCCTCTAATTTGCAACACCAAAACAAATCATTTCCAAGGCCTGGTCCTGGACAGAGGTAAAATGCGGATTCGGAATCCGAAAAAAAAGAGGAATGCCAAAGTACAAACAATAAAAATTCCATTTAATGCGAAACCACGTGTGGAAAGGAGAATAGTTCGCCACACAAAGAGACACAGCAGAACAATATTGTCATTGCAGAGATAAGAAGGAAACAAAAATTACTCTCAAACAAAAGGACGACAGGACTTTGTTGGAAAAAGTAACAAAAACCGAAAATGGCAGAGTACACCGTTTGCCATTTATTGCACATGCGAAGCTGTAAAAATGTCCACACAATAACCAACTGAATGGCACTCCTCATAGGATATCAACAGTCGAGAGTCACTCGTAAACGTCCGTTGCTCCTGCTGGTGAATGTTCCTGGACAAGGACGTATGTACGATTAAATGTAAGTGTAGCAGAAATTAAATCATAAAAATCATTTAGGCTGCCAGTAATTGTAGTAATAGTCCAGCACAACTATCTGTTTGACCTGGAATAAAACTAAAAGGACACTGACACCAACATGAACACGAACATTAACATGAATGGACACATGGACACATAGACACATGCTCTAACCCAGATTTCATTTTCATTTCTGTGGAATTTATTTCCGTTTCCGCCTTTATCACCGCCGCCGCCGCGCCGCTGCCGCACTAATGAAAGCAGGTCCTGTCGGATATGTCCTCATAGAATTGACACACAATGAACAACGAAAGATTTGTGTAAGGATAACAGCCACGCAGTAGTAATAAAAACGACGAGAGGGTGGATCTGGTTCTAAATGTTCCACTGAATCCAACTGTACTGTGGACAAAATTCATTTTACACCTCATCGAGGAGGAACTAAAGGAGAACAATGGAGAACCGAGAACCTACATAAAGTTCGGTGCAAGTTATTGTCCAAAAAGAGGGGACAAAAAGAAATCAGGCAACAGCAGATGATGACAGTTGGCCGTTTTTATGGCTTATTCTGGTAGGACTATTTGGTGGTGCTCTGCGCGTCATGGCAGGATATTAACAACTAATTGTTGTGCGCGGGTGAATGGAGGATAAAGTAAATTGGATTGAAAGGACAAAAGGTACATGGAATTCATAGCGGACATCCGGCTTTGCTCTTTGTCTGCTACTGACGTTTATTACAACATTAATGAGGTTTCATTGAGTCTAAAAGGGCAATTTGTGAGTAAAAGGAAATGGTGATTGAAAAGAAAATAATAGAACAACCATTAAGCAACCTGTAAACTGTAAACAGTTCATAACAGCTGTACTTTCGAAAAAAGTGCTGAATTTATTGCTTTCAATTTAGCACAACTCAGTAAGGTATTTTAAACAGGTCTCGTAGAAGTAGCCTCTTTCACGGGGTGTGTGTTTAGTCAAAGCCAAGAAAAGACTTTACCTGTTTAAATGCAACTCCGTATTAAATGGTCCTTATAAATGCTTCCTAGTGTTGTTATTTGAGTGTTTCGTAAGAATTTTGAGATCTTGTAGCTGAATATGGTCTGTTATCGGAAGCAGTAGCGGCGCAGATGATTAACCCCTTTCTGCACTTACTGGGATCTGGTGCTTGCCACCTATAGTTATCCGCTCCAAAACGCTCATAACTAGTCGTTAATAAATGATAGCTTACTTACTTACTTACTTTAGGTGGCGCTAAAGTCCGGGGTGGACTTGGGCCAAAATCAACAAGCGTATCCAGCTCGATCACATGCTAGCTGCCTCCAGTTTTCCATGCTTAAGTGGCTGAAGTCCCTTTCCACTTGCGTGCGCCAGTTTCGGTCTTCCTCTACTGCGCTGTCCCTAGGGGGCGGATTCGAAGACTTTTTGGACCGGAGCATTGGCGTTCATCCGCTCTACATGATTCAGCCATCTTAGTCGTTGGATCTCCACTCTTCTGGCTAGGTTGATGTCGCTGTAAAGTCCATACCGTTCGTCGCTGTATCTCCTCCTCCACTCACCGTCAATGCGGATGGGACCGAAAATTACTCGAAGAATTTTCCTCTTGAAACAGCCAAAAGCACCCTCATCCATTTTTGATAATGTTCATGCCTCTGCGCCATAGAGCAGGACCGGGATTATTAAAGTCTTATAAAGAGTGACTTTTGTTGTCCGAGAGAGGGCTTTGCTACTCAATTGCCTTCTTAGCCCAAAGAAGCAACGATTAGCAAGAGTAATTCTTCGTTTGAGCTCAGCGCTGGTTTCGTTGTCTGAATTCATAGCGGAGCCTATGTTGACAAGGTCGTTAACTACCTCGCCCAGACGGACGAGTTTGCAGATGTTTGAAACTCATGGGCTTCTCCCAAGATCTGCCGTAGTGTGAATATTTAGTTCATGGTGGACTTCCCTGGTCTGAAGTAACACTGATATGGACCTATCAGGTTGCTTACGAACGATTTAAGACCTTCACACAATACGGCAGATAAAATCTTGTATGCGACTGAAGAGGACTGATGCATCTGTTGTTGGCGCAGTTCAGAGGGTCTCCTTTCTTAAAGATGGAAGAAATAATGCCGAGGTTCCATTCATCGGGCATACTTTCGTCCGACCATATTTTACAGATGAGTTGGTGTATGCTCCTTATCAAGTCATCGCCTGCCACTTTGGAAAGCTCGGCAGTCAGGCCATCCGCTCCAGCAGCTTCGATATAGCTACCTTCACTTCATCCAGGTCGAGTGGACCTGTTCATCTCTACAGGCTTCGGTTCGGGTTTTGTTTCCGCGGCGTGTTATTTTTACCTTTTGGTAAAACTTCCGAACCTCATTCCTGGAGTAGCATCTCTCAATTTCCTCGATCGCGCGCTTCTCATGCTCTTTCTTCTTCCTCCTGAGAAGCCGGTGTTCGTCTCTCCTCTTCCGCTCATAGAGCTCATGAGCAGCTCTGGTCTTTCTGAGCAACGCCGCGTTATATGCATCTTGCTTAGCTGCATGTGCTTGCCGGCATTCATCATCGAATCAGGGGTTTCGTTATGGTGGACCAGTGAAACCCAGCACATCAGAAGCGGCATCTCTGATGGCGTTTTGATAGTGTTTCCAGTGGTCTTCGATGCTTGATGCTGGCGGCATTGGACCTCTTAAGAGATTAAGAGACACTCGATCGGAAAAGGACTTGGCGATCTCTTGCGATTGTAGGCGTCTGACGTCGAATTTCCGCACAGCATTAGCTTGTCTTGGCGTAGTTTGGGATATCCACAACCGTACCTTGGCTACAACAAGGAACGTACGGACATCCATAATACTGGAGGAGTGTCTTGCGTCTATCGCAATGTGATCAATCTGGTTGACTGTTGATTGATCAGGAGTTCGCCAAGTCCCCTTGTGTATGCCGAGATGTGGGAACCGCGTGCTAGCTACAAAGTCGTAAAGTCAATTAGCCTGAATCCGTTATCGGAGGTGGTGTTGTGCAGGCTATATTTTCTGATTGTTCCATCAAAGATACCCTCTCTTCCTAGCTTTGCATTAAAATCACCGAGGACAATTTTAATGTCATAGCTAGGGCATTGCTCGTAGGTCCTGTTAAAGAGCTCGTAGAAGGCATCTTTGGTGTCGTCATCTTTCTCCTCTGTGGGGGCATGCGCGCATATAAGGCTAATGTTCGCGAATTTAGCCTTGATGCGGATTGCTACGAGGCGCTCGCTCACATGCCGGAAGCTGAGGACTTCTTGTCTTAGTCTGCCTCCCACAACAAATCCGCATCCAAATAAGCGCTGCTTTTCCGTCGATAGCAATTGCTGTAGTAGATATCGCAGTTTTTCATCTTCTTTTTGTCCGGCCCATCCCATCGCATTTCTTGAATGGCGGTTATGTCTGGGGCCTCCGCTAGTTGCTCGGCTGCACGTGGTCTATTAAGGGATCTAACATTCCACGTGCATATCCGAAGCTCATTGTCCTTAAATCGTTTACGTGGGTTGTCAACAGGAGATCCGTCCATATCCGAGGCTTGTTTTTGCTTTGTATCTTCTTGTTTTTTTTAAATGGCCGGACCTGTCTCCTTACAATATTCTGTTTTAGTGTCGGAAAACCTTAATCGCCTGAGCTCCAAATATGTCAGAGTAGCCCGGATAAGATATAATTTGGATTATTTCGGAATTTCACTTCATCATGGATTTTATCTGCCGGTCAGTACTCGCGCTTATAAGTTTGGCAAATCGCATCCAGATGGACATCGAATGTACTCGATAGTTACCATTTGGAGGTGAAATAACCACAATTTATTTGTAGAAACAGTTGCAACCATTGGTGTTGCCAGGTTGATACCACTCAGTGCCTACCTTATTTCTACAACATACAAGCACCCTTGCATCGTGCTAGTATTAATTTTATATTTTGTAGAATCCTAGATCAGTTTTCTGTATTTGAGATATCTTTTACTTTGTGTCGAAGATGTTTAGGTATGTAAGGGTATGTTAGAGAGCCGTCTTTAAACACTAAAGGCATACACCTCCAATTTTGATTCATTTGATGATATGAATTGAAAAATTTTGTCCTCACATTGTTATTAGTCTTGTGTACTTGGTAGAGACCTTGCACCGCAAAAAATACAAAAAGCATGCATAAACCAGAGGATGATACATTGTCAACATTTTCTGCAAATATTTTCTCTTAACTAAATCGTTACTCTACTTAAAGTTTCAGCTCCATGACAAATCACAAACCAAAAAAAAATATAATAATATGACAACGCGTACACAAACCAAAAACCTCTTAGCGCAAAGATTTACTTTATACACATTTTTGCTCATTCGTCTTTTCTCATCTCCCCGGTCTTTTATGAGTTTTCTCTGTTAACAGCGGACTATGTTTTTTTTTCTGCTTCTCTTTCTCATCCCGACTTTTATTGGGCTTTTTTTCACTTTCAGTTATCCTCCTCATTCTCACTTAGATACATGATGCCCTTCAAACTACAACGACATGGCCAGAAAGAGCCTCAATCTCATGTGGTGATCGCCTAATGGCTTTGGTTAAGTAAATGTTTACCTTGTTCAGCTTTTGGCCATGACCAAGACGTTGTAGTTTTTCGATTTGATGTGTCGTTCGGGAGGACAAAAAAAAAAAGGAAGTCGAAAAAAAATCCTGATTCCGTGACATAGAAGCATTAAGCAGATTTACCCGTGGCGGTGGTGTAAGGGTAGTCAAACGCAATCTAAGGATAATTTCATGCACTTTAGGATGGGTGGTTGTACTAAGAGTATAATCTTCTTGCCGTAGGTGATTCTGGCTTGGCTAAGTCCATTACCCTTGGCAAGGAGCGTCCATTTAATTGCTTGGTCGGTCTTTGATGGGTGTTCGTTTAATGACTGTTACGCTTAAGTCATTTGGTTGGGTGCAAACGACAACCGACCGACATGGGGCGGTTTGGTAACATTTGCCTTGCATGATGGGGACTTCCAGTGACTATCTACCACTGAAAATCGCTAAAATTTCCCGGTCAAGTAGGGGGCAGTTTATCAAGTGAAGATTTATTTAATTTTCGTGAGTAGGCTCGGTGGCTGATAGTGAAATGTGCTAAGTGCAGTCTGGATGAAATTTCTTTTCTTCGTTTTGGGGGTTGGGTCCGGTGATTGTATGAATTTGTTGAAAGTGGATTTCTGGGTTTTGATTTATGTCCCCCCATTCAGATAATAAGTCAGAGTAATTTGTTTAAATTAAATGTGGACTTTCACGTCGTAAATGTGTTAGGTAGAGAAGTAGGTCGGCGCAAATGTTTAGAGAGTGCTAGAGTGCTTTTAATTTGATAATGACAGTGTGCTAGACTTTGATTTAAACTGCTGGCGCAATAGGGGAAGGGAGATTATTAAAGAACTAAGAGGGATGCCGAATTATTAATTTTCCTTAAAACCTTGCATATCTATCATTTAATCTGGACAAGGTATGCATGTTTTTCTTTTTAGAGATGAAAAAAAAAACTTAATAGATTTAGAGTCAGTGCTACAATTAAGGAATATTAATTCAGACTATGTGATTTTAAGGTAGGTCCAAGTACTCACTTTTGACATTGATTGATAAAACTTTTATCGACCTCATAGAATCGTAGTAATATACAAAAAAAAAGGAGAAGAAGAGCAGGCAATAGGGTACCTACCTAGTCAAGTCATAAATACTGGTACACAACTGCACTCACTCATTACGAATGCAACACTGGGCGCATCCATTTCATATTGATTGCGATTTGACAGTTGATATTTATGCTTCATTGTGACGAAAAGTTTTTGACATAAATTGCTTACAATCATGGAATTGGGCGGCCTCCTTAAATGCAACATGAAAACAGGCGATATCTTTGGGACGTTGCGACCACTTGGAATCACTCGCAATTTTGTGTATCGTGCTGTGAAGTTATTTGAGGATACTGGTGGAGTACGAGACCGTCAAAGATCCAGCCGTTACGCGCACTGTGAGAACTCCGAAAGCGAACAAAGCCGTGAAGAAATGAATCGACCGAAAACCGCTGCGAAAACAGAAAATCTTATCGCGGGAAATGCAAATTTCGCAAAATCCATGTCTCGCATTACAAAGAAGATTTAGGACGTGTACAAGCGACACACTGGACACCTGCTCACGGCCGCATTGAAGGAAAAACGCAAGCGAAGATCGAAAGCGTTACTCAGCCGGTACGCGAAGAATGCTCACAGACAAATCCTGTTTATTGACGAGAAAATCTTCACGGTAGAAGAATCGTTCAATAAGCAGAACGATCGTGTGTATTCTCGGTCATCCAGAGAAGCATCCCAACTCATCGCGAGGGTTCAAAGAGGCCACCACGCGTCTGTAATGGTATGGTGGGGAGTGAAAACATCGGCCAAAATATATCAATCGACAGTCTTGAAACCCATTGTGAAGTCTCTCAACCAATCGATATTCAACAACAAGCCATGGACTTTCCAGCAAGATTCTGCTCCAACTCACAAAGCAAAAACGACTCAACTGTGGTTCAAAAACAACGTTCCGGACTTCATATCAACGGATGATTGGCCAGCTGGTAGTCCAAACCTCAACCCGTTGGATTACAAGTTTTGGTCCGTATTAGAGGGCATGGCTTGCTCTACTCGACACTCAAATATTGAGTCGTTGAATCGAGTCCTTGTCCGTGCAGTGGACAATTTTCCCATGCATGAAGTGCGTCTCACAATCGATGAGTGGCCACATCGTCTTAAGTCGTGCTGGAAGGTAAATGAAAATCAAGTCATTTCGAATAAGTTGTTCTAAGATTTGTGGCCATTGAATAATCCAATAAAATCAAAAAAAAATTGTTTAAAAATTAAATACATTTTACCAGTATCTATGACTTGACTAGGTATATATTTTTTTTAATAAAACTCCTTCACTGGTTATTTTTTTAAACGTGCTGATGAGTGTATGGCAATTGAAATTAATGGAACTATATTTCTGAGTGGGATCAACTATAAACCATGTTAATGTTTACTGTTGTTTGACAAATCATCATCAATAAGATTCTACGCCATTTATGTAAATCGTTTTCGAAAATTGGTCCTCAAAATCGCCGTGTTGTGGACAAATTTCACACCACCTAAATTCAACATGATGCAGAACCAACATCGCGTCAATGTGGTCTGCTTATAAGCGAATTTATAGCCGCTGAGAGTGAAAGTGTGGCAGACGGAATTGACGGAATTTTCAATTTAGCATCTAACCAATTAATTTAACCTTTGTCTGCTATGTGGAACAGGCTCGGTTACACCCGTAAAATATTAAATGACGAAACTATGGCTTGCGACGAAAATTTACGGATTGGCAAGCTCACTTGTGGTTTAAGAAAACGCAGGAAGTCCGGGGTAGATTCATAGGACTCAATTTGATGTTTTTGTTCGGTGTGGTCTTCACGCTGGTGATATCACAGACCCGTATTTTGTTTTAGTCAACTAGGTAAAGCTGATATGACACTGATCGGTTATGATTTCTTTGAAGATATAAACGTCATATGGTTCCCTTTTATGGCACTTCGTAAGCTTTCTGGTGTGGTGTATTCTGATAAACCCCAAACTCTTGACTGAAGTTGTTTTCAAAACATAATGTCATGAACTCTACTTCATAATAAATTAGGATTTTTGATTCAGACGGAATTTGTTTAAAGCTCTTAAAAATGTCAAAAGCCTGATCAGCATCTAATATTGTAAGCTTAGATCAGAAAAGTTTACCGCTGGCCAAATTAATACAATGGAAGCTGGAAAAATATCCAAGTATGTCAAAACTATACATTGATAGTACCTCTCAAGATATGAAGAGTTTCGGAAACTTAAAAAGGCCGTATAGACACACAACCTAACGTATGAATTCTATTGAAAGCAGATTAGGGTATGCTTATTCGGTTATAGAGAAACATTCTTTGAAAGATAACTGTGCGCCTTCGTCTTCCTATATAATAGTACATCAAACATTTTAGACGTCTCGACTGGAAGATGTATAGTACTTGGGCCGGATGAACCTAAAAGTACTAGCCTGAAACAGTCTGTTCTAATGAGAATTGTACTTAGTTTCAATTTTGGTCTTATAAGACAGATTTACAAAAAATTGAATACAGGTCGCACATCTGGCATTGGTAGTCTTTAGTGAATTTATAGACACCCAAGAGACAATTTTACTATCCCAAAACCACAGAGCTGAATTTATGGGTGAATTAAAAAAAACTGAAATTCTATAAGTTGTTGTGAAGAATTAAACAAATCGGTTTTTTCACCGCGAATGCTCTTTGCAAACTGTCAAATTTAAGTCGCATCAAGTCCCCCAAATGTGGAATCCTTTAGTGAGGGCCATCTTTTGGTTTCTTTTCGAATCATATAATATTTTGACCCTGACAGCTCTTATGCGATTAAGGAAGTGACAGAAACTCAATATTTTAAATTCGCAATACGAAATAAATCGATATACCTGCATTTGGGAAATATTGCAAAATTACTTCCAAAATTGATGTCGTGTTGCGGTTACAGTGCGAATTTTTAAAAAACTGTCAGTTGAAATAGCTGCAGCTGGTCTACGCAAGTTTGTGAAGAAAGTTCGTGATACTGATTTGCCGATTAATAACCGAATATATTACCGTATTAATCCTGGGCGCTCAACGGGGAATATCGCATCTGTTGCCTTAAGTGTGCGCCCAAAACCGATAACCGCGCGTTGAGGCTCAAGATCTCAGCAACTGAACATGAGTCGTACTTGTCTCAGGAAAATTTTGCTTAAAGATTTCGGATTATTTGCTAACAAAGTCTAATTGACTCATGAATTGAAGCAAAATGAGTCGCTCGAAATTGACGACAATTTTGATTAAAAAAAACCATCTTTCTAGATGTGGCATTTGGATACGTAAATAAGCAAAATTGCTGCATTTTGCAGTATTTGGAGCTCGGAGAATCCACACGTAGTCGCAGGGAAGCCAATGAATCCTGAACGTGTAACGGTTCTGTGTGATTTTTGGAGTAGAGCATTGGAAGAAACATAACATTCAATGGAGACTGCTACCAAGAAATTATAACCGATTTTTTATGGCCAAATATTAAAAGCTTGCACGAGCTATTGTTCCAGCAATAAACGATTTACTGTAATAAATAATCATGTTATCAGTCGTTTTGATTTCGGTGGTACCACTAAAACTGATGCTGTGCGAACAATCTAGAGACGATTCAGGCAATCAAGAACAATGCTGGTCAAGCTATTCGTGAAATATGGGTAGAAAGCATCGAAAATGTATTGAAAAATTGGATTGACAGGATAAACTTCTTCCAAGCCAGCCGAGGAAGTCATTTGAATGAAATAGTATTCCATAGTTTAGGAAAGCGAATAATGAACAGTGTGGTTTCTATAGCTTTTTTAAAAATAAACTAGCAGATGGTCAACCCTTTACTTGTTCACTTAGACGTAAGAGAGACTTTTCTCTATAAAAAATACTCACACTTTTCTTCCAATTCTAGACGGTTAGAAGCATTTTTTAACTTTCTTCTTTTCTGGTTGGCTCTCGAACCTCGTCATAACTACGAGTATTTTCATGTACTGAATTGCTAAGCATCAACTTAAAATCACATCATCTACGATTTGCGGCCCGGATCAAATCCGGACAGAATATAAGCGGTTATTGCAAGCATATTCTGAAGACTTAAGATAAAAACTAAAGGGTGGAAGCGGCTAAAGAAATTTAGGACGTGATGCCATATGTGGAAATAAGAATGTCCTTAAGGGGAAATTTTGCTTAGGTGGCAGTCGAAGAGATGCAGAATATCGTTACCTTCACGAAGTATTCTAGACATTGGCCGCAGGTGTCCGTTATTCGTTTTGTGAAGATTGAGCCTGAAAAGTGGCGTAGACCAAAGACTGCGTGGGTTGATTTTAAAAGAAATAATTTGAAGTAAGGACAATCGATATTACCAACTAAAATGTGATGAATAAAGTGAATGTGGGCAACTTTTGGCGTATAAGGAGTGCCATCGAATAAATTTACCCACTCCCATCTTGAATTTACTTCCAAAAATTACAGAAAAATCACTCAAATTCTTCTTTTTTGTAATGCTAGGAATGCTTCTATTATTTTTAAATTTTATGTCATTCCTGTTTGGTAGTTAACATAAACAACATGGAATCTGAATTGGATGTAAGAAAAAATATTATTAAGTGCCACTTAGCACACCCAGGGTGGACGTATATAAAAATCGCTAAGGAACTTAAAGTTAATAGAAAACCAGTTGTTACTGCTATTAAGAATTATAAAGAGAACCTGTCAGTTAAAAGAAAAGAGGTGTCTGGTTGAAAAGTTGGTTTTATGAACCCTAAAAAGTCCATTAAGATTTTGAGCATTCTTGAAAAAAATTCGAACATTTTTGAACGTAATTCGGCAAAGAAAGCAGAATGTTCAAATTTTTTAGTTCATGAAGTAAAGAGAAATACGGACTTGAAAACATACAAAGTCCAAAAGGTTCCCGATCAGAACGCCAAAAATATTTGGATGCGAAACAACGGAGAAAACTTTTGTAATCAAATTTTTTGACCAAATTTTCATGCATTGTAATGGGCGATTAATCGTAAGTTTTTGCTGATATCAACCAGCTTCCGTGGCAGGCATTATATACCGCCAAAGGTAGAGGAAATGTTGAAGCAACATAAAGCGAAACTTCCAAAAAAAATCCCTTGTTTGGCAAGCAATTTGTTCTTGCGGGCTCAGATGCCAAACTTTCATCACGACTGGCTCAATAAATGGCGAAATTTATGTAAATGAGTGCCTGCAGAAATGCTTGAGGCCTTTTTATAACATTCATGGAGAACTCCCCTTATTTTGGCCTGATATTGAGTCATGTCACTATTGGAAAGAGAGCGATGGATTGATATGAGGTAAACAACGTTTACCAATCCACCGAATTCGCCAGCACTTAGGCCAATTAAAAGATATTGGGCCCTGATTAAAAAAGAGTTAAGGGCCACCAAGATTGCTGTCAACGCCCTGAAAGAATTAAAAAAATGTTGGAAAAATAGCTCTAAAAAAAAATGATGGAAGGTGTTACTGAAAAAATTAAAAAATTTGTTAAAAATAAAGGTTAATTTTTTTTGTTAATTTTTACAGATTTGGAGACATGAAATAAATACTTTTAATTTTTTAAGTGCCCTTCTTACTGTAGTTTTTATTATTTTTCGGTGGGTTAATTTTTTCGATGGCACTTATTAGAAAAGGGTTGTAAATTTGTAAGTTTCAGCCGGTCAGGTGTTGTATAGGAATTTGGTAACATAAGGATTGGAAAACTTCTTAGACCAGCGCTTGATGAAGCCAAGGGCAAAGTTGGCTTTTTTTTTATTATATTATCAATGTGAGAACGGAAATTAAGTTCTTTATAACAGATAACACCTAAATCACGCAACTCATTCACTAAGAGAACAGGCAGATTTAAGATTGGTTAGCAGCGATGTGAAGTAGGAGGGCGCTTACGGGTATAAGTTATAGCCTGACACTTATTGACGTTAAGTTCAAGAAAATTCTTTTGACACAAAGTACAAAATGTGTCTAGATATTCCTGCAGTGGTAGTATGTCTGAGGAATATGATATATATCTAAAGATTTTCATATCATCTGAGTAAAATATGAGGCAAATTTACAAGTCCATTATGCGCAATTTGGCGTTAAAAAAAATGTTTTTTTTCAATAAGTTTATTGTTTCGCTTCCTATATGGCACGTAGCACCAACCTGTTGGAAATACATATATCTCTTCCACATTAATCCCATCAATTGGGGAATGAAAAAATCATTAATCATGACACAATAGCGAATACTCTTGATCGCACCAACCTATGCATTTTTCGTGATGTAACAACTACTCGTATGTTTCGATAATCTCATGTGGGTTATGTTTGCTCCAAATGTGATAAATTTGTTTATTAAGACTCCCATTGAATCAATAATGCAGCTCATCTGAAAACACAAGTTTTTGATAAAACCGTGAAATGCAATTTGTTTTCCAATTTGTGAATTGTCCACCAAAATTTCGACACAAACTATGGTGGATTCTTGAACCATCTGTTTTTGGTAAGTCTTCAAACCAAGATATTTGTGAAATATCTGCATATATGGAGAAATAAAGACCAAATTGTTGTGAGCGACGTCATATAGATGCACTCTTCTCATCAACACGCACGTATACGAAATGTGTTCATGTGCCACCGCACTTTCCAAACAAATTGTTGTGCGAATATAATTAAGCGTGTAGGTATGTCTTCACGGCAAAATGGCAAAGACTTCTGAATAAAGGGCTGAACAGAATGTGAATCTGAAGCTTGAATCTGTATCTGATATCGAACTGTCAAAAGTTGAAAGCATGAACATATAGCCGTAAGCGCCAACACAATGTGTATCCGTGTGAAATTGGGTACTGTTCAACTCCAAGATACAGATTCGAGATTGACGTTTCTTTGTTTGTAAGCATTGTCTGGACTTTCCTCACTTTGGTTTGAAAATTTATACAAGATGGACGTGGAAAAATTTATCGAAGCGGTGCGAAGTGAAGAATCGTTGTGGAATTTGGCAAATCCAAATTATGAAAATGTAAAAGAAAAAATGCGCGTGCGGAAGAAAATTTCGGAGGATTTTGGAATAACGAGTAAGTATTTTTTTTCCCGAAAATATTATTTATTTGTGTTGACTGTTTTTGTTATTTTTGTTTTTAGTTGAAGACTGCAAGAAAAAGTGGAAGAGTTTGCGTGACGGGCTTAATCGCTACATGGGCAACCGTAAGCGATCAGGCCAAGGCCTTGATGAGGTGGAGCCTGCGTGGAAATATGCGCAGAATTAATTATTCCTAGCCGAGCATTGCAAGCCAAGGACGTAAGTAAATCGCAATTGTTTTTTATTGGAGCAATTAATAATTTAAGTATAGTTCTAAAGGGAACTACGGAGGTGGCGAGGATTTCAATACTGGGGAAACAAGTTCGACCTGTTGGTGTTCTTCTGTTTCCCAACGCCAAGTGCCTTCTATCAATTGTTCGCTTTCGAAAGAATCACAATAGTGTGTAGAGTTGGTATTGCGTATCCGTAATTTTTAAGAAATTGTTTAAAATGGTGCACGCCAGTACTATCTTGTCTGCATTCTTAGGATGGAAGTCAATGCATTTTCCAAGAAAACGCCAACGGGCCGTCAAGATGCCGAATGTGTTTTCTCTCACACGCCGTGCTCTAGAAAGTCTTGTGTTAAAGACATCCTCTGGGCGATTCAATAAAATTCATGGATATGGCCTCATTATATTTTCCCTTAAAGGAAATGCGCTGTCGGCAACAAAATAGTACGGCAATATTTTGTCAGAGTTTGGCAGCCTATTAGGTGCTGGCCAGGAAATGGTATTGTTAAAAAATTGTGCTTTTGGCCAAAAAGTGGTAAGCACTCCACCATCACTTTGACTGCCGAATGCCCCTACATTGAATGCTGTAAACGTGGGTATAGTTTGCATAGCAGATTCCAAGTAGAACTACACTAAAGAAACCTTTTTAATTGTAGAACTTGGAGCCTGATTTCGGTGGGCCTTTTATTTGTACATGTTTGCCATCTATACTTCCTTCGCAGTTTTGTATCTGCCACATATCACTGAAGTTTTGTGTTATTTGCTACCAATCCCCTATATGCAATTCAAGCATGTACGTTGGCAATAGTACATCCCAAAGAACTGGCAGACTTCGCAAATTATTGCCCTTACCGTCGACACTCCGATTCTGAACGTCCAGGCAAGATCATTTGGGGAAACTCCTTGCGATAAATACCTGGAAGAGATTGCAAATTATAGTTTTATTCCATACAAACAAATTTAAATTACTAACATTAGAGTCACAACAAGTCTGCATTCCGGATCAATAGGCTTTCGAATGCAAGCCTTCATCAATTTATTTCTCATCATATTGAGCAACAGATCGTATTGCTGCCACCTCATCCTTGTTGCTTTAAAAGATAGTTCTTCGTCGTCCTCTTTCAAATGTTTGAAAGTGGTTTCAAAAACGCCATTGGTATTACGTTCCTTGTAAAGTTCTATTAATAACTTTGATCGACAAATAGTATAGATATAGTGCACTCATTATGAATGCGGTTTTTTGCTTTTCGTTCATATGTTTTTTTTCGTAGTTACAGCTTCCATTATCGACGACTTTTATTTTTCACAAGTACTTGCCACAAGTAAACACACAATTGACTGACAGATACAGATTCGATGAGCGTCACCATGATGTTCGATGTAGCTGCATGCCGTGTATCTACGTTTGACAGCGATTCAAGGTACAAGCTTCAAATTCACATTCTGTTCAGCTCTTCAATATGACACTGACAGTTCGAAATCTGACAATTGACAGATATCAATGTCTAATGTAAGTACTGGGTTAAAAGCTGTCAAAGTATGAAACAAAAACACCCTTAACAATAAGGGTTATAGTCAAAATGGACGCTTTGGAGCAGGCGAAAAATACGGTTCAGAAAATTCGGAAACCAACATACTTTCTAAACTTAGACTCGATAACATTAATAAGGATACCTACACTCTCAGTTGGTTCTGAGTCTTTTATTTTTATAAAACACCGTAATTGCTAATTGTATTTTATTTGTGTGCTCATGTGGCAGAAGATTTGACTTGTTTTCTTCTTGTTTCCTTAATAAAATAATATTTTATAGTCATTTTTAACAATCGCGATCACAACATCCCATTCTTTTCAAGCGTTCCTCCTAAATCATCGCCTTTCCCATGACATAATCCTCCACTCTTGTCAGCATAAATCTCCGCCCTTTTCCTTTCTCCTGTCACCATCTTACACCGAGTTTCAGAATTTTTTGATTAATTACTTATGTATGTTCCAGAGTATCCACAAATTATCTTCCAGTAATCCCAGCTGACAGATCAAAGTGAGTTCTGTTTCTTGTACTTGCGCAGACTGACAAATCAGATCCCCGGCCTTCAAGTCCTCCATTCTCTGGCTCACATTGATCTAGATACTTTTCTGTTTTTTATTTACAAAAAAGAATAAGAACAAATTCCTTTTTAAACAGGCGATGAGTGCCTTTAATTAAGTTTACTCGTACATCAGTCTCTGGTAGACATTCCGACGACCGAACCGACTGACTTAAAAAACAAAGGGTCACGTGATTGACAGATTGGCTGAGAGTAACGAATTATTCCCTTTACCCTTCAATCTCACATTCACCTATTTTTCTATTGAAATAAGATATCTGAATACGTTAATGCGGGATCGTTTGGTGCCAGTAAAAAATAAATATGCTTTACTGACATCTTCATTTGCCTACGATGGGATTCCCATTGATCCATAGAGGACCTTGTCACTACCCCTTGCGATCATTTATCATTCCAAGTGGCTTCTATGGATCCCTAATTACTGCAGAATCGTTTTTTATAAATTACTTAACGGCAAATCAATAGATAAACAATGAGAATCTGTTTGTTGTCGTTTTTTCTTCCATCTTCGACTTTTATCTGTCGAAAGGGGTCTCCTTTTATTTATGACGTCATGCGGGACTGAGTGAATTACGCCAGAATATGAGGGTCATACTCGTAAATGTTAGGATGAATCTCTGTGAAAATTTCAAAAAGGATCTTCATACATACATACTTTATCTGAAAAGGATTATTATCTGTGCTGACATTTATTGAATTTAAAAATGTAAACAAGAATAAATTTTGGTAGAAGAGCCTTGACAGGGTTGTTTGCGAGACACAAAAGGGGCGGGGAGGGAATTTATTTTAAAATGATGTGTGATATATGACAAAATTCGGAATAAATTCAATTACATACGGGTGATGGAAATTTCATTTTTCAGAAAGTACACGGAAGTTGTAAGAGTGTGGGGAAATTTGGGAACGTACTTTACATACAGTACCATCTTGGTTGCAACTTAAGGTAATAGTTTGTGTAGATTGTGACGCTCAAAAGGAAAATGAGGTGAATGTGTCATTTGGTAAAATGTGGCGCTAGATGATTTATTTCTGAGATAAATGTCAATTTCAGATTCGAAATGATTTATGCAAATATGAATCCCATGAATATTTCTTGATTGCCATAAGTGCAATAGTCCTTTTGAAACTGACGCTGCTGCACAAGCTCGAGCTAGTTTTTGTGCTATTTCACATTTTTGTTTGAGTTAGCTTTTTGTCTGTTTGAATAAAAACACCAGTGTAGTCGCGTTCTATTCGACGGAATGTAGCAAATTTTTGTAATTGTTCTTATCTGGATGAGTTTCGTTGTATCGTGCGAGCATCCATCACGGAAATGGAATACTAAATATTTTTCACACCCTTAATCGCGTCCAAAAGGGGCAAAAGTAGAGGTCGATCAGAAGATCGGAGATCTTGCGCATATAAGTGAGTGGTGCCCTTTAAGACAGAACTAGTGCCGACCCTCCGCACAACAGCACTCCCACAATCAACTAGATTGCCTGATGTTAAGCTGTTCGGCATGTTGAGTTGTGACGATGTCGTTGTAAGTGATATCTCTCTGCAAGAATACATGGTCTGTATGCATATCTAAAGCCCACTTAGGTTATGCTTAGACCTAAAACCTAACTATTGGGTTGTACCACATGAAATGTCCGATTTTGGCTCAGTTCAAAATAAGAAATTCTCGAATGAACATATGTATGTACCAGAACGTTAAATTTTCTGTTTTTATAAAATAAAGTGGTACGTGTGGGAATTTTTGGGGTTCATTACAAGTACCGTTATTTTTTTTTAGGAACTATTTAGCATGCTCTCGGGAGTTCAAATTCGAATCCTCTTCCTTTACGAATTTAGAATGGGACATGATGCGTCATTGGCAATGAAAAACATAAATGACGCATTTGAGGATGTAGCGGTACATGAGCGCACTATACGATGTTGGTCTGAAAAGTTCCGTTCGAGAAATTTCAGTTTTAAAAATGAACCACTAGGGAAGCCGGAAAAGTTTGTTGACGACGATGTTTTAAGAGCAACTGTGGATGCGGACCCAACGAAATCGGTACAGAAGATTGCACAAATCATGGGAGTATTCCCAATGACAACAAGTCGACATAGGAAAGGTAAGGAAACTGGGTTACCCGCTTATCCCCATGAACTGAACGAATCCCGAATCCTGAAACGAAACTACGGCGTCTGGAAATCTGCGCATCGCTTACATTAAGAAACCAAACTGAACGGTTTTTGCACCGGATAGTCACCTGTGATGAAAAGTGGATACTGTGTGGATAATCGTCAAAGATCTGGACAGTGGTTGGATGCAGATAAAAAACAAAAACACACACAAAAGCCTGATCTTCCCCCAAAATAGGCTATGGTGACAATTTGGTGGACATCGAAAGGACCAATCCACTTTTCATTTCTTCTTCCTCTTCTTCTTATACTTTTATTAACCCTTTCCTCGTTATACGAATTGAGCGTAATGAGTTTCCCATTTTTACTGCATCGCTGCTGCTCCGCTTATGGGGTTGGCTAATGTCGCAGACCACAGAACGCGTCTACATAATGCTCGGTCCAGAGGTTAGCCCCAGGCGTTGTTGCGCATTTGCCATCTGAGAAATCCAGGAATTCTTTTTCCGACCTCGTTTTCTTACAGTTGGAGTGACCGTAGTTGATAGTGCCTTTTAAACCGGATTTTCCGCAGATCTTCTTTGAACGTGGCAATACCAGCTTATTCTATTCGCCTCAAGCTGTTCGGTTACCGAATTCTTTATATGTAGACTTCCTCTTATACGCGTAGATCTAATACAATCGCGTTTAGTGACTCCACTAGACATCTTTAAAATTTTCATTTCCGCTGCCGTCATTTTGTTTTTAAACGCTTCGTACATTGTCCAGCTCTGTGAACCGTATATAAGAGCTGGTCGAACAACCGTGGTATAGAGTTTCCCCTTCAATTTAAGTGGAAATTTTCGGTCGCAAAAGATTCCCGAATTTTCCCGCCATTTCATCCATCCCACACTCACTCTGTGGTTTACGTCGTCATCACATTTCGCTTCCGTGTTAACGATTGATCCTAAGTATTTAAAGACAGTGCTTTTCGGAAGAACTATTCCGTCTAACATTATATCCGGAACAGGTCGGAACGGATGCGCAAATGGGCACGTCAAATGCTCCGTCTATGAACGACTTATTTTAAACCCGTTTCTCTCTAGCGCATTTTTCCATTTCTTCATTTCTTCAACAACCATAAACGCCATCAAATATTATATATGTATATACTTATAACATGCCAAATTGGCTTAAACGCAACCTGCGTTGGTAAAAAGACACGGTCCGATCCATTTGCATGACAATCCTAGACCTTATACCTTACAAGTAACGATGCAAAAACTGTTGCAGTTGGGATTTAAAATTCTTCCGCATCCACCGTACTCTCTTGCTTTTTTCCCAACTCTCCTGATATTTTCCCAATCCGGATCCATTTTGCCGGTAGAAGTTATTCCCGAACCGAGCAGAGGTCATAAAAGCCTTTGAAGATTTCATTGCCTCAAAAAGTCAGCACTTCTACAAAAAAAAAGAATGTATGTATATGTAGTAATAAAAAAATATGAAATAAAAAAATTACGAAAAAAATTATAATTAAAATTTACAGAAAAATAATATTGGCTCTTAAATTTTTACTAAAAAAATCATTTTATAGTAATATTTCATTTCATATGGTACAACCTAATGCTACTTAAACTTTAGTAGCTTTAAGCCTGTAATTTATAAGTTACACTTTAAGATATGTATATTTTTTAAGAAAATAAATTCGACATTTCTTTTCCACTTAAAATAAAAATTAAATTTATCAGTTATTTTGCTACACGAAAAAAAAATAAAAAAAATATAAAATAAAAGCCCCTTAAAGAATTGAGTAAAAATTATTAATCTATATAACGTCTAAAAAATATATTGTACAACAAAAAAATGCATTTTCAATACTAGAGTAATCGTGGTCACCGCAGATGACTCTTTTGCACTTATAGCACGAAGGCTTCATCATTCGTCCCTTTTACCTTGAACAAAATCCATATTTTTGTCTTTTTTCCCTGCTATGTGTTCTTCGGTATTTCCAGACATATCCCTTCAACCCCAGCCAAATTATTTTCAGTTTTTCTTCTAGTTGTATTTATTAGAGTAAGCGTCTCCAGACATCGTGCCATATATCGCTCATCGGTCACCTTATTGAGGTAATTTTTTCATAAACTCTGGCCGGTTTTACGGTTTCTGTTTGCTGTCAAACGTACTATTGGTGTAGACTATATAACCGTTAGTAAATATCATATTTAATGTGCCATAAAACCTACACACAGGCCATCAGTTTGTTTTTCGAGAGCACACTGCATATCTGCCCGATTGTGTAAGCGCCTCCATTTGTTTGATTACAAAGTTCCACTATATGAGGCGAATTATCAAGTTCATCGGCATTCTCCCTTTCAAAATGTCCATCCATTACACCAACTGATCGTCTTCGCAGATCTCAAGTAATTTTTGAACTTATTGAAACCTATCTTATTATTCTATGATCCAAAAATTATAAAAAAAAAACATCCGAATTAACAAAACGTAACACATAGGTAGCTTAGAAAGAAAAAATCATACAGAGGTTACCCATCGACGAACAAAAAAAAAAACACTGTGGCGCTGGCAGCCCGGTATGGGCCATGGCCTAGCTTCTTGACACTCATTTGTGTTGCTCATGTTGTCATTTTTGTCACATCTGAGCGGGGCCTACGATTTATCGCCGAAACCGAACGGTACTCCCTAGAAGCTTTTTCGTACGCGCTTTTACTTTCGGGAATTTGCTATTGCCCGCCGAAAGGGTGACCCAGCCAGAAATCAAACCCAGACTCTCTGCATGATAGTCCAATAAACTAACTATCGCGACATCACCATTGCCGTTTCAACGACTTTAAATGTAAATAAAACCTATTTCCGATGATCGCAGGAACGCATACGACTTTGCATTTCTTAGAAACCACCCCCAGTTGATGTTGTAGGAGGAGAGAGTTATAACGGATAAATAGTCAAAGAGAAATATAGAGAATTAACGAGGTGTTCGTCTATTCGACCAAGGATAACCATCCAGGGTTAAAAAAATATATGCTCCCGTGTGTTCGCTATTTGGCGCATTCTTCCGGTCGTTATCCTGCCAAGCGTGAAAAACGTGTTTTTTTTAACACAGTACTAACTTCAGATACTTCTACCTGTCAAACCAATCGTCAGATTAGAAACTGTACGTGTCATTTGTATACAGTAGTCCTAGCAATTTTATCATCATGACATACATATTGTATATATGTACATACTTCAAAAACATTACCAAGTTTTAGCAATATGGTTCCAAAGTTATGGTCCTGTACACTAAACTTATAGAGCGCTTGCACCATATTACACCCGACATAGTCGACCACCTGAACACGCTATTCGCCGTTATCGTATTGGGTCTATAACATTCGTGCGGTTTGCTAAGAGATGGCGTAACTTGTATTATTCCATTGGAACATGTGTTGGAAAGCTACTGTCATTGTACGTCATTTTAGTATATGTCATTCATTTGAAGCGTAAACAACAATATTTTTTTTTCACTCAAATATGTCGAACTTTGTGCCTGAAAAAGTGTTTTTGCGTGGAGTTCTTCTTCATTACTTTAATATGAAGAAAACTACTGACGAAAGTCATCGTATTTTGGTGGATGTTTATGATGAAAATGCGTTAGCTGAGCGAACGTGCCAAAAGTGGTTTGCACGATTTAAAAGTGGTGATTTTGGCTTGGAAGACGATGAACGTCCTGGGCAGCCGAAAAAGTTTGAAGATGAAGAACTGGAAGCATTACTCTATGAAGATTGTTGTCAAACACAAGAAGAGCCAGCAGAATCTTTGGGTGTCACTCAAGTAGCCATTTCAAAACGTTTAAAAGCAGCTGGATATATTCAAAAGCAAGGAATTTGGGTTCCACATGAACTCAAGTCGAGAGACGTCGAAAGGCGGTTTTGCATGTCCGAAATGCTGCTGGAACACCACAAAAGGAGGTCATTTTTGCATCGGATTGTTACTGCTGATGAAAAATGGATCCATTACGACAACCCCAAGCGCAAAATATCATATGTGAAACCCGGCCAACCAGCCAAATCAACGGCAAAGCCGAATATCCATGGCGCGAAGGTAATGCTCTATATTTGGCGGGATCAGATGGGTGTGCTGTATTATGTGCTGCTAAAACCGGGTGAAACCATCAATGGACAACGCTACCGAACACAATTAATCCGTTTAAAGAGAGCAATAGCTGAAAAACGCCCGGAATATGCGACCAGACACGGGCAATAATTTTCCATCATGACAACGCTCGGGCCCACGTTGCTATTCCGGTTAAGAACTATTTGGAAAACAGTGGATGGGAAGTCTTACCCCACCCGCCGTATAGGCCAGACCTTACCCCTTTTGACAACCATTTTTTCCGGTGGATGCAGAACGCTCTCACTGAAATACGGTTCACATCAGAGCAGAATATCAAAAATTGGCTTGATTCATTCTTGGCTGCCAAGCCGGCGCAGTTCTATTGGGATGGGATCCACAAAATATTACATTGGAAAATGCAGTGGCACCGAAATGCATAAATACATAGCGTGCTGAGAATATTGCTTCTGTTCAGGACAGTTTTGAAGAAGATCCAATTTAATCGATTCGACGTCGCTGCAACAACTTGGTCTTTGTTTGTCCAATTTATGGGAAATTTTACCCAAAAATCTTAGTTTGAAGGCGTTTGTGTCGAAATTTCGGTGAATGGTCCTAAGTTTAATTAGCATTGGATCCGCTGTTTTATCGAAAAATTGTGGCTCATTTTTGGCTCAATAATCAAAATCTTTATGTTTGGAGCGAATATAATCCACAAACCCCTTAACATTCCGAAAAGTGCAGTTTGGTGAGGTCTGTGGATTATGTTTTAAAATAAATAAAATTTATTATTGTGTTATGGTCTAGAGTATTTGCTACAGAGCTATGATTAAAGAATTGTTCGTGCTCCGATTAAATAGCATGAATGTGGAAGAGCTGTGGTTCTAGCAGGACGTACAGCAAACAAAGTAATAAACTTATTGAAGGAAACATTCAACGAACACATAATTTCTTGTAATGGACCTGCAAATTTGCCTCCAAGGTTTTGTGATTGATGCCTCATGATTAGTTTGTTTGGGTTTACGTAAAGTCGCAATCCTACGCTGACAAACCAGCAACAATTGACGCATTTGAAGCTAACATCATTGAATTTTATTTGCTTAATCTGTCCAATATGTTATGCCTGTTGTAAGTTTCACACAATCTTTTTATGTATGTATGTATGTTGTAAAAAAAATCCGGGATGTCCTTACCCACTTAACTGCTTTGCTACAACGCCTCTTGTGGTTTGGCTTAATGTGCGAACTTAGAACCATTCCACATAAAGCTACACGCTGTTCTACTCGAATTTTGGATCATATCGAAAGAAGGGCCAAGGTTATTTATTTTGCATTTGAATAATCTAATAATTGTTCCTTCGGCTTCTTGTTCGGAAATTGGCTGGAACTTGAGTCTGTAATGTTTTATGGGAACCGGATTTCCCGGCGACTTTTGTTGAACATAGCAAACCAAATTTTTTGCTCAGGCTGAAGTTTGTTAACCAGCGTTTCTTCCAAGTTGAGTCTTTTGCGAATGCGTGCACTTTTTATTAAATCACGCTTCTGTCAGCAGATATAACATTCACAACATTTTCGCGTTATTATCTCGTAGATCTTCCAAAATTTCAAGGCGTATGTTAACTAGAGCTGGTCGGATGACTCCCTTGTATAACAAACTTTTAAGTCTAAACGGCATGTTTCTGCCGGAAAATATTGCCCAGTGTTCACGCCATTTAAATGACGCCACACTGACTAGGTAGGAGGCATAGTTAGCGCAACTCATCTGTAGTTGTTTTTTGAAAACTGGCACTACAACTCCTTTTTAATAGATGTCGGTAGTTATGAAAAATTAAAATGCAGATATTCCGTTTTAGGCCGACTGGCTTATAACCTTATCCAATAGCGCCCTTATCCAATTGAATTGAATTGAATTTTCTGAATTCTGAAGGGCTGTCACCTTGTTGCATATGATGAAAGGATGAGAAGGCAAATTACAATACATAAGCAAATTTTCATATGAACTTCAAGTGGTGTCATGGGCCTGAATCAAATGTCAAACCTCAATGAAGAATTATCCCCGACCGAATGTTGGCGCTAGTAATCTTTCCAAAGCAATTTTTTGAGCTTTTTTCCTGGGTTTTCGTAGTAAGGCTTAAATAGACCTTTATGGAATAAACATTTTTAATCCATACACATATGTATGTTTAACGAGCGACTCGCAGGAATTCTTGCATACGTTCTTAAGCGCATTTTTTAATCCTTCGTGTCTAAAATCGTAAATGAAAATTAATACAATAAATACAATAAGGGAGAACAGTAGAGAATCCGGCTTAGTCTTTTCTTTGTTCCTGGCGGTTGTTGATAGCCTAGTGGGTTCCATAAACATATGCCCCCCTATACAAAATTCATTTCTCTCCAAGTTCTAACGTCCAATGCATCTAAATCCTTCCGGCTATGACTTCTTACTACCGGTCGGTGGCAATCGGTTTTCTTTTCCTTTCCAAAACCACAACACAATAAATTTCAGGTACAATCCTGGCCATAGATGGTGGGGCATTGGCACCGAAAATCCCTAGGAAATCCTTACAAATTGCCCAACAAAACCATTAAACTGCCACCTGGCAAATGACCATACATGCCATCAATAAAAGTAACCACCGATCGCTGCCACGGCAGCTCCTGAAATTCCCAAATCCTTTTGAATTTTAAATTCCTCAAAAGAAAATCTTCTTTTCTGCATTTTTCCCGGCAATCATAAGCCAAGTTTTGTTGGTTCCATTTCCTCTTCCTCTTCCGACAAAGGGAAAAGTTTGTAGTTTTTTCCCAACCGTATTTCGACCCACACACTCGCATACTTACGAGTATACTATATACGAGTATGATGAATGCATTAAGCTCTCTTCGTGATGTGATGTTGTCGACTTTTATGCGGACTTTGACACGTACTTTATTGCCAACTCCTTGGATCCACAATCACTAGCCACCGACCCCGTCCAAAGACGTCGTAATAAATGCAAATCTCTTGCTGACCCAAATTTCACCTCGGCTCTGATCCTGGACGGTGAATATTTTGATGTGGTGAAAGAGGTGTGCTCTGGCATTGTCGTTTCTCCGCTTATCATCTCCACTACGATAGAAAGCAGTAAATTTACTTTGTTTCGTACGTGTGTAGCTGGAACAGGGAAATCCTTTTTTACGAATGCGTTTCGCCTTATCATGGGAACAGCCCTTGAGAGAGTTTCTTCTCGTCTTTGTGTGTCAAAAAAAAATGTTGTGGCCACATTTGAGGTAGGGAAAGCCATAAGGAATTATTCCTGAAGAATTTCCATTGTTATCAGGAATCGCACGCTTGCCTGATATTAAGCCAGGTAGCAGTATTTGCCAGCAACCGGCGATGACTTGAGATTAAAAAAAATGAGTAAATGGACGGGGTTGACTTTTGGATTGCCTTAATGGAAACCAAACGGCTTCGAAATGGCAATCGCATATAAATAGGTACTAGTAGCCGTATATCGGGATATGAGAATGGCTGGATTTCATGTAATAGCAGCCACACGAAGGGAGGTATGAAGGTGGAACACGCCACGGCAAATGGTCGTAATCTCTTTGTCTTGTTATGGGTCTATTGCTGTCCATCACGAGGCATTTGCTTTCGGGGTTGAGATTTTTTACTGTTTTTTTCTTTTAGTCCTTAAAAAAGGGATTAACGTAAGTGGAAATTATAGGATTCCTCAATATGTTGCAACTTTGTTTCTTTTTCTTCTCTATTTACTTTTTCTTCACGGCCTGCTGAACTAGACGTAAGAGCCTTGCATTATCTTTGATCACTTCTCCTAGATTTCAAGTACCATAGGCTATTCCATCTGCGAAGCTTAGTTCGTCAATTCGTGATTTTGATCCTTACTCTGGGGCAGGTTACCTCCTTTACACCTTGCATGCTATTGTAGAATGCCCAATGTTTTATGACAACTGTTTAGAATATCGCAGTTTTGAAATGTACGCTTACTTGAACTCGTTCATCCTGTATACAAGACAGTGATAGTAGTTGTATCGCCTAAAACTTTTTGGAGTTTCCAGTCCGCTTAAGAAGAATACATGCACTCCGTTCGAAGGCCCTTATCAAAGTGTTAAATTTGAGTATCTTTTCACTGTTGGGTTCTTTTTTATAATTATTGTTTTTATTTATCAAGAAGTAAGTACGTAGCTCCTAATAGTTATGCGCTGTCTTGAACATAAATGGCATCACTACTATGAGTTCTCCATCAGCAATATATCTCTCATTTGTTACCCAGACTTATTTTCTTACATAGCACATGATCGACCTGACGATTGCTTCAAATGATTTATCCTATGTTATATTGACTCTTATAGCTTTCAAGTTGCTGTGTTACTGGGACACCAGACAGCTGGTGTACACACGTTCGGGAAAGTTTGCTGATTGACAACTGAACATATTATCGTGTTCGTCCTGTGCGTTCAATGCTTACAAGGTTCAACTGTCTCAAGAGTTGGAAAATGATTAATCGCTTCGACCACAATTGTGCTCAAAAAAATCGTATTTTCAGATAAGGCGTATGTCTACCTTAGCAGCTACAAAAATAAGCAAAATACTAAATAGCGATACTTTGAACCTGAACGTGTGACTGTTCGGTGTGAATTTTGGAATGGAGGCATTAAAGGCCCATTTTTCTTCCAAGTCCGCAATGAGAGTGCTGTTGCGGCATGAAAACTGATTTTATTTTTCATGGCCAGAAATTGATTATTTTGACTTGGGCGAGTTATATAAGATGGAGCTACCTGCCGCACAAGCCGTCCAACAATCGATTTATTCCACACTTAGTTCAATAATCATGCAATCATTATTTTTGGTGATGTTGTTTTCCCATCTCGGAGCTGCGACGACGTTAGGCTTTTTTTGTGGAATACCGAATAATTCAGAGACGATCCAGGCACTCAAAAACAATATTGATCAAGGCATTCGTGAAGTCAAGATGGCCTATTGCAGGCTGTATAACGGTGATGACGGACCAAATACCGCTGTCAGGCAGAATCAACCTTTCAACTTGGATGATGATGACCAACAATTCCGTCCACCCGACCTATCTAAGCTTAAGTCCAACAAAGCTGCTGGAGCGGACGGCCTGACTGCCGAGCTCTTCAAAGTGGCAGGCAACGAGTTGGTAGGGAGCATACACCAACTCATCTGTAGAATATGGTCGGAAGAAAGCATGCCCGATGAATGGAACCTCAGCATTGTTTTCCGATTCTCAAGGAAGGAGACCCTCTGAACTGCGCCAATTACAGAGGCATCAGTCTCCATCACATCGCATACAAGATCTTATCTGCCATATTGTGTGAACGCCTGAAGCCGTTCGTCAACAATCTTCAGATATTCACACTACGGCAGATCTTGGAGAAGATCCATGAGCTTCAGATCAATACACACCACCTATTCATCGATCTTAAGGCAGCCTATGACAGCATCTATAGAGACGACCTATACAGAGCAATGTCTAGTTTCGGCATCCCTGCCAAACTCGTCCGTCTGTGCAGGATGACGATGGAGAATGCACGCTGCTCCATCAAGGTCGGTAAAGATCTCACCGAGACCTTTGATGTCCAGAAAGGATTTAGACAAGGCGATGCGCTGTCATGCGATTTTTTCAACATCGTTCTTGAAAGAATAGTGCAAAACTCACGATCAAACACAAGAGGCACTATCTTTCAAAAGTCCGTCCAACTACTCGCATACGCCGACGATATTGACATAATCGGGAGAAAGCAGCGTGATGTCAGTGGCGCTTTCGCGAGTATTGAGACGGAAGTGGCGAAAATGGGTTTAGCGGTCAATGAGGGCAAGATCAAGTATATGCTGTCAAGAAAAAAGTACAACCAACACCGACGTCTCGGGCAGAACATCACCTTCGGCAGATATAACTTTGAGGTAGTTAAGCCCTTTGTCTACCTAGGCTCTGCTATAAATACGGACAACGACACCAGCGCTGACATCAAACGAAGATTAACTTTTGCCAACCGTTGTTTCTTTGGACTAAGAAGTCACTTGAGTAGCAAAGCCCTCTCTCGGACAACGAAAGTGACCCTTTATAAGACCTTAATAATCCCGGTCCTGCTCTATGGCGTAGAGGCATGGACATTATCAAAAATGGATGAGGGTGTTCTTGGTTTCTTCGAGAGAAAAA
Source organism: Volucella inflata (assembly GCA_928272305.1). NCBI lineage: Eukaryota > Metazoa > Arthropoda > Insecta > Diptera > Syrphidae > Volucella > Volucella inflata. Next base: position 23,178,465 of record OV743718.1, on the reverse strand, counting down.
TTCTTCGAGCGATCTTCGGTCCCGTCTGCATTGACGGTGAGTGGAGGAGGAGATACAACAATGAACTCTAAGGATTGTACATCGACATCGACTTAACCAGAAGAGTGAAGGTCCAAAGACTGAGATGGCTGGGTCATGTAGAGGGTATGGACACCAATGCTCCGGTCTGAAAAGTTTTCGAATCCGTTCACGAGGGACAGCGCAGTAGAGGAATGCCAAGAATCAGGTGGCGCACACAAGTGGGGGTGGCCATGGTGTAGTGATACTAGCCATCGCTTCTCACTCGGACAGTCAAGGTTCGAATCCTACTCATGACAAGTTTTTCATTAGTATTATTGGAACTCAGTCAGAAAAACCTGCGTGTGAAGGCATAACACTGGTATGTAGATTTGGCTGTTGTATAGTTTCAAGCACAAAACAACTTTTCAAATTTACAACCTGAATCATTCCGAGTGAAGAAAAACTCTCCGTCCTATTCGGACTCCCACCCGTGAGAGTCAATATCGAAACCAAACATACCTGAGTTTTAAACCACTACATCACAACAATGCTTTCCTTTCTCCTCCTTCTATCTTTCCGCCCGCGCCCTGGCGACAGTTAAAGGGTATCATAAATTCCCCTTGAGGCGCGCGTAAATTATAAAACTAAGCGTGCGAAACTGGAGGCAGTTAGCCAGGGATCGAGCTGGCTGGAAAAGCTTGTTGACTGGGGCCCAGGTCCACCCCGGACTGTACCGCCACTAGTCAGTGAGACTGTGTCGAGCACCTTGTTAAAGTCAATGAAAAGCACTTATACACGGTGACCTCTGTTAAGACCTTCATAAATAGTATAAATTTAATGTGTCGCCAGGAATATCGGCCGATTTGGGCCATAAATACCTGGACGTAAGAACTTCGCGGGTAAAAATTAATGACTATCTTAACGATGATCTACTGGCTCCTTTTGGAGCACCACAAGGTTCGATACTCGGACCACTCCTCTTTATCTTGTTTAGTAACGAATAATTTTGGATTTTAACTAAGAGGACTCAATTTTCGTTCGCAAATGATACGGTGATAGTTGTTCGACACAGCTGTCTTGAAAAAAAGAATGTAAACATTGCGAAAAGAGTTCAACAAGGCCACTATAGCATATTCGCAGCCTGAATCATAACAAAACTGAACAAACTATTAGATTCGACAACATCTGCAAGAGGTGAAGCTATTGAGGTTGTCGAAAGCTATAAATATGTAGGAGTTATAATTGATAGCCATCTCATATAAAATCTACATAGCGATAAGTTTCACTCTGACGTTAAAGATACTTTTTAATATTGTCCTAATAGACTACTAATCGACACCACAGTTTCTATAGTAGGTTTACTTTGTCTTAGTTGAATCCAAGCTAAGATATTGAATACTAACATTGCCCACTGACAAGTTGAGAAACTTCAGGATACGAAATTTGAAAAATTGTAACTAGCAGCTCTTTGAGAGATAACAGGTTCAAGGCATTAGGAGTGGACCTTTAAAAGCGCTTCAGTATTATGACCTCAACCGTTTTAAGATGTCAATCCAACATCAACTTAACGCAAGATGATTCGCCCATCATCTACTTCATCTTATGTTGATAACACCATTCGAGGACCAAAATCTAAAAGAAAAATGTCCACCAAATATCTTTTCCTATTATTAACCAAAGCCAAAAAGTTTTGAAATGAAATTGTTGTTGTCAAGTAAATCGGATTATATTACTTAACTTGCCCAAAGTCATACAATCGTGTTAGTAAATAATGGCCACCATTCCTTAAGATACCATATTCTAAAAATTTACAAATGATCCAGCAGTCATTAGAGACTGCATCCCCTAAACATCTCAATTCCACTTAAATTAATGCGAAACTATAATTTGCCTGAGAGTGAAACGGCGTCACGGAATGTCTCCCTAGACGACAGCCAACATCAGTCATTCATGCAATTTTAATCACCATCGTTTACTTAATTAATTGACGTACTGTTCTCTAGAGTTTTCTGGTTCTGCTCTTCTAATTCAAAAGTCTAGTCGGCCCTACTACCACATCCTCTACATTCCCAGTCGTATCGTAGTCATATCTAGTCGTTCATCTTCTCTGCGGAAACAAAAGGTCAACAAAAATCAACAAACATCCGCACACTTCAATCGCGTGTCCAACTCTCAATTCCCATGGACAATGACACAGACACAGAACACAATGCCACAGTCACGGCTAAAGTTGTAGTCGAAGGATCCTTCCGAATATGTGCGGTCGCCCGCAGACTAATTGCTAAATCAACTGCCAATCAAACTGGAAAAGTTATGTGGGCGCCAATGGTCAAACTGACCATCACGCATAGTTTTTCTCTCGAACCCGTCTCAACTCTTGTGAAAAAAAAATACCAATTTGCAGATGGATTTGTAACAAGAGGGTAACCACCAGAAATTCGACATGTGGATAGGTCCATAATAGTCGTGACCAATTGACCAGAGAATCTCTCCATTAGACTACACTCAGAACATCATTATCAAGTCAGAGTGTACAATATCTTCGTCTCTTTGCACCCGTCTACGTCTGAGAATCGATTTGTTGATTCAAGGCCAAGGAAAAGTTTCCTTATTCAGTCAAGGATTCACACAAACGCTTTCCTGTGGGATTAATTTCCAAGTCCATTCAGTTAATGAAGTCGATCTTGAGTTGGATCCAAAGGTACAAATACAAATACGAGTACGAGAACGAACACGAGCATGAGTATGGTACGAGTACTATATTTCCAATTCCCGTCTCATCTCCTTTCCACTCAATCTTTTTCTTTGGTGATGAGAATTTGGCTTTACGAATGTCAGAGTCGGGTGGCAGTCGGAGCTATATTTGGAGACAAGAATATGTCCTTCGATGGGAATACTAAATGGAAAGAACCAAACTGTTGGCTGGGGTAAGACTCTAACGAATGTTTTGTGTCCCTTCAGGGATTCATTGACAAGGTGGGAATCACCAGTAGATGATTTTTCTTCCTTGAAATGAAATTGAATACTGTTCGTAATACATACTCGTAGTAGTCTTCTTACAGATACAATTTGTGTTTTCATTTCTGTGGAGTGAAGTGTTTATTTTTGGAGATGACGATGAGGAAAATGAGGAAAATGAGGAAAAGGGTTTCCGAAAAGGGAGGAATAATGACGTGTGAAGTTCTCACGGATGATGAATTCTGAAGAGGTTTAGGTACTACCTACAGATATACAGTAAAAGGTGTTGTTGTGGAGAGTCTAATGTTTATGGAAAGTCTTCGAGTGCTATTTGAGTGTCCCTTTGGGATAAATGCATTTTAATATTGGAAACTGCCTTTGTCGCTGACAATCAAAGAAAATTCACCAGCAATAGACTGGCTAGGAATTTTTAAGTCGAGCGTGTGAAAGATATATGCTACTGTGTCGGTTTAAGTGCAAACGGTGACATACTACAGGCGAGAGCAGATGGTGTTTAATAAAGTAACCATTTAGAAAAGGTCAAATTAATTAGTGAAATTTTAGTAAACTTTATAGTAAAAGCCGCGTTTTGAGTGGATAAATTAATAGAGAGTTGCATTTGAAGTGATATGTATAAATATGTATTAGCCGAAGCTGCATAGGGGTAAGGCACGATGAAACATACTTACTTGCTTGCTTTAGGTGGTGCTTTAATCCGGGGTGGACTTGGGCTTCAGCCAACAAGCGTGTGCAGTCAGCTCTTTTCCTAGCTTGTTGTTGGTTGAGGTCATCTTTCACTTGCTTAGGGCTTCTTCTACTTGAGTCGCAATCTTACTTTACTGTACTGTCCGTAAGTGGCGGATTCGAGGATTTTTTTGGTCGGACCATCACAATTGTTAAACTTTTACTATTATGGATAGGTCGATGTCATTGTATAGCCTGTAGACTTCGAAGTTGTTTCTTCTCCTCCACTTACCATCTATGAAGAAAGTCTTAGCAGTCAAGAGCACCCTCATTCATTTTTGATAAAAACCATGCCTCTGCGCCATAGAGGAGGGCAGCGGGCATTGCTAATAAATTTTTCTCTTAACACAAGGAAACAGCAATTGTTCTTCGTTGGATCTCGGCGCTGTGCCGTTGTTTGTAATGATAGCGGAGCCTAAGTAGGGAAAGTCCTTTCATTTTTATGTTTGCACTATTCTTACAAAAAAGATGTTAAAGCACCGCCTTGTCTAAATCCTGTTTTGACATCAAAGGTCCCGGTTGAATCTTGATGAAGCAGTGGGAATTCTTAATTGCCATCTATTAGCTTGGAAGGGATACCAAAACCAAACAATGTTCTTTATAGCTCGTCTCTATAAATGCTGTCATATGCGGCCTTAAAATCGATGAATAGGTGGTGTGTATCGATCTGAAGCTCATGGGTCTTCTTCAAGATCTGCCGTAGTGTGAATATTTGGTCGATGGTGGACTTTCCTGGCCTGAAGCCACACTTATATGGACCTATCAGGTTGTTGACGAACGGATTCAGGCATTCACACAATACGGCAGATAAGATCTTGTGTGCGATGTTAAGAATGAGATCCCTTTCTTGAGGATCGGACAAAAAATGCTGAGGTTTCCTTCGTTGGCCTAATTCTTGTCCGACTATATTTTAGTTCTTACCAAGTCATCGCCTGCCACTTTGAAGAGGTCGGCAGTCAGGCCGCCCGTCTAAAGGCTTTAGTTCGTCCGAATATCTTTCTTGGAGTAGCATTTCTCAATTTCTCGACCCCATGTTTCTAATGCTCCTTCATTTTCCTCCTGTGAATCTTATGTTCCCTCCTCTTCGGTGCAGGTCTCGTGAGCAGCTCTAGTTCTTCAATGCAGCGTCGTGCTCGATGGCATTCTTCGTCAAACCGGGTATTTCCATTACATTGGTCGAATGAAACCCAACACATCAGAGGCGTCGACTGATGGCTTTTTGGCAGTGTTGTCACTTGTTTTCGATACTTAATGCAAGCGGCAGAGGACCTCTTAAAAAATTAAGAGGGACTCGATGGGAAAAGGATTTGGCGGTCTCTTGCGATTGAAGCCGTCTGATGACGAAAATTCTCATAGCATTAGCTTGCTGTATTTATTTAATAAAGCATCAACAAAAAAAAATTTAGAGTTAAGTGCAAAAGGTACAAAAACTTATGTACTGAGTTGAAAAAGGAAATACCAATTTGCCGTGATTCTTATTACCGCGCTCAATTTTATTCAGCTAGAGGTAATCTTAAGAAATAGTGGAAAGTTGTTAGTTCCATTCTTAGAAAAAAATCGTCTACTTCATCTTTTCAGACGGCCTAAAATGTGCAGATATTATTTCCTTGTTTAAAAAAGGCCCTGCAACTGAAATTGGAAACTATAGGCCGATATCTCTTCTGCCAAGTACATATAAATAAAGTTTTTGAAAACTTATGAAAATTTCGATTTCAAAAGGGCAAATCAATCTAGGATGCACTTTTAGAGTTTTGCTCTCAGATAATGTGCAACCTTGACAAAAGAAAATATACAGCTGCGTTGTTCATTGATATCACCAAAGCCTTCGGCATGGTTGACAATAAAATTTTGTTAAAAGAAACTGGAAAATGAAGGTGAAAAATAGATCACAGTGAGTAAAGATGGATGAGTTAAGAAGTGATGTGCAATTATTCAGACTTGAGGTACCCAAGGTTCAGACTTGGGTCCCATTCTTTTTTTTGTTTACATCAACTCACTTTTCCACCTTAATCTCGAAGGCTTACCTACTGCTTTTGCTGACGATGTTGGGTTAACGTATGGCCTAGATAATCCCTTAGATCTTACTTCTGACATAATAGACGGAGAGCCAACTGTCACATTACTAACGTCATCGGGTACCGAAAAAAAGTAGCATATTTTATAGAGGGTGTGGTGAATAGATACCAAATCGCTCGGTCTGCCTAAATTTGGCCTGCCGCAAAGCGCTTTTATTACGTCACTTCCGGTTGAATTTGTGCACGAGTATTTAGATCATAAGATACTTATAAATGAAAATGTCTCTTAGATATAAGTCAGTAAGTACTTCAAGAATAACATGGTCTGCCTTGCCCTATCCTGCCGCAACATTCCGGCAGACCATCTGTAAGTAACTGTTTTTTGACCGAGTACTTACGTTATCAAGTACTTAAAAAATTTTAACGCCAGGTTCTTTCCCACCCTTTGCTTTTCTGAAAAAAACCAGGTCTGCCTTAGCTTACCTTGCCGCAAATATATGACAGACCATAAATTGTTCCATGAACATGTAAACTTTGACCTAATTTGACCCAATATTGTTTTTTGTTTATATCTGATTTAAAGAATTCAAGCGAGGTGCTTTTGGTGTCAAGCGGACCAAAGGCAGTTTAGCGAGAGCTCCAGTTCGGCGGGCAATGGCAAACTCCTGAAAGTAAAATTGCCTACGAAAAAGCTTCTAAGGAGTGCCGTTCGGACTCGGCGATAAACCATAGGCCCCGCTCAGACGTGACAAAAATGACAACATGAGCAACACAAATGAGTGTCAAGAAGTTAGGCCATGGCCCATACCGGGCTGCCAGCGCCACAGTGTTTTTGTTTTTCTTTAATTCTAAGCTTAAATACGGTATAGACTGCTGTGGAAGTGGCTATCAAAATAAAGTCCAACCATTCTTAGTCTTGCAAGAGAATGTTGTCCGGAAAATTTGTCGTAAATCTAGTAGACATCCTAGTTATCCTTTGTTTTATGATTTAAGAATTCTTCCTTTTCGTCACTTATACTGCTTTAAGGTTCTCTAAAGGCATTTTTTATGAAGTCTTGCAACCAAAATTCGGCGATGGCGATGGCGATGGCGCGATAGTTAGCTCATTGGACTTTCACACAGAGAGTCTGGGTTCGATTCCTGGCTGGGTCATCAACAATTTTTCAAATCGCCATCACCCTTTCGGCGGGCAATAGCAAACTCCCGAAATTGTAAAATATGGTAGCTTCGAAAATGTTTCGCCTCGCCCCAAAGCATATATATAGCCTGAATCCGTTATAGGAGATGGTGTCATGAGGCAAAAATAGCAAAGATGCCCCCTCTTCTTAGTCGCCGAGCACAATTTAAATATCCTAGCTAGAGAAGTGCTCGTAGGTCTTGTTTAACAGCTTGTAGGAGCTATTTTTAGTGTTGTCTTTTGTCCGGCCCATCACATCGCATTTCTTGTAGGTATAGCGATAATAACTACTTTTGCAACAGTCCAGGGCCTCCGATAGTTGTTCGGCTGCACGTGGCCTGTTAAGAGTCCGAACATTCCATGTGTAGATCAGAAGATCGTCAACAGTCAGAAGGTCGTCAACAGTTAATTCGGTTACATCCAAGGCCATAAGTTGGCTTATCAGATTGATAATTTCTTCCGTATGGAGTTCTGAGCCCTCTGACGGAGTAGGCCAGTATATCGCAACTTTGTACATATCTGCCTTGCCGAACTTTTAGTCATAGATCCTTCTTGTTGCATTGTATAAGGACAATGACGTCACTAAATGTGTAACAACTACAGATTAGTAAGCACAAAAGTTGATGAAATCGCTCTTGAAGATATTGGTTCAAATCAATTGCAATTTCGAGTCGAAAATACCTCTGCATTGCGATTTTCCCATGTGAAAAACCGCTTGCCTCTCGAGATAAGTCTGTTATGCAATTTTCAAATGTTTTCGATATGTCAGCCAACAGAAACGATGTAACAGTTTTGCCAAATGTCATTAATCAATTGATTATCCACAGAATCATGGCGCCAGTTCATTCCTGGCACTCTGTTATTCTACTGTAAGAAACAAAGCCCACCCATGCAACCAGTCAACCCATAAAACTCCTATTTAGGTCAAACAAAAGCAACGCAATACCAATCCAATTACTTCCACAACTACTACAGTACTCTTATTTGTTTCGTACTTCAACACAAAACTGCAACAATAGAGCTGTCTTCCTGGGAAAACTGCCAAACCCATCAAACATTTTATGGACTTCCAAGTCCACATCGCATTACCGTCAATTTCACAGGTGAAAACACTAGTCGTCATCAAATTCAGACATTTGAGTTTTGTCTCTCACTCAGCTTGACCCGTTTGGTAGGAAAATCAGTTTATTCGATTTTTACGATTTTCCGTTTCTATTTCAATTCTAACAATAGACTTGTCTATTGTTTTGGGCACGCTATTAACAGCGGCGTAAAAAAAAAACGAAAGAGAAAGAAACAACACCCCATCGTCAGACCCTTTTGTTCCAAGTGCGCCTTTAGCGACCGTCAATGTTCTTGTGGTGGGCACTGTTATTGTTTCCACTTGACTTGTGTCCACGTTTCTCCCTTCCCATTGTCCATTGTATGAATAGTTTTGCTTTTGTTTTGTTTTTGAGTTTGAGTTTGAGTTTGAGTTATGTTTTTTCATCTCCTTCTTCTTCTTCTTGAATTTTAGTCGATACTGTTTTTATGGGGCTTCCATTGTTCGAGAGGACAATGTACCTGCTGAAGACTTAGAGAAACAGAACTCGAAACACAAAAGCATGGCGCAACATACAAAATATTCCCATGGAGGGAGAATTATTCGATTGGCCCTAATATTTTTGTGGGGGGTGATAGCAACGGACATAAATAATAAATTTTCCGAGAAAAATTTAGTTCAATGGATCAAAACAACAGACAGCCATAGGAAAAGATGAAGATGATGAGGTAGAGGCTAAGGAGGACAGAGGGAAAAATAGTCATAAAAGGACATTCGTGGTCTTGCATGTGAACAGAATCAAATTTTCAAGGAATCGATTGGGAAACGTGGGTAATCTTACATTGCCACGCATGACGAAATTGAGGAAAGAAACACTTGTTGCTCTTACGTGCAAAGTGTTGATGCTGATCTGAGATGTTATTCGGAGCTGTTCAGTATTCAGCTCGAATTTGTTCTGGGAACAGAAAGAAAGAAATGAAGTGGATACAAAGGATAATAAGTTGTAGGCAGAGATTTTTGTATGGAGTTTGGTGGAAATTTCGTAGACAAAAGGATCAAATTATTGATTAGGTGAAGGATTATTGGATTAGCTAGTTGGAAGGCACTTGAACCCAATCACACATATATGGTTGAATTCTCGAAAGGCCGATGAAGTTGTTTATTAGAACTGATTAAAGTGAGAGCTGATTTAGCATTTGTTGTTGACGAAACCCTTATTATCGGAGTGTCTTTTCGAGAATTTCTCTCACAAAAGTGAATATTTTGTATTGTGCTGACTCATTGGACTATAGCCTCTTTATCGGCAATGTATTCAAGTCCTGATAAATGTATCAAAAAAAGGTTATATACGAGTATTCATGTCATTATAAAAATCATTCATCTGTGCCAAGGATACAAGATCAGATAGCATAAAAGGTCTTTCCAACGTACAGTGCGAAGAACTTAAACCTTTGCAAGAAACTTATGAAAAGTAAGAGGCAAATTAATCACTGACCAGACCTCGTTGACCACTTAGACCTAAAAATCCATGGAAACGCACCAGTGCTTGTAATCAATTCTGAATGTGTCGTTGCCTTTTGCATGCTTAGGAGTCTGTGTATGTAGTGAACTTACTCACTTTAGGTGGCGCTACAGTCCGGGGTAGACCTGGGCCTCAATCAACAAGCGTCTCCAGCTAGCTCGATCTCATGCTAGCTGCCTCCAGTTTCGCACACTAAGTTGGCCAAGGTCCCCTTCCACTTGCGTGCACCAGTCTCGGCCTTCCTCTTCTGCGCTGTCCCTATGGGGCGGATTCGAACACTTTTCGGACCGGAGCATTGGCATTCATCCGCTCTACATGACTCAGCCATCTTAGTCATTGGATCTTCATTCTTCTGGCTAGGTCAATATCGCTGTACAGTCCATACAGTTCATCGTTGTATCTCCTCCTCGACTCACCGTCAATGCAGACGGGATCGAAAATCATTCGAATAATTTTTCTATCGAAGCAGCCAAGAGCACCCTTATACGATAATGTCTATGCCTCTGCACCATAGAGCAGGACTGGGATTATTAAGGTCTTATATAGGGTAACTTTTGTTGTTCGAGAGAGGGCTTTGCTAGTCAATTGCCTTTTTAGCCCAAAGAAGCAGCGATTGGCAAGAGTTATTCTTCGTTTGATCTCAGCGCTGGTGTTGTTGTCTGAATTCATAGCCGAGCCTAGATAGGCAAAGTCGTTAACTACTTCGAAGTTATACCTGTCGACTGTGATGTTCTGTCCGAGACTTGTCCTTTTTTCTTGGCAGCATATACTTGGACTTGCCCTCTTTTTCGCCGCTTCTGTCTCAATACCCACGAAAGTGCCACAGACATCACGCTGCTTTCTTCCAATTATGTCAATATCATCGGCGTATGCTAGTAATTGGACGGACTTTTGAAAGATTCTTCCTTTTGTGTTGCGCGTGAGTTTTGCACTATTCTTTTAAGTATGATGTTGAAGAAATCGCATGACAGCATATCGTCTTGTCTAAATCCTTTTTTGATATCGGTGGTCTCTGCGACATCTTTACCGACTATCGTCGTCCTGCACAGGCAGACGAGTTTGGCAGGGATTCCAAAACTAGGCATTGCTCTGTATAGCTCGTCTATATTGATGCTCTCATACGCGGCCTTAAAATCAATGAATAGATGGTGTGTATCGATCTGAAGCTAATGGGTCTTCTCCAAGATCTGCCGTAGTGTGAATATTTGGTCGATGATGGACTTTTCTGGCCTGAAACCACACTGGCGTTCACACAATACGGCAGATAAGATCTTGTATGCGATGTTAATGAGACTGATGCCTCTGTAGTTGGCGCTTGAGAATCGGACAAACAATGCTGAGGTTCCATTCATCGGGCATACTTTCGTCCGACCATATTTTGCAGATGGGTTTGTGTATGCTTCTTACCAAGTCATCGGCTGCCGCTTTGAAGAGCTCGGTGGTCAGACCGTCCGCTCCAATAGATTTGTTGGACTTCAGCTTAGATATTGCTATCTTCCCTTCATCCAGGTTGGGTAAACGGAATTGTTGGTCTTCATAGTCCAGGTGGAAAGGTTCATTCTGCCTGTCAGCGATATTTGTTTCGTCATCGCCGTTATACAGTCTACAAAAGTAATCTTTCCATATCCTTAGTATCGACTGCGAATCTACTACGACATTCCGTTTTTCGTCTCTACAGGCTTCGGTTTGGGGCACGTGTTTTTTAACTTTTTGTGAAACTTTCTTGTATAAACCAATCGTAAAAACGTAAGCGTTTTAAAAAAAATATGGTAATTGTTAAGTCAACGTTAATGACGTGGATGCTGTTGCTGACATGAAGCTGTCAGGGTTAGGAAACAGTTTTGTTGGTCTTACAAGATGAACCAGACAAAACTCAACTCAAAGTGTGAAAGATAAAACGAACAGAGTCTGAGGATAAAAATACTGCATTTTTAATCAGTAGAGAAAACTGTTGGTTATTGGTCAAAATCAAAAGAAATTCAGTCTAAGCCTTCATCTCAAAGTTCAACTATATTGACATTCCAGCTCTTACCTGTTAAGACTGGGCTTAGCTGCTTGCGGCTGCGCTTCCATATTGTATGGTTTCTCGATCTTCAGTAGAGTATGTCAAATATTCTGTAAAGCCATTTCATTACATACTTGCGTAAAAACACAACCACCTAAAGATCCTAATATTCTCAAGTATTCTGGTTCTGGTAGTATTTCTCTTCATCTTCCGGAGGAATATTTTGTTCACTTTGGCAAATCCTTCGTTTGAAATTTTCACTATTCCTTCTTTCCGAGAAGGTGAAAAACAATTTCTTCTTCTTCACATCTCTTCAAGTTCACGGAATCGCTGATAAAATATCTAGAGACATGAAAACTTTTCAATAACTTGTACCTGAACAGGTCAACTGGTGGTTTGAAGACATGTGCCCCTAAAAAGTTGAACTATAGTCTACATCGATGTAAGATAGTTGCACTTGATATTCCAAAAAGAGTCCTTTCGTCTTAATGCATGTATTTTAAATCTATGAACTCCTTTTTCCATGGATTCTATTCGATTTGATTTAGCTGCTTTCAAGTTTGATATTTGCTGAATTGTAACCAAATATGTTTATCTTTGCTCACTCTTTACCTTCCTTCGACTCAGAAGGTGAGCTACAACTCGTAAATTTATTTAATATCTATATTTACAGCATAACTAATAGGGCAACCGAGTGGAATGCTTTCAAAATACAATGCTGTCTTCTGTCAATAAATCAAAATTCAAACAGCAACTTTGTATTATATCATATATGAAAACTTCTTGTCACAACCGAAAATCTTACTATTCGGTATTTCTTTCAATGACAATCTACTTTATTGAAATAAATAAATGATGCAATATGTAATGAAAAGGTTCACTTAAGCAGTACTAAAATACTTTGTCCGATCTGGCCTCAATGTGAAGGCCACAATCAAATGCTCATACTAAGTCAGTCAGATGCTTCTAAAATATCTGTGCAACTGCAATATAGAACCCAAAAACTGTGCAATTAAACTAATAGCTAGTGTCAATATTGTCTACTCAATTGAAGTCGTTCAGATACGAGGAATTGTCAATTTCTTCTAAAATCGTTTGTTCCACCAACGAAATTGCTAATGTACTCGTAACATCCACTCGTCTTGCAATTTTCTCCAAATCGCTCGTGAAAGTTGGTTTCTAACTTTTTATTTCCAAGTCATCTTAACTTATTGGTAATTCTCTTTGTTTCCTCCTCTACTTCGCTTGCACTCTGTGGCAACATTTCATGGCTGTTCATAACTGTTCATTTGACTACTTTAAAACTTTATGAATACGACTTTAATTATAACAGCTGATAAACATTGTTTAATTTAAGAATGTTCACCGAAAAAATAGCTTATTACGAAATAAATCGGCAATGGTGCATTATTGACCACTTAGTCGAATATGTGAAATGTTCATGGAAAGGCAAAAACCATTGGAGACGACAAAGGGTATGCTAAATACTGCAAAGTTTTATGGTACACCAAAGCCGTGATATGACCTGCAAATACTAATGCAAAGAAAGCCAGAGATATCACTTTCTATTCACTCTAAGCGAGTAGTCTTAAAATCGGTGATTAGTGTCGAAAGACAAATTTCAAATGCTTATTTCAAGCAAGACAGTGTTAATCGTCTTGGTTTTAGTCTAAGGCTTAACTTATAGGAATAGTTACTGTTGTCAACCAATTACTATCATAGATATAAATTGTTGAAGTCTATGTCTGCCACCGCCTTTGTTGGCCTTTTAGATATGCATAGGCCCTGTAAAACCAACTTTTATCAATTTTTAGGAGACCTAAGAATGGATCATGTGTAACCAGACTTACCACAAACAGTAGCAGCTCGAATAACTTTATAAAAAGAATGTATTTCCAATGAATCTCTGCAAACGATAAACGTCAACGTCAACTTCATAAATAACCGGCCACCAAACAAAAAAATCCTCATCACTTGCCCATGCACTTGTCAGCGAAACCTTACAACACCATTGCACAAGCATCAACTCTCCTCCACTCCAGTACAGTAATGACTCATTTAGTCCTTAAGAATCCATAACAAAAAATATTCTTTCCAGGCGACTGCATCGATTATTACATGAATGAAACATGCCAACACGACAGCACTTATACGAGTAAGACTGACACACTGCTTACGAAACCCCTAAGAAGCCATTTGAATTTGACGCCTTAATCCACGCCTCCTCGAAGAGAAGAAAAAGGACAAGAAAATAACATTGAACCGGAAAACCCACAACATTATCCTACTTTAAACGACCACAACTTCGTTTAAAACTTCGATAATTTTTGAGATCAAATTACCCCAAGTAATGGAGTCGAAAAAAATTTCTAAAGGACACCATCCTAAAAATCCGATACAAACAGGACACAAAGTGTAAAATTTCTGATTTACTATCATAGGCGGTACAGGAGGAGTTGTAGATGCATACAACAGATGTGAACAACATTATCCTTTGACTGTCCAGTTCACTTGCGATACGAAGACATCATTCTGGGACAACCAAGGTATCTGGGAGTGGATGTGAATGCCCCTGGAATGTGTGAAATGTAATTACATTCAAAGAACTGTGATTTTAAAATACGACAACGAATACGGGCTTCCAGATTGCAAGTGGCTTTTCCTAACATATTGCGAGAATACGGATAAGCAAACAGATCAAGGATTACACGTTTCAACCCCTGCCAATGTTTTATTGATTTCCCAATGTGTGTCCTTCGACATTTGGCTCTAACATTGTCTCAGCAATTAGTGCAAAGAATTAAACCCATTTGATTTTATTATTTTTGTTGTGTGTGTGTGTTGGTATAGTCATTTCGAGGGTAGATTAACATGACCCAGTTTGAGATAGTTGAAAATACGAGTAGTTCACCCAAAATACTCGCACTCACACTAACTTTTATACTCAAATCTATAGTGGCGTGTCAGTTAAGTTAATTGCTAATGTCGGCATTAAGGACATTCACGAATTATCAACATGTCACAAGGACAATGAATGCGCCTAGTGCGTGCCCACACAACGCATAAAAAGACCAACAACAACACGAATAACAAAAATTCACGACAGTTGTTCGAAAATGACTATTCCTACCTTCAACGACAAAACCATAGAGAAAGGACGGTGGCGGACAACGTACTATACGATGTGAGATTAAAATCGCAAAGTCAAACTCAACTAACACTAGGTGGTGCTAAAAGATTGAAAAGAAATTTGCCTGAGTGACAAATTTAAAATACAAAACCTAACTGGAGGAGTTGAGTTATCCAGTTCCAGTAGCAGCAGTAGGATCTGCCTCCTGTCAGAATGTCATAGTTTGCTGCTTGCTGCTTGCTGCTTATAAACACGTTAATTGCATTATGTGTGTGCAGTGCAGCGCATGCATGCGGCGAATGTGGTGTTAAAACTACAAAAAAGGACCCCCAACCGCAAGGACTCTGATTATGACGATGACGATGACGATGACGATGACGATGACGAGAACTATTCCATAGACGACACTCCATTCATGCGAAAGCGGGAAAATGGCAACATGTTTATGATGAAAGACAGTAGGAGGTATTGGATTGAGTTTCTATGGCTTTTCATCAGGCTAAAAAAGACATTTCCGTTTCGAAGGTGATTTTGTCATAATTGAGTTGCCGTCACGTACTGCTGTGTTAAATGCTGCATGTTTGACATGAAAACTCTCTACGAAGTATTATCCGCTGTGCGGTGGTAGAAAAAGTTGTTCCCTTGCTTATGAATAAGAACTATTAGAAGGTGTTTTGCAAAGGGAAATCTGATTAACATATTTTTCAGCTGTTTTTGGATGAAAAGACAGACGGATTGTGCACTTTGGAATTACGATTTGGTCGCTTGGTATGTTGGCATGGATACATTCGCACATAAACTTGAAAGTAACAGTGCGGTGGAATTAGCGCGGAATTCGAAGGCTACGCACGGTCTTGTATTCATTCTTTTGATTTATAACCGTAGTCGAGGCATAAATTCCATATTCCCCAATATACATACATACCGACACATCTATTAATCTAGGCTCTTATTGAGGTCTTGGGGATAACTGACCAGATGTGAACACTGTACTCCATTTTTGGGTGGAGGAATGCCTTGTATATTGAGGCCAGATTACAAAGGGTAAAGAATTTCTTACATCGTTTCAGGAAACCTAGACATTTCGCAGCATTTGTAACAACATTAAGTACCTGGTGATTCCAAAGAATGTTGTAATTGCCACGCAAACCAGGAATTTCGGCTCCGACGATGCAAGTACCATTTAAGGATAATAACTGGGTGTTCAAATTTCGCCTTAACGACAGCAGACAGCATTATGTTTGGAAGCAATAAATTCCACTCTGTTGATAGTTCTCCAACTAGTTGTGCTGTAAATATGATCTCCTGCTCCGGACGTGCTGCCGTACCTAATAGAATTCTCCACGGCCTCGACTCAGCAATTCTCAATGGCTTGTTGGCTTTCTTCGAATGAGCCGATACTTCCTCTAACTTTTAAGCTGCTTAGTCCACGTTCACGGTTTCGAATTGATGATACTCTCAACAAAACAAGCGATTTGCTGAAAATAGCCCCCTAGTTCTCGGCGTTTGATTTCGGCAGCATGAAACTTATCGAATGCAGTAAACTCCTACAACAGTTTTTTGCAACAGAGTATGTCATATATCTTTGTAAAGGGCCCCCGCCCAATTATCAAGGCTTCTTCCATTAATGACGTTGCCTAATAAAAAGTGGGGCGGTGAAAAACTGGACTTATCAATACGATTTGTTCAGTTACAAGCTGTCGGTAACAGGTCTTGTTGAGTGGCAAGACCACCGATAGACCATACATGGATTTAAAACAGGGTACCGTGGCCCCCAGATTTCGGCCCGGGACTGACTCGTACAGATAAACCCTCTTGTGGCAGTGCCATGGTTTGAACCTAATACGTAAGTAGGGTGCATCTGCTGATCTCATCCGATGTAGAGTTGCAACAAGAACTGGGTGCTGAGACCCTAAGATGGATACATGGGTATCCCGTGAAATTAAGTCTCTATGCCGGATGTTCACGTTAATCATGAGACGTTATGCTTTGTAGAAAGAGGGCTGCACGCTCACCAAGAGCTTCAGTCTGATTTTCGTCAAGTTGAAAAACCTTGAGAGAATGTCTTACGTAACCATCCTCTGGCTGCAATGCAATCTGACTACCAACACGGAAGATTTTGGGAGAGTGCACTTCAAAATCAGGTAGGCAGAGTTAAAAGAATACGTGCTGGTCTGGGGCGATGAAAATCATCGACATTGGGGGCGCTTCTGACAACGCAACTTTTGGCGCCATGTGTAACTAGGCCAAAAAACACGACGTAGATGAGTCTCTAGTTTTTTGGATAAAAGCAATGCTAGTGAAGAGAACACTGATTACGGATCCTGTCTGTGTGATGGCAGGGTTGCCGGTAAGGCGCCGAATCAATGCTCAACGCGCTCAATAGTTATGCTGTCTATGTACAAACATACGTGGAAGATGTACATAGATGTACTGGCTTTTGGTTCGTATCTACCGGCTGTCAAGCCTTTCAAAACAAAGGTTGTTCCTTTTACGAGAAGAAGCAGGCTGTCTGCTCTGACTTTATTAGTGCTTCAAAGCATCACCATCCAATTTACCAAAGAAGCTTAGTATTTGAGTTTCTTCATGGATAAAACACTTCTATGGACTGAATATGATACGTCAAAAGTCTCCAAGGTGCTGTTGGCTAGACATGGGCCTGTCACCAAGATGGGTCGTCGGGATCTACACGTGATAAAGCAAATTATATCCTACGCATATGTATCGGTTGTCTGGTGGAATAAGCTGTCACAAAAATAAGTCATTTTTGTTGTTGCCAGACTTCAAAAAGTCGGTTCAGTTGCATGGGAGTTTTCCTTAGCACGCCGGGCTGTCTAGACGCATTGATGAATCCCTCTTTTCTTTATATTCACATCATGAGCTGCACTCCAAAAGCCATCCTCCATTTTAAAGGAAGTAGCCTTTGGCGCAACTCGCACAGGAGTTTTGATGACCTTGCACGCCGGCGGTCTTTTGACTCTGGTCTTAAGCTTCGTACACAGGAGAAAACAATTGCAGCAACAATTTGCAAAATGTGCATGCAAAAAGTTTGCAGAAATTTTTTTTCAGGCTCATGCAACTTGTTTGCACGACTGTTTGCCTCAAGATGTTGCACAGTAGTTCACACCACATTAAAGTTGTTTGCAAGGTTATTACCTCCTAAATATTTGACAGTTCCATTTTTTTAATAATTTGTTTGGAAATGTGCTATTAAAATCGACAAAAACGAAATAATGTCCTGGCAAAAAACTAAAATAGCAGCAGCTATGGTGATAATAATTTCAATAAAACGTGAAAAAGAAATTAAAGCGTACTTCTAGTAGAAATTCTTCTTCTTCTTCTTCTTCTTCTTCTTCTTCTTCTTCTTCTTATCCTTTTATTAACCCTTTCCTCGTTATACGAACTTATGCGTAATGAGTTTCCCATTTTTACTGCATCACTGCTGCTCCTGTGAACAGTATATAGGAGCTGGTCAAACAACCGTGGTGTAGAGTTTCCCCTTTAATTTAAGTGGAAATTTTCGGTCGCAAAAGATTCCCGAATTTTCTTGCCATTTCATCTATCCCACACTCACTCTGTGGTTTACGTCGTCATCACATTTCGCTTCCATGTTAACGATTGATCCTAAGTACTTAAAGATAGTGCTTTTCGGAAGAACTATTCCGTCTAACATTATATCCGGAACAGGTCGCAACGGATGCGCAAATGGGCACGTCAAATGCTCCGTCTTTGAACGACTTATTTTAAACCCGTTTCTCTCTAGCGCATTTCTCCATGAAACTAAGGCATTCTGTAAATCTTCGACGTTATCGCTAAGTATGACTGCGTCGTCAGCGAAGAGAATTGGCGTTACATTTGCTTCGCGCATGTAGTCTTTTAAAAGATAGTCGAACACTACCTTAAAGAGGAAAGGGCTAAGTGCGCTTCCTTGATGCACTCCGACATTAACTGGAAATTCTCTCGTTAGTCCAGCAGAGCTTTTAACCGCAGTTTTCACGATTCCGTACATGTCTTGTATTATTCTAACATACGTTTCCGGTAAGTTTTAAGACCTCAGCGCGGCCCATATGAGATCCCTAGGCACTCGAATCGAATGCTTTCTCGAGGTCGATAAATATCATGTGTAAATCCTTAGACGAATCTTGGTGTTTTTCCATTATTATTCGTTGGCTTTGGATAGCGTCCACTGTCGATCTTCCTTCAACAAATCCACACTGGCTATTATCCAGCTTTATTATTTGCCGAAGACGTTCGTTTAAGACTCTTTCGAGGATTTTCATCGTGTGTGAACGGTAATTGTTGCATTCTCGAGTGTCGCCTTTTCCTTTGTATAATGGAACCAAGAAGCTACTTCTCCATTGATAGGGCATAGGTTGTCCAGGTTTTAATTTATTTAAAAGTTTCGATATCCATTCGCTGCCGATTCCCTCCATCTTCGACTAAAACTCTGATGGAATGCTGTCTGGTCCCCCCGCTTTCTCCCATTTCATTTTTCCGATTGCTATACTTATTTCTTCGATTGAAAAGTCCGTAACTTCCTCCTCGAATAGACCAGCTGTCGGCACGATATCACGTGGAAACTGTGTGTTAACCAACTCCTTGCAGCTAACAAGCTACCTGTCGCAAATTTCCTTTTCATTTGTTAGTAAGCGACCGTCTGCGTTTTTGATATATTTCGGCGAGGTTATTTCCATCGAATTTTTTCGCCTCTGTGCAGCGAACTTACAAATATTTGGCACTTTAGTATTGTACGACGTTTGAACTTATTGTATACCTTGTCTTCTATTGCCGATGGTGAGGATATTTGTTTCAACTCCCGGTACAGGTTTTCTTTGCGATCTTTTTCAGACGCTCGTATTCATTCGCCAGTCGAGCTTTTTCGATATCCTTTTACGATCGCATTTTGTCCTCGCTTGAAATGTATTCTTCTTGTGGGCCACAGCTTGTGGCCCAGAGTGCACTGAGTGCTATGCATTCCTCGTGCATGCTGTTTCACATTTCTTGCGGGCTAAGTGAGTCTGCGATACCGTTTATATTTCGAAGTACTTCTTTAGCCAGTGCGATAAATTTTGCGCCTCGTTCCTTCGATAGATTATACCACCGGATTTTTGGCTTTCCAAACGATGCCCGTGGTTTCGGTGGTTCCGCTGTGAAAAATTCTGTAATGAGCAGACGGTGTTGGTTTACTAACGATTCTCCAAGTATTACTTTACAGTCCTTAACACGGTTTCTCATCGACATTTTTCAAAGGTGATAATCTATTTGCGTTTCGTGGCCTCCGCTGCTATAGGTGATTAGATGTCGTTGATGTTTAATAAACATTGTATTTAAGACGGTTAAGCCGTAAGCCCTACACGCTACAAGGATGTCTTCGCCAGCTGAATTTCTGGTTCCAAAGCCTTTACCGCCGTGACGGTCCTCATAATCAACATTTGTTTCTCCGACGTGGCCATTTAAATCTCCGCCTACGAAGAGCATCTCATCGATAGGTATATTTCTAAGCAAATTACCGAATTCTGACCAAAATGTATCTTTTTCCAATTGGTCGCATCCATTTTGTGGGGCGTACGCGATAACAATGTTCCACGTTTCATTGTGTATGACGAGTTTAACACTCATCAAGCGGTCGCTTATTTTCAAAATACCAACGATATTGCTAAGAAGATCCGCTGCAACAACGATAGCAACACCGTTTCGTCCATTGACCGTTCCATGGTAGAACATCTTAAATGCCTTAGTTTTTAAATCAAGAATACGCGCCTTATTTTCGGTACTACACCACTTCGTTCCCTGTACGCACAGGATTTGTAGAGTTCTGCGACGCATAATCGCTTCCAATTCTAAACTCTTTGAGGTCATCGATAAGAGGTTCCAACTTGCAAACCGAAACTTAGGAAAATATTTTGGAAACTTCATTTTGCCCACCCCCGGAATCCATCGGGCTCTGACACAAGCACTTCTGCTTGCTCTGGGATCACCCGAGTGTGTTGAAAGCGTGGTGCCCAGCGGGGCAGTGCTATTAATTGCGATCATTTCCATGAAGTGTGTCTTTAGTTTGAGCTGTTTGACACTTGTATGCTCATTTCAAATTGATAGACTGTTCTTCTACCCCACCGGTAGTCTCCAGACGCGGGAACCCACTGATTGCATACAAACTTGTGGGAAAGTTTTAAGGTGTAAAAGTGTCACAGGCTCAGTTTTGATGTCATATTTGCCTGTATATGATTGGTGTCCCATTAGTCGCCTCTTACGACAAGCTGGGACGCACTGCGTCTTGTAGAAATTGTGTTCTCAAATTGTGTATTTAAATTTTTACTTAATAGCACTTTTTTTTATATTTTTTTTTTGTAATCCGCTGACGAAACATCCCATAATTCGGAAAAATTTTCATATTTGGCGATTAATTTTTGTATAAGCTCTCGATTCCACATTTATGTTTGCGCGTTCTCACTGAAATATTGCAGCAAATTTGCCATTGCAAACAGCAGCTGCAAACACGCAAACAGTTCATGCAAACAAAATTGACGTGTTCAGATGACATTCAATATTACTATATTGCTGTAAATTTTTGTTGCAAACATTTTTGATTGCAACTAACTGTTTTTTCTACTGTTCACACTGTCACACACAATTTGATTGCAGACAAACATTTGCTGCGAATTTATTGCTGGTGTGTACGGAGCTTTATATGTAGCTACGAACTTCTGCTCGAGAAAAAAAAAACGAAAGCGACTTTCTCTGTAAGCAAAACTTTCTTTAGGGGTGGCCGTGGTGTAGTGGTACAAGCCACTCGGATGGTCGAGGTTCGAATCCTTCCTACGATAAGTTTTCCATTTGTGTACTTGGAACTCAGTCAGAAAAATCTGCGTGTGAAGGCATAACACTGGCATGTACAATAGATTTGGCTGTTGTATAGTTTCAAGCACAAAACAACCGTTAAAATTTATAACCTGATTCATTCCGAGTGAAGAAAAACTGTCCGTCCTATTCGGACTCCCACCTCTGGAGAGTCAATATCGAAACCAAATATACCTGAGTTTTCAAACCACTACATTACAAGAATGCTTTCCTTTCTCCTCCTTTTATCTTTCCGCCTGCGCCCTGGCAACAGTAAAAGGGTATCATAACCCCCTTGAGACTGGTTCGTCCAGAATCGGAGCCAGGAAAGCAATGAAGTCAAGACTTCGTGGATGGCTCCGGTATAGGATGGCGCGCTGGCGTCTTTATGAAAGACAAGAACGTTAGACTTCACTCTTTTTCAGAGGAGATATACGCCATCTTGATTGCAACGAACTATATTGTGAAGAACCCGTAAAGGGGTGAAGCATTTGGGAGAGCTAAGCTGGCCGTAGGGCCTTCATGAACCCTCTTACGACTTCCAAGAATGCAAGACATCACTAAACGGAAGGCGGAGTTTAACCCTGAACCTTGCTTTGGTCGGAGGTTACAATGGGAAGTGAAATCGCTGGGAGTTTCGCAGGCTTCGATCCGGACCCGTTATTTATGCGGGTTCATCGACAGTTGGATTTTATATGAGAACAACTGCAGGTGGCATGAATTCCTAGGCCATAGCAACACAAAAGTAATGCTTCCCGATGTCTTTAAGCAGTCAGAGGCCTTCCTGCTGTCCTTTAACAGGAAGACATGCAGATTTCTTACTGGCATTATGACGGGCACTTCATTTAAAATTGATTGGTATAAGTGATGCAACATTCTGTGAAAGTGATGACAATACCGCAGAGCCTTACCTTTGTAAATGTCTGGCTTACGGTCGAAACAGGCTTCAAGTACTCGGCGTATCGTTGTGGGTGCTGAAACTGTAGCTACTACAGGATAAAGGCAATCATCTTCTACGGAAATATGAACGCTGATCTTGGTTCACTGAGAACTTCTTCTTTACCGAATTTACTTAGCTTCTTATACGTTTTAGTAGCTCAAACTGGTTTACCAATGATTCTTTCAATCTTACGACGGTATATGGACAAAGACCATGCGGAACATGCTAATGATTCTTCCCAGAAAGTCTTCGAGATCCCAACCATCAGTGAGGTGACTTGTATGAATTGAAGAGCCGCCGGCTTAGGTAAAAAATAACTGTTTCTTCAGCTAAAATTTCAAAAATATTTGTTGCGCTAAATCTCTTTTCGATTCAATTTCGATTTATTGAAATTTGAATGCTTTGGAAACTTTATTCAATGAATTATTTTACTGTTTTAAATTAATTCAGTATTTCTCCGTCTGATACCTCCATTTTTACCAACATCCGGTTCTTTAAATCACTGCTCCTCAAGAGGAATTTCTTTCGATTTATTCTAAATTACTCGAATCAAAACCTATTTGCAGAATGGTGCTCTTTGTTGTATAAATCGACTTTCGATTTACGCAAATTAAAGTGCAAAGTGCTTGGCATTAATCTCCAAGGTCTATCGCTTTCTTAACAATCTGATACTTGGGTGTGTGCCTAGCCTGTCATTGAATCTCTACGGAAGGTCAGCCTCATAGACGCCCAATATTTCAAGTAATTTGTCCAAAACCAACTGTCTATATCCGGAATTCGATAAAATGCCAGAAGGACAATAAAATATGTTCCAATTGCTTAGTTGGCAGGGATGGGGGTATAGGAGGTTTGGGGCAATAAATTTGATTTCAAGAAACAGCGGTCTAAGGCGCGCGTACATGACTTACAATTTGTAGACGACGGAAAAAGCGTCTTTAAAAACGGGCCAAGGCATTTCGAGTCATAATAGTCAGGGGAATTGAATTAACCAAGGGAAATGTCCCTAAACTGGGTAGATGGAGGAAACCAAGGAGAAAGTCATGCTTCTTTCTTTCAATTGAATATCATGGGTTCATCGGTCGTCGTCTACGTACTTTCCTCTTCTTAGAGGATAATCGATATTGCCGACAAATGGGGGTGTGGGTCTGAGTGAAGAAAAAGAAATAATAAGAAATTCTATTAAGAACTGCAACTGTAAGGACATTAATCTCATTGAAAGGGCGACCAAACGCTTGACTATGGAAAACGAATGGACTATGGTGTCGTAGAGGGTGTTCAGTTCCATCTACCCCTTATCAAATCTTAAGAGCATGGCAAATGGAAATGATGACGATGAGGAAATTACAAATACGAATCGAAAAGGATTAAGGAGTCATTATTCCAACAAAGACCAGACAGAAGGAAATAGTAGGACGAAAAAGTTTTTGTGGATTTTCTTTAATTATCGCACTTCCTTAATTGAAGTCACAATTTTGGACTTTGCAATTTAAGGAACAGAATAGAGGGTTTTACGAAGGGTGACTGTCTTCTTGTCATCACTTGTAAGACAGGTCAGCTTCCTGTCTTGTCCAATTGACAGAACAATGAGTAGCTTTGGTCCGATTTGTCTTATTTCATTCAAAAGAGAGTTAATCTATGAACGCACCCCCTCCAATATAACAGATCAAATGTCAAATACTTTAGAAAAAGTCAGATTCTTTTGAAAAGTCAAAAATTTCTTTAAAACCTTCCGTCCATTTAGCCAATTAGTAATTGAACAAAAGAAAACTGTTTGATTTCCAAAGAAATACAAAGTTAAATTAGATTTGTTGGACAATCGATGAAAGCGGAAAAGAGCCGCGTTCATTGTTTGTTGTCATCTGACGAATGAAGAGGAAGACACAGACCCGCATCAAAACGGTTGCGTTTTAAAATTTTTATTACTCGATGTGGGTCAGATTTTTTCAAACAAATTCGTTAGATGTCAGACTGTTAGACAGTTTTAATGGTGAGGGCGACTTCTTTTTGTGTTCATAAGCTTAATCATGCGAGACGAATTGCCCTCCGGATTGAGACCGATGACGACAGTCGGCAGTGCGTTGAGTTTGAAAGAATACCGAAAATTTGTTTTTCAAATTTAAACCATTTATTGGTATTTAATTTGGAAAGATCGTAATCAATTTGGCTGATTGGATGGTTGGTTATTTTTGGGGAGAGAATCGTCATAATATATGGTGTGCGTTACCATTCATTAATTGTCAAGAGTTTAGATTTATGAAGGGGAATGATTGAGAGTGATATAAGTTTTGTCAATGCGACATTAATGGAGGATTTGCGCAATAAGGTTTAGACCCGAGTCAATTGATTCGTGACACAGTTTGATTTGAGAGAAAGTACGTCGCTGTATTTTTTTGTGAAAGTACGCTGCTATGTTAACTATTTGTGATGATCAGTTGATACACTTGCTTAGGCTTGTTCAAAAGAAAAGTTCAAATTTCAATGAAGGTAACAGCAGTTCAATACGTGTCGTCAGCACATTAGTAACAAATGATCAAGCCATCTGCAGGCTTTCCAAAGCCGTATACGAAAGAAAAATCCATTCTGACTTATAGATCATTAACCTATCTTAAAACAAGACACTGCTGCAGTATAGGTAAACTTAAAGTCACACAGGTCTATTGCCCTATAAATCTTTACAGGAAAAAAGAGTTTAGCTCATACATATCTGCTGTTGCAGTTTAGAGCTGATGTGGAGTAATCATTACGTGTTCTAGCCATTTAAGACTGTCTATGCACTATACTTTGCTAAGTTCTGCACAGCAAATGAAGTTCTCGAACCTCTTTCCTTCATAAACTGTAACTATCAGGTTTTCCAATAGGGACTTGACAACTTTGGATTTAATTTGTGAGCGCACTCTTTGACTAATCATCAAACTGTCACTACCAATTTATTCAGTAAACTCAACATTTTCATCATGATAAAGCACACGAACGAGCAACGTCTGCAAATTATAAAAATTTTCTACCGAAATTCGGAGTCGGTGACTGCAACTTTGAGACAGTAGACAGGCAATAACTAAACAAAAATTTGAGTCTATATATTCGTTGTGTGATGTTGCCGTGTCAGTGAGATAACGGGTTGGTGGAAGTGTCGAAAATATCGCTGCCGTTCAGGTGTCCTTAGCAAACGATCCAAATCAGTCAATTCCACGGCGTTCTCAAGAATTGGGCATCGCTCAGACCACATTATGGCG
This sequence comes from Volucella inflata, assembly GCA_928272305.1. NCBI lineage: Eukaryota > Metazoa > Arthropoda > Insecta > Diptera > Syrphidae > Volucella > Volucella inflata. The sequence goes on along the minus strand of OV743718.1, from coordinate 23,152,862 downwards.
TATTCTTATTATTATTTTAGGCCCGAATTGGAAGATATGGACTTGGACGGCATGTGGTTTCAACAGGATGGTGCCACAAGCCACAAAGCACACGCCGCTTGACTATTTTCTGTGGGGCTATGTTAAGTCATTGGTTTATGCCAACAAGCCGACGACGTTGGAAGAGCTCAGAACCAACATTGAACGCGAAATTGCCGAAATGTATGGCCGAGTCGTTGAAAATTAGGTCCAACGAATCGACCGCTGCAAACATGCCTGCGGTGGCCATATGAACGAAGTCGAGTTCCATTCATAAATGTTTTGATTGTACTTCAAGCCCGGGTAGGATCATCTTAAACAACCGTGTTTGGCCATAAATGGTGAATAAAAGAATACGTTATGCTTGTCGGATCTTCAAGCCTTTAACAAAGCCAGCGTTCATTAATATCCTTTCTTGCCCCACCATTTCCCTTCAACATGCGCTCTACGCCAGTCATAATATCGTAAGTACACTTATTTTAGGAAACAAAAAACTTGCAACCCGCCGTTTGTCGTGCTTGCCAGCAGAATTTTAGCCTTTAGTTACTTCTTCTTTAAAGCCTATTCTAGTCTAGGTTGTTGAGCAGTGATAAAACCAAATAGCACCTTGCCTAAACCAAAGACATTGAGTGTTGATGATATTGTTTCGACCTTTACAGCCCAGTGCACGTTCTGTATCTTCAGTTTGTACATATTGTCGTGTTTGACAGGGAAGCATGGCTCTGAGTAGCTAAGCTACACATATGCTGTATTATGCGGCCTCAAAAACCGATAAAGCGGTGCTGTTTTGATCTGGTCTTTCTATGTTTTTTATACGATATTGGAATTGTAGTCTGATCAGGTCTAAAATAGCAATGACAGAAGACATGTGGTTTTTGACATTCGCACGATCTTATAGCCCATGCTAAGAAAACCATGCCGGTAGTTGGCACAATTAAAAGGTCCTGCTTCCTTTCAGATGGAGAAAACATTGCTGAGGTTCCATTCATAATGCATACACCAACTAATTTCTTTACCTGTTGTACACACCAATTCGGTTGAGGTGCTCTTATACCTAAGGTGAGGTCTTCCTTTGCTGCGTTGTTCCTCCGGGTTAAATTCGAAATACGCCCCGGAGCATTGGTGTCCATTAGGTCTACATGACGTAGTCATCACAGGTGACAGAGGCACAGTTTTTTGACTAGGTCGCTGTAATTTCTCTCCCGAAATGATTGAGGATATCTCATCCTTTGCAATCAAGTCCATGCTTCGGCACCAAAAAGCAAGACTATGGTGATCGAGGTCTTACAATATTTAGAATATCCTTAGTGTTTGTCGGTATAAGGCGTTTCTACTCAATATCCTTATAAGCCCAAAGAAACAGAGATTGCCAAGAGTGATTCTTCGTTTTATTTCTTCTGAGGTGTTGTTGTTGCAGAATTTATAGCAGAGCCAAGGTAGACAGAATCTCGGACGTTCACACAATATGGCAGATAAGATCTTGTATGCGATATTGATGGCACTTATACCTTTATGTAGTTGGCGCATTTGAGGGGGTCTCTTTTTTTGTGGGCCAAGCAAACAATACTGAATTTCCATCCCAGACTTAAGAAATAAGTTGGTGCATGCTACCCACGAAGTTATGTCTAGCTGCTTTGAAAACCTCGGCCGGTAAACCGTCAGGTTCACCTACTTTCTTTTATTTCAGCTTGGACATTGCAATCCCTACTTTATTGACTGGTTGAATATACTATTCTTCGTGTTCATAAAATCAGGGATTCCTAGATGATGGTCAAAACTCAGCACAACAGTTGCGGCATCTCTGATGGCGATGCCATAGGTCTTCGGTATTTGATGCGGTATAGGAGTTTTTGACAGATTTTGGGATATATGTTTAGCAAAAGTTCTGGTGGTCTATTGCGATTGGAGCTTTTCTACGTTAAACGTTCTCCCGACTCAAAGTTGGCTTCCCGAAACTTTTGATCGCCCAGAATACTGGATATGTGGTCCATTTAGCTTAGCATTTCATAATCCCGAGTCCATCAGGACGAGAAAACCGTGCGCTTAGGCTATACTTACCAACTGTTCTTCCAAAAATATTGCTAATATGTCTTGTCGAGGGTCAAAGGAGTATATTAGGTTTGTGTATGCAATTCCGCCTGATGCAGATTATTATAAGATGCTCGCTCACTTCCGAGACAGCTTCAAACTTCTAACTTGAGACAGCGGTATATTGCAAATTGCTTTGCCTATCCGCATAATTGTAGTCATGGGCCTCTGCTAATTGCTGTACGTGGCCCGTTAAGGGTTCGAATATTTCACGTGCAGTTCTGATGATCGGTACTCTTTAAATGTTTTCAAGGGTCGTCAACAGTGAATCCAACTATATCCGAGGTCGTCAGTTGGTGTGTCAAATTGATAATCTTTTCGTGAAGAGTTGAGGGCCCAACGACAGTTTAGGCCAATGTGTTGCTATTGGTTGAGCATGCATAGCTTGAATTAGCAGCCTGCATCAGTAAAAGTTTACTTTTGCATTTATCAGGGACCAGGGAGTTAACACAAGCCCTTTGCTACGAACTACGCGCTCCTGGTCCAGCCAAGTTAAATTGATAATCTTTTCGTGAAGAGTTAAGGGTCCAACGACAGTTTAGGCCAATATGTTGCTATTGGTTGAGCATGCATAGCTTGAATTAGCAGCCTGCATCAGTAAAAGTTTACTTTTGCATTTATCAGGGACCAGGGAGTTAACACAAGCCCTTTGCTACGAACTACGCGCTCCTGGTCCAGCCAAGTTAAAGGACAGTCAATAGTTGTCCGATTAATCGCTGCGCAGGCCCGCATAGGACGATAGTTAGGTCGTCCGCCTTACGTAAATTAAAATATTGATATTTTACCTCATTTCGATAAGATATGTGAAAATATTGACTTTTAACGTCAAACATTGTCAAATATTGTTCATTCTGTAAGACAGCGGAATTTTGGTCTTCGCTGTCGTTAAGAGAACTGTTAAAGTGCTGCTGGGGCGAATTGGTGACTGTGATTCTACTATTAACTTGACACAATCTTTTTATCTCTTGGTAAAAATACTAATTGTTGTTCCTGGATTAACATATCTTTACTCTACGATCGCTCGCTTCTATTGTTGTGTCTGTTTCCATCGGAGAAGCCGAGCCTCTTCTCTCCTCTTTTGCTTAACGACCGCACATGCCGCTTTTTAACACAACACCGCTTCATACTCTAGCTATTCTGCCACATGTTTTTGCCTTTATTCAAAGAAAAAATTTCATGCTTCTCAACATCCTGCTTCAAAATCTTAATACAGTTTTGTGTCCAATTCTTTGGTGGGAAATTTTCATATAACAGAAGGCCTTGAAGGCTACACCACTAATATCTTGTTTACTGTTTATTTGAATTTATTCCAGTACCTACTATCATGTGTTTTTAACCAGCACTAAATTTCAGCTACCAGAGAGCAACGATGTTACTAATCCTTCTATTTCACCAGCATTACAGGGTTATGTTTCACAATTTGAACAAAAGCCCCTCTTACAAAATTTATTTGTCCATAACTTGTAAACTCTTTTCGATACTCTACTTTGGCACAGGCCGTCTATTGATACAATAGCAATTATCACAAATCCATCCACAAACCGAAGCTTCATCACCTGTAATATCTTTAGTATTTTGGCACATACCAAAAGCTCTTAAATTTAAAACCTTTTGAAGGATTAAAGTCTTGCAATAGTACGAGTGTGTGGTCATACAATATTCCACTGCCAATTGGCAAAATGTTGATCCAGCTTTTCGATGCAACTTCGCTCTGGACTTGTTTATTGCTCGGGATGTAGAAATCTCCTTCCCATTGGGTACAAAACGTATAGTAAACTCAATTACACAATGCAATGCGTGTTTCTCTAGCCGATTGGTGGGATGGGTGTATTTAAACAGAAAGGGGAAGACGTGTCCGTTTTTACCACAATTCCAAATTGTACTGATTTCCCTAAATTGCCACAAACACTTAGCCCACCCACTATGGGTCAACCATGTCGCACGATAACACAACTTCAAATCGATTTCATACAAATGTAGTAGTATTCCATTGTTCCTTTAGTTACAAATACGAGTACATTTATAGCTACAGTTACAGAAACAGTTCCAGTTACAGGACTTATTGATTGCATTTGATCACGTTAACTTCCAACATAAAGGATTCTCATAGGAATGACCTACTTCCATGCAATGGGTCATGAGTTTGTTTTTTTCCTTCTCAATATCTAGAACCTCGTCCCTTGCCACATCACCAACAAACAATCCAACCACCCATTTGGATAACAAAGTAAACAGAACTAAAAGGGGGCCGTACACACAATGTAAACAGACGCTAAAAACCCCCGGATGCTTTTAAGGGTCACCACTCATCATTGCCACGCAGAAAATGTTTATATAGCCCCTCCATTCCCACCGACCGAGAAAGGAATTTCTTTTCTGTCAACGACGGTCCGTTCCGTGAAAAGAGAGCAACGCAAAGAGAGGGATCGAAAAATTTAACGGAAATAGACGGAAAAAATATCCCCGAAATGGCAATTTGGGGGATAATTTCTGAAGAGTGTTTGATTGGGGGTGAAATTGCTGCGTTGGGCTTTACACGAACAGCAAGTACCATGCAAACGGATGGTAGGGAGATAAGGAAGTGGATAAAAAAAAACCTAAAAGTCCTTGGAATATTCAATAAAGGATTTTTTTCTTCACTTTTTACCCATCCCCGATACTTAGAACATGGCTTTCGGTTTAGGGGATGTTGTTGGTGGGTAAATATGAAAATTTCGCGGGCAAACTGTGGAAATTGTGGAACTTGAGCACTTCTTAAGGACGATAAACGCTCCATTTGTGTCGATTTAGCATATTTTCCAGGCAAACATTTAGTTGGGGGACCAGGGAGAAGCCAAAGAGCACCCCCCCTATAGGAATAGAAGAAGAGCAAGGAATCAGCAAGAATGTCACAGTAATTGCCATAATTTGAGACGAGGATTATTGTTATTGTCGAACGTGGTAGGAGGACAAGAATCTTGTGGAAACAATCATAAACGGTTTCTTGAAAAAAAAAAAAAAAAAATTGATGTAAGTACTTTTCCGCATATACTCCATAAAGATACGAATATGGTCTTAGGGCGGAAAGAACATTTCGTAGGCAGTCGGAGCTACAAATAGGACGTGGAAGTATACAGATGTTTTGTGGGTAGAAGCTTCGGTCCATAAACTGAGGTTTTACAAACCGAATAGCATTAATCATTAAATTTTTATGGCGAAATTATTATGTAAATGAATCACGACACCATGAGTTGTAAAGATTTGATTATAAGAATGTATTCTGCTTCCTCATGCATAAATTATCCTTCACTTCATCGATATCAGTGAATTTCTAAGGCCAGTCACTATTCTAAAAGAGGCTAAATATGGCAAAGGACCCCGTTTGGCTATGCAGTCAATAATTTTCCATAAGAAAGGATACCCAAGTAGGTGCTTTCGAAAATTCTACTCCATGGGGGTTAATGTATACAAGAATAGAATAACTTAGCATGGGATTGCGATTTTAGCCTACTAGCTAGCCCAATGAACAAGTTAAAACTTGCCAAACAGCCTACCGCGTACTATTCCCTCCGATGCACTGGATATTCCGTTTCACACGACACTTCTTATATTTTAAGCAAGTATCTCCTAAAGGACCTTTTCGCCTGAAAGCTGCTACCCAATGGACGAAGAAATTGCAAGTACACTGCCAAAGCAATAAGCATGCGAAGCGAGGCTTCATAGAAGGACTACAGCTTACAAGCTCTACGATTGGAAGAGGAGAGACGTACATCGGCTTATAAGAAGAAACAAGAAAGAGCATAAGATGCGTGCGGTGGAGGAAATTGAGAGACGCTACTCCTAAAATGACATACGGAGGTATAAATAAAAGTTAAAAAAACATGCCGCAGATACTTACGGCAAACCGAATTTTGTGGTATTTCGAAAGAGCATTTTTGTAGATTGTATAACGGCGAAAACGAACAAGAAACCGCTGTCAGGTAGAATAATCCTTTCAACCTGTACGATGTAGATCAACGATTCCGTCCACCGAACCTGGATGAAGTGAAATCACATCCAACAAAGCTGCTGGAGCGGATGGCCTGACTACCGAGCTCTTCAAAGTGGCAAGCGATTATTTAGTAAGGGGAATATACAAACTCATCTTTAGAATATGGTCTGACGGCCCGATGAATAAAACCGCAGCGTTGTTTGTCCGATTTTCCAGAAAGGAGACCCTCTGAAATGCGCCAACTACAGAGGAAAATCTTCTCTGCCATAATGTGTGAACGCCTGTAGCCGTTCGTCTACAACCTGATAGGTCCATATCAATGAAGCTTCAGGCCAAGAAAGGCCAACATCTACCAAATATTAACACTACGGCAGATCTTGGAGAAAACCCATGAGCTGTTAATCGAAAAACACTTCCTATTAATCGATGTTAAAGTCGCGTATGTCAGCATCTATAGAGATGAGCTGTACGGAGCACGACGAGACCGAAGCGGCAAAAATCGGTTTGGAAATTAACCGGGATAAGACCAATTATATGCTTTCAAGCAGAAAGGACGACCAACACCGTTATCTCCGAAAAAACATTACCCTCGACTTTGAGGTAGTGAAGGATTTTGTCTAGAAAGACTCCGCTATCACTCTAGATAACGACACCAGCGCTAAGGTCAAACAAAGAAAAACTCTTGTTAATCGCTGCTTGTTTGGGCTAAGAAGATAATACAAGGTCTCTATAATCCCAGTCCTGCTCTATGGCGAAGAGGCATGGACATTATCAAAAATGGATGAGGATGCACTTGGCTGCCTTGAGAGGAAAATTCTTGGAGTGATCCTTGGTCCCGTCTGGATGTATATGGCATTAACGAGATATATTATTGCGTATGCTGCCGCCGTTTAGTGGCATAAAGCCACACAGAGGTCAAAACAGGCGAAACTCAGAAAAACACAGAGACTGGAGTATGTCTGTGTAACTGGTGCAATGAAACGCGCACCAACAGCTGCACTGGGGGTTATCCTAAACATCCCAACCACTTCATCTAGAACTCATGAAAGAAGAAATGGTAAGTGCCTACACGTTCATCACAAAAGATTCATCAAACTGCAATTCTACATGAATTCAGGAAAAAATTACCTGATTGAAATACACTTAATAGACAAATGTGTACCACGATAGGGTTACAGCTTCAGGGTTACATTTCCAGACCGCCTTGACTGGAAACAGAAAAAAAACAACATTTACCAAGGATTTGCATGTATGGTGGACAGTTGGTTCCAAAATAATTTAAGGAGTTAGAGCCGGGTTATACGAAAAATCTAAATAGCAATCTAAAAAACAGGGACATTTACATTCCCTCCGACAGCAAAGCAGCCCTACTTACAATTGACCCCTTTGAAATAAAATCAAAATTGCTCTGGGACTGTCTTCAACTCCTACAATTACTGGCCACCACAAGCAAAATCCATCTTATTTGGGTGCCAGGATATAGAGAACACGAAGGCAATGAAAAGTAGACGAACTCGCCAGAAAAGGATCGGCATTCCAATTCATGATGCCAAGACTATTCTGTAGGCTATCGATGAACACCATAAAAGATGGAATCAACACCTGGTTAGAGGAAAAAAAGCTATATTTCTGGAGGGAAACCGAAGGAAACGGACAAGTCAAGAACTTAATGCCAAACAGCTGCCACAAAAAACAAAACAACTATACAACTAAGTAGAAGTCAGATTCGACTGGTCACAGGTTTTCGCACTGCTGTTGATGGTTTTTCCTTTTTTGAGGAAGTCCACGAAGAGTATGCCATGACAATCCCAGAAAACCGACGCCATAACCTTTCCGACCCATTGAGCCTCCCTCGGCCGCTTCGGAGCACTCGTGCCGGCTTCAGTCCATTGCCGGGCACTCATTCTGTTCTCTGGTGTGTAAAAGTGGATCCACTTGCGCGGCACCCAGCCACAGGATAACTTTTTCATATGCAAAATATTGCCCAAAATATTTCGTGTGCGCTCAGTACTAATCTTTGTGGTATCTGCTAGCTCGCGCACCTTCACTTTCCGGTCAGCCAACACCATTTCATGTATTTTTTTGACATTGTCCTCTGTAACCGCATCGGAGGGCCTGCCTCTGCGATCTTGATCGATAGTGGAGTTGCGGCCACCACGAAACTCTCGAAACCAATATTTGACGGTGTTATCTGACGGAGCATTTGCGCCATAATATTTATCGAACTTTTCAACCGCCTTTCTCACGAACTGCGGCATCATAGATGAGCTTTAAAAATGGAGGACATCACAACAGGCCTATCTGTGGCCGCAGTGATCTGGGATATATTATATCACTTCCCTTAGCAATCTTATCTAATATCGGTCCTGTATTTAGTGAAGGTAAGTGGAGGAGCAAATATAATGACGAATTGTACGGGCTGTACCACGACACGTGGAAAAGTCTTCCAATCTACCCCCGAGGAACAGGACAGTAGAGAAAGATAGCGGCTTAAAAAGCTTAAGCAAGTAGTAAGGGATGTCAGCCAACCTAGTGTGTGAAACTGAAGGCAGCCAGCGAAAGAGCCACCCCGAATATATTTTGAAAATCTGAAATGCAACTATAAAATTCTTAAAGTCGTAGATGTCTATTGGCACATGATTAAAATGATAGGTAAAGACAATTAATTTAGCAATGAAAAGCGTAGTGATGTACTTTTTCAAACTCTACCAACTTTTCTATTCAACCTTTTGTGTGGTTTAAATTCTGTCTCTCTAAGCAATTCATCCACTACTGATTGATTGATGGAAGCCCCTTCTTGTTAGTAGCTATTTTTAAAGAGTTCGACCAGTCTAAAAAAGGTGCTAAGACTGATCGTATCATTTTAACTCTTATGCAAAGGTAGATACTAGAATTTAGAGCAGAAGGCATAAAGTCTGTTAAAGTCTGTTGAACATAGGTTTCTTGAATAATGGGTTCGTATGCTCGTAAATATCTTTGTATTGGGAGACTGCACTGCAAGTTTCATTTATGTTGTGCACGAAAAATTATCTCTAGTTGTGTTCTCACCCTGCAGCTTACTGATTTTTCGTTGAGATGTTACGGCATTTACATGAATAGCTGGCTTTTCATTAAACAAAACAAGTATACGTTTTCTGATTTGACACATGTTTCACTAATTTAAAAGAACAAATAGCCAATGCTGCAACGGAACACCTGCAATAACCAAATGTAGAACTACTTCATATGTTAGCAATCCGGAATAGAACCAGAAGACTACGTAGGGCAGATCCATTAGACGTAGCATTAATCTCAAGAACAAGCTAAAGACAGATGTATTATGGATATACACATACTAGAAACCAATACATCCACTAAATCAGTCGTAATAAAAAAAAAAATGTATATCACCTTTAGACCGTTAGTAAATGGAAACTCCTCTAAAATTTTTTCAATTGTTCTTAAGTAATTCAATAACGAGCAATGATAAGGCCTCCTTCTCAATCAAGTCCTCATCTAATAGAAACTATACAAAAACTATGACATCAAAATCCACCATGCAAATGTCCTGTGGATATTTTTTGTCACATTCTTATTCTCATCATCATCATTGATTAGAATCCTTTTTCTCCCTCTTAGATTGGTCTTATGACCTGATTGTGATTTGTTTTTGTGTGATACTGTGATATCATTTCATCTTCTCGATTCATTTGTATTTTTGTATTGTAGTTCTTCCTCTAATAGAATATCCTTCTATTTGATTTAGTCCCTTTTCATCCACATAATATTCAATACAAAAGGAGAAAAGAAAAGCAAAAATTCGTATCCTTTTTGCTAATTTGACAAATGAAAGTTCATACGGTAGACTGCCAAAGGCTCAAATAATAACCAAAAGGATGTGGTTGTTTGTTTTTAACCATGAAAAATACCTAAAGGACCGAAGTGAAAGTGAAGGAGAAAAAACAAATACAGAAACCATAGGAAGAGATACCGATGAAAGTAGAAATACAGTGCATAGCCTTGGGTAATGATTATTTACGGTTTGCGAATTTTTGATTGAATTTCCGATCGAGAGTCAATCGAATTTCGCAACCAACCGACAAAATATCCTCCGGCATAAAAAGGGATATCATGCATTGATTGAGGTAGTATTTCTTTTTAGGAGATGGAGAGCTGGAATAGGTAAACATACGAATAAACCTTAAGTGGAAAATCTGTGCATGGTTGGGAAATGAATGAAAGGAAGTAGTCACATAGGAATGTTCATAAAGGGGTTTAGGCATATTTGATGCCTACGGGTGTGTTGCCAAAAGCATCCTAATTGAACTCGGAATGACGTATTTTTTCCATTCGCCTGTTGCCTCGGTATTTTAAAGGAATCGGGATATATTATTTAAACCCAATATTAAGAGAAACCATCACCCCCAGAAAGAATATTGAACTAAATGATCCAAATTGTCGACAAACCTACTGATTCCATTAGATTCCATCAAAAAGCAGTCCCTCGATGACATTAATATTTTTTTAACCGAGGATTTAGTAAACTAAGTCGAAGGACAGATAGCTTACATTCTGCTGGTTCATTGAATGGCGATTTTAATCCAATTCCTCTTTTTCTTTTTCATTTTGGAAATTTGAACTCTTACAGGGAAAAACTATCATTGGCCCAGAAAAGCCAGCACCGATATTTATGTTTGCAATGTGTGAAGTAATGGTATAGAGCGAAAAAGTCAAACATTTTTATGCTCAAAAAGGCTTATAGATCTGCCTTCATTAGGACCTTAAGTGAACTTCGAAATGAGCTCTTTAAGCCCTTCTTCTCGCATTGTTGTGCGCTCAGTTTTTTTCAGGCCGGACTCAACACCTGAAGTTAATCTTGCCAAAGTGCCTTTCATGCTCTGATTTCCATGAATCTATATGGAATGCATTTAATACTCGTAACAGCTGCTCTGCCGTGTTTTTGTTATAAGTTACTTCGGCTTCAACTGTACTTCAAGGAACGAATTGTTTTCAGCTGAATAATCTTTAATTGATATTTCTGGATATAAAGGGAACAGAACTTTTGCAAATGGTCTTGTTTGTGACCCATTACTAACTTGAGACATTTACATCTGTCAAACCAACTGTCAGATTGCAACTGTCACTAGTTTTTGCAATTTTGCCTTGATAGTATACACGCGCACATGGACTGTACAACCACATCGATATCGACCTAGCCAGATGAGTGAAGTCCCGACGACTAAGATGACTGGGTCATATAGAGCGGATGAGCACCAACGCTCCGGTCTGAAAAGTCTTCGAATCCGCCCCCGAGGAACAGCGCAATAGAGGAAGACCGAGACTCGGATGGCGCACGCAAGTGGAAGGGGACCTCAGCCAACTTGGCGTACGAAACTGGAGGCAGCTAGCATGAGATCGAGCTAGCTGGAGACGCGTGTTGATTAAGGCCCAGATCCACATCGGACTGTAGCGCCACCTAAACTAAAATAAGGAATACGCACTTCAACAACTTTAGCAAATTTTGTAGATTTTGTTCCAAAATAATGGTTCTGTACGCTTAACTTATAGGTCACTTGCACTATATTACATGCGATCTCTATTTGCCGTATCGTTGACGGTCTTCACACAACATTTTCTTTCGAAGATGCGGTGGCACCGAGATGCATAAGAACAGAGATTTTTTATGAAAATATTGCATCCATTCAGATTCGTTCTTCCAAATTTATCGATTCGACGTCGTTTACAACTGCTTGTTCTTTGACCATCCACTTTATGGAAAATTCAAGGCAAAGATCTTGGTTTGAAGGCTTACAAGATTCAGCTTGTGCAAGAATTAAAGCCAAATGATCATTGTTTGCCGCGAAATTTTATTGAATGGACTCAAAATCAGCTTACATGGGTTTCGCTGTTTTATCGAAAATTGTGTTCAGGGCTAATGGCGTTTGGGTTAATGGGTATAACAATTAGTAAAATTATCGCATTTGCTGTGGATTACCATATGAGATTGTCGAAACTCCATTACATCCCAACAAATGCGCAGTTTGGTGCGGTGTTTAACCTGTGGAGTCAAAAATTACGTTCTTTCAATGGAATAGTATGAATGAAGAAGAGATATTGCATCAGGATGGCGCTATCAATTAACAATCAACTTATTAAAGGAAACATGGCGCCTCAATCGCTTTCTTAATCAGTTTTGCTATGAAGGGGAATTGTGCTTACGATGACATACCCGATAGATGACATACTTTACAACGTGCTTTCATTGAGATCGGAATTAAGGATTTTGTGTGTGAAAAAATTGTTTTTGTATCAAGTGTTTGCTCCAGAATTTCTGATAAGGTGAGTATTGTGTTGTGTCTGAAGTGTTTTGTGCCTGCAGTTATTTAAATATTTAGTGATTTCTGTGTGATATTTTTGTCTGATCAGAAAATGTTGCTGCCAACAATCTGCTAAACATTTTCGATCCTATCGGGCTAGATGACATGATACCCGACCATCCAAGATGACACGGTATGTCATCTTACCCAAAAGGGGCCCCCAAAGGCCCCTTGACATTTATTATAATCGGGAGTTGACAACGTGGCTTAAAAACCACCCTGGCAGAACAGTTGGTCTTTATCAGATCAGTGTTTTGTTTGAAAAAGCGTATGGAAGTGCTGCGGTTTTGAAAAAAACTGGAATTTATCCCTTTAATTCGAACATATTCCCTGAACATATGTTTTTGTCTAGTGATGTGACGGAAAACGAGCTAACCGCTGAAGCTGATACTACCAACCGAATCATTGTAAGTCCGGAACACAATGTTCGTGCTGATGCACATGAAGCAGTGGTTCCTCTAAATCAACCAATTTTAGAGAACCAAAGTCCTTCAGTATCAACGGGTCTAGTACAATCAATTGACATTTTGGGTCCTTCGCCATCGTCAGCTAATCCCTTCGTCTCCTTAATAAAGTGCAACCCTGAGAAAATGCTCAAAACAATTTCTCCATTGCCGAAATCAACTGGAACAGGGAAAGTTAGAAGCACTAAAAGGAAAGTAACAGGCTCTCAGGTTCTCACTGAAAGTTCTTTTCTTAATGAGATTCGAGCGCAAGTCCAAGCCAAAAATTAAATGGAGCACCGCAAAAGTCTAAGAGCTCGCAAATAAACTAAACGTGTCATATTACTGGATAACGAAGATGATGTTCAACAAGATTTTTCGGACGATGTTGATGATGTGGGGTGCATTTACTGCAATGAGCTTTACAGTAGATAAGGTCCTGAGAAGCACTGGCTCGCCTGCCAGGCGTGCGCAAAATGGTGCCACGCATTATGTGCCGATGTTGAGCATAAAGTTAAGCAGTTCATATGTGAACTCTGCACGGACGATTTTTAATAGGTATGTCATCTTATACTAATGGCATATGTCGTCTTATACCTAACTATGTCATCTTGAACCCTCTTTTCAGATTAATTAATAAATTATTTAAAAATACTATTTATTGTTTCACTGAATTCTTTTAAATTATGTTTTGTTTACCAATAAATGAATTAACTGATTTCTAGATATTATTATTTATCACATTCAAGAAAAGGTATGTCATCTTGAGCACAATTCCCCTACATTTATCACCTTGTGTTGCCCATTTTGATAAACTGGCCGTTTTTAACTGAATGCTCATGGTATTGTTGTAGGTGGCGCTAGCAGCTCATAATAGACTCAAGCACAAAGCATTGTCTCCCGTCCAAGCGAATTGGCCTTGTAGTCGATGTCGATGGGTCGCTTGGAGTAACCCATGATCTCTTTTGCCTAGTATTCTCAAAATATATCAACTTTTCATTGCCAGTCACAATTTTATGGAGAGATTTTGTACCTGGCGGGTGGAATTTCGCAGATGAATTTTCGATTTCGTTTCTCTCTTTCAGTCAGTCCTAGTTGAAAATCGTCGTCAGATGTCAGCAAGAAAATTCCTCCAATGATGACTGTAACCACATTGATATGTAGGGCCACCTATGGGCAAATTCTGTGCTGTGTTTTCCAAAAAAAAAAGTTTTACGCATAGGTCGTGAAATGGTGAATGCTGTTACCATTTTACCAACTTTAAACTCCCTTAGTAAGTAGTATAATACGTACATGGAGGCTTAACATATGTAGTAGACAAAGCGTTTTAAAATTACAATAGATACGAAGAAAGAAGTATCAGCGGAGGAGTTCCTTGTAATGAACCTGCCGCTACCCACTTTTGTAGCAATCATCTCAAAATTTAAATCACTTTACCCTGAACGATGTTCTCCACATTGGACCACCCAATCGTTTCATTGTATTCTACTCTATCACTTCTTAGCTGTTGACTACAATCCATTATCAGTCATCTTACCCAATAAACTAATTGTTATTTTGATCTTATCAAAGAAGAAGCCATTCTTCTTGTAGTTGAGAGAAAAAAACTTAAGTCACAGGTCTTCCCATTTTTCCCGAATCAACTTCCATCGATATGCATGTCTATCAAAACAAAGAAGACTCTAATTAATTGTTTTCCCATTAATACAACCATTACAGTCCATTTATTTTACATCGAAATATTTTTGAAAAAAATCCACCAACTCAGCAACTAATTATAGAAGACTCAGAGAAGGTCCAAACAAAAAATATCAAAAAAGAACAAAAGCCCAATTAAAATTCAATCTCAATATGAAGACCACCAACGGCTAAATGCACTGTCTATGGCGCTAAGCGAAACCCTTTTTCTAGGAATCACGTCGCGGGACACTATTCAAAATCCAATTACAACAAAATCCACCTTGTAATCTTCAATGGAACATGTTCGAAACGATCCCCAGTCGTTAATATTCACCCAACAAGATGTGTCACATCGTAAGAGCTGTCATAACTTCGATTCCAATTCATTGAGATTCCCATTTGGAGGTGATGTTTTTCCCTTGCTGCTCAATTAGGTGGAACCGATGTCGTAAATTCCTGATTTCACCGATGACGACACAACAGGTTGCCCCGAAGGCTTATGCAAGGCACCAACAAAAAAATTATTTCGTATGCACATCGTAGATTCAGTCCCATGGAAGAGGAACGACGAAAACCAGTGCCTGGAGCCCATAACCCATCATAATCATAATGATAATGGATCCCGGAGATATCATCAAATGATATTCAACTCCTAGCGCTGGTATGTATTCCTGGCTGGCGCCTGCTTAAAGCACCATAGACAGAGGAGCAGAATATATTCAAAAAGCCATTTTCTAATGAAAATTTTCTCCGTGAATCGGCCGGCCGGCCGGCGACCCATTTCCCTTCTCCAGCACAACGAAGATATACGGCTAGCTCCGGCTTCGGTCTGGTTCGCTGGTGGAACGGTGGAATTCAGGAAAATTTCTCGGAAAATTGGAAGAATAAACAAACAGTCGAAGCTGGTGTATGGATGAAACCTATTTAGCATTCTTAATGATCGAATCGAATTGAATCGGATTGGCCGGTGAGGAGAGACGCTGCTCTGGAGGAGAGTACCATCAGCAGCAGCAAACGTAAACAAGGAAGCGACCGACCGAGAAGGGGTTATTTTTCTCGACGAAATGATGTAAATCATCTTTTCCAAGTAAGACAACGACAACGACAACGAAAATGAAATCGAAATCAATTCACCTGTTGCGATAGAGTACAGATACAGAATAGAGAAAGAAAGACCGACGTAGCCAGACAATAGATGATGCCTATCGATTTGAAAGGGTGTACCCAATGTTAAGAGACGATGATTTACATTCGTTTTTGAGAATCCTTTTGTTCGACTGCTGGGGTGTGCATTTGTATTGATTCAAAATTTAAGGACTCTGAGAGATTTTCAGGTTTTCAATGATGAAATGAGGAGGAAATTATGCGTTAGAAATTGTAAAAGGAGTGAAAAAAATAGTAAGGTGGTTAGTCGGATGAACCTATTAAAACTTACTTAGTCTTTAGAAACCGCAATATGAATTAATTGAAAAATATTTTTTCAACTTGGGCAACTTACTTCGTAAAAAACTCTAAGAAGTGAAAATTGCAAGAGTAAACTGCGTACCTCAACTCGAACTCTAAGAAATATTCAGTGAAATATATCTGCAATTAAAAAGCTAACTAATCTACTTACTTATATGACACTTCTGTCCAGCTACCCATCCAGCTAGTAGAGTATTTTGCTTCTTCTACACATGAAATTGGCTGAGGTGTCCCCCACTTCCGTGCGTTACCGTAATTTACTAGCGGGAACGCTGGTGTCCATGCGTGCCAGGTGACCTATACATCCAAGCTGGGTTTTCCACACTTTTCTGAGGAGGTCGATATCGTCCGAAGGTCTTCGACTTTTGCCATTGATGCAAACGGGACCGAAAACTACCTGAATAACTATTCACTCGGGATGGCAACGATTAGTATAAGGCCTCGTAGAAGTAGCATCTTCCGACAGGTGCTGGTTCCTTAAATGACGAGAATGAGCCTCTGCAGCCGAACATCTTGCAGCTCTGCTAATAAGTCCTACTTCACGCCTCCCCGTGGCGCCATCTGGGAATCTCACTAGAGGTTGCGAAGTGAAGGGGGCAAATGGCGAGTTTCCTGCGCCATTAACCAGGATTAGTGTCGGAAAAACAAAACAAGACCTTATCCGGGCTACTCCGACATATTTGGAGCTCAGGCCGGAAAGGATTTCCAGGACTTAGTCAGGGTCTTGGAAAAGAGATGGTGGCGGACGAGCCCTATAAGGGCCAACGGCAGCGCTCACATCCCGGAACGGGTTACTGGCTTCGGTGTAACCGACCCCTCGTCCTAGGGGCACTCAAAATGGAACTGGTCCTCCAGGTTGGGGGTTGTGCCGCCGGGGTAACTGCCCGGCTATTTAAAACAAAAAAGGAAGTTACGAAGCATCAACAAGCCTCGGATATGGACGGATCTCCTGTTGACAACCCACGCAAACGATTTAAGGACAATGAGCTTCGGTTATGCACGTGGAAAGTTAGATCCCTTAATAGACCACGTGCAGCCGAGCAACTAGCGGAGGCCCTAGACTGCTGCAAAGCAGACATAACCGCCATCCAAGAAATGCGATGGGATGGGCCGGACAAAAAGAAGATGAAAAACTGCGACATCTACTACGGCAATTGCTATCGACGGCAAAAGCAGCGCTTATTTGGATGCGGATTTGTTGTCGGAGGCAGACTAAGACGAGAAGTCCTCAACTTCCGGCATGTGAGCGAGCGCCTCGAAGCAATCCGCATCAAGGCTAAATTCGCTAACATAAGCCTTATATGCGCGCATGCCCCCACAGAGGAGAAAGATGACGACACAAAGGATGCCTTCTACGAGCTCCTTAACAAGACCTACGAGCAATGCCCTAGCTATGACATTAAAATTGTCCTCGGTGTTTTAAGTGCAAAGCTAGGAAGAGAGGGTATCTTTGGTGGAACAATCGGAAAATATAGCCTGCACAACACCACCTCCGATAACGGATTCAGGCTAATCGACTTTGCGGCGGGGCGAAACATTGTCGTGGCTAGCACGCGGTTCCCACATCTCGACATACACAAGGGGACTTGGAGAACTCCTGATCAATCAACAGTCAACCAGATTGATCACATTGCGATCGACGCAAGACACTCCTCCAGCATTATGGATGTCCGTACGTTCCGAGGAGCTAACATCGACTCGGACCGTTACCTTGTTGTAGCCAAGGTACGACTGCGGATATCCCAAACTACGCCAAGACAAACTAATGCTGAGAGAAAATTCGACGTCAGACGACTACAATCGCAAGAGATCGCCAAGTCCTTTTCCGATCGAGTGTCTCTTAGTCTCTTAAGAGGTCCAATGCCGCCAGCATCAAGCATCGAAGACCACTGAAAACACTGAAAACACAAAACGCCATCAGAGATGCCGCTTCTGATGTGCTGCTGAGCGGAAGAGGAGAGACGAACACCGGCTTCTCAGGAGGAAGAAGAAAGAGCATGAGAAGCGCGCGATCGAGGAAATTGAGAGATGCTACTCCAGGAATGAGGTTCGGAAGTTTTACCAAAAGGTAAAAACAACATGCCACGGAAACAAACCCCGAACCGAAGCCTGTAGAGATCAACAAGGGAACACCGTAGTAGAATCGCAGTCGATGCTGAGGATTTGGAAGAACCATTTCTGCTGACTGTATAACGGCGATGACGGACCAAATACCGCTGTCAGGCAGAATCAACCTTTCAACCTGGACGATGATGACCAACAATTCCGTCCACCCGACCTGGATGAAGTGAAGATAGCCATATCG
This sequence comes from Volucella inflata, assembly GCA_928272305.1. Classification (NCBI taxonomy): domain Eukaryota; kingdom Metazoa; phylum Arthropoda; class Insecta; order Diptera; family Syrphidae; genus Volucella; species Volucella inflata. Next base: position 23,134,538 of record OV743718.1, on the reverse strand, counting down.
AAGCTTAAGTCCAACAAAGCTGCTGGAGCGGATGGCCTGACTGCCGAGCTCTTCAAAGCGGCAGGCGATGACTTGGTAAGGAGCATACACCAACTCATCTGTAAAATATGGTCGGACGAAAGTATGCCCGATGAATGGAACCTCAACATTGTTTGTCCGATTCTCAAGAAAGGAGACCCTCTGAACAGAGGCATCAGTCTCCTTAACATCGCATATAAGATCTTAACTGCCGTATTGTGTCAACGCCTGAAGCCTTTCGTCAACATCCTGATAGGTCCATATCAGTGTGGCTTCAGGCCAGGAAAGTCCACCATCGACCAGATATTCACACTACGGCAGATCTCGGAGAGGACCCATGAGCTTCAGATCGATACCCACCACCTATTCATCGATTTTAAGGCCGCGTATGACAGCATCTTTAGAGACGAGCTATACAGAGCAATGTCTAGTTTCGACATCCCTGCCAAACTCGTCCGTCTGTGCAGGATAACGATGGAGAATGCACGCTGCTCCATCAATGTCGGTAAAGATCTCACCGAGACCTTTGATGTCCAGAAAGGATTTAGACAAGGCTATGCGCTGTAATGCGATTTTTTCAACATCGTACTTGAAGGAATAGTGCAAAACTCACGAGCAAACACAAGAGGCACTATCTTTCAAAAGTCCGTCCAACTACTCGCATACGCCGACGATATTGACATAATCGGGAGAAAGCATTTTGATGTCAGTGGCGCTTTCGCGAGTATTGAGACGGAAGCGGCGAAAATGGGTTTAGCGGTCAATGAGGGCAAGACCAAGTATATGCTGTCAGGCAAAAAGGACAACCAACACCGACGTCTCGGACAGAACGTCACCCTCGACAGATATAACTTTGAGGTAGTTAAGGACTTTGTCTACCTATGCTCCGCTATAAATACAGACAACGACACCAGCGCTGAGATCAAGCGAAGAATAACTCTTGCCAACCGCTGTTTCTTTGGGTTAAGAAGGCAATTGAGTAGCAAAGCCCTCTCTCGGACAACAAAAGTCACCCTTTATAAGACTTTAATAATCCCGGTCCTGCTCTATGGCGCAGAGGCATGGACATTATCAAAAATGGATGAGGGTGTTCTTGGTTGCTTCGAGAGAAAAATTCTTCGGGCGATCTTCGGTCCCGTCTGCATTGACGATGAGTGGAGGAGGAGATACAACGACGAAGAGTGGCCAGAAGAGTGAAGATCCAAAGACTGAGATGGCTGGGTCATGTAGAGCGCATGGACACCAATGCTCCGGTCCGAAAAGTCTTCGAATCCGCCCCCGAGGGACAGCGCAGTAGAGGAAGGCCAAGACTCAGGTGGCGCACGCAAGTGGAAGAGGACCTCAGCCAACTTAGCGTGCGAAACTGGAAGCAGCTAGCCAGGGATCGAGCTGGCTGGAGAAGCTTGTTGACTGAGGCCCAGGTCCACCCCGGACTGTAGCGCCACCTAAAGTAAGTAAGTAACTATTCTCTCGAGGCGCTTGACAGCATTTCCAACAGCTTGTTCAAGCTTTTTCGCCTTAAAGCAGGACTGAGATGATCAGTTGCCTTTTTTCTTTACTAGAGGGAAGGCTGCTACCCAATTGTCCAAGTGAAAAACAGAGAAGTTTCAACCAGCTTTCGATTGAAAGGTGTTACAATCTGACCTAGTAGAAAGTCAGTGCTCTACGGACACTAAGAAGTCTTTGTTCGGGGAATGTTGAACTCTAATTAAGAATAGTGAAACCAACATCAGATCTATAAAAGTTGGTTACCATTACTTCTTTGAATTTTTTTGAAGAACTCTGCGTGGATATCGAAAAGTACTTCTAAAGGTACTGATTTTAGCAATAGCCTTTGGGCTAGCTGTGGTTTTCAGTAAACTCCTGCTTAAATGTAAAGATAGACAGACAGTATGATAGTCAGACCACCATGCCATAAGCCGAACCTTCTCGATTTCCATTAATTTAACTATTGTACGAGGGTTGTCTGAAAAGTTTCAGACCGAACAATGATACAAGACATTTTTTTCTCATTTTTATTTTTTTTATTTTTCTACATAGTCTCCTTATAATTCTACACATTTCTCCCAGCGATGCTCCCATCTCTCTAACTCGTCCAAATAGTACTTGGCATTTTTCTCTGCAAAATAATTGTTCACGAAGGTGATTGCCTCTTCATTTGACGAAAATCTCTGTCCTCTGTCCTAGATCTGGTGAATAAGGCGGATGGTCAAGCAGTTCAAACCGTAATTCATGGATTTTCGCCATGGCAACCGCTGAGGTGTGCAACGGCGCGTTGTGTTGGTAAAACAGGATTTTCTTTTTCTACAAATGTGTCCGTTTTTCCGCAATTTCTGCCTTCAGCTTGGCAAGTAATGATGCGTAGTATGCTCCTGTAATGGTTTTCCTCCTCCTTTACTATCCCAAAAAACAGTCGCTATCACATTCCCAGCCGAAAAAACAGTTTTTGCTTTTTTTTTGGAGCCAGCTGGCCCTTTGCAGTCCACTGTTTGTACTGAATTTTTGTTTCGGACGTATAATGGTGTATCCAAGTTTTATCTACAGTAATTAATCGGCGCCAAATTTGGATTAACTGCGCCTTAACTGCGCCAACAGAGCGTGTTTGAAATTTTCATTCGAACACGTTTTTGGTCTAATGTAAGCAAACGCCTCACCCAACAAGGGGACAGCTTTCGCATGCCTAAATCTTGATTTAATATGTAACAAACACGTTCTTTGGACATTTTCATAATCTCTACTATCTCTCTCACTTTAATTCGACGGTCGTCTAACACCATTTGGTGAACTTTAGCAATGTTATCGTCAGTGGTTGCAGTTTTTGGACGTCCCGAACGTTCATTATCTCCCAAGCTCTTACGGCCACTTTTAAATTCAGCTGCCCAAAATTTCACTGTGGTAAATGATGGTGCAGCGTCCCCATACACAGAGTCTAACTCATTTTTGATTCGCGTAGGCGTATTGCCTTTCAAAAACAAGACTTTAATAACAGCTCGATACTCAATTTCTTCCATTTTCACAAAAAACACTCACATCGACTCACTCAATCGACTGTCAATTAAAAACTTCGGGTCCAAAATGCCTGAAACTTCGGTAAGCAACTGTCAAAAGATTCACAAGTAGCATTCACTAGCTTTTATTGACGTGTGCTGCCATCTTTACATTGCGGTTGGAAACTTTTCAGACAACCCTCGTACTTATTAGTTCTACAAAAATGTAGGTTCGAATTTAATTCCTCGTAACTTAGGTTATAGCTGATAAAGGACTTGTGTTGGCCTCGTTGGAGAAGCATTTTCAAGCGAATATTGATTCACTTAAGGTGAAGATAAAAAATAGGATACATCCAATAGTAACCCGAAACATATAGCTATACCCCCAAAAACAGAGCAGATTGCATGTTGACGATCCTTGGCCATCAAAACTAGGCAAAAAATCAATTTGCTTCAATTCCGGAGTCAATTCGACCTTGTAAGTGAGTAATCCGAGATCTTTGTGTAAAATTCTCTTTAGGCTAGTGCGACTGAGTTCTATGGCGCGTTTAGGTTCTTGGATTCAGGCGCACTGTTTTGGCAATATCCGCTGAGTACACAGAACGAACACGGATAAATGTTCGGTTATCAAGCAGCAAATCAGTCTCGCTTCTTCACAAAATTGCGTACACCAGCTTCAGATTATGCATTATTTCGACCAATATTTCCTTTCAAAAATCGCACTGTTTCAGCAACACAGCATCCACTTTGGAAATAACTTTGAAATATTTTCCAACTCCGATCAAGCGTAAATTGGTCTATTACTTATCGCGGAAATATAATACTGAGTTTCTGTCAAGTTTTGTAGCGCATAAAAGCTGTCAGTGTCATAATAACATATGATTCAAAACCAATCCAACAGATGGCGCACCCATCTCGAAGGATAGGCATCGAAAAATACAAAGAGTGCTGCCAAAGCCTTGAAAAATTTAAAAAAAAAATTGGCCTTTTATTCGAAGAGCCTAATCGAATTAAAGATGTCATCGACAAGAAGTGAAGTGGATCTTGATTACGGATGCTGACTGCGGGATGCAATGCAAGGCAAGCGTAAACGAAGATACGATACTATGTCAATACCGCTTTTAGCAGACTCCAAAGAAGTGTCTTCGAATCATATCAGAACATCTATCGCTGCGAAAATAAATTTCCCTCTGCGTTTCGCCCGAATTCTGAATCAAAAGAAAATGCAGTCGAATTCTCATTGATCGAGGGCAGCGTTGGTGTCAACTTTAGGTATCACTCCTTATAAGAAAATTTGTCAGGCTGTGCTTAAAATTTTGCTGCACCTTCTCACGATAACCATCCCAGTCGGTAAGCTGAATTTTCTGATCTTTTTTAAGTCTCAGGTCACAATTGGCAAGACTCAAGGGACATTGCCTGTTTTCTCGGGAAGGGATTCACTGATCTGTGAGGCTTCATGGGGCCGTAACTGCAAAGGACAAGACTCTTCAGGTTGCTAGCAGAACAAATGAATGCTTATCGACATCTTCAGGAGCACTACTATTTTATTTAACACTTAAGTGTAAAAAATAGAAGATACATGGAAGTGTGGGCATGACGTCGACTAATATCTACACATGCATCAGACTAGAGATGCTCTGCGCTAATTTGAAAGTTGTTCGTACTTTATACATAATTACACTGAAGCAATTTCACGAAAGTGAGATATTCCAGAAAAAGGAATTTTCATACCATAGGAGTGGGCTGCACTAGTTCTTTGTCTAAAGGTACGATCAGGCGGTCATGCTGACGTCAGAGAACTTTTGTAATTCGGTTGTCATCTACGAGCGTGTCATCCGCTGGATGACACCCGATCACACAGTGTCATCCGTTCGATCATTCGAGTAACATTTTGTCCCAAAATGAATGACATGCTTGCTTTGTCATCCGGATGACATTTCTGGATGACAGGCGATCACACGAGATAACACTAATGGCATGGATGACACTAATGACACTGATGACAATTTGTAATTAGTTGTTTGCGAAAAACGAAAACGTTAGTAAAATAAAAATAAATCAACAGAAAATTTTAGAGAAAAACGCGGAGGCAAAACAAAAGTTTTCAAGATTATATGGCGCTCAATGTTCGATGAATTTGAACTAGTGTATATAAAAGTTGGAATAAAGTGCACCGGTGTTGGTTGGGCAGCTTCAAGGGACAGTTCAGCGTTTGACAACTGCGTCAACTCATTTAAAATTAAGTAATCATCGTACGGATCCTCCTGAAAGAACAACAAACGAATATAATATTGGAAGACTGTATGTATACAAACATGAAAGTAGATCAATTGAAGTACGAGTACCTACCAATTCTAATATGGACGTCGATGGACATGATTGTCTTACTTCGGATGATCCAAAAACATCCCTTGGCCTGATTTTCTGGCACAAAATTTGCCCTAATTGGCTCTAAAATGGCTATGAATTGATTGCCATTTAAGACGCGCCTCGACATCGTCAACACCCTCAATATTTAAGTTGACCGCCACCTGTTTCCAGGAATTAATTTTGGAGTTCGGAGTTTTGTAATCCTTCCGCCCACTATCCCAAAGGATATGATTTACCTGAACAGCTGCAATTAAAGCAAACTCTGCTTGACGGTCAATCAAATCAGTCATCTGGGTCACAAAAGAAATTGTGTCATTTAGTATGCCGTCCGGTTGACACGTTCAATGACAGGCGATCACACGAGATGGCCACTTTAGGACAAATTCTACTTCATAGTGACGTCAGGATGTCATCCGGGTGACAAGTTTGGATGACGGTATGATCACACCTTAAGTCCCGATAGGAAGCAACGAACAGATGTTGGCTATATGCGTTCTGGTATACTGATCAATTGTAGTTGGACTTGCTTGTAATTACAAACCACGGTTAAAAAGGTATTGGTTGATGCAATCTGAGTAAGTAACAATTTTAAAGACTCAAAGCCTTACATAGAAAAATTAAGAGTGCTCTAATGGAAAAGACTACATGAATGCGAATAAATAAGAAACAATCTTTAAACAATCTTTAGTAAACTATTCTGCGAAATCACTTCCATTTTACCAGTTTTTCTAATCTAGAAAACTTTCTTTTTCAACATTTGGACCAGTTTCAAATTGTCCTTTTGAATTCTTTTGGTTTTGTTTTTTTTTTAATTTTTAGCTCATTTAACTTTCATCCAGGACTACCCAGGTTGCCAGTAAAGTTAAAAATTTAATCACTTTCTCTGGGTTTGTGCTGAAAGCTTCTGCTCTAAATACCACAACAAGTTACAAAATTCTTTGCGCCTTCTCCTCTGCTATGAAAACAAGTACGGTCCCGCTACGTAATTTAACCACTTCACTGCGATATAGGTCAGATCCTGTGTATAATTAAATAACCCACTTATGTAATCTCTTACATTTGACAGCATTCCGACACAAACTCTCCCTATAACCATTACCTCCAACATCCCAAGCAAATCCTCACTTTCCATCCAACCATCCTTAAGTTCGTTGCACCAGTTTCCGGTAATTGACACAGAAAAGCATATTCCCTGCACATCTCCCCGTACAATTGCACACATAAAGATTCCTTTGCAAGAGTCAAGTTGTAAGTTATGTAACTTAACTCATTTCACCTGCAACAAACTGTTCGCTCTTTAGTGAGTAGAAGCGTCGGTCGATGGCAAGGGAATAAATACCCTACACACTTGTGCCAGCAGGCATGCAAATTTACTTTCAAGACCTCATCATTAGCTCTACTACCACGCCCATTTAAAAGGAGCAACACTAGCACTAGTCCTGGCAGCGGGTCTACCATTGGCACCACAATAATGAAAAGTGAAAGATGGATAGATTGTTTGTTGTTGTTGGAGTTGGGGGGGTTTTTTTCTTTTTTTTTTTCTTTTTTGACTTTCTAATAAAATGGCAAACTTTGCCCGAATATGGACGAGCTTCTTCGCCCCAAAAGGATGAAAAACTATAATTCCCTTTTTGTACTTACCCATCGAGTAGGAATTTTACCGCTCTCATTTTTGTTAATTGCCTTACTCTACGACAAAGTCCTCCTGGTGGTAGACCGGAGGGGCCTCGGTCGGCACTAGGGGAAAATGCTTTTTTTTTCTTGGCTTCACTCTTAGTTGCACTTTTTGTTGGGTTGGCTCGCTGTGCATATTTTTAGCCCTAATTTAAATTACCCAAGGCTGATGAAAGGATGCTGAGCTGCATGTGGATGTGAATGGTGGGAGAGTTGTTGAATAATGCTTATGGCTGTGAATATTTAGGAGCAGTTAGAAGGTAGGTACGTCTTCCATCGGTTAGCCTTGTCTGACATAGTTTTCTTGAGAGGGTTACTACAAACTTTGCTTTGCCTTTGGTTTTTTTTTTTTTTTTGTTTTTTTGTATTCGCGAGTGGTATTTTCACGAGCAAACTTCTTCAACTTGGACGTGGAACTACCAAAGAATTACTTAAGGAACAGTATTGCAAAGATTGGCGCCTTAAGAAAGAACAAAGAACTTATCAGGAAAACTGCAACTAGTTCGAATTTTGAAAAAAGAATTAAAAAAATCTCGTAGTTCTAGATTCTAGGAGCGAAAGTATGGGGAAACGGGAGTGTGTGGGGCAAAGATTAAAATCCAATTAAGTAGAAAGGCACGTGGATTAAGGAAACTAATCGTGCAACTCTGTAAAAAAAATCATAAAAATTCTGATTGCAACGTTATTGCTCGTAGTGAATTTTAATTTCTCCAATAGTTTGTCAACAAAAGATTTTTTTTTTAGAAAAATAGACAAAGTTTGACAGCAGAAATTTATTTTTTTCCGTGGGTAGGTGAAAAATCTTCATAGATACTTTGTGCCCGGAGTTCATAGTCGTATTAGATTTTCACACACTAAACAGCACCATACTTCTACTAAGTAATGATAAATATTCTATCGAATGTGCGTGAGGGGTTCAAAATGTGTTATATCAACGCACGTAGTTTAAATGTTTCTAAGGCAGATTATTTACGTCACATGTTTCATGGTTCGGGTGTTGATGTTATTTGTGTTACAGAAACATGGCTAAGGCCTGATTTGAGAAGTACAGATAGGTCTGATTTGGAAGATCCCCTGTACCATATACCGGGGTACAGAATAGTTTGGAACGATAGAATCACGAGTACAATAGGTGGTGGAGTAGCTCTTTATTATAATATTTCCTTGAATTGCCGTGTAATTGTAAAATCTGAGGCTAGTGCTACTGAGTATCTTCTTGCAGAAGTTACTGATGGCAATACCAAGTGCCTCATAGGCGTTGTTTATAGTCCCAACCGGAGCTGTTCTCCTGAACCTATGTTCTCCGCACTCCAAGAAGTCTCCTCATATTATGAACACATAATTATATGCGGCGATTTTAACGCCGACCTTTTCAAATATGACAGTAGATCTCACCAACTCTTAGATTTAGCTGCAAGTTCCGCGTTAACTGTTGTCAACTCATATGCTATCCGCTTCGCACCTAACCGCTCTCCAAGTCTTCTGGACCTTTTGTTGGTATCTGATCTGTCAAATGTGTTACTACAGGACCAGTTGTCATTAGAAGGTGTCACTGACCACGATCTAATTTTCTGCACCTATAACATTGACTTTTCTCGTACCTCTATACCATCAACTTTCCAATTCAGAGATTTCGCTTCAGTAGATAACTACGCACTGCAAGTGGAGGCGAGTTTAATCCCTTGGCATAATTGTTATCTTGTCTCAGATGTATGTGATAAAGTTGACCTATTGCAATCGCAAATACTTCACCTATTCAATAAATATGTGCCTTTAAAAAGAGTAGTAGTGCGCAATAGATTTATCCATGGTTTACGTCTGAGGTTCATAATGCCATAAAAGTTCGTAGGAAACTCTATTCGAAGTGGAAGCGAAATTCAACAAATATCAATTGGGTAAACTTCTGTCGAGCACGTAATTTCTCAACTTCTATCACGAGACTTTTTAAGAAAAGATATTTTTTATCTAGATTGGGAACAAACCAAAATCCCAAAAAGCTCTGGAAGAACTTACACGCAGTTGATGTTTGTAAAAACCATGTTGTAGACCTGATCTTGATGATCTTAATGATGCTTTCTTATCCACCTCATTAGAAAGTACAACTTCTCTACCCAACCTTCAACATTTTTTTGAAACACCCACAGTTTTTGAATTCGAAGCTGTATCGGAAGTTGATGTCATTAATATCATTCGATCGTTCAAATCAGATGCCGTTGGTGAGGATAGAGTTCCTATCCGGTTTGTCAAAATGGTATTAATCCACATTCTTGGTGTAATTACTCACGTTATTAATTTTTGCATTACTTCGTCGTCATTTCCGTCTAATTGGAAGCTGGCTAAAGAAATTCCTGTCCCGAAAAAACCTCAACCGTCTTTGGCTGCAGACTTTGGACCCATCAGTATATTACCTTGCCTTTCAAAAGTTTTGGAAAAAGTCCTTGCCAAGCAAATCTCAAGTTATCTAGATCATCATAAGCTACTAGCTTCGGTTCAGTCTGGTTTTCGAGCCAACCATAGTTGTTCTACAGCTATGGTTAAAATTCTCGATGACATAAGGATCAACTATGACTTGGACTGCCTCACCATACCTTGCCTCCTTGATTTCTCCAAAGCTTTTGACACAATCAACCACTCTATCCTTTCTGAGAAACTAAGAAGGTATTTTGGTTTTAGTGAAAGTTCTGCAAGACTCATAACTAATTACTTAAGTAATCGCTGTCAAAGGGTTGTGGTTGGTGACAAATCCTCTCGTATTAGGAACATACATGCAGGAGTACCACAGGGCTCAATACTGGGTCCAATATTGTTTTGCATATTTACGAGTATAAATGACCTCCACAAAGTTTGCTCTAACGCTAATCTTCACTTGTATGCGGATGATGCGCAGATATACTTATCTAGACCGATTGGTCTAGTTGAGGATCTTACTTGCAGGTTGAATGAGGATTTATCCGCAATCTACCAATGGTCACTATCGTGGAGACTGTAACCAATCTGGGTTTTAAGATAAACCGCTCTATCTCCTGTGTAAGCCACATCAATTTCACTGCGGGACGAATTTACGGAGGTCTATGCAAACTTTGGCTGCTCTCTAGTTTTACTCCTGTTAATACTAGGCTGAGACTTGTTAAGACATTACTTGTTTGTACTGCAAACTTGATTCCCTATCTCAGCATAAACTTACTGTGGCATTTACTGATATGGTAAGGTATGTGTATGGGCTTAGTCGACACGACCACATATTCAATTATCATAAAAATATCCTTGGTTGTACTCTGCAGCAGTTCTTGCAAGTCAGGTGCTATATCTTCATGCACAAAATTATTCGGAACAAGTCGCCACCATACCTTTTTGAAAAACTTCAGTTCGCCCGTTCCCCTAGAACATACAGCCTTATAACTCCCTCCTCAAACTATTTGAACTCCTCGCGCCTGTTCTTCGTCTTTGCCACCAGACTATGGAATTCTCTGCCCACAACATTAAAACAAATAATTGGAGGCAAACAATTTAAAGATGCTATTTTGCAGCATATTCTATAAAAATGCAACAGCAGACTATTTTTTGTTATTTTCTATTCCCCTCCTTTACACTATCCCTCCTTTTGTATCTCTTTCCTGATAATTGTATAGCTTATTCTTTGTTTAATATAATCTAGTATATTTTCCATAATTTTAAGTACTATAAAAGACTAAGTCTTATATGTACATCCTTAATTGAATAAATTGAAATTGAAATTGAAGTGACTACGACTAAGTTTCCTTGTCAAGTAGTTTTAGATTCCAGCAAAGCACCTGCTAAAGCCCGCCATTAAATGTGGCTAGTCCTTATTGCGCTAAATCAAACGGTTTCATTCTTTATAGTCGTCGTGAAGACGAATACTGCGTTTTCGAGCAAAGTTCGTTATATCGTTATCGACGGTAGTTACTCCAATATCTCTGTGTATATCACTGTTTCTAATATACCACGGGGCATTTGCTATGACTCTCAGCACCTTGTTTTGAACAGACTGAAGGATATTTCTATTTCTTCGTTTAGTTCAACCCCAAAGCTGTATACCAAACAAAAAAAAAAAAAAGAAAACACTCTGGCGCTGGCAGCCCGGTATGGGTCATGGCCTAGATTCTTGACACTCATTTGTGTTGCTCATGTTGTCATTTTTGTCACATCTGAGCGGGGCCTACGGTTTATCGCCGAGTCGAACGGCACTCCTTAGAAGCTTTTTCGTAGGCAATTTTACTTTCGGGAGTTTACCATTTCCCGCGAAAGGGTGATAGCTATGTGAACAATTTTTGGTGTTCCAGCCAGGAATCGAACCCAGACTCTCTGCATGATAGTCCAATAAGCTAACTATCGCGCCATGGCCATCGCCATAAGTCCAAACAGGTGCTAATATAAAAGCAGTTTAATTTGGAATGTCTTTCAAGCAGCCAATACATTTTTCTGAATTTTTTTTCAAGCTCGTCGGTTTTTAACGTGTGACTACGTGCGAACATCTAGTGTCATTCCTAGATACTTTGCTTCGTTTGCATACGATATTTGTACCGACGTAATGAGAATACGTAGGTTGTTGATTTTTTTGTGAGTAAAGGTAATATGAGTTGATTTGGTCTCGTTGAGAGATACTCGCCATTTCTCGACTGATTTATCTATTGTTAATATAGCCTTATCGTCTGCGAACGTAGCTATAGGTTGAGCCAACAGACGGTGTGAATGTTGGCTGCCAGCAAATGACAGTGCTCAATTTAAAGTGGTTGATCTTTTTAACAGATGTCTTGCAATCTTTTGCAATTTTTCATCTAGTCGTTTACCACGGAACAACGCATATTTGTTATTGAATCTTATTACGGAAGTGGACTATCTGTAAAAGTAACATTTCGTCAAATTTTTCAATTTATATTGACCATAAATTGCCTTAGTGAGTCCGGAATTCGTACGATGGTGAAGTGTTTTGAAGAAACTGGCTTGGTATTGGGTCAAACTCCATATCAACATGCTCGGCCACGCCAAAACATCATTACTGCTATCTAATGTGTTCAAAATCAGGCTGCCATCTCAATTCGTCTCCGAAGTCAACAATTGGGCCTCACTTGTGGCATTTTCCATTTTTGGATAGATGGGTACGTAAATAAACAAAATTGTCGTTTTTACGGACCGGAAAACCCATACGAGATTCACGAAAAACCAATGCATCTCCAAAAAGTCATTGTATGATGCGGGGTATGGACTGCCGGCATCATTGGCCCGTGCTGAACGATCTCTGGTTTCAACAGGATGGTGCTACCGCCCGTCCACACAAGCCCTCGATAAATCAATATATGTAGTAAGGTCAGAAGAGAAGTTACTTGGCCTATAAAGTCATGCGATTGGACACCATCAGACACTTCTTCCTGTGGGGTTATTTGAAGAGTAAGGTCTATACCAATAACCCAGCGACAATTTAAGATCTCAAACATAACATACAAACTGAAATTGTGGCTATTGACCCACCTATTCTTCAAAAAGCGATCGATAGTTTTGACCTTCGGATAGTTGCTTTCAACAGAAGCCGTACAACCCTTATGAGTACCGTTGTTTTAATTCATAATTGCCATAGACCAAACTTTATTGAATAATAAAATTTTATACTAATTGCATAATTAATGTTTATTCAATTTAATGATAACTTCCACACTATCTGTTGGCTCACCCTTTACGACAACGTCTTTTTCTTGCGGTATATCTCGAGTGTAGGGTAAGGAGGAAACTGGACCCTCTCCAGCAGCAATTTTCTTAAATTCGGAGTATTCCGATCCGTATTTAAGACGGAGTAGTCTTTTCGCAAGGTAAGATTCTAAGATCTCACTTAGTTGTTCTGGAAGAACCTGTCTGTTTAAACTTCACGCCTTTAGGCCATACCTTGCCGAAAGCTTGAGGGACATCCAGAAATGCGTTACCCCACATCTTTTTTTCTATAGTACTTTCTCTATTTCATTTGGGAAGCAATTGCGGAAAGCTTTCATCTCATGCCGATTTGATGGTCAGGAATCAAATGTCTTTCTACAATAACCGGTTGTAGGGGCTTCTTCTAAGAAAAAAAAAACAAAAGAGCACGAGAAGCGCACGATCGAGGATATTGAGAGGTGCCACTCCAGGAATGAGTTTTGGAAATTTTACCAAAAGGTGCAAATAACATGCCACGGAAACGAACCCCGAATCGAGGCCTGTAGAGATGAACAAGGGAATATTGTGGTAGAATCACAGTCGATGCTGAGAATATGGAAGAATAACTTCTGCAGACTGTATAACGACGAGGGAGACCAATACCTAGCTATCAGGCAGAATGATCCATTCATCCCAGACGATGACAGCCAACATTTTTGTCCGCCTGACCGAAACGAAGTAAGCAAAGCAATATCCAAACTAAAGTCCAACAAAGCTGCTGGCCCGGACGATCTACCCACCGAGCTTTTTAAAGCAGCTGGAGATGACTTTGTAGAGAACATACACAAACTCATCTCTCAAATTTGGTCAGATGAATGTACGAGTATACCTGACGAATGGAATCCCAGCATCGTTTGCCTAGTCCACAAGAAGGGAGACCCCCTCAACTGATCACCTAAAACCCTTCGTAAACAACCTGATTGGTCCATATCAGAGTGGTTTTAGGTCAGGAAAGTCCACAATCGATCAAATTTTCACACTACAGCAGATCTTGTAAAAAATCTAAGAAGTCCAAATCCACGCCCACCGACTTTTCATCGATTTTAAGGCCGCCTATGACAGCATCTATAGAGACCAGCTATATTGAGCCGTGTGTAGTTTTGACATCCCTGCCAAACTCGTCCGCCTGTGCAGGATGACAATGGAGAATTCTCGCTGCTCCATTAAGATCGGCAATGACCTCACCAAGACCTTTGATGTTAAAAAAGGTTTTAGACAAGGTGATGCGTTATCATGCGATTTCTCTTGCGATTTCTCTTGCCAATCGCTGTTTCTTTGGGCTTGAAAGGCAATTAAATAGCAAGGCCCTCTTCTGAACTTCTAAGGAGACACACTATGTATGGAGCGGAAGCATGGACCTTATCAAAAGCAGATGAAGACATCCTTAGTCTGTTCAAGAGAAAAGTCCTTCGCAAGATTTTCGGTCTGGTTTGCGTTGACGGACTTTGGAGGAGAAGATTCAATGCCGAACTATACGAGCTGTACAGCGGCATGGACCTTGTAAGGAGGCTTCGCATTGTACGTCTAAGGCGGCTAGGACATGTAGAGCGAATGAACACCGACGCTCCGCCCCGCAGTGTCTTTGAATCCAATCCGGTAGGACAACGCAGTAAAGGAAGATCTCGCCCTAAGTGGCGCATACAAGTGAAAGATGACCTCAAAAAACTTGGCGTGCGAAACTGGAGGCAGTTAGCTAAAGACTGGGCTAACTAACCGGGCCTGATCAGGGCTTTCTTTGGCGATTTTTGAGGATGTGTTTGCTTATTAAATCATATTCAGGGGCCTAGTTACTTTTAAAATTTGTTAATTGTCCGCCAAAGTTCGACTAAGTACACAATCTTTGATATAAAGTTGTCAGGTGTCTTAATCGTACCACTAAGGTCTTCTATTAGCTCTTGTTCGTCAAATGGTTTGATCGTTTCATCCACGTGCTCGGCAAATAAGTTCACTTTCTCCTTGTCTTCTTTTTCCCATTCCCGATTGTTCTTTTTTTGTCGATAGCTACTCGTATTAGATTCAATACCTCGCATAGCCTTCCATAGTGATTAATTCGAACTTTTATCGGCAGTCAAGCCGATCTCTCGTTTTTTGGAATCTAGGACTACTTTCTTGAGCCCATTACACAGATGATTTGTTTTGTTTGGAGAGCTCGGGATTTTTGCTATCTTCTGCGTGCTTTCTTCTTTTAACGTATTAGTTCTTGTATTTCCTACAAATATTTACCTTCGCTATTTACGATTTCGTATGACTTCGAAAAATCTGCTGACCTCATCTTGTATTTCAAACATATTCAGAGCAATATTATTTATACAATATTTCCATTAGTAGTCCCAGTTAGTTTGGGTGGTAGGTAATCCATCTTGCTTCATTAGACGCTTGCTTATCGTCAAGGTTATTGGTGAACGATCTAAGGAGAAATCAAAACTTTCCTCGACGTTTATAAAGTCTTTAGCAATACCTCTTGTAATGAAGATGTCTACAAGGAGGTTTTTGCTCTGCCACTGGGCCAATCGAAAAGAGATCAACATTAAATTGCATTAAATTGCATTGCCGGCTTCGTAAAGTAGTCTGCCGTTAGTTGAATGACAACTTGAACCCAAAGGGTTCAGAGGAAATGACGTGGAGTATATATGACTTTTACCCTGCAGATAAGTTTACCACTGTGAAACAATCTTCCTGTCAGCAATAAAGGTATCTTCAGCATTTTTTTGTCGAAATATAAATACTGATCGAGTCGAATACGAGTACCAAGATAGCCTAACAACGCCAACCATAGTCTAGGTTGTCTAACGATGGCAAATTTTCTCCTCAATGGAGTTCTAAACAAAATTGCTTTCGACTTTTGGAAACTGACTTTAACTTCCAATCGTCACAATGCTCTTTAATATGATCAAAGTCACGCTACAAAAGAGAGTTCGTGGCCTCGAAATCATCAGATTTTTGATTAAGACAACCTACTAGTTCGCTTGTGTAAATGTTGAAAAATAACCGCCCCCTGTTGTAAATCTTATTTAATGTCAAAGATTTTTCTCGAAATAAGGTTGATACATTTAAATACGAATTTCGAAGCATGTAGATCACATCTATATTAAGGAGTTTGAGACATGGCCTTATTAGTTAACTTGAAGAAAAGCCCTTCTAACCATAAAGTGTCAAACGCCTTCTTGATATCAAGCAACACCCAGTTTTTATTCCATTGTATGTCGGAAATCAATTTCGATGCGGTATGAATAGTGTCATGTTTCGCCCTAAGCCCAAACCGATATAACGTTGGCGGGGTTAATGCGAATTTAATCCGCTTTTGGAATGCTGTTTTCATTGTATAAAAAAACACTTTCGCGCTGGCAGCCCGGTGGGCCATGGCCTAGCTTCTTGTCACTCATTTGTGTGGCTCACATCTGAGCGGGGCCTACGGTTTATCGCCGAATCCGAATGGCACTCCTTAGAAGCTTTTGCGTAGGCAATTATACTTTCGGGAGTTTGTCATTGCCCGCCGAAAGGGTGACGGCGATTTAAAAAATTTTGGTGACCCAGCCAGGAATCGAACCCAGACTGTCTGCGTGATAGTCCAATAAGCTAACTATCGCGCCATCGTCATTCGTTGGATAATACGCACCCTAGAGCTGGATTGTTCACCGTATACGCGGCTTCAAAACAGCTCTCAGCAAACTCATTTTCTTTTGTAGATCTTCGACTACGAAAAACCCGAGTCGAGACTGTTCAGACTTATGGTAACCGCTTGTAGTAACTGTCTAGTGTGTTTACCTGAGAGATCTACTTACATTTAATGTTGTTGAAAACTCTAGCAAGTAGGAAAGTTTCGCAGATAAACCCAGTCCAATTTTAGCGAAGATAACACAAAAAACGACTTCCTGCATAAAAATGAAAATTTACTTTATTGAGCGATTTTGATGCTTACTCGTTGAATGCTTGTACAACAAGAAGGAAAAACGATTGCTTGAAAATTAATGGCTGAGGTCGATTCGAAGTTCGTGTTCGATTGTCGTTATACACCCAGCTAATTCTTGCTCGTCCTGGATCGGAAAGCAAAACTACGTCACCACTTGTTAGCTGCCTTGTGGAACGAAGAACCTTGCGATGAAAAGATCGCAGCAAGTGCAAATATTCGTTTTGCCATGTCTTCTTCAATTGACTAGAATACCTAAAACGTTGCTTCCACACCTTTGGAATTAAATCAGCACTGACATCCGCTGGTGAAGACGATGGCGAAGTCTCCGTGCTATCATCTGGCGCGATTAGGAAGTCTGCAGGCGTCAACGGTGTCAAATCTAGAGGATCAGTACTCACATGTGTTAATGGCCGACTGTTGATGACCATTTCTGCCTCTGTCATAAATAAATCAGAACATTCTTCATGGTGCGTACCATTCGCTCCCAGAAGCCGCCCACCATGGCGCACGCTCCACAATAAAACGCCATTTAATTTTTCGCCGCGAAAAAAATGCATGTGCCTCGTTGTCCAAAGACAACCCAGCTGCCATTACTTCTAACGCCGCTCGTCTAAATGTCCGTGCATTGTTCGACAAAACCATAGCCGGGGCACCACGACGACTGATGAAGCGCCGGAACGCTTGAAGAAAGTCCCCCGTTGTCTCTCTCCCTCTAACTCCAAGTGCACAGCACTTACTGCCGAACATGTGAAGAGTACGACGTAAGCCTTAGTAGCTTCGCAGTTAGAATCATAGCAGTACAGCGGACCAGAAAAATCCACCCCAACATTCTCGAACCGGCGCAGCAGTTTTATCCGTTCGGGAGGCAAAGGTGCGAATGGCTCCGTTCAATACCCAAAAACGCTTGCGGAGTTGCGTCAGCACAGTTCTAACTCCAGCATGAAGCGTCCGCTGATGACTATCGTCGATGATAAGATCGACTATATGAGACTTCGATGGCAGTATTATTGGATGCTTGATACTCGTATTAAGTGGGGCATCCAACTTCTGAAGTCGTCCTCCAAGCCGTAGAAAACCATTTGAGGTCCAAGAACGGGGACAATTGCGCTAGCTTTGACTTTTCAAGACTGCGCCCACTCTGTAAAATAGAAATCTCTTCAGCAAAATTAAGTTGTTGCACATACCTAATCCAATTATTTTTTGCTGCTTGGATCTCTTCGGCAACCAGGCCAGAGTCCATCCCTTGCTTGGGAGAAATTTTCTTGGGCAGTCGATGTGTGATACGATAAACGAGGACAGTGACCCTTAGTAACCGATTCCAAGAACTAAAGTTATGGTAACACACCAACGGACTTTCTCCTTCAAGCTTCGCCAACCGAACTTCAGCGAGAAGAAGCGTTGTCTTCGAAACTTGCTCTCTGCTGCCTTGTTTCCAGTCGTCTTTTCTGTCCTGCAACCAGTTTGGGCCATGAGCCCAGAGTGAGCTATTCTGCAGGAACTCTCCGTTGACGCCACGGGTGAGAAGATCTGCCGGATTGTCTTCGCCTCTGCAGTGACTCCACTGTACGATATCTGTCAGCCGCCGTATCTCGTCCACCCGGTTCTGGACGTATGGTTGCCAACGCTGCTTGTGACCTTGGATCCAATTCAAAGCTATTTTTGAGTCAGTCCACAAATAGTATCTCGCCGAATCCACTTTCAAGTTTGTCTTCAGGTATGACCCGAGTCGAGCTGCGATCAGTGCAGCGGTCAACTCTAACTTGGGAAGCTTCCACTCATTAGTACCATCCATTTTGAGCGGCGCTACCCGATTCTTCGCACAAAGGAGTAAGGTTCTGATATCTCCATCTGTTGGAATACATCTCACTCACAAAGGCTACAGTTCCAAAGGCCTTTGTACTGGCATCGGCGAAAATATGGATCTCAATGGATTCTTCATTCTTTGGAAATGGTAAGACCGCCATTTTCTGATCTTTTCTCACACGAAATATAAGGCGGAAACATATTCAAATCGCACTTTGGTTCATTTAGAAAGGCAATACACAATCTGTTTTGTAAGAGACTTAGCCTTACGACGTAGCCTTAAAACTTAAGACAACATTTTTTTGCTTTTCCGTTATTAACATTAGGATGAAATTTTTTACAAAAAAGAAAACTTTTACTTAGCAATCACTTATATCTGACCACCGTGTTCTTAAGCCAATACCAACTATTATGAAAAAAAATCGAATACTGCCAGTCTATGACCTTCCCTGAATCTGATCTTACTAACTTCTTCTAACTGCCGCCCCATTTAGATATTTTGCTTAAGGATGGATTAGTAATCATCAAAAATTTCCAAATGACTAGATTGCATTTGAAGATACCAGCCAATAAAATTTAGCAGTCACCCTTCTCAAACAAAAAGGTCTAAAGATGACTACATGGCTGACATATTTTACTAAGGCTCCCTCAGTATCTATTGACGCAACTTCAGCATTTTTATTGAATAGGATATGCCATTCGATGGTCTTTGAAAAAATTTTACTTAAAACTGCCTGATGTGGCCTCAATTATATTTTGCATCATACAGCAGATCTGTGAGGATAATACAATATTTTCATATAAAGTCGCTTTAGTTGTTCAAAGAAGTCTATGCAGCTCAATAACCTGCGATTGACAGAAATAGTTCTTCATTTAATCTCAGCGAAAGTGGTCATTTTCGTCATCGAAAACCTCGTTTAAATCTTCCATTTTGGCATGCGAGACTAGTCCAGGGTTGCATAATAATTTTGACAACATTCACCAACGACCTCTGGCACATTTCAAAGAATTTCGCGGGAATCGGGTCAGCAATTCTACTATTTTGATTTCTCGCTCGCCTTTTAGGCTTTGAGTACGGTTTGTAGTCCTGACGTATTCTTTTTAGACTTTGGTACAATTTTTGAAATTCATTCCTGCAAAATAAATTTCTCTACGTTTGCCTTAGAAGTTGGTGTTCATCTCATTCCTGTGCCAGTAGATCTCACAGACAACTATGACAGAACGGATGCTTAATTTTTCGACACATGCTTGCCGAAATTCTTTATTGACCTAGGGTTCTACTTAGTACGTTTGAAGTTCGTAGAAACTATTTTGGTGCCGTTTTGATTCGTCTCTATGCGGAAATGTGCGTTTAAGGCTTGATATGTGTTTTAATGAGACGCTGGTTCACATGTTGCCGATTTTGTTGCTAGTAGCGATCGTAGTAGTATGCATTTGTAGCAGTTTTTCATTCTAGATCGGTAGGTAATCAAACCTCATTTAAGGAAAAAACTGGTTCAGAACCAAAGGAAGTATTTCCGGATTTTTCGGATCCACGTGTCGATGAATGAGAGTTAGCGAGTGGACAAAAGAGGTCAAAATGAGGTCAATAACGAGCCCAAACAGCGGAAAAGATGGGAAAAAAATTGTCATAACGGCCAATACATCTTTTGAATGGCATCTAAAAGGCTGTGTAGTCAGACCTTTCCTTTGAACTATTATATGCGTATTGCCTACGCTGAAGTAACACTTAACTTCGCATCAAACAGTGGCCAAATTATTAGAACATAGCTCTTTCCTTCCGAAAGACACAAAATGAGATTGAGGATTAGAATATAGGTTCAACCTTATGTGTAGATACTCACAAAGAGACAGCCGAAGGCTAGCGGAAGCCTACGTTTAAGTTTTGCTCTTAGAAAAGGCGCTTTTGTTTCATGGTGCACAATCTGACTCTGAAACATTCCTTCATCAAAACCAAAAACATCAATAAATCCCTGGTCATTGAAATCGAGAGTAACACAATACCGAAGACTATCACGAATTAACCAAATTCACCCTCACTAGCTTGCATATATCGATCCCCTTAACCATATCATCTCATAAATCCTTTATCTCTCAAGCTTACCCACTTCAAGGATATAAGCATATATTTCCATCAAACCTTTAATCATAACTATTCACAATCGTTAGGACAAGAAAACAGTATAATATGTGGTGCAATTTTAATCAACCCCAATTTCATGCATTACACTTTTCTCCGCGTTTGCACCGACACAGGTACAGATACATTTGCACATTTGTAATAGAATCCCCAACCAGGTCGCATTACCACTTCTACCACCCTTCTGCATTATTTAAAGGAAAACATTGTTGCCGCTGCTTCCCAAATGAAAAGGAATACCAAACGGCAAACATCATCTTCATCCGTCCCTCGTGCAGTACACAGCAATGGCACGGCACATCAGGAGTACAAAAGTGAAGAGCACCCAGTTCCCAGATTCGAAACTCGTGCCCTTGCCAATCGTCCCTCATGCACAATTCAGCGTATAAGAATTTTCCTTCCCTCAGCTGTGGCAGGATGTTAGTTGAAACACAGAGAGCTTCTTGCTGCTTCGTCATGTCAGTGATGCAACATTAGAAGTGGCAGCAGGAGCGGTAGCACATCACATCACTCCCTCTATCCACGAACTTCTTCTAACAATGGCCAACTGTAACGTTAAAATTTGTACATTTCGCGTGCACAATCCATCTTGTCTCGTGTTATGTGGAGCTTGAAACTTGGAGAAGATCCTTTACCAGGGTAAGCGCTGCAAACAATAAAATAAAAATAATCAACAGGACTTCCTTTAAAAAACACAACACAACAGAATACTTACATTCATACTCTTATGTACGTAACGTACATATGCACATAGAACACAGCAGATAGTGAATGTATTCTTGTACAGTGATAGTGCAGAAGCGGAAATGAAAATGGAGAAGGAAGCGTTCTTCTGTGTTTCGGAAACGAATAAAACAAAAATGGAAGGACATCCTTTCTATAGAGACTTACACCCACAAACTGTTCCAGTTTTTCTGTTTTAGGTTTCATCCTGTCTATGTTGGGGAATTGCGGGGGTGCTATAAGTTTTGGGGGTGGGATAGTGCTTACTGTCATTCTTTTGACCTCACTGTGATGTGTTTGCCGCACATGGGTACGAGTACATGGGGGGGGGGGGGGGGGGGGGGGGAACAGGAGCAATTGTGTTTGTGTGTTGTATTTGACTTTGTCTAGCTGCAGGTTTGACATAAAGTGTTGCCTCACACACAGATTTTGATTTAAATGTGAAAACCGGGAAGCCAGGAAGTCATCTGTATGCAGAGGACTCCGTTGTTTATGGACAGTGATTGCTCTGGGTACCTACGAGCACGAGCATGTAGGTCGTATCGCTTGGAAGTTGTGCAGTTGTTCTAGCAAAATGAAGAGCAATAAAAGCCAACTAGGGACAAATAGAACGATGTGTAAGGGGGCTTGAAAAACGACTTTGTTATCAAGTGTGGTACACATGGCAAAAAGTAAGTCATGAGGAGTGATGAAAGTGAAACCGATACGATGGATGTAGGCCAGAGTTATGATGTTTAGGTTAATATGAAGACTATATGATGATAACCTCAAAGAAAGATTTTCATGTTTCAAGAAGACTTGTTTACCTACATTGGGAACTATACCCAATGTAGAGCACTTCTGGCAAAGACAATGAAAAGGAAGATTAGCTTTGAGATGACAGATGAAAGCTTAAAACCTGCGGCGATCTACAGACAAGAATAATTTGATCGGTTCTTCTTCTAAGGGAAGACGAAGGAATTCACCATAACAACTATTCTGGGCACAGGCACTTTTATAATGTAGAAGCCGAAGCCATGACTACAGCCATCACAGAGCTGATATCAATCAGATATTTAAGGCATTTGGTTGAGGAAATATTAAAAAAACAGGATTATCGATCGTTAACTCTAGTTTCGTTAAGCTTGTTGACTGAGGCCCAGGTCTACCCCGGACTGTAGCGCCACTTAAAGTAAAGTAAGTAAGTAAACTCTTGTTACGGCTGGTACAACAATCGGTTTGCAGAGCCTCTCAGCATTGTAAGTTGAAAGCTTATGTGGATGTCATAACAATGGTTGCAGCGTATTTAAAGACAATTCATTGAAATGGTCTTGATAATTTGGTAATACTATCTGGGGATATAGCCTTCACGAAACCACCTCCGATAACGGATTCAAGCTAATCGACTTTACGGCTGGGCGAAACACTGTTGTAGCTAGCACGTCGTCTCCGCATCTCGGTATGCCATGTCATGGGAACTTGGAGAACTTCTGATCAATCAACCGTCAACCAAATTGACTACATTACGATCCACGCAAGGCACTCCTCCAGTATTATGAAAGTCCAAACGTTCAGATGAGTCAACATCGAGTCGGACAATCAACTTGTTGTAGCCAAAGTACGGTTGTGGACAAGTACGCCAAGACAAGCTAATATTGTGAGGATTTCCAACGGCGACGGCTTAAATCGCAAGAGATCGCCAAATCCTTTTCCGATCGAGTCTCACTTAATCTCTTAAGAGGTCGCTTGCCGCATCGAAGACCCGTGGCAATACTGCCAAAAAGCCATCAGAGATTCCGCTTCTGATGTGCTGCATTTCTCATGACCACCACAACAAAATCCCTAGAACTGTGCTGCATACAAGAACTAGATCTCCTCACGAGCTCAACGAGCAAAAGAGAAAGGACGTATACCGGCTTCTCAGGAGGTAAAAGAAAAAGCATGAGGACCGCGCCGTCGAGGATATCGAGAAATGCGATTTCTGAAGTGAGATTCGAAAGCCTTACCAAAAGCAATAAAATCAAGCCATGGATACAAGCCCCGAACCAAAGCCTATAGAGACGAACAAGTGAATGTAGTAGAGGATTTGGAAAGAGCATTTCTGTAGATTGTATTATATATCTTCGATTACAACCCAGAACCCGCTGCCAGGCAGAATGAACCTTTCAACTTGGACGATGTAGAACAACAATTCGGTCCACCTGATTCATATCTAAGCTTTATTCCAACAATGCTGATGCGATCAGTCTGACTGCCAAGATCGAATGAAAGTTTGCCAGATAACCGGAACCTTAGCATTGTTTATCCGATCCTGAAGAAAGGAGGCCCGCTGAACTTCGCCAAATAGAAGGCATCAGTTCATATTGTGTGAACGCCAGAAAAGGCCACAATAGACCATTTATTCAGACAGACTTAACTTTAAGATAATTAAGGACTCTGTCTTACTAGGCCCCGCTATTAATTTAGACAACCACACACACGAGTCCGGAAATCATACGAAGAATAGCTGTTGGATGGACATTATCAAAAATGGATAAGAGTGCTCTTGACTGCTTTGAGAGGAAAATTCTTCGAGTGACATTCAGTCTCGTCTGCATTAGACGGCAAATGGAGGAGAAGATACACCGAAACGAACTGTACGGGCTGTACAAAGACATCAACTAAGTCGGAAGTGTAAAGGACCAACGATTGAGATTTCCGGGTATTCATGCAGGGCGGATGGACACAAACGCTCTGGTTCGAAAAGTCTTCGAGGACGGCGACTTAGGTGGCGCAAGCAAGTGGGAGGGAGCTTTAGGCAACTTAGCGTGCGAAAGATTGAGCTGCATAGAGACGTTCTTTAGCTGAGGCCCAAGTCCACCCCAGTTCTATTCATATTCTGATTGCAATGACATGAACAAAGAAAGAAAATCTAGCCTTTTCAGGCTGATGACGCGTTGACGGATTTTTGAATCTCACTAAACCTGTCCTAACTGTATGGGAATGAGCATTACTCCGGAATTTTATTCCTGACTTTAATCAACACAGTTTCTTATAGTAGACTTTTGGAATGATAGTCTAGTTAGGAAGCAACACCTATAAAGAGATTATTCCTTCCGCATCCCTGTATACACCCAGTAACACCTTGAGCACTTTAAGTCGCTTGAATATGATGCGGCAGAAGCGCAGTGCAAGCTTCGACTATTTGCTGAAGATTATTTTGGCCTACCCAAACAATGTTCATCCTTCTGGTCAAAAGCGTGATTTCCAAACTTTGTAAATCAACACCGACACTTGCACTCGCTGAGAACACGCTCTTCACTCAAATTTTCAATTTCTTTAGTGGGTTCACTTACTTTCTGATATCCTCTTCCCATACATCCATTTTAAAATTCAGTTAAAATTGCTAACAATGATGTTAGCACAACGAATTCAGCAGACTAAGTGAGCAATATAACCATCTTCGATCTGCTTAAGCTTGCTCAAACTTTTATCTATTAAGCAGTTGTTTTGCTGTGTTTTTATGTAACCGAGGGTCGTCTTTTTCAATAAGAACGCACTCTCATAGCTAGTTTCCACTGAATTTTAGTTTGTCTCTGCTCCAAGTAGCAACAAGGAGTTGATGTTTCAGCACTCAAAATCGTATGCCTACCAACATATATTGCTGTCTCACGACCTATAAAATACTCCATGATAATACCCACAAAGTGTTCAAAACTGCCTATGCAGCTGTCATTAAGTGAAGCATAAGTCCTACCAAAACTGGCTTTTGATAACCACTTTCGGAAACAGCTTTCAACAGATCAAATGAGACATTTAAATTCATCAAGATTTTCTCCATCTCTCAGTTATGAAGATCTGAATCTCAACATGCATTCAATTTCCTACAGCCTTTAACCTACCAATGACCCTCCGGAGGAAAATTCAAATCCTGAACAAAGACAAAATACTAAAATATCTATGCAGAAATCACAAATCCTTTTACCATAAAACCTTCATTCAATCAATTCAACCAAGGTACACATACCATACTCAAACAAAAGGAATTTCTCTTCTCATTCATCAACAACTTACCTACAACTAGATTGGATCGTTTAAATTTCCTGCCTACTTTCCCAAAAGTCTTCTTCCACACGAAAATTTATCTAGATGCATCTCTAAGCTCCACAAAGTCAAATAGTCTACATCTTCGACAAACCCACAAACCAATCTACCATCTGAATATGCTAAAATCTGACTCCCTCTTACCAAACAACTCCATGACCTAAAAATATTTCTATGTCCTAGAAAATTCCCATTCTCAGAATTTAACGTCAGTTTTTGGTCCTTAGCCCGGCTCTCAAAAATGCCACAGTGCTTCAAAATTCCAGGTGCACCAAAAGTCCAAACCAACCAATCTCGGAAGTTTACGAAAAACATTCTTCATTTCCAAGTTAACCTTATAACCACGAGGGTAAAACATCCTTTCTACGATTGTATAAACCACCCACAGGTTGTACCTGTATCTGTATCCAAATAGCAAAACCCCTGCATAAAATGAAATACACATCATGAGTTGCAGATAATACTTTGAAACGTTTGTATCTCGCGCTCCTAACGTCACACACACATTCGAGAATATAGTAAACATAATAAAGGAATTTCTGAACAAAACAGCTGATTTAAATTTCTCCTTCGTAAAGTCCTCTCTTCACAGATTCAAATTCTCACACACACTCTTTAACTTTGTTCCGAATTCTCTCTACATAACAAAAATTTCAAATTGATATGATGTCCCTTCTTGTGGGTGTACGGACTTGTGACGTCACTCGTTAAAGGGGAATGCACAAGCAAATACAGAAAGAGCGAGAAATGCACAACGAGGAAACTCACAGAAATATAAGAACTAGGGCAAGTCCGAAGGGAAAAGCAGTTAACTCCAATTTTGACTGAAGCCCGTGCAACATTTTTCTAAACAATGTATCTCTGTGTGTAGATGCGGTTCTTTATTTATTACACAATAGTTCTGTCCATTTGTGTATGTGTTAGGGTTGATTTTTTGTTTTTGAGTACGATGTACCGGTGAGCTGCATTCAAGTGAATCCACCAGAATCACTCCATCGGTTCATACAATCAGTCGTATTCCAGAGTTCGTCGTAGTTGGTTGTTAAGTCGTTGTCTGTCGAGAAATTCCGTAACTTTTACCTTTAATGTGTATCTAGGACGGTTCGTCGTTTGACTATTCGTTATATTTCAAATTTTTTTTTTTTGTTTGAATTTTGTTTTTATAAATTGTTATGATGGAATCCACCACCGAATACCAAATGGATACCACAACTGTCTTACAATCCGCGGCAAATCTACTCTACGATGTCGTTGATGATGACCATCAGGGCAATCAAATCACATTCGAGATACCATCAAATATTGACTTGGAACGTATCAAAAGTTTGGATAATTTTACAAATCTTCTTCATCGTATTAGTAATAGTGTATTAACTGCTAGCGGACATGGTAGTGCAAATGGTCATGAATTGGCAGGTATTTCTGGCGCGACAGCACATGATGCTGTTGCTATTAGTTCGGATGGTCATGTGATTACGAAAGATCAAATCAGTGGTAGTGTTGTGTTGAATTTAGCTGATTTACAAAATTCTGGTTCATTCTTGGATCGGTTCTTTAATGGTGCCGATATGCATTCGATAATTAATTATTTGTGGATTGGTGTTGTGACATCGCTGGTTATACTGTCAGTGATATTCATCATATTCTCGTGCTATTTTTATCGAAAATTCAGAGAGTGGAAAAAGTGCAGTAAGTACCTACCTATCTATTTTAATTTTTTGTCTTTAGTTTGTCGTATGAATGATTTTAAAAATTTGAAAGGACACTCACCATGTATTATACATTGAAGAGTTTATGTTTATACCATTTTACTTAATTTACAGATTCGATGAACTGTTGTATGACATCGAAATCAACTTTGTATGATCAATATCAGAAGTACTTTGACCCTGGCCTAGATTTTCTATAGATGGGTAATGTGTAAGTCAAAGAGAATGAATATGTACTCGTTAGGCCAAACTATCCTTTCTGAGTTCTAAGACTGTCTATGTTAAATTCACTAGAGATTAGAGCTATCTAAGTTGCGCATAAATGTTCCATGAAGCATTGACTATAATGGAGGGTACCGAGTTTTCGAAGGATCACCCAAGAGGCTTCTGATACATAAGTCGCTGTTGATGTGTATGGCATCTATAGTAATCTCTGCATTTTAAATTATTTGATTTACGCCGTAATCCAGTATAGTGTGGTGCCTCTCCAAAGGTTAACTAAACCTATTGTCAAGTCGAACATTTTTTAAGATATTTGCGACGAAAAACAGAGATTGCTGAGATCCTTTTTCAGCATTTGCAAAATTGGGAACATACTCCATTGCAATTGCCAACAACTTTTTTTGGCCTTATGCAGATATAGGTACTTTTATTTTTTTTGAATTATTAAAAAGTTCGATCGTCGAATTTACCTGTTCCACACTTTCGAAATCTGTCCCAAGAAAACCAATTAGAATCATTCAGATTCGTCAAAATTTTTTGAACAGGTACACAATCACCTGGTTTGGTTTAGATAGTTTGTATCTTGGCAGGCTTTCATGTCACTCTTCCTCGTCCTGAAGCACATGAAAAAATTGGTCACCAGGTATTTTGACCTTGACTGAATTCAAACCCTATCTTTATAGTGTAAATAGGTCTAATATTATCTCGCAAGCATTATCGTTTGCCATCTACTCGAAAGCTTATGAATATCGTCCTGTTTCCAAAATTGATGCTTAAGATATTGTATATGTGCTGTGCATGTTATGTTCTTGTGATTGTGATGTGAATACAGGCCATTCTAAAAGGCCGTTTTAAAATCGAATTCTTGCTTGACAAGATCAATAAATATACAGAAGAGATATTGTAGCCTGGTCTGTCAGGTCAGTAGTTCCCTCCCCTGCTTTACCATCTATAATACAAAACAAAAGCTCCTTAAACAACATCCAGTAGTTAATTGAGAGTGCTGAAACTCTGTTAGAATCTGAATGACCTTCACCCCTCTGCAGGATACAAACACAACAGTCTGAAAATCTTGAAGGAAAATGAATTGAACAAATCCCTTGGGCAAATAACCGTCAGTTAAGTTAAGGCACCTTCAACTTAATTCCACCATAATCAGAAATGAAAATCGCCGAAAAAGGAAAAATTACCTCTAATCACCTTGAGAATTTGTGCGAAACAATTGGTCCTGCGAGCCGAATTTCTAAAGAAGACACACTTTTTAAATTTCTAAAATTTCCCCTAAATTATTTATTCGTTTCATACCACATAAACTTTTGTTACAACATTGTTTGCCTTGTATTACAGTATAACGAAAAAATCTCCATTAATATGATGACTCCTTTGAGTCAAGTCAAGTTCATCTGGAACATTTTCTCCAACTTCCCCCAAAAATAAACCAAAAGGCAAGCCAGTACACTTCCAACTCAATCTCAATCTACTGCTTGTTTACAAATTAATAATAAATCATTTCACCCACCTCTACAGAGGCGAATGAAATTCGGTTACGGATTCGCCTTCTCTGTAGGTTCCCAACAAAAGCAACAGGATACAACAGCAACAACAACAAAAAATAGAAATAACATCAGAAAACAAAAACAAGGATGAACTGCTTCTGTATAGCAAAAATAACATCAACAAAAGCACGAATTAATTACTTTCCATTGCCACCCTTCAGAATGTCTATATCCTTATTTCGGTTCCTGTTCGAAGTAGAAGTAAAAAAAAAATCATAGGAATGCTCCTTGAATTTTTCATTACAAATTTAATTTACTATCCCCGAATGTCCTTTTAATTTATTTATGGCGAAAAAAGAACAGATACTTACCTACAACCCACTTCGGTTTCACTTTTTGTTTCGTCCTTTTTTTTTTGGTAATAAAGTAATTAGCAGGATTTCTCATTTCAAATTGTTTCACTTCTACACTTTCTTTCATAGAAAAAAAAAAGAAGGAAGATACTCGTACACAGATACAGTCAGTCCTTGGTGTCCTTTTCAGCGGCAGAGAAATAAGAGAAGATTGGAAGAGGAAAAAAAAGAATTTATCGCGCACGTATATCCTGGCAAATTGATTGTAAGGTACAAGGCTACTGAAAGTTATTTATTTGCACAGGAAATTGCTAAGTGTGTGTAGGTGAAGGCATTTATATTTCATGCCTCTTTTTCTGCCACAGAAAATATATACTCATGTACCCACGACGAGGCAGAGTCATATATGTATGTACTCGTACATTTGGTAACTCAAAGTCCTAGATTAACTAACTTCATCGACACAACGTAAGGGAATGTACTAGCCCGACTAAAAATAAATAAACACACCACAGAGACTAAGGGCGAGCAAAACATAACGAAATAAAACAGGACCAAGTTTTTGCTATAGAGGTGTTTTTTTTTTCTTTTCTTGTCGTTGTTCTTGTATTTCCAGGGGACAAACTCCAGGGGGGCTAGCAGTAGATATCCTGGTATGAATTGACCTAGTGTATGATGATAAAGTGAGGTTTGAAGATAAAGTAATTAATATCACCCACCCATCCGCCTGCTATGTAGGAGACATTTACGAGTACGTGTTAGTGTAATTTGTCTCGGGAATTTACCTTGGCAGTGTTGCAAGGATGGGGGAAATAAACGCTTGTGTTTTAAAGTGCAGAATCTGCCTTTTTCCTAATACCCAGTCTGTCTAGCCAACAAACCCACAATATTTAATCCAGTATTCTTCTGAAGTAGCACCTAGCACAGGGATTTTTGTTTTCTTATTAAAAAAAAAATCCTTCCGCTGCTTTACAAGCATAGATCCTGTTAGTGGCAATTCAGGACCTTTGATAGCGGCCTTGTTATCATTCTAAATTTTGATCATCTCTCATCTTTTTGATCTCTTCTGATCGAAGTATGAATGGGACGTGAACCGAATCATGAGCTGACTAAGTTATCTTGCCCATTACCTTCATCTTTATTCTAGCTTGACTGGCTTCTTATTCGCAGCTCACGTTTAAAAGCTTTCAAGGCGGCATATTTAGGAATTTTTTTTTACTTAGATTATCCCAATCTATAAGTTTAGTCCGTGGTCTACCCTACCGATTATAAAAATCTGCGCTTTCAACTATCTATAACTAACCCTGACTGATGAAGAATTGTTACAATTAACCGTGACGCGTTTGCCTTTATACAGAAAAACAAGGAATCTAGACTAACCATTAGATCGCTTTTCTTTACTTCAAAAAATCTCTAAAAGTAACTAATCCGGCCAGACTATACATATCTTGCTAACTATTGCTGCTCAAAATCTACGATCCTTCATGAATCTCGAATTTCGTCTCGTAAACTCCCCGATGGTGTTTTTTTTTTAGGGACAAAAAGGGAAAATTTCGAAAGTATAGGTATACTCAGAGAGCACCATACTGTACTGCGGTATATCAACCGAATGGACGAGACAACAAAAAAAAGCAACAATTGACAAGGATCAATTAAATGACTCCCATATGAGTACTACTAAAGTATAGCCTGACATGTTCTATGGTCCTTCGTAAAGGTGCTACATTTTCCCATTCCTCCACTCCATTTTGGTTAAGAAAAAGTTCATAAAAGTTCAAGAAACATATCCTTGGGTGGATTTTGTTACAATTTTCTCTGAGTTCTTTTGTTTATCCTTTTGTGGGCACAAAAACTAGGTCGTTGACAAAGTTAGTTATGAGTCCGAGTTTTTATTTTGTGTATCCTGTCGTTCGCATTCCATTGTCGACCACAGTTTGCACCTCTATAAGGGCGAACAAAAACAACATCAATAAGAAAAAAATGGAGACCAAGTAATCCTTGAGTGTATTATCATATCTACTTAGAGAATTCATGTCAAGAACAATTCATTTTGTGATTGCATTCTACACTTAACATTTCAAACTACTCATATATAGGGATCCAGATAGTGGGCAGCCAAGAGAGTGTGTGTACGAATATTATATTATTCCAAGTGTACTGAGGTCAACTACATTTTATGTAAATTTTATAAGAAAGGATAATCTCTACAGGACATCGTCCAGTCTGTAGTATATGGGTTTGTTTGTTGGTGAGAAATACTTTTTTTTCGTCATTTGTCTTCTATTTTTATATATTCAAACAATTTTTATCGCTTTTTAGAAGTGTAGTTGCTGGTGTTGCTCTGGTGGGTCCTTTGAGAGAGTGATATTTATGGCAAGTGTCCTTTATTTTATTTTATTTTTTTTTTGTATTCATTTTTGTTGGGCAATGTCCTTTCGGCAGGATAATAAATTACAGTTCTCGTGAAAGATTTATTTACAAATTCTATTTTTTTTTTTGTTCGGTCTGTTTGTCGTCCGTTGATGCTGTTAGTGGCTATGATGATGATCATGATAGCGCAATGTGAAATACTTGGAAATATCCTCTTTTTTTTTTGTTTGAACTACACAAGCCCACCACCCTGGAAACTCCTGTTGAGTGGACAATAGCTTGAGCTTTAATAAAATTTATGACTGTCAAGAGTGAAAGGATTGGTTATTATAGAATAGGTGGCTGGGGTTGATTGTAAGGCTAAATTCGATTTGCATAAGCTCATCGATATTAATTATAATTCATAAGCATAACTGTTTTGTTAGGATCACATACCATATTATCATGATGGTTAGGCACTACACTGAGTATATTTTCTATCTCTGTTTGTTGATGGGATATTGTTTATTGGAAATGGATTGGATAATAGAGAAGAGTCTGAGGCAAGTGGCAGCGAGACCATTCAATTGTGGGTTTTATCGAGGTAATTTTTGATTTATCGGAGTCAATTAATGATGTCAGTAGATGGGATTGTTTACGATCCTATACAACTGTGGGAGATAATTAATTTTGATTTGGGACCTGTGATTAGGTTCGTTATTGGTGTTAATGGTAATGTGTATTTGAAACTGAGAACGGGTTATTTATTTAGCAATAGATGTGTTTAGAGATGTGTATCTTTTGGTACAGGATATGCATACGGTTTGATTAGACTTGACTGAACACCTGAACATATACAGAGTATCCGGCTCGAACGACTATATTCTTGGAACATTGAGTAATGGGTTTACTTACATTTAATAAATATTAAGTTTTAAAAGCTGCTTCCGAAAACCAAACCTGAATATATGTACAACTGGTATCCTGGCCAGCGTTAAAGGATTGAAAAAGCTGTCACACTCCATGTTCACTGGTGAATTTAGTGCAGGAATGAAAGTGGGGACAGTTGCAGATAAAGCGTCCTAAGAGGTTGTAGGTCACAGATTATAAATTGTCGCCTATGTCCATCTGTTCTAAATTCGTTTGAAAATTTAAAATTCTTTAAACTTTAAGAATATTTTCAGCAGCAGACTTTTATGACAAATTTCCCCGCAAACTAAAGTAAAAAGGATCTATGTCTGATGCATGAAAGTCCTATCACAGCTTTATTTATATGCTTAAATTGACCATGCTAAGTAGCTTGCCCCTAGCGTCTATTATTTCTGATAAACGATTTGTTTATCCTGCTTCTTGCACTTTTTCATATCTTGCTCGAAGGACCAATAGCAAATGTGTGAAAATTTTAAAAAAAATTATCTTTTTTAGTGGTGAGATCTATCTACTTCCGTGCATATAATATATGATAGCAGTTAATGCATTTAATCCCTTTGAAGACATATCCAGAGTGCCATGCTCATCTATTAATAATTTTTTCATATTTCTAATGCAATATTGCGTATTTGTTTCCTTTTTTGTTGTGAAATTGTAATCTGTTGCTTGCTCTGGTTGATATCTGACTCGAAGGACCAACTTCTCAAGCATCATACAATCCGTTTTCTTCTTCAAATGGCAGGATCTTCTACTTTAGATTATATCAAACACATTCCAATTTTCAAACTCCTCATAAATCGTAAAAAAGATGTTGTCTTAGTGGTCACTTCGGAAAGAAATCCTTCACAAAAATCGGCTCTTAAGCACGTTTCACCATCATATTGTCCTTGCCATTGCCAGTGGCAGGAGAATCCTCTATTCAACTGTCATTTGATTTGTACTCACCTTCCCATCAACTGAATTGATTTCCACTTTGAGGTATTTCAATTTTTTTTTTTTTAATTTTTTCTTCTCCATCAATTTGTTGTTTCTTCTGGAGAAAATTAGCTTCTCATACAGTTACTCTAGAACGGCTCCTTTTCAACCTTTAAACCACTTGGTCTACCCCAGAATTGGAATAAACTTACTTGACAGGATGAAAAGGAGCTTGACTTGGCGTGCCAATGAAAAAGAAAGATTTCCCTCCTTTTCCAAACGATTTGTCGTTGAATATTTCATTTCGTGTTTCCTTCTTCTTCTTTTTTTTTTAAGGAAAAATTTCAAACACACGTTTTTCCTATTGACGCTTTGTTTTATTTTCAATTTGCAACACTTGAGGCTTTTTTTCTACTCTCGGATTCCTTTTACAGTTTGCTTACTTTTTTATTTATTCTTTCGTGTTGACATTATTGGGAAATATCCCCAGAGAGTTATTGTAAATGCAAATTTTCTTTAAAAAGAAATCACGTGTATAGTACTATATGTGATGGAGTGTGTCTCAGTACTCGTAAATCGTGCAATGAATATTCGAAACCTTTGAGAATTTTTTTCTTAATTTTAAATGTAATATTGTTAGGTTATTTAAATTGTGAAGGGACATAACAGACAAAGTCTCATTAATGGGTCCTCGGAGATGGCAAATGTATCTCACCTTTATCACTCTTGAAAAGCGGAAGTAATTTGAACATTTGTAAGAAAAGGCTGTGGGATATAAGGAATGTTTTTGGACCATTAAGAAAGTAACATTTTCCCCTAAGACTACAAGCTTTCAGATAAAGAGAATAAGCTTAAGTATCTTAAAGTACCTCTGAAGTTTTAAGGGATCCGAAACTCCTGCTGCGCCCCTAAATCAGCAGTCAATTTAGCTTTTAATAGCTAGGAGCACTGGAAATTGCCCAGAATAGCCCAGGTCTAAGACAGACCAAAAGAGCCAACCTGTCCTTCAATAAAAATGCCAATAGATGTCTAAGTCTAAGTCGGCATGATATCAAAAACATGACATCACAGCCTCAGATATCACCAAAACAAAATTAAACTATGTGTTCGACTCTCCAGTTTAACAACCGTCTATACACTATTTAGATACTATGAGGTTATTCCGTTCGTAGATGTATATTTCCTTGGGTCTCCTTTCTCCATCTGACTCATTGTAATCCCAGATTCTCGGTAGTCGAAAACTCTCTGCCACACAGAGAGCCCAATCTTGAAAAGAGCGCGTCTTTTTAGAATATGATAAGACTAGTAACTTTAGAGTTACCTCTGTATTTGAAACTAGACCATCTAGCATCGGTTTCGATTTCTGATTCGGCTTCTTTCTAGCTATCTTGTCTGGGGGAATGGAGGAATCTTTCTTTGTCTAGGACAACACAACATATTTGTAATTTGATAGCATTCTAACAGCTGAAGCTATGACTTAGACAGTACAATGACTTGAAAGCCTTAAGAATACTTTTATATCCAGACCTTGAGAGAAGACACTTCGGATGGAATATCCTTGAATTTAGAAAAAATTATGTCGAGTTTTTAAAATTTTTCCATGGTCTGCGTCTTTTCTCGATTATTGGGTACAAAACCATCGGTATGTTATGTATGAAGGTCGGTTTGAAGTATCGATTCAGAAGAATTTCTAGAAGTCCACGACCCTGTGTACCAGTCGGATCACCGAAAGTAGAGCTTTCCTATCACATTCAGGAGTATTTCCTTAAAATATAAACTGCCCTTCCCTTCAGATTAATACTTTCGCAATGTCGAATAAAATTAGGGCTAGTATGTTTCTTGGTTGAATGATTTATATTCATTTACACCAATCAACGTGGCAAGCTTGTTTTTCTAAGCGTATCTGTAAAAAGTTTTCCAAAACCAACTTCCGTGATGTCATCTTATACTCAACAGTAAAGCCAAGATAGTCGAGAGATTTCTCAATTGTGTCGACAACAAAGTAATAGACAGACGTTAACGAATCCCACTTGGTACATTGGACAAAGTGATCCTATTATGGAGCCTTTGTTGGAATTTATAATTTACTCAGCAAATGTATATTTTAACTGCATCTAAAACGTAACCTGTATCAGTGTTGTTCATATGAGTTCATGTTTTCCTTGAAAGGATAACATGACTAAATTTCAAGAGGATTTCAAAGAACTAATAGAAGTTTTCAGCGACGAAACATTTGCCAATTTCAGTCAAAAAATATTTCCTTACAATGCGACTTAAAGGACTATTTGTTTATTTTATTTAATCGCTCAATTCCATTTTAATGTTAAAAGTAAATTGCCAGAAGATTTCAGATAAACCAGGTACAAGCCACATATTTTTACCATCAAAAAGATAAAAACCCAAACAACTTCTCAAATTTTCCCTCGGGTTATTACCCAACTAGTTCGTTCTCAGTTCCTGGAATAAGTTGTTCTCTCTTTTATTAAACCCAATAACCATCCATGTCTCCCTTTGGTGTTCCTCTTTCAAAATTGCTTTACTCAAAACCCAGTCATCCACCAGATTAAGGTCCCCATTTTATGTATCCAAGGCTTTTCTTCTTTAACAATGTTTTGGCCATTTAAAAGAGGAAAGAGCTATCCCACCCAGCCCAATCTAAATTGAGTTGACCTCTGAACAAATCCTGGCAACCCAAGAAAAAGGACATTTTCCACTCAATAAAGCATAAAAATCCCGATTGTTCCACATTACAAGAAACCTTTTTTTCGGTTATATTTCGGTTTTTTTTTCGGTCCACTCTACACTGGAGTCCGACGTAACCACCCAGTCCATCCATTGCTCTTTGATGATAATCCTTAAAATGAGGTGCAAGAAAATAAAAGAAAACTAAAATAAACAGAAAAAACAAAAAACACTGCTCTTCTGATATTGTACAATAACAAAAGGATTTCAGGATTCTCATATAAAATGAAACCAACCTACATGAGCCATTTGCAGTGTTTGCTTCTCTCTGTCCAGCAGTTTCCCTCGGTTCCGACCTCGTTCATCTCGTGACTGGGTCAATAAAAGTCCTTTTTGTGATGGTCCGGGTTGGGTTTTTATTAACAGGACATTTTTTTTTCCACCATTCGTATCTAAAAGTTGTTTTTTTTCCCCATGAATACTCGTATATTTGGGATTGTTGTACAACCCAACATATCCGTTTATCTTGCCTTTTTTTTTTTTAAATAATTTTTTTTGTGTTTACACTTTGAATTGTATTGGAGCTGAATTTTGTGCTTATGTCCAGCGCCAGTGCAAGTGGTGTCATTAATTCGTCCTTTCGCAATTGCATATGTAATTGCGATGTGATAATAAGTATCCTTGGGGACATTCAGTTCAGTTCCCTGTTCTGTTACACTCTGCCCTGCCATTCAAAATGTAATGAATTGCAAAATAAAAATTGCTCATCTTTATGTTTACAATTTTTTGAGTAATTTTTATATTTTGTTTTATTTTTTTTGAAGCACAACTTGTACTCGTGCTAGCCGCGTATATGAGTGGAACAAAAGAGCAATAAATTGTACTGCTTGGCATGCAAATAAAAAATGATTACGATATTTTTGTCGGGTAGCACACATCAGGCACAGATGTCGCAGAGTACCAGGAACGATGAACCACCAGCACCCGGACCAACATTCGGTTGTACTGGTCACGGAAATAACTCCTACAGGATAACCTACAGCTACAGCTGCAGCAGTTACCCGATGAATGGATTATATTATTCAATTAATATTTTAAATTGATTGAATGCAATTGCTATGGCGATTTCGATTTTAAATTGCACTCTGAGTAGGGTTTTTTGTCTTTTGATAAATATTTATGTTTACCAAACAGCTGTGACGGTATGTTAATTGCCATTGTTAAATATTGTGCTTGATGTTGGAAATTTTCACTGACCACCCTGTGGTGATGTTCGCTAAGCCCATGGGCTGGAGGTCTATTCCACTTAACACGCCTCAACTGCTTCTAGATCTCAGGCAGATATTTATTCTCAGCTATGGTACGCTAATTAACCACCAACACTGTTCCGGTTTCGATTCCTGGATAATGTCTGATTCTACACGTTACTCTAGCAGTGAACAAATTACAAATCAAACTATCCTTCCTGAAAACATTACTTTCACAAAAAAATTAATTTGGCAGACGATCTTGGAGTCTAATTTATAGAATCATTTCTTGAAATAATGCTATTGCCAAAGCAATGTTTTCGATGGTAGTATGGGATGTACCGCAGTACTTCATTATTGACGTCAATGTAGGAATTTGGGGATTTGCATTGTACCGGTGTCTTCTGATAGGAACGGCCTCATTTTTAAAGAAATGAAGACAGATAATGGTTCTGGTAACTTCTTGAGAATTGTCCTCTGTCAAATTACGGGTATTCTGCTTGTTTATGTAGCTGCCTAACCAGAAATTAGTTTCATTATAAAACAAAGTTTTACTGTGGAAAACTTAGTCAACTTCCAGTTAATTTTTAGCCCCACCACTGAGAACTCGACGCAATTAACGGCCTCAACTGTTGCTCCAATTGGATCTTATAAGCCTCGAAATCAAAATCTTTATGCAGAACTTTTCAGATCCTCTTCAACACTAGCTCCCAAAATTGCGATATTTGGTTGCCAATGCTCTGTTTTCGTTATTTTTGGTTTGCGAGTATCTAACAGCTTAAATTGGGTGTGAAAGTTTTCAAAAATTCGGTAATTGTCGCGTTCAGATAGCCAGTGATGTCTGTCGGAGCACGATCAAATTCAAGTGCTCTTCAAGTTTCACCAACAGTGTTTCGAATTTGGAAATAAATTTCAACGTTTTGAAGGCATTGTTCAGGTGTTAACACTTATTTTGAAGCTTGTCAGTTGAATGTATTATAAGAACTTACTTGACATCTGGATTGACTCTGAAAGGAAGCAAAAAAACCTAATACAATTTGACTCAAAGATATCAGCGCCCTTATCCTTTGGACAAGATCAAGCCTTTTATATTCCTCAAGAAAGAGTAACAACCCATTCCTAGAATCAAATTTGAACCAACATCTTGGACTCTTTGTTTCATACTTTAAATGATTTGAGATTAAATGTAAGTAGGTGCTGTGGTGAAATAAAAGACAAGCCTCCCCTATCAATAAGTTCATTTTACTCTTTGGATCAGTCAGTCTTAGTCAAAACCTAATCCTTAACGAACAACAAGTGCCGAAGAATAAAAAACTGACAAACATGTTCCCTCCTACATATTTCAAAGCTATTACCACCAGAAATATCTCCAAATCTCTGTCTGATTTCGATCTTTGAATCCTGAAAAAAGAAAATCCATTTTCATGTCAGATTCGGTCCCTAAACCATGACTAACCCCGAGCTATGTGTATGAGTGAAATTCACTTGTTCTTCGTTTCCTTTCCGAATGCGAGTTCTATCCCCCTTTTGGCTGTTCTTTACAAAACACAATATGCGACCCATCAAACCTCTGCTCTGACATCTTGTCATACTCGTACATTGTATCTCACATTCCTGAATTTCTTTCCTCTTTCTCTCTTCGTCTCATTTTCGTCGCCATTCTGTCCTTTTCATGAGAAAATTGAAAAAATAAAAAATAAAAAAAACAATTTTAAAGCATTTCTTTTCGGAGGGGGGATAACAAACCCACACCAGCAGCGATAAAATTCAATTTCAATCGAAGAAAGGATAACATGGCCCCGTTTGATTGACATATCTCTTTAAGAAGTATTTACGCTCTCGATGTCGCTATTTCTATTGCCAACGTCGCTGTGGTTTTTAATTTTTTTTTTCTCCCTAAACCAGTGTGAGTGGATTTGAAGTGTCCTTTCAAGTGATTGATTGAACTTAAATGAAAACGAAAAAATAAAAAAAAACCCACACTTTACATAATTTTCTAATTTTTCTATATTTTTTTCTGTTTCTCTCCCTTTTTAGATAAGGACATCCGCTCTCATTTGAATAGTGACTTGTATCCAAATGGAAATATCTGTGGAACAGCAGGAGGGCAATCTGAAGCTGGTTATTATCAAATGGAATCACCACCTTGCTACACCATCGCTACTGGCCTACCAAGTTATGATGAAGCTCTAAATCATCAAGCACACTTTGCTTTCGGAATGAAGTTTTTATATCCCGTTTGTCCAGCACCAATGGTGGCAGCTACACCAGCATGGGAAAAGGAAGAGCTCAGTATTAAACCGGCAAATTGTACAACAGCATCACTGCAACATTCTCAGAGATGGCAGAATGTCGATAGTGTTGCTGCAACAACTCTACTCCCAACTAGTCACATTCGCAACTTAAAGGAATCTAGTCAAATCGATTGTGTTGCGTTATCGAGAAATTTCCACAATCATCGATCAAGTGATGATGAATGCAGTGAAGTGGTTATTGAAGCGTGATCTTAGAAATCTTAAATATTAAGAAGTTATATGTAATTTTTCTTAAATTCTCTATTAGTTAAATTTCCCTACAATAACAAAAAAAGAAAAAATGTATATCTTTGAACTTGACTCAAAAACATCTCCTTAAAGTTACACTAATTTGTTTGTGAATTAAAACTAAAATCTCAGACCTTCCGTCCCGTACTTCTTTTCCATGTTGTTACAGAATATATCCATTTAAAAATAATTAAATCAATAATGCTTACGTCCACAATGTTTAAACATACAGTTTCCAAGTTTCTTATAAACAAAACAACATAAGCTTATAACACTTTAGCTTCAACAGCATCGGATCTTTCTTAGTTCCCTTATAGCTCCACCTTAGAGTTCAAAACGTCTATAATTCCTCTCCCTTCCTCTAATTAAAAATCATTAATCTTTTCGTTTATTGCTTCTTCTTTTTTTTTAAACACAAGACTGATTAGTTGTTTAGTTTTAGTTTACGATTATATTATTTTGTTTTAATTTAAAATTGTTAAATATTTTTCTTTGTATATTTTTCCCTTTTTTGTAAAAAAAAAAACAAAAAACAAAAAACAAAACACCATTATAGCGATTTTTGTGTAAATACCTAGTGCCCTTAAGTAAAAATATATAAATGTAACACATGCTATATAATTAGCTGCGCGAAACACTTTTTTCCCCTAATAAGAAAAATTCATCCTTTTGCACTATTTCACGCGCTTTTTTGTAAATAAAAATAAAATAAACATTTATCTAAAGCATCAAAAAATATAGTATATTATATATTGTATAATGCGATTTGCTTGCAGAACCTATATAAAAAAAAAAAACAAAACCATTAATTCTTTTAATTGTACAAAAACTATAAATTTAAAATATTTTCTTATTTATTTAACAAAAACAAAATTGTCTATAGATATCTATCTTTTTTTGAGGTCGAAAATGATGTGGAAAAATAAAATATTTTTAATGGATTTAATTTTAAGTAAGAAAAAGATACATCTCTAAAACTTTATATTATAAAAAAAAAATTCAACAAACAACTTTCCGTTGGACTTAAGTTCGATTGAAGAAATATACGAGAACAGATTTATTTTGATTGAAAATTTTGTGTTTTGATTTTTGAATTGATTGTCTGGAAATTGCAATTTAAAGCGTTGGGCTATCCTTGACGATGACCTTGGTTTTATTTGAGATGTTCTATTTTTAGCCAATGACATACGAGTAACAATAAATAATAAATCAAGTTGAAGGGTAAATTTTGAATTGTGAAGCAGCTTCAATAGCTGTAGCGTATGGTGGTGCGTATCAACTGCGTCTCTTTTCAAATTTGTTTGAATGTGAAGATTTGGTCAAGAGTCGAAACGCAATTATTATAATATTAGGTACGCTGTTTATGTATTAAAAAGGGATATTTCTTGAAAGCAGAGAAGTAGTAGGCCTAGTAGATATAAAGGGTGGGCCATCTTTTTGAATCATTTGTTACTTTGACTCTGGTACAAAAAAAGCATTATATTTTCGAGTTCCAACGGATCGATTTTCTCTTGAACAACATTGGGAAGTATTGCTTCCAAATAAAATGCTGTGTTGCCGAAATAGTGCAAATGTCGACATAATGCAGCAACTGCAGCTGGTATAAGCAAGTTTGTAAAGAAAGTTCGTGAGACTGGTTTACTGATTGATAACTGAACATATTCCCTTATTCGTACTGAGCATTCAATGGAGAATATTGTAGTCGTTGCGAAAAGTGTGCGCTAAAACCGAGGACGTCAACGACCCAAATATCTCAGCAATTGAACATCAGTCGCACTAGCCTGAGAAAAATTTTAAATAAGGATCTCAGATAATTCGCTTACAAGGCCCAATTGAAACAAAATGACCACCCGCTTCTTAATCGCTTCTCATTTTAGGGTTTAGAACAGCCGAAAATCGACCACAATTTTGTTCAGGAAATTATTTTTCAGATGAGGCGCATTTTCACTCGAAAGAGTCTTAAACGAACGTCTTCGGCAAATAATAAGCTCGATAATAGCCAGTGTGGATTTGTTGAAGGAAGATCGACGGTGGACGCTATCCAAAGCCTACGAATAATAATGGAAAAGCACCGAGATTTGTCTAAGGATTTACACATGGTATTTATCGACCTCGAGAAAGCATTCGATCGATTGCCTAGGGATCTCATATGGGCCGCGCTGAGGTCTCAAAACGTACCGGAAACGTATGTTAGAATAATACAAGACATGTACGGAAACGTGAAAACTGCGGTTAAAAGCTCTGCCGGACTAACGAGAGAATTTCCAGTTAATATCGGAGTGCATCAAGGAAGCGTACTTAGCCCTTTCCTATTTAACGTAGTATTCGACTATCTTTTAAAAGACTGCATGCGCGAAGCAAATGTAACGCCAATTCTCTTCGCTGACGACGCAGTTATACTTAGCGATAACGTCGAAGATTTACAGAACGCCTTAGATTCATGGAGAAATGCGCTAGAGAGAAACGGGTTTAAAATAAGTCGTTCAAAGACGGAGCATTTGACGTGCCCATTTGCGCATCCGTTGCGACCTGTTCCGGATATAATGTTAGACGGAATAGTTCTTCCGAAAAGCACTATCTTTAAGTACTTAGGATCAATCGTTAACATGGAAGCGAAATGTGACGACGACGTAAACCACAGAGTGAGTGTGGGATGGATGAAATGGCGGGAAAATTCGGGAATCTTTTGCGACCGAAAATTTCCACTTAAATTAAAGGGGAAACTCTACACCACGGTTGTTAGACCAGCTCTTATATACGGTTCACAGTGCTGGACAATGTACGAAGCGTTTAAAAACAAAATGACGGCAGCGGAAATGAAAATGTTAAGGATGTCTAGTGGAGTCACTAAACGCGATTGCATTAGATCTACGCGTATAAGAGGAAGTCTACATATAAAGAATTCGGTAACCGAACAGCTTGAGGCGAATAGAATAAGTTGGTATTGCCACGTTCAAAGAAGATCTGCGGAAAATCCAGTTAAAAAGGCACTATCAACTACGGTCACTCCAACTGTAAGAAAACGAGGTCGGAAAAAGAATTCCTGGATTTCTCAGATGGCAAATGCGCAACAACGTCTGGGGTTAACCACTGAAGCGATCCAGGACCGAGCATTATGTAGACGCGTTCTGCGGTCTGCGACATTAGCCAACCCCATAAGCGGAGCAGCAGCGATGCAGTAAAAATGGGAAACTCGTTACGCATAAGTTCGTATAACGAGGAAAGGGTTAATAAAAGGATAAGAAGAAGAAGAAGGCGCATTTTCACCCCGGTGGCTACGTAAGCAAACAAAATTTCTGTATTTAGGGCTCGGAAAATCCACTCGTAGTCGAAAAGAAGCCAACGCATACTGAACGTGTGACTGTTTGGTGTCGTTTCTGAAGTGGCGGCGGAGGTTTTTGCCCATTTCTCATCCAAAACGAAATTGAAAGAGACGTTACAACTAAAAGGGCATCATAGTCGATCACTTAATTGAGGATTTAGTCACAACAAAATGGGGCTACGTGCCACACAAGCTGTCCAACAATCGATTTGCTGCGCACTAAGCTACGCACGTGTAATCAGTTGTTTGGCGGCGTTGCTTGGCGGTCACGGAACTGCGATTTGTCACATTTGTGGGATGGCATTAAAGATCATTGCTTTACGGACCATCCAGAGACGATTTAGATACTCAAGAACAATATTGGTTAAGCTATTCGTGAAACAGGAGTCGAAACCAACGAAATTTTCTTGAAAAATTTGGTCCACAGGATGGCTTCTATCAAGCCATTCGAGTCAGTCATTTGAATGAAACAGTAACAGCAGGTAGTTTGCCTTTTAAAAAGACACCAACAGGTGGCCCACCCTTCATGTTACAACGAGCTTTAATTCTTGATGCGTATGATAAATCTTTTCAACTCCAAATCGTTTTCGCCCTTATGCCAAGT
This sequence comes from Volucella inflata, assembly GCA_928272305.1. NCBI lineage: Eukaryota > Metazoa > Arthropoda > Insecta > Diptera > Syrphidae > Volucella > Volucella inflata. Next base: position 23,090,779 of record OV743718.1, on the reverse strand, counting down.
TGAGCTCCATGATGGATGTGTGAGAGGAGTAAATGCGGAATTTGTTTGCTACGCTTTGAGCGAGGAATTAGTACGCAACACAATTAAAACATTAACAGAACAATATTTTATTTATTAACAAAAGAAATCAATTAGGTTTCGTCCAAACCCTTATCTCTTCCACTTCTCGTGTCTACGTGATCGTTGTCGGGTTTCGTTTTTTTATTTCTCTTGAAGTTCATCCTGTTTCGATCAACTCCTTTCGTTGGCTGCAATTGGACGTATTCAGCTGACAGATGACACATTTTTATGATTGAGTTGTATTTGAGTATATGTATACTAGTTTATGGAATTTTTTTTCTCCTTGATGAGCCTGTGATTGAAAGGCAATTCCTCAATTTGGCAGTACATATGCATAGCTTTGAGGGAAACCCCAAATTACTTGCGATGGTTACGGAAGAGGTTGAAAATAGAAAGGAAAAAAAAATCCGATTTGAAAAACGAAAACGCTAAAACCGATTTTAAAACGTGAACAAGATCTGGCATAACATCGAAAGAAAGCTACCAAAGTAGATCACGAAGAATGTGTCCTTGATGGACACTGGCGCTGGCAGACCGGTATGGACCATGGCCTAGCTTCTTAACACCCATTTGAGTTGTTCATGTTGTCATTTTTGTCACATCTGCGCGGGGCCTACGGTTTATCGCCGAATCCGAACAGCACTCCTTAGAAGCTTTTTCATAGGCAATTTCACTTTCGGGAGTTTGCAATTACCCGCCGAAAGGGTGATGACGATTCGAAAAATTGTTGGTGATTTCGGGGATTGAACTACGGACTATCTGCGTGATAGTCCAATGAGCTAACCAACGCGCCATCGCCACCACCTTTAAAAAGACAAAAATTAATAAAAGCAAGAAAACCGAAACTGAGGAATGTAACCTACTTCTCAGACACCAATTAAAATTAAGAGAAGTCTGGCATCAAAATTCCTGAACTTAAAGTTATACCACTTTGCAAAACAGCAGACAGTCAGCAGTGGAGAGTAGTCGGTCGATCGGTAGCGCAGCAGTGCAACTGCTCAGCAATCAGCTCAAGAAAATTGCATCATGCAATAGAACACCCGCGCTTTGGAATTTCGAGTACAGTGCACTATCATGAAACACAACAGCGCAACCATAGTACTCGTAGAATGGCAGAGCTCCTTCACAGCTAAGCAAAACTTGAAAGTTTTTCCTTATAATTCAAAATATAAATATATATGTGAACTTTAGAAGGATTTAACTTCCAAAGCAGTTGGTAAAACTAAATGACAGTTGATTTCATTATTTCCAAGCGTTCGATAATATTTGCGTTTCTGGCAGTGTTGTAAAACGCTATGGTGGTCGCCGGAAACAAAACTGCATCAGCTCCAGAAGTAGCTCGAATAGAACAAAATCCCCGACGGAGTGGCAGAAAAATGGCTGCTGACTCAAAGACAACGATTTACCTATAATAGATATTGAAAGATGAGCTTAAACTGATGCATATAAGTTCCAAAAATCAAAAAATTTCACCGTTGTTTATCATTGCCATTTTTGGACCGTGGTGTCAAAATAATGCGAATGTTAACTGCGAAAACATTTCGAAAAGTGCTTTGAAGTCTTGGGGACACTTCGGTGAGTGAAGCATTTTCATAAGACTCTACAACAGCACACAAAGCAGCGTCAACCAAGAGTGGTTAAAAAACAAAGTCCTTCGCTTCATTTTGTCTCCACAGCCATCAGATGCAAATCCACATGACTTTTCCATAAGTGGCATTTTACATATCAAGGTCAGCACTAAAAAATATAAAAGTGTGGATACGTTCAAGAAAGCCTTTTTTTGAGATTGGAATAAAATTTCTCAGGTTCACGTTCGTTCTGCGTGCAATTCGTTTGCCGACTGACTCAAAGCCATAATTCGCGCTAAAGGCGGCTATGTCGAAAATTCAAAATAAACTCCAAAAACATAATTGTTTTTTCAAAATATTTTCTTGCACGGGAATTTCAATAAAATTCGACAAGAAAGTGAAAGTGAAAAGTTGCAATTCAATTGGGCACCTCTTAAATACGTATGTATGTAAAGGGTCATTCATTTTTCGATTTCGAAAGTAAAGCTAAATAAAACACACACAGCGATAAATGTTTGATGCAAATTTTAATTCGTTATAAAGTTTGGATTTTGCCATCAAGTGTGGAAAACAATATCATTTAAATGGCCGCCTCGGGAAGATTCGAAGCATGCATTTCTTTTGAGGTAATTTTTAACCACTTTTTCGTACATTTCGGGCGGTTACTCGGCCATAACTTGAGTAATGTTGGTTTTTAATGCGTCTAGAGTTCGGGGATTATTCGCGTAAGCACGGTCTTTTGCGTAGCCCCACAGAAAAAAATCGAACGGTGTCAGATCGCATGATCTTGGTGGCCAATTGATGTCGCCAAAACGTGAAATTACGCGACTAGGAAACCTCGCACGCCATAAAGCCATAATTGTTCGTGTTGTGTGGTTTGTTGTCCCGTCTTGTTAGAACCACATATCGTCCAAGTCATGATCAAGACATAGTGAGGTGTACGACACATTCAATTGCTGCGAACTCCGACATCAGTAACGCTTCCACTCTCTACAAATTTCTTCACAATTTTACCGATGGCTTGCGTAGTCGGTCTATTATGATGACAATAATCATCGCGTAATGCGCGAAAAATGGCTACGTTTGAATCACCACGTTTGTAGTAAGTTTTAATAGTTTTATCGCGTTGTTCGATTTGTAAGCGGTTCATTATTGTAAATGGCAAACATTCAACTAATATTATGACACTTCGAATGATAGTTGAGTTTGACAGGTGTCAAATGGCAGCGTTACCAACTTGAAAATACGAAATTAATGACCCTATACATCTCAATTACTGTCCTTGAAGTAGCCCCTCACCTTCTCCCTGCCTTTATGCTGTTAAAAATTTAAAATTAAAAGAATTAAAAGTCCTCGACAGCTTCTTGGCCAATGTCATCATTCCCGTCTTATGTTTGTCAGCTAACGTCAGTAGGTTTAAAACAAGAACAAGCACTACAAGTGAATGGCGGGTAGATCTCCGCCGAACTTCGCTTACCAAACTGCACCCCACTGTCGTCCCTGTTTCAATTCGGGAATCAAAATGCAATATGCAGTTAAAATTCAATCTCCGTAAGCAAATTATCCACTTATTATTATTATTTGCAGAACCCTCAAACTAGACAGAAATTCGCCTTCAACGAATCTGATGTCCGATTTTATACAAAAACAGTACGCCAACACTCTGGACTTGTTTCTAACTTATCAGCCTGAAAAGTTCTCCGTTAATGTGCTCTACCCTTGGGCTGGTAGGACTTACGAGAAAAGATTCCTCGTACGGTATGAAAAAGTCAATTGGAGCTTGTTTAGGAATTCCTCCATAACGACGTGGATGATGCATATCAACAACAGATCGCAAACATTATGCTCTTTTGAAAGAAATCCTTTATCCCTCATTGGAATAAAAGTATTACACAAAACGCAAAGGCCTGGTACGACGCAAGCTGTTATGAGGATTGGAGAAATGGTTTTCGGTCCCACAAGATCAACCAGACAGAAGAAAACAGAAACAAAGCTCAAACGAGCCATGAACGACTACAACGCCTTTCTTAAAGCTTTTAAATTTCAATACGACCAGAAACTAAAGCAAAAAATATTACAATATCCCGAGGGGGGTACAAGTTTTCGATCCTTCAGCCTCATTTTCGATCCCAACCCTCATTTATAATGACACTCATGCTTCCAGATTGTGCCTTATTTTAGCCTACACGTGAGTGCGTCGAATTTTCAATGGATTGTATTCACCTTTACACTTTTGTAGCAGCAAGAGTACCTAAAGATTTCAACATTTACACTGACAAAACCACTAAGTAAGATTTTTCATCAATTCAATTCCTTGGAACCGTTTCCGAATGGTTGAAAAACAGCATTTCTCTTAGCCCGTCTCTCCCCTCTTACAGACCCACCGCTCTTCCGTCCTTTTATTGCAGAGTCATGAAAACGGCGATAAGCCGTCAGTTCATGAAATATGTCGAAACACATAATCTTTTCAATGACCAGCAGTCCGGTTGTCGTAGCAATACGTCTACACTGTTATCGAAAAATGGAACCAAAACGTACATCAATCTGACGAAACCAAGATACTTGATAGTTAATATTTCTAAGGGAGTTGCCAGAGTTTGGCATTAGGCTCCGAAAGTACATGTATTTGGGATCAAAGACCCTCTTTCTCAGTAGATTATAAATAATGTTTAGGAACGTTTAACTCAACTCGTCTTGTATGGTTTCAATTCTGATATCCACAAATATGTAAATGCTGGTATGCCCCAAGGCTCCGTTCTTTCTCCGACACTCTACTTAATCTACATAAATGATCTTTTGTTTCCTTCTTCTACCCAACAATTTTTTTTTTGCTGACGGCGGTACACTTTAATTAAATTTAGTTCTTTCAAGCAAAATTTGAACATGCAGCCATTATTCATGAATGGGACTTGTATCGTCGAAGCTATAAAAACTTTCTATTCTCGGTATGGGTGTCAAAAATGTCACCAAATATGCGGTGAAATATTTAGGTTTCCCAAAACGATGGCAACGATTAGTATAAGGCCTCGTAGAAGTAGCATCTTTCGACAGGTGCTGGTTCCTTAAATGACGAGAATGAGCCTCTGCAGCCGAACATCTTGCAGCTCTGCAAATAAGTCCTACTTCACGCCTCCCCGTGGCGCCATCTGGGAATCTCACTAGAGGTTGCGAAGTGAAGGGGGCAAATGGCGAGTTTCCTGCGCCATTAACCAGGATTAGTGTCGGAAAAACAAAACAAGACCTTATCCGGGCTACTCCGACATATTTGGAGCTCGGGCCGGAAAGGATTTCCAGGACTTAGTCAGGGTCTTGGAAAAGAGATGGTGGCGGACGAGCCCTATAAGGGCCAACGGCAGCGCTCACATCCCGGAACGGGTTACTGGCTTCAGTGTAACCGACCCCTCGTCCTAGGGGCACTCAAAGTGGAACTGGTCCTACAGGTTGGGGGTTGTGCCGCCGGGGTAACTGCCCGGCCATTTAAAAAAGATTAAGTTACGAAGCATCAACAAGCCTCGGATATGGACGGATCTACTGTTGACAACCCACGGAAACGATTTAAGGACAATGAGCTTCGGATATGCACGTGGAATGTTAGATCCCTTAATAGACCACGTGCAGCCGAGCAACTAGCGGAGGCCCTAGACTGCTGCAAAGCAGACATAACCGCCATCCAAGAAATGCGATGGGATGGGCCGGACAAAAAGAAGATGAAAAACTGCGATATCTACTACGGCAATTGCTATCGACGGCAAAAGCAGCGCTTATGTGGATGCGGATTTGTTGTTGGAGGCAGACTAAGACAAGTAGTCCTCAGCTTCCGGCATGTGAGCGAGCGCCTCGTAGCAATCCGCATCAAGGCTAAATTCGCGAACATTAGCCTCATATGCGCGCATGCCCCCACAGAGGAGAAAGATGACGACAACAAGGATGCCTTATACGAGCTCCTTAACAAGACATACGAGCAATGCCCTAGCTATGACATTAAAATTGTCCCCGGTAATTTTAATGCCAAGCTAGGAAGAGAAGGTATCTTTGGTGGAACAATCTGAAAATATAGCCTGCACAACACCACCTCCGATAACGGATTCAGGCTATTCGACTTTGCGGCGGGGCAAGGGGACTTGGAGAACTCCTGATCAATCAACAGTCAACCAGATTGATCACATTGCGATCGACGCAAGACACTCCTCTAGCATTATGGATGTCCGTACGTTCCGAGGAGCCAACATCGACTCGGACCATTACCTTATTGTAGGCAAGGTACGGTTGCGGATATCCCAAACTACGCCAAGACAAACTAATGCTGTGAGAAAATTCGACGTCAGACGGCTACAATCGCAAGAGATCGCCAAGTCCTTCTCCGATCGAGTGTCTCTTAATCTCTCAAGAGGTCCAATGCCGCCAGCATCAAGCATCGAAGACCATTGGAAACACTGCCAAAACGCCATCAGAGATGCCGCTTCTGATGTGCTGGGTTTAACTCGTCCACCACAACGAAACCCCTGGTTCGATGATGAATGCCGGCAAGCACATGCAGCTAAGCAAGATGCATATAACGCGGCGCTGCTTAGAAAGACCAGAGCCGCGGAAACAAAACCCGAACCGAAGCCTGTAGAGATAAACAAGGGAACATCGTAGTAGAATCGCAGTCGATGCTGAGGATTTTGAAAGATCATTTCTGCAGACTGTATAACGGCGATGACGGACCAAATACCGCTGTCAGGCAGAATCAACCTTTCAACCTGGACGATGATGACCAACAATTCCGTCCATCCGACCTGGATGAAGTGAAGATAGCCATATCGAAGCTTAAGTCCAACAAAGCTGCTGGAGCGGATGGCATGACTGCCGAGCTCTTCAAAGCGGAGGGCGATGACTTGGTAAGGAGCATACACCAACTCATCTGTAAAATATGGTCGGACGAAAGTATGCCCGATGAATGGAACCTCAGCATTGTTTGTCCAATTCTCAAGAAAGGAGACCCTCTGAACTGCGCCAACTACAGAGGCATCAGTCTGCTTAACATCGCATATAAGATCTTCTCCGCCGTATTGTGTGAACGCCTGAAGCCGTTCGTCCACAACCTGATAGGTCCATATCAGTGTGGCTTCAGGCCAGGAAAGTCCACCATCGACCAGATATTCACACTACGGCAGATCTTGGAGAAGACCCATGAGCTTCAAATCGATATTCACCACCTATTCATCGATTTTAAATCCGCGTATGACAGCATCTATAGAGACGAGCTATATAGAGCAATGTCTAGTTTTGGCATCCCTGCCAAACTCGTCCGTCTGTGCAGGATGACGATGGAGAATGCACGCTGCTCCATCAAGGTCGGTAAAGATCTCACCGAGAACTTTGATGTCCAGAAAGGATTTAGATAAGGCGATGCGCTGTCATGCGATTTTTTCAACATCGTACTTGAAAGAATAGTGCAAAACTCACGAGCAAACACAAGAGGCACTATCTTTCAAAAGTCCGTCCAACTACTCGCATACGCCGACGATATTGACATAATCGGGAGAAAGCAGCGTGATGTCAGTGGCGCTTTCGCGAGTATTGAGACGAAAGCGGCAAAAATGGGTTTAGCGTTCAATGAGGGCAAGACCAAGTATATGCTGTCAAGCAAAAAAGGACAACCAACACCGGGCAGAACGTCACCCTCGACAGATATAACTTTGAAGTAGTTAAGGACTTTGTCTACCTAGGCTCCGCTATAAATACAGACATTGACACCAGCGCTGAGATCAAGCGAAGAATAACTCTTGCCAACCGCTGTTTCTTTGGGTTAAGAAGGCAATTGAGTAGCAAAGCCCTCTCTCGGACAACAAAAGTCACCCTTTATAAGACTTTAATAATCCCGGTCCTGCTCTATGGCGCAGAGGCATGGACATTATCAAAAATGGATGAGGGTGTTCTTGGTTGCTTCGAGAGAAAAATTCTTCGGGCGATCTTCGGTCCCGTCTGCATTGACGGTGAGTGGAGGAGGAGATACAACGACTAACTGTATGGACTGTACAGCGACATGGACCTAGCCAGAAGAGTGAAGATCCAAAGACTGAGATGGCTGGGTCATGTAGAGCGCATGGACACCAATGCTCCGGTCCGAAAAGTCTTCGAATCCGCCCCCGAGTGACAGCGCAGTAGAGGAAGGCCAAGACTCAGGTGGCACACGCAAGTGGAAGAGGACCTCAGCCAACTTAGCGTGCGAAACTGGAGACAGCTAGCCAGGGATCGAGCTGGCTGGAGAAGCTTGTTGACTGAGGCCCAGGTCCACCCCGGACTGTAGCGCCACCTAAAGTAAGTAAGTAAAACGATGGCTCTGATCTGACCTCAATATATTAGGTATTCATCAACCAAGAAATGGAGTACAATGCTCACATCTGGTCCGGTACCCTTAGACGTTTTTGGACGTGCTATATGGGATTCAAAACCGTGCGATAAAACTTAACGTGATGCTAATTTTACACAGTCAATAGACCCCATCGAACATCAATGTAATATCTTCTGTCTCTCCTTGTCCTATCGCTTTTTTAGCACCAGTAATCAACATAAATTGCCTGTAACAGTCCACTATTTCAAATCTTCAACCGGAACACCGATTTTCTTATGAATAGTCATAAGAATATATCGTGATTCTTTGATAAACCATTCAGCTCGCTCATAAAATATCCTGTCGAGCTGTTTTTAGGCAACTGTTTATTAGTCATTATAACCTGCAAACATTCTAAACCAACGTACATCGGTACCTCTCCTTTTTTCCCTCCTAATTTTCTTTTACCCGTGTTGTGTGCAAACATTTAAAGGTATCGCAAGATGCCGTGCCAATTATAAACGATATGTCTCGACAGCTGATATCTTTCATGTTGGAGTAGTTCATCAAGTGTTATGTTGTGTCTTCGTTCCCATCCTATATTTATTCCAAGTTATCTGTCTGTCTATAGTTCGTTTAATAAGTAGATCAGAAGTACTAGTAATCACATGAAAGATGAATAAGATGCGATAAAGCCGGTTTTCTTCAAATAAATTCAAGCATGGAGGGAGCCTTTTGAGTAAATGCTTTAGTAAATTTATTCTATAAGACAATGAAGATGAAAAGGTATCCAAACAAGTATAGTCAGACAGGTTATCATTGTTTGGTTGGTTTATAGACGCAGTCGATCTACCATTATCCATCCAAACAGATAAGACTCTTCCATTCTGGCAGAACTCGATTAAATAAGACAATGCTTCTTCCATGCATGGTATTACACAGGCTCTATACCTTTAAAGCCTAACCTTCACCTGCCAGTAAATATACTACATATAATCTACGAACAAGTCTTAAAAACTGACGGATTCATCTTGTTTCACCTGTTTGACAGCGATATAACTCTTAGCTTTCGTTGAATAAATAAGTACAACCATAACCCTCTCTACGCTTTTTTGACACCTTTTGTTCCTAAAGCTGGATTCAAAATCCTATCTCTCACGTTTAAAGTCAGATGTCAGTTATCTTGCCCGTGTGCACAATTTCTGGACAACAAAATTGCCCTTTCTAAGGTTATTTTTGCTCAACAAGTTTTCTGTATTTAATATTCATGAGCGAAATAAGCTAAAATTCATTTCCAAGGCTACAAATATCCGCAGGTTGCTGCTCTTTTGTTTTCCCCCTGAAAATCGCTTAAGTGTCAAACCATTCATTTTAACTGCCCTTCCCATCCATCTCATTACTATCCACTTCCATCACCATTTGCCAAACGAAATCAAAGACCACCCATAAGTGCACACATTTCATTGGCAACCACGCGACTGCCTGAGAATTCAGATTTTATTCAAATGCCCCTCCTAATTAAATCATTCGGCGGGACCCTAAATCTGGCTTAGCATTCTAAAGAGTTAATCTATGCGCCACTCCATTTGGAATCTCCCTGTCGACGATCGTTCTATATCGATTCAAGTGTCTTCCGCAGGCCCACTCATTGGTAACCATCTGAGTCGCTTACTGGAAGAATTTTTATTCGATATTAATTCGATTGACCAAATAGATGGAAATTGAATTCGATTGAATCGACAAACTTGGGAACACTGTTCTAGTAAACAAATGCTAATATATACTGCGCATCTCTGTATCTCTCTGTATATAGGTACGAGTGTATCTATTTTTGGTGACGTAGTGCTGTAGATAATTTCTGTCATAATTGTCGCAATGCTATTTTAATCGCTCTTCGGTTTTATTTGCTGACTGTCACAGACGTCAGAGAATTAAAGGTTGTTCGAATCGATAAACAAGTGGTAATTGGACGATTAGGGTCTGAGCGGAATACTTAAGCTTGTCATAAGCGAAAATGTCGTAAAACAAGATAATGTTTTCCCCGAGATGGCTTGCATGAATTCGACGTGAGTTTTCCAATGATACGCATGACTTTCAAATTAGATCAACTTGCAAAACTTTAACATAAAAAGAAGGTACGTGATTGTTGGCATGTACAGAGAGAGATACGGATATAGACACGGATATAGATACCCGTAGTTGGATGTTAAATTGTTGTCTTTAGTACTCGTAGATACAGCTTCTGTTGTGGACGAGATAACAGGTATTTTTTTTTTTTTTTTTTTTTTCAACTGAAGGCTAAGGGAATACATTTTTGGACATATCCATTTAACATTCAGATGTTGTATTACATTTCAATGCCAATTAGCATCGAGTCGAGTACGAGTTGATTTTGTGGCAGCATATAAACTGGAAACCAAGAGACAAGGTATCCGCAAGACACCAAGGTCAGGAGAGCAGTAAACCTATATGTTGTGGAAACGTAAAAAAAAATCTTTCGACACCTGCAAAGATATGAAGTTGGGTTAAAATATTAACACTGATAGTCCTTAATATTCTCAAATACTAACATTTATATGTATAGAAGCGTACACATTCTTGGTCCAGCAAAAACTGAAAAACTTTGTCCCCAAGATAGACTTAATGTCCGACACCGTTGGAGGAGACACGTTGGAATAGATTTAGGGAAGCGTTTGGGAGAAATTTTTCCTGCAAATCTACTTCCTGTATCTGTAAAATGATCGGCCGACATATAAAAAGGCATTCGACGAAATATGGCTTGTTGATAATTGATTAATAAAATTAAACGACATAACGTCGTTTTTGTAACAACCACGGCTTCCTTTGCAAGCGACTATCTAAAGATCAAAATTACCGATGACTTCATGAAGGATAAGTGGGTCAATGGCCGCAATTTCAGTTTGGATTTTGTGTTAAATATCCTGAATTGTCGCTTGGTTATTGGCATAGACATTACTCTTCAAATAACGAAAAACCAATGCATACCAGAGTCTCTGTATGGTGCGGATTATGAGTTGAAGGCATCATTGGCCATTCATTTTGAAGGCTAGAGAGACAGTTACAGTGAATGGAGAACGTTAGCGCTATTTTTTTTCCAAAGTTGATAAGTTGGGTTCGGACGATCTCTGGTTTCAACAGGATGGTGTTACCGGCCCACACAAGCCAACAATCAATCAATGAATTTGAATCTTTCTTTACGCCCTACAAGGCAGATATTACCGTGATCCAGAGATAGGAGCAGGTTTATAAAAACGACAACGTTACAGTTGCCACAAAAGAATGCACTTCTTAGAATGAGGATTCGTAGTGGCAACGATGAAATGTTATTGAACCCAAGCCGATAAGCAATCGTCAAGCTGTAATCCGGCTCTGGAGCATATTCTACAACATCAGTCTTATATGAGCTTCTCAACGGAGCCTGCGGAACCTGTCCGGACCACTAGCGGGAGTCTTCAAATACGGAGGTGATGTTTCGGTAGGCTGATTACACCATTCCATTAACCAAGAATGGGTGGAGGAGAGTATGACCGATGACTGGACTCTCAGCTCTTAATGGCCGATCGACAAGAAAGGTGATACTGCACGTATATCCTGCCAGAACTATCGAACCACATCTTTATGTAATGTTGATATGAGATCGTGTCCAACATACTATGTGAGCAACTGAAGCCTTTCTGCAGATCACTAATCAGCATTTTCAGTGTGGCTTGTGACCTGGCCGGTCGACAATAGACAAAATTTTCAAACAGAGGCGAATCCTGGAAAAGAGCAACGATCCATTAGTGTCACATTATATTGAAAAAAAACGAGGTGCCATGCGCAGATTGGGAACAGCTCTTCCGAACTTATTAAATCATGCACCAAATTCCGGCAAAGAGATTTCCGTGATTTCCTCAGTCCTTTTCTGCAGCAGATAGTGCGTAACGGAGGTATCAATACGGTAGACACTAACAGATCTGCCGCTCCCAGCGTGCCATAATAAAGGCTTTCAAGGCCTCTAAGAAGAACAGACGAAAAAGGAAGGCTTTGTAGTGAATGAGGACAAGACGAAATATATGCTATCAACAAACAAAATTAGGACAAAACCCAATTGATGGTAACAACTTCGAGGTAGTTAAGGAGTTCTTCTACCTTGGAGTCAACAGCAATTCAATAAATGACATCTTAGTGGAGATCTGAAGGCCGCTGCCACTATGAATTGGCTAAGCAATTGGGTTTAAAACTACTATTCCGGAAGACAAAGAGCGCCAGTGTCTACAAAACATAGATCCTGCCAGTTCTGGTTCACGACACCGAGTGCAGAAAAGAAAAGTAGATATTAAACCCTTAAGAGAGAAAAATTCTTCGGCGGATATTTGGTCCCGTGTTTGAGAAGGGCGATTGGAAGAGAATAAACAACTGCGAACTCTAAGGCTTGTACCAAGATGTGCATTTAGTCCAAAAAGCTAAGACCCGTCGACTACATTAGCTCGGCCACATCGAGCGGATTGACAATAATGCCGCAGCCAAGAGGATCTTCGATTTCCAGTCCCCGGATTTGTGTCGACAAGATAGGCCAAGCCTCCGTTTTAAAGATAAGATCAAGCCATAGCAGATGTCAGAGAGCTTAGTCCGTAGATACAATTGGAAGCAGCGTAAGCAAAGATTGAATGGCTGCATTGTCTCGGTAGTTAATAAATGTCACCTACGAGGGCGGGTCAATATGTCCGTGACTTTTGGACTAAAACACAGATTTTTTGATAAAAAAATAATTTTATTTTTCAACGTAGTCTCCCTTGAGCTCTATACACTTTGTCCAACGCTTCTCCAATTTTTGTATCCCTTCCAAAAAAAATGATTTGTCGAGGTCCTCAAAATAGGCCTTTGTTTGCGAGATGACTTCATCATTGGAGTCAAATTTTTTTCCACCAAGCCATTTCTTCAGGTTTGGGAACAAGAAGTAGTCGCTCGGAGCCAAATCTGGAGAATGGGATGGATGAGGGAGCAATTCATAGCCCAATTCATGGATTTTTGCCATGGCAACTGCACATGCGTTTGTGGTCGACTGTGAGCAAACGCGGCACCCATCTTGCGGAAAGCTTTCTCATGCCCAAGTGATCATTCAAAATTGAAACCACTGAGCCATGCGAGATCCCTACGGCTTCCACAATCTCTCGCACTTTCAATCTTCGGTCGGCCAACACCATATCGCGAATTTTTTCGATTGTTTCGGGTGTAGAGACTTCAACTGGGCGTCCAGGACGTTCGGCATCTTCAGTGCTTGTACGGCCACAACGAAATTCAATAAACCACTTTTTTACCATTGAAATCGATGGTGCAGAGTCCCCATAGTATTTATCAAGCTTAGCCTTGGTCTCGGTAATGGTTTTTTTTTTGCAAGAAATAATGCTTAATAAGCACACGAAATTCACTTTTTTCCATTTTCTCCTCAAATTAGTGAGTAGTCTGATAAAAATAGCTGTCAAACACAAACTAACTGACGCAGCAAGTTTAAATTTTGACAGGAGTCAACTGACAGATGCCTTTTGACAGGAGCAGTGTTGCTGTTTCAGTAAAGAGGTCAGAAATTCCAAAAGTCACGGACTTACTGACCCGCCCTCGTATTTCCCATTTCAGGGTACCTGAACATCAATTTAAAGTGTCACAGACCATTTCTAAGTCTAGGATGTGGGAAAACCTCTCGCTATACGTGAATTCATGCCTAAACTTGATACCAGGGGCCAAGGTCACTACCTTTAATCTGACTACACATATTTGAAGTAAGCAGGATGCGAGACGTACAAAGATCCTCTTAATTATAAAACAGCCACAGTAAACAAGAAACCAGCTCCCAAAACAATTCTTGGTTGGCTGCGTATCGTTTGTGATCGGTTGTAGCACCCCAAACCAGTGCTTATTGCAGTTGTATCACTTGTCACTCATATTCATTGAAGTTCACGTTTGCAACTTGGCCTTTTTTAAATGTTATGAATAAATAAAAAATTTTAAATGAACACAATTTACATCCTCTTGCCTGGAACGGCGTACCTCATTAAACAACTTTACATTCTCGTCTTCCTATGTACAAAATGGCACGATTACGCCGGTCGTTAAAGAAATTCGAATATTTTCTCTCATCTCTCTTCAAAGTTTCTTAATTTGGATGCGTTAATTGTGGCGAGGCTGTGGAAGATTTTGTCTAAGTGCACGAGCTCAGGTGATAACCAAGTACTTGATCCTGAACGTTTGAACCTTATAATCGAGGTTCTCATAGCTTCAGAGCGAGTAAGTAATGAGGGTGAAAATAGGGGGATGGGGATGGCAAATATAAATAATGTAAAAATCTGAGAACGAATACATCAACTCACACGAGAGAAAAACTGCACCCAAAATGATGCATAGGACACCTTTGATTTCTAATCAATTTCTTCATGGACTAGTAGCTTTCATACACGGGTATAACAAAAAATAAGTAAATTAAACTATTGTAGAAGACCGACTTTGATCATTTTGAGGAACTCTTTGTATACATTCTATTAGACACGATCGCGAAGATCCCAATCCACAAAACAACTTGAACTCCATCCACATGTTCAGATGTACCTAGTATGAAACCCAAAATAATTTTCTTCATACCTAATCGAGACACTCTATTAAACAGGTTCTGGCGAGAATATTTCATTTCAATTCGTGACGAATAATCGTACGAAAATTCTCCAGAAGTCGGTAATTTGTTTGATTGAACGACTTAATTCAAACGAAATCAGCTCATTTCAATTAGCCCAATCACACTATCCATACAGAGTCAACGTTCTATCTCCGGAGCCTGCCATTCTTATCAACCACGTCTAATCAACATGGCTACCCACGCTCCAAAGATATTTCACCACATCTTTCCTCTATATATGAGTCTGCCGGCATTTGCATAACAAAAGCTTAAAAAAAAAGAAAAGATACAACCACAAATAAATTGTTTGTTTCACGTTTTGTTTGGGTTTCGCAATTAATAATATCCAACTTCAACGTGCTGCCTGGATGGTTAGGCTACTTAACACTCATTTATATGTATGATCGGTGATCACCTGTTTCCAGTTGACCAAAAAGCATGAATGCACAATCTTCTCGCTTCCAATTATGTAAGTTCAATGTCTTTCACTCACTCACTTATTCACTAGTTGACTTTGACGAAGACGGCGGTGACAAAAACGATCAGACCAGCGTCCAAAGTCCGTATGAGGCTTGAGATACATTGCGTTCTATGGTACGACGCCACCCATCTAGACTAACGCATTAGTGAATGGAAGTAGAAAGCGGTTACAACAACACATACCCGTTGTTTGGTTTTTACTTGTCTAGTGAGCAGTTCTACTTTCTCAAGGCACATTGAACAAAAAAAACACTTGCTGAATGCGCAGAGCTCGGGTTTGGAGAACACCTAAATGTAATTGCATCTTTTACTTTGCACTGTGGCACGATTATACACTGCGCATGGTGTCTAGTCCATTTCTTTTGGATCCGTATGTCTGGATAAGTTTTTCAAAGTATCTGATCATGTACGAGTGTATTTTTGTCTTTCTCCGATTCAGAGCCAACGTTGGTAATTAATTCTACTCAGGTTGAGCTGGGCTTCTTAGATACTTTTTGTTGTTCATTCTGTCTAACTAGCTGATAGATGTAGGACGCAACGAACGCGAATGAATGGAGAGATGATTTTTCATGTCATTCATGCAATTGAATTTGTAGTGAGGGTATTCTTGTATGGTTTCCTGGTTTCCCTAGGGAGGAATCCACCACTAAAATGAAGGTTTTTGGAGTAGGAAAAGGGGGATTTGACGTGAATCGATTTTTCAAGATTAAATGGGTGACGGAATGATGAGTATAATGATGGTTTTATGGCCGGAACTGGGTAGAAAATGCCTGGGAATAGAGCTCAATATTTTGGGAACCTTTTGGAATTTCTTTTAGATTTATTAATGGTGAGGCATGTGAATCAAAGAAAAAAGTAGGAAGCCATCCGTAACATATAGTAGATACGAATACGAACCAGAGAATAATGCCGAATATGTTTTGGGCTACTACGATTGACCGATGGTATGTCGATTGGTCAACAAATTTCATTCACTTAATTGGTTTATAGGCAAGATGACTTAATACGGTCCTAATTGGTTGATTGCGATTGATTGCATGCTTGTATTACTCTCTTGATAGAATCATTTTTGATCATAATCTGTTAACATTCAACTCTTTTCCAACAAAGTTAACCCTCTTATCCTTTCAGTCCCTCTTTTTTTGTGCTTTTGTGCGAGCTCTGGAAGAGCGCAGGGTGCGACAAAAGATCCACCAGAAACAGCGTTGTCGGAACACTTGGAGACTAGACGGGTGACTCGCAAAGAACAGCATCAGACAGGACCTCCGAAAGTCGTCGACGAGTGGGGACAGACATTCCTTACAAGCCATCCCAACACAATGATAACGTCTGGGGGAGGAAGATCTCCGAACCAAGAACCATTCCCAGATATCCCAGATTTGGTCAGAAGAGTGTATGCCTTATGCATAAAATCTCAGATTCGTTCACCCGAACCGCAAAAAAGGAGGCCCCTCAACTGAGCGAACTATTGAGGTATAAGTCTCCTCGACATCGGATATAAGATCTTATCTGCCATATTGTGTGAATGTCTGAAACCTTCCGTTAACAACCTCATTGGCCCCTCTATTTCAGACCAGGAAAGTCCACGTTCGACCAAATCTTCACACTTCCGCAAATCCTTGAAAAACTCAAGAAGTCCAATTTATACTTACCATCCCTATATCGATTCTAAGGCCGCCTATGACCGCATTTATAAAAATGACCTAAATGAGGAATCCACTTTGGGCAACCCCGTCAAGCTAATCCAACTATGATAACGACGTAACTAAGACCCTTTGTTGTCACATATGGTTTTAGGCAAGATGATGCGCTGCTATGTGACTTCTTAAACTCACAAGCGAATACCAGAGGCACAATCTTTCAAAAGTCTACGCAACTACTACCGATGATATCGATGTAACTGAAAAAATATACCGGGCTGTCACCAGAGCATTTGAAACAGAAGCCGCCGAAATGGGTTTAGCGGGCAAAACTAAGTGAATGCTATCGACAACAAAGCACAACGCAGAATGTTATAGTTGGCAGCGTTACTTTCGACGTAGTAAGGGGCTTTGTCTTCCATGGCTCTGCTGTAAATTCTGCCAACAACACCTAGGTAGAAATAACACGAAGAATTACTCTGCCCAAACGCTGCTTCTTTCGACTAAGATGGCGATTGAGTGGTGAAAGCGAATGCAGATATTTTCAGTCATTTCGAGAGAAAAATCCTTCGTTAAATATTAGGTCCTGTTTGCGTTGAGAGGCTTTGTGGAAGAGGATTCAAGGACGTAGTCAAAAAACTGAACATCAGTCCACTGAGATGGCTAGGACATGTTCCGGCCCGCAAATTTTTGCGAATCGTGCCCAGAGGTACAACGCAGTAGAAGAAAAGGATCTAAGCCGGCTTCAAGTGAGCAATTGGAGGCAATTAGCTAAAAATCGAGCTAACCGAAGATACTTGTTGGTTAAGGCCCAATTTTACCCCAAACTGCGGCGCCACCTAAGTAATTTAGAAATGAAATACACTCGAGTAAAGGTTTCGATGATAAATTTGTACAAAACTGTAGTCAGTGGCTGTGGTCTTGCAGCTGTTACAGAATCTTTTTTTACAAATTCGTCTAAGAACTAAATGTTCCAATGATCATGATTAAGTTATCGTGACAAGTTACAATTTACTGAGTATGTTTATGTATCTAGAAACAAAAGCACAACAAAAACTACTCTAAATTTCCTTTAGCCGTGAAACAATAATGTTAAATTCCTCTTAACGCTTACGTAACTCTAAAATAGTTATTTGTCTTCAACTGGCAACTTTCTTATCTAAGGTGACATAATGCTCCTAATTTAAATTCTAAAAATGTAAATCAACCACAAATTCCTTACCAAAATAAGTTCCATCCACCGAAATGTGACTCACTGGACAAATGTTCATCCCCCTAATCTAAGCCACAAAACTCTTTGTCTCTATTCGTACTCCAAATTTCGTATGACTCATGTCACAATGTGCTGCACTCAAATTTCATATTACCAAACGCTGATTACGATTTTATAGCCCCAAATGGCTTTGTCTTCAAATTTTAAACCACCTCATAGACATTAGTACACAAAAGCCGTACAAATCCGACCGCAACTATTTCCAGCCGAGGAAACCGATAAGAGACTTGTATTTACGAATATCCCTCTCAGGTAAACCTACTATTGTACTATTAGTGACGTACAACCCCTAAATGTGAATACCCTCCGCCTGACTCATCACTACGCGTCTTAACAATGAATCCGCTGAATTGTCGCTTATCATGGAATTGAAAATGCTCTGCTTCCTGTCTGTGATTAGTCTCAGGTGATGAAATCTAATGACTTGGCGCCGTCTATTTTTACGAACCGCCGCCGCCTCCTCGAAGACGTCACTGACAGACGGAGGCCGAGAGCGATAACAAGACGCAAGCGATCAAAGTCATGTCTGAAGTTTGAAAATCTTGTTACGGTCACAACAGAAAGTGCGTGCATTTGTCACAACTCACGTTTGACACTTTCATCAAGATAGTGACAATTTGCTTCTGTAGCTTCGAAGTGACTTTATGTAAAGCCAATGGCCTCGCGACAGGAAAGCACGAGTTTGATAAACGATAAATTGGTCGACGGAGCTAAGCCCTCTCCCAATATACTCGTAGTATTCTTAAATCTCGTTTAACCGTAATCTAGACGAATTTGTCTTAGGGGGCTGTGCTATATTTGGTTGTGAAATTTTCTTCGCTTTTGCAACGCATTTTCGCGCCATAAAACCAGCGGTAAACAAGGTGATGCCCACAAAAGACCCCATAAAGTAGGAGAGTATCTTTTGATGTTGTTTTCGGTAAAGGTTGCCATAAAATTTGCAATCTTTTGCTGTTATTATTCCCACAGACAATGTACGGCTTTGGAGTTGCCAGGGTAAATGTTAAATATCCATTAAGCGGGGGTGGTGAATTTTTTCTCAAGTTTATTCGAAGTTTTATAGAGGGTTTTAGTGCCGAAATTTATGCAAACTATTTACGTGTATTTGTGGGCTAAATTTATTTTTTTCCTTTTCGGTCGAATACAGTAAACATCAAAGTATCTGGCAAAAAGTCTTATCGGATACGGATACAGTGAAATTGGGACGCACAAGAAGTGGCATGACAGAGCAACTAATTGCTTCTGAGAATTTCTTGCCACCGTCGTTGCGGATGGTTTTCTTTTTGTCACCTGTAGGTCATACTAATTTGTAATGGAAATGGAATACGTTTTAGAAGTGATAAGAAAGATTAGAGATGAGAACAAGTAGGTGCCGACAACGAGAATGTGAACTGCGATATCTTGTTGAGATAGATGATGAGTTGATTTTTTTGGGACGAAATTACGGGATGACTCATTATTAGACGGCATTTTGAGAATGAGTTAACAGAAAATCCAGGGTGGTATAACTTTTCACGTGAATGTAGATTTTCGTGGAATTTTTCCGTACAGGGTTAATCAGTGACAATTTCACTTATCAGATATAAAAAAAATGGAAGTACTACATAGAAGGGATCTAAGATTTGTTGAGAACGAAAATGTCATGGGTCCTCTGCAAGAGCCTTGTATCTATAATTACGCACTTTTGCCTCATTGGTAAGTATTTCTAAGCCGAATTTCGTCCTGCGTAACACATAATAGAACTGACTTACTTTAGGTGGCGCTACAGTCCGGGGTGGACCTGGGCCCCAGTCAACAAGCTTCTCCAGCCAGCTCGATCCCTGGCTAGCTGTCTCCAGTTTCGCACGCTAAGTTGGCTGAGGTCCTCTTCCACTTGCGTGCGCCACCTGAGTCTTGGCCTTCCTCTACTGCGATGTCCCTCGGGACAGAATCGAAGACTTTTTGGACCGGAGCATTGGCGTTCATCCGCTCTACATGACTCAGCCATCTTAGTCGTTGGATCTCCACTCTTCTAGTTAAGTCGATGTCGCTATACAGTCCGTAGAGATCATTGTTGTATCTCCTCCTCCATTCTCCTTCAATGCAGATGGGACCGAAGATCGCCCGAAGAATTTTTCTCTCGAAGCAACCAAGAACACCCTCATCCATTTTTGATAATGTCTATGCCTCTGCGCCATAGAGCAGGACCGCGATTCTTAAGGTCTTATAAATGGTGACTTTTGTTGTCCGAGAGAGGGCTTTGCTACTCAATTGCCTTCTTAGCCCAAAGAAACAGCGGTTGGCAAGAGTTATTCTTCGCTTGATATCAGCGCTGGTGTCGTTGTCTGTGTTTATAGCGGAGCCTAGGTAGACAAAGTCCTTAACTACCTCAAAGTTATATCTGTCGAGGGTGACGTTCTGCCCGGTGTTGGTTGTCCTTTTTGCTTGACAGCATATACTTGGTCTTGCCCTCATTGAACGCTAAACCCATTTTCGCCGCTTTCGTCTCAATACTCGCGAAAGCGCCACTGACATCACTCTGCTTTCTCCCGATTATGTCAATATCGTCGGCGTATGCGAGTAGTTGGACGGACTTTTGAAAGATAGTACCTCTTGTGTTTGCTCGTGAGTTTTGCATTATTCTTTCAAGTACGCTGTTGAAAAAATCGCATGACAGCGCATCGCCTTGTCTAAGTCCTTTCTGGACATCAATGGTCTCGGTGAGATCTTTACCGACCATAATGGAGCAGCGTGCATTCTCCATTGTCATCCTGCACAGACGGACGAGTTTGGCAGGGATGCCAAAACTAGACATTGCTCTGTATACCTTGTCTCTATAAATGCTGTCATACGCGGCCTTGAAATCGAAGAATAGGTGGTGGGTATCGATCTGAAGCTCATGGATCTTCACCAAGATCTGCCGTAGTGTGAATATCTGGTCGATGGTGGACTTTCCTGGGCTGAAGCCACACTGATATGGACCTGTCAGGTTGTTGACGAGCGGCTTCAGGCGTTCACACAATACGGCAGATAAGATCTTATATGCGATGTTAAGGAGACTGATGCCTCTGTAGTTGGCGCAGTTCAGACGGTCTCCTTTCTTAAGAATCGGACAAACAATGCTGAGGTTCGGGCATACTTTCGTCCGACCATATTTTACAGATGAGTTGGTGTATGCTCCTTACCAAGTCATCGCCTGCCGCTTTGAAGAGCTCGGCAGTCAGGCCATCCGCTCCAGCAGCTTTGTTGAACTTTAGCTTCGATATAGCTATCTTCACTTCATCCAGGTCGGGTGGACGGAATTGTTGGTCATCATCGTCCAAGTTGAAAGGTTGATTCTGCCTGACAGCGGTATTTGGTCCGTCATCGCCGTTATACAGTCTGCAGAAATGGTTCTTCCAAATCCTCAGCATCGACTGCGATTCTACTACGATGTTCCCTTGTTCATCCAAGTTCTCCAAGTCCCCTTGTGTATGTCGAGATGTGGGAACCGCGTACTAGCGTACTAGCCACGACAATGTTTCGCCCCGACTTTTATGGCGCAGGACACTTGCCCCCTTCACTTCGCAATCTCTAATGAGATTCCCAGATGGTGCCACGGGGAGGCGTGAAGTAGGGCTTATTAGCAGAGCTGCAAGATGTTCGGCTGCAGAGGCTTATTCTCGTCATTTAAGGAACCAGCACCTGTCGGAAGATGCTACTTCTACGAGGCCTTATACTAATTGTTGCCATAGAACTGACTACCGCTTCGAAAACTTTATACTTCGTACTCAATGCCATATCTTTTTTACTAAGTACTCCTTTCCAACTGGAGTTTATGGCCGTTTTTGCTTCTCTTAATTTGTACCCAAGATGTATCTTAAAGGAGAGTTTTTGTGTTACTATAACTCCAAGGTACTTGTATTCCTTAACTCTGTCAATTTCTTCATTTTGCCACGTCCACTTTTCACCCCTCGCATAACGTCCAGTTCCATTTCGAAATACCATTTTTTGGGACTTACTTGTATTCACATGTAGATTCCACATACTGCAATAATGCTGTAATTTATTTATCATCAATTGGATCATTGTCGGTATTTCTGCTAGCAATACATTAACATCCGCGTAAAGTTTTATTTGAACTCCAGCAAACTCAATTCCTCCTGGTTAAATAGTTGGCAAGTTATCGAGGAATAGAAAGAACAGAAGAGGACTTAAGAGGGAGCCTTGCCTTGCACCCATGTCTGACTCAAACCATTGTGACAAATTGTTCCCATCCCATACTGCTGTTAAATTTTCACTGTACGGACTTTGTAGGACTTTGACGATTTTTGTTGACACACCTAATTTATAGAACAGCGATCTTCTATCAATGGAGTCGAAAGCCGCTTTGAAGTCTACAAAAAACGCGTACAGCTTTTTCCCTTTTTCCACGTAGTACCCCGCGATACTAGTGAGCGAGAATGAATTGTCTACCGTTGAGTATTTACTCTGAAAGCCCGCTTGAAATTCCCTCAGAGTGTTGTTTGCTTCAACTCATGTGGACAGTCGATGCAGAATAACTTCCGTGAAAATTTTCATTATAGAGTTTATGAAGGATATGCCCCTATAACTCCGAGGATCTTTATTGTCACCTTTCTTAAAAAGAGGGAAAACTATGTTTTTCTTAAAACTTGATGGCACCTCCCCTACCTCAAGGATGTAAATGTACACTACCGCTACCTTCTCCAAAATTCCTCCGACGAATTCATGAAAAACTCGTAAGGCACTCGGCCTTCTCCGGGAGCCTTGTTCGATTTACATCGTTGAAAGACATTACAGACCTCCTGGAGTCGAATTTTCTGTCCAACACCTCCACACTTTGGAATGGCACGCGGTAGCACTGGTTGGTGAGTTAAATAATTGCTTAAAATGTTCTGCTAGGATGCCCGCCTCAACGTGGATACCTCGTGCGAATGACGTGCCATTGAGAAGTCCTGCATGTTTCCAGAAAGAGCGACTGTCGGTTATTTCCAGAAGAGTTTTGGCCAGTTGATTCGAAAACCTTTTTTGCTTTTCTGAGCATATTTTTCTATATTCTTGGTTGGCATACTTGTAATTGCTCTTCGCACAACTGCTGCCGATTTCCCTCAACAATCGCAAATAAGCAAAGGACTAGCACTAGCAGCGCCTAAGATGCAGGAGGTAAGAAGGTTCACTCCGTTTATAGAACATAAACCATTTTCGTTTCTAGATCTGAGTTCTTCATTGAGCTTTTGTTTATAAACATTTTTAAACCGGTTTATCCATCTGCCGGGTTTGTTCTTGTTGCCGCACTCCGAGATTTATTTAGACGTTTAAGAGGAAATGATCTGAGTAGACCAGTTCATCCACGCTTCGATCTGAGATACCGTCAAACCACCTACCACGAATAAGACAGTAATCAATTGTAGAGCATGACGTACTTCTTAGAAAGGTTAAATGACCCTGATTATCGCTAAAGAACGACCGTTTACTACTCAAGGCCCAGTCGATTCGCACATCTCTATAAATTTTTTACCATTATCATCAATTGTCTTATCATTTGCTATCCTGCCTTCCTCCAAAGACTCCGCTAATGAGGTATCTGGAGCCGAATATGTTCTATACCTCATCACTTTCAGGTCTGTGTAAACTCAGTGTGATGTCCGGGTGGTGGAATTGGAAGGGAGTGGAGTATTTAATTGCGGTTCGTGGTCTGGTTTCCGCTTTATATTCTGTTTATTCTGTTTCGTCCCTGAGCGGATCTGAGCCTTCTTATTGCATCTACGAATCTGAAATGACGTTTGATTGAAAGGGAATACTACTTTGGGAGTTGTAAATTTCTAGAGCTCTTTGCTTCAAATTATTGAGTCAGTGTTACAGAAAGAAAAGGTATTCTTCCATTGTCTATATACGCCAGGCTCTGCAGAGGTTGTTGTCGGTAAGGCACATCTTTCTTTCATGCGCCCTGAGAAGATTATGGCCTGTGAGTAGTCAAAAAAGCGTAGAAAGTCCAGTTCTGTTTTTCAAGAGTATCTTACTTGTTCTAGATCTGCTGAGTTCCGGTCATCTTATTATCTTGTGGTCTAGCAGATTGAAAAGTTTTTCCGATTAACGTTGGCTTTTATTTGTATTGCTCGCTCTACTTGTATTCACACAGTTCAGAGTGGAGGTTCAATATTTTAAGCGGCCAGTTGCTATAGAGGATCCTTTTCCAGCAAGCTCGTCTGTATGCCCATGATCTACCACTTCTTTGTTGCAAGGGACCTAGCTAAGCGTAACTAGGCTATATAGAAAATGGAAGGATACCATCTCTTCGTGTGACACTGTCTCAGCTTCAGTAATTTAAAGCAAACAACTCTATAAATTTACTAACACGTATTCTCGTGGAATATTGCCTTTAATGCAAAAACGGTTCGGTATGTATCTTGTGCTTAGTAAGATCACTACATTGGTAGTTTGTATAGTAATAGATCAAAAAAAGGGCCGGTGGCAGCTCAATTCTGCTGCTTTTTTGAGAGGAAACCTCTTCTATCTTAAATTCTCAAAATATATACTCGTATACTAGGCTGACTAAAGATTTCTCAAAAATACTTTCTAATTACGTTAAACGTCACTTTATATGAAACGCGGATTGAAAAAATAGTGATATAGCCTTGATTCGATAAAGATGTCTCAAGTGTCATTTTTCATTGAAAGATTGACATAAAGAATGCCTACATAGCACTAGTAAATGTTTTGTCACACAAAGTGAACACATTCATTCTCGAGAACTATTGAACGCCCCTACTCCAACTTGACGTCTATTTGACATGTGATATTTAAGTAAAGTTCCCGCGTAAAGAAAGGTAATTGCTTTTCGCTGAAATACGCTGTGGGTTCACCGATATCCATCTCTGCGAGAAAAGTGTCAAAAATTCGGCTAAGTGTATCAAATGAACTTTTGAGAGAACGTTGTGGAACTATTCAACAAAACACTGTTGGCAAATAAACTGTGAATCTCTCAATAAGGCTCTGATCCAGCTCATGCTGGCAAGGTAAAACCGAACTTTATTTTTACGGATGATTAGCCCTCCGGAAACCTGTTAGCATACAAACAATGGTCTGTTCTGGAAATTATGGATAGCACTACTCGCCATCCAAGTTTTGAGTCTTTGCAGAGCGGCGTTCTTCGAGCAGGGGACAATTTTCCAACACACGGGATTTGTACTGCAATCGGTGAGTGGCCAGACCGACTTCGCCGTTGATGGAAAGCAAATGCGGGCGTACTCAACAGAATATTGCATCAATTCAGGAGAATATTGAACAAGGTTCAAATTTATCGATTTGACGTCGTTCACAACAGCTTGGTCTTTGTCCGTCCACTTTATGGAACATTTTACACAAAGATTTAGATTTGAAGAATTACAGGTTCCAGCTCGTGCAAGAATTGAAACAAAATGACAATTGCTTGCCTCTAAATTTCAGCGAATGGGCCCAAAATCAACTGACATTGAATCCACTGTTTTACCGGAAAATTGTATTCAGCGCTGAAGCTTGTTTTTGGTCCAATAGGTATGTTAATAAGCAAAACCGTCGAATTTGTAGAGAACATAATCCACATGGGATTGTCGAAAGGTCTTAACATCCCGAAAATGTGGAGTCGGATCATATTATTCAAACTTGCTCTTGAGCCTTGATTTATGAGTCTTTTGATGAGCCTTGGAATGGCATAAATGTGAAAGAGATGTGATTCCAGCAGGATCGAGCTGCGTGCCATACAGCAAACGAAACAATTAACATTCGATGAATGCATATTATTGCGTAAAGGACCTAAAAATAGGCCTCCAAGATCTATTGATTTAATGTCTTTTGATTATTTTCTTTGGCGTCTGTATCGCCAACAATCCAACAATCGTCGCATTGAAGGCCAATATTATTTGTTTTACCAGGAACATATGGCCGCAAATGCTTGAGAAAGCTGTAGACAACATTGTCACTCGAATGACACTTATCATTTACCAATAATGCCATAAATTCCTGTACAAAAATATCAAAATCTCAAAAATGTTTCAAAATCCAACCGATGGCTTTAGTTAGTGTCTGTTACTTATTACATGTCCATCGTCGTTGAAATTCAAGGACTAAAAATTGGAAATCCTTGTTAAAATCGGCAAATAAGTGGACACTTTCCAAGTAAAGTGCCTTGTTTTCGTAGTTACCACTGCGAGTCTGTCTGGCACAATTTTTCCTTCCAGTTTTTTTTTTTTTTTTTGCACTTAAAGGGCGAAGGACACTTCACATGTCCTCAATCAATTTGTTATTTTTTCGTCCTGCATACTCTTCAAGTGAGGCGTGGAGTACTCTGACAATGAATAGTAGTACACTACGAGTAATTTCCGTTTTATTTTCGCCTGAAAAGAACACCATTCATGAATTTTACTCGAATATATTGTTTTTTTTTGTTGCTTGCTTGAGGTTCCATTAAAATTGATGAAAGGTGACACCAGAGAGTCCTAACCACCTTGTTTTTTTTATTTTTTGAAAAATTTCTAAAGGACATTCACAAAAATCGAGAAGTACAAAACGAGAAATGAAATCGTCATGACTTGTAGTTTTAAGGGGGAAAGTAAATACAAAAACAAGTTTTGGATTTCAGAATGGTTTTCGTTAAAAATATCTACTTGTCGACGGTCTGTTAAGGATGTGTCATCATTACTAAGTGTGAGTGATTTATTATTGCTTTGATGGTGCTTCACAGGAAATGTGTTTTTTTTTGTGCTCATGGAAATATAATCAAATGGTTAATTAGAAGGGTTTTTAGGGATGGTGGGATTATGTAAGGGGAGTCCTTTTGAGGAAATTTATATTGAAAATGTAGTTCAGGTGTTTTGATCCTAACAAAACACTTTTCACTTGAGTAATGTGAACATGAGTGAGATTGAAACATTCTTTTTTTGGATTGAACATTCGGTTATGGCAACACTTAAAAATCATAATCCATTTGTCATATAACCGCCGTTTTGGAACCTGACACGAGCTAGAGGTCATTTGAATTTATGCCTACATAGAGTAATGGTATACTAGGTGGGGTGAAAAGTAACCTCCTTGGGAATGAAAAAAAGATTTTTTTTTAAATGTTTTTTTATGTTATTCAATATAGTCCCCTTTTAGCTTGATACACTTATTCCAGCGATTTTCCAACTTCGTAATCCCGTCCGAAAAGTAATTGTCCGGAAGGTCTGCAAAATACTCCTCCGTGGCGTCGATGATTTCCTCGCGTGAGCTGAACTTTTTATTGATGAGCTGTTGATGGTTTTTCATTTTTCGAGGTAGTCCACGAAGAGTTTGCCATGACAATCCCAGAAAACCGACGCCGTAACCTTTCCGGAGCACTCGTGCCGGCTTCTGTCCATTACCGGGCACTCATTCTATTCTCTGGTGTGTAATAGTGGATCCTGGGATCAACAGTTACCAACGACACTAAAACTCCTCCCGATTCCGCATCAGCAAGTCCAAACACTCTTTCGATGTGCTCTCGCGTTCGTGTTTTTGGTCAGAAGTGAGTATGCGCGGCACCTAGCGGCAGGATAACTTTTTCATATGCAGAAAATTGCCCAAAATATGGCGTGTGCGCTCAGTACTAATCTTTGTGGTATCTGCTAGCTCACGCATCTTCACTTTCCGGTCAGCCAACACCATTTCATATATTTTTTTGACATTATCTGTAACCGCATCGGAGGGCCTGCCGCTGCGGACTTGATCGGTAGTGGAGTTGCGACCACCACGAAACTCTCGAAACCAATATTTGACGGTGTAATCTGACGGAGCATTAGCCCCATAATATTTATCCAACTTTTGTTTTGTTTCTTTCGTCGTTTTGCCTCTCAAAAAATAATGTTTTATGAGAGAACGAAAATCGTTTTTGTCAACATGATACAAAACACGTCAACAACAAACAGCTGTCAAAAAAAAAAAAACTAAAGACAGTATCGCACTGAAATTTTGCATGTCTGTCTAAATATGAACGAACTTCAAGGCACCATAACCTTTTTTGCAGTAACAGCGCGTTCTGGCCGTCAAGGAGGTTACTTTTCATCCCACCTAGTATTGGCGACAAAAACTTATACTTCAGCTCTTATAGTACAATTTGTTTTGATTTCACATTAAAGGTACTGCGGGGCACTTTGAATTTATTTATTATCTACAGTACCTTGCATTTCAACTTATAGGTCATTAGCAATATAAAGGAGGATTAAAGTTTTTGTCAGGAAGGAATAAATACAGCTCTCAGAAAAAAGACCAATTATACGAGAAACTATTGGTCATGGTAGAGACTTCCTACCATAATTAAAAACTGAAAATAATACCCCTAGTGTTTTAGTGGTATCTAATATAGAGTACACGAAATAATTATATGGGACGAGTAAGAAACTTTGATCATAAATTTTTTTTTTTCGAAGGACTTTATTTCTTTTAAATTTAAGGCTTCAAGTTTTGCCTCTAAATCCTATATTTTGTATGACTCTGAACGAAATAAGTATAACAGACAAGAGCTAAGAAGTCATTTCTTTTGCAATGTCATGTATTTTGATAGTTTAATTGTTGCTCCCTTATTTGTTAAAACTGTTACCAAGCAACGAGACATACCAATTTTTAGTCATTCTTCCTGAATA
Organism: Volucella inflata; assembly: GCA_928272305.1. Lineage (NCBI taxonomy): Eukaryota > Metazoa > Arthropoda > Insecta > Diptera > Syrphidae > Volucella > Volucella inflata. The sequence continues at coordinate 23,062,162 of OV743718.1, read as the reverse complement.
GCTATTTTTAGCTGCAAAAGTGATTCGAACCGGAATTCACCTGGGTAAAACCTCTTTGACCATAAGCACTGAAGCTTCTGTGTGGGATTTAAGTCAGCCGATAAGGCTATTACTTGGCTGAGGGGTGAATGCCAACGTGTTCAAAATTTCAGTCTTTCCCATAGATTTTCGCCAAAAACAATAACAGGACTGTTCACAAATTCGAATAATTTTTCCGATTTTATTTTGTGGCAAGCAAACCAAATATTTCCTACGCCTGAGACCAGGGCACACCATTAAAGAGTCTCATTGGTAATTTCTTGAGTGTCAACTTTCACGGTCTCTCCAATACTTCTGCGCTCCATCAGGACCATTAAGATTGAATTGTTTCTTCATCACTGAAGATAATAGATTCTCACTTGTGTATTGGCAAAACGCAATACTGCTTCCTTATGTTGTGGGAGCAGCTTGGGTGTCGGCAAACGTGCAATAAACTTATTCTCCTTTTAAAGTTGTTGAACTCTTCTTGCTGTTACTGGAAGAAACAAATTAATGGATATGCTTTTCGCATATACACGTAATTATTTCGCGCACTGTAGTAGAATTGCAATGGGCGATAGGGATATACGCCAAACTGTTTTTTGCGGAAGTCCATTAAGGGGTAAGTCTTTCTTAAGGCAGGTTTGGATATTCCTGGGATATGGCAAAATAATTTCTTGGGATAACGCCTCGAATATTCAAAAAAGTAATGCGTTCGAAAGTAAACTTTGGTGTAGCAAGACCGCGAATGCTTTGTTATAGTTATATATGCAAAACATCTCAATCTTAATTAGCCCATAGATGGCCCTTTCTGTCAATGTAGTAGCGTTGAACATGCTTAATTTTGTGCCTTGAAATTGCGATTTGCGGACAGCATTGATGTTCTATTACATTTTGAAAAAAAACTGTTGCAGTATCGCTTCGAGTTCTTGTGAAAGCTTGCGCTTACCACTCTTTGCAAATCACAGTCCATTGACAAAATAAAAGAAACTCAAAAGTTTCGATTTTGACATGAGAAACGAGCCACGTGGAAGACCACCGAATAAAATTTAAGGCAGCAAATTGCAAGCACTGTTGGATGAGGGCGACCGTCAAGGGCAACAAGAACTCGTCAATCAATTAAATGTGATGCTAGAGCCCGTATTCATACTTTTCAAATCCGTGAGAAAGATTCTGAAGATGAGGAAATGAGTTACAAAAGAACTGATTGAAAGAAGCCAGGAAAATCGAAAATCAACTCGCGAAATGCTGCTCACCAGGTACGAACGAAAATCATTTCTCCATCGAGCTGCGACTGGCGACGAAAAGTGAGAATATTTTGAGAATCTTAAGTGTAGAAGATCATGAATAACTCCACGCTAACCATTGACATCCCATCAACAATACTCTGTGCCTGGTGGAATCAGAAGGGAGTAATCTATAACGAGCTGCTAAAACCATTAATACTGAACGCTTTCGGCAACTACTGATCGATTTGAATCACGCTTGGACTAGAATATCAAATACGGCAACACAATGTGATTTTACTTTATGATAATACACCACCACACGCAGCAAAACTGATCAAGGATAAACGATTGAGAGGTTTAGTCAAAAATACTTTCGCATGGTGCTGGTACACAACTGAACTCACTCATTACGAATGCAACACTGGGCGTATCCATTTCGTATTGATTGCGATTTGACAGTTAATATTTATGCTTCATTGTGACGTAAAGTTTTTGACATTAATTGCTTACAATCATGGAATGGGGCGGCCTACTTAAATGCAACATGAAAAAAAGTGATATCTTTAGGACATTGCGACCGCTTGGAATCACTCGCAATTTTGTGTATCGTGCTGTGAAGTTGTTTGAGGATACTGGTGGAGTACGAGACCGTCAAAGATCCGGCCGTTACGCGCACTGTGAGAACTCCGAAAGCGATCAAAGCCGTGAAGAAACGAATCGACCGAAAACCGCTGCGAAAACAGAAAATCTTGTCGCGGGAAATGCAGATTTCGCAAACAAATTTCGCTCACAGACAAATTCTGTTTACTGACGAGAAAATCTTCACCGTAGAAGAATCGTTGAATAAGCAGAACGATCGTGTGTATGCTCGGTCATCCAGAGAAGCATCCCAACTCATCTCGAGGGTTCAAAGAGGCCACCATCCCGCGTCTCTAATGAATTAGTGGGGAGTGTGCTACGATGGCGTTACCAAGCTCCATTTTTGCGAGAAAGGAGTGAAAACATCGCCCAAAGTATATCAATCGACCGACTTGGAACCCATTGTGAAGTCTCTCAACCAATCAATATTCAACAATAAGCCATGGACTTTCCAGCAAGACTCTGCTCCAGCTCACAAAGCAAAAGCGACTCAACTGTGACACAAAAACAACGTTCCGGACTTCATATCAACGGATGATTAGCCAGTTGGTAGTCCAGACCTCAACCCGTTGGATTTTCATCCAGTTTTGGACTGTATTAGGGAGAATGGCCTGCTCTACTCAACATTCAAATATTGAGTCGTTGAAGCGAGCCCTTGTCCGTGCAGTGGACAATTTCTCCATGCATAAAATGCGTCTCACAATTGATGAGTGGCCATATCGTCTTAAGTCGTGCTGGAAGGCAAATGGAAGTCATTTCGAATAAGTTGTTCTAAGATTTGTAGCCATTGAATAATCCAATAAAAACAAAAATAAATTGTTTAAATATTAATTTGTTTTCATTTGGCGCTGATTTTTCTGTGTAACAGTATTTATGACTTGACGAGGTATCTAACTGCTTATGGTGACATACTGCCCATATCATTCGTGACGACAGCATGTGTCGTACTTTGGTTTTCCTTCGTTTACCATAAGACCCTGTTTAATCACATTGCTGGCTCGCTTCATTCACATCAATTTCATATTATTTTGCAGACTTAAAGGTCACCGATCTCGATGAGGCAGTGAAAATTCTTCTTTACGGGTATAATTTTGTACAACCCAACGAGTTTCGCAAGAATGTCGAATTGACACGGAGTTGTATAGTTTGTGCTTATGCACACTATCATATCCATGACAGGCTTATAAATCAAAAGGGGGTCCTTTCTTGTGGACCAGACAAAAGATGCAGAGATTTCATGGTTGTATGTTTCCAACCAAGCGACCTTCAGCTGCTTTATATAGCTTACCAAGCAGTCTGCTACGACAGCAGCTTTATTAGATTTTAGCTTCAATATAGGTATATACTCGTACCTTAACATTATCTAGGTATTCTATGTTCTCTTCGCCCGGGGTGTATGGTTCGTCCTGCCTGATAACGTTATTGAAATCTACTATTTCTGTAGACTGTATAATTCTTTCCGACTGCTACTCTCTTTAAAGTTGTCTTTCGTTTTATTCTGGCTTAGTAGTCCTGGCTTATTACTTCTGTTCTCTCCGAAAACTTTCAAACGTCTTTTCAGCTGCCCATACCCATTCTCAAATCGGAGATTCCTTCGTAGTCGCACAAAGGAATCATATCGGAAGTAGCTTCTTTGATAACTTTTGTGTATGGCGGCAAGGATTTTGAGACAGTCCGAGAGTAACGCGATCTTCAAAGATGCCAACGCTCTTCACAACAAATTTTGATGGTCCCATCTAACTCCGTTGTGCATGTCATATCTGGATTCATCTTCTAGCAGCAATAAGGTAATAACAAGAGTCGATGTTGGCTCCTCGAAAAGATTCGAACATACAGAATGCTGGGAGAGTTTCTGACGTCGATCGCAATTTGATCATTCAAGTTGGGGGTCTTTTTGTGGATTTGAAAATGTGGAAGCTGCGTGTTGGCTACTAAATGTATTAGCCTCGATACAAATTCTAAAAATCTGGATCCATTGTCAGACGTGGGGCTATGAAGGCTAAAAGCTAACTTCCTTACCAAACCTTTAAGATCTCCTAGCAAATGTTTGGTATCAGAGCTGGAACATTGAGCATACATTCGATCTATGAGGTCATAGGCAAAGAAGAATTGCTGCTGTCATTCTTATCCTCTGCCGGGCCGTGAGTGTGAACCAGCTTTTTATATCCAATTTTCAGTATAAAACTTTTTGTTCCTGAACTGTTGATTTTTTCTGCACTAAGAAGTCAGCCTCAACGGCAACACTCAACCAGGTCCTGAACCACAAAATAAACATTTAATAATATGTCTGTTTTACTATACTCGTAATCCAGATACCGGCTATCAATCAGCTGATAGGTGTTGCAATCACTCCGCATCTAGCATTTTTGTCAACAAAGTATGATATCAATACTGAATGACACATCTCAATCACAAGAGCTAACAACTTCCTAAACATATCTGCTTAGTCATAGGAAATATATAAGTTGTATCAGAAAGGCCTTGAAACTTTTCCCACTCAATTCATATTAAAAGATTAATGAGAACTATGTCAGTCAATTTCAAAATTAGATTAAATTCATTATCTAAGCTCTATCACACACTTGTCTTGAGTGCTCTGATAAATTTCAAACGATTCATATTCAAACTTGTTCCATTTAACCTAATCTCTTCAATTTTCTTTTTTTATTATTTTTGCGGATAATATTATCTCACAAGAACGTCTTTACTTGTGGCAACTTCTAGCGTTCGATATAAAATCGAGAACACGAGTATTACGTCTTGAATTCACGTCTTGAATTCACCATTTCAAGTCCAATTCAATGACTTATTCCGAAAAAAAAAACCGGTGGATTATGTCATCCTTTCTCCAACCAAATTTTACCAAATCGCCACTAACTTTCCATGTCAATATTGCAGAAATAACTGCACATGTGCTAATTTGTTACGCTTGGCTGGTAAAGACTCTTTCATTCATCGGAGTTACCAAATTTTAAAGCAAACATCCTTATTTTGAAATTGATGGTGATGAACAGTGACAGTTCTTTGACATAACGAACTCAGGTTCACAACAAGCACATGTTCTCATCTATGATCGTACTTTTGAGTTTTAATGGCTAAAGATACAACAACACGAGGTGACAGGTACAAAATGACAGTTTATCTATTTATCAAATGGGTTACCCCTTCACTGTTTGAACTTCAATATTCAAGGCGACTATTCTTGTATTTCTCACATCACTTACCAACTAATCGTGCGATGGTTTTTGGATGTGAAAATCACAACAGACAATTTGTCGGTCGTTGTACCGTACCGAAGACCTAAAAGCGAAAGCCTTACCTAATTACACCGCAAACTGGGCTCGAGCAGTAATCTTCTCAGCCACCACTGGTTGTGCTTCGTAAAGTACCCGTACGAACCCCATGTCATGTAGCCAGTAGAATGTTGCTCCGAACCGGTAAGTCTTACAATTTACACCATGCCCCGGGCAGACTGTTGTAAATTAGTGTTGCAGATTTTTTCTTTTTCTTTCCTTTTTTTTTTGGTTGCCAGCATAGATGCATGCATGAAGTGGTGGTTTGTCGTTTTGGTTCGCTAAAAAGGTGAATGCGCCCATTGACCGATTTACCTAGTGGCTCAGTGGTAAGTTTCGGTTTAAATCGGCGATTTATTAACGGCGAAAGGAAATACACTCGCAGCCTGATATATGTCTTCGTGATATAGGCTTGGAATGGTTGCTAAATGGTGGATTGCTTGGGAATTTGTTGGATTAAGCTAGTAGAACCGGTTAATGGGGTTGTGGAATAAAAACCACCAGACAATTACTAGAGAAAAGCCGCCACTATGTTGGGTCTCGTTGTTCAGTAGCATTATACAAAAGATACTACATTCTGCTAAACACGTGTGCGACTGTATGCCAGTATGGGTTATCTAAAGGCATTTGATTTCACTCATTGAACTGGTTAGGTGGCTTAAGACAAAACGGAAAATTGTTGAAATTTAATGGTGTTGAGATGGTTTTATGTGGACTTCGGTCGGCGAACGAAAGCGAAATGAAGTGTGAGCGAATGATGAGTTACGTTATAAAGTGCAAAATATGTAAATCTATAAATAACTTAACTTGTAAGGTAAATTGATTTTCTTATAGTAGTCAAGTAGGTCAATCCATTTCAAAGCTGATCTAGATATTGTGAATATAAATTTTGTGCAATTTTTACCGTCAGATATAAGGGAGATGTATCATTTCGGTTCATATGTAGTCGTATGTATGTAGTTTTCCTGAAGTTCAGTGAGCAGGGTTTAGTGCATGAAAACTGAAGTCATTATTTTTATTTAAGATTTGAAACATCCATAAGAATGTAGATCCTACGTTTTATGTAAGCCGACGTACTATCCTAAATGATTCAGAGTTGGTAACTTCGTATTCCGTATTAATTCTGGGTGAAATTATTGATAAGTTGACGAGTATATTTAAAATGCTAAGACTAGACTATGTTAGATGGAAGGCTTAGGTCCATGGCAGTTTGGTCAATATCAGTCAGGTTAAAGCATGCATTCTGTCAATCACTCTGTTTCTTCCTTCATGGGCTCTATTCTAACCTTTTCAGTTCTTCTTCGCAACTTCGAAAGAAATCCTAAATGACCATTGTTCAGTAACATTTGTCATTTACTTGACAGGAGCTCCTGACTTAGTTTAGAAGTAATAAAGACCAATCTTGCATCCAGCCTCAAGACCATTTCAAACACTGAAGTTTTGTTTGTATAATCTCGTCTCGATTTGCGGCACTTCAAAGATGGCTTATCCCTAAATCTAAGCCTAAAATGAAACTCGTAACTAACCAAGCTAATTCTCAAATGAAATAAGAGGCAAATTCAAGCTGCTCACGATCCCGATCTTCGATATTCCGACATACTATGAGTCAGAACCTCTTTGCTTAAGTTTCTGCACTTACAGGATCTTATTCTTGTTTATACTGAGATGTTTTCATAAATAGTGCCTAAATTTTGAAATTAACACCAAATTGACAAATCTGAATTTTCCATAATTTTTTTCACTTACAGTGGCTAGAGTTTTTTGTATACGTACATAAGCGAATCAGTTATTCAACAATCACCCAAAGAATTTACCTCTCAAAGCAGCCAAGAGCACCCTCATCTATTTTCGATAAAGTTCATGCATCCGCGCTATAGGATGCAGGACTTCAAAGTCCTTATATAGGCTCACTTTTGTGTGGATTTTGCTAGTGAAATGCCTTCTTAGCCTAAACAAGCAGCAATCGGCATACTAAAACTAGACAGCGCTGGTGTCGTTGTCTGAATTGAAAACGGATCATAGGTAGACAAAATCCTTAAACACCACAAAGTTATACATATTTGTCGAGGCACACCTTCCCCCGAGACGTCAGTGTTGGGTGTCCTTTCTGGTTGGCATCATATACTTGGTATTGGCTTTGTTAACCGTTAAATCAATTTTCGCTGCTTCCGTCTCAATACTCGCGAAAGATTCACTGATATTACGTATGCGTGTAATTGGAAGGACTTTTGAAAGATTATGCCTTGCGTTGGCGCATGAGTTTTGCACTGTTCGTTCAAGAATCGGATTTTCTCCAAGATCCGCCATAGTGTGAATATTTGGTGGATGATGGACTCTGGTGGGCTGAAGCCACACTGATATGTATAATTCAGGTTGTTGACGAATGGCAGATAGGATCTTGAAGACGGTTTTAAGAAGACTAATGCCTTTGTAGTTGGCGCAGTTCAGAGGGTCTCATTTCTTGTGGATCGGCGAAACAATGCTTGGGTTCCATCATACATTGGTCTAACTATGATGATAAACTGCCGCTTTAAAGAGCTCACCAGTCAGGCCATCCGCTTCAGCAACTAAGTTGGACTTATGCTTCCATATGGCTATCTTCATTTCATCTAGGTTAGGTCGATAGAATTTGTAGCTTACATCTTCCACATCGAAAGGTTTATTCTGCTTGACAGCGGTTCGCCATTGCTGTTTTCAAGTCCTCAGAAATGCTTCTTCAAAATCCCCAGCATCGATTGCGACACTACAATGATATTTTCTTGTTCTTCTCTTACCTTTTGCTAAAACTTTCAAAGCTTATTCCTGGAGAAGAATCCATTAATTTCCTGTACCGCACACTTCCTATGTTCTTTCTTTTTCCTTTCTGAGAAGCCAGTATTCGTCTCTGCTCTTCTGAGCAGCTCTGGTCCGTCTTTGCAGCGCAGCTTTGTTGTCATCTTGCTTAGCTACATGTGCTTATCGGCAAAGGATTAAGCGTTCTCTTGCGACTGTTCCCTTCCGACCTCGAGATACCTCACAGCATTATTATATCTTTTCAATGATCGGGATTTCCGAAAACGTAACTTGGCTACAGGAAGGCAATAGTCCTAGTCGATCTTGGCTTTTTAGAACGTTTGGACATCATAATACTGAAGAAGTGTCTTACTTCGATCGCAATGTGGTCAATCTAGTTGGTTTGTTTGCCACACCGCAAAGTCGATTAGCCTGAATCTGTTAACGGAGGTGGTGTCATACAGGCTATACCTTCGACAGGAAAGATCCCCTCTCTAGTTTTGAGTACAAATCCCCAGAGACAATTTTAATGTCAATGCTAGGGCATTGTCCCGAAAAGCTATCTTTGATGCCCTCTATGGGGGCATAAGCGCCTACAAGGCTTATCTATATTATGTTACAAAAAAGCTGTTTCTTTATCTGTACGAGTAATAACTTAAATACTCGTCGAGTAAGTTTCCATCGAGCAGTACATCTAAATAGAAACCGCATTCGCAGACCGTAAAAATAAGTAACTATTAGCTATAGTCGGTAAGTGGCCCTATGAACTCCATACGTACATTCCATTAGGGAATCCAAGCAAATCAACAGATCGCTGGCCATAGCGGCCGCTCATATATTAATGTCAGTTTGGATCAATTAAGTGTGTGATTTTCTGTGCCATAATTATGCGAAAAGCCTTCACAATCCATGATGTTGATCGTGATTTATTGCTTTCTATGACTGAACCATGGTTTAATATTTCTGTCCTCTTTACGAGTATTTTGTCAAAAAAATTCTAAATGATACGACTGACGAGGTGAACTACATCTAGTTTTTGAAGAACCCACCGAATTCGGGACTAAGCTTACATTCCATTCGAAACTGTTATCAATTCTAAGAATTCTAGAACAACATGGTTAACTTATTCATGGACTGTTTCGAGTTATGTGATCTAAAAAAAACTAAAGTGCCAGCGATGGTTTTATGCTAGTCCTTGTGTTATCCTTGGGATAGGACCGACCTATCGCAGCTTTTCTAATATTGCCTTCTGAAAGAAAATGCAGAAAATACCAAATTAGTTCATTTTGTTTGTTGTGTCTGCAGTTATTATATAAAACACTGGGGGTTGCTTACTTAACGTTCAAAGTATCTGGTTAATCGATTTTTAGTGTAATTTTACTTTATTACTATTTCCACAAGCATCCAAAACTTCCCAACCAACTAGTACCCTCAGAGCATGTAAGGCCCATTACCATATTGTGGTGGGGGCCAATCAATATTTCAACTTGCCCTCTTCAATATTTATGTAACTCAAGATATAATAGCATTTAAGCACTTGAGTTATCTTTAAAACAGCCAAACTTATAAACATTCACGAATATTTGCATTCAATCTGCTTGACAAAATAAATGAATAAAAGAAATATTCTCATTATTATTTGCTTCATTCCTCCAGACATCTATAAATTTTAATCTGCCTGATGAATTTCTTTTTAATAAAGTTTTATTTTCCAACCATCTAGGGATAGCATACGCCTTCACTTACAATTCGTTGTCGTAAAAATAAGTCATAAAGACATCAGCCTTGAAACTTTCCATCCAATTTTGTCATTTACAGTCACAATAAGCAAAAGGCGCAACGTCCTTTATTTCAGTCATAATAAACAATAAACATTCAAGGACAAGGATAATACCTTCAAGCTACCATAACTACTGCGAAATGCTTAATCCGTTCACAGCTAATTCCTCAATCCGCTTTTCGCGAAAACAATTACGAAAACGAACAAAACCAAAGTCGACGTGCGAAGGATGTAGCACGAAGAATGAAGGATAATGAAGGACGAAGGGCGTAAGACGTGGAACGCAGCAAGTAAGACGTAGAACAAAGAAGGTATCATGAAGGACAAGCCTGCTGTATCTTCATCTTAACTACTAATTAACCTGCTAAGTATTTTACAGCCAACACAAATCGCAAGAAAATTTCTTCAGAAAATTCTATGCTATCTGAAAGTTTATCCTTGGAATTAAGGACACGAAACAAAAGGCAATTATTATCATAATCCATTGCAGAGACGTTACATGAATAAAATTTACTTCAAAACTCAGCACGAGTTTTCCTGTTGCTTGGCTGAGGTTTAGCAGAGATTTACACCAAAGGACATACTCGTACTCGTACTTGTATTGTACTCGTATGTGTGAGTATCCTGTCGTTGAAAAAAAGTGAGTAAGGATTTGCTTGTGCGATAATTATGATCCATCTTGTGCTGTAGGTACTCCGATTATAACTTTATTCGGTAATCAGCTCGTGCTGTGCATTGTAAATTTTTCCTAAATTGAACAATTGTCTACCAGGATACACGACAATGACACGCCTGGATGTTCTGTCATAAAACATTTCAATAGCCCGTGCGTTGTTATTTCCAATTCTTATTATTTTTTGTCAATTTTTTTGACAGATACGGTAAGGACTTTTCAGCTTTCGAAAGAACAGAAAAAAGCAACAGCAAGACGCAGCAGAGTGGTTGAGACTTCACCAGACAGCGGGATACAATCGATTTCGATTTCAAGGACTACTGAAATTTTTTACCATTGAATGTGTACGAGTACTACGTCTGGCAGGTACATGTTTGATTTGTAACCCTGAATCGAAAGTCCTGAAAGATGATGGTGCCCTCTTGACATTTGGTAAATATATATATTTCTCCAAAGTCCTTCTTTATAAGTTGAAAATGCAAAAATGTTAGTGATGAGTTTTTTTTTTGGCAATTCACTTCCAGTGCACATGTACTCGTACATTACGAGAACATGGCGATTCTGCCGTAGGATGTTGAAAATTTAATTCCAGCTGAGTAGAAAATTGATTTTATTTTGCTGGCTGTAGGTTGTTATTGTTGTTATTCGAATTCTTATGCTTTCAAGGAGAATTTTTATCCTTTTATGGCATTTGTCACAATGTGATGAATTTAAGGATATTCTGAGAAATCCATATAAAGGCACGAATAACGAGTAGTATTGTGGCAGGTTGTGATGAGGAATGATGAGGCGTTATGTGTTTTTATGACAGGATGTGTAATAAAAAATATTTTCAGTTTTTTTTGTCGTGACGGGTTACTTTACAGTTGATTGAGGAAAAATTTGCCAGTACGGAGAATTGGCGATAGGACTTGCTATGAATGTGTAATAGTAGGTTGTTTCGTCGGTCGAAATTATGAATTGTGTTTCTGAGAAGTTATACGATTTTAGCACCGAAACAATGTTTTTTTATTTGTCAAATAAGTGCTGTTAAAAGAAATTCCATTGCTCTAACGTACATATGAATAGACTTGGAACATAAAATGGGAAACTTAGGATCATGCGAACCAATTGTGGTTAGCATAGAAATTGTAACGAGAAAAAAAGAAACAACAGATGGCGCTTAAAAATTCGCAGAACTGGCACATTGCACCTAAGAAAAGAACCTGCTTAAGTTTGCAAAAGGTAGCTTGTAACTTCACATTTTACAATACAATAATTTAATAATGGTAATCATCTTTCTATTGAAATATGTTTTTTATTATTTTAATATGAAGTTAGGATATGAAATCGACTTTAAAGGCAAATACGAAAATACCTTCAATTCAAAACAGAACACAATAAAAAATAAAACCAATAAATATTTCATTTATTTCATTTATTTCATTTATTTCATTTATTAAATATTTGGGATGTACAATAAGATAAATATCTTTTTTAGTACTAAGATACAAATTGAGCAGAAAGTTGATCTAATTTAACATTTATAACTTAAAAACTTAAACTACGATGCAAGATACTCGTAGATTGCTTAAATTACTTAAGAGGTAGAGATGAGGGAACAAAAAAGGAATTAAGGATGGGTAGTTAAAGAAGAGAAATGCGAGAGGACTGCACTTTTGAAGATTGCACGGTTAGAAATGAGTTTGATTCGTGGTGGTAATGAATTCCATAGTTTGACAGCGTGAATGAAAATAAAACCGCTTGAGTTTAAATATTGGTGACGGAAAGGAACAATACTTAAATTTCTTACAGACCGATTAAAGACAAGTTTAGCGCACCGCATCGTTGAACGTTACTTGTAACCTATGCTGGGACATTGAGTCAAGGGGTGATTGGGGCTATTAATGCTAGTACTAACTTGCGTCTAGTTTCCACAGGAGTAAAGTACGCCGATAGCCATAATTTGTGTAAACATCCGTAAATCCCACCAATGACTATTTGAGTATGACTGTAGCCTGATAGAGAACGATCAATAACAATGCCAAGACTTGTGCAATGCTCAACAGCAGTAATTTTATTATTGCTCAAACATATATCTGGTAGGATATTCAAGTGAAATTTTCTTATAGATATTGGTATTATTTGAGATTTTAAAGGGTTCAGAAGCAGCCTATTTACGACGGACCAAGCATATATTCGAGAAAGATCTTCATTAACAAGAAGAGCCAGCTCAGAGAGCTCATTAAAGGGTTTCCCTAGATGAAGTTGAACATCGTCAGCATAAAGATGCACAGATGTTTGCGTGCAGACTGATGGGAGATCGTTGACGAACATGCAGAATAATAATGGTCCAAGAATTGACCCTTGCGGAACTCCTTGAACTAAAGCTTTTAGAGAAGAAGATTTGCCGCCAGAGGTAACTCTCTGAAATGTTCCTGATAAATAACTACCAATAAGCCTGACAGCCCTATCACTGAAACCAAACAAGTTTTTTAGCTTCCCCTTTAGGATGTTGTGGTCTACCCTATCGAAAGCTTTCGAAAAGTCAAGCAGACAAAGAAGACTTACATAGCCCTTGTCATAATCCTGCCTTATTTCGTCAAGTAGGTTTATCATAGCTGTAGAGCAACTGTGATTTACTCTAAACCCTGATTGTTTCGGATACAACAAATTGTTAGTAGTTAGGTTCAGAATTTGCTTCTCTAAGACTTTTTCAAAACTTTTTGATAGACAAGGTAGTATGCTAATTGGTCGGTAGTTAGAAGGGGAATTTGCTTTTGTTTTTTTTGGCGATTGGAAGTACCCTTACAATTTTAATAACATGAGTGAGATGGCCGACAATGTGAGGTCATATAAGTTTAATAAACCGTATTGATAGACCATCCTCTCCAATAGCGTCAGACTTAACGGCCATGGTGCATTTAAAGACTTCATCTTCGCTCACCACTTCAAAATCTTCTAGTCTTTGCACAGAACTTTCCAACTGCGCCGATGTGTTATAAGAATCAAGATCATTATCATGGAGTTGATCGCCTACGAAAAAGTTGTTAGGAAGATCTGGGTCGAGAGCACTCTGAGGGTTAAAGACTTTAGAGACGCCAATTTTTTGCATGTTTCTCCAAAGTGTTTTGGCGGGTAAAGAGGCATTAAGCTTTGATGCAAAGTAGTTCTTTTTAGATGAACGTATAACCAGAGTTGCATGATTTCGGGCTTGTTTAAATGCTTCCCAATTGACATTCGTTGATCTACGCTTCCATCTACTGTGCAATTTATTTCGAATCTTGATAATATTAAAAACATCGGTTTGGTACTCTTACTGTTTTTGTCGGTACATGTTGATTAAACAGTTGGGTTAGGATTGATTGAAAGGAATCAACTTTGTCATTTGGATCAGATTTCAGTCTGCACTGCATCCAAGAAGCCGGTGTTGTTGCTAGTAGAAGAGCATTAATATCAATCGAATTGAAGTCTTTATAAGAGAAAGAATCAGTTAGATAAATTCATATTGTATGTCAGGAACATTAGGTCATGATCAGAGATATCAAAAGATATCTGGTCAGAAAGTAGGACGAGCTTAGGATCAGAAACTATTAATTAATAAATAAATAAATAACAAATAAGTCAATAAATAAATAATCAAGAATAAATGTGAAAATAAATAAATAAATTCCCAATTGACCTTTAATTAAGTTATATCAAGGTATGATAAATAACAAGTTGGATTCTTATAAGGAAGAACAATAAAAAAACAGAATAGCAATGGATAGATATTTACATTAGTTATGCAATTGGTTGACGAGAGGATTGTCAGCAAAACTACATCTTGTTACGAATGTGTATTTTAGTTTTTGATCCTATGCGAAATCAATTCAACATTCACCCTTTCATGCAAGTCTAAAGTTGAATGCCTCAATGGTAAGTTAAGCATCATTTTCAATATCCTGTTTTGCGAAACTTGAAACTTTTGGATATGGTGGGCAGCAGCGTCTCCCCATACTTGGCAACCGTACAAGAGAATTGCCTGAAAAATCATTTTGTTGATAATAATGGGAAGAAAATAAGCTTTTCTTTTTCGGGTGAAAAAGATCGCTTGAGTTTTTCCTTCATTAAACTTAATTTTCCATCTAGTACAATATTTTGCCAGTACATCCATTCCATCTTTGAAATTCCTCTCAATATTGAGAGCGAATTGATTTGATGAATATATTGCAGTGTCATCTGCGAAAATGGCTACATCACAGTTTGGTATATCAGGAAAATCAGACGTATATATATTATAAAGGACAGGTCCAAGAACTGAGCCTTGTAGTACCCCTGCATTAAAATTTACTATGCTGGAAACGCTACCATCTATGTGGACATTAAAACAACGATTAGACAAGAAAGACAGTAAAATTTTACATAGAGTTGGAGGGAATCTAAAATTGATCATTTCGTAAATGAGGCCGTCATGCCAAACTGAATCAAAAGCTTTTTCAATGTCTAGTAGTATCATCCCAGTAGATATACTTGAATGGGAAATATTATGAAACTGTCTAAAGTCAAATTGTTCGTTGGGATAAATATCATGTTCTCGGATGAATTTTAAAATATTTTCCTTCATAACCTTCATATATTTTACTTAAGTTGCTCAATAAACTTATAGACCTAAAGATTTCTGAACGTTCTGGCTTACCAGCTTTTAGTATTGCCACAACTTTAGCTTTTTTCCAGGCATCAGGAAAGTATTGTAATTTAATACAGGCGTTTATTATAAAGGTAACAAATTTGATGCTTATTTTAGGCAGTTGCTTGAGGTGTATATTACGTATATAATCAGTGCCTCCTACTTTTTTAATGCGCAGGCTGTTAACAATAAATTCTATGTCCTCCTCGTTTACAAACACATTTGATACGCAATTATCATTCGCTGAAGTGAAGGCATGAACAGTGTTTTCCACCAGATTACGTGTATATGCATAACCTAGATGTTGAGATACAAGATGATTATTTGCAAAACTGGAGGCAAGTACATTTGCCTTTTCAATGTCCGTAAAACAGATACTGGATGCATTTTTAAGATCCGGTAGCTGTCTGTTTTTGGTTTTTTAAACTTCACAATATTCCAGAAAGGTTTTGCGTTTTTGTCCAAGCAACTGAGTCTGTAATTCCATTCAGCGTTTCGGTGCTGCGAAATTTCATGAGAAACCTGTTTTTTTAGAAAACGCATTTGGTATCTAAATATTGGCTGGCAATATCTTTGCCAATATCTTCTGCTAATGTTCCGTTATTTAATTAACTCCAAGATATGGGAGGGTAGCTTATTGAAGTGATTTTTTTTTTTAATTTTTGGCACAGATTTGTCAACAGAGCTTAGCACATTATCAGAAAATTGTTGACAATAGAATCAATATCTGCACAAAACATTATCAATATTCGTTGGAACATTGCGCAACCTATGTTTTATTTCAGAGCGAAAGGATATCACTAACTTAAACACTCCCAATAAAACGATTAAGCAAGCTAAGGCAAGGATTAGCACCATATTTACGATTTCAGCCACAGATGTCTAATACCTTCGCGCTTCAAGTCTTTCCTATAAGCCATGGTACATACCGCTTTTAAGATGCACGTTAATACATAATGGTATGTTTTAGTCCTTATCGTCAATCAATAGGTTTTCCTCCCGTTCCTTCTTCCCTTATTTCATCGTAAGCTGTGTCTTGACGATTACACTACGGATTTATCAATTCAGTCAAATACTCATCCTTTCCTTTTCTGATCGAGTTTGCCGTAATTTCTTAACAGTCCACTGCCGCCGGCATTAAGTATCGACGATCAGTGGCAACACTGCCGAAAAGCCATCAGAGAACTGTAGAGACGAACAAGGGAATATCGGACAAAAGTATGCCTGGTGATTGGGAACTTGGCATTTTTTGTTCGATCCTCAAGAAGCAAATCCCCTGAACTACGCCAACTACAGAGGCATCAGTCCTCTTCACATCGTCTACAAGATTTTATCTGCCATTTTGTGTAAACACCAATCTTTCCAAAGTCCATTCAGCTACTCACGTATGCCGTCCATGATATCTACAGAATCATGCTGCGTCAGTGGCACTTTCGCGAGTATTGAGGCGTTCCGAAAAGTCTTCGAATCCACCCCTGAGGGACAGCCCAATAGAGGAAGTAGTGAAAGGATACCTCAGCCAACTTAGCGTGAGAAACAATGTTTCGATGTTTGTTAACTGAGGCCCAGGTCCACCACAGACTGTAGCGCTACCTAAAAGAAGAAAAGAAAAAAAATGGTGATAGGTGGGCTGTTGGGTCTAGATGTCTAACAACCAAACAAATCTGTCCAAAACACGATATAGAGTTTGATCCTTGAAAACAGAAAACATCGAAACAGAAGGTGTCATCACTGGACATGCAAGAAGGCTTTTCGTTTTAAGGAACACTTAGAAGCTACATAAACGAGGAGGAGAAAAGGAGCAGCTTCTACCTATTTCAAACATCGCCAGCTCTCTCCCAAAGAATACTACTGTGTCCAAAAAGTAGTCGGAATTTTTTTATATATCAAAAAATCTTTATTTATTCTTCCAAATCAATTTCGTCCCCTTCAAAATACTAGGTGGGGTGAAAAGTAACCTCCTTGACCGCTAGAATGCGCTGCTACTGAATAAAAGGTTATGGTGCCTTGAAGTTCGTTCATATTAAGGCAAACATGCAAAATTTCAGTGCGATACTGTCTTTAGTTTTGTTTTGACAGCTGATTATTGTTGACATGTTTGACATAATGCAGAGTATGGACAAAAACGATTTTTGTTCTCTCATGAAACATTATTTTTTGAGAGGCAAAATGACGAAGGAAACGAAAGAAAAGTTCGATAAATATTATGGCGCTAATGCTCCGTCAGATTACACCCGTCAAATATTGGTTTCGAGAGTTTCGTGGTGGCCGCAACTCCACTACCGATCAAGTCCGCAGCGGCAGGCCCTCCGATGCGATTACAGAGGACAATGTCAAAAAAATACATGAAATGGTGTTGGCTGACCGGAAAGTGAAAGTGCGCGAGCTAGCAGATACCACAAAGATTAGTAATGAGCGCACACGCCATATTTTGGGCAATTTTCGGCATATGAAAAAGTTATCCTGCCGCTGGCTGTCGCGCATGCTCACTCCGAGGAAGGCTCAATGGGTCGGAAAGGTTATGGCGTCGGTTTTCTGGGATTGTCATGGCATACTCTTCGTGGACTACCGCGAAAAAGGAAAAACCATCAACAGCAAGTATAACTGTGCATTATTGAAGTGATTGAAGGCCGAAATCGCTGCAAAACGGCCTCACATGAAGCGAAAAAAAATTTTGTTTTTGCAAGACAATGCGCCGGCGCATAAGAGCATCGCAACCACGGCTAAAATCAATGACTAACGGCTCCAATTGCTGTCGCATCCACCGTATTCGCCCGATTTGGCTCCTTCGGACTATTATCTCTTCCCAAACTTCAAAAGATGGCTCATCAATAAAAAATGCAACTCATGCGAGAAAACCATCGACGGGACGGAGGAGTATTTTGTAGACCTTCCGGAAAATTACTTTTCGGACGGGATCAAGAAGTTGGAAAATCGCTGGAATAAGTGTCTCAAGCTTAAGGTGGACTATATTGAATAAAATAAAAAAACATTAAAAAAAATAATTTTTTTTTTCATTCCCAAGGAGGCTAGTTTTCAACCCACCTAGTAGTCCCCGCCCGATATAATACACTTATGCCACCGCTTTTTCCAGCCCTCGAAGCATGCCAAAAAGTCTTCTTCCGGTATAGCCTTCAGAGCGCGCGCCGATTTACGTTGTATGTCTTCAATCGACTCAAAACGGTTTCCTCGGAATGGTCTTTTGAGCTTTGGAAATAGCCAGAAGTCACACGAAGCCAAATCAGGTGAATAAGATGGTTGCGGAACGATATTGGTTGCATATTTGGCGAAAAAGTCACGAAGTATCAGTGCAGTGCATTCAGCATTTTTGGTACGAATCGAGACTTGACACGTTTGAGGCCCAAAACATCTTTCAAAATGATATTAATTGATCCTTTTGATACGCCAATTTCATCAGCAATGTCTCTTATAGTTAATCGACGGTTTGCAAGCACTAATTCTTTTACTTTTTGGATATGAGCATCGTCAGGTGAAGTCGATGGTCGACCAGGGCGCTCTTCGTCTTCAACGCGTTCTCTACCTTCTTTGAACAATTTATACCAATCATATGTTGTTAAGCTTTCTTCAACATTTTCAACGTTACTGCAGCATTTATTCCATTCAGGAAACAAAATTTGATCGCACTTCTTTGTTGAATAATTTCAGACATTGTAAAAATCCCTAAATTCACTTTTTGTGTCGCACAAAAACAAGCGTAACTCAAACACTAATGAATATTTTGACATATAATTTGGCATAGAAGTCAGTAACAGTTGTACCAACTTAAATTGAAATCGAAAAATTCCGACTACTTTTTGACACAGTAGTAAAACTCCTTCTTCTACAATAACTTATCCGATTTAAAAAATAAACGTTTACATTCGTCTACACTTCATCTCACTATTGTGGTTAAGAATTGTCCAACCACGTAAGGATCTTCTTATATTAAGCCCACTGCTTCACCCGAAATCCGCAGCAACTATCTTAAGATGGCTCAAGCTGACTCGTTGTTTTAAGTTCTAAATATTTGGAAAGGACCTCACTTGACATTCTAATGCGACTTAATGACATCAAATATAAATTTTCGTGATTTCTGTTCTCCGACTCTGAATTGGAATTCTTTTCGCCTTCGCCGTGAACCTTGGGTTCTAGGGTCTTTAAGACTTCGAGTAGAGTGAAAAGTCCGCAAACGTTATCACTTTGAGATGTTTGCCATTTACTGCCAAGAAAAAGTAGTGATGTTGGACAATTACGCTCTAGGTTCGGTTTTGAACTCAAATCCTTTGTCATCAAACTAAAATGGCACGCAAACCCACCACTTTAAACACAGCTTAACTGCGGAGTGGATAAAATATTTAAATTAAATCAACAATTGTATCTTTATGGCATTTTATTGCTGGGAGGTCTTCTTCAATAAGCATAATAATACGAGTAATTTCGCCTCTTTACAATAAATCCAATTTACCTTTATCTTGTCAGTTGCTTCAACCGGGTCATGATAAAATTTTGTGGCACTGTACACTCTCAAAAATATGTAAAAAAATAAGTCAATTGACTTAATTCCTTTATGATATAAGACCGATAACAGAGGTTCTTTTATATACCTATAAGTAGGTTACTGACACTCTTATTTGTGAGTCTCCAATCTCCGTTTGACCTAATTATTACTCTGTTAATTGGTTACAAGTCTCTTTAATCTACTTAACGTACCCATTTTAAAATATGCAATGGCGCCACCAAACCACATTCATTAACTAGTTCTCATCACTCTATACCAAAGTACATCAAAAACGTGTAGAAGCTCATTAACCCATCCATCAAATGAAAGGAAATCCCCGATTTTGACGCGACATCACCGCAGTTTTCTCCAGCACTTTACGACCAATTAACTTAGGTAAAATTAGTTTTTCGAAACGAGATTACTTCTAAAGTGCTCCCTACTACAGATACGCAAAATTTCAAAAGGTGGTTGGCTCATGGAACACCTTTCGCATACAGCTTAACCATATACGAGTAACTGCAAAGTTTTGTTATGCTACAATACAACCAAAGTCTAAAATTTACTTACTTGAATCCCATAGAGTAAACGAACGTTAAATTTTGATGGTTGATGAGTTCACAAGTTATTAGAGATTCACTGTGCTTGAAGTTTCCATTTGACATCATAGTGAAGCATATTGTTGAAAACCTGTGGAGTGCCTGAGACAAAACAACCTTTAATGACAGATTGTGCTTAAGGTTGTGCCAAAGTCGCGTGTCACTAGATTAACTGAGTGAGTAGATGCTTCGTGTTGTACAGGTCAGGTTTTAATTTTGCATGTGCAATGTGATGAATGAGAGCAGATCATCAGCTCAAGGTGGCCCTAGTGCAATTGCAATTGTTTTTGATGAATCAGTGGCTTAGCAGATAAGTGGATATGCGTGATAAGGGCAGGATTAATGTCTTTTACATCTATAATATTGTTTTGATTTATCTCACGAGCCTCTTAACGGTTTTCAGGTGAATTACTTCAAAATTTTATCATCATCAGACAATCAATAGACAGATACTAACAACATGTCATCGCTTGAGATATACTCGTTATAATTTATCTTTGCTGCAGCTCCGTGGAGTAAATTATGAACTGCGCCGAAGTAATTAGTTGGTAATTTCTCTAATGGTCCCTAAGTACTCATATTTTTTTTTTTAAAGAACTGCGTGAGTGATTGTAGACTTCCGTGACGACATCATTTAAGTAAAGGTCAAATGCTCAATATAAGGTTGGATACTCACGCAAGTTAAATAAAAACTTTTCGATTATATCTTACTGTGTGATTTTATATGCAGTAAAAAGAAAATTTTCGGATCCCTAACTCACTTTGAGTGACCTAAGAACAATATTTTTACAAAGAGGATCACCTCGACACTTCGAATGCAGATCTGGTAGCTGATTTCTGAATTAAACGATCACTTACATCAATGCAGATTCAATTTAACATATTCTAATAACCTATACAAAATAGTTAGTTTCCTGAGTACCTACTAAGACTGGCCCAAGAAGACATACCGTTTTCTGATCTACAGTGTCGAAGGCAATCAATATAACCTAGGTTTTCGAGTGCAATAGTTTATGTAAGGATCCTTCAATTTTCTGCTCGTAAGTTAGTTCCAACTGATCTCTCTCCCACCTGACGTGCCAAGTTTATTTAAGGAATAAGACTTCTTAAGCAAGTTAATAGCTTCATATAAATCGGCAACTTAAGGGAAGCCTGCATCCCTGGTTCATCATCATTTGTAAAAACTGTATTCTGACAAACCATATCTCGAAATCGTGAAGTAGTCTTCCTTTCGAAAAATGGCAAAGGAGGCCAGAAGCTCGCAAGAGACTTTAGTTCTACCGGTTTAAAATCTTTCTTACTTCAAACACTACAACTTATCCTAGACCAAGACATATGGAGGAGCTAGGTTAGACCTATCTATCTTCATTTTATTTTTTATTTATTTTTTTAAATATATATTGTTTGACATGGTATAGTAAATTTCACAGCCGTCCTACAGGATTGGTAGAAGCAGTGTTTAAGACAGCATTATTCGTATGCCTATTGGTATGAATCTCTGGGTAATTCAAAGTATTCGGTGATCTAGGGACAAATAAGAGTAATCCTAAAATGTTCTTTCCATGGAAGCGTGCATTTAAAGTGAGTCATAGGTTCTTGGCGTTCTTGGGTATAATATCTTATACAAATGTAATAAACGAACAGGCAGATAGCTCAGGTTTTCTTGTGGATGGCATTTACCTTGGATGTTTCTGGGTTGAGACAAAACAAAAACTACTTATTGAACAGTCGAGTACAGCTAATAAGTGCTCAATAATTTTCGTGCCAGCGACGGCGTCTCCACGACCAATATTTCATAGAATACCATCTGTCACTTTCCATAGAAAGAAAGATCGACAAATTGCTATAAAATTCAGGTCTGGCATTTCATAGAATACTATTTCATTCGTTGAAATGTCGCAAAGCAAAGCACTTCGGTCTATTCTCCCATTAAAGGAATTAAAGAAATCGCAAAAACAAACGAAGAAAAGGAAGAATAAGTTTTGGGTGAATCCATTCCTAGAATTGCCGATAATTATAAATAAACTAAATTATTTCAACCATCAGCGGTTCAGCCATCGTGAAAAGAAATGAACACATATGTCAAACTACAAGGGAAATGACAGCTTATAGAATGATATGCAGAGAATGCTATGAGCTAAGCAATCCATAGAATGCAATTATTCATAGCATACTATTAGTGGTATCCACAGGCAATTTTCATATGAAATATTGCTCGTGGAGACGCCATGTTACAATTGAAGATAAATATAGAGGGAAAAGGGTACTGGTCCAAGGATTGATCCTTGGGGTACCTCGCCAAATATCGTCTAACAACTAGAGCAATGTATTGCTGTCTTTCGGAAAGGTATCAAATGTATTAGGAAGGTCTAGGAGCGTTAAAAAGTTAACATGACTCATGTCCATTGACTTTCTTATACGAATACCATCTACTTCAGAAATCAGAGCAAATTTACAGCTATGGCTAAGACAGAAACCAGGTTATTGACACTCAGAAGCCTTTTCTCCAAAGACAACTTTGAATTTGTTTCCAGATTGCAATTTTTTCCATTTACCCTCATTTTTTGACATTGGAACGATTTTGGCGTTTTTCCGCCTGGCTGGGGATACGAAAGGGAATTATGATTCTCTTGAAACTTTGTTTCAAAAGTGGTAAGATAAAGTGTAGTTAAATGAATCTTTCGTCAACACCAGTGGCTTCCATATTTTTGATTTAACTACGCCTTCGTCAGCAAGACACATAAACCCGAACTCAGAATGTGAGGAGATGACTGTGGGCACTGGATACAGAAGTTGGTGTTGAAACGGATTTTTTATTATAAAATTCTCAGTCGTTGTCCTCGGGTATTTCTGAGGTGACTTTGTCGATAGCAAGTTTTCTCAAGTCTTACGAGTCGAAGATGATCCGCCAAGCTTGTTTGTATAGTTTGCTGATTTGGAGGCTCTTATTCGGAAGACAATTGCATTTCTAAGGCAAGTGTAGGAACGGAAAAAAAACATACTGTTTAAAACATTTCCAACAATGGTATGCAACGTCTTGCAGTTGGCGTTGGAGTTCCATGAGCTCGCATATATCATGATTTAACCAGAGAACTAACGTCTGGCTTACACCTAGGGTCTTAGTGGAACATTGTTAATTAAAATAGTATACAGGTTATTTTTTACGAAGTTAGACTGATCATTAGTGGTTTGCGAAAGGTATATTTTGTCCCAATTGGTATGGTTTGAATTATGCAACAGGAGCTCGTGGTTTATTTTTCAAAAATCCCTGTAAATATCATATCCTTTTTTTACTTTTTGATTTAAAATGAAAACTGGAAAATTTTATTATAGAAACTGGCAATATGGAGAAGAATTTGGTTTGGATCTTCAACTGTAATTAAGTCGAATAGGGTATTGGTCTCTTCTGTGGAGTGGGTGAGATGTACAGAATTTACTGAATGTAAGCCGAGTGATAAGAAACTGCTTTCGAAATGAGAAAAAATCTGACGCTCAGCAATATTGCAGTTAAGGTCATCACATAGTATAAAGTCCGTGGCGTGAGATGAGATTTCCTCTAAGGTATTTATCAACGGCATAAGGTCTACATATTTATTTGGTCGGTATGCAGCACTAATGAGTATGTTGTTCGTGCGACAGGTAACATGAATAAAAACATATCGCAAATCAGAGCGTACTTCAATCCGTCCTGTATGTAGATTACAGACAGTCCACCCATACGACTTTTTCTATCAGGGCGGAATGGTTTACTAAACCAATTCACTCTATATGTTTCATTGTGCAGGTTCATTTGAAATCATGTTTCACTTAGACACAAAATATCAACCTCAGAAATGCGAAACAAATAATTAAATTCAGTCCTGCACAAAGTAGTGTGAACAAACGACCAAACATCTAAACCATTTGATTGTCTCCAGACTCAGAGCAAATATAACTTCTTAATGTACACAATTCTATTCTTACATGCGATTTGCAATGACTGTATGATGGTCTCGCGATTGGCAGATTTCAAAGGAAATTGGTATAAGAAAAGCAGAGCCTGCGGTTATTATTCCTGATTCTTGGTTTATATATGGAAACAAGTTTTGAGCAGGAAATTTAAGTTAATGTGACAGTTGACCCTCTGCCTGTTGCAAAACTATCGGGTTTTCCAATAGGGACTTGACAACTTTGAATTTAATTTAAATTAAACTGTCACTGCCAATTTATTCAGTTAACTCAACATTTTCATCATAATAAAGTACACGAACGAGCAACGTCTGCAAATTATAAAAATTTTCTACCGAAATTCAGAGTCGGTGACTGTAATTTTAAGACCGTTAATTCCAATTTTCGGTCGTAACTCTCGCCCTAGTAGACAGGCAATAACAAGTTTAGTGCAAAAATTTGAGTCTACATATTCGTTGTGTGATGTTGCCATGTCACTGAGACAACGGGTTGATCGAAGTGTCGAAAATATCTCTGCCGTTCAGGCGTCCGTAGCAAACGATCCAAATCAGTCGATTCCACGGCGTTCTCAAGAATAGTGAATGGTCAGCGTTATCGCGCCATGATCACCGATTATTTTTTGCCCGAATTAGAAGATATGGATTTGGACGACATGTGGTTTCAACAGGATGGTGCCACAAGAAGTGTAAGTATGGTGAGCGTGTTATCTCAAGAAATGGGCCAGTCGATTGGCGGCCTCGTTCGTGCGATTTAACGCCGCTTGACTATTTTCTGTGGGGCTATGCCGACGACGTTGGAAGAGCTCAGAGCCAACATAGGACGCGAAATAGCGGCCGTTTCGGCCGAAATGTGTGGCCGAGTTATTGAAAATTGGGTCCAACGAATCCACCCCTGCAAACGTGCCCGCGGCAGCCATATGAACGAAGTCGAGTTCCATTCATAAATGTTTTGATTTTTCTTCAAGTCGATAATAAAGTTTTTGAAATATCTCAAATGGTTTGCGTTTTATATAAAAAAAAAAGTTGTCAAGTGCTTATTGGAAAACCCTTTATATATCGACTTTTCAGAAATTAAGAATCAAACTCTACGAGCATTAAAAATTCTCGAAAGCAACCCCTTCTAGATTGAGGGTATCTTTAAAAAGAATTAAATAAGATTCTCATAAACGATCGCCCTTCAGCAGCAGTTAGGCTACGGCTATTCAACTCCAATTTTGTTGAGGACGAGCAGATACTGGCTTAGCCGTATTTTGAAAATTAAGCATCTGTGGCTATCTGGCGATGGAAAAACAGAGAAAATGAAAGGGCGGACGAGCTAGATAAAAGTGATTCCAATCCCTTTCTTCCCTTTTATCCAAAAGCAAAGTATAGGTAGACAAGTATGACGAGTTGCCCAATATCCAGAAAGCTTCGGCTGTCGTATAATAAATCGAGATGGCAGCGTCTTATACATATATAGAACCCGAACTTACTTGTTAGACTATAGGTCAGTAGAACGAGTCATTAGTTGATTTGTCATACAACCGAAGATATTGGAAGGTTGTATTCCAGGAATAATATATGGAAGTTTTAACAGCAGGTAAAAGAATATGTCAAAGTAGGAAGACCTGTCTAGGAATCTGCAGCTGTGCATATGGAAGGACTATATAATGGCAAAGAAGTCTAACATTCTGCCCTCAGGCAGAATAGACCATTCAACTTAGATGATCATAGCCAAAACATCCATCTACATGACCAAAATGAAGTAAAGATTGCAATATCGCTTCTGTCAGTGTGATTCCGGGACACTCCCTCAGATTCTGGAAAACGCTCAAGAAATCCAAATTGATACCTATCACCTTTTAACAAATTTTTAGGCCGCATATGAGAGAGTTTTTTTAGAAACGAGCTATATACAACCATGTCTAGTATTGATATCCCTGCCAAGCTCGTTGGTAACGATTTAAGCGAGACCTATGATGTCAAAAAAGGTTTCAGATAAGACCATGCGCTGCTATGTGACTTCTGCAAAACTCATAAGCGAACACTAGAGTCAAATACTTTCAGAAATCTGTGTTGATATAAGCGTAAGCCTATGATATCGATATAACTGGAAGAACACAGCGGGCTGTACCAGTGTGCTCGCTAGAATTGAAACCGAAGCTACCAAAATTGGTTTAGCGCTAAATAAGGGAAAATTCAGGCATATGCTGTCAACAAGAAGCAAACAACACGTTGAACAGAACAACACTTGTTAGATGTTCTATCGGCAGAAGGCAGGTCAATAACCGCATCACCTTATCTAGCCTAATCCTTTATGATGATTCTCTTTTAATCGAATCTTAATTTTCTATTCTGATGTGCTATCTCAAATACATTGCGCTTAGAATAAAAATGTAGAACTGGATCATTGAAACCATCGGGGTTCTAAGTTCCAACGAACGCTAGAGCAATACGCATTAACATTAACCCTGATCTCAAAGTTAATGACCGCCCAATTTGACTTGCACCAATAAATTTAACTTGTATTATCAGAAATCTACCGAGAGTTATTGACATCCATAAAGTGCCGTTGATGGGACTTGTCACAAACAAAACAGTCTTGTCTTATCGATATTTATTCCCAACAAATAGTATTAACCCAGACACGATCGTTGGTTTAAATTTTCTTACAACCAAGTCGACATCATGGTAAAGCACGAGGGGTCTTCAGCACACAAAATCCAGTTTGCTTGACAAATAAAAAAATTTGTAACACCAAATTTGTAACAGCAAATTTATGTTCGCCCTCAATGTTTATATTGACACAGTCAATGCACTCTAACGAAAGAGGAACAAATGTCAAGATCATAATTTCCGGACTTGTGGCTCATAATTTCGTTTTTCAGATACTTAAAGGTCCGATTGATCGATGGATCGCAATCATGAACTAAATCGAATTCATCTGATAACCGAGCTCCCTATGGAGTTTAACCCCGGTAGGCCCTTCCAGGAAATGTATTCTCGATAGACGATGGGATATCCTCAGTATTTTACAAGAGTAGATACTCGGTATAAAAACACACACACATAACCAGTTCAATAACCGCAGGTTGTTTTCTTTATTTTGAGTGGAATCGAAAAAAGAAACAGGCCGCATCATCAACTCGTACATGGGAATGTGAATATGCAGTGATGCACGCTTGCAGGTAGTTACAGAGTTTTCCTGTTGGATGACCTAGAGAGAGGCCTCATTGTTTATGGGTTTTCTCATTTTAATTTTTATTTTTTTTGGTTTTCGTTTTATTTTCATATTCGTTGCAGAACGTTCTATTTTAGAAAAAAGAGATTTCGGAGATTGAGTGGGAAACGTTCTCACGGAGAAAAAAGAAGAATACTTATGATGTTGAGTGAAAAGATACAGATCAGTGATTTTGTATAGGAATAATATTCAACGATCTCAGGATCATAATGCCCATTTGAAGATGTCACATCGTTTTTCAAATTGGTTTTACAATTTTTCGCTAGCTAACATTGAGGATAAGAGATCTTCTTTGTATCATAGGGAGTCTTTAGATTCAATTAACACTCCAACACACACTAACACTCCAAATGCATCCCGCAATTAATTCTCCAACACTGGATCTGCTGTATATCATCCGAGAGGCAAGGTTTTTGACCATTTTTTCAAGCATTTGTGGCAGTATGACCTAAATGACATGTTGGTTTCCAATGCGTCGGTTGTTGCGTTAAGGGGCGTCAAATCAATCTAACCATATGTCTTTCACATCAATCGGGAAACGAAGAAGTGTTTAAGAATGGCTTTATAGCGAACACGCTTGACCCCAACACGCTGATTAACTTCATTTCTGAAAAAATATGGTCCGATGTCCGATGGACCGCAGTAAATTGGATGCAACAGCGTTTCGATAATGTAATGTAAATACTCGTAGATTATCTTCATACCAAAAGCGACAATTTTGCTTACTGACATACCCATTGATCCAAAAGTGAGCTTCATCCCTGAGCAGAAAACAGCGAATGCAATGCCAGCTGATTTTAGGCCCGTTCAATGAGATTTCGACTGTAAACAACGGTCGAACGGCTTCAATTCTTACACGGCCTGGATCTTGTAAGCCTTCAAACCAAGATCTTTGTGTAAAATTGTCCGTAAAGTAGACGGACAAAGACTAAACTATTGTGGAGCGGATACAATATTCTCTCTCCTACCTGTGGCAGATTCTTATAAACCAATGCTGCTAACTAATCAATGTGAATACATTCATGTATAAAACAGAGAGTGCTTTCAAAGAATACACTGGATAAGAAGTAGAAGACGAGAAATCTTTGATGAAAATTCAAAAGAGTGAAAAAATGAGACAGAACGGAGCCTTGGGCACACCAACATTTATTTTCGGATGTCAAACTTGAAACCAATTCAAAACAACGTGAACTGAACAATCCAATAGATAATTTCTAATCCATTCAAAGACAAATTCATCGTTCCCAAATGCACGCATTTTCGACAAAAAAATCCTGACGTCAGACCCTGTCAAATACCTTAGATATCAAGTGCAAGTATGTCACCTTCGTCAGATTGCCATCAAATCCCCAGTGTACTTGTTGCTATTGAAGTTTTCATGTTTCGAGAAATTTCATGAACTGATGGTTTGTCAAGGTTTTCACGACTAATGGAAGACGGAATTTAAGACCAGTGGGTCCGTAGGAGAAGCGAGAAGATTCGATATGGGCCGAACAATGCTGGCTTTGCAATCAAATCAAGTATAAGTAAATCCATGCCAGAAAATAGAAGCTTAAAGCAAACTGCGAAATGCTGCATTAGGTAGGTAAAATGTCTGATTCCTAGTGAGACTCTGTAAAAATCCGGATCTACTTCTATCTACATATATAATATCAGAGCCCCTTAAAAACTTTGAAATGAACGACAGTCATTTGGCCTTAGCTCTTCTAACAATACGATCCCCGAACAGACGCATTCTGCAAAGCCGTGTTCTTATTGATTTTTGTATGGAAAAAATATTGGATTTGAAAAAATTGAGTAAAACAAAAAAATATATATATGTGTAATGTAATTGGGATGCATAACACCAAAACCTAGTTATTTTTCTGATAAGTAAATACACTTCAGCGAAATATTGAAATTTCTCGACTAAATAAATTATAATCAACCGCAAATTAAATTAAACACAAAATTTATAAATTAATTTATATTGATATACGGCGATTTTTAATAGTATCTATAGTCTTAAGTAATTAAATGTCAATATGCATATTTGGTTAATAAGTTGTTCTATCTTATTAGAATATCTATTTCTTTGCCAACAACTTGTCACCTTAATCTATTTAAAGTCTAATACGTAAGGTCAGTTAAATGTTAACTTGATTCCCCCATATGTTCGAAGTTTTCAGAAAAACCTGATATTTTGTTGATTTTTGCAGTCTTGAGGATACAATCTTACTCTGAAAAACCCTTTCTTATAAGCAAAGTCTTTAATCAATCTAATTTTGTCTGTTAAGGCACCAAAATTATATTTATTACCAAATATGGGAATTCCTTTCTTCTATAATAATTTTGTATAACTGTTTTGCGCTTATTTGGAAATCAACCAACATGTCTACTGTCATAACTTAGTAAATAACATAGTACCTAGCCTGATTTATCTTTTTTAAACGATTACTAATCACAATGTGTTTACCTACGAGCTGTGATCAAATTTTTCTTATCTGATTGGCGTCATTCTTTGAATTTTATTTCTCACGATCTAAAAAATAAAGAAATAACCTCTTCAGACTAAATAGATACCCACTCAAGACTTCCCCTTACTTTCAAAATTCATACCATTAAGCTGCCATCTATTGAAAGTCATTTTCAGTTTTCATTCAATTACGTCAACTATGCATTTGCATTTAAATAGGATTCCTTATTCAAATGTAACTCATACATAATGTTTATTTAAATAATTCTTCTTATCAAAAGAGAGCAATCTGCAGTCTACAAGATCACTCAAGATCGTTTGTACAGGTAGAAAAAATCTATTACAATCTTGAGTATAAACTCAAACGTGAGAAAATCATTTAAACTAAAACCAATCACATACATAAACCAAAAGAAAGAAAGAGAAAGCTAAAACAATCTTAATTCATTATCACCAGAGCTAACACACTGCATATATACAAGAGCAACAACAGATACCAAGCTACCTCAACGTCTACCAAATCAACAACAGATAGATATTCTCTCTGACAAATTTCCACTTCCATTCAGTTTACAATCAGACCCCGTACAATTCAGACGGTTATTACACAGAGCACAGACGCTCATCGAGACTTTTTTTCTTCGAATTCCGTTTTCTTAACCGCTTTCGAGTATCTCAAGATCGTTTCCACTTAGCTCCAATAGAGCATGGAAAATCTTGATCGCGAATTAACATTCGAAATACCAAATAATATGAATTTTGATACATACACGGCACAATTTTTTACCTCAGCTAAGGAATCTAGTAAAAAATTATCAAACATTACAGCAAAAGCAATAATCACTTCAACTGATCTGCAACACCATCAGCGATCAACAGCGAGTACCGGTAGTAATCAACTTTTACAAAAACTTGGTGAAACACTTTTCGGTTTTGGCAGTGGTAATAGTGCTGTCGGTGTGTCTAAAAGTGATATCTCAAACCCTAGTATGGATTTACTACGTAACCACATTGTAATCGATTCGACTGACTTTGATGCTGTGGCTTCAAGTGCGACCAGCGATCTACAGCAACAGATTGAATACGACAAGTTCATGAATGAAATATGGATTGGTATTGTTTTGACACTGATAATAATATCATTAGTGTTTTGCATCTGCTCCTGCTTTCTATATCATCAATTTAGACAGTGGAAGATGAATTGTAAGTATTACAATTTCTTATTATCATATTGTATTTTGTATATACGAGTAGTATATCTGAATCTGTGTGGTGTGCCTTAACACAAGTGAAATTAAAGTTTAAACGAGTTTATTAATCCAAGGCAAATGGGTCTATCTGTAGCTGTAGATAAAAGTTCAAGTGCAAGTGCAACTAATTTTTTCTTTACTGTTCATCAGACAGATCAGGAGATCAGTAGAACTTAGTCAATCGCGGTTATTAACCTCTCCGTTGAAGTAAGATTAATTAAGGATTGAAAAGAAAAAAACTGAAACGAAATTTAAACCAATTCATCATTTAGATGAACAGTGTTTTGACAGGTTTACGATAAAGAAACAATTAATATGCTCATTTAGTTGCTACCGATCATAACAAAGATCATAAAATCTGGTGACCTTTGTGAAAGAAACTGGGTCAAAATTTTAGTGAGACACTATACATACAATTTAAATATATTAATATGCTATGTGTTCTTGAGCTTGACATGAGTTTTAATTAACAAAATATAGTCCGGAAATAATAGCGAACGAACAGTTTAAAATGGCTTCATAAATGCTTGACATTTAACGTGTTTAGTGAGTTTTTTTTTATTTTTTCATAAAAATGTATTTATGTGTATTATGCAGATTTTATCTCACAATTTTGACAATTTGTCCTTTGTTAACATTACAAAAATAGTAAGTCACTATGTTCTTAGATATTTACTTGACAGATCCGTACTAGCATTTTTCTAAGAATTCTTTTTTTCAATACTTTTTTTTATACAAATTTACCTCTCCATCTTCAAGAATGGGAATAAATATCTTTTAAAAGCTTCTCCCTTGAGAAGATCAAAGGACGACTTTATTTGTTTCGTTTTAATGTTTCAACTTGGCCAAAGCATTCCTTTATATCTCATTGCCGATATGGTCACCGTATGCCTGCATTTATTTGGACTTGTAAATTATGTATAAATTTCGCCTCACGTATCTTTCCAAAAAGAAAAAAACATCCGGCCACCGATTTCGCCTAAGTAAAACCAATTGCCTCATCCTGGACTACCACTGACTCTGTTTTGTGATGACATACCACTCATGGTCAGCCTTAAGTCTTTTTTGCACTAAATGACGAAATCATATTACCATCATTCTTAGTTCACTGGACTGCTAAATAGGCCAATCGGATTTGCGACTTTAAATTCAAGTTGTGCTTACTGAAAACAAAATAAAATTTCTTAAGCAACGATAAAACCGACAACAAGTTTGACCCAAGTGCTGTGACGAATTTTAAACTTGACTTCGAATCTAAACAGGATTCTCCAAAAAGATACATATGTTTGCATGTAAACCGAAACCGAATTCATTGTTATCGATTTGAGAATATGCATCGCACGTCTCAGACTTGCTCCAAAGAAAAACATCTCTTATAGGTACACATCCTTGATTGTTTGCACGAGACACCTAAATATTTACATTTCACAAAACGATACACACATAAATATTCAGGCCATAAGTAGACACAAGTCTGCTTTTTAATCAACCAGCACCCCAGGTATTCGAAGCGATAGGCCGATACCGTCCGTCCCCATAACCTGTCGGAATTATCTTTGCATAGATAAATCGCAAATCAAACTGGCCCAACCCAAAATAAAATGTTCACACGTTTCATCACATACTTTTTCCCATCAAACCTAAAGCTTTGTCTCAATTTAACTATACTTTACATCACAACTGACAAATATCAAAACAGATAAATCCAAGTCTTCTTCATTATAAGATATTAAACAACCGAATCATCATATTTTCCACCCAATTTAAATTCAAATTACTTAATGCAACTGATTAAATATCCACCATATAACCAAAAAGATACGCTTCACATCCATTCGAATAAATTAAAAAAAAAAAGAAGAAAATAAAAGTTTCACTTTAATTACAAACCACAATTCGATGGAACATTACTATTGAAGCCACTAAACGATGACATGAGCCTGAACCATTTTCTGATAGACAAACGCAAAACTCTATCACTGGAGTATTTTCGAGTATACCTATATGTATGTATCTTTTGCAAAAAAATAAATAAAAAAGTAAACAATACAATTAAACGGGGACAAAATTACGTGCCAGTACGTGCAAATAATTCATAATCAGTTCTGACGAACAAAAAATAGAGACAGAATCGAAAAAATTTGTTTGCGTTTTTTTTGTCGCAATTCTATTCGATTGTGGCAAGTGCCGAAATAATAAATCACCCTCTCCACATATTCATTCTACCATATACTGAGAAGCCAATAAAACACATTTTGTATCTTTTGAAAGGAATGGATACTCTCATATTCCACTCATAAAATTGTATCTCTTGTCGAAACATAAATTGACAAAGTTGACTAATAACTTGACAGACATTCAATTCTTTGAAGACGAACATTTTTTTTTCTATCTTATCAACCAAAAACTTGATATTGTATTCATATGTGGCTCTTTATGTTTATGTCTTTTAGTCTGATCAATTTTGTGAGACGGTGAAAGTTATCGTCAGACCAACAAGCACTGAAAGTGAAAACTTATCAAATTTTCGATTCTTTTTGTAGATACGAAAAATACGGTCACATGTATGATACTCGTATTATATTTTAGTCAAACGATTGTTTGGTTTATCTTAAAAGATACTTTGGCTATGTTTTTGGAAGTTCGCTCATTTTTTTAATTTTTATTGTATTTTCTGCTTTGTTATTGTGTTCTGATTAGTCAAATCACTGTAATCTACTACGATTTTGTTGTATGTTAGATAATCTAATAAATTAATCGCACACCTAATTTTTTAGTGACTTTTATTGGTTAGTCAAGTGTATTTTTATTTTCTTTGTTTGAGGTGTTTTATGGCGGAATTTTTGAACGCACGAGCATTCGTTTTAAAATCAAATAGACTCACAATTATCATGTTACTTATGAGTATGTATTCGTATAAATACAAACCAAAGTGTACAAGAGAGTTAAGTAATAAACCTACACAAAAGTCTGTACGAATCTCTGGCTTGAAGCAAAGGAAACTTGCAAACTTTTTGGTTATGGTGACCCAAATACTTGTATTTTATTGATTAAGCCACTCATTTTTGCAACCAAATTGATGTGTTTTTTTTTTTGGCAAGAAGGCATGACTTTTTGACGCGAACGTGACTTTATGTTTTATAAGTCGAAGCAAATTGATTGCAACAAAAGTCGTTAAAGTTACTGGCAGTTCGGTAATTACAATCAATTGCTACATCTGATGACGTCAAAATCACTGTCTCGCTTTACAACTGGTCTTATGAACATATTTTTTGGTAGCAAGTCCATAATCCTAATGTGAAAGATAAGATTGATACGTAATATTGTATCTTTATGACACAGAGGCTAATCTGTAATATCGCCTTCTTATATTACATGACTGGAAGTCGCTTTAGTCCTTTTTGAGGACATTGGATGTTCTATGTCGCTCACATCAGAAGCTTGCTGGTATTGTTTAAGATTTCGGTCTTTATAATACTATTCAACAGAAGACATATAAGTAGGTGGCAAATTTCTTCTCAGTCTTAATGGTTCGGCATACAAAATGCCTATAGTCACAATTCTTAATTAATATTCTAAGTGAATCTTCAATATTTTTGCTTGAATTTCCTGCATACTATATAATAACAACCAGAGAGCTTCTTCCTTGGACAGAGATCACTAAAACCTATAGCACCACTTAGCATGAGGAAACTTTCCATTATTTCCCTTCTGAAAAGGCTTAAGTTAATGGTCCCCAACACTTTAAAATCGCCTGTAAGACGGTGTCGTGATTCGATTCTGTTTCAAAAATGCAACAGACTGTTTGAACTCAAAAAAAAATTCCCTGGATTACATCTTAACTCCGTCATACTCCAGTTTTCAGTTTAAGATAATTAAATTGCAACACACAACTTCTTAGCTTTCCCTGGAGTGTAATATATGAAGATATCAATATGCATGTTCGTGACTTATTCAAATATAAGACTCGCATGCAAAACATTAAAAAAAAAAAACAGGTGAAAGTATGCAACCATGTGGAACCCCATGGAAATGTATTCACCAGAACAAACGACCGATTTCTTTTATTACATATTTTTTTTTTTTCTGAACTAACAATCACAAATTACACACCTCGTATATCTGTTAGTGAAAAACTGAAATATCTGAAGCTAAACTAAGTATCTTTTGTATGTTCAGTTAATTTATTGAATTATTTACACATGCAGATATTTTGTTTACAACAGACTCCAACAATGTATCTCTGAAACATCTTTTGTTTATTTGAATGTCTCACGACAAAACTTCCGTGTACAATACTTCTGCGTCTACAAAATCTCTTCAAACTCGATGCACCTATGTCATAAAGCCGACTAAACAGTGATACCTACATTACATACATCGTTGTACAGTAGTGGCCAGTACTCAACGATTTTAATATGTATGTGTGTAATATAAGAATAACTTTAATGTAGAAGTTGATCTTCAGGTGTCAATCAATGCTTTATTTGTTCAGTGATGTTTGTTTTGTTTTTTTGTTCCTTTACAATAGTTTTGTTTAGAACGCATATCCATCTATGATCATCTATACCTGTGAGTAGAATTTGTAAATACTAAATATTGACAGAATTCAAATGAGATATAACCAAGGCAGGGTCATTGATGGCACCACCAGTCGCTTCTCGCATGTTGTCGTTTTTGCGAATCGTGCCATATTTATAATGAAGTACATCTAAAATCTATGCCTCCATTTAATGGATTGTTTAAAGAGGCGAGGCGATACTTTGATATTATTATATAATATTCATATGTGTGCGATATATATGTATGTATAAGAATCAAGTAACATATGCAAAAAAAAAAACCAATTCATTAGAAGAGGTACAGGCCTCTCAAATGTTAGTCTCAAGCAAACACTTGGATACGGTTCCATTGAAAAAAATCTTTTTATTTTTTATTGACTTAACGAAAGTGTTTCTTTTTTTATTTTCACATTTAGATACTAATTAACATCTGCATAGGAGTTGAAACAGCTTTTGATTAAATTCGAGTGTTTGTTGAAAAAAACCCAATTTACATTTTGTTAAGGTAAAATCTGGGATTTTTACAGCTTAATTCGATGATTAACTGCAACAGATACTCTGACATATAGGCATGGATTATTTTCCTGTGGGTAGGCAAACCCTTTTTCGGTATGTTAATTTGAAATCCGAAAGATTATCACTACGAGAAAAAGGCTGAGATACATGGTTTTTTCGTTTTCTGTGAGGTCTGCCGAAATGGGTTGGAATCAAGTTTTCTTATCGTTGGAAATTGAATTTCCGAAAGGGGTTCTCACTAACCACTAAATGTGTCTATTGTATCTATTGTAGTTTAAATCGTATTTTTTTCTCGAAACTGAAAAGAAAAGTTCTATTTCTACTGCCTCATGAAATATTCGGCGGCTTAAGGTATTCTTTGTTAATTGCCTTGAAAACTATGAAGAATAGACCGATTAAGGTGCATAAAGATACGCATTTTAAGTGGTGCGCAACGATGTGTGTGGGTAAAATACCGAACAGGTACGATAATTCCCAGGCACTTGAAATAAAAAAGTCGGAAACACCATCTAATTGCTGTCCCGACATGCATTAGTTGCAGTTGAAGTACTCTAGATACTAATTATGGGTCGAGTGCGGGATTATTTTCTCTTCAAAGTCAAGTGCATCGATGTACCTATAGTAAAATATTATTTTCTCTGGGTTGAGATCAAAATTTGTTTTTCATTCCTGACCTAGACCCGGAAAAATTTAAAAGTGGTATGTTGTGATAACATACGAACAGAAAGGTTAAAGTATTCTGTTTCGTGATAGTCCCTCGGAGCATTTAGTTGGTCGTAAAATTTGTTTTACTAGGAGTGTACTCGTATACAAACATAAATTCGAACAAACGAAACCGTGATGGACACTTAAAATTAGGGTAGGAGTGTGGCATTGTAAAACAGTGATAGTGAGAAGGGTAACATCTAGAGAGATATTTCTGAATGACCGTGACTTTAGGAGGCATTGATAAGAATGAAATTTGATATGTTTAATAATTCTGACGTAAGTTACGATGACGTCTAAATTAAAATCGGCAGATCTTCAAAATTCGGCTTATCTTGCAACGAATGTTAGATCGAAATTCAAAGTATTTTGAAACAGTCAGTTCATCTTTTGAAATACGTGAGATTTGATTTCAAAATGCACTCAAACACTTTAATTTAGATGAAAGAAACACATTATCAGGGCCAAAAGTACAATCTTCTTAAACCTAACCTAAGTTGATGAAAAAAAAAACATATGAACGGAGACAAGAATATAATATTTTTGAACCAAATTAAATATCCCTGCACAGCTGTTTTGCCTTACACAAAATAATACAAAATTTTATTATAAATATACACAAACTTCTAATTCCATTATTCTCTCTTTCTTATTGCAGATCGTCATAATCTTCAACAAGCCCAAGACATCGAATCAGTTAAATTGAATCCCGATTGTGATGACCCAGTTCCAGAGTATACATTGGTTTCAGGCCTGCCAACATATGAAGCAGCCTTAGAATTAATGCAAAAATCAACATCACTCTTACCAGGAGGCAGTAACAATGGCTCCTGTTTAATTGTCTATCCTTCATTGTTCAACGTATTCAGTGTGAGTGAAAAGGATTCGTTTGCTGCAACATTATCACAATCTTCGATGGCTGTAACAACAGCAACAACTGAAGCAACACCACAACCACAACTACCACTATCAATTGTTGATGGTACCGTAACAGCAACGATAACGACTTCTACGACAACGACAACGACACCAACTCAAACGATGGTGTCACAAAAAGTCAAATGTCAAAATCTACCTCGTATGGCATTCCAATCAATACCAAGCTACGAGGAAGCGACAGGATGTCAACCATCACAGCAACAGCAGCAACAACAACAGATATTCGAATCAAGTGCTATGTCACCTTGTTTGATGAAAACACCAAGCTGGTGTGAGGAAAGCACGAAAGTACTACTCATGGATACTAAGAACTAAAGTGATGTTAAAAAATCAAATTAAAAAAAAAAGGACTGAATTTAAATTTAATTCCCTGGGAATAGATACACGTTAGATACTCTTGTGATCCTTAAAAGATTTTTTTTTTTAGATTAGTTCAAGTAGTTTGCGATGAGTTTAGTTAATTTTTATACTTGTTCTGAGAGCTGTGATTAATAGAATATTTATTTATTTGTATAACTAGACGATAAGATACGCTTTATTTGAATGTAAGAAATACAGATACTTACAATACAATTAATATTTAGCACTGAAAAAGTATTCTAGATACTAGGACATTTCGTGTTGGATACCATATATGTACGTGCATACATATATAATAAAATAAATTTAAAAAAATGTTAATCAAAATTGTATCTTTTGTTTATTTGGGTTGAAGAAAGCTTTATTATTCCTGAAAATGTTGAAATTTATTCGCAGAAAAATGCGTAAAAAAGGTCAAGCCCGGCACTATCAACTGATTGTGTGTTGTGCTCCGTCTTAGTTTATCGCGCATTACCTTGCGGAACTTGTAATAAAAAGGCCAAAGCAATTACACAATGAACCAATTTTATCGGACAGTCTTAATTATCATACGAAAGAATCATTCTTACTATACACCTATTTTTTGAAGACTATTTTCTTAACGATGGCAACGATTAGTATAAGGCCTCGTAGAAGTAGCATCTTCCGACAGGTGCTGGTCCCTTAATGACGAGAATGAGCCTCTGCAGCCGAACATCTTGCAGCTCTGCTAATAAGTCCTACTTCACGCCTCCCCGTGGCGCCATCTGGAAATCTCCCTAGAGGTTTCGCAGTAAAGGGGGCAAATGGCGAGTTTCCTGCGCCATTAACCAGGATTAGTGTCGGAAAAACAAAACAAGACCTTATCCGGGCTACTCCGACATATTTGGAGCTCAGGCCGGAAAGGATTTCCAGGACTTAGTCAGGGTCCTGGAAAAGAGATGGTGGCGGACGAGCCCTATAAGGGCCAACGGCAGCGCTCACATCCCGGAACGGGTTATTGGCTTCGGTGTAACCGACCCCTCGTCCTAGGGGCACTCAAAATGGAACTGGTCCTCCAGGTTGGGGGTTGTGCCGCCGGGGTAACTGCCCGGCCATTTAAAAAAAAGGAAGTTACGAAGCATCAACAAGCCTCGGATATGGACGGATCTACTGTTGACAACCCACGCAAACGATTTAAGGACAATGAGCTTCGGATATGCACGTGGAATATTAGATGCCTTAATTGACCACGTGCAGCCGAGCAACAAGCGGAGGCCCTAGACTGCTGCAAAGCAGACATAACCGCCATCCAAGAAATGCGATGGGATGGGCCGGACAAAAAGAAGATGAAAAACCGCGACATCTACTACGGCAATTGCTATTGACGGCAAAAGCAGGGCTTATTTGGATGCGGATTTGTTGTCGGAGGCAGACTAAGACAAGAAGTCCTCAGCTTCCGGCATGTGAGCGAGCGCCTCGTAGCAATCCGCATGAAGGCTAAATTCGCCAACACAAGCCTCATATGCGCGCATGCCCCCACAGAGGAGAAAGATGACGACACCAAGGATGCCTTCTACGAGCTCCTCAACAAGACCTACGAGCAATGCCCTAGCTATGATATTAAAATTGTCCTCGGTGATTATAGTGCAAAACTAGGTAGAGAGGGTATCTTTGGTGGAACAATCGGAAAATATAGCCTGCACAACACCACCTCCGATAACGGATTCAGGCTAATCGACTTTGCGGCGGGGCGAAACATTGTCATGGCTAGCACGCGGTTCCCACATCTCGACATACACAAGGGGACTTGGAGAACTCCTGATCAATCAACAGTCAACCAGATTGATCACATTGCGATCGACGCAAGACACTCCTCCAGCATTATGGATGTCCGTACGTTCCAAGGAGCCAACATCGTCTCGGACCATTACCTTGTTGTAGCCAAGGTACGGTTGCGGATATCCCAAACTACGCCAAGACAAACTAATGCTGTGAGAAAATTCGACGTCAGACGGCCACAATCGCAAGAGATCGCCAAGTCCTTCTCCGATCGAGTGTCTCTTAATCTCTTAAGTGGTCCAATGCCGCCAGCATCAAGCATCGAAGACCATTGGAAACACTACCAAAACGCCATCAGAGATGCCGCTTCTGATGTGCTGGGTTTCACTCGTCCACCACAACAAAACCCCTGGTTCGATGATGAATGCCGGCAAGCACATGCAGCTAAGCAAGATGCATATAACGCGGCGCTGCTTAGAAAGACCAGAGCTGCTCATGAGCTCTATGAGCGGAAGAGGAGAGACGAGCACCGGCTTCTCAGGAGGAAGAAGAAAGAGCATGAGAAGCGTGCGGTCGAGGAAATTGTGAGATGCTACCCCAGGAATGAGGTTCGGAAGTTTTACCAAAAGGTAAAAATATCACGCCGCGGAAACAAAACCCGAACCGAAGCCTGTAGAGATGAACAAGGGAACATCGTAGTAGAATCGCAGTCGATGCTGGGGATTTGGAAATACCATTTCTGCAGACTGTATAAAGGCGATGACAAACCAAATACCGCTGTCAGGCAGAATCAACCTTTCAACCTGAACGATGATGACCAACAATTCCGTCCACCGGACCTGGATGAATTGAAGATAGCCATATCGAAGCTTAAGTCCAACAAAGCTGCTAGAGCGGATGGCCTGACTGCCGAGCTCTTCAAAGCGGCAGGCGATGACTTGGTCAGGAGCATACACCAACTCATCTGTAAAATATGGTCGGACGAAAGTATGCCCGATGAATGGAACCTCAGCACTGTTTGTCCGATTCTCAAGCGCCAACTACAGAGGCATCAGTCTCATTAACATCGCATACAAGATCTTATCTGCCGTATTGTGTGAACGCCAGTGTGGTTTCGGGCCAGAAAAGTCCAGCATCGACCAAATATTCACACTACGGCAGATCTTGGAGAAGACCCATGAGCTTCAGATCGATACCCACCACCTATTCATCGATTTTAAGGCCGCGTATGACAGCATCTATAGAGACGAGCTATACAGAGCAATGTCTAGTTTCGGTATCCCTGCCAAACTCATCCGTCTGTGCAGGATGACAATGGAGAATGCACGCTGCTCCATCAAGGTCGGTAAAGATCTCACCGAGACCTTTGACGTCCAGAAAGGATTTAGACAAGGCGATGCGCTGTCATGCGATTTTTTCAATATCGTACTTGAAAGAATAGTGCAAAACTCACGAGCAAACACAAGAGGCACTATCTTTCAAAAGTCCGTCCAACTACTCGCATACGCCGACGATATTGACATAATCGGGAGAAAGCAGCGTGATGTCAGTGGCGCTTTCGCGAGTATTGAGGCGGAAGCGGCGAAAATGGGTTTAGCGGTCAATGAAGGCAAGTATATGCTGTCAAGCAAAAAGGACAACCAACACCGACGTCTCAGGCAGAACGTCACCCTCGACAGATATAACTTTGAGGTAGTTAAGGACTTTGTCTACCTAGGCTCCGCTATAAATACAGACAACGACACCAGCGCTAAGATCAAGCGAAGAATAACTGCATTGACGTTGAGTGGGGGAGGAGATACAACAACGAACTTTATGGACTTTAACCTACGTGGGCCTAGCCAGAAGAGTGAAGATCCAAAGACTGCGATGGCTGGGTCATGTAGAGCGCATGGACACCAATGCTCCGGTCCAAAAAGTCTTCGAATCCACTCCCGAGGGACAGCGCAGTAGAGGAAGGCCAAGACTCAGGTGGCGCACGCAAGTGGAAGAGGACCTCAGCCAACTTAGTGTGCGAAACTGGAGGCAGCTAGCCAGGGATCGAGCTGGCAGGAGAAGCTTGTTGACTGAGGCCCAGGTCCACCCCGGACTGTAGCGCCACCTAAAGTAAGTAAGTAAGTAAGTATTTCTTAAAATGTTGGACGTAGTGCAGTTAACATGGCCCATTCTGACAGCTAACATAGTCTATTCTGAAGTTCCAATTTTCGATACGGCGTTCGAGCACTACGAATGGTGTGATAAATCAATGATTCCTGTAAAGTTTGCCTCCAATTCTCTAATCGCAGCCGGCTTATCCGTATAGACTTTAGACTTTACTTAGCCTCAAATCATGAAGTCTAGGGATGTGTCGTAAAAATTGTCGATGCCCAATTCTCACAATAAAGCCATAGTTCCATGTGAAGCGCGAAAAGTAGTGCCATCTTGTTGGAACCATATATCGTCGACATCACGAGTTTCAATTTTTGGCAATATCCCTTTATCATGGCGCAACAACAGGTGTTATTCACAGTTACGTTCCACCCGGACTCAGTTTCTAAGAGCCCATAAAGCACACCAAACCATTATTTTGTCTGGATGTAATGGCAGCTCTGAGCCTCTTCGGGTTACTCCCCACTCCAAATACGGCTATTTTGCCATTAAACGAGTAATGGGACTCATCGCTGAATAAAATTTTAGTCGAAAACAGTGAATCTTGTAGAAGTTCTGCAGGAGCCCAACGACTGAAACAGAGTATACGCAAAAGGTCGCCGGTTTCAGTTCTTGAAAGAATCAAATTTTGTATACTTAAGCCAGGATCCTCATGTAAAATAGGGAAAGGTGCTGCATAGGACAAGCCAAGTTATTAAGAACGTTGCCGAATCGATTCATTACGGTCATCGCGTACATTCTCCGCTACCGCCGCTATATTTTCTTCACTTCTTACTTCACTATTTGATCTCGATTTGTCCAATAATAAAAATTGAAGTTCAAACTTTTAAATGGAACAGTGAATTGTGTGAAATATGTGTATCATAAGTAAGCACGAAACAAATTACTCGTAGAAAGCTGATTTTCGTAATACAGGTTAATTTATAGACATTTCGCCGGACAAAGCCATTCCATGATAAATTGTCGAATGATTTTGTACAAGAAACCATGACATTGTGACACAACGCATGCGTGATCTCTTATAAAATACCTAATAGAGAATGTACCTTTTAAAAGAATCACTCTTTACAAGGTAAAAAGAGCGCTATACCCTGAAAAACTTGTAATAAGCATTATGCTTTCCAATTCTTGGAATAAGCCTTATAGTCTCAGGTATGGAGTGATAAGCCTCAACTTTAAGTATGGTTCATGTTGCGGGAAAAATTTTGGAAACGACGGAGTTTATCATTGATTGCCTGGCCAACGCCCTCCGCCATTCCTTTGATATCAATTCGGAACCTATGTTGAGGAGACAACCGTTAGTTTAAGTCAAGGCGGATCTGAAACCTCTTGCCGATTTAAGGGCCAGTACTGTTTGCAACTCTACATCGGATTAACCAACTCTAGCTATCAACCACAGGCACCATGATGCTCGTACTAGGGGGCCTTTCTCTCTTAACTCAGGCCTACACCGAAGTCCGAGGGGCCCTGTCTGGGACTCAATAGGACCCTATGACCGACCGTTGATTATGGTACTGGTCAAATCGTAGCAACCTTCGGTGACGTCAGTTAGATAGCCACTACAATTAGATTGGTATGGCTTTACCTCTATTTGTAATTAGAATACGTCATTGAAAGGCGTAGCCTTGATAATTGGGCTCGGGCCCATCATGTACGTATAGTCATAAAATTGCATTTATTTGGTCTTATTGATCCGAACCTGTAGCTCTTGTGTAAATATTGAACAACATCGCCGACTTTATAAACATATGCAAATCAGATCAAATAAACAGATGTTCCGAAATAAAAATGAATAAAGGCACACTCCGCTTTTAGTAAACCTGTTATTCAGCCATCTTCAATCCGTACCTTTCACAGACCAAATAAACCATTCTATTCATAGATTAAAACTAATTAGAAAATCACCATACCCGAATTAATCTTTAAAATGATTCACATTATAAATATGAGGCATTCGTCGATCATAAAAGTAGACTTTGTGGCGCGTGTCAATTGATCACACCGGCGATCGTACCTACTCAGGAATCTAACTTCTTCAGAACTAATCTAAATTAGCATAAATCACACAAAGAGAAACATTTCAAATTTATAAACTATCACATAAGTCGACTCGACCGGTCATTCGCCGACAATATTGATCCATCAGAAATTTGAATTTTTAATCTGTCATCTCACGCCCGTCCTATTACGATACTTGATTATGTAAAGTTGAAACAACTCTCATCGCATCTGTTGTGTAGAAAAAAAACTTGTCGCTTATCTAAAACAGATTTTAACCACAACAAAACGTTCACATACACGTGACGCGGCTTAACTGGGAGATACAGATACAAAATTCGAATGCTGCTTGACCCACATCTTTGTGTATTTAGAAAAAAGTGCAACATGATCGCCATGATCACCTCACACAAACAGTCTACACGCTTTAAGACGTTTCAAAATGTTTGCCAGATGACATAACGAAATGAAACGACAGACAACACCAGGCAGACCTCTAGGTATACAGATCAGTCAGATTGAAGCTGGATATTTTCTTTCAATTTTTCTTTCTGTTTTCGTTTTGTCAGATTATTTATCTTTTACACTTTCTTCTTGGGTGAAACTTTAGTATAAGTTTTGAGAAAATAAAACATAAACAGTAACACAAAGTCGGCAGGCAGTAGGCAATAGGCAATTCACAGCAACGCAACGAAAACGAAGACACAAAAGAGAACTCTGATAATCTTTTAG
Organism: Volucella inflata; assembly: GCA_928272305.1. Taxonomy (NCBI): domain Eukaryota; kingdom Metazoa; phylum Arthropoda; class Insecta; order Diptera; family Syrphidae; genus Volucella; species Volucella inflata. Next base: position 23,017,441 of record OV743718.1, on the reverse strand, counting down.
TTTTCGGTTCTTACATCTCAGATTTCAGTCCGCTTGTCTGGAATTTTCGTTAAAATCGTTTCTGGCGGGATGGATTCGGTGTGCCTGTCATTGTTGCTGGTGTAGTCATTGTTCAATTTGACTACATTAGTCATACGGAGGACGGAGGAGTTCAGTAGGCACAGGTATCGATCAGAAGGAAATATTTATACACATGACAGCTGAAGAAAAAGTTTGAGATGAGAATATTTCCAGGCAATGCGTACCTGACACAATTTGTATCCGTGTAACCAAATATTATTCATTTTCATGCAACAAAAAAGCAGCAGCTCTGCAAGGGGGATTGCTGTCAAGACAACCTTAATGGCAGAAGTGACATAACCTGCTTAAATTGCTTTATGGATGATTAAGAGGTAAAACGATACATGCATATTTGTTGCTGGCAACATGATACGAATTGAGTACTGGTGAGGTACAGTGGGGATAAAAAAACAATTTACACAAGGACTTTTCCCGATTTTATCCATTTAGACCACTTTGGCCATCGAACTCAAGGCATGCGATCTTACGAATGACCATCGTAAGCGTCAAAATTTTGGTTAAATGAGCCCAAAGCTCACTGACTATGTCAGTAAGCAAAGTTGTCGAATTTGGAATGAATGTTATCTATGTACATGACATCGAAACGCCGTTGCATCCCGAAAAAATTACACTCCGTGGGCTGGTGCAGTCATCCGACCATATTTTTCAAAAATGAAGCTTGTCAGTTACCATCAAGGGTATTGAATAAAGAACCACGATTAATAACTTTTTCATTCCCTGATTGAATGGTGGTTGGGTGTTGTAGAAATAGGGTAGGCACTGAGAGATGTCAACATGCCGATATCCAGTGTTGTAACTATCTTCTACATATCAATTGTGCTTGTAATACCTCCACGTAGTTACCGCCGGGTACCGGTCAATGTACATCCGGACTGGAACTGCTAAACTTATAAGCGTGAATACTCACCAGCAGACAGCAGCACTGTAAACATGACAGTGGATGAATTCTCTAGATGGAGTCAACGGTGAAAATAAAAATCCCAGAACAAATGAGACCTTATCCGGACTACTTCGATATATTTTGAGCTCAGACCGATAAGGATTTCCGAGACTAAGTCAAGCTCCCGGTCTAACTAACCCCTCGTCCTAGGATTAACCAAAATGGAACAGGCCCTCCAGCTTGAGGGTTGTGTTGCAGGGGTAACAGCACGGCTTTGGAAAAGAATAAAGCTTCCGAAATATAAACAAGCCTCGGATACGAATTTGTCTACTGTTGACAATCCATGCAAACGATTTAAGGACAACAATCTTTGGATATGAACGTGAAATGTTAGATCCTTTAACAGGCCATGTGAAACCGAACAACTAGCGGAGGCCCTAGTCTCCTGCATAGAAATACGATTGGTTGGGCCGGACAAAAAGGTGATGAAGAACTGCGACATCTACTACGGCGATTGTTATCAGTGGCAAAAGCAGCACCTATTTTCGATGCGGACTTGTTTTTGGAGGCAGACTTGTATCGGACAGCCAGATAATCCCTATTAAGTTAAATTTATCAACATAAGTGTTATATGCGCGTACGTTCTAAAGAAGAAAGATGACACCCAATACAGACTCTACGACTTCTTGAACAAGACCTAAAAGCAATATCCTAACTATGACATAAAATTTGGCCTCAAAGCTAAGAAGAGAAGGCTTCTCTGGTATTACTGCCGCAAGGTATATTCTGCATGACATCACCTCCGATACCGGGTTCAGGCTTATTATCTTTTCAGGGCGGGTCTAAACATTTTCGTAGCTAGCATGACACATCGACATCTCGATATACACAGGTGAATTTTGACAACTGCTGATCAATCAACCGTCAACCAGATTTACCACATTGCGATCGACGCAAGACAATCCTCCAGTGCTATGGATGTCCGAACGGTCGGAGGAACCAACATTGACTTGAACCATTACCTTGTTGTAGCCAAGGTATAGTTGCCGCAGCAACAAGACAAGCTAATACTGTGAGGAATTTCGACATCAGACGGCTATAATCGCAACGACCGCCAAATCCTTTCCGGTCTCTCTTAACCTCTTAAGAGATCCACTGCCGCCAGCACTTTCACTCGACCACCACAACGAAACCCCTGGTTTGATGACAAATGCCGGCAAGCAAATGCAAATAAGCAAAACGCACGCAATATGGCGTTGTAAAGAAAGACTAGAGCTCCTCTCTATCTCCACTAGTAAAAGAAGAATAATGAAAAAATTAAAAAAAGAAAGAGCACGCGATCGTAGAAATTTTGAGATTCTACTCCAGGATTGAGATTTGAAATAAAAAAAAGCATGCCACGGAAACAAACTCCAAACCTAGCAGGCTTACATGTGGAGGCAAACAAGGAAACATCGTATGCCCGATGAATGAAACCTCAGCATTGTTTCTCCAATCCGATTCTCAACAAAGGCCCTCTGAATTGCGCCAACTACAGAGGCATCAGTCTTCCTAGCATCTCCTACAAGACCCTATCCACCACCAGGAGCCTGATTGGTCCATATCAGTGTGATTTTAGACCAGGAAAATCCACCATGGAACAAATATTCACACTAGGGTAGATCTTGGAAGAAACCTATATGTTTCAAATCTCCGCCAAACTTGCCCATCTCAGCAGGATGACGATGGAGAATGCACGCTGCTCCATCAAGATCGGTACACATCTCACCGAGACGTTTGATGTCAAAAAAGGATATAGACAAAGGGATGCGCTGTCATGCGATTTCTTTAACATCATACTTGAAAGAATAGTGCAAAACTCAGGCGCAAACACAATAGGCACAATCTTTCAAAAGTCACATTCGACATGTATAACATTGAGGTAGTTAAGTAACTCTTGCCCATCGCTACTTCTTTGGCCTAAGAAGGCAATTGACAAGCAAAGTCCTCTCTCGAACATCTAAACTTACACTAAGACCTTACTTATCCCAGTCCTGCTCTATGGCGCAGAGGCATGGACATTATCAGAAATGGACGAGGGTGCTCTTAGCTGTTTCGAGAGTAAAATTCCTCAGTGATTTTCGGTCTCGTCTGCACTGACGGTGAGTGTAGCAGGAGTTACAACAACGAACTGTATAGACTGTACAGCGACATCGACCTAGCCAGAACTGTGAAGACCCAACGACGCTTGTTGACTGAGGACCATGTCCACTCCGGACTGTAGCGCCATCTAAAGTAAGTAAAGATTGAATGGCATGGAAAGGGAAAAGATTTGGTTCCAGCAGGGTAGCGCTACGTGCCGAACGATAGCAAGCGAAGCTATCAACTTAGTAAAGGAACAATTCATCGAATGCATATAGGTAATATCCTTCGGATGCCATTTAGCAAATCACATTTCTGGCACATGCTAGAAATTGTACAATATTTAGAAATTAATTGCAGAATTTATTCTCTCGAAATGGCCATTCAATGAATTTTCAAAATTTTGTTCAAAATCAAAATTAGTTAACTTAGAGGTGATGTCTGCTTTAATTCGGCCAAAGCCAAGTAGGTCAACAGTGCGTGATATTTGCTGCTTGCTGTAATTATTCGTTTACGGCTAGATTTGAACAGTCTACTTATTTGTTAAATTGTTGATTTATAATAAAACCACTTATAATGAGACCACGTCAAAGTTTAATTTTAACTTTGACTTTTCTACCCCACTGTAAGTGTTCACATGAACCCTCTATTGTTGGAGGAGTTCGCCATCCATCGAACCATGGAAAAAAAGAAGAAGAAAAACTCGTAAATGGATTGAGTAATTATATTCCCGTTCTTGGTATTGTCCTCTTATATCCTTTCTCATCATGGTGTCATCACAAAATAAACAGAAACGAACTTCAAAAAGTAATCACTTTACCCTTTCCACCTTGCTGATGTGATGTCGTTCTTTTATGTCTGTTTGTCTGCCCTCAATAATAAAAGGAATTTGATACAGAAAGACTAGAAAGGCGAGACTAACATAGAAACCAAACCAGTTCGAGGATATTGGATTTCTGCGATAATCATTTCATGACTACGACACCAGGATATCGTGTCACCAAGTACACTTCATTCCTTCGTTCACTGTTGTCATTTTCAGCGTTCTCTATTTTTCTTCCTTTTTGGCCTGAAAAGCCTCTCGTACTATGTCACAATGAAACAAAACACAGAAAGAAAAAAAAACAGCATATGTGTGTTCACCTCCAGTTTGGGACTGAGAGAAGTAGGATGTGCCAAGTGTATGGTGTCAATTTCAAGGCCCAACCTTACCCATGAAGAAGATGGAACAAAAAGAAAAAAAAAAACGGTTTATAAAAAGAGCCTTTTATTCGCATGCTTAGTCCCCAGTTTGTTCCCGAAGCAGTACTCCAACTGAAACTCATCGTTGTCATCATCATTGTGGTCCTAGTCCTTCTCTTGTGGCGGTTTTGAGGCAACCGGCACAGCGACGGAAGTTCTTGAAATTTTCCAACATTCTGTGGCTTCAATTAAAAGAGTTTGAGTAGAGGTTTTGGATTATTTTTTTCGCTCTGTTTTTGCAACCCTCAAATATGAAAAAAAAAATAAAAGGACAGGGGGAGGTTAAGTGAAGCCGTGATTTATGGGAAATTATTCTCGTAGCGGAAGTGAATTTGTTCACACGACTCTGACATATTTTAGGATGCAAGTTATGACTGTGAAAAGATAATGAAAAACGAGTTATTAATTATGTGTGAGAAAGGAAGTAGATGGCAGGAATCGTGGCAGCCAGAATCCGTAATTTGGAAACGAGCAAAATATTTTGGTTGGCAAATTTTCAAGTATTCCGCGGTCGAGGAATTGAGTGATTTACGAGGATTCGAACGTAGAATCGGGATGGTTCTGGTTTTAAGATAATGTGAATATGAATTTATAATTAAGTCCTCTGCCGGGTTAAAGCTGAGGGAGTAATTTTGTGGGAGTATTTGTGGGATATTGTGAGATTCCTCAGATATTTCAGTGCCTACGTTTTAAGGAGATTTTGTTTTAGTTGAAAATATGGAAGCAGATAATTATATGCAAGGTATTCAATCTATTTGAGATATCACAATAAATAGTTGCTGAGAAATAGCGTAGAGAATACATAATTTTAACACTGAAAATTGGAGTAAGGTCCTTTTAAGCTGTGACCACGGATTCAGAATTTCGATAGCAATTTTCGTAAACCTTTTATTTATTTTGTTATTATTAATTCATTGTTTTCTTATATAAAGTTTTCCTAAGGTTTAGTTACAAAACGTTTTTTTTATTTTTGCTTAAGAAAATAGCTAATGACATTTGTATTCTACAATTATAGCAAGCTACTTCAAGAAGAAATAAATTTAATTATTGAGGGGTTGCAACATTTTAGTTGTAGATAAATTAAAAGTTAACAATATTAAAAATTCCAGAAACTATAAATGAGAAATGAGAAAAAAAAGGAATAGGCAGTGCGAAGATAAACAATTACACAGGGTAAGTGAGCAAACCTTCAATCTCGTTATGATCGAAACAAAGAAGACATGCTTTGATTTTATTTGAAAATTTACGACAAGTTGACATGACTCTTATATCGGCTGGAAGACGGTTAAGAAGTTTATAAGTTACAACTGGGTAGGAGTTTCTATAGTGCATTGTGCGATAAGCTGGTACTTGCACAAGACTCCCTAAATAGCCACCTCTTATAAAAAAGATCTTAGAGACTCTAAAATAAAACAAGTGCCTTCATGGGAGTTTTTTCAAGGACCTAAATAATACCATAGAATTAGCTAGGCGATGAGCATTACAAATCCTACTTAAGGCGCATTTCTGCTAAACGAGAAGCGGCTTTAGATTGGTAGTGTAAGCACTTCCTTAATAACTAATTCCTTATTGCAGTTTCGAGTGAAAAACTCCATGCTAAACAGTTTTAAGAAACCACTTTGAACAAAACTTCCGAAGATGATAAAAATAACAAACAGAAGAACGCAAGTATCGTTTCAAGTCTAAAATATGCTCAGCCCAACTCATGTTTTGGTCGATTGTTGTGCCAAGGTACTTGAAGTTCCTAACAACTTCAACTTGAAAACACTTCGAGCTGCATAAGGAATTTGCATGGAAAGTAGGTTCGGACGGCTCATTGGTACAAGCACAAGTAACAAGGGTAAAGCGCGGGCAATCCCAGAAATGGAATTCGATATCAATTTCTGCTGGCACAAGCGAACTTAAGCTGAAAAACATTACTTTGGTTTTGCTAATTGCCACTAGCCTGTGAGCAGCAAACCATACCCTTAGCAATATTTATAACTGCTATTAAATTTAGAGGGCTCGTTGAACAGTAAGCGATGCCAAGGTCATTAGCAAAAGCTCCAACTTTGTCTGCCGAATGTAGAGAAGAGAGGAAGTTAATAAATATAAGAAACAAAATAGGGCCTAAAACAAACCCTTGTGGTACCCCTATGTTAATTACCTCATAATCACTAAGGAAGTCTCCTATTCTATTCCCTTTATTGGCGGTCCTTCAAATATGTTGCAAACCAATTATGGAAAATTCCACGAAATCCTGCTCCATACAACTTGTCGAAAAGAATGTCAATGCAAACCATGTCAAACGCTTTGGTAATATCGACAAAGAGGCCGGCGCAAAACTTTTTGCCATCCAAGGCTTTGTTTATAAAATTGCAGAAAAATAGTAAGGCATCTTCCGTAGAACGTCCTTCCCTAAACCCAAACTGGACCGGACTGAGAAATTGAGTTCTTTGTAAATGCGCACACATTCGCTATAGACACATAGACAGTTTTTTTTCAAAAACTTTCGAAATTGAAGTTAGCAAGGAAATCGGGCTGTAATTGTCCACTAAATTAGGTGCAATATTCTTGAGTACGCCATTACAAATACCATCGTTCCCACACGATCTGGAGTTTTTGAGTAAGTAAATCATTCGCAAAATTTCCAACTCAGTAATTTCTTATAAAAAAACGAAACTATTCATGTCAGGCGATCTTACCACTAACTGAGACCAAACACAGGGGTTGCAACCTGTGTTAAAGTTAGATTGATAGGACATAGAACCAACTGAAGCAAAATATTTATTGAACTCATTGGCAACTACTACGGGTTTCACTATTTCAACACCTTCACTACACAGCACAATATTTTTGGGATTGCATGAAGTATTGGTGTTGATTATACTATTAACAACTCTCCATTCCTTCTATGGTTGTTGTCGCGACAGTTCAAGATTTCCTTGTTTATGTTTTCTCAGATTAGAATTCAGTGGATGTGTAATACACAGTTTAAGCTTCTTAGCTCCAGAAGCGTTGTCTTTGAAATAGACTTCCTGCCAATTTCTGAAAACGAAGTTCAATGTTAAGTAAGTCGTATCTTATTTTGGGAATAGTCTGTGAAGAGAAGTTCGCAGAGCGTTGGATTCCGCTTAGACTTTTAAACAAAATCCCCGTCATATAATGGTCAGTTATTTGTAAGTCGAAATTAACACTGAAACAATTGCTTATCGAAATTTCTGCAAAACGACCGAAAACATGATCAATGCATTTACTCGAAGTTGGCATAGTTATTTCATTTATTTATGAAGGAGGAGAAACCATGCTCAGCAGTCAGGTTGAGAAGACAATCAGACGCGCTGTTGGTAGAAAGAATGTCAATGTTATAATCACCCAGAATGACCATATTCGAACCTTTTTCATTTGAAAAATCGTCTAGAAAGATTGAGGAGATGTGGCTTGTAATCTGTACACACAACCAAATTCAAAATATTTCAATATAATTTGCGCTAGCCAGGCTATGGCGTATCACTTTAAAGTCTTCGCCTATATACTTATCTCGCACTAAAACTCCTACACCACCAGCTGCGTACAGTTCATTTGTGTTAGCATAGAATGTAAAAAAGTCTTCAATTTCACAAGAAAAAATCCATATTTCAAATTAAAATATTTTTTTTTTTTTTTTTTGGTGGGTAGGTGTGAAAATCTTCATAGACACTATGAACCCGTTGCTCATAGTAGTGTGAGATTCTTACTCACTAAAAACACGCCTCCTTTCTTATCGACTACTACTAAGTAACCTTATCAAGTAGTTTCCGTTTCAAATAACGTTCGCGTGGGGCAGTTAGCTTTCCAGCAAAAGCACCTGTTAGTACCGCTATTATATGCGGATAGTTCTTATCGCGCCAGATCGAATGGTCTCATTCTTTGTAATCGACGCACTAAGTTTGTCTCGTCCAGAATTTGAAGTATTTTATTATTACAATGACCATGAAGACGAATATGGAGTTTGCGAGCAAAGTTCATTATTTCGTCCTCGACGGTAACTATTCCTAAGTCTCTGTGGATATCACTGTTTCTGATATACCATGGGGCGTTCACGATTTGTCTTAGAACTTTGTTTTGATAGCCTTGCAGAATATTTCGGTTGCTTGGTTTAGTACAACCCCAAAGTTGTATACCGTACGTCCAAACAGGTTTAAGCACTTGCTTATAGATGAGCAGTTTGTTATGTATGCTTAACTTGGAATGTCTTCCTAGTAGCCAGTACATTTGTCTGAATTTATTTTCAAGTTCATCACGTTTCTTCTTAACATGCGGCTTCCATTTCAGTTTTACATCTAGTGTCATTCCTAGATACTTTGCTTCATTTGTATATGGTATTTGTACCGAGTTAATAAAAATGGGAAGGTTGTTTATTTTCCGGTAAGTAAAATTAACATGAGTAAATTTGGTCTTGTTTTCGCCATATCTTTGTCCATTCGTAGATTTTATCCAAAGCCGTTTGTAGCTTTCCAGTAGCTAACTCGACTGAAGTATCTGTAGCTAGTATCGCCGTGTCGTCCGCGAACGTGGCTACTATGGTACCTGATTCTTCCGGTATGGCTCGAGTATAGAGTAAAAACAATACCGGAGCAAGTACACTTCCTTGCGGAACTCCAGCAGCGATCTCTTTAAATTCCGAGTATTCGGTGCCATGTTTAACACGAAAAATTCTGTTTTCCAGGTACGATTTCAGAAGAACCTGACTTAGCTTAAAATTTAAGCCTTCATGCCATACCTTATCGAAGGCTTGAGACACGTCAAGAAACACGTTAGAACATATCTTTTTCCCCTCTATGGCTTTCTCAATTTCCTTCGTAATTCTAAAGACCTGGTCAATTGTGGAGTGCTTAGTTCTAAAACCGAATTGATGATCAGGAATTAGACGCCTCTCTTCAATGATTGGTTGCAAGCGCTTCAATAGGAGTTTTTCAAATATTTTAGATATTATCGGCAGAAGCGATATCGGTCTGTAGGACTTTTTTTCATTTAGAGATTTGCCTGGTTTCGGGACCATTATAACTTCGGCAACTTTCCATTGGCTTGGAACGTTTAATAATCTTAACGCGGCATTTATAAGTTGGAGCAGTTTGATCAGGGCTTTCTTTGGCAACTCCTAGAGAATTTGACCTGTTATCAAATCATAACCAGGGGCTTTGTTATTTTTCAATTTTTTAATTGCTTGGTTAAGTTCTCGTAGGGATACTGTTTTTATTTTAAAATTGTCCGGTGCCGTAATTATATAATTAGAACCTCCTGTTAACGTCTGTCCATCAAAAGGCTTAAACGTTTCTTCTAGGTGCTCGGCAAATAGATCCGCCTTCTATTTATCTCCTTTTGCCCATTCGCCATCATTTTTTCTTATGGGAGGAAATTGCATTTGAGGCTTTTTGATTCCCTTCATGGCTTTCCAGAGCGAGTAATTTGAACTTCTTTCGGCAGTCGGACCTTCGAGATATGTAGAGATATTCCGATTTTTGTAATTTCGTATTGCTTCCTTCAACTTGTTGCATAAGTGGTTTAAGTATGTTTTATGCTCGAGAGCACGGGATTGTTGCCATCTTTTGCGCGCTCTCCTCTTTCTCTCACCAGTTCTTTTATTTCTGGCGGATATTTCATTTCATTACTTGCTTTCTCTTTTCTTTTTGGAGTTGGAGTGTTGTTCCAGGCAGCGTTCTGCAGGACTTTGATAAATCTGTCGACTTCGTCTTCTATTTCGTTTTGTGTTTTTAGCGACACGTTTAGAACAATATGTTCATTGCAGTAATTTCTAAAACCGTCCCAGTTAGTTTTGTTGTAGGCGCCACTTCTTTCTTAATTAAGAGTATGCTTAGTGTCAAAATGACTGGTGAGTGATCTGAGGAGAGATCATAACTTTCCTCGATGTTTGTAGAAATTTTGGCTGCTCCCTTTGTGACAAAGAAGTCTACAAGATCAGGGGTCTTTGTTATATCCGAAGGCCAATATGTTGGTTTTCCTGTCGAGAAAAAGTCAACTTTACATTGCATTCCGGCTTCATAGAGTTGTCTGCCTTTCATTGAATTACATCTTGAACCCCAGAAGGTACTCGTATGTTTCGAATTAAAGTCACCACCAATTATAAAATTCGGTCCGAGTGAATCAAAGATACTCGTACCTTTAAAGTCATTGTTTTCTAGCTTGCATCGCGGGGGACAATAAATGGATGCAATGTTGTAGTGCAGGTGGTTATATTTTACGCGAACCGAACTTAACTGCATTGCATCGCATTCAATCTTCATATTTATAGAGTGTTCAATACAATTTTAAATGAACAATGAGGATCCGCCTCTGGCATTTTTTGATGGGTGGTATGCATGATAAGCATAGTATCCCTTTAGTTCTACACGAGGTCCTTTCCTCAAGTGAGTTTCAGAAATCAAGCAAATGTCAATATTGGCTTTTTGTAAGAACACTTCCAGTTCGTCGAGTTTTTTAATAAGGCCGTTTGCGTTCCACGTCAATATTTTAAGCACTTGTTTCATATTCATGCTTGGAATTGGGTTTTACGTATTTCTTTCTCGAGATTGCACAATTTTTCAACTAGAAGTTTATTTGTTCTGCCTTGCTCCTCAAGAGTCGTGAGAATAAGGGAGAAAACGCGAGCCACTGGATCTGGCGTAACACCATATATAAATATAAACTCACCGTGATAAAAATGTAAACTTTGACTGGCGATCAGATCATAAAAAATTTTAGGAGTGCGTTTGAATTAAAAATCCAAATTATTATGTCCCTGTCGAAAAGCCGTTTACGAAGGGACATGGAGTGAAATTTATCAACGATGTTGGCTTCTATAGACCTTTTAATTTGAGAGGGATGACTGTGGGAAATTTAGTTAATTAGCAATTAGAAAGAATTAGTAGGAAAGGGTTCAGGAAAGGTGATAGGTGTGCAGTTTTTGAATTTTGTCTGCATAAAAGCTAATATTGTCAAAATAATAGCCAGAGCTAAGTCATTGCCTTAGAAAAAGTCAAAGTTCATTGTAATAGAACTTAATCCTAATGATAGTGCCTAAAAGAGCACTAGTTTTGAGGTTAAATTTAAAGACAATTTCCCAAAGTTTATTTCGTATTTTACCCTTGTGTCTCTTACAAAAAAGATTGTGTATTGCCTTTGGAAATTTTAAGGATACTACCTATGATTTTGCTAGATTTCTAAATGAGCCCGGTAAGCGTTTTTGTTACACTCAAAACGCCAAAGTGAGGTCTGAATATATTCCCGAGGTAATTAATTAGTTTAGGAGAAGGGATTAGAATGACATTCAATGTGTGCACATCCCTCAGACGCCAGACATTATAGTTACTACAAGTTTTTGGAATAGATCCCGAAAGTGTCGAATTAGGCGTCGGTTTTTTCATGGCCGAAGATCCACAGGAGAAAGTGAGTTTACTGGGAATATTTGTGAAGCCGCTTATACGGTGAACAATCCAGCTCACCGTAGCCTCGATATTTAAAATTATACCTTCGCTTCTTTTATTAGAGTGACGAACTTGAAAATTATAGCAAAATATGCGGATGAAACCATGAAAGACTAAGGGCGATCTTGCTAAAGTGATTCGTGAAAGATGTCGATGCCGAGGGGAGTACCTTATCGGAAAATTTCAAGCTAAGATATATTCAAAAGGTAAGATCTATTGCGTAATAATGAGCTTTCCTTTCTTGGGATTATGGAAGCTAACACTGAATTGCTATTCGTCGTTAAGTTAGTGTATACCGAGAACAAAGAAGATAAGCCCTCTCTGATTCGATGTTCAACGGACAGTTTCAATACACAAAACACAATTGGAAAAGAATACATGACAAACAACTGGTACAATGAAGAGAAATGTCTTACCCTTATATATGCCCAATAGTGTGGATGGCCGTGCCTCAAGTGATAGTGAACTGGCTCCCAAATCGGAAAGTTCGGGGTTCGAATACCAGCCGTGCCCGAAAGACTTGCATTTTTTTAGTCCACAAAAATCAAGTAAGATGGTTAGTTGACTAGAATACAACAAGTCAGCTCTCAGTAACAATTAAGTCTCCCCATTTAATGTTGGATGTCACCCATTGAGCAAAATAACCACTGAAACCACCCAAACATGTTTCTTCTCTCTCTGTCCAATTTTTCAAAAAACTTTACGCATGCAAAGGCGTTGTAAGTGTATTAATAACCAATTGTGTGTTAATTTCTTTTTTTTAAAAAAATAAAAAATCTTCGGAAGTGCGGTAAGCAATCAATTCTTTGAGAACGAAATTTTAACTTTGCTGAGTAGCTTATGGAAGTGACCCAAAACTACTACGCCCTAGATGCTTCTTATGAAATTCATTAAGATCTTTTCACGAGCCCTTCCAAGCTCTTGTCCAGCTCTTTCCTTCTGTTTATAGGATTCGCTAGAAAATTGGGTCCTGATTTGCAGATACGGCTTATATATCTTTTCTTTCCGTTTGTGTTTATCCTTCTCATAATTCTTTTAATGTCTGAGCAGCACTTTCAGCAGCTATTACTAACGGACCTCAGGAAGAGAGATTAATAGGGAAGAAGGAGAACTCACAACTATTCAATAAAAAAAAAATATAAAGTAAAGTAAGGCTGACTCTGCTATCAAAAATCTGAAGAACAACAAGTCCACCGGGTTATACCAGCTGAGCTTTTAATAACACAAAGTTGATTCTATGTCTCAATGTACTGTGTGAACATCGCAAGCCTTTCTACAATACACTAATCGACACGCAACAGTGTGACTTGCGGCACGGCAAATTGAAAATCGACCAAATTTTCAGACCAAAGCGAATCCCGGCGAAGACCGAAGAATTTCAAGTCGAAACGTACCATCTTTTCACCGACTTCTAAATCGTATATGCCAACATTTATCGCCTTGAGTTCAACAGGGCGATGGGCGAATTCGGAGTTCTGGGAAAACTGAAGTGTATTGCTTAACTTTGGAAAACAAGTGGTGAATTGGGCTATTTGGAAACAGTTTCTCTTAACTATTCCAGAACTATAATAGATTTCGATATAGAGATGTGTTGTCATTTTAATTTGGTATAGGAATAGGAACTGATAGTGCGCAGGGCAGGTGCTTACACGAAAGGCATTATCTTCAACAAATCTGTCCAGCTGTTGGGAAACGCAGATGCCCTCAGCACGCCCTCGTAGACGCTTGCACGGAAATCTAAGAATAGGCGAAATTAGTTAGCTTTGAAGTAAATGAGGCAAGATCGAGTTCACGTTGTAAACGAACAAATAAACACATGTTCGCCAACTAGAACAGTAACTCCGGAGTGGTTAAGTAGTTTGCATACGTCGGAGTAAACATCAACTCCACGAATCGCACCTTAGTAAAGATTCGCAGAAGACCTACTCTAGGAACCTCGCACAAGATCGCGAAACTCAAAAAACGAAATGCATGCAATACAAAAGAATTTATGCTGCCATTTGCACTCTATGAAGCCGATCAACAGGAAAGCAGGGCCGATATTATGCAATAGGCAGAGATTCTTCTAGGGTGCTCTTGGCTACTTTAAAAAAAAAACCCTTCAAGAGATTTTCGTTACCCCATCTGCACAAATGGTGAATGGAGGATGGAATACAACTATGAATTGTACGGGCTGTTCAGCGAGATCAACTTACCCAGAATAGTAAAACTCAAACGACTAAGATGATTGGGTCATGTAGAGCGAATGGACACCAAAGCTCCGGTCCAAAAAGTCTTTGAATCCTGCCCTAAGGGACACCGCAGTAGAAGAAAACCGGGACTCAGGTGGCGCAGCTAAGTGGAAGGGGCCTCAGCCAACTTAGCGTGCGAAACCGGAGGCAACTAGCAAAAGATTGAGGTCCATCCAGAACTATAGCGCCACCCAAAGTAAATAAGTGAGAACATCCATTGATAACAACGGGGCTTCTCAAAATAAGGAAACAACTTGTATGCTGCCAAAGAGCAAGTACATTTCCAAATAAATAATTCCAAAAGAAATTATCTCCTCCAGCATTCTTACGTTTCTACTTTACAGATGAATCGCCTTTGACTATCATCAGCAAAACAAGTCAATTTCCCAGCAATCATCTGATTGAAATTCTATTACAATCTTCTCAACTAAAGTTAGTAAGACTCTCTCAAACAAAATCTGCAGTAAGGTACTCGTACTCGTACTCGTAAAACAAAATTCCTACTTTAGAGTAGAATAAAAAAAAACTCACTTTCAAATCATTTAACTTCAAATAAAATTCTCTAAAATAAATTAATGAATACCTCCCTCCAGCAGTCAGCTCTTACTGTGCTCAACAATTTCAGCAAAGAAAAAGCGTCTACTTCTTCACTTCCTCACTTTCGAACAGACATTTCGGCAATCGGCCACACAAAAGGGACTTTTATCCGAAAGAAATAAGAAAGTTTCAAATTCAATCCATTAAATTTTAACGCTTTGATTTCAAGGTAACACACAGTATCCGGATGTAGTAATACCTACTTGAGTTGTTCTTCCTCCAACACCTGCCTCTCTACACGTCTTGTACTCGTTGGTTCTTTGTCGTTTGAAAAGCATTGAAAATCGAATCGAGAAATTCAATTAAAGCGTCTGAAATCGCAAATGAATCAAATTGTGAATCAAATCGATCAGTCAAAAAGTATCTAAACGAACAGATACATACTCGTATACGAGTATTCACATACTTTGGTGGGTAAATGGAACTTCTGGTGGGGAGATGACTTTTGAAACTTGAGTTTTATACTACACTTCTTGAAAGGACTCTTGAAAGGCAAAATTTAATCTAAGAACACACTGTTGGGAATGGAAATTAAAACCGACTATAATAGAGATGTGAGGAAGTATACGACAAAGATGGAGATGAAGAAAACATCTAAAGTTAAAATGAATAACTAGATTTTCAGAAGAAGTTTGAAGCAGTACATGAGGATGAGTGTCGGAACTCAGGTGTGCTAGTCGAATCATCACCCTCTTAAGAATTTGCAATTTTTTTTCTTTTCATTTTTCTGAGGAATATCCTTGACCGAACTCAAGGAGAGAAGCTCCCATTTACGGAAGTTGATGGGCAGAAAGAAGAAACTACCCCAAATTTTCAAAGGAAAAATACGACTTTTTTTTTTGCTCACTCTTTCTTAAGGGGGTGCAAATGGATAGCACCCTTGGGAGTACTCATTCTCGGAGGAATAGACACAGCATCTCCACTAGTGATTTCTTGGGGAAGGCAAAGTGCTCCAAATAGAATCAACAGTTTGAAGTGTTAAAAGTACCCTATAGCTAGCTCCATGTGGTAGATGCAAGGTTACAGCTAAAAACTGGGGAAAACAAGAGATGATTATGGTGATAATGATGGTGTTGATTAGTATGATTCATGGTTAAAGGAGCAAAGCTAATATTCACCAAGATTATGATAATGAAATTATTTCTGACGATTTAGATCGTTTATTGAAATGGAACTAAATGTACGACATAGGGTGTCATGGATATTTCCTTTAGTTTGTGCAATGAGTTGATGCAAAAGTGGATAATTAACCGAGAGTAATTAGAAGCGGGCTTGCTTAATGTCTAGGTGGGTAAGTAGAAGTGATTATCTGGTAAGGCATAATACCTATTTTGATACAACAATTCACGTTACCTGGATGATGAAGGGTGTTGCTAAGAACGTAGTTTTCAGATATCTAATGTGCATTGTGCGATGACTCATTCTACTTAGTACCGGGAGTTCACATAGAAAATGAAATCGGATTTTCTTGTGAGTTATTATAGCTAAGGCAGTGGGGATTAAAAGGTATACATATCTTGGCAGCATGTGAGACAATTGAACTATGACCTGTGACTCCTCCATCTCGATCTGATTGAGGTTTTATCAGTTTGAAATTTTAACAAAACAACTTTAAGTGCGTGCTTGTTCTGATAAATATAAACAAGTGTGAAAAACATCGAACGTTGTGTTTTTTATACGTGTACCTTGTATCTTAAAGCAATTAGCGTTGAGGAGTCCCATTTCTGATAAGCTAATGATAATTATCATGAGTAATTAAATTGATTTATAAAAAACAACCAAACCTTACCTAGTTTGCATGCTTCAGATTTATTCAGTTACTTAAACTGGTTATCAATATCTTCCATGACTAACCAGATTAATTTGTCGTTCCAGGTTGTAAGGCTGAGGGAATAGTAAAAACTAGGAAGCTTGCATCGGATGTTTGTTAAAGCCAAACAAACATTATATCATGAATCTTTAATAAGTCAGCGAAACTCTCAACGCGGTCTTCTGACGCAGGACTATTTTACAGCTTTCCCATAAAAGATCGCAGATAAGCCTTCTCCATTCGAAGTTGTGCTGACAGTATACCGATACAAGGACAGGTGAAAGTCTTAGATACTATAAGCATATAAGCACGCTATAGGCTCTTACTCCATTAACCTTGCGTCAGGTATCATTCCAAGGTATTGAGCTTCGTTTGTATATGGAATGCAGACCGAGCTTATGAGTGCAGACAACCGACTCATTTTTCTGTATGTTTAATTTACATGAACAGATTTGGTCTCATTGAGGGATATCCTTTGGGCTTTTGTCCATTTTTATATTTAATATAGAGCGCTTTGCAGTTTAAACGTTATTTATTCAACCGTTTACCAACTGCTAATATTGCAGTGTCATCGGCAAACGTAGCTGTAACGACTGCCTCTTCTTGGTGCATATATCGGGTATATAGGATACAAAGAAGTGGACCACTTCCTTAATAGAGCACGTGCAGCCGAGCAACTAGCGGAGGCCCTAGACTGCTACAAAGCAGGCATAACCGCCTTCAAGAAATGCGATGGGATTGGCCGACATACACAAGGGGACTTGGAGAACTCCTGATCAATCAACAATCAACAGATCCTCCAGTATTATGGATGTCCGTACGTTCCGAGGAGCCAATATCGAACCTTTACCTTGTTGTAGCCAAGGTACGGTTGCGGATATGACTTGGTAAGGAGCATACACCAACTCATCTGTAAAATATGGTCGGAAAAAAGTATGCCCGATGAATGGAACCTCAGCATTGCTTGTCCGATTCTCAAGGAAGGAGACCCTCTGAAATGCGCCAACTACAGAGGCATCAGTCTCCTTAACATCGCATATAAGATCTTATCCGCCGTATTGTGTGAACGCCTGAAGCCGTTTGTCAACAACCTGATAGGTCCATATCAGTGTGGCTTCAGGACAGGAAAGTCCACCATCGACCAGATATCCACACTACGGCAGATCTTGGAGAAGACCCATGAGCTTCTGATCGATACACACCACCCATTCATCGATTTTAAGGCCGCGTATGACAGCATCTATAAAGAGCAGCTACACAGACCAATGTATAGTTTTGGCATTTCTGCCAAACTCGTCCGTCTGCAGGATGACAATGGAGAATGCACGCTGCTCCATCAAGGGCGGTAAAGATGTCACCGATATCCAGAAAACATTTAGACAAGGCGATGCGCTGTCATGAGATTTTTTCAATATCGTACTTGAAAGAATAGTGCAAAACTCACAAGGAAACACAAGAGGCACTTTCTTTCAAAAGTCCGTCCAACTACTCGCATACGCCGACGATATTGACAAAATCAGGAGAAAGCAGCTTGATGTCAGTAGCGCTTTCGCGAGTATTGAGACGGAAGTGGCGAAAATGGGCTCAGCGGTCAATGAGGGCAAGAGCAAGTATATGCTGTCAAGCAAAAAGAACAACCAATACCGACGTCTCGGGCAGAAAATCACCCTTGGCAGATATAACTTTGAGGTAGTTATGGACTCTGTCTACCTAGGCTCTGCTGTTTCTTTGGGCTAAGAAGGCAATTGAGTAGCAAAGCCCTCTCTCGGACAACCAAAGTCACCATTTATAAGACCTTAATAATCCCGGTACTGCATAGACATTATCAAAAATGGATGAGGGTGTTCTTGGTTGCTTCGAGAGAAAAATTCTTCGGGCGATCTTCGGTCCTGTCTGCATTGACGGTGGAGATACAACTACGGAGGAGATACAACGACGAACTGTACGGACTGTACAGCGACATGGCCCTAGCCACAAGAGTGAAGGTCCAAAGACTAAGATGGCTGGGTCATATAGAGCGCATGGACACCAATTCTCCGGTCCGAAAAGTCTTCGAATCCGCTCCCGAGGGACAGCGCAGTAGAGGAAGACCAAGACTCAGTTTGGCGCACGCAAGTGGAAGAGGACCTCAGCCAACTTAGCGTGCGAAACTGGAGGCAGCTAGACAGGGATCGAGCTGGCTGGGAAAGCGTGTTGACTGAGGCCCAGGTCCACCCCGGACTGTAGCGCCACTTAAAGTAAGGAAGTAAGTCTTACGCGAAAAATTCTATTTTCGAGATACTTTGTCCATATTCATAATATAAATGCCGTACATTATCAATACGACACGTCAACAATTGGCAGTATACTGAGAAATATCACCTCAACGATTTCCGACAAAATTGGAAGAGTTGAAATCGGTCTATAACAGCAACATCCACTAACCCATATCCTAACTTCAGTGCGTCGTTAATAATATAAGGGAGCTTCTACGGGTTTTAAATTTTCCTTTCCTTAGTTCAGTGCTACGTTCCATGAACGTGCGTTTGTTTCCGTGTGGTTGTCTGACGCTGTTTTCGATTCACTGATATTTTGGATGAGTGCTCGACCGTAGAAGGTCGTATGATTCTTTCTATATCTCCTTTAGCCCATCCGTTGTTATTTTTTCTAATTAGTGGTACGGAAACTTTACGTATTGTAGAAGATTCCAAAGAAATTAATTAGATTCCCCTTTTTGCTGTCAGGCTTTTTAGATACGTGTCTACTGCACGGGCTCTCTCCACAGGTTACACATGTTGCTATTTCTTTTATCTCTGGTAGATAATTCACACCTGGCAGATAATTGGTTTATTTGTTTGGAAGAATGTGTTACAGCTCGTGCCATATTGACCGATTTTGATAAAGTGATCAACCTCGACTTCTAGTGTAAAGAGTATCTGCCTGAGCGACAGCCTTCCCACTTAGTATTTAGTCTTGCCAGTTAGTCTTGCTTTATCTTGTTTTTTAATTAGAGTTTTACTGATTATCATAATGACTGGAGAATGATCAAAGGAAAGGTCAAAGGTCAACTTTTATGAAGTTGTTGAATATTCCTCTTGAAACAAAGAAGTCGATAAGATCAGGTATTTTTGTGGTATACGTCGGCAAGTAATCGGGTACCAGTCGAATGGAATTTACATTTTTGCACTATATCAGCAGTAACTTGGATTTTTGGGCTAATTCTAGTCGTTAAAGTAGGACTTTACTAGTAAAAAATTGAACAATGGAAAGATCAAGGGCCTCCACTAAGACTTGCAACATATGGAGACTACATAAAAGAAAAATATATAAGTTAATACTCTTTTATACTCACTCACACTTCAAAGATAGAATATGCTCTCAACTAAACTATCTGATCTATTTTATGCCGGAAGTACGCATAACCTACACGATCGCAACCTCATATCCAACATAGTATAATAGTTCACATTGATAGCTAGGATGCAATCAAAACTCCAAAACGAAATCTTAATTAAAAGACCATTTTAACAAATAAATAAGCCTGTCTAACAGTCACTTTAATCAAAATTCATATAAAAATAGAAGGAATACCAAAGTCGACGAGTTAGCCAGCCTCAATGTCTACCACCTTCTTGAATCTAGTCAAGGTGAAATAACCTTATTAACTCCATCATACCATAAAACATATGCTGTTAACCACGACCACCTTGAACATGTCTAGTAAGGGAATCTTTCAGATAAGAGAATAGTTGCCATGTACTCTTAAGGAACACCCCAATCCCGCAATAAGTCCTGCATAGCGATTGATCGGGAAACTATTGGCTATCCTGTATCTTAAATTGGGCCAGCAGCGCAAAAATCAAGTTTGTGGCGAAGCGTTTACCTTGTCTTCAAAGGCCATGCTCGACCAGTAGCAATATACTGGGCCTTCGCTGTCACAGGGCTGAGAAATCTATAGGGAGGAACCAAATGTTTAAACTACATCGAAATTCAGATCTGCACGTTGAGTGTTACGAGACTTAACAGGCAATGTGCAGCTGAGCAATTGGCAGAGTCCTTGCCTCTATTATGCAGATATTATCGCCATCCATGATGTTCAATTAGACTGGGTTCACATAAGGAGGATGAAAAACTGTGATATACGAGTATATAATGGGAAAAAAATGATTATTCGGATTTAAGATATACGACAGACTAAGGCAAGAAATCCTGAGCCTCCAACGAATAAGCGAGAGTGTTATGAAAACTCGCATCAAGACACAATCCACTTGCATAACCCCAATATGCGCCTATGCCACTACGGAACGACACCACCCAAGAATGTTTCTATGAGCTTCTCGAGAAGACATATTAGTCTAAAGAATATGCCGGGATAGGAAAGGGGAACAGTTGGTAACCTAAGTCTATCCGACTGCAAGTCTGGAAACGGATTTAGCCTTACTGAGGTAAAATTACACAACCGAGTCCACACGAATTTTTCATCTCAATATACACAAGAGAACATGGCGGTTCCCGAATCAATGAATGTAGGAAGAGTGTATGCCTAGTTACTGGAAGAAAGGCAGATGTTGATATATTGGGTATATAACTCAATTCGTGCGGTTTTTTTTTCAAAATTTGAACGTTCATTTAAGAAAAACATGTTAAATAGTATTATTCAAAGAATTGCCCATCTGAAGCTATGACTTTTTCCCATCTTTCTGGCAATTTGTGGATCCCATCCCAAAAGAACTGCGCCGGCTTAACAGCCAAGAATGAATCAAGCCAATTTTTGATATTCTGCTCTGATGTGAATCGTATTTCAGTGAGGGTGTTCTGCATTGACCGGAACAAATGGTAGTCAGAAGGGACAATGTCTGGGCTATAAGGCGGGTGGGGTAAGACTTCCCATCCACTGTTTTCCAAATAGTTCTTAACCGGAATAGCAACGTGGGGCCGAGCGTTGTCATGATGGAAAATTATTGCCTCGTGTCTGGTCGCATATTCCGGGCGTTTTTCGACTACTGCTCTCCTCAAATGGATTAATTAAGTTCGGTAGCGTTGTCCATTGATGGTTTCACCCGGTTTTAGCAGCTCATAATACAGCTCACCCATCTGATCCCACCAAATACAGAGCACTACCTTCGCGCCATGGATATTCGGCTTTGCCGTTGATTTGGCTGGTTGGCCGGGTTTTACATATGATTTTTTGCGCTTGGGGTTGTCGTAATGGATCCATTTTTCATCACCAGTAACAATCCGATGCAAAAATGACCTCCTTTTGTGGCGTTCCAGCAGCATTTCGGACATGCAAAACCGCCTTTCGACGTCTCTCGGCTTGAGTTCATGTGGAACCCAATTTCCTTGCTTTTGAATATATCCAGCTGCTTTTAAACGTTTTGAAATGGCTGCTTGAGTGACACCCAAAGATGCTGCTAGCTCTTCTTGTGTTTGGCAACAATCTTGATAGAGTAATGCTTCCAGTTCTTCATCTTTAAACTTTCTTGGCTGCCCAGGACGTTCATCGTCTTTCAAGCCAAAATCACCACTTTTAAATCGTGCAAACCACTTTTGGCACGTTCGCTCAGCTAACGCATTTTCATCATAAACATCCACCAAAATACGATGACTTTCGTCAGTAGTTTTCTTCATATTAAAGTAATGAAGAAGAACTCCACGCAAAAACACTTTTTCAGGCACAAAGTTCGACATATTTGAGTGAAAAAAAAATATTGTTGTTTACGCTTCAAATGAATGACATATACTGAAATGACGTACAATGACAGTAGCTTTCCAACACATGTTCCAATGGAATAATACAAGTTACGCCATCTCTTAGCAAACCGCACGAATTAAGTTATAGACCCAATACATATACATATGTAAAGTCCTCTTGTAGATAACATCGACTGCTCTCCTTGGTCTTCCTAAAAGTTAAACATAGTTCGCATAATCAGAACTTGAAAAGCGCATAGTGACTTTATATCTAGAAGGATAGCCCTTCGGGAATAGGACATTGATAGCTAGATTCCAAGGAAATGGCATCGGTTCTTATCTCCAATAAAAGTTGCGACAAATGGGTAAACAAAGTTCTTATATATCTAGAGATTGATAGATAGAAGAGGCAATAATTGCCTCTTGTGATTATTTGTAGCGGTTGTCGACAATTTTCTTGTTAAAATTTTAGATGTAAATTGTTGTTCAATTTTCAAAGTCTAGTGATTATCTACTTAATGAGTACTTTACTCAGTCACGTATTTGCATAGATTTATGACGCACTTTCAGACAAAAAAAAAAAAAAAAAAAAAATACTAAGCTTAATAAAATTGTGTAAACAAGAAAAAGTGGTAGACAATGACGACATTCCAAACTTCTTACACCTAATACTATTGAGGTTTCTGTCTATCTGATTGAGGGGAGGCTTAACGTCTAAAGACACTCTTCCTCGGTATACCCAACTTCCACTATGAACCACATCTTCATGAACCTTACAGACATGCGGATAGGGGTATTCTTTGGTGTCTGTTGACCCTTTCCTATGTCATTGCATTCTGCCGCCCTAATCCTTTCTGCTGGAGCTTACGTTACGGAATCAGCTTTACCTAGGATAAGGAGGAAACCTTAACTACTCTAATTCCCATACGTAGTAGTTTTACACGTATTTTTCATCACTCGTTCGTTTCTTCTCATGGAACACCAAGGTGAGACCATAATCGGATGTTGATTGGATTAAGGGGAGACTCCATTCGTATACATATAAATGTATGTATATTTATAAATACATTGCTTACATTTATGAGTAAAAATCTCTGCATTTCAATTTATTCTTCTATTTGAAGTTGTTTGTTGATTTATAATCCGATTGCCGGTTGATGAAGAAAGAAAAGGATAAAGTGAGAAAGAAAAAAAATTAATCAATACTAAGCAACAGTTTGACAAATGTGACATGAAATGACAAATGACAGTTGACACATGGGGGTCATTTAAGTGTCAGAATTTGTGACTTTTTTTTTTTTTTTTTTAAAGAAAACGAAGAAAGGCACTCTTTAAAGAACTGTCACTTCAATAATTTAGCTGTTGCTCAAAATATTTCTATTGATGTTCATATCGGCTTCCTGCTATGAACGATTCAGTATTTCGAGATCCTTTCTTTAGGTACATATCTTGGTTTGTGCAAATGATTTGCAAAGAGATTTTGAAGAAATCTTACTTGAAATTTGTCTACCTAGCCTAACAGCATGCAATGAGTGATCGATTATTTGTTAGAAATTGACGATCGCTCACAGCTTGTATCCTGCAGATACTCGGTGCGTGACTTATTCGGATTCCTATGGACGTTTGTGATGGAACAATAGGATCATTAGGATGTGCAGTAGGATTTTTTTAAAAAGAATTCTTTCTTTTCACTTTCTTTTGTTTGTCAAATTATGTCCATGGAGAATTGTCGGACAAAAGACCAAATTTACGAAAAGAAGATGTTAGAAGTGCCTAATGTTGGGCAAATGTCTGTGGATTGTTCTTTTTTTGTGTAGACTAGACTTAAAAAAGAAAATTTTATTTGTGGCTCAATTACGTACATAATTGTGTAAAATGAAAAGAATAAAATTGGGCAAACGAAGTGAATAGATGCAGAAGCATATGGTAGGTGAATTGGGCCATAGAAAGATCCGTTTTCGGTATTAACGAGAGAAATAGATTTCCGGTTAAAGTTGAGCCATCCTTTGAATTTCCTTTTCATAAACTAAGTCACATCCAACTGGGACTCGGAGTTTCTGGAGTATGGTTTTGGTGGTAGTTTAATGAAGAGATCCATAGATGTATTCTATAATTGACATGTTGAGTATATTCCTGTGGTTATGGGTCGTGAGAAATTTGAAAATTTTTCTAGGAGGGCACCATAGAGGGTTCAAATGCTTCCAATGGCAAAAAATATGTAGAACGCAATTTAATTTCCCATGAAATTAATTTTAAGATACTTGCTTAATACAATTAGAAGGTTGTTATCAGTCTTATAAAGCTGTTTACAACGACTGGCGAGATAAAAGATATTTTGATAGATTTTTAAGAAATTAGCTATTAACACTGTTCACTAGGACCTCGCTATGTTCCGCACTCGATGCTGAACAGGCGAGATTTCGGGATGACTGATGAATGAATGTAGATCACATCAACATCTTTGTACATCATTGGGCAATGCGTCAAGTTCAGGTCTCCGCTTCATCTTCTGTCAACAGACTTTGAAACAACTTTCGAAAGTTTGAACAGAGATACTATTTGGATAACCTTGAGCAGGAGAGGTATCCCGGAGAATAAATGGTAAGATGTCAGAAGACTTTGAAGTCCATATTGGGGTAACTCAGGGCTGTCCACTTTTACCGTCGTTATTCTTTGTAGTCTTTAGCGATGTATTTCGGGTAGCACTAGCTGAAATAAACCAAGGATTGAAGTGGAAAATGAAATTTTACCTCAAGCACATGGACAGCTCTGACGCTTGCGCATAAATTAATGGATCTCCTCCAATTGATCTACAAGCTGAAGCAAATATAATGGAGCTTAACATAAATTCGAGAAATACACAGGCCTTAGCGATTTTGGCTAAAGCTAAACCTGCGTATGGAATGCTACTAAAAATATGGAAAACCAATGTTCACAGAACAAAAACCAAGCTCTCAAATCTAATGTAGAATCAGCAATTATATACGGGCTTAGTACTTAGAAGGTTGTCAATCGAAGGTTACAAGCCTAACAAACGTAACATTCTTAGGATTTTTTGACCGAACCACATCTCTGGTCAAGAGCCTATAAACGTCACTATACACAGGAGGAAATGGTAATGAAATGGTCACACCTTATAACGTGAGATGCCGCAGACGTGCCCCTTAAGGGCTCATCCGCAACTAACAAACCTCCAAGCCGATCTTTCAAAGACTTCCTCCAGTGCCGCACTCCAAGTTAATGCGGTCTTCCTCTGCTGCGCAGCCCCCAAAGTTACATTCGAAAACTTTTTGAGTCAAAACCGTGGCGTTCAATAGTTGAAAATTGTCCAGCCATTCCACGTATTAGATACGTAACCCATACAGTTTGTGCTTAGACCATCTTATCCATTTCCCGGAAATTAAAATGCGACCGATAATCACATGCAGAACTCGTATCTTCCTTAAGAAATGGTCAAACGCTTTTCATCCATTTTAGAGAAGGTCTAAGATTTTATCCTTTAGAGCAGAACCAGGATGATAAGGTCTTATTTCTTTTATTTTAGTTGATTTAGTCTTGCAGGACAGGATTTTCCTCTGATTAATATAATTAATTCTGCGAAGGTAGGATAGTCCTTAACTACGAAGTTATAATTACAAACAAATGTTGATGTTGGTCATTCGCCTTTTTGTAGCATATACTACCTTGATCCCGTAATTACCACCGTGTGGCGCTCCCATCGTTCCAAATTGAGTTCTGACATTTTCAAAAGTTACGTAGACAAGAGTACTTCTAACTCTGTGTGTTTAACGATTTTTTACAATTTACAACAACGAACTTGTATTGGATTTAATGGTGCGCGAACGTTGGAAATGTTGGAAAAGTCGAAAACGGTCGTTTAACAGTGGCACAAGCTGTTCAAAAGTGGTCGTGACTCAATCGAAGTTGATGAACGCAGTGGCAGACCATCGACATCGAAAGCCGACGAAAACATTGATGAAGTAAAAGAAATGTTGGTCAATAACCGAAAATTAACCATCAGAGAGATAGCGGAGGACTTGAACATTGCCTATGGATCCGTCCAAGACATTTTGGTTAATGATTTGGGTTTCGGTCGTGTAGCAGCAAAGTTGGTGCCAAGAGACCTCAATTTCATGCAAAAAAGAGACCGAGTTGACGTCGCAAAAGAGATGATTTGCGAGGCAGAATCCGATCTCACATTCATGATTACGTTTACGAGTACGACACGCAACCCAGACATCAGGCAAGTGAATGGCGTTCACCAAATAAGCCGAGACCAAAAAAACCTCGTCGTTTTCAGTCAAAAAAGAAGGCAATGCTCACGATTTTCATGGATTACAACGGTGTAGTGCATCATGAATTTTTGCCAGAAGGCCAAACAATAAACAAAGAGTATTACTTGGGCGTTATGAGATGTTTTCGTGTAGCAATTCGCCGAAAGAGACCACAATTGTGGTCTTTGCACCATGATAACGCACCGTCGCACAGTGCCATCATTATTCGTAATTTTTTGACGAAAAGTGCAACAAATACCATCCAACAGCCACCGGATTCACCTGACTTGGCTCTATGTGACTTCTTTCTGTTCAATCGAGTCAAATAACCATTACGGGGAAAGCGTTTCAGCAGCCGAGAGGAAGTAATGGAAAAATCGCCAACACACAAAGAGATAGATGTAGTCTTGGCTACATCACTTTTGCAAATATCAAGCTATGATACTAAGATTTAGAGGGAATATCAACAACAGGTGTACCAACTTAACAAAGAAAACAGAACTCAAATCGCAACCATGGGAGCGCCACACGGTGGTTATTCCGAGAACTTTCTTCGTACTTTGTTTCGAACCCGCTTACAATCTGACCTATTTTGGTCGGTTTTGGCTCAATACTTACGAAAGCTTGCTTGATTGACTCAAACCAATCTGCGTACGCAAATAAATAATAAATCTTGTCCCCTATTTTGGCCAGTAAGTCATTATGGAAAGCATCGTAATCCGTATATGTCACTTATATGATGCTTACTGCCTGTTGTTTCTGACTTTGATGTAATCCCCACATGCAAATAAGAAGATCTAAAGGGAGGTTTTGCAGCATGGCACTTCAATTCAAAACAATTGGGGAAGGCACAGTTTAGGTTCTAGACGTTTTGCTACCCCTACTGTTCGTAGTTTAACCAAAATCAGGTTTGGTTTTCTGGATTCTTTCTCTTCAGAATGGTCGAAACCTCGTATCATATATGGAATTTAATGTATTAGGATCATCTGCTACTATTTTTCAGCAGGTTATTTTCTAAATTAGCTGAGAAGCTGAGTAAGACTATGGTGATGACTTGCTGCCTTCTTTAAAAAGCAGAGCTGATCTGAGAGTTAAAATGATTACTGAATAAATCAGATGATAATATAGAATTCATTACTGCCAACGAAAGCACTACTATTGTAAAATACCAACAACTCACTTAGATTGTTAGCAAGCACTGAATTCAAATTCCCACTTCTCGTTTTAACTCCAGCTCCTATTCTATTTAAACATTTTAACAATTGCCAACAAAGTAGCTCTATTAATTAATTACGCAACGTTCTAATATTGTAGCCTCATTGCAATTTCAAGAAAAACAATTCTCTTTAACTTTTTGCAGTCCCCATTAGACTGGACCAGAATCTGTTTTTATTTTTCTAGCTGACACCCTTTTACAACGGGTGCATATTCTATTTATATTGCTATCCGCCATCACAATCGAAAAGAGTATCTTTAAGCCAATTCTCAGATTACAAATTGACATCAGTTCTCCAAACGTGATGCTAAACGCTGCACCTACTGCTGCTGTTTTTGTTGAAGTTTAAATTGTTGATGTTGTTGTTTGCGGATTATGCTATGTTTTATAATCATTACCCAGCTTAGGTTCTAGGTTCACCAAGATCAAGCTGATACAAATCGTGCCAAGCAATCGGTATTTTTTTTACAAAGTAGCAGCACTATAAGTACGATAACATGACAGATTCCCAACCATCCGGAAGCTCCAAAGAGTAGCGACAACAAATAATATTTTTGTCAGCTGATAATCCGGATCCGAATCCGAATCCGAAGCTGGATTTTGTTTTAAAAAGCGCATACAACAAGTTACACCGTCTACAAGTACAATAAACAAATTAATAAATACAAAAAAAAAACTGGAAGTCGTCACTCTTTTGTTTAACAACCTACGACTCCAATCGTGCCTGATAAGACCGTGACCCAATCAGAAAAGACGAAATAATTTTTGTTTTTTGTGAAAAAATCTGGTTTCTCTTTCATTTGTTGTTACGAGTATTACTGTTGTTTTTCGTGTTTTTTTTGTTTGTAAATTCAGGTGTGAGGAAGAACAAAGAAATTCATAGGTTCCCTTGTGACGCCATACTGGTTCCGATAAAAGTAGCCGGCTTTGTATAATAGTATTTTCATTAGAAGTGCATATGGTAACTCCAGACTAATATCTGATCTCGTATGATGTATCTCTTTGTTATACTCATACCATTAAGAATAAAAACTTGAAGTATCTTATTTAGACGTCTACTACGATAGTTAAACACAACTTTACACACGTGTTCATCTGATCGGATGCGATTAAATTGTTGAAGAATCGAATGGAATGCAATTAGCACTGCCCTTTGATTGACGGGCGAGTTATATGTTAATATGTAATCATGGACGTTCAATGAACTTTCAAGGGGATCAACTAGTTTTTTTTATTACCGAAAACTAAATATAGATAGGCAAACTGCTTACAGATGACACGTACAACATTTCTGTAGAGCGGTTGCTAGCAAACAAGCAAATTTTTTACATTTTTTGCCTTTTTACATTTTTTTCTTAAATTGTGTGTGTGTGTAAATCCGTAGAATTTATTTATGTAAAAGATACTTGTAAGGTGCTAATTTTTTGTAACGGCGTTTTAATAAGTGATACCGGTGTTCGGAGCTTCTTAAATAAAGGGTGATTTTATCACGTTATAAACACATATGTATAAATCGTGATAATAGGTTAACTGGAAAGATAACTATATGCCATTCGTTGCCAAATATTGTATGATTTTCGGGCACTAACGTATTTGCCCCAATTCCCGACCACATTGCTTATCTGCTGAGGCTGTATATCGAAATTAACGCGGTGAATGTCGGCTTCCAAGTCGCCCATTATCTTTTTTTCTTATAATTAGCGCGCGCTCAAAGGGTCGATGGTGTCAATCGACTGTGTAATATTAGCATCACCTATAAGCTGCGATATAGAATCCTATCCTATCTAGCAAGCTCCAAGAAGTCTTAGGGGCACCTGACCAGACGTGAGCATTGTACTCCAATTTTGGGCGAATGTATCCATTATATATTGAAGTCAGGCCAGAGGGGGTTGAAATATTTCTTACAACGCATTTCGCAGCATTTTTGTGGTCATTCCAACGTAAGTTGTCATTGACACACATACTGAGAATGAAAAGCTTTTGGGTTTCAACGATGCAAGTGTCATTCAGGGAGAATGGTTAGGAATTCGGATTTTGTTTAAGCGACAGCAAACAGCATTGTGTTTTGGTAACATTAAATTCCACTCTTTTGATAGTTCCTCAAATAGTTCTGCTGTTAATATTGGAATTTAATGAGCTTATCATACGCTGCCGTTCCCATTCTACAGCCGAAGAGCAGGGACGTGAGCCCGGAAAGCAATATGAAAAGCAGACAGTACTGTATTCAGCAAAGAAATGTATTGGATTAAAAGTAGCAGACAAGCGACCATTGATGAAAACTAAAAAGACTGTCGGAGTGGTGGCAATGGCGCAATGGTTAGCTCATTGAACTATCACGCAGAGGGTCGGTAGTTCAATCCTCGGCATCGCCAACAATTTTTTTAATCGTCACTACACTTTCGGCGAGCAATGGCAAACTCCCGAAAGTAAAATTGCCTATGAAAAAGCTTCTAAGGAATGCCGTTCGGATCCGGCGATAAACCATAGGCCCCCTCAGTAACACAATCCCCCCCCCCACGAGTAACACAATCGGGTGTCAAAAAGCTAAACCATGGCCCATACCGGGCTGCCAGCGTCACAGGGTTTGTTTTTTTTTTGTCGGAGACAGAACGGAGCCTTGGGGCAGATATTAATTTTGTTAAACCAAGCCAATGCCTTATAATATCAATTGCAACTATTTTGCTTCCCAAGATTGTTGCTACGAAAACCGTACATTAAGATGTTATCGTGCTCCGAGATATTTCATGATCTTGGAAAGAAGGGAAGTAAGAGGGGCGGGCTGGACAAATGCTCCATCTGCTCGGAAAGAGTCCTAACGAGTAGGATTAAAGAATAAGCTTACGCAGTGGTGTTACCAGCGTGGAAGAACACCTCTTCAGAAGAAGGGGAGATATACCACCTAGACCTGCAGATTTGTGAATGTTAAAATCCTTAAGTATTCTTGCTACTTCACGAGTGCGAAAGTGGATTCACCCCATTAAAAATTCGACGCACTCAAGTATAGGCGAAGATAAAGCACAAGCTGGAAGTGTTGAGCTGAACGAGCAATGTGCAACAACTAGATTGGCTTTGTCCAAAGAGCTGACAGATGGAATGTCATCATAAATGAGTGTTTGGATGGAGGATGAGGTAGAATTTCTAATGTTTGTGACGAACGGCCAACAGCTTTTACTACCTTTGGACATTGTGGTATTTTTTACCTCAGTTTTTGGTCGTTTAGAGATATCACACTCTTAAGAATAGCGTTGCAGTCATTCCTGGCTCGTTTGAATTTTTTCCGAATTTTCGTCTTCGGGTTCAACTTATAGGACCGAACAAGTATTTCTCTTTTTCTTTGGTCTGGTACTCTTTGTCCGGTTAGGGATAAAGGTTCTCACTCCAACGAGAATATCTAGTGTCTGTGACCATATCAGCAGTGGATGCCGCCGTCGTTATCGAGGAAACATAGCGAGCTGTTTGAATTCCAGTCTCTGGCTTATTTGCGTAAAAATGCGCAATGATTGGCCAATGATTCTATCAGTCTATAAAGTACACCAAATATTGATACACCAATTGTTGATATGACGAAGTCTCAATAATAACTTGCGGATTTTGTTGATTCCAAATGCTCTTTTGCTTGTGGAATTAGACACAGGGGCTAATCGGTAATAATATTTTGTGCTGAAATAGAAGATGAACAACCACATCGGCAAGATCGCAAAATTTTCAAATGACTTATATTTTATAGACCTTGTAAGCTTGTCAATCAGTATCCTTTGCAAATCCTTTTAATGGTTGTGTTTGAAGCCATTACTAAGTTTGGTTTTGAGGAAATCACATGAAATTGCACTCAATAGCCTTTTATTGGTGTTCAATCGAGAGAATACATTCTGCAATTAATTTTTAAGCACATCTTTGCACATACGAGTATGCCCACCACGTCACGATCTGATAAATGTCATCCGAGAGACAAAGTTTTCGACGAGTTTTTCCAACATTTGTGGAAGCAAATCCTCAATAACATGAATAATTTTGTTGTTAGTTTGTCAGCATAGACAAGTGACTTTACGTATCCCCAGGAGAATGATAAAGAGACGTCAGATCACAAGATCTTGGTCCATTATGCGAAATTATGCAGTCATCGAATGTTTCCTTGAATAAGTTGATTGTTTCATTTGCTTTATGCCACGTTCATCTCATTCAATCAGTGGACGAAAAAGTCATAGATCATGGCTTAAGAGCAAGTACCCCTGAGGGTGACATGCTGCAAAAACCTACCCATATACCGCACCAAACTGTAATTTTCGCTCTAAATGCGATAATTTTGGTTATTGACATACCCATTGAGCAAAAAATGCGCCTCATCGCTAATCACAATTTTTCAATACAAGCTGATATAATGCCGGTTAATTTAGGGTTCAATTATCAAAAATTCGACGCAAACGATGGTTATTCGGCTTCAATTTTTGTAAGCCTTCAAACCAAGATCTTTATCTTTGCATACAATCTTTCATCAAGAGGACGGAAAAGGACCAAGCTGTTGTGAACGACGTCGAAGTTTAGATCTACTTCACTACTCTCCTGAATGTATGCAATATTCTTATGCATCTCGGTACTACTGCATTTTTCAAACACAATTTTGTGCGAGATCGGTCAACAATACGGCAAATAATGGTCTCAGACTGTCGGTTATGTCAGGAGTAATATGTTATAAGTGCAACACTGACGTTTGCAATTATTAGTTTGACAGATATAAATATCTGAAGTTAGTAGTGAGTTAATATATAATCTATATGAAGTGGATGGGTCCTCCACAATACTTCGCTCTATTGTAGCAAGAACTTCTTTGAGCTTCACTGGAGTATTAGTGGCACAAAAATGGTATGTTTCGAATACTTGGACTGAGCTACGATTTTCGAATTAAATTTGAATAATTTGCAACGTCCACGTCTACGTCTTCATCAAATTTATCACAAACAGCTTGAACATATTTAAAATATTAACACGAACGCCTATGCTTCGACAGATTTTTTTATTCTGAGATGACTTTAATATTTGTTAGCTTATACGTCAGAAGTACAGGTCTAATCCCACGGCAATAAACTGAAAAGCTGGCAAACTGAAAAGAAGAGAACACTTTCGGGAGGCAATATCAAATTTTAAAAGCTGCTATCTTATGGCAGACTACTAACCTTCTCTTTGCTTGTGATTTTGACTCGAGAAGAAGATAATCGCAAAATAATTTTTCAAGACCGGGTTAAGAAAAACGGATGGTTCAATATGCGTCGATGCTGCATCCTACTGGATCTGGAATGTCCACCACTCGTAATTAATTCAATTGAGGAATGAAAAATTCATTTATATTAACACTGTAGCACTCACAAAACACAGTGAATGTTTGACACACCAAGTTCCAAATAAAAAAGGCCAATATCTTCTTCAGCGAAAATAACACACCATGAAATGACTTTGAGAGGGTTTAATGGCTATTCGTGGATTAATCGCAGAATTTTAGTGGCCCAGAACCGCAGATTTTATTTATTCACTTAGCCATGTAGGTGGAAATAGGCCTCGTCACTCCTGATTCTTTTTTATTCAAAACCGTCCATTTCGTTGTCATTCAGGAGGGCATCAGCGTAGATTAAACGCGATCCATGGTCAACAAAATCCCATCAGCTGATGGACCCTCAGCATTTTGTAAGGTAATTTCTTGAAGTTTTTTACTAAAATGCTAAAATGTACCGAAGAATAGCCAATTCAGTGGAACGTCGTCTGGAACGAGAAGTGTAAGGCCTTCCTTGCCCGATTCCGAGTAGTTCCAGTCCCTAAGAGTTGGGTGAACAAACGCCACAACATAGAGCGGGCAGAAAACTTACCACGAAATGCACGTTGCTCCAAATCTCTGTCAAATTGGTCATCAATTGTTTTAAAAGTTTAATTAATTTTAGCATAAAATTTTCAATACGAAGCTACTGCGAAGCACCACAGTGATTTTCTAAGTTTTTTTCTGGAATCTTATTCGTGCGGTTTTTTTTTTCAAAATTTGAACGTTCATTTAAGAAAAACATGTTCAATAGTATTATTCAAAGTATTGCCCATCTGAAGCTATGACTTTTTCCCATCTTTCTGGCAATTTGTGGATCCCATCCCAAAAGAACTGCGCCGGCTTGGCAGCCAAGAATGAATTAAGCCAATTTTTGATATTCTGCTCTGATTTGAACCGTATTTCAGTGAGGGCGTTCTGCATTGACCGGAACAAATGGTAGTCAGAAGGGGCAAGGTCTGGGCTATAAGGCGGGTGGGGTAAGACTTCCCATCCACTGTTTTCCAAATAGTTCTTAACCGGAATAGCAACGTGAGGCCGAGCGTTGTTATGATGGAAAATTATTGCCTCGTGTCTGGTCGCATATTCCGGGCGTTTTTAGGCTACTGCTCTCTTCAAATGGATTAATTGTGTTCGGTAGCGTTGTTTATTGATGGTTTCACCCGGTTTTAGCAGCTCATAATACAGCACACCCATCGGATCCCACCAAATACAGAGCATTACCTTCGCGCCATGGATATTCGGCTTTGCCGTTGATTTGGCTGGTTGGCCGGGTTTCACACATGATTTTTTGCGCTTGGGGTTGTCGTAATGGATCCAATTTTCATCACCAGTAACAATCCGATGCAAAAATGACCTCCTTTTGTGGCGTTCCAGCAGCATTTCGGACATGCAAAACCGCCTTTCGAGGTCTCTCGGCTTGAGATCATGTGGAACCCAATTTCCTTGCTTTTGAATATATCCAGCTGCTTTTAAACGTTTTGAAATGGCTGCTTGAGTGACACCCAAAGATGCTGCTAGCTCTTCTTGTGTTTGGCAACAATCTTCATAGAGTAATGCTTCTAGTTCTTCATCTTTAAACTTTTTTGGCTGCACAGGACGTTCATCGTCTTTCAAGCCAAAATCACCACTTTTAAATCGTGCAAACCACTTTTGGCACGTTCGCTCAGCTAACGCATTTTCATCATAAACTTCCACCAAAATACGATGACTTTCGTCAGTAGTTTTCTTCATATTAAAGTAAAAAAGAAGAACTCCACGCAAAAACACTTTTTCAGGCACAAAGTTCGACATATTTGAGTGAAAAAAAAATATTGTTGTTTACGCTTCAAATGAATGACATATACTGAAATGACGTACAATGACAGTAGCTTTCCAACGCATGTTCCGCGTTGAATATATATATATAGACCCAATATTTTTTGCATACTTAGATACAAGCACACCAACATTTTACATTGAAAATTCACTTGATTCACAAAGTTGAAAATCATTTTCTGTAGTTGTGTTCACTAGAATCTTAAGGCCTGTGAGAATACCTTAAGGATACCTCCAACATAAAAAAAAACAATAAAAACCTATGATACTTTGTCCAGAGTTTCCATTGTTCTTTACTGTTGTTAATCCGCCTTTTCTCTTCTGATTCTTAAAATTTGAAATGAAATTGATTCGCTATCCTAATCAATTTCTCTACTCTAATGATAGTCCACTCATCACACCTTTCAAACCCCTGTAACTACTTTATTACTACCTTAGAAAACCTTTTCTACTTACTCGTATTCGTAAATCCCTAAAACCCACGACGATTTTCTTCAGAAACTTCATTAAAAATCTCCACGAATTCGTCACAAACACCACCCCATGCGGAAGACTGCATACTTAAAGGTTCTCCTTTTGGCATCTTAAATTACACACTTAAGGCCAAACAAAAGGTCATCATTATGGTTAGCACCATTGAGGTTTTATCCCCATTCTTCGCTGCCTAAGTACCATTTCATAAAAAAAAAACAAAAAAAACTATCTCTTGTCCAAGGCAAAAAATCAATCTCCACGTGATCATATAATTACGTCTCAAATTACAAGGATCATTATTCGAATATTCATGGAACGTCGATACTTTAATGCTCGTTTAAATGTAATACATACGTACGTAGTTGTGATGTGGATGTGATGCATCTGCTAGAATAGTTTTGTCCAAGTATCCAAGTATCATTTTTCTTCTTTGATGACCTTTTCATAGTGCTGTTGTTGTCCGTGATCTCTCACCTTTGGAGGTGGAACCTATTGAAAGGGCAGCGGTAATCGATAATCGAACGTTTGGTCAGACAGTTGGTCATCAACTGACGAGATACAAACAAAAAAATCGTATAACACACTAGTAGATACTTTCACAAAAGACCGAGAGTAAAAAAAATGTATATGCGCTTCACCTGCCTACCTGGTGGATTCAGATGCGTGCCTACTGATAAACTCCCTTGGAATTCATGATACTTGACCCACGTCAATGTCT
The DNA here is from genome assembly GCA_928272305.1 of Volucella inflata. Lineage (NCBI taxonomy): Eukaryota > Metazoa > Arthropoda > Insecta > Diptera > Syrphidae > Volucella > Volucella inflata. The sequence continues at coordinate 22,981,562 of OV743718.1, read as the reverse complement.
TTGGTGAATGTCCATGGCACCTGCCTCTCGTTGGTAGTAATTTGCGTTCGTTTTCGATTGCGACAGGTTGCATGCTCATAAAATTCCATCTTCTCTTGAAATCAGAGGAATAAAAAAAATAAAAAAAAACCAGTAGAAGGCAGGGATAAAAGTTCGGAGTATTACAAGGATAAACGAGCAAATGGGGCTAACAAAAAGGACTTGAGAGGAGAATGCATGTAACATAATGTATTGGTCGACACAAAACAATAAAACATGAAAGATATCGTTTTCCGAACGAACATGGCAAGGATTCGTGTACGTTTCTTTTGGTTAGCCGGTTCGTGAGACTGTATGTACATATATCGGTCGGATCAAGTCGAGTCGGGTTTTTTTTTTGAGGGCGGATGGCCAGTCAATCGGCTTATGGTCAGATGGGGAACACATGTTAGATGGATAAGAGTTTAAAGGATATTTTATGGGATTTTTTTGTTCTCTGTGCGATTGCATAAAACATGCTGTCGGTGGTGATAAAGGTGGGCTCTCGATCTGGTCATAAGCTAGTAAGGTGAGGTCCGACTAATTAGCGAACATATTGCAGACAGGAGGGTGCAGAGATAAGAGTTCAATTCCTCTGAAGACGCCGATAAAAAAAAAATTTAGTGAAGCTAGTTGATAGGTGAACTAAGCGTATCGAGATTTAGATTCATCTACCTTGGTGTTTTTTACTAAATTTGAATTTGAAATTGTTCCAATTAGTTCAAGTGGCTTTTCAATTCATTGTGATACCTTTTTTACTATTGTAGATTGAACAAAGGTCTAGTTTCTTTCGATCACTGCGTTGTCTGTCTCAGTATTTCGTAAGCGGACAGGTGAGGGAGAAACTTTTCGGTTTTGGTGGTAGTGGTGACGTCGAAAAATATACTTTTTCGTTGTTCAGCAAGGTCCTGTTATTTAAACCCAGATCATGTACTGCAGTCACTGACAAAATAATCAATCTTCCACGCAAATAGCCCACCTTAGATACTGGTGTTTAAGACAAATGGGTTAAAATGAAACAAAAATGGTGCAATTTAAGAAATTTTATTCTTAAACTTGTTTGTGCAGTTTTTTTGGCAATTGATCGTCTCTAGATTCGCGACTACATCTCTTTCACCGACACGGCATTTCTTCAGCAGTCGCCATCGCAACTTCCTGTTGTTTCTGCAACAACTGCTAAGCCTGAGATCGATCTCCGTCAAAATAATAATAATTTGCATAAAAAACTTTCGTAATGTGCAAGATCCCTCTTTAAAACAAGAATAACAAGACGAACAACGAAGCAAGTGGAGAGATAAGTTATTGGTGGTGATGCGTCTTGTGTCGAAAATTTGTTCCAATTTACAACTTCAACTTTATATCTTTTATTTAAAGAGTGTGGTATCAGCAAACACAAACACCTCCACTAAACTTTCTTGGTCAGTTTTTTACCATGTTATTTCATACATATATCTTTGCTGTTTCCTTTTAACGAGAGCTTCCAACTTTACGAAATAAGCTCTGACAAACTGAATCGTGATAACAAGGAATATCTCATATGCGGCTATGTTCTATCCCATGTTTCGTTTCTTCGGTAGAATAAGCTTGTTTCTTTACTTAACTCCAAATAACCGTTTGCCTTGGCTATTAAAGGACCTTTTCTAGCACGTCTGTACACACTAATGACACTTATATTCCCTCGTCTCGAATGCATATCATGGACTGCACTCCCAAAGCTATTTTCTATTTAAAAATTCTCTTTGATGCAATGCCCAGTGAAATTTGGTTTCTGCAATCAAAACTGGTAGTAATAGCTCTAAGATATTTATAGCTGACATCTGTTTTCAAAGTGGTGAAATACGTTATCCTAATCTAACGAAGAATATGTAAAGAAGGCACAGTATCGGCGCCAGTGGCCATACCCTAATTGAGCATATTTTTCTGAAACAGTTCAAAAAAGCATGGCCCGATTAAGTTGACCAAAAGATCCATTTGCATTCTTGCATACGTTAAAATAAGTCCCTCATTGTGCTGCGCCTTTGATAAGCCTGAAATAGGCTCAAGCGATACCATTCACCTTTAAGCTCTCTTTCCAGGTATTGACCAGATCGAAAAATACCTCAAGGGACTCCCAACTTTGCCTTTAATACTTTCAGAGATGTACAACACAAATGAACGCAACTGTAAGGAGAAAAATCCTCATGATGTGGCACTATAGCCCAATTGGGCCTCAACCAACAAGAGTCTTCAGTCAGCTTGCTCTTTCCTCTACTGCACTGTTACGCAAGAGCGGATTCGAAAACCAGCTTATTCTATTCGCCTCAAGCTGTTCGGTTCCCGAACTCTTTATATGTAGACTTCCTCTTATACGCGTAGATCTAATGCAATCGCGTTTAGTGACTCCATTCGACATCCTTAACATTTTCATTTACGCTGCGGTCATTTTGTTTTTAAACACTTCGTTCATTGTCTAGCACTGTGAACCGTACATAAGAGCTGGTCGAACACCGTGGTGTAGAGTTTAAGTGGAAATTTTCGGTCGCAAAAGATTCCCGAATTTTCCCGCCATTTCATCCTGCCCAGACTCACTCTGTAGTTTACGTCGTCGTCAGATTTCGCTTTCATGTTAACGATTGATCCTAAGTACTTAAAGGTAGTGCTTTTCGGAAGAACTATTCCATCCAACATTATATCCGGAACGGGTCGCAAAGGATGCTCAAATGGTCACCTCAAATGCTCCTTCTTTGAACGATATATTTAAAATAAATCCGTGTCTCTCTAGCGCATTTTTCCATGAATCTAAGTCATTCTGCAAATCTTTGACGTTATCACTAAGTATAACTGCGTCGTCAGCGAAGAGAATTGGCATTACATTTGCTTCGCGCATGCAGTCTTTCAAAAGATAGTCGAATACTACGTTAAAGAGGATGTGCTGGGTTCACTCGTCCACCACAACGAAACCCCTGGTTCGATGATGAGTGCCGGCAAACACATGCAGCTAAGCAAAAAGCACGCACTCGTCCGTCTGTACAGGATGACGATGGAGAATGCACGCTGCTCCATCAAGGTCGGTAAAGATCTCACCGAGACCTTTGATGTCCAGAAAGGATTTAGACAAGGCGATGCGCTGTCATGCGATTTTTCAACATCGTACTTAAAATTCAAAAGTCCGTCCAACTACTCGCATACGCCGACGATATTGACATAATCGGGAGAAAGCAGCGTGATGTCAGTGGTGCTTTCGCAAGTATTGAGACGGAAGCGGCGAAAATGGGTTTAGCGGTCAATGAGGGCAAGACCAAGTATATGCTGTCAAGCAAAAAGGACAACCAACACCGACGTCTCGGACAGAACGTCACCCTCGACAGATACAACTTTGAGGTAGTTAAGGACTTTGTCTACCTAGGCTCTGGTATAAATACAGACAACGACACCAGCGCTGAGATCAAGCGAAGAATAACTCTTGCCAACCGCTGTGGGTGTGGCGCTGGGTTAAAGAGGCAATTGAGTAGCAAAGCCCTCTCTCGGACAACAAAAGTCACCCTTTATAATACCTTAATAATCCCGGTCCTGCTCTATGGCGCAGAGGCATGGACATTATCAAAAATGGATGAGAGTGTTCTTGGTTGCTTCGAGAGAAAAATTCTTCGGGCGGTCTTCGGTCCCGTCTGCATTGACGGTGAGTGGAGGAGGAGATACAACGACGAAGTGTACGGACTGTACAGCGACCTAGCCAGAAGAGTGAAAATCCAAAAACTGAGATGGCTGGGTCATGTAGAGCGCATGGACACCAATGCTCCGGTCCGGAAAGTCTTCGAATCCGCTTCCGAGGGACAGCACAGTAGAGGAAGGCCAAAACTCAGGTGGCGCACGCAAGTGGAAGAGGACCTCAGCCAACTTAACGTGCGAAACTGGAGGCAGCTAGCCAGGTCCACCCCGGACTGTAGCGCCACCTAAAGTAAGTAAGTAAGTAAGTATTGTACGACGTTTGAACTTGTATAGCTTGCCTTCTATCTGCCGATCGTGGGGATATTTGTTCCAGGTTTTTCCGCTGCTGCCGGTTGAGTTCGAGCCGAGACTTTCTTTGCGACGTTTTTAAGACGCACTTATTCCAGAGCCAGTCGAGCTTTTTCGATATCGTCGCACCGATCGCATTTTGTCCACGCTTGGAATGCATTCTTCTTGTCGGCCACAGCTCCTCATCCACTCATTGGGCTTAAAGACGCGACCGAAATTCACCCGAAAATTTTCTTCTCGAAGCAGCCAAAAGTACTTTCATCTATGTCTGATAAATTATGTGCCTCTGCGCAATAAGTTATAGGAGAGAGGGCTTTGCTAATCAATTTCTTTGCTAACCCAAAGAAGCAGCAACTGACCAGAGCTATTATTCGTTTGGTCTCGGTGCCATTCTCTGAATTGACGGAGCCTTGGCAGGCAAAGTCCTGAACAACTTTCTGATGAGAGTAAACTTCTATCCGAGACATGCGTTGATGTTGGGTCTCCCTTCTGGTTGAGAAGATATACTTGGGCTTGCTCAGAAGTTTAACTGAAACATCCAAATCTCATTTCAGGTGTAACATCTCTTAGTTTCCTCGACCGCGCGCTTCTCATGCTCCTTATTTTTCCTACTAAGAAGCCGGTGTTCGTGTCTCCTATTCTGTTCGAGGAGCACATGAGCACCTCTGCAACGCTGCATGTGGTGGTCGAGTGAAACCCAGCACTTCAGAGGCGTCATCTCTGATGGCTTTTTCGCAGTCTCCGATATATGATGTAGACGACAGAAGACGCCGTTAGAGATTAGGGGGGACCTCTTGCGATTGCAACCGCCCGATGTCGAACTTCCTCATAGTATAACTTTGTCTTTGGGATGTTTGGGATATCCAGAACAGCACATTGGTTCCAACTAGGTAGTTATCCTAGCAGATGTGTGCTTCACGGAATTTTCAGACTTCCACTAAAGGTGTCTCTTTGTGAATATGGAGATGTTGGAACCGCGTGCTAGCTATGACAATGTTTCGACTCGCTCAAGACAGCCTACATAAGTCTGTCTCTAATAACAAATCCGCATCCAAATTGCGCTCTGCCTTTACCATCGATAACAATCGCCGTAGTAGATGTCTTAGTTTTTTGTTTTCTGCTAGTAGTTTGACTGCACGTGGCCTTCTGCTGCTTCGTAACTTTAAATTGAAAACAAATTGAATTAAAATTTGATTTAATATTTTGTAATTTTTGAAAAATCAGAAATCACATATCAAATTGGTCGTTTGCCAATATGTACATGAAAATAACTTCACGAAGTACTCGTACCACAGAAAGAATTCAAATGTCATATTTCAAGATACAATCGGCTGGTCATGTCCTGAAACCAGTTCATTGCCAAATTGTATAAAGTCAAGGTTCAGCATAAAAGTAATCTGAGCTCCTAATATATTATTATTCAAAATATTTTCGTCGATACGCCTTCAACCACATCATCTGTAAGGACGAAATCAACTCTATAGTGTCAACGCTATAATGTGCACTTTTGAAACTATTCAAGGGGATGTAGCGGCTTTGGTTCCCTCTTTAGCTGAACCTAATACGGACAGCAGTAGTTCAAAATCTTTTTTCATTAAAATCATACTTTTTCTAGAACAAATTTGTTATTCAAAAGTCTAGTTCACTTGCATTGGGAAAGCAATGTAATAAATAATGATTTGATTTGTAGTAGTTCTGGATACCTATCTGATTAATTCATTTCGCTACAGTTCAAACAATTCAACTTTTAACCTTTAGCAACAGCACGAAATCTTTCAACACAGATTCCCTCTTATACCATAACCGCCTCTAAGATTTACTTCGCTCTCCCATTCGAAGCCTAGTTAATGACCTTTATCTGATTAATGAATCGTATCCCCTCATCATTTCGATAGACTTGATGGCCTTCCCCACAATTTAATTGCTTGGGTTTATGCGAGAATTTTTATGGATTTAACTAGATTCATACGATTATGGCGAGAAGCGCCACACTACTCGTACCCCAATGTCTAACAGAAGAAAGTGAAATTTAATGAGAATATTTGCTCCCACTTTAGATGTTTGGATGTCTTATATTTATCGTTCATAATAATTGGAATGTTTCTGACAGGACTTGGCAATTACAGGGCCTTCTTAAATGTAATTGTATGACATCACATCTCTTCACAAAATCTTTAACCACTTCCTTCACAAATACAAAAATAAGGAAAATCCTGCATTCAATCTAAGAAACTACTACTTTGCTTGGGGTGCACTTCTGTCAGAGACCCTTTCATGGAGTCCAAATCAAATAGATTTTTATCTCCAATTCACTTGGGTGTACAATGTAGACACATCTCTTGGATGGAACTCTCCTCTTGGTGTATTCTCTTGATTCCGTATCTTTTGGGGAGTTACTCAGCAAGAATGTGTGTTACTCTGGCGCTAAGAATGAACAGCATTTTACGGTGCATTTAAGTGGAACTTGAAATGAAAAGAAAAAAACCGAGTATGATCCTCCTCACAAAGGTCTGGTACCCTCATTATTTGTTCAAGCTAAGTTTTAAGATTTGATTCAAGAGCCTGGGTATTGCTGGATGGATGGATGATGGATGTCATTATAAAGATGAGTATCTCTTATTCTACCCATCGTCGTCGGTCAATCGCAATCATGTGGATTTTGAAGATTCCTTTTTTTAAAGAGGATTACATGAAATTACCCAAGAGAGCGTAAGTGTTTGATGGTGTAAGATAAACATCTGCGTCAAGGTGAAGTGTTGACAGTTGGACCTTACCCCCAATGAATCATCGAAATCCGCCAGTCATTCAGCTAATATATGTATTATTCAGTCCTTCACTGACCCCCACCCGCTAAATATAATTATTTCGCTTATGATTGCATTTTGGGCCAAACAAATCGATTCACCCTCTTACATGATGAACCCCAATTGAAAGAAATTCTAATTTATATTTTTTGCCACCCTCTTTCTACGAAATATCGTATACGATATACGAGTACGAATAATGTCATCATAAAAGTAATTTTCAGATTGTGGCTTATTTTGGGGGAGTGCAGGGTCGCCTGCCCTGCAATCCGTTTGTGCTCCAGTGCACACTTGAATTCCCTCGGAGCAAGTGTTCGAATACATTTTCGACGCACTTGCATGGGGTTGACTTAGCAATAAGGAAAAATCTGCTCTGCTTCTGCTTTGCCGCAATTTCATCAAGACAATTTTTTTTCATTCAATGATATATGAGGCGTAATTAATCCCGGATAATCTGTGGTTCTTCAGATGAACGAAGGGTGCGATGGTAATAATTAGTAGAGGCAGTGGATGGAGTGATGAAAATTGCAGTTTCCTACAAGAATCCATTTTTTTTCTACTAAGGAGATTTATGTATTTTATGCCTATTCTTCGAGTGATGGCTATTGCCCTTTTTTTTTTTTCTTTGTCGGCTTAGATATTGATAGTCCTTGAGATTTAGTTTCATTTTTACTGGTGTCATATTTGTATCAAGCGCCTAGGATGTGAGAGGACCTTTGTTCGGGAAAAACTTAAGCGATCTCGTAAAAACCCCTGCTGAGTTTGTGCCTTTCCACGAAGGCGTACGCTTTGTTGTTAACCGAATCCAAGTGACTGTGACAAAAGTTATATTCGAAGATATCGTTTGTTGGGCAATGAATTGTTAATCGTTGAGACAGGATCGTGTAATAGCAATCTATTGATCGATAAATTTATTGTGATTTGTTTTTGAGGGAGAACATTTTTATAAAATATACCTCATGTCGGCTATTTTTAGGCCTAAGCATTCCGAAATGGATTTGTGCAACGCCACAGGTTGGATTTATGTATATTATTTCAGCCAATGATCCATAAATGTTAATTTATAATTCTTCAACTCATTTTTCGATGGCAACGATTAGTATAAGGCCTCGTAGAAGAATCATCTTCCGACAGGTGCTGGTTCTTTAAATGACGAGAATGAGCCTCTGCAGCCGAACATTTTGCAGCTCTGCTAATAAGCCCTACTTCACGTTTCCCCGTGGCGACATCTGGGAATCTCACTAGAGATTGCGGAGTGAAGGGGACAAATGGCGAGTTTCCTGCGCCATAAATCAGGGTTAGTGTCGGAAAACCAAAACAAGACATTATCCGCGCTACTCCGACATATTTGGAGCTCAGGCCGGTAAGGATTTCCAGAACTTAGTCAGGGTTTTGGAAAAGAGATGGTGGCGGACGAGCCCTATATGGGCCAACGGCAGCGCTTACATCCCGGAACAGGTTACTGGCTTCGGTGTAACCGACCCCTCGTCCTAAGGGCATTAAAAATGGAACTGGTCCTCCAAATTTGGGGTTATGCCGCCCGGGTAACTGCCCGGCCATTTAAAAAAAAACATAAGTTACGAAGCATAAACAAGCCTCGGATATGGACGGATCTACTGTTGACAACCCACGCAAACGATTTAAGGAATGTTAGATCCCTTAATAGACCACGTGCAGCCGAGCAACTAGCGGAGGCCCTAGACTGCTGCAAAGCAGACATAACCGCCATTCAAGAAATGCGATGGGATGGGCCGGACAAAAAGAAGATGAAAAACTGTGATGTCTACGACGGCAATTGCTATCGACGGCAAAAGCAGCGCTTATTTGGATGCGGATTTGTTATCGGAGGCAGACTAAGACAAGAAGTCCTCAGCTTTCGGCATGTGAGCGAGGGCCTCGTAGCAGTCCGCATCAAGGTAAAATTTACCAAATTTAGCTTAATATGCGCGCATGCCCCCACAGAGGAGAAAGATGACGACACCAAGGATGCCTTCTACGAGCTCCTTCGAGCAATGCCTTTGCTATGACATTAAAATTGTCCTCGGTGATTTTAATGCAAAGCTACGAAGAGAGGGTATCTTTGGTGGAACAATCGGAACATAAAGCCTGCACAACACCACCTCCGATAACGGATTCAGGCTAATCGACTTTGCGGCGGGGCGAAACATTGTCGTGGCTAGCACGCGGTTCCCACATCTCGACACAAGGGGACTTGAAGAACTCCTGATCAATCAACAGTCAACCAGATTGATCACATCACGATCGACGCAAGACACTCCTCCAATATTATGGATGTCCGTACGTTCCGAGGAGCCAACATCGACTCGGACCATTACCTTGTTGTAGCCAAGGTACAGTTGCGGATATCCCAAACTACGCCAAGACAAACTAATGCTGTGAGAAAATTCGACGTCAGACGGCTACAATCGCAAGAGATCGCCAAATCCTGTTCCGATCGAGTGTCTCTTAATCTCTTAAGAGGTCCAATGCCGCCAGCATCAAGCATCGAAGACCACTGGAAACACTGCCGTAACGCCATCAGAGATGCCGCTTATGATGTGCTGGGTTTCATTCGTCCACCACAACGAAACCCCTGGTTCGATGATGAATGCCGGCATGCACATGCAGCTAAGAAAAGAGCACGCACTCGTCCGTCTGTGCAGGATGTCGATGGAGAATGCACCCTGCTCCATCAAGGTCGGTAAAGATCTCACCGAGACCTTTGATGTCCAGAAATGATTTAGACAAGGCGGTGCGCTGTCATGCGATGTTTTCAACATCGTACTTGAAAGAATAGTGCAAAACTCACGAGCAAACACAAGAGGCACAATCTTTCAAAAGTCCGTCCTACTTCTCGCATACGCCAACGATATTGACGTAATCGGGAGAAAGTAGCGTGATGTCAGTGGCGCTTTCGCGAGTATTGAGACGGAAGCGGCGAAAATATGTTTGGCGGTCAATGTGGGCAAGATCAAGTATATGCTGTCAAGCAAAAAGGACAACCAACACCGACGTCTCGGGCAGAACGTCACCCTCGACAGATATAACTTTGATGTAGTTAAGGATTTTGTCTACCTATTCTCTGGTATAAATACATACAACGACAGCAGCGCTGAGATCAAGCGAAGATTAACTCTTGCCAACCGCTGTTTCTTTGGGTTAAGAAGGCAATTGAGTAGCAAAGCCCTCTCTCGGACAACAAAAGTCACCCTTTAAAAGACCTTAATAATCCCGGTCCTGCTCTATGGCGCAGAGGCATGGACATTATCAAAAATGGATGAGAGTGTTCTTGATTGCTTTGAGAGAAAAATTCTTCGGGCGATCTTCGGTCCCGTCTGCATTGACGGTGAGTGGAGGAGGAGATACAACGACGAACTGTATGGACTGTACAGCGACATGGACCTAGCCAGAAGAGTGAATGGACAGCAATGCTCCGGTCTGAAGAGTCTTCGAATCCGCTCTCGAGGGACAGCGCAGTAGAGGAAGGCCAAGGCTCAGGTGGCGCACGCAAGTGGAAGAGGACCTCAGGATAAAGGGAAAGTGTAGTTCCATTACGTAGATTGCCAATTTTATGAGATAGGAGGGCTTTCCACTACGAAGATTCGATACTGCAATACACCATCACACAAGATAGGAAGACACAGTATTGTGCCGACAAGCGTCCTTCAGGTAAAGATTGTTGTACGCATACCAAATATAGATCATGTGTAAGGCACTGGCATCCTTACATTTAAAAATTGTGTAATACCTTATTTGAGAGTTTAATTCAAGAGATTTCCAGTTTCCATGATAACCGATAATCATTCATATGTTGGTCATATATTGGTCATACGTCGGTCAAACAATCTTCTCCTGAGTTGATACTAATTTTTGCTGGTCTTATGAAATTTTGAATAGTTGCTTACAAATATCTGACTCCAAATTGATGACTTCTACTTCAATGTTGTCTTTCAAAACTTGTTTTAGTTTATTGTTGAAACGCAAGAATTCGAAAAGTTTGACGCCGTCAAAAATGGCAATCTGGCCGGCCAGGTAAAATCGCCGAAATGGGAGATGACATGACCTAGAAACTGTTTATTGAAAATGTACATCGTTGCCGGAACTATATGAGCGGCTTCTTAGTCTTTCTGGGACCAACAATATTCGATGCCCAATTCAACAACTTGCTCCAAAAAAAAACTCGTTAAACATCTGTAACACCCACGGTTGTAGTGCTGCCATCGGCGTCTTCAACAAAAATAAGGGCCAATGACTTTTACACTGCAAATGCCACACCAAACAGTCACTTGGAGGAGATACAATGTGGATCCTCCGTGCATGTCCAGAAATGCAAATTTTATTTGTGCACATAGCCACTTAAATGGAAATGTCGTCGTTATGATTTTGAATGGGAATATGTTAACCCCACTTGACGATCAGCAGACAGCAATTGATGAATGGTTTGCGATTCATAAGTTAACATCTTCAGGTCTTTCACCAAAAATTCAACGCAACAAACGCCTGCTGTTTTTAAATTGTCTCGTTCGTCCTCGGCCACATCAACAATATTTTCAGTCGAACGAGCAATACGAGGCATGTGACCTCTTTCGACATCTCTAATGAACTGAGTTTGCCCGAGTAGCCCATCTAAACGCTTAACGCTCTGCGTTTAAGCAACAGACCAGAAATTATTCAAATAAGCAGGAACAATAACTCCGCATTCTACAGGTTCTTAGATCCATTACTTGTTGTCAACAAATTTTTTATCTATCAAAGCTCACAAATGTCAAAGCACAATGCCATTTGAGACCATTTGCAAAGATTATAGCACATTCATTGAGCCGCTCGTCAAAAATATTAGAAATTCTGCTTCCATCCCAGCGCTCAGATATCCAGATGGCAGTTCTTTGCACAAAGCTCAATATTTCCAGATTGTGCTTCAAATCTGTCAATGAAATGAATCCACTTTTAGTCTTAACATTTACAAATCCGCTGGTCTAGATGGTATATCTCCGCTCCTTTTGAAGAGGGAACACTTCAGGCGTAGAAAGACACTACGTTTATCAAATATCTCGAAACACGAAAGCTTCTCAATGACCGGCGACACGATTTTTATATCAAAAACTCCACTGGGTTTTTTGATTGCATGTCTCACCGAATAGTGAAACCAAACCCTACATCAATCTGGCAAAAGCAAGAAAGTTGCCCTTGGTATTTCTAAGGCATTCACATCACATCAAGCTCTCCTGCTGAAAATGCGTGCGTTTGGGATCGAAGGCTATCTTCTTCAGTGGATTAAAACTAACCTTCATGGACGTTCAAATCAAGTTGTTTTGGATGATTTCAAGTCTGGTATTCATAAAATTAGTTCTGCTGTGCCCCAGACCTCCATTTTGTCTCCGACACTCTTCTTAAGTCGTCCCCGGACTCATGTTCTTGCTCATTTTTCTTTCCTTTATGTTTCCTAAAACGATGTTAGAAATATTTCACCGTTTTTGATCTGGCCTAAAAAAAAGAAGGCAACCATCTGCCCAAAATCGGAGTACAATGCTCATATATGTTCAGTTGCCCCTAAGATCTATTTGCAATTGCTAGATGGGATTCGAAACCATGCGACAAAACGTATACGTGATGCCACTATTACATACCCAGACGAAATCCTCGAGAACCGACCTAACACCTCCTGTCTCACATTGTTCTATTGCTATTTTCAGCACCAGTGGTTCACCGAAATTGCCAGTAGCACTCCGACCCTTTAAACATTCAACCGTAAACCCTGTGACGCTGTGTATGCTCATCATACATACTTATGGTCATAGTCTGAAAACCATCAGTGAGAGCGCGCGGGTGGCAGGGAATTGTGCGTCGCTTCATGCAATTTAAGTGGAGCGCTTCACGGGACAACAGTGTAAAGCAATTTTACAAAAACAACGATTTCTACGTTACTGTATGACGCCTATTTAGAATTGAATACGGATTACGCCGTTTGAGTGAGTGTCCAAGTGTTAATTTAATCAAAGCTTGGGTCAAGAAGTTCGAGCAAACGGGATCGACAACGAATATAAAACAAACATGGCGGCCACGTTCAAGAAGAAGCGATGAGAACATTCGGGAGGTTGAAATTTCCGTCATTTCATCAACGCGTACGCGTTCAGCGGCTCTGGCAATACCAAGAATTAGTCTGCCAATTGAATTGCGGCGAATTTCGCATGTGGACCTCAGACTACACCCATATTACCTTCAGATTGTGCAGGAGATGAAACCGAATGATTATAATACATTCAACGTAAGTTATTGGCTGACACTGTGCTGGAGCGATTCTCTAGCCTTGAGAATGTATAGTTTACGGACGAGGCTCATTTTCACATCAATGGCCACGTAAACAAGCACAATTGCCGATATTGGAGCAAGGAAAACTCTCGCCTTAAACACCAAAACCAACTTCATTCACCTAAAATGACAGCAAAGGGCATAATCGGACCGTACTTTCTTCGAGTTTTCCAAAGTTTGCGTAGTCAATTGCAGGAGTACCAACGACGAGACGGGCACATCTCGAAGATGTGATTTTTAAAAAAATAAATTCCAATAAATGTTTATTACGTTAAATTTATGGCCCACCCTGTATATTGGTACCTCTCATTTATTTTCTTCCTAGCTTTCCTTCCCCCGAGTTCCGTGTTAACATTTTAAGGGTATGCAAAACCCTTTGATTGCACCAATGCGAATGTTAAAAAAAAGCCATCTACGACGTCCACATTTGTCATTTTTGACAGTAGGTACCTCATCTTGTAAACTGGAAAATAATTATTTGCTAAATAGGCCAAAGTCAGGAGTAGGTAAGGACGACATACATACTTGCAGGCAATGCCGTTAACGGACACCATGTCAAGTTATATAGAATTCGTCAGCGACCATGTCCAATGCATATACACAGTGTGGCAAATAATATCCCGTACTGACTCCGCAAAACATAATTAAAACACCATTTCTGTTAATTTTTCGGAGATTTTATTCGGAATAGTATCTTCCCGATTCAATACACTTGTTACAGTGATTCAAATGCCTGCTCAAACTCATTTTGGAAATTGCCTCCAGTGCTTGAATCGAAGGTTCTTGAATGGTCGGAATATTATCAAAAAAGCATCCTTTCAACTTCAATTTCAATTTCGGGAACAAAAAGAAATCGCACGGTGCCAAATCAATGGAATACGCCGGATAATATAATACACACACCTAATTTGAATCCAAAAATTGACGAACAGTGAGTGTTGTGTGACTCGGTGGATTAACGTGCAACAGAAACCAACTTCGTTTTGGCCAAATCCTCGTGAATAATTCGAATATAGTAGTCACTTTGTTGACGTTTAAGGTCTCTGCAATCATTATAAGGGAAGTATTTCTGTTTTCTGTAACAAAATCACTTACTTTTTGGATCATTTCAGGCCTCCGAACAGAAATCGACCATCATGTGTGCTTGTCACCATCCAGCTTCTTTCTGCGGCTCACAAAATGTTTATGCCACTCCTAAGGAACTGTTCTACTCAATCATCACAGTAAACTTGTTACATAAATGGAAACGTTGCTGATGCATTTTTACCAAGTTTTGTGTGGAATTTAAAGCGGCTTCCATATTAAAATTTTAACATCAAATAAAAAGGTGTTCTAAAAAAATCATTTTTTTAAAAGTTAAATGTCAACTAAATATTATGAAATTTTGGCACATAGCAAAGAAAGATTCAAGCTTCAAAACACATGCACGGACAAATAAATGTCGCTTTTGGTTTTTGAGATATGACTCTTGTCCGGTATATTATTTCCCACACTGTGTAGATAGACACCTTGACCAAATAAATTCCCGGAAAAATACTACAGAATAATCGATGCCTCTTTTATATTCAAATATTAGGAACACACTCTTAATGATTTATTTTATCTATCGAAGCCCTGATATCAGTCTCACCAATTATGAACTGAGAGCTCCAAAGAACTAAACGTTTCTTTAGCTGAAAAGAATCTATGCGACTTTCTTGTGGTTGACTTTGCTCTACAGAGTTTGTACACAGTTCTTTTTTTCACTCCTCAGGATCACAAAAACTAGTATTTAGGATCACCTCCATTCATATTTCTTATTCCTAGGAGACTTTTTCGTGTATTTTTCTAGACATCGCCATAAGGCAGCTCGCAGTCAATATCTTGTGAATGTCATAAAATATTAGTAAAGCTGCTCCGCGGTTTCTCTTAAAGAAGATCGTACTCAACGCATCTGCTAATCAGCTGTATTGAAACGGCTTCGAAATAAGGGAATATGATTTCCCGAGAAAGAAGTTTGCGAATAAACTCAGCCTAAAGATGTGAAAATGGGTGGCAGAACCAGTGTACACGTTTGCCAATCTAGACCAAATAAAGCATTATTGTTAGCAACAAATTGCTAACCCTCGAAATTCATGTGCAATTCACTTCGAAGACTTCAAAAATGCAAACTACCCCATCAAAATTCTCCATTCAACCGCCTTTCTAAAGGATTTCACCATTATTCCACTTGTATGCCATGCAAAAGCTCCATTGCTAATTTTTGATAAACTATCAGTCGTTCGTTCTGAATGCATCCGCAAACCGTGCATGGTTACTCGTACATATCTTCAGTGCCCACAAACCCTCTACGAGCATTTCCTTGCTGGAAATTCTCTTACTTACTTGTGCTCTAGTTAAATGATGCATCAAATGGTCTTTAAGGATTAAACGTTAAATATTACACGAAACACGAACGAGAATAAATCCTCACCACCACCGCAAAGGGTGTGCCCGTTCGTTGGAACAATATTCAAACTGTAGCTGTAGCACATCCCCATGTGCAAATCAGGCTGATTTCCAACTGAATGAATTGCCAGGACTTTGCCGAAATGAGCACTTCTAGACTCTCATCACGTTTTTTCCTTTCGCAACTATAAGACTACTAATGGCCTATGAGTTTGTTACTCAAAACGTAGTCATGGTTTGAATAGTGCTGTCTCCCGTTTCCGCAATTTATTTTCCAAGAAAATATCTAAAATTGATCTGGACGAAGGGTGTTCGCTCGATAGATGATGACGACGATGATGATGAGGGTGGTCGGTCATCCTGTGCCACACATATGGTAACCAACCCTATGTCTTTCAAGGGTATTCATACCACACACACACACAGCAGGACTCACAGTTGAACGCCTTCGCAAGGAAAACATGTTTAACGATTCGAATTACACTGGCCCAAGATGCTGATGATGAGACAATTTCAAGAAACTTGCCACAACCACTGTGGAACTACAGTACAGTACAGACACGTTATAGTTTACTCTGGTTAACCCTGACTGACATTGCTTCCTTGGGGTTGTGTTGGTTAAGGATGTACGTGGGCGATACAAAATCCCTGCTCCTGACACGTTAATCAGTGTCGGTCTGGTAAGTTGCAGCTGCAACTCTGCCTCTAGAACCGGCTACTTAATGAGATTCCTTCTCTCTCGATTTTAATTTCCTGACTTTCTGGCCTGCCACTTCTGCTCCAAACTCAACCTTCTTGTTTCGTCTTGTTCTTCTTCTTCGTCTTCTTATTTAGTGGTGGACTGACATTCCATTGCCGGTCCTTGATTTATGAGAGGGTTTTCAGTTTTTTCTTTCCCCCATTTCGAGAGTGGCTTCAACCGAAGGTAATTGCCTTGTAATTATGTGCGTTTACACACATATTCATCCGGATCATATACATATTTGGATTGATGTCCTTTAATTAAGGAGCATCGCAGATACGAAGATACGAATAGTGGCACCGTGTTTGGAATGTCAATCAGTAATTAAAAACACAACTCAGTTCTTGACTTTTTTTTTTCAATTTTTCGGTCGAGATTTTGGAAATATTATACATGTTCGGCGCAGGGGCTGGAGGAAAGTTAGGCGGTCTCATTACGTTGAAATTTATGGACTCATGTTTCAAATTGTGTGTTTTGTTTCCTGCATTGCAGTAATCGTGGTTGCTTGAGTAGTCTGGCCTGCCTGGGACAACAAGATAAAATGTACTGTGCACCTGCAGGAGAAGGAAACAAAAAATTTCTTCCCAAATTGGGACGAGCAAGAACTCCCGGCATAAACTCTCCATGAGCATTATTTATTAATTAGACTTTTCGTGGTGATGTTTTACTGGGAGAAGACTTGAGGCAGGATGGGCTCATTACGATACAACGAACATAAAATAGGTGCAGAACTAAAGTGGTTCATTCTGTTAGTGAATTAAGTAGGAGAACCTACAGCGGAATGAGTTGTAATGAGTTCTTGATTTAGTTGTGGCGTTTTTGTGAAGGAAATGTTTTAATTCAAAGGGCAGCCACGTGGCTGAAATTGATTTCAGAAAAAAATTAGGGGAAACTGCAGCCAGATGTCTAATAATTTATACAAGAAGTTTTTTTGTTGGATGAAAAAATACTGTGTAGTGGATTGAATGGCTACGTAGACCTAGTCAGCAAGGCAATCACTAAGATGGCTGCGAGAGACAGAGACTTTGAGCGATGCAACTTCAAAAGCGCATCATAGTCTGTAGGGTGAGAAGCTGAAGTATGAACGTACATGCATAAGCTGTTTTAAATCAGTTAAAACCCATATTTAATGAGAATCAGATCCATCGACACCTAGGGTACCTTCACGACCTGACATCATTGAGACGACGCTCACAGCACGCATTGCAGTAGGTTTCACTTATGTATGACGAGAGACATCAGGAATACGACGTATACTTTATTTCACCACTTCCTTTAGAAATAGTCAAGTGGCATGTACATAAGACTAGAGACAAAGGCAAATGCCAGCGACAAAGGCCACCAAAACTCCAATGAGAGTTGCACAAAAGACAGCTTTAGTTCCGTGAAGGCCTAGAAGTACGAGGGCGGGTCAATAAGTCCGTGACTTTTGGATTAAAACACAGATTTTTTGATAAAAAAATAATTTTATTTTTCAACGTAGTCTCCCTTGAGCTCTATACACTTTGTCCAACGCTTCTCCAATTTTTTTATCCCTTCCAAAAAAATGATTTGTCGAGGTCCTCAAAATAGGCCTTTGTTTGCGAGATGACTTCATCATTGGAGTCAAATCTTTTTCCACCAAGCCATTTCTTCAGGTTTGGGAACAAGAAGTAGTCGCTCGGAGCCAAATCTGGAGAATAGGGTGGATGAGGGAGCAATTCATAGCCCAATTCATGGATTTTTGCCATGGCAAC
This sequence comes from Volucella inflata, assembly GCA_928272305.1. NCBI lineage: Eukaryota > Metazoa > Arthropoda > Insecta > Diptera > Syrphidae > Volucella > Volucella inflata. Next base: position 22,963,530 of record OV743718.1, on the reverse strand, counting down.
TGCACATGTGTGCACCCTTGCATTGTCTTGGTGGAAAATAGCTTTTTTTTTGGCCAAATGAGGTCGTTTTTTTTTCAAATCGTCATTGAATCGGTCCAATAAGTTGGCATAATATTCCCCATTGATTGGATTATCCCGCGTGCATCCCAAAAAACAGTCGCCATAACTTTATTGGCTGACAAACCCACCTTGGCCTTCTTTGGCGCCGATTCACCCTTAGAAACCCACTGTTTTGACTGTTGTTTGTTCTCTGGTGTGTTGTGATGGATCCATGTTTCGTCCACGGTTACAAAACGGCGCAAAAACTCCTCCATATTGCGATTAAAAAACGCCAAACCTTCCTGTGAAGTTGTTACACGATTGCGTTTGTGGTCGACTGTGAGCAAACGCGGCACCCATCTTGCGGAAAGCTTTCTCATGCCCAAGTGATCATTTAAAATTGAAACCACTGAGCCATGCGAGATCCCTACGGCTTCTTAAATTTTGACAGGAGTCAACTGACCGATGCCTGTTGACAGGAGCAGTGTTGCTGTTTCAGTAAAGAGGTCAGAAATTCAAAAAGTCACGGACTTATTGACCCGCCCTCGTAATATTCTTACTTACTTTAAGTGACGCTACAGTCCGGAGTGGACCTGGGCCTCAGTCAACAAGCGTCTCCAGCCAGCTCGATCCCTGGTTAGCTGATCCAGTTTCGTACGCTAAGTCGGCTGAGGTCAACTTCCACTTGCGTGCGCCACCTGGGTCCTCTACCTGCGCCATAGAGCAAGACCGGGATTATTAAGGTCTTATAAAGAATGACTTTTGTTGTCAGAGAGAGGGCTTTCCTACTCAATTGCCTTCTTTACCCCAAGAAACAGCGGTTGGCAAGAGTTATTCTTCGCTTGATCTCAGCGCTGGTGTCGTTGTCTGTATTTATAGCGGAGCCTAGGTAGACAAAGTCCTTAACTACCTCAAAGTTATATCTGTCGAGGGTGACGTTCTGCCTGAGACGTCGGTGTTGGTTGTCCTTTTTGCTTGACAGCATACGAGTATACTTGGTCTTACCCTCATTGACCGCTAAACCCATTTTCACCGCTTCCGTCTCAATACTCGCGAAAGCGCCACTGACATCACCGTGCTTTCTTCCGATTTTGTCAATATCGTCGGCGTATGCGAGTAGTTGGACGGACTTTTGAAAGATAGTGCCTCTTGTGTTTGCTCGTGAGTTTTGCACTATTCTTTCAAGTACGTTGTTGAAAAAATCGCATGACAGCGCATCGCCTTGTGTAAATCCTTTCTGGACATCAAAGGTCTCGGTGAGATCTTTACCGACCTTGATGGAGCAACGTGCATTCTCCATCGTCATCCTCCACAGACGGACAAGTTTGGCTGGGATACCGAAACTAGACATTGCTCTGTATAGCTCGTCTCTATAGATGCTGTCATATGCGGCCCTCAAATCGATGAATAGGTGGTGTGTATCGATCTGAAGCTCATGGGTCTTCTCCAAGATCTTCCTGGCCTGAAGCCACACTGATATGGACCTATCAGGTTATTGACGAACGACTTCAGGCGTTTACACAATACGGCAGATAAGATCTTGTATGCGATGTTAAGGAGACTGATGCCTCTGTAGTTGGCGCTTGAGAATCGGACAAACAATTCTGAGGTTCCATTCATCGGGCATACTTTTGACCGACCATATTTTACAGATGAGTATGCTCCTTACCAAGTCATATCCGAAACCGTACCTTGGCTACAACAAGGTAATGGTCCGAGTCGATGTTGGCTCCTCGGAACGTACAGCCATCCATAATACTGAAGGAGTGCCTTGCGTCGATCGCAATGTGATCAATCTGGTTGACTGTTGATTGATCAGGAGTTCTCTAAGTCCCCTTGTGTATATCGAGATGTGGGAATCGCGTGCTAGCTACGACAATGTTTCGCTCCGCCGCAAAGTCTGTTAGCCTGAATCCGTTATCGGAGATCCTCTCTTCCTCTCTTCCTAGCTTTGCATTAAAATCAGCGAGGACAATTTTAATGTCATAGCAAGGGCATTGCTCGTAAGTCTTGTTAAGGAGCTCATAGAAGGCATCCTTGGTGTCGTCATCTTTCTCCTCTCTGACAACAAATCCGCATCCAAATAAGCGCTGCTTTGCCGTCGATAGCAATTGCCGTAGTAGATATCGCAGTTTTTCATCTTCTTATTGTCCGGCCCATCCCATCGCATTTCTTGAATGGCGGTTATGTCTGCTTTGCAGCAGTCTAGGGCCTCCGCTAGTTGCTCGGCTGCACGTGGTCTATTAAGGGATCTAACATTCCACGTGCATATCCGAAGCTCATTTTCCTTAAATCGTTTGCGTGGGTTGTCAACAGTAGATCCGTCCATATCCGAGGCTTGTTGATGCTTCGTAACTTATGTTTTTTTTTCAAATGGCCGGGCAGATACCCCGGCGGCACAACCCTCAACCTGGAGGACCAGTTGCATTTTTAATGCCCCTAGGACAAGGGGTCGTTTACACCGAAGCCGGTAACCCGTTCCGGGATGTGAGCGCTGCCATTGGCCCATATAGGGCTCGTTCGCCACCACCTCTTTTCCAGAACCTATTTAAAGAACCAGCACCTGTCAGAAGATGCTACTTCTACGAGGGCTTATACTAATCGTTGCCATATATATATCATCTTATAATAACAAGCCCTATGACTTCCCGAATGCTCAATTCCATAAAGCCGTGTATGTTTCTGATGCACAACATTTAGCTCCTTCAATATTGACTTCTTTCAATAGTAGATGAGTAAGACCAGCTACCTTCCTCCGAGCCCATTCCTACAAGTCAATAGCCATGATCACAAAGTGAGTCCACCTGCATCATCTGCATATGTTTAAACCACGTTAGAATAGACCTGTTTTAAATCTTAAGCCAGCAGTGGTTACAGTGAGTAGCAAGGTCCGATTCTCGTTAATTCGCTATCTGAGTTAATTGATAACATAAAGGCTGCTCTTATTTGTCGCCAGGGCTCGGTTTCTTTTTTTTGTCGAGACCGAGCACTCACACGAAGAATTAGTCCATAATAATCCTTGTAAGTTCCTGTTAATGGTACCTTTCAATCTTTCGCTTTCGAAGAATGATTAGTAAGCACTTCGGTACCAGCACCCACCACGTCAACTCCCAGTCCATGCGGCCTGATATTTTCAGAGGTAATACCACGCGGTATCATTCTCACTTCCAAGGCAAACGTCGCAGGATGTTACTTATGCCCAGCACCTTTAACATAAGTGCTTGTCAAAAGTGTATTGGAACGTCACGAAGCTAGTAAGTAACTCGCAGTCTTTTCTGACTTCCAAAAGACATTCGTTTTGTCTGCTTGCAACTTTTGAGTCATATCATCTGCAGTTGTGCTCATATGAAACCCAAGTGTCAATTTAAACCTTAACCAAAGACGCGGGCAGACCCATCGAAAGTTCAGACCCTGAAAAACTCTCCTCTTAGCTTTAAAAGTTTATCGGCGATTTCAAGTTTGCTACCCATTGCCATTGGACAGTTTCTCCCTTCTCGTAAAGAGAACAGCCTCAGTTTTGAAAGGGTTGACTGAAAACACATTTCTTAAACACCTACCGTCCATAACAGCTAGGGCTGCTGGCGATTTATAGAAGACAGTCGCTAGACACATATGCCTACGCAAAAACGTCAAAACTATTAAGCGCTTTGAGCAGTGAGTTGACCAGCATGCACCATATCATTGGAGACATAACGACGCTGTGAGGACATCCCCTGGTAAGCCCAAACATAACATATTGGCCAATTTCAACATACACAGCCATTGTCCTATTTGCCATTATGGCTTTTATCCACGAAACTTATGATTCGTCTACACCGTATTGTCTATGCCAGTTACACATACTTTCAGAAGTTGCGTTGCACTTCTTATGTCGTGGAAACTCTCCAGTGCTCCTCCAGGGCAAACAGTACAGTAAAGGCTCTTCATGTATTACTCTCGGATTTTTAGTGCCCAAGCACCGCGAATTTTGAAAATTCACGTATCCGCATAGGTCGAAATTGGCGTCGTCCTTTATGATTATTTTTGACACAAACTCGTTCACTTCGTTTTCGAGATTCAGGAGGGCGAGAGCAAAGATAAGTTTCACGGTCAACCCAATCAGCTGAGGGATGGACGGTCTATTGCACTGAAACATCTTTAAGGCTTCTATTAAAATGCACCGCAGAGATGTGAGTGGAACGGCCAATTTCGATGCACGTAGTCTCGTCGATGTCGACGGAGCCTATACGGCATATTTAGCCATGGAAGCGACACTCTCAGCCGAACGAGAGGTGCGAAGTCTTCCAGGGCTTACTTGGTCCCATTATAGTTCCAGTCTGTAAGAGTCTTGTGGTTAAACTCTGCATTGAACGGGTACGAAATGCGCCGTGCGCCAATTTTACTGACGAATTGTTCATCGAAAACATCGAGACGATTATTCAGTGGTCTTCAGGAACATATCGTTTCATTGCTTATTCACTCAAAGTCTTATTCTATTTGCTCCATAAATGTCAAAACCAAATTGACAATCGACAAAACAAAAAGAACACTGTTGCGTTGATAGACCGGTATGGGCCATGGCCTAGCTTCTTGACATTCATTTGTGTTGCTCATGTTGTCATTTTTGTCACATTTGAGCGGGGCCTACGGTTTATCGCCGAGTCCGAACGGCACTCCTTAGAAGCTTTTTGCGTAGGCAATTTTACTTTCGGGAGTTTGCCATTGCCCGCCGAAAGGGTGATGGCGATTTGAAAAATTGTTGGTGACCCAGCCAGGAACCGAACCCGGACTCTCTGAGTGCTAGTCCAATGAGCTAACTATTGCGCCATCGCCATCGCCATCGCCATTGACAATCGACACCATTTGTAAAATCTATGACACTTTCTGATAGGGTCATACATTATGCCCACTTTGTATCAGAGGACTCCAACAGCCCAAAAAGTTTGTACTTCATATCCGCAAGAGCCAGACATACCATACAAACATATATAGGTAGGTATGTTGTCTTGGTGGTTTCATATTGACTCAAATACTGTGAGCCCACTTTCAGGCGCGCTATTAAAAATAGGAAGTTCAATTTCCGATAAGTCTTTTATAAATTAAGGAATCGTCGATGTCATGAAGAACAATCAAATGTACAGAAACTCATTATGATCATTTCCTTCAGCTATATAGGCGTTACCATATCCATTACAGAGAAGAGGAAAGCTGTTCTGCTTCAACTTTCATCTGTCACATGTCAGAACCCTTTCCGAAAACCTTTTAATTCACTCAGCTCCCCTTAAATTAAAAGTCATCAAGTTTATGATGTGTCCTTAAAAGTAGTCCCCCTTTTACAACCCTCAGTCATAAAATCAAGTCATTTCCCAGCTAATAATCCACTAGCACACGTGTCGATGTCGCGAGATAACTTCATTGCCATCGATGTGCCATCTCCAAGGACATACAACACGTACATGTACTCGTATCAGTTGTCATTGTGAAGAAATTCTCTAGAGCGTTTCATTAAATTGAAATTACCCTCTCTTTCTCTTTCTCTTTCTCGCAATGTGTCTGGACGAATGAATGTTTTTGCTTTATCCTGGATACGAGATACGATTCTATTCCCTCTAATCAATCAGCATTTAGAAGAGATGTTTATGGTAGCAGGAAATACGGGACACATTTCACGCCATTCAAATGCCATCTGATTCCCAAATCAGTGAAAGGATAATTTGTGTAAAAGGATCAGATGAGCGTCATTCGTTCTCTTTCTTTCTCTCTTCTTCAGTTGTATGCTTTTCTATCTCAATATGCAAAATCATGTCGAAAGACTAAATTGCCTTGAGGAAGGACCAACAAACACCGTTCGATGGTGTCAACCCACATCAAGATACCAGCAACGGAAGCAAATCAATCTATGCTCTCTGCTTCAACTTTATCCTTAGCTTCGTTCTCGTCCTTGTCGTTGTCATTGTCGTCCTTTTTTTTCTATGTTTCCTGATCCTGGATGGCGAAAAAGGTAAATCAAGTGTCGTAATGTTTTCACCGAAATCACGGGATTTCCTTTTGACATTTATTTGCCCGGGTAGAATGTTCCTATATACATACATATGTGTGGGGGTGAACATTGTGGGGATCTATGTTAGACGTGATGTATGTTATGGGGGGAAATGTAGGAAATGTAAAATCTAAAGGATATGTCGTTGTGTCATATGTCAAAAGGATTTCGGAACTGGCGCTGTGTCGCTTCTCCTTGGTCTTGACAGTGAAAATGATAATTTCCAGTGAACATCGCAATAATCGTATAACATCAGCAGATGCATACATACATACATATACGACTATCAGTACTCATGGTATTGACACTGTCGACTAACGAATTTGAAAAAGCCAAAGGAGCCAAAAGACGTACACGGATAGATGGTAAAGCCGTAAAGGAAGCTTTTCAAGCGAAAACGAACAAAATGTCGCCCTCTAACTCCAATAAGGTTGTGATGAGGAGGCGACACATATGAAGGAGCCATGTTGTGGATTTAAATGAACACACATTGAGTGTGCTCCCGCTGAATGTGTAAACAAGCTGATTAGCTGTTGGTTATCAGAAAGGAAGCAGGCCGATGTGAAGTGGGTGAGGTGTAGTGCTCATGTTTGTGAACATAAGCTCATTGGCCTTTTAATGCAATTAGTCGCTCCTTTATGGTATGAATTAAGGCAAAGTCAGCATGTGGCTAAATGCGACATTCATTTGTCGATTGACGTGTTGTTTAAGTAAAATTTACCGAATTTACCGTTAAGTTGATTAAGCCAGGCAAACGCGTACTGACTGAATTTGGCAATCAAGGCTGGAGTGATTTTTCATGGTTTTGCTATTAAATGAAGTGAAAGCTTGAATTTGAAATTAACAAAGTTTTTGGTGGTTTTTGGAGTTCATACACACTTGCGACTCAACTTCTAATCGAAAACTGCAAAACGGTAGCACCTTTCACGATCTTTATTGCAACAACGTAGGTATATAATTCATATTGCTAGGACCAGCCGTTCAACATAAGGTTTTAACAAGTTCTTGTGTGCATCATTGGTCCAATCGAAACGGAAAGGCACAACTCTAAGGGACAGAATGATTTTAGTGCTGAAATCACTACTTGACGTGGACACAGAACATAACCTTAAGCTGCAAATGGTGGCCAAACTGGAGCAGGAAAGTGGATTTCTAGTAAGCAGTTATGTTACATCATTTTGATGAGGCCAGTTATTAATAAGAACCGAGAGGCATCTGTATAGACCATGTGTTTTTGCTGTGTCAGACTTTTCATTAGGGACTAAATGTCAAATTAGCTGTCACATTGAGCTGTTCAACTTCATTTATTTTCAGCATATTTTGTCATCTCATCATGGAAAGCTGACAATGTATCGTTAAAATGTACTCGTATTTTCATAATCGAAGCTCCACGAAACTTAAGAGCGCTTACGGCATAGGTACATCACCGGCCATCTGAGCGTGCTATATGGTGAATATTTAAATCAACTAGAAGTTGACACAGTTTTTTTTTTACCGTAAAATTCTGTTCAGTGATTAAGTAAATAATTTCTGGTTGAACGAAGGCTGGAGCACAAGTTACTATCAACTGACACTTGTACAATGTCACACACGATTATATGTTCCCAAATTTGTGTGACATTTATGTGAAAGAGATTTGGTTCCAGCAGTGGGTCCTCCACTAGATACTATCAACGAAAACATCAGTTTTTTGAAAACGCGATTTATTAACAGAGTCATTTCAAGAAATAGACCCCTCTATTGGCCACAGGATCGTGCAGATTACAACTATTGGGTTATTTTTGCAGGGTTACATCAAGACACTGGTTTATGCCGAAAAAGCAGCAACGAAAGGCTGTTTGGAGCAAAAGATTGTTCGGGACGATATACACCCCCTTACTACATTCCGCGGTAGACCTGCGCCTCACCCAACAAGCATCTATAGTCAACTAAGATCCCCTTTCACTTGCGTATGCCACTTGAGCGCGGTCTTATTCTACTGCGCTGTTCCCCCAGAGAGGGATTAGAGAATTTTTAAGATCGGGCCATGACCCAGCCATCTGAGTCATTGGACCTTAACTATTCTGGCTAAGTCGATATCGCTATACATCCCGAATAATTCAAAGTTGTATCTCATCCTCCATTCACCGTCTGTGCAAACGGCACCGAAGTTCGTTCGAAGAATTTTTCTTTTAAAGCAACCAAGAACACAATCCGTTTTCGAAAATGTCCATGCCTCCGCGCCATAGAGCAGGACTCGGATTATTAAGGTCACTTCTATTGTTCGAGAGAATCCTTTGCTAGTTAATTGAAGCGATTGGCAAGAGTTTTTCTTCAATTGATCTCAGCGCTGTTGTCTGAATTGATAGCAAAGCTAAGGTAGACAATGTTCTTTGCTACCTCAAAGGTAAATCGAACGCGACGTCGGTGTTGAGAGTCCTTCTGCTTGATAGCATAAGCTTATATGCATTTGCGCCGCCTCCGTCTCAGCAATCGCGAAGGGCCATTGACATCACCCTGCTTTCTTCCGATTATGTCAATATCATCAGAGTATGCGAGTAACTGGGAGGACTTTTGAAAGATTGTGAATCTTGTGTTGTCACGTGAGTTTTACACTATTCTTCTTGTTCGTCTTGTTTAAAACCTATTTTTTGACATAAAAGGTCTTGGCTTGGCTTAACCAACCTTGATGGAGCAGAAGATGTTAGCAAACGTAGCCTTAAAATCGATGAATATGTGGTGTGTATCGATTTGAAGCTCTTGACTTTTCTCCTAGATCTGCCGTAGTCTGAATATTTGATCGATGTTGGGCTTTTCTGACAAAAAGCCGCACTGATATGGACCAATCAGGCGTTCACACTGTGCTGGGTGCCAGGACACTGCGATATAGAAGGAAATTTACAAGCGGAAGAGCTTGCAAGAAGAGGAGGGCTATTCGACAATAGTAATGTTGCTGATGTCAAACCACCCCTTTGCACGGTAAGGGGCACTATTGAAGAAAAGACCATAAAGGCCGCGAGCATAAGGTGGTCGAATCTGGAACGAGATAGAGTATCAAAGGCTCTATGGCCACTTTTCGACGGTAACAGATCTAGAAAGCTTATTTAGCTGACTAGGGATAAGCTTGGGATGCCCATAGGAATACCGGCAGGACACTGTCTTCTGCTGAAACACGCAAAGAAACTAAACCTGATAAATACAGACACTTGTAGATTCAGTAAGGCTGCCCGCTCTAGAAGCATTGTCGGATTCTGTCTAAGATATGTCTATCTTCACTTCATTAAGATCAGTGGACGCAATTGTTGTTCTACTACGATATTTTCTTGTTTGTTAGTTTGTTTCAGTTCGGAGTTTCTATCCGCGGCATGTTTTTGGTAAAACTTCGGAATCCCTCAATATTTTCGACAGCTCGCTTCGCGTGCCCCTTTACTTCCAACGAAGCCCGTGTTTGTCTTTTCTCTTCTGCTTGTGGAGCTCGTAAGCAGTTCTTGCTCACTCACATGTGCTTGCCGGGATTCGTCGTCAAACCAGGGGTTTCTTGTGTCGAATGGAAACCAGTATATCATAATAAAACCAGGGCATCTCCGATGGCTTTTTGACACTGTTGCTTCTGGTCTTCGATGCGTGATGCTGGCGGCAGTGGAGCTCTTGAGAGATTAATGGAGACCCGACAGGAGGATTTGGTGATCTCTTGTGTAGCCGTCTGACGTCTAAATTCCTCCCAATATTAAGTAGTCTTGGCGTTGTTCGCGATATTCGCAACCGTACCTTGCTAAAAAAAAAAGGTAGTTATCCGAGTCGATGTTGGCTTCTGGAAACGTTCGGACATCCGTTATACTGAGAGAATGTCTTGCGTTGATCCTAATATTGACCGAGCTAAGAAGCTGGTATAGTCATCTTTTATTATGTCGTATAAAAGTCACATAGTAGTACTTTGAAAACTAAGTTAAAAATGTTCCGTTTGAGGAGGCAGTATCAAAAACAATAGTTCAAAAATTCTACATTAAGGAGATAACATCACTTTAGTGGAAAATTCATTGTAGCAAAGACATAGTTTTCGTGACACTGGAACTTCACTTAGAGAATCCTTTCATCATTATTCGGAACCCGAGAGACATTTTTTTATAGCACCAATCCCAAATCCTCCAGCTTAAACATGAGAAAACGATGTCAAATATTCTCGTACTAATGGTACGTTCGTGATATCTTCGCTAGTCAAAGCAATGGCTATTAGCAGTTGCGGTCTAAGGTAAACATCTATCCCAACCATCCAGAAATCGGTTACCAAAAACGTCACTGTTGTGTCAATCCTTATATTAAGCATGATGTCGATCTCATTAGCAAGTGAAACCCGAGCAAGAAAACGATAGACTGCTGGGAGTTATAATTCAAGTAAAGGACTTGGTCCGAGGAGTTTATTCAAGTACTTTATCACAAATGTCAGATAGGCTAATATTTCAATCCAAGTTCAATATTTAAGAATCAGTAGTATGAGTAGTAAGAGAATATTTTCCCTGAGACCTTTAAATACGCATAAAAATTTGTCAAGAGCGACCGCATCCCTCTTCCCATTCATCATTCTTATTAATCTCTCACTCAGTCTAATATGAAAGCCATCCGTTGGCCCAACCCTTAATGATGACATATAAACGTGCAGCATCTTGCACGCACGCTGCATTATCCTTATAACTATTCCAGCACATCTTCCTTATCCTCACGTTCCATTTCTTTGTTTGATTACCTCATGCCAGGCGATACTCTTACACACTGGAACCGCCTAAAATGGCCCATATCCTAAACTCGTTGCAAACAAAAGATGGATTTTTTATAAATTTATTATCCCTGCCATCTGGACTTTCAGTTGGTTGTTCATTTTTGGCAGATTGTTCCCATTTGGGGTTCCATTCTTTAGAAAATCAATCGACCCCTATACGAGAGTATCGTTCTCTGTACGTGCCGCTCGATAGACTCTATGAGATTTGTGGATGAAAAAATCTCTGCTCCTACGCCCGTTGTCGGTTTTCCAATTTTCTTCCAAAAAATTGAACTCTTCTGGTAGAATGGGCTAATAGCTGCTTCTGCTGCTTCTGCTGCTCCTGATGTTGATGTTGATGGTGATGCTGAATGCCTGGATGCCAGGATACCACATCATCATCATTGTCCTCATCATCTCTATCATCACCGTCTAGGCCTACCCCAAAAGAAAACGAATATTTCTTGTATCTCTGACTATACTATTTAAGTTATTCGTACTCCTTGCTGTTGCTCCTTTGGGGATAAATAATAATTTCCAAGTCGAGACATCCGTGCGGCACACAAAACACACACAGCACACTGGGGCACTGGGGATGAATTTGAAATGAGATGCTGGAGCGATATGTCGGAAAGGAGACATATTCAGAAATTGTCTGTCTGTGCTGTGACTTGCATTTGTGCATCTTCTTCGGTCGATGGCGTCTCGCCCCGTCTGGCACTGGATCTAGATCTGGTTCTGACTTTGGCTTTGCCTTTGCCTTTGCCTTTGCTCTCAACCTCATCTCATCGTTTTTGGGTGATCGAGTTTAGGAAAACAATTTTTCTCGATGAGCCTTGGATGGATTCCCAATTCGTCGAAATGTCTTCTCTGTGAGTATGCCATATAATGTAGGAGTCTGTTAGGTGGCGTTGAATTATGGGAATAGATGCATTACGTGACCGGGATCAATGGACCGTGTAAATTGATTGAAAATTCCTTTCTCCTGTACGTCATAGGTCTTCTTTTTTTTCCTTTTCCTTTTTCTTTGTCTTGTACATGTTTAGGGAAATTTGAGGCGGAAAAAATGTATTTTCCACCGTTGACTTCGAGAATGGTGGATGATGAATACGGCTGACGATGTGTGAATGATGGTTATCGTGAGGAGTTTCTTTATTGGATTTTTGGGAGTAGAAGTACAGCATGAGATAATCAAGTGTCATGTAAGTTATGACAGTTGTTAGAGAGGATTTCAAGAAATAATGGAAGACTTTGGTTGTATTCCTTTTTTTAAATGGAAAGTTATGATGGGAAGGACGTGATAGAATTCAAATCAGAGGATATTGATGAAATCTTCTTCTTCTTCCTTGTAACTAGGTCTTCGAAAGAAATTACTAGTACTAGTCCTGAAGATATAGTGGTTTATGTAGTAATGGGATCATAAAAGTGCTTTTTGAAAGTCTGAGAGCTTGAAAAAAAACTCCTTTGTTTCCTTGCAACTTGAAATTCAAATCGACTACCTCGATCGTCATTGACGCGAAAATCAGCGCCTATTTGGATACGGCATAGTTGTTTAAGTCAAACTTGACCAAGAAGTCTTGAGTTTCCGGCATGTAAGGGAGCGTCTATATGCAATCCCTATCAGGGCTAAATTTTCCAACATGAGACTAGTATGCGAGCACATCCTACAGAGGAGAAAGATGACGACACCAAAGATAGCTTCAATGAGCTCCTAGACGAGACCTAGTGTCCTGGCTGCGTTAATTGTAATGCAATTTTAGGAAGTGAGAGCAACTTTGTAAGTACTGTCAGAAGATATAGAGTGCACGATACCACTCCCGATATCGGATTCAGGCTATTCGACTTTGCAGGAATATTCACAAGGGGACTTAAAGAACACCTTATCCGTCCTAAACCATCATCTAGATTGATCACAGTGCGATCAACGCAAGACACTCCGTCATTATAATAGATGTGCAAACGTTCAGAGGAGCCAACATCGGCTTAGACAATAACCTTGTTGTAACCAAGGTTGGGAATATCCCGAACTGCGCAAAAGCCAGATAATCCTGTGAGCAATTCCGCTGTCTGACGGCTGCACTCGCCAGTGACAACACTGCCAAAAAGCTATTGGAGATGCTGCTTCTGATGTGCTAGGTTTTACTCGACCATCTTAACAACTACTCTGGTTTAAAGACGAGTGCCATCAAAGACGCGCAGTTAAGCAATATCCATACAAATCCCCGCTCCGAAGAAGGACTAAAGGAGCAATCCCGTAGAGTGTATAAGATCGATGACTAACCAAATACCGCTTTCAGAAAGAATGAATTTTTTACCCTGGGCGATATAGACCAAGAATTCCGTCCACCCATCATGGCTGAAAATGACTTAGCCATATCTAAATATCTAAGTTTAAGTCCAACAAAGCTGCTGGAGTGGCCTTATTGCCGAGTTTTCGTCCGCTTGCAGTCCGCGTATGAGGGTGCTCTTAGCTGCTTTTAGAGGATAATTCTCCGGGTGTTTTCGGTCCCGTCTGCATAGACAGTGGGTGGAGGAAAGGTACAACTACAAACTGTACTGCCTTTACAGCGAGATCAACCTAGCCAGGAGAGTGATAGTCCAACGACTAAGATGGCCTGGTTATGTAGAACAGATAGACTCCAACACTCCGGTCTGAAAAGTCTTCGATTCCTCCCCCCGAGAGACAGCGCAATAGAGAAAAATCGCGACTCAGGTGGCTCACCCCAGTGAAAGTGGACCTCCGCGAACTTAGTGTGCTAATCTGTGGCAGCTAACCAAAGACCGAGCTAAACTCATCACACAGGCAAACGGAACTGGTAAAAAAACAACCTCCAGTTGATCTGATCTCCAATCCCTGAAAACCCGACGTGACAGAACCTCTCGCGGCCTAAGCACTTGCACCCATTCAATCTTACAAATCTTAAGGCTGAATTATTTATAGACAATTTTCCAATAGTGGACTTTGGTGGTCTAAAACCAAATTGTTAGAGGCCAGTCAGACTGGCTACGGAGGACAATTTTTTTATGCGATATTAACGAGACTCATTCATCTAAATATCTAAATTCACCACCTGCTTTAAACAACTCGGCAGTTAAGCCATCGCGTCCAGCGGCTTTTTGGATTAACGCCTGGAAATGATTGTCCTCTCCTTATCTTTCCGTTCAGGCGGAAATATAGTTTGTTCTTCTTCCCAGTTGAATGGTTCCTTCTATCTGACAGTGGGATAATGTAAGTCAACACCATTTAAAACTCTGCACATATAATCTTTCCAGATTATCACAAACGACTGTGGTTCTACTCAAAGGTTTATTTTTCTTCAACCTTGCAAATGAGCCTTTACAACGTTGGCATGTTCGTCTTATTTTTTTTTTCAAACTTTCGAACTCCATTCGTTTGGTAAACCTATTGAAATCGACGATTGAGCGCTTCTCGTGCTCATTGTTTTTCCTGAGGAGATTATGTTCCTCCCTCTCGGATACCCACCGAATCACTCTCCTTCTTTTCGGCAGGGTCGCCCTGTACATGTTGGGGTGAGTTGAAAGCCAGAACATAAGGGGCAACCTCGTTGGTTGCTTTTTGGCAGTGACACCACGGGTCTTGTACGTTCGATGCTGGCGGTATCGCATTACTTGATAGATTTAGGGAAAGTCGATCGGAAAAGGCTCTGGCGGTCCTTTGCAATGGAAACCGTCTACAATATTGGGGTTTACAAATATTTATGAAAAGAAGAAATGGTTTTGTCAAAATGAAGGCATTATCCCTAGTACAAGGTGGCGCAAAATTATTCATCCAATTCTGTTTTTGAATTACCTTTTTACTAAATAAAAAAAAAAAGATTCTGTGTGATGTAGATCTTTATTTGGCAGTTCACAATTTTTTTGTTAGACGGAAAAGATGATATCGACCAAGTGGCTGCCACCAGCGTTGATTCACATTTGTGCCCATTTTACCGCAATTTTCATGACTTTCCGCAAGATTTCTGGAAGATAACTGTTCGCATTCCTGTCGAATATTCTCCTAAAGGGCTGCGATTGTCTGAGGCTTATTGGCATAAGCCCGCGACTTCAAGCAGCCCCAAAGAAAGAAGTTTGAGATGGTTAAATCAGGCGATCTTTCTGGCCATGCCTGATCGCCAAACCGGGAGTTTACGCGACAAGGAAACGCTTCCTTCACAATATTTAGTGCATTTCCACAGTCTTGTTGAAACCACAGGCTCACCAAGCCCCGCTCATGCAATTCCGGCAGCAAGAAGTCGTTTGTCATGACCTTGTAGCGTTCGCCAGTAACAATGACCGTATTGCCGATGGCGTCCTCAAAATAATACGACCCAATCACTCCTCCCTTGTGAACACAGCACCACACAGTGCCTTTGAGTAGATGTAATGGCTCTTCGTGCATTATACGTGGATTTTCAGTGCCCCCGAAAAGAAGATTTTGACGTAACTGGTTAAGTGGAAGTGCGCTTTATCGCTCATAAAAATTTTCAACACAAAATCATACTCTTCGTTGTTGATATTGAGGATGGCTTGACAGTAATTCACACGCGATTGACGGTCAGGAGGCATTAACTGATGCACTGTTTGCACTTTATATGGGAACATGTGTAAGTCTTTCACTAAAATCGAGACGGACCGGTGGTGCCCAATTGCGTGGCCCCTCGTCTGATTGATGTTTCTTCGTTCTCAGCGACATCGGCAACCACAGCCGCGATATTCTCGGCCGAATTACCAGTCCGGTGGCGACCACTCGCTGCATGGTCTTCTGTGGTTCCAGTCTGCTAGAGTTGAGTAGCTAAGCGCCGGAATGTTTGCCCATTTGATCCAAAAGAATGTCAGACGAAGCTCACCTAGAACAGTGCGTTGAGACGGAGCAAATTAGATTGCAAATTCTACATAAGATTGGAAGTGACTGAACTTCCCCACTGTATTACCAAAGATGGCCTTCTTGCCCAGTTTCCTATTAAAATCGCCAAGGACGATTTTCACGTCCCTTTACATTCTTGAAACTCAAGACTTATTCATTAAGTCTTCCTCTTACGGCGAATTGGCATCCAAATAAACACTGCGAATGTTGTTTTTGTCACGCCGGCTTATCAGCAACATTTCCCCAAGTAGATTTCATAGTTGTCCATCTCCTTGTTTTTGATTTATTTCATTATACCTGTTGGACGGAGATTTATGTCTTCTTTGTAGCATTCGAATATTTCAATTGCACTCTGTTAAGGGCTCTAAAACTCCACTTGTACATTCGAAATTCGTTATTATCCGATTTTGTATGACAGCGTTGGACAGTATTTTCCTACTGATAGAGCATGCCCTCTCCGTTTTAGCCTACTAGAGGATATTTATAAATATTGATGTACGAGTATATTCAATTTCTTACACCAAGCCACGTACATTTTATATATTGCATGTTTTGTTGAAAAATTTGTCTGCATAATTACCGCAATACTCGTATCTTCCACAAGAAAAGACAAAAATGCACATACAATTTACGGCCTCCTCCTCACCGAAGACTTTGCCTCAAGTTAAAGCTAATTCTATTTTTATTGTACTAACTAAATACTTTCTTGTTTGTCAAAATAAGAAGATTCAAACTAATTTCCAACTTTGGGTTATAATCTTCTAGTGTGTCCACAGTGCCAACAATCTAACTGACGCCTCTTAATCTTTAAAAAAGCACGCAAACAAACAGCCACCAACGGCGAAATACATCTGTTTACCTAAAACAAAATGGAAATGGAATGAAATTATTCTCTCCTCCTCCCCGTTAAATTAACACGATAGAAGCCCCTGCAAAAACCCTAATCTCGACCAGTTTATGTGTCTTCAGAAAACGATTTTGCTCTCTAGGCCTTATCTAGTGCTTGCTATCACAATCTCATCTGAGCCATCATCCTCCCTATCATCATCTCATTTGCAAGCAAATTATTTCATAAATTCTCGTTATCCCGACAAAAATTCATATTTGACACATACATACAACAAGACTTATGTACCATAACCCACTGCTTACTAAACAAACAGACATATCCGGCGTGACATTGACTCTTGAATATCTTGAATATGAGTCTAAGTCTGGGACGGAAAGTGAAACTGAGTCACCTTATCGTTGGAATCGAAAATATCTAAACAAATAAAGGGACACACTCACCACACGGACGGGGGAAAAAATATGATTTCATTCAAGCTAACCGCCAAAAAGGGGTGAAATTTCATTACATTAATTCAAAGGAATTTTATAACCTAAACCCACCCACTCACCCTACTTCGTCACTAACGGCATTTAGAACCAAACAAATATTCAAAAATATCTAAGGGTACACCATCGTGATGGTGAATTTTAAAATTCGTTACGAAATTTCACGCTACCGTCTGTTGGTTGGGTTTGCAATTAATTCCACCACTACACTGGGTTTGAGTGAATGGTGGATATTGCATCCCTTAACCTTCATATGCAAACATTGGTCGCCCGACCACGACAACACGACGACCGTCGATATAACGAAAAAATATTAAACGCATCATTCATTTAATCCGAAATGAAATTCCAAAACATTTATTGCCACTGTCTCAGTGCTGTGCGACTGGCAGTGGGAGAGGAAAAATTTCAACCCCCGAATAAACAGTAACATTTTGCTACTATTGCTAGTGATTTTTGGGGGGTGACTATACCTTAAAACCGTCTAAAGAGGGTTGTGTGAAGCCACTGTTGCTACAGCTCCTTTCGTATAAGGGCCGCTACCGCTGCTGTTGCTGTATTATTTAAGGTAATCCGAAACTTTCTATTGTTAAATTTGATGGTTCTATGATTGGTGGGGGTTGTCATAGTGCGTTTGCCTGGAGTTGGAAGTTCAGTGATTGTACTTGGGGTGACAGGATTTGCAGTTATTTTTTTGGTTAAGGATTATCTTCTCGTTCCGAGAACGCAATCAAATGAATCTATGAAGCATGTGGTGTTATGATCGTAGTTTTACAACCCTCCATTGTAACACAGCACATGAACAGGTTTTTTTTTTTTTTTTTTTGAAAATTGCATTGGGATGCGAAGGGTGGCTGAATGTTTGGGGGTGGTGCGGTGCATAGTTATACATTTTCCACTCGGAACAGGGAAATTCCCTCACACCACTTAACTTATGCAGGCTTCGTAGATATTGAATACAGTGGTATTGAACAGTTTTGAATCATTTACAATTATGAATGAGAGAGATACTTTTGAGAAGTTAGATTTCATGAAAAATAGATATTTGCAGCAGAATGTCTTCTTTTTTTTTTAAATTAATTTAATAGACAGTCAATAGTGAACAATGGCAAACTTGATTTGGTTTTTCAATATTATCACAACTTGATGCTGCCATACTCATCTCACCACAATACAAACATACGTTGTTTTAACATGGACGGATTAAAGAAATCTGCAGGGTATTAACGACAAAGATAGTACGAGTATCTTTCATTCTTCAAACAAGCATATGGCAATTCGAAAATTTCAATTGGAGCGAACTTAATTCCTTCTTTAGAAATTTTAACCACATGGATATCGCTGCTGGTAGAATCGCTTACCATATTCTCTTTGGAATGCGATCCTTTATCCCTCATAGGATTAAGAGTATCAGACCAAAAGAAAAAGCTTCGAACGACTCAAGCTTTTCAGGGTTAGTGGAATGTTTTTTGGTTAATCGACAAAAGAAAACCAACAAAAATTTCAACGATCCAGGAATGACTGCAATGCCTTTCTCAACGTGTGAAATTTCAAAAGGACCAAAACCTGAAGCGAGCTTTTTCATCAACTTTACTCTTTAGGACTTTTTTCGAGTAGATAGAAAACAACCTGTGTACAACCAGTCCCTAAAAGATGCAAATCTTCCTACGTTCCTTCTTTCCAAGGTCATGGAAACGCTGTTAAACCGTCAGCCCATGAAATATCTCGAAACATGAACTTTTTCAATGACCGGCAGCAAGGTTTTCATAGCAATAGGTCCACTAAAACGTGAAATAGTTGCACTTTAATTTTCTAAGATGTTTGCAAGAGTTTGGCGTCAAGTTCTTCTGCCAAAAATTCGTGCTAATGGAATCGAAGACTTTCTTCTTCAACGGATTAGATATTACCATTCGAAACGTTCAAGTCTGATATTCACAAAATGAATGCTGGTGTACCCCAGGGTTCCGTTCTGTCTCCGACACTCTTCCTAATCTTCATTAATAGTCCCGTGTATCCTGTATATTTATCTTCTAACGATTGTACTTTCTGTTTTTTTATGTTCGTTCAACGACTAAGCTTATTTAATTCTGATATTAACAACTGGCAATGGCGCGATAGTTAGCTCATTGGACTATCACGCAGAGAGTCTGGGTTCGATTCCTGGCTGGGTCACCAACAATTTTTTAAATCGCCATCACCCTTTCGGCGGGCAATGGCAAACTGCATTTCTAAGGAGTGCCGTTCGGGCTCGGCGATAAACCGTAGACCCCGCTCAGATGTGACAAATATGACAACATAAGCAACACAAATGATTGTCAAGCAGCTGGGCCATGGCCCATACCGGGCTGCCAGGCCACAATGTTTTTTTTTTTTATTAACAGCAAAAGCAGCTGTGGAAGTGGAAGTTCATGCTTCTAAAACAAAATGCCATCGTAAAAGCGCTAGTAGAACAGCCAGCCATTATCCATGAATGTCATTAACATAGTTGAAACCGAAAAACTTTCCATTCTCGGTATGCGTGTGAATGATAACTTTTGTTAAAATGATCATATATTCGAGTTTGTCAAAATGATGTAAAATTTCTAGGTTTCCTAAAACAATGCAAGAAATAATTCAGGCCCAAACCCGGAGTGCAATGCTTACATTTCATTTGGTCCCTCCAAGACCTCTTTCAATACCGTCGTAATGTCTTCTGTCCCACCTTGTTAATCACCAGTGCTCAACTTATATTGCCAGTACTGTCCTCCCCCATTTAAACCCCATTTCACTATGAATAGTCAATTTTAAGGCCTCAACTGAGGGTGATTCTTTCCTAAGCCGAACAACTCGCCTTATCGAGCTCTTTATTTCCTAGTCATCAGAATCTGTAAACATTCAAAACCAACGAATCTCGGTACCCCTCTTTTCTTCCTCGTTAACTTTTTTCGTTTCTCTGTGTTAAAAGATTTTAAGGGGGCTAAGAACGGCTTTACCGCGCGCTATATATAACAAAAAAGGTGTAGAAACGATCAGCAGTTTAATAACCGTCAGTATCTCAGAGCATTGGAGTGTCGTGAAAACTATATTCACATTCTGATAATAAAACACTGTGGGCCGATTATAAAAAAAACTAGAATGTGACTTTCCGAAACAAAAAAGTAGCTGAACGCTCGCATTGCGGCTACTCCCGCAGAGAGAAGAAGCCAACTAGACCCCCACAAACCCATAAAGATGAGAAAAATGGAACTATTACAAAACCTATCATATGAAAGATTCACAAAATTACTGCATGGCCGATCGAGGCGCCAGAAAAAAATCCGATGAATGCCATAGTCAAGTTTGCGTTTCTTGAAGTTGAAGATATCCCCCAAAATCTGATTCGATCAAATCGAATTGAAAAAAAATGTTAAGTTCTCTAGCCTGCAGTAGTAGGTTGACCACAGACGCGAATTATATAATTCGAAAATCTGGCTCTTAGGAACACTTTCTAAAAATCAACTGTAAAAGATATATCTGAGCACAACGCACCACTCAAGGAATAAGCTTACTACATACTTTTAACAGTAACGACAGAACAAAGAATTAAGTCGTCGGATTTCACTCTTACCCAAACCGATCATTCTCTAGTTCTTGGATTCAAATAGATAATGCAACTGTTTAAAGCAGGGCCGTTGTTGCACTGTTAGACTTATCTCGGTGGATAGTGTCGTTCGAAATTGATAAAAAATTGTGACGGATTTCGGTTGGAATTCTATGGTGTTTTACAGCATTTGTACTTGTAGGCCATAGACCCAAGTAAACCCGTTTGATAATCTTGTTTGCCTCGTGGAAGGTATCTAATTGATAAGAGTCGGGTTTTCTTTATTGCATTCACTATTCACTTACGGTCATGATAAAGCTATTCTTTTAGTTTAATTAGCTTTAGGTTATTCTAAAACCAGTAGACGAGTCTTTGATTACATAGGACGACATTATTGATGCAATGATTGGGAAATATCTTATTGAACGTCTGTAATTTGAAATATGGCCCGAAACGTTTAAAACTTGCGTTTAAAGATGAAAACTTAATAAATAATGAAACTAATATATCTAAAAGTTTTTCTCCACACTGTAAATGCATATATGTGTGTCTGTATGTGTAAACTCATTGTGTCATCCCTTGTAAAAGGTCAAAATTAGATTTTTCCGTTTTTCTCCTTTTTTTTTACTCTGTCAAGAGTGAATTCACTTCTGCCACTTCTTTTGCAATCATTGTGTCGTCTCCCATTGGGATAATGACAATCTGACAAACGCACACCCTTCGTCTTCAAAGGAGAGAAACTTTTACTCAAAGCCAAAACGAACAAGGGAGTCAAACGGGTGTATTTCTACATTTCTACTCGTTCCAATTGCCGCCCTACCCCCAAAAATTCAAGGTTAAGCGATGGGTAAACTAGGGTGGCACTTAGTCGTTTCGCCTTTCGCAGTTCTTGTTTCCAATTTCTTGCAGTGTCAATTTTATTTCATAGCCGCCCCCCACCTATTCACCTGAGATTACATGCGATCAGAATGAGTAATGATGGGTTGAAGTATAGTACAAAACAGAGGGTTGGACTGTGTCGTCCCCCGAAAATGTTGATGGCGGGAAATCATTTTGTAAAAAGCGATAGCCATCGAAATAAAGTGTTTAGTAGTCGTTCTCTTCCCGAAAGGGGGACAAATTCAAAGGGAGAGATTTCTATTTGACTTTTTTGGGGGGTGGAGAGTGGGCGATTTAAGAGCAGTGATAATGCCACAGGATTTTCTATTTCTATGAATACGAGTATTTCAGCCATTTCATGCAGCTGCACTCCCATGCAATTGTCGGAAATACATTCAGCTTTCATATTCGTATCTACACGACCCCCTTGGGGGATGCATCCCCTTTGTCAAATGCCAGTCCCCTTCCACTCAACAAGGATGAGAACATTTGATTAAATACAAAACTTTCAGTTCCAGCCTTTATTTGTCCTATTCTCTGGGATTTCCCTTCGTTCATTCCTTTCGAGGGATGCTAATGTGTTTGCATTTGAGATTAGAGAGGATGAAAAAAAAAAAACTCAAAGAAATTTGAAAATCCTTGTGCAAGTTTTCATTCTTTATACTCGTATGTATGTCATTTCCCAAAGTGGCTCTGTGGTGCTTAATGTCGTCAAAGTGCGTATCTCTAGACGGTGGTGGCGCTTCCCCTCATATGGGCCACCCTGGTGTATGGAAGTGTGTGCTCATTTGAGATGAAGTTGAAACGATTTAATTTTGTAGAGTGCGGACAAGTAGTACGAGTAGATGACAACTTGTTCGTTTTCTGTTTGTTGTTTGTAAGCGAAAGGATGCCTCAGAGCTGAGACTAGATAATGGTTGTTGTTATGAATGGTACATGGGAGATGAGCTTCGGATGAAAGATACCCAACGAAAGTATATTTACTTTGCTGTTGAGATTCACGGAAACTCTGAAACTGTGGCAGATTTGTTGTATGTACGAGTATGTGATTATGTTGGTAATTTTGTGTACTTTTTGGATTTGAATTGTGATTATCATTCAATCAAATGGTTGATGGTACTTGTTTAGAGGAAAAGGACTGTTGATTTGGTAATACTACTTAAGGAGTGCAGTTCGTTTAAGAGGAGAGACTTTGAGTATAAACAATTAAATTAAGAACAAAGCAACAAAAGTTTAAATTTTCTGTAGACAGTAAAATGAGTAGGTACTATGGGATTACCTATGAATGAACAATACGAGCATGTATGTGTTAATTGAGGTTACTTGCATTGTAATGAAGTGACATTTTTAGAAGGAGAGACAAGACAAATAAAGTTCCATTACGACTTCAACTCTTGTCTGTTTGTCAGCATACATGTATCTTGTTTCAACTTACGCGCTAAATATGTTGCTTATAGCTGAAACCGAATCGTTCGCACAGGAATAGTTGTGCTGCAAACGATGCCTGAATTTTTTTTTAGATGTTTCTTAAGATCGAAGAGAATGCACGATGTAAACATTGAAAGAACATTCCTTCATCCATCTTTCAATTCGGAAAACTTTTCATCCCATTCCTTCCTTGACTTCCTCAAGTTTACGCTTACTTAGTTGGAGTAAACCATTGGTGCGTAGTAAAGATGCCACAGCCAACAAATGTCTCCAACCACACCGATTGCCTGCTAAGTTGGCTAAGGTCCCTTCGATTTGTGTGTGCCACTGTAGTCGCGGTCTTTCCTTACGGAGGTCTTCCCTTAGGGGAAGGCTTTGCTAGTCCATTGCCTTCTTAACTCAAAATAACAACGATTGGCAAGAGCTATTTTTCGTTTAATCTCGACGCTGGCATCGTTCTCTGAACTTAAAACGGAGTCTATGTAGATACATAAAGTCAATAACTAACAGCAAAAAAAAACGTTGGCGCTGACAGCCCGGTATGGGCCATGGTTTAGCTTCTTGACACCCATTTGTGTTGCTCATGTTGTCATTTTTGTTACATCTGAAAGGGGCCTACTGTTAATCGCCGAATCCGAACGGCACTCCTTAGAAGCTTTTTTATAGGCAATTTTACTTTGGGGAGTTTGCCATTGCCCGCCGAAAGGGTGATGATAATTCGAAAAATTGTTGGTGATGCCGGGGATCGAACCACGGACCCTCTGCGTGATAGTCCAATGAGCTAACCATCGCGCCATCGCCACCACCAAAGTCATTAACTACCTCAAGGTTATATCTGTCGTCGGTGAAGTTCTGTCCGAAATGTCGTTGTTGACTGTCATTTCTGGCCGCTTCTTTTTTAATACTCGCAAAAGCGCCACTGTCATGGGCGAGATTGAAGTCGATGAATAGGTAGTGTGTATTGCCTTGAAGCTCATGGGTTCTGCCATGGGTGGCTTCAAACCTCAATGATGTGGACCAATGCGGCAGATAAGATCTTGTAGGCGATGTTAAGAAGACTGATTTGCCCCTGTAGTTGGCGCAGTCAAGAAGTTCTTCTTTCATGAGGACCGGACAAACAATGCTGAGGTCCCATTTATCGGGCATATTTTGTGTATGCTACTTACTAAGGCGGACAAAGACGTCTTGTTTTTTACATACAAAAACACAATTCTTATTTCCGCACACAGAAACCGGAACATGTCATTTTGTCAATTGATTGTTTTATGATTCGCTTACAAAAGGGCGGGTAGACGGAATTGTTGGTCCATCTCGTTCAGGTTGGAAAGCTCATTCTGACTGATAACGGTATTTGGTTCAATTCGGCTGATCAAACAGATAAGAACACTTTCAGGCCTTGATGGGAAATGTATTGATTAAAAGTTGTGGCAAATGTGTATTTCGTCCACGAAAGGAATTCACCGAATAATCTAGCCCGCACGCGTAGTAGGTGTACTCTTTACCAGAACTCAAATCCGTTATGATTATTCAACTAACCCCTTCTTCAACTAAGTCACAAAAAAAAATTCTTAAAATTAAATTTCAATTTTATCGAAAGCTCTGTTCACTTTCCGTTGTCAAACAAAAAAATCCAATTCTCCAGTGGTCCATTAGAATTATGTGTCAAAAAACTCCATCAGTATCCACCCTCCGGTACTCTCAATACTCCTATTCGTGGTCAATTCATCAAACTGCATTTTGCTCTCCTGTCGAACTAAAATGATGAATTCAATTCCAAGTCACAGGCAGAAAAAAGTCCCCCAAATCTATACCGTACTCGTATGGGAATAGAAGTTAGTCCCGACTTGGGTCACTATCTCTGTTCATGCACCAGAAGCAGCAGCAATAACAGCAGCAGTAGTAGCGTCCAACTTCTGAAAGTGATTTATTATTCCAATTTCCCTGTGTTGTATGTTTTAGATGTATCTCTGTCGTCCTCCTCTAGGCAGGACTTAATGTTTGAATGCTGATGGCGGACTATGGCATATCATTCATATTCAACAGATGTCCAAGTTTCAAGGCAAGGACAGGGGATATGGATCTGCATGGCTCTACAGCCATGTCACGTTAGAAAAATAAAACGAAAAACGAAAAACGAAATCCTCCTTCGTGTCCTCGAGTGCAAATATTTACTTAAAATATTCACACTCCGCGTTTAGGTGACGAGACAGTCTGTCAATTTACAGAGTCGTCCACCTTTCCTTCTGTCGTGTTTTCATTTCTTTTTTTCTTATTGACATCAGTATACCGTACGCATACCCATAGACAGTGAGACACCTACACATTTGCCTGGACTTGTGTCAATATGAATTCTGTTTTTCGTTGACAAATTTGTGAAAAGGATATCTTTTTAGAAAAAAAAAACCAAAGATGAGATAGGTTACAGATACTTCTGGACTCATTTTGTTTGTTGTTTACCCATTGGCAACCTTTCAAAGGTGTGTTTTTCCCCTGAATAAGAGGTTATAAGTAGATCCAGGATCCAGGTAGGGATCATCTATGCTAGTGTTACAATTCCAAAATAACCAGAAGCACCAGAACGGTGCTTAAGTGGAAAATAATGTTTACGTTTCGATGATAGATGGCCAGACAGATGGATGTCAAGCGATGTAATATGCAAAATAGGGGTCGGGAGTTTATTATTTGATCGCTAATCAACAAAGTAAACTAGAGAATTTATCCATTTGTACGAATATACGAGTACGCTTATGGTTGTTGTTGTACGAAATAATTTGGATGCCGAGGACTTGTCTATGCCCACTCTCTGTTACATTGAAACTGATTGATTCGAGCTGGTTTCTGTTTTGAGCAAATTTTGCTAAATGCATATATGCGAGTTTATGTGACACTTTACTTAACCCAAATTTGACCACTTGTTGACAAAATTAACTGAGCTTCTTACTTTGTGATCTAAGGCTGTCAATAAATGGATCAAAAATTTGATCGAAATTTTGGGTTTCTTGCATTTTTTCAAAACATATTTCTGTTAATATCCGTGTGACTCTTGGTTATTGAATATTGTGGCATTTCACCTAGTGGCACCGCAAGTAGCCAGTGACCAGTCGAACAAATACAGTACCCTCCAAATAATTATGAACACGATTGGAACGCCACAACTGTAAACTTAAGACAACGTGTGTATAAATTCCACAACAAAACATTTTTCTTATTAGGAAATGAACAATATTTTTCAAATTTTCTTTGTTTTTTAAGGCACTGTAAGCTCTATTAGGCATACTCGCAATGAATGCTTGCACTATATCTTTGGTGCCACTGTCATTCTGGCACGCATCCTCAATATTGTCTTTCTGAATTATTGTTATTGTATTCTTTCCTGAATAAACTTCTAACCTCAAGTAAGGCAGACATTTCTCGATGGTTTTAAGGTTTGGAAAATAACCGCCTCGAGGAAGAATGTTAAGTGTATTTTGTTCGAGTATACTGGTACATAATGGGCGTAATGGTCGATGTTTATTTATTTGTCAACCAAATATATTAGACCAAGATCTTCAAACAATATGCAGCTTCAATCCATATCTGATAGCGTATGTTTGACCGTTTTACCTACACGTTTCGCTTTGTAACACTACTGTGGTCTCGTTCAAATGAATTTTACCATTTCTTTTCTAGGCGACAATCATTACTGAATATGACCTTTAGATGAACCACAAAAAATGATTTAAAGAAATTGCACAAGTTTGAAGTCGAAATGTATTATGAATGAGGACTTATGCTATCATACCTTATTAGAATTATTCATTTCAAAGATGGAATGAAATTGTGCTCAAACATACCGATGTTTCGCTAAGTTTGGCTTTTTTTTTGGGGAAGCCTACAATCTTTCATCTATTCGTATTGCGGCTGCACGATATCGAAGAACACATTGCATCCACTCCGCTTTTAGTGGCTTTAAAGTTTAAGGATAAACCGTGCCTTCTTCATCACATGATGACAGAACACAGACTATTTTGCTCAGTTTTGGTTTGTAAGACACTAAAGTCAAGTGCTCATCATAATAGAACATGAACGTCTGGAAGACATCCTTTTCAGCACTTCTGATAATTTTAGTTAATTCGATTTTATAGTGACAACAAATTTCAAACTATATGGCGATTCTGGCAAGTCATTTGCTAAAGGAGTTGATGTGAAGCAGCTGTTACATTTATATTATGACCATGAATAAATTTTGCAAGTTTATTGAGTTTGTTCGGAATGTACGTGCGAAAAGAGCATCGACTTCGGAAAATTAAAAGCTGTATCAGCATTTCTTAGTTGTATTGCAAAGTTTAATCATCCATACGCAAACACCTTATTACAAAATCAAATATATCTCTATTGATAGTAGAAATTTATCTGCTTCCTAAATACAAATAATTAAATAATTCATCCGTGGTCAAGTGATTGTCTTCATAGTTGCTCTTAACGTCATTAGGCCTTCAAATCTTAAACTGTTCTGCATTGGTCCATTTAAAATGATCCAAAAGGCTCCTTTCGATGGAGTAGATCCTCTACTTGTTCGTATAAAATTAGAACCCGATGCCCTACCCATTGTTTTGCTTGTGGTAGCCGTCCCCGATCATTTTTGCCTCCAAGTATTTGATGTTCTGGCATAACAACATAGTTCGGCAAACTAGACGGGATGCTTTAAACGACATTTTCAGAGTTCGGTACACTTTCCCCTAGTGGCGAACTTAGTTCAACATCTTCGACATCATTTCGCACGTCATTTCTCACTATATTAACTTCAGTTTCACTTTCCGGCTCCTCGATCTCTTTATCAATCTATTGTAACTGGGTAATTTGTGCATTTTCTAAAAGGTCTGATAAAGCTTATATGAAATCAAATAGTATATTGTATACATAATTTTCGTGCAAAGTCGAACCGTAGTACTTCGACTTAAATGGTTTTTCAACAAGTGGATAACAATTTTGTACAGAATAATTGAGGTTTCGGGCTGAAATTTATTACAGGCGTAGTACACAAGTCTAAGTTTTAGTATAGTTTTAAATGCATTCTATTTCAATTATCATTACGTCTTACATTCTAACAGAAAATGCTTAAATGCTAGCTTAAAATTACTAAGCAATCTTATACTAACTTACTGGCCCTACGCAGGCACTCTAAGCTACTCTAAATTCGTATTTCTATGTCTTTCGACTTGATTTACATTGTATTTATGATTACTTATTTTCTATACTTAAGGCTAAGAAAAATTTGCTATCAAAAAACTTAGCATATGGACATTATTTTTTACTTTTTATAAAACCTTTATATCTAACTTAAAATAAACCTTAATCTACCTAACCTACATACAATACATACAAACACACATATAGACGTTGTGCACAATTATATACATACATTAGTATATACCTTTGTATATACTAATATATATATATATTACTTAAATGCTAACCTAAACCTATGTAAGCTGGCCATCGCTATTTACAAAGCAAATAGATAGGTCAGCTCTGCCTCATTAGTAAGGCTGGTCCGTAATAGACGGAAACGACGACGAAACATCTTCCCCATCATTCAACCACCAGAAATGCTGGTGCTGCCGAACGACATCCCTCTTATCGCGATTCCCCACCGCCCTACTGAATCTGAGACCATGATAAAGATGATTGGGGTAGTAAGCCCCAGATATCAGGTTATTCGTCGAGGCCATTGCTCTTGCATGTGCCTTCGAGTCAGCTTAATTACGAAGTTGTCCACTCGTATTAGGTTCGCCCTGTTGTAAAGGACCTCATTAGGATAACATTTTTTGTACTCCGACTCTGGTGTTCTGTACAAGCGAAGACAAGCCCTCTCAAACACCCGAATCTTTTCCATTAAGCTTGCTCCTGATGGGCCTGATAAGGGCCATGTAGCAGATTATCTTTACCCTCGCATCGAGTTGGCTGCTATAAAACAGTCTCTTTGTGAGGGCAAAAGCGCCTTTAGCTCTGGATAGAGCAGCATCTACATTTTTGTTAAAATACAGAAACTGATCTAGCCAAATCCCAAGGTATCTGACTACATTTCGACAGGCAAGAGACTGTCCGTGTTGTCCAATGATCGAGAACTTTCGCCAATTTTTTCTGGTATCCCTAGAGGCTCCAGACAACGGCGTCCTAAAAAGAATGGTTTCCGACTTCTGAAAGTTGATTTTCAGCTTCCAGCCATCGCAAAATCGTCTTATCTTATCGAAGTCACGCTGTAAGAGACTATTAATGACCTCGATTTTTGGACCTGTTCTGTACGCTATCAAGTCGTCTGCGTACGCAATAGTATGGGGAAGTGAACCTATCAAGTCGCTTGTATAAATGTTGAATAGGATCGGCGAATTGACCGCACCTTGCTGTAGACCATTTTTAATTTGAAATATTCCAACAGAAGTCACATCACCATTTTTCACGATGAACTGTCTGTTGGTTAGCATATTATAAAGAATGTACAAGAGTGGTTTAGTGATCCCCAGACTAGCCAGCTTGTAGAAAAGATCTTCTAACCATACAGTGTCGAAAGCCTTCTCCAAGTCAACTAGGCAGGCACCAGTGCACTGTTTTTTGCCTTTATTCCATTGGATATCGGACACCAGTTTAGACGCGGCATGTGAGATAGCATGTCCTGCCTTAAAACCGAATTGATTATCCGGAACTATATGTTTGTCCTCAACCCACCTAGTCAGAGCTCTATTGATTACTTTTTCGAACATCTTACTGATATTCGGAGGGAGACTTATCGACCGGAGATTCGCCGGATTGGATATATCCTTTCCCTTTTTGGGGATAGGTTGAACCACCGCCGTTTTCCAATGCGCTGGGTAATGTGCATTATTCATTGCATTATTAAACAGGGTGGTATAAATGTCCACCGCTTCTAGAGGAAGATGTCGAAGCACGATGTTCGGAATACCATCAGTCCCCACTGATTTCTTACTTCTGATTGTGTCGAAGATCTCATGGAGTTCTTCCTTCGAAATGAACGGGGGTAGCTCACCTCCTCTGGTAATGACATTATTTGCCAAATTTTCGTCGCTGAACCGGGTGAAACCAGAGCTCTCGGATCGCCAGTTCTCTACTTCATTTCGAATATAAAAGTTGTGCACCAAGACGCGATTGTCCAGGTCATAATTAGGGCCAATGATATCATTGGCCTTGTATACTTCCTGGAAAGTCGCCCCTATGGCCTCAACCTTCTCCTTTGGATCCCCAACAACAAAGAAGTCGTCATTATCATTATCAGCCTGCTATTGTTAGTAACCGTTCGTTGTCTGTTGTCCGGGGTATTTTAAGACACTGAAGGTCGTTTTGATTTTTCTCCGAAATACGAGTAGTTTATTTATTTGCGGGAACATATTCGGGTTGCTGGTGTTTACAGCCCGAACCTTGTTGTTCCAATACAAACTTACAGCAATTCTGTAATTCTCTTTGATTAGCATTTGAATATTTTTAATCGACGACTTCAGTGTCCTAATTTCTGGGTCTTGTCTGTCTGTAAACTGTCTGTATTAGTTTTTAGATCTTGTCAGAAGTCTACTTTTCTGTCGGTGCAGTGCGTCAATAGTAGGATTGCGGAACAGATTTTCGTTAGTCGTTTGTTTATACCGCGGTATTGTAGTGCCCATAGTTTGTTTTATTGTCTCGTCCATTCGTTTAAGGTACTTATCGATCTCCTCGTTTGATAAATTCCTATTGGACGGTGGGTGGAGCGTTCCCCCTAGTATTTGGCAAATTATTTCCCCAATCTCTGTGTCTAGCGTTGAAGTCCCCGCCGATTATAAAATAATTCTCCCCCGACTCCAGCCTCAGAAGTCGAAAAAGCGTGTCGAGCTCTGTTATAAATAAAGTGGATTGTGAGGCCTCAGGTGCATAAACAGAAGCCAAGTACAGCCGCTTTCCACTGCGGAGCGGGATGTAAATGACGACTGCCTCCAACACCCGGAACCTGCGTAACACTCCCTTGTACACTCTGTGGAATTTTATGCCTCCTTTAATGAAGATCGCGACACCGCCTCCATGTTGGGAGTTAGGCCGGTTTCTTCTTCTAACAATATAAGTATTGTACTCCAGGTTGTGCAGTACACAAGTCTAAAATTCGATCTCGTTGATACGACCACCCCGAGTACGTTTGTTGCGATCTACTCCTTGGAGTCAATATTTTCCCCTAATGTTAGACACATATCGTTGAGAATTTGCATTCTGAGCTCATTGCTCATTTAACGATTTTTGGCTTGTTGGTATGAACCAACGACTTAATTTCACACTGTAAAAGTAAATTCAACAGTGCTAAATCAAATGAGCGAGGTGACCGAACATTTCTCGAGATAGCACGATTACCGAACTTCCTCTTAAATAGATTAATTTCTTGACGCTGCGTTACATTTGGCACCAACTGATTGGAATCATATCAAGTCCATCCATTTCTGGCCAAAAATAATATTCCAGCATGACATAAAAGCGAACTCTATTAAGCGTAATATGTCGGTCATTTGCAACGACGAAAAAATACGGTCCAATCACACATCCGGGATGGATTCCACACCACACGGTCAATTTTTGAGGTTTGTTGCTATCCAATTTTGCTTATTGACAAAGCCATTAAGTCAAAAATGAGCTTCATCGTTGAAGATGATTTTTCGATGGAATTCAAGATTTTCTTTAAACTTTTGCTAAACCCATTCACGTAGGTAAAAACAAATTACTTTTTTGCTTCACAACGGAGCATAAAATCCTAAATTTTCCAGTTGTTTTTTTCTATCCTCTTAAGGCATTTGAATCATTTTCTTTCTATTCCGAACATTTCATGCCACATTTGCCACTATTTTCAACATAACTTTCGTTTTATTGTGACGAGTGTTCGAAATCGAAATACGCACACATTTCCTCTTTTCCCCTCTAAAATATCTTTTGTGAAGCACACAGAGTTTTCTCTTAATTTATAGACATCTTCTTAAAAACCACTTATAAAAGTTAATTGTGGCCGTATGTCCTCATTAACACAAATAATGTTGGCTTCTGTGCTTCAAATTTTGAATTCATGTCCCTAATTTTATGCATGTGCCTTTTATTCTGCAGAAAAGCCGACAGCCAATTATCGCCGGACCATTTGTTGATAGCCGACAAGCATAAATGTAATGATATACTTTTGAATTCAAGATAAGCCAACGGTTTTTGAGGCACAGTTGTTTATTAGAAGCCCTTCGACGAAATTTGACAACGATTCAAGATTATCATCGGATTTCAGACGAGAACAAAAAATTCCTTTGATGACTGGTTGCTTAATATTTAAAATATTATAGAGGTGACTGTAGTAGGCTTAAAGATTTTCATCAGGTGGCCGAGGGATCAAAGACATTTTCCAGATTTTTGATATTACATACCCGAGGTTTAAATTCCTTAACTCAATAGCTCACTAGTGCATAATGTCTTGTGATTTACGTGAACACCTATCGTGGAGACTTAATTTCACGAGATGCACACACATCCATGGGAGTAAGGATAAGCCTTGCCATTGCTCTCTGTCAATTCCTTTGATAGCAATTCAGAACTCCAGTTGAGGTCACAAGTCCCACCCTTAATAT
The DNA here is from genome assembly GCA_928272305.1 of Volucella inflata. Lineage (NCBI taxonomy): Eukaryota > Metazoa > Arthropoda > Insecta > Diptera > Syrphidae > Volucella > Volucella inflata. Next base: position 22,931,064 of record OV743718.1, on the reverse strand, counting down.
GAGTCGAGGCTCATTTGAAACCTATTACTGATGTTAGGGTCTCAGCACCCAATACTTGTTGGAACTTTACATCGGATGAGACCAGCAGGTACACCCTCCCCGCATTTAAGGTTTTAACCACAGCCACAGTGACGCTCCCACGAAGGGGCCTACCCCTTCAAGTCAGGCCCGGACCGAAATCCGGGGGGCAACTGACTGGGTAACTTGTTTTAAGTCTTGGTATGGACTACCGCCAGTCTTGCCACTCAACAAGACCTATGAGTGGCCACTTGTAACCGGACAAAACATAGCAACTTTCAGTGGCGAAAAAAGTCTGAAGATGTCCAATTTTTCTCTGCCCCCGCACCGGACATTTCCTAATAAAGTTGTTAAACGTGAAATTTCATTTTTTAACATTGAGTCTATTTTAATTAGCAATTAGTAAAATAAATAATCAATATTCTAAGAGCAATGCAAGCCATTAATGTGACGTATGTATGGGATGGTGTGAAACAAGAATATATCTTGAGTGCTTTACTGTTTATCCTGTTTATCAACGACATATCAGATGCTGTAAAGGGTGGAATCGAGTTCGGCAGCATGAAAATTTCGGCTCTTAAGTATGTGGATGACATCGTTTTCCCTTCCGACACTGTCGATGGTTTGTAGGTGTAGCTTATGATGAATAGGCTTAGCGCTTATTGCAAATACTGGAACCTTAGCGAAAACTTGAATAAATCAAAGTGTTACGATTGATCCCCGGCAACAATCACCGTTGCCCCGAATCAATAATAACTTTGGAACCAACTGTTCCAATACTGGGTCCGACACGAACTCCAGGTAGCGCTTTAATGGCCGCTAAACCTGGGATAGAACAAAGAACTGTTGAGCGCCACGTGATTTTGCTGGAATCACGAAACCAAAAGCCCGACTTCGGAAAACTACAAGAAAGACAATCTTCCCCGAGGAAAGACAACAAAAAAAACCACAACCACGGAAGGAAAATAAAAGATTTTTTTTTTTGACAACGTTATAAAGCTCCGTTGGAGCTCGACGATTTATTAAAAAGGGAAACTAACGGCACACTCGTCGATAGAGTGACCCGCTATTAAACCGTCCCGAACGCACAAAGAAAATAATTAACGGGTCGCGTGTCTCGTCTAATCTCGAGATTTGTACGCACGCGCGGCCCACCGGAGTCTCACTTTTCCAAAAAAAAGGATGCAAACGCTAAACTGCACTGCACTATTCAACTACACAATACTTATCTTTAGTTCCTGGCGGTTCTATGTCCCTTCTGACACAGTCTTCCTATTCCCTTCTTCCTGCGACTCCTGTTCCCTTGTCTCTTCCCTTCTCCTTACTTTCTCCTCCTTTTCCCTTTCTGTCCGCCGAAAAACAAAACTCGCGACTCTACGTTAAATTTTTCTACTTTAATTTTCTTTTTGAAAAAAAAAATTGCTTTCCGCAATTCCACAATCAACGCAAAAAAAAACTCTATTTGACCCTCTATCTTTGCTGGTCGTCAAAAAAGTGACTTCCAGATCTTTTCCTTTCCACAAGCCCTCGACAGATTCTCATACGCATTCTCACACTCACTCACACACACATTCATTTGGCTCTAGTGAACCCAACAACGGGGTTTCCAGCTACACGACTAGCAACTTTGCTAGTGTGTGCTCCCGTGTTCAACTAGGCCTCTCACACATTCCAATTGTTTCCAATTGTACACTCTCATTCTAAACTCCTCAGACACTGAGTTCTCTCCCGCTTCCAGTGATAACTGGGAACTCCACTGAGCGAGTTTATGAGAGCTTGTGGATCCTAGCTATGCCTAGCTATTTCCCTAGACACTGGAACTACATTGAAAATTGCGAGAAGCAATGTTTCTCTCATTGCTGATCCCCGGTTAATTTTCCCCCATCGAACTGAACAAAATTGAAAAACAACAACAAACGCGAAGGAGAAAGAAAGTATGATCGAAGGTCAATGGAGTGTTGGGACGAAGGAGGAAGGTTGTGTGGGTATAATCCCAATCTGATTATACCCCGGTCTAGCAATTCTCTAAACCGCCGCCCCAAACAAAGCTAAGTATATGTGTCTCTGTGCTACATTACCCGGGTCCCTACTTACTCCGGTGGATCGGCGTTCAGATTTGGGGGGAATGGGGGGACTGACCAATAGCGGGTCATTCCTTACATAATTACGTATTTTATTTTTCTTTGTTTTGTTTTCGTTTCGTTTGTTTGTTTATGTTGTGGGCCCTTCTGCCCGCCTGGTACTTTGTTATGATTTTTATTTTGTTATTATGTTAATGTTATTGTTTATATGTTGTTGTTGTTTATTATTGTTGTTTATTATTATTATTTGTTGTCGCTGGTTGTTGTTATTGTTTGTGGTTACTGTTGTTGTTCTTGTTTATGTTTGTACATTCCCTCGTCGGAGGCTGCCTAGTAACTTGGCCGTCCGCCTACAGTCTCTGCTGCTCCCTTGGTCCTCCATCGGTGGGGTGCTGGCTTGAAAGGGGTCGTCGTCCCTTCACCCATCGAACCTGACTTTTAAAGTTGATGCGACGTTGGGATGTGTCTTATTATCTTGGCCGTCCGCCTGCACAACACCGTCGCTCCTCCGTAGCTCCCACGTTGGGGGTGTAGATACAAAAGAGATCGTCATCTCTTCCCCCTTAGACATTTCAAGTTAGCATCCACATCGATTACGAGATGTGATGCTTCTTGTCTCCACATCGATGGCAAGATGTGGGAGTCCTCAAGCCTTTATATAACTTGGCTTTCGTTGGGGTGTAAGTTCCGGGGATCGTCCTCCCCCACCCGTCATCATCGTGTTGGGGTGTCTGGCTTACAAGGACCGTCCGTCCCCACCCGTCGATGACTTTCAGACGTCCTGTCTGGTGCAGCCCGTTGCGAGTCTCCCGTCTAGCCTACGGTCTCCGACAACGGTGATCTTGGTGGACCTCCTGTCGCACCCTGGGCTCCTGGTTCGTCGTGAGTCTCCCTACCGTCCTAAGGGCTTCACCGACCGAACCACCTCGTCCTCCTCTGAGGATAACCGCCCGTATACCTATGTGGGTTCTTTCCGAGGTCTGTGGTCGGTGGGCCAATGGCTGATGGGACCATGGCTGCCCTCCACCTCCGCCAGAGCTCGGTCTTCCCACTCAAAGAAAAGAGGGAACGAAGGGACAATAACAGGGAAGAGGGTAAACCTTGTTGCGGGAAAATTTACCGCAACAAAAGGTAATGGTGTAGGAGACGGCGATAGCAGATATTTTCAAAGCTAAAGGTCGAAGTTTCAAGGAAAAACGGTGGAAGTTGTTCGCGAGTACCAATATCTAGAAATTGTTTGTCTTCAAACTTAAGTATGAACAAACATCTAGAAGCCAAACTATCTGAAGCCAAACGAGACATCTCAGCGGCATGGGGTCGCTGCATCAATAACAAGTATGTATCCCATAGCTCGAAGCAGGAACTCTTTCGCTCCACTGCAGCATCAATTCTTTTATATGGAGCGCAGGCGTGGGGATACTGTTCTTTTGTTGAAGTTGAGAAGTTTCAACGGTATTTCTTAAAGCGAATGTTCCATTTGTCATGTGGTCCGTCTAATGATATGCTGCATCTAGAGACTGGTACACCGGCTATGTTTTTGGACACATTGAGAGAACATTTTGACTGTACACGAGTATTATGGCAATGAGTGATGATAGACTGCCAAAGGTTGTACTCAAGAGTGTGATAAGAAGCAGAGCAAGTTTCATTCAAGAATGGGAACGCCTTGCATCAGACCGTGGAAAATATAAAAGGATTACACTCGATGAAGATTTTGAACATCCGAGAGCACAACTTTTTCTTCTTCTTCTTATCCTTTTATTAACCCTTTCCTCGTTACACGAACTTATGCGTAACGAGTTTCCCATTTTTACTGCATCGCTGCTGCCCCGCTTATGGGGTTGGCTAATGTCGCAGACCGCAGAACGCGTCCACATACTGCTCGGTCCTGGATCGCTCCGGTGGTTAGCCCCAGGCGTTGTTGCGCATTTGCCATCTGATAAATCCAGGAATTCTTTTCTGACCTCGTTTTCTTACAGTTGGAGTGACCGTGGTTGATAATGCCTTTTTAACCAGATTTTCCGCAGATCTTTTTTGAACGTGGCAATACCAACTTATTCTATTCGACTCAAGCTGTTCGGTTACCGAACTCTTTATATTATAGATCTAATGCAATCGCATTTAGTGAATCCACTAGACATCCTTAACATTTTCATTTCCGCTGCCGTCATTTTGTTTTTAAACGCTTCGTACATTGTCCAGCACTGTGAACCGTATATAAGAGCTGGTCTAAGAACCGTGGTGTAGAGTTTCCCCTTTAATAAAAGTGGAAATTTTCGGTCGCAAAAAATTCCCGAATTTTCCCGTCATTTCATCCATCCCACACTCACTCTGTGGTTTACGTCGTCGTCACATTTCGCTTCCATGTTAACGATTGGTCCTAAGTACTTAAAGATAGTGCTTTTCGGAAGAACTATTCCGTCTAACATTACATCCGGAACAGGTCGCAATGGATGCGCAAATGCTCCGTCTTTGAACGACTTATTTTAAACCCGTTTCTCTCTAGCGCATTTCTCCATGAATCTAAGGCGTTCTGTAAATCTTCGACGTTATCGCTAAGTATAACTGCGTCATCAGCGAAGAGAATTGGCGTTACATTTGCTTCACGCATGCAGTCTTTTAAAAGATATTATTATCCGATATTAACTGGAAATTCTCTCGTTAGTCCGGCAGAGCTTTTAACCGCAGTTTTCACGTTTCTGTACATGTCTTGTATTATTCTAACATACGTTTCCGGTACGTTTTGAGACCTCAGCGCGGCCCAGATGAGATCCCTAGGCACTCGATCGAATGCTTTCTCGAGGTCGATAAATACCATGTGTAAATCCTTAGACGAATCTCGGTGCTTTTCCATTATTATTCGTAGGCTTTGGATAGCGTCCACCGTCGATCTTCCTTCAACAAATCCACACTGGCTATTATCGAGCACAACTCTACGTCTTATTGGAAAAAGTAGGTCAAAGTATGTATGATCGTTTTTCTTCCGAGAATAGTAAGCTGATGTACCATATAGCAGAAAGAACTTTCTTTTTAAACTGTAAATCAGTAGATAAGATCAGAATTATTTGTAAAATCAGAGGAGAGCTACTGAATCATTTCACACCGTCCAGAATTACCTCTCTTGTGCAATCTTTGCAATATAAGGATACGAGAAAACGTGTTTTATTTCCTCGCAATGTGCCCAACTTTAAAGAAATTCGAGAAAGATTCTTTAATTCCTATATACCGAAAAAAGATGAATCCAAATCTTAAGTGGAGTCCGGTGGGATTTACTTTACAACTACTGCACAAATGCACTGCTTTATAGAAAATGTTTATTTGAGGAAGATTTTTAATGTTTAATATATGTATGTAAATATATATCGTTTTCTTTTCTATCCCAAAGTATAAAATCAAAAATTAAATATAAGAAAAGGCTTTTAAGAGTCTTATCGAATCAAGCAGTTTTTTCTTGATAGTCATAGGCGTTTTGAGTCCAATTCGATATGGAAGGGAAGAAGAAACTTTGTCAAGTATCAAATAAGTTTAAACTATGTATCTTGTGAAAGATAAAAAGTCGTGAGAATCTTTAGCTTGTCCTGTTGGTGAAAGTCGGTACAATTGAAACGCGTTATTACTACACACGTTCATGGGAAACATCATCATTTGCCAATACCATCTTTTCAGTCTAATCCCGATTCTATATTTTCCAACATTTTGGTCAAGTCTGTCTACTCCACCCATGAACTTGTTATATTTATGGTAGCAATGAGACTGGTCGACATCGACTCGTTTGTTGTTGCACTATCTGTGGTGTGGGTGAACACAACTTTCGGTTGAAGCTATAGTCACAATATTGTTATCATTGTAGCGTACTAGGGTTATTTTGTAAGCCATATCCGTAACTTGTTGATAGAAACCACTTGCAGTCTTTTTCATTTCTTTTACATCATTGAGCGGGGCACCTTCAACTCTATTGGCACGAAGGGTTCTGGTGGCTTCATGACCCATCTTGTTCACTTCACCAAGCAGGCGTAAAACGTGAAAAAATTGTTGGTATAAAAACTGTAGTGATCACCACTTGGCAGCTTCGAAATCAAGTTTATCACGAAAGAACCACCAACACCGAGACTTGACATCGTATTACCTGTTTTAACCCCCTGGTATGGCTTACCGTAGGTAAGATAGCCTAATCGAGTGAACAGTGACGAGATTTTATACCCAAAACAGATTGGTTTGCCGTGTATGTGCTGCTTAGTTCCATGTTTTCCAAAATATGGCACCATTGACACATCAATTGATAAATGTTTGTCTCCAGGAAAAAACTTCAACCATTTTTCATTCATCATATCCCACAGAGGACTAACTTCCAAACTTATCACCGGGAGGAAGGTGGTTGTTATCACATGTATGAAAATAGCGTAAGAGCTCTTTAAATCGAGTACGGGTCATGCATGAGGCAACTCCTGGATGTTGACAATCAATGCTCTTATCACAGTACAATCTGTAGCGCGACGTCCTATTGTAACCCGACAAAAGTAAGATACCTACAAAATTGTGTACTTCTTCTGCAGTTATTTGAAAGTTGACTTGTCCTTTAGCAAAAGCATTTTTTTCTGTTCTAGAGCGCAACAGTTCGTAAATTTCATCGTCAAAAAACATCTCGAAAAATTCTAAGGGATTTTCCTTATCTTATTTAGAACAAAGTCCCTTTGTTTCCAATTCCTTATAATGGCAGCCTTAGTTTTCTTTGCGGGCCGTCCATCCAAACGTTGTGTGGATGTATGGTCCGCTTGTTCATCACGATCTATGAATGGAATTCCTTCAACGGTTTCCAAGACTCCTTTAGTTGATGGAACCTGGCATCGTACTTCGGCTTCAGTCAACAATTGTCGACGAGCGAGGTTGCTAACGATGAACAAGATAAGATTTATTTATCCGCAATTTTACTCTGGCAAAGTATTTCTCAGCACAGTAATTATATCTGACACATGTTGTTCAATATTGAGATAGGAAACGTAGATTTAGTAGATTTCTTCTTAATTCCTCAATGAATATTTTGGCGCCCATTACGGGGTAGCGACAGAAATGCTAACAGAAAAGTGGAACATATTCCACAATAACCATGGCTTTAAGAATAGATCTAGAATAGATAGAATAGCTGCCATATGACAGAAGATCAATAAGCAAATATAAACAAGATAAAAATCTTCTTACCAAACGGTCAGAGGCAGGCCATGTTTCAACATATGTATCTATAGTCCTGCGCTATTTAGCAACACAACTTTAATACTCAAGTGCCCACAGCTTTAAGCACAAATCTCCTATTATTCCCATAAAATTCCATCAGCGCGATTTGACTGTCGCGCCCCCCTTTTTCCCTTTTATAACTTTTTATGCCCCATTACGAATATTTTCCACATTATAATGCCTAAGACTTTTCCCTTGACAAATAGTTTTAAGCACTCTCTCCGCGCAGACTATGGGAAAGGGAGGTAGAAAAAAAAAACTTTTTCATCCCGTAAAACCATCAACGTAAAACCGAGAAAAACTTTTTTGCCAATCGTGACTTTTTTATGAGCTCCCGAGATTTCAACGCCTCCTCCTCTTCCTCCTACTCCTCCTCCTCCTCATTTTCCTTCACTTCGCTGGGATGCAATTACAATTTTAATGAACCATTCGCGTGGCGAGTCATTCCAGTGGCTCTTATGTTCTTTTTTCCGTTGTTTAACGGTCCAAAGAATTTTTATTCGATTGCAATGATGTGTTTATCTTCATATCCAGTTGTTGGCACGCAAAAACAAAAAACAAAGAGGAAAGCACCAACAAGGACGAACAAACTCATACAAACCAACTTGTCCTGTGAATCCCTACATCAACGCGCCATCATTAATGCATGAGGACGATGAAAAACGACGAAATAGGGAACACGCCTGTGCCGCCCGTCATGTTAGTCGGTGGCCGTCTCGCTGTTAAGAGGCGGCAATGTGCATTAAACTAAAGCGAAGCTCAAATAACATGTTTCGTCAATATTTGATTTTTAGGTTCACACATTTGGGTAGGGGGACGGATTCTGAGGGTGGATGACAGATACACAGGCAGGAGCAGAGGCACAAGCAAAGCCATTGAATGTCAGGACTCTTGATGAATTCGCTGATAGGGACTTTTATGAGCGGGAATGTTACATAAAATATTGAAGCTTCTGTTCCGTGGGAATGTAATAATTTTATAGCTCACCCTGTACGAATATGCCATAGAAGGAGACACTGGGAGACAGGGCATATATTTAAGTGAACATTTTGGCAGTGTTAAACGTGTGTTTACATAGGGCAGATGGTTTTACTGGTTTTATGAGAGCTTTATGGAAGAAGGGACAAAGGGCAAAATGGTTTTGTGGGTGGAGTAGAGTAGCAGTAGGACCTTTTAAGAAATTTTCGGTCAAAATTTATTGAGCCCAAATAGAGGTCAGGTTATTAGGAATGGGGTTTTGATTGATTTAAGCCATTCGGGTGTTTTATTATTCAACAGAGGTTAATGGGTTTTCCGGTAAATTTTATTAAGGCCAGTAGACAAGGATCCACGTGTGGTAAAAGTGAGTGCATAGTCGATTTCAATTTACTAATCGCTTGCGGGGTTGGCCCGTTGTCCAGGCTTAGTTAAGGATGTTCTTTGCCAAGGGGATTTATTTTCATATGTTTCCAACTGTCAATGGCGCTGGTACCCGTAAAGCTGGCTTTGACTACTTTAGGGGCTATGGCATTACTAATGTTGTAACGTAACCAGTTCAGATGGCAAGTTGGATATTTTACCCGTTACATGCTTGTACATATTTGCAAATTCATGTTATGAAGCCGTATGTCCTTACATAATTGAAAAATTCTTTTTGAAAGCAACTTAAGAATTAATGTGCAGAAGTGTAACCCCGTTGAGGACTGTAAAGTAATACTTGGAGAATCGCTAGTGAGCCAACACCGTCTGCTTATTACAGAATTTTTCACAGCGCAACCACCGAAAACACGGGCATCGTTTGGAAAGCCAAAAATCCAGCTGTGGCCCACAAGAAGAATACATTTCAAGCGTGGACAAAATGCGATCGGAAGAGGATATCGAAAAAGCTCGACTAGCGACTGAATACGACCGTCTGAAAGAGATCACAAAGAAAACCTGTACCGGGAGTTCAAACAAATATCCTCACGATCGGCAGATAGAAGACAAGGTATACAAGAAGTTCAAACGTCGTACAATACTAAAGTGCCAAATATTTGTAAGTTCGCTGCACAGAGGCGAAAAATTCGATGGAAGTAACCTCGCCAAACTACATCAAAAACGCAGACGGTCGCTTATTAACAAATGATAAGGAAATTTGTAACCGGTGGCTTAAATACTGCAAGGAGTTGCTTAACAAACAGTTCCCACGTGATATCGTGCCGACAGCTGGTCTATTCGAGGAGGAAGTTTCGGACTTTTCAATCGAAGAAATAAGTATAGCAATCGGAAAAATGAAGCGGGGGAAAGCGGCGGGACCAGACAGCATTCCATCAGAGTTTTGGTCGAAGATGGAGGGGATCGGCAGCGTTTGGCTTTCGAAACATAAAAAATAAATGTGGACAACCTATGCCGAATCAATGGAGAAGTAGCTTCTTGGTTCCATTATATAAAGGAAAAGGCGACACTCGAGAATGCAACAACTACCGTTCAATCAAGCTTATGTCACACACAATAAAAATCGTCGAAAGAGTCTTAAACGAACGTCTTCGGCAAATAATAAAGCTCGATAATAGCCAGTGTGGATTTGTTGAAGGAAGATCGACGGTGGACGCTATCCAAAGCCTACGAATAATAATGGAAAAGCACCGAGATTCGTCTAAGGATTTACACATGGTATTTATCGACCTCGAGAAAGCATTCGATCGAGTGCCCAGAGATCTTCTATGGACCGCGCTGAGGTCTCATAAGGTACCAGAAACGTATTTTAGAATAATACTGAAACGTGAAAACTGCTGTTAATAGCTCTGCTGGACTTACAAGACAATTTCCACTTAATGTCGGAGTGCACCAAGGAAGCGTACTTAGCCCTTTTCTGGATGAAATGGCGGGTAAATTCGGGAATCTTTTGCAACCCTAAATTTCCACTTAAATTGAAGGGGAAACTCTACACCGGGGTTGCTACACCAGCTCTGCTGGACAATGTACGAAGCGATTAAAAAACAAAATGACGGCAGCGGAAATGGAAATGTTAAGGATGTCTAGTGGAGTCACTAAACGCGATTGCATTAGGTCTACGCGCATAAGAGGAAGTCTACATATAAAGAATTCACCGAACAGCTTGAGGTGAATAGAATAAGCTGGTATTGCCACGTTCAAAGAAGATCTGCGGAAAATCCGGTTAAAAAGGCACTATCAACCACGGTCACTCCAATTGTAAGAAAACGAGGTCGGAAAAAAAATTCCTGGATTTCTCAGACGCAACAACCACCGATGCGATCCAGGACCGAGCAGTGTGTAGACGCGTTCTGCGTTCTGCGGTCTGCGACATTAGCCAACCCCATAAGCGGAGCAGCAGCGATGCAGTAAAAATGGGAAACTCGTTACGCATAAGTTCGTATAACGAGGAAAGGGTTAATTAATGGATAAGAGGAAGAAGAAGTGTAACTATAGAGAAAAATGATCGTGCTAAGCGATCGAATACCGTACAAACGAAATTCGTATAAAATTCTGTCTATTATAAGTACAATTTGGGTCCCAGAAAGTCCAAAAGTGATCAAGTTTTCAAACTTCATCAGACACTGAAGCATCTCGATTTGGAGCCATCACATTTAAATTGGATTTGCTGCCTTTTGTAGTGCTGGGTTACACAGAGCTTATTTTGAATCCCGTGTGCCTACACAAAATAAACTTCGATCTCGAGAAGCGGTTGTAAGCGCACTTGGTAGTCAATTAAAAACAAATCGAAACCCTTTCTGATGAATGTATTGACGTCTGATTTGTGTCTTAAGTCATTCCAGTATGCTACCCCTTCTGTGGCAATGTATGAGATAGATCAATGGTCTATCTAGAAACACATCCCAAGCGTTTGGATTACCTCCACCGTTTTTGTTGAAATTACAACCAAAATTGAATCGCTATCCTTTTAGTATTCTCTTTGAGATACTCACAAACTGGATTAAAGCGTACAATCGACCAAGCCTGTTTCAAGCTGGTTTCCAGACGATTGACCACATTTCTGCAATTAAGAGTATTGCGAAGAATTTGTATGCATGTTTTGTGGATCCGTAGTGCACTTTCGATTCGGTGAACAGGAACGCCTTAATTTATAAGTTGCCTGCTATGGGCTTATCTTTTAACTTTTTGCTATGCTATGTGAATCTCCTAACCTCAACTAGTTTGACAGCACATGATCGTATGAAAGTATCCAACTGATTTGACACATCCTTAGGAGTACCACAAGCACGTATATATTGATGACAACTGTAATTATTTGCTCGAAGGAGTGCAAATTCCGATGGTTGAGTGCTGTAGAAATATCGTCGAAGCTGAGAGGTGTCAACCTGGCGATACCCAGTAATGGTCGTTGTCCATCCGAATTTGAATTCCCAACCTTCCATTCTTTAAATGCAATCAAGGGTGAAGTAAAGTCCCGGAATAACTCAAATGTGACCTTTTCAGTGCTACTCCTAGATATTTATTTTATTTCCAAGGCTAAGTTAGGGTCTAAGAAAGAATATTGGCGGATGACGGAAGAGCTCACATCTCCGAACGGGTTACGGCTTTAGTCTAACAAACTTCTCGTTCTTGAGCTAACAATTATGGATGTGGTCTTCCAGGTTAGGGCTATTGCCGTCGACGTCACAGGCCGACCATGGGAACACGACGAAAGTTAAAAGGCAAAAACAAGCATTGGATACGGACAGGTGTACTGTTGGCAACCCCTGCAAACGAATCTAGGACAACGAACTTCAGATATGCATGTGCATCCTGATTTGTGCAAAGCCGATATGCGATGGGAGAGGCTGGAAAAAAAGAGAATAAAAACTCCAACATCTGCTACGGCAATTGTTATCGACGGCAAAAACAGCTTCTATTTGGATGCCGATTTGTTGTTGGAGGTAAAACGGTCAAGGAAAATGGGAGATGCTACTCCAAGAATGCGATATGGAAAAGGGAAGACGTAGTACAGTAGGACAGTATAACAGCGATGACGATCCAAATACCGCTGTCAGGCAGACCGAACCTTTCAACCTGAACAATGAAGACCAACAATTTAATCCACTCGACCTGGATGAAGTGAAGATAGCCATATCTAAGCTAAAATCCAACTGCAGGTGATGACATTGGTTGTTATATCGTTAAGAAATCCTCAATCTGGTTCCTCAACAACCTGAGTATGGCTTCAGGCCAAGTGCTATCAATTAGAAAGGACACCCAACACTAATATATATAGGACAGAACTTCACTCCCGACAGTTATACTCGTAACTAAGGACTTTGTCTATCTTGGCTCCGCGCACTCGCTTGAGGCAGCAAGCAAAAGGGCGAGGTAGCTGGAGACACTTGTTGGCTGAGGCTCCGGTTTACCACGAACTGTAGCGCCACCTCAAGTAAGTAAAGGATGCATTATTTAAATTTTTATTGCACAATCTGTTCACTGCATCTGTTAGTAATAAGAAGCTCAAATAACATGACACATTCAGTTGAATCTAAATAAATGAAAATAAGAGCAACAACGCAACCGCTTCTGTCATTGGATTTGTTTCTTAATCAACCGGGACAGCTTGATCTTCAATCCCTCAACCAATCTCAATCACAAAAGTAACAATAACTCAATGTAATTACTTGACACCGCATTCGACATCCGACTACCGACCGACAATGCCCTCAATCATAGGATTTACAGATCCTACGAATAAAGCAATTTACCCAATTTGTACAGAGCAAACCCTTTTTCTGCCACCTTCAAACACAGAGGCTACAGGGTTTTATTGTTTACCTTCATCTGTTCAGTTTGGCATGTCAATATTTCAATTACTGAAGATGAAAAGAAAAGGTCGGCACAATATGGAGTTGCAGAGAAGATTTACCTGTTATTACAGGCATACTCTTATTCACTACTCAGCTTTGAATACAGTAGCGTATCCTGTTTGCCCTAGCGAAGCAAACAAATCCAGATTCAACGAACAGAACATCCAAATTCACCCACCGATAGTCCTTTATCCTTTTGAGGGATTTTCAAAGTACCTACAGCGTTCCTGAAAAGAGTTAAGCCCCTAGTAGAAGCCTATCAAAAGGTGTTGTGGATTTGAAGGGTTTAATCCCAGTGAAAAGCTGCTCCACGACCGACGAGAGATGTTGTACGAAATAGACTTTGGAAGGAGGAGAACATTTTTCCATTTTTCTAAAAAGTCGGCTTGTGTGGTTTGGATTTTGGAGTGATGTTCATATTGTGCTTGGCAAATTGCCTTTAAGGTTGTAAAGGTAGTGAATGAAGATATGTATGTTTTTTTTTTATGGACGCAGGGTTATCAATTTGTGACAGCTTTTTGAGGGGTAAATCAACAATTTTGGGGTCTGCTGGGTGATGAAGCATGTAAATACAGATGAAGAAATGTGAACTGGTTAAAAGGGTGCGCTTAGATTTGGTTGATTGAATTGACTTGGAGTAGTTCTTGATGGTTCTCAAAGTAAACAAATGGGGGAGAAACAGTTTATCTTGATTCAAAGAATTTGTTTTATTTCGATTTGACATCTACCAGTTTCTTGAATTTTGTTATCTCTTCTTTGTTGTCAATTTTTATTTGTAGATCCCTTTTATTAGTTGTAAAAGGATAGATCTCACTAGAGGTTGCGAAGTGAAGGGGGCAAATGGCGAGTTTCCTGCGCCATTAACCAGGATTAGTGTCGGAAAAACAAAACAAGACCTTATCCGGGCTACTCCGACATATTTGGAGCTCAGGCCGGAAAAGATTTCCAGGACTTAGTCAGGGTCTTGGAAAAGAGATGGTGGCGGACGAGCCCTATAAGGGCCAACGACAGCGCTCACATCCCGGAACGGGTTACTGGCTTCGGTGTAACCGACCCCTCGTCCTAGGGGTACTCAAAATGGAACTGATCCTCCAGGTTGGGGGTTGTGCCGCCGGGGTAACTGCCCGGCCATTTAAAAAAGATTAAGTTACGAAGCATCAACAAGCCTTGGATATGCACGGATCTACTGTTTACAACCCACGCAAACGATTTAAGGACAATGAGCTTCGGATATGCATGTGGAATGTTAGATCCCTTAAGAGACCACGTGCAGCCGAGCAACTAGCGGAGGCCCTAGACTGCTGCAAAGCAGACATAACCGCCATCCAAGAAATGCGATGGGATGGGCCGGACAAAAAGAAGATGAATAACTGCGACATCTACTACGGCAATTGCTATTGACGGCAAAAGCAGGGCTTATTTGGATGCGGATTTGTTGTCGGAGGCAGACTAAGACAAGAAGTCCTCAGCTTTCGGCATGTGAGCGAGCGCCTCGTAGCAATCCGCATCAAGGCTAAATTCGCCAACATAAGCCTTATATACGCGCATGCCCCCACAGAGGAGAAAGATGACGACACCAAGGATGCCTTCTACGAGCTCCTCAACAAGACCTACGAGCAATGCCCTAGCTATGACATTAAAATTGTCCTCGGTGATTTTAATGCAAAGCTAGGAAGAGAGGGTATCTTTGGTGGAACAATCGGAAAATATAGCCTGCACAACACCACCTCCGATAACGGATTCAGGCTAATCGACTTTGCGGCGGGGTGAAACATTGTCATGGCTAGCACGCGGTTCCCACATCTCGACATACACAAGGGGACTTGGAGAACTCCTGATCAATCAACAGTCAACCATCATCAGTCAAGCCATCTGGGTTTCACTCGTCCACCACAACGAAACCCCTGGTTCGATGATGAATGCCGGCAAGCACATGCAGCTAAGCAAGATGCATATAACGCGGCGCTGCTTAGAAAGACCAGAGCTGCTCATGAGCTCTATGAGCGGAAGAGGAGAGACGAACACCGGCTTCTCAGGAGGAAGAAGAAAGAGCATGAGAAGCGCGCGATCGAGGAAATTGAGAGATGCTACTCCAGGAATGAGGTTCGGAAGTTTTACCAAAAGGTAAAAATAACATGCCGCGGAAACAAACCCCGAACCGAAGCCTGTAGAGACGAACAAGGGAGCACCGTAGTAGAATCGCAGTCGATGCTGAGGATTTGGAAAGATCATTTCTGCAGACTGTATAACGGCGATGACGGACCAAATATCGCTGTCAGGCAGAATCAACCTTTCAACCTGGACGATGATGACCAACAATTCCGTCCACCCGACCTGGATGAAGTGAATATAGTCATATCGAAGCTTAAGTCCAACAAAGCTGCTGGAGCGGATGGCCTGACTGCCGAGCTCTTCAAAGCGGCAGGCGATGACTTGGTAAGGAGCATACACCAACTCATCTGTAAAATATGGTCGGACGAAAGTATGCCCGATGAATGGAACCTCAGCATTGTTTGTCCAATTCTTAACTCTCTGAACTGCGCCAACTACAGAGGCATCAGTCTCCTTAACATCGCATATAAGATCTTATCCGCCATATTGTGTGAACGCCTGAAGCCGTTCGTCAACAACCTAATAGGTCCATATCAGTGTGGCTTCAGGCCAGGAAAGTCCACCATCAACCAGATATTCACACTACGACAGATCTTGGAGAAGTTTCAGATCCTTTTCATCGATTTTAAGGCAGCGTATGACAGCATCTATAGGGACGAGCTATACAGAGCAATGTCTAGTTTCGGCATCCCTGCGAAACTCGTCCGTCTGTGCAGGATGACGATGGAGAATGCACGCCGCTCCATCAAGGTCGGTAAAGATCTCACCGAGACCTTTGATGTCCAGAAAGGATTTAGACAGGGCGATGCGCTGTCATGCGATTTTTTTAACATCATACTTAAAAGAATAGTGCAAAACTCACGAGCAAACACTAGAGGCACTATCTTTCAAAAGTCCGTCCAACTACTCGCATACGCCGACGATATTGACATAATCGGGAGAAAGCAGCGTGATGTCAGTGGTGCTTTCGCAAGTATTGAGACGGAAGCGGCGAAAATGGGATTAGCGGTCAATGAGGGCAAGACCAAGTATATGCTGTCAAGCAAAAAGGACAACCAACACCGACGTCTCGGACAGAACGTCACCCTCGACATATATAACTTTGAGGTAGTTAAGGACTTTGTCTACCTAGGCTCCGCTATAAATACAGATAACGACACCAGCGCTGAGATCAAGCGAAGAATAACTCTTGCCAACCGCTGTTTCTTTGGGTAAAGAAGGCAATTGAGTAGCAAAGCCCTCTCTCGGACAACAAAAGTCACCCTTTATAAGACTTTAATAACCCCGGTTCTGCTCTATGGCGCAGAGGCATGGACATTATCAAAAATGGATGAGGGTTGGATGAAGGTTGGTTGCTTCGAGAGAAAAATTCTTCGGTCGATCTTCGGACTGTCGAGATACAACGACGAACTGTATGGACTGTACAGCGACATGGACCTAGCCAGAAGAGTGAGGATCCAAAGACTGAGATGGCTGGGTCATATAGAGCGCATGGACACCAATGCTCCGGTCCGAGAAGACTTCGAATCCGCTCCCGAGGGACAGCGCAGTAGAGGAAGGCCAAGACTCAGGTCGCGCACGCAAGTGGAAGAGGACCTCAGCCAACTTAGCGTGCGAAACTGGAGGCAGCTAGCCAGGGATCGAGCTGGCTGGAGAAGCTTGTTGACTGAGGCCCAGGTCCACCCCGGACTGTAGCGCCACCTAAAGTAAGTAAGTAAAAGGATAGCTATGGCTCTAGGAGAAAACAATATAGAGATATCAAATAGTGTCAATCAACCATATGCACATACACATGTATGTGCGTAAGTATTTTACGAAAAGGTTCACGGCATAAGGTTTTTTTTATTTAAAACTAGCTGTACCCGGCGCGCGTTGCTGCGCATATTAAAAAAATCAAATATAAAAAAAATCAGCTAATTGAAGTGCTGTTGGATATACAATATTTTTCGTTTTTCCGTCTGATGCATATACGAATAAATCAGAAGGTTTTCCGACGCGTGAACAGGCCAAATATAGTTGCCCATAAGAAAAACACGGACTTTCTAAATTCAGGCCACACACTTGTAAAGATTGTCCTTGTGCCTTGTTGATGGTCATTGCATAGGCGAGTCGCAGCGGAAACTGCAAACGTTTAAATTCGAATGCTAAATCTGTTGGAACATTGGAATGCTAGGCAATAGTAAATCATCTCCTTTGAACTTTTCATTTAAAATAGTAGCTTCGATGATATTGGCCATCATTTTTTTCACTGAGAGCCTGGTACCGTTGCAAAGTCGTGGCGGATTAATGTTTCGAAGCAAAATGATAGGCACGCCAATTTTCAATGTTAAAACGTGCGGAGGCATACCGGGTAAATCAAGTGAATTGATTGACGTTGCCATCATTAACGACTGAATCGCGTAAATGGATGTATTCTTCCGAGCGCAGCTTAGTTTGATTCAAGCGAATGTAGAGAAGTTCTTCG
Source organism: Volucella inflata (assembly GCA_928272305.1). NCBI lineage: Eukaryota > Metazoa > Arthropoda > Insecta > Diptera > Syrphidae > Volucella > Volucella inflata. The sequence goes on along the minus strand of OV743718.1, from coordinate 22,913,392 downwards.
GTTTCGATTTTCACATGCATATCGACAATATATTGGTGGAACAATTGACGACATTTCAGGGTGTCATTATCAGCGTTGTAACGTATCATTAGCCGATACGAATAGCAGTTCACAGCGCTGATTTTCTTATTCGTTTCTGCATCGTATAGCGGATTTCTCATTTTGATTCCAAAATGATGCCCATCTTCTCCTTGCCAAAATAGAACTGGATATTGCAATGCGTCGTATGAGCGATGCGTTTCTGGGACCTTACCATGTCTGCGAAGGAGAATAATATGGCTTGACTGGAGTTTTTGGACAACTATACCGATTGATATTTCATCAGTCGTTGGAGCATTATATTGTCTTGCGTATTGACCAACGGGTGACTTATCTGCACGAACTACAACTTTGTAATCGTCAGCTGGCAATCGTTCAAGTCCAGTTCTGAACAGTTGAATAAATTCGTTGTGCTTATCGAATAAAGTTTGCAGTTCAGCGACAATATCTCTTCAAGTGTCCCTATTGAATCGACAACGTTGATCGATTTGTTCATCGATGTTTCTCATAAAATAAATCTGAAGAAATTTCTGATCTGCGTCTGGAAGTGGTAGTAATGACCCAGCACCATGATAAATTTGGCCCTGCACTTTGAAGGTTGGCATGTAATTCTCGCGTATAATATTTGTTTCGCCGAACGATGTCATTTGGAAACATGAATTGTAGGGTAGGTGTACCAGTATCCGACCAGTCACTAGTATCCGGCCACTATCCATTAAACGTTAAATAATAAGAAAATTAACCATTATTTGCATAAGCAAATACATTGCGACTATAATTCCGGGCCCATGTAATGGTTTGGTAAAGTTTATCAGATCTGCAAATCAAAGATCATTGCTAGAAAAATATTAATTTTGCGAAGTTCGTCGTAAGAGCATCTTCTTCTTCTTCTTATCCTTTTATTAACCCTTTCCTCGTTATACGAACTTATGCGTAACGAGTTTCCCATTTTTACGTAGATCTAATACAATCGCGTTTAGTGACTCCACTAGACATCCTTAACATTTTCATTTCCGCTGCCGTCATTTTGTTTTTAAGCGCTTCGTACATTGTCCAGCACTGTGAACAGTATAAAAGAGCTGGTCTAAGAACCGTGGTGTAGAGTTTCCCCTTTAATTTAAGTGGAAATTTTCGGTCGCAAAAGATTCCCGAATTTTCCCGCCATTTCATCCATCCCACACTCACTCTGTGGTTTATGTCGTCGTCACATTTCGCTTCCATGTTAACGATTGATCCTAAGTACTTAAAGATAGTGCTTTTCGGAAGAACTATTCCGTTTAACATTACATCCGGAACAGGTCGCAACGGATGCGCAAATGCTCCGTCTTTGAACGACTTATTTTAAACCCGTTTCTCTCTAGCGCATTTCTCCATGAAACTAAGGCATTCTGTAAATCTTCGACGTTATCGCTAAGTATGACTGCGTCGTCAGCGAAGAGAATTGGCGTTACATTTGCTTCGCGCATGCAGTCTTTTAAAAGATAGTCGAATACTACGTTAAAGAGGAAAGCGTACTTAGGCTTCATTGATGCACTCCGACATTAACTGGAAATTCTCTCGTTAGTCAAGCAGAGCTTTTAACCGCAGTTTTCACGTTTCAGTACATGTCTTGTATTATTCTAACATACGTTTCCGGTACGTTTTAAGACCTCAGCGAGGCCCATATGAGGTCGATAAATACCATGTGTCAATCTTTAGACGAATCTCGGTGCTTTTCCATTATTATTCGTAGGCTTTGGATAGCGTCCACCTACGATCTTCCTTCAACAAATCCACACTGGCTATTATCGAGCTTTATTATTTGCCGAAGACGTTCGTTTAAGACTCTTTCGACGATTTTCATCGTGTGTGACATCAGCTTGATTGAACGGTAGTTGTTGCATTCTCGAGTGTCGCCTTTTCCTTTGTATAATGGAACCAAGAAGCTGCTTCTCCATTGATTCGGCATAGGTTGTCCACATTTATTTTTTATGTTTCGAAAGCCAAACGCTGCCGATCCCCTCCATCTTCGACCAAAACTCTGATGGAATGCTGTCTGGTCCCGCCGCTTTCCCCCGCTTCATTTTTCCGATTGCTATACTTATTTCTTCGATTGAAAAGTCCGAAACTTCCTCCTCGAATAGACCAGCTGTCGGCACGATATCACGTGGAAACTGTTTGTTAAGCAACTCCTTGCAGTATTTAAGCCACCGATCACAAATTTCCGTTTCATTTGTTAGTAAACGACCGTCTGCGTTTTTGATGTATTTCGGCGAGGTTATTTCCATTGAATTATTTCGCCTCTGTGCAGCGAGCTTAAAAATATTTGGCACTTTAGTATTGTACGACGTTTGAAACTCTTTAATAGCTTCTCTTCTATCTGCCGATCGTGAGGATATTTGTTCCACCTCCTGGTACAGGTTTTCCGCTGCTGCCGCTCGAGTTCGAGTCAGGATTTTCTTTGCGATCTTTTTAAGACGTTCGTATTCAAGAACCAGTCCGATCGCATTTTGTCCACGCTTGGAATGCACTCTTCTTGTCGGCCACAGCTCGTTTGGTTTCGGCATTCCACCACCATGTTTCTTTGCCGACGTGATGGTATTTCGATATAGTCCCCAGATGGGACTTTGCGAGTGTTATGCATTCCTCGTGCATGCTGTTCCACATTTCTTGCGGGCTAAGTGAGTCTGCGAAACCGTTTATATTTCGAAGTACTTCTTTAGCCAGTGCGATAAATCTTACGCTTCGTTCCTTCGATAGATTATACCATCGGATTTTTGGCTTTCCAAACGATGCCCGTGTTTTCGGTGGTTCCGCCGTGAAAAATTCTGTAATGAACAGACGGTGTTGGCTTACTAGCGATTCTCCAAGTATTACTTTACAGTCCTTAACACGGTTTCTCATCGACATTTTGATATCCGACAGAGGTGATAATCTATTTGCGTTTCGTGGCCTCCGCTGCTATAGGTGATAAGATGTCGTTGATGTTTAATAAACATTGTATTTAAGATGGTTAAGCCGTACGCCCTACATGCTACAAGGATATCTTCGCCAGCTGAATTTCTGGTTCCAAAGCCTTTACCGCCGTGGCAGTCCTCATAATCAACATTTGTTTCTCCGACGTGGCCATTTAAATCTCCGCCTACGAAGAGCATCTCATCGATAGGTATATTTCTAAGCAAATTACCGAACTCTGACCAAAATGTATCTTTTTCCGATTGGCCGCATCCATTTTGTGGAGCGTACGCGCTAACAATGTTCCACGTTTCATTGTGTATGACAAGTTTAACACTCATCAAGCGGTCGCTTATTTTCAAAATACCAACGATGTTTTTTAGAAGATCCGCTACAACAACGATTCCAACACCGTTTCGTCCATTGACCGTTCCATGGTAGAACATCTTAAATGCCTTAGTTTTTAAATCTAGAAAACGCGCTTTATTTCCTGTATTACACCACTTCGTTTCCTGTACGCACAGGATTTGTAGAGTTCTGCGACGCATAATCGCTTCCAGTTCTAAACTTTTTGAGGTCATTGATCCGACGTTCCAACTTGCAAACCGAAGGTTATGAAAATATTTTGGAAACTTCATTTTGCCCGCCCCCGGAATCCGTCGGGGTCTGACACAAGCACTTCTGTTTGCTCTGGGATCAGCCGAGTGCGTTGCAATCATGGTGCCCAGCGGGGTAGTGCTATTAATTGCGATCATTTTTGGTGTCATAGTTGCCTGTATATGATTGGTGTCCCATTAAGTCGCCTCTTACGACAAGCTGGGACGCACTGGGGCACTATTCTTTATCCGATGCCGCACGGGAAGAAGTTCGTTGTAAGAGCAAGAAGTGCAAATTCGAGTTCGCGAGTGCTAGTAAAACTGATCAGCGAATTACGTGAGTTTCAGTGTTCTTTGTGAGGATACAAACTAGTATTGTGTTTTTTTAATAAATAATATGTTTAATGATCGTAAAATGTAAAAAAAAAATTAAGAATTTTCTGTTTTAACTTATTAAAAAACGTGGCCGGTTACTAAAACACAATTTTTATATGATTTTCTAGCAACCGGCCAGGGTGGTCGAGTACTAGAACTTTGCCTGAAATCGAATAATTTATCTTTTTTCACGTTTAAATGAAAGAAAATGCTTTTGCTTACCTCCACAATCCAATAAAATGTATTAAATATGTCAAGTTTCAGTATGCGGCCACTTATTTTTGTCAAAAGATTACTATGGCCGGTTTTTAGAACAAGTCGCACTAGTACGGCCACATAATTAATTGTGAACAAATTCATACTATTTGTTTTAGAAAATGAGTCATGAAATAGGTTAAGAAGGATCACAAGAACTTTTACGTATGCAAGGAATCGAATTTGCCCTAAAGGAAATTTAGAAACAAATTAAGCCATAGAAAAGCCGCTTCTACATATAATAACGCAAGGAGTACCCTTCAGGATAGAATATATGGAAAAGTTGACGACGTTTGCCAGAAAAAGGACATACTACAATTTTATATCCTGAAAAGGAGTAACAGATAACTAACTGGTGTAATAACATAGCGAAGTGTGGATTCCCTTTAAAAAAAAACCGACCTCCTGGACAGCGTAAAAACAATTATAAGAACAGAAAAAAAAGGGATAACACTTTCAAAGATGATCGCCCAGGAAGAACTTGGCATAGCTTGTTCTTTAAATGAAACCCCTACTTAAGCTTAAGGGAAGCTGAGATGATATCAAAAGGCAGAGTCGTCGGGACAAAAAACAGCATTAAAAGGGGTTTCATGATTTAGATAGCTTGCTTATAGAAAACGGACATAATGATATCCTCCGCTATTCAGATAGAACAATGAATGGAAATAAAACTAGCTTTTTCTTGTGCTCGAAAACAGGAAAAGTAAGGAAAAGTAGTAGCTCCGAAGGGTTTTAAAAATGTTTACCAAGTGCAAATGGTAAGGAAAAAGACACGATAACGGTTCTATCAATGATGACAGCTCCCGAAGAGGTTTTGCCGCCTTTGGTGGTATTTCCTTTCATTCAACCACCTAAGGGGATTGTCATAAGAGTCCCGGAAAATTGGTTTCTGGGAAAAAACTTCATCGGGGTGGATGGGAAGTGAAAGCTTCTACGAATATATTGCTAACTGTGTGGTCAAATGGATTGATCACAAAAAAGTAAAGAAACCAATTTTGCCTATTGTAGACGGGCACAAATAGCACAATAGACGTAATGGAATCTTACTGCACAGCCTACAGAAGTTGAAGCCATAGAACATGTGCGACTAGCTAAAGAAGATAGATTCTCCATTGCAAGAGCTGTCATTCTTGAAATCAAGGACAAATTTGAGAATGATGGTATTTGTCTCTCTAAAATATTAAATATCTTAGAAACATCAAGACCTAGCCTTGAGTAAGCGCTGCAAGAACAAGAAATACAAAATACCGATCCTGCTGCGCTGCCACTGAATGTGGTTTTTGACGTTAGCGAAGATGGTACGTTTCAGCTTGGCGACTTTATAGATTTTAACCCGGAAACTTATTCCGAGTTCGATCTCAGGGCACCAGAACTTCCAAGCCTGATTTTAGCCACCAGTGTCGGCAACAGAATTGAATCAATAGCGTATCCTATCTACCTACCTACCTACCTACAAAAAAAGACTGAAATTAATACCTTTTTTGAATTCTTATGAATGGCTAAAAAAATACATACTCGTACCTACCTACTTATTTATTTAAAAAATTGTTTAATTTTAATCGTTTAATTAGATTTCCTACAAAAGAAAGGACCTGGCCGGATACTGAATCAAAAGTGGCCGGGCACTGAAATTTGGTGGCCGGGTACTATTTTTATTTGATTAAGATTTTAAAAAAGATTAGAAAAAATAATAATTCAAAATGCCATTTTATAAGACGAACTTACAATAGGGCCCCAAAGTGAGAAAATGCACTAGGTGGCCAGAAACTGGTACACTTACCCTACTACCGAATGTTTCCCAAGAAATGGTTCGATTGGCTTGTGTTACCTGATACCAATGTCGATAATGGATCAGGCGGTGAATGTAATTCTAGTAATTTAATTTTCCCAGCCGCGCAGCACATTCCAGGTGTTTCACTCTTAAATTTGAGTGCTTTACAATGCACACATAATTTATTCATTTTCCCAAAAACAACACTCGGATGAAGATTGTAATCATAATTTTGATCATAATGGAACGCAGCCAGCTCCAAAAATGGCATCCATGAATCATTCAGTGTTCATCAAGACCGAGCTGTATGTGATCGTTGGGGTTCGAGTCTTTGCTCACGTTGCCCTCTTGTTTCAGACGAATGGGCTTAACCTGTGCGTAATCGTTGAGCTTCGAGTCCTTGCTCACGTCACTCGATTGTTTCAGATAAACGGGCTTTAACTGTGCGTAATCGTTGAGCTTCGAGTATTTGCTTACTTTGTTCGTCAGGTTCTGAGGTTTGCAACTGCTTTTTCTTGTTTGCTGGAGGTGTATTTCTACCAATCGCTGCTCGTTTGGGAGACATATTTTATAAGGATAAATCGCAATCTGAAATGTCACCGTTTGCAATACAAAAAATTAGTATTATTCTAAAGCAATTGAAATAATTGACGAATTTTATCGGCAAATGGGTTGAAATCAATGGAAAAATTACAAAAATTCGGCATTGGAAACAATTAAAATTAAATTTAATTCCATTAATGATGCAATGTAGGAAAACTCCATGAAAACTCACCAAAAAAAAAGTGTATTCATACACCGAATGGACTATCACTGTTGTCAATAATAATGTTTTCCAATCAATTAAAAAAATTACAAATGTTCAATATTGAAAAGCAGAGCAAAGCACTTATGGTTTAACCCTAGACCCTTATCCCACAAAAATTCCAGTTGCCGTATAAAAAAATATTTGTTATTTGCACTACTCGTAACTCACTAGCTCGCTAACTCGCTAACTCGCACGCGAGCTTCTGATGTGATGTGAATCCTTTTACTCAGTCTTCAACTTCAATCAGCGGAGCTGCTTTTCTGGGATTCTTTTTGTCTATTCTAATTACTAACCAAATGATCGGGTTATCCCACTCGCAACCGGAAACTACTCATAAATACCCTTTTTATGTCATCATGTCATGTCATATATTGAAAGCAATTATTAACGTACAAATTCGACTCTGGGCAATCAGTGCCCGAGATATGGTTTTCGGGTTATTGTCTTTGCCGCCTTGTTATAATTACAATAACAAATCAAACTTCTCAAGGATACATTTTTATAATCCAAAACACTTTTATCTATGTTTGTGTGGGTCTATTTGTCATAGTCCAGTGTAAGATATACTACCTTGATCAAAAAGTTCCAACACACACAGAGATTGATGTACTCTTGGCTACGTAACTTTTGCAAATGTCAAGCTATGACACTAAAATTTAGAGGGAATATCAACAACAGATGTACCAACTTAACAAAAAAAACAGAACTCAAATCGGAAATCCGCTTTGGGCACTGATTGCCCGACATATGGGTCTAGGGTTTATGTGGGAAAACTGTATGAAAAACTCAAAAAATCAGAATCGAGTTATTCAAGTTTTAAATGCACTGAATAGAAGATTTCAAGTATTTTTGGTCTATATCTCGTCACTGGTGCTTACAATCAGAGAAATGCCTTCACTTCATTTCCAACAATTTTTCCCTACATTACGTTTACGTAAAATTCAAAGTTTAAATTGTTATTTTTAATGTTTGCAAAAATAGATTAAAAAATAAACATTTTCGATTGTAACTCATCACTCATGTGTCCGATCAGTATAATTGTGAAAAAAAAAATTCAAAAAATTGGTACTAAAACCTACAGTACAGTTTTCTGAACATAGTTGCCAAAGAAATCAGTGCTCTATCTCTTACCACTTAAGAGTCTATAAAGAACAAACAAACAAACAAACATTTTTATATAAAGAGATGTCTATCAGCGAAGGAGTTATCACATATTCTGGCACTCTATCAACTAAGATCAGCATGAGGCGCAATAACCTTTAATAGGATTACTGAAGTCTGCATTCGTGACTGAGTTCTCACGTCTGGATTATACCTGTGGGGCAAAAAAAAAGTCCATGGTACAAGGAGAGTTGTACGAAGGTCATTATGGGAGGGAACGTAATCGAACGCCGCCGGTCAACCACAATGCTTTGTTTGTCAGCGGGTATAACAAAATCTGCTCTTATAAAAAGACTACGTATGCACTGAAGTTTAACATTTAGAAAACGGCAGTGGAATACATTCGGACCCAGCAACCCGGTTGGTTGGTTGAAAAAATCGGTCCAAAAAGCCATAGGGACTTATATTTCAACCGAAACTGGATCAATCAAATCCAAAACCACTTATAAGTTCTCAATAGAGTGGCTAAAAACCTGTTCAAGCATTTCGTACAAAAACTAATTTAGAGCTTAGTTTTAATGATGATTGATAAGATTATTGTTTTGATTTATATAACTCTCAAACAATTTATATAACCTTAGTTTTATATTTTCGCTTTGCGAAATAGATTCACCCAGATTTACAACAATGTAGCGGTCGAACATTGCCAGCAGATGTTTCGCAGACAACAGATGTGCACGCTCCTGGAAGGACAAGGTCAATAAATGTAAATTTCTTACCCTCTTTTCGAATTCTGCATAGTTGTGGATCCTTGATTTGCTCCTTGGCGATGGCATCGCCTTGAGAACTATCGATTGCTGCGATCCGTGAAAGTGCATCAGCGGCTGTGTTGTCTTCGCCTTTGACGTTCCGAAGATCCGTGGAAAATTGGGCTATGAAATTCAAGTGTCTTTGGCGTCGAGGGGTTTCGAATGGTGATGGTGCGTTTTGAAACGCGAACGTCAGCGGCTTGTAGTCCGTGTAAATTGCAAATTCTTGACCTTCTACGAGGCGTCGGAAATGCACGTTCTCCAACTTAATTGCCAGTAGTTCCTTGTCGAATGTGCAGTATATTTGCTGGGCCGACGTCAAAGACTTGGAAAAGTATCCTAGAGGTTCAGCTTTCCCCTCGACTACCTGAAGAAGTACTGAACCAACTGCAATGTTTGATTTGTCGCACGTGAGCCGTAATTCTGCATCCGGCAACGGGTGAGCAAGAGAAGCAGCCTCCCTCAGAGCACCGCGGCAACGTTGGAAGGCAGCTTGTGTTTTTGTCGACCATGTGAGTAAGGAGTGGTCCTTCTTGGTGACGCCCTTGAATCATCTGCAATAGTGGAGCTTGTTCTGCAGCTGCCTGTGGTAGACATCGACGAAAGAAATTAAGGGCTCCCAGAAAACGGCGGAGATCAGACACAGCGGAAGGTTGTGGAAACTCCTTGATGGCCTTGATCGTGTCTTGCGGTGGGCGTATGCCTTTGCTGCTGATTTGATACCCCAGAAACACTAGATCGTTCTTGCCGAACTCGCACTTTTCCATAATAATTGTCATACTATTTGCTTGAAGACGTTTAAAAATCTCTTCGAAGTGTTTATGGTGTTCTTCTGGAGATGAAGATGCGATGAGCATATCGTCGATGTAAGTGCAGCATTACGCAAACCGAAATTCATATAATCCGAAGGGCGATATTATTGCCGTCTTCGGTACGTCCTCTGGTACCATAGGAATTTGGTGGTGGGCTCGAGCTAGATTTATTCTGCTGAATATGGTCTTTCCTGGCAAGATTAGCTGAAAATCTGTTAATCTGGGCAGAGGGTAGCGATCTGGCAGTGTGACGGTGTTGAGACGTCGGCAGTCACCGCATGGACGAATGTCACCGTTTTTCTTCACCACTATATGGAGGGGACTTGCCCACGGACTTCGTGATGGGCGGCAGATTCCTGCATCCAGCATGCGTTGCAAGGGCGTAGAATTTTGGAGCGATTGGTCTCGCGCGGCAGGATAGTGGTGGTCCAGACGTTTCCAGATGATGACGTACGTGGTGCGTGGGTATGCATTCCGATGAAAATGGCAGCATGATTGCTCTGTGGCGTTTGAGGAGTTCCGCGTATCTGTGTTTGTTATCGATGGAGTCCAAAGCGGTGTATTTCGCAGTTGGTTATCTGGTCTATCAAGCCTCGACCATGGATGTCCAATAGCAGACGGAAAGGTTGAAGAAGTCAGCTCCTAAAATTGATTGCGGCACGGCTTCGTGAACAAACTTCCATCGAAAAGTGCGGCATAAGCCCAAGTCTAGTTGCATTGTGTCCCGTAGGTGTTAATTTTCATACGACGTACAGAACATATGGCTGTTGAGGTAAGTTGTTGTTGTTTGGTTTAACAGCGAAGACCGAAATAGCAGCAGCGCTGTCAAGTAATTAATCTTTGATAAAGAGGCGACAAGACTTACCAGCAACTGCAGACGTCTCCACTAATACTGCTTATTGCCGTTGCCCTGCAAAAACGTTGCAAGGACCCGTACCGTTGGTGGTACAAGCAGCTTCCATTGCTTCTGGGCCGGTCGCAGCGATCTCGACTTGAGGTACTTCTGCGTGAGAATTGTCGATGCGCAGATGTTCCTTCTAGAGCGGTTAATCTCCGTTGGATGTCCGTGACTATTTCGTTGGTGGTACCTGCTGAGTGATTGGGCTTGATGGGTGCTTGATACACAGACGCTAGTGAGTCCGTTGGTTGGCAGTGACTTATGAGTTTATCGGCAATCCTTGCGAGGCCGTTTAATTCCCCTGTGACGGCAACTAGTACGGCTCGCACGTGTGGTGATAACTTTAAAAGCCAAAGAACTTGAAGCACTGCGTCGGGTGTACCTGAAGTGCCGGAGAGATTTCTTATACGACGAAGTAGCTGTGAAGGTTGCGCATCGCCCAAATCAATCCCTTCAACAAGTCGCTGAAGTCGTAGTTCCTGACTCTCCTCGTACACTTGGATAAGTCTTGTTTTCACAGCAACAACTTTCTCCGCAGCTGGTGGTGATAGAAGAATATCGTATACCTGTTCAAGATCTCGGCGCTCCAGGTTGGCGATGACGACTTTTGCTTCGATCTGTGCTAACCAAAGTGACGGACGATCGCGCCAGAATTGTGGCAAACGCGCTGCTAAGGAGAACCCTGCGACGTGTGGCTGTGTGACGAATGCGTTGGAGCCTGATGCCTCTGGATTTGTCTCCGCCGGTTCCGTTCCTTCCTCTTTGGTGTTCATGACGAAGATTGGATATGTTTTGTTTTTAATTTTATTTTAATTTGCTGCAACGAGTTCTTCTCGGGGTCACCAGTGTAGCGAATGAAAGGACTTAGATTATCGTTAATCCTAAATAGATGCTACTCTTTATTCATATGGCGAAATCTAACCAAAAAAGGTCCGATGATTCAGCAAAACGAGGTGTCGCCAACTTCCAAAGTTGATGTAATGTTGCCAAAACAGGTTTCAAAAGGAAATTTCACTCAAATTAATCCATCAACTGCAGCTGATGTACGCAAGTTTGTGAAGAAAGTTGATGAGACTGGTTTGCTGATTGACAACAGAACATGTAACCGTGTTCGCCCTGTGCGTTCAATAGGAAATACAACAGCTGATGCCGGACATTGTGTGCCTTAATCCGTGAACCTCAATGCGCCAAGGGCCTTAGTAACTGACTATCAGTCACGCTAGCCTGGCTAATAAGGTCCAATTGGCTCAGGAATTGAATCAAAATCACCACCTGCTTAGGGCTTAGAGTAGCTCGGAATTGACGACAATCCATCTGAATCAATAAACGAGTACCGTAGTAAAGCCATATTGGAGGCTCAGAAAATCCGCACCTTATCAAAGAGAACCCAAGGCATCCTAAATCTGTGACTGTGTGGTGTGGCTTTTGGAATGGTGGCATTATTGGCCCGTTTCTCTTTCAAGGTGACAATGAAAACGTAATAGACAAAAGGGATCGCAAACGAGGGATGATAGTAGATTTCTTATGGCTAGAAATTAAGCATTCGGACTTGTGCGAGCTATAGTTTCACCAAGATAGGGCTACGTGCCACACAAGCCATCAAAAAATCGACTTATTTCACACTAAATTTAATAATCATGTAATCAGTGGTCTTGATGATGTTGTCCAACCGCCATGGAGCATCAATCTGACGCCGTTGTCCTTTTTTGTGGGATGCCGATCGATACTCTGCGAAAAATCCAGAGACGATTCAGGTACTCAAGAACAATATTGTTCAACCTGTTCTTGAAATGGCAGCCGATACTATCGAAGATATATTGTAAAATATGTTGATAAGATAGCCCACTGCCAAGCCAGCGGAAGCAGTCATTTGAATGAAGTAATTTGTCGTAATTGCTCGTAGTCGAAAGGTTTACTCTTTTTAATACAGCTTTAATCCATCAAAAATATTAAACATTGTTTTTCTAAAGCCTTTTTAAGAAGATACCAACAGATGGTCCACATCTGTTTACAGTAGTAAGACCGCATTAATATTATACGTATACTAGTAGCAGGTTCCACAACTTAAAAATATTGTAGTGCTTAGGTTGTACTAACGGTGTAGATGCGTCAAACTGACATCAGTATCGTTATGTTTGACATTTATTATGAAATGGAGCCTGGAAAAATTCTTCTCAGCCGAAAATCTGGAATTAAATCGTGACCATTTCCATGCGATAAGCTAAAACCTGGATTAACTTGTCAAAAGTATACCAATCAACTCGCTTCGACTTTTGGTAATAAAGCTCCTTCTCTGGCTACCGAGTTTCGCTGGTTTTCTGAATTAAATCGTGATGGTCGTTCGCTTTTAGACGAATTGCATGAAAGTCTTCCAAGTTTCAGTTGCCGTGGTAGTAAAAGTTGATGCTGTTCGGAATCTAATATTGTTGGTTCAAACATATCCCCGCGGCGCTTGTACTGCGATACGTAGCAGCTTGCACACAGCAGGTAAAAAACCCAGAATATCTGCGAGATAAGCAAATATTTTGCAGCATCTTAAGGTAAAAATGTCAAATGTTAAAAAAACAAGGCTTATCCTGTATTACTGACTGCTCTAACAATTGCTTATATTCAGGTTATGCCTATCCTATAGGTTACGTTAAGGCAATCTAGACTTATGTTTGCTTTTTTCTCAATTGTATTAACTACTTAATCTATCAGAAAGGGTTGCTTGATACCACCTTTTGTAAAAAAAAAATTATTGAGAGCGAATGATAGAAGGACCTTTCGATTTCTAATTTTAACTTTAATTTAAGGATGAAAACAATGTAAGAACCCACACCACAGCCACACTCTCTCACCCATACAATACCAAAAGTAACAACAAGTATCTGTTCAAATTGGTTACCTTGTGGTATACCACTCCAGTCACCATGTTCAAATCTAATTTCCACCTATTCTTGGTAACTTTCACAAATTTTTACTCAAAGAAAATCCTAGAATGCAATCCGACTTGTATTTTTCCCCCATCTGTCCCTGATCATTATTACAGTCAATTCGACTTTGCACTGCAAGAGTTGATGACTCACGCGTTCGAAAATGTAATTTTCTTCTCCTGTATCTTGCTGTTGCCATTGTGACTGCCAAAACTCCTAACAACTACTCGTACGTGCTTCAAACCACCGGAGAACAACAGAGACTTTCCCAAGTTGCACACCGCAAAACAAAAATTCTCTTCAGCTACATACACCGTTCAACAACCCCTTTATGGGTGTGCAATACGAGTACACAACATGTACGAGTATTGCGAATGCTATTTTGCCACCGTTTCTGTTTGTACTGCACGACAAACAAATACTCGTATCTTTTAACAAAAGGAGCACCAGTCTGGCTTAAAGGTTGTTCTTCCAACTGTGATGGGGGTTAAGACTTTTTTGGAATGCGAATCACGTGCTTTTGTCAAGCGCAATGAGCTCCGGAGTAACTCCGCTGGATGGATGGCAAGAGGTGGCGAGCGTCAAGGATCCACTAATAATTAATTTTTCGCTCGATTTGCCTTTTTGTTTAGATGAATTCCACCCCTTGTTGTGATGGTGTTGCAGTCGTATTCATATACCATCACCACCACACCACCCTGTTCTTGCCACGAGCCAATATTACTTTGGAAATATTTATGAGCGCACATGAGTTGGGCTTTTAAATGTCCCGACGGCCGGGCGTTATGACTTTTTGGGGAAGGCCATCTAATTTCGGATAGCCGATATCATAACAAGATCAGAGCGGTCCACGGTACAAGGTTTATGGTTTATGAAATACCAGTTAAAGGATGAGGTATGCCGTTTGAAGGATAAATTTTATGAGGTGAGATTAATGGTAGTCATAGCCAGACTACTAGGAGAGATGATGAGTCATGGTGTAGAGATGTATTAGAACTGAAAGACTACAGCTACCTTGGGATGAGTCGAAGCTGTTGGATAGAAGGCCTTGTATTCTGAAATTCCAAAAATGAAAATGGTAGAGGGTGATATGTTGACTGGGGTTGGTTTTTTGACAACGATGACAGGACAGGATTTTGGAATTATTTTTCTGCACTAAGAGCTCTAGCTCCAGATTGACACCAAGTGTGACGCTTAGTCACTGGGATTGAATGAATCAAATTTGACAGGTTTTTTGTCATCTACTCTCGAAGGGGCTGTTGTGCAAAAGTCTAAAGGAATACAAAGAAATATGACAACATAGATTAATGTAAATTTGATAGAGATATGAATCTGAAGGACATGCGGAGCTATTTAAAATCGGTTTGAGTTGAATTTCATAAAAAGTGTATTGTGTGTTCAGAATAGTGTTGCTTCCAATTATCTCACTTAACAGCAAGTCATCTTGCGTAGAGTTTACTTAATTGGTGTGATTTAGTTTCGGGATTTTGGATTAATTCTACCTCGTGAACGTTTTTTGATAGCGCACACATTATGACATAAGAAAACCGCGACTAGTTAATTGTTTCTTTTTCAGTTCAAGTGAGATTCAAAAGAAAAAGGACAAGCTAAACTGTATTTACTCTATTAATCCAGAATAGTTCCAACAAACGCATCTATGGTTCACCAGCACACAGTATTGGCACCCAAATTATAATCACTTAAGATTGGCAATACAAGCAAGCGCAAGACAGATTCCCACGGAGGAGGTGCTCTACCGCATCGCCTTCACTCTCACAACGAGTCGTGTAGCCTAAGGTGTTACTTATGCCTAGGTTTTGAATATGTTCAGAAAAAGATGAGTTTCATTAAGATGCCTGTAGGAGTATGTAGTCTTTTATGCTGAAATCTTACAAGAATGAACATAGGCCATAGATAGGGAAATAAGTTATTGGTCTAACTACATCCTATTTAATCACGGGAAAATCAGCTGTTAATAGAAGTCCTGATCGATGCATATCATTTGTCCTTTGCAAAATAACTCATTGTCGTAGCGCAACAAAAAAAAATCCAAGCAGCCCATCTTATGCCCTTCGTGCATTAGACTACAATCTCACATTTTGGTTATTGAAATGTCCAAGGGTGGGCACTCATTAGATAAAGCACTCAATTTATACTCGGAATTAGTTGAGGAATATTATGAGTATAAAAGGTCTGTTAATATGAAGCCGGTATCTGTCTGTAGACGACCTTAGTGAAAAATGTCCAAAATATAAAAACAGGCAGTCATACACAATGAAACGTGGAACATTGTTAGCGCGTACGCCCCACAAAATGGATGCTACCAATCGGAAAAAGATAAATTTTGGTCAGAGTTTGGTAATTTGCTTAGAAATATACCTATCGATGAGATGCTCTTCGTAGGCGGAGATTTAAATGGCCACGTCGGAGAAACAAATGTTGATTATGAGGACTGCCACGGCGGTAAAGGCTTTGGAACCAGAAATTCAGCTGGCGAAGACATCCTTGTAGCATGTAGGGCTTACGGCTTAACCATCTTAAATGGAAATTCAATGGAAATAACCTCGCCGAAATACATCAAAAACGCAGACGGTCGTTTACTAACAAATGAAAAGGAAATTTGTGATCGGTGGCTTAAATACTGCAAGGAGTTGCTTAACAAACAGTTTCCACGTGATATCGTGCCGACAGCTGGTCTATTCGAGGAGGAAGTTTCGGACTTTTCAATCGAAGAAATAAGTATAGCAATCGGAAAAATGAAGCCGGGGAAAGCGGCGGGACCAGACAGCATTCCATCAGATTTTTGGTCGAAGATGGAGGGAATCGGCAGCGTTTGGCTATCGAAACTTTTAAATAAATTAAAATGTGGACAACCTATGCCGAATCAATGGAGAAGTAGCTTCTTGGTTCCATTATATAAAGGAAAAGGCGACACTCGAGAATGCAACAACTACCGTTCAATCAAGCTTATGTCACACACAATGAAAATCGTCGAAAGAGTCTTAAACGAACGTCTTCGGCAAATAATAAGCTCGATAATAGCCAGTGAGGATTTGTTGAAGGAAGATCGACGGTGGACGCTATCCAAAGCCTACGAATAATAATGGAAAAGCACCAAGATTCGTCTAAGGATTTACACATGATATTTATCGACCTCGAGAAAACATTCGATCGAGTGCCTAGGGATCTCATATGGGCCGCGCTGAGGTCTCAAAACGTACCGGAAACGTATGTTAGAATAATACAAGACATGTACGGAAACGTGAAAACTGCGGTTAAAAGCTCTTCTGGACTAACGAGAGAATTTCCAGTTAATGTCGGAGTGCATCAAGGAAGCGTACTTAGCCCTTTCCTCTTTAACGTAGTATTCGACTATCTTATAAAAGACTGCATGCGCGAAGCAAATGTAACGTCAATTCTCTTCGCTGACGACGCAGTTATACTTAGCGATAACGTCGAAGATTTACAGAACGCCTTAGATTCATGGAGAAATGCGCTAGAGAGAAATGGGTTTAAAATAAGTCGTTCAAAGACGGAGCATTTGACGTGCCCATTTGCGCATCCGTTGCGACCTGTTCCGGATATAATGTTAGACGGAATAGTTCTTCCGAAAAGCACTATCTTTAAGTACTTAGGATCAATCGTTAACATGGAGGCGAAATGTGACGACGACGTAAACCACAGAGTGAGTGTGGGATGGATGAAATGGCGGGAAAATTCGGGAATCTTTTGCGACCAAAAATTTCCACTTAAATTAAAGGGGAAACTCTACACCACGGTTGTTAGATCAGCTCTTATATACGGTTCACAGTGCTGGACAATGTACGAAGCGTTAAAAAAAAAAATGACGACAGCGGAAATGAAAATGTTGAGGATGTCTAGTGGAGTCACTAAACGCGATTGCATTAGATCTACGCGTATAAGAGGAAGTCTACATATAAAGAATTCGGTAACCGAACAGCTTGAGGCGTATAGAATAAGCTGGTATTGCCACGTTTAAAGAAGATCTGCGGAAAATCCGGTTAAAAAGGCACTATCAACTACGGTCACTCCAACTGTAAGAAAACGAGGACGGACAAATAATTCCTGGATTTCTCGGACGGCAAATGCGCAACAACGCCTGGGGCTAACCACCGATGCGATCCAGGACCGAGCAGTATGTAGACGCGTTCTTCGTTCTGCGGTCTGCGACATTAGCCAACCCCATTAGCAGAGCAGCAGCGATGCAGTAAAAATGGGAAACTCGTTACGCATAAGTTCGTATAACGAGGAAAGGGTTAATAAAAGGATAAGAAGAGGCAGCCCAAAGTGATTTCGCATCATGGTAATACGACATCAATCACTGCAAAAGTGCCTAGTGGAAGGATTGAGGCATTAAGTTGTTTTGGTAGCTTTTGCTTTATGCTAGCATCGATGGGACATGCAATTGCTGAGCAGCGCTCACTTCTTACGAAAATATCTCGATGACTGGTTTGCCTAAAAAACAGCAATAGTTTTCGTAAAATTGTCAGACTTGTGGAAAAAATGTATACCGGACTTGAAGACATTTCCGACAAAAAAAATTAACGTCCATCAGGTCTACATAGCCCTACTATCTCAGTCCGTTGGATCACTACTCTACTGGCTAAGTCGATGTCCCTAAAAATTATTTAAAATAGTAAAAAATCAGACAACTATAACGCCAAGAGGGTGGTCGAATTCTGTATTCTCGCCTTCTACTGCTTCTATTGTTTCTTTGAGCCCT
Organism: Volucella inflata; assembly: GCA_928272305.1. NCBI lineage: Eukaryota > Metazoa > Arthropoda > Insecta > Diptera > Syrphidae > Volucella > Volucella inflata. Next base: position 22,895,335 of record OV743718.1, on the reverse strand, counting down.
ATGTGTATCCCACATTTTGTTCTACCTCGAATCTGAATCTTAGAGAGTAGCTGTTCAAAAAGTGCAAGTGACGCACACACATGGTGTTAAAAATCTGCACACAGCTCAGGCAAAGGTAAATTAGGGAGGCAAGTAGGAGAGGTACCGACGTACGTTGGTTTTGAATATTTTCAGGTTATAATGACTCGGCAAAGTTTTTTGGCTTAGAGAAAAATCACAATCTTTTAGGGTACATTCCAAAGTGGGCTTGAAGGTATACTGATGAGCATGGAAAGCAAGACGGGTGTTACGTTCGAAGGTTTGAAGGGGCGGAATGCTACTGGCAATTTCGATTGAGCATTGGCGGTGAAAATAGCGATAGAACAGGATGGGACAGGAGACATTTGTTCGGCGTTCGAGGGTGTCAATTGACTAAGTAATATTGGCATGAACTATAAGTTTTATCGCACTATTTTGAATCACATCTAACAAGTGCAAAAAGGTTTTAGGCGCATCTGACGAGTTATCACACTATGAAATATTTCTTACGACTTATCTTGGCATTTCTGGCGACATCGAATGTGTGGTCATTCCAACGAAGATTGTCAACTTCACACAAGTGCTATTCATGAGTATTAGCTGGGTGCTCAAAATTCTCTTTATCGAGAATGTAATCTGTTGAAACACATGTGGATTAAGTGCTGTTCAATGAGGAATATTTTGTTTATTGACGAATCCATGAAGCCAAAAGTAAGCCTTATCACTGAAGTTGATTTTTCGATTAAATTCAGGACTTTCTTTCAACTATCGCACATCCCAATTGAAACAGGTTCCCTATAATGTGGACTGTGAGATTCCCAATTTATGTGAGCGGCGTGGAATCGACTGATTTGGCTCATATTGAACTAAAGCACTTACGACTGCGAAGCATCTAGTTAGTTTTAGTTTTAAACGCATTTTATTTTCTTAATCATTAAATCTTACATACTAACAAAAAATGCTTAAATGCTAGCTTACAATTACTAAACAATCTTATACTAACTTACTGGCCCTACGCAGGCACTCTAAGCTACTCTAAATTCGTATTTCTATGTCTTTCGACTTGATTTACATTGTATTTATGATTACTTATTTTCTATTCTTAAGGCTAAGAAAAACATTGTTAACAAAAACTTAGCATATAAAAAAAATTTTTATTTTTTATAAAAACTTAATATCTAACTTAAAAATAAACCTTAGTCTAGCTAACCTACATACACAATACACACATATAAACACATAGACATTATACACAATAATATACATATATTAGTATATAACTTTGTATATACTAATATATATATATATTTCTTAAATGCTAGCCTAAACCTATGTAAGCTGGCCATCGCTATTTACAGAGCAAATAGATTGGTCAGCTCTCCCCCATCATTCAACCACCAGAAATACTGGTGCTGCCGAACGACAACCCTCTTATCGCGATTCCCCACCGCCCTACTGAACCTGAGACGATCCACCCTGCCGTGTGCGACGTCTCTGTTGTAGTTGAGTCGCATGTCCCCAGCTGTCCGAGCGACATGGAAGATTAACGGGATCGCTGACCTATCCTGGATCAACCCTATCTGATCAAAGTAGAGGAATGCTTCCGGTTGAACGAAGCCGTTAGAGCGCACACTCTCATGATAAATGTAATTGGGGTAGTAAGCCCCGGATATCAGGTTATTCGTCGAGGCCATTGCTCTTGCAATGTGCCTTCGAGTCAGCTTAATTACGAAGTTGTCCACTCGTATTAGGTTCGCCCTGTTGTAAAGGACCTCATTAGGATAAAAAATTTTGTACTCCGACTCTGGTGTTCTGTACAAGCGAAGACAAGCCCTAAGGCAAGCCCTCTCAAACACCCGAATCTTTTCCATTAAGCTTGCTCGTACATTGAACCACACGGGACACCCAAATACCAGCATGGGCCTGATAAGGGCCATGTAGCAGATTATCTTTACCCTCGCATCGAGTTGGCTGCTATAAAACAGTCTCTTTGTGAGGGCAAAAGCGCCTTTAGCTCTGGATAGAGCAGCATCTACATTTTTGTTAAAATACAGAAACTGATCTAGCCAAATCCCAAGGTATCTGACTACATTTCGACAGGCAAGAGGCTGTCCATGTTGTCCAATGATCGAGAACTTTCGCCAATTTTTTCTGGTGTCCCTAGAGGCTCCAGACAACGGCGTCCTAAAAAGAATGGTTTCCGACTTCTGAAAGTTGTTTTTCAGCTTCCAGCCATCGCAAAATCGTCTTATCTTATCGAAGTCAGAGAGACTATTAATGACCTCGATTTTTGGACCTGTTCTGTACGCTATCAAGTCGTCTGCGTACGCAATAGTATGGGGAAGTGAACCTATCAAGTCGTTTGTATAAATGTTGAATAGGATCGGCGAATTGACCGCGCCTTGCTGAAGACCATTTTTAATTTGAAATATTCCAACAGAAGTCACATCACCATTTTTCACGATGAACTGTCTGTTGGTTAGCATATTATAAAGAATGTACAAGAGTGGTTTAGTGATCCCCAGACTAGCCAGCTTGTAAAAAAGATCTTCTAACCTTACAGTGTCGAAAGCCTTCTCCAAGTCAACTAGGCAGGCACCAGTACACTGTTTTTTGGTTTTATTCCATTGGATATCAGACACCAGTTTAGACGCGGCATGTGAGATAGCATGTCCTGCCTTAAAACCGAATTGATTATCCGGAACTATATGTTTGTCCTCAACCCACCTAGTCAGAGCCCTATTGATTACTTTTTCGAACACCTTACTGATATTCGGAAGGAGACTTATCGACCGAAGATTCGCCGGATTGGATATATCCTTTCCCTTTTTGGGGATAGGTTGAACCACCGCCGTTTTCCAATGCGCTGGGTAATGTGCATTATTCATTGCATTATTAAACAGGGTGGTATAAATGTCCACCGCTTCTAGAGGAAGATGTCGAAGCACGATGTTCGGAATACCATCAGTCCCCACTGATTTCTTACTTCTGATTGTGTCGAAGATCTCATGGAGTTCTTCCTTCGAAATGAACGGGGGTAGGCCACCTTCTCTAGCAATGACATTATTTGCCATATTTTCGTCGCTGAAGCGGGTGAAACCAGAGCCCTCGGATCGCCAGTTCTCTACTTCATTTCGAATATAAAAGTTGTGCACCAAGACGCGATTGTCCAGGTCATAATTAGGGCCAATGATATCATTGGCCTTGTATACTTCCTGGAAAGTCGCCCCTATGGCCTCAACCTTCTCCTGTGGATCCTCGATCACAAAGAAGTCGTCATCATCAGCGGCCTCATTTGTATCAATGCCTGCTATTGTTAGTAACCGTTCGTTGTCTGTTGTCCGGGCTATTTTAAGACACTGAAGGTCGTTTTGATTTTTTCTTCGAAATAGTTTATTTATTTGTGGGAACATATTCGGGTTGCTGGTGTTTACAGCCCGAACCTTGTTGTTCCAATACAAACTTACAGCAATTCTGTAATTCTCTTTGATTAACATTTGAATATTTTTAATCGACGACTTCAGTGTCCTAATCTCTGGGTCTTGTCTGTCTGTAAACTGTCTGTATAAGTTTTTAAGTCTTGTCAGAAGTCTACTTTTCTGTCGGTGCAGTGCGTCAATAGTAGGATTGCGGAACAGATCTTCGTTAGTCGTTTGTTTATACCGCGGTATTGTAGTGTCCATAGTTTGTTTTATTGTCTGGTCCATTCGTTTAAGGTACTTATCGATCTCCTCGATTGATAAATTCCTATTGGACGGTGGGTGGAGCGTGTCCGAGGAGAGTGCTCTTGTCAAGGTTGCGGAGAAGCGTGTCCATCGAGTCTTACTGTAGTTGTAAGAGTATCTTTGGACAAACTCCTCCAATTCCGCAATTTCGTTGAGAACTGTGATTTCGGTGCTAAAACCGGAATGGTCGCTGTCATACACGAATGTGCGCAGACAGTTAAGCGTTTGTAAATTCGTACCTGTCAGTCGTATACGTTCATCGTACAGTAAAAGATCCAAATAAGACCCGCCTCTGGGAAACGACGGGTTATCCGTCGCTTTAAGACCGAATCTATACATTGCATCGTGCTGACCCCACCAATCGAGTAGTAGGTTCCCTCTAGTATTTGGCAAATTATTTCCCCAATCTCTGTGTCTAGCGTTGAAGTCCCCGCCGAATATAAAATAATTCTCCCCCGATTCCAGCCTCAGAAGTCGAAAAATCGTGTCGAGCTCTGTTATAAATAAAGTGGATTGTGAGGCCTCAGGTGCATAAACAGAGGCCAAGTACAGCCGCTTTCCACTGCGGAGCGGAATGTAAATGACGACTGCCTCCAACACCCGGAACCTGCGTAACACTCCCTTGTACACTCTGTGGAATTTTATGCCTTCTTTAATGAAGATCGCGACGCCGCCTCCACGTTTGGATCTGGGCCGGTTTCTTCTTCTAACAATATAATTATTGTACTTCAGTTTGTGCTTATCGGTTAGCTTGGTTTCGCTAGCGAAAAGCACATCAGGAGTTTGGTCTTGTAGCAATTTAAACATCGCGGCTCTTCGTTCGATCCTAATCAGTGAATTAACATTCACCGCAAGGACCTTCAAGGTTTGCTCCACCATGTGCGTACCCATTACGACATGTGTTGCGTTAGGCCCGGCAGCATCGCGTAGATCTGGTCCACCCGTGAGTTTGTATCTCTTGTCGTGCAGTTTGATCAATTATCGTTTGATATTTCTGATCATGATCTCCTTTTCTGTACTTCTGATGTGAACTTGATGAAAAATGTTGTGCCTGATACATTTACCTATAAAGATTTTAGCTCAATTGACTCACTTGCCCTCCAGACTGCTACCCTTTCTGCCCCTTGGGAGCAATGCCGTCTAAGCGCTTACCCAAATGAAAAGTCTTTGTGCTGCAAACAATTCTGACTCAATTGTTTGATCAGTGTGTACCAACGAAATCGGTCAGAATTATAAATAAAATGTGTCCGTGGTATAGTCCTGAAGTAGTTTGCTCTATAAAAACCCGAAACAAGCTGTATAGAAAATGGAAGCATAGACCATCTACTACTGCCTGGTCTGAGTACAAGACGGCACGTAACAACTCGACTTCTGTAGTGCGAATTTCTAAAAAAAAAAAAACTATTACGCTTCCAAATTTAACACTTCCCTTTCGGCTAAGAAACTTTGGAGCAATATTCGTGAAATCGGTGCCAGTAAAGCTACCAGTGAATCCAAATGCTCTCTTGATCCCGATGATTTAAACGATTTCTTTCTTGGTGAAGGGCGCACTCATTGCAGCTTTAATTTCAGTCAAAATGAAAACTTTATTGTGTCAAGGTTGGATGATTTTGTAGTAGCAACTGAAGATACGTGGCAGCAGTCAAGTCTAACTCTAAGAGGATGGAATACCTATGCCCTTCATTCAACTTATATTACCAAAAATTGTCTCCCATCTCACGCACGCTATTAACTGGTGCATTACTACCTCAACCTTTCCACAATGCTGGAAAGTTGCAAGAGTCATGCCAATAGCTAAGAAAACTAACTCATCATCCCCTGCCGATCTTAGACCTGTTAGTATTCTACCGTGCTTATCAAATGTATTCGAGAAGATAATATCAGTGCAGATAACAAAGCATTTATCATTACACAAACTGCTAAGCCCCCGGCAATCCGGTTTTAGAGCTAACCACAGCAGTTCCACAGCGATGGTGAGCTTGCTGAAGGCAATAAGGCAGGATTTCGACAAGGGGTTTGTTTCGCTCCTCTGCCTGCTAGACCTTTGATAAAGTTAATCGTTCAATCCTATCTTGGAAACTGAGAAATAATTTTGGGTTTAGCGAAAGGGCGTGTAAGCTAGTTTGTAGTTTTCTTTCTGGTAGATCGCATTTCTTAAAGAAATTGTGCAATTAACATATTTTTAAATGACCTCCCATCTATGTGCAAATATGCTTCAGTACACCTCTATGCAGACGACGTACAACTTCATTTAGCTAAAAACTTTAAGGAATTAGCAGAGCTTGTTTTTGTTTTAAACGAGGAGCTCAAAAATATTTATAATTGGTCAGTATCAAATGGATTACTCTGGAACCCGATTAAAACTCAAATAATCCCTATTTCTAAGAAAAGTTTTAACTTAAATATTTTACCAGATATTTATCTAAATAATAGCAAAATTGACGTTGTTGAAACTGTAACCAGTCTTGGCTATGTTATTAATCGCTCTCTCAGTGGTTATAACCACACTAACTTAGTGATTGGTCGTATATATACGTGCCTTCGGAAACTGTGGCACAGTGCTTACTACACTCCCTTGGAACTACGAAAAAAGCTAGTATTAACACTCGTATTAACAATTATTTCATACGCTGAAGTTGTTTACAGTAATCTTGACTCATTATCACAACATAAGCTGCAAGCCGATTTCAATGATGCTGTACGTTACATTCACCGCATCCGTAGACATGACCATGTGACAGTGTATGCTAGGGATTTACTCGATTGTTCCTTACAAGAATACATCAACGCCAGGAACTGCATATTCTTACATAAAATCATTCATAAGAAGTCCCCGTCTTACTTGTACAACAGGCTTACTTTCACTCGGTCCTCAAGAACCATAAGCCTTATTCCATTACGTTGCAATTACCTTAACTCCTCTCGTTTATTTTTCATTTACACTGCTAGACTTTGGAATTCATTACCTATTAAATATCAGAGCCATATCTAGTAGCTCGAATTTTAAAATTGCAATTTTTCGATATTTTTCCTCCTCAACTCGCCCACAACAGCCCTGCCACCTTCCTCTGTAAACCTTTTACTATTCTTCACTCTTACTTACTTACTTACTTTAGGTGGCGCTACAGTCCGGGGTGGACCTGGGCCTTAGTCAACAAGCCTCTCCAGCCAGCTCGATCCTTGACTAGCTGTCTCCAGTTTCGCACGCTAAGTTGGCTGAGGTCCTCTTCCACTTGCGTGCGCCACCTGAGCCTTGGCCTTCCTCTACTGTGCTGTCCCTCGGGAGCGGATTCGAAGACTTTTCGGACCGGAGCATTGGTATCCATGCGTTCTACATGACCCAGCCATCTCAGTCTTTGGATTTTCACCCATCTGGCTAGGTCCATGTCGTACAGTCCATACAGTTCGTTGTATCTCCTCCTCCACTCACCGTCAATGAAGACGGGACCGAAGATCGCCCGAAGAATTTTTCTCTCGAAGCAACCAAGAACACCCTCATCCATTTTTGATAATGTCCATGCCTCTGCGCCATAGAGCAGGACCGGGATTATTAAAGTTTTATAAAGGGTGACTTTTGTTGTCCGAGAGAGGGCTTTGCTACTCAATTGCCTTCTTAACCCAAAGAAACAGCAGTTGGCAAGAGTTATTCTTCGCTTGATCTCAGCGCTGGTGTCGTTGTCTGTATTTATAGCGGAGCCTAGGTAGACAAAGTCCTTAACTACCTCAAATTTATATCCGTCGAGAGTGACGTTCTGCCCGAGACGTCGGTGTTGGTTGTCCTTTTTGCTTGACAGCATATACTTGGTCTTGCCCTCATTGAACGCTAAACATATTTTCGCCGCTTCCGTCTCAATACTCGCGAAAGCGCCACTAACATCACGCTGCTTTCTTTCGATTTTGTCAATATCGTCGGCGTATGCGAGTAGTTGGACGGACTTTTGAAGGATAGTGCCTCTTGTGTTTATTCGTGAGTTTTGCACTATTCTTTCCAGTATGATGTTGAAAAAATCGCATGACAGCACATCGCCTTGTCTAAATCCTTTCTGGACATCAAAGGTCCCGGTGAGATCTTTACCGACCTTGATGGAGCAACGTGCATTCTCCATCGTCATCCTGCGTAAACGTTCAAGTTTGGCTGGGATACCGAAACTAGACATTGCTCTGTATAGCTTGTCTCTGTAAATGCTGTCATACGCGGCCTTAAAATCGATGAATAGGTGGTGGGTATCGATCTGAAGCTCATGGGTCTTCTCCAAGATCTGCCGTAGTGTGAATATCTGGTCGATGGTGGACTTTCCTGTCCTGAAGCCACACTCATATGGACCTATCAGGTTGTTGACGAACGGCTTCAGGCGTTCACACAATACGGCGGATAAGATCTTATATGCGATGTTAAGGAGACTGATGCCTCTGTAGTTGACGCATTTCAGAGGGTCTCCTTTCTTGAGAAAGGGCATACTTTCGCCCGACCATATTTTACAGGTGAGTTGGTGTATGCTCCTGACCAAGTCATCGCCTGCCGCTTTGAAGAGCTCGGCAGTCAGGCCATCCGCTCCAGCAACTTTGTTGGACTTAAGCTTCGATATAGATATCTTCACTTCATCCAGGTCGGGTGGCCGTAATTGTTGGTCATCATCGTATAGGTTGAAAGGTTGATTCTGCCTGACAGCGGTATTTGGTCCGTCATCGCCGTTATACAGTCTGCAGAAATGATCTTTCTTAATCCTCAGCATCGACTGCGATTCTACTACGATGTTCCCTTGTTCATCTCTACAGGCTTCGGTTCGGGGTTTGTTTCCGCGGCATGTTATTTTTACCTTTTGGTAAAACTTCCGAACCTCATTCCTGGAGTAGCAGCTCTCAATTTCCTCGATCGCGCGCTTCTCGTGCTCTTTCTTCTTCCTCCTGAGAAGCCGGTGCTCGTCTCTCCTCTTCCGCTTATAGAGCTCATGAGCAGCTCTGGTCTTTCTAAGCAGCGCCGCGTTATATGCATCTTGCTTAGCTACATGTGCTTGCCGGCATTCATCATCGAACCAGGGGTTTCGTTGTGGTGGACGAGTGAAACCCAGCACATCAGAGGCAGCATCTCTGATGGGGTTTTGGCAGTGTTTCCAATGGTCTTCGATGCTTGATGCTGGCGGCATTGGACCTCTTAAGAGATTAAGAGACTCTCGATCGGAAAAGGACTTGGCGATCTCTTGCGATTGTAGCCGTCTGACGTCGAATTTTCTCACAGCATTAGTTTGTCTTGGCGTAGTTTGGGATATACGCACCCGTACCTTGGCTACAACAAGGTAATGGTCCGAGTCGATGTTGGCTCCTCGGAACGTACGGACATCCATAATGCTGGAGGAGTGTCTTGCGTCGACCGCAATGTGATCAATCTGGTTGACTGTTGATTGATCAGGAGTTCTCCAAGTCCCCTTGTGTAAGTCGAGATGTGGGAACCGCGTGCTAGCCACGACAATGTTTCGCCCCGCCGCAAAGTCGATTAGCCTGAATCCGTTATCGGAGGTGGTGTTGTGCAGGCTATATTTTCCGATTGTTCCACCAAAGATACCCTCTCTTCCCAGCTTTGCATTAAAATCACCGAGGACAATTTTAATGTCATAGCTAGGGCATTGCTCGTAGGTCTTGTTGAGGAGCTCGTAGAAGGCATCTTTGGTGTCGTCATCTTTCTCCTCTGTGGGGGCATGTGCGCATATAAGGCTTATGTTGGCGAATTTAGCCTTGATGCGGATTGCTACGAGGCGCTTGCTCACATGCCGGAAGCTGAGGACTTCTCGTCTAAGTCTGCCTCCGACAACAAATCCGCATCCAAATAAGAGCTGCTTTTGCCGTCGATAGCAATTGCCGTAGTAGATGTCGCAGTTTTTCATCTTCTTATTGTCCGGCCCATCCCATCGCATTTCTTGGATGGCGGTTATGTCTGCTTTGCTGCAGTCTAGGGCCTCTGCTTGTTGCCCGGCTGCACGCGGTCCATTAAGAAATTTAACATTCCACGTGCATATCCGAAGCTCATTGTCCTTAAATCGTTTACGTGGGTTGTCAACAGTAGATCCGTCCATAACCGAGGCTTGTTGATGCTTCGTAACTTATGTTTTTTTTAAATGGCCGGGCAGTTACCCCGGCCGCACAACCCCCAACCTGGAGGACCAGTTCCATTTTGAGTGCCCCTAGGACGAGGGGTCGGTTACACCGAAGCCAATAACCCGTTCCGGGATGTGAGCGCTGCCGTTGGCCCTTATAGGGCTCGTCCGCCACCATCACTTTTCCAGGACCCTGACTAAGTCCTGGAAGTCCTTTCCGGCCTGAGCTCCAAATATGTCGGAGTAGCCCGGATAAGGTCTTGTTTTGTTTTTCCGACACTAATCGTGGTTAATAGCGCAGGAAACTCGCCATTTGCCCCCTTCACTTCGCAACCTCTAGTGAGATTCCCAGATGGCGCCACGGGGAGGCGTGAAGTAGGACTTATTAGCAGAGCTGCAAGCTGTTCGGCTGCAGAGGCTCATTCTCGTCATTTAAGGAACCAGCACCTGTCGGAAGATGCTACTTCTACGAGGCCTTATACTAATCGTTGCCTTCCTTCACTCTTACTTAAGTTAAGTTTTTTGACGATGGCGATGGCGTGATAGTTAGCTCATTGGACTAATAGGCAGAGAGTCTGGGTTCGATTCCAGGCTGGGTCAACAACAATTTTTCAAATCGCCATCACCCTTTCGGCGGGAAATGGCAAACTCCCGAAAGTAAAATTGCCTACGAAAGAGCTTCTAAGGAGTGCCGTTCGGACTCGGCGATAAACCGTAGGCCCCGCTCAGATGTGACAAAAATGACAACGTAAGTAACACAAATGAGTGTCCAGAAGCTAGGCCATGGCCCATACCGGGCTGCCAGTGCCACAGTGTTGTTGTTTTTGTTGTTCATACATCAAAAACCTATAATGCTAATGTATTGCACTCAGTACTAAAAAAGATGTTTAATCTTAATGTATAAACCATTATAATGAAATAAATGAAAATGAAATAAATTAAAGTATTAAAATCCAAAATTTTTATACAGGTTGCAGCAGAACCAGTTGAGCAGTTTTGAAGAATTATAAAAAAAAAACCAGGGTATGTATGAACCGAATGTTTTTATCTTTGAAATCCGTAGAACTTTCCATTTTATGCGCATTAATTTTCAAAAATAATGTCTCTAAGATGGCGGCCGTTAGCTGCAATACATTGCTGGAACCGATTTCTAATGTTTTAAATAGCCCGTTGACACATTTCGAGGGGTATCGCGTTCACTTCTTCAACAATTCGCGCCCTAAGCTCTAGCAAGTTTTGGGGGCGGCGCTTAAACACTTTTTCCTGAAGATATCCACAAATAAAGAAGTCGCATATGCTTAAATTCGGCGACCGCGCAGGTCACCCCATGTCACCTCTCAAAGATACAAGACGCCGGGAAACATTTTTCTTAAAGCATTTGGAGAATTCCGGGCTGTGTGGGCTGTAGATCCATCCTGTTGGAACCAAACATCCCCCAATCCCTCTTCTTCAACAACCACTTCCAGTCGGGGCTGCAGGAAATTTTGTTACATTGAAACATAACGGCCGGAATTCACGGTCACGGTTACGCCTCCCTCTTCAAAGAAGTACGGGCCAATAACGCCAAATTGTGATACGGCCCACCACATCGTTAGTGTAGCAGAATGTAGCAGTCTTTCGTGAACAATTTGGGGGTTGTTTTCAGCCCAGTGACGAACATTTTGTTTATTCACAATCCCGCTTACGTGAAAATGTGCCTCGTCGCTGCTAAAGAATGCCGCCTCAGGAGGGACCGCTGCAAGTATTTCCTTACACAGATTTTGGTGATTGGCGTAGTCTGCTGGGTTCAATTCTTGAACCATCATTAATTGCGTCGCAATTACAGATCGGTTGTTTTCATAAAACGCGCGCACGGCAAAGCCACGATGTACTCCTGTCCAAGCCATGTTTGCCACTGAATGTGGATGGTGACAGAACAAAAGGAGACCTAGTGCAGCTGCCTACCCCCACCACTACCCAAACACCTGCCTAGCCAAACTGCTCAATTGGTTCTGCCGCACCCTGTATAACATCTCTATTGAAGAACACTTTGCAATAAATTTAGTTCGGCGGACTCGTGCCAGTAAACATCTGTTATCTTTTTATTGTGACGGGAGGCTAATTCTGATCATCATCAATCGTATGCCCAAATTGTTTGCCTCATTTATTTTAAGTCTTGTCCGCGGTGCAACACTTCCTGTATAGCAGTGACGTCCTTACATAACGGGGTTCTTAATTTCTTTGATTTTTCAATAAATCTAAAGATTATTCGAACCCTCCGTATCCAAAACTGGTTTAAATAAATTTAAATGTGCAATCGTTCGTACATATGTGCATGCATACATAGGATGAATATTTATTTTCCATGTCAAGGTTTAATTTCGACACTTCCCGATGGCAGGCTTTCAATTTGTGACCTCCGTTATTTTAGTCGAACAAATTAATGGTAAGCCCATAAATTGACAATTGCCTGATGTCCTAAGCCAATAATCGTAAATATAAATCGCTAGCCACCAGGCACTGCATATTGTTTTTTTAGTAAATCAATGTATCTGAGACGAAGTGCGCGAAAATCATGCACTTAAGTACGTAACACATCCACACCTTTTCTATAAAGAAGATTGCGGTTTCATGCTTGCTTCAACTTGACCCAAATCACGCAACCTCAACTAAGGTGCTGCGTTGTCAAAGGCCACTTGTACTACCAATCCCGTAAGTAATTATTCCCTCCATCTTCTCATTTTCATTTTTTTTCGCTTCACGATTACTTAACCTGCTCTCAGTCATTGGCAGCACCAGAAAAACAAAAACAAACAACTAAAGGAGGCAGAGACAGAGAGAAAAAACCTGACAACAATGATGACGATAACAAACGTCAAGCATGTGTAAACACACCGCAAACTGTATCGTCGCGTCTCGTCATCGAAGTGGAAGTCGAAGTCGAAGCATGTGAAAACAGACAGCAAAAATGCCGCATCGTGATCTAAGGTAGTAGGTACATCAAGTGCGGAATGGAGCTCCCGCTCATTGTCGTCGGCAGCACTCTCACAATCTCTAGCTGCTCCATTGCGCTGTGCCTGTGCCTGTGCCAGTACATGTGACAGTGCCAGCGCGAGCGCCAGAAGTAGGGAAACCACAAAAACAAAACCAACAACACAACCAAAGCACTCTTAAGCACACCTTTGGGCTACAGCGATCCCCTGCCTGTGGTGTCAATCTTTCGTGTATCTCTTAGCGTTCGCGACGTTTTAGTTAAGTTCCTCTGGCTGGCTCTCTCTTGCGTGCTGGATAAACTCATGCAAGTTCCATACTTCGCATTCAGTCCGAGTTTTGTCTCTAAAACAAAGGTAGGGCGCCCTGTCTACCTTTCTCTTTTTATATTAGTTTTTCATTTTCTCCCCCCGTGTAACTACATCGTGTCAGAATCGTGTTCAAGTGTCAAAGTGTCGATCCGAAAATGCCCAACATCACGTACATACAATTTACGGGGAATTTCTTCAACGCCACCAATGGACAATTACCGTTTTCTGCAATATCTGCAACAACAAATGTTAGCAGCGCTTATCCTGATAATGTGATCTTATTGATCGAGGAGCAGAACACAAGCTCTGGAGATGATGGATTCCATTTCAAAAGCACAACATCTGTCACATTCATGATACTAGCTTGGGCTTTTATGTTAATCGGGTTTACGTTGTGTTGGTGTTTTCAGCTGTTTGAGAAACAGAAAACCCAACAAGAACTTGTCGAAAGAGATCGAAATGGTCGGGATCGGGATGGGGGCGGTGTTAATGGTATTATGAGGAGAAGTCGAAATGAAAATCAACAAAGTGGAAGGCAAGCTGTGGATTTTAGTGAAGGGAATGGAAGGTGTTTTGTTTTGGATAGAGATCTTGACGACATTGACAGCAGAACAGGTGAGTTGTAAAATGCTAGTGGTAGTGGTAAATGTTAATAAAGAGAAAGAGAAATAAAATTGTTCTAAGAGATCGTTCGAAAATTGAAGGGGGGAGATTGATTTTGAACAAAAGTTTAGATATTTTAAAGCATAAATTTAGGTGCTTGGGCAAATTTGGCTGTGATCTTGTGCATGAAGTAGATTGTAGTTGACTAAGCCTTTACCAGGCCTATAAGGAGCTACCTTTTATTTTCTACACTAAGATTTAGAGCCTTTATGGACTCAAAGTCTTATCGGAAATGAGACTATATAAAAGTGTTGTTTTTGTTTCTAAAGTTCCATTGTGATAGGGTATTTTTTCCCCAAAAGGATCTCCTGATTGACTTTAATATGGGACACGTTCCAATAAAATGCCGGACATCCTCCTTCGTTGCCAGATTGCACAGTGTACATTCGCCTCCTCCGTTGTTTCTGTATTCCATATAGTTCAGGTGCAAAAGTTCGCCTCTGGCTTTAAATATTGTTGAGATGGACTCTACGCTGTTCCGGTCATTAAAGTAGCGGTTTTCCCCAAGTTCATGCTGTAATATTCTATACGTGGATCTTGATGGGCTTTTTTGACTTTGCGTCTCGAAACGCTCCCGTATTGAGTAGTGGATTTTTTAAAGCATTTCCTTCAATGTGCTCTCCCAGTTTGTTTCAATTCCGATTAGTTCAAGCAAGGGCACAGCGTGTTCTTGGCTGAGCCTTGACCATTCCGCAAAGAAATTAAGGTTTCGGTTTTTAAGATACATAGCAACCTTGTGAGGAAGACGATGACTTGGTTGAGCAGAAACTCTCCTGATATAGAGGAAGTGCAGTCTAAGCGTGAAGATATGTAGCGTTGGAAGTATAGTTTCCAGGTGTTACTTGTAAGTTGGTGTATTTTCAGCAGGCCTAAACAGTTTCTTCAGGAAGTATCTTTGGAGTTTTTCTACCTCTTCAAAATGCCAAGCCGCCCACACTTGTGCTACATAGCATATTATTGACCTTATTACCGCCTCGAAAATCTTGTACTTCACACTTGGTGCAACATTGGTATTGACTGTGGTCAAGAACAGACGTGTTTCTTAAAGTGTCGTGGGGTGCGTATTTTAGTTCCTGTCTAATCTTCCAATATTCCTGTTTTTTCTTTTAAAATGAACTGCCCGGTTTGCCAAGGCAAAATAGATCGCAATGATACAGCGAAAATACAGTGCGGTGATTGTAAAAGTTTGTTCCACGGCTCGTGTGCCAATATTCAACCGGCCGACATTGAATATCTCACAACCAACAATCTCACGCATCGATGCGACAAGTGCTCTGTTTTGCGCCGTAAATCGCTTCAACAACCACTACCTGTTTCATCCAACTCACGCCTAATAAATAAACAGCAAAAATCCGCAACATCTAAGTCTACAGCAACCATCAAGTCTACCTCACTTTTATCTCAACGGGAAATAGTACCTGCCAAGGTGGACCTTACTACTAAATCAACGGTTGCCCGAGCCATTCAAGCTTCACTTTCGTCGCAATGCGAAACAGAAACTGCTTGTGGACCATCTGATGACAGTTTATCGACGGTTCTTTCGCCTTCGACTGAAAGTTCAATAACCCTGCAAGTGGTATATGAAGAAATCATCAGCTTGAAAAAAATCCACAGCGATTTCCTCAGCACAGTCCAGCAGCTGAAAGAAGAGAACGATACGTTGCGCATGAAGGTGGCCAATTTGGAAAGCCGAGTGAATTGGAGGGAGCAGAAGCAGCTGCAGAATGCTATTGAAGTTGCTGGTGTACCTGGTTTAATTAGCTCAAACGCCAGCGAGAGAGTAAGGGAGATCTTAGACAAAGCCTTAAATATCTCCATATCGACTGAGGATATACAGAAATGTTATGTAAAGCGCATGGATAAACCAAAAAAGAAGAGCATAACCACCACCACCAATAATCGCGATGGCATTCTCTGTGTACATTTCTTTACAAAGAAGGTCAAAGAGGAAGTGATGACGAGCAAGAAAATTGCAAAGAGGAAGCTGAACTCGTCGCTATTTATTGAAGGTAGCAATAGTAATATTTTTATTAATGACAGCTTAACAAACTATTTTAAAGCTTTAATTATGGCAGCTAAAAAATTTAAAACAGAGTTTAAATACAAATACTTGTGGTTCCGTAATTCTCGTATTTTGATGAGAAAATTTGATAATAGTGAGGCTGTTGTCATAAGATCATTTGATGATCTTAATGCTCTTCAAGCACACTAATATGAACGACAGCTGTGATCTTATGTGCGACAGCCCCACTATTAGAACCATAAGTAATAATTTAGAAAGCTATTTTAAATGTAAATCAGATGGCAAATCATTTTTCGTTTTACATCAAAACATACGTAGTTTACGCCAAAACTTCGACTTACTGATGGTGAATCTAGAAGCTCTCGTTAACCTGCCTGACATAATATTTGTTTCTGAAATTTGGATCTACTCTTGCGAGAGTGAAGATTACCATATTCCGAACTGCCGGTGGAGTGGGAGTTTTTATATCAAACTTGTATGAGTGTGATGTAAAAACTTGTAATTAAAAGCGCGGACGTCATCGAAGTTTGTTGCAATATTCACAATGAACTCTTTAATTTTATCTGTGTATACAGACTGCATTCTTCTTCTCCGAATTTGTTTTTGGATGAATTTTCAAATTTGTTGGCCAATGAACGATCTGGAAATCTTGTTATCCTTCTTCTTATCTTCTTATCCTTTTATTAACCCTTTCCTCGTTATACGAACTTATGCGTAACCAGTTTCCCATTTTTACTGCATCGCTGTTGCTCCGCTTATGGGGTTGGCTAATGTCGCAGACCGCAGAACGCGTCTACATAATGCTCGGTCCTGGATCGCTTCAGTGGTTAACCCCAGACGTTGTTGCGCATTTGCCATCTGAGAAATCCAGGAATTCTTTTTCCGATCTCGTTTTCTTACAGTTGGAGTGACCGTAGTTGATAGTGCCTTTTTAACTGGATTTTCCACAGATCTTCTTTGAACGTGGCAATACCAACTTATTCTATTCGCCTCAAGCTGTTCGGTTACCGAATTTTTTATATGTAGACTTCCTCTTATACGCGTAGATCTAATGCAATCGCGTTTAGTGACTCCACTAAACATCCTTAACATTTTCATTTCCGCTGCCGTCATTTTGTTTTTTAACGCTTCGTACATTGTCCAGCACTGTGAACCGTATATAAGAGCTGGTCTAACAACCGTGGTGTAGAGTTTCCCCTTTAATTTAAGTGGAAATTTTCGGTCGCAAAAGATTCCCGAATTTTCCCGCCATTTCATCCATCCCACACTCACTCTGTGGTTTACGTCGTCGTCACATTTCGCTTCCATGTTAACGATTGATCCTAAGTACTTAAAGATAGTGCTTTTCGGAAGAACTATTCCGTCTAACATTATATCCGGAACAGGTCGCAACGGATGCGCAAATGGGCACGTCAAATGCTCCGTCTTTGAACGACTTATTTTAAACCCGTTTCTCTCTAGCGCATTTCTCCATGAATCTAAGGCGTTCTGTAAATCTTCGACGTTATCGCTAAGTATAACTGCGTCGTCAGCGAAGAGAATTGGCGTTACATTTGCTTCGCGCATGCAGTCTTTTAAAAGATAGTCGAATACTACGTTAAAGAGGAAAGGGCTAAGTACGCTTCCTTGATGCACTCCGAAATTAACTGGAAATTCTCTCGTTAGTCCGGCAGAGCTTTTAACCGCAGTTTTCACGTTTCCGTATATGTCTTGTATTATTCTAACATACGTTTCCGGTACGTTTTGAGACCTCAGCGCGGCCCATATGAGATCCCTAGGCACTCGATCGAATGCTTTCTCGAGGTCGATAAATACCATGTGTAAATCCTTAGACGAATCTCGGTGCTTTTCCATTATTATTCGTAGGCTTTGGATAGCGTCCACCGTCGATCTTCCTTCAACAAATCCACACTGGCTATTATCGAGCTTTATTATTTGCCGAAGACGTTCGTTTAAGACTCTTTCGACGATTTTCATCGTGTGTGACATCAGCTTGATTGAACGGTAGTTGTTGCATTCTCGAGTGTCGCCTTTTCCTTTATATAATGGAACCAAGAAGCTACTTCTCCATTGATTCGGCATAGGTTGTCCACATTTTAATTTATGTAAAAGTTTCGAAAGCCAAACGCTGCCGATCCCCTCCATCTTCGACCAAAACTCTGATGGAATGCTGTCTGATCCCGCCGCTTTCCCCCGCTTCATTTTTCCGATTGCTATACTTATTCCTTCGATTGAAATGTTCGAAACTTCCTCCTCGAATAGACCAGCTGTCGGCACGATATCACGTGGAAACTGTTTGTTAAGCAACTCCTTGCAGTATTCAAGCCACCGATCACAAATTTCCTTTTCATTTGTTAGTAAACGATAGTCTGCGTTTTTAATGTATTTCGGTGAGGTTATTTCCATTGAATTTCCATTTAAGATGGTTAAGCCGTAAGCCCTACATGCTACAAGGATGTCTTCGCCAGCTGAATTTCTGGTTCCAAAGCCTTTACCGCCGTGGCAGTCCTCATAATCAACATTTGTTTCTCCGACGTGGCCATTTAAATCTCCGCCTACGAAGAGCATCTCATCGATAGGTATATTTCTAAGCAAATTACCGAACTCTGACCAAAATGTATCTTTTTCCGGTTGGTCGCATCCATTTTGTGGAGCGTACGCGCTAACAATGTTCCACGTTTCATTGTGTATGACGAGTTTAACACTCATCAAGCGGTCGCTTATTTTCAAGATACCAACGATGTTGTTTAGAAGATCCGCTGCAACAACGATTCCAACACCGTTTCGTCCATTGACCGTTCCATGGTAGAACATCTTAAATGCTTTAGTTTTTAAATCTAGAAAACGCGCTTTATTTCCTGTATTACACCACTTCGTTTCCTGTACGCACAGGATTTGTAGAGTTCTGCGACGCATAATCGCTTCCAGTTCTAAACTTTTTGAGGTCATCGATCCGACGTTCCAACTTGCAAACCGAAGTTTAGGAAAATATTTTGGAAACTTCATTTTGCCCGCCCCCGGAATCCGTCGGGCTCTGACACAAGCACTTCTGCTTGCTCTGGGATCACCCGAGTGCGTTGCAATCGTGATGCCCAGGGGGGTAGTGCTATTAATTGCGATCATTTCCATGAAGTTTAAAGTTTGAGTGGTTTGACACTTGTATGCTCATTTCGAATTGATTGACTTGTTATCCTAGGTGATTTTAATCTAGATATCTTATGTTCGAACTTCGTTTCTGATTCCTACCATGCGCTTATGGCTGAACATGGTTTTTTATCTTTTATTGCTGAGCCTACTAGACCAATTACAGGCACCTGCCTCGACCATGTTTTTGCTCGTTTTAAGAATATTGCTGTGGATTCCCTTGCTGGCATTAACTTGGATCTACATATAAGTGATCATTGCATGACGAGAATCCTTTTTGAAAATATAATATGCAGGAAATCTAACGTATCATATGAAACCAGCTTTGATAAAATTAACTTTCCTGAATTGAACAATAGGCTACGTTATGAATATTGGGAAAGTGTTTATGTTGAAAGAAATGCTTCTTCAGCTTATAGTGTATTTCTTAGTATTCTGAAAAATTACATAAGCGCATCTACTTGCACTATAACACACAAAAAATCGGCGTGTCGCCTTAAGCCTTGGATAACTCGTAACCTTGTCAAAAAAATAAACATCAAAAACAAACTAAGAAAAGAATGTTGGAAACATCCTTTGAACACCAATTTAAAAAATCGTTTTTATAAATTCCGCACAAAAGTGACAAAGGAAGTTAAAAAAGCAGGGTATGACTATTTTCGTTCGAAAATACAAATCTTAAGAAAGAGTAGCAAGTAGTTAATAGTATTGTTAGTCGGAAAGTGTGTACTAACGCAGATCCCACTGTACTTAAAAATGGAAGTATTAACATTTCAAATCCTTTGGAAATAGCTAATGAGTTTAGCAATTACTTTGCTTCCATTGGACAAACTTCTTTTCCAAGAAACTCGCAAATTTCGTGTAACTGTTGCCCTATGGCTGGCTTTCAAAACAACTGTTCTAGAAACACATGAAACATGAAAAGTTCATTACGGGATTTGAATTACTAAAAACTATTAATTCCCTTCCTAATTCCAATTCACATGGCACATTGGATCCAAATTAGTAGATATTTTAACTTACCTTTTTAATTTTAGTATTATGTCCGGTACCTTTCCACCTGAACTTAAATGTGCTGTAGTGATTCCGTTATTTAAGAAGGGCAGCAGGACCGATAAATCAAACTGTAGACCAATATCTTTACTGCCATCAATTTCAAAAGTTTTTGAGAAAATAATTAAAACGAGAACATTAACTTATCTCAATCATTATAATTTTTTCTCTCCTATGCAGTTTGGTTTCAGAACTGGCCTCTCCACTGAGGATGCTCTATTGGACTTTTGCTCCTTCTTATATAAGGTACTAGATAAAAAACAGTTTTGTGCAGGCCTTTTTGTGGATATAACTAAGGCGTTTGACATGATTGACCACGTCATACTATTAGATAAACTATATAAGGTCGGATTCAGAGGATTCATATACAATTGGTTTGAGTCTTATCTTAAAGACAGAATGCAATATGTAAAAATTGGAAGCAATATAAGCAGTTCAAAAATCGATAAACTGGGGGTACCCCAAGGTTCTGTACTTGGCTCAGTTTTATTCCTAATTTACATAAATTCCTTATTTTCTCTCGCATTCATAGGTAAAGTTACAGCTTTTGCCGACGACCTTGGCGTTGCATATTGTTCAGCCAGTCCGCTAGATCTAATCGCTGATATAAACCATGATGTTTTCCTACTTAGATGCTGGTTTGCTAATCACAAACTTATTGTTAATAGTAAAACTAAGTTGATGTTTATCAGTCTTACTGAGCATGAGTACCCCGACTTAGACATAGTATTTCATTCTAATGTCTGCCCGTGTTACGACTTGCTATACAGCCAATGCAGAATCCAAGTTGGTAAAACCTTCAACAGGAATACTAACTGTAGTACTAATTGTTTCAAAATTGAAGGTGTAGATAATCACAATAGTTACAATAGATCAAAACATTTCTGCCTTAAAAAAATATCTTCTTTCTGCTACTCGTTGCCTTTTCCGCCTTAGAAAGTATTACTCTCTTAACACGTTGAAAAGGGTTTATTATGGTGTATTCCAATCCAGATGGAATGGTGGCGCTTATATTAGTAAACTGCAGCAATTAACTGTCCCTAAAAAATCTGCAATTCGTAGTGTTTGTGGTTTTCACCGTTATGCGCACACAATGGACCTTTTCAGGGCCTTGAATATTCTCCCTTTGCGCCATTTATTCTATTTTAAAGACCTTACGGTCTTTTTCATGACAGGCGGGTACCTGGAGAGTCCAATTTCTAACTTTCGCAGCTTACGCAGCCATTCAAACTTTGTTGTAAATGTCCCTGCGTTTCGCACTACAAGTTACAGAAACTTCTACTCCATTGTTTCATGCAAACTTTTTAACAGTTTGCCCTTAAAAATTCGATCCATAAGAAATTTGTCCACATTTTCTAAAGTAGTTAAATCATGGCTTCTTAGTTTTAATCATCATGAAATCGAAACTCTTCTTAGTTATTCAATTTAAAATATAGTAAAGTAAATAAATAAAAAAAAAAATAGAAATGATTTGCTCATTTGCTCAACATTAGATTTTGTATGTATCCGCTATTAATTTGTTAAAATTATTTTTTTTTCTTATTTCCTCTTTTTCTTGAATTGAACTTCTGTTTTTCTACCTTTGTACACCCCACACAAAGTGAATTTTTTATTTTTTTATAATGTGGCATCGTCTCTATTTTTCATGATTAAAGGTGTCACTAACTATTCTATATGTATCAAATGCATGTAAAATCGTATTTTAAATTTGTAATTTTTGTATATACATATGAATAAAGAAATTTGAATTTGAATTTGAATTTGAATTCCTTTTCCCCAGAATTACTTTCCAGTTGCAATTAATCGCGCGTTTGGATTCTTTCAGTTTCTCTAGCAGGTGTTTTTTAAAGGATGCCTGCGAGGTGATCAGAACTCCGAGGTAATTGTATTCCTTGACTACATCCAGTTCCACGTTCTGCCAGGTCCATTTCCATCCTTGTCCATCCTTGCTTGACGCCCCCAGCCATTTCGAAAAATCAAGACTTGCAGATTCCACATACGGCAATACTGTTGCAGGTTATTAATCATAATTTGTAGCATGCTTAATGTTTCTGCTAGAATAACGATGTCGTCGGCGTAGAGTAAGAGTTTTATAGGAAATCCCTCAAGAGACAACCCGCCCGGGAGAAATTCAACCAGATCATCCAAAAATATTGAAAACAGAAGAGGACAGCTTAACTCCAGAGTTTGTTTGTAACCGATTAGACAAGATATTCCCGTCCCACAACGCCGCCGATTGCCTTCATAAAATTTTTGCAGAACCTTTAGAACTTTTGTTGAGACTCCTATGTTGCTGAGTTTAAGAAATAGTGATCTTCTGTCGATGGAGTCAAAAGCCGCCTTAAAGTCTACAAAGAAAGCGTATAGTTTCTTTCCTCGGCCCAAGTAAATCCGAGCGATGTTTGTGAGAGTAAATATGTTGTCAATCGTGGAGTACTCCTTGCGGAACCCGGCTTGGAACTCATTTAGCAGGTCGTTTTCACATATCCATGTTGTTAAGCGCTCCAAGATGACTCCTGTGGAAATTTTAGTAACAGCATTTAGAAATGAAATCCCTCTATAGTTGGATGGATCATTTGGATCTGCTTTCTTGTGGATCGGAAAAATTAGAATTTTTTTGAAAGCTTCTGGAACTTCGCCAGTTGTAAATATATAATTGTATGTTTCCGTGAGCTTCTGCAGGAAGAGGTCAGTTGCATTTTTGTAGAATTCATAAGTAATACGATCTTCCCCTGGAGCCTTATTTAGGCGGCCCTTATCTATAACTTTTTAAACTTCTTGTAGGGTTATGGGTGAGTCTAAGGAGTTTACTTCGGAATACGGCAGTGCAAATTGTATTTCATTCCGGTCCACTGGTGGATTCAACAATTTTTCGAAGTATTCCGCCAAAGTAGTCGCTTCAACCTTGATTCCTTGGGCAAATAACGTACCGTTCAACGCTTTTAGCAGTTTCCTGGTGTCTTTGGTGTGCGCAAGATGTCTGTGTTGCTTAAGTCACTTAAGTCATTGTGAAAGAAGGCTCCTAGGTGGAGATTACTTGTTTGGGAGAAAGCTGAACATGTACACAGGAGGAGAGAGATTGTGTCCTCCTCCTCCTCGTCCATGCAGCTTCTACAAAAGTCGTTAGTAAACTTGCCAAGCCTTCTTCCATGTTTATATATAAGGCAGTGTCCAGTGATGACACCTATAACGGTGCTGTTTTCTATTTAGATGGATTAAACTCATGGAGCGATTCAGATCAAGTTTTGGCCAGAATTGTTTGGTCGATAGACAAGCCGATCCAACTGTCCACCTGTGCTTTGTATTTTTATAAGCATCCAGCTTTAATTCTACTTTGCACTCAGCGACAGGTATACCTATGTTATCCTTTTCAGGTGTGATAGGTATAGTGATTCCAATTTTGGCAAGTTCGTCGGCCCTACAATTTCCTGGAATATTTCTATGTTCCGGCACCCAGCAGAGGTGAATGTTAAACTGGTCCCTTAAAGATGATCGGCAGTTCATGACTGTTCTTGAATTTAGTGAGCATGAGTCCAGCGATTTGATTGGAAAGGATGCGTATATCCATTGCAGATATTACATTTTCCTTCTGTCAGAACAGGGCTTCCTTCATTGCCAGAATTTCCGCCTGGAACACGCTGCAGTGGTTGGGAAGGCGAAAGGAGGGCTAATGTTAAGGTTTTCGGCAAAAACACCACCATCAACCCGACTGACAGTCTTTGAACTATTGGGGTAGAAGTGGATTGTGTTGTCACCCAGGAAGGCATTTTCCTCCACAATGATCTGTAGGGAATGCTTACGTTACGTTATGGGAAGCTCTTGTCAAACCATTTCTTGGGTATGGTGTAGTCGATGTTTCCTGGTACAACTCCTAATGTGTTAAGAGTATTTTCGTGGCCAAAAAGTTTACTTGTTCGCTGTGAAGTCGCTTGTCGACGGATGTCAAGTGAAACAGAACGTCCAGAGCAGCAGAGAAAGTTGTGCCTAGTGCTCCAAAAATTCCCAGACATGCTGTTCTTTGGACTTTAGTTAGCTTCATGCAGTTTACTGCTTTGTCTAAGTCCGTCCACCAAACAACCACCCCGATCGTAAGTATCGGTCTTATAACCGAGATAAATAACCAATGAGTGATGCGAGGTTGGAGGCCAGATTTGTTCCCGATTACTTCTTTGCAAGAGAATAAAGCTTCTGGGGCTATTTTAACTCTTTCTTGAATGTAAGGTGTCCAGCTTCGCTTCCTGTCGAAAATTAGACCCAGATATTTCGCTGTATGAGGGAAGATCGAACTGGTACTGTTGATTGAGGGAGGGTCTATAGTCGGAATTTTGTATTTCCTAGATGAGAGGACAAGATCAGTTTTATGAGGGTTTATTGCCAGTCCAAAATGACCCGCCCAGCTTGTTAATAGCTTGTTAATATATTAAGATTAAACTGTAGAAGATGGCTATAGCAACGTCATCCGCATAAGCAACCACGTGCCACCACTCTCTTCCGGGTATATTAGCAGTTCGTTAAACACTAAGTTCCAGTGAAGGGGTGAGACGACACCGCCTTCCGGCGTATCTCTACTGACACTTCTTTTGAAAGAGGACCCTTAAGTTGTTCAATAAGTTCTTCGGCTTTTTTCCTAAAAGTAGTGTTAATTGTTTCAGAAAATCTCTGTGTGCCTATATACTTATGAAATTATTGTTGTTTATTCCAATAGAAAGGGATATCCTTTAGATTGAACTTCCTCAGTATGGCCAATTTTAACTTTCTGTACGATTTACATTACAGTTACCGATGCTCTCGCATCCTTTTATACCAAAATTTCAAAATGTCTCTCTCAATCTGTACCTTTTTTACCCAAAAAGAATCCCTCACCGTCACCTGGTATATTAAAGAGCTGCGATCTCTTCGCAACAAGAGCGTTCCGACACCGATTTCTTCTACCACCAGTCTGCCCAAATAAATTTCTCTGTTCGTTGCCAAACTCTCTATCACAACTATGGTCCACACACTCATCTCTGACCCCAAACTAATCTTTCAATTTATCAAAACTAAAAGTAAATCGGATAACTATCCATCATCTCTGAATTTTCTTGATAGGTCCGCGGGTAATCCCCAGATTATCGCATCGGAAATCTCTTCGAAATTTTTTTTAGCCAAGCACTGCCATCCATTTTTTTTATTTATTTTTATAAATAAATAAATTTGAAGATAAAATAATAAACCTCAAAGATGACTATTCTATTGGCCCTGATGATCTTTCCCCTATATTTTTAAAGAAATTTGCAATGAACCTAGCTCAACCTCTTACAGCTCTTTTTCACCCAGGAATTATTTTCCTCAACCTGGAAAAGGTCTTTTATTATTTCCCTACATAAAAAAGGTCTAAAAAATAGTTGGAAGGTATTCCCAACTATCAACCAATTGCTTAGCTGTCCTACATGTGCACTTTATGTGCACTAAAATCTGAAAATGAAGTTGATGTGATAGCCACCGATTTCAGCAAAGCCTTTAATAGAATTTCTCCTGATATAATCCTTCAAAAATTAAAGGCTCTTGGTTTCCAAATAAGCTTTATAACATGGGTTCAGTCCTATTTAAATGAACGGCAATACTACGAGTATGTTCTATTTAGGTCCATGGTTTTTGACCCAAATAAAGCCTCCTCTGGTGTTCCTCAAGGCAGAAACCTTGGTCCCTTATTATTTATTCCGATCATTAATGATGTTGATTGCATCATTAAAAATCCATACATATCTTTTACGCAGATGATTTGAAAATCTTTCGAGCCATATCATCTTCCTCAGACAGCCTACCACTGAAAGAAAGATCTAGACAGATATTTTACTTGGTATCAGAAGAATTTTCTTGAGCTCAGGCTATAACTTATACCCGTAAGCGCTCTTCTACTTCACCTCGCTGCTATCTAATCATTAATCTGTCTGTTCTCTTAGTGAATGAGTTGCGTGACTGAGGTGTTATCTGTGATAAAGAACTTCATTTCCGTTTTCATATTGATAATATACTTAAAAAAAAGCCAACTTTAGCCTTGGCTTCATCAAGCGCTGATCTAACGAGTTTTCCAATCCTCATGTTACCAAATCCCTCTACATAACCCTTGAAAAGCGTCTTCTTGAATATGCAAGCCAAGTTTGATCACCCTGTTACAGAACTCACATCTTTCGGTGATGATAGCCACAACTTACCACCTTACACTGACCGGCTGAAATTTATAAATTAACAATCCCTTTCTATACGCCAAAAAGGTGCCTACATTCTCTTTATTCATCAAATTTAAGTTGGTAATATCGATTGTCCTTCTTTACTCCAACTTATTTCTTTTAACACCAACCCACGCAATCTTTGGTCTGTGCCACTTTTTCGGTTCAATCTTCACAGAACGAACTACGGCCACCTGGAGCCAATGTATAGAATGCTTCGTGAAGTTTCTGCCTCTCTTCGACTACAACCTCAGCAAACTTTCCCCTCAAAAACATTCTTATTTTCACCTATGCCTCACGTCGTAACTTTTATCAACCGCTCCTACCTTTAAGTTTTTACCTTTAGTTTTAAGATTTAAGCCGGAGCTGACCCGGGCCGCAAATCAAATCAAAAAAAATTAATTTAATAATTAATTAATTGCTATAAGGGTTGACACTTGTCAGCGTGGATTTACACACTTTCGTTCAGGAAATACAGACCTTGCTGATATTGGTCGCTCTGGACGTCCACCCACCACAGACGACGACCAAATATTGGCTGCAGTTAGCGTTGACAGGCATTTACAGACAGACAAGGGATATCGTTCAGCGGTTTAACATCGCCCATACAACCGTTTGCCAGAGACTAAAAAGTCTTGGAATGTCGGATTTTTGGGTTTCTTGCGAACTCAGTGAAAGAAACATTACGAATCGCATAATGGTCTGTTAGTCTTTGTTGAGATGCAACTCGCTTGAGGCTGCCCTGAAAGAGTGGTTACAGGATGCGAAAAATAGGTGGTTAACACGACAACGTTCGGCGTAAGAGGTCATGATGCGCTCCTAGTGAAACACCGCTGTCGGTCGGTAAACAAAATTTGCATCCCAAAAGGCCATGTAAATTATTATGTGGGATTGGTAAGGTGTCTTTTACTTCGAGCAGTTTCCACAGACAATAGGTTAGGTTAAGATCAGGTTAAACAGGGTGTGCCATAAGACACAGACACTAGGCACCAAAATGGGCCCATCGCGTTCTCTGTGGGTCCAGTTGAAACCAACTCCAATTGGCAAAAACATAAACAGTCTCCATCTTAAAACACCTAATTTCTCTACAAAAGCCAAGAAGGCCTTTGAAATCCGTGCCGTCTATTTCATCTAAGTTTTCAAAGAAATATTTTCCTAAGAATTTCTTTCGGCTACGTGATATTGCCTCACATTCACATATTATGTGTGCTATGTCCTCAACCGCTTGCAGATCCCCGCAGAATGTACAAGTGTCTGTATTTGTCAGTTTTAGTCTCTTTGCGTGTTTCAGCAGTAGACAGTATCCTGTCAATACTCCTATTAGCGTCCTAAGCTTATCTTTATTCAGCTTAATAAGCTTCCTATATCTGCTACCGTCGAAAAGTGGCCATAAAGCCTTTGATACCCTATCTCCTTCCAAATTCGATTACCTTATGCTGGCGGCCTTTATGGTCTTTTCTTCAATAGTGCCCCTTACCGTGCAGAGGGGTGGTTCGATATCAGCAACCTCAGTATTCTCGAGTAGCCCTCCTCTTCTTACAAGCTCGTCCGCTTGTTCATTTCCTTCTATCCCTCAGTGTCCTGGCACCCAGCACAATCTCACCCAGTTCTGAATGCATAATGCTTTGCGCATCGTGCGACAGCCCATGACTGTGTCAGAGTTGATGTTGGTTGCCTCCATTGCCTTAAGAGCGGCCTGGCTGTCGATGTAGATAGTGATATCTCTACCAGATACCGATCTCATCTGCATTTGCTCAGCCGCCCTGAGGACATTTAGAACGTCTCATTGGAAGACACTGCTAGTGTCCGGTAGCCTTTTGGACACTCTAAGTTCCGGGTCCTCCGAGAAGATTCCGGAAACTGTTCCTTCCTCTG
The DNA here is from genome assembly GCA_928272305.1 of Volucella inflata. Taxonomy (NCBI): domain Eukaryota; kingdom Metazoa; phylum Arthropoda; class Insecta; order Diptera; family Syrphidae; genus Volucella; species Volucella inflata. The sequence continues at coordinate 22,867,255 of OV743718.1, read as the reverse complement.
TCTTCGAGCCATCTGTGAAAACTGCAAATTCGTTTGACCTTATCACTGCATTTTGTTGCCAGTCCCTCCTCTCCGGATATATTATGTCATACGGAATGTCGAAATCGATTAAGGAAGGGATTTCATCCGTCTTAATAGTTTGCCTGGTAGTAGCTCCTGCAGGATCGTGCCGTGTCCGAAGCTACTGCTTTTGAAGAGACAATAAGTGCCATTGAATATTGCTCTCAGCTCGATAACTTGAAGCAGGCTGTGGAAGAAAAACGGCCAGAGTTAGCGAACAGAAAGAGCGTTGTCTTCCAACATGACAACGTCAGATCACACACAGATTTAGCGACATAATAAAAAACTGAATTCATTGAGCTGGGAAGTTATGCAGCACTCACCGTACTCTCCAGACCTTGCCCCTTCTAAGTACCAACTTCTCCGCTGTCACCGAAACAATTTTGACGGTAGGCAATTCAATACCGAAGATGAGATCAAAACGTACCTGGAAATCTTTTTTACCAATAAATCTGCTGAGTTTTACAAAAGTGTCATTATGTCTCTTCAAGAACGTTGGAATATATGGATATGGACAATATCTAATGGATTAACTACAAGGTTTTATACCAAAAATGTGTGTCTAAATTTAGCCATACAAAAACCTCAACACTTATTGAACAACCTTCTATTTCAAATAGAGCCAATATAAACTTATATACCATTAGAAAACAGCACCTTTTAAATCCAAATGCAATTTTTAGCATTTTTAACTAGCCAAGAGTTCGTTAAAATCAAGATTGCAAAGTTAATCTAGTGCCGTAACCTGGGACTCAACCAACAGGTGTTTTCAGCCACCTCGATGTTTAGCTAGCTGCCCGCAATTTCTCACGCTTAAAGTTGACTACGCGTATGCCACCTGAGTCACCTTAAACCCCATTTGAATTCATCTAGAACTCATACTTAATTTTGAATTTGCTTTCTTAACTTAACAAAACTGCAAAACGCGCCACAATTAATTCATATGAACTCAAAGTCGTAGTATAAGTATTATAGACAGGGCTCAAAAGGCAATATCCCGATTTTGGCTTCCCTTTGACAATTGAGTACCTACCTATCTTTCGACAGAAAAACACTTGATATGGCTCACTGGAATGTCGAGTTCTTAAAATTTCAAATTTGTCCGAAGAACTTTTTAACTTTTATTTAAATGAAACAATTTTTTTTTTAAGTGTCACAAAATATATATTCTTCTATCTAGCCTTGTACATCTATTTTTCTCATGCCACTTAATTCTGATTGTACCCGATTTAACCTTTAATGTGAATTCTTCGTTCATCCAGCATTATACTATATGTATCTCACTCAGTCAACCACAATTATGTGGGATAAAATCAGCTCATTCCACCTAGCAGTGACAATAATTGAAAAATCCAAATTATCTTGGAAAATATCCTACCATTCTTCTGCTAACCATTGGCATTCCATTGCCATATCCGCCCTGGCCGAGAGCTCGCTTAAAAAGGACAATTAAACTGCCCAATTGTAATTAAAAGAGGAAACTCCAACTCAATATCAATAAAAATGGAGAAAAAGAATCAACGAAGCACGCACGAATGCACGGATGCATTGGAATCCGTTTTACCGACCATCCAGTATCCACATCCACCATCGCATTGGAATGTCATTATAAAAATTGCTCAATGAGCAACTGCACGATAAAAAAAAAAGTGAAAAAACTAAGAGAAAAAAAGACAAACTAGATATGGAAAAAAAAAGGATAAAGAAGAAAAACCTCATCTGGTTTCCTTCCGTTTGTGGTTTACGCGCGACGAGCTTTTCTCCTCGGCGAATTTCAATTATCTCATCGTGGCGTATCCTTGGTGCTATCCTGGTGTACTGCACAAATCGATAAACTCTATAGAGATGGAGATACGAGTAGTAATTTTTTTCCAATTTTTTTTTATTTTAATTTTTTGCCCATCCTGTGGGTTATTTTTCGTGTCCACTTTCTTCGTTATCCTTTGGTAGCTTTGTAATTTGTTGTCATCGTTCATCGTCATCGCCGTGGTACCGTCGCCACTACCGATGTCATGGCAACTCAAACAGGATCAATTGCATTCCGAGATTCCCCGTTTTTTGTTGTTTTTTTTTTTTGTTCACATTTTTTCTCTTTTTCATCGGTGGAATGTGCAGATGCAATAAATATCTTGATTGTTTGCTTTGTATCCTTTTGGTGATATCATATCGTATCGAAAGGGGGAAAGGTAAACAGTTGAACACCCAGGGGAAACAGAGTTAAGGAGTCGATGAGAAATGGATATTCTATCGATATGGTTATGGTATGGTAGTCTTCTGAGTTTCCGTGGTCATGATCTGGATTGTGGTTTACATCCTAATGAGATATCCCTTTCCTAAATATGCATCTTTGAGTTGTTTATTTTAACAAGGCAAAGCGAAGAAAATTGAATAGAATGAAATGAAAAACAAATAGTGATGCTCGTTGGTTTGGAATAACTCTGGGTCAGTGCTAATATTTACAACATAACGTATGATGCCAAAAAAGATAAATACTATAAACGGAATTGTGTCAATATTAAGATTGGGATGAGATTGCTAGAATACGCGCCAACTCAGTAGTTCTGTGAAATTCTCGTTGCCAAAGGTCATTCTCATTCACTCGGCTGAGAAGAATTTTTACGGCTCTGGATGAATGAAGATTTATTTGCATTTTGTGTATCTAAGAGATTCCTTTCAATTTCAGTTAATTGTGATGTTCCAATAGTTGCCATGAATGCACTTACATATGTATGTTACAAGGTCGTCCTACCTTTTAAATTAGTATGTATGTACTATTTGCATTTGATTCGCATCTTGTTTTTTGCACTGAAATCCGATTGAACAATAAGAACAGGCCAAGAAATACCACCATGGGGAACTCCCATTATTATGACTTATTCATAGGTACACATTCCTAAATATTACGAAAATTTTGACACTTGACAATTTTTTACAACTGGAAGAGAGAATACCCAAAAGACTTACTTAGTTACTTATCTGGTCAGTGACAAGCGCAGTACCAGGACATCGCTGGATGAAACATGTATTGTCCTTTAGATTATATAAAATGGTACGAGGGCGGGTCAATAAGTCCGTGACTTTTGGATTAAAACACAGATTTTTTGATAAAAAAATAATTTTATTTTTCAACGTAGTCTCCCTTGAGCTCTATACACTTTGTCAAACGCTTCTCCAATTTTTTTATCCCTTCCAAAAAAAATGATTTGTCGAGGTCCTCAAAATAGGCCTTTGTTTGCGAGATGACTTCATCATTGGAGTCAAATCTTTTTCCACCAAGCCATTTCTTCAGGTTTGGGAACAAGAAGTAGTCGCTCGGAGCCAAATCTGAAGAATAGGGTGGATGAGGGAGCAATTCATAGCCCAATTCATGGATTTTTGCCATGGCAACTGCACATGTGTTTGTGGTCGACTGTGAGCAAACGCGGCACCCATCTTGCGGAAAGCTTTCTCATGCCCAAGTGATCATTCAAAATTGAAACCACTGAGCCATGCGAGATCCCTACGGCTTCCACAATCTCTCGCACTTTCAATCTTCGGTCGGCCAACACCATATCGTGAATTTTTTCGATTGTTTCGGGTGTAGAGACCTCAACTGGGCGTCCAGAACGTTCGGCATCTTCAGTGCTTGTACGGCCACAACGAAATTCAGTAAACCACTTTTTTACCACTGAAATCGATGGTGCAGAGTCCCCATAGTATTTATCAAGCTTAGCCTTGGTCTCGGTAATGGTTTTTTTTCGCAAGAAATAATGCTTAATAAGCACACGAAATTCACTTTTTTCCATTTTCTCCTCAAATTAGTGAGTAGTCTGATAAAAATAGCTGTCAAACACAAACTAACTGACGCAGCAAGTTTAAATTTTGACAGGAGTCAACTGACAGATGCCTGTTGACAGGAGCAGTGTTGCTGTGAATGCACATTGAGTGGCATATTAAAGCCCAAAACAATTGAGCAGAACTTTGTATTTCGCTCTGGAAAGCCGTAAAGTCGACTAAGAAACCTGTTATGCAATTGCTACTGATAAAAACAGTCAACGGCGAATGGGCAAAAGGAGACAAAGGGAAAGCGAATTTGTTTGCCGACCACTTGGAAGAAACATTCAAACCGTTCGAACGTCAATTGGCCCAAGAACCAAATCTCAGAACCGGATCCGAAAACTACAATATAAAATCCGTATCACTGTCTGAGCTTAAGCAAACAATAAAAAACCTTAAAAATAATAAGGCTCCAGGATACGATTTGATTACAAGTGAAATTCTAAAGGAGCTACCTCGAAAAGCGTTTGTCAAGCTCCTCCGCATTATAAATGCTTCCATGAGACTTTTATACGTTCCAAGCCAATGGAAAGTGGCAGAAGTCATAATGGTTCCAAAACCGCGGAAAAGTCCAAACGACAAAAAATTATACAGACCCATTTTGCTCCTGCCGATAATTTCAAAAGTCTTCGAAATTCTTCTGCTTAAACGTTTAAAACTGATAACTGAAGAAAGACGATTGATCACGGATCACCAGCTCGGCTTTAGGGTCAAACATTCCACAATCGATCAGGTCTATCGGATAACAAATGTAATTGAAAACGCGCTAGAGGGAAAAAAAGATATGTTCAAGCTTTTTTCTCGATATATCGCAAGCCTTCGACAAGGTATGGCACGAGGGTTTGAAGTATAAACAAATTTATACAGCAAATTTTACCGAGAGAAATGAATAGAATACTCGAATCTTATCTTGAAAGTAGACTGTTTTGGGTTAGATATGGGATTAAATACTCTGAATTCAAGGAAATTTAAACTGGCGTTCCACAAGGAAGCGCTCTGGGGTCATACCTATTCTTACTGTAAACCAGAGACTGTGGTAGCCACGTTCGCGGATGACACGGCGATCCTCACCACAGGACAAACAGTTGAATCCTCAACTGCAAAACTTCAACGAGCTCTGAACAAAATATTTGAGTAGAGGAAAAACTGGCGAATCGTGCTAAACGGGACTAAGTCAACACACGTCAATTTCAAGTACAGAAAGATAAACAACTTACCTTTATTCATCAACTCATACAAATACCGTATGCAAACGAGGCAAAATATTTGGGAATGCCTAGATGCAAAACTGAAGTGAAAATCACACGTAAAAAAGAAACGTGAAGAGCTCGAAATCAGTCTAAGAGAAATGAATTAGCTTATCGGAAAATACTCTAAACTAAGCACATATAACAAGCTGCTTATATATAAACAAGTGCTAAAACCTTCGTGGACTTATGGTATACAACTATGGTGTTGCACCACATTCCAGAACAAAGCGCTTCGAGCAATCGTAAACGCTCCATGGTATATAAGGAATAGCGATATTCACCGCGATCTGGGAATTGCAACCGTGAAAGACGAAGTAACAAGCTTTACTCGTAAACTTCGCACTCGTCTTGTGCATCATTGCAACCAGGAAATAATCCGGAGATTGGACGAGACCAATTTTGTGCGGCGACTTCAAAGAACAAGACCGTTTGACTTAGCTCCTTAAGGAGAAACCGTATGAAAAACCGGTAATAGTAGGTGCCTTCGCTGGAAAGCTACCTACCAAACGCGATAAACTACAGAAGCTTGAGCTACTTGTTAAGGAAACTTAGTCGTATTCTTATAGAGAATAGGAGGTTTTTTAGCAAATAAGAATCTCACTCTATTCCATATGCGCGTGCTTATGGTGGGCTGCAACACGGAGCGCTGTTCTGCAACACATCTCTATTTCTAAATTCGCTGCAGTCGACAATGTCACACATAAGTGACAGCAACCGATGTGATTGACTTCAAAAAATATCTGCACATCTGTTTCACGGGCAGAGCTGCCAGCAGTACTGCAAGTAGATTTTCTGCACATGTGTTTTGGGCATAAGAGCTGTGCGGCTTTGGAGGACATCTACTGCTCGTAACATCTGTTTTTTTCTGTAACCTTCCCACTTTAAAGTTGTGTGGGGAAAATTCCATCGAGATCCATTTTAAATTTTCTTCGTGGTTGAAATCTGCGCTGATTTGAAGAGTTCCCTTCGAAATAGATAGATTGCAAAGAAGAGCAAGACTTTTTATATTTTATTGTAAAATAAACCAAAGCAAACCTATAGTTCTATTATATTATACAATTGTACATGCTATAAAAGCTTGTCGCGAAATTTCGTTGTATAAATTTCTTTTATAGAAAAATATAATTTCTAATTAGAATTATTTTTTATTTTTATATTTATTTATTTCATATTCCCTTTGTTCAGTATTTACAAATTCACAATAGGCTAAGAATTCATATCAAAAGAAAATATCAAAAAAAATCAGTATAACAGAGTTGATTGTTTTAGATTATCGGGTCTATAAGATTTTCTATCTGTATGTGATCAAATTCAAATAGGCAAGTTTTTATACTCCTGAGAAAGATACATGGTGATCTTATTGACTAAGTGGAGTTCGGAAGCTTATTAAATAATCCATACGATAGTATAAAACAGGAATTGCGATAACTAATAGTGCGAAATGAGGGAGTATTGACATCAAAGCTTAGATTTGTTCTTAGCCCATATCTAGCTGATTTTCTGCTGTGAAAATAGGCACATCTCAGGAAAAATACTTTCAACACCTTGAAATAAAACAAATGCCTCAAAGGGATGACTTTTAACTGCTTAAACAATGCCATGGAATGGTGTAGGCAGCTTTTGCACACTTTTCTTACTACGCGTTTTTGAAGAATAAATAATTTGTTAATTTTGTTTTGGTAGGCCCCACCCCAACAACAAATTCAATTCTGTAACTTCGATTGAAAAATACCATCTTCTTATCCTTTTATTAACCCTTTCCTCGTTATACGAACTTATGCGTAACGAGTTTCCCATTTTTACTGCTTCGCTGCTGCTCCGCTCATGGGGTTGGCTAATGTCGCAGACCGCAGAACGCGTCTACATAATGCTCGGTCCTGGATCGCTTCAGTGGTAAGCCCCAGGCGTTGTTGCCGCATTTGCCATCTGAGAAATCCAGGAATTCTTTTTCCGACCTCGTTTTCTTACAGTTGGAGTGATCGTAGTTGCTAGTGCCTTTTTAACCGGATTTTCCGCAGATCTTCTTTGAACGTGGCAATACCAGCTTATTCTATTCGCCTCAAGCTGTTCGGTTACCGAATTCTTTATATGTAGACTTCCTCTTATACGCCTAGATCTAATGCAATCGCGTTTAGTGACTCCACTAGACATCCTTAACATTTCCATTTCCGCTGTCGTCATTTTGTTTTTAAACGGTTCGTACATTGTCCAGCACTGTGAACCGTATATAAGAGCTGGTCTAACAACCGTGGTGTAGAGTTTCCCCTTTAATTTAAGTGGAAATTTTCGGTCGCAAAAGATTCCCGAATTTTCCCGTCATTTCATCCATCCCACACTCACTCTGTGGTTTACGTCGTCGTCACATTTCGCCTCCATGTTAACGATTGATCCTAAGTACTTAAAGATAGTGCTTTTCGGAAGAACTATTCCGTCTAACATTATATCCGGAACAGTTCGCAACGGATGCGCAAATGGGCACGTCAAATGCTCCGTCTTTGAACGATATATGTATTTTAAACCCGTTTCTCTGTAGCGCATTTCTCCATGAATCTAAGGCGTTCTGTAAATCTTCGACGTTATCGCTAAGTATAACTGCGTCGTCAGCGAAGAGAATTGGCGTTACATTTGCTTCACGCATGCAGTCTTTTAAAAGATAGTCCGGAGTATTCGACTAAAGAGGAAAGGGCTAAGTACGCTTCCTTGATGCACTCCGACATTAACTGGAAATTCTCTCGTTAGTCCAGCAGAGCTTTTAACCGCAGTTTTCACGTTTCAGTACATGTCTTGTATTATTCCAACATACATTTCCGGTACGTTTTGAGACCTCAGCACGGCCCATATGAGATCTCTAGGCACTCGATCGAATGCTTTCTCGAGGTCGATAAATACCATATGTAAATCTTTAGACGAATCTCGGTGCTTTTCCATTATTATTCGTAGGCTTTGGATAGCGTCCACCGTCGATTTTCCTTCAACAAATCCACGCTGGCTATTATCGAGCTTTATTATTTACCGAAGACGTTCGTTTAAGACTCTTTCGACGATTTTCATTGTGTGTGACATAAGCTTGATTGAACGGTAGTTGTTGCATTCTCGAGTGTCGCCTTTTCCTTTATATAATGGAACCAAGGAGCTACTTCTCCATTGATTCGGCATAGGTTGTCCACATTTTAATTTATTTAAAAGTTTCGATAGCCAAACGCTGCCGATTCCCTCCATCTTCGACCAAAACTCTGATGGAATGCTGCCTGGTCCCGCCGCTTTCGCCCGCTTCATTTTTCCGATTGCTATACTTTTTTCTTCGATTGAAAAGTCCGAAACTTCCTCCTCGAATAGACTAGCTGTCGGCACGATATTTCCTTTCCATTTGTTAGTAAACGACCGTCTACGTTTTTGATGTATTTCGGCGAGGTTATTTCCATCGAATTTTTTCGCCTCTGTGCAGCGAGCTTAAAAATATTTGGCACTTAAGTATTGTACGACGTTTGAAACTCTTTAATAGCTTCTCTTCTATCTGCCGATCGTGAGGATATTTTTTCCACCTCCTGGTACAGGTTTTCCGCTGCTGCCGCTCGAGTTCGAGCCAGGACTTTCTTTGCGATCTTATTAAGACGCTCGTTATCAAGAGCCAGTCGAGCTTTTTCGATATCGTTGCTCCGATTGCATTTTGTCCACGCTTGGAATGCACTCTTCTTGTCGGCCACAGCTCGTTTGGTTTCGTCATTCCACCACCATGTTTCTTTGCCGACGTGATGGTATTTCGATATAGTACCCAGATGGGACTTTGCGAGTGTTATGCATTCCTCGTGCATGCTGTTCCACATTTCTTGCGGGCTAAGTGAGTCTGCTATACCATTTATATTTTGAAGTACTTCTTTAGCCAGTGCGATTCGTTCCTTCGATAGATTATACCACCGGATTTTTGCCTTTCCAAACGATGCCCGTGATTTCGGTGGTTCCGCTGTGAAAAATTCTGTAATGAGCAGACGGTGTTGGCTTACTATCGATTCTCCAAGTATTACTTTACAGTCCTTAACACGGTTTCTCATCGACATTTTGCAGAGGTGATAATCTATTTGCGTTTCGTGGCCTCCGCTGCTATAGGTGATAAGATGTCGTTGATGTTTAATAAACATTGTATTTAAGACGGTTAAGCCGTAAGCCCTACACGCTACAAGGATGTCTTCGCCAGCTGAATTTCTGGTTCCAAAGCCTTTACCGCCGTGGCAGTCCTCATTATCAACATTTGTTTCTCCGACGTGGTCATTTAAATCTCCGCCCACGAAGAGCATCTCATCGATAGGTATATTTCTAAGCAAATTACCGAACTCTGACCAAAATGTATCTTTTTCCGATTGGCCGCATCCATTTTGTGGAGCGTACGCGCTAACAATGTTCCACGTTTCATTGTGTATGACAAGTTTAACACTCATCAAGCGGTCGCTTATTTTCAAAATACCAACGATGTTTTTTAGAAGATCCGCTACAACAACGATTCCAACACCGTTTCGTCCATTGAACGTTCCATGGTAGAACATCTTAATTGCTTTAGCTTTTAAATCTATTAAACGTGCTTTATTTCCTGTGTTACACCACTTCGTTTCCTGTACGCACAGGATTTGTAGAGTTCTGCGACGCATAATTGCGTTGCAATCGTGGTGCCCAGCGGGGTAGTGCTATTAATTGCAATCATTTCCATGAAGTGTATCTTAAGTTTGAGTGGTTTGACACTTGTATGCTCATTTCAAATTGATTGGCTGTTCTTTTACCCCACCGGTAGTCTCTAGACGTGGGAACCCACTGATTGCATACAAACTTGTGGGAAAGTTTTAAGGTGTTGAAGTGTCACAGGCTCATTTTTGGTGTCATAGTTGCCTGTATATGATTGGTGTCCCATTTAGTCGCCTCTTACGACAAGCTGGGACGCACTGCGGCACTATTCTTTATCCGATGCCGCACGGATACCTTGAGGTACGCCAACGGTTGTTTTTAACTCATTACTAAGAATTAAATTAAGTTTTACTCTCTCTCTGAGGAAGAAAGCCAATTATATATTACACCTCTCAGTCCAGCTTTGTACAACTTATCTAACACTATACCATGATTGCCCATATCAAATGCTTTTGTCATATTTAGGAAAAGAACTAAACTAGTCTTTTCATTATTAGAACTATCACAGATTTCACTACATAATTTAAGTACGGCATCTTCAGTGGATCTACCCTCTCGGAAGCCAAATTGGCTATTATTAGAAAATTTGTTTTTATTTAGAAACGACTACTTTTACAAATTTTTCAAATAATTTACAGAACGTTGGGAGAATGGAAATAGGCCTATAATGCATCATTGACTTTCGGTTACCCTTTTCAAAAAGAAGAATGACCTCAGCACATTTTAAAAACGAAGGATTTATACCACGGTTCACACTTAAATTGAACAAATGACACAACACATCGAGAATAAACAGTGAAATACTCGTACCTTTCAAAAGTCAGTAAGTAATGTTATCGGAGGTACTAGAGTTTTTGTTATTGAAAGACATTATACACTTATGGATTTCATGCGGCGTAAAAGGCTTAAAAACAAAACTGTTACTTTGAAATGTATCCTCAGTGCTATCTGCATATAAATTGCACCTACAGTTGTACTGTGGAGGATGAGGTTTCGATTGCGTCGCAATAGACACAAAAAACTGATTAAAATGACTGGCTATGTCCACTGGGTTAGATATAATCGTATTTTCAAGTTCAATTTTGTGAATTGTGTCTTTATCATTTTGCTTATTATGGATATTATTAACTACTCTCCATTCTTCTTTTATATTACTTTTACAATTGTGAAGTTTATGAGCGTAATATTTATCGTGATTAGATTTAACCTGCTTTTTTACCTTGTCATTTAACTTTAGATAGTACGAGTATGTTTTTAATTTTTGATTACAAGGATGGCGTTTGTATTTTTTTCGAATTAAGTTTTTGTTAAGCTGTTTTAGTTAGCAACTCTCTGCTTATCCACGGTCTAAGATGCTTTAATTCCCTTGTTTCTCTTTGTTTAACAACTCCAGAACAGCTTTTAGCGCATAAGAAATAAAGTTCGTGCGTGTTATAAGGACACTATCTAGCAAGCGCAGAGTGATCTTAAGTGCGAAAGGCGAAACACGCCCTATTGAGGTCAAATTTGATTAGACAAAGCATTTCTAACATCGCTAGAGTAAACCTAGATATATTGCAACACTTTGAACTTGTGGTCACCTTGGTGTATGAAGAGTATCAAGAATCAAAAATGCAATTCCATTCATGGATAATGCCTGGATGTTTACATTTCGCTTTACCGCCAACAGACAACATTGTGTTTTGAAAAAATATTCCATTCGACTAATAGCTCCTAAATTTGTCATCCTGTTTATATTCTATTCTATTCTGCTTTTAAATTATGCTGTTCCGAGTCTTAGTATCAGGTGCCCGTAACCCCTGACCTACATAAGTCTATTCCGTACCAATGAGGTCTTATAGTTGTAAGTTTGTTACTTCGACGTATAACCGCCCACTTTGAGGACTTTTGGGCTTTCCCAAAATATCTCTTCTCCAGGACCAAGTCTTGAATATGTCGTATATGTTGACGAAGCTCTATAAAATGTGCACTTTTCTGACTAAAATCGATTTCAGTCAAGGTGGGACTTTTTAAAACTTCAGCTTCAGATTAGTACTCGCCTATCGTAAATTCGATTTCCGATAAATATTCGGAATGGTCTTCAAGTCTAAGGGGCGTCATTTCGACTTCAGCAGTTTCTCTTTGCCAGGTCTCCTCTTCTGAATTCCCAGTGTCTGAATATAAAAATTGTACACCATCATTGTGAAGTAGTATCGCTAGTTTCCTTTTCCGGTTAATATAGGTCATTAGCTCGAATTTAAATACATAAGTGTAGTCGATAACAAAAGACTATAGATTCGTATAGTCCCAGAGGAATCAATTCATTAATCAATTCCGTTTGTGACAATACTTATCTAGGAAGGGTACTAATTTTGCATGGATATTTAACCATTATTACTGCTAACATGCTCTTGTAGGGTAAAGGAAAGATAAACCGACGTAAGAACTCTTTTTCGACGCCTTTGCATCTCTTTTGTTCATAACTTACAATGCCATAAACCTATCATAAAATGCAAGAACAATTTTATCGCCAAACTCACCAAATATTGTCAACATCACCATTCGTCACACCCACAATTCTATCAAACTAAAAACTCACATAAACCATGTCGCCGGTCCGTCGGCTGATCGTCTGTAAAGAAGGATGTGTCTGGCAAATTCTGATGATAAAAACACTTCTTCATAGTAAAATTTCTTCGCAATGAACCCTCTCATAGATAAAACCTCCAAAAGGACTAACTTCATCAAAAAATATTTATTTACTAGCGAAGAAATTCTCTGAGGAATATCCGAGGAAAGGAGGAAAGGCATTTCATATTCTACTCCGATAAACCTCGGTATGGATATTTTGCCTGACGCATCCTTATCGTCAGGGAACACAGATTTTAGCACACATTCTGTCACGCTACCATTCTCAACCACTGCTTGACCCGGTAATACGAGTATGCGATGCAATAGGGCACTTAAAGGAATGCATAAAAATTCACAAGACGAAATGTTTCGTAAGATGAAGACGTACGAGCAAACGAAGAAGTGATTGATAGACTCTGCTGTGTTTACACTTCACTTAAAATAGACGATGGCAGAGGAGACGCGGCCGACGACAATGACGTTGAAGCGAAGGAGGAAGATGACATATTGGAATCCACATGCAAGTATTATCTGCTCCTGCGGGTACCTTAAAGCAATGTCCTTTTTTTCAAAGGAAGCTTGCTGGATGCACTAAAAGAGATAACACGATGATGAGACATAGTACAGGAGAGGAATTTCCAACAGAAAAATACATTTTCTCATCCAATCCTTGACGCGTATCTTTATCGCCCCGTTAACATCTGGTTTTGCCGCTACATCCACCAGAGTGCCTTGATACTCGTAACCAAGAATATATTAAAGGATGCATTCGAGTGTTTGTTCTACACGGTGGATGGGATGAGCAAATGTGCTTGTTGTCTTAATACGCGCACATAAGGGATTTCCTGTTACAGTGCTCTGCTCTTATATGGATGATCTTTCCTGACATAAAAATTCTATTGATGAACACGATAGAGAGTACAAGTACCCACCTACCCACCTACTCTGACAGTGGTTGGGAATTAAGATCAAGGATAAAAGAATTTGATATATCTCCCCCGCACTAAAAATGCATACAAAATGCAGAAGCTTCCTTGAAATATGGGAATTCATTCTCTTGCATAAAAAATTCCACGATTTAGGTCATGGATGTCAGGAATTTGTCCTCCAAAAATGTTTTGTACCAATGGGTGAGCGGTACTAATAAAATATTAACTTCCACTTTCTGAGGTAATCGAATGCCCCACGATATAAATCCATTCGACTTCTAATTTATTTAATCCTGTCCCAGTTCGGATACGACAACGAAAACGAAAACGACAACGAAAACTCTTAGCCAGATGATGAGTTTAAGGATATCTTCGATTTCGATCCGACTTCGACAAACCATGTCGATATCTAATGGGATCAGGATGTGTTTAAATGCACAAATTTGTTCTTTTTCTCTTTCCCACTGAATTCAGTGGAATCCTGCAAAAGGACATGGACATGATTTTTTAAAATGACTACCTGGATAGGGTCTAATACACAGTCACAGATGGAAATGAATATTGTTGTTGGTGTGTTCGTTTCCTTCCCGGCAGTAATTTTTTATTGGGTCTGGATTTTATTCGGTTTCATGGTACCATTTTTTGGATGGCGGTTTTTCTTTCTTTTTTTTTTGGTTCGTGTGTTTGAGTTTGTGTTAAGGTGGACAAATTTATCACCGGACATAATAGGATCATGAGGACACGCTAATAGGCTTTAAAAGTGTCAAAGCATTTCCGTCTTTTATCGGTGTTTGGTGTGAAATTCGGTTTCCCTTTGCCTCGGGAAAAAAGCGGACAATTGAAGGATATCCTTCGATGAGAATTTGAGGAAATCCGTGAAATTTGTTTGATTCATTCCAGCCAGAGCTGCGAAGATGCGTTTAATCGCATTTAGGAAGTGATTATGACAGTGGGAGGTGAGTTTTGTTTCCTACTCGTATATAGTATCTGATGGGGAAATTGATGACAATTTGACCCCTTTGTTCGGTTTCATTGTATTTGGTCTTTTGAATGACTTCCTATTTAAGGGTGTTGATCTGGGAATAAAAACATAAAAAACCAGATGAGATTTAATGCAAGAGAAAAACCCGTGGGGTCATTAGTTGTAGATGCCAGGAATCGATTTCAATGGACATATTTCGTATTTCCTCTGTAACACACTATGTAGGTAAGGCAATTCTGGGAATAAGCTAGATATTTATGTGTCTTTTTATACATCCTGCAAGAGATCACTCTTAAACTGCGAAAATATTTGAAAACATAATACGCGGTCTCCTCTGAGACTTTTCCGGCGATAGAGCTCTTTGCAAACGAATTTGACACAATAGAAGCAGGTGCTCCACTGTGAACATTTGTTCAGCAAAGCTTACAAGTTTTGTTTACCAATAACAATAGCGTTTTCGAAGTAACTTTCCTGCACAGTCATCTACTAATACCACCATTGCGTACGGTTTTACATTGCGGTCCTATGTTAAATGGTCTTGTTCTTTGTATTCGGCGCACAAGGTTTGTCCCATCCAGAGTTGGATTAATTTTATGGATAACAATGATCATGAAGACGTGCACTAAGTTTGCCAGCAAGGTTTTGTTACTTCGCCACTCACCACAGTAATTCCTAGGTCTCTGCGAATATTATAATTCTTCTATATGCCGCGGATCATTCACAATTGCACTAAGCGTTTTGTTTTGAAATGTGCGCAATAAAGCGATATTGCTTGGTTTGCTACAACTCCAGACGGTTTTACCACCTAATTAGCCAGATTTCAAGCTCTTCGCGCTTCCTTATAGCGTCCGACTTCCTCTTAAGTTTTCAATATACAGTCGCTTGCATGCGATATTTGTTCGAAATTGATGAACAGAGGTAAAATGTTTACCTTTCTGTACGAACAATTTACATGGGTTGGCTTAGTCTCCTAAAGAACAATTCGCCACTTCACTCGCATATTTCGTCCAAGGCTCATTGGAGTTTTTCCATATATGATTCAACTGCCTTATTCGTAGCGAGGATACCGTTATTGCGTGCGTAGCTACGACTTTCTTTTCATCTTGAGGTATATATTGGGTCTATAACTTGTGCGGTTTGCTAAGAGATGGCGTAACTTGTATTATTCCATTGGAACATGCATTGGAAAGCTACTGTCATTGTACGTCATTTCAGTATACGCCATTCATTTGAAGCGTAAACAACAATAATTTTTTTTCACTCAAATATGTCGAATTTTGTGCCTGAAAAAGTGTTTTTGCGGAGAGTTCTTCTTCATTACTTTTATATGAAAAAAACTGCTGCCGAAAGTCATCGTATTTTGGTGGAAATTTATGGTGAACATGCGCTAGCTGAGCGAACGTGCCAAAAGTGGCTTGCACGATTTGGAAGACGATGAACGTCCTGGGCAGCCAAAAAAGTTTGAAGATGAAGAACTGGAAGCATTACTCTATCAAGATTGTTGCCAAACACAAGAAGAGATCGCAGAATTTTTGGGTGTCACTAAAGTAGCCATTTCAAAACGTTTAAAGGCAGCTGGATATATTCAAAAGCAAGGAAATTTGGTTCCACATGAACTCAAGCCGAGAGACGTCGGAAGGCGGTTTTGCATGTCCGAAATGCTGCTGGGACGCCACAAAAGGAAGTCATTTTTGCATCGGATTGTTACTGGTGATGAAAATGGATCCATTACGACAACCCCAGGCGCAAAAATCATATGTGAAACCCGGCCAACCAGCCTAATCAACGGCAAAGCCGAATATCCGTGGCGCGATGGTAATGCTCTGTATTTGGTGGGATCAGATGGGTGTGCTGTATTATGAGCTGCTAAAATCGGGTGAAACCATCAATGGACAACGCTACCGAAAACAATTAATCCATTTGAAGAGAGCAGTAGCCGAAAAACGCCCGGAATATGCGACCAGACACGAGGCAATAATTTTCCATCATGACAACGCTCGGCCCCATGTTGCTATTCCGGTTAAGAACTATTTTGAAAACAGTGGATGAGAAGTTTTACCCCACCCGCCTTATAGCCCAGACCTTGCCCCTTCTGACTATCATTTGTTCCGGTTGATGCAAAACGCCCTCACTGAAATCCGGTTCACATCAGAGCAGAATATCAAAAATTGGCTTGATTCATTCTTGGCTGCCAAGCCGGCGCAGTTCTTTTGGGATGGGATCCACAAATTGCCAGAAAGATGGAAAAAAGTCATAGCTTCAGATGGGCAATAATTAGAATAACACTATTGTACATGTTTATCTAAAATAAACGTTCAAATTTTGAAAAAAAAAAAAAGAACGTACGAATTAAGTTATATTACCCAATATCTCTTGTGTTAACCAAGAACATAATCAGACCAAGATAGCCTCTTTGTGGTACACCCACGGGAATTTCTTTAAATTCTAAGCATCTAACACGAGAGAGCTTCTTTTCGAGATAAGATTCCAATACTCCATCATTCTTTCAGGCAAGATTTGTCGTAGGTTATACTTCGGACCTTTGTTCAATTGCTTGCAGAAGGCTTGTGATAATCTCGTGAACTTATCTTTTTCTCTTGCAGGTTTTTCACATTCTTCCTCGTTGTTCGATAGACCTAATGGAATGGAATGTTTAACCTGAGAACCGAATCAAAGGTCCGGGGTCAAGCGTTATTCTGTAAAAATTGGTTGTAATCACTATAGCAGGAGTTTATCAAAGATCTAAGATTTCATCGGCATAAACGAATGAGGCCTGTACGATTTCTAATCATTTGGACATTTCCTCGGTTTCAGGACCATTATGACTTTGGTGACTATCCATTGCCTTGGGACACATAAGAACCTTAGAGAGGCATTTATAAAGTAGAATAAAAAGAATAAGACTTTTGTCGGTAGCCAGTAATGAAGTCACATCCTGAAGCTCAGTGATATGATTTTTATTTTAAAGTTGTCAATTCCCGTATTTACGAACGACTTGTTTCATCTTAGTTTGCAAGAAATAGACCAAGTTTCTCTTTGTCTCCTTTTACCCCATCGCTTTAAGCTTGTCTTACTGATCCTGAGTTCATTATTGGTCTTTAAGCGGCCTTCATGGCTTTCCACAGTGAGTCGTTTTTTCTTTGATCGGCGTCTCACTATTTTTAAAATCCTTCAGCACATACTCATGCTTGTTATGTAAGTGGTTCACAGGAGTTTTATCCGCGTGCACGAACGATTGTTGCCATCACTTACGTTCTGCCCGTTTTTCTTGTATGAGTGCGGGTATCTTATTTTGGCATTCTGTACTCCTCCTATTCGGAAAACGTTGTTATTCAACGCAGCGGTCTAAATTGTAATTAGGTAATCTTGGCGCTCCTTTTGTTTTCGCCAAATGTCCGCCCATCTTCAAAATAACTACTGGGTGGTCAACATGATGGCAATGATTAGTATAAGGCCTCGTAGAAGTAGCATGTTCCGACAGGTGCTGGTTCCTTAAATGACGAGAATGAGCCTCTGCAGCCGAACATTTCGCAGCTCTGCTAATAAGCCCTACCTCACGTTTCCCCGTGGCGCCATCTGGGAATCTCACTAGAGGTTGCGAAGTGAAGGGGGCAAATGGCGAGTTTCCTGCGCCATTAACCAGGATAAGTGTCGGAAAAACAAAACAAGACCTTATCCGGGCTACTCCGACATATTTGGAGCTCAGGCCGGTAAGGATTTCCAGGACTTAGTCAGGGTCTTGGAAAAGATATTGTGGCGGACGAGCTCTATCAGGGCCAAAACATAAGTTACGAAGCATCAACAAGCCTCGGATATGGACGGATCTACTGTTGACAACCCACGCAAACGATTTAAGGACAATGAGCTTCGGATATGCACGTGGAATGTAAGATCCCTTAAGAGACCACGTGCAGCCGAGCAACTAGCGGAGGCCCTTGACTGCTGCAAAGCAGACATAACCGCCATCCAAGAATTGCGATGGGATGGGCCGGACAAAAAGAAGATGAAAAACTGCGACATCTTCTACGGCAATTGCTATCGACGGCAAAAGCAGCGCTTATTTGGATGCGGATTTGTTGTCGGAGGCAGACTAAGACAAGAAGTCCTCAGCTTCCGGCATGTGAGCGAGCGCCTCTTAGCAAACCGCATCAAGGCTAAATTCGCCAACATAAGCCTCATATGCGCGCATGCCCCCACAGAGGAGAAAAATGACGACACCAAGGATGCCTACTACGAGCTCCTCAACAAGACCTACGAGCAATGCCCTAGCTATGACATTAAAATTGTCCTCGGTGATTTTAATGCAAAGCTAGGAAGAGAAGGTATCTTTGGTGGAACAATCGGAAAATATAGCCTGCACAACACCATCTCCGATAACGGATTCAGGCTAATCGACTTTGCGGCGGGGCGAAACATTGTCGTGGCTAGCACGCGGTTCCCACATCTCGACGTACACAAGGGGACTTGGAGAACTCCTGATCAATCAACAGTCAACCAGATTGATCACATTGCGATCGACGCAAGACACTCCTCCAGCATTATGGATGTCCGTACGTTCCGAGGAGCCAACATCGACTCGGACCATTACCTTGTTGTAGCCAAGTTACGGTTGCGGATATCCCAAACTACGCCAAGACAAACTAATGCTGTGAGAAAATTCGACGTCAGACGGCTACAATCGCAAGAGATCGCCAAGTCCTTCTCCGATCGAGTGTCTCTTAATCTCTTAAGAGGTCCAATGCCGCCAGCATCAAGCATCGAAGACCATTGGAAACACTGCCAAAATGTCATCAGAGATGCCGCTTCTGATGTGTTGGGTTTCACTCGTCCACGACAACGAAATCCCTGGTTCGATGATGAATGCCGGCAAGCACATGCAGCTAAGCAAGATGCATATAACGCGGCGCTGCTTAGAAAGACCAGAGCTGCTCATGAGCTCTATGAGCGGAAGAGGAGAGACGAGCACCGGCTTCTCAGGAGGAAGAAGAAAGAGCATGAGAAGCGCGCGATCGAGGAAATTGAGAGATGCTCCTCCAGGAATGAGGTTCGGAAGTTTTACCAAAACGTAAAAATAACATGCCGCGGAAACAAACCCCGAACCGAAGCCTGTAGAGATGAACAAGGGAACATCGTAGTAGAATCGCAGTCGATGCTGAGGATTTGGAAAGATCATTTCTGCAGACTGTATAACGGCGATGACGGACCAAACACCGCTGTCAGGCAGAATCAACCTTTCAACCTGGACGATGATGACCAACAATTCCGTCCACCCGACCTGAATGAAGTGAAGATATCTATATCGAAGCTTAAGTCCAACAAAGTTGCTGGAGCGGATGGCCTGACTGCCGAGCTCTTCAAAGCGGCAGGCGATGACTTGGTCAGGAGCATACACCAACTCATCTGTAAAATATGGTCGGACGAAAGTATACCCGATTAATGGAACTCAGCATTTTTTGTCCGATTCTCAAGAAAGGAGACCCTCTGAACTGCGCCAACTACAGAGGCTTCAGTCTCCTTAACATTGCTTATAAGATCTTATCCGCCATATTGTGTGAACGCTTGAAGATATTCACACTA
This sequence comes from Volucella inflata, assembly GCA_928272305.1. NCBI lineage: Eukaryota > Metazoa > Arthropoda > Insecta > Diptera > Syrphidae > Volucella > Volucella inflata. Next base: position 22,847,360 of record OV743718.1, on the reverse strand, counting down.
CGACAGATCTTGGAGAAGACCCATGAGTTTCAGATCGATACACACCACCTATTCATCGATTTTAAGGCCGCGTATGACAGCATCTATAGAGATGAGCTATACAAAGCAATGTCTAGTTTTGGCATCCCTGCCAAACTCGTCCGTCTGTGCAGGATGACGATGGAGAATGCACGCTGCTCCATCAAGGTCGGTAAAGATCTCACCGAGACCTTTGATGTCCAGAAAGGATTTAGACAAGGCGATGCGCTATCGTGCGATTTTTTCAACATCGTACTTGAAAGAATAGTGCAAAACTCACGAGCAAACACAAGAGGCACTATCTTTCAAAAGTCCGTCGAACTACTCGCTTACGCCGACGATATTGACATAATCGGGAGCAAGCAGTGTGATGTCAGTGGCGCTTTCACGAGTATTGGGACGGAAGCGGCGAAAATGGGTTTAGCGGTCAATGAGGGCAAGACCAAGTATATGCTGTCAAGCAAAAAGGACAACCAACACCGACGTCTCGGGCAGAACGTCACTCTCGACAGATATAAATTTGAGGTAGTTAAGGACTTTGTCTACCTAGGCTCCGCTATAAATACAGACAACAACACCAGCGCTGAGATCAAGCGAAGAATAACTCTTGCCAACCGCTGTTTCTTTGGGTAAAGAAGGCAATTGAGTAGCAAAGCCCTCTCTCGGACAACAAAAGTCACCCTTTATAAGACTTTAATAATCCCGGTCCTGCTCTATAGCGCAGAGGCATGGACATTATCAAAAATGGATGAGGGTTGGATGAAGGTTGGTTGCTTCGAGAGAAAAATTCTTCGGGCGATCTTCGGTCCCGTCTGCATTGACGGTGAGTGGAGGAGGAGATACAACAACGAACTTTATGGGTTGTACAGCGACATGGATCTAGCCAGAAGAGTGAAGATCCAAAGACTGCGATGGCTGGGTCATGTAGAGCGCATGGACACCAATGCTCCGGTCCGAAAAGTTTTTGAATCCGCTCCACGCAAGTGGAAGAGGACCTTAGCCAACTGAGCGTGCGAAACAGGGATTGAGCTGGCTGGAGAAGCTTGTTGACTGAGGCCCAGGTCCACCCCGGACTGTAGCGCCACTTAAAGTAAGTAAGTGGATCAGCATTACTTTTATGAAAAGACATTTAGTGTAATTGGCTTTTACTTAGCCAAGTAAAGTAAAACATAATTTAAATGTGCAGTGAAACATACTAAACAATCGAGCGTTTAGTGACATCGAAGAGAATGTTACGGCTGTATGGGAACCTATAAGTCAAGACCAGAATCAATCGATTTATCAACGTTCTCAAGAGCTTAGCATCTTTTGAGAGTCCTTGTGGTGTATTCTGCGAAAGACCTGGCTATACGTCCATATAAAATTGGCGCAACAGCTGTAACTAAATGACTAACGTGTACATCGAACTTTCGCTGATTCGACTCTATTGAAGATAGAAGATGATTCGAATAGCTCTATAATAAGCAAACCTTCCGCATTTGGTCAAATAAACAGGTGGAGCTTGTAGTTGCTACAACCTATTGTACACGAAAAATTTGACTTCTTGGTTTAATTTTCATGTCAGATGTGTCATACTTCTTTCAAAACAATACTGGCAAGTTGGTAGCTGACAGTCACTATCTGCTCTATTGTTACTCGAAACTTAAAGGCTTACAGTATGTATTATGTGGTTTCTAAAGCATTTTGCTGCCTTACACAAAGCGTGCACCTTAATCGACCCATTCAAGACGAAGTTCGGTGTCCCACTCAACTGGGCGTCTCGCTCGAGCAGTTTAACACTTTTAGACTTTTTTTTGGGCTCTATAAAGTTTTTAGTTTGTGACGGATGAGTCTTAAGATGACTTTGAAGTGAACATTCGACGTTAAATTGAGCGAGTATCGGCCGGGTCCAGTACATCCACTCATGTAAACGGTTCGGGTAAGGACAATTGAATAACGTAATATTTCATACCTTCTGGTATCAATTATTTTTGAACCCAACATTGAAATTTCTTTAAACTTTAAATAAAAGTCTTTTCATAAACAAGAAAAAAATTAGGTCGCATTTAATGAAAAGTCCGGAGTTTCCAAATAGGTATTCCCTTGAGTAAAGATAAAATCGCAGTTCTTCAGTTCATACCTGAAGTTTTTTAACATTATTCGATTATACTAATCTTGTTCCTGGAACTTCCGAAACTTGTCAAAACAAATTGTCCTTCCAATACGTTTTCTTCAAAATTATTAACTTTATCGAATATTCAACCAATGGGAAGTAAAAACCCCATGCTCTTTGCCATTTTTCTAATAAAACTCCACAAACAGAATGTATTACTTATACTCGTACCTCTTTCTCCATCATTTATCACGTTTAGACTTCATAATTCAAAAATCTTTACAATTCTCAGCAATAGCACCACAAAAATGTCCTTTCACCCCCAAGAATCCACCTGGGAAAATATTTAAGATTCCACAGCAGCACCATCTACTACTTATCAGGGGCAGATCATTTGCAAAGAGCAGGTGCAGGAGGAGAAATTTAGGATCCTTGGCATTTTAATGTCCTTTTAAAAATTGCTAATATTCACATTCCTTGCCTCAGGCACCCTATACTTGAGCCACACACGAAGACTATGCGTGAAAAGCCAACAAAAAGCCATTTGCCAAACAGAAGTCTCGACCTAGCACACCATAGAGCATCGTCGATGATGGTAATGATGATGATGGTGATGGTGATGGTGAAGGCTAAAGGCATTGGTGGTTGGAACCGTTGGCATACCATTTTATATCGCATGTCACGTCAAATGAAAATTTATTTTCATTACAAGTTAACCGTAGATCATCAATCAAAATTTGCAACGCAATACCGCATTGAAGTCGACTTACAGATGATGTAGGACTCTGTAGGAGTCTCAAACGAACATAGATGAACACTGAAGTGCTGAAGGGAATTTTATTCATTTTAATAGGTGCAAGACAAATCGATTAGGTTGGAGGTGGTGTATCTAGAGTGATAGTCGAACAGGGAATTATTAAATGGTTTTACGTAAACTGATTACTTTTTTATACCCATGTGTCTTAATGATATCAACTTCACCTGGATTGATATACGAGCATATATGAGTATGTACATTTTCCTTCAAAAAAATTGAAGAGCCATGAATTTCGTGTACATTTTTACGGCTTTTTTTGATCACGATGTTTTTAAACCACATGAAAGTATAATAAATAGACAAAGACTAGGGGCAAATTAAGAGGCTCGATATTCATTTTATAACTAAAAATGCCTTCCTATGTTATTATTTTGACAAATTTCAGTACGCAAAGCTTGCTATTAGGTTTCAGGTAGTGGCTTCCTAAGGCTCTGATTTTTTTACAAAAATTTTAGAATTTTTTGTTTTTTTATTTAAAATGTGAAAAACTTTATATGGTCTATCGCTTTGAACCCACACCGGGAGCCACAATGAACACTCTGTTATTTGAAATACGAGCCATTACTAATTATAAATCAGTTTTCATCATTCTGAAGCATGTATCTTACGACATCAAGCGATCATATCGTCGTCGTGTAGCACGCAATTGAAAGAACACGTCGTCTTCGGTGCTTTGCAAGTTGCAGTAATGTTTGTATCTGCGGGTTCAAAAATGAAATCAAATATTTTTCAGTCAATTGTAATGGGTGGATAATCTGTGGAAACTGATGAAATGTTCTTGCGTCGTTTAGATCCTATTCGAGCTCAAAACATATTTACAAAAAACTAAGGCATCGTTTACAGTACAACTGCAGGGGGGCTTTCTCTTGGCGTCTTTTTAAGAAGGTTATACCTAGTCAAGTCATAAATACTGGTACATAGAAAAATCAGCGCCAAATGAAAACGAATTAACATTCAAACAATTTTTTTTTTTGTTTTTATTGGGTTATTCAATGGCTACAAATCTTAGGACAACTTCTTCGAAATGACTTCCATTTGCTTTCCAGCTTAAGACGATATGGCCACTCATCGATTGCGAGACGCACTTCATGCATGGGGAAATTGCCCACTGCACGGACAAGGGCTCGCTCCAACGACTTAATATTTGAGTGTCGAGTAGAGCAAGCCGACGGGTTGAGGTTTGGACTACCAGCTGGCCAATCATCCGTTGATATGAAGTCCGGAACGTTGTTGAGTTGAGTCATTTTAGCTTTGTGAGCTGGAGCAGAGTCTTGCTGGAAAGTCCATGGCTTGTTGTTGAATATTGATTGGTTGAGAGACTTCACAATGGGTTCCAAGATGGTTGATTCATATACTTTGGCCGATGTTTTCACTCCTTTCTCGCAAAAATGGAGCTTGGTAATGCCATCGTAGCACACACACACACCATACCATTACAGACGCGGGATGGTGGCCTCTTTGAACACTCGGGATGATTTAGGATGCTTCTCTAGATGACCAAGCATACACACGATCGTTTTGCTTATTGAACGATTCTTCTACGGTGAAGATTTTCTCGTCAGTAAACAGAATTTGTCTGTGAGCGTTCTTCGCGTACCGGCTGATTAACGCTTTCGATCTTCGATTGAGTTTTTCCTTCAATGCGGCCGAGAACAGGTGTCCAGTGTGTCGCTTGTACGCGCTGATTCCTAAATCTTCTTTGATAATGCGAGACATGGATTTTTGCAAAATTTGCATTTCCCTCGACAAGATTTTCTGTTTTCGCAGCGGTTTTTGGTCGATTCGTTTCTCCACGGCTTTGATCGCTTTCGGAGTTCTCACAGTGCGCGAACGGCCGGATCTTTGACGGTCTCGTACTCCACCAGTATCCTCAAACAACTTCACAGCACGATACGCAAAATTGCGAGTGATTCCAAGTGGTCGCAACGTCTTAAAGATATCGCCTTTTTCCATGTTACATTTAAGTAGGCCAACTACAACAATACGATTTTCGATGTCGCCCCATTCCATGATTGTAAGCAATTAATGTCAAAAACTTTTTACGTCACAATGAAGCATAAATATCAACTGTCAAATCGCAATCAATACGAAATGGATGCACCCAGTGTTGCATTCGTAATGAGTGAGTTCAGTTGTGTACCAGTATTTATGACTTGACTAGGTAGAAACACATTGGAAAAAGCAAACCTTCAAATTAATTTTGGAATATTATTTCTTTCAAATGACTTCCTCAACCAAGATCGTTATTGGGTGCCTGAATTGTCTCTTGATTGTTCCCATAGTATCAATTCTTAATGGCACCCCAAAACAACAGAACAACGGCGTCAGATCAAAGCTCCGTGGCAGCTGGACAACATCATTAAATAACTAATTTTACGATTATTAAATTTAGTGTGAAAAAACTATGGTTGGATGAGATGTGTGGCACGTGGCCCCATCTTTGTGGAACTATTCCTATAGCTGACCATAAAAAGTCGGCTATCATCTATCGTTAGCGTTCTCTTTTGTCTTTTACTGAATCAATGAGACCTTGTAGACGAAAAATCTGAAATTTAAATGCAAAGTACTCCTCAGTCTAGTGAGACGATGTTTAGTTACTGATTTCTTAAGCGAGTTAAAGTTCTCAGGTTAGACAAACACTTTCGGCAACAGCTTCAATAAGCCTCAATAATCTCTGTCGAGTGCACAGGACGTACACGGGAATATGTTCGATTATTAATCAACAAAATAGTGTCACGAACTTTCTTCACAAACTTGCGTACACCAGCTGCATTTGGTGCATTTTTGCGACAGACGTTTTTTTTTTTTGAAAAATTTACACTGTTTTGGCAACACAGGACACTTTGAAAGTAACTTTACAATGCTGAGTTTGTGTCAATGTTTTAAGCGCATAGGAGCGGGCATCTTTTGGAAAGCCAAAAATCCGGTGGTATAATCTATTGAAGGAACGAAGCGTAAGATTTATCGCACTGGCTAAAGAAGTACTTCAAAATATGAATGGTATAGCAGACTCACTTAACCCGCAAGAAATGTGGAACATCATGCACGAGGAATGCATAACACTCGCAAAGTCCCATCTGGGGACTATATCGAAATACCATCACGTCGGCAAGGAAACATGGTGGTGGAATGACGAAAACGAGCTGTGGCCGACAAGAAGAATGCATATCAAGTGTGGACAAAATGCGATCAGAGCGACGATATCGAAAAAGCTCGACTGGCTCTTGAATACGAGCGTCTTAAGAAGATCGCAAAGAAAGTCCTGGCTCGAACTCGAGCGGCAGCAGCTTAAAACCTGTACCAGGAGTTAGAACAAATATCCTCACGATCGGCAGATAGAAGCGAAGCTATTAAAGAGTTTCAAACGTCGTACAATACTAAAGTGCCAAATATTTTTAAGCTCGCTGCACAGAGGCGAGGAAAATTCAATGGAAATAACCGAAATACATCAAAAACGTAGACGGTCGTTTACTAACAAATGAAAAGGAAATTTGTGATCGGTGGCTTGAATACTGCAAGGAGTTGCTTAACAAACAGTTTCCACGTGATATCGTGCCGACAGCTGGTCTATTCGAGGAGGAAGTTTCGGGCTTTTCAATCGAAGAAATAAGTATAGCAATCGGAAAAATGAAGCGGGAGAAAGCGTCGGGACCAAACAGCATTCCATCAGAGTTTTGGTCGAAGATGGAGGGAATCGGCAGCGAATGGCTATCGAAACTTTTAAATAAATTAAAATGTGGACAACCTATGCCGAATCAATGGAGAAGTAGCTTCTTGGTTCCATTATATAAAGGAAAAGGCGACACTCGAGAATGCAACAACTACCGTTCAATCAAGTTTATGTCACACACAATGAAAATCGTCGAAAGAGTCTTAAACGAACGTCTTCGGCAAATAATAAAGCTCGATAATAGCCAGTGTGGATTTGTTGAAGGAAGATCGACGGTGGACGCTTTCCAAAGCCTACGAATAATAATGGAAAAGCACCGAGATTCGTCTAAAGATTTATTGGTGCTAGACAGCCAACAGACGTGTAATTGTTTAAAAAGGATTCTTTAACTTTTGTTTTTAGGTTTTCTAACCACATTGCCAGAAAGTCAAATATAGATTCTTCCATTCGGCTTAAAAGCCGCAGGATTGCCATTTCTATTCCAAAACAATTAATTTGAGTTACATCTAGTTAAAGTATTCATTCGCAAAGTTCCTACATTTTAAGCAATTTACAGATTCTTCTATGAATCTTACTTAACATTACTTATCGCCTTTCTTACAAAGCGTTCCTTACGAGGGTTGTCTGAAAAGTTTCCGACCGCAACGTAAAGATGGCGGCACTCGTCAATAAAAGCTAGTGAATGCTAGTTGTGCATCTTTTGACAGTTACTTAACAAAGTTTCAGTCATTTTGGACCCGCAGTTTTTAGTTGACAGTCGTTTGAGTAAGTCGATGTGAGTGTTTTTTGTGAAAATGGAAGGAATTGAGTATCAAGCTGTTATTAAATTCTTGTTTTTGAAAGGCAATACGCCTACGTAAATCAAAAGTGAGTTGGACTCTGTGTATGGGGACGCTGCATCATCATTTACCTAAGTGAAATTTTGGGCAGCTGAATTTAAACGTGGCCGTAAGAGCTTGGGAGATGACGAACGTTCGGGACGTCCGAAAACTGCAACCTATGACGACAACATTGCTAAAGTTCACCAAATGGTGTAAGACGACCACCGAGGTTATGAAAATGTCAAAAAAAACGTGTTTGTTGCTGTCCGCGTGTTGGGTGCCGCGTTTGCTTACGTAAGACCAAAAACGTGTTCGAATAAACATTTCCAACGCTCTGTTGGTGCAGCTTAGGCGCAATAAATCCGAATTTTGGCGCCGATTAATTACTGTAGATGAAATTTGGATACACACCATATAAGCCTGAAACAAAAATTCAGTCAAAGTAGACTGCTAAGGGCGAACCGGCTCCAAAAAAAAGCAAAAACTGTTTTTTCGGCTGGGAAAGTTTTTTTTTTTTTTTTTTGTGGTGGGTAGGTGTGAAAATCTTCATAGACACTATGAACCCGTTGCTCATAGTAGTGTGAGATTCTTACTCACTAAAAACACGCCTCCCTTCTTATCGACTACTACTAAGTAACCTTATCAAGTAGTTTCCGTTTCAAATAACGTTCGCGTGGGGCAGTTAGCTTTCCAGCAAAAGCACCTGTTAGTACCGCTATTATATGCGGATAGTTCTTATCGCGCCAGATCGAATGGTCTCATTCTTTGTAATCGACGCACTAAGTTTGTCTCGTCCAGAATTTGAAGTATTTTATTATTACAATGACCATGAAGACGAATATGGAGTTTGCGAGCAAAGTTCATTATTTCGTCCTCGACGGTAACTATTCCTAAGTCTCTGTGGATATCACTGTTTCTGATATACCATGGGGCGTTCACGATTTGTCTTAGAACTTTGTTTTGATAGCCTTGCAGAATATTTCGGTTGCTTGGTTTAGTACAACCCCAAAGTTGTATACCGTACGTCCAAACAGGTTTAAGCACTTGCTTATAGATGAGCAGTTTGTTATGTATGCTTAACTTGGAATGTCTTCCTAGTAGCCAGTACATTTGTCTGAATTTATTTTCAAGTTCATCACGTTTCTTCTTAACATGCGGCTTCCATTTCAGTTTTACATCTAGTATCATTCCTAGATACTTTGCTTCATTTGCATGTGGTATTTGTACCGAGTAAATGAAAATGGGAAGGTTGTTTATTTTCCGGTAAGTAAAATTTACATGAGTAGATTTGGTCTCATTGAGAACAATTCGCCATATCTTTGTCCATTCGTAGATTTTATCCAAAGCCGTTTGTAGGTTTCCAGTAGCTAACTCGACTGAAGTATCTGTAGCTAGTACCGCCGTGTCATCCGCGAACGTGGCTACTATGGTACCTGTTTCTTCCGGTATGTCTCGAGTATAGAGTAAAAACAATACCGGACCAAGTACACTTCCTTACGGAACTCCAGCAGCGATCTCTTTAAATTCCGAGTATTCGGTGCCATGTTTAACACGAAAAATTCTGTTTTCCAGGTACGATTTCAGAATCGTATGCAGCTCTCTCGGAAGAACCTGACTTAGCTTAACATTTAAGCCTTCATGCCATACCTTATCGAAGGCTTGAGACACGTCAAGAAACACGCTAGAACATATCTTTTTCCCCTCTATGGCTTTCTCAATTTCATTCGTAATTCTAAAGACCGGGTCAATTGTGGAGTGCTTAGTTCTAAAACCGAATTGATGATCAGGAATTAGACGCCTCACTTCAATGATTGGTTGCAAGCGCTTCAATAGGAGTTTTTCAAATATTTTAGATATTATCGGCAGAAGCGATATCGGTCTGTAGGACTTTTTTTCATTTAGAGATTTGCCTGGTTTCGGGACCATTATAACTTCGGCAACTTTCCATTGGCTTGGAACGTTTAATAATCTTAACGCGGCATTTATAAGTTGGAGCAGTTTGATCAGGGCTTTCTTTGGCAACTCCTAGAGAATTTGACCTGTTATCAAATCATAACCAGGGGCTTTGTTATTTTTCAATTTTTTAGTTGCTTGGTTAAGTTCTCGTAGGGATACTGTTTTTATTCTAAAGTTGTCCGGTGCCGTAATTATATAATAAGAACCTCCTGTTAACGCCTGTCCATCAAAAGGCTTAAACGTTTCTTCTAGGTGCTCGGCAAATAGATCCGCCTTCTATTTATCTCCTTTTGCCCATTCGCCATCATTTTTTCTTATGGGAGGAAATTGCATTTGAGGCTTTTTGATTCCCTTCATGGCTTTCCAGAGCGAGTAATTTGAACTTCTTTCGGCAGTCAGACCTTCGAGATATGTAGAGATATTCCGATTTTTGTAATTTCGTATTGCTTCCTTCAACTTGTTGCATAAGTGGTTTAAGTATGTTTTATGCTGGAGAGCACGGGATTGTTGCCATCTTTTGCGCGCTCTCCTCTTTCTCTCACCAGTTCTTTTATTTCTGGCGGATATTTCATTTCATTACTTGCTTTCTCTTTTCTTTTTGGAGTTGGAGTGTTGTTCCAGGCAGCGTTCTGCAGGACTTTGATAAATCTGTCGACTGCTTCTTCTATTTCGTTTTGTGTTTTTAGCGACACGTTTAGAACAATATGTTCATTGCAGTAATTTCTAAAACCGTCCCAGTTAGTTTTGTTGTTAGTTAATCTAGGCGCCACTTCTTTCTTAATTAAGAGTATGCTTAGTGTCAAAATGACTGGTGAGTGATCTGAGGAGAAATAATAACTTTCCTCGATGTTTGTAGAAATTTTGGCTGCTCCCTTTGTGACAAAGAAGTCTACAAGATCAGGGGTCTTTGTTATATCCGAAGGCCAATATGTTGGTTTTCCTGTCGAGAAAAAGTCAACTTTACATTGCATTCCGGCTTCATAGAGTTGTCTGCCTTTCGTTGAATTACATCTTGAACCCCAGAAGGTACTCGTATGTTTCGAATTAAAGTCACCACCAATTATAAAATTCGGTCCGAGTGAATCAAAGATACTCGTACCTTTAAAGTCATTGTTTTCTAGCTTGCATCGCGGGGGACAATAAATGGATGCAATGTTGTAGTGCAGGTGGTTATATTTTACGCGAACCGAACTTAACTGCATTGCATCGCATTCAATCTTCATATTTATAGAGTGTTCAATACAATTTTTAATGAACAATGAGGATCAGCCTCTGGCATTTTTTGATGGGTGGTATGCATGATAAGCATAGTATCCCTTTAGTTCTACACGAGGTCCTTTCCTCAAGTGAGTTTCAGAAATCAAGCAAATGTCAATATTGGCTTTTTGTAAGAACACTTCCAGTTCGTCGAGTTTTTTAATAAGGCCGTTTGCGTTCCACGTCAATATTTTAAGCACTTGTTTCATATTCATGCTTGGAATTGGGTTTTACGTATTTCTTTCTCGAGATTGCACAATTTTGCAACTAGAGGTTTATTTGTTCTGCCTTGCTCCTCAAGAGTCGTGAGAATTAGGGAGAAAACGCGATCCACTGGATCTGGCGTAACACCGCTTTTTTTATTTCCTTGCAACGCAGATTGTGCATACGTTAGCGCGTCAGTCGGTGGCGGATTTTCCTTTGCGAGATTTTTTTTTTGTATATCCTTCGACTTTACCGCGACGGATTTTCTTTCTTACACTGCCTGTTCTTTAGCAATATTAGGTTTATTTGAGGTTGCGTGTAGGTTTGGACGTAAGGTTTTTTTAAGCGTATCGCGCCTTTTTTGGAGTTCTTTCGCCACTTCACATCCACGATAGTTTGCTGGGTGCTTTCCTTGGCAATTTATGCAAGACGGTGGAAGTTCTTTATTTAAGTTGCACTCTTCTCAGAGATGTTTACCGGCACATTTTACGCAACGCGGTTCTTTTTGGCAGTAAGTCTGCGTATGATTGAAGCCTTGGCAACGCTTACATTGCGGGATCGATCTTGTGTTCCTTCGCGGAGGTTCGATTTGGACTACGATATTTAAAATAGTTTTGATATTATAGATATCTTCTTTATTTTCGGACTTATCGAAACTAAGCATAAACAGTGGAAGTCCCCGCTTAACCAGGATTTCCTCGTTTTCCTCTGTTTTTCTCTTTTCTTTTTTAATAATATTTACGACGTCTAGAACTCTAAAGCCCTTTGCATGGAGGTCGCTTACAATATCGTTTTTAGTACACGAAGGGTGAAGTCCTCTCGCTACTACACGTAATGGTCTTTCTGACTTGTTTTCGAAATTGTACCATTTGATCTTCTCGGTGTTTAATTTTTCGGACAATTCTCGGTAGTCATCGGAGTTGTCGACGTTAACTTTCCACACATTGTTGCGCAGTGATGTAACCTTGTACTTACATTTAAGCGTATCTTTGAGAAAGCAATGCAACTTGCTATAGTCTGAGACCCCAACAACGTTGATTGGAGGTGGAAGACGTAATTTTGTTGGGAGTTGCTTTTTTGGTGACTCCTAGCTCTTTTCTGGAACGACTTCAGGTGAGGAGCCAGCTTTACGTTTCGTAGACGGTCTTTTCTTTAGGGTCCAATTTGTTTCGCGCGTAAGCTCTTCTTCGACCGTATGGTATTCGCGACTAGTTGAGGGGAGTGGACTGCTTTCTTGGGCTTCGTTTATATGCTTTGTTTTCAGAGCCTTGTTTTCCTCTCGGAGTATGTCTACTTCTTTTTTAAGCTCTTGAAAAAGTAGCTCCATTTGCTTAAGCTTCGTACGGAGTGCGTTGTTTTCGTCCTCCAAGCTTTTATTTGTCACTGAGTCCGTTTTTTCGCGCGTAGGCGCTTCAGGCAGACTTCTTTTCCCGGAGAAATTCGATCTTGGTGGTGGAGATCGTGATACCCTTGAACTTTTAGAGAAGGGATCAAACGACTGCGGTATATTCGTTGAATTTACTGCGTTATTTGCGATGTTTGTATTATTTGTTTTGTTTGTTTTGTTTTTGTCTAGGTTCATATTTAGATCCCACGAGTATGGGGAAGGGAGGTCCACCGCATCAGAGACCCCCGTAAAGCGGTAAGGCTGCGTTACAACCAGAGGACGCCAGGTATCCGGAGGGCTCCGTTCGCGGTGCTCTATTGATTTTACATCCCGAGCACCATTCAGACCTTAGCACGGGTCGCTGGGAAAGTGATGGCGACTGTTTTTTTGGATAGTAAAGGAGTTATCTTCAGAGAGGAGAAACCATTACAGGAGCATACTACGTATCATTACTTGCCAAGCTGAACGCAGAAATTGTGGAAAAACGGCCACATTTGCAGAAAAAGAAAATCCTGTTTCACCTCAACGGTTGCCATGGCGAAAATCCATGAATTACGGTTTGAACTGCTTGATCATCCACCTTATTCACCAGATCTAGCCCCAAGTGACTTCTTTTTGTTCCCTCATCTAAAAACTGGGCTCGGAGGACAGTGATTTTCATCAAATGAGGAGGCATTCACCTTCGTGAACAATTATTTTGCAGAGAGAAATGCCAAGTACTATTTGGACGGGTTAGAGAGATGAAAGCATCGCTGGGAGAAGTGTGTGTTTCAGTGTAAGTATTTCCCAAAATTTAAAATGACGTGGTCCAAGGATTCTACATAGATCTCAGCATTCATTTTGTGAGACACAAAACTTGGTAACGAGTATGGGCCATTTATATTTCTCAAAGCTGACCCACCTATCTTAAGAGCCCTGAGAATCTCTTGTCTGTTTGCATACAAAATTAGGCATTTTTGTAAAAATTCTTTAAAACTCTTGTCAAGATACTAAAGTTGTTCTAGAGTTGTCACGGAACTACCAGACCTAAGAATTACAAAGAGCTTCTTTCAAATAGAAGACTTTAAACGTATGGATTGCCGGAAGCCCCCTTAATTGCATATGTAACATGCTCACTTATATCAATTTAAAAGCAATACGGGTGCCTATTTGGATGTACAAGGTTTGATTGATTTTGAACATCGTTATCCAAGTCAATATAATGAGAGAAGGTTACAATTTGTATGTATTTTAGTAGAAAATGTTTTGGTACACAAAACGAAAACGTTCATTCTCAAGAAACAATAAACGCAACCACTTTAATTTGACGACTATTTGACAACTGACGTTTATGTAAAGTTCCCATGTAAGGAACTTTCGATGTCAGTTGTTTGCAATCCAGAATGGGGTTCGTTCAAAATTCGTCTTGTCGTAATTGCCCTGAAAAAGTGCGTTTACGAAAAAGTTGAAATCCTTCGAATGTTGGGGCTACTGAAAATCACAAAACACTTTGTGTATCGTACCGTGAAGTTCGCGCGATAGGTGAACGCCGAAGTTATCAATGCTGTGAAGAATTTTATTCCGTTGTGCAGGCAGAAAATCATATTTCAGAAGATGGATATCAGCAAGGACAGAAAGTGTCGCATCTTTAAACGTTATTTGAGACTCAGGGCATACAAGAGACAAACCGGCCACTTTCTCATAAAAGCATTGACATAACCAGGTGGCGAAGTGCGGTCCGAAACGATTAAATTAATGAAGAAACGTTCATTACAAAATGTGCACGAAGTCGTTCACGAATTCAACATGGTTCCATTTCCGCTAGAAAAATGTGAAAATGTATCAAATGGACATTTTAAAGGACAGACCCTCTCAAAGAACACTATGTACAAATAAACCGTGAACCCTTCGACAAGACTCTGCTCCAGCTCATAGGGCAAAAACCAATCAATAAATACGTGTCGAACTACATTTCCGCGGATGTTTGCCCATCTGCTAGCCGTAACCTCAATCTATTAGACTACGAACGTTCTGGAGACCCACTTTACCGTTGCTGAAAGCCAAAAAAGGCAGCCATTTTGAATGAATTCTTTAGCAATTTGTAGCCATTTAGTGACTCAATAAATAGAAGAATGTCTGTACTCCTTTTCAATCAATTGCCCAAAAGCCATGTACCACAACATTTACTAGTGCCAGCTAATTTGTTACTATACTAGGTGGGGTGAAAAGTAACCTCCTTGGGAATGAAAAAAAAAATTGTTTAATGTTTTTTTATTTTATTCAATATAGTCGCCCTTTAGCTTGATACACTTATTCCAGCGATTTTCCAACTTCTTGATCCCGTCCGAAAAGTAATTTTCCGGAAGGTCTACAAAATACTCCTCCGTGGCGTCGATGGTTTCCTCGCGTGAGCTGAATTTTTTATTGATGAGCCATCTTTTGAGGTTTGGGAAGGGACAATAGTCCGAGGGAGCCAAATCGTGTGAATACGGTCGATGCGACAGCAATTGGAGTCGTAAGTCATTGATTTTAGCCGTGGTTGCGATGCTCTTATACGCCGGCGCATTGTCTTGCACACACAAAATTTTTTTTCGCTTCATGTGAGGCCGTTTTGCAGCGATTTCGGCCTTCAATCGCTCCAATAATTCACAGTAATACTCCCTGTTGATGGTTTTTCCTTTTTCGAGGTAGTCCACGAAGATATGCCATGACAATCCCAGAAAACTGACGCCATAACCTTTCCGACACATTGAGCCTCCCTCGGCCGCTTCGGAGCACTCGTCCCCGCTTCGGTCCATTGTCGGACACTCATTTGAATCTCTGGTGTGTAATTGTGGATCCAGGTTTCATCAACAGTTACCAATCGACGCCAAAAGTCCGCCCGATTCCGCATCAGCAAGTCCAAACGCTCTTTCGAAGTGCTCTCGCGTTCGTGTTTTTGGTCAGGAGTGAGCATGCGCTGCACCCAACGGCAGGATAACTTTTTTATATGCAGAATATTATCCAAAATATGGCGTGTGGGCTCAGTACTAATCTTTGTGGTATCTGCTAGCTCACGCACCTTCACTTTCCTATCAGTCAACTGTAACCGCTTCGGAGGGCCGCCGCTGCGGACTTGATCGGTAGTGGAGTTGCGGCCACCACGAAACTCTCGAAACCAATATTTGAAGGTGTAATCTGATGGAGCATTAGCCCCATAATATTTATCCAACAATTTATCCCATTGTTTCCTTCGCCGTTTTGCCTCTCAAAAAATAATGTTTTATGAGAGAACGAAAATCGTTTTTGTCAGCTGTCAAAACAAAACTAAAGACAGCATCGCACAGAAATTTGGCGGACTTCAAGGCACCATAACCTTTTTTGCAGTAGCAGCATATTCTGGCGGTCAAAAAGGTTACTTTTCACCCCACTTAGTAGTTATTTGTTTAAAGATATTTTTTATTTAGCAAAAAAAATTAATATCTGATGGAAAAGTTTGTGTTTACTTTTAAGTGCAATAAAGATTTGAAACTGGAAATTTTAACAGACGCAAAAGCACACTTTTTTATGAAGGCCTTTTTTTGAATCAGATAAGCAAAACCCAGACTCAAAATGTATGTCGACCAGTGAAATCAACTCATTATTGATATCAAACTCAGTTTACTCTATTTAAAGCAGGGTATGACGTTTCTTATCTTTTTATATTGTATAATACAACTAAAAGAATGATCTGCTTCCCCTGTATTCACTTATACCTTCAAGATGGAAATCATAGAGCAACCAAAACAATTTTTTTTTTCCCGG
The DNA here is from genome assembly GCA_928272305.1 of Volucella inflata. Lineage (NCBI taxonomy): Eukaryota > Metazoa > Arthropoda > Insecta > Diptera > Syrphidae > Volucella > Volucella inflata. The sequence goes on along the minus strand of OV743718.1, from coordinate 22,831,376 downwards.
CGAGGGCATTTGGAAATCTTCTATCAGACACTATGAGGATCGCGAGCGCGTACTCATAGTAGTGTGAGATTCTTACTCACTAAAAATACTTCCCTTTGATAGTTATGTTTGATACCGCAACTAAGTAAAACTTATCAAACAGCTTTTTCATCACAATATAATCTCGTTTGGTAGATGACTTTCCATTGAAAGATCCTACATGTTCCGCTTTTTTAACACGGTTTCAATTTATCGTGCCAGGTCCAGAGGCTTAGTTCTTTGAAGACGGCGCAGTAAATTGTGTTCGTCCAGAATTTCTAGGACTGTATTATTAATATGCCCATTGAACCGGATCTTATGTTTTCTTGCTCCATCTTCGACAGAAGTAACTCCAAGGCCACGATGTAGATTATTATTTCTTATAAACCACGGTGCATGTACAATGTCTCGGAGGACTTTATTTTCAAAAGTTTGCAAAATACACATATTTGTTTTCTTGGTACAACCCCAGAGTTGTATACCATAAGTCCACACCGGTTTTAGCACCTGCTTATATAAAAGCACTTCTCCGTATTTAGTTTCTAGTTATTTACGTTTATTTTTCACGTGCATCTTCCATTTGAACTTTGCAACGAATGTCATGCCCAAATATTTAGCCTCATTAGCAAACGGAATAGAGACTGAATTTATGTGGATGGGCAGGTGACTTATTTTTCTGTAAGTAAAGTTTACTTGCACAGATTTGGTCTTGTTGAAAGCGATTCGCCAGATCTTTGTCCAGTCATATACCTTATTTAGAGCGATTTGCAGTTTCGCTGTTGATTCTTCTATTGTTTTTCCGACACCTAAAATGGCAGTGTTGTCGCCAAAGCTGGCAAGAACAGTCCCCTCGACTTGTGGTATATCTCTTGTATATAAGAGATACAGGAGTGGACCGAGCACACTTCCCTGCGGTACACCGTCCAATATATCTTTAAACTGCGATACGTCATTTTCGTATCTAACACGAAGAATTCTATTTTCAAAATACTTAGTCAATATGTTGCAAAGTTTCGCTGATAAAATTTGCCATAATTTCAACTTTAAACCTTTGTGCCAAACCTTGTCATTGGCTTGTGAGATGTCATTACATACGCTTGAGCAAATTTTTTTCTCTTCGAAAGCTTTTTCAATTACGTCGGTAATTCTATGCACCTGGTCAATAGTCGAATGCTTAATCAGAAATCCAAACTGATGGTTGGGGATAAGATTTTTGTCTTCAATAATTGGCATTAAACGTTTGAGCAGGATCGTCTTCAAAAATTTTGACAGGATCGGAAGGAGAGAAATCGGTCTATACGATTTTTTTATCAATCCGAGGTTTACCTGGTTTTAGCAACAAAATTACTTCTGAAACTTTCCATTTGCACGGAAAGTATTCTAGCCTAAAAGCCGGGTTAAGAATATGTAAGAGCTTAGTGAGTGCTTTTAAGGGCATCATTTTAAGGACTTCGCCGGTTACCAGGTCGTATCTGGGAGCTTTTTCCGGTTTTAAGTTCATTATAATATTCCTCAATTCAGCAAGAGTTGCTTTTGCTATTAAAGTAAAGTTATCAGACACCCTTTCTGATATACTAGTATAGTGTACTAGTGTACTAGTATTTAAAGTTTCTTCTAGATAATCCGTGAAGAGCTCCGCTTTTTCCTTATCCTCCTTTGCCCATTCGTTGTTTTAATTGGTGGCGCTGGGGTTTTGGGCCTTTTGAAGCCTTTAAATGCGAGTAATTCGTTTCTACCTGCCGTCAAATTTACGACATACGTATTTACTATGCAGTTTTAGTGGTTTTTAAGAATCTCCTTGAGCAGATTTCAAAGTTTATTTAGAGGTCTTTTATCGTGCGGAGCTCGAGTAAATTGCCATTTCTTGCGTGCTTTCCTCTTTTCCCTTACCACTTCTGCTATTTGTGCTATTTTTTGTCGTTGATGAGGTGTGTTGTTCCACGCATCACATAGAACGATTTCCACGAAGGAGTCAACTTCGATTTCAACCAAAAGTAGCATTTTAAGCAGCAAAATAATAATACGGCAATGGCGATGGCGCGATAGTTAGCTCATTGAAATATCACGCAGAGAGCCTGGGTTCGATTCCTGGCTGGGTCACCAACAATTTTTCAAATCGCCATCACACTTTCGGCGGGCAATGACAAACTCCCGAAATTGCCTACGAAAAAGCTTCTAAGGAGTGCCGTTCAGATTCGTCGATAAACCGTAGGCCCCGTAGGCAATTAGCCCGGCGGCACAAGCTGCTGAAGCGGATGGCCTCACTGCCGAGCTCTTCAAAGCGGCAGGCGATGACTTTGTAAGGAGCATACACCAACTCATCTGTAAAATATGGTCGGACGAAAGTATGCCCGATGAATGGAACCTCAGCATTGTTTGTCCGATTCTCAAGAAAGGCCACCCTCTGAACTGCGCCAACTACAGAGGCATTAGTCTCCTTAACATCGCATATAAGATCTTATCCACCGTATTGTGTGAACGCCTGAAGCCGTTCGTCAACAACCTGATAGGTCCATATCAGTGTGGCTTCAGGCCAGGAAAGTCCACCATCGACCAGATATTCATACTTCGGCAGATCTTGGAGAAGACCCAAGAGCTTCAGATCGATACCCACCACCTATTCATCGATTTTAAGGCCGCGTATGACAGCATCTATAGAGACGAGCTATATAGAGCAATGTCTAGTTTTGGCATCCCTGTCAAACTCATCCGTCTGTGCAGGATGACGATGGAGAATGCAAGCTGATCTGTCAAGGTCGGTAAAGATCTCACCGAGACCTTTGATGTCCAGAAAGGATTTAGACAAGGCGATGCGCTGTCATGCGATTTTTTCAACATAGAATAGTGCAAAACTCAAGAGCAAACACAAGAGGCACTATCTTTCAAAAGTCCGTCGAACTACTCGCATACGCCGACGATATTGACAAAATCGGAAGAAAGCAGCGTGATGTCAGCGGCGGTTTCGCGAGTATTGAGACGGAAGCGGCAAAAATGGGTTTAGCGGTCAATGAGGGCAAGACGAAGACTCAGGTCACGCACGCAAGTGGAAGAGGACCTCAGCCAACTTAGTGTGCGAAACTGGAGGCAGCTAGCCAGGGATCGAGCTGGTGGCTGGAGAAGCTTGTTGACTGAGGCCCAGGTCCACCTCGGACTGTAGCGCCACCTTAAGTAAGTAAGTAAACCGGACCTTGTGCAAAGTTAGTCCAAGAAAATGAGACGAGAATTTGAGCAACAGAAGCCGTATCTATTTAAAAAGACTTATCTCATCCACGGACATATTAACAAAATTAAAAAGAACACATCTCATGAGCAAAATCTTCAATTTCCCCTTTAGCACACCAAAAAAAGAATTGTACAATACGTTTTCATTCCCACAAAAGTCAATTTAGATACTCGTACTTCAAAAATAACCGAAATGAACTCTTTGCTTAAACGATTACACAATTGAGGAAGAGAAGCTCCGCCGGCATGAGAATTCGCATTGTGTAAACTACAAATCTGTTGTTAAATAACATGGCGCTTACTAAGGTTATCACCAGGATTTAAGACCAAATAAAATAAACAAATACTGCAGAAGCTCTTGGAGAAAATCCAGAAACAAATACTTCAAAAAGCGCGTTAATCCACAAATGTAGGCAATGCATTTAAGTAGCCCTTGAAAGAGAAGAAATGTCTTTACCAAGGCTTTCATACTCAGATAAAAACTTATCGGTTACCCTCATACTCAGTACTGAATTGTTTGTTTAAATCTATCAAAAATCAATCTTATTGTATAGTACAATCTTTTCCCTGTGTCCACTTAAAAAAAAATCATATTCATTACTGAATGGCTGTGTGCGTCAGGCGCACATCACCTATCTATCTAAAACTGATATCGCTGTGTATCAGCACATATCACAACCCATTAGCAAGGAATTGAACCAAAAAAAAAATTCATATTAATCGATGTTAGATTAAACTGCTGATTACTAAGTGTAGAAGTGTTAATCAAAATATTTGTTTGAAATTGCAATTCAAATGTGATTCTATCAACAGATTGGCGGCGCCGAACAGTTCATTGTGCGTCATCATAAATGTTTTAAAAGTCACATTTACAAGAGTAATCCATTTATTTATCAGCAAATGTTCAAACCGATTTTTGAGTTTGAGTCTTGAGTTTCTTATTCATATCAATAGATAGCGGTTGAAGGCAGTCTTATAAGAATGATTTCACTTTCATTTGTGTTCGAGATAGTTGAGGAATAACATTTATCGATAGCATGGACTTCAAGTTTCCATTAGCCCCTCATGTCAACGTCGATATCAAATAATAAAGCATCTTCAGAAGCTTCATGACAATCATGATTGCGATAACAATTGGATGACCGATAAGCGATTCTAGCGGTGTAATCACTATTTCTATAAACACTGAGTGTTTCTCATTGTAGATAGGTATTCAGCTCAAAGGAATTCCTATATCATTTCTTTGTTAAGAGGATGATGATTCTTGAAATAGTGAAATATGAATAGCACTTGAGTAAATATCTGTGAATTCCTTTGAGTCAAATGAGTACTTTGGAATGTTGTTTTGTTATTTTTTAAATAACTTATGATTAACTGTAAAAGGAGAGATATTTGTGTAAATTTTGATGATACAAATACATTTCTTATAATTGTATTGAATGTACCGAAGTGCCTTAGTCTATTTTGTTTGATCGAATGTAAATTTCATAGCTTGCACATTGGTTATTCCATATGTACGAGTATGTACAGAGTTTACACAAAATAATCTTGCGTGGAAATATCCAATATTGACGAACCTGTTGTACAGAAGTGGAAAATTTTGCAAGAGCTTGCACAAGAAGACTTAACAGAAAGGTTGTGCGTATTTTACAATCAGTTAAGTGCTATGCTTCTACAAATAGTCGTAGTAGATAAGTTTTTATACCAATTAAAAATTGAAATGGCAACTTATCCGTTATAATGCCATTTAATTTTCGACATGACAAACGATAGACGTTATGCTTTTTTTAAATGACTTAGTCTGCTCACGCACAAAAACCAGTATTTTATAAACAAACGTTCATCGTCTATAGATCGTTTTGAAGCTACCAGAGCGTTTGTTTTTGGATGATAACATCAAATAACAACCGCCTTGCTATTAAAATGACAACTGTCGGTTTTAGGCACAAAAGAAAATAGTAACAGGTGATTGTTTTACAGGTACTGCTCGTATTTTGTTTTCAAATTTCATGAGAGATCACGCTCGCGTCGTGTCAAAATCATTTGGTATTTTTGCCTAACATTTCGTTACGGAAAGACAGGAATATGTTTCGTGTGAATAGAGTAGCTTATGGTCTATAAAATCGGACTACAGAACGCACAATTCGCTATACCACCGAAAAGTTTGAAGTTATTGGATAATACGCGACAGACCACATGTGATGACCGTGATGAATCAATTCGCTGCTGTTTAAAACAGCTTGACTTGTCGTTTGCCACAGCTCGGTTTAAAAGCATACAAAATTAAATTCGTGTAAGAACTGAAGCTGGCCGACCTTGAGCAGACGTAGAGTCGACGATATTTGATTCAAACAATATGACGCCACTTGTCGCACAACCCATGAAACCATGACTTTGTTTCGAGAACGATTTCACGCTTCGGACCAGTGAATTATGCGCCTATCATATGACATCACACCTCAAGACGTTTTCCTTTGGGGCTATGACGAATCCAAAGTCTACTTGGAAATGCCGTAGATCTATTTCTTTTTAACACAGTAATAACTTCAAATACTTTTATTTGTCAAACTAATTGCTGATTGCAAGCTGTCAGCTGTTACTAAATTTTAGAAATTTGGTTCTTTAAATATGGCCCGATCGGTTTCGACCGATCTGAGACTGCTATTCGCCGTATTGTTTTCAAACAAAATTTCATTGTTGTGCATGCATCAAGTTGCATAAAAAGAGTGCGTTCAGGGAGTATTGCACCAATTAGGAAAGTGTTGAAGAAGATCCAAATTTATCGATTAGTTCCTTTAATCCTATCAGAATCTTCAAACTATCCGGATATCCTAAAGAGTTTCGCATCCAGGATCCGATTTCCGGCCTATCCGCATAGTTTCAGATATCCAAATCATTTTAGATATTTGATACTCGGATAGCTCGAATATTTGAATATATTAGGATCTGGATAATCCGAGCAGACATTCATATTCAGAAATAACCAGAAATGAAGATCGCAATTTTTTTTAAAGAACTCAACACTCAAGATAAACTTATAATGCATCAGCATGTTTTTAATGTTTTGAAAATTGGACAGAGAGAGAATAACGATGTTATTTTGCTCCATGGATGGCATCCAATATGGGGAGACTTAATTGTTAGTGAGAACTGGCTTGTTGTTGTATTTTAGTCACATCGCAGTCTCGAATGTCTCGATGTCTTTCGGGCACGGCTGGGATTTGAACACCGAACCTTCCGATTTGGAAGCCAGTTCACTACGACTTGAAGCACGGCCACTTATCGTAGTTTAAATGAGAACACGACCGACTACAGCGTCGAGGGATTTCAAAACTGACTGCATTTGATATTCCGTTTAAAAAAGACAACATTCAACATAATGCAATGAATCAATTTCAAGCCCACTTAAGTGAGCCATAGATTAGTAACAACGTATATCCAATATATCCGAATACTTGAAGCACTATTATCAATTCGACGTTATGGAAAATTGTACGCAAAGATCGAAATTGCAGTGAATAGGCCTAAAATCAAGTGGCATTGGATCCTCTGAAAAATTATGGCATTTAGTGTGAATATTATGTACATAAAACGACGTTAGTTTGATGCGGTTTGTGGGCTGGTGGAGTCTTCGGACGATATTTTTTCAAAAATAGAAGTTACCACTGCGGCACAAAAGAGCACTATGCAGTAGAAACGCGGAACGCTAAAAATCCTTTTAACCTTGCGAACTTGTCGTTCATTAGAAGATCATTTGCCAGGATGGATACATCATATTACTTGCTGCGTATAGTGACAATATATTTAAACAAAAGGAAGTTGAAGAAGAAGTTTTTACAGATAAAGGTAAAAAATACTACAACGTCACTGCCAGAGTCTCACAGGGATCAGTTTTAGGGCCTCTATTGTGGAACATCATGTTCGATGGAGTTCTACGATTGGAGTTGCCTGCGGAGTTGACGCTAATTAGATTGAATGACATTTCCAACGTGACAGTAGGCAAACAGCTTGATACAAACGAAGCAATTGCACGGATAATGACTTGGCTATCAGCCGCCAACCTAGAACTAGCAGATCATAAGACAGAAGCTGTCCTTATAACCAATCGAAAGACTGTAGAGTTCGATAATTTCCATGTTGGTAACCAAATAATCAAGTCCAAGAGTAAGCTGGGCAACAAATTACAGTTCAAAACACACATAGACTAGACTATTGAACGAAGAAAGCATCGCAAATTCAGGGAGACTATCGATTGAACGGTTCCCATCGACATTCTTGCAGATGAAATGTTGAGGAATTGCGTGTAACAGAAGATCATTAAGCCAGTGGATTCAAAAAAACCAAAATTGAAAAAACAGTAGCTTCGAAGCTGTGTGGCAAGCTCGCTGGGATAATACAACGAAAGGCAGATGCACATAAAAACTTCTACCGACAATCCGTGAATAGATTGTAAACATGGATACCGCAACTCCACCTTACGCAGTTCCTGAATTGCCACAGTGGTCCTCGCAAGTATCTCCACCGTTGTGGCCATGACAGCTCCCCATCATGCCCTCAATGTCCAAACGAAGAGCACGCAGTGTTTTATTGCCCACGCTTCACGGCATGGAGAACAACTCTGCTCAGTCCATCGCTTATCCTCGATGACATATTGCTGTCGGAGGAGAGTGTTTTCATAACAGCTCTACAAAATGAGCTAAGGAAAGGCTAAGAAAAGCAACATCAGAAGTTCCAGAAGCTACAGAAAACCCAGAAGCAGGTGACACAACCCAAATAGCTTGATTTTCTAGTCAGCCCCACAAATTTTATATGTGTATGCTCGAATCGAGCATACAAGTAGAACTTTAGAACTTTGCCTGCTATAGGGAGTATCTCTGAAGATTACACAACCTTAGTGCAACTAAGAAAAAAACAGAGACAAACACTTAACGCACAAATTGTTAGCCACCTATTGGTCTACCTTGTTTTTCAACTTTGACAGAGACCATTCTCAATAGGCATTCTGCTTAGACGAACGAGCTTGGCAGGTATGCTGAAACTAGACATGACTCTAAATAATTCTTCTCTTTAAATGCTGTCATAATTTTTAGTCTTACTGGTACTACAACCAACTTCACAATCTGTCATAGTAAAAATTTAGAATAATTAAAGCCACCTCTGTATTGTCGCCTGATTTAATAGCACCTTTGTCTACCTTAAACTTGATTTGGTTTATAAATATGGAATAGAGCAGGGTGTACTTCTGTCTAGGTATTACAAGTTGTACATGATTATTTTGCGTTTTTGATATATGGTATGCTAATATGATCTTACATTTCTAACCTTGCCATTGATCATGGTAATGACAAATGATTGTTGATTAATAACTAGCCTTGGCGAAAGATGGCGTTACTATTTGTTTTTCGTTGTTTGTGATGATATAACAAGCCGTAGACTTTTCGTAAAAAACATCGGAATAAAATCATAACAAGTGTTTCGTATTTATTCAGTATTTATTATTTATTATAAGATATCAATCTCTTTGATACAATGGCTAGACAGAGTAGTATAGTTACAGAAAAGATAAATCATTTATTACATGTCGCAAGGGTCTGTGGTAGCTAAAATAACACAAGTACACCTCACGCTGTATCGAATTCAAGTATCTAGTGAAAATCATACTGATGTTGGTATTGTCGAGTGTTATAGGGGCAGGAATCGTAACGGGAATCATACCAAATTGCTCAAGCATGAAGTCATCCAGCACTGTCTCTTCGCTGACGGCATTAATATTTAAGTCTCCTGTAAGAAAGAGGGGAACATGCGTCAAGTCTTCAAATGTCGGTATTATTTTATGATTACTAAGCTAGTATCGAGCCAACGACGAAAGGATTAGCATCTTTATATCTCTTATTCGCGTGCCAGGGTGAATGTAGATCGATGCAAGCAGGAATTTCAGTTGTCAATGCTGCATTTCTATAGATACCAAAGGCGCCAGCAGATCGTTTGCCACCACTGCGCTGATTGGCCGATGTGCTGTTGCCAACGAAGAACTCGAAGCCTACAATTGATACAGCGTTGCATTGCATTGACTGTTCAGCAAGTATAACCTTTTTATTGAGGTAACACGACTCAGCGCTACGTACACTTGTTGAGTTGCTTTTTTTCATTTTCTTTTCGATGTTGCCCTAGCTCATTACTATACACATACACAGCATGTTTACTATACACATTAGACGACATCTTTAATTTTTTTTGCAATTTTTAACATATATTTCGGCGAATATTGTTATTGTCTCACATTATATAAAAGATCGTATCTGCCGTATTGTGTAACCGCCTAAAGCCGTTCGTCAACAACCTGATAGGTCCATATCAGTGTGGCTTCAGGCCAGGAAAGTCTAGCATCCACCAAACATTAACACTACGGCAGATCATGGAGATACCCATGACGCTCAAGTCGATATGCACCACCTATTCATCGATTTTAAGGCCGCGTATGACAGTATCTATAGAGACGAGCTATACAGAGCATTATCTAGTTTTCCATCCCTACCAAACTTGTCCGTCTGTGCAGGATGACGATGACCGATAGACCGCAATAGCTAGCTTAGTGTTTGTAGGTGATGTGTGACTTGTAGCTCCATCCTGTTCAAAAAAAAAGATCATCTGTACGTATTTCTTTGTTGACGAATCCATCAATTGCGATATACGAGGGATGTCTGAAAAGTTTCCGACAGAACAATGATACAAATTTTTTTTTTTTTTTCTACACAGTCTCCTTGTAACTCTACACACTTCTCCCAGCGATGCTCCCATCTTTCTAACCCGTCCAAATAGTACTTGGCGTTTATCTCTGCAAAAAAATTGTTCACGAAAGTGAATGCCTCCTCATTTGACGAAAATCTCTGTCCTCCGAGCGCAGTTTTTAGATGAGGGAACAAAAAGAAGTCACTTGGGGCTAAATCTGGTGAAAATGTTGCCGTTTTTCCACAATTTCTGCCTTCAGCTTGGCAAGTAATGATACGTAGTATGCTCCTGTAATGGTTTCTCCTCTTTGAAGATAACCGATTAAGATAACTACTTTACTGTTTCAAAAAACAGTCGCCATCACTTTCCCAGCCGAAAAAACAGTTTTTGCTTTTCTTGGAGCCGGTTCGCCCTTAGCAGTCTACTTTGACTGAATTTTTGTTTCAGACGTATATGGTGTATCCAAATTTCATATACAGTAATTAATCGGCGCCTAAACTGCGCCAACAGAGCGTTGAAAATGTTTATTCGAACACGTTTCTGGTCTAACGTAAGCAAACGCGGCACCCAACACGCGGACAGCTTTCTCATGCCTAAATCTTGATTTAATATGTAACAAAAACGTTCTTTGGACATTTTCATAACCTCTACTATCTCTCTCACTTTAATTCGGCGGTCGTCTAACACTATTTGGTGAACTTAAGCAATGATATCGTCAGTGGTTGCAGTTTTTGGACGTCCCGAACGTTCATCATCTCCCAAGCTCTTACGGCCAATTTTAAATTCAGCTGCCCAAAATTTCACTGTGGTAAATGATGGTGCAGCGTCCCTATACAAAGAGTCTAACTCATTTTTGATTCGCGTAGGCGTATTGCCTTTCAAAAACAAGACTTTAATAACAGCTTGATACTCAATTTCTTCCATTTTCACAAAAAACACTCACATCGACTTACTCAAACGACTGTCAACTAAAAACTGCGGGTCCAAAATGACTGAAACTTCGTTAAGTAACTGTCAAAAGATGCACAACTAGCATTCACTAGCTTTTATTGACGAGTGCCGCCATCTTTACATTGCGGTCGGAAACTTTTCAGACAACCCTCGTAGGCTTATCACTAAAGATGATTTTGCGTGAAAAACAAGCATCATGTTCGAAACAACCAATTTTTGCTTCAATTATTGTTTGAATTGGATTTTGTAAGGATGAAAATGCAAATCTTTATTCAAATACTCTAAACAGCTGATGGATAAATCCCTTATAGTACATAAGTACGAAGGTATGCTATGCTATGTTATTATTGCTTCTGTAAAGAACACAACTGCTTCGTGTCTTGTCTTCCGGAAATCACTCGAGAGAAGGACCTTCTACCAAATTATTAACAAAGTGTTTCAATCCGCATCTTTCCTTCAGCGCTAAATATCATATAACAATTTGAAAGTACGTTGTTGTTACTGTTGTTTCACTACTAGGCTTTTGCAGAGTATCGAGAAACGAGATCTTAAATGAACTTGCTTAACAAGATTGACATACGTTTTCAGGTACGGTCCTAACACCAAAATATAAAAGCTAAGGTAACAGATAGTAGAGAGAAATGCGACGAAATATTTAGTACAACAATTAAGACCAATAGATGAGAGATAAATTGCAATATACCGAGATCTATCAACTTTCTAACTATTTTTAAGCTACGTGACACTTCTGACGTAGTCTTTTTTTCCAACAAAACCCTTATCTCATTTTTATATCTTTTTTTTGGGTATTTTTGGAATTTTGTCGTCTTAAAAAATTTGCGGAAAAAAACTTTGTCATAATGAATAAAATCAATAAAGTAAACCAAAGTAAAGCTTCAGATAAATGTTCGATTTTTATTTTTTTTTGGATTGAGCATTGCTTTTGTTGTTGTTGGAATTTGGGGAAGATTGCAAATTAAATTAAGCCTGCCTGCACACCGTGTATGCATTGGCACTTAAGCCTTACTTTGATTATTCTGTTATTGAATTTGAGTTTATTTAAACGAATATCGATGAGCTTAACAAATACCAGTCTCAAATTATTCAATCGATTTGCTGAGATTTTTATTATTATAAATATGTTTTTATTTTCTTTGGTGCAATCAAAAACTTTATTTATGTGATTAATTGAATATCACGGGATATTGAAATAAGATTGTAGCAATTATCATTGAAGTAGCAATTGGATGAGTGAGTAAGGATGCCTTACTATTTAACCTTGAGATGTAGTAAAGTCAGTAAACAAACAGCTAAATGCGAAAATATATAAAATAGGACTACAAAGGTGAGTTGCATAGATGAATAGTATAAAATGCAAAAAAAATTAATAGACAAGTATTAAATCGATGATGAAACTACTTAAGTTGCATGTTGTCTGAATGTGCTGAATGAAGGAAATCGGTTCAATTTTTGCCTGGTTGAATGAGAGGATTCCACTGCATGGAATGCTTGTGAACCACGGTCACTGCAACTGTAAGAAAACGAGGTCGGAAAAAGAATTCCTAGATTTCTCAGATGGCATATGCGCAACAACGCCTGGGGCTAACCACTGAAGTGATCCAGGACCGAGCATTATGTAGACGCGTTCTGCGGTCTGCGACATTTGCCAACCCCATAAGCGAGCAGCAGCGATGCAGTAAAAATGGGAAACTCGTTACGCATAAATTCGTATAACGAGGAAAGGGTTAATAAAAGGATAAGAAGAAGATGAAGGAATGCGTGTGAACGAAAAACAAAAAGAGTATGATCGATGCACTTCTACTTCCTTTCCTGAATGATAATATCTGTCAGTTGTAGTTCTCTTCTCGTCAGAAGCTATCTTATTGCCATGAAATCCTCATCAAACCCTCAGTGGTATCTTTCCATAACCCGTACCTGCAAAATAACACTGAGTCCACATTTAATCTCACTTTTCGCAGCTTGATTTTGAGTTCAAAATATTACTCTAGAAGATAAATCATATTAGAAACATGCATCATAAAGGAAAAACTACAGCATTAATTCTATATTTTATTTATCTAATGGAGTTTGATTATGCAGATTTTATGTTTTAAAAACAATATCGTCCAAATGCCGTCCATTCCTCTAAACAAGCAAGAACAATGCAGCAACTTTATAGCGGATGTTTTCTTATAGGGCTTTAGTTTTTCGGGGAGTTGTTGCCGTAAACCCTCGACTTTAGGTATCCCAAAAAAAAAAGTACAGAGTCCAATTACTGAGATGTCCAGGGTATGTCCCCGTACTTGCTGATCAATTTATTGGGAAAAATAATCATCAGCTTCTTAATTGGAACTAGCGTCTGTCGGTTTTCGATAATGCAAACGTTTTCGATGGCGTTCCAAGCTGTTGTCGGAACACCAGTGTCTCATATTCTAGTTGTTAACGCAGCCATCGATATGAAAGAGTGCTTCGTCAGTAAACAGTATGTTTCCAAGCATTTATGCTCATTTCCGCTGCCTTCTCATAAATAAAAGTAATTTAAAAAGTTGAGAAACTGCTTGATTTGCATTCCACAATGCTTCTTTTTACCAATGACGTGAACTGTTGATTTATTTTATTTCAGTATAGTGCCCAATCTTCCTTATTGATTTAAGCGTATTTCGCGTCGAACTTTAGTCCGGGAGTCGCTCCTGGTCCCTGAGGGTATTGGTTAACCATTGTCCCGTCTTGTCTAAAGATAAGATGCATGATCGGCTTATCACTTACTCGTTGAATAAAGAAGTGAGTACGAAACACGCTCCACACACAAACCAATGAATCACCGCACTTGGCTCTCGAATAGCAACTCATTGCGATCAGCAAATTCGCGTCGGACGATACCCCTTCAACTTACCTCACACTGGAAGCTTACGAGCAATTACTAATTAAACTTCAAAGTGTTCCCCTGGATACTTTTCATTTTTCCACGTGTCCGCATTGCTAAACCTCAGCTTGTGGGGTAAGCTAAATTTGCGAAAAGTAGAAGTACGAGTATCTACATTTCTATTTTCGATGACCTAGTTAATGAGGTCAATAGCTTTCTGATGCTTTCGCCTTTTAGAGATTCAATTACTTTTCTTTCGGCCCCTTTTTTAAAATTCTGCTGAAATGTTGACCTTTATTGCTTCTTAAACCGGACCCCCATGTAACATGGCATAACTAGCTGATTTGCTCACCCTGACCTTTTGTTTTAGCCACATTCATTCGAATTTTACTGAATTGCTTATGCATTATGGGATCCCGAAGTCTGATCGTGTTATTTATTTTTATACTTCTCATATCCTTCGTTTTTTAGCAGATACGCCGATCTTTGTAAACCTCTGATTAAAATAGGTGCGAGGAGCTCATACAGGGTCAGGCATATTGTGCTTTCGATAGTAAAGTAAGTAAAACACATCCATGACTTAGATTTCCATAAAATTGTTGAAAAGATACCAAAAGTTTGCCCATTCTTTACCGTCTGTGATAAACGAACGTACACAAATATTCCTCTAGAATGTTGTAATTTTTTTAGAACTTCAACTTACTTACTTACTTTAAGTGGCGTTACAGTCCGGGGTGGACCTGGGCCTCAGTTAACAAGCTTCTCCAGCCAGCTCGGCCACTAGCTAGGTGCCTCCAGTTTCGCACGCTAATTTGGCCGAGGTCGTCTTCCACTTGCGTGTGCCACCTGAGTCTTGGCCTTCCTCTACTGTGCTGTCCCTCGGGAGCGGATTCGAAGACTTTTCGGACCGGAGCATTGGTGTCCATGCGCTCTACATGACCCAGCCATCTCAGTCTTTGGATCTTCATTCTTCTGGCTAGGTCCATGTCGCTGTACAGTCCATACAGTTCGTCGTTGTATCTCCTCCCCCACTCACCGTCAATGCAGACGGGACCGAAGATCGCCCGAAGAATTTTTCTCTTGAAGCAACCAAGAACACTCTCATCCATTTTTGATAATGTCCATGCCTCTGCGCCATAGAGCAGGACCGGGATTATTAAGGTCTTATAAAGGGTGACTTTTGTTGTCCGAGAGAGGGCTATGCTACTCAATTGCCTTCTTAACCAAAAGAAACAGCGGTTGGCAAGAGTTATTCTTCGCTTGATCTCAGCGCTGGTGTCGTTGTCTGTATTTATAGCAGAACCTAGGTAGACAAAGTCCTTAACTACCTCAAAGTTATATCTGTCGAGGGTGACGTTCTGCCCGAGACGTCGGTATTGGTTGAACTTGAACTGCTTAAGTTTTTTCGACTAGAAATCTCGAAGATTTTTGTTGGACTTGGATATGCTAGGGTATTTGCTCCACCTAAAAAAAATCCAAAAAAGTCGATTAGTGTTTTATATAAAAAAGTTCTTGCTAATGAGGTCCTAAGGGCATTTCTTTCTGAAGGATAAATATGACTATTAGCTGATGAGGGAATGTAAAATTAAAAAACAAAGATTTAATAAATTGCAAGATATGATAGCCTTCACCGTATGAAGCTCTACAAAATGTTAGCTGCCTTCGTTATCTCCTGCCGGTTATCTGGATGTGTTTTAAAACACCACTCAGTGTCATGTTTCTCAATATTTTTCGCCAGCAAGATACGTTACAATGTGGCATGTGAATGTGAAACTCTTCTATCGAGGGATACATTCGATTAATGGAAGAAAAGACATATCGTTCTACAAATTTTTTTAGAAAATCCCATTATAAAGGTGGCATTTAAAATATAATACTGGCCTTGCTACTAAAATTTGCCTCCAGAAAAAAAAACAAATAAATTTATTCAGAGATTATACACATATATTATTGTCATTTAAAAAGTAAATTAACATTTTCATTTCCTTCAATAAAACAGACAAAAAACTATTTAAATTGTCCTATAGTTTTTTATTGTATTTACGACATGAAAATAAAATATTTTAAAATCACAGCCGTGTTCTGAAATAGTCGTAAATTATTGTTATGTTCCTACCCGTGTTCTATTCAACAGTTGTCTCATTTAAGGTCGCATTTGTAATAGAGGTGTTTTTTTTTTCTTTACAAAAGTCAACATTTATGAACCTTTTATGACTGAATATATTTTACAAATTTTACGGATTTTTTTTATCTAAAAAACCGAAATTAAAATAATGTGAAAACAATCGTGTAATCACTATAGTCGTATTTGTGACAGTATTTAAACAATAAATTAGCACTAAGTCTAATGGTTGGAAGATAGTGTATAAAAGAAAAAGAAAATCAAATAACCATCGATATCGGGTGTCTACAGATAAATTGGTGATAAACGAATGGAGGAACGAATTTATTTTTTTTTTTTTTTGCATTAAATGGAAAAACGCAGCCTTGGCTATCATCGTAGACACGTTGATGGACTAACGACAGTGATTTAGGGTACTTCTTTGTAATGGATACACGCATTTGGTTCTGCTTGAAATACAATTTATAACTATGATTATTTTAGAAAATTTATTAAAGGAAACAATCGAAAATATAATAAAAATATACTTTCACTAGCTTAGATTGATTTGATGTCGATGTCGTAAAAAAATTTACCCAAAACTGGTTACTAAATTAAAATCCACCCCAACTTTCCTTTTAAAATAAATCTAAAATATTTTTTGTCGTAAATGAAGATGGAAATTAATAAATCTATTTATTATTACGATCTAAAAATAAACTTAAAATTAATAATTTTGTCAGCCGACTAATTATTTATTGGTGTACAAGTTTATCGAGGTCTAATTCAGCTTGTGTGTTTCATTTGTGGTGGGAGCTTCCGTCATTTTGTTGACCCTCTTCTCCAGATGTCATTAAAGATGACTTTAAATTTATTAAATTAAGGAAAATATATTAATTAACATTTAATCGGCAGATTTTTCCGGCCCTCCCATGAGTCTTCATCCAGGCTGTTGTGACAAGCTTTAAAGGATTCGCACAATATGTATATTTCTCTGAGGTTGGATGTGAAGCGGAAAAGTGTGATCAAACTGTTCTTAGTATAATTGGGGAAATCTTCTCTATTATAGAATGAACAAACGATATTGAGGTTTACCCCGTCAGATATACACGTATCTGACAAATGACCTTATCGCCCTTAGGTGTGATTTTCACCTCTTGGTAGTAGAAGTCCAGTTTCCGATGCGCTCCTGGTATCGCCGCTTGATATAACCGATTGAAAAAATTTGCGTTTCCAGCTTTCCCTTTTTCGGGTTTTCTATTGACATCTTTGATGCCTTTTACATTCAGAATACTTGAAACGTACCATCCATTGATCGATATACCATCAATTTAATTGACCCTTACAATGTTAAGATGAGTAAATCGTGGTATTGCTATAATTCTATTTCGTTTCGTCGTTCGTATGTTTCGTACTTCAAAACGCACGAACCTCGAAAAGCATTAAATAACTTTTCCAACCTCTCTACTCTTTCGACAAATAATGTCGAACTTCGAAATTAATGCCAAGCAAAATAACCCACCTAAAACGACAGATCCTTAGTTTTATAAAGGGTTTTCCAATAAGGATTTGACAACTTTTTTTTTAAATAAAACGGAAACCATTTGAGATATTTCAAAAACTTTATTATCTGCTTGAAGTACAATCAAAACATTAATGAATGGAACTCGACTTCGTTCATATGGCCACCGCGGGCACGTTTGCGGCGGTCGATTCGTTGGACCCAATTTCCAAAGATTCGGCCACATATTTCGAACGAAACGGCCGCTATTTCGCGTTCAATGTTGGCTCTGAGCTCTTCCAACGACGTCGGCTTGTTGGCGTAAACCAATGACTTAACGTAGCCCCACAGAAAATAGTCAAGCAGCGTTAAATCGCACGACTGGCCCATTTCTTGAGATTACACGCTCACCATACTTACTCTTCAAAAAATCGATTGTAAAGTGTGCTGTGTGACTTGTGGCACCATCCTGCTGAAACCACATGTCGTCCAAGTCCATATCTTCCAATTCGGGCCAAAAATAATCGATGAACATGGCGCGATAACGCGTCGAGAACGCCGTGGAATTGACTGATTTGGATCGTTTGCTACGGACGCCTGAACGGCAGCGATATTTTCGACACTTTGACCAACCCGTTGCCTCACTGACACAGCAACATCACACAACGAATATGTAGACTCAAATTTTTGCACTAAACTTGTTATTGCCTGTCTACTAGGACGAGAATAACGACCGAAAATTGGAATTAACGCTCTTAAAGTTGCAGTCACCGACTCCGAATTTCGGTAGAAAATTTTTATAATTTGCAGACGTTGCTCGTTCGTGTACTTTATCATGATGAAAATGTTTAGTTAACTGAATAAATTGGCAGTGACAGTTTAATGATTGGTGAAAGAGTGCGTTCATAAATTAAATTTAAAATTGTCAATCCCCTATAGCGAAACCCGATACTAAGGCAGATACGACGATCTTGGTAAACCTTTGCTTAAAATAGGTCACACAGGGTTATCCGAAATTAAATCTAAATGAAACGCATTTATGATTCAGATTTGGATCAAATTTTTATTCCAATATAAAATTTGGACCTTGCAAATGTATGGAATATAAGACCATTCAAATGTCCTCCATGAAAGTCCTTGCAGGACTTGATTTTGAGAAGATAGTTTTCGATGATTATTCGGCACATATTAGGCCATAACCCGACGAATATCCATTTTTAAGGCATGAAAAGTTTGCGGTTTGTATCCATAGACACAATCTTTTGTATTGCCCCACAAAATTAAATCCAACGGCGTCAAATTACGCAATCTTGGTGGACAGTTTACAACACCAAAAGGTGAAAGAACTCGCCCAGGAAATTTCTTGCAATAAAGCCAAAACGGGCGGTGATATGTGAAATGTACCACCATCTCGTTGAAACCAGATGTCTTCCACAAACATTTCTCCGATTTAAGGTCAAACAACTTCGGTTTACAATTTCCCCATTTTCGGCGAAGTATAAACCACTATTCAGGGACTTTCTGTGCATGCAATGGACTTTTGATAGTTATATGTTTTCAACGAATCCACTGAGTAAAAAATGAGCCCCATCGCGTGCAAATTAGTCATCCGAACGCTGATGTTGAAGCTCAAAATCGGCGAATGCTCTACTCATTCCGTGGTCAGACGGCTCTAATTCCTGAGCAAGTTGAACTTTATAAAAGTATCGTGAAATTGATTTGGATCTTCTTCAACACATTTACTAAGGGAAGCCATGTTTTCTGTACAACGTGGATTTCGATGATGGATAGGCCTTAAGGCACCTATAACAGGACCTGTCTCTTCGAATTTTTTTTACAATTTTGCCTTTGGTATGCTCAGATGGACGATTATTTCGACCATAATCTGCTCGTCATGCGCGAATCAGAATCACCATATTAACACAGACAACGATTGTTAAATGATCCATATTGTAAAACGGCAAACTTTACGCTAAAAATATACAGTCTCGAAACATAGTTCGGTGTGAAGTATCGGATTGAAACAGGGATGTCAAATCCTGACAACGATTTAGGTGAGTCAATATAAGACCTTCAGAAAGTAATTCGCTCTAACTGAAGTTGTAGGCGCTGTTATCGTAGCAATTTATTAAGCTCAGATCCAGGTCGACAACAGCGACATCCAAATAAGCAAGTCACTTCAGCAGACTTGTTGGATTCAGATTTCAATTTATCAATTTTATATCAGCACCTAGATCAACAAAGTCGTTAAAACCATAGACGGAATCTAAGGTACAAATTGATAGATATACTTAGACTAATTATTTTCATTCCACTTCAGAAATCTACACAAGATTTCAATTTATCCAACGTAAGCCCCTGCAGTCTTTTTTTTTCTTCTCTTCCGGTTCCAAAGTTCATCAAAATTGGGCTAAATGAATCACACACAATGTGCTGAGGTCATAATTTAATTTACAGATATTCGTCTTGGAATCCAATTTATCTTGTTCATAATTTCTTTGAAATTCTTAGCAATAATCTGCGAAATAGATGCTTAGTCACTAAAATTTTCTCAAAATTTTCAACTTCTCATGGCAATTTAAGTAACTAGTTACTGCATTAAGTCTTTAGTTCCGCTTTTTGTTTCATCAGAAAAATATTTATAACGTAACATAAATTAAAATTACGGAAAGATTTATATTAGCATTTATAAAAATAACGATAAATGGGTAATAAACGACCGAAAAGAAATGTTGAAGGGTTAATTAAAGATAGCAGTGTTTTTTAATGTAATACCGACCCAACAGCGAAGTTGACAAGCAAATTCTATTGTTATAAAAGCGCTTAGTTCCAAATTAGATCATATGAGAGTATTTTTAAGAAATTTCTTTTCAAAGCTGTATTATTTCACAATAACTGGATGCAAGAATTTTAACATGACTAATATTGCTGAGTCAGTACTCTATTTGAATGCTTCGATCATGACCCAAATCGACGTCCTTATTCGACTTGTTAACTGGGTCGGTCGGCATTACACGAGGCCTTTTGAAATTTTTGTTAAGTTTTACGAAGCTGTAATTGCTAAATTGTCACCATATGCTGTAACTTTGCACGCATCCATTGTTCAAATTCTTAGCTTGTTATTTATTAACAATAACCAAAGTACTTATGGTAATGATCGTCCGTAAAAGGGGGTAAACAATAGCATCTATGGTATTTTACTATTTTCAAAGCACTTTCTGTGTTCACATGCATAGGAAATATTCCTCTTTAGGACTTATATACGCCTACTGACTGTTTAAAAGGAATCGGCTACCTAAAATACCAAATATTGATAGTCTTTCCAATAATTTGGAAAGTGAAGTAAAGCAAAATGTTAAATCTGATTTTATATACGAGAGAACATCACAGTCGAAGTCATGCTCTACCTATGCCGATTAGCCAAAATTTAAGAGTTCAGAGTTTTCCTAAAGTCTTGTTTGGATTATTAAATTAGGTGCTGAAGATGAACAGTGTGGCAAATAATATCTCTGACACGTTCCAAATCTCAATAACCAAGAGCGTCATCTATTTGTCCGAGGATGCGTTTTAAAGCTTCAATGTTTCTCTACTATCTGTCAACATTTCATGAGATTTAGTTAACATCTAATATTTATAAAAATTATTTTTTCAGAACACCATTTTATTCGATGCTGAAATTTTAACATGAAACAAAGATCAGCACTTTGTAAAAATGCCGCAGAAATATTGCGATTGATAGAACAAGTATACTATGATGATTGTTTGAGTGGAACAGTTGTTTTCTAATAGCATACAGTTTTTTTTGGGCAACAGAGAGAAGCTGGGCAATTTTAGTTCAAATGCTTCAAAAAGTACGTGATTTTGTTGCAGACGACCGTTACAACTGGTGAGAAAGTTACTGCCGATGTTATCTTGAAGCTTTGAAGCGTTTGATGACAAGAATCCATCGTAATCGATCCAAAAAGTTGATCTCTGTTGCAGGATAATGCAGCGACTTACACAGCACTCATTTTTCGTAAATTTTTGGCTCGAATCTAGTGAGTGTATTAAATCAACCGCAGTAATAACCTGATTAGGCATCGTGCGACTTGTATTTGTTTTCGAAATTCATATTGAAGTTGAAAGGATGCTTTTTTGACGACATTCTGATTATTCAAGCAGCTTCGACAAATGAGCTAGAGCGGGCATTTGAATCACTATTGAAGGTCTGTTGCAAGTATATTTTGAGTAAGATAAGTCAAATCGAGCGGACAGTTTCTCGAAATTTTTTGACGAGCTGTATGGCATATGGCATCACCTTGTTGGAACCACATATTACTGATGTCTACCCAAAAAAATATTTAGCCAAAAATTAGCCTCATCTCATCTCGATGAAGTTCAGGATTTCTTCAAACTTTTTCAAAGCCCAATCGAAAAGTTTTCTGCCCTTCGTTTGATCAAAAAGTTTGAGTTTTTGAGTCAATTTGATCTCCTTAGGATGTAGACCAAGATCTTTACGCAAATTTCGGAACAATGTGCATTGAGAAATTCCCAATATCTGTCAACGGCGTAGAATCGAAATACTTCAACAAGTGCATTATCTCACTGGCACAGAATTTCGATAGTGATATTGAATAATTTCCTAACGTTAATCGTTCGAAAACTTCATCATAAAAATCTAAACTTTGGCTGACGTTTTGACATTGACAGCAAATGTTTTTTTTATTTTATTCCATATAGTCCCCTATTAGCCTGATACACTTATTCCAGCGATTTTCCAACTTATTGATCCCGTCCGAAAAGTAATTTTCTGGAAGGTCTGCAAAATACTCCTCCGTGGCGTCGATGATTTTCTCGCGTGAGCTGGATTTTTTATTGATGAGCCGTCTTTTGAATTTGGGAAGAGATAATAGTCCGAGGGAGCCAAATCGGGTGAATACGGTGCGACAGCAATTGGAGTCGTTAGTCATTGATTTTAGCCGTGGTTGCGATGCTCTTATGCGCCGGTTCATCTTCTTGCAAAAATAAAATTTTTTTTCGCTTCATGTGAGGCCGTTTTGCAGCGATTTCGGCTTCCAATCGCTCCAATAATGCACAGTAATACTCGATTTTGATAGTTTTTTCCTTTTTCGAGGTAGTCCACGAAGAGAATGCCATGACAATCCCAGAAAACCGACGCCATAACCTTTCCGACCCATTGAGCCTCCCTCGGCCTCTTCGGAGCACTCGTGCCGGCTTCAGCCCATTGCCGGGCACTCATTCCGTTCTCTGGTGTGTAATAGTGGATCCAGGTTTCATCAACAGTTACCAATCGAAACCAAAAGTCCTCCCGATTCCGCATCAGCAACTCCAAACACTCTTTCGAAGTGCTCTCGCGTTCGTGTTTTTGGTCAAGAGTGAGGATGCGCCCAGCGGCAGGATAACTTTTTCATATGCAGAATATTGCCCAAAATATGGTAGTACTATTCTTTGTGGTATCTGCTAGCTCGCGCACCTTCACTTTCCGGTCAGTCAACACCATTTCATGTATTTTTTTGACATTGTCCTCTGTAACCGCATCGGAGGGCCTGCCGCTGCGGACTTGATCGGTAGTGGAGTTGCGGCCACCACGAAACTCTCGAAACCAATATTTGACCAGCTGTCAAAACAAAACTAAAGACAGTATCGCACTGAAATTTGGCATATCTGCCTTAATATGAACCACCATAACCTTTTTTGCAGTAGCAGCGCATTCTGACGGTCAAGGAGGTTACTTTTCACTTCACCTAGTACCTATCGAAAAACACTTTATTTACATATCTCTGTTTTATATATCCAGAATCCATTTTTCCTTGGAAACTATTTAAAGACAAGGTTTTTTCTAGATACTACTCAATATTAAGGTATACATTTGGTAAGTTTGAAATTTGGTGTGCAAAATAGAGCCCCCAGTTTCTAATCTGTTAGCATTCGTATATGCATAAAAGACAACTTTCAGGTTGCAAACACTCTCTAATGATCGGTGAAACTATTTAACAATCATTGACAAAAATGATTGCAGAATTGTTTAAAACAAAAATGTAACTAATCTGTGGAAGGTTATGCGAAGTTGGGATTGGCAAGCGTAGTACGCAAATAATCGTATTTCTTTCCAATTATTTGGTCTACGCCTTACAAAAAGATTTAAAATCGCAGATAATATTTGTATTTAAATTTACTAAATACTTTCGTCAACAAACGCTGTAAGTAACAGGTAGTCAATGCGTGTCAAATTTGACGGCATATTTTGATTCGATTTCGGACAATACGTCAAAGGTAGTAGAGTTCGTATTTCTGATATGGAATTCCCACGATTTTAGTCGATCTCAAACATGGCAGATCACTTCTTAGCCTCAACAACAACTCCAGCAAATTCATCTGCAAGCCATTTATCTTTTTCCCATATTTACTTTTCTACTTAATCAGGCAGTTTTTTTTCGTTCTGTATTATTTTACTCGCAACATGCGTGCGATATTTCAAAGGCAAGCAAAACTAATACACTTGCATCGATATCATCTCCAATCATCACCCACAAATCGAATTGGAACTCCAAGGAAGCAGTGGAAACTGCGATTACATGGCGCAGATCGCCATTCGATCGATGATCGATTTATTCTTGTTTTTTCTATTTAAAATTACGAGCCACGATCACTTGTTTTGTATTAGTGTTTTGCTCATCTTACTTGACACTCACAGCAGTATTGATATTTGATAAAAAAAAAGAAGAAAAAAACGATAATACCTCGAGTAATCGAACGCATTCTAAATTATTTGTATTTACTTGTCGAATTGCTAAAAGCATTTCAAGGAGGCGATCAGTGTTGAGCAATTATCACACGAGCACCTGTATCCACATATAGCGCCAATGGAAGCTCCCCTTTAATCACCTACCCCTCAATGTGTATTTGTATCTATTCTTATCGTCACATCTCTAGACGTGTGTGCGCCTTCGCGGCTCATCACTGTATTCGTTTTTTTGTTTACAAACTTAATTATCACTTATTTTTTCCGAATTGGAGATCGACTTGTCGCCGAGCTCTGCTGAATGCTGCTGTAGATACTACTGGCACTACTGGCACTGCTGGTACTGCTGCCTACTGCTGCTGTTGTTGTTGTTGTTGTTGTTATCGGTTGACGGTGTCGTCGCCATTGTCGCTTTCGTTGTCGTTCGGTGCTGCGTTCTGTTTCGCGACGATTTGATCGAATCAAATGTCTTATTAACAAAATGACCGAGTTGTGTTGTAGACGTGCTCCACTCTGATTTGTTTTATGCGATAAACGTAAAGATACGCAAGCAAGTGCGCCACTAGTAAGATACATTTTCTATCGATAGTTATAGTAATATTGTTTCGATATATTTTCGTGTTTCCCGTGCGATATTCAAATATTCTATCGGTAATCGGTTTGGTGGTTTCTGGTTTTGGCAATTTTTTTTTAAAATGGATAAGGTTGTGGATAAAGTGGATTTCTATCAAGATAATAGTATTGAAGTTCAAACATTTGATTATTCACATCCACAAAATTATACGATCCTCATCAGTAAGCTAGAAAAGTTAGCTCTTGGATTAAATTCAGATCTTGAGAATCTCGCGAATTTTGGCAAAAAACACTTGGAGATTGCGTTCCATGAAAATGCCAGTAGTGGGGAAGACCATCATTTAATTTTGGCTGATAGAAATGACGCTATATCGAGTGTGAATCGCATACCAAATGGTATGACCGAAGCCGAATATAATCGAGTGGTTAGTGATATTTGGATTGGAGTGATCCTCACGCTGTTGATAGTGACTGTGATTTTCTTCATTTGTTCCTGCTTTTTGTATCACAAATTTCAGCAGTGGAAAAATTCATGTAAGTTGAAAATTTTCTACAAATATTGTGAAATATTTAAAGTGTCCATTTAAAATGTCTGTCTCTCAGTGTTTCAAGTTTAATTTAAAGATCTCTCGGTCGCCAATCAATTCAAATCTGTTAGCGATCCTCGCCAGTGTACGAGTATTCATTAGAATTTGATGTGCTAATTTGTGAGTAACTAATTAGCACAATTTATGATAAATGTGTTGCGCTTACTGGTACATGTGTTAAGATACAAAATGATTTTATGTTTTTTGGGAGAGAAGAAATTAAACCAGTTGAAGATGAATTGACAAGCCGATCAGTAAAAGTGACTGACTGAGCCTTAAACATCGTTGGCAATATTTAAATGCAAACATTTAAGATATAAGTCAAAGTCCAGTTTAATTGAGTTCGATCGATTAATTTTTTGAAAGCAGAAAACGATTGATGGCCCTTGGATTGGTTGTTTTTTTTTATTTATGCTTGTTGTCGAGGCTGTGGATGGAAAAGTTTGCCAACAGTTCGGTGGTCAAGTATCGTGCTATCGTCAGGAGGTCTATATTAAGAAACTCAGCCACTGCACACTGTGATAATTAGATTGGAATTTTACAAGTCTGGAATTTTTAAATCGTGTTTTTTCTTACATAGTTTATGGTATTATTGTACAGAATCGATTACTACGAGTATAATCGATATAGACCAACAAATCTTACACAAATTCGATGTTTCTATTTGGTGGTACATTTCATGACCGAGAGCCAATGCCAAGAAAATGATGTCCCTTTTCTGCTGCTAAAACCATATTCATTTTAGAAGGCAACAGTTTGAATAAGAACAACAATTCCCTGATCACTGATGCAAATAATCGTGCTATTGCTGTCTTTAATATAAGTTAGGGGTATTGTTGGTTTAAAAATACGATTCAAGTCACGATCATTTATGTGCAAGCTTACAAAAGTTAACCTTCTCAAGTATTTAACCGAACATAGTTATTTTGATTTATCTTATGTATCATAGGTTGGAACTATCACTTTTATTGATTTTTCGGGATTTTATCTGATAAAGAAAAGGGATTGAGGAGATCAATGCAAACTTATTTCACCTTGTATCGTGTATGCTGTGTAGCTATCGATTTATTATACCGATGCTGCACAATGAATAAATAACTGAGAGGGCAACGACAATATGCTAGATCCAAACCAGTATCT
The DNA here is from genome assembly GCA_928272305.1 of Volucella inflata. Classification (NCBI taxonomy): domain Eukaryota; kingdom Metazoa; phylum Arthropoda; class Insecta; order Diptera; family Syrphidae; genus Volucella; species Volucella inflata. Next base: position 22,804,949 of record OV743718.1, on the reverse strand, counting down.
TGCTTCAGCTCATCTTGCTGATGATTCCGACAGCCCAGAACAGTAAATTGGAGGAAAGAAATGTTGATGTGATTGAACTCATTCCTGGAGACCTAACATCCATCCAAACGTCAACCGCATTATAAAAATCATTTGAGGAGACGAATAACTTGTTTCGTGGTGACAAATTAACATTACTAATAAATCTTTTTGTTTAGGAGAAGAGAAAGGAGGTGCGGATGAACATTGGTTTTAATTAATTGTAGGTTACTCGTATAACAAATGGTTAATCTTGACTGGGTATTTCGCGAGCATGTAACTCAGCGTTAAAGAGAATCGAAATATCTCGCAACGCATCAGAAAATGGACTTTAATGACTCACGTGTATTGCTCTGTATGTAAATGGATTTTAAAGAAGATCCGGGGTGGACCTGGGTCATGGCCACAAGCGTCCACAGTCAGCTCAATCTAAATTGGAGGAGGACCCCTTTCACCTACACTCACGTGAGTCATTTGAGTCGCCTTCTTCCTCTATGGTGCTGTCCCTCGGGGGAGAATTCGAACATGACCCAGTTATTTCAATCTTTGTACTCTTACTTCTGACTGTCACTTAAGAATCCGAACAGTTCGTCTTTGAATCTCCTCTTCCATTCACCATCTATGTAGACGGGACCGAAAATCACCTGAAAAATGTTCCTCCCAAAACAGCCAAAAGCACTTTCATCCATTTTTAATAAAGTCCATGTCTCTGCGCCATAAAGAAGGACTGGTATTGTTAAGACCTTATTTAGGGTTAATCTTGTTGTTCGAAAGACGTCTGTGCCAGTTAAATGCCTTCTTATTGCAAAAAAGCAGCGATTGGCAAGAGTTATTCTTCGTTTGATTTTAGCGCTTGTCACCCCAGGGTTACACAGGATTTCTTAAAAATCTGGATTTATCATTGTATTGGTTTTTTTTTTTCAATGTGTGTGTTGTTAGAAAATCATTTTGCGTTTTGTCGACAACCAGACGGTTTATTCTGTAATTGAACGTCATCAGCGACGAAGGTAAAGCGGAAAAAATCATGAAAAGATGCTGAGAAAGCAAACAGACAAAACAAAATGAGATATTGGAACATATGTGGACAAATCCATTTCTATTAACCTCATCGAGATTTGAAGCGTAAAATAATATTTTGAGCAAATCTGCTATAAGGTGATGGGTATTGGGTATCTTCATCCTCAAAATTTAGTAAATAAAGATTTGTTGCAGGTAGAATTACATGTTTGAAAATGAAAAGAAAATTTGAATGCATGTAATTCACATTTTTGTTTTTCCATAGCAGCGACATGACTAGGTACCTACTCGCACGAAATCCTAGATTGGACTGGTAAATTTAATTAAACAAAAAAAAACCCTAAATGCACAGCAAAATCCACCTCCACTAAGAATTTCCAAATCTTCACCCTAAAAGTGAAATGAAATCATTTAAAAAAAGAGAATCCTAAAATGAGACAGAAGAAAATCTGAAGAAGAAAGCAACACACAAAATTTCTCAAATTTTAGAAACTTCGAAAATTGCGGGCAAAATTTCGGCTGGCAGTAAGCCGACAAAAGACTACAAATTTCCACTCTCGTGTGCATGTACTCAACACATGTAAATATTTCTAGTTTCAATTGCGTGTGTGAATGTTAGGTAACTCGGTCTCTCGTGTACAGATACACATCCAGATTCTTAAGAAATCCTGTGTAACCCCTGGGCGGTAGACAAAGTCCCCAACGTTTTATTCGAGACGTCTGTGTTGAATGTCCTTTTTGCTCGACAGCATATATGTATTTAGTTTTTCTCTGGTTGACCGCTGAAACTATTATAGATGCACGCTTCGGTCTCAATAATTGCGAGAGCACCACTGTCATCCAGCTGCTTTCTTCCAATTACGTCGATATCATCGGCATATTCAATAGCACGGTCTTTTGAAATATTTTGCGTCTTGTGTTGGCGAAATCACATGACACAACATCGCCTTGTCTAAATCTATTTTTGACATGAAAGGTCTCGGTGAGATCTTTACCGACCTTGGTGGAGCAGAGTGCATTCTCCATCGTCATCCTGCCCAGACGGACAATTTCGGTAGGGATGCCAAAAGTAGACATTGCTCTGTATAGCTAAAGATGCTGTCATACGCGCCCGCGACCTTACAATCGATGAATTGGTGGTGTGTATCGATTTAAGCATCATGGGTGTCTTCCAGATGAGAGTGTGTGAATATTTGGTCGATGGTGAACATTCCACAAATTTTTGAATCCGTTGTGTTTATTTCTCACATTCTGGTTAAATTTCCGAATCTCATTCCTAAAGTAGCATCTCCTAATGTCATCAATCGCCCACTGCACTTTTAAATGCATATTCCCATTTCTTCAGCATTTACTTATCTTCAATCGAGAGAATACTTCCGGCATATGTTCAATACGGCTGGATCTGATGAGCGGCATCCGAGAGACAAAGTTTTGTTGTTGGTTTGTCAGCATAGACTAGCAACTGTAATGAGCCTCATTGCTGAACACAATTTTTCTATAAAAGAGTCGATCAAATACAAGTTAATTTAGGGCCCAAATTTTATGCAAAATTGTGTTAATTGCTGGATCTTCTAAATCTTTAAATCAGTATGCTTGCGCAAAAATTTTCATAATGCCGACGGACAAAGACCAAACTGTTCTTAATGCCGTCGAATCTATAAATTTGGATTTTCTCCAACACTCTTATGAACGTGTGCAATATTCCCTTTAGTACGCACTCACCTTATACGTCTCAATGCCACTGCATCTTCAAAAGAAAATGGTCAAAAACTGTCAATAATACGGTGAATAACGATCTCAGATCGGCCGATAATGTTGGTTGTAATATGGTGAAAGTGCTCTATAAGTTTGTCACACAGAATCATAATTTAAGAACCGAATTTCTAAAGTTTGGTAACGTTGTTCAAGTGTCTATGTCATCACGATAAGATTACAAAGAATACTGATTAAAAATAACACTAACAGGTTGCAATCCGATAATCGGTTTGACAGATATAAATGTCTGAAGATTGTAGAAGACTTAAAAAAATACCATCTTAAATATCTTAAAAAAATTTCTTTAATTTGCGCAGCCACGTGTAGATCCACGTTTCTTTAGAGTTACTTTTCAAGTGTGTGTGCTTATATTTTGGAATGGGTTTCTTTAATTATCTTGTAATTTTAATTGCGCTTTACACCTCTCAGAGGGGTCAAACTGATTGCTCTAAAATTGTTCACGTTGTCATCACCGCCTCAATAGCACGTATGGTATATGATTATTTAAATACAGCTCTTAAAAATCCATAATTAATAGTAATTACAATTTCACACTACTTTTTGATACTTCCTTTCTAGAACTAGTCCTCTATGGCTGTGTGGGCTTTGATTTGTGTTGACACCACTTTGCATCCAAATTAAGGTCGGTACTATATCCAGCCATTTGTATTTATATCAAATGCTTAAAAACATCTTCGTAATGTATGACCTATAATTCGTCACTTTCAGATACATTTACTAACTAACTTGCAACTTTCTAGATCAGAAAATAGGACTATTTGTCGTAAAATTTAAGCCTTGTACCAGTAGATATAAACTTTATTCTAAACGATATCGTTAAGTTGATCACAAATATCTCCAAAGTAAAGCCATTTGTCAGATGTATTTGTCATTTAATTGTCACACAAACTATAAAAATCCCCTCAAGACGGCTGCAAAGATAAACGTTCAATGCAGACTGCAGATTTGGTGCAGTCGCTGATGTGGATATTATCGCGGTCATATTGCTTATAATGATCGTACGCACAGAGTGAATGCATACCTATTTTAGGGAAAAAAAATCCTTAAAAGTTGAAGCAATTTCTCGAACACATGTATGTACATATATATACATATGTGGATGAAGAAGACAGAATAAACGTGTTCAAAAAAAAAACTCATTCAGATCACAGTAATGATAGGCGTTTTACCTGGCAAAAATTTAAACTCGCTAATTGACGTGTCACTGATGAAAGAAAAAACATTTCGATCGTTTCCATGAAAGCAATTCAACACTTTCATCACAAATCCGGTAGCTCGATCATCTTCAATATCGATTCCTCGATTATTCAAGCGATGAGCACATGACATTTACGCATGCCGCTTTATGCTTAAGCATTCGTTAAAGTGTTTGATGACTTTACTATTTGTTTATGACATCAAGCTGCCTTAAGCTTTCAATGTTAATTAAGATTTATTTTTTTTGTTTTCTTCTTTTCTTCTCCTCCCATTCTGATGAATTTCAAATCGAGAAACTCGATCAATTTAATTACAAATTATTGCACTTACATGGTAAGAATGCTTAACTAGGTCCTGACGTCATTTGTTTATTGTTTATCATGTCGACAAAAAATTATTCGTATTATTATTGTCTTACTCTTATATATTTGTATCTACATACTTGTTATTATACTCGTGTTAGGTATGCACCCGAATAGTACCCTAGACAATGTTTGTTCTACTTTCTAACTTTGACAACACGAGTACTCGTAGCAACAGAGTTTGCAGTGTACAAGTACGAGTACGGAGTTGGAGTACCCTCCCACCGATCTATTTAGATAGCCCAAGCCCAAGTTTATGACTGTCATTTGCACGAGATACGAGATGCTGTAAAACTTAATTTATTTGTCAATTTACTATACTCATAAGTTACACGTTCGAGTATAAGTTTTACTCAAACTCTCCACATAATTCTCCAAAAAAATCGATAACACGTGACAGTGCGGTGCTGTTGGACGGTTTAATTTTCGATTTTTGATTTTAGATTGTTTTTGGAGATTGGAACTTTGGATTTGATGAATGAAAATACATTTTTTTTTTTTTGATTTTCGTAAACACATGTTTGTTTATTATCGTTTTATCTTTTTGACTGAAATTGGAAAAGAAAAAAAAAATGTTTAAATAATACAGTTAACTGGTTGGCACTGGCTAACGTGACGTCAAAGAGCAAAATAGAGCCTGAGATTCGGATTTAAATTTTTATCACCATGTCGATAGTGATGGTCTGTCGTGATCTGGAGTTTTGAGGTCTTGAGTTGAGTCTGGGGTCTGAAATATATTCGGTGTTTGTGGAATTTATTTATGGAATTTGGTTTTGCTGTGAGCAAATATTATACAAAATCCCCTTGAGAATGTGAATTTATTTTCAAATTTGAAGAAAGGGGTGTGTTTATCACTTTTGCGTGAATTGAATACATACTGTTTTGTTTTAAAAACTGAGCACGGGATACCTGTTTTTAGATACTCTTGATTTGCTGGTTAATATTAAAGTGTTCTCGGGCAAATTCCGGTTGTGAGGTGCTTAAACTGGAACGAATTACTCGGTTTTTGTTTTTTTTTTTTAATTCAAACTCGCCACTAACGCGTAGGACGAGTTCGGTTAGTTTGTAATATTGAAAATGTTCATGTGATTCGATATCATTGAGCAGAAGTAATATGAATACATGTGTGTATACTTACTGCTTCGAAATGTCAAAAAAGTGTTTTTAACTGTCGGCTCAGATTTTGTCGAAGATATGAACTAACTTAACCTTGGAAAGTTCATCGTTCCTGAAAATTACAACTGGCTTTATTTGTTTTGCGGTCGGAATTTACTTTAGGGGTTGCTTTGAAATTAATTTAGGGGTAAACACGCTAAAAATCAGTCTGGAGTGTTTCAAGGCCAAGAATGCAGTTCAACTTTGTTATACTCTGCGTTTGATTACTTTTTGCAGTTTTGATTAAATTAGAAAATCTACGAAAATATACAGATAAGTGAAAAAAAATTGGATTTGCTCCTTTAAAAAAAAAACACACAAACCTGACTCGCTAGTAGAGATCGAAAAGCTAAGATCTAAAAAGACCTTTTGTACTGAAATGAAATTGGGCTAGTAGGGTTCCTACCCTCCGAACCACGCCGTCACATTAAATATGTTCAGCCATTTCTTCGTCTTCGCTACAGAGTCGGCCCTCCGAGGAGTCAGCAAATCCTATTTTACTGAGGTGATACCTCAAACTTTGGTGTCCTGTAAGGTACCTTACTAGGCTTCTGATATCATGCCGATTTAGATTTAGACATCTATTGGCATTTTTGTTGAAGGGTAGGATGAATCATTTGGCCTGCCTTAGGCCTGAAGTCCCCTCCCAGTATGAGATGCATTTTGAGTGCTCCCAGCGCTTAATGGCTACGTTTACTGCTGTTTTAGATGTGCAGCAGAAGTGTTCAGGTTGAACTTTTTGAGTTTGTCTGCGTTTTCGTTTCCGTCATGTCCAGGAATGCTACGATTGAGATGACTGGATCATGTAGAGTTTATGCATACTAACGCTCCTGTCCGAAAAGTCTTCGAATCCGTCCCAGAGGGACAGCGCAGTAGATGAAGACCGAGACTCAGGTGATGCACGCAAGTGAAAGGGTACCACAGCCAACTTTGCATGCAAAATTGGAGGCAGCTAGCAAAAGATCGAGCTAGCTGGAGACACTTGCTGACTTTTACTATAAATGACTGTTTCGGATACTCTAGATGGGGTTGGAAAACCACTTCATCAACGAAATATTGGCTTTATTCATATGCCTATCTTAATTTTTTAGCCATTTCTTTCAAGCTACTGCTGGAAAAACTTTGTAAAAAGGCTATTAAAAAGCACCTTCCCTAATTATGAAATATTATTTCCAATTAGCGCAATTTTTCAATCCTTTATCGATGGTTTCGGGACTTATTTCACAAATCTTGAATGCCTTTAATGTCGGTAGATTGTTCGGTCTAACACTGTGGTATCGCAGCACCGCAGCGGGAAAGTGACATCACCAAAACGACTTATTACACAATTATTGATCTTAGTGTGCAATAAATCGATTGTTGGGTGCCACGTAGTCCCATCTTGCTGGAACCATAGCCCGCCCAAGTCCAAATCGTTAATTTCTGGTCACAAAAAATCAGTCATCATATTTCGGTAGCACTCTCCCTTTATTTTAAAGTTACTTCCATTGTCATCTTGGAAAAAAAATGGGCCAATAATGCCGACACTCCGAAAACCATTCATTCCATGCATTCACGTCGCGTGTATCCCCAAATATGACAATTTTGCTTGTTTACTTACCCGCCGAGATGCAAATGCGTCTCAACTGAATATATTATTTTTTTCAGCAAAATTATCATTATTTTCGATCTGCTCTGAAGCCTAAACAGTCGATAACCATAACGTTAACGAAGCGGTGGTGGTGGTGGTCATTAGTGCGACTAATGTATAGTTGGTGAAATTTTTGGCGCATTGAGGTCCTGGGCTTTAAGCGCACCCTTTCGGCAGCGACTTCAATATTCCCCATTGAGAGCACTGAATATCAGGGGAGGGGAATATATTTCGATTTTCTATCAGGAAACCAGCCTCGCGTAATTTCTTCACAAACTTGCGTACACCAGCTGCAGTTGGTGCCTTATTTCGACCAAAATTTCCTTTTAAAATTTTCACTGTGTCTGCAACACAGCATTCACTTTGGAAGTAACTTTGCGATATTTTCCAAATTTGCAAGCATAAATTGATAATATATAAATATAATGAAACTCTTGAGCACATAAGAGTGTCAAAATAACATGTGATTCAAAAAGATACCAACAGATGGCCCACCCTTTAGGTACTCACTCCATCAGGTGCTTCCTTCCCGATTTAAGCATTTAGCATTTATCCCTGACGACAATTCTAAGGCCGTTCTCTTCGATAGGGTCTTCATCTTTCTTTCTTGGGAAGTGTTGACGTATGAGGACTATTTTTTACGACTATAATTTGTTTGAGATGTAATTCGCAACCTGTCGATCGCTTTAAGTTTGAAGTCCAGAGCATTAGATCTCAGCCATTTTTCCACAATGAATCCGCATTCTATTATATACTCGTACGTGCACGTACATGTGTCGTAACATTTTATTTTCATTAATTCTGATCAAGAATACTTCCGCTAAAATAGCACTGGAAAACTTATACTAGAGCATATGATGGGAGTATATTAGAATGGCAGATGCCAGGATAGAAACTTATGTAGATGTGCCACGTCTAGGTAATATACGAATTGGGATTGTATAGTGATAAAAAAAAAAAAATCCTGCATGGTATACCTTCTGATAGAGAGCAATAACGACATTTCCTTCTACAGGGTGAGCCATAATTTTGGAATTGAATTTTTTTACCACTATGTTTTGAAAATGATATCGCTTGATTCGTCGCCGCTATTCTTGATTACTATTTAGGATCCTTTTATGGCACTTTTGATGGTAATCTTCAGAACTTCGTGCGACAGGTTCCCAATTTCTTGACGTATGTTCGCTTTAAGAGTTCACAGAATTTCCGCCTTGTTTACATAAACCCTTGACTTGTGATCTTGCAGGGTGGTGTATGGCCAAAATGCGATCAGACGACCAGGGAACGTCTGTCGTGAGATCGGAGACCACGAGCTTAGGTTAAACGCCAATCACGGTCAACACCCATTAGCCGATACTCTGTCTGTTATTAAAAAAAACCAAAATGAGCCCAGAGATTTGAGTGAAACTGCATGACACAATGTCTATGCGATGTCGACAAAGCTTCTATAATATCTTCAACCACGGCAATGATATTATCGCCCGAAAGAGAGGTACGATGGCTTGTACCGTGTTGTCTCAGTGGACAAGTAGGAGCAGGGCGGCTAGAAAAATGGGCACGAAATACACGTTGTGCTAAAATGACTGACGAATTGTAACGATTTTTCTTCAGGAGTACTCGTACAGCATTCAATTGCTTATGCAAGCAATTTTGTTTGCTTCGAAAATGTCAAAACCGAATTGACATTCAAGGACATTTTTAAAATCTATTGCGTTTTCCAGTAGGATCATACATTATGGCCCGCCTTGTTTATGCAGTTCCATGCCATTGGAAATTTGTCGCTATTGCTTCTGTTTTACTATCATCTTTGCCGATGAATTGTTGAGGAACGCAGAATAACTTTTATTTTAATTGTTTTTAATTCTGTCGAAAAAGACCACTGAAACAAGAAACTGGTCCTATAAACTCCATTTGGCACGTACCTACTATATGTAATGAGCTGTCCTTAACAGGTAGGGGTCTTTGTATTCACAATTTTAACACTCACTAGCCAGTTTTGTTTAGAAATATCAAAATATCCATTAGATAGTGTGGAATAAAGAACTGACAACTCTCCTTTCCTATCATATGTGGATCTTGAACCCTTAAGGAGAGCAGCCAATCATGCCCAGGTCAAGAGGAGAAGGCTAGATAAAAGTTTGAAATTTCACATATAAAGCGAAATGTATCTTTAGTTAGTTCAATTTGATTTTAATTGACTCTTTGAAAGAATCGCAAAATTTCTTCGGAAACCCATTGGATAACAAAACATGTGCCACTCATTATGTAACAATATGCTAAAATCACGGAGCGATTCAAGAATTTATTGTAAAAAACATGTACCCTTGCATAACTCAAGAAAAACAGTTAAATCTTGACGGCAAATAATTAACGTCTTAAACAAAAATATGCACATTCCATGTTTAATGTGAGCAAATGAAAATAAGCAATTAAAAAACAAGTACTTGTCGACGTCAAACATGACAATAAATTTCAAAAGTTCGCTTTAAAACCTGGCAAAGTTTTATTTTATTTGTTTTTACTGAAGATAGTTTTGCCCACGATTTTGTTATTAAAAAAAAAAAATCAATCCGAAAAACCTATGGTATGTAAACAAATATCTATCTACTCGTATAAAACCATTAAAATACAAGTAGAGCCGCTTATTTAGAGTAAAGAATTGCAAATCAGGTCTTTGTTTATTTTCTTAATCTCTTAACTGCTCCCGCCTACGCCATGGACATGGTTAATACAAGTTATCCCAGACGATAACAAACTAGCTCTTGAATGCCTATTTGCATAAACTTACCATCAAAATGCGAATACAAAAAAATAACATATATAATAAAAACAAATATAAAAAGTGCAATTTCTCGATTCTTTGCGAGAAATTAATAACACTTGACTTGACACCACTTATTTAAAATTCAAAATGATATGTAATTAATTAAATGATTTGTGGAACGTAATATCATTCACTCAAAACCTGCTACAAATACGAGTACATACGAGTATACGAGTATACTATATAACTCCGCTAAGCTTTAACAATAAAAAATTTGAACCTGTTACGATATCTAAAAGCCGCAGATATATCCAAAAGGATAAAATAAATTTAACCTAAATGACGCCTTTAAATAAACAAAGAACCAGTTCCCTTATCGGATGTCGTACATACTTATTGTCATCTTACAACTACGTCCAAACGACATCGTTCAAAGCCTGACTTCGTTTGCTTTCTTTTTTTCTATCTCTCTCTCTGTCTCTCTTTTAATTAGATTAACCGATGAATGTCAACAAATTACGGTGTGGTATTTCCAGCAGTGAAATTTCAAATAAAGGCGCAATTGATCGAATTCATTTGACGACATTCCTAGCAGAATCACGGATCATCTAGTTGAAACTGGAGAGTGTAGAAGAATCTATTCGATTCTATGTGTAGAATTCAATAATTAACACAAAATTAGATTTCGACTTAACCCATGCATACTCGTATAATCAAATTAAGACAGAGTCTGACGTCAAGAAACAAAAATGTCAGTGGAATTTCTAATCATCGGGTTTTGAGTCTTAAAACAAAAGGTGAACATTTGTCAAGCAGGGTTGGGTGGTACCTTGTATCGTATTTACGCGAATTCTTAACAAAAATCTATCAAATTAAATTGATAAATATTTGCAATCGCAGGTATGGGTAAATATCTCAATGAAAAGATGGCTCATTAGTCAAAAGAATGGAATTATTTCTTTTAATGAGTTTACCCAGGTGTGCTACCTTCAAGACTTGTGAGTTTTCAAATACTAATTAGAAAAAAACTGGCAATCAAAGACTATTTGGTGCGATTTGCTATCGGTTACCTTGTGATTCATCTATAACTTTCGGTATGGCTTGGAAGTATTTTGCTCGAAAAAATATGGATATATGGGTAGATGAAAGGAAATCGAAGCATACATACATTCGTAGAAAGAATAAGAAAAATTGAACTTACTTACTTACACAAGATGGCGCTACACTCTGCGGTGGACCTGGGCCTCAACCAACAAGCATCTCCAGCCAGCTCGATTTTTAGCTAGCTGCCCCCATTTTCGCACCTTAAGTTGGCTGAGTTGTCCTCTCACTTGCGTGCGCCCCCTAAGTCGCAGTCTTTCTCTACTGCGCTGGCCCTCGGGGGCGAATAAGAAGACTTTTCGGACCTGAGCGTTGGTATTTATCTGTTCTACATGACCCCGCCATCTCAGTCGTTCGACCATAACTCTTTGCTGTACAGCCTGTACTGCTCGGCGCTGTATCTCATCCTCCACTCATCGACTATGCAGACGGGACCGAAAATCACCCATTTTTGATAGAGTCCATCCTTCTGCACCATAGAGCAAGACTGGGATAATTAAGATTATATAGGTTTACTTTTGTTGTTCGAGAGAAGGCTTTGCCATTCAATTGGAGGGTGACATTCTATCCGAGACGTCGGTCTTGGGTGTCTTCTTTGGTTGACAGCATACACAAAGCAGGACAAAAGTGATGTTTTAATACGAATGTAGCATAATTATTGCAAATGGCGTCAAATGACATTGTGCATATAGGTACATATGTAGGTACGAAAATTTCGACATCGTTTTCCTCGTCAACCTGCACCAAGTGCTTGAAAAATTGAACTGAGTCCACTAGAGATTGCCTTCTATTGCTCGTACGACCGAGAATATCATTGCTGTGGGTCCAGACCACAAAGACAGTTCACAAAAATTGACGAGACCACGATGGGCACAATTTGACATCACCAATTGCTGCCTGCTGACCGTCTAGTGAGGTAAACTTAAACTCAAGCTTTGTTAAACCTGGTGCAACAGTCGTGCACCTTTGTGGTTATGAGAATAAATAAAATTAGCACGAGGACGTATTGCATCCCCCCAAAGTGACTGTTTGGTGAGGCATTTGCAGTGAAAGAGTGATTGGCCCTTTTTTGTGAGGATGCCGATGCCACCATCATAACCGTAACTACTGAACGCTATAGACAACTATTTAACCAGTTTTTTTTGACGCAAGTCAGTTACGCTCTCCGGCGATGGCAATGGCGTGATAGTTAGCTCATTGGACTATCACGCAGAGAGCCTGGGTTCGATTCCTGGCTGGGTCACCAAAAATTTTTCAAATCGCCATCACCCTTTCGGCGAGCAATGGCAAACTCCCGAAAGTAAAATTGCCTACTAAAAAGCTTCTAAGGAGTGCCGTTCGGACTCGGCGATAAGCCGTAGGCCCCGCTCAGATGTGACAAAAATGACAACATGAGCAACACAAATGAGTATCAGGAAACTAGGCCATGGCCCATACAGGGCTGCCAGCGCCACAGTGTTTTTTTTTTTTTTGTTCATTGACGCTTTCGAGCATTGTTGGCTTAGCTCGGCGGAGCTACCGCTCATACAGCAACGATGTCTCTATTGAATTACCAATTTTCAGGCCGAGTGATTTCCCTTTTTGGCAATTTGAACTGGCCGCCTAAATCGTTATATCTGACCGCGGCAGACTTCTCCCTCTGGGGAATTTTAAAATCTCGCGCTTACCATAAAAAACCTCAAACCTTGCAAATCTGGAAAGCCAACATCGAAGAAGAAATCATGAATTTGGAGCCAGATGTTTTGTATGCAACAATTCAAAATGCTGTAAAACGAACACAAATGTGCATCAACTCAGGCAGGCATTTTTCCATTCTCGGTATAGGTGTCATTATCTGGGTTCCCACAATCAATACAAGAAATACTTTTCACCCTTTCATCTGGCTTCAATACAAAAGGCATATGTACGAGTATATCCCTTCAAAGTTTGATTGAAATGCCCACATCTGATCAACTCTTCCGAAGACCTCTCTGCACCTGTTAGATCGGACTCAAAAGCGTGGGATAAAACTCATGAGTAAAACTAACATAGCTCCGTGAATTGTCATTCTTCAACGCTGAAATAATGTCTCTTGAATCACCATATTTTAACGCTGTTAAAATAATGTTAACCATTAGAGCTTCATCGAAATTGCCAGTAGCATTCCACCCCTTCAACCGTAACAACCACTATAAATGCTATACATCGCTATTCCTAAGCCCTTCAACTCGCTTCTGGGATGCCCTGTAGAGCTCTTTATTTCCTAGTCCTCAAGCATTTTAAACTAACGTACATATGTACATCGGTATCTCTCTTATCTTTCTCCTCAAGTTTCCTCCACCCGCGCTCTGTGCTAACATCTGAATGGTTCTAAAAATCACCCGAGCTCGGGCTTTATATGGAAAAAACTCGAAGCATTACAGTAGCTTATTGTTATGGGAAAGCCCCTTAAAAACCCGTAATAACTCTGTCCTTTTTTTATTGAACTTAATTTGAAGATTCAGAAAATGCGCAGTAGTTTTTCGACGAACTTTTCCATGACAATGGCTTAAAAAACAAATCTCAGTTTCTCCATAACCAATGCTACAACCTTGTTTACTACAAAAAGTTCACTCTATTTGCAAGTCCTATTCACTGAGCACCACTAATAACCTCAAATTATTTGCTGACCGTCTATCTATCATCTGTTCTACTTATTATCTTCTTAGTATCTTATCCATTTATAAAGTTAACCAATATTTGAACTCCTAATTAGCAAAATCTATTTTTAAAAGGCTCTCATTCAAATAACAACAACCTAGTGATGTATCGATAAGATTCACATAGAAACACAATCTTGAGATATTTAGCAGCTGGTAACCCCGACTAAACTAGCACAATTCTTTTTCAAAGCCTAAAAGCATGCAAGGCAAATTTTCTTCCTAATGACAGAAATCGTTTTGTGATGGCAACAGGAGCAACGTGTAGTTTTCTCGCGATTCTCCACTTTAAAACTCATCAACCCTAATCCCCGATTTGATTTATGCCTAAGTCTATTTGATCCTACACCTCGTTAGTAGACGCACTCCATAATTAAACACCAACAGGCTGCAACACCTTTTCTAAATAAGCTTCAAGCAGATCTTTCTCTATACCCTGTGCCCCTAACCCGATATAATTTACACAATACTCGTAAACCAACTACACCAAGTACACGAGGCTGAACGGGTTTAACACAATACAGGGTGTCAATTGAATTAGCCAACCCAGCAGACTCCACCTCTGAGAATTTGCTAATCAGCAAATTGCGTGGATGGCCGGTGTCAGGGATTTAACAAATGGCCAACCACGATGAGGACTTCCTGCATTCACGCTGCTTAATTGACGTTAGCCATTTTCTTATTGCATGTGTTTTCTTTGTCAGTACAAATTGTTTGCTGTTAGTTGAGTGTGTGAACAGACCCCTACGTCTAATGAGTTTAGCACGAAAAAGTTTAGTTTGCTTTTCCCGCCACCCAGCGTCAACCTGTCAATCAGAATTTAATGATAGCCAAGAGAAAATAAAAAAGTCTCCGCTGCTTCGAACTGACACGCCATCTGTTATTCTACCGAGGTGAATAAACTTTCTGTCACTTGGGATTGTGAAAGGAGTGAGTATGAGCGAGCAATATCAACAGGAGTTTAGATACGTAAAGGTGACGAGTTGCACCAGTTTTTTTTTTTTTTTTTTTGGTTGCACGAAAATGCTGGATCATAAATGTTGGTTTGGTACACCATTACCCGCACCCACTTCCTGTTGAGGTTTTTTTTTTTTTTTTTTGACATTTAGTGGCGCACTCAATGCTCGTAAAACGGTTTTATAGTTCATTTTATGTCTGAATTCTTCTACGACTCGCCAGTGTGTGAGTGGAGAGTGTAGACAATAGAATAATGCACAAATTGGCGCGGAAAAACAATGGGGTTATGGCTCTTTTTATGCAGTGGCTTGCCATTGAGAATGACTACGTGTGGCTGGAGAACTTAATTTCGAGTGGCATTCCCCGATAATTGGTTTATTAAATTAAAATGATTATTCCACGGCAGGATGTGAACTGGGGCTGTAGCGTTCCTGTATTAGTACTAGAATTGTCTCTAATAAAATTTTATTTAAACATAATATTTTTGGCCAGTAGAGTCTGGAGAGCGGGATAATTCGGAAATTATGTCAAAATCAATTTTAATACGAGTACCAGGCATGCTGTGAATGGTTTTCATTATTTGTCGGTTGCGGATTTCGTGGAATGCGGATAGAATAATTTTAAAAATCAGTTTGGACATTAGGTATATGATATTACTGAGAATTGGATAATTTTAAATTCCCATTGAAATTAGATTTACTAAATTTTAATTAGAAATTAATATCGTATTGATATATTACACAGTAGATCTATAATTCGTTAAAGTTGTTGATTTTGAGATAGGTCAGTTAATTTAAGCTATGATGTTGCTAGCAAATTTTCGGAAAATGTAAAAATCCAATTCGTATAGTGTCATAGTCAATAGTTATAGAGTCAACATCATAATTTGAGAAACAACTAAAGTTAATTTCTTAATTTAGGCGTTTACAAATACTTTTAAGATAGACAATGGTTTCGAATCTTAACTGTCTCTGGCTTTGTCTAACCATCTGTCATCAACTGCCTAGTTGGTCAAATTCCTTTTCTACTTGTTCCTTATAGGGAATTCTCAACTATGGTGATTCTTTTTCTTTGAGTTAACGAGGTCCCAGGACCCCAAATTTATAAAACCCATATTTCCACAGCACCCAGTCTGTCAAATTTCTTCTTTTTGATGTACTGCTTCATTCGATTCTCTTGTAATATTCTACATATTTTTACATATTTCGGGCTAAATCAATGACTCCGGACCCTCAAAGAAAAAATTCAAATCTGAGAAATTACTCTGATGCTCATCAATCTTTTATGTAAAATTTTCACAGCAAATATTTTCCCAAGAACCAATGAACGTATCCACTCCAATATTTGACGGTTATTTGACAAGCGACACTTATGCAAAGTTTCCGCGTAAAAATATTTTGACATCAGTTGTTTGAAATCATTGAATAGTTTACATTCATGGAAAGCGCAATCTTTGGAATGTTGGGATCACTGAAAAAGAAACGAAACTTTGTGTATCGTACCGTCAAGATTTTTTAGTCAGATGTGCGAACGCCACTAGTTATCAAGGCCGTGGAGAATGAAATACGCCAAAGCCCGCTGCGCAAACAGAAAATTATGTCTCAGAACATGGAGCAAGAACAGGATGTTGGGCATCTTATAACATGACTTGGGACTCAGGGCTTATAAGGGCCTGGCTTCTGCAAAGAATGGTCACTGAAGAATTCTTTTTTCTAATGAAAAATGGTTGCCGCTGAAGAATGCCTGGTCATAACGACATGTTTATAACTCATTCCGAGAGTTAAACGTGGCCACTATCAAGCTTCTTCGATCGTTTAATCGGGAGTCGCCAAGATAAGGTCACTGGGCTCGATTTCTGTGCAAAAGGTGTTAACACATCGGCGAAGCATATCGAATAGGCATTAAAAGAACGTCGTGGAGCCAGTCAATGAAATATTATTCGCAAATAACGCTAAAACAACTCGAGAAGTACATTCTGCACTTTATTTTCATTATTGATTAGTCATCTGGTAGCCCAGACCTCAATCCATTAGACTTCAAATTATGGTCCATTTAGGAGTATATGACCAGCACTATTCGACTTGCAAGTATTAAGTCTTTGTAGCGCTACCTTGTCCAGTGGGAAATTTGCCAATATACGAGGTGCGTACTGCAACCGATGATTGCCCAGACCGATTTCGCAGTTACTGGTAGATACATGGGGACCATTTCAAAACATTTGCTAGTACTAAGAACATGTCCTCCAAATCGAAATCATCGGTTTTCTACCAAAAGTATGACCGTATTTGTTTGACATTCGTAATTTTATAAAGAGGTGACCTGTTGAGCTGCCGAACTGCACACAAAAAAGTATTATAATTTGTTTTAATAAACATTTTGTTCTATCCTCAACCATGAGGACCTTTATCTTGTCGTATAAGTCAATTTCAATCCAGAGAGGAGGAGAGAAACCGTAGGAAAATTTTCTTCTATCTTTGATAACAGCTCCACCTGCCTCTTGGAAAGTTGACAATCTAGAACATTAAGCGAATACACTGTTATCATGCGTTCAAGACTTATTTTTCAGCAGAATTTCTTTTATGACTATGTCTACAGCCGTCAATCTGGGAATCCCCATTTGTATTGTTTCCCTTTCTGCTAACTTCAGATTAGAGTGATAGTTTTGCCTGCCACTCATTATGTCTAGAATATAATTCAAACTATTGATTATTTGCTCTTTGCATATGGTGTACACCTATTAATACTTCATGGAGTTGCTTTTAAATCTGATCACGATGGGAAAAATTAGTTGGCAGGGGTATACGTAAACGATGGTACCTATATTGAACGTAAGTCCCAAAACTATAGAGAAATATCGTATAATACTTTGTCACTTTCTACATAGCTGACAAATAATACGGGCTAATTTGACTAGTGTTTTGCAACCCTGATAAGAGTACTTCAAATCCTTGATATACTATCGATGAGTTTCTCTTTTGTAAACTTTCTAGTCAAAAGTTCACTCACGAGGATGGATTTTTGCACCGGTGCACTAATGTAGATCAAAACTCAAGAGTTGTTCTGCCACAATTCTGGTCTTTTTCGACGGACACTCACATTCCCCCATCACTTCATTATACTTAGATAATAGTGTTTATTCATTATTTGATCCACCGGAAGTCAGAGTGGTATCAAAAACAGAACAGTGAGAAAACCGTATCAGAGTAAGCTACTTCACGGCCCTCTTTAAACGCTCTGCACCACTCGAATGCTTTTGTTCTCGATATTACAGAGTTCCCGTAGGCTTTCTTATACATTTTCAACGCATCCGAATGATAAATTCCTTCTTTCGCAAAATAAAATTCCAAATAGACAGTATCTTTTTCCATTGTAAAATTGCTGATAGAACTTGAGATTAACTAATGTCTTTGGCTGCTGTCAACCAACCAGTTGACAGCGTCAAGATAAATGACAGGGAGAAAAACAAAGGAAACAAATTAAAAAAAAAATAATAATAAAAAACATTAACTAGAGCCATTTAAATGACTCAAGTCAAGTTGACTTGCATTTAAGAACCCTGAACACTTGAGTACCATCAACTTACTCGTAATCATTTTAGAAGCTGGCTCTATTATCCGGGTCAAGTCTGGACAACAAGCCTCTCCAACGTTAGATAGCTTTCTCCGATTACCCACAGAAAGTCGATTAAGTCTTTTCTTGTCAAAGATTTCTAACATTGCACGGTTACGATATACGCATAACTCGTATATAAATTAAATTAAATGTATAAAGTTTTTTAAAAAAAAAGACTTTATTCGGTTAAGATACAATTCAGACTAATCAATTTAATATTACAAAGTTAACTTATAACCTACTACGACAAGGTGGAAACGGTGGATAGCAGCGGATCTAATTACTTTCATGTGTTGTCAGCATTACCTGTTGAGTTTTGGGTTTAGTGCATTTTTATGGGAATTTGCATTTCTGTGGGAATTGATGATTTGCACTTGATCCATTTGTTTGTTGCATTATCGTGGGAATAGAATGTTGAATTAGAATTTGACCGGATGCAAGGGTGAATGACTGCACGTGTATGACTTATGAAATTGTATGGAAGTGTGGTGTTAACTCTTCCCCTCTAAATGTAAGCGTCCTCGCGTTGCTTAAAAATATGGCAAATTGTAGATATTTGGATGTTCTATTATTTTTGAAGGTTTCCTTGTTTGGTTTTCTGATTCACCCAGAAAAGATATTGGAATGATTGTTGTTTCAGGAGTTCTTTTTGATCTTCGGCTTATTATTTGGAGGAGTATTACGATAATGACTATTATTATTAGGACAGAGTAATTGATCCATTGATGAATTACTTTTTCAGTTTTAATTAGATCGATTTGTTTTGTCGTATTAATATGAAGTTCTTTCATCCATTCAAGTGATAGAATTTGTTCAATTTCGGTTCCTTCGGATGATGGTTGGAGGAAAGGTGGAAGTGCATGTAATTGGGTTATTTCTTCAGATGTAAACTTTTGGTTATCTATTGTGACTGTGATATTCACGAACTTGACGAGATATGTTCCTTTTACCGCTTGCGTGGTGTCATTTATAGTTATTTGGCCTTGAAAGTTGTTCAGGAGTAAGGTTCCAGGAGCTAGTTCTTCCACTCTCGGGATATGTTGGCTATTTGTCACACTACATGTCGCATTTTTACTATTTAACAAATTTGAAATACACTTATCATTAATTAGATTTAAAACATCGTTTTCCTTACAAAGTAATAAATTATTAATTGTTTTACAATCTTTTATTATGGCTAAAATTTCTCCATCTTTTCTTAAAATATTTTCGTACGGTATCTTATATATAGTATTTTTATTTGTTTTAATAGGTTTTATTAACAATTTTTCATAAATGTTTCCATTGGTTGTGGGAATATCTATTATATATAAAAGTTGAGTTGAATTTAAACCAATCTTAACACTAGCTAATAACAATGCTTCTTCGGCATTTCCATATGGAATACTACTTTTATCTATCTTATTCAATATTAAATTAATTTCCGTTTTCGACAATATGTTTGAGTTCACAATGTTTGTTTTTGCTAACTCTATGGCATAAATTGTATTTGTTAGTTCTTCTTTTATTAATTTTATTTTTAAATGTAAACTTAATACTAATTCATTTGTAAATATTCGATCCTTTTTTACTACGTTAAGTATGTCATTTGTAACATTTGTTAGTTGATTAATTCTATCTTTAATTGCTTTGTTTATAAAAAATTGATTATTTGTATTTTCGATTACATTATTAATTTTGTTTTCCATAAGGATCTGATCGTCGTGGTCGGGATTTCCCGCTATCCACTTCCAAGCGGACCCGATGAAATTTAGTGCTCTTTTCGTTCTGTGCGTTTTGATATTATCTATCAAATTTTGTATTAGGGATAATTCGTGTTCAAGGATTGGAAGGAAGGTATTGGTCTTGGGGATGTGCTCCGATATTAAGGATGAGGTATGTGTTATGAAGGTCTCGTATTGATTTATTTCGACGACGTGAATTAGTTTCACGTTTCCCTTCTGGATTATTGCTGTTCCAGTATGCAATGCTAGAATATAGGAATTAGAGTAGTCTAGGATCTGGATATCACCATAGGAGGAATGGGTGAGGAGTAACCTGTGAATGAGATAGTAACTGCTTAACTTCGAATATTACTTTTGTGTATGACCCTGCCTGATTTCGTTAAAACTGTTGTTGGTCTGTTTTCTTCAACGATTTCTTCTTT
Source organism: Volucella inflata (assembly GCA_928272305.1). NCBI lineage: Eukaryota > Metazoa > Arthropoda > Insecta > Diptera > Syrphidae > Volucella > Volucella inflata. The sequence continues at coordinate 22,784,536 of OV743718.1, read as the reverse complement.
GAACCGTGGCGTAAGTTTTGAACCTAATCGTTTATTGTTTTTGACAAAAATTGTTTGACCTAGTGAGTACGTTTTTGGTTGTTGTTTGTCTTTATTGTGGTAATTAAGATCTTTTACCTGTTTTTCCTTCAACTGTTTTATGTTATCCAACCTAGATTTTTCAAATTGCTCAGGATCTGTAGTAACGTTTCTACCATAAAAAAGGTCAATCGGTTTTTTTCCTGTAACAGAGTGAATGGTACAATTGTATTCATATACAGATCTTTCGAGTAATTCCTCGAATGAACGGTGTGTACCGTCGGTCTTTATGCACCGCATTATTTCTGACAGAGTTGAGTGAAACCTCTCAACTTGGCCGTTGACTTCACTCTTGTAAGATGGGGTTTTGAAAATGTTAATTTTTAGCTGGTCTTCCATCATGAATGTGATGGATGCTGAGTTTAAAGATTTCTCGTTATCTATAACTACGTATTTGGGAATTCCAAAGAAAAATAAAAGTTCTCTTAAAGGGTGTCTAATGTCTTCAATGGCTCGGGATTTAAGTGGTTTTGTTTGGGCTAGTTTTGTGAATTTGTCTATGGCTGTCAATACCAAATGTCGTTCTGTTGTGTAGATGTCTATGTGTAGTGTGTGTCCCGGATATTCAGGAATAGGAGTAGGTTTTATAATGGGGTTGTTAGGATGGCGATCGTACTTGTTTCCTTTACAAGTACCGCATTGATTAACTAATTTTTTTATTTTGGAGCTCATTTTCGGGAAAAAGTATCTTTCGATAATTTGAAGTCTGTTTTCTTTTGCGTTCCTGTGTGCTCTTTTATGGCATTCTAAAATTATGTTTTCCTGTGCTGTTTCATTTTCTAAATCTTCTACTTTTATTCGAGTAAATCTGATTTTATAGTTGTGGAAATACAAGGGGTAAATTTCTTGAATTATTCCCATAGTGGTTTCATCAGTCATAATTGCATTGATTACATTGGGATTAAGAAATCTTTTAAATATACCTATTAGATTTTCCTTAGTGTATTGAGGTTCGGTAAAGGTATGTCTCCAGTATGTTGGAAAAGGTTTTTGAAGCTTGTAGTGTGTTTTATCCCCTGTCTCGAGAATGAGTTGGGTTTTGAATGCATTAATAGGTGCTTCAACGAATGGGATGAGGTTTTGTGACGAACTTTCGTCGCTATGTTGGGTCAGAGTTATAGAGTTGGTGAAAGTTGTAGGTGGGGGTCTAGATAGGGCATCGGCTACAACATTTGTAGTGCCAGGTTTGTAAATGATTTCATGGTCGTATTCCTCTAAGATGGCTTTCCATCTTTTCATCTTAGCATTATTGTTTCTATTGCTAAGTGCATATGTTAACGGTTGGTGATCGGTGAAAATTTTCACTTTTCTTGAACCGTAAAGGAAATTTCTCAGAGAGTTGAGTGCCCAGATGATGGCGAGCATTTCCTTTTCGTTGGTTGCATATGCTTCCTCAGTTTTATTTAGTGTTCGAGACAGAAAAGTTATCGGTTTATTATTTTGGGATAATACCGCACCAATTGCATGATTTGAAGCATCGGTGGTGAGCTCGAAATCTTTTGACAAGTCTGGGTATGCTAATAGAACTTCTTGGGATACGAGTGTGTTCTTAATTTTCCCGAATGCTTCTAATGCTTGCTGGTTCAAATGAATAGGAACGTTTTTTGATATTTGTTTGGACACGCGTCCACGTCCTTCTTCCCCTCTTAAGAGAGCGGTAAGGGGATTTGCCAGTTTTGCATAACCAGGAATGAAGCGACGATAGTATCCTGACATGCCCAGGAAAGATCTTAGATCTTTAAGCGTTTTTGGGGGTGCGAAATCAACTATAGCCTTTACCTTATCAGGATTGGTTCTGATTCCGTTTTCACATACAAGAAATCCTATAAATTCAACTGACGTTCGGAGAAATTCACACTTATCCATTTGGACTTTCATATTTGCTCTTTCTAATGTCTCAAAGACTAATGTGAGATTTCTAAAGTGCTCTTCGTCGTTACGACCGAAGATGATTATGTCATCTATATAGACATAGCACCTTATTCCTATATGTTCTCTGAGGATATCGTCGAGTGTGCGTTGGAATATCGAAGGGGCATTTTTCAACCCAAAAGGAAGACGGGTAAACTCGTATTTACCGTGATTGACTGAAAAGGCAGTCTTTTCGATATCTGATTCCTTCAAAAGTATTTGGTGGAATCCGCTTTTTAAGTCAATAACTGTAAATAGTTTATTCTTTCCCAGATTGGACAACACTTCATTTATCTCAGGTATTGGATACCTATCGGGTATAGTGACTAAATTAAGTTTCCTATAGTCAATCACTAACCTAAACTTTTTTTCTCCTGAAGCGTCTAGCTTCTTCGGGACTACCCACACAGGTGCGTTATAGGGAGACCGTGAAGGTCGTATGATGCCATCATCTAGCAATTTCTTAATTTCGTTATCCACAAATGGCTTTAGAGCCATTGGGTAAGGGTAGGACTTCGAGTAAACTGGGTTATCATCAACAGTTCGAATTTCACCTCTTACTACTGTGGCATATGTCAATCTCTGATCCGGTTCTGCAAAAAGGTTAGGAAATTTTCTTAAAACGGTATTGAGATTTAATATTTGATTTTGATTTAAATGAGAGGTTCTTACACGTATGTTATTTACTGATTCTGAAATGTGTTGTTTTATAGGAATTTTGATGTTATTTTGAAGGGTGAAGAAACTTTTTGCGGTATGTATTACTGCATTTAATTCTTTGAGGCTATCATTGCCGATTGTGCCGTGAAACGATTGTAGTGAAGGAAGGATAAAAAATTTAAGACTTACGTTATTGGGACCAAAAAGATTTAGTATAGCGTGGTGTGTTATTTTTATATTACCACCGACAGAGTTGGCGTAAAAGGGGTTATCGTTAGGTATAAGGTTTCTAACGCACTTCGGATGAATGTAGTTTTTGTTGGAACCTGTGTCTATCAAAAACCTTAAAACATTACCGCTCTCCGTCTGGTATTCAAAATAGGGCAGCGAAGAGCTGTTTAGCCTAAAAAATGGATATCTTGGGATAGGTGGGAAACTTCAGTGTTACTGGGGGCACTTATTTCAGGCTCGTGGTGTTCCTGATGATTGGTTTGCTCATGTCCGGAATATCCGAGATAATCAATCAGTGTTTGATTGTTATTTGAATCTTCTATAGCGACAAGTTTTTGATATTCTTGCAATTCTCCATTCGGTGCGCAGGCTGTAGTATGAAAATTCCTCTGCATTTTATTTGGAGGTGGTCCCTGGGCTGGAAGGTTTGATCTCTTCGGTGCAGGTGGCCAGTTGGTCTGGGGCCTGGATTGGTTTGTATAATTTACTGCTCGTGTCTGTATGGTGCTGGCATCCATTGGTTCTGGACGAGATTGTCTCTGTGGTGCTGGTGGTTGCCCATGGTTCCCTTGGTTTGGATAAGGGTATTGATGACTCTGATGGATTTGAGGTCGAAAACTTTGGTTTTGCTGTTGGTAGTTATAATTAGGGTGGTAAGCCTGATGAGGAACGCTATTATGTGGAACGGGTCTTTGATTAAAGTTATTAACCGGTTGTGGAAAGTAAGTGAGTTGTGGGAAGAAGGGAATATTACCTGCATAGGGATATGGGTTTTGGTTTTGTTTTCGGGGAGGAAGTGGAGGAGGATTTTGATAGTGTGGTTTTCTAGACATTCTGTGGCTGTTGTTGGCGTAATTGGATCTAAAGTTTTGATTCTCCAGTTTTAAACACAGGTAGAGTGCTTGTGGAAGATCAACTGGTTCACGAATTCCCAGAAGTCTCGGGAGGTCTCCTTTCAGTCCTCTCACAAACGTGTCTAATGCTTTATCTCTATATGTCTTTGTTAGCAGAGTTAAAGCTTCGGTACCGACGTCCATACTAGCGATCTTATTGAGGATCAATGACAGATGGGAGTACACGGCTTGATAGAAACCTTGTATCGTGTCATTTCCTTGCACTAGGGAAGTCATCTGGTATTCCAGAGTTCCCAGATCACGCTTATCGGCGTAGTGCATAGTCAAGCAGCGTGATATACAGTCCCAATCAAGGGGTGTATTGTAGGATTCTAATGCGATATCCGCATTTCCTACGATCTTGTTTCTAATCACGTTTAGAACGCCGAAATACTTTGGTGAGCCTTTGATGGGCTCGTAGAGACGGATAATGCGGTCCACGCTCTTCTTCCAAGAGCTGAACTCGCCTGGCTGACCAGAGAATTCTCTCAGGCAGCGAACCACGTCAGGGATCTTGTCAAGATCCGTCAGATTTCCACGTAGTTCAGATCTTATTGTTTGATCAACTCCCCTACCAAGATCTGCGTTGGGATTGAGAATATTTTGGATTAGGTTCCGACCCTGGGTATTAAGTATTTGACTGATCATTCCTTCTATAACTACTCGTAACTCGGGCGCAACTTGGGGTTGGTTAGGTGCATTTGGGGCGTTGGGAATATTAATAACGGGGGGTCTAATTAAATTTTCGTTTACCATTTTTACTTATTAATGACACACAGACCGAAAGAAAGGAAAAATAATGAAACGGCAAAATGTAGCTTATGGAATACAAAATAATAACAAGTTAAAAATATTTTCGTTAATTGGATCTATCACTAAATATTATGTAAACTATTAACTATATTCTTGTTTAACAAATAAAGGTATGGTTTAATGTGTTTGGTGTGTTTTTTTTTTTTTTAAATTAAATTATTTCAATTCACTTTTACTCACTTATATTATATGCAAAATATTGACGAATTAAACCTATATTAGTTAATTGCATCTGTCGATAGATATTACTATTTCTTAAAAGAAAAAATCAACTCTATTCTTATTTAACAAATAAAGTATGGTTTACTGTTTTTTTTTTGTATTCACTTGTATTCACTTATATTCTATGGCTCTATATTAAATTGCTTAAAAATAAACTTACAAAACTAATGCGAGCATCGGCATTCTGTGGAGCGGCAGCAGATTCTTGTGCTCTACGTCCCTTTCACGTTGGTTACTTGGGGGCCCTTTAGGTGGTTTCTCCAACTTTGATTTGTTCACTGTTTAGGAAACGCGATAATACCGATATTCGCGTGGACTCTGGCTTTTGGTGCACTTCTATTTTCCCGTACCACTTGGGGACTTTTCGAAAAATAGTTATTTTGTACCACTTTGGGACTTTCGCGATGTACCACTTTGTACCACTTTGGGACTTTAATTATTTTTAGTAATCGCACTAACACCTTTTTGCCAGAGTCCCTGCTCGGGCGCCAATTAAATTAAATGTATAAAGTTTTTTAAAAAAAAAGACTTTATTCGGTTAAGATACAATTCAGACTAATCAATTTAATATTACAAAGTTAACTTATAACCTACTACGACAAGGTGGAAACGGTGGATAGCAGCGGATCTAATTACTTTCATGTGTTGTCAGCATTACCTGTTGAGTTTTGGGTTTAGTGCATTTTTATGGGAATTTGCATTTCTGTGGGAATTGATGATTTGCACTTGATCCATTTGTTTGTTGCATTATCGTGGGAATAGAATGTTGAATTAGAATTTGACCGGATGCAAGGGTGAATGACTGCACGTGTATGACTTATGAAATTGTATGGAAGTGTGGTGTTAACTTATACATAGGTAATTGACTCACAAGAACACCTCCATCACAGCACCCCTCTTTCAAAACCATCCAACCAAATAAATTAGTCAATCAATTTAAATTCCTTTAAGCTCAACCCAAAATATTTATTTTTCAACTAAAATTTTCCATCCGTCTGCGCTATATCAATCAGTAATTAAAAACCGACACAATATGACGTCACTATGCGAAACTTTGATAACATACACGTACACCCTTACAAAACCAACAATCATCGATGTCATCGAATTTCGCAATAAGTGACGTCATAATAAAACTAAAATTGAATTCCCCCTTCCCCTTTGAAAAACTCCACAAAAGACTCATAGGTTCAATTGAAAATTTCTTTTTTTCACAGAACAGGCGTCAAATTTAGTGCGATAAGTGCACGCGTTAAAACTTCTCGTTCGTCGAAGTGTTTTCGTTTCTTTTCTTTCTTTTTTTCTTTAAATTTGTTTTGCGATTTTTTTCTGCCCGTTGGTTTTTTGAAAATAAACAAACCGGAATTATAGCACTCAATAATGACAGAAACAACAACAAGAAGCAATTGAAAACGCCAAAGAACAAATGAGTGCACAGAGCACATGAAAAATACGCGGGGTAGCAAAAAGAAATGAGCAAAAAAAAAAACAAGTATACGTACGAGTAACGTTGACCTGTTGTTCTTGCGAATCGAAGTGACCATGTGTAGGTGATCTGTTAATCGTCTGAGGCGTATGTGAGCTTTTTTTTGTGCCCGTTTTTAACTTTGCTTCCGTGGTGATCAGACGATCATGCGAAATATTTCTTTTTTTGTTTCCTGACAGTTTCTTTGGAACTTAAAAATACTTTTTTCGAATTTTGATAAACTTCTTGTTAGACTGTTTTTTAAGAGCAAAACTTTTTTAATTTCATTTCAAATTGCTTTTAAATACAAATTAGGACATTAGCCCACCTCAGCTGGATCTGGTAGATGTCATCTGCGAGACAAAGTTGTTGACCACTTTCTATAGAATTTGTGGGCGTATGTTCCTAATAACACTAATGATATTGGTTTCAATACGTCGATCGTTGTTGATTTTTCAGCGTAGTCTAGCGAATTTTTCTATCCAAAAAAAAAAACAATCAAGATTTACGGGTCTATTACGAGAAGTTATGCGTTGATCTAATGTTTTCTTCAATAAGTTCAATATGGCATGTAGCAACATTCTTATGGGACCACATCTCTTTCACATTTATGCCATTGAAATGGAGAATGAATAAGTCATTATTCATGCGAATACGCTTGACCGGAACACGCTGATTAGCTTCATTTTTGAAAAAATGTGATCCGATGATTACCGCATCAAACTGTGCGTTTCGATGATCTCATGTGGATAATCTTCGCCCGAAATACAACAATTTTACTTATTGAAATACCGATTGAGCCGAAATGAGCCTCATGACTGAACGCAATTTTTTGATAAAACAGCGGATCCAATGCCAGTTGATTTTGGGCCCATTCACAGAAATTTCGCCGCAAACGATGGTCGTTGGCTTTAATTCTTCCACGAGCTAGATCCTCAGACCAAGATCTTTGCGTAAAATTTTGCATAAAGTGGACGGTCAAAGATCAAGCTGTTGTGAACGACGTCGAAATCGATAAATTTGAATCTTCCTCAACACTCTCCTGAACGGAGGTATGTCGATTGTAATATATTGTAAGTGCTCTTTAAGTTTGGCTCATGGAACCCTAATTTTGGGATCAAACTTCTAAAATCATCACAATAAATTTGCAAAGATTACTGAATGAAAGTAACACTGACAGTTTGCAATCTGACATGTGGTTTGAAGTAAGTTCTTTACTTAAAACACTACCCTCTACATATGTACCTCCATATTAGAGGTCTGCACTGAATGTCTTCAAACACATTTCACATTTCAAGACATTCCATTTTTTTATGGTACCTCATTCATTATATTCACATCTTGAAAAATCAAAGGCATGAATCACTTGGTATTCGATTAGCGAGTGAGTACTTCACTCATTGATAACAAAACATTTAGTTCAGTGCACTCTTTCAAACGGGTACACTTCATAGAGTAAACCGAATACTCGGTGTGCTTTTGTCTTTGTATACAGGCTGCATAGCTATCAAATATTCACGTTTATTTTCATGGTGGGTGTAACTGTGCATTAATAGGAATAAACAAAATTATTTCAAACAAACAATTCCCTGTCATATTGGGTCTTTAACTTAATTCGTGCGGTTTGCTAAGAGATGGCGTAACTTGTATTATTCCATTGGAACATGCGTTGGAAAGCTACTCTCATTGTACGTCATTTCAGTATATGTCATTCATTTGAAGCGTAAACAACAATAATTTTTTTTCACTCAAATATGTCAAACTTTGTGTCTGAAAAAGTGCTGCCGAAAGTCATCGTATTTTGGTGGAAGTTTATGGTGAACATGCGCTAGCTGAGCGAACGTGCCAAAAGTGGTTTGCACGATTTAAAAGTGGTGATTTTGGCTTGGAAGACGATGAACGTCCTGGGCAGCCAAAAAAGTATGAAGATGAAGAACTGGAAGCATTACTCTATGAAATTTGTTGCCAAACACAAGAAGAGCTCGCACAATCTTTGGGTGTCACTAAAGTAGCCATTTCAAAACGTTTAAAAGCAGCTGGTGATTTTGGCTTGGAAGACGATGAACGTCCTGGGCAGCCAAAAAAGTATGAAGATGAAGAACTGGAAGCATTACTCTATGAAATTTGTTGCCAAACACAAGAAGAGCTCGCACAATCTTTGGGTGTCACTAAAGTAGCCATTTCAAAACGTTTAAAAGCAGCTGGATATATTCAAAAGCAAGGAAATTGGGTTCCACATGAACTCAAGCGGATTGTTACTGGTGATGAAAAATGGATCCATTACGACAACCCCAAGCGCAAAAAATCATATGTGAAACCCGGCCAACCAACAAAATCAACGGCAAAGCCGAATATCCATGGCGCGAAAGTAATGCTCTGTACTTAGTGGAATCAGATGGGTGTGCTGTATTATGAGCTGCCAAAACCGGGTGAAACCATCAATGGAATATGCTACCAGATACGAGGCAATAATTTTCCATCATGACAACGCTCGGTCCCATGTTGCTATTCCAGTTGGATGGGAAGTCTTACCCCACCCGCCTTATAGCCCAGACCTTGCCCCTTCTGACTACCATTTGTTCCGGTCGATGCAGAACGCCCTCACTGAAATACGGTTCACATCAGAGCAGAATATCAAAATTGGCTTGATTCATTCTTGGCTGCCAAGCCGGCGCAGTTCTTTTGGGATGGGATCCACAAATTGCCAGAAAGATGGGAAAAAGTCATAGCTTCAGATAGGCAATACATGTTTTTCTTAAATAAAATGAAAAAAAACGGCACGAATTAAATTATATACCCAATACAATGATCACAACTTTAAACAATTGAACAAATAAGAAACGCTATGGATTTCCGAAACAAGGACCTATTTACAAGCATATAAATAACAAAAAAAAAACAAAAATCATCGTGATATCCAATCGATCGAAGGCACGCTCATGTAACCTGTCGGATCTTTTGTTTAATTTTTGTTTTCATATGCTCGTCGGTCCGTCTGTCGTATAAAAATGCAACTTACGTGTGTAAACCAGGGCTTGAAATAGATATATATCAAAATAAAAAGTTCCGAACGGATTGGTTTTTGTGGATATTTATATTAATTGTTTGCATAAAACTATTATACGGAGAGGAAAATTATTTCGATCGTTCTTTATATTTATTCAAACGGAGGAATTCATTTACTCCGAGTAAGAAACTGCTCCGCCCCGGAAAATTTTTTGCTCCTTTCAATTTTTTGTACGAAAATGAACTATTAATGAAAACAACGGCCATCAAGTTTGATCCAAAATAGTATAACTTTCTTATTCAACTTATCAGAAATTATAATACAATTTTAGATTCTTTCTAAGCAACAATTAGTAGGAGTCAGAAATGAACACAGAGAACATGTCATTCAATACATTATAACAAAAAAAGCTTTATTGGTGCTTCAGCCCGGTGCAAGCCGGGGTCTAGATTTACGCACCCATTTGCTATTTGCTCGCGTTATTATCTTTTTCACTCTTGTGCAGGGTCTTTTGTTTTTTGCCGAATTCAATTCAAACGGCTGATAGGCTTTTTCACAAGCAAAAATTAATCTGAATTCTAAGGTCACTAAATTTTTTTTTTAATTTTACTTGCTTTTTGGACAAATTATAAAATACTCGTAGTAAAATATCAATATTAGCGAAGCAGGTATATTGAGAGTTCAGAGGTTTGCTCTATTTCATTTCTATTTACGAGTATAGTTATAAATACTCACTTCTTTTTAATCGGAAAAATATTTTCAAAATCAAATTTTTTTTGCTCCGAATCGGATCAATTAACAAAGATGAAAAAAAATATTGATCCTAGGGATTTAATCCGATCGGAACTTTTCATACGAGATCATTAAATTTTTGTTTTTGTCCGAGCAGAATTGTTTGCTTTCATTTTGTGGAGTGGTACTTCGGATAGATATCCTGGTGTAAACCACTGTTCTTGCAGTATTTTCCAATTTTTTAAGGTTTTGAAGCCACGCCCCTATTGTTAGAAGGAGACGCACATATATACAAAAACAGGACAATGAAAAGGATTTGTCATTCAACGAGAAATGGTAGACGAGAACGCACCTAAAAACACATTAAAAACACGCAAACACAGCCCTTTTCAAACAAAACTGATCTAAGTGTTTAATAAAATTTTCAAATATCTAGTAGGGACAAAAATACTGTTGCACACATTTTCCTTCATAATTTTAAAACGACCAAATATTTTTCTTTGATTTTTTTTACTTTAATTTGTAATTAAATATCAAAAAAAAAATTCAAGTTTATTCAAAATGACCGCCTTTTGATTTGATATAGGCTTTAAGTCGCTTGGGCCACACATCGATGGCTGCACGCACCTCTTCCATCGGAAAATTGTTGGCAGCTGAGACCAACGCGGTCTTTAAGGACTCAATGTTAAGGTATCTTTTACGGCATACCATCCCCTCCAACACAGTCCACAGCTTGTGTAGTGGATTCAAATCGGGAATTGCCAATGGCCAGTCTTGAGTCCGTATAAAGTCCGGAATATTGTTTTGAGGCCATAGTTGGGTAGTTTTTGCTGAAAGGTTCACTGCTGGTTCTGAAAAAGAGTGTTATTAAGTGGAGCAACAACCTGTTCCAAAACGGTTTCTTGGTAAACTTTAGCCGATGTTTTTACCCCCTTTTCACAAAAATAAAGGCCTGTTACCCTTTCGTAGGGTACGCCCACCCAAACCATGACTGCCGATGGATGATGACCTTTTTCAACTCGTGGAATCAGTTGTGAAGCCTCACTAGATGACCAAGCATAAATCCTATCATTGTGCTTATTGAATTTTTCCTGTACAGTAAAAAATTTTTCATCTGTAAACAGAATTTTTCTGTGAAGATTGTTTGCGTATTTCACAAGCAGTCGCTTTGATTTTTCCACTCTATTCTGTCTAAGATCTATTGTGAGCAGCGTTTGTATGCACCAAGGCCTAAGTCTTTTTTGATAATATGACTTATTGATTTGAGATTAAACCCCATCTCGACAGCATTGATGGCCGCTACTGTTCGAACCGATCGCTGTCTCCCAGAACGTGGGCGGGTAAATAATTTGTTCAAATAACGTAACTGCCGGTATCATTTCACAAAGTTTTCAGAATTGCCCTTACTTCTATAATGTGAGGGACACACTACCCACTCACTGCATTCGAATTATTCCAAACATTCGGTGTAGGTACTCGGTTTGTTTGAATGAACCAGTTCCAAGACATTCATTTTATTTCAGATACACTTTATTATTCTCTAACAGCTTGAAAACTAAAATGAATGAATCGCTTGATACCTGATTACTGTGTGAGTATTGCACCCATTCTAAACTAAACACTTACTGCAGTGTACTCATAAAGAACGGGTATTCACAAATAGGTACTTATAAAAAAAGTGAACACTACACCGAGTACACCGAGTACACCGAGTTCACCGAGTACCTACACCAAGTACACCAAGTACTCCGAATACCTACACTGAATACACCAAATATTAATTTATTTACTTATGTTTGTTGCAAAGAAAAAGGCGGAATGATGACAATAGGTTTGTAATTGTAATAAAATAAACAAATTAGATTTATTTGTTTTTAATATTTTTATATGATATTTCTTTGAGATTCTTTTGGTTTATTTATATAGGAGTGTAGAAACATTATTTGATTAACCAAAACTAGATCGGGTCCAATTAAACAACGTTTTTTCTGAAATTAACATTCTGGCTGGAGAGAAGATGCGTTCAGAAGCAGCACTGGCGTAGCTAATATTTTACAACTAACTTTAAGGAAAAATGCTAATTCTACTTAGTGTAGGTGCCATTACTGTAAAACATCAAAATCTTCTTGAATAATTACATTTACGTAATTAATAATCATATGCGAGTATATGATTGCATTTTATATGGAATGTGATATCCACCAAATGACCACCGCGGTTTTTCTGGGTGCGCCACCCAAATTTTGATGACCGCATGAATTGGGCCCAGTATTATTGATAGAATTGGTTATGTTGGCTTTTAAAGCATCAATAGTCTGTGGCTTATCCCCACAACCGCGTGATTTTACGTGACCCAAAACAAAAAAGTCTCATAACATTAAAACACACAACTTATTGCAGAGCATCTGCTGCAAGCGCTGAGTGGTGTAGAACCACTTGACATTGGGATCATATCTTCCAATTTAAGCCCCAAAAAAGGTGATTTTCATTGCACCATACCTTTCGACGATAACCGTTATGATGGTGCCAGCTTTATTTTGATAGAACTACGAGTCAATAAAACGAAATCCACGCCAAACAATGACCTTTTTAAAGCATTTGCAACTGATGGGTTTCATGTGGATTGTTGTCTCCGCCTAAATGCGACAATGTTGACATATGGTACGTAGCCATTTTTACAAAAATGGGCTCGAGGCTGGAGAGGATTTTCCATCCGAAATTGGAGTCCATTTACAACTTTTCCAAAGCCTAGTTGGCAAATGTTCGATGCTGGCTATGGTCTCTTACCTCCAGTTTCTGTGTCAATTGAATTTTATAAAGGTGCAGACCTAAGTCGTGAAGCCAAATTCGCCAAGTTTACGTCTGCGAAAGGTCAAGTTCTTTGACGCGACAAGGAATAGCCTGCCTTAGACTTAGACTTAGAATAGACTACCTGAATTCTTTACTTAACCAGTTGATTTAAATTTGTCCACCAAACGACGAAAACGATCCAACATGGAACATAGATCGAACAAAACATTTAAATAGTAAAATTTGAACCCGCTTCTCAATGACAGAGTATTGTACAGTAGCTGGTCTTTTGTGGTGTGTTACACTACTTCACTGCACACTTAGTAGAATTACGACACTGAATAGTGTACACTGAAGTACTGCTCTCGTTTGGTGAGAGCAAATGAATGTATTCATGCAGACCTCTAGTACCTACCCATTTTAAGAGTACACTAGTTTATATGACTGCAGTGAATGAAATACACTGAATACCCATTGAGAAAAGTAAATGAATGCATTCATGCAGACCTCAAATACATATAGGAGTATGCCAACACCCATATACTTGTAGGATCAGAATGCATAGATCAATAGACTTTTCTCTTGAGGATTCGTAACATACTTTACACACTTAACATTATTATTCGGATATTTATTTAAAATTTTAAAAATTCCGATAGTCAAGGATGTCCAGCGAAATGTTTTCAAGTTTAATAAAAAAAAACCTACAGCGTGGGTCTCATATTTTATATAGTAAAATGGCTGTTTTTTAAGCGTTTGGTTTTTCATTGTCAAAAGAAACAGGAAAATTGCGAAAGTGCATAAAGTTGTTATTTGAGTTAATAAATCAATGCTTGCCATTTACTTTTTTTAAAGATTATTTCATGTAAACAATAACCAAAACTACGTTTTAAGTGGTTTATACGAAGAGTGAAATTTTGAGTCACTTTCCCACCATATTGTCTTAAGACGTCAAATCGCACGCTCTAACCGGCATATTCACCGGTCCAAAACGAGAGATAAATTGCCCACGGAACTCATTTCTCAATGGGTCCATCGACGCCCTTGCTGTGTGGCATGTAGTGGCGTCCTGATGGAACTACATGTCGACCAGATTAAGTTCGTTCATTTTGGCCAAAAACGGTTGAACTTTAGCGGGCGCCATTGACGGTAACGTTGTTCTCATGATCATGTTTGAAAAAATACAGGCTAATGATTCCGCCGGACCATTAATCGCACCAAACAGTGCATTTTTCCGGGTGCATTGGCCGGTTATGTATTGCCTGAGATTCATCATCTGACCAAATACGGCAGTTTTGCTAAATAACATAATACACCCATTCAACCAGAAATGAGCTCGCCGCTTAAGAGAATTTTCCCATAAAAAAGCGGATCTTCCTTCAGCTTTTCTATGGCACACTTCGACGAAATTCGATGCTGTGGCAGGTCGTTCGGCTTGCAGGAACTGTATTTTATAAGGTTCTAGACCAAGATTCTTGCGTAAAATCTTCCACTCAGTCGAGTAACATTCGAAGTGTACGAGCATTTTTCACACAGCATGAATTTTGATAAAATTTAATAATTTGTAGGTGTGGTTCGGGTGTAAGTCTTTCTATGATGAATTGGCAATACTAACTGAGCATGATTAAATTTGACACATGTCACAAATCATGCGTGACCTGTCAAAAATAGAACACTGAAAAACCAAACAGCAAAAAAATCACCCAGTAACAAAAACTCGTCGATTAGACAATAAACGCCAGCAATAATAGTCTATGGCTGTTTTAAAAAAATGAGGCGCAATAATTCTTGAGAAGAAATTGATCACCGAACTGTCGTCTTTCGACAATGCAAATGTTGTCGATGGTGTTCCCTTGGGTAATCGGAGCACCAGTATCTCTTGTTCTGTTTATTTAAACAGCCATTAATATGAAAATATGCTTCGTCAGTAAACAACCTGTTCTGTTTCCAAGTGTTCATGCTCGTTCTCGCTAAGCGTTATCATAAACAATAGTCATTTTCGTTGAGAAAGTGAAACTTTAGTACACTGTTGATTTTTTTTTATTCCAGTACACAATTGCGCACAATTTCCCGTCGTACTAGGGCCATATTATGTTCTGCCGTCGCTGCTGAAGTTGATGGTCCCTGAGATTTCTGGTTAACCGATGTCCTTCTTGTTCAAATTTTTAAACCCACATGCTCATTACTTGCTCGTCAATTTTAAAGTAAGTACTAAGGGCGCGACGAACCAAAAGACTTTAACACCCATACTCACCTACGAAGCGGTTATCTGATGGAAGGCCATAGAAAATGTAACAAACTGCAGCAAGAAAACAACATGTCTGCTGTGCATAAGCTAAACCATACGCTCTATTCTCTACGCGACACAGGATATTCGGTTTCACTTCACACCTTAATTTTTTTAACAGGAAAATGATTACTTTTCGGTTTTAAACCACTACACAGTGGAGTAATAAACTATTTGACCACACTACTATTTCAAATACTGAAATAACTCCAGAGAACATCGACTACGAGTACATTATACCCTAGCATTGTTTTGACAAAAACTCCTATGTATGTAAGCCTCTAGATATGTGACAAATCAATTCTATACAGATTGTAGGACTGATAAGGGGGTTGGTGGCGGTATTTTCTCAGAAAAGCTTGACCTAAGCCTCTCCTTCCGTATCCCAAGTTAGTGTAGCGTGTTTTATGTGGACATTTTGGAAACTAAAAAAGTGGTCTTGGCCGAATAAACTGCCCTTGGTTGCCAATCAATGCTCAGAAGAGCAGCTCAAAGTTGACTCATTTTAGGCTCCGAGCCACAGAGATGTTCCTGTAAATTTTAGGACTGACGAACTCGACAAAATTGGACCCATACTTGCTATTCTATCTGATAATCGTTGGTAAAAAAATCACTACGTGCTAACTGAAACTAAAACTAGAGGTTATTAGAAGAACAAAATTTAAGTTAGCTATTCGGTCAAACAAGTCTGGTCAAAACTAGACCAAAATCGCTCTAAGAATTTGATCCTTAAGGAAAGGAAAAATCTCAACGTTATCATAGGTTTAAGACGGAATTCTATCTTTTAGGCAAGCATGCAAGAGGACTTGGCATTTTAACAAAAGTCTTTTGCAAAAGCTGCAAAGACGAAAATGCATCCTCTTTGAGATTCAAATGCTTTAAGCAAAGCCTTACGCTGCCCTATTTTGACTCCCATTGAAAACAACATCTTTTAATTTTCTACGTGTATGGTAGGTTTTAATTATAAGTAATTTAATTGTTTCGAAGTAATTATTTTGAAGATCAAAAGTGATTTTTGTTTGTTGTCTTTGATAGTTCTAATTCTTCTCAGACTTTCGCAGCTACCTCGTCAATCCTATAAATGAAGTCATCTGATATTGTTATTTCTGATAAGTAAACAATATCTTTCATCCGTTTCCATAAATAAAAGTCCATTGGGGACAAGTTCGGAGACCTTAAGGGCCACAGAATAGATGCATCTCAAGCTATCAACTTATTTTCATACACGCACACTAACCACTCTTTAACTACATGGCCATAGTGTGCTGGGCACCATCCTTCCCGTTCTTTGATGTGGTATTTAATTTAAATTGGTTTCGCCAAGATTCAAACCGCTCGAATGAAAAAGGCAAAGTCTTTTGCAGCGGACCTCTCCTACAATGACAATTTCATCTTTATAAAAAGTTACAACAAGTGCAATATTAGTTCAGGAAAATCTGACTGAATTAATGTATTTTAATCCAGTTTGATTCGGTTGTTTTCTTTAAATCGTGCTTAAACGGAATTTCAAAGTTTTAAGATCCGAATGAAGATATACAACCCACGAAAGTGTCTATACTTTGTACAATACCTTTCAAGTGCACTCTGCCATGAATGTTATACATTAAACAAATTCAAACACTTCAGACACAATAGATGACTCAGTTAATTGATTGCCGGGATCCTCCAATTCCACTATTTTTGGTCGATTTAACCATTTAAAATATATATAACTACTAATCTCGCAACTCTCTTAAGAAATTAGCTACTGAAATGATTGTAGCAAAAATTAAAGCAACTAACCGTCGAGTTAACTCACTTACATTAGGAAAATCAAACATTTTACCAAGACGTGATTTTCTGTATGTAAGAGTCGTTTTTAGCACTTCACTGCCTAGACTGTCATTCTCCTAGAACTTTACGAGAGCCTATGTTTTGGTCCTAGGAGCGAGAACGTAAGAATCTTGAAAACAAAACGTCATAGCTCTTGCGCAAACTATGCGGATTGGGTGTTGGCAATCCACTTATATATAATCACTCCAGGAAAAATATTATCTCTATTTAATATTAAACTGGTCTTCCAGCTTTTGGTCTCCAGAAGCTGAGCATTTCCACAGGTTTCTTCAAAACAATGTCATTCTTCTTACCAAGTCCTGCTTTGTGCATTGCTCAATTTTTGAAGACACGCGGTTTGCTTCATCAAAGCCAAACTCTAAATGGCTTTGTTTTTGTTTGTTTTCTAGGAAAATTTCAAGGCTGAAGATAACTTTTAAAAAATCAGCTTTGAAGTCAACTAAGTTTATTCCTCATTTTTTTTACCCTTTTTGTTGTATCGAGAACCTTTTCAAATAAAAATATTATTATTTATGTTGGAGCTAAGCAGTACTAGCACGTCTCGAAAATTCGCATGCTAAACACATCAATGGCCCCTCTGGGTCTCTGGCAAGCTAGAATATCAGGTGAACAGTTCAGCTCACGTCGTTTGTTAATCCGTTTTTTTTATGAAGTGGCTCTTTGCAGACCACTTGGTAGGTAATCATCTTGTACAAGGCATGGAAACACAATTGAACACCACCTTAAAGTAGGCGATCTGGCGAAAAAAACTTATCTCAACACCAAACAAATGCACCCAAATGATTTTCTTTTGACTTTTTTGCAAAAAGCTTTTTTCATATTATAATCGTATCTACAATATGTATGTATGTATGTACATTTCATCCATGAGCACTAAGAATATTTGAAAAACAAATTCCCATCGAGGCCTGAAATAGAAAAACTAAAGTCCAGACATCTAAAAATAAAAAACAAACTCATCCATTCGTTATGTATAAAAAAATATAATTTTTAATTGCATTATATATAATAGTGTAAACAATTTTTAGAGAGAAGCTAATGTCTTTTGATCGTTTTTTTCGTTTTTGTTTTTTTTAATATAATTATTTGTTTTGCACCTCCTGTCCCGCTGAGGACTAGAAAAGAGCACCTTAAAACTAATTGAGTCTTAATGTGTGCGGCGAGAATATTCTATGAGGCTTGAAGCGAGTATACATGCAAAGAGAGTTCAAATTTTTACACTCTAGTTAGCTGCAGCTAAAAGTCCTGGCTTGGGCAAAACTATATTGAGCCCCTGATCTGAGGATGACTGAGGTTGACCTTTATGCAGTCTTTCGATGTGCTTCCGTAGAGTGATTTTCGTTGAATATGTCTTAGGGCACGAATCACAGGAAAACTTCTGTGGCTTCTTGTTAGACTTGGATTTTCGTTTTCCCAATCCAGTGGTTACAGAAGAATCTCGTGTCTCCATAGGATCGATATGTCGTTTCTGGATATGTCTTCGTACATGCACTTTCGCCGAGTACCCTCGGCCACAGATTTCACATTTGAATGCCTTCTCACCGGTATGAGTGCGATGATGGACTCGTTTGTCGATCTTTCGCAGGAATCGCTTGTCACAGTAGTCGCATTTGAACTGTTTGTCACCCTGGTGGACACGCCGATGGATGATAAGATTTTGATTGGCACGGAACGAGAGATTACAAACTTCACATTTGAATGGACGTTCGTCGGAATGGATGCGAATATGAGTTTTGAGATCACTGCTTCGAACGAAGGCTTTACCACACTCCTCGCAGGCGTAACGTTTATCGCCGTTGTGATGTCTTTGATGAAGGGAGTAGTCCTGTCGGGTGGCAAGTCCCAATCCACATACTTCACAAATGAACGCTTTTTCAGAACGATGACGCAACTGATGCTCAGTCATGCGGAGTTTTATACGAAACGATTTACCACACTCCTGGCATTTAAAAGGTTTCTCACCAGTGTGCAACCGCATGTGTTCCACCAATCGAGATTGTTTGGCGAAAATTTTGGAGCATTCTTTACAGGGGAAGACGCTACCCTCCTTAGAAAAGTAATCTTTAATTGTTGTTGTCTTTCGTTTTTTATTTCGAGTTTCCTTCAGTACATTGTCCCCATCTACAGATTTTGTTGCAGCCATAGTCTCTAATTCTTCTTGGACATCTACTTCCCCATTTTTACTGGCATTAAGTGACGTGTTCGTAACAGGAACTGCTGCTGATACCTTTTTCACAATTTTGATTTCCTCCTGTGGAATGATGTCTTTATTGTCGACGTTTATTCCAGTGGGAAGAGCCACCATAGGCGGAGCATTTTCATTGTTGGTATTGGGATCCTTGAGAGAAAGAAGGACCTCTTCTGGTTCCTTCTTGATAGTAACTTCTGCCGGAACATTATTGGGCTCGTCATCCTCTTGAAAGATCGTATGACACTCATGCAAATGTGCAGCGAAAAGTTCCATATTAGCATACTTGCTCTCACAGAATCCACATGTGAAGAACAGCTTACTCCGATTCATAACAAATATGTTGCCACAGCTTTCGATGTTTTCTTCAAAAGCCGACAGTGGCATTGAATTGCTTGTATCATCCACCATTGTGATGTCATCGTTGGTCTCTTTTTCCAACTTTATGGGAACATGCTTAAGTAGATTTTCGTCAATGGATGGTCGTAAGGTGGAAGCCGTTTCGCTGACTATTGAACCTTCCCGAACAAAACGAATATGAAACCCACCCTGCAAAAGTAATCCAGACGCAGATGTCGTAGCTGTCGTAGCAGTGGTAGCAGTAAGAGTCGACGCATCAGAATCACTTTCAGTTTCTGATACTGCACCACCTCCACGATTGGAATCATCATCGTTTGTAGAGAAAACATCGTGACAGTCATGAAAGTGTTTTGCGAGCTGCAACATATTCGCATACTTACTATCACAGAAGCCACAAATCAAGAATAACTTGCGCCGATTCAAAATGAACACATTGGCACAACTCTCGATTTCATTATCCAGATTCGTTGTCCTTGAAGATGTAGATGATGCACTACTGGGCACTGTTGTTGTTGTTCTTGTTTTGTCTGCTTCTATACCAGCTGGAATTGAGGCTGTTGTTGCTGACGCCTTCCACACATCACAATCGAACTGATCATCGTCGAAAGTTTCTAACTTGATGGGCACATGCTCCAGCACAGTATTTAACATTCTATCGTTTATCGTTAGCTCTTTGCGCGAACTTGACGAATTGTTTTTAGTAAGAAATCTAACAACTAGATCCCCCTTCCTTCTTATGTTATCACTCTTCTCACAAGGTACACACAAGAAAACACAATAAAACTGCGTGCGCACAACGCCAACAAAGGAAACACTCTGCCAAAAGCAAGAAAAAACCACTCCGTTGTGGTGTAGGAAACGATTTCGGAAAGACGCGCGCGATCGAGTGGCATTTTTCAGGATGTTTCACTCAACTTTTGTTGTTGTCCTTTTCACTCAGAACATTCTTTGCATAAATATGCTTCTCTATCAGTTCAAATTTAAAGCAGAATTAAAGAACATCAGAAAGAGAGGGGTAGATGTAAGATTTGAATTCAAAAAATTGTTGTTTTTGTTCCATCTCGCTTGTGTTTTGCGAAATTCTCTTTTAGCCGGCAATTCTTTTGAACGCTGAAAATGCGATAATGGCGATTGAGTTGAGTGGTTATGCGGATGCCTGCAATGTGAACGCATGTGTTTGGCTATTTTTTTTATTCATTTCGTTTCGTTTTGCTTTTGATTTTTGTTAGGGGAATACAGTGAAAAGGAAATCGCCGACAGATGTTTGTTGAGTGCTGAGGTAGAGGAGAAACGATAGATGAATACAGATCGTTTGTAGTGGAAGGAGATGTGTACAAGTGCTTGCAAAAAAAAATGTTAATTATGGTCAACAGGGCAGTTATGATGCGGCTCAATTTTATCTTTTTTTTTGGTTAATTCTATTAAAATGAAAATTTATTAAAATAACGATAAAAGGTTGGTAGGTTATAGAATGTTTTCGAATCATTTATTTTTTATTTTAAGGCGAACATTGTTACTCAGGCATTTTTGGGAATTTTTGAGGTGGAGCCAGTTGCAAAATATCAAAATGTATGTCAGTAACTTTTTTTGTTATTTTGCATTTCTATTCTAAATGGATTTCGTTGTCTGTACACAATATGAACGTTGTTTTCTTCCTGTCCGGGATTAAAAGTGAGTGATTATTTTACTATTTCGGGAGGTCTCGTTGAAACAAAAAGAACCATTAAAACGTTCATCCAGTAAGTAAAAAAAGGGCTCTCATATAAGGGTAATCAAGAGCAATTGCCGTGGAGTTTAATAATATAGTAAGTACTCCAACTTTCCAAAGACGATTTCTGCAGAATAAACTTTCCCCCAAAACTTGTGCAAAAAGTTGCAATACTAAGTAAACATTTTATTATATAGAAGCTACATGTACATGTACATTAATAATCTGTTTCGAAAGCGGTAATATGCCTAATATTTTCAGAATGACAATGTTCCCAGGAATTCATCAATACTGGTCGTTTATGACCTTTTTACCCGCCGAATCTCAATCCAAATGAGAACTTATTGACAGAATTTTCAGAAAAGCCTTTTGAAACACAATATTTCGAAACAGTTCTTGAGAATCATTTAAATGCCCTTACAATCAGAAGGTGTCATTAACTAAAAGGTGAACAGTCTTTTAAAAAGGCAATAAATAAGACACTGTTCATATTGTTCAACGATTTCTGTTTTATTGATAAGACAACCCTCTTTCATTGTTTTGTTGAAATGATTGTCTCTGCTGGCTTGGTAGTATTCCATCTTGTACTTTGTTCATAAGTACCTTTAATGGCACCCCACAAAATAAAGTCCAACGGCCATCCCACAGAAAAAGTCGCAGCTCCTTGACGGCCAAGCAACATCCCCAGAACGACTGATTATATGATAACTGAGATTATTATGCACCCAAGTCCAAATCCTCAATTCCTGGCCGCAATAAATCGGTTGTAATTCACCGGTGCGCTCTTCATTGACTGTAATGCTTCTTCCCTTGTAGTCTTGGAAGAAATATGGGCCACCAATGCCGCCAATCACAAAACCACACCAAACAGTAATACGTTCGGGATGAATTGGCTTCTCTATGACGAAGTTGCTTTTTCGAGCAAAATTATTATTAATTTTTTTTTATCAAAATTCGCACTGTTTCAGCAACACGGCATCTACTTTGGAAGTCACTTCCTAACTTTCTTTAAGCTTAAATAGCTCCATTTCGTTCCGCGGAAATATAATAATGAGTTTCTGTAAACTTTTTGAGCGCATCAGAACTGTCAGTGTCAAATTAGCATAATTCAAAAGGAAACCAGATTGCTCACCCTTTATTGATTGTATTGTGCATTTAAAACGCTTGGTTTCTACTTAGGGGGACAAATCCAAGGCTATTTTTTTGAAGAAGCTGCATGAAGTAACTGCTTTGTTTTTGAAAACTGCCTTCTATACTATATAACTGATATTTTTCTTAAACCCCCAAATATATCTGGCTTATTCACTGTCTATCCACTTCATGAAGGAATTTGCGGAGATCTTGACTTACGAGCTTACCAGATTTTCAGCTCGTTCACACTGTCTGGTGTGCCTTATATGCTTGTAAGCTCAAGGGTCCACATTTCATCAAGAAGATGCCACCGGAGTGTCAATGAAAACAGCTTATATCCATGATTATTGGCTTCTTCGACCCCCGATAGAATTACATTAATGGACTGATGTCAAAAGCAGTAATGACAGCACAACGTACCACAAAACGCGCACACAATCAATTTATAGAAGGGAATAATTGGCGAGCTTATAATTTCGTGTTACAATTACAAACTTGTGAATTGGTTTCAAAGATCGTGCTATTAAGGCCCTTCGATAACAGTGAGGATAGATGACAAGGAATATTTTTTTTCCAATATAAGTCTCCAAAGAGTCTACAGTAATAGCATTATTAAATTAACTCTGCAACAAAGACGATTATTTCATTTTAAAATCTAAACCCAGATATCCTTTCATTCATCAATAAGAACTTGGATGCATCTAGTTAGACAAAAAACTGAATAAGTCTGTTGATTAAATTCTAATAGTTCTTGAAAAATTCTATCAGTTTGATCGACACCTTTCTGTCCATTCCCATGTAAAACCATGAAGTGAATACCTTAAAATTAAACAACATCTACGTGATGTCTTTTTTTGTTCGTTCTTTTATCACTATGCCATTAACCCTTGTTTTTGGCTGGCGTACTCATTTCGGATATAGAGGAATGACAGAAGAGCGCTTCATATCAATTTTTCACACATCTGTCTGAGTATGCATGTTGAGAAACACATTGAATTCAAGATGTGACAAAAGGGTAATCCCAATCACTTTATCTGTTTATTTCTTTAAATTGGAATTGTAATCTGTAAATTGTATGATAGACAATTACAAATTCATTTTATCGGAAATTGTATTCGTATTATCAACCTAGGACAATGCAAAGTCTAGTGAATCATTTTCATAATATTTTTTTCAATACCAACCCTGGTATCATCTATTTAGATGCACTCAATTGCAATTGGGATTGTGCACCCTTCTCAGGCAGATTCAAACAAATTCAAATTGCTGATTAGGGAAGCAATTTCCAGAGAATCCATTTTGTCTGCATCCTGGACATTTAACTGGTAGCAAGCAAACAAGGGATTAACAATTTTTTTATTTGTTAGTTTTGAGTGATTTCGAACCGGTTTGTGAGTGACTGGCTACACCCCTTAAAACCACCACACACAAGTGATAAAAATTAAAGAAAATATCCCAAAGCGAACAAGAAAAACATATCCTTTGTCCTCGTTTTTATTTGCGCATTTTAAACTACGAATTTGGTTTGGATTTGTTGGACCACTTCTCCCAGTCAGGCTGAGGTGACTCAGACTCAGTTGATTTGAAGTTGACTCAGGTGGAATTCGTATTGTGGTTAAAAAAAAAAAAAAAAAATTACTCATCCATGCTACCTGCTGAACTCTAAGAATTAGCCATAGACAAAGGAAGGAAAGACAGACAGACAGAAAGACGATTGTCATGTCAAGTGATACTGGGCGAATGATAGCACACAAGAAAGAGGAAAAATGTAAACAAAGAAGAACGTGTGTTTTTGATTTAGAGATTTTTTTTTCTTTCGTTCTCCATCTTCACATTCTCTTGCGGTTTGCTTTTGTATGCCTTCTGTTATGTAGTCTGTGCTGTGGTGCCGGTTATTTGAATTTTGTTTTAAATTACTTCTTTCCTTTGGGAGAGGGAGAAAGAGAAATGTCACAAATTAGAATAAAATTCTCAACAAAAAAGTGCTGAAATAAATGAGAGGACACTACAAACCTGCTTATCTTATGCACTGCTTTTACCAAATTGGAAACAAATCCTCAATCGCTTTACTTTGAGTTGCTTATTTATCTGTTGATTTAGTTATCCCTTTCTTTGAGAATTGGCATCGACATTGTGCGTGCTTGAGCGACATTCAATAGTTAACATCGCTTGAGTGGCTTCTCTCCAGATGGGAGTTTTTGTGGTTTCTTTTGAGTGGAATGCGCTGAGAAGTGTGCCCCACAAGTTTTGGGGAAAGAAATGATGTTACACATACGCCCCTATATAAGGTGAATAGCTGTGATGAGTGCTAATTTAAAATTTAACGAACATCTTGGCTCTGAGAAAGTAGGGAGAGATTGATTGGTTTTGGTTTTTAAATATTTTGGTGGAATTAAGTAGATGTTTCATATACATATATAAGAGGACCGACCCTATGGTCAACTTAGTTATTGTTTATGCGTGGTAGGTATTTGGTTTTATCAGGAAACAGAAGGCGTGGAGTAGGCGATAACCGAGAACATGATTGTAGTCACGTCCACATCTACGTTCCTGGATTATTTAAGAGAAATTGCCTTGATTCATGGGATTTTATTATTTTGATTGCAAAATGTATTGCACAGTATCCAAAACAAGGCAGATAACATCACTGAAATTTACTAAAATTCTAGAAGTCAAGCATACAAGCCACACAAATCCTAAAACTGCAACCCTTGTTATACCTAGTTCCTACATCCTTTAGAAGTTATTTAATTTTGAAGGGCCGTGAACTGCCAAAAAAAAAAACATAAATGGTTCTGTCTGATAGTGGTGGTTTCATCCGACCAACATGAGGAATGCAGAGCTAAATAAGGCCAGAAAGCAGTAGCTCATCCCCTTTTTAAGTAAAACAACAATGACTCAGAGATACACCTAATCTAAAATATTAAAACCACATGCGTCTCTTTGGATGGTCAAGAAATATTCTCCGTTTAATTCGACAGGTTAAAGTTGACAATAGGTAGACGAAATCATTTACTACATATTTCGAAGATGTATTCGCCAATTGAGACGATCTGTGATAAAAAGGGGTTGTGCTGCTTGTCAAATACCTAGTCAAGTCAGAAAAATTAGCGCCAAATGAAAACGAATTAATATTTAAACGGACAAGGGACTCAATATCTGAGTGTCGAGTAGAGCAAGCCATGCCCTTTAATACGGATCAAAATTTGTAAACCAACGGGTTGAGGTCTGGAATACCAGCTGGCCAATCATCCGTTGATATGAAGTCCGGAACGTTGTTTTTGAGTCACAGTTGAGTCGTTTTTGCTTTGTGAGCTGGAGCAGAGTCTTGCTGGAAAGTCCATGACTTGTTGTTGAATATTGATTGGTTGAGAGGCTTCACAATGGATTCCAAGACGGTCGATTGATATACTTTGGCCGATGTTTTCACTCCTTTCTCGCAAAAATGGAGTTTGGTAACGCCATCGTAGCACACTCCCCACCATACCATTACAGACGCGGGATGGTGGCCTGTTTGAACCCTCGGGATGAGTTGGGCTGCTTCTCTGGATGACCGAGCATACACACGATCGTTCCGCTTATTGAACAATTTTTCTACGGTGAAGATTTTCTCGTCAGTAAACAGAATTTGTCTGTGAGCGTTCTTCGCGTACCGGCTGAGTAACGCTTTCGATCTTCGCTTGCGTTTTTCCTTCAATGCGGCCGTGAGCTGGTGTCCAGTGTGTCGCTTGTACGCGCTGAGTCCTAAATCTTCTTTGACAATGCGAGACATGGATTTTTGCGAAATTTGCATTTCCCTCGACAAGATTTTCTGTTTTCGCAGCGGTTTTCGGTCGATTCGTTTCTTCACGGCTTTGATCGCTTTCGGAGTTCTCACAGTGCGCGGAGGGCCGGATCTTTGACGGTCTCGTACTCCACCAGTATCCTCAAACAACTTCACAGCACGATACACAAAATTACGAGTGATTCCAAGCGGTCGCAACTTCCTAAAGATATCGCCTTTTTCCATGTTGCATTTAAGTAGGCCAACTACAGCAATACGATTTTCGATGTCGCCCCATTCCATGATTGTAAGCAATTAATGTCAAAAACTTTTTACGTCACAATGAAGCATAAATATCAACTGTCAAATCGCAATCAATACGAAATGGATGCGCCCAGTGCTGCATTCGTAATGAGTGAGTTCAGTTGTGTACCAATATTTATGACTTGACTAGGTACGGAAACCAGAGAAAATATATATGTACGAGTACATATCTAGGCTTACGTAAACTCAAGTTCGCACGAGAAGTTATTCAATATTTCCTGTGACTGATCAGATTTGACAAACGATGGATCCAAATCGCTATAACAGTTTGATCGCTCTCAACAGATGGATGCCCTACTCGTTTAAAAAAGAAAAAAAAACTTCACCTTGGAGTTTTCTAGAATAACGATTCCAATGATTAGACTTATGCAAACATTAAGAGTCTATAATGCTTCATAAGAAAGCGCCTTTTTATTCACTTGTACTGTAAGTGTGCTGGATTTCATGTAAGCAGGCACATCAATCTATTTAGATTAACTTAGTTAACTAGTGCCTATGAACACTACACCTCGGAGGCAAGAAAATTGAACTCCTCATCTTAGGCGGTGGATACAAGAGCAAATCAAGAAACAGCTGGCTACCTATAAAGCTAGCATGAGGGTAAACGTTCAGGTCTAACCCGATTTGTAACGAATAAAATAGTAAACTCTGATATCTTCTCTAGTTTAGCCTTCAAAAATAACATCTTTCATAGTCTCTGGCAAATGATGTCGTCACGGCTCTATCGTAAAGCATCCCCAAATTGTTTTTACAAATGTGCCATAGATATGTACTATCGATCGATCTCAATTGCCAACCATCCTGTACCATTCACGAGGGTGACTCAATAATTCCACGAAAGTTAAAACAGATTGCGTTACCACCTGAAATCAAACATTTTGCTTGTCAAGAAGCATCTTTTAGACATCTGTCAAATAGTTTTCTTGTGACAGTTATTTAAAGGAAACGCCCACGAGGGCGTTTACTCATAAAACAGGATATTTTGCACAAAAAAACCATCACACAACCAAAGAAAAGCTTGAAAGTATTATGAGGACCCTTCACCAGCGATTGGATCCATCCACCATTGGTTTTCTCAATTTCGGTGCGGGCATACCAGCACAAGTGACGCCAAACGTTCTGGTTCCCCAAATGAGGTCATCACACCAAAAAATAGTCGATAAAATCCCCGAGATGATATTAGACGATCGGCGCAAAGTGAAGGTGCGCAAAGTGATGAAACTACAGATTTATCTCAGGTATCAGTTGTTTTAGTTTTGCAAAGATTTGGGTATGAAAAGGCTATCCGACAGATCACAATTGATAACAAACGCAACCGTTTGACAACTTCAAAGTAGTATTTGGCGATGCTCAATGACACAATCCGATCGAGTTTTTTTTTTGATGTGAACGAAAAATGAACTTATCACAACATACCAGATACCAAGCAACAGGAAAGAGAATGGATTTTTCCTGGTGAAGAAGTCGAAGAAGACCAAGGTGCGTTTTATCGACCAATAAGGTCACAGTTTTTTAGGACGCACACGGTGTCATTCCCATCGATTACCTTGAAAAGGGTTAAACCATCACTGGCGCCTAATATGCAGAGCTGTTGGTTAGATTCAACGCTGGTTTGAAGTAAAAACGACTGCATTTGTTGAGGAAAAAATTTATCTTGCGTAAGGACAACGCACTGGGGCACAAATTCGAAGTCGGACTGGCAAAATTACATGAATTTGGTATCGATTTGCTATCTCAAGCAGTATCTTCTCCAGATTTAGCCCTCTGCCATAATTTTTTGTTTTCAAATATAAAGAAATGGCTCGGGGCTAAGAGACTTAAGAGTATTTTTACTCCCCTCTAATTTATTAAAAAGGCCCACTACAATATCTGCAAACAAATTAAAAAGAAATTCCTTCCTTTCTCTTATCAAATATGTCTCTGCGTAAAGAACTCCTTAATAAACTATAATAAACCTAATGCGTCCCAAAAAATCCAGCAGCTCTATCAAAAGAAAAAAAGAAAAACAAACAGCAAACAACTACAGAATTACTACAGAAAATCCTTCTCCACTAAACTCAACCGAACCGGACAGAGCTCATAGTAAAAAACGAAGCCACGTGCAACTCGTTTCCTTAGTGTTTGCCTTCATGCTTCCCACCATTCCTTGACATTTTAAACGCTTGGACAATTTTCTTTTCAATTTCCGAAATTGTCAACCTGTTCACATAGACACAGCAAGCCCTCAGATAGAACAAAAAATAAATAACAAAACAGCACAACCGAAATTTCAAAACAAAAACTACGAGGGTAACTAGAGGAAGAATCCAGGATAACTTGAACGAAAACGTGAAGAGAAAGAAAATGCCCATGTAATAGTTGGCAAATAATAAGGACACCCACTTTGGAAGAGGCAGTAGCGCCACATGACACGAGTAATCCACAGGAATCATCAGCATCATCATCAGCATCGCAGGAATTGTCCTCATCCTAGTTGTATTCCGTGTCGTCGTACTCTGTAGCTTTTTCCATGGCCCTTCTACATTTAGCTTTCTGTGACAGCCTTTGGTTGGTTTTAACATTTCGTTGCAGCTATCCTTAGATATGTACGAGTACATGTGGAAATTCCACCCCCATGCAGTTTTTGAAAATTACGTATATCCTTCGTTCCTGGTCCTAAGCGAGTTAAGGAACTTCAGGATGTGGGTGGATAATGGAAATCCATACTTCCACAGCAATTCTCTATTTTCTTTTGTATTCACCTGTTTTTCTGGATTTGCGTCGCTTCACACCCTTTCTATTTGTTTTTCGAATTAAATTCGATCTTTTCCATTTAAATCCCACTGGGGAGAGACTTGGTTGTCATAAGGGTGGACATGGATTTCACATAGCTTAAGGGATTTTTAAAGCGACAGGAGGGAAGCAAGTATCCCATTCCTGTGTCGACAGGTTGAAAAATGACATAAAATGATTGGAAGCTTCTATTGTATTCGTCTAACCTAAAACCCCCAAAGTCACATATTTAATGTCCTGGATTAGACACGGTTAGGTTATCCGTTAAAATTAAAAATTTCAACTGCAACTTGCTTAGTCTGCTTAATGTTTTTTTGTGCGCCAAAACAAAAAAAAACAAAAAAAATCTTTTCCAAGCGTCATCCACCCAGCCAGCCTCCTAATAATGGTGTTATTGCTACAACCCTCCCAACGCATTTTGTAATCCTTTTTATGTGAGTTTGTTAGAGTGTGTAATTTTCAATTGACTCTGTTAATTATAGCGTTTATCTAATGAACAAAAAACCGAGAGCTCTGTTTTATTTTACTCATTCATGTGATCTAATTTAGAGCACGGCAAACTCACGAAATGTCGAGGAAGACCGGAACGGGTTGACGTTCGAATTTATATTGACAGTGGTTGCCACAAGGATGGTGTGACGTGGCCTATTCCTATAGCTGACGGGAGGAAATGGAGTGAACCCTGAAATTAGATGAGAATTGATTAAATAAATTATGTTCGGAGAAACTTTTTGGAAATTTCCAAAAGTTGAGATGAGTTAGGCGTTCAACATGTTGAAGAGGAATGTGAAGGCAAATTATTAATTGGAATTGATTTTCGACTTCTATCGCAAGAAGGTGTTTGAGTTGAAGTATTTATAGGACGAAGGTGTTATTCCACATTGCTAAAAGTGTTGTAATTTATCAAGTAAAGTGTTGTTTATGCCATGCAAATTTTGAATGTACTGAGACTCTGTCATATGGTGTGCTACGAGAAAGTTATTTTGTTATCAGGATCAGTCAGATCTAATTGAATGATACTCATACATGGAAGTAGGTACTTACAAAACAAAATATCTTACTCTTCACATTAGCTCAGAAATCCGAGAATCATCAAGACATTGCTGACTGTCGCTCAAGATAACAATGAAAGACTCTGATAAGGCAGATGAGAGTTAATTGTACAGAAAACGCAAGCCAAAGTGAAGCTCATAGACAGATTAGTGTTTCTAAAGAGTAAGCATTGGTGAGTTCAAAGCGCCACTGCAAGAAAGACGTAGAGCTTTGACTGTAATATTTAAAATTATGACCCATACAGCATGGTTGGATGAATTTACAAGTTTCGCAAAATTATCCTTAGCATAATACGTTGACAGTGTAAAATATCGTACTTTACCATCAAAAAGAACTCCGCACTTACTCATCATTTCAAATCACTGGACTTTCCGATCTCTATATATTGAAAGGACACACAATTTTGCCGTGTCAGGTTCTAAAGCGAAATAAACTTTCAAACCTACTGAATGCATTTTACAACCTGAAAATACAAACTGCCAACGATCTGAAAGCATGTTCTTTAAATGTGAACAAATTCAGTAAGATACGACGAACAAACACAGACATACTTAGTACTGCTGTTGTAGGGACTACATATATGAGAATGCGTATTCGTTGTGAGAAATTAACTCAGATCGAAAATTATGAATTTGAAATCGATAAGCGAAGGCCTTGCTGTAGTTCGAAAAAAAAAATACATTTGTAATGCCATCTCTTGAGAGAAGTCAGCACAGCCTTTATCTTAAAAATGACAGCAGGCTATCAGTTAGCAAAATTTTTTGTCGCTGGTTTGTTCAGAGCCCGATTGTAAAATAAAAATACGATGCCGGATGAGCAAGGAAGAATCTTACGTGGGACACTTCAACATGCCTCTAATAGCTAAAACCTATAGGAACTAGTCTACAATACAATCAAGAACTGAGCACGGGATGCCACTGCATACAAAAGCACAACAAATTACTAAGGAAGTAGCCGAAACAGATTTGGATTATCCTGTACTTCTACGTCTACCCTTTAGAAATAGGAAACCATTGAAAGAGAAGCTACAGACAAATTCACTGAACCTGGAAAAATGAAAAAGGATTCTACGCCGCTTCTTTAATCGGGGGAATCAAAAAGAGTAGCAAGCTTTGGACGGCAAATGTACTAGCTGTATACTGTTTATACCGAGCTTATTCGAAGGAAAAAATACTTCTTTGCCTTCTAGATTCTGCGCAGTTTATCCAAAATATACAAAATCAAAAACCGTCTAAAACCTAGGTGTTGTTCCAAATGTGAATCAAGGATGAATGCCAGTTCAGTATTCAATCGATGCGAATGTGATAAGCTGAATGCTGCGTGCTTATGGCGAATGTGCCTGCAGTTGAAGTGAGTCAGCAGCCCGTTTTGTCCTAGAAAAACCATTGCCTATAATGGACAATTTCAAAAAAGCATGGAGGTAGAGTAATTATACAAAATCAAACCCGAAATCAACTCTATATTGGTGGCAGATGAGATGAGATGGACCATCGCCAACGCTCACATCCCCGAACGGGTTACTGACTTCCGTCTAACCGACCTTTCGTCCAAGGGGTATCTTACTTGTGAATGAAATTGACCCTCCAGGTTGGAGGTTGTGCCGCCGGCCATTGAAAAAAGTTGAAAAAGAAAGTAACAGACCTCGGATACGGACGGGCAACCGCAAACAATGCAAAGGCAAATAACTCTGGATATCCAAGTCCAACATTAGACTTGTATGCGCACATGACCCTACAGAGGAGAGAGATAACGACACCAAAATTGCATCTGCGACCTCTTGTATAAGACCTACGGACAATGCCCTATGATATGACATTAAAATTGTTCCGGTGATTTTATTGCAAAGCTAGGACGAGAAGTCGTTTTTGGTAGTACTGATGGATCAACGCAAAATACTCCTCCAGTATTATGGATGTCCGAATGTTGGAAAGGGCCAAGATCGGCTCGAACCATTACCTTGTTGTAGCCAAGGTAGAATGGCGGATATCTCGGAGAGCGTAAGGCAAGCTTATGTTGCAAAGAATTTCGAAGTCGGGCGGCTGCAATTGCAAGAGATCGCCAAATCCGTTTCCCATCGAGTCTCCCTAAATGTCTTAAACGATCCTGTGCCGCCAGCATCAAGTATCAGAGATCAGTTAAAAAGCCATAAGAGATGTCATTTCTGATATGCTGGGTTTTACTTGGCAACGAAACCCCGGGTTTGATGACAAGTGCCGGCATGTACATGAAGCTAAACAAGGTGCATACCAAGTGGTGCTTCATAGAAGGACTAGGGCTGCTCAGGAGCTCTACGAGCAAGATACGAGAGACTAATCCGTGCTTCTCAGGAGGAGAACAAAGAAACATGAGAAGCGTGCGATCAAGGAATTTCAACCACCCGACCAAGATGAAGTGAAGATAGCCATACCTAAACTAAAATTCAATAAAACTGCTGGAGCGGACTGTCTGACTGCGAGCTCTTCAAAGCGGCATACGATGGCATACACCAACTTATCTGCAAAACATGGTCGGACGCGTATAAAAGGAAGTCGACATATAAAGAGTTCGGTAACCGAAGAGCTTGAGTCGAATAGAATAAGCTAGTATTGCCACGTTCAAAGAAGATCTGCGGAAAATCCGGTTAAAAAGGCACTATCAACGACGGTCACTCCAACTGTAAGAAAACGAGGTCGGAAAAAGAATTCCTGGATTTCTCAGATGGCAAATGCGCAACAACGCCTGGGGCTTACCACTGAAGCAATCCAGGACCGAGCATTATGTAGACGCGTTCTGCGGTCTGCGACATTAGCCAACCCCATAAGCGGAGCAGCAGCGATGCAGTAAAAATGGGAAACTCGTTACGCATAAGTTCGTATAACGAGGAAAGGGTTAATAAAGAGATAAGAAGAAAAAGAGATAGTCGGACGAAAGTATGCCCGATGAGGGGAACGTCAGGATGGTTTGTCCGATCCTCAAGAAAGAAAACCCTCAGAATTGCGCCAACTACAGAGTCATCAGCGTTTTTAACGTCGCCTAAATGATCTTATCCACCGGATTGTGTGAATATCTGAAGCTCTTTATAAACAACCCATATGTGTGATAGAAAAGCCCACCATCGGCCAAATTTTAACACCACGGCAGACCTTTAAAAAAACCCAAATCGAATTGTCTTCGAATTCGCCCTCGAGTTACAGCGGAGTAAAGAAATAACGCAACCAAGGTGGCGCAAGCGTGTGTAATGGACCTCAGTGCTCCTCTTGAATATACGAGGGCGGGTCAATAAGTCCGTGACTTTTTGAATTTCTGACCTCTTTACTGAAACTGCTCCTGTCAATAGGCATCTGTCAGTTGACTCCTGTCAAAATTTAAACTTGCTGCGTCAGTTAGTTTGTGATTGACAGCTATTTTTATCAGACTACTCACTAATTTGAGGAGAAAATGGAAAAAAGTGAATTTCGTGTGCTTATTAAGCATTATTTCTTGCGAAAAAAAACCATTACCGAGACCAAGGCTAAGCTTGATAAATACTATGGGGACTCTGGCCGACCGAAGATTGAAAGTGCGAAAGATTGTGGAAGCCGTAGGGATCTCGCATGGCTCAGTGGTTTCAATTTTGAATGATCACTTGGGCATGAGAAAGCTTTCCGCAAGATGGGTGCCGCGTTTGCTCACAGTCGACCACAAACGCAATCGTGTAACAACTTCACAGGAAGGTTTGGCGTTGTTTAATCGCAATACGGAGGAGTTTTTGCGCCGTTTTGTAATCGTGGACGAAACATGGATCTATCACAACACACCAGAGAACAAACAACAGTCAAAACAGTGGGTTTCTAAGGGTGAATCGGCGCCAAAGAAGGCCAAGGTGGGTTTGTCAGCCAATAAAGTTATGGCGACTGTTTTTTGGGATGCACGCGGGATAATCCACATTGACTACCTTCAAAAGGGAAGAACAATCAATGGGGAATATTATGCCAACTTATTGGACCGATTCAATGACGATTTAAAAAAAAAACGACCTCATTTGGCCAAGAAAAAAGTTCTTTTCCACCAAGACAATGCAAGGGTGCACACATGTGCAGTTGCCATGGCAAAAATCCATGAATTGGGCTATGAATTGCTCCCTCATCCACCCTATTCTCCAGATTTGGCTCCGAGCGACTACTTCTTGTTCCCAAACCTGAAGAAATGGCTTGGTGGAAAAAGATTTGACTCCAATGATGAAGTCATCTCGCAAACAAAGGCCTATTTTGAGGACCTCGACAAATCATTTTTTTTGGAAGTGATAAAAAAATTGGAGAAGCGTTGGACAAAGCGTATAGAGCTCAAGGGAGACTACGTTGAAAAATAAAATTATTTTTTTATCAAAAAATCTGTGTTTTAAACCAAAAGTCACGGACTTATTGACCCGCCCTCGTAATTTAGCGAACTCTTCATTCAATTTCTAGAAACTAATATTTATAAAGAACCTTTCTGAAATGCGTGCCTTATCTGATCTTTTACAAGTACTAAAAATGAACAAGCTAACTGGTGGCCTAAGACAGGGAGTTACGGGGTACTTACACGGGGCACACACCTTTAATTTATCAAATCACTTCCATACATATTTTAACTCTATTTCTGGAAGCACAAATTACCATACTCAAAGAGAAAGCGCCTAAAATAGAAACAGAAGTGAAGGACAAAAGTGGCCAATGCACAAAGCAAAGCATAGTTCTCCCATGTAGTTTCTTCTAACCGTCACAAAAGCTCATAAAATAACTCGCACATACTTTTATCTGCTGACAAAATATTCGTAATTCGTCGCTTCCTATAGCCACTCAAATCCTAATTAATACCACCCCCCTCAAATTGTTTTACACACAAAATCCTATAAATTACCTTTCACAAAGGATTTTTTTAAAAAATTTTTATTAAAAAGATACTCTTTCCCATCTTGTTTCCGGCACATAAAATCTACAACCAACCCCCATCGACCTTATGGTCGAATAAAAAATGATCACTGTCAAGACGAGAAAAACCGCTTTTCACAATCTATAGTATTCACCCCTTACGATGTCGCATTTTCCTTAAACTTAAGCATAGTTATTTATGAATCTGTAAATTCCCTCGAATAAAACACCATCACACCCCCAACCCCATCGGAATTTCTAATGTAATTTCACAAAAGGCCGCCACAGTGCTTAAAAGCCTTCGCCCCCTTTTCACAAAGTCTGCATACAATCAGCTGCCAAGTGCGTTTTGTACTTTTAAATGCTTACTGCCTGCCAGAAATATACTCGTAACCTGCATCATCTTCACAAAAAAGGGCAAACAAATGGTGTAGGTATAATCGAGGGTTGGATGCATTGCGTAGCCAACCTAAAGCTAACCCCACGCCGTCGTTGAGAATGCTGAGTAAGCGCTTGGAATGATTAACCTGATTCCCCATGTGTATTGCACAACAAAACGATGGCAAGGAACTTTTGTTATTAAATCGATTTTCGAGTCGCAAGCCATTTCGGATGAGGATGGATAGATGGTTGTGCCGTGTGCATCAACCCTGACACTTTCATTCCATTCGATTGGGTTGGCTTAAGTGGTATGGGTGACTTGAAAATAAAATCCAAAAACCCAAAACCCATAACGGTAGCAAAGCAATCGCATAGCGAATGTGAATTTATTTGGTGGCTCAGAGAAGGTGCACACGCGTAGCTTTTAACAAACATGCGTCATCCTGTCACAGATGGAGAAAACACAATTTTATGGAGCTTCTTTGAACCCGCTTCGATGTTATAAGGCATCACTGGGTGGTTTAAAATATTTGCTCATAAAAACCACCATTGGCACAGCCGGTTCAATTGTCTTAATAGTTTTTGTGTGCCGCCATCTGCCGACAACAACGACGACAGTACGTATCTACTTGCACACGCAATTCCATTCAACCCAATCCAGCCAACTTCCGACATCAACACTGCAAATGAATGTCAGTTTCATATTTTTGTTTATGTTGACTGTTGAGTGTTACTGGCATAGCGAATCGGGTTTTTGCGGTATGTGGTGATACTTTGAGGTGGATTTTGTGGCGCTCCATGAGAGTGGTGTAGTTAATTAAAAGGGAAATCGTTGGCAGGGCCTGTCACAAAGTTTTCAACTGAATTGTCCCACACAGTTCAAGTGCCAGATGGATGACAGAAAATTAAATCATTTTTGCGGTTTGACATTGACAGTTAACTTTAGTTGTCAGTTGAAATATCATAAAATGATGGCATAAAACGGTAACAAAAAGGAAATGACAGTGGATAATGTATGACAGATGATGAGGCACTTGAATGTAAATTGTCACCATTTTCCCCCCTATTGTTGTGGAGTCAGAACGACATCTAAAGTAGTTTTTCGCGAAATGTTAAACAGCATAGAAAATGTCGGAGTTAAAAGACAACTTTATGATTTGTTTTAAATGAAAAACTATAGAGAGCAAGAGTTTTGAAAATGTTGAACGTACAAGGTAAACCAACGTATGTATACTCTTACAAAATACTAAGGGGAACTACTAGTTAGAAGCATATTTCAAATGAAGTACCACACGATTCAGTGTTTAGTCCCCTCGATGGACCAAATTATGATAGTTTGTAAGAGGTAGAGATGGAAAGATGTTTGACCTTTGCAGGTTTACCCTTTACCATCTAACGCACTGAGAATTTTGTGTTTTTGGTTGCTTCACCTGAACTTGGGCCCCGGTAACTAACCATTGTACCACACCGGCAACTAAGTCTAGCCAATAAGAAGATACAATTACGGGAATAAAGCTTGATATACAAATAATGGCATGATGTCAAAAAAAATCCCACCAATATTGCGATATCTTAGATTTTTTTTCAACAAAATTCCAATAGCCGAAGAGAGGACTCTAAATACGTATTTCCAGATCAAAATAGTGCTTATTGCTTAGACACAGTTATGAGTTGAAATTTATTTGCTATATAATGTGAGATCAAACATTCAACAACCTAAGGAATTCTCAAATTATGTATTTCATCTCCGAAAGCCGAATGCTAGAAGCTCATAAACATGTGAGACGAGACGTGAAAACAATTCGGCGTACGAAACCAATGTTATCCAGCCAACTTCTTACGAAAATCTGGATGTTGGGGTTTTAATCCCGGAATTTGATTTGATGTGGCATGTGACTTTTCGTATGTTATTATGGCTGCTGCACCCTATTATTTTTCACTGGAAGTTTAACAATTTTGAGAGTTGGAGTAAAGTTTAAGGCGTCATCTTACTTTAACTTTAACATGACATGAACATATTAATAAATAAAAGAAACAGCCCTTACTTGTTCTAAATCCATCACACAATAATTACCGTCTTGAATATTTGAAAAACCTCCAAAATTTACTCCACCTGTCAAACATTTTCGATTCACTCACCCAACACAATTAATCGCCTTCAAAGCCTGGCACCCCCCATGAACTTTAACATCTACCAAACTACCGTGGGCGAGTGTAACAAAATGCCACCATCCGAACTCCACCAGCCCTACTCTAGACCAACACTTAATTACCTTCTCACCCACTTTCGAACCCCCGCATTCGGTCTCTTTTATGGTGACTGCATTCCAGGCGCCCCAACAAAATCCAACTTGATGCTCAAGTTTATTTCACTCCGGCAACCTTCACGCTGCTCCTTTTCCACACACACGCTCACTTTCTTTTGTATTGTGTTCGTGCAACCCCAATTTCTGTGAGTAGTAAGCAGATGTACGTACGAAATGGGGGGGGAAAAAAACTTCATCTGGAGGAAGGTCTGCAACGAGTTCTTTTGTTCTCTTGAAACACTGTTGC
The DNA here is from genome assembly GCA_928272305.1 of Volucella inflata. Taxonomy (NCBI): domain Eukaryota; kingdom Metazoa; phylum Arthropoda; class Insecta; order Diptera; family Syrphidae; genus Volucella; species Volucella inflata. The sequence goes on along the minus strand of OV743718.1, from coordinate 22,746,513 downwards.
TTTCTGGGGAGCCAAGTCAATCATTTCTTTCCTCCGGCCATCCTAAAGGCAGTGGTTGTTTAATTACGTTGAACGGGGCACAACCTTTGGGCACTCCCGTCTTTTGACGTCTGGTAATTAAGTTATCGACAAGAAACTGAAACCATGTCTTTGTCATTGTTTTAATGCCATTCTCCTTATATTTTTTCTGTTTATTCTGTTTTCAGATCGCACAAATGACGCACTAGACCCAGCTGAAGTAATCCGGCGCTACGACCTCGATGTAGAATCTCTTCCCAGTTATACCATCGTCTCAGGACTGCCAACGTACGATGATGCTTTAGAAGAATTCCGCAGAGCCGGTCTCATCCTCAAGCCATCACTACCAATAGTGAAAATTTTCGACAGCGAAGCAAAAGATTCATCATCCGCTGATGGTCTACCAGAGTATGCCCCACCTGATAATACATCAACGGGTTCCACATGTCCTTGTGGTGCTGCAACAACTCTCCAACCAAGCCAAGTTATTGAACTTAATCCAGAACACCTCAAGATTCTCAGCCAAAAACGTCTGTCATTGCAAATCTCATTCAATGCTCAACCGACAATCCGTCGAAATAGTCGACCACGAGTTGACCTATGCCAGCAGGTGGGTCGAAACAATCTTCTGCGCGCTCAAAGAGACTTAACACCAGAGATGCATCGTTCGTCATCAATGACGTTTGACAACGAGCGTACCATGTTCGAAAACCGACTGAGAGCTCTGGAACAGCATCGGGGGTCCATATCGTAGCCGAATACGAGTAGTATTAGCCGAATGACAGAGGAAGTCGTGTTGTGTTAGATTCCTGCCAGGAGAAAATTCCAATTTCTTTGTTTTTTATTTGTTTGATTGCTGTTAGGATGTGGACGAGTATTATTTGTGTCAAACTCATGTGTCAGTATTAGAAAACTTAGACTTAAGACGATTTCATTATTATATTTTTCTTTTTTTTGAAAATACAATAAAATTTATTTTGGAAGATTTTGTTTGAGAAAAATTGTAAATTCGAGTACTCGTAGTTTTTTGTATGAGAATTGGATGTGGATCGATGCGGATCGTAAGTATGTTTGAGATGAATATTGTTTGAGTTTTACTATTGTTGTGAGGAAAATGTGGGTCGAATGCTACCCCAACCGAGACATATTAGACATTTTAAAAGAAAACTTTGACTGAAATGGTTCCACGATCGTTTACTACACATCAACGATCTAGCAGATACATGGTGTTACCATGTGTTATTATCAGCTTAACCAAAAGCGAGGTTCATTGCTGTCTTACACGACTTTTTGCACTTCGCACGATCAGCCAGATCACTACCGATCGCTAGGAAGTAGATGCAATGCATATGACTAATCAGCTTTCAGTGATGTGGCAGTTCAGTTTAGGTAGATACGAGTACTGTACTCGTATGTACATTGAGAATAGTGCAATGTGATCTCGAATAGCCATTTACTGGCGGATAGTAATTGAGATTGGACTCTACTCAGTGGTGGTTGATGAGTTGGTATTGACAGAAAAACAGTTAATAGTTTCTTGGTTAGCACTCAGATTGCTGGTAATGATAGGTTGTTACTATCTATTCAATACCCTGACTTTTCTAATGTATCTCGAGCAGAGTCTCTAGAGTTTCAAACAGCTGGTGTGGGCAATTACGAGTATTTCTATTATCTGATATTTGCAGAAGCAGTGAATGTATAAGTAAGTTGCAATAAAAACAGTGCTAGTGAGTTTTATTTGACTGAACATCTGTGTAGTAAGGAGGATATGGTGGGCAAACGAAAGTAGAGCCATTAACCACTGAGTGGGATCTGTGAGTGTAGACTATTTAGAGGGGATTGGCGAGCTGATTGTAAGTGGTAATTGATGAAACGCATTGGGTCGTTGTGCATTGCAGCTAGTGGGTAGGTGTCACATGAGATGGATTATTGGACCTTGCATGTAGTTGTTGAGTCTTGTAAGTTTCCAAACGTGACGATTGTTTAAAAACATGAATTAGGTACACCATTTCTAAACTTACAAAGCTTACAAGAAGGAAATTTTATTTGAATCTGGAATTTGATAGTGGTGTTTCCTTTAATTCGAGATTGTATACTCGCACATAAGAATTGAAAGTCCTGGGACGCTAACCCTTTAACAAATCGCCTTGAAAAGACGTTAATTCATTACAGTGGATATCAACTCCGGTGTTATTATCATGCTGCGGACTAAAATCAAAATGCTCGTATACAGTCTCCTACTCAGTTGAATTTTTAGAAACATCAGGAAGCAATCATTTAGTCTGCCTACATCGTGGGTAATTGTGGGACCTGTAGTTATATGAAACAACAACAAATGACAATGGAAATAGTTACATACGACAGACAGTCCTTGGGAACTTCAGGTTCTGAACATTGTCCAGCTTGAAACCCATCAGGGTATGACTGATGATTTCCCGATTTATGTTTACAAAAGTACATTCTCTATCTATAGTGAAAGGTTTTAAGTCCTTCTAGACAGATACTCGCAGACACTTTGTTAAAAAGTCACCAGTTTGAATCTGTAATGATTGAAGTGTTTTCTAGTCAGATATCTCAGCCACTAGTCAGGCTGTTGAAACCATTGGAGAAAATAAGTTCGAATCTAGTACGTCAGGGGCATCACGCGATACTGTGACCATAGACTGGGTGCTGGGTTAGCACTGGCTATCTGAAGCCTCCTCTCTTTTGCATTGGTTTCAGGATCTATGAAACTTTAATTGACGAGACGAAAGAATATGTTAAGCCAACATGGAACATTTGCGGTAGCTAGAATCGAATAACCTACCTAAAAAGGCTAAGAATTGACCAATCTTCCTAGATAAGCTTCGTCTTAAAGGTGCACGCTTCCCGTCTGTCATTATCACTTGGCTCTGCGCTATTCCACATGAATCTTCTCTTGATCTTTTCCAGCGACAACTTTAGAGGAAACATTGACCATGAAGAAATTGGGTTTGTTTTCCATCTACCATTCGACTGTCGAACTGCTGCTCACAGAGGAATTAGAACTCTAAGAAATGACTTCTTTGAGTTCCTTGGTGAGATCGTGCCGAGGTCACTACTGAAATTAATGCCTTCATCTAGATGAATCTAAGTCTGTTGCTTTTTAAAAAGTCCCGAACTAAAACTACAGTTCAATCATCTCTAAAATGTGAGTTAAAAGCCAGTTATTGAGAATCCTTTTTATCCAAAAATTAAATATAAATTGAAGCTTATCTTCGCTACTCCTGTCTCAAAACTTGCGAAATGTCACTAACATCAAACTGCTTTCTACCGATTATGTCAATATCATCTTCGTATGCGAGTGATTGAACGGACTTTTGAAAGGTTGTGCCTCTTATGTTTGCTCGTGAGTTAATATTGAAAAATTCGTATGGCAGCGAATCGCCCTGTCTATATCTCGGTGAGAACTTTACCGGCCGTGATGGAGCAACGTGTATTTCCATGCACTGACGGACAATTTTGTGCGTAAACGATGGTGAAGTTTTCTGGCCTGAGGTCACACTGATAGCGAGCAATCAGATTGTTGACGAACGGCTTCAGGCGTTCACATAATACGTCAGATAAGATCTTGAATCCGATGTAAAGAAGTTCAAACCTCGGTCCGGGATTATATCTGAATTATGTTTTTTTGGGGGTAAAAATTCCGAATCTCATTCATGGAGTAGCATCTCTCAATTTCTTCGACCGCGCGCTTCTCATACTCCTTTCTTTTTCTTCCTGAGAAGCCGGTCTTTCTTTCTTTCGGTATTTCCTTTTCTGCTGGTAGAGCACGTGGGCAGCTCTTTTCCTTCCATGCAGCATAGCCTTGCTTGCCGGCATTCGTTGTAAAACCAGGGCCTGCATTATGCTGCACATAAGAATCGGCATCGCTGATGGCTTTGCTAGTGTTGCCACCGGTCTTCGATGCTTGATGCCGTCGGCAGTGAAGCTCTTGACAGATTAGGAAAACTCAATCGAAAAAGGATTTGGCGATCTCTTGCGATTGCAACCGTCGGACGTCGAAATCCGAGTCAATGTGTGCTCTACGGAACGTTCGGACATCCAGAATTCTGGAGGAACGTCTTGCGTCGATCGCAATGTGATCAATCTGGTTGACTGTTGATTGATCAGGAGTTCTCCAAGTCCCCTTGTGTATGTCGAGATGTGGGAACCGCGTGCTAGCCATGACAATGTTTCGCCCCACCGCAAAGTCGATTAGCCCCAATCCGTTATCGGAAGTGGTTTCGTGGAGTACCTTTCGACAGTACCTACTACCAAATATGCCCTCTCTTCCTAGCTTTACATTACAATCGCCGAGGAAAATTTTAAAAGCTCTGGCATTGGTTGTAGGTCCTGTTCGTTCGAATCAGCTATCATTGGTATCATCGTCTTTTTCCTCTGTAGGGGCATCTACGCATATAAGGCGAACGTTGGCAAATTTAACCTTGATACGGATTGTTACTAGGCTTTCGTTGACGTGCAGGAAACTCAAGACTTCTTGTTTTCATCCTCTTTTTATCCGGTTTATCCTATCGGATTTCTTCAATGGCAGTAGTACCCGCTTTGGAGCTGTCTAGCCCCTCTGTTAGTTGTTCGGCTGCAATGGCCTATTAAGGTACCTATCATTCCACGTGCAGGTCCAATGATCATTTGCTTGTTTAGTTCACAGGGATTGTCAACAATAGTTTCGTCCGTAACCGAGGCTTGCGGTTGTTTTGGAACTTTTCTGTAATTTCCACCACCGGGCAGTTATTCCGTGTTTGATACCCCTAGGACGAGGGGTCGGCCTCTTTCTTCTATTTGTTCCATACCCCCCAAAGGTTGTTTGTTTAGAAACTACGGTCGTTTAAGTGTGGAAGTTTGAGCAAAGTGCTATCTTGGAAATATTTTGTTTCTCTCGTTTTGTCGAAAATCTTAAAAATAAGCTTTTCTGAATTTAGGTGTCATTTGAAAGGGCATGAAATTAAGTTATTTCAAACTGTGTTTCAACGGTGTCATTCACGCGACTTCTTTCCAAATCCTTAAATGATCTTTGCACCGACGATTTCGACTGATTTAATAATTTTCTAATACCACAATGACGCCACGTGTCATGGTCACTAAAAGTTACTTAATGGCTAGCCAATTTGTGGAAAACTTTGTCAATATAAAACTAACAATATTGTTTTCCATGTTTTCCCTTTCAATCAACATTTGGGTCACATATATAAAATAATTAATATTAAAAATAGTAACATTTGTGACGTTTTTTCGAGATTCCACTTTCATTCACTTTACGAACGTACTCCATTTAAAGAGCAAACTCACCCAATTGTCAATTGCCAGCTGTTATCGCACACGCGTTGCATCACGTTCCTGTACGTTGCTCACAGTATTTCCCCTATCAAACTGTCAGTTTGCATTTAAATTTCACCTCACTCACTTGTAATTGTGAAAACGAAAGAAAAAAAAATTAAATCCTCGACACCGCTCAAAGAAAAGCGTTTTTTTTTGTTTTATGTTCAAGTAGAGCGAACTTTTTTGTTGTTTTTGTTGCCAAGATGCTTGCAATAAATTAATTAACAAACGGTATTTAACACATTTATCAGTTTAATCGATTTATGTTGGAATTTCTGTGAATAAAAAATTGCGTGCTCCTTGTGGCTGCTTCAGTGAACAGTGTTTCTTCGCTTTTGTGCATGTACGAGTATTTTAAGTACGCTTCCAATTTGTTTTATAATTTTTCGACTGCATTGTGTAACCAGCTGTAGAACTGTAGTATAAATTAAAAGTAAGTTTCTCCTTAGATATTGCCATTTAAAATTCAACAATTGTTTGCATCACACTATCAGTATCAGCTTTGTCGTGATAAAACCAGAATTCCAAGGCCATCTAGGTGGAGTACCTCGTTTTTGTTGTACTCTGTGTGTGTCCAAAGAAGAAAAAAAGAAAAAGATTTGGAATTCGGCTACCCTTCCGACTCATCTTTATTTGTTTATATTTGTAAGGTGGCAATAGATTCGCGCATATGGATGTTCTCATCGATATAATCCCACAGGGGGGTAGTACTCGACCCCTTTGGGAGCTTGTACACGTGCTATTAGGCCAATCGATTTGTCGTGGTTTAATTATAGTCGAAAGTCTTGAAGACTAGAAAATAGGAAGACGCTTATCTGGTCGTTTGTACCAGCCACTTGAAGGCGACTGCTAGTTGGTCACGGAAGGGTGGCTATTCATTTTACATTTTCATTAAGCTTCCTGACTCTGAATGCGTGTAAATCATGCGATTTAAGAGGAGCAGTGTTGTTCAAGTTAGTTTCAGCCACACTCAGGAAATTGGGCCAAATGGCTCGAAGCAAATGGCCAAAATGTTATGGCGCAGAAAATTATTTCACTCCTTGACTGAGGCACTTCACATAAGAATTAACATAACTACAGCGGCAGGGCGCAGAGTTAGTAAAAGTGCACTGAGTTCCAGAGTCTATAGGTGTGGGTAGACTCTTTTAAAAAAGATATGATCGGCTGTAGATTTAAATATAAATGAGAGAGCAGGGTATCATAAATCTGTCAATTGACAGTTTCTAGGTTTTCTTACTTAAATCAAGCGAGATGAGATCTTAATGGTTTCCATTTGTGGTGGAGTTGGGTCAAATCTGTTAATGCGTGATGTAGGTGACAAACATCATCACTCGTAGTTGTGGGGGAAGTGAAGAATGGATTGGTATTCTAAATAGCCCGAGGGGAAATTAGAACTAATACGAGCAATCAGGCAGAATGAATGTGGATTCTTCTTTCGTCGGCATTTCAGATGACACATCTGGTTGACACTTTAGATAAGCCAACCGCATTCAGTTGCAAGATGGAAATTTGATGTCACGATTAATTGGAAAGGCTAGTTTTGTAGCGACATGTAATTAGGGACAGTTAAGCAGTGGTTTTAAATTATAATGTTTTTAGAGTTTAGTGAGGTATGTATGAGATAATTTATACGCGAGAGTGGCTCAATAAGTCCGTCACTTTTGAATGAAAGATGGTTCTTTCGCCAAAGAAACTGTTTATTTCTTAACAAATAGAAGTTTCCTTTCAAAAATAAAATAAAATTAAGAAAAATCAATTATTTTCAGTAGCACATTCTGTCAAACCGATTTAGCAAGACGTTGTTTACTGTTTCTTGTTCTACCTTACGAATGGTTCGGACGATATTCGCTTTAAGGACACCCCACAGAAAAAAAAAGTCTAACGGCATCAAATCGCAGCCAATTTACATCTTCGAATAACACATTATCGAACTGAGCATGCAAATGATTTATTGCTGAATGGCCTGTGTGCCATGGCACACTGCCATGCTGGAAACAAAGACCGTCCAAGTATGTAATTTCAGGCCACGACACAAAAATTCGGAAATCATAGCTCTGTACCGTTGACCGAAATTACGTTTCCAGTAGCATTTTCGAAATAAAATGGGTCAATGATGTCACTTGTTAGGAAAAATGATTTTCTGGTCCTATTCGAGCTGCTATAAGTCAAAAATTGACAAGCGATAACGAAAATTCTCATCAAGCTGTCAGTTAAAAGGTTGAGTTGTTGAGCTCGAAGGCGAATCGGTGTTATTGGATTAAGTCGAACACTCTCAGTTACAGCATCCAGTTTCTAGTCGGTACGTGTCGTACAACGATAGCGACCGTTTGTGTTGTCCGCAAGCAATTCAAGTCTCACAAACTTTTTGCACAAACTAGCTAACAGCAGACGCAGTGGGTGCTCCATTTTGACAACAACTTTCTATAAACTCACTGCTTGGGCAACACAGGACTCACTTTTGAAATGAGATTTTAATTTTGTTCAAGTTTAAAGATAATCGCTTTGTTTTCGAATGTATGATACTGACTGACAGTCAAGGTTTCGAGCGGGAAAGAATTGTCAGTGTCCAAAATGGCATATGGTTCAAGAGAAATGTGTATTGGAACCAACCGTCGTTCTTAACTTTAAGCCCAATATACTCGTACTTCTGTTTTTTTTTTTTCCTCATTTTTCAGGAAAGTTGACACATGCTGAGCTATTATAAGTGTATTCATGCCCACTCTGTGATTGAATTACTTACTTCTTAGGTGGCACTCCAGTTCGGGGTGAATCTGGGCGTCAACTTACAAGGCTCTCCAATCAGCTAACTGCCTAAAGTCTTGTACTCGCAGTGGATTTGGACCACCTACCGCTTGTGCGCTACCTTATGTAATATAATGCACCTCCGCGTTAGATTCAAAGACTCTGCACTGGCATCCAATTACTTTATATGTCCTAGCCATCTTAGGAGACTAATGGGTAGTTTTCTGACTAAATCGATGTCGCTTATAGCTCTTTCACCTGTCCTTGAATCTTCTCCTCCAAAGCCTGACAACATAAACGGTCAGGGCCGATCAGGTTGTTGATGAAGGGTTTTAGACGTTCGCGCTGATAAGATCTTGTATGCGATGTTGAGGAGACTGGTGCCTCTATAGTTGACGCAGAGGGTCTCATTTTTTATGGATTCATTCTTCAAGCACTTGAGACCAGAGCTGAGTATTCGTCACTTGCAGCAGCTGTGAATACTTGGGTTGGTAAGTCGCCATGCCCAGCTGCTTTCTTTGATTCTCGCTTAGAGATTGTTATCCTTATATCCTTTTGATCAGGTGAACGGACGTTTTAGCTATCATCGTCCATGTTCAATGTTTTATTCCACCTGACGGCGGGATGTTGGGCTTTTTTGCCTTCATACTGCTTAAACAAAACGTTGTTCTAAATCCTCAGTATTAACTGTGATTCTTATCCTTCTGATAGGGTATCTTTCTACTTTTCTACGGGCTTCTTGACTTGACACGTTCATTATATCTTTTGGTAAAATTTCCTTATTTTATTTCTTGTCTACAACTTATCAGTATCTTCGAATGTGCGCTTCTTACTTCTTCTGCAGAAGCCGATGGTCTTCCCGTCACACGAGCGGTTCTCAATCTTCATTTTAGCCCCGTTTTGTACGCTTCTTGTCTACATTCATGTGTTTGTCATGACATTTATCGTCAAACTTAGGATTTCTTGGTGCTAATCGGGAGAAACTCAGCACATAATTACGCCGTCTCTGATGCTATCGTACCAACTAGCCTTCGGTACTTGAACCTGGCGGCATAGGAATTTTGCGAAGATTCTGATGGTCTCTTGCGATTGCATCATTTGGACACCTCCGTTTTCCATTTTATATATTGAGATGCGGAAACTAAAGTGATATTTCGTCTCGGGCAAAGTCAATAAGCCGAAGTCCTTGGCTAGATGTGCTCTTGTGTAGACGACGATTACTAACTGGTGGCCGAATCCAAGATATGTGTATTGGAGCCAAATTTGTTTCCGTTCCACCATTTCTTGTTTTCGTAAAAGTTCTCCCTTGAGATACGATAAGTTGAAAAGATGGTGAAGTAAGATGGTACAAACCATTACAGCCAGCGAGTGATATCGGTGTGTTCATTTTCCAAAAACTACATTCTTAGTGTAACACGAACTCAACAATTGCCGAAGTCTGTTTTTAGTCCTTGATAGCATTTCAAGCGTGAATTTTGCTTTACGTTATTGGGTTTTAAAAGCACAAATTCTACTCCGAAATCCTTCTTATCACAAATCCATGTGTAGAACAAGCTTGTACTCGTATGATTGCTTAGAGTTGGATACTTAAAGCAAGCTAATTCGATTAAGCTTTGGAAGGTCACGAACCAGCCAATACTTGGTGTGTTTTGCTCTCTCGCAAAATGCAGCGAGAAAACGTTGAAGATGAACTTTTAAGTAGAGATGCAGCTCTATGTGTTTCCAGTTTGTCTTAAGCAAACTAACACTCATCGGAAAATTACATTTCTATGAGAACGAGACTATTTTTTGGGTTCCACTCTAGGAAAAACATTATATACGAATAATTTAGAATGGACGACAAAGTAAATCTGCCGATCGATACATTATCTCTATGAGATTTTTCCAATTATTGTCCGGAAGACAAAAGATATTTCTCTCTTCCTAGGGTTTAGAGCTATATGTGTAAGTCAAACTTCTTTTTTGTTTACTAGGATTTGATGAAACAGCCTCGAAGATGACAGAGATTGTGAAACACTGGGGAATAATTATCGATAGAATGCTTAAAATTGATCAAAATGAAAAAAAAAACCAAGATGATCACCCTTAAAGCGGTGATAAGAATAAAAACAACCACTCCAATCTCTATGGTAGAGGCAATTCTTAATCTGCTACTTGTAGATTTAAACTGTTTGTCAAGAGCGCACAAAGTCTCTTAGGCGATGCGCTGATTTTAATGAATTACTTAGAAAGCGATTTTGAACAGAAATTCGTGCTACCTGGACTTTTATAGACCATTTTCGTGTCTTTTTCCGGGCAAGGTGCAACGGAATACAAAAAGCCAACGGAATAGAGTCCAGTATGTCCAGGTTGTTATTGTACAAACAACATTTTTTTCTATCGTCTTGACAATGTCGAATTTAACGCCAGAAAAGGAGCATTTACCGGCAGTTTTTTTTTTTTACAGAGAAATCGATTTTTAATGAAAGTTTATGGTAAACATGCTCCAACTCAAAGGATTTGAGAACGTTGGTTTCTTGGTTTCAAAAGTGGCGATTTTGGAATGGACAACAAAGACCGTGGACGACCAGAGAAAAAAATTGAAGATGCAGACTCGACTCAAATATAAGTACGCCTCGCAAAAGCATTCAAAGTTAGTCGTGCAATAAGAAAACTATTTACGGAAAATTAGCGGCTGTTCAAAGAACGACTTCCATGGGCATTACAGTTGCGCTCCGTACCACGCCTACGGCAGCATTGGACGTCTTTCTGCGGCAAACACCGCTCGATTTACAGATAAAAAAAAACCTGCTGCCAACAATGCTTTACGACTCACTTATTTGGGTCACTTCAAGAGCAGTTGCTTTGGGCATGATCCCAGCGGAGCAACTGCCAGGCAGTCCAATTTTAACAGACGAAATTCGACTGATCGACTTCGACGTTTCGTATGATTTATTATATCCGGAGGGGTAGGACTGGTAAAAAAATGAAGTAATCAGGCCAAATAAAATTGCAATTTTCACAGATGACTCTACAACAGAGGTATAGAGGAAAATGAACCAATCGATGAGCTTTCAAGAATAGGAGGGCTGCTCAATAATATTGAGGTTCCCAACATCAAACCACCCGTCTGCATAGTGAGAGGCATTATCAAGAAAAAAGCCATAAAGACTGCTAACATAAGGTGGTTGAATCTTGAGAGTATGGAGCCACTTCTTGACTGTAAAAGATTTAGTTGAGTGACTCAAATTGCAAGCGTTTGAGGACATAACACACAGTCTGTATCACATAATCGAAGGAAATTCTTAGGAAAATATTTTTTTATTTAAATTTAGGGGAAAAGAAGGCACGGATTTCAAAGGCCTGCTTTTGTAAAGAAATTGGGTGTTTAACCAGGGTTTGGTTTGGGTCTTTGCCGCCGCTTGAAGTTAAATGCAACTGGTCCCACAGGAATCGCGAAAGACTCGTTTTGGTGCCTAGTGCTGTGTGATGACACACCCGTGTATAACATAACCTTAACCAGTCGTGCAACTATTTCCAAACGTTTAAAAGCCCTGAGAAGGATCCAAAAATTAAGATAATGAGTTCATATCATGAGTAAGCCAAAGCCAATCATCAACCTCGCAACCAATACGCAAGATCCACGGAAATGTTGTGTATTTGGTGGGACCAGAAGTGAATGATGTACTATGAACTGCTTAAACCTAATGAAACGATCATTGGGGATCGCTCCCGTCAACAACTGAAGAAATTAAATCGAGCAATGAAGCAAAAACTACCAGAATATGTCCTCACATGCATCAGTTATTTTCGATCGTAACAATTCGCCCTCATTTTGTAAACCAAGTAAAAAATATTTGGCTCCTATAAATTGGAAAGTTCTGCCCCACCCGCTGTATGCGCTAGACTTGCCCCCTCTGATTACTTTTTATTGCAATCGATGCAGCACGGACTTTCGGAGCAGCACTGTCATTCTTAAAAAGAAGTGAAAAATTAACTTAATGAATGGTTGGCCTCTAAAAAAGACGAAAATGGGAATAAGTCATAGCTAACGATTGCTAATATTATCACTTAATTCATTCATTATGTTGTATAAATAAATGCTAGTTCTCAGAACACAAGTGTCTTGAATGGACCACAATTGTATAATTCAGTCGATCAAACCACCACTCTGGAAAAAGAAAGTCCTGTTTTGTAGCGATATCCATTGACCGTAACGCTTCCACCCGATTCCTTCTCGAAGAAATATGACCTATCAATCTTACGCAAGGTTATGCCACATCAAATAGTAACACCACGAAGTGAGCGTAAGGGACGTTGATGAAGATGTGTGAAATTCTGTGTGCCCCAAAATCTGCAATTTTGCTTGTTCACAAACTGGTCAGATGAAAATGTGCATCGTCGGTTTTCATAAAATTTCTCAAAATTATCATTCTCGGTGATATTTATGACAGCTCTGCACGTTTTTATGGGTCGTCAGGATTGAGTTGTTGGACCAATTGGATTTTGTAAGGGTAAAGGTTGAGATCTTTTTTCAAAATCCGATGAATCTGTGGTACACGGTATAACCAACTGTGTAAAACGTCATTGTGTCGACGTCTCACGACCAGCTGCAACACTTTCACGGAGTATCTGGATCACCGTCTCACATCTCCAACGTTCCCATATGCCATCAGAGCACGAATTATGGGAGCTGTTGGAACATTTAAAACTTTTTAAAATTGCCGCTACGCACGTGTAAATTTCAGCAATTTTTGTTTACTGTGCGATCGTATAGTACTCCACGCCTTGTCTAAAAAAAAAATGATACAAAAATATCTATAAATAAAAAAGTTTTTAATTTTTTACATATTGTGGAAAAAAAACGTTTGGCCCACCCTGTAGATGAATATGTACTAATTGTGTTGTGTCGTCTATTACGTTTGTCTACCTTGACCTTGTTTGTTGGAAGAAAACTTCAGGGTTTATTCTAATGTTGCCTCCATCATTCGCGCAAACGCAGCTGTTTTAATATTTTTCCCGCACTGTTTAAGCAGTCGACTGATTTTAAGTAAAGTGAATGTTCATCGTATTGCGTAAATGTTTTAGAGGACAAGTAATGTATAATACCATTTGTAGTTGAATCATCGAACCTGCCAAAGGTGACAAACAATTGCCTCCTACAGCTCATTCAATTTTAATTGCAGATCTCCTTATCCAGAACACTTGCGCTTCGGCTATAGTTACATAATTTCTGTTCTCGGCACGGTTTTCAATTGGCTAATTGAACCAAAAATAACTGCAAATATATATTTTATGTTTAAAAAATAAAAAAAGTTTCCCATACCGGGAATCGAACCCGGGCCTCCTGGGTGAGAGCCAGGTATCCTAACCACTAGACAATATGGGACTTGCGAAACTGTCGCCTTTTTCGAATATTGTTCGTAAAACGAGTAATTTGTGGACGTATCTTAATTGCTCTGGCACAGCTGTTATCGATTATGTCATAATGATTGTGCGCGTACCCCACATGCTCTCAATCATTTAATGACAATGGAAGGATACATGATAGAAATTAATCAGCAATTAGCACAACGACATAATGACTTTTTGGTAAATCGAGAGATAGGTGAGACAATTAAGACGAAGGTGTTAGTTTTTACAAAAAAAAAAAAAAAAACACAAAATACACAGTATGGTAAATAATATCCCGGACACGATTTCTATTTCTGTTACAGCGATTCAATAGCTTGATTTAGCTCATTTTGCGGAATTGCCTCCAGTGTCTGTGTCGAAGCTGCTTGAATGATCGGAATGTCATCAAAAAAGCATCATTTCAACTTCAATTTCGGGAACAAAGAGAAATCGCATTGTGCCTCAGGTGAATACGGCGGATGACTTAACACACACACTTTCGAGCCCAAACTTGACGAACAGTGAGTGCTGTGTGAATCAGTGCATTGAGAGACAAACTTTTCGCGATATACGGGTCGAAAACGATGGATTCTGGCCATCAAACGCTTTAAAACGTCAAGATAATATGCGGCAGTAACCAGTTTACAAATTGGAACGAATTTTTTGTTATTCTGGATAATTCCTTTGCTATCGAAGAATACCACCTTGATCAAAAAGTTCCCTTGTGGCGCTTCCATTGTTCCGATTTGAGTTCTGTTTTTTGTTAAGTTGGTACATCTGTTTTTGATCGTGAGTCAATCGAAGATGATGAACGCAGTGGCAGAACATCGACATCGAAAACCGACGAAAACATTGATGAAGTAAAAGAAATGTTGGTCAATAACCGCAAATTAACCATCAGAGAGGTAGCGGATTCGGATTGCTTGAAGCCATTCGCCGAAAGAGACCAGAATTGTGGGCAGAAAAGTCGTGGATTTTGCACCATGATAACGTACTGTCGCACAGTGCCATCATTATTCGTAATTTTTTGACGACAAATGCAACAAATACCATCCAACAGCCACCGAATTCACCTAATTTGGCTCCCTGTGATCGAGTTCAATCGAGTTAAAACCAATACGGGGAACGCGTTTCAGCACCAGAGGAAGTAATGGAAAAAACGCAGGAAGCACTGATGGACATACCGAAAACCGAATATAAACTATGTTTCGAGGATTAGATCAAGCGCTGGCATTAGTGTGTTGCAGCAGATGGGGATTACTTTGAAGGGGACAATATAAATTTAGATGAATAAACTTGTATTTTTAATTTTCTGAATAAATTCCGGGAAAGGTGGTATTATGAGTACTGTCTTAATTTTAAAAGAACTTTATGGTTTTGTTTTTTAGCTTGTAGTAAACTTTTTGACTTTCATTCCGCACTCTGACGTCTGGTTTCTGGATCATATTAGAAACACAATGTTTCATCGCCTGTAACAACAGTTTTCATGGAGTTTGGATCATGTCTCTGGAATGTCAGACTCAATAAATTTTTGATTATCATTTAATGTGTGTTGAACAAATTTTGCAAAGACCTTTATTTGGCCCAAAGCCTCGGGAAGAATGGTTCGATTAGTCTTTTTATTGATGTTTAAAACCTCTTTTTTCATTCTCAGTGAAGGTCTTTTGCAACAAAATCACGCACTTTTTGGACCGAACTGAAATTTGCCTTTCTGTGTGTTTGTCATCCTCCAGCGTCTCTTAGCCGCGCGCAAAACGTTAATGTCGCTCGAAAACAGCTGTTCTACTCAAACAATCATCATGGTACACTGTGTTGTATCAATCGGAATGTTTCTGATGCATTTTAACCAAGTTTTGCGAGGAATTTATTGAGCGCGTTTGTTCCGCATTAATTGTTAAATGTCAACCAATTGTGCTGAAATTTTAACAGATAGTAGAGAAAGATTCAAGCCTTAAAACGCAAATAGATGGCGCTCTCGGTTGCTGAGATATGGGTCGTATCCGGGATATTATTAACTACACTGTGTATGATAGTATAACCCTAAGACAGTTTTGCTGTCTTTCTGAAGAATGACGTCAATTGATGCTTACAGTTTTCTTTTAATGTCAATGTGATGTGTACGAAAATCAGCCAAACACAGATCTATCCCATTTTCACTTTAAAACATAGCAACATTCTCTTGTCCTCCTGAAAGTCATGAAAAGTCATTTGATTTCATTTTAATCAATCACAAAACGTCTACTAATTTGTAAATTATTTCACTACTGTAGAGTGTTTTCAGTACAAGTGTTTTCAATTAAAACGAACTGTACATTTGCCACAGCAATCAACCTCAATTTGCTGCCCACTCCACTTAATGATGCATCCACTCCCAAGCTTCCCAGATGTAAAGATCTTCTTCTATTCTTACATCTCAGACGAAAGACCTCTTCAACTTTTGACAGGCTGCTTGTGCTCGATCTTCTCTGAAACTTGTTGCCATCCTCTTGTCGTATATCATTTCAAATAAGATGGCCCTCCTTCCTTCCATTCTAATGTGGGTTCTTTTCAAAAATAAAAACTGCAATCGATTCTCTTTTGAAAATATATCTCTCGAGAGTGCATCCAAAAACATATTCTCCGTGTATTAGATCCTCTGTGTATTGGACATTGTGTGTCTCCAAAAGTTCTGAAAGTCCATTTGGGTATTCAGTCTCTGTAACATAGACTTCTAGAGAGCATCATACTACTCGTACTCTCTGTTGAGCAAAAGTTAAAAGTTTTTTTAATTTTTTTTTTTATTAAAAACAAAAAGCAAAAAATAACAAATTTTCAAGAAAAATAAGAAAATTTCCGTAAGACAAGATCTAAAAATATCGACACGCAGCACAGCATACTCGAATATTACGTACCGTCTGTCGTGTGCTGCATTGCATCTGTGTGTTGTTTATTTCAAAAACGTTTGAATCGTTACATTTGTTTTGTTTTATTTATTTACTTTTTTTTTAATGTGAAAACAAAAAACAAATCAAAAAGAGCAAGTGAAAGTGATTACAATCCACAAGCGCAAAGCAGAGGACACCTTTCCTCGCAAAAGCTTCAATTTGCAATCAAGTTTAGCCCTCCCCCCCCAATCTCTATCACCTCCTATTGTTGCCTATGCTCGTGATGAACTATTTTTGTGCAAATGGATTTGTTTAATGCCACAACGAATAATCTATACGGCTGGGTATGTTTTTATTTGAATTTGAATACCTATTTGGTTTCTTTTTTGTATTTTTTTTTTTTAATTTTTGAAATTTCGAAAATAACTCATAAATTAAGGAAAAACAACAGTGGTACCGAAATGTTCGGCACCCTGAAATTGTGGGCCGGTATCTTTAGATTCGTTTACCACCGTTATATCAGCCAAGATGTTTGTATTTGCGGTAGATATTAAATGTGGATTGCATGTGGAACGTATTCATTGTATGATAGCTGTGTGCATGCACAAGCCAATTATTATTGGTTCTTCATTTTTTGAGACTTTTTCTTGCACGTCGTCGTCGTCGTGTGTTTTGTTTGTTTTTTTTTTCTTCATTTTTTCTTGGCTGCGAATTTATTAATAACAATTGAGAGTGGTGTAAGGTACCAACAAAGTCGAAAACGAAGACGATGTTTACAGCAACGACGACGCATCGACACCGACATGAGTCTTCATTTCGGATCAATCGTGTGTGGTGTACGAGTATGATAGGAACTACTCGTTCCCTACAAGTCGTCTTCAAGTGTTGTATTATACTCGTTTTTTCTTCACTGCAATATGGTGTAAATCTATTGGTGTTCTCGTACTCATAGTCGTTTTTATTTATATTTTTGTCAGTGTTGAACTTTTAAGGAAAAACAAATCAAATTTATGTGAATAATTGGTGAAAACTTTTGCTGCAGGAATGAGAGAGTTTCATGTAAGAAAATATTTGATTTTGCAAAAAAAAAAAATCAAAATACGAGTAAATGTATCGATTTTCAAATATAACGGTTACGATTGCAAACATATTTGAGTTTGTGCCTCTTAAGCAATGGAACGTCTTATCAGAGAAATATGTGTGATCGATAGGAGGATATTTTTATTCCTCACTCGGGGTAACGTGATAGTTGTAAGAGTGACGATAATTGGGACAAGGTTGGAAGGTCATGCGTGTTCATTTTTGCAAGTGAAAACAAACTTCTTTTGCTTTCTGTTATGTTGATTTCCTTATAAATATAACTACCTTCATCCAAAATAGTAAATTGTACCACGTGCAAGTGCTAGTGTTCAAGGAATTTCTTTTGTGTACTTACCTTGAATCTTACTAAAGTTGAATCGTTTCAAAGTTAGGTAAACCACGCGCAACAGCACCATGGAATCCAGTGCTTGCTTCCCGTCTACTTGCATATGAATGCTTTTCGTGTTGCATTTAATTAAAAACCGAAGCTGTCCATATCCATATTTAAAGTAGGTACAGTAGGTCAAAGGGCTTGGGATGGAATGTGCAAACTTTGGTTCCTTTGGAAAATATTCACTTAGAAGACATACTCGTACATGTGCTATAGATATAAGAGCATTTTAACGACAATTTGACGTTGTTTAGAATAGTGTATCCATTCAAATGTAAATGATCTTAAGAGATAAACCCACAGGTTAACCTTTTAGAAGCTATTTAAAAATAAAAAATATGCTGACCCAAGCTCTTGATACGTCAATGTCATTTTTGTTATATCTAGAGCTCTGTATAGAATCTTTTTTCATACCATTGGAGTTGAACATCACGTAGCTAAGCATCGAGACTGATTTCTTAACTTTGAAAGTGTTTTTACATTATTAAATCAATTCGCCAAACGAGTGAAGTCGTCGTGATTGTCATTAACTTAGCCAAGGCTTTTGTTTATCAATTTTCCAAAAATATATATTTTTTCGAATTGTCGTCAGTTAGGTTTTATCTACATCAGTTACCAACAAATCCTCTTTATCCGAACCTACAAATATGAATATCATCTAGGGTATGTCAAGGCATGTTCTAAAGTACTTCATAATAAGGAATTTCTAGCGAGACAATCTATTGGCAGTTACATGCGTCGGAAAGGTAGATCCCTCACTGATGTACCGTTGAAATTTCCTGACTATCGAATTAATAGAAGCGGAGTTATTGTGTCTGAAATGAGAATATTTTTGTGTCATCGTGCGAAACTGAGTATCGATCGAAAATTGCTCAGAATTCATCATCCAAAGGACAACATGAAGACGGTAAAAAAAAAAAAAAAAAAAAAAACTCCTTTACAATACTTTGATTGGTTTGATCCAGAAACCAAGTGCCAACAAAATGCCTAGTGAAATGCGTTGGACGAGCCAAACACCAAAGAGTCTCGTTTGGAAAATTCAAAAGATTCAAAAGACAATGTTGGTTTTTGCTTTTACGATTCCAGGGGTAATGTCCACAAAGAGTTCGTTTCACTGGGCTAAACGTCTTACGCACAATTCAATCTTGGGCTTTTGAAGCGTTTATTGCATCGCATTCGTCGTATTCGGCCAGAATATCGGGAAGAAGAAAGTTGGTGTTGGTTGCACAATAATGCGAGATCTTATCGATCAACATTTGTGACCGAGTTTTTGGAAGAGAATCACATTTTAACTGTCATCCGCTCGTCGTATTCGCCTAATTTGGCACTGCGCGATTTTTACTTTTTCGAAAAAAATGTCATTGCCGAAGTAGAAGCTATTCATCGTCCCGGCCAACTATCTAAAACACTCATGCAACATTTTTTTAGGCCGTGCAAATAGCTGTTTGTTATTCTTATTTATAAAAAGTCCTGTTCACCTTGAAACGAATTTAATACGAATAACACGGATGGTACTTTTATAAAGCTCAATAAGTTTCAAAAAGATCTGGCCCACTCTAATCGCCTTATTTAGGTATAGTTTCATTACAATAATTTAGTGAACAACTTAAATCCTATCCATCCATAAGTTTAACATAGTTTTTTCTGAATACCATGAAAAGACTTATCGACCTACACATCAGAGAGTTTCTAAACAAAAACTCACTTCAGCACCTCATTAATATGCTTACAGGAAAGAAAGGCCCACGGAAGGGCCTTTTGCCGATTTAGTCATGAAAGTGAGACTAAGACGTTTGCTATAAATGCAATTTGCTCTAAAGATAGAATCGTGTGATGAAGAAAATCTCTCAATCAATTATGGGTGTTTTCATAAACTCAGAAAATTCTGCGCAAGTAAAATCGCAGTTCTTTCCTTATGCTTTGTTTAACGCACTCATAGTGCATAATGTCTGCAGTCAGCAAAAAGGTCTGAATTAGTTCAATTTTCATTTAAATAATGTTCATAAACGTCAAGAAAATGATTCTCTATTTCTTTTCTTGAAGCGTTTGTATGTTGTCATCAAGTTCTAAATTTTTTTTTTTTTGGATCACAGACTTCAAACTCAAAAAATGGATCGATTTCCTTGATTTCAGAAAGAAGTATCCATCCTACACAGCGTAATTTTTTTCTTTTTACCAGCGATAAATTCCTTTTCCATGCTAATTCTATTTTTATGATTATTTTTCCACACAACCACTTCGTTATCCTTTATAAACAATAATTTAAATTAGTTTCTACCAAAATATTAATATTGGCAATAACTTAATTTCTTAACAAGTCCGTGCTGCCTCGTTCGTCCGGAGATTGCAAATAATTCCAAATTTCCCACTTCTGCAGCAGAATAGCAGCCAAAAAATTATGCTTGCACAATCTGCCCGACGCCAACGATAGAAAGACATTTATGAACGTTAGGTACTGCAGTTCGACTAGGTTAGTTCGATCGAGAATCTGACTTAATGAACATAAGGTGAATAATGCAGCTATAGGTTTGGCAGAAGTTTATGAAAACAACGAATACTTGTTCCCTTTACTCGTAAAAGAAATCTGAACTTTGACTAGATCTCACTTAAAGGTATATAAATTGTGTACTCCAACGAAGTAGATCATCTTGGAATGGTTTTCGATAAGAAATCTCAATAAGAACTCAAATACTTATAATAAAATTATAAAAGGGACTAAAGCCACGTGGGCTTGCCGTCTAATGTATGGTAAGTCCTAGGAATTAACCCCAAAGGTCACCCATTTGATATATACAAAGATGATATGACCTATGGTAATCTTCTAATCGGTACGATGGTGGAATAAAAAAAAAAGCAGAAAACTGGCATACAAAAACTTGCGGCGGCTACAAGAATTGCTTGCCTCAGCATCGCGGCAGAATGCACACATGTCCTACAGCAACCATTAAGGCTTTAATTGGTTTATCGCTACTCCATCATCAATTCGCAATACAGTCAGACTATTACAAACAGGAGAGATTACTCACACGGATCAAATGAACGTTTTCTCTGAAATCCCAGAGCTTGAGATGATCAGCGCTGTTAACGAACATTTACCTAAGATTCTGTGCCTAGTTATACAAAAAATCTTTTAAGTCGTAGTGGAGCTCAACGGAAGCTTTGATCAGAGGGCGAAGACTATTTGTTACAGTCCGTTTGATAAGATCGTATACGGCAAAACTCGTTTATGAAAACCGGTTTGGAAGTAGCATTTGCATTAGCAGATAAAAAAGATGCTTTGAATAAAAAATTTAAAGAGTGTTCATTTTTTTAAAATGAGTGTCGCGTTTGCATCACGTTATAAAGCAGTATTCTTGTGCACGCATCCAAAAGGACCGAAAATGTCATACGGAGCAGCTGCTAAATACATGTGGTGTAGTGGTACCAGCCATCGCTTCTCACTCGGACGTTCAAGGTTCGAATCCTAGTCATGACAAGTTTTTCATCGTGTGAAGGCATAACACTGACATGTAGATTTGGCTGTTATAGAGTTTCAAGCAAAAAACAACCGTTAAAATTCACAACCTGAATCATTCCCGAGTGAAGAAAAACTCCGTCCTATTCGGACTCCCACCCCTGGAGTTTCAAACCACTACATCACAACAACTTTCCTTTCTCCTCCTTCTATCTTTCCGCCAGCGCCCTGGCGACAGTTAAACCCCTTGAGGCGCGCGTAAATTATAAAAAAAAAAATGAAAAAGTCAAAAGCATTTTGTTAGCAAGTGGGTGCACCGTTATTCCCAAGTTAAAAATGTGGATGCTTTGCCGGATCGTTGGTCTACGCCAAAAACAACAAAAAAGCAGGATAAAATGATTCTACACGTGTTTGAAAAAAATCTTCTTCTATCGTTACGTGGAGGACAAGGGTTCTACGTAAAAGGGGTCTAAATGTGTGTTGTGATACGATACGAAGACGTTTACTAGCCAATAATGTAAAATTTCGAAGCACAATAAAGAAACCACTACTGTCAAAAAAACAAGTAGAAAAACGACTCAGTTGGGCCAAAGAGAATTTGGACAGAGATTGGAACAACGTTATTTTTTCAGATGAAGCTTCTTTTTGGGCATGGTCTCCTATCACTCATACCTGGTGTACACAATCCAATAAAAAACAAAGGTGCACGTTTGGGGATGCTTCTCAAAACAATGATTTGGCAATTTGTTCATGTTTACAAATAACTTAAACGCAACCAACATGGTCCAAATTTATAAGAAGGCTTTATTACCATCTGCCCAAAGGTGGTTTAAAAGAAGGAATGAGAATTGGTTACTGTAAGAAGATAATAACCCGAAACATCGCAGTCGTTTGTGCAGTGCGTGGAAACAAGAAAATGACGTCGATGTTTAAGATTGGCCATCACAGTCGCCGGATGCAAATCCCATTGAAAATGTTTGGGTATTCATAAAGCTAAAGCAAGGAAAGAAGATCTCGACGGTCAGACAAATATCACGAAAAATACGAGTTTTATGGCGATCTTTGTCTCAAGATCATGCTATAAGATTAGTAGAAATCATGCCTCGAAGACTCCAAACAATATTCGATAATGGAGGAGAGTGTACAACATATTAATTGAAAAGCATTCAAGTAAATAAACAAAATAAACCAGTACATTTGATTTTTTTTATTATTATTACAAGTTCTTCTTTAATTTTTGTCGTGTATGATCTTATCAAATGGACTGTATGTTTTTGCTTCATACAGCTTGTTAGAGACCTTATAAAAGTTGTTTATAAAGTTTATTACTCTGCTGTTGACAACGAATTTGTTGCGAAGTTTTTTAAAAATACTTTAATGTGGTTAATGTGTCGTACGTCTTTAGATGTAGGAGAACTGGGGTAAATCATTATTGTGGTCAAACATCAGATTGATGTGGTGGAAATCAGTTAAATTCATTGAAAAATGGGAGAAGTTTTATGAGGACTAGTTTTTCAAAAACTTATATTAATTGGATACTTTCTTTGAGGTATTAAGAATACAAATTATATGAAGTTTACTAGCTGCTCTAGCTATGGCATTAAAATAATCTTTGGCAATTTCAATGTAAAGCTGCTAAGGGATGACATCTTTGGTGTCGGAGGGTATTATACACTGCACGGAACCACCTCCTATAACGGATTCAGGCTAATCGACTTTGCGTCGTAGTGAAATAAAGGGGACTTGGAGAAATGATTAACTAACCGTCAACCAGATTGACGGTTGCGGATATCCCAAACAGCGCAAAAACAAGCTAATGCTGTTAGGAATTTCGACGTGATGCGGCTAATATCCTTTTCCGATCGAGTCTCTCTTAATCACTCAAGAGGTCCACTGCCGCTAGCACCAAATATGATTGGTAACACTACCAAAACGTGTTGGGCTTCACTCGACCACCACAACGAAACCCCTGGTTTTATGACGAATACCGGCAAGCACATGCATCTAAGCAAGATGCATTCTAAGCGGCGCTGCATAGAAGGACTAGAGCTGTTCACGAGCTCTATGAGCAGAAGAGGAGAGACAAACACCGGCTCATGAGAAGCGTGCAGTAGAATAAATTGAGATTCGGTAACTTTACTAAAAAGTACAGAAAACATGCCCCCGAATCTTGTAAAGAACAAGGGGACATCGTTGTATAGTCGCAGTCGATGCTGAGGATTTGGAAATAGCATTTCTGTACACAGTTTAACAGCGATGATGAACTAAATACCGTTGTCATGCAGAATGAACCTTTCAACCTGGACGATGTAGACCAACAATTCCGTCCAACCGACTTGGATGAAATGAAGATAGAAATATCTAAGCTTAAGTCCAGCAAAGCTGTTGGAGCGGACGCATGCTCTAAAATATGGTCAGGCGAAAGTATCCCCGACAAATGAAACATCACCATTGTTTGCCCGATCCTCTAGAAAGGAAACCCTCTGAATTGCGTCAACTACAGAGTCATCACTCTTCTTCACATCGCATACAAGATCTTATCTGGCTCGAGGCGCTTGTTGACGGAGGGTAGGTCCACCCTGGACTACAGTGCCACTTTAAAAAAAAAAACCTTAAATCTCAAGAGCAACGAAAAATAGTTTAAAATATGCTGTGGCCAACTAAATCCCCAGTGCTTAACCGAATAGAGCTTCTATGCGATAAACTTGATAAGAAAGTACCAAAAAGCAGTCAAAACCACATCATGGACACTTTTACAAACCATCTTGTGAATCACTGCGATGTGAAACCTTAAACAATTTAATAAAGAAGAATAACTAGAATTTGTGAAGCGGTGATCAAATACGAGGGCGGGTCAATAAGTCCGTGACTTTTTGAATTTCTGACCTCTTTACTGAAACAGCAACACTGCTCCTGTCAACAGGCATCTGTCAGTTGACTCCTGTCAAAATTTAAACTTGCTGCGTCAGTTAGTTTGTGTTTGACAGCTATTTTTATCAGACTACTCACTAATTTGAAGAGAAAATGGAAAAAAGTGAATTTCGTGTGCTTATTAAGCATTATTTCTTGCGAAAAAAAACCATTACCGAGACCAAGGCTAAGCTTGATAAATACTATGGGGACTCTGCACCATCGATTTCAATGGTAAAAAAGTGGTTTACTGAATTTCGTTGTGGCCGTACAAGCACTGAAGATGCCGAACGTCCTGGACGCCCAGTTGAGGTCTCTTCACCCGAAACAATCGAAAAAATTCACGATATGGTGTTGGCCGACCGAAGATTGAAAGTGCGAGAGATTGTGGAAGCCGTAGGGATCTCGCATGGCTCAGTGGTTTCAATTTTGAATGATCACTTGGGCATGAGAAAGCTTTCCGCAAGATGGGTGCCGCGTTTGTTCACAGTCGACCACAAACACATGTGCAGTTGCCATGGCAAAAATCCATGAATTGGGCTATGAACTGCTCCCTCATCCACCCTATTCTCCAGATTTGGCTCCGAGCGACTACTTCTTGTTCCCAAACCTGATGAAATGGCTTGGTGGAAAAAGATTTGACTCCAATGATGAAGTCATCTCGCAAACAAAGGCCTATTTTGAGGACCTCGACAAATCATTTTTTTTGGAAGGGATAAAAAAATTGGAGAAGCGTTGGACAAAGTGTATAGAGCTCAAGGGAGACTACGTTGAAAAATAAAATTATTTTTTTATCAAAAAATCTGTGTTTTAATCCAAAAGTCACGGACTTATTGACCCGCCCTCGTATAAACGAAACTATTAATTATTATCTTTAAAAAAAAATTATTTCGATTTAAATTGTCAAATATTCTCTGACCCTTAACTTTTGAGTAGTAATTTCCGTTCTTCATCAAAATCAGGTTTTGTAGAACAGTGGCTAAAATTCTTCTCTTTCATTAAGTGTTTAATTCTGTCCCGGTGTTCCTAATTTACAATACTTCTTAAAAGTTCTTTGTCACTAATTTCTCAATCACAAAGACCACAAATCAAAAATTAAATAAAAACAAATACTAAAAGCAGTTTCATGCCAAAAGAGCACTAAAAAAAAGGCAATTTCGTCGTCCTAAAAGCCTAAATCCCTTGGTCTTGCAACCTATAAATGTCATCACTGCTACCAAAAACCGTATTTTCATATGAACGCACAATCAGCCCTATGAAAATTTGTTTAATTAGATATTTTAGTATAGTACGGATTGAGGGCACGCATAAATGGCTAAAAGCCAGCTGCCCACTCGACTACACCAGCTGCTACATTTACTACACCGCTGCACAAAAAAGTCATTTTTTTGGCGCAAGAGAAACCGCTTGCTCTTCGTCTTTCAATTTGTAAAGGTGACAAATTAGAAAAAAAAAATTCTCATCTTGGACAGGGACTGTTTGATGTTTTAATACATCTGTCAGCACAAGATTTTCAACTCACTCATCGGAGACAGGAAATCAAGAAATTTGAATCCAGCTGACTGTCAACCTGGAACTCAATCAAAGGGTTTTCACTTGGGAATACTTCACAAACACATACACAAAAACTTCTTAAGTAAAACTCGGAAGAGTCCTAAAATAAAATACAATCCACATCGTGTTTTCAAGACATGCATCCGTTCGTTCGGCTCATCATCTTCGGGGCGGAATTTTGTAATTCATCATCATATGTTGCAGGAATCCAGGTCATCCGTTGCTTCTGTTTTGTGTTTTTTTTTTTGTTTTTAATTAATTGAGGTTAAAAAGCAATTGCAATTGTGTCGGCAATAAGTGGTTCCGTCGAGTGTATTGAAATTCAAATTTTCTGTTCCTCTCGGGTAGTATTCATGCTTCCGGAGGTATACAGCTACATAGAGAAAGTATTCAATGAGTTGCCTGTGGTTTATATATGTAATTTTACTTTTGGGTGGCGTCAATGATCTTTTAAGATATTTTGGATGTCGTGTGGATGCTTTTGGAGAAGTGAAAGAGTTTATTTTGGGAATTTTTCTTGATGAGTATTGGGGAAATACTAAGAGCATGGGGCAGGGGTGCACAACTTTTCATGGAGTTGGATTGTTTTTATTTTTGTTTTAAATTTGATTTAAGAGCTCGTTTACATAAATTCGCTGGAAATTGAGAAATTAGTAGAATTTTCCTAGTATATTTGTATGCCCCTGGTTTTTCCACTTGAAAATGTTTTCTAACCGTTTTGGCCTTTTCTATTTTTAGTTTACATCCCTCATTCGTCGTCGTGGTCGGCACAAATCAACCACAACCGATTCAAGCACTGAAGAGGAATCACCACCACACGAAATAAGAAATGTTGAACTGATCCCCAACCTAAACTTCGTTTCGAATCAACGTGAAAGTCGAGGTCAACATGCAAGAACTGAACCTTCCGTATCACGATCCGAACAGAAAGAAAATTCAAAATTCATGAGTAGAGGAGTTGTTATTGAAATGGAGACAATCAAAAGCGTGACTACTGCCAGCGATGACATTAGCATCGAAGAAGACATCGAAGAGGCAATATCAGCTGGAAGTAGTTTGGGTCTCAGTGAGGCTCGAGGTGGTGAAGACGACGGTATAACAGCGAAGAGGCGAAATATTTTTAGCTTAGAGGCTTCTGGATCCGATAAAAAAGGTTCAGAAAAGGATGACATTGCAACAACTAGTAAGCCGCGAGATAAAAGCCAACAATCTAGTGGAAGCATAGATAAATCTAATGAAATAAAAATACCAAGAATCTTGGCACTAGACAGTAGAGAAGATGACGATTTATTTAAAATAGACGAAGATCAATTGTCAGGAGGTAAGCTTGCTCAGCACTTTGTGCTTGAATCCTCTGAGAGGAGTAGCGCAAAAAAGAATGATCAGACCTTTGAAAAGGAAGAGAGTGAGGAAAAAAGTTTGACCAATCAAAGCACAGCAAATGATGTGTCCGAGATAAATGATGAGTACTCAAGCGAAATTCAGCAGACATTAAGCTTACCAACAAAACCCAGTTTACCTGAGGTAGAACCTGAGAGAAGAGCATGGAAAAGTTTGAACGCATCAATGACTTCTATATCCCAGGGTGAGAGTATTGAATCTGAGCACTCAGACAAGGATAATTCGTTAGGTGAAGAAGTGATCCATGTTAACCAGTCAATTGAACTGACCTTTGACGATAAAAATTTGAGTTCTTTAAATCCTAGTTTAGCGAATAATGAGATTCTGATCGATAGGTTGTTAGCTGACACTCCACTTCCAAAGGAGGAAGAAAATAAAGATGTAGATCCTAATTCCACATCGTCATCTAGCAGGGATAATGATATGGAACAACTGAAACAGCGTTTGATGTCTATAAAGCAGCAGGAAAACCTTCAGTCCACGAAAACGGATCAGCAAGTTGATCATTCTACGGTGGTCGTGAAGATGGAACGTGTGTCTAGCGAAATTAGTAAAGATGTTCTCGAGGACATTACAGAGGAGTCAGAAAAACAGTCTTCTCTGTCACCAATTAGTGATAACTTGCAGGAGAACCTTACTATCGCGAGACCAAGCTCCGCCGACAATTCCATACATGGTGATGCAACACTGACGGAAAAGCAGGAAGGATCCGCAAAAGGTGATACTGAAAGCATTGTAAGCCTAAACATGATTCAAATGCTCGAAGACAAAGTGTCCGAGTTGAAGGGAATCGTCGCAGTAAAAGACGCCTGCTTGACTTCCCTTACAATGCAACTAGATTCTGCCCAGCGCCGTGAATCAACTTCAAATGCTGAGCAACCACCTTCTGGTCGTGATTCTGGCAGCTTGATGACAACTTCTTCCACCGAATACAGAACTCTGCAGGAGGAGTACGGTTGTGCGGTAAGGTTTTGACCATAAATTGATAGCTTCCCTTATTAATAGTTTTTACACTTTTTCAGACCATGGATTTATATCTGGAAGTGTCGAGGCGGGACGAACTTATAGCCAAACTCACTGACTCCCTTCAGCAATCGCTGCACATCCGGGAGAATCTTCAGGGTGAAAGTGAGAAATTAACCACCGAAGTGCAGTTGCTTCGAAAACAACTCACAGAAGCCTTAGAGAATGTTCGGCGTCCATTTTGGCCACGTGATCAGGAAAGCAATGGTCAGAGAATTTCAGAAATTTCAATTGATTTGGTTAGTGAGAGTGATGATGACTTTGATCGTCACTATCTAACCGACAATGAAGACAAAACGTCCAGACATTCAAGAAATTCTCGGGAAAGACAACTCTCAGTGCCACGGAATGTTGAAACGTTTGACTTTGGTGACTCTGAAGTTCAGCCAATCAGCAAACAAATTGAACAATTTCAGAAATATTTAACTCCAAATGAAGTTCGTCTGTTCTTTATGGTTCAGAAGAAGTTTGATGATTACCTCAGTCAGGAGCTGGAGAAGTCACGCATGAAGTATGACAGTGAAATTAAGATTTTAGTTGACCAAATGGAAAAGGAAAAGATAGAAAGGGATGCTGAAATTAATCGACTAAGACAGCTTGTTACCAGTGTAAAAAATGGTTCCACCGAGCTGGGACAACTACGTCAAGAAATGGATGCAGTTCATGCCAAAGAGATGGAGGATTTGAGACACTACTTTGAGAAGAAATGTGCCGACTTAGAGAAGCAGTAAGTAGTGTATACAATTACTTAGTAAGTCTAATTAACAATGATAAACTTGTAGGTATTCGGATGAAGTGTTCTCACAGAAAAGCCACCGACAGGAGGACAGCTCATCGGATGTTTCTGACCAGGAAGTGATGCCAGAAGAAATGGCTGTCAGATCTAAAGAATCAAGTCCACGAAAGAAAACAAGGGCACAGCTCTTGTCCAGTCCAAGTCATAGACAACTTACACCAAATATTTTAGATGGAGCCGGAGATACACTTGACGGAAATCCTAATGACGTGGTAAGTACGTTGAGACGGAATGACTTTTACTGCCCAAACCATAATCTTTAAAACCTTTGGGATTTAAAAAACTCTAAATTTTGAAACAGAGGTTTTACGTCAGTGTATTGCCGTACTGGGGACATATGAATGAATTAAATCTTTGTACTGGATCATCAATTTTGTGCTTTCCAAAGTGAATTCAAATGAAACCCATTTATGATTTACATTTCGATCAAATTATTTTAATATATTGTTTGGATCTTGCCATAATGAACGCTATATAATATCATTCAAATGACAAGGTAATTTTCGATGATATTATGACACATTTCCGAAGCCTCAAAAGCTTGCGGATTGTGTGCATAAACACGATTTTATGCATAGCCACAAAAGAAATCCAAATAACACGGTCTTATTGGCCAGTTAACATCACTAAAACGCGAAATAACTTGTCCAGAATATTTTTCTTGCACAAAGCCAAAACGAATCGTGTTGTGTGAGATGTGGCACAGTCTTATTGAAACCACATGTCTTCCACCTCCATATCTTCGACTTGAGGCTAAACAAAATTGTTTAACACTTGCCTATTGCGATGAGAATTGAGGGTGACGGTGATTAAGGGTGACTGTGCTATGTTCCATATTTTTAAAGAAGTATGAACCACTGACACCACCAGACCAAATTGCACACCATACAGTGACATTTTGTATATGCAATGGTCTTGGACAGTTACATGTGGTATTTCACTGTGCTATATACGAAACTTTTATTTGTTAGCGTATCCATCGAATTTGGTCATCCAAACGCTGATGTTCAAGCCCCCAATCGGCCTATGTTCTACACATTCCGTGGTCAGTTATATGCCGTAGGACAAGTTCAAATGCTATACCGTAAAATCGATGATTTGGATTTTCTTCAATACTTTTACTAATGGCACCCATATTTTCTGCAGAACATGCATTTCAATGATGGATAAGCCCTAAGACACCTGTAACATAGACAGTCTTTTGAATTTTTTTTACAGGGTTGCCTATAGTACAACCATTATACCCATATTACAGAATCACAGATTTTGTAGTAAGCTTTCACAATTTTAACACATTCAGCGATTGTTAAACGATCTATGGCCCTTATTGCGGTTGTCGATTGTCGATCGTCGAGTGTCGATTGTGATCGACTATTGTCGATTTGACAGTTGTTTTTAGTCGATCGAAATTTCCTGATCGTTGCTCTGTGGATAGCAGAAACATAAATCGAAATGTGAGAATTTTTATAAAAAACGTGAAGTTTATGTAAAAACAACAATAATTTGAATTTAGGGCGAAGCAAGTGACCAATACAACATCCAGTTTTAAAATATTTGGAATAGAAGAGTTTCTATCAGTTGACTTCTGCTTAGTTTCTATTTAGAGAAACGGAAATATCTAACAAAACTGCAGAAGATAAATTGTAGTAAAGTATGTGTGTATGTGAACGGACCTACACCCTTTTCTCCAATTCTAAAGGCTTTGAGACATCTTTCATCCGTTTTCTTTATCTGACCATTTTAAACAATTCCTCTGAATCACTTAAACAATTCGATGGAGTTCGTTTTATTTAGTTATTTCAAAAATATTGCGGCAATTCAATAATAAATAAGCAAACAACTGTCAAAACGAATTATGTTCACAATAGTCACTTTTATGGTTTTTATTCACAATAATACAATCCTTTGTCGATTGAGTTACACAATACCAAACATGAAATCAGTCGAATCGACGATCGACAATCGCAATATGGGCCTATATTGCAAATTGGTAAACCTTGAACTAAAAATATACAATTTAGGATGACAGTTCGGTTTCACGTATGTTATTGAAACAGGGATGTCAAATCCGGCTTACGTATCGGATTACTCTATGCATATATCGCGATTTGGCTTCCATTGGTAAACATAAATTCAGAAACTGAATATAGTCCTATATATCAAATCGATGGAGTCTGAAAATGAGCTTGTCTATATTCAGTATCGACGGAGTTTGGTAACTCGGCCAACAAAGACCAATTCTAAATAAGAGATACGTGACGCCTAGTATATACTTTTCTGAAACTTTTCTTTCTCCCAAATAATCAATTATAAGACGTAACAGCTTAAACCATATCGACAATGTACTTATCAGCAAAAAGTTTTCTTATTTATTTGTAAATGCTTTATGTCTACATTATCACAGAAACAAGGGTGTTTCTTCTACAGTGACCTCAAATTTATGGGAACAGAAACAATGTCAAAACTTTAGATGATATGTACCAAGCAGATACATTTCAGTTTACTAATCGGTGGTCGTGGCTCACATGGTAGTGAATTGGCTGCTAAATCGAAAGGTTTGGTGTTCGAATCCAAGCCTTTCCCGTAAGATATGTAGTTGGTTAGAAAACAACAACAATCCAACTTTCTCTAAGAATTTAGTCTCCAAATAGAAGCTTGCATAGAGCGAAATAACCACTGAACCTCTTTCTTCT
Source organism: Volucella inflata (assembly GCA_928272305.1). Taxonomy (NCBI): domain Eukaryota; kingdom Metazoa; phylum Arthropoda; class Insecta; order Diptera; family Syrphidae; genus Volucella; species Volucella inflata. The sequence continues at coordinate 22,714,877 of OV743718.1, read as the reverse complement.
CTATCTTTCTTTCTTCTCCAATTTTCCAAATAACTTAGCACATGCTGATACATTATAAATGCATTCATACCCACTTGAATGTTAATTAGAGAGGTTGAGTAATAGCGTAGAAATGATCTTTTAAAACAAGTCTTAAAACAAACTTGGAAATTATTTTTACCCAGCTCCCAATCACCTGCGTCAAGCCAACTTAAAAACAAAATATCAAAATGTTTACCTTCTCAAAGGCATCTGAAATCGAACCATACTTTCGTTTTTTTTTTAATGCCTCACTGATGTGTGGGTCTAGTCAAAAAGTGGCACATCAAAACCTTGGAAAGAAACATTATATTCAGCAATTATAGGAACTTGAGAAGCATAATAGCCCCTCTCCACAGGACGTGAACGATGCCCAGATTACAAACATGCCATAAATATGTGGAAATAGCTTATCATAATCTGAAGAGATTCTTTTGATTTCCCAAACAGGATTACGTCAGCAGCTAACATAAGAATTTTTATAGAAGATCCAAAAAAGTCTATACCACATGAGAATGAACCACTTAAATTGTGAATAAACTTGGACTAAACCCATAACCTTGTTTGACTCTTGATCTGATTCGAGCCACATTTTCATAGTTTTTAATTCACATAGATTTCTTGTTAAACCCTTCCGAACAACGTAGTCGAAAAACGAATTTAGTTTTTGCTCCTCGGTATATGCGATTCTCCTGCGAATCCTTCTTGGTATGTTATATTGCAGTGTATAATCCATTAAAGGAGGAGATCTCTCCATAGTTTGTTGAATAGGAGCTTTTTATATAATAAGAAAATTAGTGCTCCTTTGGCCAGTATCACAAAATCAAAAGTTACCTTAAGATTCAACAGGTTTCTAAGTGGTTAAGCAGTATATACATAGTCATCTCACTAATAATGGTAGCTTTTCTTCTGTTCAGCTCCTTGCCAACTTCTAGAAGTGCAATACATTGCTGCACCGTCCCAATTGATTTAGCTTCTGCTTAAAAATATATTTTGCTTTTCTCCCTTCCTAAATTCTTACAGCTCCTAGTCTTATACTCGTATATTGGTTTTTGATGATGTTTTTACCGTATTTTCGAAATAGTTAGTTAAAACCACAATCAAAAACGTATGCCTCAATCACACAATCATTATCAAGCCAAAACTGTCTTGGATGTGCGTCACAAGTTTTTCTGTGGGATGGTTTGGGATATGACTTTTTTAATATGTCTTCCAGGCTATATAAAATCCCCTAACAGTGCTAGTTGCGAATTCTTATTTCTCGTTCGCACGTGCTTGCAGTCTTTGTGAAATTTTCTTAGTATTACCGGGGAAGTTCCAACTCTGTCAAATCCATCACTGATAAACACTTGCCTGATGTAAACCAACCAGATTCCCTAAGAAGTAGTATAGTAAATATACATATCTGTTGGTTTATTTTAAAAAATTTAACGAAAAAAATATTTTTAACAATTGTAGCTTTATTAAAAAGAGTAAACCTATTATTTCATTCAAATGACTGCCTCAGCTGGTTTGGCAGTAGGCCATCCTGTCAACTCAATTTTTCTATACATTTTCGATGGTTTTGGCCCCTGTTTTATGAATAGTCCGGCCAATATCTTCTTAAGGGGCTGAATCGTCTTTGAATTGTTCGCACAGTATCAATCTTTAATGACACCACAGAAACAAAAATCCAACGTCATCAAATCGCAGCCCCCGTGGTGGTCAAGCACCATCACCAAAACGATAATTACGAATATACCTAGTCAAGTCATAAATACGGGTACACAGAAAAATCAGCGCCAAATGAAAACGAATTAATATTTAAACAATATTTTTTTTGTTTTTATTGGGTTATTCAATGGCTACAAATCTTAGAACAACTTATTCGAAATGACTTCCATTTGCCTTCCAGCATGACTTAAGACGATGTGGCCACTGATCGATTTTGAGAGGCACACTTCATACATGGGGAAATTGTGCACTGCACGGACAAGGGCTCGCTTCAACGACTCAATATCTGAGTGTCGAGTAGAGCAAGCCATGCCCTTTAATACGGATCAAAAATTGTAAACCAACGGGTTGAGGTCTGGAATACCAGCTGGCCAATCATCCGTTGATATGAAGTCCGGAACGTTGTTTTTGAGCCACAGTTGAGTCGTTTTTGCTTTGTGAGCTGGAGCAGAGTCTTGCTGGAAAGTCCAGGGCTTGTTGTTGAATATTGATTGGTTGATAGACTTCACAATGGGTTCCAAGACGGTCGATTGATATACTTTGGCCGATGTATTTACTCCTTTCTCGCAAAAATGGAGCTTGGTAACGCCATCGTAGCACACTCCCCACCATACCATTCCAGACGCGGGATGGTGGCCTCGTTGATGAGTTGGGATGCTTCTCTGGATGACCGAGCATACACGAGAGTTCTGCTTATTGAACGATTCATCTACGGTGAAGATTTTCTCGTCAAACAGAATTTGTCTGTGAGCGTTCTTCGCGTACCGGCTGAGTAACGCTTTCGATCTTCTATTGAGTTTTTCCTTCAATGCGGCCGTGAACAGGTGTCCAGTGTGTCGCTTGTACGCGCTGATTCCTAAATCTTCTTTGATAATGCGAGACATGGATTTTTGCAAAATTTGCATTTCCCTCGACAAGATTTTCTGTTTTCGCAGCGTTTTTCGGTCGATTCATTTCTTCACGGCTTTGATCGCTTTCGGAGTTCTCACAGTGCGCGAACGGCCGGATCTTTGGCGGTCTCGTACTCCACCAGTATCCTCAAACAACTTCACAGCACGATACGCAAAATTGCGAGTGATTCCAAGTGGTCGTAACGTCCTAAAGATATCGCCTTTTTCCATGTTGCATTTAAGTAGGCCAACTACAGCAATACGATTTTCGATGTCGCCCCATTCCATGATTGTAAGCAATTAATGTCAAAAACTTTTTACGTCACAATGAAGCATAAATATCAACTGTCAAGTCGCAATCAATACGAAATGGATGCGCCCAGTGTTGCATTCGTAACGAGTGAGTTCAGTTGTGTACCAGTATTTATGACTTGACTAGGTATAGTCTTATTCTTAATTTAAAATATGTAAATGAATCTATCTCTTCTAAAACAATCTTTTTTCTTTCAGAAAAACGACATCGAGGAATTAAAATCATTCTATCAATCAAAAATTAACGAAATCACCAGAAATCACGATGAGGTTGTGCGCAAATTAAATGGAAGATTGAAACATTACGAGAGTAAATTTCCAGAGGATGATTTCATGGTAAGTTCCCTTCAAATGACTGATTATAAAATTGTGCCTTTAAAATTCTCTGCACGACTAAACTCGTTCGAATTAACTCAATTAATTTAAGATTTTTTTACTTTAAAGAAATAAAAATAAGTGTTTTGCATATTATTGGCTGGGTGAAGGTGTATCAAACGGAAATTGGTTTCATTTTGTTCGTAGACTTCATTGCCATGAACTAAGTAACACTCATCTAAACCGACATGCTTTAATACTGATCGTATAAGTGTTAATGTGTTATGTGATATTAATTCTAATTAAAAATATTTATAGGGAGAGATACAGAAGATTTCTTTTAAATCGAAATGAGGCGTATAAAGAAGATAGGACGAAATCGTTTGTTCGAAGTAGTGGAGTCAGAAATTTTTCTTTTATAATTTGAATCTCTGAAGGGAAATTATCGCCCTAGACCACCCCCTATTTTCCAAGTTCTGATTTTTTTGTCAGGTTCTGATAGATTGTAATTGCAAGATATATCACAATATAAGTACTAACAAGAGGTTGTGATTAGACCCAGCGACTACCAGAGCCGTGAAGCTCACATGATTACACATTATCGGAATTGATGGTGTCGCGTTTTTCATTGAAACCGGTGCATATTACCTTTGTTTGCAGTCTTTTGATCAATACTTGACGAGTTTTTGAGTCACACCTTACGACTAAGTAAAGGATCAGCTCAAATCTCTGTTATCTTTTACCAAACAAAAAAAATGCTAACTAATTTTACTAAGCATTACTACATGGTATATTGTTTTTCAGTTTCACAAAAACCTGACCATCTTTCATTCTTTATCACACAATTAAATGGATTTTTTTGATTTTTGCACATTTGACCACGTTCTTAATCAAATAACGCGACCAATAAAGTCATTGTGATCGACTCTACTCTAATTGTTTGGTTTACAACCGAGCAAGGATACTTTTTCAAGAAAATATATGATATTTTTTGCGCCTGCCAACACAATCAATCCGTGTTGCTCCGCCTGTATCCTGTTATTTTCCCTATCTAACCACGTAAAAGAACGCTCTTTAAAAACATTGAAAATTCAATGAAAAAAAACTAACCTTAAACCCGTTCTTTTCTTTCCAACCGCATGAGAGGACTTATAACCAAACCAAGGGGCATACTTTAAGTAAATTTGCGATTGTTTCATATTTGAACGATCTAACCCACAAAAATCCAATTGGATTGTATCTCGCAATCTTTCCCTCTCAATCTTGCGAGGGTACACCTGCAAAGCACGCTCGAGTTTAGAAGTAGCGAGATAGAACACATTTCGATTATATTTGTAGGCTTTATTTCAACATTTGATAATAAGAAGTACATCGATTTCATAAATGCCAAAATCAACCAACAATTTGTATTTTTGCTTTCCAAACAATTTGGTTTTAATCACTTCCGCTGATATCTTTGTCTTACAGTTAACCTAAAGAATAAATGAATTTGTAAATTATCTTCGGAAAATCTTCTTAATAGAATACAATATTGTAATTGCAGAATTTACCAATTATAAGGCACAAGCCTTACACTGTTCTTTAACAGTGGTTGAAGTCCCTCTCCTGCGTATTTTCTTACGTTTTGAATAAATCATAATTTTTGAGCTAAGATCTTCCTTCAAGAAGATCATTTTGATTAAACTAGCTCTCTTTCTGCGGTGACTTTGGTAAGTTTTTCTTGGGTTTGCCACTGAATCAATTTATGTCTTGCTTTCTGTGGCTATAAGAAGCGCTATCATAAAATGAGTTATTTGCTCAGATCCATTGATTATGCCTTTAAACACACTGATTTCCAGTTTGGCATATAGAAATCAATTAAATTTTCGATAACACCATTTCTAACCTACACCCAGCCAAAAATAATAGAGAAAACCCAAAACACATTCAGCTGTTGAGATCGATTGCTGTGCTAACCGCATGTATTTTTGTTTTTATCTTACAAAAAATTCCATTTTCCCTGCCCGAATCTATACCCAAATCATAGGTTAAACAAGACTCCCCTCCAAAAACCCCTATCCCAACGACACCCGCCCCAACTAAACCGACCCCAACCAATCTCAATACATCCCTTCTAATTATCGATCAAGATGAACTTAACAACGAAGAAAACCAAGTTCTACAGAAAATCATCGAAGAATACGATCGCCGATTACAGGAACAGGTTACATTGGCACGTGAGGATATCGTACGTGAGTTGGAAAATCAAATTCAGGTAAGTCAATAAAATTGCGTGGGTCTGGCTGTGTGTTGTTTTTGTGTTTATTTTGAATCTGTATTGTATTGCCTAACACGCTTCTAATCACACACTAATGATTCATTCGATTGTTGCATTTGTTTATCTTTTACTAATTCTTTGGCAAAAATCCAATAGATGTCGCTACGACATTTGTCTAAATTTTGTGCCCTTACAAATAGTTATGCTTGGCGTTGATCCCTATCTCAATGCGTAACGCATTGGCTAGAAGTGATCTCATCGTCCATTTGCAATAGATAGAAATAGAGAAACAAATTATTTTTAGATAACAACTTGTAGAAATGTTTACAGGGGGGGAAATTTGTATGCCACAAGATTGAGGGGAATGATTTTTACAAGTGTTTTTTTTTTTTTTTTTTTTTTTTTTTTTTTTTAAGCTGCAAAGTACGATACGACAAGTACTTGTTTAAAATTTAAAAGCGAACAAAAATATTTTCGTGCACTTTGGCTAACGATCATGTTGCACTTTGTACTGTGGTGCTGTTGGTTTTTGATGATGTGGTGAGTGCAGCATAAGAATGTTGAGTATTTTCGTATGATGTCGAGAATATTTGAGTGAAGTGGACGATGGATACAAGTGGGCAAGATGTGTGGGCCGATTTGGCACAGCTAGAATTGAACACGAATATTTAGTCGAAATGTGATAGACATGAATTGATGCCAATATTTAGGCGGAGGGTCTAGGCTCAGTATAAAAAAATAATAATTTGGCATAGTTATTTAGAACTTAATTTATGGGGTTTAAAAATAGAAAAATGGAACTCCTAAATTTAATTAAAGTATCTAGGATAGTGCATGCGCGTGCAAATAAATCAATTAGGTGGAAGGGTCTTTTACAATAAGCCCATGAAAATCTGGCTGTTTTCGCGATAAAACTTTTAATGATTGAGAACAAATATAGTCTCTTAGATATAATCCTATAGTACCCAAATCTTAGTAGCAGATATGTGTATTATTAGAGCACATTGAGGTAAGAAATGATTAGCGCTCTATTTTTTCTACACTTAGTTTGAATTTGTCACTTTAAAGAAATAGATTTAAAGTGTCGAACACATTTTTAAACGAATTAGAGAAACTTGAGGTAAGCATGATTTAAAAAAAAAAAGAACCGAACAAAGTGATTCTTCGTGACTGAGGAGAAATGGTTTTGCAGGGTTTCAATTGGAATGCAAATGCACCCTTTTTTTGATCTGTCAATGCCAACATGTCAGTTAAGGCTTACGTTTTTCATAATAGTGAAGTACACGAACGAGCAACGTTTGGAAATTATTAAAAATTACTGCCGAAATTCAAAGTCGGTGGTGGAAACTTTAAGAGCACTTACTCCGATTTTCGGTCGTAATATTCATTTCACCAAACAGACTGCGCGTGCTATAATCGATAAACCCGAGTCAACATATTCACTATTGAATATTTTTGTGTCAGTGAGAATGAATGCACGGGTCGAAGTACCGAAAATATTGCAACCGTAAGTGCTTCAGCTCAAAATGAGCCACGCCTTTAACAGATATTGGGAATTACAGCCTATAATCTTATAAGGCCAAAATAATTCAAGCAGTAAACCTCTTGATCATTTGAACCGTTGAAAATTATCCCATTTTGGCTCTACAAATGTTATCTTCAGCGATGAGGTTAATTTTCGCCTCATTTTTGCAATAAACAAAATATACGAAACGAATCCACATTAGCTTCAAGAGTTTCAGTTGCATCCCAAAAAGTGACGATGAAAATGATTGTCTTGTTACGGTCAATAGGGTTCGCTATCGTGCCATGATGGAAGCAAAATGGTCCGGCCAAATGGCCACCCCGCTCGAGCGATGGATTTTTTTTTTTTAATGGGTTACGTTAGGTTATTGGTCTATAAAAACAAGCTAACAACGTTAGAGGAGCTGAGGAACAATTTTGAACGTGAAATTACTAACGTTCCGGCTGACATGTGTAGAAGAGTGATGGAAAGTTGGCTTTAAAAAAAAAAAAACACTTAAGTGGGTATGAATATATTTATAAGAACGCACTTCTTAAGATCAGTAAAGATTGTGTGAAGAGCCTTTTTGGTGTTGCGATATTTTTGTCGATATGTCAACTTTGGTTTAAAAAATCATAAAGTTAAGTTGTTTTGTGCTGCCGGTGATCTTGAACTTGTTCTTTGATTTTGAAAGTATGTTGACATTCGGTAATTGTTACAGTTTCTCGTGAGGTCTTTGGTTTTAAACAATTGAACGGAGAAGGTCTCCTTATAATAGTTAGGTACCTTATTAGCTTTTGCTATTTTATTGAATTAAACTTCAATCATTTATATTCAAGATCTCATATTCTTAATCAACCTCTGGAGATGTGTAAGTCAGTTTGATCGCAGGTCCCATGTTCATTTGTTTTATCTTTTGTTAAATCTTGTGTGTCCTCTACTAAACACCAGAAGACATGTAATAATATCTAAGTGCAAAGATTAATCGAGTTAAAACTGGTTACTTCTAAAGACAACCCCGTGCTAGAGTAAAAAAAAAAACTGTATGAGACAGAACTAACGCAGGAGAAATTGAGCACGAGCTTAAGAGTTGGTGTAAAATGTATCAGCATAAAAGAACCCTACTATCACCTATGTTAATTTTACAAAATTTTTTTGTTCATAGTAGTAGGCCCCCTTTGATGGACTACACGTATGCCATCGCATACTTTTTATGAGCGCTTTCCGGTGTGGGCTTAAACGATTTTTGTTTTATAGTTTTAACCGAGTCAAAACGGGTATCATGGAGCCAAAATTTTGATTTCGGAAATAAGGAGATCACGGTAAATCATCGATTGTATTTATTATGTTTTGGACTAAAATTCCGTCACAATTTCCGTTCCATGCAATGCGCACTATCGTTGTGTAAAATCCACGAATTGTTCATCCACAAATTTCGACAACGCTTTATTACCGACAAATAGTATATTTTGTTGACCGTTTTTTAATTTTAAATTTTTTTTTATAATTACGTTGGCCTTTTAAATTACAAATTCCCGCTGCTTTTTCAACAGAATGTCAAGTTTTGGAAACTCATCTAATCAGCATAATACCGGCGTAAGAACATATTGTGAAATTAACAAAACATATGTTCTTAATCGTCTTAATTGTTTTTGGCGAAAAAAAAATTCCCCAAGGCGTCTTGGATACCATCCCAAGATCTAGAATTTTTTCCATCAAGAGAGTTTTGCAGACTTCGGAAAGAGTAAAGATCTGAAGGTGCTTAATCCGGAGAAAAGGGCGATTGCACAATTTTTTCTCAAATTAATTCTAGTAACTGTGTTCAGGTTGTCTCAATTATATGGCGACAAGCGTTATCCTGATGGAATAGAACACATTTTCGACTAATCAAACTTGGCCGTTTCTGCCTTAGTGCCGACTTTAATCCGCTTAACTGTTGACAGTAGACTTTTGCGGTGATAGTCTGGGTACAAGGCAACATTTTGGATTATTCCCCCTGCATTCCACATAGAGATAGTAACAACGTGAGTGGATGGAACTAAGCCATTGGTGGCCAAGTAAACCAACCATCCGGCTCTTAATTATGACGCGAAGGAAGCACATTGTAAGCTTCAATTCTCTGCTGAAGATAAGATAAGTGGTATAGCATCCATTTTCACAACTTCATAACTTTTTCTACATATATTTTTAAAAAGTCTGTGGGTGGTATACGGCTTACATTTAAGTTTCTTGGAAGTTCTTGTATCATAACATTGAGATTCAAGAGCTCATCTTCTCGCTCTTCTTGCCTATTTGAACGAGGTTCTTAAGGATGAACAAAATTCTCATTTTTAAAACAAGCTAATAATTTTGCTGATAATACAATTTCCATACACATTTTGGATTTCTCTGGTGGATTCACTTCAATAAAAACAATAAAAAATGCCGAATGCCCTACCGATGCATGCATTTTAAAATTCAGTTAAAATAGGCTTACGGTCATGTTAACACAACGAAATTTGCTGAATGAAGTAGCAATATGCCATATCCCAAATACTAATTTCAATTACGGTTTAAGCACTGTTCAAAGATATTCTTCTAAAGACCATATATCTTACACTACGTTTTTTTTTAACGTAAACCCAACCCAATATCCAACACACAAGCAACAACATTTATCTAATCTTATTCAATTAGAATTTCATCATTTCCCTAAACATCAACTCTTGTCCATCAGTTAGTTAATGACGAAACGTTCTCTCTATCCAATTTTGTATTCTATTCAAATAACAAACTCCCCATTTGTATCCCAAAAATAAGACTTCTCCCCTCGTTAGGAACGAGACTGACATACGTTGAATGCACCGCACTTCGAACTATGACCAGGACGAGCACATTGAACTTCAAATACGGATACATAGATAAAATTAAACATTATATAGAAGTGCAATAACCAGTGCAAGATCAGAATATGTCAAGTTCTACCCGCCCGTTATTCGTATCTTCTCTTGATCTTCTTCAATTGTTATGTTCTTCCGTTTCCATTATGGTTGTTGTTATTTTGCTTCTCGGGAGGAGCAGAAACAATGAATAAAAAAATAGAAACTGTTTTTTTTTTTTTTGTTAAACCCCAGGAATAGAAAGTAAAATTAGAATTCAATTGAATTTATGAGATAACTGTGGTGATGTGTATGCTATTTGTTACAAAACATTTGTTTAGCTATTTTGGCGCGAGAATTTAATTGAACACACAACAGGAGACAAACAGGAATAGAAAGTGGTTTGTGATTGAAGGGAAGGATGTCGGATATTGAATGTGTCATTTTAACAATAATTAAAGGGTTGATGATGTGTATGACAATGACTTCGGATGCAATAAGAAAACAACAGGTTTTGTTAGAGAATAATTTTTAATATAGAAATTGATCGTATAATATAGTATGATAAATGTTTATCTCTTATAAAATAACAAAAATCATTTCAAAGGTGATTACATTGATAGAAGAAATAATGTTTTTGTTTACTTAATTTTTGGTACACAACAAAATAATGGCAGAAATAAGATCAGAGTCGTAGCAATCAAATTTTATTTAGAAAGATATCGGAAAAGTTTCCAAACAAGCTTAATACTAATAAAAAATAAAGTGGAAAATATATTAAAAGACTCACTTAACATGCAAATTTGCACTTCCGTCAACACGTATATTAAATTTATTACGAAGCGTAAAAAGGTTATGAGTGACAGCCAAGCTTTTAGTATTTTAGTAAAGTTTTCACTATTATTTTTAAGAGCCTCAACCATATGATTGGTAATGTTTCGTTTCTATGTGTGTTATCAGGTTAAAATGAAATATGTACCCCTGTAAAAGGATCATTATAACCGATTGATTTTAAGGATTTTTTTATTGCTAGTACGTACACTGACTACTACGAGTTTTTATGTTATGTAACTGCAACCGTATAATTTTGTGATGTAATGCACTATAGCAATATAATAAGTGATTTTTTTTCTTCTAATTGCAAATGAAAATAATTTTTATTTTACAAAGTTTGGATGAATTCTGGTTTTTGTTCCTTTTTGAATGTTCTGTATCACGTACATAGGTATTAAAGGATGGGCCACCGTTCGGGTAATTTTTAAGAAAGTTTTTTTTATAGTTTATTTTGTCAAACCCTACTGTCTCTATTAAAAAGAGTAAACCTTCCGACTAATTATGGAAAATTATTTTATTTTAATGACTCCCTTGGCTGGCCTGGTCATTCTGTCTATCCAATTTTTCAATACATTTTCCATTATTTCGGCTATATTTCCACGAAAAGCTTGACCAACATTGTTCTTGAGTGCCTGAATCGCGTGTGGATTGTTCGCGTAGTATCGATCTTTAATGCAACCCCCCAAAAAAAGCCCAACGAAGACAAATCATCGCCAAGCAATATCATTATAATGACTAATTACACGATTATCGAACAAAGAGTGCAATAAATCGATTGTTGCACGGTTTGTGTGGCACGTAGCCTCAATTTGCTGGAAGCATAACTCGGAAAAGTTTGAATTCTAAATTTCTTGGCCCTAAAAATTGGTTATCACACTTAGTGATGCCGCCCGCCACTTCAGAAACCACACTAAACAGTCAAACTCTCAGGATGCATTTATTACTACGTGTGGATTTTCTGAGACATAAATACGCCAATTCTGCTTGTTTACATAGCCGCCAGACGGGCATGCGCCTCATGTGTAAAAACCATTTTTGGAGCAAAATTGTCGTCAATTTTGAGCTACTCTAAACCCTAAACAAAGAAGCGGTAATGAGGCGATCTTGCTTCAATTTTTGAGTCAATTGGATCTCGTAAGCGAATAATCAAAGACCTTTATGTTAAATTCTCCTCATGCTAGTGCACATTTTCTGCAACACCTGCAATATTCTCCAAAGGGCGAACAAGGGAACGTGTTCAGTTATCAAACATCAGCGCATTCTCACGAATTTTCTTCATAAACTTTGTACACCTTTCGTATTTTTTTCGAAATTCGCATTGTTTCGGCAACATAGAACCCGTTTGGAAGTAATTGCTATATTTCTCAACGTTGTAATTCGATCCATTTCATACCGCGAAAATATAGTACTCAGTTTCTGTCAGTTTTAAGCGCATAAAAGCTGTCAGTGTCAAACTAATATATGATTCAAAATGATACCAACAGATGGCCAACTTTATTATTATTTGCGATACGTTGTTGAATCGCAATGAACTTGAGTCATTTATGGCATCATGCTATGAAAAATAGGTCACGTATGCCAATCGAAGACAGTAGAAAAATAAGCCAATACAAACAATTACCCAGCCAGGATTGACAGTGTAGAGGGTAATGTTATGTGAGTGGAAGGGACTCGTCCTACTAAAAGTACTTTCAAATCTTCAAACCGATATTTCTCAACTTCCCTCTGAAGAACTCAAATAATTACAACAGGCAATTGAAAGAAAACCGCCAGAATTAACCAAAAAGAAAGGTGTTGCCTTCCATGACGACATTGTCCGGACACACACTTTTTAAATAATCTGTCAGGTGGTGGTTGTACAAACAACATTTTTTTGTCGGTTTTTTTGTATTTAGTTGTTCCTGGTAATGAAGACTAGATCTATTTTCAAAATCCCAAGCGTAAAAACTTATGTATAGACCCAGGCCAACTATCAACCTCGCAACCAGTACACAATATCCATGAAAAGAATATTATGCTGTGTATTTAGTTGAACTAGAAGGTAATGATTTAATACGAACTGCTAATACCCGGTGAAACGATTACTGTCAACTGATAAATTTGAATCGTGCATTGAAGCAAAAACGACCAGAATATGCTTTAGTTATATTCCATCACGACAATGTTCGTCAATTGCTCTTAACGGCCAGCCTTAACAGCAAGCGTTTTTCAGCCATAGACCTCCATATAACGAAAATGCTGTCAAACGTTCGATTCAATATTGTCCTCTGTATTCAACCACTGTACCAATAACATATGTTTTACTACAATTTGGAAAAAAGCCAAACTTTTGCCGGTAAAAAAAAAGAGGTCTGTACAGGAAATCAAGAAGTTTCGTCGTATATCGTTGTTTGAAAAATATGAGCCGAGCACGTTAACATTTCCTGTGAGGAGACAAATGTGATTCCAAAAACGCAACTCGGAACTGCTATTATGCAACAAGATCATCCAAAACTTAAGGAATAAGAAGTGTACAGTTGGGTTGGATATTGATCTTGAGAAAGCCTTCGATTCCTCTCTGGCATAAAGGCGTGACTTTTACCCCTGAAAGAGAATTTGGTGAAATTTTCTTTGCAGACGATATCTTAATACTAGTTAGCGATACGAGGCCTCGAAATGCTCTTAATAAAATCAAGGTAAAGCTTCCTTTAATATTTATTTGCTTTAATAAATGGTGGCCCAAAACAAAAACAGAGAAATGTGGCATAACTTGTTTTCGTAATTCTAATGGATTAAGCTTAGCCGCGAAAGAAAACAAAACGTTGAGTTTGCAAATTGGTAACCATTCCACTCTCCTGCGGTCATAATTTAAATACTTAGGGATATACTTCCACAATAGATTTCTTTTTAACAAACATGGTAGAAAGACATTGGTGAAAGCTAAAGCTGTTACCGCTTCGCTGAAGCCTTTATTGCAGTCAAAAGCATTGCCCCGAAATACAAAATTACTGATATACAAACGCCTGTAAGACCCATATTGACATACGGATTCTGTACATGGCCTACTATCCCCCCACAGTAGCAAAAGAATTGGAACAATTTAAGAGAAGAATACTTAGATTCTATTGTGAAAGTATAGAAGAGGAGATAAAAAATGGTATCCAAATAAACTTTTGTATGACACATGCCAAGTAACACCTCATTGATCTTACCTTAAGAAAATTTCAACGCATGGACGACAATTACTATCTTTCATCATTTAATCTTCCTAATGAAAGATCCCTTCATCGTATCAAACAAGACGTTGGTAGAAGCCGTATGTTACAGTCCGTTTGATAAGATCGTATACGACAAAACTCGTTTATGAAAACCGGTTCGGAAGTGGCATTTGCATTAGCAGATAAAAAAATACTTATGCTAAGATGCTTTGAATAAAAAACTTTAAAGAGTGTTCAATTTTTGTCAGAAACGGAAGTATTTTAAAACTAGTGTCGCGTTTGCATCACATTATGAAGCAGTATTCTTGTGCACGCACCCAAAAGGACCGAAAATGTCATACGGAGCAGCTGCTAAATACATGAAATACAAAAAGCATTTGTTAGCAAGTGGGTGCACCGTTATTCCCAAGTTAAAAATGTGGATGGTTTGCCAGATCTTGGGTCTACGCAAAAAAAAACAGGATAAAATGCGTGTTTAAAAAAAATTCTCGTCTATCGTTACATGGAGGACAAGGGATTTTACGCAAAAGGGGTCTAAATGTGTGTTGTGATACGATACGAAGACGTTTACTAGCCAAAAATGTAAAATTTCGAAGCACAATAAAGAAACCACTACTGTCAAAAAAACACGTAGAAAAACGACTCAGTTGGGCCAAAGAGAATTTGGACAGAGATTGGAACAACGTTATTTTTTCGGATGAAGCTTCTTTTTGGGCATGGTCTCCTATCACTCATATCTGGTGTACACAATCCAATAAATTAATCCAGCGGACCGTCAAACATCCGGCAAAGGTGCACGTTTGGGGATGCTTCTCAAAACAAGGATTTGACAATTTGTTCATGTTTACAAATAACTTAAACGCACCCAACATGGTCAAAATTTATAAGAAGGCTTTATTACCATCTGCCCAAAGGTGTTTTAAAAGAAGGAATGAGAATTGGTTACTGCAAGAAAATAATGACCCGAAACATCGCAGTCATTTGTGCAGTGCGTGGAAACAAGAAAATGACGTCGATGTTTTAGATTGGCCATTACAGTCGCGGGATGCAAATCCCATTGAAAATGTTTGGGCATTCATGAAGCTAAAGCTCCAAGGAAAGAAGATCTCGATGGTCAATCAATTATTACGAAAAATACGAGTTTTATGGAGATCTTTGTCTCAAGATTATGCTATAAGATTAGTAGAAAGCATGCCTCGAAGACTCCAAGCAATTATTGATAATGGAGGAGAGTGGACAACATATCAATTGAAAAGCATTCAAGTAAATAAACAAAATAAACCAGTACAATTGATTTTTTTTTATTATTATAAGTTCCTCTTCAATTTTTGTCGTGTACGATGTTATCAAACAGACTGTATCTATATAGGTATAATACCTTTTTATGCTAAGGCGTCACGGTCTAATTTGAGAGGAGATAGAAATATATATTTTTATATATTAAAAAATATTGAAATTGATTGCACGTTGCACTAGTTTTTTTTTTTTCGTTTTCCTTTGTTTAAATGTATCTAGTCATTGTTCAAAAATGTTTAAAGTATGCCAGGAGCTAGAATACAGGAAATCAATCATTTTTTTAAATAATGCATGTATATACTATATATTTATTGAAAAGCTTACGAAGCTTGTTTCTAAACTGTATTTAGCCGGTGCGGCTACATACTACTAAAAGTACAAAAAATAATTTTATTGATTTTTAAAGAGTCCATAAAGATAATTGTAATTTTGATTGTAATTGCAACCAATAATTGGGAAGTTTTGCCTCACCAGATCTAGGCCTTTCTGACTACCCAATGTTTTAATCGATGCGCCACGGACTATCTTCTGCTTGATCATGAGGATCAACTTCAATAACAAATGTCGGCAATATTCAAAAGGGACGATATCTGGTTGAGAGAATCTTTGCTTTTCTATCTTACCAGCCTACGAGGGTGGGTCAATAAGTCCGTGACTTTTTGAATTTCTGACCTCTTTACTGAAACAGCAACACTGCTCCTGTCAACAGGCATCTGTTTGTTTGTGTGTTTGACAGCTATTTTTATCAGACTACTCACTAATTTGAGGAGAAAATGGAAAAAAGTGAATTTCGTGTGCTTATTAAGCATTATTTCTTGCGAAAAAAACCATTACCGAGACCAAGGCTAAGCTTGATAAATACTATGGGGACTCTGCACCATCGATTTCAATGGTAAAAAAGTGGTTTACTGAATTTCGTTGTGGCCGTACAAGCACTGAAGATGCCGAACGTCCTGGACGCCCAGTTGAGGTCTCTACACCCGAAACAATCGAAAAAATTCACGATATGGTGTTGGCCGACCGAAGATTGAAAGTGCGAGAAATTGTGGAAGCCGTAGGGATCTCGCATGGCTCAGTGGTTTCAATTTTGAATGATCACTTGGGCATGAGAAAGCTTTCCGCAAGATGGGTGCCGCGTTTGCTCACAGTCGACCACAGACGCAATCGTGTAACAACTTCACAGGAAGGTTTGGCGTTGTTAAATCGCAATATGGAGGAGTTTTTGCGCCGTTTTGTAACCGTGGACGAAACATGGATCCATCACAACACACCAGAGAACAAACAACAGTCAAAACAGTGGCTTTCTAAGGGTGAATCGGCGCCAAAGAAGGCCAAGGTGGGTTTGTCAGCCAATAAAGTTATGGCGACTGTTTTTTGGGATGCACGCGGGATAATCCACATTGACAACCTTCAAAAGGGAAGAACAATCAATGGGGAATATTATGCCAACTTATTGGACCGATTCAATGACGATTTGAAAAAAAACGACCTCATTTGGCCAAGAAAAAAGTTCTTTTCCACCAAGACAATGCAAGGATGCACACATGTGCAGTTGCCATGGCAAAAATCCATGAATTGGGCTATGAATTGCTCCCTCATCCACCCTATTCTCCAGATTTGGCTCCGAGCGACTACTTCTTGTTCCCAAACCTGAAGAAATGGCTTGGTGGAAAAAGATTTGACTCCAATGATGAAGTCATCTCGCAAACAAAGGCCTATTTTGAGGACCTCGACAAATCATTTTTTTTGGAAGGGATAAAAAAATTGGAGAAGCGTTGGACAAAGTGTATAGAGCTCAAGGGAGACTACGTTGAAAAATAAAATTATTTTTTTATCAAAAAATCTGTGTTTTAATCCAAAAGTCACGGACTTATTGACCCGCCCTCGTATTACAGTTCAGGTTTATGAATTAAAGATACAATAAGTAAATAAGATAATAATTAGTAATTCAAGTTGCACTTATGCCGATGGCCTGGATCACGATTGAAGACTTAATCGAACTCAACAGACTCATTGGAATGTAAATTCAATGTTCTCATATAACCCCGTGAGCATCTATATAGTACCAGTATTTCTTCTGGTGCTGTTAATTACAGTACCAATTGAAAAGAAAAAATACAAAAGCATTGACCTTCAGCACAATGCAAAGTACTATATATTAAATTTATTTGAAAGTGTAACAAAAAATTAAATTCATAACGAAAATGTCAAATTATTCTTCAAAATTGCTACTCGTTCCAATTTCAATTCCCAAAAAAGCTACAAAATTGAATCATTCACGCGTTAATGACTTCTATATCTGACGAAAATAAATGTATCTTCTAGCCAAAATGTCTCTTAAATTTTCCTTGATATTCGTAAATATTAAATCAAAATCTCTCTGAAAATGTTCTTCTAATTTTTTCAATACCACCAACTATCATTGTATAGTATGTATGTTATATGTATATTTGGTTCAAATTTGCCGTTTGTCGCTAAATTCAAACAAATTTTCTCCACAGTCCAAATTGATTCTCAGTGAACGATCTCTCAATTCTAAACAAAAACGTACTCCCCACAGTGTGTCGTCTCTGTTCTTCACCACGCGTGTAATTTTTCCCAAACAAATTCATTATCCGCTTGCCGGTTCTAAATTGTTTTTTTTTACTCAAAAACTTCAGTCTAGAACGGGACTTTTACGGAATCACACGTCGTTATTGTGGTACTGTGCGGCAGTTTTCGTAATTTTTTGATTCAAAAACGTTACGTTTAGTGTTGCATATAAGTTGTATATAAAAAAAATTTTTCGTCACTCTATAGATAGATAGAAAATATTTCAAGCAAACTAAGTGCGTCATAGTTGAAACACAAATTCGCGCTGTCGCATAATTTTTTTGGCGACATATTCGTTTGCCTACTGATTGCGACGAAGAGATATTTGAAAAATCTTTCGCGCGCGCTGAAAAAAACGGTAGATACAGAGGGACACCTATATTTTGAAAATAAATTCTCTTCAGCGGATGTGTTAAGATATTTGTATCTGTAACTTTCTTTCATTTTTTTTTACTAAAAGAAGAAGAAATAAAAAAAAATTCAAATAATTTTAATTTTGACTGAACTATCTAGTTCTCAGACATTTATTGATTGAGAAGTTAAGTTGATCAGTGTATCTTTACTCCGATACTGTAACTTTTCATCATTTTCAACCGAAGAGTGAAGAGATAAAAATACATTTTGGCAGTTACAACACATGGTCTGCAGATTTGTTTAATTTTCGCAAGTGAGTACAAGTTGTTTTGTGTTATTTAAAAAACAAGTACGAGTAAGTGGTCGCATTTTTAAAGTTAGTAAATTAGGATTTTGGGTCTTTGAGGAATATGCGGAAGAGACGTTTACTAGGTTAGGACACATGTGAATTGTGAATTAGTCGACAATTGTTTAAACAGTGGGAGGGCTATATTTAGGTTAATAGGAACGTTTTATGGATTAACTGAGTTAGCGATGAGGCATTACTTAATAAAAGCAAAGAAGTCTTAAAACATGATGAGTTTATTTCATTTGCAGCCCTTGGTATGCAATACAGGAAGTGTGCGTATGTTTCGCAAGATATTTTATTGAGGGATCGCTTGAGTTAAAAGTTGATGTTTTTGTATTTTCGAAAGAGGGATGTCAGCACTTGCTTTTATCTGAAGATGTTCAGATATTTCAAGGCCTTTTGTGTACTCGTACTTTCATTTGATTATAGGTATTGTATGGGCCTATTTTTTGGAGTCTGATTTATGTAGTTCGTAGAAGAGAAGAACAAAAAAAACAGAATATCTGACTTATTTTTATGTTGTGTGTTGATATATGTGTTGTATTTACTTTTCCTAACTATAGCCATGGCTAACAGAATTTAGTTTTTATGCTAAGGCTACTGCATATTTGAACCAACACCTCCGAATAGGTCATAGAGTTTCAAATAAAATTACATTTACAACATTAAGCCCTATAAGACATGGATGAGGTCCGGATGTTGAAAAGGTTTTAAAGTCTAGATTGGATATGATCTCTTTCAGCGAAGTCGGACGGTTTGGTATACGCACTTTCAAAGAACATCGGCAATGGTTTCAAACATCTCTATGCCAAAATATATGAGCTTTTGGCTTTGTTGATCTTTTTACCGACGGTTAACAAGATTGGAAAAATGCCTGCAGATACACCAATATGAAAATTGTCGTAACTATTAAAAGTGTCAGATAAAAGCGTGTTTGATATATGAAATCTTAAAATCATTTGCTAAATCGTTAAAAAGAAAGACACTTCAAAATGTTTTTATTTTAAGGTTTTTTTCTACGCTGGCGGGACACGAATGACTAAATCAATGGGTGTTCCGGTTTTATTATAAGTAAACATTTTTTTTATTTTTGTAATTTTTGTATGTACCACACATTACGTATCAATTTTTCATTGGATCAGTTGTGTCGCAAGAAAGGGTTAAAAGGTTTATCATCCAGTACTGCTTTACGCTCCAGAAGTGAACCTACGATGATTCTATCCGATAACTCATTTAATGTGTTGAAGAGGAATTAAGCAACAAAAAAAGACTACGTCTAAGGTTTCATGTGCAGTTGAAATCTCCTTCCATATCTAACTTGGCATACGAAGCTGGAAACATCTGACTATGGATCAAACTACCATCAGTGATTGGCTTGTCCTTATTTAATAGACGTATGTCCCTATTCAGGATTTTTACCCTAGATATGATGGCTGCCACAGGCAGACATCTCCCCTGGTCGAAAGAATTTCCCGTTATGTTTTCAGAACGAAACTCTTTCTGTTTGGAAAACACTTCTTGGCCGGATACAGGCACTTTAATTATATACATTTCATATCGTCTCTTGTAGGCGATAGAACCACACTTTCTTACGAAAATAAATCGCCAACAAGAATTGCGTGTGAATCGGTGATTCCCCATTGTTCCATTAGTACAGTAATGCTTAAAGCTGTTTTCGTAAAGTATTGGGTCTATAACTTCGTGCGGTTAGCTAAGAAATGGCGTAACTGGTATTATTCCATTGTTATTGTTCCATTGGAACATGCGTTGGAAAGCTACTGTCATTGTACGTCATTTCAGTATATGTCATTCATTTGAAGCGTAAACAACAATAATTTTTTTCACTCAAATATGTCGAACTTTGTGCCTGAAAAAGTGTTTTTGCGGGGAGTTCTTCTTCATTACTTTAATATGAAGAAAACTGCTGCCGAAAGTCATCGTATTTTGGTGGAAGTTTATGGTGAACATGCACTAGCTGAGCGAAAGTGATTTGCACGATTTAAAAGTGGTGATTTTGGCTTGGAAGACGATGAACGTCCTGGGCAGCCAAAAAAGTTTGAAGATGAAGAACTGGAAGCATTACTCTATGAAGATTGTTGCCAAACACAAGAAGAGCTCGCAGAATCTTTGGGTGTCACTCAAGCAGCCATTTCAAAACGTTTAAAAGCAGCTGGATATATTCAAAAGCAAGGAAATTGGGTTCCACATGAACTCAAGCCGAGAGACGTCGAAAGGCGGTTTTGCATGTCCGAAATGCTGCTGGAACACCACAAAAGGAAGTCATTTTTGCATCGGATTGTTACTGGTGATGAAAAGTGGATCCATTTCGACAACCCCAAGCGCAAAAAAATCATATGTGAAACCCGGCCAACCAGCCAAATCAACGGCAGAGCCGAATATCCATGGCGCTAAGGTAATGCTCTGTATTTGGTGGGATCAGATGGGTGTGCTGTATTATGAGCTGCTAAAACCGGGTGAAACCATCAATGGACAACTCTACCGAACACAATTAATCCGTTTGAAGAGAGCAGTAGCCGAAAAACGCCCGGAATATGCGACCAGACACGAGGCAATAATTTTCCATCATGACAACGCTCGGCCTCACGTTGCTATTCCGGTTAAGAACTATTTGGAAAACAGTGGATGGTAATTTACCCCACCCGCCTTATAGCCCAGACCTTGCCCCTTCTGACTACCATTTGTTCCGGTCGATGCAGAACGCCCTCACTGAAATACGGTTCACATCAAAGCAGAATATCAAAAATTGGCTTGATTCATTCTTGGCTGCCAAGCCGGCGCAGTTCACTTGGGATGGGATCCACAAATTGCCAGAAAGATGGGAAAAAGTCATAGCTTCAGATGTACATGTTTTTCTTAAAAAAACGTTCAAATTTTGGAAAAAAAAAACCGCACGAATTAAGTTATATACCCAATAACATTTATAAAACCCACACCTAATGCTGATGCGTTTGATGATTAATATGATCTACCATTGTTAAATTTTAATAATTACGTTCAATGGTAGAATCGGTAGCATTGTATGCTATGTAGTGAAGATGATGACATTAATATTGATTTTGAAAATCTAAATGAGATTGAGGAGATACTAAATGATTCAGATGATGAAACGTTGAGCTTTCACTGTATTTCTTATTTGACCAGGACAATTCTGCTTTTGTTAGATAAATTATGCTGTCCTAATGTAATTAGCTCAATATCTGCACTTCTGCAATTTTTTATAAGTTTGCTTATGACTTAGCAACTCTTACCCTATGACAATTATAAGAGTGTGGTATAGTGGCTTTCAAACTTACAGATACATAAGTGAAACTACTGCTACTACCACACGTACGAGGGCGGGTCAATAAGTCCGTGACTTTTGGATTGCAACACAGATTTTTTGATAAAAAAATAATTTTATTTTTCAACGTAGTCTCCCTTGAGCTCTATACACTTTGTCCAACGCTTCTCCAATTTTTTTATCCCTTCCAAAAAAAATGATTTGTCGAGGTCCTCAAAATAGGCCTTTGTTTGCGAGATGACTTCATCATTGGAGTCAAATCTTTTTCCACCAAGCCATTTCTTCAGGTTTGAGAACAAGAAGTAGTCGCTCGGAGCCAAATCTGGAGAATAGGGTGGATGAGGGAGCAATTCATAGCCCAATTCATGGATTTTTGCCATGGCAACTGCACATGTGTTTGTGGTCGACTGTGAGCAAACGCGGCACCCATCTTGCGGAAAGCTTTCTCATGCCCAAGTGATCATTCAAAATTGAAACCACTGAGCCATGCGAGATCCCTACGGCTTCCACAATCTCTCGCACTTTCAATCTTCGGTCGGCCAACACCATATCGTGAATTTTTTCGATTGTTTCGGGTGTAGAGACCTCAACTGGGCGTCCAGGACGTTCGGCATCTTCAGTGCTTGTACGGCCACAACGAAATTCAGTAAACCACTTTTTTACCATTGAAATCGATGGTGCAGAGTCCCCATAGTATTTATCAAGCTTAGCCTTGGTCTCGGTAATGGTTTTTTTTTCGCAAGAAATAATGCTTAATAAGCACACGAAATTCACTTTTTTTCCATTTTCTCCTCAAATTAGTGAGTAGTCTGATAAAAATAGCTATCAAACACAAACTAACTGACGCAGCAAGTTTAAATTTTGACAGGAGTCAACTGACAGATGCCTGTTGACAGGAGCAGTGTTGCTGTTTCAGTAAGGAGGTCAGAAATTCAAAAAGTCACGGACTTATTGACCCGCCCTCGTACATGCCCAAAGATATCATGCTCTAAATCAGATTTGCGATAAGAGTAGAACATAGTATTGATTGGAGAACTTGTAACAAGCTTGTAACTTTCGAACCTCTCAACCTGGAAACTAGCAGGCGCCAACATAAGTTTAATACGTCTATTATGCAATGAAATTGAAACTGAAGAAGAATGGTTTGGGTAGAGTCTGCAGTGAGAAAACTACCACCAAATGTATCCATTTCATCGGGTAGTATTCAAGACTAACTTATAACTTAGCATATTCGGGAAGCAAAATTAGGAAAACCTGCTAGTAATTGTCCATCACAACATTGCTGACGGCTATAATCGAGTAAACTTCCTGAAGATATTTTTACGGATTTGGGATGGAGTATAGTTATTACTCGTACATCACTCCATGGAGTCAGGTTCTTTTTCAAAGAGTGCCCATAGAAATCAGATTTTGTAAAATGTTCATTTAACAGAGTTGATAGATAGCCGATTCATTGAACAGATAACTTTTGGAATCGAAATATGCGCCTCTTCTTACACCTTAATTTCAAAAGCAAAAATTACCAAAGAGCACCTTCACGTTTTCTTTATTTACAAGTATAAATGTCTTGTTTCAAAATTTCCCTTTTCCATTGCATTCATCATTTTTTCAGGATTCATAGAAAATCCCACAAAATGATTTGCTTTTTCTGCCGAATGAAATCATTTCCATTTTCGTACCGGGCGTGAGAGAAATAAATAAAAGAACACACAATACAAAGTCGCCGGATAATATAAAAATAAAATGTTGAATTTGCAAATCAACAAAGGTCAAGATGAATAGACTCTATTGGAATATTGAAGTTGGAAGCATAGTCGTATGTACTTGGAAAAAGTTCTCAAATATTCCTAAACGAATAAGGGATTGAGGGAACGATATATATTTTTTTGTTAAAGCATAAATTGATACCTTTCGATGTGTCTTGTTATCTTCCAGACAAAAGGTATTTCATTGAACATATCATCAGCATAGTATTTCTTATCACCTCGTGTTTCTGGACATGGAATTGGCTTTACTTAATCGTGTGAAATTTTTTTATGTATGGGTATTTTTCACTCGCGTCATGACTTATCAGTTCTTACAAAAATGAAATACACCAATGTGTGTGTACTTAGTGTTTATTACGAACTCACCCCAAGTTAGTAGAATTCAACTTTTTTTTTTCTATAAAAGTGATAACAGCTTTGACTGATTGCAAATACTTGCTAAAACATTGAATTGGGGCAACGAGTAAATTAAAATAAAATTTGCTAAATGCAATATGAGTTCGTGCGATACACTCGTATGCTAAGTGTCGATAATGAAATTTTTTTGCCCTTAAGCTGCTTACGTTGATGATGATAAGAGTTCAACTCTGCCGGCATAATATGATTAGGAGGATCTGGAATATGAATATGAAATACAATAAAGGCGTTCAAGTCGAGGTCAAGTATTACTCACGAACTTATGTCCAAATTTTAACGAGCTCTTAGAAAATTTCGTTAAAAACATGGTATTCGTATGCGAGACTGTAGTCCTATGGCTCATCTAAGAATGTGTGTGTAAAACAGCACAGCAGTGAAATTTGGAAATAGTACATTAATTGCAATATCATTTTCGACATATTTGCGCCTAGCTGCTGCTTCCGGTGATTTTTCTTGATCCGTATACTGTGTAAGATGTTTTCCTTTTTGTAGTATTTTCTCCCCTTGTTCGCCGGAAAGTGCTGTTCTGAAAGTTCATGCTGCATCGGTCGAAACAAGTAGCGGGTGGGGCTAAACTTCGTGTTTTACTTGATGGAAAATACTCGTAACTCTGCGCGTATTTGGGTATATTTTCGTCGTTTTTGCTTAAATGCCGGATTCGATTTTATCAGTTGTTGCGGTTACAATCCCCCAATCGGTTCACTAGGTTTTAGCAGCTCATAGTACACTATTCCCTTCTGATTCCCCTAAATACACATTATAAACTTTTTTCCGTGGATATTGCGTACTAGTTGCGAGGTTGATTGTTGGCATGGGTCAACCCATGATTTTCTGCGCTTGGGATTGTCGTAATAGATCCAATTTTCATTGGTAGTAACAATTTGATACAAAAAACCTTTTTATTGTCTCTTTCTTTCAATTCATATTGAATTATTTTAGGAATTATTAAACGTGTGGAAACAGTAGTACGATTGACTTTCAATGCTGTCCTTGAGTTTATATTGAGTCCTCATCCAACAATGCTTGCAATTCTGCATCTTCGAATTTATTGTCTGGTCTTCCAAGGTCTTTGTTGAGGATGCAGAGTTACCACTTTTGCAACGAACAAAACTCAAAACTCTTCGAAATTATAGTCAACAAGACAAGAACAATGCTAAATTTTTCGTGTAGAATCTGTCAATGACCTTAATTGAACTTCCTTCACTTTCTTCATGTGAAAACGATATTTTCCAAGCCTCCTTTGCATCGGAAATTTGTAAAAACTCTCGTCCCTTTGTGCATCCTATCGTAATTTTGTTTTTTTTATTAAACCAGGAGCTTTGTGGCAGAATTGTGATATGATAAAGCGCATCATTTTAGTTGCGACTTCTTTGCCACTTCGGGAATACCCTGCCCCGTGTTTATAAAGGGTGTATATTTTTTTTTAGCTACGTACTTACTTCAGACAATTTTATTTGTTAAACCAACTGTCAGATTGCAAACTATGAGTGTCATTTTTATTCAGTAGTATTTGTGAAGCATACACGCTTCAACAACATTTTTAAATTTTAGAAATATGGTTCCAAAATTATGGTTCTGTATGTTTATGTTAATACGCAAAATTGTCATATTTGAAAGGAAGAGAATCGACATGGAGATATATATTTTTGTGCGGTCTGTGCAAAGAGTCAAAGCTTTAGAGTCATGATTACTATCTGTTTTGTTTCCCAGTTGAGTGGCCAGAATGAGGAAGGGATGTGATTCCAGAAGATGTCGCTTTGTGACATGTAGCAAACCAAACAATTATCTTATTGAAGGAAACAATCAGTGACCGCATAATTTTGCGTAATGGACTTGTAAATTGCATCTAAGATCTTGAGATTTGACGCCTCATGATTGTTTTATTTGGGGAAACGTGAAGTTACTGAGGTACAGTTTGCGCCATCTTTTATGTCGGTACATATATGAATATTGAATAACTTATTTAAAAATTGGCATGTTTTTGAATACAACATCAATTAAATGGCCATGGCCCCCCTATTGACCAAAGCAAAATGGGCCCTTTTCGTTGCGTTTTCCATCACTTTTTTGAGCATCTTGAGCAGTATGGCAATGATTTCGGCACGAATGTTTGCATTGAGTTCGTCAATGGCCGAGGCTTGCTGGCGAACACTTTGCTTTTCAATTAACACTGCCAAAGAAGTCCGGAGAGTTCAAAACTGGAAATCTATGTGGCCAGTCAATGTCACCATTTTATGAGAGCACATGTGCAAGGAATTTTCGTTGCAGAAACTACATTGTTTTGCAGTGTGGTATGGAGCGCACCGTTTTGTTGAAACCAGTAACCGTCCAAAACTTTTTCATACATTTGTGCGAAGACATAATGATCCAGCATCCACCGACATCAACATCGACTACTTCGCCTTCTCTGAAGAAAAAAGGCTCTATGATGGTTTTTGGCGTAAACGCCGGCCCCAAACTGTCACTTTTTGGTCATTTAATGGCGTTTCATGGATCTCGTGAGGATCCTCCGTTCCCCAAATGTCGTCGATCATCAAAATTTCGTTCCAAAAATCAGATTCAGTGGCAACAATTTTTGAGTGAGTGTTTGGCCGTATTCCAAGCGACGTAGACGGTCTGTTGAGTCAATTGCACTTTCTACGGAAACATATGCAAATCATCCGCTTCAACCAATTTATTGGAACGTCTTGGGCGTAAATGAACGGCTTGTCGATGATCTCCCACTTTCCCGTAGTCAACAAAATTCGACACCAAGTGTTGTCAGACGGTGCTTGTTGGCCACGACGATATGCACGTTGAGTTAAGATAACTGAATATATTACCTCGATTGAACACAAGTAAATAGCTCTTTAATGGAATTTCATGTATTTTGTTCAAAAGCAAAGTTAGTACAGACTTTTTAAAAACACCGTTTATGTTGGGATAGCATAAAAAAAAAGTTTGTGGATCAGAAACGGCTGATGTCTAAGAATTGCGGCTTACCTATGTGACATTTACCTATGCATCGAAGTCGAATGGCCTGTTTCCTTTTTAGGATATAGCGAATAGTTAATAGCTTAAGTAAAACTAATATAGACGTTATACTCAAAAATCTGAATTATATCTTTTGAGGATCATTAGCCCCAATTGTTGAGTTCTATTGAGTAAATTCTAAAAGAGAGACAACTAACTAATAATTGGGTCGAAATTAAGCATCTGTTTTAAAATTTAATCTTTGAACCCGATGTACAGTTTATACAATATACAATGTTCATCTGAATTATCTAGATGATTTCCCCCTGAGATGTGTGTTCCGTTGGAACATGATTAATTGCAATCAGTACCTATTCCCATGCTTGAAGAACGGGTGATTACTTTTCTATTTCAAAACATGTTTTACATAATATTTATCGTCACTATCATATGCTGCTTCTAGTTTAAACGGGCTTGCTTCATGCTCAAAAAAGTAAATAACAAAAAAAATATTTATTTTTGCAAAAATCTACCAATTTTTCTGAAACGTATGTGTTTACCAATCCCTAAAAAATCCAAATTAAGTGGCATTTTCGTTTATGAATTATTTTAGCTAATTTTTTTTGTTTTCTGGTAAATCAGACTTTCTACATTTTTTTCCTTTAAAACCTACAAACCTACTTTCGTATTTCAACGTATAAATAATAACAATCTGACAAAAACGAAATTCTCGACAACGCATTTCTAAGTCATAAACTTCGTTATCCGATAATACGAGTATAAAAGTTCATTGTACTTAATTTAACGTTCCTTGTCATCCACTCCTTTATTGTTTACAAACAAAAAATTCATAAAAACAAATCAATGACTCATTTGTTTAGGTAGACGTTGAAAAAAAAAATCTATCTCCTTCCAAAATCCTGTTGACGTGGATGCGCCCATCGTGCGTCATAACCCAAATCCTCTTTCTTCCTCATAAAAACAAAAACAAATCAATCAGTGATCTGTATCTAAAACCCAGTCTTTCGATCCAATCAATTAATTTTCTCAATGTTTTCCTAAAATCTTATTTGATAAACAAAATATTCTTTTTTGGAACTTAAGTAGGGGTGCCAAAGGATGTGCAAAAGTCAAGTTTGTTTCTCTTTTTGTTAATGTAAACGCCGTTCTACCGCAGCCAAAAGATTTCATTTTTTTTTGTTTTGTATTTATTTCTTAAAAGCGCCAAAGTGATTCTTTTTTTGAAATATCGAATTCCAAAGGTCAGACAGCAATAAAATGTTTTAAAATTTCGAAACACAAAACATACCAACCAGAAGGCCACAATCCAATAATAAATTGCTTTCACTATAGCAGCATTTGTAAATTTTCAATCCCCGAAAAAGCGGGTGTGGATGCGAGCGCGGAGGTACTATGCATCTACACATCCTAGCATCTCCCCCCATAAGTTGTAGGCACGCACCAACCACTGTAATTTTATTTTTGGAGTTCTCTCAGAGATAAAAAAAAACCTACATTCGTCGCCCTTCAAAAATAAAAAAAGGGAAATTAAATGAGAAAGATTTTAATTTACTGTCAACATGCAGAAGAAAGCTTCTGGTCCGTTTTAACGAGTCGAAGCAGAAATAGACCCAACAGGAGATGTACAATTTAGATGTACTCGAACACTCAAAAAGTCCAAACATCTGTTGCTATAAGTTATGCATAACGATTCTCGCATAATGACAAATACTGACGAACGCAATAAATTTAAATTTAAACACTTCTCTTTATGTCACGAGATGTCCCAACAAAATAGGAAAATTCATCGGTGGCGGCAAGAGCTTTCGCCTATAATATATTGATTAGTGGATAACGTAGAGTGTTTTATTGATGTTATCATTCAAATTTAATTGGACAAACATCGCTTATTTGAAATAAAAAGTAGAAATGTTTGAGAACAACCGACAATTGCCCAATTAGACTGAAAAATTATATAATTATGTTTGGGAGGAGCCTACTGTTCACTGGCGAAGAGCAGTAACTTGGACTTCAAATTTACAATAGTTCCCAAATAAAGAAAATTCAATAAATTAAGGGGACATATCTTTGTACCAATAACATCAGATGTTAGTTAATTTGTAGGAAGATGCAGATAATATAGAACCTTTTCCTGTTTTTTTTTTCAAATCATCAAACGCAAAGAGCAAGATGATCAAGAAAATAAATATTGAGGGTGCGATTGATAAGCTCGAACAAAAGTACGAGTAATTGATTGGTACGAGTATACGAGTATATCACAAACTTATTTGAATTTATTCTTGTGTCTTCCTTGCGAATCACATTCTCATTACTGCTATCATGTCAGAGGACGGATCTACTTCCTATTACATTCGAAGCTTGATTATTATTTAGTTACTCGCTATCAAACCTAAGAGGTTAATAATTTGTGTTTTCATTTTCATTTTTCACAGTCTTGGGTCTGCAATTTCTTGTTTGTTGGCTGGGAATCAAAAACACGCGTGGTCAAGGCAAATACTTAATTTATTTGTAGTTACAAAAAAAAGTATCTTATGCTTTGTAAGGGTAATAATTGGTGATGGAAAGTATCCGCTTTTAGACCATCTTAATCCTTTTGGAGCAAGCTATGATATGTACACTGATACGACAACTCCGAAATCCGATGCACTTCACAGGGCTTAATGTAGTTTGTATGGACTAAAAGCCATACCATTTGCGTTGTGTAGTGCAACCTAAATTGAAATTTTAAAAGTAATGCCTTATATCTTCCATAAAGTCGTAAACGTTAAATGCATGCTCAAATTAAAAAAAAAAAAAATAATAAGCGTTTTGTATTTTCATACAAGAGGCTGGATAGGATCCCATAAAATGATTTTCTTAACCGAACTTGTAGATGTACGAGTATATTGCTTCTACCTCAGTTGTCGGGCATGCATATTACCGTGGGATTTTCTTTATACATTCTTCAACTACATGTTGATGTCTTCTGTTAGCAGAGTTTCAGGCTCTTTCCTGAGTGCTTAAGCGTCTATTTTTAATGCTTGCCACCAGAAGAGGGTCGATGGTGGCCCTTCTCAATTTTCTTAAATCTACCATGTTCAGTGCATGTTTTGTATTAATCAGTACTTGATTGATTTTGTTCGGTTCGATCATCTTAATATAGCCAAGTTGCTGTGGACTTTTTCGTTAGACACTTTAGTGATACTATTATCATTTTACTCGCTGTCATTGAGGATTTACTTTTCGACAATTCCGCTGAAGATGTCTTTTGATTGTACCTTTGTCCTTCGGAAAGAATATGTAGGTTTTGTTTTAGAAGCCGTTGAAATCATATTTGAAAAGCCTTTGGCAATGGTAGGTGTATGCGATTTATTCTCGTGAAAAAACCTTATGCTATACAAAATATGCAACGAAATATTGAATGAAATGCGCCGTTTCGTTCAGATTACTCATACCTCACTTCTAAAACTGATTTTTTAAATCAATCCAATTATATCTGGTAATACTCATATCTTTAAAAATCATCGCTTGCTTACCTAAATATTTTCTCCCAAAACGCAAAACAAAGTAAAAAAAAAACACAATATTTACAACTAACCATTTTCTTGCCAAAAAGACCAACAAAAACCACTTTAAACTTGACCATGAGAGTACGCGAGGAGAAAAGTTTCAAAATGCGAAACAATTAGCCTCGCCGACCTAGCTTTCCCTATCCAATAGACACCCGCATGTCGCTTTAAACAAACAAAAACCAGATGATAAGATTTTACGCAAATCGAGCAGAAAATCGTTCATTACTCTCTGCGGAAAGTACAAATTGCCAAGGATAGACGGATGGAAAATCGACTTCTTTACCGTTTGTGTTGTTTTCATTTAAGCAAGGGGAAACGCATTTATATAATTAGCTTTCCATTTAATTTCAATTAGATTCAAAAGCAATGGTGAAAAGATGTTGATGTAGATGTAGCTTCTCCAGAAATACGAACATATAGCAACCAGTATGTGCAAATATCTTAATAAAACTTTCTTCTATTTCAGGCTCTATTATCGGAGACAACACCAGACGATCATAATTGGCCGCCAGAGTTGATTCTCCTGCGTGAAAAGTTCACGGCAAAGAGTCAACTAGAGATAGCACAACTGCAGATTAAACATGAAGAAGAGGTAAATAACCCATAAGTAGCAATTGCATATATGAATTCACTTCATTTTACTTTTTCAGATGTCGCGTCTAAAGTTCGATTTTGAAAAACAATTTAATCGTAAAGCTAAGCGAAACTCCGCTTTCGATCTTAGTCGAGACTTTGACCAGATCGTTTCAGAAAAAGATGGACTGCGTGAATTGTCAAAGACTTTCCGCAGTATCTTGTCGGAGCTCATTAAGTGCGTTAACATCTGTGAGGATGATTTAAATGCTACGCTAGTGGATGAGATTCAACGGGTAATGGCAAATCACACATTGAATGCTGACAACGATGACAATGAACATTTGAACCAATCATTAATGAACTGTTCAATATTGTCCAAAAGAGTTCGATTTGCTCCTGATGTATCCGGATTGCTTGGAGTGATCGAGGATCCTCAACTTGTCAGTTTCGTCTCGTCTAAATCCGGTGGTATTTCAAAATCGATTGATCTAGATGAGTTTGATCTTAAGGAATGTTTGGAGCGCTTGAAGTCAGAGGCAGCGCACCTGTTAGAACTCTCCGAAGAGATTCATAAAAAGAATGATCGAAAGATAAGTGAATCCAGTGGAGCTGAAAAAAATGATAGTTGCGAGGAAGATGGCTTGAAGCAATACAATTTTATCCGAGCAAGTTCGCTTAATGAAAACATTTGGCATTCGAATAAAGCATCCAGTCAACAGCTTCTTCTATCGCTTCCACCTGATTTAAATAAGGTTCATCAGTTTAATGAGTCAGTGGATGACTTTAGTTCTTCCATTGCTGCTAGTGAGTTAAATTTCCAATTTCACGAGTATAAAAATCGTTTGGTAAAATCCGAAAGTGAGCGTCTTCGAATGCAACAGGAATTAGAACATACTGTTCAGAGAAACATCGAACTGGGTGCTGAAATAAATAATCTAAGAGATCAGTTGCAAAATAGAGATCAGCGCGAAGACTATCAAGGATACGGTTTGGGTTTGATTAAAACGCCACCCAGAAATGGCGAAGAGAAACCTTCCACATCGTTTTCGCAACTGCAGGAGAAAGCACGTCATTTATTGAGTAGTCCAACTCCGCCAGCAAATGATTCAACATCAAGGTTGTTACAGATGATTGAAGATTTCTGTCGCGAAGGTGATAAGGTAGTGGAAAACGGGAAGAAAGATCGCGATGATTTGCAGTCACAGGTAAAGTAGAAAATCGTTATGCGTCTTTTGCTTGTTGTAAATATGTACAGTGCAAGTTTCAAAATGTTATATATATAAATATTTTTAATTTGCTCAAAGTTTGGTGGAATATTTATTGCATGCTTTGTTAAAATGGTTAATTGCTTTATTGGTATACCTTATTCCCATTCCACATATGTATATATATATTTTCTTTTATAATTTTCAATTTTACATAGCAATGGAATCATCTAATGGTATTCTGCTGAGTCCTTCTCAACGACTTAGAATCACACATCTAGCATATGCTTTGTAGAGCTTTAGTGATAGGAAACTTACTTAAGTATTTTTTCCGAACGTTATCCGAGTTAAAAGTTTTAGCATTTTAGATAGCGTGCGTCCTACGAGGTAGCAACAGTTTCTTGGGTCGCTACATTAAGCGATGCGACCATTAAACGAATCAAGCCGGACAGGTGTTTTAGTAATGGCCTAGCATTCATATTATAAAGGGTTTTCCCATAGGGACTTGACAACTTTTTGTTTAAATAAAACGCAAACCATTTGAGATCGGCTTGAAGTACAATCAAAACATTTATGAATGGAACTCGACTTCGTTCATATGGCAACCGCTGGCAAGTTTGCAGCGGTCGATTCGTTGGACCCAATTTTCAACGACTCGGCCACACATTTCAGCCGAAACGGCCGCTATTTCGCGTTCGATGTTAGTTCTGAGCTCTTCCAACGTCGTCGGCTTGTTGGCATAAACCAATAACTTAACGTAGCCCCACAGAAAATAGTCAAGCGGCGTTAAATCGCACAAACGAGGCGGCTAATCGACTGTCCCATTTCTTGAGATAACACGCTCATCATACTTACTCTTCAATCGGAGAACGTACGTCGGTTCAAATGGTCCATCGGCTTCAATTCTTGAGTCAGCTTGATCTTGTATGTGAGTAAACCAAGATCCTTACGCAAAATACGCCATAATGTGGTCTGAGCGATACCCAATTCTTGAGAACGCCGTGGAATTGACTGATTTGGATCGTTTGCTAGGGACGCATGAACGGCAGCGATATTTTTGACACTTCGACCAACCCGTTGTCTCACTGACACGGCAACGTCACACAACGAATATGTAGACTGAAATTTTTGCACTAAACTTGTTATTGCCTGTCTACTAGGGCGAGAATTACGACGGAAAATTGGAATTAACGCTCTTAAAGTTGAAGTCACCAAATCCGAATTTCTGTAGAAAATTTTTATAATTTGCAGACGTTGACAGTGACAGTTTGATGATTAGTGAAAGAGTGCGTTCACAAATTAAATTCAAAGTTGTCAAGTCCCTATTGGAAAACCCGATATAATATATTTTTAGATAACTTAGTGTGCATGTCTCTTAGTTCAGTGCTCTTTTATTGTCAAATCAATCTTTTCCACATATCTTTTAGTTGAAGACTTCTAAATGTTCCACTGTATCCTCTTTTCCTATTACGCGCAAGCAACATAACAGGATTGGAAAGCTATGAATTACTTACTATCGGTAACGGCAAGTCTCAATACTTTCCTGAAATCAAAAGGATTTATGCAGTTGTCCATAGTCTCCCGAGCAAGTGTCTTTCTCCGTGTTGTTTTGAAACAGACGGGTGAATTTTGACGTAAAGCCGTAAGTTATTCTTAACGTTGAAAGTCAGTCTATATCTACGGTGTCATTACTCTCGAACTTACTCTTGAAATAGATAACAGATATCGATCTGAAATTCTCCCATTTTCGCCTACTCATCCGGTATTGTTGCGGAAATTTTTGGCTGTACATGATAAAGATGAGTGAATTACTTTGTATGACAGCGAAATGTTCCTCGTCTTTCACATCAACCATAAGTTTACTTCTAGGTTCCCTTGGCAGTGTTCGCAGGGCTTTTGTTCCTTATCATGTCTTCATTTATGTTTTGCATTAAGCAGTTTCCAGGAAGGTTCTTTCAAGTTCGAAGTAATGTACTCCTAGATCTCATTGACAGAATTGGAATTAGGGCTTTTGTATCTGTTTTCAACTTTCAATTCCCATACCTACTAAAGCACTTCTTTATAGTAACAGGACCCATCTGATTGACGACAGTCGCTCTGGAGATTGAATATCCCTTTGTGAATATAACTGTTGATATAGCACTTTAATTGTAGTAACGTTTCATCTCGTATCCAAGAACAATCAGTAAGACCCCTTGTTGTCTTTAAGCTTCTTATTTTAGACTGAGATAGTTTTGGGTCGCAAATACCAATTTTAAAGTTGTATGTAATATATATTTAGCAATGGGTCTTCTTTACAAGCTTGTAGAAACAGTTCATGATAAATTTACGCTTCTCCTTCATGTCATTTCTGGTTAGATGGGACTACGGTTTTTGAATGACAATCTTATTCTATATCAATGCGCTTGAGGTACTATACTAGTTGTTCCGTGTCCTAGGTCTAGCATTTAATGTTAAGATCCGTAGATGGCTGCCTTTCTTTCATTAACCAGTACTTCCAAGGATTGAATCAATCACAACAGATAGGGTTGACGTTCTCGTTATTTCGCAGAATACTCTATTTCGTTTTCGTATGTGCATGCATGCCTTATAAACTACTCAAAAGAAATGAACTAAAGTACACCTTAATCATACTGCTAGAAAATATCTGTACATTTCTGGAGTCGAAAAAAAAACCAAGCCATAGTCAAAAAGTTTGCAGCATCAACCGCCGTTAAGACTAGTAATAATTCTTTCTATTTTCATTTTTATTTTTCTCGCTTTCAAACTCAATTTCTACAATCCATTTTGCTCCTTTTTGTGTTGGTGATGGTAGACTTAGTTTCTTTCATTTGTATCATTGAAATGCACCGTCTCGTCCTAACACTTATTCTTTTTTTTTATTTTTCCTTTCTTTCCTGAGTTGTTCTTTTATTTTAAATTTCGCTTTTCTCAAGAAAATATACTATGATTTTGAATAGTCTCTCTGAAAAAAGACCCTCCCATAACCCACACCACTCTTGTTACTCTTTTATCATTCTTCTCAATGCAACAGATATTAATCGCCGACAAGCAACTCAAAGCAACGCGACAATTCCTTGAGGATCAAGCTGCCGAACGTGAATTAGAACGCGATGAATTTCTACGTGAAATTGAAAAATTGAAAACAATTATCCGTGACAAAGAGAAAGAGAGGAATTCCTTTGCGAATGCCTCTAAGGAGGTGAGTAAATATCCACTCTTTCCAAATCTCATTTTATCTTTTTTGGTTTTAAATTAAATACTAAGTTTGCTCCATTGTAGAAATAACAATTTAAAGTTTTTAGTAAAGAAAATAGTTTACACTAAATCAAAAAAAAAACAAAAAAAAAGTCGCGCTTAATAATAGCCTTATTAACTTAGCTACTTATGTACTAATTCGGTTTATTCTGTTCTTTTTCTTTCACACGCTGCCTTCAAACAAACAAAACAAAATAACAAAATTCCATTTAACACCTCACTATTGCAAAAACACTTCATAATCAATGTTTCGCACATTCATTGTCCATAATAAATCATCTTTCATAACAATCACATTTTGTCCTTGAAAACATTCACTAAAATAAAAAAAAAAAAAAAAAAAAATACTCCCACTTCGCACTCACATCATTTGTTCTAAACGCATGAACCCGTCTTTGGTCATCTTCCACCTTTCATTCGGAAAATAATTTTCAGAAGTACAAAAGATTGTTTCGGAAGACTGTAAGTTTGTTCTTGTTTTTCGTTCGTCCATGTGCCATTTTGTTGTTTTTTTTTTTAGTTGGCTTTTTGAAATCGGCTTTCCTAACTTGGGATACTTTGGTTTTTTTTTCTCTTCCTCTTTCTTAGATCGATCACTTGGAGCATCAAATAAAAGATCTCACTCTTAAATTGAACGAGTGCTCGGCAAAAAAAGATAAATTTGAAGTGGAACTTAAAGCATCTATTGACAAAATATTCGTTCTGCGTGAAATTATTTCGGATTTGGAGACACAGGTCGAGACAAAGGCGTTGAATGAGCATGTGCTGGGAGAGAAAGTTCAGGTGAGTTATAAATAGATGAGGTGATAGCAAGACATTCGTGAATTGAGTTTTTTCTTTTCTTTTTTTTTGTTATTTTCAAGGAACTGGAAATGTATATTGGAACACAGAATCGGTCTAATGAAACACTACAGAATGAAGTGCAGAGTTTGAAGACAGAAATCGGTCAAGGTTACCAGGAAAAGATACGTCAGCTGGAAGAAAAGTTACAAAATGTACGACCATCAATGGAGCAGACTATGATAGCGGATCAGATTGTGGAGCAGGTAAGAACAAATAGTAATTATGAGTTGGTGGCAGTCTTGTGTTCATAAGAGCTCACATCTTTCTTCGAAGAAACCTTTAGTTAGGTTAATGTGAGCTGTATATACTTTTGAGTTTTTGTTTTCTTTTATATAAAACTTAAAAATATTTGTTTTACCTTGAGGATTTTAAAATTAGACCGAATTATGTCTGAGGTATTTTTAAGCCGGTATTTTAGGATGAGTACATTAGAGACTGCTTAGGGAATCAACTAACTGACATATTTTTGATCAAGCTGTATCTCCTATTCACGTTTCGTTTGGAAATTGGAATTTCTGTGAAACAAAGGCGGGTGTGCACAATGACCTTTAAAGAAAAGAATTCAAATATACATTTTCGGTCAAATGTAAAATATTGGATCATTGTAAAAGTTGGTGCCCGATTAAAATATGAAACACAAGTGATTACACTTTACGGAAAAGAATTGTATTAATTATATGTAGGTAGTCCCCATTAGTTTCTACAACTGTCTTCCAACGTTTTACAAGCTAATGGACTTCCTTTTTATAGAAACTGCCTCGAAACCAAATTTCTTTCCATTTAAACCGTTATGAAGAGACCGAAACAGATGAAAATCTGAAGAAGAAAGATCTAAAAAGGTGGGGCATCTTCTGATGGAAGATGACATGTTGAAATTTTTCATTATGTTTATAGAGTTGCTCACAGTGTACTTCTTCGCCGTGGTTGTTTTGCCAAGTGAAAGAAGTTTGAAAAAATAAAACCCCCACACTGTCTCTATTTCATTTCATCCAGCTCTTGCCACGGGTTCAACACCTTCACCTGCTTGTTTCCAGCTCCTTTTTAAAAGATTGCACATGTGTTAACTTTGTTAAAAGAACCTTCTATGCACAGGACCGCGACTTTTGTATATTCTCTATAAAGTAGGGATTGTCCGATGTGGGGATGAAAACTACATTAACTTCTCTTCATAACAGGGGAATGTGAGTTAATTCGAAGCAGCTCCTTATTATCATTCTCAAGCGATGGCAGGATAATATCGAAGGAACTTTGTAGCTCAGCAAGCTATTTAGCTTGTCTCTTGCAGCCAGACCATCAATCGCCGCCGCAGTAGTCCTATTAAGGATTTTTACTTTCCAAACAGCTAGCAATCGAAGGACTTGTGGAGAGAATGACCTCCAGGATTGTCGCTTTTCTTTCTTTAGTTCTGTTATTTTTATATATATTGAGAGATTCCTTATGTGAGTTACAGTCCGTCACTGTTTTTATGCGTTTTGTATTGCTGTAAAGTTTTCTGCAAATGCTTCCAAGCCATTCCAGCGTTGATGGCCGCTAGAGCGGCTTTTTCTTCCCTCTAGGTTGAACAAGAGGTCAGGAGGCAGCTACTGCTATATTGAGAGCCTTGGTCAGAGCCCCGTGTATGTAAAGCTCGTTGATGTTACACAGGGGACTTAAGAGTTTAGGGGAAAAAAGTTTTTTTCTGTATTTTTACCAATCAGTTTTCTGATAATTCCGGGATGCTAGTTGCATCATTCAAAAGATAGTTTTTAGATGATACCATCCAGCTTGTTAATGTCTGAGTGATTTGTCGGAGACAAGAGTGATATCAAGCCATTCTTGTCAGTTCTTTGTTTTAAAGCTGGGGTCATTGCTAATGTTGCAAACAATGAGGTTAGTACTTATAATATTATTAAAAACTTTAACGTTGGTTTCGGTACTGCCCCATATCGTGTAATGTCCGCTGGTCTCTCATCTGATGATGAGGCCAGTTTAGAGCCTTCCCGCTTCTAAAAGAAAGTTGAACTAAAAATAAATCTTGTAAAGAATATTATTAAGAAAAATATATATACTAGCTTGATCAAAAAGTTCCAGAAAATTAAAAATACAAGTTTATTCACCTAAATCTATATTGTCCCCTTCAAAGTAATCGTCATCGACTGCAACACACTTATGCCAGCGCTTGATCCAATCCTCGAAATATTTTTTATATTTGGTTTTCGGTATGTCCTGCGATTTTTCTATTACTTTCTCCCGACTGTTAAAACGCGTTCCCTTTAGTGGTTTTTAAACTCGATTGAACAGAAAGAAGTCACAGGGAGCTAAATCAGGTGAATTCGGTGGCTTTTGAATGGTATTTGTTGCATTTTTCGTCAAAAAATTACGAATAGTGATGGCACTGTGCGGCACTGGTGCAAAATCCACGAGTTTTCTGCCCACAATTCTGGTCTCTTTCGACGAATTGCTTCAGGCAAACGTCTCATAACGCCCAAATAATACTCTTTGTTTACTGTCTGGCCTTCTGGCAAAAATTCAAGATTGACTACACCGTTGTAATCTATGAAAACTGTGAGCATTGCCTTTTTTTGACTGAAAACGACGTGGTTTTTTGGTCTATGCTCATTTGATGAACGCCATTCACTTGACTGATGCCTGGATTACGTGTCGTACTCATAAACGCACGTCTCCAGTAATGATCCTTTTGATGAATGTGGGATCGGGTGCAATCTCGCAAATCATCTCTTTTGCGACGTCAACACGGTCTCTTTTTTGCATGAAATTGAGGTCTTTTGGCAATAACTTTGCTGCTACACGACGGAAACTCAAATCATTAACCAAAATGTCTTGGACGGATCCATAGGCAATGTTCAAGTCCTCCGCTATCTCTCTGATGGTTAATTTGCAGTTATTGACCAACATTTCTTTTACTTCATCGATGTCTGCCACTGCGTTCATCATCTTCCATTGACTCACGAACACTTTTGAACCGCTCGTGCCACTGGTAAACGACTGTTTTCTTTAGAGAATCGTTGCCGAAACACTTTTGCAACATTTCCAACGTTCGCGCACCATTAAATCCGTTTTTTTACGCAAAATTTGATACAAGTTCGTTGTTGCAAAATTAAATTCATTTCTAAAATTGTAAAAAATGTAGATGTACTCTTGGCTAAGTAACTTTTGCAAATGTCAAGCTATGACGCTAAGATTTAGAGGAAATATCAACAACAGATGTACCAACTTAACAAAAACTTAATTCGTTACAATGGGAGCGCCACACGGTGGTAATTCCTGTAACTTTTTGATCAAGGTGGTATTTACAAGCAGGTATGATGGAATTGGTTTTAAATTTACTTGTAATAATCAAAACCCAACAACACGCCAATGATTGATTGTTTATAGCGAGTATTCAGCAAATAATTCAGATGCAATGATCTCAATCACGATGGGCATAATTCAGTTTACACACATACGCTATACAAAAAGTGATAAGCTTGATAAGCTTTTTCTTCTTAGCAATTCCTATCGGGGCCCTATTTATGAATCAATTATGTCTCATCAATGCTTATTTATATGTTTTTAAAAAAAACTTCATTATCATGATTATCATTAGAAAATCTTGTCACGTTAGCAATTCGCGAAGGTCAAATATCGGCGGATCCAAAATCACGACATTTCATAAGAATTCCATCAGACTTAGTTTGACGCACCGCTCTTTAATTTGAGAATTCTCCTGTGACATTCTGATTTAGCATCAATGCAAACCGTGCAGCCAGAAAAATTAGGCGCGATGTGGCATTTTATTTTGCATTTTATTGAGTAAAACAGATTTTTGATTTTTTTTTTTATTATTTTTCAGCTACGTGACATCGAAAGTACCCTCGATCAAAAGACCAAAAACCTAGAAAGCCTGCATCATTCGTCTGCATCTGTGTCATGCCACAGTAATCCAGTCGAAGATGTTTCTGTCCAAGGTAAACCACCAGCGATGGCTTCGGCATTAGTCTCACCACCACAGGGCTCACCTGTTCATCCATCACCACGTGCTCATTCGCTGCCGATTGAAGGTTTGCAGCGTGTACTGGAAAAACTCTCCAAACACACACGAATGGAGGAGGCGGCTGTCAAGCGGATACACGATCTCGAGATGCAAGCATCAAACATTCGTACAAATTGTCTGGTAAGTAATACACCGTTAGATAGATAGTCGCCCTCAATTTTCTTAATAAATATTGGCCAATTTGTTTTGAAAAAAAAAGATATAATAAAAAAATTATTAATGTCACCCTGCCGCCAAGCGTGTACGAATATGAATAAATTTGCTTGTGGCTTCCCCTTTTGCTTATTTTTCGTGGCGGTTTGTTGTGTTCGTTTTTGTTTTGCTTTGTTCCACTTTAGGGTGTCAGCATGTTATGCGGTTGGGGAAATGGGGTAGCTATAGCCGCAAGCGGCACAGAGAGATCATATGCACAAGATCAACTTAGTCGTACGATAGAAGTTGACGAGCAAACACAGTCTAAGAGAATAGAGTAGAGTGTTGTGTGTGCGCTCTCAAAACACCGACATTGATTGAATTAATTTAGTGTTTGTTATTAACGGTTGATAGAGTTTTAAAATGTGAATTCGTTGATCTTGAAAATCAATTTGAAACAAAAGATACTCGTCATGATTTCGGGGAATCAATCGAGGATCACAAGTCCCATAGGGGTGAGTACCATTCATATTGAGAGAATTTTCCATAGTTTATCACCCCATAAACTGCTGGTGTAGAGATTTTTTGTAAGGTTTAAAGAATTTTCATTTCCATTTTGTCTAGGCGATTAAAAATAGAAACGAGGAAGAGGAAATTTATTAGTAGACGCTTTCTAGTCTGCCATATAGAATTGGAATTTGTTTTTGTTTGTTTCTAGGAGGCGCATATTTTCATTTCCTTGGGATGTATTTTGAGAAGTTTTTTGGGTGCTGTTTTGAGGAAGGCTATGTTTTCCTGGTTGTCTGAATCTGGATGTTTAATTGGGATTTTTACGGTCTACCAAAACTTTGTGGTTTACGAGTAGTTTATGTTGAGGCTTTTTATGTGCCCGAAATAGACCACATGCAATTTTATTGTTTCCGGAAGATTTTTAGGCTGTTACTGGGGTCCTGAGGCAGTTTGTTTTTTTGTTAGAGTTGAATTCGAAAAGGTGTTGGTAATATTTGCTTCTAAAATCAATTATTTCTATTGCAAGCATGTACACATATGCACGATTTTCTTTTTCCAAATTTAACATACTCGTAAGTTCCCCGCTAAGTAATACGTTTTTTATGTGTGCTTACCGAAAATGCATACGAAAATTTGGTGTCGATGCCTTAAAATTCAAAATGCGAGGCTACTTTCAACAATCGCTTCCTTTATATTGAGGTTTATGTTTCTAAACTCAAACAAGGCAACATGATAGTGTTTTTAGGCTCGAGCGAAGGATCTTTGGTATGCAAATATTTTTTTCATAGACACAGAGTGACTTTTTACGTAATCTTGTAAAGGATTTAAGTTGGTTTGCTAAGATTCGCCCCTTACTCAATGCGTAATATCGAATGGAGAGTGCGCCTATGTCTGCAACGAGGTGTAATAAGCTGCAAAATGCTAGTTTGAGAGTCAGTTAGAAAAAGTTTTGTTAAGGTTAGGGTCGCACCAATCTTTAGAGTAAATAATTGTTTGGTTAAGGTGTTTTAATAAATCTTGCTGAGAAGCATGGAAGCACTTATAGAGTTGAGGATACATAAAGGTTATAAAAGCTGTTAAGTGACTTTACTCAGGTAAAACACTTTGTGGGTACACATTCTTGCTGTTGGTAAAATATATGCTTATAAATACAATAAATAAAGAAATTATAAACAAGGGCTTTTCACACATTCTTTCGCCTTTGTTAAACTATATTTTGAGTGGTTCCAATAAAATTTGCGAAAAGGTCTCGGCCTAAACCGTTTTGTTCAGGAACTAAAGCCATGAGAAGCGAAGGAAGTTTGTGGACTTAGTCTAAGGGCGTCAATTCGCGTGCTGTATGGCATAGCGCCGTCTTGCTGAAACCACATGCCCAGGTTCAGCTCGTGCCTTTTGGGGGAAAAAAAGTTTGAAATCATTGAACGGTAGCGGGTGCCATTGACGGTGAATTTCCGTACTTGCACGAGCTGTATTTTGTAGGGTTTTAGACCAAGATCCTTGCGTGCGTAAAATCTTCCACGAAGTCGAGTAACACAATCCCAATTGCCTGGGACGGCGACGAATGGATAAGTCACAATCTTCATTAACACTAGCAGATACGGCAGCAATGTTTTCCCCTGTTCGCATTCTACGCATACCGGTAGTTGGCCAATACCGTGAAATTGGTGCGAAATTTGGTCACTATGGCTTGAGTTGCTAGCTGAATAGTGCGCGAAAAATATTTGATAATAAAATTTATTACAAATCACGCTTGAGGCTGCTAAAAACACTTAAAGCAAATAATCCAAGATCGTCATGCAAAACTCTCCTCAGGATAGTGCGACCTTTGTTTAGTTGCTGAGATCTTTAGCGTGCTAAAGTTTTTTTTAGGCGCACACCTTCTGCAATAGCTGCAATATTCTTCGTCGAGCGTACATAGAAATATGTTTGTTCGCATTTTTTTCGACCGAAGCTTCTTTTCAAGATTTGTACAGTTTCGCCAACACGGCATCCACTTTAGAAGCAACTTTGCAATATTTCCCACCCTTGTTCCAACGTAAATCGAAAGAATCCGTACAGCGAATTAGCGCAGAGAAACTGTCAGTGTCAAAATAACATATAATACAAAAAGATACCAACGAATGGCCCGCTCTTTATATTTAGTTCTATGGAGTTGCAATTCGTAGACGCAGGTGGATTCTTCTCGTATGAATAGGTCCTTCCATGTTGTTTATTATTCTTTTTAGGGTCGTATATATTCAAAGAGGCAACGTATTTGTATAAGTACCTGCTGTGTCATTTCTTTAAATCCCAGTTTCAATTAAACTCAACTGACAAGATTTCTTTGACTACAACCAGTCATAGGTTCAGGAAACGGCGCGCAAAAATAGAGTGACCGTTTCTTCCTAAGTAAAATATTTTTCACAAAGCGATCTGATACATCTGCTAGTCATGCAATTTCTTAAGAAACTCTGTGCATAGAATGATAACACATAGTCATTGCGTTCAACTCAAAATCAGAGTTTAGACAACCATAAATTGCCGTCCGTTGATCTTTGATTAAACCAGCACATAGGGAAGATAAATCTGCAGCCAAGACATTAACTCTTTCACAATTCAAGTGGTTTGCTTATAACATTACACACAGCATGATAAATGTACACAAAAATGTGTTATAGTGCATGACGCATCTTGGCTTATCAACTTCATCGTCATAAGCGTGACAATGAGAACTTTTATGAATTTCATTCGCAGTATCGTGAGAAGAGTTATTTATGTGAAAAACGAAACACATGTCTGAACAAAATAAACGAAACCTAGAGTAGAGCAAGTTCTGTGCGTACTGACCAATATTCTGGTTTAACTTCCTAGTCTAGCCAAACTATTCTCCAGCCACAACATTAAATGCATCAGCCTTCTTCAAGGTGTTTACATCAAGAATTATTTCGAAACTATCTAAACAAACCAAAAAGAAAAAAACACCCAATCAACCCTTCGAATTTTCAAATACTATTAAACGTTTCTATAAAGCATCTTTTAAGCCGAATTTCCTCTCAGTCTAAACACATTTCTTTTCACCTCTTTTTGTGTTTATATTCATTCGATGGAACCTTCAAAAGATCCACACATTCACTTTCACTTGGAAATGCATTCATTGCCATGCATTTCCGACAGATATAACAGACGTGATCCATCCATATCAATGGTAACAGCAGCACCGGCAACAACATCATCGTATGCCAAACACCCGCATTCAGTAGCATCAACATCCCACAGCTCGCGGAATACAATGGGAAGTACTTGGAAGTGAAAAACAAGGGTGAAAACTGACAAAGACGATGATCTCTTTCGTGCGGTGGGTTTGTCATGTCACGCGAGGCGTTTTGCCTCTTTTGAGTTGAGTTTTTGTTTATCAGT
Organism: Volucella inflata; assembly: GCA_928272305.1. Classification (NCBI taxonomy): domain Eukaryota; kingdom Metazoa; phylum Arthropoda; class Insecta; order Diptera; family Syrphidae; genus Volucella; species Volucella inflata. The sequence continues at coordinate 22,670,427 of OV743718.1, read as the reverse complement.
TTTTATTCATTATGGAAATGATAGTAGATGATAAACAAGCGAAAGCGGCACTTTAAGTAGGAGGGAGCAAGTGTAAAACGATGCTAAGCGGATGCTACCTTAATTAATACACTCTCGAGTGGATCGTACTCGTATTTGTAATAGTGTGTAGCAGGAGGCTTATTATTGATCCAAAAGATAGGAGATCTTTTTGATGCTTTACTTCTCATTTGTGGTTTAAAGGTCTTTGGAGAATGTTTAAGTGGGTTTGGAACATATTCAGCAGGCTTGGTGGTGTTTTGTGGTGTAGTTTTTCTGGATTTCATTGGGAGTTTGCTTATGCTTTGCAATCTAAAGTAAGTGCGGTCATTGTGATTAAACATTTGTTTCACTGAATTGGTCTGATTAAGTTGAAAAGGGGAATCTTTCGTGTAGTGTGTAATTGAAAACACTTTTTATTCAATGAATACTTCATTCAGTAATTCACTTGAAAATATTCTTGAAATAGGCTCCCATTTTTACGTGGAAAACAAAAATGTTTTCTTAATTCTTGCAGCTGAATAGTGAATGGTTAGTCCGTCTTGTTAAGATTTAAAAAGACTCAGAAGGACTATAAGAAACATGAATTCAGCGCATGTAAATTTAAATATTTGAATTAGCATATTCTGTCTTATTTTTGAACATATCCTCAATGAGATTTTAAATTGATAAGCTTATCGTTTCTGCAAATATTTTCCTTTGAACTGTGCCTATCCTAACAACGCAAATGGACTTTAGACAATCTTAATCAGCGGAGAGTTTTTTTTTATTCAAATCCATTAGTAAACAAAAAGTTGAGACGTTATGTAAACCTAATAATAACTCCAAACGAATGTTTCTTGTTCTTTTGTTCAATTACTCTCATCTCCGACATTCGTCTGACATTCACAGATAGGCGTCGATTTGCATCAAAGGCAATTAAGCAGCAACAACTCATCAAGAGGAACTGTTCCTCGATCGCTTGGGTTTGTTGAACTATCTGTGCTTGTATATTCTTTCTATGTAAATTAACAAACGTATCTCTCCCGTTGGTCTGATAACACAATACAGTGGTATCAAAATGTGCAAATTTATTCATAAATTGATGACAATTGAGGGCGATTAAGTGCAACCGCTATTTATCGTTTGACTACATAATTTAATCAAATTTGTGCTATTCAGGATTTGTCATTGCATAGTTCTCACTTTCTAATTTCTGTTTGCTTCTTGTAGGAACTTCAACATGAACGTGATTCACTTCAAGAGAAGATGTCGGAGCAGATGCAACGTATCTCTGCGCTACAAACTCGGTTGGAGGAACAACGTCATAGAGCCGAAGAATTGCAACGGCAGGGTAGTTCTGATTTGAATATTCGCATTCACGATCTGCAGAATGAGGTGCTGAATTTGAAGGAAACGCTAGAAACTCGAGATAAACAAGTTGCAAATCTGAAAAACCATCTGGAGAAGAGTAAAGCAGCGATTGATCGATTGGAGGCAGAGCTTGCCGTTGGGGTGCATAGTGACAGGAGTATTGTGGAACGTCTAGAGGCTGATCTGAAGACAAGGAATGAGGAAATCCAAAGGCTAAAAGAGAAAATCAAGACAGAGATGATTAATAGATTGGCATTGCCAGATCTCATGGAGACAATGTTAGCCGATAAAAATGATGAAATTGATTATCTTAAAGATCAGTTGGAATCAAAGGAGAAGGAATTGCGAGCAGTACTCGAATTGAATTTAAGTGATCCAACGAATAAGGCGAAAAACGATGGTGGAACTGGAGGCAAGATGAGTGCTAGAACATTGAGTGACATAGTTTCGCTATCGGAATATGATGAGCCAGACGTAATTCGGCGAGCTGTGGTAGAAGTGGATACAGCATTGACCCTTCCAGATGGAATGAGACAAGGTGAACAGACAATGGAGACATCCAAAGAAGGTATAGCCAATCTTACAGAAAAGCGCACAGGAGATTTGGCAATTTTCAATTCGCTGCATCCAGCGAAAACATTCGATCACCCTCACTATTTCCAAGATCCATCAATGATGGTGAACAAAACTGGAAGCTCAATTCTTCTTCCAATAGTTCCGCGTCAAATTAATTTTTCTGAATTTGGAGATGATTCGAAAATAAAAGGATCAACTCCAAAGACTGCTGATGGTGAGAACAAATCTCTTTCAGTTCAATTGAAAGCGGCACAGTTGCAATTGGAAGAGGTTAGAATCAAGAAAAATAAAATGGAAAGTGAAAAGGTAGCGGAAATCGATCGCTTGTCTAATGAACTATCAGAAAGCGCTCATCAACTTGGAGTACTTAAGGAGGATAATAAAAAGCTTGAAGAAGATTTAGTCGAACTGAAGAAAACGCTCGAAACAAAAGTTTCTGATTTCAAGTCGCTCGAAGAGGAATATATTGCTACGCAACTTCGCCTTGGTGGTGTTCAGGATGATCTAGACAGAAAGACCATAGAAGAAGAGCGCTTAAAGTCGGAGGTTTGCGCCAAATCGAGTCAAATCGAAAGTCTTGCAAAAGAAACCAAAGAAAAATCTGATCTCCTTTCTAAACATGAGAAAAACCTTCTCAATTACCAACAAAATGAAGAGAAGTATCATAACCGTATTACTGAATTGGAAGCACACATCAAATCCTTGTCAGAAAATGCCCTGGACTCTGAAAAAACAACCGAAGAACTAAATTCAGCTCGAGCTGAATTGTCTGAAAAGACTATTTTATATGAAAAATGCCTTTTAGACATCGAGTCCTATAAAAATCAAATCGAAAACTATAATTCCACCTTAATCTCTAAGGATTCACGCATTGAAGACCTTTTAAATAAGATTCAGAGGTATGAAGAACGAATCGCTCAACTACAGGATCTTAATTCAGCATTAGAAAAAGAAATTGAAAAACTGCGAACGCAAAACAGCGAAAGTTCGAAACCGTTTTCGTTGGATGAAATTGCCCAACAAGTTGAAAAAGAACTCAACTACTCAGCGCAATTGGATTCAAACATTCTTAAGGCCATCGAAAGCGAGGAGGAAAATAATTTTGATGTGCACACCAAAACTGAAAGTGAAAAACTTATTGAAAGTGATCTACTCAATCAATTGGAGGCATTGCGAACTCAGCTTAGACTGGCAAGGGAGCAATCTGAGGAAACTCGGAAGGAACTAATTCAGGAAAAGCAGCATTCACAGGATATTCAAGAGCAGGATGTAGCCATTATTGAAGCTATGCGGACGCGTTTGGAAGGTGCACTTAGCAAAGAAGAAGAACTGCATAAATTGCTTGATGAAGAGCGTGATAAATGTGAACGTCTTATGACACAGATAACTGTCTTCCAAAGATCTGAAGCACGTAAGTCAAGTGCTTTGTTGAAATCACCTTCAGATTCGCCTAGAAAGTCTCCGCGAGTAAGTGATTTTGAGTCAGATTTCGCTGATCGTTTAAAGAGTGAGATTAAATTGCTGAGCGCACAAAATGAACGTGAGAGGGAACGTGTAACAGATCTTCAGCGAAATCTTGATAGGGAGAGAAGTCGCTTTGATACTGAACTAAACGATCGTATCGAGTACAGTGAGCGTCTGAAAAAAGAGATGGAAAAGGTGGCTCGTGAGAAAGATATGGCTGAGCAGGAGGTAGAACATCTACAGGAACGACTCACATTACAGTCACAGGAGATTGAAAGCCTTGAAGCCCGCATTGCCACTCTCCAAGAAGCTGAAACTCGACGTGCCAATCGTAGAGATCGCCAAAGAGCTGAAAGCACTCAAAATGCTGTTGAATTGCAAGAGCTTAAGGCGAAAATAACATCTTTGGAGACTGAGAGAGATCATCTCAATCAGACAGTAAGTCTTTTACGTTATGACATTGATCGCGGTGCTCAACGTGAAGCAAAATTAGCTGATGCTTTGTCGAACACTACTTCGGATGCATCAATTCCACAGCAGTTTATGCAGAAAATGAAGGAAATCAACAATCTGCTGGCAGAGAACACCAAAGAAAATCGCCAAATGTCTGAAACCGTTCAGTTTTTGGTCGAAGAACGGCGTACGCTCCAAAAGAAATGCGAAGAGCTTGAGAGTCAATTGGGAAGCAATGTAAACGTTACTGAATTGGAGGACAGAGCCAATCATTTGTTGGGAAGATACCTTAGAGTAGAGTCGCATCGAAAGGCTTTAGTCTATCAGAAGAGATATTTGAAGATTTCCCTGCAGAACTACTTAGATAGTGAAGCGCAACTATTGGCGCAGCTTCAAAAAGATGCCGGTTATGTTCTCCCACCAAAGAAGAGAAGTTTCAAGTAAGTTTATGATTTTTGCTTTTGATTTAAACCATAATGACTTTTATTTTTGTAGGGTTGTTGTTATCGCGATCATTGCTATCCAAAGAATGAAATTCATTGGAAGACTATGGTCAACAGGCAAACGGATAGTTTCCAAATCTGTGTTTACAATTACACAACACAAGTAAATTGGCTTTAGATGTACAGGAATACCTTAATTTGAGTCTTATTTCGCAGGCGTACTCAACCCATTTCCATTGCGTCAGTATCAACCTCACCACCATGCCGAGATACAACTTCCCAAAGTAGTCCATTCAGTCTAACTGAAATACCCATGGGACGTCCACTTCAAGCACCCGGGATAATTGCTGATACTGCATATAAGTTTGACTGGTCAAAAATAAACAATAATAAACGTTACGGAAGTGGATCAACAACCTCAACATCCCGACGAACGCTTGAATAATTCATAATTCATGACATACAAAAATTTTCTAGCTTATCTAGTTACGTAATTTATTTAGTTTTATCTTAATTGTTATCACAAACCCCCTTTACTGTAAAGTTTTAATGTTTTATGCGGAACTTGAGTTCCTCCCCAGTATTTTGTATTCGCATGTGGAATGCATGCTTTGTGTGGATCGGAAGATTGTACTGAGTGAATGATTTTATGTAATAAATGTTTGAGAATGTTTTATTTTATAATTTATTTAATCTCGTTTTTGAACAGTTCACAGTTCACAGTTCTGTTTCGCTAGTCACTAGCTTGTGTAAATTATTCAAAATTTTTCGACGAATCATTGATCTCTTCCTATCTTTTCGCTCATCAACTGAATAAGTTTAAAATTGGAGGTTTTTCTTTAACTTCTTCTCAACGAGAAATTTTGTGCCTTATGGAAATAGACTAACAAAACAAAGAAACAACTGTTGGCGATTTTTATTTAACGTTTCATTACAAATTTTAACTTTTACACCAGAACAATACTCGTTGTGGAATATTTTTTATTGGTAAAGACCTCTTACGAGATCAAGTAGTCAATATATTAGCCGTAGACATTGGATCGCTGTATTTTGTATGAAATTTATTTTTAACTAGAGTAAATTGTTTTATTGCCACTAAACAAGAAGAAGATACTGATTTTTGAAATTACATATGTTCGGTTAAACCTTAGTGTAAATAAAATACTCTAGATGTAGTCTTAGCGATTAAGAGTTCAATTTTATATCTTAATTATTGTATATTAGAACATTTAAAATTACCTTCACCTTTTTTCCTAATCCGGAAGACAATAAGGAATAAAGATATTTAAAACAAATTGCTTGGATTTTATTTTTTGACGAAATTAGTTGAATTCAATCAGTCAATGGACTTTGGTGAATTTTTGCTTACTCAACTTTTTATATACTCAGAGACTTGACATTATTATGATTTAGAAGATATGTTGTAAAGGGTCATGTATACAGGAACGAATAAATGCGTTACCTGCCACAAATAATTGCACATTTTAGTTTGCGGACGGGCTCTATGGAAGAAATGAATAATGATTGAAAGTTATTGAAGATGTAACGGGTGATACTTTTTCCAGTGGAAAATTCATTAGAGATCATTCATGCGTCTTGCCACACTGATATGGTATTTTTGCCCAGCATTATGGAAAGACATAGCCAGGCACAGCATCTTCGAATTATTCAGCTGTATTACCTACGAGAAATGTATTTATTTACCAGGAACGTGTATCGTGCGCTAAGAGCAACTTATAGTCCACGTAATCCGCCTACCGAAAGCACAATTCGCTATACAATCGAAATGCTTGAAACCTTATTTTCATAACTTGATAATACGCGATCAAATAGACCACATTTAGCAAAAAAATAGTGGAGAGTCTATGCGATAAGCCTGATGAATTGATTCGAGACCGTTCTCAACAGCTTGGCTTATCGTATGCAAAAACTTGGCAACAGTTCCTGGACTTGCAAAGATCTCCCGTTTTCGACCAAAACTTTATTTAGCGCTGAGGCCCATTTTTGATTAATGGCTGCGTCAATAAGTAACCCCATACATCTGGCATACATCCAGAAAATACGAACATTTTGGTGTGGTTTCTTAAAAACTGAGGCAAGCTGGAAGGTAACTATGAATGGCATTCGTTATTGTGCCATGATAATGGATTATTTGTTGCCCGAAATTGAAGCCCGTGGTCTTGACGACATTTAATTCTAACAAGGCGGTGCCACTTACCAAATAGCCAGTAAAACCATGGCTTTATGTGTATGTAAAGAGTCGTCTGTCAGGCAATATAAAATAATAACATTCTTTCTTGTTAGACCATTAAAATTTGTTTACCAAATAATTGGACAAAATAATTTTTGAAAGAAGAACAATTATGGAGTTAAAAATGCTACTAAATTTTATGCTAATTAAATTCGGCTATGAGGTATTTTCTGTAGGATATTGCCACTATAATGTAGTTGACCAGTCTGCTCCAATCGCTACTATTTTCTCCATTGAGAGCATTTATGAGTTCGCCCTCATTCAGATTTGCTTTTCCAAGGAATCTCACCCTAAATCCGTTTAATACGGGACATCTGCCTATAAAATGAAGAATGATTCCTCTTCTCTCATGTTACACATGCTGCATAGAGTTGAACGGTTACCTCGAAATCCACTTCAATTTAGGGAGAGCTGATCGCATCTAGCTTTTAAGATCCACGTAATTTTGCTAATATCGAAATTCTCTGAAAGATAGAATTAGCCTTTCGAGTAATCCAGGTCTTTTAAACTCTTGAGCTACTTTCCCTCACTCTCCGCTCTCTTTCCTGGTGACTATCTGCCTTGAGTGTTTCAAGAAGCTGCAAGTTTTTACTATTCCAGTCACTTTCTCATTGCAAGTTCAGATCCCAGTGTAGACCAAATCTATTTGCGATAAAATTAATCTCTTTCACCCAAAAAAGTTGTTTTTCAAAAAGAATTTTGGTAAATTTATACGTTAGTCTAGCATCGTTGTACTCGAACATTGTTTTCATGACATATCGTAGATGTAGTCTCAATCGACAAGGCGTAATTTGGAGTGTCTGGAGGTAGATTTAAAATTCTTTTCAAAAAATAGCGTTGTAGCTTATCAATTTCTTTAAACTGTCCATAACCCCACACTTGAGCAGCATAGGTTTGGACAGCTTTGCATACAGCCAGAAAAACATTCCATTTTGCACTTAGAGTTATACTCCTCTTACTCAAAAAGCTATGCCAAGTTGCGTCGATGCTGTTCTCAGCTACAGTATTTCTTTTCTCTACATGTTTTGCAAGACTCATTTTTGGAGTGAGAAGAACATCAAGATAGATATACTGTGACGCAATTCGAACTTCCTCCCCTTTGAAAAACCCACTTTTTCTCGTTAGAAAGCCTCCCGCCATATCGGAAAATCATGATTTCTGATTTAGAAAGGTTCACTTCTAAACTCCATCTTTCACAATACTCTTCAAAGCGGTCTATCGTCCGTTGTAAGGTTTTAATATTGTCCTCTAGGATCACCATATCGTCAGCGTACAGCAGTACCTTTATATTTAAAAGCTCGATATTGAGGACTCCACCTATGCACGAATGTAAATCGTTAATGTAGAGTGAAAAGAGTAAAGGCGATAATAAGCATCCTTGCCTCACCCCAGAAAGGGGTGTATTCAGATAGCTCCTTTCCCGTTCACATCGCAGATTGGGTATGCGAATATATGCATTCCAGCAGATTAACAAATTTGATTGAAATTCCTACTTCACTTAACTTAAAGATCATCAAACTCTTCGGGATTTTATCAAAAGCTGCCTTTAAATCTACGAAGAAGGCATAAACTTTATTTTTGTCTGCCAACTTGATGTGTACAATACATGCACGATTGTAAATGTTATCAACTGCAGAATATTTTCTCCTAATGTCAGTCTAGTACTCTGTTAGAGTGCTATTACTTTCCGCCCAAGTATATAACCTATCATTTAGGACCCCCATCATGATCTTCGATATGCAATTCATAAATGAAATGCCCCTGTAGTTGTTAGAGATGTGAACATAACCCTTTTTGAAAATTGGCCATATTATGGATTTAGTGAAAGCATCTTCTAATTTACATTCATTTGATATTCTACTATATAGTATGTGATTGCTAGTTCTTTCAGGAAATCATCAGTCGCAGTTATAAAAAAACTCGTATGTTATCCTATCTTCTCCTGGGGATTTGTTCAGCTTTAATATTCTAAGCATGTTCTTAATTTCATTGAGAGAAAACGATCCGTCCAAATTTGGGTCTTCGATAAAATTAGATACGTGCGATATACCACTTGTTTCTTGACTAGGATTTAGAAGAAATCTGATGCTCTTGATTTCTTATCTCCTTTACAAGTCGCCACCAATCCTTGCTATCTTGCTTTCTTTTTGGGCTCTCACATAGAGCAGTTTTATTTCTGAATTTTCTGATTTTCGAAATGCATTTAATAAATTGAAAGTTCTTTTTCTCGCCGCTTCGCACTGACAATTGTACCACTTATTGGCTTTATTGCTGAAACATTTAATTTCACGCTTTGGACCAGTAAATTGGCCGACTAAATCATGTGAAATCACATCTCTTAACTTTTTCTTTTGGAGCAACGTAATGTCCAAAGTTCACATGAATAATTCAGCTACGATTGAGGAACTGGAGGTCAACAGTACTCGAGTCATTGGAATTTCAGAATGGACCATGTTACTCACACTTTATTGTATGTTTATTAAGATTATCCTATAAAATTGAACTTTTCAATTGTTTTCTATTTTTGGTAAAATTAACTCTTAAACAATCACCGTAATCCGTTAAGAGTGTGATGCCGAAATTGTTTTTGAGTAATTCAAAGCAAAAGTCGGTAAAGAACACATACTGGACGATCAATTGAAGAAGAAAATCTATTTGACAAGTTAGCCGATTATAGATTACCAACTGATTCACAGTTTTTTTGGTTTACGAGTCTACAAAGTAAGCTGACTAGCTATGCATCCAATATTGTAACTGAACACATATCCAACATCGTACAACAAAAAAACTTAGAGCTTCTATGTCCAGCGACAAAAAGCTTCGAGTCGCGAGAAGAAGGAATTTCAACATACAGATGCCTTAGTCCGGCTTAAGGAATAAACACTAAAAATATCATTGTATCCGATCGGTGCACACGTTTTTTGTAGATATTTTTGAGAGAACATAAGGACGAGTTTGGTACAATATTCACTTTTTTTTTTACGAAAGGCAGTTGTTATACGTTGAGCTCTGATTTTGCACATGTTTTGAAATGCTGCTTGCCACGCGTAAACGAAAGATGTCACATGTGTTTAACGTAGGTGCCTGCCGTGAAGGCTTAAGCCTACGGTGCGTCTTCGCACAAGATATCAAAACAAAGCGTTGATCAGCGCCCTTCGGGTGATAAAGATACCACCACCAGTACCAGATTTGAAGTCGTGTGTAAGGCACGAACTTCCCCTTTGGTGAAGGGTCGAGGCCTATCTAACACCTCAGCCATTCTGTGGATCATGGCATCCGGTTACAGTGCAACTCCACATCGAATAGACCAATGATTCCGTAGCAATCAAACGGAGGAGCACATGTCGTAGCAGGCTACGACATACGCTCAACCATGAGATGTCCAAGCACCATTTGTTCTACTCTCCCCGCGACTTTGGGTGTAAACCACAGCCACCACGATACTCCAACAAGGGGGCCAACTCCTAGGTCAGGCTGGAAACAATAGTTCCAGGGGCCCCTGACCTCCCGTGGTACCAGAATATAGCTTCCGGTCGAGCTTCGCAAGCTTGCGGTCACTTCCAGTTGAGCACCTCACTGCCCAGGACTGGCAGCCTTTACCTCAATTATACTACTCAATCAACCCGCTAGCTCTCTACTGCGTCTTCTAAGAAATACTTCCCTTGCAAAGCTACAGGCTCTTTCGAACCATACGGTGTCAGTTAGAATTCCACTGACATCGTAGGTCTCACCATTGAAGGTGATGCCCATAGCATGCAAGTCCCTAACTTCCGAATAATTTGGGCACTCGCAAAGAACGTGCAGCCAATCTTCATGGGTAGCTCTACATGAGCAATTTGCCGAGCCGCTAAGCCCCCTTTTATGCAAAAATGCATTAAGGGAGCCATGCCCGGTCAACAAAAAGCCCAGGCTGAGGTTAAAGTTCCGTTCAGGAAACCTCTGCATGGTCAGCACATCCCTAAGAAAGCTGTAAGTAACCTTGCCATTTTCGCTAGCGTCCCATCTAGATTGCCATCTAGATATCACGCATGCGTTAAGCAAGGCTTTACGCTCCCTCCGGGATGGGCCTTCCACTTCCCTCTGGGAGACCCAATCTTGCTCGTTTAGCGGGAGACCTTTTCTGATCTTGAAGGCAATACCACGACGTATCGCCTCCAGATCGAGAGTTGGCACTCCCAACAAGACCTGCATTGCCTCTGTGGAGACAGTGCGGCACACAGGTAGGCAACCAATCAATGCCACTCTTTGGCAAGCCAAAATCTGACGGCAGCAATCATCATTCGCTACCGCATCGTACCACACCGACGCTCCATAAATTGCACAGGCAACTAGAAGACCGTCGTATATGACACGAACGGAACGCCTGTTCAGCCCCCAGTCAGATCGCAGAATGCGCCTCACCTGGCCTACAGCACACAACATGCGTTTCCGCATTTGCTTGAAATGAGGCATGAATTTCATGCGCTCACCCACCGTTATGCCCAAGTACTTGACCTCAGCCACACACTTAATGCTAACGGCATTCATGTGGATCAAAGGGTTCCGACGTCTCGTTTTCAATTTGCCCTTCAGCAACATTGAAACAGTCTTCTCCGTTGACACCTTGACGCCAACGCTTTCTCCACATGCAGAGACGATTGAAAGAGCTCTTTCTCCTACTTGTTCCGCAAGAGCCCTAGACGGACCCTCAAGGATAAGAAGCAGGTCGTCTGCATAAGCGCAGCAACCACAGAGCTCATTCAAACGCCACAGAAGGTTCCAAATAAATGGACCGCAGATGGACCCCTGGGGGCAGCTCTTCTCCACGACAACGCAAACGCTGTCATGTGCATTGACCACACTCGCTCTTCTACCAGAAAAATAGCTTCCCCAAAGCCCAATTTCCTGGCAGCCCAATTCTCTCAACCTGGTGAGTATACTCTGCCAGTTCAAGTTGTCAAAGGCACCTTTAAAGTCAATAAAGATGCCAATAATAACACTGGCTCTGCTGCTCTGGACTCTGTCTTTGAGGAAAGACCAAGCATCCTCTACACACTTGCCTTTTGTAAAGCCGAATTGGAATGGGGACATTGGTTCCGTCATACTTTCCGAAATCCTTTCCACCATAACCCTTTCCAGTACTTTTCCAAGTACCGGAAGAAGGCTGATGCCCCGATATGATCCAGGATCAGACCTAATCTTATCGGGGGACTTCAGAAGCACAACCACCCTTGCCTCCCTCCAATCCTGAGGGAAGTAGCCACAGGCAATGCACTTGCTATAAAGGCAAAGCAGGTATTCAGGAATAGCTTTTCAGATGGCTTTCGCCATCTCTCAAGTTATTCCATCTGCTCCAGGAGACCTCCTGGAACGAAGAAGTGAAACACCCTGCTCAACCTCTTCAGCCCTTAATTCCGGAGGGACCGGAATTACCACACGGATGCCTTCAATGTCAGCAGTCTTCTTGACATTCCTGCAAATTTTATACAATTTGCCCCAGGGATCGTCCCTATTTCCAGACACAAAGTTCCGCCAGTGAGCTTCTTTTGTGCTGACTATGAGTCGCTTGTACACTGCAAGACCTCGCCGAAAGGCAATGCCCAATTGAGCCAGGTTCTCAGCGTTGGCCGCACGAGCCCTTTGGAATCGCTTCCTTAGGTTTCGAACTAACCTTCGCTTTTCAGTCAACAGACGGGTCCACCAATTTACCCTCTTTTGATTGGCCCTGCGGCTCCTCTCAAAGAGTTCATCGTTAACCCGAGATACACATTCGTTGATGTGACAATTTTGTTGGACAATCCTCATATTAATTACGAGAATTGCGTAAACGAAAGGGTTTTTTTGCATCGCACAGTCACTGGTGATGAAAAATGAATTTACTATGATAACCCAAAAATAACAAATCATGCGGACCACGTGGCCATGCTTTAACGTCGACAGTCAAACCGAATATTCATAGAAAAAGAGTTATGTTGTGTATTTGATGAATCAGCTTGGTGTCGTGTATTATGGGTTGCTTAAACCAAACGAAACCATTACTGGAAGCTAAGAAATGTAAAAGCCAGAAACATTAAAAATACCTGTGGTTCCAAAACTCTCAGACTTTAATGAGAAAAATAGACAGGGGTAGGGCTGTTGCTATAAGATCTTTTATTAAAAATGTTAGACTCAAACCTAGGCCTCCATCATATAAGTAACAGCGCAACCAATACAACCATAACTTATAAAAGTGATAGCATTCTTTATTTCAATGATTTACATAAATTCAAATTATGAAAATATAGGTAGCTTGCGGCAAAACTTCGATTTATTACTCGACTACGCCGAAGCAAAAGGAGAGTTATGTGTTTGACCGGTATTTATGTGGGTATGTATGTACTAGGTGGGGTGAAAAGTAACCTCTTTGACCGATAGAATGCGCTGCTACTGCAAAAAGAGGAGGTCAATCACCTAAAATCTTGTTGAATTCGTATCCTTTGCCCTCTCAGCCCTAGAGAATGCTAATGAAGTTGATGTAATTGCAACCGATTTTAGCAAGGACTTCGATAAAATCTCCCATCGATTAATATTCTTTAAATTGTCTGCTCTCGATTTTGAACCCATACTGTTAAAATGGGTCTTATATTTATATTAACCATAAACGATATCGATAGGTTCATCAAATACTCGTCTGTCTCCCTTTACGACGTCGTTATCAATTTTTTCAAAATCATTTCCTCACCCCATGACTCCTCCGCCTTTGGTAGTTTTTTGATCTGGTGCCTCTGGAGCTTAATATCAATCTATGAGCTTTTCACATAAGCGTCACCAATCTCCTTTCCGACTCTAACTGCTCAACAACCAACCTATCTCCTCCCTTCTATCCCTTCGCTACCACGGCATTTTGTGTGATAGGGAGCTCAACTTCCGCTTAAATATGGATGAGATAATCCTTAAAACCAACTCGGTACGAGGTTTTGTATAACCGTGGTCCAAGGAATTCACCAAGCCATACGTGACCAGGTCCCTCTATGTTACCTTTGTTTCCCCCCTCTTAGAGTACGCAAGTCAAGTGTGGTCCCCACATCATTTTCTTCATATCTCGAGAATCGGAATCATCCATGGCCGTATTCATCGATTTGCTCTTCGAGGCATGTCCTGAGACGATCCGTTTATTCTGTGCCTCTATCAAAACCATCTCAATCTTAGTAATTTAAACACCCTCGAAGAACGCAGAGATGCAGTCGACTTTCTCTTCCTTTACTGACTCCTTTCAGATCACGTTGATTGCGAGTCCCTTCTCATCTCTATTTCCCTCAATATTAATCCTCGTAATCTACGTACCCCACGTCTCTTCTATTTACCAGTCCACCACATCTCCTATGGCGCGAACGAACCAATCTCCTGTATGCTAGGAAAGATCAATTCAGAGTCTTTGACTTTAATCGCACCACTCATTGCGTTCAGGAAGGGATTTTCTATTAAAGACGCTCTCCTAAAGCTTTGCTCATACGAGTATATTCAAAGAGATTTAGCTTTCGATTGTGTCGGCCTTTTGTGGACATTACCAGGGCTTTTGATATGGTTGATCATAGAGTTCTGTTAAAAAAAATCGCATCAAACTGGTTTTCATGATATTAAACACAGTTGGTTTAAGTCATATCTTAATGACACAACTCAAAGAGTTAAGGTTAGGGACAGTCTTAGCGGCCCAACAACTTTAAGTCTAGGTGTACCCCAGGGGTCTGTGCTTCATCCAGTTCTGTTTTTAATAAATACATACTCGCTTTCCAATCAAACTGTCGAACGTAAGATTACTGTTTTGGCTGATGATCTATTGTAGATATTGGCATATGATTTAACTAGCACAACTTAATGGATTAGATTAGAAAAGATATGAACATACTTTAATAAGAATTTGGTTTACTCAACACAAGCCAAATATAAGTATCAAAACCAAGCTAATGCAGTTTTGCTTGAGAGCGTAAAAGTCCATGGATTTTAATATTTACTTCCATCATCCAGAATGCCCTCGAGAGAGAATGTTACTCTCTAGATGTGCTGCCAAAAGTTCTTAATGAGTGCCTAATGAAGGTCTACCTTACTTTTGAATACGAATGTCATTGACTATTCTTTATAAAAAAATGTTCTAAACATAGCATGATTGAAATATCTTTGTAAAGATAATCGGGTCGATTCGTAGATAGGAGGGCGGGTCAATAAGTCCGTGACTTTTGGATTAAAACACAGATTTTTTGATAAAAAAATAATTTTATTTTTCAACGTAGTCTCCCTTGAGCTCTATACACTTTGTCCAACGCTTCTCCAATTTTTTTATCCCTTTCAAAAAAAATGATTTGTCGAGGTCCTCAAAATAGGCCTTTGTTTGCGAGATGACTTCATCATTGGAGTCAAATCTTTTTCCACCAAGCCATTTCTTCAGGTTTGGGAACAAGAAGTAGTCGCTCGGAGCCAAATCTGGAGAATAGGGTGGATGAGGAAGCAATTCATAGCCCAATTCATGGATTTTTGCCATGGCAACTGCACATGCGTTTGTGGTCGACTGTGAGCAAACGCGGCAGCCATCTTGCGGAAAGCTTTCTCATGCCCAAGTGATCATTCAAAATTGAAACCACTGAGCCATGCGAGATCCCTACGGCTTCCACAATCTCTCGCACTTTCAATCTTCGGTCGGCCAACACCATATCGTGAATTTTTTCGATTGTTTCGGGTGTAGAGACCTCAACTGGGCGTCCAGGACGTTCGGCATCTTCAGTGCTTGTACGGCGACAACGAAATTCAGTAAACCACTTTTTTACAATTGAAATCGATGGTGCAGAGTCCCCATAGTATTTATCAAGCTTAACCTTGGTCTCGGTAATGGTTTTTTTTCGCAAGAAATAATGCTTAATAAGCACACGAAATTCACTTTTTTCCATTTTCTCCTCAAATTAGTGAGTAGTCTGATAAAAATAGCTGTCAAACACAAACTAACTGACGCAGCAAGTTTAAATTTTGACAGGAGTCAACTGACAGATGCCTGTTGACAAGAGCAGTGTTGCTGTTTCAGTAAAGAGGTCAGAAATTCAAAAAGTCACGGACTTATTGACCCGCCCTCGTATCCTCAAAAGATGAAGTGTTCTTCCAAAACCGTCTAGCGTAGAATAGAGGAGATATAGATGGTAGATGGTCTTATATAAATTAGTATCAACGAAACTTGTCATGCTTGAAAGAACTACGTAGAGTCAAAGAATCTGAAACTCCATCCAAGGATGGACACTTCTTCGAGGAATAAAAAATCTGCCTTGATCAGAATCACATCGCATTTTATTACTCCTTGTGACTATCGTACTCGTTAAAGCTAGTCCCGATATACTTTACTTACTTTAGGTGGCACTACAGTCCGGGGTGGACCTGGGCCTCAGTCAACAAGCTTCTCCAGCCAGCTCGATCCCTGGCTAGCTGTCTCCAGTTTCGCACGCTAAGTTGGCCGAGGTCCTCTTCCACTTGCGTGCGCCACCTGAGACTTGGCCTTCCTCTACTGCGCTGTCCCTCGGGAGCGGATTCGAAGTCTTTTCGGACCGGAGCATTGGTATCCATGCGCTCTATATGACCCAGCCATCTCAGTCTTTGGATCCTCACTCTTCTGGCTAGGTCCATGTCGCTGTACAGTCTGTACAGTTCGTCGTTGTATCTTCTCCTCCACTCACCGTCAATGCAGACGGGACCGAAGATCGCCCGAAGAATTTTTCTCTCGAAGCAACCAAGAACACCCTCATCCATTTTTGATAATGTCCATGCCTCTGCGCCATAGAGCAGGACCGGGATTATTAAAGTCTTATAAAGGGTGACTTTTGTTGTCCGAGAGAGGGCTATGCTACTCAATTGCCTTCTTAACCAAAAGAAACAGCGGTTGGCAAGAGTTATTCTTCGCTTATTCTCAGCGCTGGTGTCGTTGTCTGTATCTATAGCGGAGCCTAGGTAGACAAAGTCCTTAACTACCTCAAAGTTATATCTGTCGAGGGTGACGTTCTGTCCGAGACGTCGGTGTTGGTTGTTCTTTTTGCTTGACAACGTATATTTGGTCTTGCCCTCATTGACCGCTAAACCTATTTTCGCCCCTTCCGTCTCAATACTCGCGAAAGCGCCACTGACATCACGCTGCTTTCTCCCGATTATGTCAATATCGTCGGCGTATGCGAGTGGTTGGACGGACTTTTGAAAGATAGTGCCTCTTGTGTTTGCTCGTGAGTTTTGCACTATTCTTTCAAGTACGATGTTGAAAAAATCGCATGACAGCGCATCGCCTTGTCTAAATCCTTTCTGGACATCAAAGGTCTCGGTGAGATCTTTACCGACCTTGATGGAGCAGCGTGCATTCTCCATCGTCATCCTGCACAGACGGACGAGTTTGGCAGGGATGCCAAAACTAGACATTGCTTTGTATAGCTCGTCTTTATAGATGCTGTCATAGGCGGCCTTAAGATCGATGAATAGGTGGTGTGTATCGATCTGAAGCTCATGGGTCTTCTCCAAGATCTGGCGAATATTTGGTGGACTTTTCTGGCCTGAAGCCACACTGATGTGGACCTATCAGGCTGTTGACGAACGGCTTCAGGCTTTCACACAATACGGAGGATAAGATCTTATATGCGATGTTAAGGAGACTGATGCCTCTGTAGTTGGCGCAGTTCAGAGCGTCTCCTTTTTGAGAATCGGACAAACAATGCTGAGGTTCCATTCATCGGGCATACTTTCGTCCGACCATATTTTATAGATGAGTTGGTGTATGCTCCTTACCAAGTCATCGCCTGCCGCTTTGAAGAGCTTTGTTGGACTTAAGCTTCGATATGGCTATCTTCACTTCGTCCAGGTCGGGTGGACGGAATTGTTGGTCATCATCGTCCAGGTTGAAAGGTTGATTCTGCCTGACAGCGGTATTTGGTCCGCCATCGCCGTCATCGTCAGTCTGCAGAAATGGTTTTTCCAAATCCTCAGCATCGACTGCGATTCTACTACTCCCTTGTTCATCTCTACAGGCTTCGGTTCGGGTTTTGTTTCCGCGGCATGTTATTTTTACCTTTTGGTAAAACTTCCGAACCTCATTCCTGGAGTAGCATCCCTCAATTTCCTCGACTGCGCGCTTCTCATGCTCTCTCTTCTTCCTCCTGAGAAGCCGGTGTTCGTCTCTCCTCTTCCGCTCATAGAGCTCATGAGCAGCTCTGGTCTTTTTTTGCAGTGCCGCATTGCGTGCTTTTTACTTAGCTGCGTGTGCTTGCCGGGATTCGTCATCGAACCAGGGGTTTCATTGTGGTGGACGAGTGAAACCCAGCATATCAGAAGCGGCATCTCTGATGGCGTTTTGGCAGTGTTTCCAATGGTCTTCGACGCTTGATGCTGGCGGCATTGGACCTCTTAAGAGATTAAGAGACACTCGATCGGAAATGGACTTGGCGATCTCTTGCAATTGTAGACGTCTGACGTCGAATTTTCTCATAGCATTAGTTTGTCTTGGCGTAGTTTGGGATATCCGCAACCGTACCTTGGCTACAACAAGGTAATGGTCCGAGTCGATGTTGACTCCTCGGAACCTACGCACATCCATAATACTGGAGGAGTGTCTTGCGTCGATCGCAATGTGATCAATCTGGTTGACTGTTGATTGATCAGGAGTTCTCCAAGTCCCCTTGTGTATGTCGAGATGTGGGGACCGCGTGCTAGCTACGATAATGTTTCGCCCCGCCGCAAAGCCGATTAGCCTGAATCCGTTTTCGGAGGTGGTGTTTGTTCCATCAAAGATACCCTCTCTTCCTAGCATTGTGCATTAAAATCACCGAGGACAATTTAAATGTCATAGCTAGGGCATTGCTCGTAGGTCTTGTTGAGGAGCTCGTAGAAGGCATCCTTGGTGTCGTCAGTTTTCTCCTCTGTGGGGGCATGCGCGCATATAAGGCTAATGTTGGCGAATTTAACCTTGATGCGGATTGCTACGAGGCGCTCGTTCACATGCCGGAAGCTGAGGACTTCTTGTCTTAGTCTGCCTCCGACAACAAATACGCATCCAAATAAGCGCTGCTTTTGCCGTCGATAGCAATTGCCGTAATAGATATCGCAGTTTTTCATCTTCTTTTTGTCCGGCCCATCCCATCGCATTTCGTGATTGTCGGTTATGTCTGCTTTGCAGCAGTCTATGGCCTCCGCTAATTGCTCGGCTGCACGTGGTCTATTAAGGGATCTAACATTCCACGTGCATATCCGAAGCTCATTGTCCTTAAATCGTTTGCGTGGGTTGTCAACAGTAGATCCGTCCATATCCGAGGCTTGTTGATGCTTCGTAACTTCCTTTTTTTTAAATGGCCGGGCAGTTACCCCGGCGGCACAACCCCCAACCTGGAGGACCAGTTCCATTTTTAATGCTCCTAGGACGAGGGGTCGGTTACACCGAAGCCAGTAACCCGTTCCGGGATGTGAGCGCTGCCGTTGGCTCGTCCACCACCATCTCTTTTCCACGACCCTGACTAAGTCCTGGAAATTCTTACCGGCCTGAGCTCCAAATATGTCGGAGTAGCCCGGATAAGGTCTTGTTTTGTTTTTCCGACACTAATCCTGGTTAATGGCGCAGGAAACTCGCCATTTGCCCCCTTCACTTCGCAATCTCTAGTGAGATTCCCAGATGGCGCCACGGGGAGGCGTGAAGTAGGGCTTATTAGCAGAGCTGCAAGATGTTCGGCTGCACCCCCACATGCCTATATGAACTTTCCTTGAATCGATATAAATACATACCTCCTCGGTGTTGTTATATTGGCACGTGCAGTCAAAACAATCTGTAGCTCTTCCCAAGGCCATGTTATTGACATGAAAGCCTCACGAAGCTGCAATTACCAACATCTCACGCAAACCTACAACCAAAAGACTATCAATTGACCCCATTTACTACACACCCGTTCTCCCGCTCCCCCCACAACCACAATGTTCCTTTTGACATTGCCTTGACATATTTTTTTATATTGCTCCACGCGTTCTCTCTACCCGTATAATGCAATCAGTGCATCGTCGTCGTAACCATTAAACATTGTAAAAAGTATTTCCGTGCCGTTGTCTACATAATGTCAATTCCAACCCAGACTCAAGCTTTTAAATTCCTTTTATAATGTCCGGCAATTTGCTATTTCTAGGACATGCTACAAGGTGTAAGACAAAGCCAACAAAAAAACTATGTAAGAATAACACAGGTGAGAATGTGAATGCAAGGAAAATAATATTACAACAATGACGGACAGAAATAAGTGGGTCATCGGCGTCAACACGTCGTTATCGCTTTATTCCATAGACTGCAGGATAACGGCCATACTTGTGGAAAATATGTTATAATTACGAAGGATACAACCAGATAAACAAAAAAACAAAGAGTATTTATTAGAAACTAATGTCAATAGCATCATTATCTGTAGATGACCGCCCTAGCACTTTCGGATAATGACGTCCCAGTTGTGAGTTATATACTTGGAAGGTCAATTTAATTAGGCGTATAATCGATATTGCCCTACGGATCTAATGTTGTTGATGTACTATAATAGAATTAAAGGCAACCGATACAAGGAATGAAAGTGAAGGGTTGGCTTTTTGTGGTAAATAGGTTTCACACCAGTCAAAATAAACATCCAATCAGGAATTTTATTTGGAAGTTTGATTTTATAACTTTGAGTGTACCGTAGTTTGGTTTTCAATCTGAATATCGATCGAAGAAGGAGTAATTGAATGCTGCGAAGTGATAAAATAGATGCTGATTTGATGGAGGAATAGTGCTTACAGGGAAAATTTTATTTTTAAGAGAATTGAATGGCGAACCATTGAAGGTAGGCAGTAGGGAATTTTATTCCTTGAATTTGTACTTAAAAGTTATAGTAGAGGTTCCTTTTTTATATTTTCTGAAATTTTATCACCTTACGACTTAGTCATTAACTTGGATTCCGAGAGTCCATTATGGTAATGATTTACTTGAAAACTGTGCTGTAAAATTCAAAAACTTTTCACCAAATTATTCAAATTATCCAACTGTGCATACGTATTAGCATTTGCTGTGTATTTTATAAGATATTTATTTATTTTTGAAGCCAGAGTGTATTGTAAAGAAATTTATAACATTATAATAATTCGTCAATCAATTCGAAATGAGCATACAAGTGTCAAACCACTCATACTTTAGATACACTTCATGGAAATGATCGCAATTAATAGCACTACCCCGATGGGCACCACGATTGCAACGCACTCGGGTGATCCCAGAGCAAGCAGAAGTGCTTGTGTCAGAGCCCGACGGAGCAAAATGAAGTTTCCAAAATATTTTCATAAACTTCGGCTTGCAAGTTGGAACGTCGGATCGATGACCTCAAAAAGTTTAGAACTAGAAGCGATTATGCGTCTCAGAAGTCTACAAATCCTGTGCGTACAGGAAACGAAGTGGTGTAATACAGGAAATAAAGCGCGTTTCCTAGATTTAAAAACTAAGGCATTTAAGATGTTCTACCATGGAACGGTCAATGGACGAAACGGTGTTGGAATCGTTGTTACAGCGGATCTTCTAAACAACATCGTTGGTATCTTGAAAATAAGTGACCGCTTGATGAGTGTTAAACTCGTCATACACAATGAAACGTGGAACATTGTTAGCGCGTACGCCCCACAAAATGGATGCGACCAATCGGAAAAAGATACATTTTGGTCAGAGTTCGGTAATTTGCTTAGAAATATACCTATCGATGAGATGCTCTTCGTAGGCGGAGATTTAAATGGACACGTCGGAGAAACAAATGTTGATTATGAGGACTGCCACGGCGGTAAAGGCTTTGGAACCAGAAATTCAGCTGGCGAAGACATCCTTGTAGCGTGTAGGGCTTACGGCTTAACCGTCTTAAATACAATGTTTATTAAACATCAACGACATCTTAACACTTATAGCAGCGGAGGCCACGAAACGCAAATAGATTATCACCTTTGCAAAATGTCGATGAGAAACCGTGTTAAGGACTGTAAAGTAATACTTGGAGAATCGCTAGTAAGCCAACACCGTCTGCTCATTACAGAATTTTTCACAGCGGAACCACCGAAAACACGGGCATCGTTTGGAAAGCCAAAAATCCGGTGGTATAATCTATCGAAGGAACGAATCGCAAGATTTATCGCACTGGCTAAAGAAGTACTTCACAATATAAATGGTATCGCAGACTCACTTAGCCCGCAAGAAATGTGGAACAGAATGCACGAGGAATGCATCACATTCGCAAAATCCCATCTGGGGACTATATCGAAATACCATCACGTCGGCAAAGAAACATGGTGGTGGAATGACGAAACCAAACGAGCTGTGGCCGACAAGTAGAATGCGTTTCAAGCGTGGACAAAATACGATCGGAGCGACGATATCGAAAAAGCTCGACTGGTTCTTGAATACGAGCGTCTTAAAAAGATCGCAAAGAAAGTCCTGGCTCGAACTTGAGCGGCAGCAGCGGAAAACCTGTACCAGGAGTTGGAACAAATATCCTCACTATCGGCGGATAGAAGACAAGCTATCCAAGAAGTTCAAACGTCGTACAGTACTAAAATGCCAAATATTTTTAAGCTCGCTGCATAGAGGAGAAAAAATTCAACGGAAATAACCTCGCCGAAATACATCAAAAACGCAGACGGTTGCTTATTAACAAATGAAAAGGAAATTTGTGCGCGGTGGCTTGAATACTGCAAGGAGTTGCTTAACAAACAGTCTCCACGTGATATCGTGCCGACAGCTGGTCTATTCGAGGAGGAAGTTTCGGACTTTTCAATCAAAGAAATGAGTATAGCCATTGGAAAAATGAAGCGGGGGAAAGCGGTGGGACCAGACAGCATTCCATCAGAGTTTTGGTCGAAGATGGAGGGGATCGGCAGCGTTTGGCTATCGAAACTTTTAAATAAATTAAAATGTGGACAACCTATGCCGAATCAATGGAGAAGTAGCTTCTTGGTTCCATTATACAAAGGAAAAGGCGATACTCGAGAATGCAACAACTACCGTTCAATCAAGCTTATGTCACACACAATGAAAATCGTCGAAAGAGTCTTAAACGAACGTCTTCGGCAAATAATAAAGTGCGATAATAGCCAGTGTGGATTTGTTGAAGGAAGATCGACGGTGGACGCTATCCAAAGCTTACGAATAATAATGGAAAAGCACCGAGATTCGTCTAAGGATTTACACATGGTATTTATCGACCTCGAGAAAGCATTCGATCGAGTGCCTAGGGATCTCATATGGGCCGCGCTGAGGTCTCAAAACGTACCGGAAACGTATGTTAGAATAATACAAGACATGTACGGAAACGTGAAAACTGCGGTTAAAAGCTCTGCTGGACTAACGAGGGAATTTCCAGTTAATGTCGGAGTGCATCAAGGAAGCGTACTTAGCCCTTTCCTCTTTAACGTAGTATTCGACTATCTTTTAAAAGACTGCATGCGCGAAGCAAATGTAACGCCAATTCTCTTCGCTGACGACGCAGTTATACTTAGCGATAACGTCGAAGATTTACAGAACGCCTTAGATTCATGGAGAATTCAAAGACGGAGCATTTGACGTGCCCATTTGCGCATCCGTTGCGACCTGTTCCGGATATAATATTAGACGGAATAGTTCTTCCGAAAGGCACTATCTTTATGTACTAAGGATCAATCGTTAACATGGAAGCGAAATGTGACGACGACGTAAACCACAGAGTGAGTGTGGGATGGATGAAATGGCGGTAAAATTCGGGAATGTTTTGCGACCGAAAATTAAAGGGGAAACTCTACACCACGGTTGTTAGACCAGCTCTTATATACGATTCACAGTGCTGGACAATGTACGAAGCGTTTAAAAACAAAATGACGGCAGCGGAAATGAAAATGTTAAGGATGTCTAGTGGAGTCACTAAACGCGATTTTATTAGATCTACTGAACAGCTTGAGGCGAATAGAATAAGCTGGTATTGCCACGTTCAAAAAAGATCTGCGGAAAATCCGGTTAAAAAGGCACTATCAACTACGGTCACTCCAACTGTAAGAAAACGAGGTCGAAAAAAGAATTCCTGGATTTCTCAGATGGCAAATGCGCAACAACGCCTGGGGCTTACCACTGAAGCGATCCAGGACCGAGCATTATGTAGACGCATTCTGCGGTCTGCGACATTAGCCAACCCCATAAGCGGAGCAGCAGCGATGCAGTAAAAATGGGAAACTCGTTACGCATAAGTTCGTATAACGAGGAAAGGGTTAATAAAAGGATAAGAAGAAGAAGAAGACGAATTTTTCCACGCTCTTGTGGAGTATACCGCTCCATTGCTTGTTTTTTGTATACTGCAGCTGTCTAGTTCACAAATGTCAAATATGGATGACGTACGACGCCATTCCCAATAATTATAACATCTTCCGATAGGATGAATTATTTTGCGCTACTTTGTAGTTGCACAAATTTGTTGATGTTCGCTTGTGAGTTCCGCACAATTCTTTCAAGTACTTTGTCGAAGTCACATGAGAGCCCGGTTAAGTCGGTATCGATTTTAACGTTTTCAATCGTGAGAATGACGGGCTTGGCAGGGGACCCAAAAATAGATGTGGTTCTATAAACGTAGCTTGTATCAATAAATGCTGTCAAGGGCGCTTAAAATTGATGAAATGATGATGGGTATCGATTCAGACTTTTAGAGTTTTTTTTTTCAGAATGAGATTCCATTCGTCTTCTGACAAGATCTACGGTAAGAATGAGTTGGTGTACGCTCTCCACAGCAGCTTTGAATACCTTGTCGGTTGGCCGTAGGGTTCGTCGACGCTGTTGGGTTTCTGCTGCGATATAACTATCCTTATTTTGTTTGGGCAGGAAGTTTCTGTCTGTGCAAAATTTTTTTTTTTCATATCATCAGCGCCGACTGCGACTTTACTATTAGCAACATGGTTTCCTTCTTCATCATTAAAGGTTTCTATATGGGTCGTTTTGCCTTGACATGTTCTTTTCAATTGGCTTAGATTTCCCTACGTTATTTCTGGGGTGCAAACTCTCGTTTTCTGATTTCTTTTTATGAAGAAGCAGATGTCCTTCCCGCCTCTTAATGCATATGCTTGCTGGTAATTTTTTGCTGCGTTGCCACTGGTTTTCGGTACTTCATAATGGTGGCATAGGAGAAGTTTAGAGTTTTAGCTCGGCTAGGATTCTGGCAGAGGTAAGTAAGCCATGTGCTTGCTATGGGGATATTTTGTTTCGACGAAAAGTCCGTCCCCAACGGTATCGCGTAGATTATGTTTATCAAAGATGTCCTCCTTTCCTATCCTGATGTTAATATCACCAAGTTATTCAAGCGATTTAAACGTCATACTTGGTGCATTGCTCATATAGTATGTCTTGCCGAAGAGCTCGTAAAAACATTTCCTTTCGTAGGTGCAGATTGTCGTGAGATGTTCATTTCTAAGCCTGGTTCTGGAGCGCATATATCAATAGTCAGCATATGGTATGTACTTCTTCCTTTTAATTTGATCTAAAAGTAATGCTTGATCATTTCTTTTCGGTGAAATGAATAATAAACTTTATTTGGTGGTTGTACTCGTATGGCGCAAAAGTTCCCACCCGATGTTTTTTTGCTATAATTGTTTACACAGATTTTCGGTGCCCCAAAAGCGATTATTTTGCTTATTCACATATCCACAGAGATGAGAATGAGCCAAGTCCCTCATCATGATTTTTGATGAAAAGTTGTATCCCTGATGGTCGAGATTCAGGATGGCGTAAGCGCAGGTTACACATGGTTGGCGGTCAACAGCTATTAGTTAATGCACTGTCTGCTCTTTGCAAGGGAAGATCTTACAGTCTTTCACCAAAATTCTCTGTACAGATCAATTGATGTCCAATTGCGCGGCACGTCGTCCGGTCGGTACTCTAGGATCACAGCTGCGATATTCTCAGCAGAATGGCTGGTCTCGTGTTATCCCATACTCATCTAGGCGAGTGGCTGAACATCGTAGTGTTTGCCCAGTTGCTGTCGGACGACTGGGAAATCTGCGCTAAAATTCACGCTGCGCCAACGCCACCGACATTAGGAGATCTGGTCAGACTCTGGTAGATAGTATTATGAAACCAATACTGGATACCAATACTGGATAGTTTTTCTTACTTCGGTTGACCCATTATGTAAGAGTAATAATAGTAAAACAGTCGAACCTGGCTAAGTCTCGGGGCCATTTGACCCAGTCTCGCTTATAGAGATATTCCAGTTACTCTGTTTCTCACTTGACAAGGTGGAGCAAATAATACGAAAATGTAGGTTTAACTAAAAACAGTCATGGCAAAAACAACCCCATACAAAAATTGTGAAAAAACGGTTTTTTTCCAATTCGTCTCACTTTTAGAGGTTTGAATGGAAAAGTTTCACTTACCGAGGTTGATTAGTAAAATTTCAGTTTCACTTACAGAGGTGGAAAAAGTTTCACTTACGCAGTTTTTTCAAAACGAAATGCAGGTGCGCCACAATTTGGCCCATTAATAGAGGTGTTCGGCTTAACCAGGTCCCACTTACCCAGGTTCGACTGTAATAATAACGATAAGAATAATAATAATAATAATTATAAATTATTATCTTCTTATCCTTTTATTAACCCTTTCCTCGTTATACGAACTTATGCGTAACGAGTTTCCCATTTTTACTGCATGACTGCTGCTCCGCTTATGGGGTTGGCTAATGTCGCAGACCGCAGAACGCGTCTACATAATGCTCGGTCCTGCATCGCTTCAGTGGTTAGCCCCAGGCGTTGTTGCGCATTTGCCATCTGAGAAATCCAGGAATTCTTTTTTCGACCCCGTTTTCTTACAGTTGGAGTGACCGTAGTTGATAGTGCCTTTTTAACCGGATTTTCCGCAGATCTTCTTTGAACGTGGCAATACCAGCTTATTCTATTCGCCTCAAGCTGTTCGGTTACCGAATTCTTTATATGTAGACTTCCTCTTATACGCGTAGATCTAATGCAATCGCGTTTAGTGAGTCCACTAGACATCCTTAACATTTTCATTTCCGTTGCCGTCATTTTGTTTTTAAACGCTTCGTACATTGTCCAGCACTGTGAACCGTATATAAGAGCTGGTCTAACAACTGTGGTGTAGAGTTTCCCCTTTAGTTTAAGTGGAAATTTTCGGTCGTGGAAATGAACGTTTATGATATCTTCTGGCAAGTTTCTACAACTTAAATGATTTAAGTCTTGCCCTTTGACGTTTTAGTACTTGTGGGTGTGTTTTTCCAATGTTTTCATACCAATCCTGGGAGAATTTTTGTACATGTTTTTTGTAGTCATAAAGCATGTTAGTTCTATTCGTAAATAGTCATCAACTGATTTGAGTACCTACCTCAGAATTATCGAGTAACTTGTGCCAGTAACCAGAGATATAGTAGTAGTCAATACCTGAAGGAGCTCTCTCCGCATAGAAGCATATTCTTCATTTAAATTTTCTTCGGGACATCCATGTAACATACCACAGTTGAATTCATTCCTGCATGCATTCAGAAACATAAAATTATACACGTTAAATTGAAACACATTAGAGTGACTTCTGCTACCAGTTTGATTAAATAAATAAATAGCCTTGATTTTGTCCCGTAAAACTGTGAATTCCTTCGAAGCACACAGTACTTTCAAGCTCCTACCAGTTATCCAGTTATACTCGTACCTTAGTTCCATTTGCATGAATCTGTTTTTGGCTTGAAATCAGTATGGTGGCTTATGTCTCGTTTGACGTCAAAATTCTTATCTTATCTAACCAAACACATTAGGCACTAAATGCCTACTGGTTACATAGTCTTAGAAAATATATATCGTCACGCTGATACCGAACTGAGCAGAAAATCTCCCCCATGACAATTTTCCGACTGTTTTCAATTCTGTTCCACCCTACACAACCAAAACAACTCGATTGATAAGGATGTCTGCACAAAGGCAGAAAGTTCTAGTCTGCACAAAAAAGCTCTTCGAATTTCTCTCTCTCGACATGGCTCCTTTTCAAGTAAACATACCGCCCTTAATAAGCCTTCGAAGCTTGCCGCATTCAAACAGTGGTTTTCGGCTACACCGGTGTAAAGGAAATATATCCTTCAGTCCTTCGTAGGATACTCCCAAAGATAGTTTGCTTACGGTTCGTTTAGAGAATTTCCACAATTCTGACGACGCCTACGTACAAACAACAGTCTTTTCCTTTCAAAAACAAACAGACTAAGTAAGTGCTTTTCATAAAAGACTTGAATACGTGCGAAAAATCTTTGAATAACTTTTTCGAAAAATAATAATAAAAAACCTCAACAGATGACATTCTGGAGAGAGTTGGATGGAAAAATTTTACCTCAAGTTACATTGATAAACTATGACATATGTTCCATGTTAGATAAAAGATTTTCAATTCAGTTGGCCCTGTTGGTGCGTGTTGTGTGAAGGTGTTAACATTTTTCAAAAACCCAAAAGTGAATGCAATTTTTCAACACAAATCTGAGTGAATTACTTTTACGAGTAAACGAGCATAGAGGAAAGGTGAGGATTGTTTTGTGGAACACAAAAGGTA
Organism: Volucella inflata; assembly: GCA_928272305.1. Lineage (NCBI taxonomy): Eukaryota > Metazoa > Arthropoda > Insecta > Diptera > Syrphidae > Volucella > Volucella inflata. The sequence continues at coordinate 22,642,316 of OV743718.1, read as the reverse complement.
AGTGAAGATGCTTCAATATGGTGCCACTGGGCGCATCCTTTTATCCCGGCAAGTAATGAAAATATGTTGCCCTCTATTAATAGCCTGATGAAATCATAGAAACATAAGGTGAACTATTGATTTTTTTTTTTGTTTGATTAATTTGTTTGTCTGTCTTGTGGCGGACGATGGTGATTATAAGTGGGTGGGCGTATAGTTGCTTGATGGCCGCGAAAAAAGGCAAACAGAAAAAAGACGAATAAAGGGTTAAACGAGTACAATCACTCGTAAGTAATCATGGGGGAAAGCTGAAATTATCGTAAATGACATTTATCTATCGAGCGATTGATATATGAGAACGACTACGAATACGAGCGCATATGTATGTTTTTCTTTTGCTGATTAGATGCGATTGCGATTGGTTTCGGTGACTAAATAATAGTACTGGAGGGAAAATCCGAATAAACGAGAATATATTTTTATGTATATATAATCCACAAGTTCATTTTTATGTAGTAGAAATTTGGGGATTTACGACAAGAAACAAAGGCAAGCAATATGGTTTAAAAGTGGGTATAAGTCAGGATGGCTTAGAAAGGCTGTTTTGGGCGACGATGAATATTTTCAGTAATATGTAGTTTACAATACTCACCGGTCTGAGGTTTATGACTTTTACCGGGGGACCGTTTTCATTGCGTGTCCTGAAAATAAATATTCTTTTCTCATATTTTTCCAGCAACATTTGACAAGAAGCTACTCGTATTTATGTCAAAAACAAACGTATGGTTAAGATTGGTATTCTCTAATGGGTGGCCTTGTCCTTGTCCATTAAGTCTTGGATCATAGGCGGAGTGTTGGTGCTATCCTACAACTTATTGTGTTCTACTATTGCAAGTGGTGTTCAACCTTTTTTTCTGCTTGACTGCATTTGGATTTTTTTGTGCTCGAACGTTGTGTGGCTCAGATGTTTTTAAGTTTGCTAAATAAACTTTCTTTAGTATAAAGTCGCTCTACAACTTTATTACAATTAAAGTTATATAGTATATACTAGTATCTAGTGCACTATTATTAGAGAAAAACAGAGAAGTTCTAATGAGCCAGTATATATTGTATTGCTTGTGTCGTGAGACACAGCCACGTTTTTAGTGAAACTCAGTATTATGTGTCCTTTATAGTCATTGAAACCTCACAGTCAGAGATTTTCACATTTTCCCAAGTATTCATGGCAACTGCTGAGTGGTCTTTAATACACGTTCTTTCAATAAAGAACTAGATTTTTTTTTAATTTAAATAAAACAAGTTGTGTTTTAGATATGCACTCACATTTTTTTTTTGAACAACATTTTGTGGCACTAATTTATTCCAAACGTCACTCAAATTCCCGCCGGGGCTTTTCTAGATGGCATGTTATCGGACGGTCCAATTTTCAATGACTTCGCTGCATAAATCTGGTTTATTTTCTGGATGGCATTCGTGAAACTGACTTTGGATCAATTGTTTCGGTTTATATGTAAAGATCTACGATTTAAGATTGTCCCAAAGGAAGAAGTCTAAAGGCGTTAACTCGCATGATATCGATGGACACCTGACGTAACCTACACACGAGAGAACTGTGCCCTCATATCGCTCGTGCAGAGTGTCCTGTTGGAAACCTACTCGTATATCGTCGGTATCGATACCATCCATTTTAGGCCACAAGAAGTTCCTTTAATCGTCCTGAAGTGCTTACCATTGACGATTATGGCAATGCTAGTTTAGTTTTGGAAGAAGTATGCACCGATGATTCTGTACTTTATGCTGGTGAATGACGTGTGTCGTCCCAAATCCGACAATTTTGCTTGTTCACACATTCATTTATCCAAAAATGGGACTCGTCGCTAGTGAAAATTTTTTATTTTGAAGAAATTTGGGCTAATTTCAAAGTGCTCCAGAGTCCAATCACCAAACACATGTCGTTTTCTATGGTCATTTACCTTAAGTGCTTGGATCATTTGGACCTAAAATTCACCAAATAAAAGTCACAGAAAGGCCAATTTCTTGTAAGAGCTGAGAAATTAAATAGTTGCTGGGTTTTCTGTACACCCTCACGCACAGCAGCGATATTTTAAGCAGACCTTATGTTTCGGATACGTAGGGGTGTTGGCTGATTATTTAATGAACTGGTTGACTTAAATTTGGCCACCAAACGTCGAATAGTCGACTCGGCAGAATAAAAACCACGTAATGTCCGGAATGTTTCTCGATCGGAGCAATGATTTTGAAAGAAAAAGAATGATTATTGCACCCTTCTGAACAATTCAAAACAAATTTGACAGATATTGCTTTATGGCCTCTTTAATCTAACATATTTCGAGCGTCCTCTTTGAAAGAGATTGTAATTAAGGCTTTTCTCAAAAGAGGACGCAACTCGAACAAACGCTTAAAAGTTAAAGAACTTAACATTCAAGTGCGTATGAGTACACTTATAATGGCTTAGCATGTGTTAAGTTTTTTGGAAAATTGGACATAGATAGGAGAAAGATGTTTTGGCTCAGTGGTTATTTTGCTCCATGGGTGGCATGGGGCCACTAAATTGTCAGTGAGAGATGGATTGTTGACTGAAAAATGCAAGTCTTTCGGCCACAACTGAAATTTGATTGCGTACACTAATTTGCTAAGAACTTTTAAAGTGTAGGTAACAGTGGTCGGATTTTATTTTGGGGGAGAATGGGAAAAAAAGTTGAAGACCATTCCTGCATCACATTGGGTTTATGGGTACGAACCAACAAACAAGTACAGGTTATCGAAAAGTATGCAACAAGCATGCAATATTCCCGACACCTTAAAAAGGAAAAAAGGTCTGAAGCAATGTGAAAGTCATGCTGGCGGCCGTTTTTGACTTCAGTGTCGAGGTCCATCGAAAGTACGCCTCACACGGTACTACTATCACAGTTAGTACAATACTACCCAGAGGTTCTGCGTCACCTTCGTCATGCAGTTAGACGCTCACGGCCGGACTTATGGCCAAATTTCAATTGGCAATTTCATTACAATAATTTTTCATATATTATATAATTCGCCCTCCTTACTCTTCTGAGCGTGTTCCCCGTGAATTTTGGCTTGTCTTCAAGCTGGAATATACCAGTTTTCAGACGAAAGAAAACATAATGCAGAGAAATTTTGTAGCGTCGTTTCTAGTGTTTGAAAATCTTCAAAACTGCCCCATATCCCGTGAATTCCTGAAGTAGTTCTCTATTTTTAAGCTGTAATTTCCTCAATTTTTGTCTGCTTTGTGTCTTCCTCACCGTTGGGCAATAGATTTTGTAGGTGGATTACCAAGTTCACTATCTAAGAAAACCAGGCAGCTAAGAACACATACATTTCTGAGTTATGACTTACTCGTATATTATAAAAATTGTTGTAATCTGTCCCCTCTTCCCTAAAAGGTGAGCCAACTATAATGTGGATGTTGCCAGTCAACTGCTGAATTCAATGTGGTTGATCTTTAAAACAGATGCCATACAATATTCGGCAGTTTAAATTATGGAGTCATATACCGCGCTCCAAAGCATTTTTGTTATTTAAAAATATTCCCAAAATGGGGGATCTGTAAAAGTAAAATTTCGTAAAATTTGAGAATTTTTTAGTCAACATAATCGCCCTAATGAGTCCGGAATTCGTGCAATGGTGAAGTATTTCAAAGAAACTGATTCGGAACCCGGTCAAACTTCATATCAGTATACGCCGGAACATCAGCCGGGCACCTCAATTCGTCACCGAAGTCAACAACTGGGCCTCCCTTATGACACTTTATGACAATTTTTAAAAGTTGCACGTCTATAAAATCCAAATAAACATAACAATTGGGCCATCTACGATGTCGCCGATTTGGTAACTGGATGTTGGATCGCCAGACTAAATCGATCCTTTCCGATTAAGTCCATTTTTGGATGGATGGGTACGTAAACAAACAAAATTGTCGTTTCTGGGGACCGAAAAGCCCATACGAGATTCATGAAAAACCAATGCGTCCCAAAAAAAAGTCAATGTATGCCGCAAATTATGGGTTGGCGACAGCATTGGCCCCTACTTTTTCGAAGATGACGGTGGAGAGGCAGTTACAGTGAATGGAAAACGTTACTGCAACATGTTTCCAATGAATTGGGTGTGAGGATCTCTGGTTTTAACACGATGGTGCTACCGCCCACACAAACCATCAATCAATCAATTTATTGCGTACGAAATTTGAAGATAGCTAGGGATTATTTAAAGACTAACGTCTATGCCAATAACCCAACGACAATTAAGAATCTCAAACAGAACATCCAAACTGCAAAAGAAGCCATGATACTTGTAGTTACAAGAACAATGTTGTATTCCATTCAGAATTGCAATCAATTCACTTTACCAATCAATGAAATTCTACATTGATTTTACAAAAAAGGTGTAATTTATTTAATGAAAACTTCCACACTAGCTCACGTGGTTTGTGGATGCATAAAGTGTGCAGCAAAATTAAAATTAATCATACAACTAACACGAAAGGCGAAAAATCTCTGACCACTCAAAATTGAACTTTTCACTTGTATTCTATAAACTACGAGTAAGTGCAGAAAAAATATGTTTTCATTATTCATTGACGAAGATGTTAATATTTGTAACATGAACCGTGCAAGTTTCTGCAATTGTTATTATGTACTAAGTCCCGGGTATACAAATAGCTAAGCAACGTATCCCTTGAGTTAATTTATGTTCTCTGGTTCCTCCCTGAAATCTGTTTTTTTTTTAGAAAAGCCCATCAATTTTCATATTGATTTTGTGCGTTGGAGCGTTGTTCTGCTGAGGCACAAAACCGTCGACAATTAGACGAGTATCCCCACAATTAATGAAATTTTAAGTACTTCGAGGTAAGTCGAAGCTGTTACGTTCTATCCTTTTGAATGGATTTGAGATACGTTTTAATAGAGGTATAAGAGAGTGCCTCACCTCTTTTTCTCTGGAAATAAACTTCGCAACTTGAATAATTTATTCAAATATAATAATAGATTCAGTAATCAAAAGGATCTTATCCCAAAAATCTTCTTTATGGAAGACGTGGTTTGGATAGAACTTTTATCTTGCTCTCATTCTGACATTGGCTTACGTTTGGTTGTTTGCATTGGACTCTATCGCGTTTTGCATTTTTTTTTTATAATACGAGTACATCCAACATTCATTCAATTTTATCTCTGTCTTTATTTGTTCTCGGTCGGAACACAGGTCTGGGGTCAGTTTTGAAATGTTAACAGCGTCCGAGTAACATTTTTGAGCTCAAACAAGAGCATTCTTTATTCATAAAGATACTCGTAATGTGCTTACCTTTCATCCTAGATTGAATTACATTCATCGAAATGGCATTGAATTGGAGAATTCGTTGCAAAATATTCGTTATTACTGTGAGTGAAATAGTTATTATTATTGGAGGACAAAACGCTTTTTCTATCTCAAAAACTTTTCTCAACGAATAACTTGCACAATTTTTTTAATTTTTAATTTGTACAAGTAATGTCATAATGAATAAATTGTTATTTTGTTAATAGTGATGACTTACTTTACTTACTTTGGGTGGCACTACATACCGGGGTGGACCTGGGCCTCAGTCAACAAGCTTCTCCAGCCAGCTCGATCCCTGGCTAGCTGCCTCCAGTTTCGCACGCTAAGTTGGCTGAGGTCCTCTTCCACTTGCGTGCGCCACCTGAGTCTTGGCCTTCCTCTACTGCGCTGTCCCTCGGGGGCGGATTCGAAGACTTTTCGGACCGGAGCATTGGTGTCCATGCGCTCTACATGACCCAGCCATCTCAGTCTTTGGATCTTCACTCTTCTGGCTACGTCTATGTCGCTGTACAGTTAATACAGTTCGTCGTTGTATCTCCTCCTCCACTCACCGTCAATGCAGACGGGACTGAAGATCGCCCGAAGAATTTTTCTCTCGAAGCAAATAAGAACACCCTCATCCATTTTTGATAATGTCCATGCCTCTGCGCCATAGAGCAGGACCGGGATTATTAAGGTCTTATAAAGGGTGACTTTTGTTGTCCGAGAGAGGGCTTTGCTACTCAGTTGCCTTCTTAACCCAAAGAAACAGCGGTTGGCACAGTTATTCTTCGCTTGATCTCAGCGCTGGTGTTGTTGTCTGTATTTATAGCGGAGCCTAGGTAGACAAAGTCCTTAACTACCTCAAAGTTATATCTGTCGAGGGTGACGTTCTGTCCGAGACGTCGGTGTTGGTTGTTCTTTTTGCTTGACAACGTATATTTGGTCTTGCCCTCATTGACCGCTAAACCCATTTTCGCCGCTTCCGTCTCAATACTCGCGAAAGCGCCACTGACATCACGCTAAATTCTTCGGATTTTGTCAATATCGTCGGCGTATGCGAGTTGGACGGACTGCTCTATATAGCTCGTCTTTATAGATGCTGTCATAGGCGGCCTTGAGATCGATGAATAGGTGGTGTGTATCGATCTGAAGCTCATGGGTCTTCTCCAAGATCTGGCGAATATTTGGTGGACTTTTCTGGCCTGAAGCCACACTGATATTGATGAACGGCTTCAGGCGTTCACACAATACGGCGGATAAGATCTTATATGCGATGTTAAGGAGACTGATGCCTTTGTAGTTGGCGCAGTTCAGATGGTCTCCTTTTTTGAGAATCGGACAAACAATGCTGAGGTTCCATTCATCGGGCATACTTTCGTCTGACCATATTTTACAGATGAGTTGGTGTATGCTCCTTACCAAGTCATCGCCTGCCGCTTTGACGAGCTCGGCAGTCAGGCTTTGTTGGACTTAAGCTTCGATATGGCTATCTTCACTCCATTCAGGTCGGGTGGATGGAATTGTTGGTCATCATCGTCCAGGTTGAGAGGTTGATTCTGCCTGACAGCGGTATTTGGTCCGTCATCGCCGTTATACAGTCTGTGATCTTTGATCTTTCCAAATCCTCAGCATCGACTGCGATTCTACTACTCCCTTGTTCATCTCTACAGGCTTCGGTTCGGGTTTTGTTTCCGCGGCATGTTATTTTTACCTTTTGGTAAAATTTCCGAACCTCATTCCTGGAGTAGCATCTCTCAATTTCCTCGACTGCGCGCTTCTCATGCTCTTTCTTCTTCCTCCTGAGAAGCCGGTGCTCGTCTCTCCTCTTCCGCTCATAGAGCTCATGAGCCGCTCTGGTCTTTTTTTGCAGTGCCGCATTGCGTGCTTTTTGCTTAGCTGCATGTGCTTGCCGGCATTCATCATCGAACCAGGGGTTTCGTTGTGGTGGACGAGTGAAACCCAGCACATCAGAAGCGGCATCTCTGATGGCGTTTTGGCAGTGTTTCCAGTGGTCTTCGATGCTTGATGCTGGCGGCATTGGATCTCTTAAGAGATTAAGAGACACTCGATCGGAAAAGGACTTGGCGATCTCTTGCGATTGTAGCCGTCTGACGTCGAATTTTCTCACAGCATTAGTTTGTCTTGGCGTAGTTTGGGATATCCGCAACCGTACCTTGGCTACAACAAGGTAATGGTCCGAGTCGATGTTGACTCCTCGGAACGTACGCACATCCATAATACTGGAGGAGTGTCTTGCGTCGATCGCAATGTGATCAATCTGGTTGACTGTTGATTGATCAGGAGTTCTCCAAGTCCCCTTGTCAACCCCACGGCAGGCAGATCTTGGTGAGCGATTTGCTTTTTATTAGGGAACATCTGAAGGTTTTTTTCCCCGAAATTCGACGCAACAAATGTATGCTGATCCCAAATTGTGTACATCGTTGTCTCGTGAATGTTTGTGGACTCCCTCGATTGTCCTCGGCTACAGCAGTGATATTCTCGGTCGAACGTGCCATACTTTGAAAGCTTTATGTTTATAAAACTTTATAAAAGAGATAGTTTCAACTATTTGGCATGGTTTCCATTTCTGGTTTCTTCAGTACTAAGAGCAGAGATCGAATCAATAACAACGAACGCTACCTACTCCCATAATATTTGATTGAAATCTCTAAGGCAGTTTGTATTGAAACTTATGACTTCTAAGCAGTGCCCGATAACTCGAGAGCATCCATTCGGCATCGTGATCATAAATTAATTATTTCACGTAGCCCTCTGCAGTGAAATATTTTTGCAGTCTTTCGTAAAATCAACAAATCAAGTCTACAGACAAAAAAACAGCGAAAAGAGCTCGTTATTGATTGACTTAACAACGAAATTGAGTAGTAAATTTTCCTCTGAAATCACCAACGACAATTGGTAGTTAAACAGACATCTGTTGTACATCTAAAGTCTCACTGTTTGCTCTAGATTTGGGGCAATCATTGGACCCGTTTTTTGTTTTAAGATGTTGAAATGTTTTAATGGCAAACGATATTGGTAAACTATTGCTCAGTTTTTTGTGCCTCAAATAGGCGGTGTGCATCTTAAAGATACGAGTATATTGTTCCACCAGCACAATGTCAATTTTAACAGATCTTGTAAAATAAAAGCTTAATACCTATTCATGTCGGCTACCCTTTAAATGACCAGAATTGGCTGCCTTTAAAGTGCGACTATCTATAACGTCTTGACTATTATGTTGTAAAAAATAAACAAATATAAGATAAAATAGAACTGTCAGATGTTAATTAGTTTAGATTTTTAGTACACTATGCCGAATCGGTTCCCAATCTTCGAAGGGTTTTCGCCTAAGATACTGTCATCATCTACCAATGCCCATATGGTGTGTATTGCCAATTTAAAAGCTGCTTAAGTGGTCAATTTTTTAAGTCAACTCGAATCTTAAGAATGAGATTTAGAACTCATCGGCTGGAGCCTTATTATCCATTCGTTATTCATTCGAAATACTTTTGGGTCTATAGAACATGTCTAGCAGCGGCTATTGACAAAGGTGGTTATCCCCGAAAATCTCATTCGTTAAGTTGATAAGATGTACCCGTAACTGAGCTGTAACTATTTATATACATCATTTATTCACATAAAAACAGGGACGGGACATTTCATGTGACGCTATGGCTCTATAACAAAACATAGAGGAAAACTGTATGTGAAATAACCGTATACCCTTTGTAACATACACAATGTTTTTTTTTAGTTAAATCAATGATACATCAATCCTTTATGGCGCTATCGATATCCTTACGACATCATCAGCAATGCATAGAAATTCCATTAGAGGAAGATGTTTATTTCGTTGTTTCGTTTTGCAGCTTCTTTATAACTGCATAGATGACGTTCTTGTTTGTGAGTGGAAGTGGGTTCCTATCCTATACTTGTCCTATAACACTTTTTAACTGATTACTGTTAAGCAACTAATGGAAGTAAGGTGCTTAAATATATTCACAACTCGCAAGCGCTTTTTCTTTTAAAAGCTTACAGAAATAATAAATTGGACCTCCGCCTCTTGTGCCAAGCTTTCATTTAAATGTAAGACACTCCATGTTTGTCGTAAAGTAGCTAATTTTAAGTTTGAACAATGTTAGCATACAAAATGTAACTAATTTAAGAATCTTAGGGGTGATATTTAATACTAGATACAACTGGAAACCACATTGCATAGACCTTAAGAAGAGCCTAGCTGGGAGAACCAACATTGTTAACTACTTTGCTTGATTGAACGTGCACGTAAATTGTCTTTGTAATATTACCAGAGCTTTAGTTTTAAGTAAAATTGATGATGGACTGCTTATATATGGAAAATGTCCCAAAACAACTCTTAACCTCTTAAAATCGACTTATCATCAAGCAGTCAGAAGGAGTATCAAGGCATATTGAACATAAGCAGCACTTCCTACTTTAGATGAAAGACAAGCAGAGTGTTTTACCAAACTTCTTGCGAAGTTCTCATTCTCATACAATTCCGTTATTGACAAAGATATTACCGCTGTTATCAGATCAAAAACCACCAAGCGTCTCCCATCAACCATAGCTCGAACAAATGAAGCACTTCTCCCCATCTTACCCACCATGGTGCATACAACAGTCCTCGGTTCTACTGACTCTTACTGAACATAAAAAAGGCAGTACAGAAATAAGGCTCATTTTCTCGAAGCAATTAGTGAACTTAAATCTAAAGGATGGAAACCTATTTTCACAGACGGATCTAAATCAATACAAACCACATCATCTGCTGTCACCTCAGAAAGCGAATCTCTATTAAAAGCCGGAATTCTGCCAGAAAACGCATCAATTTTACTATAGAGGCAATTGCTTTATTCGAAGCAGTAGAAACAATGACAAAACTAAGGGGGAAGCCATAATATGCACTGACAGCCTATCAGCGCTTAAAGCCGCATTAAACCCCAACCACAACACTGGACTTATAAACCACATTAGGGATATCCTCACAAAATACCCCAACGTAATAGAGCTTATGTTTGTTCCACGTCACATGGGGATACAAGGTAAGGAACATGCAGATATGGCCGCAAAATCTTGCAATAATGGTCCTGTTCTCACCTTCGATATACTTAGAAAGCATGATCTACAAAAAGAGATCTCCCAAAAGATTAAGATGCACAGACTTTGGCAAATTTACCAAAATCATTACGCTAAAATCAATACTCGCCACTCCATCCCCATCTACCCGACATCCACCTCTAAAGCAATGAACTCCACTTTCGTCAGTCTTCACCTAGGTCACACTATTTAAACGCATCGACACATCCTGAAGGAAAACAGCCCATCACTGTGCCCAAATCTCCAGATCTTGTAATTCCCTCTTTCCTGAAAATCAAGCAGTCTACCTATTACCTAATACAATCAACCATGAAAATATAAAAAGAGTTTACAACTTCCTCCAGAATCAGAATTTAGTCATATAATATCTACAGAATATTTTATTAATTAACGTATTTCGCATTACATACATAGTTTCATTTATTCATTTAGAGCTGAAAGCCTCTGTAGCTAGTGCTCAATAAAATAATTGTAATAATAGAAATAATAATAAAATGTTTACATTTCTTAATAAAGCAATATCCTTTCTTCCTAATTCGTTCTTTGGACTGTAGCGCTTCGTTTTTCCAACCTTCAATTTCCTATCATGTCGCATTATGGTATTTTTTTCGGGATCCAAATGTTAATTTTGTCTTCTTCTGCAGTGCTCCGCGGATTGCACTAAGCTTTTCTGGTTGTTACTCATATGTCACGAAACTTTTTATTACGGTTCTCGCTGAATATTTTCTTCTTGAGACATGAGACATATAATATAGCAATATGTTCCAAATTTTATTTTTTCCTTAGAAATCGATTCGGATAGAAACTGGATTTTCCAATTCTTACAATTTTTCTTGACACCGTTTGAAGCATTAACGAGTTTAACGCTTATGTTATAAAAAAGCCACTACTGTCATCCACCTAAAGACGTAACATGACAGCGCATAACCCTGTCTTAAATTTTTTCAACATTAAAAGTCTCGGCATAGTAGTTACCCATGTTGAGAGAGTAGCGAACAGTTTCAACCATTATTCTGTATAAATGGGTGAGCTGGCCAGGAATGCCAAAACTATATATGGCGCAATAAAGCTTGTCTCTATAAATGCTGTCTTTCGCGACCTTAAAATCGATGAAAAGAGGGTGGGTATCGATTTGGATTTCCTTAGTTTTTTACAGGATCTGCCGGAGTGTGAAGATTTGATCGATTTTGGACTTTTATGGTCTGAAACCGGACAAACGATATCCGGACATCAGGCATACACAATTCTGACCTGATTTGAGAAATCATTGCCCGCAGTTTTGAATACTTTGGCCCGTAAACCATAAGGTCCAGCTGCTTTGTTCATTATTAGCTTTGATATTGCTATTCTTACTTACTTACTTACACTATCGTCATCTAAATTGAATGGTCTATTTAGCTTGATGGCTGGTATTTGGGCTTCTTCTGCTACAAGGTTCCCTTCTTCGTCTCTACAGTCTTTTATTCGTCTTTTGTTGTGTTGATACGTACTTTTTACCTGTTGGTAAAACTCTTGAATTTCTTTTAATATCTTTTATCGAGCGCCTCTCATGCTCATTTTTATTTTTCTGGAGAAACCGATGTTCTGTCTTTTTTGTTCGTATAGCTCACGACCGGCTTGCGCTATTAAGCCAAAGCCGCTTTATACGCTTCTTGTTCAGCTACATGTTTTTGTCTGTATTATTCATCAGATCCTGGATTCCTCGGTGATTGTAGGACAAAAACCTGCAAATTAGTTGCGGCGTCTCTGATGACACGTTGGAAGCGATGCCACTGGTCTTCGGTGTTTGATGCTAGGGGGATGCTGATAAGGGGTTGTTGAGAGGTTTCGTAATACGCGTTCTGTGATTTTAGCAATCTCTTGCTATTGCAGCTTTTCTTCGTTTTACCTTCTCACATTAGTTCTTCATTTTCATGGCCCTTGAAAAATCCGCACTGGCCGCTTACGAACTGTCCTACCAAAATGTGTACAGTAAATTCTATACAAATTCATCGGGCTTTGTGGGATGTTTGTTGTTGTGGAAGTACAATATCAGATCCGATGAGTATCGGATATTCATAACGAAGATCGTCGATCAATGTGTGAGCACCATATTACCACATCTTTTTGTACACAACATTGAACAGAACTTCGAAAGAATTTTTTGATGCGGTTACCCAGCACATTCGGTAGTTGAACAGAAGTGTTGAGTAAGACCCTTTCAGGATTGCGAAGCAGGGGGCTTGCACTAAATGATTGTAAGGTAATACTGCAAATAATATATATTGTTTTGGAAATGGCCCTTTATTTTTACAATTTACAACAAGTTAAGGATATAATTATAGTGTCTGTTGTTTTCGTTTAAAATTAATTGCAAAAAGTTTTTAAATGTTAAAACTTAAATTAAAATCAACTAAGAAATATAAACAAGAACAAAATATATGAAAATCTCTGCTGAAATAAGCGAAATACAAGGTGGCGCAAAATTAATCATCCAATTTTGTTTTTGAATTACTTTTTTACTAAATAAAAAAAAAAAGATTTTGAGTGATGGAAATCTTTATTTGGACCTTTACAATTTTTTTCTGTTAAGTGGAAAAGATGATATCCACCAAGTGGCCGCCGCCAGTGTTGATACACATTTGTACCCATTTTATCGCATTTTCCATGACATTCCGCAAGATTTCTGGTGATAATTGTTCGCATTCCTTTCGAATATTCTCCTTAAGGGCGGCAATTGTCTGAGGCTTGTCGAAATAGACTCGCGACTTAAAGTAGCCCCAAGGAAATAAGTCTGTAATGGTTAAATCGGGCGATCTTGCTGGCCATGCCAAATCGTCAAAACGGGAGATTACGCGACCAGGAAATGCTTCTTTCACAATATCCACTGTGGCTCGTGCTGTGAGTGCGGTTGCATCGTCTGTAGGAACCACATGTTCACCAAGCCCTGCTCATACAATTCCGGCAGTAAGAAGTCGTTTATCATGGCCCTGTAGCGTTCGCAAGTAACAGTGACCGTATTGCCGATGGCGGCCCTGAAAAAAATATTGCCCAATCATTCCTTCCGCATGAACGCTGCACCAGACACTGGCTTTGAGTAGATGTAATGGCTCTTCGTGCATTACACTTGGTTTTCAGTACCCCAGAAATTAAGATTTTGCTTATTGACGTAACAGCTTAAGTGGAAACGCGCCTCGTCGCTCATGATGATTTTCGACACGAAATCGTCCTCTTCGTGGAGATTGAGGATGGCTTTACAGTAAACGGACTGACGGTCAGGAGGCATAAGCTGATGCGCTCGTTCCACTTTGTACGGGAACGTGTGTAAGTCTTTCACTCAAATTCGATGGAATGGTCCGTCTCTTGATGCCAAATTGCGTGGCCCGTCGTCTGGTTGATGTTTCTTCGTTCTCAGCGACTTTGGCAGCCACAGCCGCGATATTCTCGGCCGAACGACCAGTCCGGTGGCGGCCACGCCCTACATGGTCTGCTGTGGGTCCAGTCTGTTCGAGTGGAGTAGCTAAGCACCGGAATGTTTGCCCAGTTGCCGCGACAAGATTGAGAAATCGACTTCGAAATTCACCCTTTGCTAACACCACCGACCGATTATTGGTCAAAAAATCAGGGCTCCATTTCTTGTCTGTTTGCATACTGCAGCTGTCTAATTCACAAATGTCAAATATGGTTGACGTACGACGCCTTTTGCAAAAATTATAACATCTCCCGATTGGATGATAATTTTACGCCACCTTGTACTTTAAATTTTTAACGCAACAATTTATAGGTATGTAGGTGCAAATTTGTGGACACAAAACAAAATATTGTATAAAGATGTTGTTAATGGAAAACTATTCTTATTTAAAGCACGACAGGTATTCATTAAAATTAGTCCACAGAAAAGAGTTCCTTAAATTCTATGAATCCACAAAGTGTTCTCTGATGTATGTACAGCTCCAACCGAATCAACCATGAATACTATTACGAGTAGTTCTCTCCTTCAATGCGCTTTTTATCATCATGCAAAATGCGTCAGCTTACAGGAAATCATCCGATAGAAATAAAAAAAAACCTTTTTACCGAAGGCTTATCAAGTAGAATTTATCGTACATTTCTTAAATCTTAAAAAAATCAAATCAGCTCTCCATCTTCATTTAATTCATAGTTTCAACTTCAAATTCAACGACAAAGGGAAGCAGCTGCTGTCACAACTCGTTAACGTAATTGAAAGAATAATTTTCCGTTCGAATTCTTACAAATAAAAACCTACCCCCAGCTTCGCTTCATGCATATGCTTTAAAAAAAAAACGTGAAAGAAACACCAACCCTTATTACGAGCCAGCAAAGAGCCTATTTTTAGATTTTCCTATTTGCCAATCCAATAGATATAATAAACACATAGAGCCAAGGACCACCTCGTAAAAAAGCCCTTTCATCCTTTAGAGTTTTTTTTTTTTTTTTTCTATTCTGCTAGCCTCCCAAACGTCTATCAATCATGGAAAACAAATTTTCTAACCACCCACATGCAGCAGGTGTCCTTGCTCGTTAGAGAGTGGGTAAAATGGGCAGCGATAAAGGTATAAAGGGTGGAGAATAGCTGAATAGGAGATTCTAAGAGGTAGAGGAATATAAATCTGAGTGATAACAAGAAGAGAAAATTACAAAATTACTAAGTATGCCTAGCACGTACCCCACGAATACATCAAAACATCAAAACATCAAAACATCAAAACATCATCAGACCATCATTGTAGTGTTCTCGTAATTCGTATCGCTACCAACGTTATCCTAATCATCTCCATCATTATCATCTCCATCAGTATTGCTACTTGTCACTTGTTGAATGGATTAAATTTTGCAAATCGAAAGCTGTCAGGGGCCACGATAGGAGGTCGTCATAAGTTGACTACAGTAGAGTAAAAGTTGAAAAAAAGAAAACAACAATGATGGCGCCTTGGGTTCGAAAAAAATTCGACGCAATAGCAGAATTTAATTTAACCTTCGGTTGAAGAATGATCTCTTCGTCCTTTTTCCATCCTTTGACCACGTGCAATGGTCTACAACAAAGTCTTTACTTATCCTATTCCTTTCCTCACCTCTGTTATCTCGTACTACTTCGGAACTTGTGGCTTTCTATTAGATATGAGTAGTTAGTGACTTTGGATTTACGAGTATTCCAGGAACCAAACTATCCCTCGGCATCTAGTGTTTTTCAATGAGAGCCAGAGCAACATGTGGTTGCCGTTGACGATGGCAACTAGACACTTTGCGTATAACCTCGTTAAAATTCTAACGAAAAGTGGGTGGTGCTGGCATAGAATATTATAATCAACTCTTCACTTGCACTTGATAAAATTGGTTTAGCTAAAGGGTGTGTGCCGAGTAAGAGGATCGTATAGGTAGAATGTGGCTATGAAAACATAAAAAACGATGATTTCTTAGCTAAAGTTGAATGAAGGATGAGCAGTTACATAGCTGGCATTTCAATAACCGCTCAAGGGTGGTGGTCGGTTGAACTTTTAAATAAAAAGCTTTGTGTGGAATTTATTCCAGTGAACATTTAATTTTCTAATGGTTTCTGCATTTTTTTTACTTTATGCAAATCAGATTTACTTACTTGACTAGTATTTGATTGTTCGGTAGCTATAAATAAATTTTGTAAAGAGCCTCGCGTTCTCACCATTCTACAATCTACCTATAGGTTAGATGAACGAAAGATTTCGAATTCATATTGTATTCGGATATCAATGGAATTTGTGTCAATTTCCCGGAAACTTAGTGAATTTTAGAATAATTCCACTCTGGGTATTTGAAATTGAAGTTTAGATACTCGTACATACTAAGCCAAGTGGTACCTTTCGAATGCGATCTAAAACCATCTCTCAGGGCTAGTCATTAGTTAAAGTTAAGAAAGCAACAAAATAACTTTTTGAAGTTAATTTTGCCCACGTTCTCTTGAGTCTACCGCTTGTCTGGAATTTATGATAAAGCAAACAAATTTAGCAGAAGGTACAAATTTTCGTCATGTTTTTTTTCTTAGGATAAATTTTAATTACAATTCCTTGTGGATGTTAGGTTTTGTTACTGCGCAACCGACATTTATTTCGTAGGATAAATAGAAAAATCCAAAATAGACAGAATGCAGAGGTATTTTCACACTACTTGGGGAGTTAGTTAATTTGTAGGGGGAGTTGGTAGCTGTATCTACGAGTATATACTGGCATAGCCGGAGAGAGTTCAATTTCATTAAATACTCTGAACGTGGGAATTGTAATAGGTGTCGCCGTAGTACACCATCAGCCGAAGGTACGAAAATTAAACGGACCGGGTAAATATTTTTTGTTCGTGACGAAGTCCAGCGTATGCTTAGGTCAATGTCAATAAAACCACAATGACGCTATTACTTAATAGGTCAAGTATTTACAAATGCGGTCATCCGAATAAAAATTAGTTATTTTGAACAGAATACGATGTTTTGTACACTAACTTTAATAAGATTGGGATAGGGACTCTACGCTCGTTTTTATATACTGGTTTATCAAGGCTGTTGCAATTATTTATACATTATATTTAATTATTTATACTTATACTATACAAAACAAGATCGATTGTCAAAATTAATCGAATTGTACTAAATGCTTTATAGGCAAGAGCAGCACAGTTCATAAGATGGACAAGACTAAACAAATCGACAAGCTCAAAGAGAAAGACAAGATTGACAACATTGCCAAAATCGACAGGATTAAAAAGTTTAATATGTCCAAAGTCGAAAAAGTCTATAAGATCGACAAGGTCATCTGTTTTCATCTGTATCAATCCAAATTGTAATGACCTTATTGAATTTTTCTGGTGCTGTCTCACGAATGACTCGGATGATTTTAGCAAATGTAAATTGGGCCAATGATGCCACTAATACAAAATCTGCACCAAACTGTCACTTTCTAGGGATGAATTGGCTTCTTAACAATTTTTAGCGGGTTTTCCGGTTGTTTTTTGAGGTGAAAATAAGCTTCGTCAAATTTAAGGCCTAAACTAGACTTTGTATAGCAATATTTGGAGATCTTTGTTCAAAATTCTCATTAGTTTGGTGCGTGAAATGTTGAGTTGTTGAAATCAATGAGGACTCGATATTCTTTGCTTTGGTTGAAGAATGTATCGATGAGAAAGTAATATTTATCGATTTGTCAATAAAAATATTGCAATAAACCGTCTGCGATTGACACTATTTTTCCAATTCGACGATGATATGACTCTGAAGTTAGACGGATGCCAAGCTTACAACTTTTCTTACGCACCGGAAAAATTTTCGCTTCTTATTCAGCTTAGATGTTTCGAATCTATAAAATTCTGCAGGTGTTTCCCCATTTTTTCAATCTTTTAAGCGCTGCATATATTTCTGCCATATTAATTGAGCCTTTCAATTCTTCGCTGACATTGATCAGTTATTATATTCAAAATTTGACAAAAGTATCAAACAAGAATTACAGTCTCACTCAAAATAATTGTTTTCCATTAAGCTTTGCAATGCATCGAAAACCAGCTAAATTTTTGAAAATTTTCAGCTAGTGCAATTTCATTTCATTATTTTTCAAAAATCCTTATATTTGCGCTTCCTCCAATAAATGCGGTTTCGATAGAGTCCATGTTTCAGCGTCATAAAGTAGGACTGGTCCCTACTACTTAATTGCCTTCTTTGCCTTAAGAAACAGCGATTAGCTGGAGTTTTGTTTCTACTGTGGCGTTGTTGATAGAATTTACATATAGCACAGGCATATCGACTACTTAGGTAGCTGTCGACTGTGACGTTCTGTCTAATTCGTCGATTGTACATGTCTCTTATTGTTAACAGCATATATTTAGTTTTACCCTCTTTAAACGCTTAACTTATTTTTACATAAAAGATCTCGGCTTAGCCATTGTGATGGGGCAGCTAGCGTTCTCAATTTTGCAACGACGGACGAGCTTGTTACGGATGAAAAGATGCTGAATATCGATTAAGACTTATTGAGTTTTCTCCTGGATCTATTGGAAGGTAAAGATTTGGTCGATTGTGGACTTTCCAATACCTCAACCCGTGAGCTGTCAGGTCCAGCCGCGTTTTTTGATTTCAACTTGGATATTGCTATCTTTACCCCAATTTGGTCACATAGAAGGAAGTTTTGGCTTTCATCTTCTAGGTTGAGTTTTCTCTTTTGCCTGACGGCGGGTTGTCGGTCTTCTTCGCCATTAAGCAATTTTGAAAATAAAAAGTTTCATATCCCTAGTATGATTGTGATTCTACTAAAATGTTTCCTTCTTCGTCTCTACAGACTTATTTGATTTTACGTGTTGGTAAAATTACCGCATCCGCATCCGAATAGGCTGTGATTTTCTGTAGAAATTACCATGGTATTAGGTATATAACTTAATTCGTGCGGTTTTTTTTCCAAAATTTGAACGTTTATTTAAGAAAAACATGTACAATTGTATTATTCAAAGTATTGCCCATCTGAAGCTATGACTTTTTCCCATCTTTCTGGCAATTTGTGGATTCCATTCCAAAAGAACTGCGCCGGCTTGGCAGCCAAGAATGAATCAAGCCAATTTTTGATATTCTGCTCTGATGTGAACCGGATTTCAGTGAGGGCGTTCTGCATCGACCGGAACAAATGGTTGTCAGAAGGGGCAAGGTCTGGCCTATACGGCGGGTGGGGTAAGACTTCCCATCCACTGTTTTCCAAATAGTTCTAAACCGGAATAGCAACGTAGGGCCGAGCGTTGTCATGAAGGAAAATTATTGCCTCGTGTCTGGTCGCATATTCCGGGCGTTTTCGGCTACTGCTCTCTTCAAACGGATTAATTGTGTTCGGTAACGTTGTCCATTGATGGTTTCACCCGGTTTTAGCAGCTCATAATACAGCACACCCATCTGATCACACCAAATACATAGCATTACCTTCGCGCCATGGATATTCGGCTTTGCCGTTGATTTGGCTGGTTGGCCGGGTTTCACATATGATTTTTTGCACTTGGGGTTGTCGTAATGGATCCATTTTTCATCACCAGTAACAATCCGATGCAAATATAACTTCCTTTTGTGGCGTTCCAGCAGCATTTCGGACATGCAAAACCGCCTTTCGAGGTCTCTCGGCTTGAGTTCATGGGGAACCCAATTTGCTTGCTTTTTAATATATCCAGCTGCTTTTAAACGTTTTGAAATGGCTGCTTGAGTGACACTCAAAGATTCTGCGAGCTCTTCTTGTGTTTGGCAACAATCTTCGTAGAGTAATGCTTCCAGTTCTTCATCTTCAAACTTTTTTGGCTGCCCAGGACGTTCATCGTCTTCCAAGCCAAAATCACCACTTTGAAATCGTGCAAACCACTTTTGGCACGTTCGCTCAGCTAGCGCATGTTCACCATAAACTTCCACCAAAATAGGATGACTTTCGGCAGCAGTTTTCTTCATATTAAAGTAATGAAGAAGAACTCCCCTCAAAAACACTTTTTCAGGCACAAAGTTCGACATATTTGAGTGAAAAAAATTATTGTTGTTTACGCTTCAAGTGAATGACATACTCGTATACTGAAATGACGTACAATGAGAGTAGCTTTCCAACGCATGTTCCAATGGAATAATACAAGTTACGCCATCTCTTAGCAAACCGCACGATTTAAGTTATAGACCCAATATATATAAAGTTTGTCAGCCTCCTTATGTCGAGCTCATCCTATCGCATGATATTGGCTGCTATTGGCCTCTTTTAATTGCTCGGCTACACGTGGCTTCTTAAAAGGCCGAATAATTGACGTGCTGATCTGAAAGTAGTTGACAGCTAAAGGTTTGGTAGGGTGACCAACAGTCAACCTAATTATATTTGAGGCCTTGAGTTGGTGTGTTACATCATTTAATCTCTTTGATACAGGCTTGTATGACGCCGTAGGACGTCATGTTACGTACTTCCAATTTTTGCCTTTATACTTATATATGGTTACTGGCGACTACCACGGAGTAATAAGGGAGTATGTCGTTAAGAACTTGGTTCTTGCGCTGGCCCAGCAGCGGTTATACGATCCCTGCTCAATCGCTGCGCTGATCCTCCAAATATGATTAGAGCAAAAATGAATACCTCTCGAGTCCGGTCGCTAATATATCATTGTGTTGTCCGATTGGCAAGCTACTACATTGTCATCTGTGCCATGGCCACCGGATTTCTATTCAAGATCAATATTTAACAGCAGTTCACGCAACTTATCTAGTCGTGGTATCAAAAGTTTAGACAAGAAGGTACAATAGTTAATTACAATCCTCCTGAACCAGTAGAGAAAGAACATGTGGCTCAGGCTCCGCGTGAAATTGTGCGCAATTTGGATAAATCGATAAGGAACATACCGGCTTGTACTCGAATAAAAAATCAACAGTGCACGGTATTTTAAAAAAGGAAACCAAAGTTTTACTCAAACACAATGCAAAGCATACATAAAAAAAAAACACAAAAATGGTTTGATAAGGAATGCATGCTTACAAGGATTCATCGTTCGGTTTTCTCAAATTATTAAGAGCACACAACACCAATACCTTTAAAGTCTTTAAGCAGCAGCAAACAACCATTTCAAAAATGTTTGCAATGCAAAAAAGATTGAGTCCGACCTTCAAACCATTGCTTTAATAAACGAAAAAAGAACATTAACGGATTTTTGGACAGCTGTCAAACCTGTTAGAGGAAAGAGTGGTACTATCGCTTCAGGACTACAAGCAGACCACCTTAAAGACGATTCGTAACCCTTTTAAACGCAGAGCAAGTATCGCCTTCTTTCCAATACGCATCCGCTATGATTGTAGATGCATTAATTTACCCATTACACAAGAAAGGAAACTATAATGATCCGGAAAATTACAGAGGCATATCTTTTCTGAATTCATCCACCATGTTATTCGCCGGAGTGATCTTCACACGAATTACCCAGCGGGTTGAAACCAAGAAGATCCTGTCAGAATTTTAAGCTGGTTTTATATGCATTTACTCAAACATTGACCAACTATTTCTACTTACCAGGATCGTGGAGATTTACAAGAAGAGACACGAAAAGTTACTCGTATTTGCTTTCTGTATAGATTTTCGAGCGGTCTTTGACAACGTAACACGTGATGCCTTACTTTACAAGCTCTACGAATATGGAATGCCATTTAGAGTGAGATATATGTTCCACAACAACAAGGCGTGTATCTGGGATGGAAATAAAGATTCGGACGAACTTAATACATTGATGGGCGTAAGGCAGAGGTGTGTCTTATGCACGCTATTATTCATCCTATACATAACTGATATAACGGACCATGTTAAGGGGACAGACAAAAATTCCAGCTTTAATATTTGCGTTAATAATTAATAGACTAGGCAAGTATTGTAAAACTTGGAATTGAACTGTAAACTTATCAAAGTCAAAGATATTGATATTCAGAGACGGCGGTGGAAGATATTCTCAGAGTGAAAAGTGGAAATTGCAAGGTGAGCAGATCGAGATTGTGCGAAAGTATAAATATCTCCGAATAATGATTACATCTAACATAGGCATGCAAAAACATCTTCAAGCCTAATTAGGAAAAAAAAAGCGGGCAATAGGTGTAGTTTGGGGCAGTTGTATCAACAACAAACATATATCATATAACACGAAGCAAAAAATATTCCGAGCTTCTGTAACCTACAGCTCCGTCGAAATCGTAGTGAATTTTCTGTGTTTCTTCATCATGCGAGTTTATAGATTTCTCAGGAGTTCTCCAAAGCACATGATGCACCTTAAGACAGGAGTTGCGCCTCTTTTCCTGAATTTTCTGAAGCTTCATCTGGATTGCATAGTACGAGTCATGGAAACGAAACAAGAAAGGCTACCTAAGACAGTGCTTTCCCAAATGTTGCAGTATGGGGGGAAATGTCTCGAAGAATGGAAGGCCCTAGCATCTGATTGCGATTTTGACATGCAAGTTACACCCAATGACCAGCCAACTTCACTAAAATGAAAATTCAACACCTTGCTGGAGAAGACAGGTCATAAAATCTAAGACAAGCATGTAAATGAAGCTCGGTCATCACTATATCGCCAACATTAAAGTAAAGTGAATCATCACTTACAATACAAGACATATTTTATTGAACAGATTTCAACAAATAAATTGAGCACTAATTTAAAAAAAAGGGGTGAACTGATTAGATTGAATTTTGTTTCATATCGCCCGGATTTCCCAATTTTGTGTAGCCTTTGCAATATCACAAAACGCGAGGATGTACTATATATCACTTCATTTCGGTGTGTCCCATTTTAAAGGAGTTTCGACTTAAGTTCCTTGGAGTGCAGGTACTTGAGCTAGAGGAAACCTTGTGTATATACCAAACGGGGACCGAGGATGGGAGGTGTTGTATAACTACGCTGTAAATGAACTATGCCACAGAAATTGCATAATCGAAAAGAACTTTTAAAATAAGAAAAACGATAAACAGTCACTGTTGACGTAAGTTGGCAAATTATCGACAAATTGTTGGTTCTAAAACTGCAGCTGTTTCCCGGATTCAACAACAGAGAAAGATTTTAGCAAGCTCAATTTTCAGTAGAGAAGTGAGGGTAATTTTTTCTCAATAAATTAATCAGAATCTACGGTGCTGCTTTTTAGGTTCCGCACTTTTTGATTGACCCTCTTATATCAGAGTCCTGCCTAGTTTTTTATTTGAACAATGTTTAAGGTTTTAATCAAGGATTAATAAACCAACATACTGTTCTGAGAAATTCGATTCATGAACATACCTACTTTTCTTCAAGACAGATACATTCATTCTAACGATTTACCAACTTTTCGTTGCTCTTTTTGTAGAACGATTTTTCTTTTCTTTCAAAATAAGTCTCAGTTGGAGCCAATCTTTCCCTAGAGCATCTTTATCTTATTGAGGTTTGCAAAAGCTCAGTAGTCGCTGGGGGGCCAGTAATGGAGAATACGGTGGGTGGGGAAACAATTCGATTTGTGACGCCGTGCGTTGTCTTGCTGAAACAGCACTTTTTTTCTTTTGCAAGCGAAGGCGTTTAACATTCGCTACTGATAGTTTTACCTTTCTCAAGAGAGTTGATGAACAAAATACCATGCAAGTCTCAAAATACGGTTGCCATAAATTTGTCAAACGACTTTTGCGTTTTTGGTCGCCTTTGGCAGCTCTCCTCGGCTACTTTTTTCTTAGCTGTGTAGTAGTGAACTCATTACTGACGTAAGAAATCCTTTTTATCTTCTAAACAGTGCTCTGAAATGTTTTTTTTTTTTTAAACACACTACCTTCTGATATCTGTAAGGTGTCAACCATCTCAAACAATTTCACTTTACGATTTTCCAAAACTATTTTGTGGACTTTTTTATGTATTCCGAAACAACCGCCGATTTTGGGCGACCAGAGTGTTCAGCATCATCGGTGTTTGTATGACTTGTATGAATCCAGTATATCAGCCAATAGCAATTGATTTCCCTGGTGCAGAGTCTCTACAATGCTTATCAGGCCACATCAAAAAACAATGTTTGATCAACACACAAAATTCTCCTTTATCAATTGGTTTGAAAATAACAAAAATTGTTTCACTAAAATCACTGAAATTTGTAAACTAATAGTTGGTATTGCATGAAATTTTCACATTTATCGTTTGACGGTTATTTCTATCCATAAATCATATTAGTCTGTCAACAGTGGTGTCATCTATATGTCAGGCCGGAGACTTATTGAGTGATGGTTTATTTACCTGTAAATACATAACAAAAAGTTGATATTCCCTTAGTTATACTTTGAAATTCGCCTTTATGACAAATTTTATGCGACGACATTTAACGACACCCAAAATGAGTAACAACGAACGATAATCCTTGAACTTTTTGACTGTTTTATAGGCCGCAGTTAAACAACCCTCGTCAAAATGGTTACTAGGAGTACTAGGACTTCTTAAGTAACACATGTGCCAAAAAGAACCCAACGTTTAGAATTTATTCCAAAGATGTCACATCCGCACCAGTCACAGCTATCAATCGAATCACTCAGCTTAACCTCACCACTGTATGTGTAAAGCTCAAATGAAGCCATATAAATCGAGTCCGCAGCAATTCATCATAACGACAGAAACCGAACACGAATAAATCCTATCTCAATATCAGAACCATTGAGTCCATGAGTTGGAACATCACTCCTATCTACATCTTTTTTCGTTCGGCTACTTCTCACTCTTGTTTTTTTTCGTTTCGTTTATTGCTTTGCATCATTAGCTAGAGAATCCATATGTGAAGTGTCTCCCTCCAACTTCCGCTACACCCAATTGGAATTGGATGTGTGTGATCCCTTCCATGTTGCTTGAGCTTGTACTATAAATTCTTTCAATTGATTCCCTTTTGTTTAGAGAGACAAGGAACAAAAAAGGATATCAGGACGTCAGAGAATAAATTGAAGAACAAGTAAGCAAACATAATAAAAGGAATAAACACTAAGCAAGACAACAAACAGAGTTTAGTTTTCTAAAGACTCCATAGCTCATGAGTGAGTTGTATATAACTTAAGATACGAGTACGACGGACACTTGTGCCTGTGGGGATGTATCTAGCTGGGGATAAAATCGATTACTTTGGGCTTTGGTTTTGTTTTTGTTATTGTTTTCAATTACTTCACTTCCAGATGAGTGGAGAATTAAATCGATAGCTGGGGATGAACATTGATAAATATCACTCAATTTGAAACATTAATCAGTGTGCCTTGGGATGCGGGAATAACCTTTTACAGGAAAGCAGTGATGTTCTGTTCCTGTCTTCTGTTCTGTTAAAGAGTTGACGTGATACTCGAACTCATCGCCGACGTATGTTAACTGACATGACACAGGAGGTGAAGGTTAGACAAGGGAGAGTGGCCTCTCCTTAAACAACATGCAGAACTGTTGCTCCCTTAATTGAAGAAATTCTGATTTCTCACTTGATTGGCATTTAATTAGGCATAAGGCTGGAATGAGTTAACGAAAATTGGTGATTTCTAGGGAAAACTCTGAGATTAGTTTGAAGGACCAATGACACCCAAAGCTCTGCTTGTACGTAGGAGTATTTTATGTTGATGTTATAACGATGGGGAGTACTTAATGACATTGAGTAGTGGATAGAGTTTGATGGAGACATGTAATGTGGTAACGATACAGTTGCACTTGCTGTTTGTAAGGGAATTTCGGTTCCCTTAAAGGGTATACTTAAGGACCTGTTAGGTATTCAAATTTATACAATTGTACAATTTCAAATGGCGATATACTCGTACAAGAATAACAATAGTATAATGAGACTTTTTTAAGCAATTTTATGAAATGTACACATTCAGCTCTGAAGATACGAGTATTGATACAGTTGATGGTGAGTTTGTATTATTTTCTGAGAGAAAAAAGCCATGACAGATGTTTTAAGATGCACTTCGTTCTCATAGGAAGTCCCCTTTGTGAAGTCCCCTTAGGTATTGGTTGGAATGTACTGTCTACGAGATGAAAATCTAGCAAAGCAGCTATTATCCTGGAATTATTACTTTTCATTGTTAGAATGTCGTTTGTTATGTTGTTTATAGCATTTTGTGCGTTTCGGTGAATTTTTTTTTTATCGCTTTTGCTGTGACTTAATCCATACTGTAGTAAGGATAAACTAGGCTTCAAAACGGCTCAAGGGTAATGAATTATGACTTGCCGCTCAGGCATTCTCAACAGAGCTCGACTGCATAGATATCTGCTTGGAAGACAGAAGTGCTGTGGAATGTTCAAAGGGGGACGAACATTTTAAGTCTTGATTTGGTATTTTCAACTGTCGGTTTACCAATTGCGTAGAAGTTCCTAGGCTCATGGCTGATCCAAATTATAGCAATTCAAAGCAAAAAGACTGAGATAGTGTCTTTTGGGCATGAAGTTCGAGAACAACACTGGTGTGAATAGGTATCCGGGATTTTCAATGGCTCTGTCATGATTTAATTTCTAATATTATTTATGGTCGATAGTTACCTTTCAATATTTTGTCGTTTATTTTGGTAAATTGATTTCTATGCCATTAAGTGTGGTTGTTTGCAAATTCTCAGTGTTGCTGGAAACTCATCGCCTTTGACATCCGCAGGATTTTTTTAATTCATTGAAATGATGTTTTACCAAAGGCATCAGAGATACGTTGGAAGCCGATGATCAAATTGATATGTGATTTCCTTTAAAAACGCGTAGATAAAACTAATAGGCTCGAAGATTTTTGGGTGTCAGAGCGATTTGCATCCACTCTCAGTAAGTACACTATACCTTACCTTTATGTGTGGAATAGGACTCAATGAAATGTCAATTTTATGATGTATGAGGGCGTACAAAATTACATCGTTCACAGATAGAAGTATGTATGGCTTAGTAATTTTACCGCCAGGAAAATGAATTTGCAGTATAAATCGCAATATAAAATGCAGAAGTAAAAGTATATATATATATATAATTTATTTTTATAATAATATTTTAATTTATATTAAATTAATTAATTTTTCTTAATTGTGCTCATTTAACTAAGCTTAATTTTAAAACTTATTATTTTTCTACGAGCCTTATCTATGCTAATATTGTAAAGAGGAAAGATTTGTAAGTTTGTTTGTCTATACCACCATTAGAAAGGTACATTCTTCGTGAGTAACATAGGCTATATTGGATTTTTCAAAAAGTTTTGGGTTCCGTACGAAATCTCGAATAATGTAACCCAAGGTGTAAAAAAATAACTCATAAAATTCCTTACATCGCGTACTCTGCGAAATAGGTGGACTGTCCCTTATTCCCCGCTGTTATGTAAAATGTTAAACGCTCACATAAATGTGGAGTACTGCCACTCTGATCAAGCTATCAAGTTTATTTGTAAATATATCAATAAATAATCAGACCAAGCTACATTCAGCGTCAGAAATCCGAATAACGAAGTAGATAATTATTTAAATTGTCGTTACATAAGCACATCCGAAGCTGCTGGCGAATTTTAGAGTTTCCAATCCACGACAGACACCCTACAATCGTGCAATTGACCGTTCACTTAAAAAACGGCCAAAGGGGATATTTTACTACAGGAACGGCTTAACAAGTTGCCCAAAACCCGCGAAACACAACATTGCTTGCATATTTTGACCTTCATAACGAAGATGAATTCGCAAAGACCCTTCTATACCACGAAGTTCCATAATATTACACAAGGGCCAATAATAAATTTACAAGAAGAATGCATGGTGAAGACGTAGTTGGTCATCCCGGCAGGAAGAGTCGCTTTGGAATAGTCTACGATATACATCCATCTCAATCAGAATGTTGTTACATCACGTACGCGGTCCAACTTCATTCGAGTACTTAAAAACTGTAAACGGGGTGTTCAAAGAGACATATCAAGCAGCTTGCCGTGATAAAGGTTTGCTAGAAAACGATGACCATTGGGAAAATACTTTTTACTTTACTTTTCAGTGAAGAGATTTATAACGAAGGTTTGATACACATAGAAAATAAACTATTAGAATTAAATGATAAAAAATTAGGCAATTTCGGATTACCTCCTTCAGTTCGTACACATAATAATACTCGTAGTACAGGAACAATGGTAGATCAGTATGATACCAATGATTTGACAGCTTTTGTC
Organism: Volucella inflata; assembly: GCA_928272305.1. Classification (NCBI taxonomy): domain Eukaryota; kingdom Metazoa; phylum Arthropoda; class Insecta; order Diptera; family Syrphidae; genus Volucella; species Volucella inflata. The sequence goes on along the minus strand of OV743718.1, from coordinate 22,614,268 downwards.
AATGACAATGTGCAAATCGTTGTCCCAGATCAAAAATATGCTATATAATAGAAAGTGTGAATAACAACAAAGGATAATTATTATTATTTTTTTGGCCGCGCCAGGAGGCACAGGAAAGACGTTTCTCGCAAATCCAATACTTGCAAAGATAAGATAATCTGGAAAGATAGCGATAGCAGTCGCTTCGTCAGGAATTGCTGCAACACTCTTAAAAGAAGGAAAAACTACTCAATCTACTTTTAAACTCCCGCAGAACGCGTTTACATAATGCTCGGTCCTGGATCGCTTCGGTGGTAAGCCCCAGGCGTTGTTGCGCATTTGCCATCTGCGAAATCCAGGAATTCTTTTTCCGACCACGTTTTCTTGCAGTTGGAGTGACCGTAGTTGACAGTGCCTTTTTAACCGGATTTTCCACAGATCTTCTTTGAACGTGGCAATACCAACTTATTCTATTCGCCTCAAGCTGTTCGGTTATCGAATTCTTTATATGTAGACTTCCTCTTATACGCGTATATCTAATACAATCGCGTTTAGTGACTCCACTAGACATCCTTAACATTTTCATTTCCGCTGCCGTCATTTTGTTTTTAAACGCTTCGTACATTGTCCAGCACTGTGAACCGTATATAAGAGCTGGTCTAACAACCGTCTAACATTATATCCGGAACAGGTCGCAATGGATGCGCAAATGGGCACGTCAAATGCTCCGTCTTTGAACGACTTATTTTAAACCCGTTTCTCTCTAGCGCATTTCTCCATGAATCTAAGGCATTCTGTAAGTCTTTGACGTTATCGCTAAGTATAACTGCGTCGTCAGCGAAGAGAATTGGCGTTACATTTACTTCGCGCATGCAGTTTTTTAAAAGATAGTCGAATACTACGTTAAAGAGGAAAGGGCTACGTACGCTTCCTTGATGCACTCCGATATTAACTGGAAATTCTCTCGTTAGTCCAGCAGAGCTTGTAACCGCAGTTTTCACGTTTCCGTACATGTCTTGTATTATTCTAACATACGTTTCCGGTACGTTTTGAGACCTCAGCGCGGCCCATATGAGATCCCTAGGCACTCGATCGAATGCTTTCTCGAGGTCGATAAATACCATGTGTAAATCCTTAGACGAATCTCGGTGCTTTTCCATTATTATTCGTAAGCTTTGGATAGCGTCCACCGTCGATCTTCCTTCAACAAATCCACACTGGCTATTATCGCACTTTATTATTTGCCGAAGACGTTCGTTTAAGACTCTTTCGACGATTTTCATTGTGTGTGACATAAGCTTGATTGAACGGTAGTTGTTGCATTCTCGAGTGTCGCCTTTTCCTTTATATAATGGAACCAAGAAGCTACTTCTCCATTGATTCGGCATAGGTTGTCCACATTTTAATTTATTTAAAAGTTTCGATAGCCAAACGCTGCCGATCCCCTCCATCTTCGACCAAAACTCTGATGGAATGCTGTCTGGTCCCACCGCTTTCCCCGGCTTCATTTTTCCAATTGCTATACTTTTTTCTTCGATTGAAAAGTCCGAAACTTCCTCCTCGAATAGACTAGCTGTCGGCACGATATTTCCTTTCCATTTGTTAGTAAACGACCGTCTACGTTTTTGATGTATTTCGGCGAGGTTATTTCCATCGAATTTTTTCGCCTCTGTGCAGCGAGCTTAAAAATATTTGGCACTTAAGTATTGTACGACGTTTGAAACTCTTTAATAGCTTCTCTTCTATCTGCCGATCGTGAGGATATTTTTTTCCACCTCCTGGTACAGGTTTTCCGCTGCTGCCGCTCGAGTTCGAGCCAGGACTTTCTTTGCGATCTTATTAAGACGCTCGTAATCAAGAGCCAGTCGAGCTTTTTCGATATCGTTGCTCCGATTGCATTTTGTCCACGCTTGGAATGCACTCTTCTTGTCGGCCACAGCTCGTTTGGTTTCGTCATTTCACCAACATGTTTCTTTGCCGACGTGATGGTATTTCGATATAGTACCCAGATGGGACTTTGCGAGTGTTATGCATTCCTCGTGCATGCTGTTCCACATTTCTTGTGGGCTAAGTGAGTCTGCTATACCATTTATATTTTGAAGTACTTCTTTAGCCAGTGCGATAAATCTTGCGCTCCGTTCCTTCGATAGATTATACCACCGGATTTTTGCCTTTCCAAACGATGCCCGTGATTTCGGTGGTTCCGCTGTGAAAAATTCTGTAATGAGCAGACGGTGTTGGCTTACTAGCGATTCTCCAAGTATTACTTTACAGTCCTTAACATGGTTTCTCATCGACATTTTGCAGAGGTGATAATCTATTTGCGTTTCGTGGCCTCCGCTGCTATAGGTGATAAGATGTCGTTGATGTTTAATAAACATTGTATTTAAGACGGTTAAGCCGTAAGCCCTACACGCTACAAGGATGTCTTCGCCAGCTGAATTTCTGATTCCAAAGCCTTTACCGCCGTGGCAGTCCTCATTATTAACATTTGTTTCTCCGACGTGGCTCCGCCTACGAAGAGCATCTCATCGATAGGTACATTTGTAAGCAAATTACCGAACTCTGACCAAAATGTATCTTTTTCCGATTGGTCGCATCCATTTTGTGGGGCGTACGCGCTAACAATGTTCCACGTTTCATTGTGTATGACGAGTTTAACACTCATCAAGCGGTCGCTTATTTTCAAGATACCAATGATGTTGCTTAGAAGATCCGCTGCAATAACGATTCCAACACCGTTTCGTCCATTGACCGTTCCAACATCTTAAATGCCTTAGTTTTTAAATCTAGGAAACGTGCTTTATTTCCTGTATTACACCACTTCGTTTCCTGTACGCACAGGATTTGTGGAGTTCTGCGACGCATAATCGCTTCCAGTTCTAAACTTTTTGAGGTCATCGATCCCACGTTCCAACTTGCAAGCCGAAGTTTATGAAAATATTTTGGAAACTTCATTTTGCCCGCCCCCGGAATCCGTCGGGCTCTGACACAAGCACTTCTGCTTGCTCTGGGATCACCCGAGTGCGTTGCAATCGTGGTGCCCAGCGGGGTAGTGCTATTAATTGCGATCATTTCCATGAAGTTTAAAGTTTGAGTGGTTTGACACTTGTATGCTCATTTCGAATTGATTGACTGTTCTTTTACCCCACCGGTAGTCTCCAGACGTGGGAACCCACTGATATAAACTTGTGGGAAAGTTTTAAGGTGTTAAAGTGTCACAGGCTCATTTTTGGTGTCATAGTTGCCTGTATATGATTGGTGTCCCATTTAGTCGCCTCTTACGACAAGCTGGGACGCACTGCGGCACTATTCTTTATCCGATGCCGCACGGATGCATCATTGATTATATAGGATGAATTTACCATGAGCCATAAAGCACATGTAGAGGCTGTGGATAGAACCTTAAAGGATCTCAGAAACTCTACTTCCGTTATGGGTTGGATTACTTTTGTATTTGCTGGAAATTTCCAACAAACACAACCCGTTATTAACAGAGGAACGCGTGCAGACATTATAAAATCTTGCTTGAAATCATCTGTCCTATGGACATCGATTCAAAATTTGAATTTACGAACCAATATGAGAGCTCACCTTTGCGGAAATATGCATAATAATTTCCCGCAACAACTGCTAAAACTTGGAGAAGGAATTTTTCCATCTTCAAATTAAAACAGTAATTATGATATCCTTTTGGATGAGTCCCTACCCCAAATAGTCCATAATTTAGACAATTTAATAGATGCCGTATATCCTGACATTGAAAATTTACAAGAAAAAGATTTCCATTGGCTGTTTTCTAGATCAATAGTGTTACCTAGGAATGAAATTGTTAACGAAATAAACGAACGAAATAAATTGATTATGCAAAAAGTCCGCGGCTAGGCCAAAATTTATAAATCGATCGATACCGTAACTAATATGGAGGACGCAGTACATTACCCACAGGAATTCTTAAATGCACTTAACCCCTCTGGACTCTGGACATGAATTAAAATTAAAATCCCCAACACCAATCATGCTTTTAAGTAATTTAAGCCCTCCTAACATGTGCAATGGGGCAAGGCTACTTATAAAGGAATTGAAGGACAATTTAATTGTAGCGACAATTATCACCGGCCCTGCAGCCGGTCAGTTGACTTATATACCTAGGATACCGATGATTCCTACAGATTTACCGATTCCGTTTAAAAGACTTCAATTTCCTGTGAAAACATCTTTTGCTTTAACAATTAACAAGTCCCAGGGCCAAACCTTCGATTTAGTAGGCATTGATCTACGAAAAGAATGCTTCACTCATGGCCTACTATATGTTGGCTTATCGTGAACCGGAGCACCTGAAAAACAATTTATTTTGCTACCACAAAATAAAACAACATCAATTGTCGTTTGCAGGGAAGCTGTATAATCCACTAAACTTTACACAACTAAACTAAACTTATCATTCTTTCAGTAAAATAACCTTCTTTTATAGCTCAAATAACTGCTTTTACTACGGGAACTTCCCTTGGGAAAAATAAATAAATTTTGGTATGAAAATATAAAAAACTCTTCAGAAAGCTATATGCTACTTTCTACCCCGGGAAATTTCCACGGAAATGTTTTTGCCACCCGTGCGAAGCCGGGGCGGGTCGCTAGTGTACTATAAAAAAAACATATGGTCTTACTTGTACTACGATTTATAAATAAACTAATTTAATTGAATTGAATTAACCACAATTGAAAAAGACATTGCATTTGAGCTCCATGGTCTTGGGAGAACTGATGGCACCAACAACATTTTTTATTTTTTCCTTTTAAAGATCGTTTCATAACTATGCTTTGCATAAAGTTTTTGACCACTGGTGGTTTTGATATTGGTCTGTAGTTTACTAGTTGATCCCTTATTTAATAAATCTTACTATAGTAATTTTGTGAGTTGAGAATGTAAATAAATAAATTGCAAAGGCATAAGCTTGTCTTTTAATGCCAGCGTTCGTCTGCAGTCGATTCCTGGCGATCCCAGCTCCCAGCAAATGAATTAAAGAAATTTAAAACTTTGTAAGAGATTCGTTGAGGCATCGAGTTCTATAGACTGTACGTCTACGTGAATAAAGGTTACTACAAAGGACATGACGGACATGGCTTATAAATAATTCAATGCAAAAATATACCTGTAGGATGAAAAGATTTTAGATTAATCCACTGTTTTCATTTTTTTTTTTTTGTTATGATGGCACGTCTTTCATAAATGCACACCCGAAGTTTCGAGTCGATATGTCAAATAGTCTTTTTTTTGGCGTCCTTTCAATTCTACTAACTCTTGAGTTCTTTGAAAAATGCGTGATAAAACACATGGTTAAGAAACTGAGATTTGGCTAGTGTGTTGGGTGATGATTGCCCTTCGCAATCCACAATACTTATACAGGCTGCAGAATTTAAACGTGACAGAACAAGTGTATAAGATGACCCCGGTAGGACGGCCAAAAACGGCAGTTGTTCTAGAAATCATTGATAAAGTGCAGATTATGGTAATGTAGAATCGCCGATTGAAAGTGTCGGAGATAACTGAGGTCAAAGGCATTTAAATTGAATGGGTATGCACAATTTTGGATGAAGAATTCGATATGATGAAGCTCTCCAAAAGATGGAGGCCGCGTTTGCTCAATTCTGAACAAAAACGTGTGTTTTGGTTCTACAGAAATTTGACCAGCTGAAGTTCCAACCCATCCAGAACCCACCGTATCCGGCTCCCTCGGACTTTCATCTGTTCCCAAAACCGCAAAATTTGACGTCATAACTGCTGTAAACGACTACTTTGAAGACCTTGAGGAACACCACTTCTGGGAAGGGATAGTTAAGCTGGAGCAAAGATGTGAAAAGTGCGTTGGGCTCAGGCGAGAATTATTGAAAAATAAACTGCTTTTAGGATTTAAAAAAAGGAGTCTTTCTTTGCGAATCTGAGAACTTTTCACCTTACCCCAGTATAATCCCTTAAATCTTAAATCTTTTGTTAGATTGAAATCAATTGATGTGATGATAGAAGCGTAGCGCGTTATTAAAGGCAGCCTGAAGTTTTCTTTATGATACATGATACAAATGGCTGTAGGCTACATTTGACTTTGTAATAAGGGGGATGCTAAAGCTACAACAAGCTTACCATGTGTTTCCAATGTATGCAATACGCATATACCCAACGCTCACGCAAAAATCCTATTTAGGCAGCAAACTATATCAATAATATGATTGAACACGGTTAAGTGGGTTTTTAAAGCTTACTTTAGACTGGTTACAACCTCTCTAAAATATATTTTCCTATCCGAAAGCTACACTCTTGGCAGAAGCTACATTTGCGAATTGATGGTAAGTCAATACATATTAAATGCTCGTATGCAGAACAAAAGCGGTCCAAATATTGATCCATCTGAGACGCCTTTTTAGAGTTGAGTGTTAATTTTTATTTAGAAAAATTTCCAAAAAAAAGGATTCCAATTTCGTAATTTCTTTGACTTCTGCTCTTGTTAGACAAATCTCCAATAGAATAGACAGAATCGGCTTTGTCAATTCTCACATACAGAAAGTTCACTCGAGTAACTATACCGAAGCCCCTGATCAGCTCTACTTCTCTTACTTAAGCACGTATCTATAAACATTATTGATTTCGTTGGAAATGATAGGCTGGTTTTGGCTCCATATCGGCAAAATAGTTCCAAACCGTCTTCTACTCACTATGTAAAGGTTGGGCTCCTATGCGCTCAAAAATTGACAGCAACTTTGTATTATGTTTTTTGCAAACGAAATTTACGCTCAGACAACGTTGGGAATAATTGCAAAGTTACTTCCAAAGTGGATGCTGTGTTGCCGAAGGTAGTTCCGAGACGATCGAAGAGATGGGCTAACTGCAGCTGGTGTACGTAAATTTTTGAGACTGAATTGCTGATTATAACCACACATATTTGTGCTTTTAACAAGGAATATAGCGGCTGTTGCCGAAAGCGTGCGCTTGAACTCGATATCTCGCATTATTCGCTTACAAAGTTCAATTGACTCTAGAATTGAAGCAAAGTGACCACCCGCTTGGTTATCGCTTTTCTGTTTGAGCTTTAGAACAATTCGAAAATGACGACAATTTGCCTCAGAAAATCATCTTCTCTGATGATGTGCATATTTGGCAGTTACGCAAAAAAGTAAAATGGCCATATTTATATCCACTGGTAGGGATTGAGAAGTTAATCCGTCCTGAACGTGTGATTGTTTGAAGTGGTTTTTAGAGTGGCATTATTGGACCGATTATCTTCAAGCACGACAATGGAAGAAACTATACATACAATCGAGAACACTACCGAGGTATGATAACTGATTTGTTATGTCCATAAATTGAGCATTTTGACTTGTGCACACTATGGTTCCAGCGAGATGGGGCTACGGCCCCCACAACATTCGATTTATATTGCACACTAGGCTCAATTATCGTGTAATTAGTCAATTTGGTGACGTCGCCATGGAGCTGCGATTTGATACCGTTGGACTTCTTTTTGTGGGGTTCCACCAAAGATCGATGCTATGTAAACAATACAGAGAGGATTCAGGTACACAAGGACAATATTGGTCAAGCTATTCGTGAAATAGGGGCAAAATCGAAATCGAAAATGTATTGAAAAATTGGGATGGCCTACCGCGAAGCCAGCCAGGACAGTCAATTAAATAGAATAATATTCCATAATTAGTCGGAATGCTTACTATTTTCAATCTAGCAACAATCGTTAAACTAAAGTGTTTGTCAAACCTTTGATCAAAATAAATCAACAGATGCAACATGCAACTTGTTTTCACCCTTACTTACTCACTTTAAGTGGCGCTACAGTCCGGGGTGGACCTAGGCCTCAGTCAACAAGCTTCTCCAGCCAGCTCGATCCTTGGCTAGCTGTACCCAGTATCGCACGCTAAGTTGGCTGAGGTCCTCTTCCACTTGCGTGCGCCACCTGAGTCTTGGCCTTCCTCTACTGTGCTGTCCCTCGGGAGCGGATACGAAGACTTTTCGGACCGGAGCGTTGGTGTCCATGCGGTCTACATGACCCAGCCATCTGATCCTTGGATCTTCACTCTTCTAGCTAGGTCCATGTCGCTGTACAGTCTGTACAGTTCGTCGTTGTATCTTCTCCTCCACTCACCGTCCATGCAGACGGGACCGAAGATCGCCCGAAGAATTTTTCTCTCGAAGCAACCAAGAACACCCTCATCCATTTTTGATAATGTCCATGCCTCTGCGCCTTAGAGCAGGACCGGGATTTTTAAGGTCTTATAAAGGGTGACTTTTATTGCCCGAGTGAGGGCTTTGTTACTCAGTTGCCTTCTTAACCCAATGGAACATCGGTTGGCAAGAGTTATTCTTCGCTTATTCTCACCGCTGGTGTCATTGTCTGTATCTATAGCGGAGCCTCGGTAGACAAAGTCCTTAACTACCTCAAAGTTATATCTGTCGAGGGTGACGTTCTGTCCGAGACGTCGGTGTTGGTTGTCCTTTTTGCTAGACAGCATATACTTGGTCTTGCCCTCATTGACCGCTAAACCCATTTTCGCCGCTTCCGTCTCAATACTCGCGAAAGCGCCACTGACATCACGCTGCTTTCTCCCGATTATGTCAATATCGTCGGCGTGTGCGAGTAGTTGGACGGACTTTTGAAAGATAGTGCCTCTCGTGTTAGTTCAGGAGACTGATGCCTCTGTTTTTGGCGCAGTTTAGAGATCTCATTTCTTTCTCCTTTTTTTTTCACCCATTTCCTAGAAATTTAGATTGAGTTTGTTTGCCTAGAAATAAGCACCATCTACATATGGAGATCCAACATTTAAAGTTAGAGGCCAACTAGTGGTTATGATCATTTTTAAAATGACTGGAGAACAATCAGACTAAAGTTCAAAGCTTCGAAGAATTCGATATGGTCAGCTTTCTTTGTAGTATCAGTTCGCCAGTAGTTCGGTTGTCGGCTGAATGGAAATCACAATTATATACTAGCTTCATAGAATATTCTACCTTTCAGTGAGATGCATCTTGAGTCCCAGAATTTGTGTCTTGCATTGAAATCACCGCCAATAGTAAAGCTAAGAAGTGATTTAAATATATTTTTCATCCGGAAAATTCATACTATTTGCGATTGTTTGATATCAATTAATACAGACGGCTTCTTAATCTTCGGGAAATTTCGCCTCCCTCTCTCTGACTGTTCTCCGTTGGATGAAGATATAAATAGGTTTTTCATTTGAGGTTGTAAAACAGTGCTGGGGTAACCAAATAGCCTTTTTTAACCTAAACCTCTTAAATTAATTTTGTTTGGCCTCTTCTTGAATACGCTAGTTAAGTTTGGTCTACCTATTACACCAGCCATACGTTGGGTGTTGGAATAATCCAGATACGAGTAGAGCACATTCATTTCATAGTACAGCAGTTGGTTTACATTTACAAGAACTAGCTTAGGTAATAATCTCTATCGGGTCTTATTGTTTTGCTGCTAATACTTTTCCATATTTTGCTCCAGACTTTATTAAAACTCAATATTGGCAACTAATTGGGATCTACCTGTAACTATTTATTTATTGACAAGACGACTTAATCCCCCACCTTTTACTCAGAGTACAATCCACTTAGGCAAATTCCTTTACGAAGCACTTTTCTTCCTAATAATTCTTATAACATTTAGTCATTTTACCATTACCATTACTATTCATTTCCTCATTCTCCTTAAAATCGAGCACTTAAGAAAAGCAGGAATACATCACGAACTTAGCACAATAAAGAAAATCGTCTACCTCAAACGTGCACATTTAAGACTAGATACAACCTACAGTCATAAGGTATTTCTAAGAGAATTGTTATGGATGTTAGAAAGAAATGTAGTCCACGTGATTCACTTGAACTCAATTGAACTTTCCTAATGCACGAAATATAGGAAATTTTCCTTTCTTTTCTAACACAAGCAATCCCTAATTCCAACTTGCACCAAGAAGTTCACACCCTGCTGATTCTATTGTGGTATGTAGATGTCTCTGACGAGATGAATGTTTGCTTGCGACATTGATGAATAAATGCGAAAAGAAGGCCAAACACAGCTGGATAAATGTAGGCACATGGCTAATGGACTATCCTTTATCCTGTTTTGTATCCCTTTCCTTATTGATCTGAAACATTTCAATTGAACTGCTCTACGAATACCCCCATTCGTAACTACATAAATAAAATTTCAAAGAGGATAAACTTCAATCAATCGAAGGAGAGCCAACTGTTGTACTTGAAGGCACCATTGCCTGTCCAGTTCAAAGTCCTTTCCTGTACGAGTATATGGCTGTAGGTATACCTCAACAATGTGGGTGCCCAAGTCTGAATATAAGAAATAGAGGAAATTTTCATGGTAATCGTTTAGGATCACGCCTACTGCTGCGATAAGGATAATTGAAATAAATGTATGCTAATTCTGTTTACATCATTCATCTACCAGACGAAGAGTGCGAGACAAAAGAATTTCTTGTTCCGAGTAACTAATTTCGTCCTTCATCACATTGAAAACGGATAGAGAAAGGAACAACAACCTGTGAGGGAAAGCATAATAAAGAGCTTTCCTGTGTATGTTGTTAATATACAAAAGTTTAGTATTAGAAGAAATCATCGTGGTGGTTTAAGTGATTAAGCTGGAATTGAATCGTTAAAATCATCGAAGATATAGAATCACTATAACTGCAAAAGCAGGTAAATGACCTCAGAAGGATATTATCAAAGTCTCAAAAAAACTTTTGAAAAGTAAAAGACACATTCCAAATCATAGATTGCCTTTACGATGGTGAGAGTAAAACCAAGATATACATACATATATTTACAATCGACTGACATAGCAGAACAGATGCAGACGATACAAAAAATACACAGAACAGAGTTCGAAAAATATGCAGAGCAAAATAATTTCCGCACAGAAAAACAACATTTGGCAGTACCTCAGTACAAGAACTGTTTAAGCAAGAAACCGTCGGACTGAGAAACATTTTCAACAATAGCCTTACATAAATCTTATAAAATAAGTCGTCATGAAACCTAGTTACATTACCGTATTCATTATGTGTATGTTCAAGTTGACAAGTTCATGATTGAAAAAAATCCAAAGAAAAAAATCTAACAAAGCTATTGTAAATTTGTTCACTAATAAACTTAGTTGTTGTCTCCACATGTGTAGTTCGGATTGAATATGTATTATTTTTAAAATACAATCACTTCATACGAGCTATTGTTTAACAATGTTTTCCAAACAGTTTAACCATACTCTACAATTGCTACGATCATAGCTATGAACTTAGACTCGGTAGTAAAAGGTTTCACTGTTTGTTGTCATTAAAAAGATAAAGGAATTGCAGTAGGGTCCATTGTTAATCCATATACTGTTGTTGACTTACACTGGTCGATATCACTTGTCACGTGTATATCACAAAATCCTTGAATGCTGGCAGGAATTCGTCTGCAGATAGGTTCCTTGTAGATAGTTCCTTTCAGGTACCGAAAGACTCGTTCTCCTCAATGAGCTTTACCAGGATGTATTCTATTGCTTCCATGTAAGGAGCCATTGATGTTGGGTGTTGTAGCCGAAGTTTGGGACATCTTCAAAAATCGCAAAACAATGTAGAGCTTCGATTAAAGTGGCATTTTGAAATTGCAGAGGCATTTTTATATCAGAATATGCTATCAAATAACATAAATATTGAATCTTTATTTGCGACAAAAATGTTTCAATATGTTTCTTAACACTTAACACAATAAAAATGTTAAATCTAAATTTAAATTTAAAGGGCTATATACAGTCATATTCATCGATTCTTCAAGAATTGTTCCTGAAAAAACTTTTTGATTTAATAACGTTAAAATTTATTCACATATTAGTTACCCTAAATTAAAATGTTTTTAACATTCTTGTTTTGTAAAAAAAAAATATTTTGAAAGCTGCTATAGCTGATCTCCGGGAACTCCTTTAAAAAAGGCGTCTTGCGGTGAGCACAATATCTCTAGATTGAATTACCTCAAATAAAAAAAGATACAAATTCCGTTTAAATAATATATTTTATCATATCTAACCGAAGGGATAGCCAAAATAATATTTTTTGACAAAATAGTGGCTTCTCAAAAACAAAAAAATTGATTATTGACAAAAATGTAGGCTTTACATCTTCTTTTATATATAAAAATCAACTGCTGTTCATTAGTCTCACTAAAACCCAAAAACGCCTTAATAGATTTGAATATTTTTGTTGCAGGTATGAATGTTCGTGGTCCGACGTCGTCTCAACAACTGAGAACCATTAATGGACTTCTGTGTGCGACTTACCGTGAGGAGTGTCAACTCTTAGGCTTCTTTTACACTATCCGGCTTTTGTCGTACGGCAAAAATCGTACGGCGAAATTATTTTAGGACCTGAAGAAAAGCATGGCCCCTTTCACATTGCACGGTTACGGCAAAATGCCGTCACCATGCCGTATAGCAGCCGTCCACTGCCACTGCAACTCACGGCATCCGTACGGCTACCGATAACGCAGTGGTGTACGTAACCAAATGCGCGCTTTCACATTTACCGGTCTTAAATCGTACGGTCAGTTCCCTTCAAGCCAGTGAAGTTGTGGTTTGGTTAATTCTATTTATTGGTTATTTAAATAATAATGGAAACTTTGACCTATGCTGTGAGACAAATTTTTGGACACCCACAAGGATCCAAATGCTGCAAAAGATGCCTGGAATGAAGTTTGCATAGAACTACGCCCAGAGTTTGAGGCTCTTGATACCAAGGATTGATTACGATTCATTTTAACTAACCAACACACCACTTAGTCACAAACTGAGTTGGCAATGGAAAAAAGCCGTGCATAAACCGTATAGTGTGAATGGACAACAACACTCGGATTTTCACCGTACGGCCAAAACCGGATAGTGTGAAAGAAGTCTTACAGTTGCTCAAAAACGATTAGCGGCGTTCACATTGTATGACAAATTGTCCGACCGGGTCTTTCCACTTCGTCGGATAGACCAAAGTGTACTAGGTCGTACAGTGTCAACGCTCTTGCGACGGTCGATCAGATCAGTATTTCAAATTTTTCGCTAATCAATGCTATATACCCTGACCTGGACCCTGACCAATGCCCCCGACCGAAAGCAAACCGCGAGAAAAGTCGCGGAAAGGGAAGCTAGTATTTTTATAAAATAGAAAAAACTTTCGACCAATTACTAAAAAATATATTTAAAAAGTTTGCGTTAAGATTTGAGACTAATCAGTTCAGCCGTTTCCGTAAAATCTTGCTCACCGATTTTTAAAACCTTACATACACAATAGTAAAAAAAAAATGGTTGTCCTTTTTGCTTGACAGCATATACTTGGTCTTGCCCTCATTGACCGCTAAACCCATTTTCGCCGCTTCCGTCTCAATACTCGCGAAAGCGCCACTGACATCACGCTGCTTTCTCCCGATTATGTCAATATCATCGGCGAATGCGAGTAGTTGGACGGACTTTTGAAGGATAGTGCCTCTTGTGTTTATTCGTGAGTTTTGAACTATTCTTTCAAGTACGATGTTGAAAAAATCGCATGACAGCGCATCGCCTTGTCTAAATCCTTTCTGGACATCAAAGGTCTCGGTGAGATCTTTACCGACCTTGATGGAGCAGCGTGTATTCTCCATCGTCATCCTGCACAGACGTACGAGTTTCGCAGGAATGCCAAAACTAGACATTGCTCTATATAGCTCGTCTCTATAGATGCTGTCATAGGCGGCCTTAAAATCGATGAATAGGTGGTGGGTATCGATCTGAAGCTCATGGGTCTTCTCCAAGATCTGCCGTAGTGTGAATATCTGGTCGATGGTGGACTTTCCTGGCCTGAAGCCACACTGATATGGACCTATCAGGTTGTTGACGAACGGCTTCAGGCGTTCACACAATACGGCGGATAAGATCTTATATGCGATGTTAAGGAGACTGATGCCTCTGTAGTTCGCGCAGTTCAGAGGGTCTCCTTTCTTGAGAATTGGACAAACAATGCTGAGGTTCCATTCATCGGGCATACTTTCGTCCGACCATATTTTACAGATGAGTTGGTGTATGCTCCTTACCAAGTCATCGCCTGCCGCTTTGAAGAGCTTGGCAGTCATGCCATCCGCTCCAGCAGCTTTGTTGGACTTAAGCTTCGATATGGCTATCTTCACTTCATCCAGGTCGGGTGGACGGAATTGTTGGTCATCATCGTCAAAGCCGATTAGCCTGAATCCGTTATCGAAGGTGATGTTGTGCAGGGTATATTTTCCGATTGTTCCACCAAAGATACCTTCTCTTCCTAGCTTTGCATTAAAATCACCGAGGACAATTTTAATGTCATAGCTAGGGCATTGCTCGTAGGTCTTGTTAAGGAGCTCGTAGAAGGCATCCTTGGTGTCGTCATCTTTCTCCTCTGTGGGGGCATGCGCGCATAGGAGGCTTATGTTGTCGAATTTAGCCTTGATGCGGATTGCTACGAGGCGCTCGCTGAGGACTTCTTGTCTTAGTCTGCCTCCGACAACAAATCTGCATCCAAATAAGCGCTGCTTTTGCCGTCGATAGCAATTGCCGTAGTAGATGTCGTAGTTTTCATCTTCTTTTTGTCCGGCCCATCCCATCGCATTTCTTGGATGGCGGTTATGTCTGCTTTGCAGCAGTCTAGGGCCTCCGCTAGTTGCTCGGCTGCACGTGGTCTATTAAGGGATCTAACATTCCACGTGCATATCCGAAGCTCATTGTCCTTAAATCGTTTGCGTGGGTTGTCAACAGTAGATCCGTCCATATCCGATGCTCGTTGATACTTCGTAACTTAATTTTTTTTAAATGGCCGGGCAATTACCCCGGCGGCACAACCCCCAAACTAGAGGACCAGTTCCATTTTTAATGCCGCTAGAAAGAGGGGTCGGTTACACCGAAGCCAGTAACCCGTGCCGGGATATGAGCGCTGCCGTTGGCCCTTATAGGGCTCGTCCGCCACCATCTCTTTTCCAAGACCCTGACTAAGTACTGGAAATCCTTTCCGGCCTGAGCTCCAAATATGTCGGAGTAGCCCGGATAAGGTCTTGTTTTGTTTTTCCGACACTAATGGCGCAGGAAACTCGCCATTTGCCCCCTTCACTTCGCAACCTCTTGTGAGATTCCCAGATGGCGCCATGGGGTGGCGTGAAGTAGGACAGAGCTGCAAGATGTTCGGCTGCAGAGGCTCATTCTCGTCATTTAAGGAATCAGCACCTGTCGCAAGATGCTTCTTCTACGAGGCCTTATACTAATCGTTGCCATCTTGTGGACAGTACTTTGATTTTATCGAACACGGTAGTAGGTCATTTAAATCTGCATTTGTGTAGAGCAAGTTTATTTTTTCTTATATTCACGTTCTTTGATATGTCTAACTTAAAACACAAGACAAATTTCCAATAAAGTTCAGCAGACAGAAAAGAGTTTGAGCGAAATGTTTAGAGATCCCGCGGTAACAGCCAGAACAAGTCAAGGGTGGTTTTAAAAATTACATTTTTGGTATTTTTGTCTGAAAGATGAATCTCGATCAGGAGGACTATCATACGTTAATGCAGAGGTATTCTAGAAAATGATCTAAACATATCCTATTCGTAGATGTGGCGTTCAAGCTTAGAGTTCATTCTATAACTGCTTTGGATCGCATCATAAGGATTTGTTTTGTGTTAAGTCCTTTATGTGTGGGACAACACCAACTAAGCAAAATAACATAAATGGGCCGAATATTCATTTATGTCTCAAACCATACTAATCAGAGAAGTGGGTCTTTTTTGAACCCCTTGGCTACCGGAAATAAAAAATGGATAATTTATAGAAATGTTGTAAGAAAAAAAACTTTTGATAACGGATGCGATGAAATCAAAACTTCCAAATCCCCAAAAACATAGAAATCTCAAAATAGCTGGTAAAATTAAAAAAAATCTATAAGTGCAAATCGTTATTGAATCCAGCTTCATACTTTGAATACAGAAACTCAACGCAAGCACCCATCTTTCGCCAAATGAAAGTAAGCAACCTTTCAGTACAACAACGCAAGGAAAGACTACAATCGGCAAGGAGAACCGTCTAAGAAGATTGTTAAGTCAGTGCCCATATCCTTCGCATATTCTGGGCATTACAAAACATTCTTAGTGGAAATAAAAGTTTATATTCTGTTAGTTTCCAAGTGACTGTAACAGTCATTCGCCGCCAGACTGAGGAATTGGGAAATCTGCTAAAACGGTGGTAAAAAAATGTCGCTCTGAAAAAAAAAAAACAGAGATTTCATCACTCTGGAGTATTCGTGTGGTGCCCATAGCGATGAAATTTCAAAGTTATATATAATTATCCGGAATTTAATTTTTTCCAAATACGTAAGGGCGTTTTGTTGCATTGTTAAATTTTTTAATACGAATTAAATGTCATATCAGTTGTTACATTGACCTGTCAAGACTCATTTACTTGAAGTATGCCATTTGATCATGGAAAGATGACATTGTTAAAATTTAAAAAAATATAGAGCACTTTGTAATTCGGCTATCTTAACGCGCTTTTATTAAATTATTTAAAAGTTTCGCACCCAATTCACACCATTGGGTATCTTAAAAGTTATACATAAAGAGCCAGAGCTAAAGCCGAGTGACCAAGCAAGCACAATTTTTTACCACAAAATTTTGTTCAGTGATGAGCCTCATTTTTGGTTAAACAAGCCAGCAAGCAGATCTTTCCGATTGAAAGAAAGGACTACCCAGAAAATTGTCGCGTAATCGTATCTTGTATCTTCAGAAAATCGGATCGGAGCACGAGTTACTGTTAATAGGTACTTGAACATATAATGCAATGATCATTTTTTGTTCCTAGATATGGATGACATCAATGTGACAGAACTGTGGTTCCAACACCATAATGCTCCATCCTTTACCACCAATGGATTGAAAACACGACTTGGCAGTAGAATAATTTCAAGAAATGGACTCATCGTCAAGTTATTTTCTTTCGTGCTGCGCCCTTGCTTTTGCCGATAAATTAGCAACTATTGAAGCTTTGGAGAAAAAATTTGATCAGGTAATTCACTTGAAAAAGTTGTCGAAAATTAGACCTCTACAATACGCTTTGTACGAGCCAGTCGTGGTGGAGATATGCCCGAAACTATTTCAAAATTTCAAATGGCGGGCTTTTTTTCCAAAGTTAATTATAGCTCCTGGTGGTGGTTTGGGATATACATAAGTCTAGACTTCTAGACAGTTATTTCATAAAGCTTAGAATAGGTCTAGAGATAATATCACTTAAATAGTTTATTAGCAGCGTTCCGTTTCTTGCGACGACGTCTGAAAGTTTCAATATTTGTTTGTTGATACATACAATAAACGTACAGTGTTTTGTCTACATATATTACAATGTCCTAATTAGTATTTAAGACTTCGCCTTGAATCTACAGCCATGTTGTAACAATACTGGACATCTAGAGCATTTTCTTTTTTAACTTTCCTTTCCTTCCCACGTAAAATCATCACCTTTGATTCAACAAAATTTTCAAACGGATGTCATCAATTTTTTCAACGAATGAAGTGGTGCAGCTGTGATGAGGTCGATGTGCAAATTGCTGCAGAATAATTAAATTGTAAATTGTAGATTTGTAATAAAGGGTGTACGTGCGGCTAACTCTAAGCAATAACATATCATCTAGAATAAAATTTGAGAAAAGAATGTTTGTTGCCCTATACTCAGGCAGTTAGATTTCCTAGTAATCATAAATATGCGATAGTCCTTCCATCACGTATGGAAGAAATATTCAAATTAATTCTTACACAGTTGGTGTTTACCAGTTTAAAGACTAATTTTGATCCTTAGTGTGGTTTGGAGCTGACCTCAGAGTCACCAAGAACTGTAGCATGTTATAACATACATTCAGATACAAAGTGATAAATAAGCCTGAATCAATATTTGCATTAAATTTATAGTGGGAGCAAAAAAACTGATTAAATCTATGAACTTCATCAATTGTGTTGTTTTTAATTGGAAAATGCGGTTTATTTACAGCTGTGTGTTATTAGTACGCATCAGCATTTTATATTTGAATTAATCCGAGGATTTATTTGAACTTTAAAAAGTTTTGTTTAGTTAAAACAAACGCGTATTTGTCGCGTAGGTTCGTTATCCTTGATTCAAATAACAAAACTTTACTATTGCCGTTTGGAAGGTTCTAACGCATATCTTAGGGAACATTTTTGCTTTGGCAGTGCAGAACAGCCAACTCAAATTTGAAATCGCAGTTTGACTTGTAAGTAACCGACATTCCAAAACTCAAATATTGCCCCATTCAGTAACTCTTTGTAGATGTAAATGCGGTTTGTGTATCATTATAGAATTTTCAGGCACTTCGTTTCGTCAATTGTTCTTTCAAAAATTGTTTAAGTAGTTTACTTATTTATTTCATCTACAAGCTATGCTAACAGACTACACAATGCAGAAGAAGTGGTGTATAAATTGTGTATATGTATTGTATATAAACATAATGAATTAAAATGAACCTTTAAGGTATGATGATTTTAAGCTAAATTATAAGGCCAACTATAAAGAATACTTTTAAAGCGTTCCCTTGGAATGTGAAAATCTATGTGGCAATTTATTCCATTAAAAAATCTTAACGATCTTGTTATCGGTTCATTGTCACCATACTTTGTTCGGTGCCTGTGTTGAAGGAATAAGGGTTTATGTCTTAACACTCTCCCGGAAGCAAATATTGGCAATATCGATAAAAAAAAAGGCTATTTGTACGCGAAAAACAAACTGCCATGAGCACATCTTCTAGCTCGAAGAGTCATAATACCTAGAAGCTTTAGTCTTGCATTGTAAGAAGGCTCAAAATTTCAACGCATTTTGAAAATGGTAGGTATATTTTGAAAGCGCCCCTGTACTTTTTCAATATCATCTGAATAGACCGTATAGTACCGGTTCCCGTGTCAGAAAAGTATGAGGGTCGGAAAAGTCTTTGGAGTTACGTTTAATAAACCTAACAAACAAAATAGCCTTAGCTACAATATACTCAATATGATCAACAAAGGTGAGATTAATAGTTATAAAAGTAGGGATACTGACATCGGTAAGTCGATATCGAATAACGTTTATTAACATATAACAACAAACTATTCTGCAATTAAAAATTATTGAATCCAGTTAAGCATGGTTGAGTGAAACCCAAATATTTTAAGATTTTTAAGAAGGAGTCTATGATTGACTGAGTCAAAAGCTTTGCTGCAGTCGGTGTAAACAGCATCAACTTGGCTATTACTTTAAACAGCGTTACCAGCAAAAGATACAAAATGAACTAAGTTAGTTGTTGTACAGCGACCAGAAACAAATCCATGTTGAAACTCACATAAATGTTCTTTAATATGAAACTCTAATTTATTTTTAACAATACACTCAAAATATATCGAGAAAAACACCTGTTTCAAGTGAAAGGTTAAATATCTTAAGAAGAGGTTTACAGATGCAATCGCAACAGTTTTTAAGAAGAATAGCTTTTAAATTTAAAATTGCAGATTTAACATCTGAAATTTCAAGGGATCATGAACCAAAGTCAATACTGGATTGAGAACTTGATTCAAGTAAGTTTAGAATAACAAAGGGAGAAAAAACGCTCTCAAAAAACGTGGCAAAAAGATCAACAGTAGTTCTAATATCGTTAGACGAGGAGTTATTATAGAACATTGGCGTGGGCAAACCATTTGTGCTCCTTTTATGGTTGATATAAAATCAAAACCATCTAGAGTCACCCTTCAACTTGTTTTCTAAATTCAATTTGTAATTATTAAATAGCAAATTATTTAAAATTATAAAATCTTTTCTAGTTTTAAAGAACGTTTCTCTATTTTCAAGGGTTGGGAACCTTTTATATCGTTTGTGTGCCTTATTCTTTAAGTTTTTAAGGTGTAAGAGGCGGTTATTGTACCACGCCGGATTCGAATTAATTTTTTTTTCAGAGAAACTAGTTTTTATTACAGCAGACAAGTAATTATACATATCGCCAAGACATAGATTTTCAAGTTCCAAATCCCAGTTAAAATACAAGAGATATTCATTTAAAGCTGAAAAATTACATTTTGAAAATTTAAAAGAAACCGAAGAAGACGGTTCTTGTAGCATATATGAATATAAATCAATTTCAATCAGCATTTGTTTATGATTTATTGAATTATTCAAGAGGGCAAAGGGAGCTTCGCAAACTTTAACATTTACTTCATTTGGGTTTATAAAAACTAGATCTAATAATCTATTTAAAGAATTAGGAATCAAACAAAATTGGCTTAAATTAAGTGAGAACATACAGTCAATCAGAGCAATTTCATAATTTTTTCTAACATTATATGGAAAAAGCATTTTATCGCCTTCAGACCGAGACCAGTTTATACCACCAACATTGAAATCACCAAGAGCACAAAGTATATTTGTTTCAGAACATAAGTGACTTAGAAACTCAAAATTTTCAATACAATGTTTATAAGCTTCTAAAGTACTACCAGATGGTATATACTCGTATGTAACAATAAAACTAATTGAAATCCAAAGTCGATAGAAAAACAAACTTGGTCAGCAATTAAAATAGGCAGCGGAATAGGCTTAGCGCAAAGCTAAAGCATAACAGTAGAGAGAACTCCACCACCTCGTTCATCAGCAGTTTTATAGCGATCATTACGAAAAACATCATACGTATGGCTATCAAAGATTTTGGATGAAGAAATTCGTTTATACAACCAGGTTTCAGTGATTGCAATGACATCATAGTCTCCAAGACTTATGCTTTAGTAGTAAGCGAGATACTACACAATGGATTCCTTTTGTCCGAACTTCGCTATCATCAACTATGACATATCAAATGCAAACATGAAAAAATTGCCTCTATACCATCTGTGATTGTAGTTGTACTCCAGCTACTCCTTCCATGTTTAATAAAGAGATGAAATGTTGATTAAAAAAATATGATCTAAGACATTTCCGGGAAATCGTTTGATGGAAAGGGAATCCTTGCAAAAGAAAATCATGGAATCATTAGTTCTTCTCTTTAAAACCCAATTAATCTGACTTCTTTATTCCTTCAATTTAGACATCTTTTCTTCGGCCAACCTCTCCTGACCCATTCGATCAATCTTGTCGTCCCTATTTTAATTCTATTTAAAATATTTCTATTCTTTCCTTCCTTTTAAATCCTGCCCAACATGCACTTTCGCGTAGATAGAAAATACGAAAAAAAAAAAAACTTCATAAGGAGTAATCAAATATCCGTTTTAAATTCTTTTCTTTGCACACTTGATGCGCTGCTCTCTTTGGGATACTTCATTTAGCTCCCACAGCTTGTCTGCTAGAGACGGATACAAACCTTTTTAACAATTCCTTCTTGTGACATTTAAAATCTTGTGACAAAAAAAATACCTTTAACATCGTTTCGTTTGCTTAATTGAATTATTTTCCAAGGATTTACTCATATAACATGAAAAAAAGTGCTCCATTAGTAGGTAAGATACATATTTGACCAACTGTCAATTGGAGGGACTTGAATTAGTATTGCCTATTTTGTGTTGTAAATCGTAGTTTAAAGAGGTACGTAGATACTACAATATTTAAGGCAAAGAAATTTGGCACTTCATTGGGTGTGTCGAGTACATCGTTAGCAACTCTATCGAAAAAAAATTTCCAAACTGGAGGAACGATATTTTTTTTTAAATCCACCAGGTTGGGGGTTGTATCGCTGGAATCACTACCCGCCCATGAAAGAAAGACGAATGGTGCGAACAATACAATAGTAACAAGGGCAACAAACTTCGGATATGCAATCGGAATGTGCAACGGAACAACTAAGTTACCAAATCTCGTTATTCACAATGGGACTTGGAGAACAATCACCCGTCAAGCAGATTAACCACATTATAATCGAAGCAAGACATTCCTTCAGTATAATGGGTGTCCGAACGTAAAAGAAGCCAACATTAACTCGGGCTATTACCTTGTTGTAGTCGAGGTTCGGTAGAGGATATTTATAAAAGGACAAATGCAAGCCAGTGTTGTGAGGAATTTCGACGTCAGACAGTTACAATCGCAAGAAATTGCGTAATCCTTTTCCGATTAAGTCTCTCTTAATCCCCTTAGAGGTCCACTGCCGCCAGCATTGATGACTAGTAGTAACACTGCTAAAAAGCCATCAGTGATTCTGCTTCTAACGTGCTGGGTTCTACTCGACCAATACAATGCAACCGCTGGTTTGATGATGAATGTCGGCAAGCATGCAAGTTGCATACAAAGCTGCGCTGCATAGAAAGACTAGAGATGCTTACAACGGCTTCTCAGGAGAAAAAGGAAGGAGCATGAGAAACGCGGGGTCGAGGAAACCAAGAGAAGCTTTTCTGGGATTGAGATTTGTAATTTTAGAAAGACTAACAAATGAACATTAAAATCCGATGCTGAGAATTTGGAAGAGCATTTTTGTGACTGTAAAACTGGGATGGCGAATAAAATATCGCTGTTAAGTAGAATGAGCCTTAACATCGCCAAGTCTATATCAAATTTAGGTCCAGTAAAGCTGCTGGAATGGATGCCTTACTGCCAAGCTCTTAAAATCGGCAGGCGATGACTTGGTAAGGAGCATACACCAACTCGTCTCTAAAATATGGTCGCATGAAAGTATGACCTCAGCATTCTTTGCCCGGCCTTCAAGAAAAAGACTCCGTTAACTACAGAAGCATTAGTCTTTTTACCATCGCATGCAAAATCTTATCTGCTGTTTTGCGTGAATGCCTGAAGCCGTTCGTCAGAGACCCGATAGGTCCACGGCAGTGTGACTTCAGGCCAGGACAGTCTACTATCGACTAAATATTCACACAACGGCAGATCTTGGAAAAAAAATTCATGAGCTTCAGATCGATACCATCACCTGTTCATCGTAAGCATCTATAGAGATAGTTTTGGCATCCCTGCCAAACCCGTTCGTCTGTGCAGGATTATGATGATTGCCTTTATCGGAAGAAAGGGCCATGATATTAGTGGTGCGAGTATATGCTGTTAACCAGAAAGGAAACTCTCACTCTCGACAAATACAATTTTGAGGTAGCAAATGACTTTGTCTAAGAAGACTCCGCTTTCAATTCCGACAACGACACCAGCGCTGAGATCAATCGAAGAGTAACTCTTGTTAATCGGTGCTTCCTTGGGCCAAAAAGACAATTGACTAGCAAAGCCCTCTCTCGAATAACAAAAGTTACCCTATATAAGGTCCTGCTCTCTGACTCAGAGACATGGACATTATCAGAAATGGCTGTGGGTGCTCTTGGCTACTTTTGGAGTGTGATTTTCAGTTTCCGCGTGCTTCGACATTGTATTTCTTTTGTTGCCTGTCATCTGATAATGTGCTATGAGTGTACGTCTTCTAATTCCAGATACAATGCCTGTACTACTTTCGCAGGTGTCATATAGCTACCGCTTGTTCGTCCTATTTCTGTAAAGTTCAGAATCGAACTCACGACGCAGATCATTAGTTTCGCTGCTTTTGAATAATTTGTCCACGTCTGAAAGGCTTGTCTCCTCCATTTTCATCTTATCGTTCAATGATCACTTTCGAGTCGTATTTCGTAACCTTTAATTGTCCTTATCTCCTTACTCCACCACAGAGCGATATGTTACAAAGTGCAAGTCTTGTAAATGAACTAACCGATGTAAATTATTTTCTCCCTTGATATTGATTGCCATACATTTTTGATTTGCTTACGATCGTAAGATCAGTTGTTAAGAATCCCTTCCATTCCGTAGCAATACATCTTGTAAGCTTGCGTTTAGAAGTTCAAGTAAAGGGCTCTGTTTCTGACATTTCGCCACATGGATTATTGAACGCGTATTATATAGATTCTACATGGACGTTTTACGTTTCATACTCGTAATTAAGTTTTCTGGCCATTGTGACAAGGTTACACCTTCCGATACGTAATATAAGATATATTCGCCCCGGGATCTTTTCTCCGCTCTGAAAAGAATATGCTCGGTGGTGGCAGGTATACGTATGTTTGATTTAAGAGTCATGACGCTTCAATTTCCCACGCTTTGAAGTGCTAAATTTGGAAGCTGCTTACCACATGAACTATCACCCACCAATATAAACAGAACTGACAAAGTAAAGGATTATTTCATTTCATACCCAAAAGAATACCTTGAACTTCTCTCAATATAATCAATCAGGATGTGGATTCATGAGAATGTCATCTTACTTGCTTGCGGAAATATAAGACAGTAAGTTCAGTAGTCTTTTTTTTTACCTCAACGATCCAACGAAACCTCCACCGAAAAGGATAAGTTTATTTAATTTAGTGGAGATGTTTGGTGTGGTATTCGTACTTGTATTCAAGTTTGTACCTCGTACTAAAAAATAAGAACTCAACCACGACAACATTGTTACTTACACGTGCGTTCAATTATTTTTTTTTATCGATAGAAAATTGAAAAACAACCGGAAACCCAAGAAAAGTTACTAATTGTCTGGACGCTTCCCGAGTATTTCATTTATTTGTAGCTACAACGTGTATTTGTATCCGTAATTGTAGCAGGTATTATTGTTTCTATGGATTACAAATCAGGGTAGGTGGTCGTTTTAATTTAAAGTACGAATACCTACGTTTTCAATCTCAAATGTTGACAACGTAGTGGATTGGTAAACGAAAAGTTTCATTTTAACTCAAAAATTCGTGAAAATTACGTATACGCCCTAGTGAATCTGGTTCAAACTTTTCAATTTTCAGATTTCACATTTTGAATTTATTTTCGTGTTTAGTCATAGAAATAAAAAGAATTATATACTGTTGCGGGCGAAACAATTTTCCATTGTTTATCATCAAATATTGACACTATTAGGTGTATGTAAAGATTTGCTTGGATTTCGTTGGAGGATAAGAACAGAACACAGAAATTAGGTGCCTCAAGGTTAACAGATAAATTAAGTGTTACGACAACAGGCGAGTCTTTGCGTTGGGTGCAGTATACGATTATTCGGTTTATGCAGACCGAGGAAGAAAGCCTGACAATAATTTTAATTGAGTTCACTTGAATACTTCGAGGTCTTTCGAAAATTCAGGAGAATGTATTTTGAACCCACTTGGCGATTCTACTTTTATTATTTGTTTTACACTGCGGAACGCAGATCCGCGAGAGTTGTTAATGATTCTTACTATGACATTTACAGACATTATAGATAAATTCCTTCTTTAAGTACTAGACGTTATATCGATTATCTTAATGCAAAAATTGATATTTTTGGAAAGCAGTTATAGATCTCAATGTGGTAAGATGCAGCATTTTCAGAAGTTACTTTAACAATTGATAGCATAAAAGAATGCAAGGCTGCAGTATCAGATAGTATATCAATTGGATTTTATAAGTACGGGAACAACAAGTTGCACTTTAAACTAGTTTTAACTTTTGTTACAATTTTCTATACTGGCGAAGTTCCATCACGATTTAAAGAAGCGATTATTTTTCAAATAAATTTCAAGAAATGAAATATTTCAGATCTAGCAAACTTGAGAGTCATTTCACTTTTAAATGTCCTATATAAAGTGCTTACAAGTATTTTGCGGTGTCGTCTATCGGAATGCATCAAGGAAAATAAGCTGCTGAAGGAACAGCAAGCAGGGCTCAGGATATCCTACGATCGATCATATATTTTTTTTAACGAGGGTCCGACGATGACTATTCGAGGAAACTAAGTTATGTTTATAGTAAAGACAAAAAAAAAAAAAAACACTTTGGCGCTAGCAGCCTGGTATGGGCCATGGCCTAGCTTTTTGACAGTCATTTGTGTTGCTCATGTTGTTATTTTTGTAACACCTGAGCGGGGCCTACGGCACTCCTTATAAGCTTTTTCATAGGCAATTTTACTTTCGTGAGTTTGCCATTGCCCTCCGAAAGGGTGATGCCGATTCGAAAAATTGTTGGTGATGCCGGAGATCGAACCATGGATAGTCCAATGAGCTAGCCATCGCGCCATCGCCACCACCTGTATGCAGAATAGCACAAAAATGTTGCCATGGTTGGAGACAATGTCGATAGCGATCAGTTTTATTGTTATCACACTATATACGGACGATATTGTGGTAAAGCTATCTGGTGGAGTGAGGTGTGAGCCGTGGCATTACGATGACGCGGTGATCGAAGTGGTTAAGTGATATTAATGTCTCATACTTATACCATTATGAACGGAATTCACTTTTATATGAGCACGCTTGTAGTAACCGATTTGTTGCAATAAATTTTCGACAGCTCCTCCACAACATTTCGATCGATATTCCGACATATTGACTTTGAATACATCTAACGTCTATCTTTGTCAGCATAGAGCAAAAACTTGACGTACTTGCTAGGAAAAAAGACCAGATGGTGTTAAAACTCACCAGTGGGGCGACCAATTGTCAGGTTGATCTCTTGAAATATCAAATTCAAAAGCTCGACGGGCTGTGTGGCAAGCGGCGAGGTCCTGTTAAAATCGTATTTCATGAATTTTGAGCAACTGAAATGTGGCGGTCATCATCACCACCGAACATGGTATCCCTCAACGAAGCCACATACATGAAAACTAAGCTAAACAGTAAATTTTTGTGGATAAAGTGGCGTCTTACGAAGCACATGTGGATTTAAAGCCGTCCAATAACCTACATTTTGCTTTGTTGATAAAGCTATTAAGCCCAACATATCTTTCATCGCTAAAGATGATTTTGCGATTCGTAGTCATTTGCAGAGACTGATTTATAAAATTACGACGCTTTTCAAATGGTCATCTGACCTTAGTTCCTGTGTCAATTTGATCTTACCCGGCTATAGGCCGATATTGGTTCGCAAAATTTGCCACAATGTTGTTCAAGCGATGCCGGCCGCTGTCTTACGGTTCTATATTCTCAGAATTTTTTGCATTTCTTTCTTTCACAGACTCAATGCGAAATGTCCGACGATCTGTAGGGGGATAATTAAATATTCCCTGTCTCCGGGTGGTTGTCTTTGTCTATTGCCTTTGTATAAAATGCAATATCTTCTTTCCTGACAAAGCAAACGTTTTTGGGCTTGTCAATATCATGGAAGCGCTAATTAACCTTCAGCTCATGTTATATTTTGAAACATGAGAACTGTCTATTTGGTGGTATGTCTACCGAAGAGGTTAGCTGCAGCCTACAGTAACCTGGCGAAATTAAGATCGCTGATCCTTCTGCTTTTAAATTTATTTCACATTGCCTGGCTCTTTTGTTAAAACTTCATGCATTTGGGACTGATGTAGAACTTCTTTTTAGAAAATAAGAAATTGCTTTTCAGAATTTTCAACTCAAGTTGTCCTGGATATCCAAAGAATAAATGCACCTATGCCCTAATCCTCCATTCTCATGGTGGCACCTTATAATAATCTACAATAATATATTTGCTTGCTAAGAACCCTCTGGTTTTATATTCTTTTCCAGATATACGCGTATTTTAAGCTCATTCAGTGTCAATATTATCAAAACATATCATAACCGAGTAGGTTTAAATGTTTTCACAACACAATGCTTTCTGTTTCCTCGTGAGTGGCACTCGGATTGTGGGGATCGAAAAATCCTTTATTCTAAGTACATATGTGCGTTAATAATAACCTATTTTTGAATAAACACATATATGTATGCCAAAAATGATGCGAAATATCTAGGTTTTCTCAAGATGATCATTGTTTGCAAAAAATTGAAGAACAATGCCTACATTTGATCAGTTGCTCTCTAAAACTTTTTTACGAGTCGCTCGATAATATAAAACTGTGATAACTGTCATAGGTGACGCAAATATTGCCCAGTCTGTTCATTACGGATGCAATGTCTCTTTTCTTACACTGATCTATCACTTTATTTTAGACCAGTGATTCATCTAAATTGACAGTAACATTCCGCTCCTTCAAAACTTGACCCGTATCACCCGATATCAATGTAATTCTACCAAAGTATTGCCAAAGTAATTTTGATTTAAAATCATAAATATTGTGATTCTTTCGTAAGATGTATAATGGTGGTCAATACGTCCCTAGAAATGGAAATGCGGAAAACTCTGGTCGGCAAATAAGAGCATTATCTCCTTTTAGCTCTCCAAAGAATACGACCTCTCGAGGCTCGTAGAAAGGTGTTTGTTTCATTACCGCCGAGCCTTTCTTCATGTTTAAAAACAAAAAATAATCGCAGGGTGTTAAATATTTAGAATATGCTGGATGTGAAAGAAATTTAACAAGTAAACAAGTTCATTTAAAACTATTAGCGTTAATGACATAATAAGTGTCTTAAAGTTAATAAGCCAAAAAGGAGATTTCAACTTTATGAATGCTAAAATGATATTAGATGCTACACCCAAAATTGGCCAATCCCTAGAAAACTTATTTAACTTATCTATGACCAGAGATTCACTTCCCTCCACAAGGAAGGAATCAGTTGTTTCGCCTGTTCCAAAAGTCAAAGGATCAGATAAATGTGAAGATTTCTGGCCAGTAAACGCCCTTCCAGTCTATGAGAAAATATTAGAAAAAATTGTGCAAACGCAGCTCGAAGAGTACTTCGAAACACTCGTGTGAAACTACGGGATGACAGGGATATTTTGGTGTCGAAACTTAAGGGATTTGGAATTAGGGGCCAAGAACTTAAATGGTTCCACTGTTACCTTACTGGACGATCTGAAAAAACAAGCGTGAATGGAATGCTGTCTAGTGGTGTTGAAACATAATATAAATATAAGTACTTAAGCTTAAGTCCAAATTGTAAAATCAAAAAAAAAAAAAGAATTTAAATAGCAGAGTTCTGGTAATAAATAAATAAATGAAAATGAAACAGTAAAAAAAAACATCATTGTCCTTGTGGAAGACAATTTTTTGCTCAAAATATAGGTAGGCGTCGAATCGATCCAACAGCTCTGCATAATAGTTGTCAGTGATTCTTAAGCTCTTTTCAAGGTAATCGATGTAAATGACCCTGCGCAAATACTGTACAGACAGACGTAACATGGCTTTCTTCAGATTTGATTCACCTTTGCCATGACGGCCCAAAAACTCGTTCGGATTTTGATTGAGCATCGCTATACTCATACACTCCATTGAATTTGTTAAACGATTGCGTTTGCTGTCTTCGATCTTTTTAGCAAAACAGAAATCAATGTTCTTTGTGTAGGCTCTTCAAGTTCGTGCACCTTAAAATGTTCATCCTAAAGTGGATTTTATCGACCATTTCTGGTGTGGGGACCTCAATGGAGTGACTTTATTGTTTGGCGTCAAGTGCGCTGGTACAACAGCATTATAATCGAGTAAGCCAGTGGTGAATAGTTCCAAAAGATGGTTAATAGTCACCATAATACTTTTTTAGCTTTTGTTTGGTTTGTGTGAAAAAATAGTGTTTCCTTTCACAAAAAAAGCTAAAAAATTTGGTAGCATTCTTTTGAAAAATACTTCCTGATAAGTAAATTGTTAGATTTGAGATAGCAATGCCATCTGTTTTAATTTTCAGGGACTTACTGACCCACCCTTGTACGAGTACCTTCGCTTCATCAGTCATTATAAGTGGCAAACATTCAAAACCAATATACATCGCCCATTCTGTGTAAAATCATTTTAAAGCAGTTCATAATCCCATGAACGGACTTATATTAACAACAACAACAACACTGTGGCACTGGCAGCTCGCTATGGACCATGGCCTAGCTTCTTGACACTCATTTGTGTTGCTCATGTTGTCATTTTTGTCACATCTGAGCGGGGCCTACGGTTTATCGCCGAGTCCGAACGGCACTCCTTAGAAGCTTTTTCGCAGGCAATTTTACTTTCGGGAGTTTGCCATTGCCCGCCGAAAGGGTGATGGCGATTTGAAAAATTTTTGGTGACCCAGCCAAGAATCGAACTGCGTGATAGTCTAATGAACTAACTATCGCGCCATCGCCATCGCCGGTCTTATTATAACAAATAAATTTAATTACATGGGCGATCACAACCATACCCGTTGTGGCACCTTTCCAGTAACTCATTACCAAGATGTGTCAGTTGCCGATGGGCCATTATTTCACCACTCTGAGCAGTCCTGAAGATTCTTATTGTCCTCAACTCGAAATAATTTGAAGTAGATCATATAAGTGTTCAGCTCTTCCTAGGGTTAGGCATTCCTGTAAGGTCATAAGACTGTTGCTATGGTTCTTTTTTGCTCATCACTTGCATTTATAAGCTAAGTTAGATTAATCTGGATGGACAGGACCAGAACCTGGTGACTATCAAGATTACGATATCGGCCAGTTGACTTAAACATAAAATTGTCTAAAGAAAAGGATAAAGTTCGGAAAGCGAAGGTCGAGACACTTTGGGAGATGTTGTCATGAAAAAATTAAGAAACATCAAAATACTTAGCATACGGAACAACCATTTCTCCCGACAAATAAACATATCGCTGTCAGGTAGGACAAGCTATTCAATGTGATTAAAAACTGTGACAAATCAAATCCAGCTAGTTAGCAGAGCAGGAAAAGTGAAAAGGTGAGGAGCATGGGCATGGGCATGGCCGGGGCAGTATAAAAATTTATATTCACAACCTTTTTTTTTTTTCATTTATTCATTTTATTTCATAATAGATGATACAAGTAATTAATAGTATAATAATTTAAATTACGAATTGAAAGAAATAGTAGTCGTCATTTAATTTGATTACAAAGTCAGAAATTAGTGTTAGACGATACTTCATTAACATTTCTGGAGTGGGGTGGGAAGGATACAAATAATAATGTGAATAATAAATAGAATATATACAGCTATACAATTACAATTTATTTAAGAAAGAATCCATAAGGGAAATAAACTATAATGAGATACAAAGAAGAAGGTAGTTCCATTAAGTCTTTTTTTTTTTTTTTCACCGATTTTAAGGTAGTATTCGTAGTAACAGTGGAATATTAGCAAGGTCAATAGCAAAAATCCAAGCTCTTATTTGGTTAATGTAGCTATTATAGTTATAAGTTAATCATATGGACTGTGGAAGTTTATTGAAATAGCATGGAGCAGTAAAGGAATAGAATTTAGAAAAATAATCTTATCATTCCTTCGGTGATTTGGGTTGTCTTTTATTCAGGTATAAGGATCAAATATATGGACTGAACCTTGATGCTAATTTAAATATTTCTCCGATGCAGCTTTTTAAATGGGCCTTAGCAACACAATATGAAGGTCCAGAAATTATCTACTACCACTGAATTTAGGCTAATTATTTCAATCAATTTGCGTTTCAAAGTTTTCGAATGAAATATCTGCCCGGTCGAATTTCATGTGATCGATGACTCTAAGAAATCGAAGAGTGGGTGAAATTTGCAACCTGTATCGATTTAGATTTAGGGAAATTAAAACCGTGAAACCAGAATAACCCTATTTCCGGAAAATGTTTTCATTTTTTTTACTACATTAACAAACCCTATCATTATACGAGTATATCATATGTACATAGTTCCATGTAGGACACCCAAAACCATTTCAAGATGCGTCCACAACAGAAATGAAGTTGCTTCCTTGTGTTTTTAAATTTAAGTGAAGATGTGTCCAGTAGATCTGATATCCCTTACTAACAGAAACTTTGTGCCTTATTGTAACTAGCCTTCGGCAACGTCTCAGACTCATCCTTATCAAATTTCTCAACTTTCCCAATTCAAACTTCATAGCTTATTGCTGCAAAATTTCCACATACATAGCACAGTAGATTTGCCCCGAATGGTATTTGTTGGATGCCAGGCTGCATGATACAAGTATATTCAATAGTTCTGTGTTACATGAGATGCATTTCACATGTGGAACATTGCCAAAAAAAAAACATTTTACTTATTTCGACCTTTCATGTATTTTCCCATGTCCCTTCCCACGACGAAAAATGGAAAGACCAAAACTACTCTTGATGTTGGGAAACTCACAAATGGCGTCATAATTAATATTGGAAAGTGTTTCATCTGCTTACAAACCAACCAAAAACCAACCATCTGATGATGACGCTCATTATGGCAATCAGGGAAATTCAATTAAAGCATTTTGGTGGTTAAAGAACCACCAGCTGAGTACATTCATATACAGAACATGTGCTGACATAGCATGGGAAAATCCTCTTATTGCAGTCGGAGAAGATCAGGTTGGGCGGAAAATCAATTTGCCAGAACTAGGGCCGTGAGGGTGGCCCTTTATTACCCTCCCCCATATCATGTTTCCCAACAATTGCCAACCCGGCCAGATTGTAAGTAGTCGTACTGCACTATAGTAGGAGATTTTGCAACTCTGAAATCATCTCTTATCCTCTTTCCTGCAGAACACAGTCAAATTGTTTTTGGTTTCAACTTTTACATGATTCAAATGGAAAATAAAAATCTCTCCAAGCAATTGATTTCGTATTTTCAGAAAAACTAAATTGGAAATTTGTTTAGTTTTCTAGAACTGTGGGCGGAGAATGCAGGAAATAGTATCTGTATCATTGCGAAAAGGTTTTTTTGTTTAACAAAACCATGCACAAATTGTATGGATCAATTGATAGAGACGTGGAGATGTGGAGTGTGGTTGGGATTAGATTGCACTTTTCCTCATCCAGCATGTTTGATTAATTGATTGTTTTTGTAATCAATGTTTTAATCCCTTGAGCTTTACAACTTGGTTTCTTCATGTCAGAAAGAAGTTGGCATTAGGATTTTTACGGACATCTGTTCGAAATACCCACAATATTACAGCACTAAATTG
This sequence comes from Volucella inflata, assembly GCA_928272305.1. NCBI lineage: Eukaryota > Metazoa > Arthropoda > Insecta > Diptera > Syrphidae > Volucella > Volucella inflata. Next base: position 22,581,505 of record OV743718.1, on the reverse strand, counting down.
GGCACCTAGCTCATCAAAGGCTACGGCAAGAGATTGTAGTCGTTAGGTACCGATTGGATTTTAATTGGTACCGTCACAGGCCTATTCGATCGACTATGCTTACGTATGGTAATTACTATATTTACCCAAGCTATGATATTGATTGCTTTGTTGAATACCTATATAACCTGCTGCAAGTATAGGTCTGGTGGACGTGCTTTGTTCAAACGACATTTGTTAGTTATTGAGTGCTACTAAGAGCATACACTAGTGACTTTTGTAGACGAGTTCTCAGTTTTAGCGTTCCCTGAAGCTAATTGGAGAAAGGCGTATGAAAACGGTTGGCTGATTTCAGTTGCTTTGTATTGCGTTCATCAAACAGAAAAACATTGAAGCCCATGAAAGACAAAAAGTCATCCGTATATTGTATTTGGTAGCTATTCGGCAACCAAACCCTAGCAGCAATTGGAAGTCCTCTCATGCATTACCCTTACACGGGGTTCAGTTACAATAATTTCTGTATAACGAATCCAAATTTAACTTTGTTTATGCCATGGAATCGGCAAAATATGTATATAAGATGCGCTAATTGTCCCACTGAAAAGTATGAATGATTTTACTGATAGCAAGTCAACACGACGTAAAAATAGGAAAATCTATTTTATTGTTAAATTTATTTAAATATTCGCGCACAAGAGGAGAGGCACCGATGTATGTTGGTTTTGAATGTCTGCAAGTTATAATGACTGGGGAATAAAGAGCTCGTCAGGGCATTAAGCGAATTGTTCGGCTTAGGAAAGATCGTCCAAAAGTGGGATTGAGGATGAACTAATGAGCATTTAAATTGTAACTAGTGTTACAATCGGAAAGTTTTAAATTATGGCCTAATTTTAGTCAGGCTCGAATGGGTTTGCCATTAGCATTAGCATATGTTCATTTCAAATAGAAGTGCGTATGAAACGATGTGAAGGAGCTCAATTGGAACACACTATCAAAATACCTTCACATTGGACAAATAGGAAACGAATAACATTGAAACATATTTTCTGTAATCGCCGATTTCAGCCATCCGAGGCATCTGCCGCTCTCTTCATTCGGTCCCACTTCTATTCAACAAAATTAAATTTAATTCCAAGAATATTATTCAATATATCAACCTTTTGTCTGATACAACTGATGTAGATTCTTACTAAACAATTTTGTCATCTTTTGGTTTTAACGTATCATTATCGCAGCTTACGTGCTTTGGAGAAACGTCTAGTTCCGTCTGGACTATATTCTCATTAGACTTCAAAGAAATAATCTTGGGGGCGGGTTTCCATTATGCGCAGTGAGCATTTTTTTGTGTTTTTTTTTGCTTCCAAATGGCCTAAGAAACAAAAATATAATATTTGTTTGAGAAAATAAGCAACAAATTTTTTTAATTGCTTTTAGAAATTTTTTCGTAAACCACCATAGTCATACACAACCCTTGTAAGAAGTTCGTCAAACAACAGTTCGAGTAGTCCGTTACAAATACACTTCGTTACATTTTCGCAAATTTTTCATTTGTTTTTATTTGGAAACAGTGCTGCCAGTTTTAAATGAAAGTTTTAAGTGAAAATCACCAGATTTGTTTAGAAAAAGTATGAATATGAAGGTGGGGCATGTTGGCTCCCTGCTTGGGATCACTGTTGGATTTGGGGTGTGTGCAAGGTTGGATGCATGCAACGTTTGGGGTATGAAGCAATATATTTTCGAAAAATCATTAAAAAAAAAAAAAAAAAATATATTGAAAAACAGCAATATACCTATGAACTTTTCTAGGGAAAATTTAAAATTTTAAAATTATAAAAAAATAGAAAAAAAAGTTTCCTCACCAGAATTCTTTACAGAACATTTTAGAATAATCCATATAAAATAAATTAGTGCGCATAATGGAAACCTCAGCCTAATCTTGTTTGTAATCAAACTCAAGCTAACGATCTAAAGCTAACTGATCACTGTCTAACAACTATAGAATTTAACTCTATTGACTATCACGCCGAGGGTCCATGGTTCGATCCCTGGCATCACCAAAAATTTTTCGAATCGTCATCACCCTTTCGGCGAGCAATGGCAAACTCCCGAAAATAAAATTGCCTATGAAAAGGCTTCTAAGGAGTGACATTCGAAGTCGGCGATAAACCGTAGGCCCTGCTCAGATGTGACAAAAGTGACAACATGAACGGCACAAATGAGTATGAAGAAGTTAGGCCATGACTCACACCGGGTTGCCAGCGCCACAGAGTTTTTTTGTTTGTTTAGAACCTGTGAGTTCTTTCAACCTTTCAACCTGGACGATGATGACCAACAATTCCGTCCACCCGACCTGGATGAAGTGAAGATAGCCATATCGAAGCTTAAGTCCAACAAAGCTGCTGGAGCGGATAGCCTGACTGCCGAGCTCTTCAAAGCGGCAGGCGATGACTTGGTAAGGAGCTTACACCAACTCATCTGTAAAATATGGTCGGACGAAAGTATGCCCGATGAATGAAACCTCAGCATTATTTGTCCGATTCTCAAGAAAGGAGACCCTCTGAACTGCGCCAACTACAAAGGCATAAGTCTTCTTAACATCGCATATAAGATCTTATCCGCCGTATTGTGTGAACGCCTGAAGCCGTTCGTCAACAACCTGATAGGTCCATATCAGTGTGGCTTCAGGCCAGGAAAGTCCACCATCGACCAGATATTCACACTACGGCAGATCTTGGAGAAGACCCATGAGCTTCAGATCGATACCCACCACCTATTCATCGATTTTAAGGCCGCGTATGACAGCATCTATAGAGACGAGCTATATAGAGCAATGTCTAGTTTTGGCATCCCTGTCAAACTCGTCCGTCTGTGCAGGATGACGATGGAGAATGCACGCTGCTCCATCAAGGTCGGTAAAGATCTCACCGAGACCTTTGATGTCCAGAAAGGATTTAGACAAGGCGATGCGCTGTCATGCGATTTTTTCAACATCGTATTGAAAGAATAGTGCAAAACTCACGAGCAAAAACAAGAGGCACTATCTTTCAAAAGTCCGTCCAACTACTCGTATACGCCGACGATATTGACATAATCGGGAGAATGCAGCGTGATGTCAGTGGCGCTTTCGCGAGTATTGAGACGGAAGCGACGAAAATGGGTTAAGCGGTCAATGAGGGCAAGACCAAGTATATGCTGTCAAGCAAAAAGTACAACCAACACCGACGTCTCGGACAGAACGTCACCCTCGACAGATATAACTTTGAGGTAGTTAAAGACTTTGTCTACCTAGGCTCCGCTATAAATACAGACAACGACACCAGCGCTGAGATCAAACGAAGAATAACTCTTGCCAACCGCTGTTTCTTTGGGTTAAGAAGGCAATTGAGTAGCAAAGCCCTCTCTCGGACAACAAAAGTCACCCTTTATAAGACTTTAATAACCCCGGTCCTGCTCTATGGCGCAGAGGCATGGACATTATCAAAAATGGATGAGGGTGTTCTTGGTTGCTTCGAGAGAAAAATTCTTAGGGCGATCTTCGGTCCCGTCTGCATTGAAGGTGAGTGGAGGAGGAGATACAACGACGAACTGTATGGACTGTACAGCGACATGGACCTAGCCAGAAGAGTGAAGATCCAAAGACTGAGATGGCTGGGTCATGTAGAGCGCATGGACACCAATGCTCCGGTCCGAAAAGTCTTCGAATCCGCCCCCGAGGGACAACGCAGTAGAGGAAGGCCAAGACCCAGGTGGCGCACGGAAGTGGAAGAGGACCTCAGCCAACTTAGCGCGTGAATCTGGAGACTGCTAGCCAGGGATCGAGCTGGCTGGAGAAGCTTGTTGACTGAGGCTCAGGTTCACCCCGGACTGTAGCGCCACCTAAAGTAAGTAAGTAAGAACCTGTGAGTGGGAACAAAATGTATACCAAAAAATTGATTTCGCTGCCCTAAATGGCAGGTTACCCTTTGAATCCTGGGATGAAATATATCATGAAAATGACCCACCCGCTGCTTTCGATTTGTTTTTACACAAATAACAAACTTACAGTACCTTTCTCATAAAAAAAGTAAAAACGAACAAGGGCTGTGTACAAAAATCGTGAAGCATCAGAATATAGATAATATTAGACTTAAAAAATACTATGACCTACTATGTTTTGAACTGAAATATGAAATTTCCCATTGCGGAGATATCTATTTCAACACGAAACTTAATGAAAATTCTGGCAATACAAGAAAAGAGTTGGAAGTTGTTAACATTATTTTAATTAGGAAGAAACCCAATATTGATATCGTTTTAAATAACAATAATGTTGCTGTTTCAGGACCTTTTCGAAGTTGCTTCTTTATTTATAAACTTCTTCTCTAATATAAAAATTCACTAAGGACTTCGATTTCAATGGTTCTGAAATTACCGCAGATACGAGTATAACAATAGCGTTTGATGTGGTGGATCACGAACTGTTGCTTGTAAAATTGTTTAATGCTGGTTTCAGGAGATTTATACACAAATGGTTTGTTTCATATCCAAGCAACCGAAAATCAAAATCAAAAACTCTACGAGTTTTGTCAAATATATTACCCTTGGTGTTCCACAAGGCTCAGTAATGGGGCCAATCTTATTCCTTTTACATAAACTCATTATCTGTTCAACCATACATAGTCAATGCAACAGCGTTTGCAGACGATACAGCTCTTTCCTACTCAAATAATAGTTATTTTAATTTGTATGTTGACTTAAATTATGATTTAGAACTACTACGTAGGTGGTTTGCCGTACATAAACTAGGAAATGTCCTAGATTTCGTTTTGCGAATACATATACCGCTGACTTAAAAACTTTTTATTGTCAAACTAAATTTTCCGATAACTGTTTTAATATTGACCGAGTAGATAGTTTAAAGTACTTAGGTATAATACTGGACAAAAAACTTTGTTGGAATGATCATACTTACTTACTTACTTTAGGTGGTGCTACAGTCTGGTGTAACCCTGGGCCTCAATCAACAATCGTCTCCAGCTAACTAAATCTTTGGCTAGCTGCCTCCAGTTTCGCATGCTAAGTTAGCTGAGGTCCCTTCCAGTTGCGCGTGCCACCTGAGTCTCGGTCTTCCTGTAATGCGCTGTCCCTCGGGAAAGACTTCGGAGACTTTTCGAGCATTGGTGTTCATCCACTCTACATGACCCAGCCGTATTAGTCGTTGGATCTTCACTCTTCTGGCTATGTCGATGTAAGGTCCATACAGTTCGTCGTTGTATCTGTTCCTCCAGCCAAGAGCGCCCTCATCCATTTTTGATAATGTCCATGCCTCTGCGCCATATAGCATGACTGGGATTATTAAGGTCTTATTTAGTTACTTCTGTTGTTCGAGACAGGGCTTTGCTAGCTAATTGCTTTTTAAGCCCAAGAAGCAGAGATTGACAAGAATCATTCGTTGTCTGAATTTTAAGTAGATAAAGTCCTTAACTATCTCAAAGTTATATCTGTCAAAGGTGACGTTCTGCCCTCATTGCTTTGACCGCTAAATCCATTTTCACCGCTACTTTCTTCCGATTAGCTCAATTTCGTCGCCGTATGCGAGTATTTGAACTGATTTTGAAAGAGTATGCCTCTTGTGTTTGCGCGTGAGTTTTATACAATTCGTTCAAGCATGATGTTAAAGAAATTGCATGGCAACCCATAGCCTCGTCTAAATTCTTTTTTGATACCAAAGGTCTCGCTGAGATATTTACCGACCTTATGAGCAGCTCTAGTCCTCCTATGCAGACCCACTTTGTATGCATCTGCATGTGCTTGCCGGCATTCGTCATCTAGCCAGGGGTTTCGTTTGTGGTAGTCGAGTAAAACCCAGCACATCAGTGGTGGCATCTCTGATGGCTTTTGGCAGTGTTGCCACTGGTCTTCAATGCTTGATGCTGGCGGCAAGGGACCTCTTAAAGGATTTGGGCGATCTCTTGCGATTGTAGCCATCTGATGTCGAAATTCCTGACAATATTAGCTTGTCTTGGCGTTGTTCGGGATATTTGCAATCGTACCTTGGCTACAACAAGGTAATAGTCCGAGTCGATGTTGGCTCCTCGGAATGTTCGGACATCAATAATACTGGAGGAATGTCTTGCGTCGATTGCAATGTCGTCAATCTGGTTGAAGGTTGGTTGATCAGGAGTTCTTCGAGTCCCCATGTAAATATCGAGATGGGAGAACCGCGTGCTAGCTTTGACAATATTTTGTCCCGCCGCAAAGTCGATTAACCTGAATCCGTTATCAGAGGTGATGTCGTGCAGGCTATATCTTCCGACAGTACTACCAAAGATGCCCATTATTCCTTGCTTTGCATAAATATCACAGAGGACAATTTTAATGTAATAGCTAGGGCACTACTCGTAGGTGTTGTTCAAGAGCTCATAGAAGGTATCTTTGGTACCTTCATCTTTCTCCTGTGTGGGGACAGGCGCACATATCAGGCTAATGTTGGCAAATAAAGCCTTGATGCTGATTGCTACGAGGCACTCGTTCACAAGCCCGACACGCAAGACTTCTTGCCTAAGTCTGCCACTAAAAACAAATCCGCATTCAAATAGGCGCTGGTTTTGCCGTCGATAACAATCGTCATAGTAGCTGCAGAAATTTTTCATCCTCTTTTTGTCCGGCCCATTCTATCGCATTTCTTGGATTTCGGTTGTGTCTGGTTTACTCTAGGACCTCAGCTGCATATCCGAAGTTCGTTATCCTTAAATCGTTTGCATGTGTTGTCAACAGTAGATCCGTCCGTATCCGAGGCTTGTTGTTGCTTCGTAACTTTTGTATTTTTACCATGGACGGGCAGTATTTGGTATTTGGCCCAACATTGAGGACCGAAGCCAGTAGCCCGTTGGTGGGTGTGAGTGGTGCCTTTGGTCCATAAAGGACTCATTCGCTACCATTTTTTTTTTGAAGACCCTGTCAGTCTCGAAAATCCTTACCGGTCTGAGTTCCAAATATGTCGGAGTAGCCCAGATAAAGTCTCATTTGTTCAGGTTTTTATTCCACTGTTGATTCCATCTGGGGAATTCATCCGCTGTTCCATTTATAGTGCTGCTATTTTTCTATTGCAGGTCCAGTCCGGATGGACATTGGCCAGTACCCGGGGGTTACCACATGGAGGTATTATAACCACAATTGATTGTGGTTGATGTGGTTGACATCTCTCAGTGCCTTCCCTATTTCTAAAGCACTTAACCAACGGAGTGATCATACAGCTTACCGAAAATTATTTTGAATTATTTTCTCTGTTATTTCCCCCCTAACAGATATACATATATTTTTGTTTAAATCTTGTTTAAGAGCATATTCACCGCATGCCCTTGCGGCATTTAAATATGTAATCTGATTGTTACAACTTATTTTAATTAACCTGAATTGTCACTTATTGAATTTATGTTTAGCCTTAAGTTTTCAATGAAATAGTGACATTTTATTATTACTAGGCTCTCCCGTCGCCGAAATACGACGATTCACAAAAGCAACAGTTGTCGTGTACACAACAAAAGTGTCGTCACTCGTCACTATGTTTCTCTTTTTTTCATTTTGTTTTGTCTCTATCCCACTTAGAGTAGGGAAACTCTTTTGCAATCGGAGTAGTGACTTTCACAGTCCCAAACTTACATAAAAAAACAAAACAATACATTTCATAAGTCAAGGCAGTCCTTATGTAGAACCGCATGCATCCTAGCATCTTTCCTTTTTTTTACTATTGACTTTCAAAGGTAAGCAGACTTGAAAATGTTTTTCTTTCTCTCAGTAAAGCTGGCCATACACGACGAACATGTGTTCGTGCGATCTGTTCGTGTTCATGGTCTTGTTCGACGTTTGTGTTGCTTTTGACGAACCGATCCAATGTTTATGAAAATTTCCAAAATTTGTGGATTTGTTCGCGAGCATATTCGCCGTTTGTGGCGTTGTTCGAAAACATTTTCTTGTTTAAATAAATTTTGTTGCGTGCACATCAGCGGAAGATAAAAAATGGCAAGTTTTAGCAAAACTTTTCTTTTGGAACTTATCGAAATTCTTAGAAATATTAAAACTTTACTTCCTCGAAACTTTGTCCAGTTGCGAGGAATCTTAAAGTTGCTGACAGTCTCTCGTTTGCTGTAATTGCTTCTCGCATTCCTGTGTTTTGTTTTCCAATAACTGGACCCACCAAACTCAGCAAATCAATATAAGTTTCTGAATCCATTCGAAGAAATTTTTAAAAATCTTCTGGTGCAGACATTTCTAATTTTCTTAACATTTTGGTATGAGTGTGATCGTTTCTACCATTCAGCCACTCGTTTCATCCCCTCTCGCCTTTTTTGTTTATTATTTTTTCCTTGCTTTCGCTTCTTGCATATATATATTGTTAATAATGCAAGCATTATCCGCGTGTGGGTTCTCCATATTTTCTTGTTGAAAGTTACAGCAAATCGGTTCGTCATGTGTGGTCAAATGTCAACGAACAAATCGCACGAACATATTCGTCTTGTATAGCCAGTTTAAGCTACGTAAAATTTTAAATATTGTAAAATTTCGGCTAGGGTTCGAAATTATAAAACGTTATTCTAACAAAACACTTAATTTATTATTATTTAAAATAACTTCCAAGTAATTCACAACCGATTTTACTACTATCTCACAATTCAAATCTCTTATCGTCCACTATTAAGACTTAAGGGCTGAACAGAATGTGAATCTGTATCTGTATGTATCTCGAAGTTGGGTGTTATTTAACTTCGAGATACGGATTATACATGTATTGAACTTTTGAAAGTTCTATATCAGATACAGATTCAAGCTTCAGATTCACATTCTGTTCAGCTCTTAAGCTCTTTTTCTGTCGCTTTCCAAAAATCAACTTAACTCACGCTGTTTCTCATCCTGTATTTATACCACATTTGTCTGGTCCTAGTTCTCACTTGTATCTTCTAGTTTGAAACTGGGGTAATAAATGAACTCACCAGAGAGAGAGTTTATTAATGATGTATGATCCTAAGGTTATGCAATACTGGATTCCTGATTTTACAACATCTGTATCTAAAGATACATATATGTAAAATAATCTAATCTTTTACATGTTTTGCCAGGGTTTGGTAAGACCGTTTGGCAAAAAAACAAAACATTGTGCACATCTACGCGATATTGCCTTTCCAATGGTTCAATAGAATGGTGTAAATGTGTACGACAAAAATAGGCAGCACGTATTTATATATAGATTATTTTCATCACCAATCACCATTCGCAAAAATGTGTCGATTTTGTTGCAATTCGCACGTGGAAATTTGGTCCATGAGGGTTTTTTGCGTTAACTCGTGTGACACCCATACATCGAGTTTCTTTTTGTATCCAACCCTATTCAAATGGCTCTAGTGCTTACGTTTTCTTTATCGCTTTTTCGAAGAAAAACTGTAATATATGGAGTATGTTTTTTTGCTGGTATACATCTTTGAAGTGCGCTCAAAACGGAGTCAACCAATCACAAAACTGTCAGAGAAGTTTTTTCAGTACAAAATTTCATCTTTCTAACGGCATTAGTGTACGTCAGATAGGACGAATACAATGCTAGATACAGATTACTAAAGTCACCTCTGGGTAAATAATGAATTTGGTCTTGCTTCACCTGATAGCACTTCCATTACCACTACTATAAAAGAAATCATTCCTGGTCTCTTTAAATTTGACGACATATGCTTTGTATGGCGGTATACAAGAGAATAATTATTTGAGAGTTAAATCAACATTTAATTCCTTACTTCAGGGCATTGAAAAGCATTAATAAGTTCTTTCATCGAATTTAAATTGTGTCGATTCTAGGAATGATGCGTCCTTTGAATGTCTTATGTGTACTCTGTGAGCAGGACACCGATGACTTTTCTTAAGTATTTCGGTCAGTTTGGCTTGAACTTTACCAAGAGCACTTTGTTTTCTCCTTAAGTCTCCTTACAAATATGACTATACAAGCAATCCTCTATAGTAAGACAAGAATATGTTCATACACAAGAGTACATACTCCAATGTCATCCTATATGAACTATAAGAGCGTACAGGACCAGTTTGATTTCTTGTGAGGGTCATTTTAAAGGGACTATTTCGTGAAAAGGTTTATGTTACCATAAATCGTTCACATCACTTGTACTACTTGAAAGGTAATGTCCAATAGATGTCCATGTAAGAATCAAATAAAACAGAAAAAGACAGGAAGACAAAATTCAATTTTCCCTATTGAAACTAAATACATTGGTGCCTTCAGCTGGTCCTACATCCAGACAGAATTTATTTTCCAATCGAAACTGAACATCGAGACGAAAATTTCATTAACAAAATTAATAAAATATTCAGGCGAATCCTGGCTTGTGTAATATCCTGTTCTCCAACTATTTCCAATATAATTTCATTTGACATTTTAATGGCGGGTTATTAAGCTGCGAATCAAATTTTCGAAATACTCGTAAATTCGAAAGTAGGCATAACGCCTGTATCCATAACTATGCAACGAAAAACAAAAAATGGCAAAAATTCTTAACCTTATGAATACATAAAGCCCAGGATTATCCATGATTTAAATGGGAACGCACATTCGATTTAAATGATGTCCAAGCCATGGGACAAATTGGATTATCATCAACGAAATGGTGCTCAAAATAAAAACAAACAGCACACACAAAAACACACAAGGATACAAATTCAAACATGTGCTACGTGTTGGCATTCTAATGGGAGTTGGGTCCCAGATTGACAAGATGACAGTGATAGCTGTAGTCCTTGTTATTCTCGATGATGATGGTGGTGCTTGAGTATACACTATAGGCCGAAAGTTTGAGACCTACCTTGGCAACTGACTTCATTCATGCACGGCGGCTATTGAATTTTATAATTCACATTGTTATTTTTTTTGTTTACATCTTGCTATAATACCTAATTTTTCGCATTTTTCACCCAGGTTTTTGAATACCGAGCGTTTTGTTTATAAATGTGGGAACGGGTTTTGATGGAAGTCTTGAGGATAAGATATGGTCAAGATGGCACGAAAATCGGCTCATATTCACAACAAGCAAAGGACGTTGATAAAAAACAGCAGCCAGAAATATGTATCAAAATAAATAAAAAACGAAACAAACGTTTATCCTTGACAACGACCAAACGGAGATAAGGACATATTGTCCTTTGCGTCATTTTCCTTTTCGTCCTGCACCATGTGCGCGAATAACTAAGCATCTGGCTGAGCGTGTCATGCAAACTGAGCTCACTAGAGATGTCTCATGAAGTAGCGGGCTCCGTATTTCTCGTTCGACCAAGAGTATCACTGCTGCTTGAAAAGAATTTCAACGAAGCTCAGAAAAAAAAATAATGGAGCGATGAATTTACTATCTATGGATTCAGCAACCACACGATTAAGTGGTATACAGACGGCTCGAGAACTGATGAGGTACTGGTGCAGGAGTGTTTGGGCCAAGAACGAAGAACCACAAATCCATGGGCAAGAGTACCAGCATCTTTTAAGTAGAAGTATGCGCCATGCGCATATGCGTTCGAATCAATCTCGAAAAGCGTTACAGAAACTGTAACATAGCAAATGTCAGATAGTCAAGCAGCTATCAAAGCACTGGACTACACCTTTGTCATTAAATCCAACCTTGAATGGGAATGCCTACAAAGCCTCAACAAATAGGGCAAGAAAAACAGAGTATCTGTCTGCTGGATACCAGGCCATGTGCGCATCGCTGGTAATGAGGCGGCGGACACTCTAGCGAGAAAAGGGGCAGCAGAACCCTTCATAGGACCTAATTCTGCGGGATAGGGGAACACACCCTACGCGAAGAATTAAGGAAATCGGAGAAGGAGAAACGGGCTAGAACCTTTCGGGATCTCCAAGGTCTGAGACAAGCCAAAAACTCTTAGGAGATTACAATCTCAAAAGATTTAAAGCATGTATCAGTCTTAGCAAAAATAACCTACGCATCATAACTGGTTTTCTAACGGGGCATTGTAAATTCAGAGAACACCTAAGGAAAATAGGGATATCAGATGAAGGTCTCTGCGGATTCTGCAATGATTCCACAGAAACTCCAGAACACATACTGGATTCTTGCGGGGCACTGATCCAAAAAAGGTTTACATAACTGGGAAATCACAAAATTCAAGGAAAGGATATCAACCACGGATCCACTGCTCATTCTCAGATTCATAAAAGAAACTGGTCTGGATGACGTGCTCTGAGTAGGTTTTTCCTTGCCAAGGCCAACGCCAGAGCATAAACACGCCAGCATAATTCCTAGTAAATTAAGCTGTGAGGGAGCAAAGTCGCAGTGCACTACACCCTATATATTATTATTCACAAACATCGGCGAGACAATGATGGACACAATTTGGAATCAGAAGACGTTCGTTGCGTCGAATTTTATTGAAAGAATTGAAGATGGCCCCTTATAAAGTGCAAAACGTTCAATAATTGCTGCCTCCTGAACTTCAAGTGAGGTTAACTTATTCCCATGTTCTGTTAAGCCTGGTGCAAGATCAGGATGATTTCGAATCCAGAATCATAATGAGCAAAAAATGCCAATTTCACTTGGCGTGGCACGGAGAATCCACATGAAATGCACAGAGAGCCATTGCATCCCCTCAAGATGACTCTTTGAAGCGGCATTTGCAGTGAAAAGTGATTCTGAGTACACCGACCCAACTACCGTAAGCGTAACTGATGAGCGCTACAGACATATGTTAAACGATTTTTTTTTAGTCGTAAGCTGCTGAATTGAGTTTCGAGAATTGTAGTAGGACGGATCAACCGCCCACATAGCTTGGGCAACGATGAGGAAAGAAGCTTAATATATGGGTCCGGAATCGATGCCCATCATTAGAATCTGATCATTATTTTACTGAATCGTATTTTTCCTTCAATCAGTGAGGGCAGCGTCAAACTTTTTGTCTGCAGTGTAGGTCTTGGAGTGTTTTTGATGGATCATTTTTCTCCAAGTTTTTTTTCTTTTGTTTTTTGTTTTTATACGAATCCAGGACTTGCCTTCATATGAAGTGAAGTCTTTAAATTTATCTATATTCTTGTCGCCTTGAACGTCCCACAAGGGCTCAACCATAATTGAATGAGAAATTAAATTCATGATTTCTTCCGTTTGCTTAACTAGTCAAATGCGATTCGTAATTTTGCTGTTTAAAAGCATAACCGGTTGTAGGAGGAGAGAGGCAAGGGCAATGTCCAAAGATAAGGATGTGATTTTATTTTTGTTTATTTTATTTTGAAAATTAAATTCATTCTTTGGTCATACTATGAGTTACATTCTTAAAATTTTCCCAAGCCAATGATCGAATTTATTGGGTAATAGATGAGGTGGGGCTATTTAATTCGGCAAATCTGTAGGTGTTATATATTGTGATAGTAATATAACCCAGACGAGATGAGGATATCAAATTCTAGCTATTGGAGGAGACACAATTTTATCGGGTGTGATAATAATTATTTCCTTTTGTAATAGCATCTTCTCTATACTATATGATCTTAAATTATCTCATCCGATACCAAGTAGAGAATATAAATCGAAGGATGTGTATATCTACTCAAATCAGTATGGGAAAGGACGTCTTTAAAAAGCAATAAGTACATATTTACAGATACCTGAAACTCGAATTGGATTTCAGTTTTTAGACGATGTGAACCGGCAATAAAATAATTTAAGTCCAATTTTGAAGGTAAAAATCATTATTTGTATCAATGTATTGACTTGACTTTGACTTTTAGGTATATTACATTCAGCAGAAAATTCAAATGGTGTCCTGTATTTTCTAATTCCAAACCATGTAGGTTTAGAGATTTAGAGTCGAACTTTCTTTCATGCCTAATACTACAGTTCAGGATCTGCCAGGGCCTTAACTAGCAAGCTTCTCCAGTCAGCTTGGTACTTAACTTACAGCAGAATCGGTGTGAAGAGGGTATAACAAAGTTTGATAAAAAAGGACGGTTTGTATGGCTTTCCGCAAGATACCAAATTGGATCCAATCCTATTTACATTGCTCGCAAACGAACTTTTATGAGTTTTTAAAAATAGTACTACATTTGCATATTATGTGGATGACATGACTATTGTAGTCAAGCATAAGGACTTAAGCTCAGTTGTAGAAATATTGCAAATGGAATTCGATGCTATCTCTAAATGGTGTCATGGTTACGGCCTTACAACAAAAGTCGCAAATCGATGCACATAAGCACACCATCGAAGAGGAATGGATAAATCAATATCTATCGCCAATACAAATTTTGTCAACTGTCAGCCAGTAACCAAGCCACTGAAAGTGAGTAGCGGATAAAGTATTGGGTATATAACAAAATGCGTGCGGTTTTTTTTTTTTCAAAATTTGAACGTTTATTTAAGAAAAATATGTACAATAGTATTATTCAAAGTATTGCCCATCTGAAGCTATGACTTTTTCCCATCTTTCTGGCAATTTGTGGATCCCATCCCAAAAGAACTGCGCCGGCTTGACAGCCAAGAATGAATCAAGCCAATTTTTGATATTCTGCTCTGATGTTCAGTGAGGGCGTTCTGCATCGACCGGAACAAATGGTAGTCAGAAGGGGCAAGGTCTGGGCTATAAGACGGGTGGAGTAAGACTTCCCATCCAACCGGAATAGCAACGTGGGGCCGAGCGTTGTCATGATGGAAAATTATTGCCTCGTGTCTGGTCGCATATTCCGGGCGTTTTACGGCTACTGCTCTCTTCAAACGGATTAATTGTGTTCGGTAGCGTTGTCCATTGATGGTTTCACCCGATTTTAGCAGCTCATAATACAGCACACCCATCTGATCCCACCAAATACATAGCATTACCTTCGCGCCATTGATTATTGGCTTTGCCGTTGATTTGGCTGGTTGGCCGGGTTTCACATATGATTTTTTGCGCTTGGGGTTGTCGTAATGGATCCATTTTCCATCACCAGTAACAATCCGATGCAAAAATTACTTACTTTTGTGGCGTTCCAGCAGCATTTCGGACATGCAAAACCGCCTTTCGACGTCTCTTGGCTTGAGTTCATGTGGAACCCAATTTCCTTGCTTTTGAATACATCCAGCTGCTTTTAAACGTTTTGAAATGCCTGCTTGAGTGAGACCCAAAGATTCTGCAAGCTCTTCTTGTGTTTGCAACAATCTTGATAGAGTAATGCTTCCAGTTCTTCATCTTTAAACTTTTAAACCGTGCAAACCACTTTTGGCACGTTCCCTCAGCTAGCGCATGTTCACCATAAACTTTCACCAAAATAAGATGACTTTCAGCAGCAGTTTTCTTCTAAAGTAATGAAGAAGAACTCCCCGCAAAAACACTTTTCCAGGCACAAAGTTCGACATATTTGAGTGAAAAAAAATTATTGTTGTTTACGCTTCAAATGAATGACATATACTGAAATGACGTACAATGACAGTAGCTTTCCAACGCATGTTTCAATGGAATAATAACAATGGAATAATACAAGTTACGCCATCTCTTAGCAAACTGCACGAATTAAGTTATAGACCCAATATCTCGTAGTAACAATCGATGAGGATTTTCGTTGGAGTTACAGGATCATTGTGCTGTGTTTCCAACTGAAAAGCATACTGTTTGCGATAGTATTACTAAAACACAATACTCAAACTTGAGCTTTTAAAGGCATGTATACATCCAACGTGGAATTTGGGTCTGGGCAAACGCAGCAAAAACATATTTGCACAAAATTATGAACGTTGCTCTTTAAATTCATCTTTTATCCTTTACAAGTGCATGCAATATTTTAGATCACATCGCCTGTACACTGCATAATTATACACGAATACTCTAAATAAATGTTTGCTTTGTTTGTTAGCAAAATCCATTAATTTTAATTTGTAAATTAACTCATTCATAACGTGTTTATTAATATCACTTCAAAATTCAATTATTTCATAAATAAACAACCAACCGTATGAATTACATAAATAAAGATTTTTCAAACTGAATTAAATTATAGCAGTGGAACAAATAAGCCCTCCCTACATAATTGTGCACCCAGTCACCTGTCATCATTCCACGAAATGTCTGTCATATCCTCAAAATTTATTACATAATTCGGAACTGATTTTTTCCTCGTTTAAGTTGAATCAGTTTACCTTTCTGTGAATTCCATTTTCGTTTAATTTTTTTTGTTTTTGTTACGAAAATTCTAACAGCAAATACAGCATGGTCGCTTTGCATTCTTTTGAACATAGTGTATAGCAATTTCGTAATGTAGTACCTACTTCTTCCTCAACTGCGTTGCCCCTCCGGGTTAGATTCTAAGATTCTGCAGATAGGAGTCTTGGTGTCCATTAGCTCTATACGTCTTAACTATATCAAGCAACTGATGAGCAGTGTTCTGACTAGGTCTATGTCGCTGTACAGCTCTTCAAATATTTTCCAGAGCCCGTCACTGCAAACGGGACCGAATATATTTCGAAGGATTCTTCGTTTTTTCCTAAACTCATTTTGGCGGCTTCTATTTCAATCGCATAGCTGACAGCCCGTACAGACTGTCCCTTCTGTATTCGCTTGTGAGTTCTGCACAATTCTGCCCAGTATGATGTGAAAAAAGCCACCCGACAGCGCGTCGCCTTCTCTAAAACATTTTTTGGCATCAAAAGTCTCGCTTTTAACACCACCGACTTTGACGGAGCAGCGAGCGTTCTTAATCGTCATTCGGCACGTACGGATGACTGCAAAAACTAGACACAATTCAATATAGCTCATCTCTACAAATGCTGTCATATGCGGCCTTAACATTTATGAAAAGATGGTGATTATCGATTTACAGTTCTTAAAACTGTTAAACGTTCCTAGTCCGAAACCGCACTAAAAGGGACAAATCAGGTTGTCGACGAAGCATTTCAGAACGCAGATAAGATCTTGTACTTAATGCTGAGGAGACTTATATCTCTATAGTTGGCGCAGTTGAGAGGGTCTCCTTATTTGTGAAGCGGCAAACTGTGATTCCATTTATCAGTCATGCACTCTTCTCATAGAGCCTACGAGCGGTTCACTTCTCTTGTACCGAGTGCCTAGAGATCTCATATGGGCCGCTCTGAGGTCTCTAAACGTACCGGAAACGTATGTTAGTTTAATACAAGACATGTACGGAAACGTGAAAACTGCGATTAAAAGCTCTGCTGGACTAACGAGAGAATTTCCAGTTAATGTCGGAGTGCATCAAGGAAGCGTACTTAGCCCTTTCCTCTTTAACGTAGTATTCGACTATCTTTTAAAAGACTGCATGCGCGAAGCAAATGTAACGCCAATTCTCTTCGCTGACGACGCAGTTATACTAAGCGATAACGTCAAAGAGTTGCAGAACGCCTTAGATTCGTGGAAAAATGCGCTGGAGAGAAACGGGTTTAAAATAAGTCGTTCAAAGACGGAGCATTTGACGTGCCCATTTGCGCATCCGTTGCGACCTGTTCCGGATATAATGTTAGACGGGATAGTTCTTTCGAAAAGCATTATCTTAAAGTACTTAGGATCAATCGTTGACATGGAAGCGAAATGTGACGACGACGTAAACCACAGAGTGGGTGTGGGATGGATGAAAAGGTGGGAAAATTCGGGAATCTTTTGCGATCGAAAATTTCCACTTAAATTAAAGGGGAAACTTAACACCACGGTTGTTAGACCAGCTCTTATATACTGTTCACAGTGCTGGGCAATGTACGAAGCGTTTAAAAACAAAATGACGGCAGCGGAAATGAAAATGTTGAGGATGTCTAGTGGAGTCACTAAACGCGATTGTATTAGATCTACGCGTAAAAGAGGAAGTCTTCATATAAAGAATTTGGTAACCGAACAGCTTAAGGCGAATAGAATAAGCTGGTATTGCCACGTTCAAAGAACATCTGCGGAAAATCCGGTCGAAAAGGCTCTAGCAACTACGATCACTCCAATTGTAAGAAATCGAGGTCGGAAAAAGAATTCCTGGATTTCTCAGATGGCAAATGCGCAACAACGCCTGGGGCTAACCATTGAAGCGATCCAGGACCGAGCATTATGTAGACTCGTTCTGCGGTCTACGACATTAGCCAACCCCATAAGCGGAGCAGCGATGCAGTAAAAATGGGAAACTCCTTATGCGTAACGAGGAAAGGGTTAATAAAAGGATTAGAAGAAGACACGTTTCATCAAACACGGATTTCTCTAGTGGTGGTTAAGTGGAATCAAGTACATCAGTTGGGGCATTTGTGATGACATTTTTGCAGCGTTGCTATTCGTCATCGGTACTTGATGCTGGTGGCATAAGAGTTGTACGGAATACGCGTTCGACGAAGATTATGTCGATCTTCTGCGATTGCAGCGTTTGTACGTTATACCTGCTTACAGGTGTTCTTTTTTATTGTTTTTCTCGGAAAATCCGCATTCGAACTTGGCTGCAACAAAGTGGTGGTTAGAGTCAATGTCAATGCTGTCAGAATGTTCGAACATCCAGAACACTGGGGGCGTGTCTTATGTGTATCGCAATGTGATCAGTTTAACGTAGCTTTGCAAGACAAAACTGTTTGATTTACTACTCCTTTTTTATCCTGGTCGACTTAATTATTACGTCAAAATCGTACCAAGCGACTGCCATTTCTCATATGTAATATCGAGGAGTTCATAGTTATATTCTTTGGGTGCGTCATTCTAATCTTCCGTAGGAACATGGGAATATATAAGACTTATCTAAATATGCCCGCCATACGGATTGTCATAAGACCCTCGCTCATGTTCCGCAAGCTCAAGACTTCTTGCCTAAGCCTGCCAGATCCGAAGATCGTTGTCATTCAATCGTTGGCAAGGGTCGTCAACTACAATTCCAATTATATCCGAGGCCTTATTTGGATCTTCACATCACAACATATATAGTTATGAGCCTTATGATCACGTAGGCTAGTAGAGTAGGCCGAGCACGCCCTTGCCATTTTAGCCTGCATGATAGACGGTGGCTTTTTGCGGTTTGCAGTTTTCTATCATAGATAGTCATAACTCTGGTTTTAGTAAACAGCGCAGCAGTACTTTAATACATTCTGCACTTGCTTTATGAACGATGTACTCGTATTTAGATAAACAGTGTTATCTGTACGAATTGAGTCTTTTTTCGCCGAATTCCTTCTTCCGTGGCAATCTTCGTATTAGCAGTTCTATTCAAAAGATCTTTAAAATCACGCCAAAAATATTCCTTTCTCTTTTAACTAAAATCCGAGTTTTATTATCAGTTTTATAGGCATTTATTGGCCATTGATTGTTGATACAATTGCAGTCTTATCAGATACCAACTACCTTCTAATTTTATGGGGTTCCGTAGTAATACGCCTACGCTTTTGTTTGCAAGTTCAACTAATCAACTTTATTTCTATTATTACACCATTTCATTTCTCTGACGCATATGATATTGATTTGACATTGCCGTTATTCCTTCTCTGGAATTGAAATCATTTGAAATACGCAAGCTTGTACAATTTTCCCCAGTAAAAATTGAGCTACGTTCATAATACAAAATGCTGTTTATGGTTTGATGAACACACCTAAATATTCTCATATAATTACATTGTCAGTTGTAGAGTAGCCGTCATCCCATTGACGTTGGATGAGAAGATTTTATCTACGAGGATCTGATTCGAGAACAAAAAAAAACGACAATAGAGTAATTTTTGGAAAAGTCATGCAGACAGTGTTGCTGACATAAAAACTTGTTACAGAAATGTGGTGAGGAGTCTTTTTATAAGAAAAAGAGATAAGTCAACCTACGACCGAAACGCAAATCTTATTCTTTCGAAATATGGGTACTCTTAGGAAATAAAGTTCGACGAAACTATAGGGGAACCAATGGAGATGTTCTTAGAAAAGCAACGTCGACATCTTCAAGTGCCGCATTTTTGTTTGTGGGTTGACTGGAATTCAAGATTTTAACATAAGAACGAAATTTTTAGCGAAGGTGGGCAGATAAAAATAGGCGTGGAGTAGACGAAAGTGACATTAACATGTACGTCAACCAGAGAAAGTTAAAAATTTCAAAAACAAAAATTGGGTGATAGTTTTGTCAGAAAACCTCAAAAATATAATTTTCTTCGATAGAGCGGCCATAACGAAGGGGTTTGGGAAACATCGACTGAACCAATGGAGATATCCTCGGAAAATCAACCACCTTCAACTGTCGTCACCGCCGACATCTTCAAGTGCCGCATTTTTGTTTGTGGGTTGACTGGAATTCAAGATTTTAACATAAGAACGAAATTTTTAGCGAAGGTGGGCAGATAAAAATAGGCGTGGAGTAGACGAAAGTGACATTAACATGTACGTCAACCAGAGAAAGTTAAAAATTTCAAAAACAAAAATTGGGTGATAGTTTTGTCAGAAAACCTCAAAAATATAATTTTCTTCGATAGAGCGGCCATAACGAAGGGGTTTGGGAAACATCGACTGAACCAATGGAGATATCCTCGGAAAATCAACCACCTTCAACTGTCGTCACCGCCGACATCTTCAAGTGCCGCATTTTTGTTTGTGGGTTGACTGGAATTCAGGATTTTGACATAAGAACGAAATTTTTAGCGAAGCTGGGCAGATAAAAATAGGCGTGGAGTAGACGAAAGTGACATTAACATGTACGTCAACCAGAGAAAGTTAAAAATTTCAAAAACAAAGATTGGGTGATAGTTTTGTCGGAAAACCTCAAAAATATAATTTTCTTCCATAGAGCGGCCATAACGAAGGGGTGTGGGAAACATCAATCTGAACAGCATACAACAAAGAAAAAGTTCAATAATCAAGGTTTCCCAAAAATTTAAAAGCTTTATCTCGGCTTCCATTACAATATTACATTTGGGAAAAAATTAATACATATTCTGTTTGATTGCACGAGATTGGCTCGCCCAGCTGTAATATGTAATGGAAGGAGCGCCATCGGTCAACGTGCAACGACTGTCAGTGCCATCTTTCTTTAACGAGTGTTCTCTATCTTTCTATGATTCTTAAAAAAAAACAAAAAAAAAAAAAAACACTGTGGCGCTGGCAGTCCGGTATGGGCCATGGCATAGCTTCTTGACACTCATTTGTGTTGCTCTTGTTGTCATTTTTGTCACATCTGAGCGGGGCCTACGGTTTATCGCCGAGTCCGAACGGCACTTCTTAGAAGCTTTTTTCTCTTTTATATACATTCTTCTTATGCGTCTCGGTGCCACTGCACCTTTCAAAGAAAATGGAAACGGCAAACAGCGGTCTCACGTAGGCGATTATGTTGGGTGAAATATGTTGTAAGTGCTCTACCGAATAAAAATGACACTGACAGTTTAAAATCTGACAGTTGATTTGACGGATAAAAATGTCAGAAGTTAGTTATAGTAAAAAAAAGACACCATTCACTTGTACAACCAATTGGATGATTAACTAATCATTGAAATATGCTTATTTCTGAAGGTTAGACGTTATCGAGGGGTCTTAATTACTTTTGAAAATGTAAACATACTCGTGACGCCGACCCAATAACGAGTCAACGTAATGTACATACAAAGAGACTACATTCGCTATGAGTGAAACCATTGGACCTTTGTCCGTTCACAATTTAACACATTTTTTGAACAAAAAAATATCGCGATTAGTGTTGATTGCGCTAAGTTAATTCTTTGGGGTAAAACCACAACTTTTCTGGGATTCGAATGTCAATATTCAGTGCGTTATCGGTGAGATGCTTGAAATTGTTTTCGAAACAAATCCAATTCTTGTTGTTATTGTTCAAAAATATGTCTTAAAAAGTATACCAAATAAATTTTAAATTAAAAGTTCTCTGTTGAAAAATATCAATCCATTATTTTCTAGCTTTGTAAGTAAAATAAATACAATTTGTACCTATATCTGTTTTTTATAAATAAATAAATAAAAATAACTTTCTTATGTGGATATAATTTTACAATATAATATTGTTTATAAGCCATCGATTCGAAAGGCGTTATTAATTTTCAAAAACGTTGTTGCATTGTTTTTGAGTATATCTAGAGATTCGCATAATGCAAGGGTGGACTGTTGATTTTGGTGGGGATTCCTGCTAATTTTGTCTCCAATTTGACCCATATGTTCTCGCGTCGTTGCTGACAGTTCTGTTGTCCATTGTCCATTTTTGTCTGAATCTTCGCTTCCATTATTTGTAATCTTTGTTCACATGTCATATTAAGAAATTGATTTCCAGGTTGTTTCCAGAGCTACGATGATGTCATTCTTATTTGGCATATAATGATATAATGACCATAATGGGAGGCGTACGCAGCGGTTGACCGAGAAACTGCTATCCAATAGCTTCAACTTGGGCAGCAGCGCAGAAATCAAGTTCGTAGCTAAGTGTTTGCCTTACCTATCTGTAGTGGTCCTCGGTAACTTTAAGGCTGAAATGGTAAGGGCATACTCAGCCACAAGCATTAGAAGAGATTATTAATGTGTTCACTCTTGACGACCATTGAAAATGTTTAAAGGATAACGACCTTCGGATCTGGCAGACTTATGCAACAAGCTTTTGTACCGTGAACAAGAGTCAGCATCAAGGCTAACGTAAGCCTTATATGCACTCGTGCTCCTAGGGAAGACAAGGACAAAGCCATATAAGGGCGACATCAGTTGATAAGCATCGCTATGCAACCAGCATCAACTACCGATTTGCCATCAGACATAGGGTTTAGCCCGATCACCATCAAGAAATTCCTGATTTGATGAGAACGCCGGCAAGCAAATGTACATTCACAAGAAACGTGTAAAATGGAGCAGGCTTCCCAAGATGAAAAAAAACGAGCACAACAAGTGCGCCATTGTAGATATTAAGCGGCTGTTCTCCAGCAATAATATACGGAAGTTCTCTCAACTGGTAAAAACAACGTGTCGAAGCTAGAAAACCGGTACAGAAGCTTGAAGAGATGAAGAAGGAAACCTTGTATTAGAATCACAGCCAGAATGAGAATATTTCTGCAGACTGTATAACGACGAAGAAGTCCAACGCAAAATAAACCATTCGACATACGCAATGATATCTAAAGCTTCTGTCCACCAGACCGAAATAAAGTAAGAATTCCAATATCTAAGCTGAAACAAAACGAAGCAGCTGGCTTTGTCGGCTTAGCGGACAAAATATTCAAAGCTACTGAAACGTGTCCGTGGAAAGCATACGCCAACTTATTTCTCAAATCTGCTCAGAAGAGTGTACGAATATGTCTGATGAATAGAATCTCAGTATTGTTTGCCCGGTCGACAAAAGAGGAGCGCCAACTATAGAGTTATAAGACTCTTCCCAACAATGGATACAAGATTGGCCCAATCAGATCCATGACCCAGAACTTAATTCGCTACTCTGTTAAAGTCGGTAACGAACTAACCGAGAGGTTTTAATTTAAGCAACACAGTGCGCTGTCACGAGTGCGTTGCCTGGTATTGAAACAGAAGTTGTAAAAATGGGTTTAACGGTAAAGGGTGACGAAACCAAGGTTTAAGGGGGTTCTCTCATGTGAAGGGTTGAAAAAATAATTTTTTTTTTGCATAAATTGATTGCTTAATACGAGGGTTGTCTGAAAAGTTTCCGACCGCAACGTAAATATAGCGGTATTCGTCAATAAAAGCTAGTGAATTTAAGTTGTGCATCTTTTGACAGTTACTTACCCAAGTTTCAGTCATTTTGGACGCTCAGTTTTTAGTTGACAGTCGTTTGAGTGAGTCGATGTGAGTGTTTTTTGTGAAAATGGAAAAAATTGAGTATCGAGCTGTTATTAAATTTTTGTTTTTGAAAGGCAATACGCCTAAGCAAATCAAAGCTGAGTTGGACTCTGTGTATGGCGACTCCGCACCATCATTTACGAAAGTGAAATTTTGGGCAGCTGAATTTAAACGTGGCCATAAGAGCTTGGGAGATGATGAACGTTCAGGACGTCCAAAAACTGCAACCACTGACGATAACATTGCTAAAGTTAACTAAACGGTGTTAGACGACCGCCGAATTAAAGTGAGAGCGGTAGTAGAGGTTATGAAAATGTCCAAAGAACGTGTTTGTTACATATTATCATATCATATATCAAGATTTAGGTATGAGAAAGCTGTCCGCGCATTGGGTGCCGCGTTTGCTTAAGTTAGACCAAAAACGTGTTCGAATGAACATTTCTAACGCTTTGTTGGCGCAGTTTAGGCGCAATAAATCCTGGTTTTGGCGCCGATAAATTACTGTAGATGAAACTTGGATACACCATTATACGCCCGAAACAAAAATTCAGTCAAAACAGTGCACTGCAAAGAGCGAGCCGGCTTCAAAAAATGCAAAAACTGCTTTTTCGGGAAACAGTGATGGCGACTGTTTTTTTGGGATAGTAAAGGAGTCATCTTAATCGATTATCTTCAAAAAGGAAAATCCATTACAGGAGCATACTACGCATCATTACTTGCCAAGCTGAAGGCAGAAATTTCGGAAAAACGGACACATTTGCAGAAAAAGAAAATCCTGTTTCACCAAGACAACGCGCCGTCTCACACCTCAGCGGTTGACATGGCGAAAATCCATGAATTACGGTTTTGGCTTGACCATCCGCCTTATTCACCAGATATAGCCCCAAGCGGCTTCTTTTTGTTCCTTCATCTTAAAACTGCGTTCGGAGGACAGAGATTTTCGTCAAATGAGGAGGCAATCACCTTCGTGAACAATTATTTTGCAGAGAAAAACGCCAAGTACTATTTGGACGGGTTAGAGAGATGGGAGCATCGCTGAGAAAAAATGTCTTGTTTCATTGTTCGGTCGTAAACTTTTCAGACAACCCTCGTACTATATGTGTAGAATATGGTAAAGCGTTTTATTTATTTTAAATTTGAAATCGTTATAAAGATACAAAAGTTAGAAATAGCAGATGTTCGGAGCACTGAGCTGAATACTTGTAACTTTAAGCGCGTTTCTCTCAAAACTGTGTTTTTCAAACTTCCCTCCATCATATCTCGAGAGCAGTTTGACCGATTCATTTAAAATTCATAGCGTAATCTCAACACATGTAGACTTACAGAGTGAACTGGAATCATCCTGAAACTCCGAGTATTTATATTTTTTTCATAACGAAAACATAAAAAAAATTCATGAAATTTGAAACTTTTTTTTTCAGAAGTCTGCCAAACACACAATTTTCAATATTTTCAAATGATTCTAGTTCACTCGATGCATTTAGACTTACACATTAAAACGCTGTTTTATTTATTTTTTTTCATAAGCCAATCACCTGAAATCGTGGAGGAAGTGAGTGTTCTTTTTTCAAAGAGTGTGTCTTCAGACTGGCACAACTAACGTTCCAATGAAGATTTTTATTTGAAATTTGTTTGAAATACTCTTGAAACAGAAATAAACAAATGATAAATAATTCAACATTTTATCTTTTCATTAGACGTCAAAAATAAAATTTCCAAAAAATGCTTCAAAAACAGGCCGACACATGGGAGAACCCCCTTAAAGCTCTCATACAACATCGACGAATTTGACAAAACATCACAATTGACAGCTATAATTTTGTGGTATTAGGGGGTTTGTCTAACATACCTCTGCTATAAGCCAAGAACACCTCGACAGTAATAAATTACAAAATCACTCTTGTCAATCACAATTTTTTTGGGCTAATTGTGGCAAAGCCCTACACCCAAAAAACTAAGGGGACTCCGAAACATGTACTCTATCGAAAGCGGATGAAGATATCATCAGTCGTTTTGGGAGAAAAATCCTTCAAAATACATTCGGTCCCTTTTACGTTGGTTAATTTGACGAACAACCATACGAGCTGTCCAGCCACATCGACTAAATCGAAAAATTGCGAATAGTCACCAAGGTTTTGGCCTGCAGAGTTTTCAAATCTAATCCTCAGTAGAGGAAGACGTCACATTAGGTGGCGCACATAAGGGGATGGGGACACAAACCGACTTGGATTAAAAAACTGGATTAGCTGAAGAAGGTTGCTGGTGGAGGCCCAGATTCACCCTAAAGTGTAGCGCAACCTACGTTAGTTAATAGCATAATAATTGGTAATGCCACTATGCTAAGGGTGCACGGTCAACGTCCTTCAGAAAATTTACATGGGATCTTTATTAAAGTAACTTTTAAGAGGTCTGATGCCATGTTCAGTGAAATTTACGAATACTCTCTAAAGAACCATGCACCTCAAATCCTTGTCAGGTATTACATGCATAGGTCAACAAAACAATATTTTTTTTTTGTTTTCTTTATTTTAATGATTATTTTTGAATTCTTTATATCGAACAATATTTAAGCCCATCGATTATATTTGGGGAAGATTCATCAATCAATAATGTTAAACTCTTCAGCCTACATTATTTTTAGTGCTACCCATAACCAATTTAAAAATACTCGTATCTTTAGCGATTGATTTTCACATTTTGCATCTAAATGTATGCACAGAGTCCTCAAAGGATTGGCGCACAGGTAAATATTTATTCATTTGTTTGTCATTTGTCCTGACAGAGAAATATTTTCTTTCTCCCAGACCTTGTTAGTTTTGTCTCCATTACAGAAGTCTCAAGTAGTCACTGTCTCTATTATATGCTCTTCACTGGTCGTAGAATTAAATCCTTTAAGTATAACCTTTTCTACGCCCACCTCCTTGTGAAAGTAATAATTTCTTGTTTGGGAATCGGCATACGCCTTCAATAACATATCCCGAGGATTGTGTCATCGGATAATTGGACATGGGTAAGCTCGTCTCTTAATAAATTGAGTGAAAATTGATCCAAACGTTTTGGCTTAAAGGCTTTGCCATACTCGTACATAAGCTGGAGTTTAAGTATAAAGTTGAGTACACGAACATTGACGAAAAGACAGATAATGGTACATACGATAAATTCAGTATCCGAATAATAAAAAAGAGAAAAGAAACCAGTGAAACCATATAAAATTGGAAACACGACTGTGGGCGTTCTATTGAAACTTTGGTTTGTACCAATTTGACCACAATTGGACTTTAATGAGAGGATTTGTGGCATCATGGGCTTCCGGCCCAAACCAGCAGAGGTTCCATATATTTTTTTCGTAAATTTGAAATGGATTGGGAACATTTAATTTGATGAATGATACTGCTTTTTTCTCCATTATTGGGGCTACGTAATCCAAGAAATTCATCGAAAGAACAATTAAAATGAAACGTGATTGCTGGACGGATTTCAACATGAATGCCATGAATGGACGGATTTTCTTAATGCCCAAGGATTTCCTCTCCCAGAAACGAGGAATGTGTAGAAGTGGAAATGGTTTTTTTTTGAAGATGTTGCCAATTTCTGTGAGAAGAAGTCAATTGATACTTTGGAAAATGTCCTGTGATAGCGTAGACCTTGACCGAAACATCCTGGGTGTTGCATGACAAAAGACAGTGAATAAAAAATTCCGAGTAGGCAGCAAAACGTTTGATACTTTTAGTGTTGGTGGTTTGGTTGCAGCTTTATTGTAAGCGGCCATGTCTAATCTTAGGCGAGAGTACCTACAAATGGTTTTTGAAAGCAAAAGGGAGATTTTGAAAAACATAATAGAGATGTTTTTATATACTTTGGGATCTGCACATAACAGAATAAGGGCACGTGAAGCAAAGCAGAGTAATAATTATACTTTATAACAAGAAAAAAAATGCGATGCGGTGAGTGCGGTTGAACAAGAGAATTATTCTAATTGACGATTTCCCAGAACTTCTTAGCTGAATAGCCTGTAGACATAGGACTGGATTGTTTTACGAAATCATATCCGAAATGAAGAAGTGACTTTTGTACTGTTGAGCAGGTGATTAAAGCAGTACGAATGCATTAAAGCATATAATTGGATGAATAATTTGAAAGATGTATAGACTTTCAACAAATATTAAATATACAACGTGAGACGCGAAGAGATAATTAATGTATAATGTATACTCAATTGTTTAGAATAACAGTATGGCTGAGAATTTTTATAATATCCATATCAACCACCATATGTCTGAATTTCATAACCTTCTGACCTTTAATAGGGCTGAACATGAATCCAATTAATTCTTTCCAGTTGACAGAGTAAAGGTTGCTTCTGTGTAGTCATTTTTGTGACAGAATAACATGCAGAGATGATGAGATGATTTCTTTTATAAATGTTAGACGTTAGAGCGATTTTGTATGCCAGCATTACCTGTGACATTTTGTAAGACTTACGATGGGGTCTTAGAAGTTAATTAGCGGATACAAGGAACAATACGAAACCCGTTAGGCAATTATGGCAGTATTTAACTTTTTTTGACTATAGTCCGTGGTGGAACTGGGCCTCAGTGAACAAGCATTTCCAGCCAGCTCGATCCTTACTAGCTGCCTCCAGTTTTACATGCTAATTTGACTAAAAACCCCCAGCAGCGATTGGCAAGAGTTATTTTTCTTTTGATTTCAGCGCTGGTGTGGTTCTCTCAATTGCTTGCGGTGCTTCCGATTATATCTATATCATCGGCGTATGCGAGTAATTGGACGGGTTTTTGAAAAGTTGTATCTCCAGTGTTTCTGCGTGAGTTTTGCAATATTATTTCAAGGATGATACTGAACAAATCGTATGACAGCGTATCGTCTTGCCTAAATCCTTTTTTGACATCATATGTTTTGGTGAAATCTTTACCGACCTTGTTGGAGCAACATGCATTCTCCATCGTCATCCTACTCCGTCGGACGAGCTTGGCAAGGATGCGGCCTTAAAATCGATGAACAAGTGACGCATGAAGTGCAAATGTTTTCTCCAAGATCTGCGGCAGTGTGATATTTTGGTTGATGATTGGCTTTCCTGGCCTGAAGCCAAACCACTAGTATGAACCAATCAGATTTTAGACGAACGGCAGATAAGATATTGCAACCGATACAGTCCGTTTGATAAGATCGTATACGGCAAAACTCGTTTATGAAAACCGGTTTGGAAGTGGCATTTGCATTAGCAGATAAAAAAATACTTCTGCTCCAAAGGACCGAAAATGTCATACGGAACAGCTGCCAAATACATGAAAAAGGCAAAAGCATTTGTTAGCAAGTGGGTGCACCGTTATTCCCAAGTTAAAAATGTGGATGATTTGCCGGATCGTGGGTCTACGCCAAAAACAACAAAAAAGCAGGACAAAATGATTCTACGCGTGTTTGAAAAAAATCCTCTTCTATCGTTACGTGGAGGACAAGGGATTTTACGTAAAAGGGGTCTAAATGTGTGTTGTGATACGATACGAAGACGTTTACTAGCCAATAATGTTAAATTTCGAAGCACAATAAAGAAACCACTACTGTCAAAAAAACACGTAGAAAAACGACTCAGTTGGGCCAAAGAGAATTTAGACAGAGATTGGAACAACGTTATTTTTTCGGATGAAGCTTCTTTTTGGGCATGGTCTCCTATCACTCATACCTGGTGTATACAATCCAATAAATTATGTAATCCAGCGGACCGTCAAACACCCGGCAAATGTGCACGTTTGGGGATGCTTCTCAAAACAAGGATTTGGCAATTTGTTCATGTTTATAAATAACTTAAACGCAGACAACATGGTCAAAATTTATAAGAAGGCTTTATTACTCAAATGTGGTTTAAAAGAAGGAATGAGAATTGGTTACTGCCAGAAGATAATGACCCGAAACATCGCAGTCGTTTATGCAGTGCGAGGAAACAAGAAAATGATGTCGATGTTTTAGATTGGCCATCACAGTCGCCGGATGTAAATCCCATTGAAAATGTTTGGGCGTTCATGAAGCTAAAGCTCCAAGGAAAGAAGATCTCGACGGTCAAACAATTATCACGAAAAATACGAGTTTTATGGAGATCTTTGTCTCAAGATTGTGCTATAAGATTAGTAGAAAGCATGCCTCGAAGACTCCAAGCAATTATTGATAATGGAGGAGAGTGGATAACATATTAATTGAAAAGCATTCAAGTAACTACACAATACAAACCAGTACAGTTGATTTTTTTTTATTACAACATTATAAGTTCTTCTTTGATTTTTGTCGTGTACGATGTTATCAAACAGACTGTATTTTAAAAAAACGTATGCCTCTGTAGCTAACGCGGTTCAGAGGGTCTCCTTTCATAAAGATCGGAGAAACAATGCGAGGTTCTGTTCGCCGGGCATACTTTCGTACGACTGTATTTTACAGATGAGTTGGCTATGCCCATCATGTCTTCACCTGTCGCTCTGAAATGCTCGGTAGTCAGGCCGACCACTCCAACGGCTTTTTTGTATTCTACCTTAGATATGGACATCTTAAGATAGATTATCCAGGTTGAGTGGACGGAAGTGTTGGTCAACATTGTCACGATTAAAAGGTTCGTTCTGCCTGACAGCGGTATTTGGATCATGATCGCCGTCATACAGTCGCAGTATCGACTGGCCTCGGTTCGGGGCTTGCATACGTTGCATGTGGCAGAGCCGAGTTGACCTCCGACGGGTGCACACGCATAATCAGTGCACTCGTATTTAATTACTCGCTAAACTGTCTGAGTACAGAAATAAATAAAAAAATCAACAATTCTTCCATCCCCCACAAATCCGCGCGCGAGTGCAATAGTGTATCTACCAACAGAAAAAAAATAATAATCAGTGCAAATGCCGTTCAGCGGGAAGAAAACAAAAACAAAAAAAACATAGTGCGGGAAGCCCCTCATCTCCTGCTCCCAGTCAAAGTGCTGTTGCTGGCTCTCAGTCATTGCTGTTGCTGTATTCTGTTATACGGCAAAAGCAATGATTGAGTGTATGTAACAACCGATGTATAGCAGGTTTTGAATGACAATTTTGTTGTAAGGGCATACAACAATTTGATTCGGTTAACCAATGTTAAAACAAAAAAGAAAATTGCACTTCACGGCCTTGCTTTGTATCGTCGGTGTTTGCGTTTTGTATCCCTGTTTGTTGTTATGACTAGGGAATTCAGAGTGGATGTAGCCAATATTCGAGGGGTAAAAAGTAGTCACTTTCCGCGTATATCAACGTCTGCAAATACAGGCCAGCTGTCTTGGCACTTAGTGAAACACAGGTAGATCCCCGTCCACACCTCTCAGATCACTCTGATCTGAAGCTACCTGGCTATGAACTAGTGCCACTTTTCTTGTCGCACCGCGGTCTCGCCATTTACGATCGTAGTGATGCTTACCAAACTCCACCACAATGTAGTCCCTGTTCCAGTCCGGAATTCATTTCATGTGGTTAAAATTCCATCTCCGTAAGCAAATTATCCACTACTAGTTTATTTACAGAAGCCCCAAACTGGACAGCAATTCGACCTTTAATGAGTTTGATGCACTGTCTGACTCCATACAAAGAATTGTATCCCTGTATCCTTATACTGAAATTGTTATTACGGGCGATTTCAATATACAAAATTCTGGGTGGCTTACTGTACTACAAACAGTAAGAGAAAAATATCCTAAAAGAACACCTTCTTTAGGAATTTTAACTGGTCGTTATGTTTCCTCGATAACGACGTGGATGCCGCTGCTGATATGATCACAGATACTATTCGCTTTGGAATGAGATCCTTTATCCCTCACCGGATAAAGAGTAGCAGATCAAAGATACGAGCTCTAAAGAGGCTATCAGGGTAAGAGAAGTGTTTTTTCGGTCGTGTGAGATCAACCCGACAGAGGAAAACTGAAAAACTTCACACAAGCCGAAAATGACTGCAAAGCCTTTCTTAAGCGTGTGAAATTTCTATACGACCAAAAACTTTCTAACTGTCACCCTGTTCACCACCAATGCTCCACAGAAATTGCCAGTAGCATTCCGCCTCTACAGACCTCCAACCGTAACACCCGTCTCGCTATGAGTGCTCATCAGTACACCCTCAAGCCCACTTTTGGACGTACCCTGAAATATCGTGAGTCTTTCCTAAGCCAAACAACTCGCTTATGGAATGCCCTGTCGAGCTCTTCATATCCTAGTCATTATAACCTCCAAACATTCAAGACTAACGTACAACGGTACCTCTCTTTCTTTCCTCCCTAACTTTCCATCGCCCGCGCTGTGTGCAATCATTTTAATGGTATTAATAACCCTTTGAGCGCGCGCTAATTATAAAAAAAAATCTGAAACTTCTGAATCTCATTCCTTGTGTATAATCTCTCAATTTCCTCGATCGCACCTTTTCATAATTTTTTTTTCTGCTCATAGAGCTCGTAATCAGTTCTAGTCCTTCTTGCTGGCACTCGCCAAAATGTTTTAGCTAATGCATTGCTTGTAGGTCTTATTCATGAGGTCGTAGAAGTTATATTTGGTGTCATCATCTTTCACCTTTGCGAATGTAGCATTGATACGGATTGTTACGAGGCTCTTGTTCAAATGGGGAAAGACTTCTTATCTAAATTTGGCTCCAACAAAAAATCCGAATCCAAATAGGCGCTGCATTTGCCTTCGACAATAATCGCCCTAGTAGACGTCGCAGTTCTTCATTCTCTTATTTTATCCGGCCCGTCCTATTGCATGTCTTGGATGATGATAATATCTACATTGCAGCAATCTAGGGCCTTCGCAAGTTGTTCTGCTGCACGTGGCCTCTTAAGAAACCAAACATTCTACGCACATATCCGAAGTTCGTAGTCCTTGATTTGATTTTTGGAGGGGTTGTCAACAGAAAATAAATCCGAGGCATATTTGTGCTTTGTAACTTTCGTCTTTTTCCCGTGGCCAGGCAGTTACCCCGGCAGCATCCGGCATGTCTTATCCAAAATTGTTTCATTACTAGGTGGGGTAAAAAGTAACCTCCTTGGGAATGAAAACAATTTTTTTTAAAATGTTTTTTTTATTTTATTCAATATAGTCCCCCCCCCCCCCCAGCGGTTTTCCAACTTTTTGATCCCGTCCGAAAAGTAATTTTCCGGAAGGTCTGCAAAATACTCCTCCGTGGCATCGATGATTTCCTCGCGTGAGCTGAATTTTTTATTGATGAGCCATCTTTTAAGGTTTGGGAAGAGATAATAATACGATTTATGCGACAGCAATTGGAGCCGTAAGTCATTGATTTTAGCCGTTGTTGCGATGCATTGTCTTGCAAAAACAAAATTTTTTTTCGCTTCCTGTGGGGCCGTTTTGCAGTGATTTCGGCGTTCAATCGCTCCAATAATGCACAGTAATACTTGCTGTTGATGGTTTCTCCTTTTTCGGGGTAGTTCACGAAGAGTATGTCATGACAATCCCAGAAAACCGACGCCATAACTTTTCCGACCCATTGAGCCTCCATAGGCTGCTTCGGAGCACTCGTGCCGGCCTCAGTCCATTGCCGGACACTCATTCTGTTCTCTGGTGTGTAATAGTGGATCCAGGTTTCATCAACAGTTTCCAACCGACGCCAAAAGTCCGCCCGATTCCACATCAGAAAGTCCAAACAATCTTTCGAAGTGCTCTCGCGTTCGTGTTTTTGGTCAGGAGTGAGCATGCGCGGCACCCAGCGGCAGGATAACTTTTTCATATGCAGAATATTGCCCAAAATATGGCGTGTGCACTCACTTTCCGGTCAGCCAACACCATTTCATGTATTTGCACCTTGTAACCGCATCCGAGGGCCTGCCGCTGCGGACTTGATCGGTAGTGGAGTTGCGATCACCACGAAACTCTCGAAACCAATATTGGACGCTGTCCATACTCAACATGATGCCAAACACGTCAACAACAATCAGCTGTCAAAACAAAACTAAAGACAGTATCGCACACGAAATTTGGCATGTCTGGCTAAATATGAACGGACTTCAAGGCACCACAACCTTTTTTGCAGTAGCAGCGCATTCTGGCGGTCAAGGAGGTTACTTTATCAATTAAATTTACCAAGAATTCTGTTGCATTGTCTATACAGCCAACGTGTTTATCACAATTTTTTATCAGTAATATATGACAGGGTCAGCTTAGTAACCATATCCTTCAGTAACATTACCTTCTATAACGCTTTCTATAAGTATCATATGGATGTTATACAGACCCTTTCTCATCAATAACTTGCCATTGTTTTCAATTTTCAGAACCTTGACTTGGGCCTAAGGAGACTTAATCTCCAATCATGCTGAACTAGCTTTCATGTCATTTGACAAGTGAGCTATGATTGATTTGAGTCGGAAATGCATTCATTCACCTCTCAAATTATCTCTATCTCCTGCCCTCAATAGTCCTCAAGAACGTCTTGAAATCCAATCTCCACTCAAGGGTAAAACCAAACAGACGACATAAAAACTCTCTTCTTTCTTATCTTTATCCCTTGAAATCCAACATTCATTTGTATCTCATCTCCATCGTTGTGACTGATAGCGATATTCTACGTTCTAATAAAAGAAAAGAGCCTACCTCTGATATCCCCCTCCATGACGTATTTTGACTTAAAGGAAAAATCTGAAACCAAAATCTAAGGCAAACAGTGAAAGTTCACCCTTCGAGCAGAATTATTTGAAATTCGAGAACTCAATTCAAGATTTTTGGTTTTTTTTTTTTATTATTCCAAAGTTTTCCGAATCATTTTGGTCACAAAAAAAAGAAAAAAAAAGTCTAACAATCCCTAAATCCTTAAAGTCTTTTAATCTACTCTGCAAATCACAGTCTAGGTGCTATCGTGTATTCGTATCCCATTCCAGACAAGGGTAGCCCACCCCCTTTCCATGGCATTCCTATGCGGGAAAATCAATAGTCTATTGTACAATACACTCGTTGTTGTTACAGGTGGTTGGCTGGTTGGTATGTATGGCTTTGCCTCTTCAAAGTCATGGATGAATTTTTCTAATGTCAAGAATAAAATTGCTACCCGTGGTCGTCGTTATTGTACTTTGTCACCACGATGCGTCGTAGCTTACCACTGCCATCCATAGATGGTATTTGCTAATGTTTTAGAGTGTTGTGGCCTTGTGTCTTGTGCTTCGTCGAAATATCGATTGCCTTGAAGCTTAATACCTTCGTTGTCTGTCTGATTTTTATATATAGTAGCTCTACAATCGACTGTGTGATGATGATGGATATGGGTATAATTTTCTATTCCCTTCTAATAGTTACAGTGGTTCTAATCACCGTGTAGCTGTCGCTGGAGGGTTTGAGAGCAATTTTCGACTGGACGAAATTGAATTTCAGGTTCAAATGGGATTTGGTAAACGTTCCGAGTGCTGAGAGCTATAAATATTTAAACTTCCTTCAGGCAACAATGTTTTTTATCTCTAACTACAAAGGTGGAATTTTTTCGATCGAATAAACTTGATAGAATGCAATTAAATTGCCAGAATGGGGGGAGAAATGGGTGGTTATGTTGAATGTTGTTGACCAGACAATTTACTCGTAAAAAAAATCATAACTGAGAATTTTTATGAACGCCATAGATTACTGATTCAGTGATTATTAAAAGCGCTATGTACGTGCATAGTGCTATCATAAGAAGGACATTTACTTATTCATAAAACTGCCAGACAGATAGTAAATCAAATTCTTTCTTTCGTACACCGGACAGTGGCGGATCCTTACACTTATGAAAGTTATTCTGCTTTATGACCCATTACATTGGCTTGATTAGTGGGCTTGTCTTCAAACTAGTCGACTATCGAACTCAACGTTCATAACCCATTTGTGTCATTGGACTAGAAAGAAGTTCATTTTGTATCCAAGTGGGATAAGTACTGTATCCGCAGCTTTCCTTCAATTTTTTTATTCGGTAACTGGCTCAAAACAAAACTCCTGTGAATACAAACATCTTTGACATGTTGGTGGATTTGCCCTTATAGCCAATAGCGTCCTTGAAATACGTTTAAATTTATGTACGAGTATACAGCCTGCAGCAATTTGAGGATGACAGAATAGCAAGGACATTAAGTCCACATGAATGATATCTGAGAGCTTTCAGTTGTAAGGGGTCGGAATTAAATGCGATTTATGTAATCCAGCACTCGTAAGTCTGTTCATTCAGAGAGGCCTGTTTAATCCTCTTAATCGTGTAATTATTGTAGTAATCCGTTAAATATTAACATTTTACGTTAATCTTCAAAATAAACAACTGCTTAAACTATTTACGTCTTTAAAGAGAACGGTAGACATTTGCACATCTTTCGAACTTGGCTATCAGCATCCTCAAAATGATTGCACGCAGTATGGGCGAAGGAAAGTTAGGTAAAAAAGAAGGAGATGTACCGATGTCGTTGGTTTTGAATCTTTGCAGGTTGTAATGACTAGGAAATAAATAGCTCGGCAAGCCATTCCAAAAAGGAATTGTTTGGCTTTAAGATGTATTGATGAGCATTCACAGCGAGGCGTGAGCTACAGTTGAACAAGCATTTGTGATTAAAATAGCGACAAAGATGAGGTGGGAGATATTACTTCGCTTTTCGAGGGTATCGATTGACTGTGTAATATTGATAACACCAATAAGTTTTTTCGCACGGTTTTGAATCCTATCTAGCAAAAGCAAAGGGATATTATGGGCACTTAACCAGATGTTAGCATTGTTCTCCAATTTTGAAGGAATGGATGCCTTATACTATATATTGGGGGAGATCAGCGAGGTGAAATAGTTGTACAACCTTCAGCGAAACCTAGACATTTCGCAGAACTTTTCT
Organism: Volucella inflata; assembly: GCA_928272305.1. NCBI lineage: Eukaryota > Metazoa > Arthropoda > Insecta > Diptera > Syrphidae > Volucella > Volucella inflata. Next base: position 22,544,961 of record OV743718.1, on the reverse strand, counting down.
GTTAATTGGGAATGTCTGAGTGTCCAAAATTCGCTTTATCGACAGCAGCAGAATAAACAGGGAACAATAAATTTCATTCTGATAATTTTGCTGCCGTTTCCATTCTACAGTCGAAGAGCAGCAATGTAAGCCCAGGAAATAATATGAAAAGCAGAGTACTGCCATCACCAAAGGAGACTATCGGAATCGAAGTAGCAGACAAGAGATCATTAACGACAATTGAAAGAGTGTCGGAAACAAAACGGAGCTTTGAGGCACACCAGGTTTTATTTTGTTAATATCAGATTTGAAACTATCCACAACAATTTGAATTCAACGTTTCGAAAGGTAATTTCTAATCCATTGAAGAAGAAAGTCATCGATCTAAAATGCAGGCATTTCCGACAAAAGAGCCTAATACAAAACTCTGCCAAGTGCTTTCGAAATATAAGGTACAACTATCTTGCTTTCGCCGGATTGATGTACGCTTTGGTTTCACTTTTCGGGGATACATGAAATCAAATCTCCAGTGAACTGCTGCTACGAAAACTGTACAACCGGTCAATGGGAAGTTTTCGTGTTTCGAGATATTTCATGAGCATTGTGTTTCCATGAACTTGGAAAGAAGGGACGTAAATGCGATTGGTCTGTTAAAAAGAAGAAGCATCATCTTTATTAGAGACGGGTATCCTAAAGAGTTGGACTGATGAAAAAGCTTACGCAGGGGTTTTACCAGCGTGAAAGAACATATCTTCAAAAGAAGGGGAGGTAACCATCTGGATCAGCGGATTTGTGAATGTTAAGATTTTTAAGTATTCTTGCTACTACATGAGTCCGAAAGTGGGTTTGTCCAATTGAAGATTCCATACACGACAAGTGTAAGCGAAAACAAAGTACATTCCAGAAGTCTTGAGCTTGGGCCACAAAGTACGTTTGCTGCACACTTGACCTTGCCCACACAGCTTACAAAAGGAATGTCAAATTAAGTTAGCGTTGGACAAACGACCAACTTTTTTGATCACTCTACCTTTGGGACATTGTAATAGTACAGTCGGACTAGGAAAGTCTACAACTAACCACCATGCTTTCATCGATTTAAATTTGTCATGTGACTTCTTTAATTTAAACTTCATACTTGAAAGAATTGTGCTGAACTCACAAGTGAACAATCTTTGAAAAGTCTGTGCAACTACTTAAGTACGCAGACGTAAGCGACATAATTGGAAGATTACAGTGAGTTGTCACCGGTCCGTTCACTAGTATTGAAGCAGAGGCTGTCATAATGAGTTTTGCGGTAAAGGGGGACAAACATCGATGAGTTGTACAAATCATCACAGACGACAGGTATAATTTCGAGGTAGCAAGGGACCTTTCTACCTTCGTTCCACTATAAAGTCTGCCAGCAACACACACACACACACACACTGTGGCGCTGGCAGCCCGGTATGGGCCATGGCCTAGCTTCTTGACACTCATTTGTGTTGCTCATGTTGTCATTTTTGTCACATCTGAGCATGGCCTACGGTTTATCGCCGAGTCCGAACGGCACTCGTAAGAAGCTTTTTCGTAGGCAATTTTACTTTTACCCGCCGAAAGGGTGATGGCGATTTGGAAAATTGTTGGTGACCCAGCCAGGAATCGAACCCAGACTTTCTGCGTGATAGTCCAATGAGCTAACTATCGCCCCATCGCAGCACCTCAGGAGAAAAGAAACAATAAATCACTCTTGGCAATTGCTATTTTACTGAATTAAAAAGGCAACTGAGAATAAAGCCGTATTCCGAAAAATTAAGGAGACTCCATATAGAATCTTGATGAATCCAGTCCTGCTTTATGGCGCTGGAGCATGGACTTTATCAAAAGCGGATAAAGATATCCTCTGGCGATTCGAAAGGAAAATCATTTCAAAAATATTAAGTCCAATTTGCCTTCACGGGTTTTAGAGGAAGATTCAGCGATCAAATATACAAGCTGTACAGCTACATAGATCTAGTCGGAAAACTGTACATCAGTCGCCTGAGAGGGCTAGGCCAATGGACCTAAACCGGCTCGCAGTGCAAAATTGTAGGCAGTTACCTAAGGATCGGGCTAACTGACGAGGATTGTTAGTTGAGGCCCTGGTTCATCCCGAAATATAGCACCGCTTGAATATGTCAGCAATATAGTTAAGTGAATTAGCCAATGGTAGACATCTGATAGTTAAAACTTCAGTGGATTGATCCCTTCCCCAAAAAATCGTAAACCTCTTCTCACTTTCCATAAAAAATCCATGGCGAACAACGAAAAGAGTGGCAAAGACCAGGACTCGGTCTATTCCATACTTTCATGACACAATTGCATTTTTTTTTTTTAAATTGAGAAGTTTTTAATGAGAAGTCTTAAACATTATTGTGTAAAGGGGATCAAGATTTTTAAACAACAACTGCACTCTGAAGCTGGCTTTTCCTAGAACAAATTAGCGCATTTGTATTTTTGCTGAAAAGGGGGAACCTGTTCACAACTTTCACTGAAGATCTTCTTGTTAAGAACATGCTATTGATTGAATAGTTTAAAGAGGTTTCATCTTAAATGCTTCAGAAGTTATAAGAAATTTTAAACCCTGGTTTGTAGATCTCATAAACTTGAAACAATTCATTAAGCTAAGCAACTAAAGCTCCAACATGTTGAGAACTTTTAATTTCTGATTAGGTAAGCTGGTCGTAGGGTATTCGAGTAACCAAAACTGTTCTCAGATCGCGCCAGATATCTGCTGATAGCAATAGTTGTGTCCTTGTGTCCTTGTGTCCTTGTTTGCGTCCAGTGGAGGAAGTTTGTTCTTTAAATGGACCGCATTCATTTTATAAGGTTGTCTACATTTTCGTAGATCCCCTGCTCATAATTGTGAAATTCTCTTCTTGTTGTCGAAACTTTTATCATGCAGCCAAGAACTGAAGTTATTTTAGATTGGATAAAGCCTGAGGAAATAAAGTTAGGTTGCCGTTTTAATTTGTCTTCAAATATGTGTGCTAAAGGCTTTATTATTGCCCCGGGTCTACCCCGGACAACTTTATTTAGCTTATTTACAAGCAAAAACTTAAACCTAGGCTTAAAAACTAACAAAAACATTCTTAACCTAATGGAGCGAGGGAAAATATTAGTCGGGGGAGATGTTATGGGCGTGACATATTGAGCAGGCCTCATGTTTGCTTCCATTTGGGTCGAAGACTTCGACGTAGTTGTTTGTTATACGCAACATTATCGACAATGGTTCGAAGTGACCGAAGCGACTTCACGACGTTTTTTTTAGGGTATGCATGCCAATTAACCTATTTTCATAGGGAGGTAATCCATACGGATCGGCCAAATGTAGACCACGAAGTGCAAATCGGATAAGCCTGCCTTGGACTGCTTCGATTCTTTGAATGTGGATTTGTTTATGGGGTGACCAAACTTGGCTGCAATATTCCAAAAGAGGCCTTACAAAAGTAATGTACAGAGACCTTGTAACGTAGGGGTTGGAAAACTCTTTTGACCAGCGTTTGATAAAGCCAAGTGCAGAGTTAGCTTTATTTATAATGCTGTCAATATGTGAGTCGAAATTCAATTCCCTGTCACATATTATTCCTAGATCCCTTACTTCGGTAGTGGAGGGAATGGGCTCATCGCAGATAAAGTAGTTTCTTAAAGGCGGAGGAAGACGTTTGCGGGAATACGTTATCTTTTGGCATTTGCTGACTTTAAGCTCCAAAAAATTTTGCTTGCACCATACCGAAAACTTATTTAAGTCATCTTGCAAGCAATCGGAGTCAGAAGGCATTGAAATAACTTTGGAAATTCTCATGTCAACAGCGAAAATAGAAAGATCAGAGTTCGTAAAAACGTGATTTATGTCGTTAATCGTTAGGATAAAGATGATTGGTCCAAGGTGACTACCCTGAGGGACGCCAGATGTTGCTTTGATGGGGTCGGATATTGAGGATCTGAAGATGACTCTGTATTCTCGGTCTTCTAAATAAGATTTGATCCATGCCACAAACGGAGGGGAAACCCCAAGTTTTTTTTAGTTTGAAAATGATAAGTTGATGGGAAATTTTATCGAAAGCCTTGCTGAAATCTGTGGAAATTGAATCGATTTCATCACCGTCTTCAAAAGCACAAAGCGTCGTAGATACGAACTCCGTTAGGTTAGTGATCGTTGATTTACCTTTCATGAAATCGTGTTGGTTTTTGCAGATAGATGGCCTACAGTACGGAAGCAATTGTTGATAGATTATGCTTTCGAACAGTTTGAGTATGTAAGAGAGTTTTGCTATGGGCCTATAATTATCGACTTCGTCCTTGCTTCCCTTTTTATGAATAGGGATGATATAAGATTCCTTCCATAGGAAAGGGAAAGTACCTGTTGATGCAGTCTTTTCGGAAGGAATATGGAACCGATTGCGCAAAGCAGGGAAAAATTAACGGATAGAATGTTGATAGGGCAAGATCAATGTTTGTTATTGCAGCAATACAATCAAAGTTAATGTTGCTGATAAGGCTTTTAAGTTTGTTAAAGTCGGTTCTTCTAAAATTAAATAAAAATGAATTTTCTGAATAGACACATGTGTTGCCGTTTTCATAAGAGTATATAATTGTCAAGGGTGGAAAGAGGATGACCACCTCTATAAACGACACAGTTATCCGAATCGGAAGTGAAGACATTGTCGAATTGTCTGTTCATAATATTGAACTTGAGTTTGTTATGCCGTCCACCATCAATATTTCTATTTCAGATGACGAATTGAGAAACACGAAATAAGACGAGTCGTCGAAAGGCGCCCATTACAGGTGAGGTAGGTTAAAAACCCCCACTAAAATAATACTATCTTCAGGTTGTGCATCATCGGTCAAATCCACTGCGTGAACTACGGGTCGATAAGACTCAAGTCTTCATACTGGCAATGTGAAAACATGTGTTACTTACTACATTTCTTCACGTATTTTTATCTAACCGTAGTACACGGTTTTCGATAATCAGAGATTTAGGTCGAAGCAATCCAATTTGACACCAAAGGCGGTGTATTGCTAATCTTGCTCAGCGTACCACAGCTATTCATCCAATTTTCGTTCGTCCGTTTTTTGAATAGCAGCAAACAATCGATAACCATGCCTTCAATGCTAGTTTCTAAACACTTGATGATTGCTGGTTTTCAGGATATGATGGTGTATATGCATGAAAAAGTTAATGAGTTAATGAAACTTTAGCAATAAAGACATATGACCTAGGAACACAAATTTCACATACTTGTAAGTAAAAACTCATGCCAAGGTTGGCACTGGTAGTTGCTCTACCAAGAACTTTACGACTTAAATACGTTATGCAACTTTTCATTGCACCATACTCTCTTGTTCCTCCATAATGACACTAAAAACTTTCTATGAACACAAAACACCTTTTACGATCATCGCATGACCTTCACATGAATGCAACCGAAGAACCTTGTCTAAGATACAATTTTTTATCTCACATTTTGTTTGGCCATTCATCACTCACCCTGTATAAGTCGTTGTATCCTTTTGTGGGAACTTTTTCTCACATAACATATACACGTACACCAAGCATAATCACTTTTCTTATGGATTTGCTGCTGTCGTTCGGAAAATTCTCAAACAATGCAACACTCCATGACATCAGCATAATCCAAATTGCGAAAACTTTTCACATTTTGCTCGTTTTCGAGATACAGTAGTGTGTCTACCGCCCTTTAGGTTCGCAAACTTAAGTTTGGAAACTCTAGTAGAAAATTGACTTGGCGATATTTTGATGGACAGACAATATGATTTGGGAAAGATTTGACGTCAGAAGTGGCAGGTTTATTTGGCATTCGAAAAAATTCGAAATTACATTTTTGAGTGACTGCTGTTGTTAGTGAAAGTTAGTCTTTCATTTGTCCGGAACTCGAGTCCAGCTGATGGAGATTGTTGAAATAGTTTCAACGGAGAAAGTTGGAAATATCATAGAATGGACTATTCATTTAAAATTAGTGGAACTGTAGCATAAATTTCGGAGGAAAATTATAAAGAAAATAATAGATTTTCCAGAAAAGTTTGTACAGTGTTTTTTCAGTAAACATTTTGTGTTGCTTTGGTGATACTTGTGAAAGGCATGCTTTAGTTGGATTCTAAAAGTTCTCTGCACAACCTTAGCAACAAATTACTTTTTGACCTTTACACTATTTAAGTTGCAGATTTATCTCTACAAATTGCACAAAAGTGCACATTTAAGTTACACACTTTCGAGTTTAAAAACTGTAAAGGTTATCTCAACTTTAAAAAATAATTCTTTGAAGCAATTTGTCTCTAGGTGGATGGTGTTTTTTTTTTTTTAAATGGAGAAAGGTGCATGCCAGACTTATGTATCACGATTGGATCGGGGATACTTTGCAGGATACAAGTCCTCTGAAGAAATAAAAAATGCAGACGGTCGTGTATTAACAAATGAAAAGTTAATTTGTGACCGGTGGCTTGAATACTGCAAGGAGTTGCTTAACAAACAGTTTCCACGTAATATCGTGCCGACAGCTGGTCTATTCGAGGAGGAAGTTTCGGACTATTCAATCGAAAAAATAAGTATAGCAATCGGAAAAATGATGCGGGGGAAAGCAGCGGGACCAGACAGCATTCCATCAGAATTTTGGTCGAAGATGGAGGGGATCGGCAGCGTTTGGCTATCGAAACTTTTAAATAAATTAAAATGTGGTCAACCTATGCCGAATCAATGGAGAAGTAGCTCCTTGGTTCCATTATACAAAGGAAAAGGCGACACTCGAGAATGCAACAACTACCGTTCAATCAAGCTTATGTCACACACAATGAAAATCATCGAAAGAGTCTTAAACGAACGTCTTCGGCAAATAATAAAGTTCGATAATAGCCAGTGTGGATTTGTTGAAAAAAGATCGACGATGGACGCTATCCAAAGACTTCGAATAATAATGGATAAGCACCGAGATTCGTCTAAGGACTTACACATAGTATTTATCGACCTCGAGAAAGCATTCGATCGAGTGCCTAGGGATCTCATATGGGCCGCGCTGAGGTCTCAAAACGTACCGGAAACGTATATTAGAATAATACAAGATATGTACGGAAACGTGAAAACTGCGGTTAAAAGCTCTGCTGGACTAACGAGAGCATTTCAAGTTAATGTCGGAGTGCATCAAGGAAGCGCACCTAGCCCTTTCCTCTTTAACGTAGTATTCGACTATCTTTTAAAAGACTGCATGCGCGAGGCAAGTGTAACGCCAGTTCTCTTCGCTGACGACGCAGTTATCCTTAGCGATAACGTCGAAGATTTACAGAACGCCTTAGATTCATGGAGAAATGCGCTAGAGAGAAACGGGTTTAAAATAAGACGTTCAAAGACGGAGCATTTGACGTGCCCATTTGCGCATCCTTTGCGACCTGTTCCGGATATAATGTTAGATGGAATAGTTCTTCCGAAAAGCACTTTCTTTAAGTACTTAGGATCAATCGTTAACATGGAAGCGAAATGTGACGACGACGTAAACCACAGAGTGAGTGTGGGATAGATGAAATGGCGGGAAAATTCGGGAATCTTTTGGGATCGAAAATTTCCACTTAAATTAAAAGGGAAACTCTACACCACGATTGTTAGACCAGCTCTTATATACGGTTTTCAAATGCGCAACAACGCCTTGGGCTAACCACTGAAGCGACCCAGGACCAAGCATTATGTAGACGCGTTTTGCGGTCTGCGACATTAACCAACCCCATAAGCGGAGCAGCAGCGATATAGTAAAAATGGGAACTCGTTACGCATAAGTTCGTATAACGAGGAAAGGGTTAATAAAAGGATAAGAAGAAAGTCCTCGGAAGACATTAAGAAGAATGGTAGAATAACAAATCGAACATGTGACACCGTCTGCATGGAGAAAGTAGCCGAATGGTGTGCAATACTTGGATATACATATTCAAATCTACCAGATATTTCAGCATTAGAAAATACACATTTACTGTAAGAAAGTGGTTAATAATATTTTATTCGAAGTACTGTTCTTCAGTACAGTATACATTTTTCCCACCTGTCTGACAATTTGTGGATGCCACACCAAAAAAACAAAAACTGTTGCTATTTTGGGACAGACTACTCATCGAGCTATTTTCGTGCATTTCGTAAAATTTACTGTTCCGCAAGTCCATGTCCCATCGATAAAAATAAGTAGTAACGGGGCAGAGCCAAGTCTGGTGATAAAGCCACATGCAAAAGCATATCCCAACTAAATGCCTCAATGTGTGTCGTGGACCACTTTTGCTGTGTGTGATGGTGCATTATCATGGAATAATTTATCTGCGAGTTATTTTTGCATTTGAGCATCATCCTCATCCAACAATGCTTACAATTCGCTGTCTTCAATTTTTTTCGGTGGTTTTCAACCCCCTTCGATTCTCACGTCACAATGATGAAACTTGTATTGTTGTGAGTTGAAAATCTTGGTCAGATGTCAGCAAGGAAATGGCCCAAATAACGTAGTTTGATGCTAAATACATTGTCAGCTATGGCCATCTATCTATGTGCAAACCCCGGTTTCATATTTATAGACCTGGTATATTTGGGTAATTAGCTCTAGTTCCAATGAAGGTTGCTGCGATTTGGCAGGTCATAGGTCTTGCTAGGGTAGCAAGAGTACCGGCCCTTAATACCATAACTTAAAGCACTGTACCGTGTGTGTCAAAATCCTTCCAGACTTCAATCCGGGCCTAGTTTGTTGTGGTATCCCCCTTGGTTTGAGCGTCACAGTGGCTGTTGTTTAAACCCAAATGCGGAAATCTTTCATTTCGTTTTGACCCGTTGTTGGGTTGCAAAAAAGTTCTAAGTGACGTGACCCTAATCGCGACAACAGGTTTTAGGTCGGCCTTAATAAATACCATGAGTTGAGCTGTGTCCCCAGCACAGTTCCGCTGTCGTATTACATGGATGTATACGCTTCTCTTGAAATTAGATCTTATACTGACAGGTGAAAATGACACGTAGAAAATGAGAGGTTCGGTCTCCTGCAGAACAATCAGTGGCCTTCTCGTTTTATAGTTATCGGACGATCAAACAGCCGAAAGGTTTCCTATGAATGCAAAGCAAGGAGGACAAAATGACAAACATCACCCTTGTCTAAGTACCAATGCCTAGAATCACATGGAAAACGAAAACCCCTGGGGTTCTTAGCATATTCACGAGCGGTCATCTATTGTATTTACAAAACATACTACTACTTCGTACCACAAAAAAATAAAGAGTAGCCGACTTTTTTCAAACAGTCCAAAAATACGCATTTACTGTTAGAAATGCACTAACTTGATATACTCGTATTTGAATATTGAGGCCCATCTCAGACTTCCAAAATGGGCATCAATGAGGCATCATAGATGGGCAAACGCTCCAGTGATAAAGAGCTGTGGGTACAGGACTAGTACCCAGTAAGTGTGGCAGGCTGTTTTGCCTGCATGTCGTTTTTTAAAGACGTGAGTAGGCCATACAATCCACAGTTTTGTTCACATATAACCAAACTATTAATGAAAGCTCTTACCGAGGACACAATCAGTTCCAGCTTCTAAGAGACACTCCACGAATCCTAGTGCATCTAAATGCTTATTTCCAATGATCTCACTGTGATCTACGGGCCAATAAGACTCAGTGAATTCAGTCTTCCGACTGCTTTCAAGTAAGCCTTGCAACTGAAATTAGACGGGAAATAGTAAGAGGGTGCAATACAGCCCTAGGCCCAGGTAACTAGTATTGTCGTCGCAGTCGTCCAGCATAAAATATCGAAGCAGTTCATGAGAATGACATGTGGTTTCAACTCGTCTTCTCTGGAAGTTGTCAGTTGGACATTTTTTTTTACGACATGAAGGAGCAAATCAAGCACTGTATCAACGAAATTTAGCCACATTTTTGCAAAACTATTACGGAAAATTTTCAAAGAAGAGTGTGTGGGTGCCAGCAAAGCCTTGAGACTTTTTACCTGATATGCTACTTCGTATGGAAAGTAATGATACTCTACATTAATTATAATACGAGCAGTCAGAGCAATAACATGAAAATGGATAAAACAAGTTGACATCTCTAAAGTATACTCGTATCTTGAAAAATATCAAGCTGATCCGGAGAGATTTTTGAAACGATTTATAACCATGGACAAGACCTCGATCCCGAAACGAAACAACAGTCTATGGCCTGGAAAAGACGGAAAAGACCGTCTTCACCGACGCCGAATAAATTCAAAGTCGCAAGTTCAGCACAGCAAGTCTTGGCGTGGGTTTTTTTTTTGGGATGCCGAGGAAATTGTTATGGTCGATTACCTGATTTTGGGACAGTCAAGATGAAGATTTTTTTTTTCAAAAGCAATTTGCCCACTAGAGAAGAGAATAAACTAATTGTATTGACTTGTTAGGGGATTATGTTGCAAAATAAATGACTTGAAAAACGTTGTGTTTTACATCGATTACACTACTCAAAATCAAAAATTATGATTTTCCTACAAAACTTAAATACTCGTACTTACTTTGATTTTTAATGATGTTTTGATTGAAATGGTGATGTTTTTTTCGAGTGACTGGCTTTTCTCTTATACTGGGATACAGGGGTATCCCTTTCGAGGCTCCAACAGAAGACTGCTTGTATATTAGGCTCCCATCTTCCTTGGTAACACTTCTCAATTGTAGCAACATCTTGATGGAAGCGTTCTCCTTGTTCATCACTAACCGCACCCATATTTTTGGGAAGAAAATGCAGCTTTATAGACATTTTGCATCCCATTTTATAGTAGCAGTCCAGCATCACCTTTATTTTTTTGTAAAAGTCGACGGATTTATTGTTTCCAAGGAAGTCTTTGGTCACGTCAATAAAAGCGTTCCAGGCTTAGAGTAGATGTGAAAGATAGATCTTCTTAATGTCTGGTTCTACGAATTAGCCTTCTTTAATTTTTGCCTTACTAAGCTTGGGGAACTTTTGCTTGAAAAATTTGAAAGCAGGGCCGTTGTTTAAGCGTTTTATGAATTTCTTGATGAGTCCCAATTTGATATGTAGCGGTGACAAAATAATTTTATTTGAATCAACTAAAGATTTATTTTGAAAAATTGTTTGTCCCGGTGTGAAAGAGTGCCGTAGCAGCCAATTTTCTCTTTAAAAATGTTCTGATCGTGCTCAGCTGTCCCACTCGCAAAGAAAGCAACAATATTTTGTATAGCCTGTCTGCAGAAACCACTTTAAGATCTACGCAAATCAGCCACTTTTGCAGTCCATAATTAATTTTTTCTAATATGAGTTTAACGCATCATACGTACTCGTATCTTTCAAATGAGCACTATAGGCGAGCGTTAAAGATGGGAGCTTATTTCCATTATGGAGCAAAACGGCTTTTTAACTTGTTTTCGAAGAATCAATAAACAATCTCCATTCATTGGCATCATAATCATGACCAAGTTGACGCATTAAACAATTCATATCATTGCAGAAAACTAAACCATCTTGCTTGGAAAAATATGGTACAAATGAACTATATCTCTTCCTATATGAAGAAACCTTTACATCTGGCTCGCACAGCTTCCATTGTTGTAACCTTGAACTAAGTAATTCTGCTTTCTCGATGGATAAGTTTAAATCCCTTACAAGATCATTGGGCCTTGTTTGATTGACAAAGAGTGGTCCTGAATTGTCCTGTAAAAATCCCGGTTCGTTACTATCTACACAGTCCGTTGAACTAGAATTTAGCGAACTTTGGGTTACCCCAGAACGTGGTTAGAATGTGGCTTATGACTGATGATACATCTGCATACTGAATACCTTGTTCTTATTTTTCTCAAAACAGAAATAGCAATCCACAGTATGATCCGTTGGATCAGTCCAAATCGTTGGCGAGGCAAAAGGCATTTTATCGATACTTCCATTGCGCCACCCATTCTCATATGTATAACACCTTAAACAGCTATATGTAGGAACGCACGACTTATCCTGATCCCTAATTTCACGGTTAAAATAAGCAAGATACAATTTTTTAATTAACTCCGAAAGAGTTTTTTTTTTTCGATTTTAGCGTAAACTCGCCGCAAGTATGGAACATTATAAGCCGAATCAGATAGTTTTTAGTGTTAAGTAGTGTTATCATTACTTCTGGATCAGCCCTCTATTTTTATTCAAAAAACTGTGCTTTTTACTTAATTCAAAACTACTACATGTACTTCTTGTGTGAATTTTGTGGCATCTAAGCCCAAGAGAATGGGGTTACTTACTTACTTTAGGTGGCGCTACAGTCCGGGGTGGACCTGGGCCTCAGGCAACAAGCTTCTCCAGCCAGCTCGATCCCTAGCTAGCTGCCTCCAGTTTCACACGCTAAGTTGGCTGAGGTCCTCTTCCACTTGCGTGCGCCACCTGAGTCTTGGCCTTCCTCTATTGCGCTGTCCCCCGGGAGCAGATTCGAAGACTTTTTGGACCGGAGCATTGAAGTCCATGCGCTCTACATGGCCCAGCCATCTCAGTCTTTGGATCTTCACTCTTCTGGCTAGGTCCATGTCGCTGTACAGTCCATACAGTTCGTCGTTGTATCTCCTCCTCCACTCACCGTCAATGCAGACGGGACCGAAGTACGCCCGAAGAATATTTCTCTCGAAGCAACCAAGAACACCCAAATCTATTTTTGATAACGTCCATGCCTCTGCGCCATGGAGCAGGACCGGGATTATTAAGGTCTTATAAAGGGTGACTTTTGTTGTCCGAGAGAGGGCTTTGCTACTCAATTGCCTTCTTAACCCAAAGAAACAGCGGTTGGCAAGAGTTATTCTTCGCTTGATATCAGCGCTTATTTCGTTGTCTGTATTTATAGCAGAGCCTAGGTAGACAAAGCCCTTAGCTACCTCAAAGTTATGTCTGTCGAAGGTGACGTTCTGCCCGAGACGTCGGTGTTGGTTGTCCTTTTTGCTTGACAGAATATACTTGGTCTTGCCCTCATTGACCGCTAAGCCCATTTTCGCCGCTTCCGTCTCAATACTCGCGAAAGCGCCACTGACATCACGCTGCTTTCTTCGGATTTTGTCAATATCATCGGCGTATGCGAGTTGGACGGACTGCTCTATATAGCTCGTCTTTATAGATGCTGTCATAGGCGGCCTTAAGATCGATGAATAGGTGGTGTGTATCGATCAGAAGCTCATGGGTCTTCTCCAAGATCTGGCGAATATTTGGTGGATTTTTCTGGCCTGAAGCCACACTGATATTGACGAACGGCTTCAGGCTTTCTCACAATATGGCGGATAAGGTCTTATATGCGATGTTAAGGAGACTAATGTCTCTGTAGTTGGCGCAGTTCAGAGGGTCTCCTTTCTTGAGAATCGGACAAACAATGCTGAGGTTCCATTCATCGGGCATACTTTCGTCCGACCATATTTTGCAGATGAGTTGGTGTATGCTCCTTACCAAGTCATCGCCTGCCGCTTTGAAGAGCTCGGCAGTCAGGCCATCCGCTCCAGCAGCTTTGTTGAACTTAGGCTTCGATATAGCTATCTTCACTTCATCCAGGTCGGGTGGACGGTATTGTTGTTCATCATCGTCCAAGTTGAAAAGTTGATTCTGCCTGACAGCGGTATTTGGTCCGTCATCGCCATTATACAGTCTGCAGAAATGGTTCTTTCAAATCCTCAGCATCAACTGCAATTGTACTACGATGTTCCCTTGTTCATCTCTACAGGCTTCGGTTCGGGGTTTGTTTCCGCGGCATGTTGTTTTTACCTTTTTGGTAAAACTTCCGAACCTCATTCCTGAGTAGCATCTCTCAATTTCCTCGATCGCGCGCTTCTCATGCTCTGTCTCTCCTCTTCCGCTCATAGAGCTCATGAGCAGCTCTGGTCTTTCTAAGCAGCGGCGCGTGTTGTGCAAGCTATATTTTCCGATTGTTCCACCAAAGATACCCTCTCTTCCTAGCTTTGTATTAAAATCACCGAGGACAATTTTAATGTCAAAGGGCAGTTACCCCGGCGGCACAACCCCCAACATGGAGGACCAGTTCCATTTTTAATGCCCCTAGGACGAGGAGTCGGTTACACCGAAGCCAGTAACCCGTTCCGGGATGTGAGCGCTGCCGTTGGCCCATATAGGGCCAACCATCTCTTTTCCAAGACCCTGACTAAGTCCTGGAAGTCCTTTCCGGCCTGAACTCCAAATATGTCGGAGTAGCCCGGATAAGGTCTTAAGAAATAGGTTTATGCTTTACAAAATTAAACTAAAAATCCCACGTGTATGGTCGTTGTACTGATTTAAGAAGTTGCTATGATTCCCAACCAAAACCAACATTGCCAGAACCTTAATTGCTAACACTTAACCTCACTCGACTTAACAATTTCTTCCACAATTAATCAGATGATCTGCCTACACAACCTGTCCTCAAAGTGCAAATTCTTTCCATTTTAAGCTTAAATTAGAATTCTCTCTAAGTTGTTCAGTTTTCATAATGACGCCATCAACTTTCTAAGGTGTTCTTTCAATAATATCACCGTATATTGCTTTTGTCTGTCATACATTTCATGTACATGTAGATAAAGAGGAATTCTTAAGATATTTCTTGTTAATCTCTTTCCTCTATCCGTTTCACTTGAAAAAGGGTCGTCTTTGATTATGTTTATTTCACTCTGTAGCTGTAATTAAACCTAATTGGACGTAGATAATTAAATTCTTCACTTTTTCTTGTTTGTGCTTTAACTGCTACGCAACATGAAGAAAATCGAGCCGTATCGTCATAATTTCTGCGTCATAACTACGGCTTAATATATTTTCAAGGACTAAATTCGCGTATCTGCCAAAAAGGTTACGTAAAACTAATTCATGTCCTTTGAACTGGGACGATGATAATTTCGTCTTAAATTTTATTGCGTTTATCTCAGTATTAGCAGGCTGACTAATGAAAGTGGTTGCGGTCTTTGCTAAAGGGATATACTGTTAAGAAAAGGGTCCAGGTCAATTGCTCTTGAAACAAATCCTCATCAACATTATTCCAAGGTTTAGAATAACTCATATGTGTACGAGTATATGTAAAACTAATTTGCGGCACTTATTAAAAAATTATTGGTGGTACCACTCTAGGGGTGTTGAAAACACCAATTTTGATAAATGGAGGACGGCGGTTTAAATTCATCTAATCAGAATTTTTGTAAAAAAAAAAGCAAGTTAACCTGCAATCTTTGGGAATTAAAAAGTTACTCCTCGATAATAAATCCAATGAAATGGTCGATGGAACTTTTGCAATTAAACTTTCCCTCTGGTCATTGGGGAGTTTTATGACCTAAAATGGTTTATTGAGTTTTGAAATACCAACAATTAAAGAATTTCAAAGATTTTAAAAGTTTTTCATAGAAGGTGAGATAGGTTTATTGACTTCCTTAAAATAACTGCATTAAATTGAGTTTGCTCTTACTAAATTTTATTGAAGAATTCACCTTTTATCTGTATCTTTAGTGTATACCTTTATTTAATTTTTTATTTTCTACCTCCCAAATAAAGAATATTAAGGATGGAAGCAAATGAACAACGAAAATATTGGCTGCATTCTTGTAGGGAATAATATACACGTCAAGTACATACATATATACAAGGTGGGCTATTATGGCCTATTGGAAATTGACATGGATGTTACAAATGACATCAATTGTCAATTTGGTTTTGACATTTTTGAAGCAACCGAAGTTAGAAGTAACGTGAATAAGCCTCAGAACTACTAAAGAACGTGGAATAATCGTCATGATATTAATGCAATTCTTCAGTGATTTTGGTGCAACGTGTATTTTGTGGCCATTTACCTGGCTGCCCTGCTCCCTGGTTTCTCAATTAAGCGTTTAGCCATACGTCTTTCGGAGACTGAAATAACACTTGATCGAGCATAAAAGCCTCGTATTCCTCGTTTCGGAGAGAATATCGCTGCCGTGACTGAAGATGTCGTGGAGGTTTCGTCAACATCGACCAGACCACGTGCCACGCAATTGTCCATTTCCCGCATATCTCTGCGGCGCATCTTCATGAAAGTATTATAGATATTTCCTTTTAAAGTACAAACAGTCCGTCAGGTGATAGATGCTGTCCGTGAATCGCGTCTAACCTTCGCTATTCTGAATCTCTACAACGAAGTGGATGATTTTGCGTCAAAAATCATCATGAGCGGCGAAGCCCATTTCCAGCTATGCAAATACGTTAACAAAGAAAATTTTTCATGGTGCGCTATGTATGCTTAAGGAGTCATTGGATCAAGAGCCATGATTAATGAGTTTTTCAATCCTCAATTACTGATTGGGTGCTGTAGAAATAGAGTAGACACTGAGAGGTGTCAATCTAGAAACATTCAGTGTTGCAACTGCTTCTATACATCAATTCTGCCTACTTTACCTTCAAGTAGTATCAAACGGGAATTGGTCTGTGTCCATCCGGATTCGACATTCTTAACTTATAAGTGCGAGTCCTAACCAATAGATATAAATAGTAGTATTATAATAGGACAGCGAATGAATTCCCCAGATAGAGTCAGTTGTGGAGTTAAATGTCTGAACAAAACAAATTAGACCATATCCGGGCTACTCCGACATATTTGGAGCTGTAAGGATTTCTAACACTTTGGTAGCACTGTCGAAAAATATTGCCTGCACAACACCGGGGATTCAGGCTAATGGCATTTGAAACATAATTGTAGCCAGCAGCAGCTCTCACAACTCGATATTTACAAGGGTTTTTGGAAATCTCCTAATCAACGTAAAAAAACTCTTCCAGTATCATAGATGTTCGAAAATTCCAAGGCCCCAACATCGACTCGGGCCATTACCTTATTGTAGCCAAGGTACGGTTGTGGACATCTCGAACAGCGCAAAGACCAACTGTCAAATTGATTTTAGACGGCTGAAATTGCCAACATCGATCGCCAAAACGCGTTCAGAGATGTTGCTTCTGATATGCTTGGCCGCCACAATGAAACCTCTGGTTTGATGACGAATGACGGCAAGCAAATGCAGCTAAGCAAGATGCATACAAAGTGGCGCGGTAAAAACAAAGAGAATAAGAACCGCATGGATGAGGTAATTGAGATATGTTCCTCCAGCAATGAAGTTCTACCAAAATGTAAAAAAGAACATGACACGGGTACAAATCCCGAACCGAATGCTGTAGAGACGAATATGTTAAGTGAACATTCTAGTAGAATCGCAGTCGATGCTAAGGACATACATACATTTATGTAGACTGTATGACGAACACATAGATCCAAATACCGCTATGAATCAACAATTCCTTACACCCGACCTGGATAAAGTGATGATGTCTTGGCAAGGAGCATAAGCCAACTCATCTCTAAAATATTGTCGGGCGAAAATATTCCTGATGAATGGAACCTGAGCATTGTTTGTTCAATCCCCAAGAATGGAGACCCTATGAAGCGCACCAACTTCTGAGGCATAAGCCATTCGTCAACAACCTAATTGATCCATTCAGGCTAGTAAAAACCATCGACCTCAGATCTTGGAGAAAACCAATGAGCCCCAGATAGTTACACACCACATATTCATCGATTTCAAGCTCGCTAAACTGAATAATATTTAATTTCGGCATACCTTCCAAACTCGTCCCTGTGTGGGAGAAACTCGTCCCAATGGAGAATGGGCTCGGCTCTATCAAGGTACAGAACTCACCGAGACCTTTAATTTCAAAAAAGAATTTAGAAAAGGTCATATCCTGTCATGCGATTTTTTCAACATCGTACTTGAAAGAATAGTGCAAAACTCGGGCGCCAGTCAGTGACACAATCACGATAACTGAGACGGAAGCGGGAAAATTTAGTTTAATGGTCAACACGGGCTAAACCAAGTATATCCACTCAAGCAGAAAAGACACTTAACACCCACGTCTTGGATAGAACGTATTTAGCTTTGAGGTATTTAGGGACTTTGTTTACTAAGGCTTCGCCATAAATTTAGACAACAACACCAGCACTATGATCAAACGAAGAATAACTCTTATTAGTCGCTGCTTCTTTGGGCTAAGAAGGCAATTGACCAACAAAGCCCTCACTCGAACAACAAAAGTGACCCTTTGTAAGACCTTAGTAGTCCCAGCCTTGTTCTATGCCGCAGAGGCATGAACATTAGTAAAAACGGATGGGGGTGCTCTTGAGAGGAAAATACTTCGGGTGATTTTCTATCGAACCTGCAAAAGGGTGAGTGGAGGAGGGGACAGAACTACGAACTGTATGCACTCTTCAGCGAGATTGACTTAACTAGAAGAGTGACGGTCCAACGAAGGAGACGGCTTCGAATCCGCCCCCGAAGGACAGAGCAGGAGACAAAGACCGAGACTCAAGTGGAGTATGCAAGTGAAGGGTACCTCAGCCAACTAGACATGTGAAACTGGGGGCAGCTATCGAACGATTGAGCTGGCTAGAGATGCTTATTGACTGAGGCCCAGGTCCATCCCAGATGTACAATATGTAATAATGATATACCTATACTTTCAGAATTTCTTTTGATGTATTTAGATATCTCTATTCGAATCTCAAATAATTGTCGGAGTCTATGTTGGACAATTCTTTTTTAAGACACCAAAAGAATGACTTGAAGCGATCAATCTCAATGTGCCGAACTTACTTATTCTCTTCCAATATTTCTCATAACAAATATTGGGACAAGGCAGTCATATCTCTTTGGTCGCTTTATGTCGTGCGCCTGGAGAGTTACTAAGTTCATATCCATAGCTGTACTCGTATCGAATAGGCTATTTCAATTAACTACTCTCTCAGTGAGGTTCTCTTAAGTTGTATCATTCAAATCATCTAACAGAGTTCTTGAATTTGATCGAGCTGCCCTTTAGCTTTATAGGGCCAATATTAGCTGCAGCATGAAAGTGCCTTGGTTGGATTTTAACGTTACAGTTGCAGTTTTTTCTTGTTCTCTCTTCGATCTATCGATAATGGGTCTTTAAAGTTACGACTTTACCTTTGAAAACTATTATTTGTTCTGCGATTTTCGTTAACATTCGAAATGGATTGGAAACCCTAAGTACTCCATTCCCCATAAAAGATAATGAAATTTTAAACAAATTGCCACAAGGATACTACTTTTGAGTCTGGGTACATCGTTCTGATATAAGCAATAGTTTTTCCTCTTAGAAGCGTTGAAATTTCCAACCCAAAAAATAACGACTTCCCATATCGGAGTCTTTCACAAGCTGCTTATCTCTTAAACCCAATGAACAAAAGACATCAACATCTTCTCCATCTATGCAACGCTTTTCCTAACTCTAACAAAAACTCTAACATCCTGACACAGGTTATTTCCACGTTTTTCTTTTCGCCGTTCATTATCCTTTCAAAACAGTAGAAAGTGCTGTGAAAAAACGACGCGTAAATAATATTCAAAATAAGGATGTTTACGTGTTTTGATAACCCGTGTATTCGTATCCGCTCGTACCAACGTCAACCAAAGAACAATTAATGCAAATACTCTCAAAATAAAATTTAAATAAAGACTTCATGGAGCCGACACCCCCAAAAACCGTCAACAACCTCTTTAAACCTCGTGCTACATACATTAAACCCTGCTAACAGACTCCTTCTAAATGAAAAGATGCCTTTTAAATGGAAGGAATATAAATAAATTAAAAAATAGAGGTAGGGCACGTCCCTAATTGCATTATGCAGAAGGATTTGCTATTCTTCCTCTTGTCTGGTGTTTACCTCTTAGTTTTCATTTTCTCTAGTTTCTACTTATATCTTTACTTTTTCTTTTCTCCCCCCATTTCGTTTCAGATAACTTTCCTGCAACGCTTGAAGCAGTTACACGTCACGTAAAAAGGAATCCACTTCTCGTAAGGACATACGATTTTCGAGTGAACTCAACTGAAGGCAGTACCTAGGTTATGGTCATGGTTAGTTCTGCAGTATTGGGTGCCGCAACTGGTACAGGACTGGCATTGTTAGTAGCTGTTACCATTGTCATGTACCGATATTATTTGGTACGTAAGCGCGGGAAGGAATGGGATGAATTGGATCGCTGGGAGGAGACGAAAATAATGCGAAAAGTTAAGCTCAAGGTAGGTATCACTATATCTAAAGATGTATACATTTGTACAACTGAATGAATGAACTAACCTGTTAAACCGCACACTGTCAAGGCCATGTCAGTTTTAGTTTAACTTGACCTTTAAAGTGAAAAGTGCCAGTTTGTTGGGGAAGAGAATGAGAAGAAATCAATAATAATCGGAATTTCCAAAGAAAAATTATTTTCCTTGTCATCGATCTGGGTGGGAGTGAGCAAAGCTCGCCTTTCGATGATGTAAATGAGATTTGAGTAATGAGGTTGGGCCTTTATAAATAGGATCAACGCATTTGTTTCCTTTTCCTTTGCCTTTTCTTTGATTTTAAGTGCCTCATCACGACCATGAAGACAAGAAAGTCAACAGGTGGTGTCGAGCTGGTGTGAAAATTCAAATATGTTATTTTTGGGGATTGGCATCTAGTTCTCGTATGTGGTATGGATAAGGCAACATTCCAGATTGATGCGTGAAAATATCAAAGGTCATTCTATGATTATGAAATGATTAGTCAGTATTGGATACCGGATATTGGTAACACTTTTATGGGGAAATAAAGAGGGTCTGACATTTTAGAAAGCATTCAAACACGTGACATACATGTATCAAATGCGATTATTTTGATGAATAGGATTTTGGGATTGATGGATTCGTTATACCTTAAAAGCTGGTGATGAAAATATTCTTTGATTTTGAAGTACATTGAACTTTACGCATATACGAGTAACGTAGATACACGTGCATTGAGGTTTTTTGAAACTAGATACTGAGGATACACACGTGTTCTCATTTTGAATTTGTACATGCGAGCTAGGTAAGAAATTTATTTGTCTTTTCTAACCTCACCCATGGCGAGTACATGGAAAGATTTTTATATCTAAGGCCTTTTGTGAAAATACATTCCTCTTGTTGATTCAACTATTGAAACCAATGAAACCTGCTAAGTTGGCCAACCTTGTAGGTGTCATCATGGAAGAAAAGGGTGGTTAGTTACTGATGTGTACACTTTTGTTGCAACTTGAGCCTAAGGATTTACGTAGCACAACCATCCAAAATATTTTTAAGCGAGCTTGAACGTTACCAGTTATCTAAAATGGAAGAATCTGCACACAAAAATTCAGAACACTAGTGCGTTTGCATCTTGTGAACAAATTCACCCTGATGGTTTACTGTATGGTGTACCACAGGTAGACGATGAAAATCTGGTAAACATATTCAGCGCACTTTGTACAAGATATTTGACATTTGTGAACTAGACAGCTGTAGTGTACAAAGTATAGACAAATAATGCAGCGCCATACTCCGCAAGAACGTGGAATAATTGTGTCAATTTTTTTTGACCAATAATCGGTCGGTGGGGTTAGCGCAGCGTGAATTTCGACGTTGATTTCCTATTCTTGTCGCCCCAACTGGGAAAAAATTTCGCCGGTTAGCTACTCGACTCGAACAGGCTGGAACCACAGGAGACCATGCAGGCTGTGGCCGGACTGGCTTTTCAAACTAACCACACTACTGCCTTGGCACCTTCTAGTTGCAAGAAAGCCAAGTGATGACAGCAAGAGTTAACGAATGAGGACATCGCATAATTTCAGTTTAGGTGGCGCTACAGTACGGGGTGGACCTGATCACAGTCAACAAGTGCCAGATCTTTTGCTAGCTACCTCTAGTCTCGCACGCTAGAGCTAAGGCCCCTTCCACTTGCTTGCGCCACCTGAGTCTCTGAGTATTCCTCTACTGTCCTGTCTCTCGAGGGCGGGTTCAAAGAATTGTTGAACCATAGCGTTGGTGTCAATCCGATCTACGAGTACATAACCCAGCCATATGAGTAGTCGGATCCTCACTGTTGTGGCTAGGTCGATGTCGCTGTACAGTCCATACAGTTCGTCGCTGTATCTCCTATTCCACTCACAGTCAATGCTGACGGAACCGAAAAACACCCGAAGAGTTTTCCTCTCAAACCATTTTACAGATAAGTTTGTGTAGGCTTCTTACCAGGCTTTAGTTCAGGGCTTGAATGTGTGACACGTTTTTTTTACCTTTTGATAAAATTTCGGAATCATATTCCCACAGTAGCATCTCTCAATTTCTTCGACCGCGCACTTCTCATGCTCTTTCTTTTTACTCCTGTGAAGCCATTGTTTGTCTCGTGATGCTTGCAGCAATAGACCTCTTGAGAGATTAAGAGAGACTCGATCGGAAAAAGATTTAGCGATCTCTTGCGATTGTAGCCGTCTTGTCCGAGTTGATCTTGGCTCCTCGGAATCTTTGGACATTCATAACACTTAAGAAGTGTCTTGCGTCGATCAGAATGTGGTGAATGGGTGATTAGGAGTTCTTCAAATCCCTTTGTGAATATCGAGATGATGGGATGGGGTGCTAGCTACGAAAATATTTCGCCCCGGCGCAAAGTCGATTAGCATGAATCCGTTATCGGATGTGGTGTCGTGCAGACTTAATCTTTCGACAGTACTACCATAGATGCCCTCTACTCCTAGCTTTGCATAAATAGCACAAAGGACAATTTCCATACAATAGCTAGGGCATTGCTCGTAGGACTTGTTCAAGAGCACATAGAAGGTATGTTCGATGTCATTATCTTTCTCTTCTATGGGGGCGTGTGCGCAAATAAGGCTAATGTTGGCAAATTCAGCCTTGATACGGATTGCCATGAGGCGTTCGAGGCGAATGAAAGCCTAATTGTGCACGAAATTCTGGGCGATTCAGAAACCTACGATAACGAAACAAGTCTTATAGGAACGTTCAGACTGCTAATGTAGTTGATATAAATGAGGAATCGGAAAATGAGGAAGAAGACGTTAGGGACTATCAACCTTTTATAGCCAATGGTGTCAACAATAACTTTGATTCGCTTCCTTTGTACCTCCCAATGAATCAGCCAAGGCTTATTACAGATGTCCTTTACATCAAAACAAAAATATAAGGGAAAATCTAAAATCCAAAAAAAAAACAACTTTAAATAGTTATTTTTAAACCCATGTTTTAACACACATACTCGCATCATTTTTAACTTCTTTTTCAAATGAATCTAATATTTAATCTAAAGTCTAATGTGTTTCTTTATTTTAATTGTGTATGTATTTGTTTTAATAATCATAAACACATTTTTATTCAAAAATATTCATACTCTCCCCAAGTCGGACATAAATTCTTGCACCGCAGGTTCCACTGTATAAACATAGTCGTGCTTCTTTCTTTCAATATAATATGAATCTACGTCTGGTCAAAAACCTCCTGGTCACACATTTATCCTTTTATGCAAACAAAAATTGTGATTGAGCTTGGGTATTTCTTATGACACAAATTCTTATTTTATAAATTACTCTGTATACACTACGTGTCTGTACATAGAAAGTCTTCGCAAATACGTTAAAATTGAGTGATATAGGATGGATATTGGAATGCATTAGAACTTTAGCCTATGTTTGTGCACGCAAAACTAACATACTTCGCAACGCTTGTTAGGAAATACTCGTAGTAGGTTTCCAGTTTTTTTCATTTTGCAATCATCTCACTCAATCATAAGATATTCGAATGTAAATATGTAAACAGAAGAAAATAAAAAGCACATGAATATAAAAAAAATGTACGAGTATGTTATGTACGTATGTATGACTTGTTACTTTGAACTTATAGGTACAAGTCTCTCCAGTTAGGCCGATCTTTAGCTAATTGCCCTCATTTCTGCAAACTAAGTCGTTATAGGTCACCTTCGCTCTGGTAAGAATCGAAGGTTCTGGTTCCTATTTGCTCTAAATGTCCTAGTCATCTCTGTTAACTTCAGACTAAGCTAATGTCGCTGTACATTACGTAGAGTTCGTCGTTAAACCTTCTCCTCAAAAGCTCGTCACCGCAAAAGGGACCGAATATTTTTCAAAGGATTTTTCTCTCGAAATGACTGAGGATTGGGTACATGCTTCAGCGCTATAAACCAGAACTGGGATGATCATGGTTTTATATAAATTCTATTTAGTTTCTCGGAATAGGGCCGTTTTAGCCCAAAAAGAAGCAGCGATCGATGGTATTCTTCAAACACATTGCCCACATAATGTCTGAGGAGTCATTTGCAGGTTGTTCTTACTCCAAATCCGGAAATTCTGTTTTATGGCTTCTGACTGTTTACAGCAACCATACTGTAGGCAGCTCTATCTAGTATTTTGGCAACCCTTTCAAGAGTTTATATCCGCGAGTTTTGTTTTCTAGAATTTATATTACGAATTGGGATTACTAAGGTCTTTTATTTCCTAATAGAACATTGATATACGAAGGCTAACCTTGATCGGCTGATAATATGTAAATAAATTTATGTTCGTTCAATTACTTAATATTTAGGCTAGTTGTGTGCCAAGTTTCATTACAGTTGGTCGCATAATAATTTTTCTACGATTTTTTGTTTGAACGAATCTGCTGCTATCTAGAAAAATGGAGAAAACTGAAATCAGAGCCGCGATTAAATATTTTGTCAAAAAGAATATGACGCCAAGTCAAATGAAGGAAGACTTTGATAACACATTGAACAAGGCGCAGTTCTTTTTCCGCGGTTAAGAAGTGAACAGCTTTGTTAAAACATGGCAGAGAGAGCGTCGAAGGTGGTCCGAGGAGCGGTATGCCGTCGGCCATCCACCACTTCAGATAAAATCCATAAAATGGTTTTAGAAGACCGAAGACTAAAAGTCCGAAAATAAGTGATACAATATGGATCTCAACTGAGCCAGTGTTCCATATTTTAACTGACGAATTAGGATTGAAAGAAATATCAGCACGATGGGTGCCGCGTTTGTTAACCGAAGAACAAAAATTCAATCGGGTTTCTAGAGAGAATCTGGCGTTATTTCGACGAATTTTTTGTAAAGATGAAACCTGGACTCATAACTTCATTCCTGAACCAAAAAAACAATCGAAACAATGGAAACATGGCATTTTTTCTACGCCGAATAAATCCAAGATATGTTCCGGCCGGAAAAGTAGCCATCACCTTCACTTTTACGCCATGTCAGTTTTTAGGATTACAGAGGAATCATTTTTATTGAACACCTTCCCAAAGGGCAAATTGCAGCAGGTCAATACAATGGTAATCTGTTAAATAAATTAGCTGAACAAAATTACGAAAAAAGACCAGGTTTGGCCAAAAAGAAAACTATTTTTCACCAGGATAATGCACCGGCACATAAGTCAGTTGTTGCCATGGCTAAGCCCAATGAAATCCTATTTGGAGTACTCAACCTCACACCTTACTATATTCGACTGATTTGGCACCATCAGACTTTCAATTTAAACTTGGCTGGACAAAAATCTTCAACTAACGAAGAGGTGATAACCGAGTCGGTGTTGTTTTTTGAGGAGTTGAGGGAATCGGCTTGAAAAACAGGTATATAAGTCCTGGAACATAGATGGAACAAGTGTATTTACATACGAGGAGAATATGTAGAAAAAGAATAAAGAAAACTCATCAAATGTTCAATATTTTATTGGTCAGCCCTAGAACTGTTTTAAACAGCTCTCGTATTGTTGCATCACTGAACCGGTCCTGAGCAGATTAGAAACGTTCAAGGAATTGTGCAATTGTGTCTGGTTTAACAAAAGAACCTTATCTTGCACCCAAGTAAAAATACTTTGCTCCTTCTATCAGTTCTTTAGGATAAAACTTTATTATGAATTCAGAATGTAGGCATTGTTGTCAGCTTTATAGGCACCCATTAATACAGTGGTGAAAGGAGGTTCAAACACATTTTATACACAGACAAATAACAACTTGTTTTATCATATTTTTAAACCATTATGAGAATCGGTCGACAAAAGCTGTAAGGACGAATGAATCAGGTATACATGCATTGAAAAAAGTTCTTTTTCGTATAGGTTTAAGGATTCGCTATTATACGAGTATGTAACCGTATATAGCTTACGAAGGTTTGTGTCAAGGATTGGAGCGCTTTCTACACTCTGCTGAATTGTCGCAAAAAAAGTTACTACGCTGTTTTCTACTATTTTTTAGAAGAAAATCGACAGCAAATCATGTAGCGTGACCCAGAATGCACCACAAGGAGGTAGATTTGCATTGCATTCCGCGTCCCAGTCAGCCAGTTTGTGAGTAAGTTAGGTGTTAGTTAAGAGTAGTCAATTATGTAAATGTTCAATGTACGAGTACATATTAAAAAGGTATGTAAGTTTCATCAATGAAGTCATCGTCCGTACTGGTGTCAATGTCGAGTTCGTTGAGTTCGTCGATGATGGTGAAGAACCGAGGTTGTTTTGGTGGTAAAATACTTTCTAAGTGCTCATTGTGAACGGTTGGAGGGTCGAAGTCCTTCAGTTGCAAACCCACACTTTCTTTACCTTTGACAAAACCGGGGTACACTTTTTTTACGTCAATTAAAAATTCCGTGATTTGGGAGCCCATGTCGTCCTTATCATTTTTTTCAAGGCAGTATTTCCGGTAAAGGAAAAGTTGCATACGAGTATATTGATGAAGGTAGTCTGTTGTTTTTCGGCATAAAATTGTTTTTTCAAGAAGCTTGTTCTAATCCGCCAGATCATTAATTGTGTTGGTTGCATCGGTCTTGTCAACATATTCGCCTTTGTTGTGGTTTGTAATTTCATGAGTCGTAGAACATTTTCTCAATATCTATGTATTGGCGTGCGCTGTCGGTACAAATACGACTGCTGTTGGGGTTAACATATTTGTGTATATAAGGCCACAAGTCTTCTTTACTTTTGGAGTTCATTTTAAAGAAGCGTCCGATCTTATCTTCTTTAAAAAATAACCCCAACACTACGATTTTCATTTGTTCGGTTACACGGCCTCTGAACATGTGAATTTTCTATAATGCGAATTAGTGAAACTTTGTTATTAATGGGAACTTTGTAATTTTGGGATGAGTACTGTGGATGAAGAGTATTGATGACATAGGCGCCTGCCTGACGAAAAGCACATACCCCGAGCAGAGCAACGAAGTTGCGGGAGCGGGACCTGCCGCCTGCAGAAAGAGAGTTGAAATCCCTTAGTCACCCGTGTACTCTTAATTAAGAAAACTATTGGTATAGGCGTCTGCGAGATGTTTAAATAATACTCATTAACTTATTCGAAGACTACGTATATAAATGCCAAAAAACAAAACTGAAGTAGTAATATCAATTTCAATTTGCTCAAAAACTATTGAATTTGAGTTTGAATGTGAATGTGAATTATTCAAAAACATTCACACGAATAATTTGGTGTAAATTTTATATTAAGTGTTACCGTTGTTTTTTAATAATTTCTTTCCCATTTTAAGTCATTTGTTTTTAAATGGCCCATAACTCCTAAACGGGACGCGATGGACCCCCTCCCTTCCATAGTAAAAAATGCTAATTTTTAACTCCTCTCCAAAATATCGTTATAAATTCTTATCGTCAAAGTTATCGTACTCGTGCCAAAAAATTTATAAAAGCGAATATTTGACATTTCTTTAAATTCATTGGAAAAATTCATCCCAAACGAAGAAAATAGTATTTGCACTGTTATATATTCCCTTAGTAGATAAATTGATACCATACATCGCTATGTTATTGTTTTATTTAACACATAAATTATAGCTGATATTCAGAGATAGTTTTTCATTTTCAACACCTTCCCTGAAGCATTATTCACTATTATTCATTATTCAATATTTATGTTATTATAAGTAAAACAAAGTTAACATAGTCGATATAGCCATAATTCAAAGTAGATCAAAACATTTTATTATGACTTTTGCAAAAATAATATAATTCGAGTTTAAAAATATTAAATCAAACCAAAAACTTTTACAAAAGAATTTTACTTCGCAGCCGGTACACCTTTTGTTGGTGCATCCGCCAACATTTCATCTATTGAACGGTATTGCAGATTGACTTTTAAACTTTCTAATTTTTCACGAAAGAATTTAGCTCTAATATTGACTTGCTTTGTTCTCGGATAATAAGACTTATTTTAAGCGATGTTAATAGCACTCTTATTTTAAGAGTAAAGTGGCAATACTTTTCATGCATCTAGAGACGGTTCGCCTTTCAAGCGCTTTAGCCACATGTCCTCTTTGGTAGCTTTAACGACATACATCACCTCAGCTTCAGTAAGGAATCTGTTGTTCAGATTGTGTATATAGCAAATTGTTAAAAAGGTTCAACCTTAATATCCTCTAAATTGATAACCTTCAATAAAAGCAATTTCTCTAAATTGCTATCCGAATCAATCCAGCGACTGAAAATAAACGCTCAACTGCAGCAAAGGGCAAAGAGCTATTTTGTATATTTTAAAATATGGATTTTTGAGATACCCAAAATATTTATTTTCAGCAGAGGACAACAATTTGGTGATTGCAGAAGGGCTAGAAGTCGCTTGATATTGCTTCTGATCGCCTGAAAAAATAATACATTTGTTTTTTCATGTATGCAAAGTTACTGTTTGTAAAATAAAATCATCGAAGTAATCAATATGTGGGATCACGGTTTTCTGTTTATTTTGCCCAGAAGTATTGCGTAGATCAAACTCAGCCTGCGTTGCGTCCTGTACGATTAAGCTTATTTCTACAATCTTTTCATGTTTAAAAGATGGATTAAGTGCTTGAATTCACCTTAATTTGACTGATGGGCAGATGGAAGGACAGAGGCAACTGTAGCATCACTGGCTTTCCTTTTTACATTCTAATAGTCCTCAAATCTGTTAACTAAAAATTCATCCAAGTCCGATAGTAGATATATCTAACCTCATAGGCTTTAGCTACCGTTGAAGAAGATTCCCATAAAACGTTCCATTTTGACGCTACAAAAAGTTTAAAGCCTGGAATGTTGGGCTTAAGCTTTGAGCATAGTCTGCCAAGCATCAGTATCAGAACTCTAGAGAGCTTCTGTATGACTTCCTGGCTCACTCGTAATTTGTCCTGTTACCACGAGATTGTAGTTCGGCTTTGGTAAGGTCATACTTCGCTCAGAACGGTGCATAAGCTCTTCATCTTGTAAAACAGAAACTTCTTCATCTGGAACAAACGTTTGGTCATTTACATCATTACTGTCTGAATAATCGCCTCATAGTAATTTCATGATGGATTCAGCTTTCGAACTAGACTTCTTCTAACATTTCTTCCTCTGAATTTACTAACGTGTTGTCTTCTTTGTCCCAGATGCCAACTAACGATGAAGCATACGGATTAATATTATTGTTGTCATCATTAGTCCTCTTGCTTTTAGACTCCAGAAATATAACACATCACGGCTCGCTCGTCACAGAATTGTACAATCGATCTGAACTGCAATATATCCCAGATGGATACGGTCTTCTGATTTGGGTTTCAGTTTAGTCCGCTTCTCATTGGGAACATGTGCCATCATTTTGCGGGCAAAAATACGCAGATATCCCAAATGTGGCTTTCGGCTGGATCAAACTTCTTCTGGCCGTTGCTTCTACGAGGCAGGCGATTCATCAAATAAGCTGTAGTATCAGCCGCCTTTGCCCAGTACTTTTTGTCCAAGCTGGAATCAAGCAGCACACAACTTACTCAACAGTGTGTTGTAGTTTAGTTTATGTTTTTTTAATAAAGAAAAGAAAAAGGGAAGTTCAATTCAAATAATATTTATTTTGGGAAAGTATAGCAAGTACATGGCGGTGCGTGCTTACAGGGTGTTCAATATTCAGCGTCGGATATTTTATAAGTTATATGTTTCCTTGAAACATTTTGAAAAAACAATTGTTTGCACCCTGAGATTTGGCAGGCAATGAAGTGGCTCTGACGACGCTAGCAAGTCAAAGAATATTTGGTCGTTCCAAAACAAATATCTTATCGTGTTCCAAGTGTAAGACCGCCGCCGCATACAAATACATGAGACGCATAAGAAAAAATAGTTAAATCCTACAAAAGTTACAAAATCTATACAAATTTACAAATTCTTACAAATTTCATTTATTGTTTAGTTACAGCTGTACTTTTGAGAATATAAAAGATTCTTATACATTATGTACAGGTAAAATATATGGATAGAGTGCTTAAATTTAATAAATAATGAATTTTAAAGACGGACAATAAGAAAGTTCTAATACCATAGAATTGAATACAATTAAAATGAAAGGACATAATAATAATAAGAAAAGTATTTGTACATAAATGTAATTAAATTCATTTAGAGTTAGATAGAATTGTGACTATGTGTGAATCTATTCGAGAAATTTCAATAATTATTAGAAAAGTGATAAAAGATTGCTGAGGGCAGTTTCTTGAGTTCGATATTTGAACTGATAGCAATGGTTAGATTGTTCCATAAACTGACGGCATGAATGAAAAATTGTCTTCGCAAAGCTAAGCCGGTATGCTTAAGCGGCCTCAATGAATGGCATTTTTACTTAAAAAAGCTGTCAATAGAGCATACATAAATTTTCGAGAATGGGAAGATACTTGGTCGAACCTGCGAAGATTAGAGACAAACCGAGCAATAGAATTAAAAGCCACATTAACTTTCGGGATGAGATCGAATCCATACCCGAGAACAGTTCGCATCCATAATTTAAAATTGGCATTAGGGGACCCTGCCTAACTTCATCTTAATTACAGTTGGAAGAAAGTAGCGACTAACTGAAAGGCCGCGTAAAGAAGCATATATTTTAGATACAGTGCTATTAATATGATCACCCCAAGATAAATTGCTACTGTAGATCATACCTAGATTTTTCACGTTGGATACTAATTCTACTTGGGTTCCATTCAGAAAAAAAAGGGGGGGGGGGATATCATCGAGATGGAGTACTTGTTAAAATATGGGAATTGCCTTGGTTTTGGTGGGGTTCAACATCAGTTTATTTTGTGAAGCCCAATTGGCGATTGCAGATAAGTCGTCATTATTTTTGGAAATGGCATCCTCGACAAGTCGTAAAGGAAAGCTATAATACAACTGAACGTCATCGGCATATACCATATATGAAAATTACAATGGGACAATACAGACGGCAGATCGTTAATAAACATGGAAAAAAGAAAAAGACCAGGAATTGATCCCTGTGGGACTCCATTATTCACAGGACGGAAAGACGACAACTGACTGATGAAGAGACGGCTTGTTAACGATTGGTGAGATAGGACAGAATAAGTTTATTGCTCGAGTTTGAAAAATTGAAAAAAGTTGACTACATAAAATTGACAGGATAACTGAGTCAAAAGCTTTGGAGAAATCCATCCTCATCGATAGCTTGTCGAACATCATCAGAACTTTAACAACTCACTTGTATGTATGTAATGTCAGAGCCTTCCATTCTTCATTTAACCCTTCTCTAGTCGCCTTCTCTGATCTGACAGATTACCCGGGAATATTTTTTGTTCCCTCTCACTAAGTGTTGGCAACAATGCGCTCTTTTTCTTAAAAGCTGTCCGATGGATGACAAGGAAAAATTTAGTGCCTTGCCGACCTTGGTACAGTCAGTTTATAGTGTTATTGTGATCAATTCGTTCTGACAGATCGCCGCGGCCAAAATCGTAAGTTTTTTCTGTTTTATATATATAAT
Organism: Volucella inflata; assembly: GCA_928272305.1. Lineage (NCBI taxonomy): Eukaryota > Metazoa > Arthropoda > Insecta > Diptera > Syrphidae > Volucella > Volucella inflata. The sequence goes on along the minus strand of OV743718.1, from coordinate 22,513,387 downwards.
CGTGAAAGGAATGTATCAGATCGCCGCGGCCAATATAACACGTTTTATACCCACGACTAGCGGAGGGTTAGTAACTTTTTTTGTCAAACACAATTTTTCTTAACTCAACGGGGCTTAACGATAAAATGATTTCTAATGCCACGACCTATCCATTGGTATACAACAAGTCCATAAAACAAACAAATAGTTGCGCCATACAGCAAACTTTCCACCACGTGAAAAATATTATATTGAAAAAATTGCATGAATGCGCGTCACTTTATGGAAACCGCGCTCTTGACACTTAATGTCTATGTCATTAAGTCGACATTGGAGCAGAGCGTTATCCATTGCCATCTTTAAGAGGTAGGGATACCACCGACTGGCTGTCTTTAGTTAAGATATTGCTCCCCACACATTTATTGAGTGGAAGAATTCGCAGCAAGCCTTTGTTCTTGTTTTTTTTTTGCAATCTGGTATGTGCTACTCATTTCTAACTTGGCTTTAAAACTACAGAAAACATAGGCCTTCTCCTTTTTGCGAAGTGTGAATTGCAATGTATTGTTCGCTCAGATGCCTAAAGTTCAGGACTTTTTGCCTTCGTCTTCTTCCAATCTAGCTCAAAACATGTCGCGCAAACTGCTCCTTATTTGTCTGTTTCATTCCATTACAATAACTGAAAGAGGCCCTATCCACCTTGTAGCCTAAATAGATTTCCTATTATTGTTTGGATGCAAGCAGCCCAGTAAGGGTCCGCTAGAAGAAAATTAATTTTTACCTATCCTAAGTTATTTTTTTCTCTGTCACTTGACGACATATAAATAATATTTACGAGGTCGCGCAATCAAATCGACTTTACAATCTGCAAATTCTAGAGCCAGATCTTCCAGAGGAAAATGCCATTAGACCACGACGTGGATGTGGGTGTGAAGTTTGGTTTACATTACTTAAGCTTCACGTGTATCGAAGATTGCCGAAATGAGGTTATAGCTGCATCTAGAATATCTAGAAAGTATCTGCTTAGGTCATGTGTTAAGTTAAATTAAGACGGTTAGACGCAATATACTGCTAAGTGATGATGATTCCCTTTAGCGGCACTCTTCCCCCACTCTTTTCTTCAAATTGATCACTTCTTGTAGTGATTAATCATTATTCTGTTTACATTAACAAACTAAATGTACTTGTTTGTAATCAAAAACTCCGAAATGTGGGCGTTGGTTAAAAATCTGCAGAGTAAGTCAGTTTACAATGTATGTATCTACTACCCTCTGAAACTCGACGTTTTCAAAAACTTTTAAATAATTAAAAATGAACCCACTCTCCCCCTTGACTCTGAAAAATACCAAATTTATTTCCTTGTTGAAGAGTTAATAATCAGATTGTCAACTGTATGCCTAGTATTTGCTCGAGGAAACCATCAAGCAAGTACCTCATTAAAAACATGTTTCCTTCTTTGAAACCTTAAACTATAGGCCAACCCCTTTTTTCTTCCTTTGCCTAAAGTGACAGATATTATCCATGAATCTGTTTCCCTAGTGCCCTTGGTTCCTTTACTTGTACATAAAAATAAAATGAATAAATAGAATTCGATACACTACATGTGACACTGTATGTAATCCTCGCACATATGCAGAAAAGACCCTCTGCTGGTAGCTAAATAATTCACCTCTTTGCACCAATGGCACTTTTATTATTCAATTGAGAAGTACTTTATCAATCATCATGAAATCATTCGATTGAAACAAATTAAAATTTTCCATCGCCAAGGCAACGAATGAGGGATGGACATGGGACAACCCCTCCAAACGATGAAACATAAACCGGTCGCCATAATTCCAACTAAACAACCCCCGGTATTCACTTAATTTTTTAAACACACGCACAGCACAACAGCTCAGTATGTGATTCGTATACAACTGAGAAGAGAAATGAAAAATGAAATCCCCTTGTATCGTTTCTTGTTTTCCTTGTGGCAGATGAATAATAATTACAATTACTCCTTGTTATCCTTTTTGATTGAATAGAAAGGATACTCTCGTACTTGTACGAATACAAACAAATCTAACTGCTTAGCCATGCGCGCATTTCTGTTTCTTTTTTTTTTTAAGTCGAGTCTTTCTGCTTTTGATTCATTTATTGGGTTAACTCGGCTTATGATTTGTTTGTTTGGTGATGTAGGAATGAGGATACGACAATGATTCGATGTGACAGGAGCATACTACAATAGATGTTAACGTACTCGTAGATCACCATTTGCATATGTATGTTTGCGGTGCTCGCGATGAAATTGATATGAAAGAAAATATAATAATCACACATAATAATGAAAGGATAACAAGGACTTTTGTTTATTTTGTGGGCAATTCATTAGTTATTGTGTTGTACTCATATTCATATGCTGTAACAGAGTCGTTCAGTCGTATCGCTAACACAATTCGAAAAAAGGACTTGTGCTTCTGTGGGTTGAAATTGATTGAGAGATGAAACTGTTTCGATGAAGGGGATTATGTTGTTATACCAACTCGTTCGTGTGTGGTTTTGGACTCTTACTGAATGGATGGTTGAGAACTTTCCTAATCCTTTAAAAAATGGAGTATGCTGAACAAAGGAATACATTGACGAAATAGAACTGCTTGGTTGTGAAGCAAAATTGTTTAATTAGATCATAATGGTCATCAAGGTCTACAATTTATAAACAGTGTTTCCCTTATGACCACTATTGACCGAAGATAAACATACATGTGTATATGGTTTTCGTTTCCGCTCATATATTCATACTGAACATGTACCTACACTTGCGCAACGCTTTTAATTTTTTGTTAATTGGATCCTAGAAAAGCTGCAATTTGAATCGTGATCTCATAATTAATTTACTTAACAGGCTCCTTAACAGACGGAAGCTTTCTACGACTGGCTTCCAGTCTTCAGACTTATTTAAGTGGACAGAACTGCTGAAGAATTTACATTTGCTTGCCTAAATCTGGTGCACGCCTGGAATATTTCGGATGATTTTTTTTTCAACTTGGGCATTGCATTGCAAGAGCCGACGGCTTTATTGTTCCTTAGCTATTTAATTTATTTTTGCAGGCACACTTTAGCAAGAAGTCTTGAATATCCGGCACGTGAAAGAGTGTAGCCTAACAAACCGTATCAATGCTAAATTCGCTAACATTGGCCTTATATGAGCGCACGCGGAGCCTCGACGCCGGACGGCCACAATAACACGAGATAGACAAATCATTTTCGTAATAAGATTCCCTATATCTTGAAGAGGTCCTTTGTCGCAGGCATTAAGTACCGAAGAGCAGTGGCAACATTGCCAAAAAGTCATCCTCTGCTGTGCTGGGTTTAATACGACCTCCAAAACGAAACTCCTGGTTTAACGACAAGCAAGATGCATACAAAGCGGAAGGATTAGAACTGTTCACGAACTCTTCGAGCAGAAGACGAGAGTCGAACACGAAGCGAGAAGGACAAAAACGAAGAAGCATGAGAAGGGCGAGGTCGAGAAAATTGAGAGATGCTATTCCAGGAATAAGATTCGGAAGTTTTACCAAAAGATTAAAAAAAAAAGAGGTGAACGAGGGAACCTAGCAGTAGATTTTCAGTCAACGTAAAGAGCATTTCTGTTGACTGTATAATTGAAACGTGGAACCAGGGCAAAAAGAACCTTTCAACCTGGACGATGTAGACCAACTATTCTGTCGACCCAACCTGGATAGAGTAAAATCAGCCATATTTAAGCTCAAACGCAAGAAAGTTGCAAGAGCGGACGGCCGCACTGCCAACGTATTTAAAGTAGCAGGCGTTGACTTGGTAGGGAGCTTACACCAACTCATCTCTAAAATATGATCAGACGAAATTATGCCTGCATACAAGATCTGATTTGCTGTATTGTGTGAACGCATAAGGTCGTTCGTCAATAACGTGATAGTGTAGCTTCAGGGCAGGAAAATCCACTATCGACCAAATATTCACACTAGTTCAGATCTGGCAGAAAACCCATGAGCTTAAAATCGATACGCACCATCTATTCATCGATTTCAAGACCGCGTATGACAGCATCTATAGAGAAGAGCTATACAGAGCAATAGCTGATTTTGGTATCCCTACCAATTTCATGGATCTGTGCAGGATGACGATGGAGAATTCACGCCACTCCATCAATGAAAATAACTTGCAGAGAATTTGATATCAAAAAAGGTTTTCGACAAAGCTATGCGCTGCCATGCGAATTTTTCAATATCATACTTGATAGAATTGTGCAAAACTCTCGCGCAAGAGGCACAATCTTTCAAAAGCCCGTCAAAATACTCACATACGCTGCAATTTAGAGAACCACACAGCGCTGAAAGAAAAATAACTCTTGCCAATCGTTGCTTCTTTTGGCTTAGAAAGCAATTGACTAGTGAAGCCTTCTCTCGATCAACAAAAGTTTGCCTGTATAATACGAGTACATTAACAATTCCAGTCCTGCTCTCTAGCGCAGACGCATGACCATTTTCAAATATAGATAAGGGTGCTCTTGGAAAATTCTTCGGTTGATTTTCGGTCCCGCTCGCATAGTCGGTGAGTGGAAAAGAATTGTATGAACTGTACAGCGACATCGACGTAGCCAGTCTTCTTAGCCCATATACTAGGTGGGGTGAAAAGTAACCTCCTTGACCGCCAGAATACGCTGCTACTGCAAAAAAGGTTATGGTGCCTTGAAGTCCGTTCATATTTAGGCAGACATGCAAATTTCAGTGCGATACTGACTTTAGTTTTGTTTTGACAGCTAATTGTTGTTGACGTGTTTGGCATCATGTTGAGTATGGACAAAAACGATTTTCGTTCTCTCATAAAACATTATTTTCTGATAGGGAAAATGGCGAAGGAAACAAAAGAAAAGTTGGATAAAAATTATGGGGCTAATGATCCGTCAGATTACACCGTCAAATATTGGTTTCAACATGAACGCGGGAGCACTTCGAAAGAGTGTTCGGACTTGCTGATGCGGAGTCGGGCGGACTTTTGGCGTCGATTGGTAACTGTTGATGAAACCTGGATCCACTATTACACACCAGAGAACAGAATGAGTGCCCGGCAATGGACTGAAGCCGGCACGAGTGCTCCGAAGCGGCCGAGGGAGGCTCAGTGTGTCTGAAAGGTTATGGCGACGCTTTTCTGGGATTATCATGGCATACTATTCGTGGACTACCTCGAAAAAGGAAAAACCATCAACAGCGAGTATATTGTGCATTATTGGATTGGATTGGATTGGATTGAAGGTCGAAATCGCTGCAAAACAACCTCACATAAAGCGAAAAAAATTTTGTTTTTGCAAGACAATGCGCCGGCGCATAAGAGCATCGCAACCACGGCTAACATCAATAACTTACGGCTCCAATTGCTGTCGTATCCACCGTGTTCGCCCGATTTGGCTCCCTCGAACTATTATCTCTTCTCAAACCCCAAAAGATGGCTCATCAATAAAAAATTCAGCTCACGCGAGGAAATCATCGACGCCACGGAGGAGTATTTTGCCGATCTTCTGGAAAATTACTTTTCGGACGGGATCTAGAAGTTGGAAAATCGCTGGAATAATTTTTTTTCATTCCCAAGGAGGTTACTTCTCGCCCCGCCTAGTAAACACCAAATTGGCAAGAAAGATTATTTGTTTTGTTGCTGCTAAGACGATGTTGGCGGAATTCGTACAAGTCTTATGTTAGCAAATTTGGTTCTTACATATCAGGAAGGTGATCACTTCTCGGCTTTAAATCAATGGTTGATCATTCTCGGTTTCCTATATCGAACCTGCATTCTTAAATATGCAATCTATTATGGCAATAAACATCGCCAGTATTTTCTAGATCACATTTATGCTGTGAATGCGCTCTGTAGTTTAATGTTTATAGGATATTTTATCGAAGAGTTGGTCTTCTTGTATTACAGCGAGGTAATAACCTCAGATCTTACAAACAGATCGGCTCTATAATCTGAGACCAGGCACTGCAAGACCCTGGCGAAAGTTTTGTTATGTATTTTCTAAATAAAGATGAATGCTTTAACGCTCTTACCTTGCACTTCGCATTTAGGATACTCAATCAGTCTTCTTGTTTTGAAGTTGAATACTCCTTCGCTTGAGACTCTTGAATTTGAATTTGTGTTTTCATTGCACTTTGAACAATAGTGTGCTAAGAATTAAGCTGAAAACTCATTTTCGGATACAAAAGTTGCTCTTTTTCGATTCGTTTGCAATTCTACTCATTTTAATTTCCAAATGCGATGCGAACTACCACTAGCTTATTCCCAACAGACCATCTTGAGTACATACAATCGACAAAACAAAAACACATACTACCTGTCAGCCCTGAGGCACCCCATCCACGCGTAGCGGCGCGGCTCTCAGACAAATAATTGTTTGTTGTGAGTTCGATATCAATTTACACGCGCACCCTCTGCCACTATCTAAACAATCCCTAAAGACATTCACAACCACGTTGTCAGACAAACAAACAAAAAACGTGTCGCTTAACAGTGGAAAGATGTAGACCCACCGCAGAAGGCGACCACAAAGTGACCAATAAAACGTGCAATGTCCTTGATTAATGGTCAGTCTCTGTGGAGATGAAAAGTACTCTAGACAATAAGGACACAGGTATATCTAAGAAAAATAAAGTAAAACACAATAATCCACTTTTTGTAGAATTACTGCAAGTGTTGCCCACGCGATTGTTCCCCAAGGATCTGCGCATCGGTATCAGTTTCGTTATATTTGGTATTTGTCGGCAATTTCTTTCCTTTTTTAGATCCTAGACCTAATAAAGGAATCCTTGTAGATCAATAATACATATTTCATTCATCACTAAGGATGGGTTTGTTTTTCAAAAAACTTGAAAACGCTTGACTTGACTTGTATGTATCTACGCGCGCCGTAACATTTCATTCATAAAATAACTCAAACGACTCAAAAGGATGAAAAGAATCAAAAGAATCATTTCTGCTTCTTTTCTTTTACACATTGTCCGAAATAGTTCTATGGAATTATAGTGTGTAAATACACTCCGTATAATGGTTCCTTTCTTCTCATCCTTATTTGCCACTATTTTTTCTGCCTTTAATACAATTTTCGTCCTTTTTTCCCAATTTCTGGCCATTCATTGATCCTTTTTGTTGGATTCTATCGATCACTGGGTTAAAGCATTTGTCGCCTATTTGTCTAGGATTGAGTATCAATTGCATTATATTCGAACGACTATCGATCCTTGTAGGTGTTCGGTATGCATCGAAGGTGTCAATTCGATAATAAAATGCACTTAAAGGACGATAAAAATGAAATGACAAATGGCGATTTTGAATGGACTTAACGATGTAGAGACAACGCTTCCATGTTTGCAATGTCAAGGATTTAATTGTTACTTAGGAGTGGATCCTAAATGAACCTTTTTATGGTTTTTAAAGCGATTTCTTTAGAGTATCGAGAAGAAAAATTAAATGAAAGGACATTAGGTTTGGGTGTTACGATTATTTAATGGGCATTGTGCAATTTTATGTTTTTTACTTGGAGAATCCTCTTCAAATATGGTGTTGGTATAATGCTTCTGGGTAATTGATTTTGTTTGGTAAAAGGAGGTGTGCTTAGGTAGGATGCGGAATTTGAGTATGAAATTTTCGATATTTTCTTCTATAATTCTTGCAATTTTTGCGGATTTCGAAAGACGTTCGGCTACAAGATCCGGCAGATGGACGATGATGACCGTTTGCCAATGGCTGATGGTGAGCTAGGTGCCAGTGGTCAATGAGGGTTTTGAAGATGTTCTTTTGTCTGTGTTTGATGTAATTTTGCAGTTGATTGCACTTTATTGATACACAAAAGAAGCAGAAGTACTATTTCTATGAAATTGAGCATGCGGATAAGAATAAGCGTGAGGTTGTAGATTTGTAAAGGAAGGTATATGAGTAGATATGTATGCAAACCATGAAACCAAGTATTAGAATTTATTCAGGAAATCAAACCAGAAAATGTGACTTTAAACATTTAGTAGTATTTAGTGAAACATTTCTTGAATGTGACTTAGAAAGTGTTAAGTATTGTCCCCCTACGCTAACTCTCTTTTGCTACTTAATAGGTATAGTTTGTAGTTTAAGCCCTGTTGCATATGGGGGCTCCTATTGAGACTTATAACTAAAGCTGCATTAAGACGGTTTCACTATTTCAACGCACTGTGATGGCGAAAAACAATTAAGCTCCCAAAAATAGGAAACAATTCAATAACATTCCATCTTAGTTTTAGATTAGTTTTAAATACATTTTATTTTACTTATCATTACTTCTTACATTCTAACAGAAAATGCTTAAATGCTAGTTAACAATTACTTTACAATCTTATACTAACTTACTGGCCCCACACAGGCACTCTAAGCTACTCTAAATTCGTATTTCTATGTCTTTCGACTTCATTATTATTTTGTTTAGGAATATTAATTTTCTATATTTAGGCTAAGAAAAGAATTGTCAACAAAAAACTTAGCAGATGGACTTCCTTTTTTATTTTTATAAAAACTTAATATCTAACTTAAAATAAGCCTTAGTCTACCTAACCTATATACAATGCATACATATACACACATAAACATTATACACAATTGTATACATACATTAGTATATACCTTCATATATACTAGTATATATATATATATTCCTTAAATGCTAACCTAAACCTATGTAAGCTGGCCATCACTATTTATGAAGCAAACAGATTGGTCAGCTCTGCCTCATTAGCGAGGCTGGTCCGTAATTGACGGAAACGACGACGAAACATCTTCTCCATCATTCAACCACCAGAAATGCTGGTGCTGCTGAACGGCATCCCTCTTATCACGATTCCCCACCACCCTACTAAACCTGAGACGATCCACCCTGCATTGTGCGACGTCTCTGTTGTAGTTGAGTCGCCTGTTCCCAGCTGTCCGAGCGACATGAAAGATTAACGGGACCGCTGATCTATCCTGGATCAACCCTATCTGATCTTAGTAAAGGAATGCTTCCCGTGGAACGAAGCCGTCAGAGCGCACACTCTCCTGGTAAAGGTAATTGGGCTAGTAAGCCCCGCATATCAGGTTATTCGTCGAGGTCATTGCTCTTGCAATGCGCCTTCGAGTCAGCTTAATTACGAAGTTGTCCACTCGTATTACGTTCGCCCTGTTGTAAAGGACCTCATTAGGATAAACTTTTTTGTACTCCGACTCTGGTGTTCTGTAAAAGCGAAGACAATCCCTAAGGCAGCCCTCTCAAACACCCGAATCTTTTCTATTAAGCTTGCTCGTACATTGAACCACACCAAATACCAGCATGGGCCTGATAAGGGCCATGTAGCAGAATACTTTTACCCTCTCATCGAGTTGGCTGCTATAAAACAGTCTCTTTGTGAGGGCAAAAGCGCCTTTAGCTCTGGCCAGAGCAGCATCTACATTTTTGTTAAAATACAGAAACTGATCTAGCCAAATCCCAAGGTATCTGACTACATTTCGACAGGCAAGAGGCTGTCCGTGTTGTCCAATGATCGAGAACTTTCGCCAATTTTTTCTGGTATCCCTAGAGACTCCAGACAACGGCGTCCTAAAGAGAATGGTTTCCGACTGCTGAAAGTTGATTTTCAACTTCCAGTCATCGCAAAATCGTCTTATCTTATCGAAGTCACGCTGTAAGAGAGTATTAATGACCTCGATTGTTCTTTACGCTATTAAGTCGTCTGCGTACGCAATAGTATGGGGAAGGGAACCTATCAAGTCGCTTGTATAAATGTTGAATAGGATCGGCGAATTGACCGCGCCTTGCTGAAGGCCATTTTTAATTTGAAATATTCCAACAGAAGTCACATCACCATTTTTCACGATGAACTGTCTGTTGGTTAGCGTATTATAAAGAATGTACAAGAGTGGTTTAACATTCCATCTTATCCGCACCTCTGTGAACAGCTTAAAATGGTTAAATGTTAACATGTTGTTAACAAATTTCAATCTCGTGGAGACTGGTGATCCATTTTGCGGCAATACAACACCACCTTATATAAGAGACGTATTGTTGCTTCTGCTACATATGTATGAAAATATATTTGTTTTATTATTTATTAGACCTTACCTCCTCATAAAGGTCAGCGACTATATCTCAGCTCCGTGGAAACGTCGTTGAGAGTTAAACTAATGGTGTACTGGGAAGTAGGTTTTATGCGGGACTCACGGACTTGTTTTTCAAGAGCTCATTTCATTTTTGAATGCGAGTTAGCCATCCGTGTGACGTGTGAGTGTACATTGCGTCTTGGATACTAGCTTCAGCGAAATTCTGACCACTTCATTTTCTGTATCACCGTTTTGACATTCCCCAGGATTAGCCAGCCGTAAGCATAAGCATGAATTAGTTTCTTGTAGATATTGTAGGGCAAAAAGTGTTTTCTGATTGTCCGTGCCTTGATACTTGGCAGCAACTAGTATATTTTAAGTCCGTTTGTTTAGATATCCCGTCGGCTTTGCAACTCTATCTTTGCAGTTTCTCTGATGGCCACTCTCTTAGCCGTTTCGTCATTTTATTTTGATGGCATCGGGTTGATAGGTATATAACACATAGCCCATTCGGTATGTTCTGCATACACTGGGCTTTTGATTTATATTGATGGTATTTGTTTTCAGATGCCCCTGTTACAAATAATGAGAAGCGCCTATTTTTAAATATATATTATATATTTTTAAAACATCTATTGCACATTTCCCGTTTCACAGATAATGCTTATTAATTTTTTAATTATCTTCTCTGTTTCATAGATAAATGTTAAGCTTTTATAGGCACTAAAGACTTTCCAGTCAGCCAAAATCTGATCTGGCAAAGTGATTAAAGCCGGCGATCTTCCGACGTACATGTATCCTAGGCAGTACTGACTTTGTTTTTAAACAAAATACATGAAATTGAAAATAATAGCCAGTTAGTTATGTTCAATCGAGAAAATACTTTTTGCAATTAAATCCAACTTCGAGCATATGCCCACCGCAACTGGATCTGATAAAAGTTATTATCCAAACGACAAAGTCTTCGGCCGCTTTTTCAAGTATTTGGTGCCATATCTTTTCAATAACATGTTGGCTTCTAATGCGTAAATTGTGGTTGATTTGGCAGCACAGACTAGCCACTTTACGTATCCTCAAAGAAACTAATCAAAAGAAGTCAAATCACAAGATCTTAGAGGCAATTTACAGGTCTATTAGGCGAAATTATGCGTTCTTTGAAGCTATCCTGCTGGAATCACATATCTTCTACATTCAGGCAATTCAAATGATGAACGAAAAAGATAGTAATTATGACTCTATAAAAAATACCCTTGACCGTAATACTGTGATTAGCTCATGGTCCGATGACTCTACCAGCTAGCAGACCACACCAAACTATGCAATTTCCGGATGTGACGGCGTTTCGATAATCTCAAGTCGATAATTTTGCTTATCGACAAACTTATTGAGCCAAAAATAAGCCTCATTGCCGATCACAATTTTAAGATAATATAGCGAATTATCAATGCCAGTTGATTTTGGATCCATTCATCGAAATTTCAACGCAAACGATTCGGCTTTAATTCCTGCACGAGCCGGGTCTTGTAACCTTCAAAATAAGATCATTGCTTGAAATTTTCCAAACAGTGGACCTACAAAGACCAAGCGGTTGCGAATGACCACGAATCGATAAGTTTTAAATCTTTTTCACCACTATCCTGAAAGGATGGAGAATTCTTTTCAGCACTCACTCTTCTTATCCGTCTAGGTTCCACTGCGTCTTCCAAAAAAAAATATTGTGTGAAAACGTTAAAAAAAATACGTCGAATAGCGTTGCCAGATGGTCAATTATGGCGGGAGTAATATGGTGCCAATGCTCTATAACTTTGGGGCACAGAACCATAATTTTTTAATCAAATTTCCAAAGTTCGGTAACATTGTTGAAGCGTGTATGTCATCACGATAAAATTGCAAAGATTGCTGAAAATCACACTGACAGTTTGCAATCTCACAATTGGTTTGACAGATATAAATGTCTGAAAAAAAAACCTAGTAAGCAGCTTTTTAGTATTTCGTATAATATCTCTATTTTTGAGTACATCTGCACATCTCATAGATATAGAAAAAAATATATTCGTGATCATTGTTGAATTCACGTTTTCCCAGTTTTCCTTCATTGGTGACATGAGTTGTATTATACTCGTAGTTCGAAAGCGTTGCTTTTCGAATTGCCAGTTAAGGATCCTAAAAAGATTTTGAAATCCAGGTATTATGGTGGCTTATCAAGGACTTAAATACCGTAAACCGGGGTTACTTTACTCCGTTTTTTGCAAAAAAAAACCTCTTCAAAATGGTAAAAAAATGTTTTAATAATATCTATACCTATTTCTTTTATAGATAAGATATTAATGAATACTTACGTGACCTGAAATTTTTTTAAATTACAATTTATAATATTTTTTTTTTTTACTTAAAAGTGGGGCAAAGTTATCCGAGGGACGGAGTTACTTTGCTCCATACTAAACTTTGGGTAACTGTGCCTGCATTTAAAGAGCTGGAGCAATGTTGTCAACAGATTTCGTAGCTATTGACCCGAAGATTATTTTCCTTAAAAAAAAAATAGAAAAATAACACATACTTTTTTTATATATCGAAAAAAAACAAATGACAATTTTTATTTCTTAAAAAACTTGAAAATATTTATAGTAAAACATTAAATAATATTAAACTTTCAAATTAAAAAATATCCATCATTAGCTTTTAATGAAATTCAAATTCATATTTGGGTTTAAAACAAAACAAAGTAGATTTCATGAAAAAAGTAATCGTAAAAATTCATTCATCAGTCAACATTCAAAATCATTAGTCAAACATAGATTGCAGCTCAATTGCAGAGAAAGTTCCTCTTCATCTGCACTAAAAACAGGCTACCTTTCAGGCTTTCGGGTATACTTTCCCTCAAGCTTGTTCAAAATGGTCCTTCTTGGAATTTTGTACATCAGCTCAGCTTTGCTGTGGGAAATATCACCTCGTCTAATTTCCTCCAGACAAGCTTCCAGGGCCTCTTCAGCGTAGTCAGAATACCACCTCGTCCCCAGTTGCATTTTATATTTGCGGGGCATTTCTGCGACAAAGAAAGTACCGTTAGCTCTTTATATATACGGCAAAAGCCCAAAAAGAATAAACATAAAAGTGTATAACTTATCACATTTTTTTTCTGGAGCTAAGTAACCCCTAAAGTAAAAAAAACTTCATGTTCAGATAACGAAGGGTAATTTTATGCTAAAAGTAGTAGTTAAATAACACTTTAGCTGGAAAATATATACTTACTTGCTCAGTTTTCGTTGGAACTGGTGTACATACTAAATTTTTTACTAAAAAAAACACACAAAAAATTGGACACAAGTTTAAACGTCAACTGCTTTTTAACCACTAAAGGTATACAATCGAATGATCCTACCCACGAAAGTATATGTTTGTATGTGTTCATTGCGTTCCTTTTAATATGCAGGACAAGACATGTCTGGACGCGAATAAATAAACAAACTCTTTTTGTTAGTGGAGCAAAGTTACCCCTGCTGGGGCAAAGTAATCGCTGTTTACGGTATTGGAACTTTTAGACCCGTTTTCTACTACTCGCCTACGAAGCGTATTCGAATTGATATAAGAATTTAGAGATTGATAAATCCCCGTTGATTTTTTCATCATGTTTTCCGACGTTGTTTACATTAACGAGTCACTGGTGACTCGTTAATTTTGTAGATTAACTTTTACATCCATCAACGACGAAATAGTTTAAATTTTATTGAAATATTTTCACAAAATATGACAATGGACAGTAGAAGTTTATCAAAAAGCTCATACGAGTATATATGGCTCACTCACATTTAAACGCGTTTCATTAATCGCCTAGGATTTAGTAATACTAAGGTAGGCAGGTATTGGTTTTGTAAGGCAGAGAATTTTAAAATTTTTCATCGACGACAAATCACAGGAATTCGGAATATCTGCACCTTTAGAAAACAAGCAAAATTGACATTCAGGCATACCATAGTCATAGAGATGCCAGTGCATGCCGAACTTTTGACTGTTTGGCGACTTACAGTCAATGGGAAGGGCTACGAAACATGAAAATAGATTTTTTTTTATTGATTTTATTTTAAATTGAGAAATTGGACGAGATGGTGATGGGTACCACACAAACATAAGTTAAATAATCGCCTAAGTTCAATAATCGCCAAATTGGACTTTTCTTGCGGAGTGCCATTGAAACTCGATGTTATGCAAACAATATAGAGGCAATGGTAATCAAGGATAATATTAATCAAGCCATTTATAAAATAATGTATTAAAAGATTGGGCTAACAGAATGGCCAAGTTCCAAGCCAGCCGAAGCAGGCATATAAATGAAATAATTTTGAAATTCCTTAATAAGTCAGAAGGCTTACTCTTTTCAATGAAGTTACAATCGTGTAGAAATATTGAACGGTGTTTTTTTTTAAAGCCTCTTCAAAAGATATCCCGGCGATGGCGATGGCGCGATAGTTAGCTCATTGGACTATCACGCAGGCAGTCTGGGTTCGATTCCTGGCTGGGTCACCAACAGTTTTTCAAATCGCTATCACCCTTTCGGCGGCGTAGGCCCCGCTCAGATGTGACTAAAAATATCAACATCGGCAACACAAATGACTGTCAGAAGCTAGGCCATGGCCAATACCGGGCTGCCAGCGCCACAGTGTTTTGTATTTTCAAAAGATATCCTTTATAATGATTTTATACCTAGTCAAGTCATAAATACTGGAACATAGAAAAATCAGCGCCAAACGAAAACGAATTAATATTTAAACAATTTTTTTTGTTTTTATTGGGTTATTCAATGGCTATAAATCTTAGAACAACTTATTTGAAATGACTTCCATTTGCCTCGCAGCACGACTTAAGACGATGTGGCCACTCATCGATTGCGAGACGCACTTCATGCATGGGAAAATTGTCTACTGCATGGACCAGGACTAGCTTCAACGACTCAATATTTGGGTGTCGAGAAGAGCAAGCCATGCCCTCTAATACGGATCAAAACTTTTAATCTAGCGAGTTGAGGTCTAGACTATCAGCTGGCCAATCATCCGTTGATATGAAGTCCGGAACGTTGTTTTTGAGCCACAGTTGAGTCGATTTTGCTTTGTGAGCTGGAGCAGAGTCTTGCTGGAAGGCCCATGGCTTGAATATTGATTGGTTGAGAGACTTCACAATGGGTTCCAAGACGGTCGATTGATATACTTTTGCCGATGTTTTCACTCCATTCTCGCAAAAATGGAGCTTGGTAACGCCATCGTAGCACACTCCCCACCATACCATTACAGACGCGAGATGGTGGCCTCATTGATGAGTTGGGATGCTTCTCTGGATGACCGAGCAAACACATGATCGTTCTGCTTATTGAACGATTCATCTACGGTGAAGATTTTCTCATCAAACAGAATTTGTCTGTGAGCGTTCTTCGCGTACCGACTGAGTAACCTTCAATGCGGCCGTGAACAGGTGTCCAGTGTGTCGCTTGTACGCGCTGAGTCCTTAGTCTTCTTTGATAATGCGAGACATGGATTTTTGCGAAATTCGCATTTCCCGCAATAAGATTTTCTTTTTTTGCAGCGGTTTTCGGTCGATTCGTTTCTTCACGGGTTTGATCGCTTTCGGAGTTCTCACAGTGCGCGGACGGCCGGATCTTTGACGGCCTCGTACTCCACCAGTATCCTCAAACAACTTCACAGTACGATTCACAAAATTGCGAGTGATTCCAAGCGCTTGCAACGTCCTAAAGACATCGCCTTTTCATGTTGCATTTAAGTAGGCCAACTACAACAATACATTTTTCGATGTCGCCCCATTCAATGATTGTAAGCAATTAATGTCAAAAACTTTGTACGTCACAATGAAGCATAAATATCAACTGTCAAATCGCAATCAATACGAAATGGATGCGCCCAGTGTTGCATTCGTAATGAGTGAGCTCAGTTGTGTACCAGTATTTATGACTTGACTAGGTATAATCGGAGGATATTTAAATCAAAGCTAACTTAATATTCCTCGAAAGTAACTCTTTATAGTTGTATAGTCTTCTAGAGGTAAGCCTGCCCTACGTAACTCTTACAAAATCCAGGTGGTCAATGCTGTAAATGACTTTACTACACATGAAGTGCAGATTTGTGTATTCAGCTGTTGCATAACCCAAGTTATGAGTCTGAGCAATTTGTTAAGCGAATGAAAGGAAGGATAACAATATTCTTTTGTACCTTTTTCCTCTCATTCTGCTATTCTGGGAAGTGTCGAAAAATTCTACTTAATTCTATTCTCAGTGTCAAAAGCAAATGTTGGTTCCGTAAATCATGAAAGTGAAAGTGTTGCCCATCAAAGTTTAACTTAAATCATTCCCAATTTGACCCTGTCCAGGACATGTGCTGTCTTACAAATTGCAACCAAAGCTGCCAAATGAAGGTTATTTTTACCAACTTCAACCGCTTAAGGTTCTCAGCACTAAGGATAACACACAGATTAGTGGATTTACTGGCATTTATGTACTCCGCCATCGAATTTTGATCTTGATACTGAAATGATGGAATTATATGTCCAACAGATGATTTTGCGCTTATTATGCCCATTGAAATAAATGGCTCTCCAATGATAACTTAATTAATTGTTCGTAGTCAAGCCGCCATAGTACATTATGCCACCACAAACGCATCCAAATCTAATCGAAACCTTTACCAAAAATCCATTGAAATTAAATAATTTCACACTTTAACCGGATTGCCTCAGTATCTATTTCTGAGAAACACCTTTGCAACGACAAATTAGCAGCTACTGAGGAGATATTTATAATTTTCTTATTTCATCAAAGCAAATTAGTAATTTTTACTGTCAGATTAGTGTCATAAAATCGGACCTTATAGACAAAAAAACCAAACAAAAGAACCCATGGCACGAACTTAAAAGATACAAGAACACGTTTCACGTCAGCCATTGTAAGTTTTGCTCCGAAAAATCCAAGTATAATATGTTTAGATATTCTCAATCCAAGGGATGAAGTTGGAAGGAGATGAAAAAGAAGATATAGGCCAGGTATATTACAAGAAGGCGGAGCATCCTTAAGTAATTGAACACCGAAACCAAAAACATACACATGCCGCTTAAGGTATTTACAATTACCATTCATTAAACAGGGGTTGCAATTTGTTGCCTCTCCCTGATTCTATTTGATTTTCCTCAATGAGCAACCCTCCTAATGAATGAAAAATAGAAACAGGACTCATTTTGCCATTACCAAGGATAAGGGATGAAGATTTAGTATATAAACTCCGATCTTGCCTTCTACCAGTATCAGTTTGCCATCGTTTGCGATCGAGTGAAGTTCAGGTCTTAGTGATTTTGTGAATCTCAGTTCAAAAAAAAAAAAAAAAATGTCAAGATCCTTTTTAATGGAGTCCTTGCTAAGTGATATTCCTTTGAAAAAAGAAAAACTAGACGTTCGTCGTGTACCTCCATTGCCAATGTTGCCATATCCTGCTTGCTATGTCGGGAGTTATTTATTTTCATTGGGCATCCAACAACAACAACAACAACATCAATCAGCTCACCAACAGGCATACCACGCTCAACAACATCCACATATGTACCATCCCTATGCAGCTGCATCTCTATTAACCGCCAAACGAGAATGTTCTTCCTACGATGATTATCCATCTCCAAAGAGACGAAATAGCAGTTCGGGATACACTGATTCATGCACATCACCGACATCTTCCACCAGTCAAGAATTTCAGGCGTTCGATGAAGTTTTCATGTCAAAACAATCAAAATCTACCCCGACCACATCGCCTTCGAAGCCTGCAATGATATCCCCAACAATCTCCGACTATGCCGATTCCAGCAAAAGAATACGCACTGCCTTTACTAGCACGCAGCTTTTGGAACTCGAGCGGGAATTCTCCCTAAATGCCTATTTATCCCGATTGAGGAGAATTGAAATTGCCAATCGACTTAAATTGTCCGAGAAGCAGGTGAAGATTTGGTTCCAAAATCGCAGAGTCAAGCAAAAGAAGGGCGGTTCTGAAAGTCCTACTTTTAATTTTTCCAACAATTCGCCGTCGGAAGGAGATAAAAGAAGCTGCTGTTGTCACGAAAAGACACAATCTTTCGAAAATTGCGCAGATTCATCTTGTCAAGGGGAGTTATAAAATATAACTGTAGTTATTGTAATATTTTTTAAATTGTAAATATGCAATTAGAATTAAGTTGTAAATCATAAGACAAAATTTGTTGAAAATAAAATCGAAAATGAAATTGACGTGACTGAGTTTGGTATAAAAGAAGATGAGGTTGATGTGTCTAAGATGTATTCTAATTCAATTGTGGAGCAATGCAATATCTTGGTTATTTAGATTTAATTGAGTTTTGCACTTTTTTTGAAATTCCTTGGACAACTACTTATTTTCGTAGGTAGACATTTAATTATCTTACTCTACCAAGATTGGGGTCTACGAGTACATGGGATTCTAGGAAACTAGAAGAAATTGCCGTAGGTACACGAAGATTTGAAAGGATTCCGTCGAAACTTGCATGTTGCGTTTCCTATTTCTATTCATATTCCTTCCAATGAAATACTTTTTCATTATAGAATTTTAAGGTCGCTGAAAAAAAAAATTTATTTTGCTTGATCCCCATTGCCTCATAGCCCTTACAGAACCGACGATACGAAAAGTTCACACATTTTGTCCAAACTTTGAGTATTAGTCATTCATAGTATATTATTGAATGATGTCAAAAAGAATGTGAATCAGTAAATAACTAATCATTCAAGGATCACTTCATGATTTTATTTGTGGAGAGGTATTTAAAAAAAATAAATTAAAAAGGACTTCATCACTCAATCATCACTCAAACTCTTAACACACTATTCATTTGTATGAAGGAGCTCAAGCCAGCCTTTTCCCTGGCCGATGCATAGATATACATTGGACTTATCACACCTCGTGCTACTGCGGCTTGTGCCACCTTTAAAATAACACATTCGTGCAGTATTTAAGGATTCAACCTATGGCCAATAGTGAGAACCACGCAGCCTATACGTCTTTTTGGAACTCGTCTAGGCTTCTGTTTCTTCATCGTCCTGCATGTTTGGTCTCTTGTGTTTCCAGCTTGAAATAACAGCCTCCCCAATATCATACTTAAAATAAAATAGATCAAATACTTTTTTTTTGAACGTTTTCCAGCTTGAAGTTCATTCTGCACTCAAACTAACTACTTTAAGGTGCCCTTTTTAGATTTGATCCTCGTTCTGTAGCACTACATTAGCTTGTCGCATATGTATATTTACCCTCCCATATTGGCGTTGTATTTTTTTCACAACAGAAAAGGATGATAGACTAATCCGAGCCTCTTTTTCTTTGCATAGGTTCCTTTCTAAACGTTGTTTGGTCTAATTATCTTTCCATTTGATTATTACAAACCTCCTGTCAGCTAAAACTCTGACTCATTATTCTAACAGTTTTCCACTGACACATTTTTGACACGATTTGGGATAACAGTCCTTTTTCCACAGATTTTTAGATCCTTCAATCGATCAAGTAATGGTATTGTCAAGATATTGCGATAAAAAACAAAATACATTATTGCTCCGACAACTTAACTTCATATTGCACTTGTAATTTATCCTAGAAATCGGTCTTCCAAAGGGGGTCATGGATCCTTGTGAAGATATCACACCTTTGTAGCAGCAGAAGGGCACGCTTGCGGTTGCACGGCATTCGTTCGTTAGTGGGGTGGGATCTTGCTACTCTGGTCTGGAACATGCAGATTTATCGTGCCATAAGGTACTAAATAGAGATGCCATGAAAAGTGTTTTAGCCGAATACCGAATACCGAATATTCGGCGACGCTCTAGGCCGAAGCGGCGAATACTCGGGAAAAAATTTTATAAGACATATGAATATGTATGTACGTACTTCGTTACTAGTTGCAACATGTCTCATTGCTGTGCATGTTTGCCGGTAGTCTTTTGTTTCATTTGCGAGTGGATCCCTTCGCGACAAACATTATTTGCTCATTATTCATTGAATGCATCACATTGTATTACCAAAGTGGTAAAGTAGCACTTCTAAGCAAGGAGTTTTAGTTTAGTAATACATTTATCATTAAACAGAGACTGTTTTCAGAAGCTGGCATTATTTACGAGGAGAAGCGCAATCGTTTGCTACCAATAAATCCTGAAAAACTTGTTTGAATTCACCACAATTTATATTTATATTTTTGAGTAGCACATGCGTCTTTTTGTTCATGAATTGATATTCGGTATTCGGCCGAATAGTACCCAGTGGCCGAATAGTCCGAACACCGAATAGCAGCTGAATATTCATGGCATCTCTAGTAATAAATAATAACGAAGCCAAAGCTAATCCAAAGGTTTCTGATGCCTTGTCAGACCTTTATTCATGCCCAGTTTTTCAGTTCAACGCCATAGGAGGAAAGGTACCGAATTTTGAGCTTGTTAGAAAAAGGATGGAGTGTTGCCAAAATACAATCCCACTATAATTGCTAGAGATGGGGAAAAAACCGTGAAATACATGGAGTGCTCCCAAAATATGAAAATAAGAAAAGTCGAAGAAAAATGTCAAATGAAACTGTTGATGTTGTAAAAACTTTCTACGAGAGTGAATGATTATCCGAATGATTCCAGGACAAAAACATTATCTAATCTTCAGTAATAAAAACGGAAATAAGTGCATACAGCAAAAACGTTTAGGTTTCCATTATTAAGTTTAATGGAAATTTTCGTAAAATAAGGGATGTAATCCAGGTTTTAACATTGGCTTTTCGTCATTTTAATCATTGCGGTCTAAGAACTGAATATTAGCAGGTGCTAGCGGAACGCACTCGGTATGTGTTTGCGTATTTCATCAAAATAAATTAATGTTATGAGCGATGAAGAATAAATTTATCTACCAAGGTTTATTAGAAAGTATAGTTTGCGATGATCTTAATGAAAATTGTATGACACCGAAGTGTATAGAATGCCCAGGAGTTTATGTCGTAATATTGATTCTAAAATTTGTGAAGTCTTTGAGTTTATGTCTACGATTACAATGGGCATCGACTGACTGATCGATTTCATTTACTTACATTTGTCAAAACAGTGCATGAAGATTTAAAAGAGCAATTGTTAAAAATGAAACATCATCACTTTATAACAAAAAAACACAATCTGAATATTTTAAAAGTTTTAAAGAAAATTTCCACAGTGATTCAGAGTGTATAGTTCTAGCAGATTTTCCGGAAACTGTACATTTTTGGTAAAAGATGAAGTACAATCATATCACTGAATAAATGAACAAGCCACTTTCGCCATTTTTTTCAAAAGGATATCATTATCGAGTGCAAAACATTTTTTGTAATAAGTGACGGTTCAACATATAGTACAGTTTCTTTTTTCGCTTTTCAACACATAGTTCTTGAATTCATAACAAAAGAATATGTCAAATTAAAAAAAAAATACATGGTGCAGCGCCACAATATAAGAAGAAACAGACTTTTGCGAACTTGTGCTACTATGACGATGATTTTGGGTTAGAAGCAAAGTGGAATTTCTTTGCCACTTCCTATGATAAAACTCCTTGTGATGGTTGTGGAGGCATAATCAAATGAATTATTAGAAACGCTAGCTTGCAACGTACAAAGTATGATTTTTGTGATTTTTTGTTTCAAAATCATATATCGATCCTGCTAAGCTGCATTTATCAGATTAATTTAAAAATGTAATTACGATACAAAAAATCATCGTTTTGTCCCAATCTTAAATAGGAAATGAAAAGTGCGACGATATTCAATTTCAAAAAATGTTAAAAAAGTAAAAGTTTCTAATGAAAACTAAATAATTAATCAACATTGTTTTTAATAAAAAACTAAAAAATGAAAATGAAAATGTTGTCTTTTATGTTATTATTTCTATCATAAATTGATATGATTCTAATGGTTTAAACAAGTTATAAAACTTATAGAAATTATCAAACTCCTAAATTAAATGCAAATGCAAAATAATGAATGAATTCGTAAATGACTGCATTCAATTGAAGGGTAAAAAGAAGAATGCAATCTTTTGATGCTAAATAAATGGTGATTGCATTCTTTTTTTGAAGTCTTAAATGAAGTCAATGATTGCAATCATAAAACTGCATTCATAAAGGAATGCAATCCAAAATGATTGCATTCTTTTACAACTCTGTGCGACAGCAATTGGAGCCCTAAGTCATTGATTTTAGCCGTGGTTGCGATGCTCTTATGCGCCGGCGCATTATCTTGCAAAAACAAAATTTTTTTTTTGCTTCATGTGAGGCCGTTTTGCAGCGATTTTGGCCTTCAATCCAATCCAATCCAATCCAATAATGCACAGTTATACTCGCTGTTGATGGTTTTTCCTTTTTCGAGGTAGTCCACGAAGAGTATGCCATGACAATCCCAGAAAAGCGTCGCCATTACCTTTCAGACCCACTGAGCTTCCCTCGGCCGCTTCGGAGCACTCGTGCCGGCTTCAGTCCATTGCCGGGCACTCATTCTGTTCTCTGGTATGTAATAGTGGATCCAGGTTTCATCAACAGTTACCAATCGACGCCAAAAGTCCGCCCGACTCCGCATCAGAAAGTCCAAACACTCTTTCGAAGTGCTCTTGCGTTCATGTTGAAACCAATATTTGACGGTGTAATCTGACGGAGCATGAGCCCCATAATATTTATACAACTTTTCTTTTTTTCCTTCGCCGTTTTGCCTATCAAAAAATAATGTTATGTTATGAGAGAACGAAAATCGTTGTTGTCCATACTCAACATGATGCCAAGCACGTCAACAATAAGACTCAAGACTGTATCGCACTGAAATTTGGCATGTCTGCCTAAATATGAACGGACTTCAAGGCACCGTAACCTTTCTTGCAGTAGCAGCGCATTCTGGCTTTCAAGGAGGTTGCTTTTCACCCCACCTAGTATTACCCTATCGAACTATCAATCATTCCAATACATTTTCTATGCAAAATGCTAGAGCCCATTATGTAAAGGATGTTTTTTTAAGAGCTTACAAACTTTAAGTAATAATACAAGACAGAAATGTAATTGAAATGAATTTTTTATTATTATAATCTGTGGTAGATAATTTTATGTATTTTTTAAATACGATTTCTGGGATATGCTTGCCGCGTTAAGTCGCACGAACAAGGGGGCCACTTCTGGAAATAAAGTTGACACCAAATTGATTTTGCATTACATTTAATTTAAGATTTAAGTTCAGAGCGCTGTGTGGCAAGTTGCGCCGTCTTGTTGGAACCAAATGTGGTCGATGTTTAGCTGATTAATTTTCGGAAACAAAAAATCAGTCAGTATGGCTCGATAGTGCTCGCCATTTACCGTAACCGATGATGCCGCCAGCGTGTAAACCGCACCAAACAGTCAATTTTAATGGATGTAATGGTGGTTTGTTAACAGCTTGAGGATTGTCTTCGCTCCATATACTGCAATTTTGCTTGTTGACGAAACCATCTAACTAGAAATGAGCTTCATCACTAAACACAATTCTTCGATAAAAATGCTCATCTTCGGCCAGTTTCAAATTGCCCCATTCACCAAAAATTCGACGTGAACGATGGTCATTTGGCTTTAATTGCTGCACGAGCTGTATTTTATAGGCACGTTAGCCAAGATCCTTACGTACAATTTACCACGCAGTGGAAGAACAAGGGGCAACAAGTTCAGAACGCGACGAATCGACTTTTCGGCGTCTTCTTTAACACTTCGTGCTACAGCAGCAATATTCTCTTCGATACGCACATTTCTTTGTCTTGTTGATGGTTTTGAATCGAGAAGAGTTAAATTAGTGCGAAAATATCAATAACTGCACGAATTGCTTGTCCACAACGCCGATTATGTTGACCGTAAAATTGACGAAGTGCTATACGAACTTCACGAACAGATTTATTTTTTTCAAAATAAATTTCCACAATTTGAAAGCGTTGTTCTAGCATTGAAGAATTCACGATGAATTGTCAAACCTTACTGAACAGAAATATCAACGCAGTTTGACATTGACACCTGGCAAACCATAGACAATAACTATCGAAACTTCTTAGCAGCTAAAAAAACCCCCTTTACAATTATGAAATTTGTCCAATTTTTGACTTCGGATGGGTACTCATCAAAAATTATGCATTAAAAAAAATAAATTCTGGTGGTTTAGCATTTCTGTCACCACAAAGATTATTCTCAATTTATTTTATTTAAATTAAAAATAAAGCGTCACACATTTTAATTCAAATTTGTTGATTTCATATGGAATGACTCTAAAAGTCTTTGATTTGAGACGTATACTTCTTCCAGTTTTTGACAAAGCATACAATTCGACAAATTTAGTCTGCTTTGCCATAGTGATCTTCATTCAAAAAGCTCCTTGGGCAATTTGAGAAACCACAGCCTCAATCTTCACCCCAAGTCTTTAATGGTGGCCGTCGATGTTATATTCACCTTCTTTCGATTCTTTGGCAAAATAACTATTGAGATGATGTGTACATTTGTACCCCTCGGATTCAAGCTTAGACAAAATCAAACATTTTCAAGTTTCGCTATTTAACATTAATATACATTTAAAACAATGTTTTTTTTTTCATTGACTCTCTGCTCTCTAATAGATAAAACTTTCAAATGGTACTGTCACTTTTGACAGTTCATTGAAATTTACGTTCTGTATTGTTTCACAAATTCAAAAATTTGCAAAATCCATAAAAGGTTTATGACTTTTTGTTGGTCACAGATGTTTAAAGAAATCGGTGGTGATCAGTCTCGATGAGACCTTTACCGACCATAATGGAGCGGCGTGCATTCTCCATTGTCATCCTGCACAGACAGACGGGTTTTTAGCAGGGATGTCGAAACTAGACATTGCGGCCTTAAAATTGATTTATAGGTGGTGTGTAGCGTTCCGATTTGGATTGGATTTTTTTCCAAAATCTGCCGTATTGTGAATACTCGGTCGATGGTGGACTTTCCTGGCCTAAAGCCACAGTGATAAGAACCAATCAGACATTCCCACAATGCAGCCAATAATTCCTTGTAAGTAATAGATCACTGATGCCTCTGTAGTTGGCCTAGTTCAGTTCTCCTTTCTTAAAGATCGGACAGACAATGCTGAGGTATATTTCGTCCAACTATATATTAGAGATGCGTTGGTGTATGCTTCTTACCAAGTCATCGCCTGCTCCTTTCCAGTTAGAGCGTCCACTCCACCAGCTGTTGGACTTAAGCATAATTATTGCTATCTTCACTTCATCCAAGTATGGTAGACGGAATTGTTGGTTTACGTTGTCTAGGTTAAAAGGTTTTCTTCTCCTCAGTAGGGAGTTGACAAAAAGACGATAGATGTACGAGTATCCTGAATTGAGATTTTGATGTTGCTTAAGTTTTCTCATGAAAATCGACAATTTTATACATAACGATATGATATTGATCTATTGCCCAAAGCCTTTTAACTCAATAACACTGTATTCTCGTCCGCAATCTGGAGCAAAATATTCTATTTATATACTCGTAAAGGGCAGGCAGAAAGATCTCTATGTAAACGTCATTATGTCGCTGAATATGTATACTATAAGATTCCTTATTATTGGAACGGCCATCGTTTTCGGATGGACAGCTAAACTTTACACTTATTAAATCAAACCTTTTCACTTGCCAGTAACATCATTGAATATTGACATTTGACAGTGTGAAGCACTTTTGTCACAAGTACATTAAGTGTTCAATTAAAATTCAATATTCAATCTCTTTCACGTCCACCAGATGGGAACAATTAATTGTATCTCCTTGTAGTTAGTTGTTCCCATCAGTTACATCAACAACACCATCCTGAACAATGATAATATGAGATGTAGGTTGTATCCTCTCATTCTATTGAACATCAACGCCTACACTTAACATCCGCGCTATGTGTGGGACATCCTCTTAAACACTTTCAAAACAATCGCACAGTTGACGTCCAGTGCTGCCACCCAATCGCCCATCCTCGCTCCATACAGAAAAATAAGGTAATTTCCATTTTATCACTCCCATGGGACACCGTTCAAAAAGAAGTGAAAAAAAACCGACAGATACTCCATACCGCACCGGAAAAGGAAACGTGCAACGATTTATACTCAAATGGGAGAGAGATGAGCCAAAAGGGGATCCTCAAAGATGAATAGATAATAAAAACAAAAAAAAGTAATAAAAACGATAAACTAAGCGAAGGATAAACGGTCAATTGGGATTTGCATTTGACATTTTGACTTAATTCTTTTCAAATTGAACAAGAGAGGAACAGATGGAGAATAGATAGATAGATGCAACAGTCAGTTTGAAAGCAAACAATTTAGCATTTTGAATAGCAAACAAAATCCATGCTGTTTCCCATGTATGTGCATGAAATCATATGTCGTACTGTATGTCTGTCTATTCATGAGAGATTAAAATTCTTCATGCTCGTCAGATTAAAGTCTAAATTAATTTTATGGAAAATTTTTGAAGTTTCAAATTAAAATGGAAACGTATTGAGTTTGTTGAAAGTAATTTCACAGTAATTAGGGGTTTGAGATTGAGATCAAATGAGAGCGGAAACTATGTTACTGCTGGCAACCATTGAAACTGCCAAAGTACTCGTATAAGGCAACATTTAGCTTGAACCTGAATTTCGATGATTTGAAAATTTTTGTCACTGAAAGATGAATAAATAAACTTTAAGAGCGGATTTGTGGTTTATTTTATCACAAGGACAAGTATTATCTTTTGGATATATGTAAGTACACTAGGCGTCTTAGATTCATAATAAGATGATGCGGGGTACCGAGGCTTCAACTAATGACTCTTTCCAGTTGGAGCGGCAATTAGCCAATTGCCTGTAGTTCTGTTACGTGCTTGAAGTTTCTCCCTTCTGCTCTGTCCTACCCGAGTTGAACCGATGCCTCTTCTGGCGTTGTATTCCAACTATATCTGGCAACTGATGCGGACTTTTCTGAGCAGTTAAGGTTCAAATACAGCTCGTTAATCTAGCTATTTATATCGCTCTCTCAAACAACTATCAACGTGAACGAGACCAAGAAGCCCAAGTGCCGAATCCAAGGTAAATTCAATTCCTAACTCCATCGATGGTGTAGCTGTCTATTTTAATGTTCTGTCCATTTCATCGAAGTTGTGCATCCCTTCTTGTTGACAGTATATAATTGTGTGGCACGCAATCTCATCTGAACCCATAGTCTCTGTTTGTATTTTATTGTCTGAAAACACACTAGTAATAGCTTGCTGTAATTGGCGTACGTACCTATGTAAGTAGTTGCATAGACTTTTGGAAAATTAAACCTATAACCACCTTGATCAAATACATCGAAGATCTCGGTTGGATTTCTTCCGATCTAAGTGGGAACGCTTCCGTATTATCTTTTTGTTTAATTTAGCGAGTTTTGCAGAGGCTAGTATATGTTGCCCTGAAATCAAAGTGAGGCGATCGGCAGTATCGGCTTAGAATTGTGGGCTTAGGAACTGCCGAAGTACCGTACTGAGAAAACCAATTAGTTAGTCGTCGAGAACCGGCAGGTAGACCGTTCAAAACTATTGTATTGTAGTTCAGTATTTAAGTCTGAAATAATCGATTGCGTTTGGTGGTTTGTTTTGCTTGACTGAATCGTGCTCACTATTAAACGGTCTGCAGTAGTGATTTTTTGCATAATTTCTGCACCAATTGTGAGTCTACTACAAGGTTTCGGTAAAGAAATAGGTCCCTGTGCGGTTTATTTTACCTTACAGCTATGGTTTTTCATCTTTGATAAAACTTCTCAACATTGTTCTATTACACCTTACCATTTGTTTGGTCGTATTCTTCTTGAGAAGTGATGGCGATGGCGCGATAGTTAGCTCATTGGATTATCACGCAGACAGTCTGGGTTCGATTCCTGGCTGGGTCACCAACATGTTTTCAAATCGCCATCACCCTTTCGGCGGGCAATGGCAAACTCCCGAAAGTAAAATTGCCTACGAAAAAGCTTCCAAGGAGTGCCGTTCGGACTCGGCGATAAACCGTAGGCCCCGCTCAGATGTGACAAAAATGACAGCATGAGCAACACAAATAAGTGTCAAGAAGCTAGGCCATGGCCCATACCGGGCTGCCAGCGCCACACTGTTTTTTTATTTTTTTTTTTTTTTATTCTTCTTGAGAATGCAACGTAATTTCCGTTTTCTTGTCGCTAATCGCCGATGCAGCTTTCGTTTCTCTATGTCACGCTGCTGCTAGGAGAAACGTTATGCTACATCACATTGTCTGTACTGTCTATCAAACAAGGAGCATTTTGCGTTGAAAGCAACTATTCTTAACTACTTAAACCAGGTTGCATAAAATTTGTCAAGAGGTTGAGATATAAGCAGATTGTTACGAGCAGTCCAACTTTTAATTCCATCACAGTGTTTACCGTTGTGATTACAAAATTAACTGAAATTGTTTAAACCTCTTAAAATCCTTATTTATCCTGATACAATATGCCAATTGTTTTTCCAGCCCTCGAAACAATTGTTAAAGCCTATTTCCGGAATCGTCTTCAAAGGCCGCACTGATTCGGTTTTAATTATTATTATATTATTCAATCCTATCGAGACGGTATCGCCGGGGAGTTCTCTTGAACGTAGGGAATAGCTAGAAGTCACACGGTGCTAAATCATGCGCGGTGGTTGTGGAACGATATGAGTTGAGTTTTTGGCAAAATGGTCTCGAAGAACCAATACTGTGTGAGATGATGCCATATCGTAGTGCAAAAACAGAGAGTTGTCTGTCCATAATTCTGGTCAATTTGTGCTAATATCTTCTCGTAAACGACGCATAACGCACAAACATCGAAGAAAATTGATTTTGATGGCCATCTATAAATCCTTTCTCTGCTTTCTTTGAATTGTTTGTATCACTTGTAATTTTTTTGTCGCATAGCCTGGTCACTTTAAGACTTCTGAAACATTCATAACGTTTCTGCAACAGAAACTTCATTCCACAGCCAAAATTTAATGCAACTTGTTTGCTTAACAAAATCAGACTTTTCCAAAATCGCTAAATTCACTTTTTGTTGAACAAATGCAGATTTCTACATGAAATTTGGAACAGATGATAGTGACAGTACTACCAACCTAAAAGCGCGCATATTTTAATGATCCAATCCTCGAAACATTTTTTAAATTCGGTTTTCGGAAGGTCCATCAGAGCTTCCTGCGATTTTTCTTTTATTTCCTCTCGACTCCTGAAACGCGTTCCCCGTAGTGGTTTTTTAATTCGATTGAACAGAAAGAAGTCACAGGGAGCCAAATCAGGTAAATTCGGTGACTGTTGAATGGTATTCGTTGCATTTTTCCTTAAAAAAAATTACGAATAATGATGGCACTGTGCGACGGTGCGTAATCATGGTGCGAAATCCACGAGTTCTATGCCCACAATTCTGGTCTCTTTCGGCAAATTACTTCAGGCAAACGTCTCATGACGACGCCCAAATAATACTCTTTGTTTACTGTCTGGCCTTCTGGCAAAAAATCATTATGAACTACACCGTTGTAATCCATGAAAACCGTGAGCATTGCCTCCTTTTTTGACTGAAAACGACGTGGTTTTTTGGTCTCGGTTCATTTGGTGAACGCCATTCACTTGTCTGATGTCTGGATTGCATGTCGTACTCATAAACCCACGTCTCGTCTCCAGTAATGATCCTTTTGATGAATGTGGGATCGGATTCAGCCTCGCAAATCATCTCTTTTGCGACGTCAACACGGTCTCTTTTTTGTATGAAATTGAGGTCTTTTAGCACCAACTTTGCTGCTACACGACGGAAACCCAAATCATTAACCAAAATGTCTTGGACGGATCCATAGGCAATTTTCTAGTCCTCCGCTATCTGTCTGATGGTTAATTTGCGGTTATTGACCAACATTTCTTTTACTTTATCAATGTTTTCGTCGGTTTGCGATGTCGATGGTTTGCCACTGCGTTCATCATCTTCGATTGACTCGCGACCACTTTTGAACCGCTCGTGCCACTGGTAAACGACCGTTTTCTTTAGAGGTCGTTGCCGAAACACTTTTCCAACTTTTCCAACGTTCGCGCACCATTAAATCTGTTTCTTACGCAAAATTTAATACAAGTTCGTTGTTGCAAATTTAAATTCATTTCTAAAATTGTAAAAAATTGCGAATACACACAGAGATAGATGTACTTTTGGCTAGGTAACTTTTGCAAATGTTAATCTATGATGCTAAGATTTAGAGGGAATATCAACAACAGATTTACCAACTTAACAAAAAAAACAGAACTCAACTTCCGGTAATGCTCCAAGTTTATATTCGCCCCTCGGAACTTTTTGACATCTTAAATGGTTCCTTTGATATTCCACTCTACTAATGAATATGACCTCAGTTGAACGATTTTAGGGTCATAAGTAGTGATGTTTGGAATCGTTGCAAGGCATTCGATCACGGACCGGAAGATCACGATTTATCCGCATGCAAGTAGCACTCATCAAAGCATACCTTATAGTTTTTCATCTCCCCTTTTGGCCTATATCAGTTCACTTCCTGGTTGCAAATATCTCCTTTGTAACACTCGGGCTTCTGTTCTTTGTTTGCACGTAGTCTGTTTTCAAGTCGAACTCTGCTGATTCTGGTCTTAGACTTCCGTGCTGTTGTTGAAAGTTGAATCTTGCCACCTATTAGTTTTTCAGAAATTCTGTTTAATGTAAACAGAAAATAAACCCTACGAGTCCTAATCTGAATATGTTGGAGTAGCTCTATATAGTATACTTTGTATCGGTTTAACTACAGACATTAGTGTTGATCGACCAAATGACTTTCCCCGCTGAATACCGTCCTTCTGAAGAACTTTGCTAAGGCGCTCTTTAGATAAACGCTTAATTTTTCCCCTTCATGGCATGAATTCTTTGTTTGTACTCGTTTGCTGACTCATGACTAGATTTCAACACCATAGTACGACTTAACATTCGGTCGCCAGTTGCTTATGACAGGATAACCATAAAATTTCATATACAAAAATGATTCAAAATCCTTTTAATTTCATGGTGACCAATATTACACGCCCTTAAATGGATCTTCAACGACTCTCATGAGAAATCTTTTCTCAAACCACAAACAATATTTCAAATGAAGGCTGTCTCCCATTCTGATTTTAATTCCCAGACGAATTTGGCGACAAACTGTCTGGGAAAGACACCTTTTGTCTACTTCGAGAGTAAAACAAAACCTTTCTTTGAACACCTGATTGTACACAGGTAGAGAATCCATAAATTCTCAGAACCGATAGTAACATTCCCATACCTCTGTCTATCCTTACCACCAACTAAACAACATAGCTAATGATTTTTTAACAAGTTGCACCTACCTTAAGAGGCCACTTTTGAACAATTAGAATCCCATTGACAACACTTGACCTTCAAAGGGATGTTCTCCTACGATCCTCACGATCACGGTTACACTATCTTCAATTTCAATTCATTCATGAAGTATATTTTGCCGAATAACACAGTGGGATCACTGCAGATTCATAAGAACTTTTTCGCTACAGGTAGACATGAATTTTGCCCATCTGGCAATCGAATTGTTACATGATCAGCAGGCGATCAATCCACTCGATGTTGTGAA
This sequence comes from Volucella inflata, assembly GCA_928272305.1. NCBI lineage: Eukaryota > Metazoa > Arthropoda > Insecta > Diptera > Syrphidae > Volucella > Volucella inflata. The sequence continues at coordinate 22,481,654 of OV743718.1, read as the reverse complement.
TGGAGAAATCGATATAACTGATTTTGGGTCCACTTGAACAGAACGGTTGGAAACAACCAAAGCAACTTGAAAACTTGCGCACAGTTTGACTTTAGCAAATAAGTAACAACCTAGGTAGTAATCTACCTGTAGATACTTGAAGACAATAATTGCTTCAACAGGAGAAATAGAAACAACTACAAGTGTTTATGATGACTCCTTGGGGAATCACTTGGAAAATAACGAATTTAACTAGAGAGGTTTTCTTTCTTCCTTTCGAGTATCCATTGAGAAGTACTTGTTACGAGTAGAGAATAAGACGAATTTTTCATGGACAATTGAATGGAATGCAATTTTGTGCACTTTGAATGTGATGAATTGTTTGGCAAAAGACTGCAGGAGCAAGACAGATTGGATTTGCATCACTGATCTTCGGAGTCCTTTTTAGTCGAGTCTTTTGTTCAAATGGAGGACAATTTTTCTCAACTACGTCATCGTGAGAGAGTTAGAATTTTTAGTAAGAGTGTACTTTTTGAATTGGTTTTTGCGGTTACATCATTAGAAAAAGTGGATAATTAATGATTTTGTTTATGAGTGGGTTGAGACCACCAGAGATCGTGGGAAAGCGAATTTGTTCCAGAAAGCTAGAGTATTATTGTTGCTGTACCGACACAAGTCACGAATATGAAGTACAAAAGTACTGGCCCAAGTCCATAACCCTGTGGAATCCAATTAAAATTCGAATAACTACTAAGTTTCAATTAAGTTAAAATATTGCATTCTCTAAACAAAGGACTAATTCATATCTGTAATGAAGTAGTCATACTAAGCCATGCACAAGTTTATCCCTTAATCACTATCCATCAAACAACAACATATTTCAAGGGCAAATTATGAAATTATTACACATCCCATTCGTGTGTTCTTATTACAACCAATATCCTGTGGTTACCCCGAATATGAGTAGAATAAACTAAACTTTTACCCCAAACAACCACGGAAACCTGTCATTTCCCAAGCAACAAATAGGGATGAGAGACACGACAAAATAACGAGATGACAAACTTTCTATGTCATCAGTACATCAGTTAGGATATCAATGTCTACCTTGTGCGGGAAAATTAAGTACGACTTTTGTACACGGGTAAGCTGCATCCTCTTGGTGTGCATATAGTACATCCGAGTAGTTGATAGTTGCAAAGTTCTATTGATACAATGACACACATTCTATCCCTATAATTTGAATAGACATTTGTCTGAAAAGTATCTCTAACTGCTGGCTTTTACTGATGACCAAGCACGTGCAGGATTTTGTGGTTATTAATCATAATTCCACTAGTAAGCGGACGGATATCAATTTTTGGTGGAGTGATATAAATATGAGTGATATCCTTCAATTACATCATAAATCTGTGATATGCGTCAAAAGAATGCTCAGGGTGGATAAGTGTCCCCGTGGGGTATGTTAAAGGGACGATAGATTTTATGAGAGAACAATTTTCTCATGCGGATTTTTTTTATACTCGTATACAGTACGAGTCGAGTATATATATTTTTTCTTACCTGTTAACTCATGCAATCGGCCAAGGCAGGTGGGTGAAAGAGGAAAAGGATAAAGGATGTATGTTTTGTGTGTATACCATTACGGTTGGTTGGGAAATGAAGAATAAATCGATTTTTTCCATTGGATTCTCTCTGTGCGAATGTGTGATACATTTCAACCTGTTGGTTGAGAGGAAGAACCTCCATCCACCACCTGATGATTTCAACAGAGAAAATGGCAACAAATTTTTCACCAGAATGGTGGTTGTTAGGATGAGGCATGCGCTCAACAATCTTATTTCTATTTGAGAAAAAGCTTCGGTGGTATGAGAAAACTTTAAGGAGGAGAAGGACTAAAGTTTTCAATGTATATTGTGGATTTTTGTTAGAGAGAGTCGTGAAAGATTTTCCACAACTTTTGAGAGAACATTTTAGGAAATTGCATGGAAATTCTGACTGTTTTCCCAAGAGAAAATGTTTGCCAAACGGTTCGACCCTCCAAATAGAAGTAGTTGTCAATAAGAAAGATATACTCCTAAATTGAAGTAAATATTCATTCAATTGAAAGGCTTCTTATCTCTTCTTAACCATCCACAGTAGGCCTACGAATTTAATAAAAATCTTATGATCCTGTATGCAATACCTTTTTTCTCAACGTTTTGGTTCGAAGTAAACGGCCCATTTTGTTCTCCTACTAAATGCCAGCTCTTCGAACTCTATTTGATACATATCTAGTTGTCTTTTTGATTCCGAAGACAATTATTTCAAATTTTCACACCAAGTCACACCAATCAGATTTGATATTTCTTAACGTCTCCAAACGGGAGGCTTATACAAGATGGCACAAAATTAACCATCCTATTGGAAGATGTTATAATTTTTGCAAATCGCATCGCAGGTCAATCATATTTGACATTTTTGAACTAGGCAAACAGACAAGCAATGGAGCACTATACGCCGCTGTCAAGCCATCCTCACGATCTTTACGATCCAGAACGATTTTGTGTGAAAAATCATCATGACCGACGAGGCGCATTTCCACTTAAGCTGTTAAGTCAATAAACAAAATCTTCGTTTCTGGGGCACTGAAAATCCGCGTGTGGTGCACGAAGAGCTTTTACATTCACTCAAAGACAACGTGCGGTGCGTCGTATTTTTTTGAGGACGCCATCGGCAATACGGTCACTGTTACTGGCGAACGCTACAAAGCCATGATAAACAACTGCTTACTGTCGGAATTGGATGAGCAGGTGTTGGTGAACATGTGGTTTCCACAAGACGGTGTAACCGCACATACAGCACGAGCCACAATGAATTTTCTAGTCGCGTAATTTCCCGTTTTGGCGATTTGGCATGGCCAGCAAGATCGCCCGTTTTTACCATCCCAGACTTCTTTCTTTGGGGCTACTTGAAAATGCGATAAATGTTGTAAAGGTCCAAATAAAGATTTCCATCACTCAAAATCTTTTTTTTTTATTTAGTAAAAAAAAGTAATTCAAAAACAAAATTAGATGATCAATTTTGTGCCACCTTGTACTAGAGACTTATATAAAAACCCTCTTATTGCCAGTGGAGATGCGGTTTTCATTTACATCTTCCTTCAGCTCACGAAGTCTACGGTTATGCCTTATCCCCCATTCCTCACACTTATAACGAAAGTTGTATTAGAGCATGACACAGCATTTCTGTTTCCGAGACCACACGTCTCTTCTTGTTGTACAACACCCAGCAGTTATTTGGTTCTTTTAAGTTGATTTTTTGAACCCGATTTTCCCGTCGCTCCATATTCATGCCATTCGACTGGGGAACGAAAAAGTCTCAAATCATGCCTCTATAGCAAATACCATTAACCGTAACACGCCGATTAGCTTGGTTTTTGAAAAAATATAGTCTGATGGCAAAACGAGCCCACAGACCACACAAAAGTGTGTATTTTTCGGTATGTAGCAGCGTTCAAATGCGACAATTTTGCTTTTTGACATACCGATTAAGTAAAAAATGTGCTACATCGCTGAGCACAATTTTCAAAAAAACAGCGGTTCCAATCCCAGTTCATTTTTGGTCCATTCACCGAAATTTCGATGCAAACGATGGTCATTTGTCTTCAATTTTAGAGTTGAATCTTGTATGCATTCAAAACAAGATTTTTGGCTAACATCTTCAGAAAAGTGGACAGACAAAACCAAGCTGTTGTGAATTACGTCGTTTTGCCTCAAACAGTAAATGGGTATCTAATTCTGATACTCACATTGGCTGCAACTGATCGTGTCACGGCAAAATCTAGAGAAGCTTGTTGAGGGAATTCTTATTGATGACAAAACCCGCACACGCGCTTTAATCAAATTAATCAAAGAACTTGAATAATGGGGTTTTTATGATAGTTTTCGACAGCTTTAGCGGATCAAGTCCATAAAATAGACAACGGCTGCGTCATACAGCAAACTTTCTGCCACATTTGAAGATCGGGCACGAACTTACGCAATGATCAAATAGTTTCTTAGATACTAGGCCTTTGAGCCTTAATTCGGCTTCAGATTACGAAATTATTGTATATGAATTTATGTAGCAGGCTGCACACATTTGCAATCTAACACGTGATTTTCATTCGAGTTTTCAAGCCACGCGTTGTTTAATTAAAATCTGCAGGTAAAGTAGACTGCAGTATCAGCCGTCAAGTTGGCGAGAATATCGAATAATTTAAGATGGAGGAATATTTCGGGCGCATTCTGGATCACTAACATCTTGAATTATTTCTCCGTGGTCTTCTTCTTGGTCTTCGGCTTCTGTAGTCGGATTGGATATAAAACAAAATGATAGCTCATCGGCTTAATGTTTATTTTCACGTTGTCTTATCAGATTTTTCACGGCAAATCTTAACATGCCCCGAAATCGTTTGGCACTGTGTTTTAATGGATGGTTAGACCCATTATCTCATATTAGTAACAAATAATCAACAATTTATAAAGGCTTTCGTGGCACTAGCTCTGTTCATGTCAAGCATTGTTTCATAGTGAGTTCCTTCTTAGATTAACATTCTGTCAGTTGCTCAGTCAGTTGAAACAATTTAACTAAGTTGTGGCGAACTGATCGTGAGAGCTAGATAGCTCTGTCAAACTATAGCGACGATTTTTAAGCACCATTTTCTTCACAAAGTCTATGTTTTTAACAACTTCACGGCCCTTTTTTTAAATATTTTTATAACCCAAATGCTCTTGTTCTAGATATCACAAGGCAACAGGCTCATTTAACTTTTAAATGCGAAATTTTGACATACGAACCTGACGAGATAGATACCTTGTTCGATAGCAAGCAGGAACAAGAGGATACAAGATATGAAGTATCGAACTTACGATTTGTTTGTTGTCGTCTAACAAACTAACTTTACTTAGGGTAGCCGGGGTAGACCTGGGCCTCAGTCAACAGGTAGCTCCTCTTGCATTCGCGTGTGAAACCTGAGTCGGCGTCTTCTCCAACCCGCTGTCTCTCGGGATCGGATTCGAAGACTTTTCGGACCGGAGCGTTGGTCTCCATCCGCCTTGCTTGACCCATCCATATCATATCAGTCTTTGGACCTTCACTTTTTGGCTATGTCAATGTCGCTGTACAGTCTTTACAGCTCGTCGTTTTATACTCTCCTCCACTCCCTGTCCATGCAGATGGAACCGAAGTTCATCCGAATAATTTTTCTTTCAAAGCCACCAAGAGCATTCTCAATCATTTTTGGTAGAGCCCACGCCCCGCGCAATTGGTGTGGTGGCATGGTGTTCGTCTCTCCTCTTCTGCTGATTCCGCTCCAGCAGACCTCTAGTCCTTCAATGTAGATGACATTCGTCATCGAACCAGGGGTTTCGTTGTGGTCACTCAACCAGTGAATTCCAGTACATCAGAAGCGGCATCTCGAATGGCTTACCAGCAGTGTTGCTACTGGGTCGATACTTGATACTGGCGACAGCGGACTGCTTAAGAGAGGCTTGATCAGAAAAGGATTTGGCTGTCTCTGCGATTGTATCGATCCGATGTCGAAAAACCTCACAGCATTAGCTTGTCTTTGTGGCTACAACAAAGTTCCTTGGAATATTCGGACATCCATTACACCGAAGGAGTGTCTTGCGTCGATCGTAATGTGGCCAATCCGGTTGACGTTTGATTGATCAGAATTTCTCCAAGTCCCATTGTAAACGTGAAAATTTATGTGAACCGCATGTACGAGTATTTATGTAAGTCAAAATGATCAAACTTAATTGTTAACAATTCTATAATATTTGCATTGATGTCTCTTACTTCTCGAATACTACATCATAACTAGGGCATTGGTCGTAGGCCTTTTTTCAGAGCTTGTAAAAGCTATCTTAGGTGTCTTTATCTTTCGCCTCCGTGGGAGGCTGGCGCACATAGGGCTAATGTTGGCAAATTTTGCCTTAATGCGGATGGCTACGAGGCGCTCGCTCACATGTCTTAAACTGAAGACTTCAACAATAAATCTGCGCTGCTCTTGCATTGATAACAATCGCTGTAGTACATGTCGCAGTTTATCTTCCTCTTTTTGTCCGGTCCGGTCCGGTCCATCCGGTATGTCTGGTTTGTAGCAGTCTAGGGCCTTCGCTAAGTGTTCGGCTGCACCTGATCTATTAAGAGACCTACGAGTAACATTTAATGTGTGTATCCGAAGTTCATTGTGCTCGATTCGTTTGCATGGATTGTCAACAGTAGATCCATTCGTATTCGGAACTTACTTAGCCGGGTAATTACCCCGGTCTGAAGGGCCAGTTTCATTTTTAATACCCCTAGAAAGAGGGGCCGGTTAAACAAAAGTCAGTGATCCGTTTGGGGATCTGATCGCTGCTGTTGCTGTTGGCTTGTTCGCTACCATGTCTTTTCCAAGTCACTGACTATGTCTTAGAAGTCCTTACCGGGCTGAGGTCGAAATATTCAGAGTATCCCGGATAAGGACTTATTAGTTCCGTGATTTTACTTACCCGTTGATTCTGAAGAATTCATCAGCTGTCCCGTTTATAGTGCTGCTATTTTTACTGCAACCATGGAGGCAAAATATGCACAAACGACGTGTAATACTGGATATCGCTAGGTTGATACCCCTCAGCGCCTACCCTATATCTTTAGTACCCAACCACCTGGCAGCCGTCCATTTTAAAATTTGCAACAGCTAAAACAATTTATTTTACGACCCTCGCGCTTAAAGACATTTCGTATGAAGATTTATAAATATCTTCGTAAACCAATAAAACAAAGAAGGTCGCGTGAACATAATTTCTTTTTAAAAACAATATTAGACTGTGTGGGTCCAAGTCCATAGCCTTGAGGAACATGTATGATTTCCCATAGGAGAGACTTCATTGAAAGAGGGAACTTATTTGGATATAGAAAACAATGTCCTAATACAAATTTCCCCTGAAAAAAAGCTTACAAACCTCTCCCCGTCTATGCGTCTTCCTCTCAGATAGATTCTGATGCACCCCTTTAAGGTCGACAAATACGAGTACACACTGAAACCGAAAAAAGCTCCACAATAAGGTACTTTTCCCCGAAAACATGACCCCGTCTACATTTATGGATACCTGTTGCAAGATTGCAACAGGATATCTTCTTCCACTTTGTATTAATATCCAGGGGCGAATGGCAAAAGTCCTTGACTTGGAAAACGTTGCCATGAAGTGGGACTGTTTGCTTTTCCTTTCACATTCATCAACCCCACAGTAATCAAGTAAAAACACTTTTTACGTTTGTTTTCATTTTAAATTGCAAGAAAAGTGGAGAACACAACAATGTACGATGAAATACTGAAATGGCGCTAATAAAGTATTAAAAGTGTCTGCCCTTTAAAGCTTCGCCATTGTCCTTGCTATCGCTACAATCTCTGTTTTATTTCATTTTATTTATTTTTTCTTCTTCTTCTTTTTTTCCTTGGATTGTAAATATAGTATACTATGTCCGAAACAGAGTTTTCCATTACACGAAAGGTAGATTGTACGGTGCTCATAGAGAGCCAGTTTTAAAGGGCGAAAGGAGGGTGAAAATGGAAACCAAATTGAAAAGGACTCCCATTAAATATTGCCAAAGGGATACACACACAAAAAGCATGGAGATTGAAGATTGGAGATAAGGATAACGATAGGGGGTAGAGCTTTTTTTTTTATTTTCCCACCTGATCAAGGATGCCTACCATCCATTTCGACAAATTTATCCCAACTGCACTTTAGGAAATTTCTGTTTATCTTTGTTGTACTGTTTTTGGCTTTTTCTATTTTTTTTTTTTGTTTTTGTTTTTTTGTTGACGTCCTTTGGGGGAGAATGTTTTTATGTTTTTGTTCATTCGCCCATATTGTGTCTGCTTGTAATGTTGGAATTTATTAACCCATATACACACTTAGTGCTTTGAGTGTTAGGGGAGGTGGGTGCGGTTGGGGGAAGTGGTAACTAGAAAATGAAAAATCAATAAAACGTCTATTGTAAGACAAATTGGAGGTTGTCGCCGGTTGCGCAAAGAGGAGCCGGATATTTTGTAATTTGATTTTGAAATATGAGTACGTTGAGAGATTTTAATAAATTTTCAATTGGTCAGAGGGAGGAAGATGGACAAGGAAGAGAATTTATTTGTCCTTTGGATGAAGCTGACATGGCGACGTAGTTAAATTTGATTTGTTTCCACTTTGGAGTGTACTCGTTGTTTATCTTTACTTTGATTGAGTATCTTGTAAGGAGTTACCTTTTAAACACAAGTTGTTGGCTATTCTTAGCGACTGTGATGATTTATTAGATTCATAGAAAACGGGATAGATGAAGTTAATTTTAATGTAATGGCTAGTCGAATTAATAAGTTTACCCATATAATATTTTTGGTCATGGTGACACTATAGTCCTGAATGTACTTACTTTAGGTGGCGCTACAGTCCGGGGTGGACCTAGGCCTCAGTCAACAAGCTTCTCCAGCCAGCTCGATCCCTGGCTAGCTGCCTCCAGTTTCGCACGCTTAGTTGGCTGAGGTCCTCTTCCGCTTGCGTGTGCCACCTGAGTCTTGGCCTTCCTCTACTGTGCTGTCCTCGGGAGCGGATTCGAAGACTTTTCGGACCGGAGCATTGGTGTCCATGCGCTCTACATGACCCAGCCATCTCAGTCTTTGGATCTTCACTCTTCTGGCTAGGTCCATGTCGCTGTACAGTCTGTACAGTTCGTCGTTGTATCTTCCCCTCCACTCACCGTCAATGCACACGGGACCGAAGATCGCCCGAAGAATTTTTCTCTCGAAGCAACCAAGAACACCCTCATCTATTTTTGATAATGTCCATGCGTCTGTGCCATAGAGCAGGACCGGGACTATTAAAGTCTTATAAAGGGTGACTTTTGTTGTCCTAGAGAGGGCTTTGCTACTCAATTGCCTTCTTAACCCAATGAAACAGCGGTTCGCTTGATATCAGCGCTGGTGTCGTTGTCTGTGTTTATAACAGAGCCTAGGTTGACAAAGTCCTTAACTACCTCAAAGTAATATCTGTCTAAGGTGACGTTCTGCCCGAGATGTCGGTGTTGGTTGTCCTTTTTGCTTGACAGCATATACTTGGTCTTGCCCTCATTGACCGCTAAACTCATTTTCGCCGCCTCACGCTGCTTTCTTCCGATTATGTCAATATCGTCGGCGTATGCGAGTAGTTGGACGGACTTATGAAAGATAGTGCCTCTTGTGTTTGCTCGTGAGTTTTGCACTATTCTTTCAAGTATGATGTTGAAAAAATCGCATGACAGCGCATCGCTTTGTCTAAATCCTTTCTGGACAACAAAGGTTTCGGTGAGATCTTTACCGACGTTGATGGAGCAGCGTGCATTCTCCATCGTCATCCTGCACAGACGGACGAGTTTGGCAGGGATGCCAAAACTAGACATTGCTCTATATAGCTCGTCTCTATAGATGCTGTCATACGCGGCCTTAAAATCGATGAATAGGTGGTGGGTATCGATCTGAAGCTCATGGGTCTTCTCCAAGATCTGCCGTAGTGTGAATATCTGGTCGATGGTGGACTTTTCTGGCCTGAAGCCACACTGATATGGACCTATGAACTTGTTGACGAACGGCTTCAGGCGTTCACACAATACGGCGGATAAGATCTTATATGCGATGTTAAGGAGACTGATGCCTCTGTAGTTGGCGCAGTTCAGAGGGTCTCCTTTCTTGAGAATTGGACAAACAATGCTGAGGTTCCATTCATCGGGCATACTTTCGTCCGACTATATTTTACAGATGAGTTGGTGTATGCTCCTTACCAAGTCATCGCCTGCCGCTTTGAAGAGCTCGGCAGTTAGGCCATCCGCTCCAGCAGCTTTGTTGGACTTAAGCCTCGATATGGCTATCTTCACTTCATTCAGGTCGCGTGGACGGAATTGTTGGTCATCATCGTCCAAGTTGAAAGGTTGATTCTGCCTGACAGCGGTATTTGGTTTGTCATCGCCTTTATACAGTCTGCAGAAATGGTATTTCCAAATCCCCAGCATCGACTGCGATTCTACTACGATGTTCCCTTGTTCATCTCAACAGGCTTCGGTTCGGGGTTTGTTTCCGTGGCATGTTATTTTTACCTTTTGGTAAAACTTCCGAATCTCATTCCTGGAGTAGCATCTCTCAATTTCCTCGATCGCGCGCTTCTCATGCTCTTTCTTCTTCCTCCTGAGAAGCCGGTGCTCGTCTCTCCTCTTCCGCTCATAGAGCTCATGAGCAGCTCTGGTCTTTCTAAGCAGCGCCGCGTTATATGCATCTTGCTTAGCTGCATGTGCTTGCCGGCATTCATCATCGAACCAGGGGTTTCGTTGTAGTGGACGAGTAAAACCCAGCACATCAGAAGCGGCACCTCTGATGGCGTTTTGGCAGTGTTTCCAATGGTCTTCGATGCTTGATGCTGGCGGCATTGGACCTCTTAAGAGATTAAGAGACACTCGATCGGAAAAGGACTTGGTGATCTCTTGCGATTGTAGCCGTGAGAATTTTCTCACAGCACTAGTTTGTCTTGGCGTAGTTTGGGATATCCGCAACCGTACCTTGGCTACAACAAGGTAATGGTCCGAGTCGATGTTAGCTCTTCGGAACGTACGGATATCCATAATACTGGAGGAGTGTCTTCCGTCGATCGCAATGTGATCAATCTGGTTAACTGTTGATTAATCAGGAGTTCTCCAATTTCCCTTGTGTATGTCGAGATGTGGGAACTGCGTGCTAGCCACGACTATTCGGAGGTGGTGCTGTGCAGGCTATATTTTCCGATTGTTCCACCAAAGATACCCTCTCTTCCTAGCTTTGCATTAAAATCACCGAGGACAATTTTAATGTCATAGCGAGGGCATTGCTCGTAGGTCTTGTTAAGAAGCTCATAGAAGGATTCCTTGGTGTCGTCATCTTTCTCCTCTGTGGGAGCATGCGCGTTTATGAGGCTAATGTTGGCGAATTTAGCCTTAATGCGGATTGCTACGAGGCGCTCGCTCACATGCCGGAAGCTGAGGACTTCTTGTCTTAGTCTGCCTCCGACAACAAATCCGCATCCAAATAAGCGCTGCTTTTGCCGTCGATAGCAATTGCCGTAGTAGATGTCGCAGTTTTTCATCTTCTTTTTGTACGGCCCATCCCATCGCATTTCTTGGATGGCGGTTATGTCTGCTTTGCAGCAGTCTAGGGCCTCCGCTAGTTGCTCGGCTGCACGTGGTCTATTAAGGGATCTAACATTCCACGTGCATATCCGAAGCTCATTGTCCTTAAATCGTTTGCGTGGGTTGTCAACAGTAGATCCGTCCATATCCGAGGCTTGTTGATGCTTCGTAACTTCCTTTTTTTTAAATGGCCGGGCAGTTACCCCTACAGCACAACCCCCAACCTGGAGGACCAGTTCCATTTTGAGTGCCCCTAGGACGAGGGATCGGTTACACCGAAGCCAGTAACCCGTTCCGGGATGTGAGCGCTGCCATTGGCCCTTATAGGGCTTGCCCGCCACCATCTCTTTTCCAAGACCCTGACTAAGTCTTGGAAATCCTTTCCGACCTGAGCTCCAAATATGTCGGAGTAGCCCAGATAAGGTCTTGTTTTGTTTTTCCGACACTAATCCTGGTTAATGGCGCAGGAAACTCGCCATTTGCCCCCTTCACTTCGCAACCTCTAAGGAGATTCCCAGATGGCACCACGGGGAGGCGTGAAGTATTACTTATTAGCAGAGCTGCAAGATGTTCGGCTGCAGAGGCTCATTCTCGTCATTTAAGGAACCAGCACCTGTCGGAAGATGCTACTTCTACGAGGCCTTATACTAATCGTTGCCATCCTGAATGTACTTAAGCTTTAACCAACAGAGCTTGTTACTTTGCTAGTTTTTCGCTTATAGCAAACAAAATTTTGGGTATAAAGTGACCCTTCCCCCCTTTCACTTTATAACTAAAGTTAAGATTGTTCTGTTCTACTTCTTTGTCAAGCTTCTCTAAAACTCCATATGATCGAAGTGTGTTTAAATGGCCCAAAAGCACATAAAGACATTATTATGAGGTCTGCGATCCTAAGGAATAAATATAAAGTTCCTTAAGATTGTTACACCTCCAATATCCTAACTCGAAAAGATTTCACATTGTCAAGCACTCTTTATGTTTGTTTAAGAAACGGAGAACTTTAAATTGGCAACAATGTCTCCTGTGACAGCCAATTTGACATTTGTTGTTTTGAGGTTAGTTTGGTTTGGCAATCCATCATGAATAAACTCAAGTCAAGTCAAATTTGCAAATAGTTCCAATTTATTTTGGAAAACATGGAACATTTCGAGAAACTCATCGGGCATAACGTACATTTAATGGTGCTCATAATCGTCCATCAAATCGAAAAATTCGAGAAACAATGGATTGTTTCCCATAAGACGTCGTATAGCATAGTGTTGATGATGAATCTAGTGCTTCAATTCGTAATCGTGGCCAACTATCAAACTTGTGTCCATCCACTTTATGGAAAATTTACCGTAAAGCAAGGAAACTTTGCTACTGATCCTCAATTTCATATAAAACTTTTGTTCAGTGATGAGGCATACTTTTAAGTAAATGGCTTTCCGCATTTGGAGCGATGATAATCCACAAGCCATTCTCGAAACATCATTACATCCAGAAAGTCACCGTTTGGTGCACTTAACAGCCAGCGGTGAGGGGTACAAAGATACGATTACTAACTTTTTCCTGTCTCAATTCAAAGGCATTAAAGTTGCAGGTATGTGGTTTTAGCAGGTCCGTGATACAGCGCGCAATACAATTCATTTACTGAATGAAACATATGACAAGCGATTAATTTTACTGGATGGACCTGTTAACTGGCCATCTCGTTTGTGCCATCCGACGCCATTAGATTATTTTCGCATGTTTACGCCGATAAACAAGGAACAATTGAGCAGTTGGAAGCTAACATTCGAAACGTTATTACAAAATACAGCCTGATTTTCTGCAAAGTGTGTTTGGAAATTGGACCTCCAGATTACACCATGTACGACATAGTCATGGCAGCCATCTATATATAAAGTATATTACATTTGACAAAAAAAAAAAAAACAACACTGCAGCGCTGGCAGCCCGGCTTGGCCATGGTCTAGCTTCTTGACACTCATTTGTGTTGCTCATGTTGTCAGCCAGGAATCGAACCCAGACTCTCTGCGTGATAGTCCAATGAGCTAACTTTATTACATTCGACCACATTTAGAAAAACCGCAGTTCTTCGTTCTTGCAGTTTGGATAGCGATAAATTCTAAAACTTGATCTCATTAATTAAGGATTGCATGTTTCCTTACCTAAGACATATGTGTATCTATACCCCATACCACTAAATCTTGAGTTTTATGTAAGTAGTTCAATGAGTTCAGTTTCCGCAGACCAATATAGTTTTTTGGAGGGAACTTGATTAGATTTTATGGCAAAGTTTATGCAGACCCACCCGTGAAGAAAGAGAGCTGATTCAAATATATCGATGACTTGTGATAGGGTGTGGACAAGGACATCCTTATGGTCTCGACGTTGACTTTTTCTAAGTCTATAGTAAGATATTTTCAAATTTAAATTCAAAATTGCTCTTCTTGTCTATTTGGATTTGTTCCACTTTTAAGTGTCAAGTGTGTAGTTTTTGATATGAAGCTGTAAGTTATCCAGGGATACAGCCACATATGTAAGCTATAAAGACTTCGTTTTTTCATGGATTTTTTTTTTGGACAAAATTGCTTGTCATTTGAAGAGTTTCGTAAAGGCAAAGAGTCTCGTTTATCACATTGAACACGTCTGCTTGAATACAAACATTATTTGTCCTTCTATTTTCACCAACAGTGCTCCTCAGAAATTGCCAGTAGCATTCCGCCCCTTCAAACCTCCAACCGTAACACGTGTCTGGCTTTGAATGCTCATCAGTACACCCCCCAAGCCCATTTCCGGACGTACCCTAAATATCATGGTTCTTTGCCTTAGCCGAACAACCCGCTCATGGAATGCCCTGCCGAGCTCTTTATTTCCTAGTCATTATAACCTCCAAACATTCAAGACCAACGTACATCGGTACCTCTCTTTCTTTTCTCCCTAACTTTCCATCACCCGCGCTGTGTGCAATCATTTTAAGGGTACTAATAACCCCTTGAGCGCGCGCTAATTATAAAAAAAAATGTACACGCGTACATATGCAAGGCTTACTCTCGTTTGGCATTTCGTAATTTTTATAGAAGCAACATCCATCTGAACTACAGCATTTGCTGGTTTCAGAACCAATTTTATTTCGACCAGAACCATAATCATGTTCATTTGTTAGTTGGGGTACCGAATTAACCCGGTTAAGTTCACGGAAAAATCATCCAAGAGGGATACCAGAAACCTTTTCCATTTTCATTTTGTTCGAGACAAAGAAAACACCTAATTTCTACCAGTATATCAAGAACAATGTTTTTAACACTTTTCCTAATATGTTCCACGTGTGTATGTACCGCACTAATTTTTGCAATTGAGTCTATGTTAGGTTAGGTTTAAATGGCTGTTGAAGACCAATCCACTTAGGCCTTATTGGCCCATTGTGATGCCACATGGATCATCCTACCCTAGAAACCATTTGAAGCTCTTGATAAAGCGTAGGAGACTTTTAATGTCTATGTTGCCTGAGTCACTTAAATCGTTGTGGAAGAAGGCCCCTGCGCGGAGATTTCTTCTTTGGAAGAGAGCTGGACATGTACTGAGGAGGTGAGGGATAGTCTCCTCTTCCTCTACTTCCATGCAGCTTCTGCAAAAGTCGTTAGTAAAAATGCAACGCCTTCTTCCATGTTTTTCTTTAAGGCAGTGTCCAGTGATGACACCTATAATGGCGCTAAGATGTTTTCTATTTAGAAAAATAGCTTTGGTCAGATTTGCTTGGTCGCTAAGCATGTCGATCCAACCGTCCATCTATGGTTTGTTCTTCCATTATCATCCAGCTTTAGTTCTTGTTTGCACGTCGCAATAGGGATATCTGTATTTTCCTTTTCAAGTGTGATAGTTATAGTGGTTCCAATTTTGGCAAGTTCGTCGGCCCTATAATTCCCTAGAATGTCTCTATGTCACGGCACCCAGCAAAGGTGAATGTTAACCTGCTCCGCCATCTCCATTAGAGATGATCGGCAGTACATGACTGTTCTTGACTATCTGAAAAGACGCGGATATCCATTGCAGATATTACATTTGACTCTAAAGGCTATGACATTTCACTTTCGGTGTTTTCGGTTCTTTCCACTGCTTTCTTCATGAACGACACTGCTAGCAAAGTGTATGTTGGCGGTATGTTTATGCGGACTTCTAATCTTACTTCTTCGGAAGAAATGATTTCGAATGCTTGGTCATCTTAGTTCAGAAAGTTGGCTGTTCTTTTGCGATATAGACGATTCTATAGATGAAATTCAACTGATCTAAGATGGTATACGTATGAGATACAGAAGTTTTCGTTTGTTAATACGAGTATCTTTCAGATTGTTGTTAGAGCTGTTAACCAAAAAAATAATAAGATAACTAATAATAAGAACTAGTTAAGCGAACAGCCTTTCCGGTCGTGCACCGTCCATAAGGATGATGTAGGTATAAATTAGAAATGTATATCACGATGTATTTTGAAGTTATTTGCGACTAAGCATTGAATTTCGTCTTCAAGTCGACGAATATAGGTACTTACTTTGCATACCAAATTAACATTTTATTCTTCGCATTACTTCAGACCATTAATAGCCTCCTTCCAGCAGTCTTTTCCAAAGAGGTCACTTCGAAACCTCACTTACGTCATTCTCAATTCGCCTCGACATTTCCTTTGTTCCTATGTCAATTCTCAATTATAAATCTCATTAACCTCTTAGCAACCATCGATTAAGTTTGAGAAATTTACAACACTACACTACCCCCACCCATTGGTTTCAACCAAAAAATATGTCCATCACATTAAGAGACCACCACATACAAAGCTCTCGAAGAAATATTAGTCTCAATAAAGTCCACTTCCCCTCTCTCTTTCAATTGTTTTCGTTCAATTTTCACATTTTCTTTGATGTACAAAAACGAACAAAAAAAAAACCAACTAAACAACCCGCTTCTTAAAACCAATCTCAAAACCTATTCAAAAGCAGGCAAAGCACACTCGCAAACTTCTTTTGGAAAAAAGGACGCAAAGCAACAGCAAAACCTTAAGCAGTAATTATATTCCCCCAACGGTCATAAATCGTGCCCGAGTGCCCGAGTGGAAAATCGGGCAAAGACGTAAGAAAAGCCTCTTAAACCACATTTACCACACCATCATCCAATTGACTTTAAATGAAGAAAGAAAAAAAAATTTGAAGACTTTCGATGAGGGGGCCACAAAAAAAGGACCACAACTTCAAGTCCAGATTAGTGGTGGTCCCATTTTTCAACTACCGTTTGGTAGTAGGTACTCACGTTTATTTTTATTATTATCGTTCTCTCCTCGACATATTATAAATTTTCCAGCCAGGAAAAAAGTGTCAGAAATTAAGCAATTTAGGACATGCAACAGGGAGGTGTTTTCCATTAACCCAGTTCTACCTCTCAATCCTGTGAAACTCATCGGAATAACCAATTTTTGAAGCGTGGTCCTAGGGAACATTGTTTTCATTTACTTTATCTTAATGGCAACATCTACTCGCACAAGTGTGCGGTATTCTGATGTGAAATCAGAGAATATTCACATGCCTTATCCACCACCTCCCTTCCTCCCCTCACCAACTCACTTTCTACCAACAGAGTATTCGTATATTTATATACACACATTTAGAAGCTCCAATTCTCAAGTCTCGAATTCAGGCATTCCCAAGGAATCTGTATCCCAATCCAAGAAACCTAACCATTATCCTCGCCATTCACGTATGTACATATTTATAAATATTCCTCCGTGCGAGTAGGTATGCCATGCATACATAATAGACCTTATAACGAAGAGCTACATGTTGGATCGCATTTGGGTGTACTTATAGGTACCACAGGGCTGGTTTTGTTGGAGGTGTACTACAGTACATGCTCCATCCGATAATCTACTCGGATTCTCCTTTATGGAGGCTAAAAATTGTGATTCATTGAGTTGGGCCTAGGCGACTCAGGAGTCAGGACTCAGGACTCAGGACTCAGTCAGACACACAGATGGTTTCATATGCGCTCCAATAACCTCCATGTTGACATTCTCAAGGTCATTAATGGTAATCCTTTCGTTTTATTTATCATAAAATTAGCATTTTTTCGGTCTTAAACATCCTTAATATCCTGTCTGTCATTAATTTTCATTACGAAGCGATGTGCGGCCAACATTTTTACGCCATTCGCAAGCAACTTGTTGAATATTTTACTCTTCTACCTCAACTTCTAAGGGATGAAGAGACAATTTTTGATTACTTCGTCTTTTGTTATCCTTTTTTTTTATATTATTGACTCATAAAAGAGAGCACGTAGAGTTGTTTTCGTTGTCGTTGTCGTTGTCGTTTTCTTTTTTCTTTATATTCTCATTTTCGTTTGCCTTCTTTCAGCAGTCAGGTTGTCGTCGCCTTTTGGTCCGTTTTCTAAGTCCTTTATGTCGTCCTTTTTGGTGTCGGGTCGGTTTCGATATACGAGTATATCTACTTTTATTCGGTATTTGCCCATCTACACATGCCTTTTGTCTTACGAGTATATTCGCTGTTTGGATTTGCGTTTGTGTGCATAAGGGTAGAGATACATTTGTGTGATGTACTTTAAGTTGATTTGAGTGTGTTTGGCAAATTAACAGAAATAGGTATACGGAATGAGAAGCTTTATGATGGGGGGTGCCGAGTCTTTAATTTACAATTAATAAGTGAAAGCTTAGATGCGATCCACATAGGATCCACATGACAGTATTCCCAAGAAAATAGTTAAAAATGGATTCTATAGATGAGAAACGGTTTCAATGGCTTTCATTCGAGGGATACAATTCGAAAAAATATGTTCAGATAGGAGTTGTCGCGGTTAAAAAATTCTACAGGTTCAGACACATTTCAAGCAATGTTCGTGTTGGAAGAACTTTTTTAAGTCGAGCAGGTTGATCTTTTCATACCTCTTCTTAAGATCTGCCCATGATCTCTTTTATAATACTGTCACACCACATCACCATGTACATACATAGGTGCTATTTTTTCCTTTGGCGTTTTGCATATGAATGGGGAATTCTTTTTGCTTACGTACCTAGGTGGGGTGAAAAGTAAGCTCCTTGGGAATGAAAAATTTTTTTTTTATAATGTCCGAGGGAGCCAAATCAGGCGAATACGATGGATGCGACAGAAATTGGAGCCGTAAGTCATTGATTTTAGCCATGGTTGCGATGCTTTTATGCGCCGGCGCATTGTCTTGCAAAAACAAATTTTTTTTTTCGCTTCATGTGAGGCCGTTTTGCAGCGATTTCGGCCTTCAATCCAATCGAATCCAATCCAATAATGCACAGTAATACTCGCTGTTGATGGTTTTTCCTTTTTCGAGGTAGTCCACGAAGAGTATGCCAAGGCAATCCCTGAAAAGCGTCGCCATAACCTTTCAGACCCACTAAGCCTCCCTCGGCCGCTTCGGAGCACTCGTGCCGGCTTCAGTCCATTGCCGGGCACTCATTCTGTTCTCTGGTGTGTAATAGTGGATCCAGGTTTCATCAAAAGTTACCAATCGACGTCAAAAATCCGCCCGATTCCGCATCAGCAAGTCCAAATACCCCTTCGAAGTGCTCTCGCGTTCGTGCTTTTTGTCAGGAATGAGCATGCAGGCACCCAGTGGCAGAATAACTTTTTCATATGCAGAGTGTTGCCCAAAATATGGCGTGTGCGCTCAGTACTAATCTTTGTGGTATCTGCTAGCTCGCGCACCTTCACTTTCCGGTCAGCCAACACCATTTCATGTATTTTTTTGACATTGTCCTCTGTAACCGCATCGGAGTGCCTGACGCTGCGGACTTAATCGGTAGTGGAGTTGTGGTCACAACGAAACTCTCGAAACCAATATTTGATGTAATCTGACGGAGCATTAGCCCCATAATATTAATCCAACTTTTCGTTTGCTTCCTTCGCCGTTTCGCCTCTCAAAAAATAATGTTTTATGAGAGAATGAAACTCGTTTTTGTCCATAATCAACATGATGCCAAACACGTCAACAACAATCAACTGTCAAAACAAAACTAAAGACAGTATCGCACTGAAATTTAGCCTGTCTGCCTAAATATCAACGGACTTCAAGACACTATAACCTTTTTGGCAGCAGCAGCGCATTCTGGCGGACAAGGAGGTTACTTTTCACCCCATCTAGTACATTGTTAAAACGTCTGCAAAAGGTGTTCTGTATTCCTTGATGAAGAAATCTAGGTACTTGACCTTACCATCTCGCCTTCCTATCTTACCAACGACTAGCATGAGTGAGGCATCTCTATCGGATCATGTGCATATAAGGTTTAATATAGGACGTTATATCGGACATGGTCAACATGAAGAAACTAACAAACTAGAGTATTTTTCGAGAAAATCTCGCTATCAATGCTCATTTCTAGCCTATGGTTCCTATACAAGGCCCTTTAAGCCAACTTCAATAAAGAATTAAGATGATCCAAGAGAACTTCCTTCGCGAGCCCGGAAAAATTGCCTAAAATCTGGCGACATACACAAAGCCAAATGGACCATAAACTCAGTTAAACCATATAAGGCATCTGGAACAGACAGAGATCTTCCCAGTAGATACTGATACAAAAAGGTCTGGCCCAGCTTCTCCCCACTCTAATCGCTTTATTTAGGTATAGTTTCAATCAACTAGGGATACATCCCACAAGCATAGTTGTTATCACCAAACCAGATAAACATAAATCTGTTTTTTTCTGAAAACTGTGAAAAAACTTATAGACCTACACATCCATAAATTTCTAAATAGAAACTCACCTCTGCCCTCTCACCAGTATGCGTATAGGAAAAAGCATACGCGAAAGGTGCTCTACTAAATCTGGTAACACATTAGACAGTCCCCTCCAACAAAAGGAAACGGCAATACATGTCTTCTTGGATATTGAAGGTGCCTTCGATAATACGGAATGTGAATCCTTTTCGAAAACCATATCAAAAAGGGTATTGACAATCCCACTAACTGATGGCTTAAAGTGATGCTCGTAAACGGGAGTATCCACATCCACATCATCCGGTGAGACTAAAATCACTGTCTTGGCCATCGAAGACTGTCATTCCTGACCTACTAGTAAAACTAGTAATCCGGGCTGTCAAATAGTAGGATATGCTTTGAGGATGGTAAACGACTAGTGTGTTGGAGATAAACTCTCAATTAACCCCAGTAAAGCTTTACTTGTTTCCTTCGTAAAAGTGATCTGAGCCTTGACGAATTCTCACTCAACGGTACAGAAATTATGTACTCCAACGAAGTGCAATATTTTGACATGGTTCTCGATAAAAAATAAAACTAAATTGAAGTTTGCAAGGTGTAAACAATCAAATCACCTACTCATTAGTACTATGGGGGAACAAAACAAAAGAGAAATCCGTCATCCAAAAGCTGCAGCTACTAGAAAGACTTGCACACCAAGGAATACACGCACATGCCCTAAGGCAGCCACAGGTTTAACGCCACTCCATCTTTTTATGAAAAGGATAGCGATTCGCAGCACAGTCATACTATTACAAACAGTTCAGATTAACCACTCAATTAAAATGGATCGAATTCTCTCTGAAATCCCAGAGTTTGACATGATCTACGCGATTAACGACCAGCTACCTAAGTCTCTGTGCTCTGCAGAATGTTCAACCAAAACTCATCTCAAACCTCAAAGGTATCAAGTGGTATACTGGAATATTTGATCCAAATATCAAAATTCCAAAACCAATTGGAAAAGTTCCAGTGTATTTCAAGCGGAAATACATGCCATTCGGATGTGTGCATATTTTATTCCCGAAAAAGGAATCAAAGGTGACCTTATCCATATATTAACGGATATTCAAGCAGCCATTAAAGCGTTAGACTCAAACCTCATTTACTCCAAATCAGTCTTGCACTGCTTCAATAAACTGCCAGATTTCTCCCGTAAGAACAAAGTAATACTACGAAGTTGTTGAAGTAGTAGCACTATCCTCATAAAGCCCTCTGTCTCCAGTACTGGGAACATGACATGAAAGTTTAAAAGTACCCTCTCTCACAGTATTTGTAAGGCTCGTCATTGTTAATCTGCAAATTCATTCTCAGAAGATTATGATCGTAAATTACATAACTACCGTCGATAATACAGCTCGTTTTTTATAGGAGAATCTTGATAAGTTTGATTTTGTTGATGTGTGAAACTGTTACACTTGTGAAAGGGTGTGTAGAAATTATAGGACTGTTCATTTGCATCCTTTGTTTCAATTTCAGCTTGAAAATTCACGATGGAGACTTGATACTTTAGCCTATCACCTCTGAGACAGTAACCTATCCCTTTTGGCTTAATTTATCTTGGATCAGTCCCTACCGCTTATCATTAGGTTGGGACTCGACAAAGATTGCGCTAATCATTTAACCTTAAAGACGCTACTGTGGAATGAAAGACAAAGTGAAAATCCTAGATAAGGTGATCTAAGAAACCCTGGGCACTAGTCATTATTCCTATATTTGATCCATTCATGAAGATATACATTGTAAAGACATGTCTTTAGTCCCGCTGTTGGCGTAATTCTCATGGAACAAGATTTGGTAGTGCATGTTAACGTCTGCATTCCTGTTATTAATTCATAGATTGCAGGTATGTTAAGCTATAGTAAGGTAAGGTGAGTGTAAATCCAACAAAGTTAGTGGGAGGCAATCAATGCCTTTTTTACGCATTCTTCCACATTGAGCTTCCAAAACAGCTTACTATCAAGTACGAAACCAAGGTCGGTTGCACTGTTGAATAGTTGGAGGCTTGTCCCTGTTTGTAATGGAACATGGTCCGAAAAGGCCAATATCTATGTTGTTTTTCGTTCTCAGTAGAAAGATCATGCGAAACTATAACACAATGACTTCGGTGAGCTGGATCTACTGAACTAGGATCCACGAAAATGGTCAAATGGCTTCTCTTTGAATTGTTGCTGAGCAAACTGTTTATCAGGTTCTTTGACGCGGGTTAACCCGGAGACAAGATTTAGATTTCTATGTCGCTATGTGACTTAATTTGCCCGCAATCAGAATCTCGACACATCTGTTTCTAATGCTACAACTGGTTCGCTTTCGATGCATGATTGATACGAGTACAACACCATATAATCCAGGAATTTTTGTTTTTTTAGTATCTCCTTACGATTTGAGTGAATAAGTGTCACTATCGGTAAATGGTGTTAAGCTTAATGTTAGGAACTAGTCTCAACTTCTGTACTGTACCTCAGGGTTCCGTGGAAGGTACCCATTTATTCTTTTTGAGAAAATTGTTTATTTCTCTATAATCGCTGTTGCATCTTGAATACTTTAAGTAAACGTAAACGTTGTTTGCCTAACCTATTGGTCATATACATATATATATTTTTTTTACAAAAATCTGCTAGTGTTCCCACACCCACACAATCTACATTTTTATTGCGCAAATTAAAGAGGAAAATAAATAGGTATATATGTCAAACTTTCAATTTATCTTCTTTTTTTTTATATTTGTGTCACTATATGGCAAACACAAATACATTTGTATAAATAGGTACACATTCCCCCAAGAAAGAGCAAACACACCATCATCAAACCACCTGTGGTATCATGTGACCGTGAAAATAGTTTAATGAAACAAAACTAAAAACAAATTCACCCCTCTTAATATCCAAAAGCTTTGACATCCTTCTCAAAAAGCTCAATGCCAATTGCGTATTTATTCACAAAACCTACACCACCTTACAGACTGGACTTATGATAATACGACCAGAGAACCGGAGTGGTGTTCGCAATTCCAATCCTGCGTACAAAAGCTTTACACAGCCTGTTGGTATGATAGTCTTGCCAAAATAAAATAGAATAAACTCGACTTGAAAACAGAGGGGAAATGGAAAAGTAATTTTGTGTTGGGGAAAGCAAAAATTTCACACGCAAATCATTGGGAAAATTTGAGAAAACTCTTCGCCTCTAGATAGCGGGCGGCATTTTCATTTTCAGTATCAATTTACTGGTCGGAGTTTTCGCATTCACCATTCATCACTCGCATTTAACCTTCTTCGAATTTAACTGACTTTGACTCTGACTCACTCACTCACTCACTCACTCACTTATTAATTTACGGGTGCAAAAGGTGGACGGTGGAGCGAAAGGTTTGTTTAGAGTGTATTGAAAAAGTATCGGGCCCACAAAAAAAAAAAAAAAGAAGCGCAACAACTACTTCTCTTTAAAAAAAAAAAAAAAAAATATGAACGACGAAAATTTTCCATTATCCTTGCAAAACAGACGTGATGTCTTTAGATACAGTTTTTTTCTGAATTTTCCCCTTTATTTTTGCGGTGTAAATTTAGTGTCAAGTGAATTGAATATTGGTGGCAACACCAAATGATAATATCTCTGAGGGAATTTATTATATTTTCCAGTGTTCGAGTACTCGTTTAAGGATGTCTGGCATTCTTTGTCGGGTTCGTTGTTTTTGTTGTTGGAAAGATATTCGGAACGATAGTCGGTGTTTCAAGGATCTCTGAAAAAAATTCCCTTTACTGCCATATATGGATGGGTATTTGTGTATGCCTATAAGCATTTTACGCTTATACAAAAAATAAATAAAAAAAAAAAAAAACAAACACCAAAGGATCACCAAGGACAAATATACAACACACATAATAACGAATACATTCATCCATCCCAAGTCATACATACAGAGGGAATAAGAAGAACCAAACAAGAATGTCCTCTCTAATTGATGAAAATTGATTTTTTTTTTCTGTTTTCTTTTTTTATTTCGTTGATTATCGTCCAGTGTGTTTGGTGCTTTCTGTTATCTGCTTTCATGTCCTGCGGGATGATATACTTTTCACCATTTCAACACTCCAACATGTCAAACATCCTTTATCAATTAATTAATGTTTATTTTATTTATTCGTCTTTTTTTAATTTTTTTGTTTTAATTTTATTTAAGAACAATTTAATTAAAAATAGAATTAAATAAATGCTTAAAAAAAGGAACATGCCGAAAAATAAATATGTATTCGTATAACAGGATGTGTTAAACAATTTTATACTCACCATATGCTTTCTGTATCTGGTGGATGCGTGCGTAAAGTGATATTATACTGTGAACTGTGAGATGTTGTTAATGCAGTTTTATTGTAAATCAAATTTACATATTCTGCGGTGGTGGAAAATTCTTAAAGTTGATGTTGTTCTTGGCTGGGGGGATTATTTTGTTGTGGGAAATTTAAAGCATTTTCGCGTCAAAATTATCTGATATGAAGAAGGAGGCGACACTGATTTGTGAGTAGGAAATTCGAATTTTTTCTTTTCATTTTTTGGATACTTTTGCAAAAAGATTGCTCTAAAAATATAATCTGTAGGTACTTACATGCAAATCGGTCTTATTTTTTTTTTAAATAAATTAACTGAAAATACAAATACTAGGCGATATGTATCTCCAGGGATAATATTCTTAATTTTGGAATATTATAGGATCAGGTTTCTTTCTGTCTGTTGATGAAAGTATAAAAAAAAGAAAAAAAAATAAATCCAACGTTTAAATTAATAGCGGTATCAGAATCAATGATTGGAGGGATATTTATTACACTTTTAGAAAAATTTAATTCTCATAAGCTATACAGAAATTCAATTATATAAATCTACGCCTATGTTTCTGAACTCAACATAATACCTACTTATTGTTTTTTTTTTTTAACAACTTAACTTTATATATTTTTTTAAGTACATAAAGCAATTATAGTCAAATGTAAGCAAATTTAAAATAAAAGCAAATCTTCTGTAACATAGATCTTGACTGACTTAAACTTACTTCATCATTCTGTCGTATTTAAATACACATTTGTTGGTCTTGCTCTTATTTTTAAGTTCGGTTTCTATGTGTGTATGAATGTGTACATTTTCGAAGATACTGTACCCATCTTCGACCTACATTTTTCCTTCCTAAACTAATCGCATATGTTAAGAGTGTTTTCTAAAGCCAAAACTAACTTTGAATTTGACTAAAAAAGAAGAAATTTCATTAAATAGCCATTCATTTATATTTAATCGAAAAAATTTATTCTGTAAATAATTTCTACACACAACTTCGACCAAAGGCCTACCACGTTTGGATCTAATGAATGCCACCCCAGAGACCACTCTAGAGCAATATTCAACCACTCTAGTGCAATATTTGTGGAAGTATTTGTCAGCGTAGACTAACGACTTTAAGGATCTTGGAGGCACTTTACAGGTCCATTACGCAAAACTATGCTTTCATTGAATATTCCATTCAATAAGTTGACTGTTTTGTTTGCTGTATGGCACATAGTGCCATCCTGCTGGAAACACATCTCTTCAATTCAACTTGTGAACGAAAAAGATAGTAATTATGACTCTATAGCAAATACCCTTGACAGTAATACGCTGATTAGCTTATATATTGACAAAATATGGTTCGATGATTTCAACAGCTCACAAACCGCGCCAAGCTATATATTTTTTCGGGACTTAACGGGGTTTCGATAATCTCATGTGGATTACCTTCGGTCGAAATGCGACAGCCTTGCTTATTGACATACCCATTGGGGCAAAAATGAGGCTCATCACTGAACAAATTTGTTCAATAAAACAGCGGATGTAATGCCGATTTGAGTTGAATCTTGAAAGCCTTCAAATCAAAACAAAGAATCGATAAATTTTAAACTTTTTCAACTCTCTTCTCTCTTCTGAACGGATGCAACATTCTCTTCAGTTCGCACTCTCCTTTTCCTCTTTTATCTCGATGCAATTGTATCCTTCAAAGAAAATTTTGAAAAAAATGATCAAGAATACGGTGTATAGCGGTCTCAGATAGTCGATTTTGACAGGCGTAATTTCTTAAATTTGGAAAAGTTGTTAAAGCGTGGACATCATCACGATAAAATTGCAAAAACTACTGCATAAAACGCAAGTACAAGAAAATTAAACCATAGATTACTGACTATATTTGTGAGAAAACAAGTGCTAAAAGTATTTACTATGCCAGACACAAGTCGAATTACACAAAGCATAGGAAATATTTACAAAAAATTGGAAATAATATTTTGTGAATTCTTTGAAAACGTGGTTGAAAGTCATAGACCTAGTTTCTCTTGTAACCATTCAAATGATCTCCAAGAATCTCTACTTGATAATGATAATAGAATTCTATCATCTTTTTTTTTTTTGAGTAGTCAGCAGTCACTGAAGCTGAAGTACTTCAGGTGATCTCGAACCTAAAATCGTGTGGAATAGATGGTTTAAATACCATTTTCAATAAAAAAAATGTATTACTTCATAAATGAACTTTTGACATATCTTGTAAATATTAGTTTTGAAAGAGGCACATTCCCAGAGTACTTAAAAACGGCAATTTTACTCGTAATTCCAATACATAAAAAAGGCAACAAATGTGACCCAAACAACTATAGGTCTATTGCGATACTATCAGTCCTTTCCTAAATTTTTCAAAAACTAATTACTGTAAAAATAGTTAAGTTTTGTGATAAATATAAAATCCGAAGAGATTTTTGGAAAATATAAACATTGAAAAGAATAAAACCAACAAAACTGCTGCTCTGTTTCTTGATCTGACTAAGGCATTCGATCTAGTTAATCGCAAATTGTTGTTTAAAGATGAGGGTTCCTCAAGGATCAGTCCTAAGACCATTCCTTTTCCTAATTTATATAAACATTATTTTAACTTATCTCTAACCGGTAACATCCTCGCATTTGCTGATCATCTGGTTCTGCCATGTGCTGTATCATCTCTTAGAAACCAAAAAATACAAATGAATAAAGATCTAGCTACTTTAGCAAGTTGACTTACATGTCATCAAATGGTCCTGGGCCTCAGTCAACAAGGGTCTCCAGCTAGCTCGGTCTCTTGGTATCTGATTCCAGTTCTCACGCTAAGTTGGCTGTGGTCCCCATCCACTTGGGTGCGCCACCTGAGTCTACAGTCCTTACAGTTCGTCGTTGGTCTTGCCCTCATTGACCACTAAGCCCATTCTAGCATTTTCCGTCTCAATACTTGCAGAGATGACAAAACTAGACATTGCTCTGTACAGCTCGTCTCTATAGAAGCTGTCATATACGGCCTTAGAATCAATAAATAGGTGGTGTGTATCGATCTGAAGCTCGTGCGTTTTCTGCCGTAGTGTGGTTGATGGTGGACTTTCGTGATCTGAAACCACAATCATATGGACCTATCAGGTTGTTGAAGAACGGCTTCAGGCGTTCACACAATACGGCAGATAAGATTTTGTATGCGATGTTAAGGAGACTGATGCCTCTGCAGTTGGCGCAGTTCAGAGGATCTCCTTCCTTGAGAATCGGACAAACAATGCTGAGGTTCCATTCATCGTGCATAATTTCACCCGACCATACTATGTGGGGTGAAAAGTAACCTCCTTGACCGCCAGAATGCGCTGCTACTGCAAAAAAGGTTATGGTGCCTTGAAGTCCGTTCATATTTAGGCAGACATGCCAAATTTCAGTGCGATACTGACTTTAGTTTTGTTTTGACAGCTGACTGTTGTTGACGTGTTTGGCATCATGTTGAGTATGGACAAAAACGATTTTCGTTCTCTCATAAAATATTATTTTTTGAGAGGCGAGACGGCGAAGGAAGCAAAAGAAAAGTTGGATTAATATTATGGGGCTAATGCTCCGTCAGATTAGACCGTCAAATATTGGTTTCGAGAGTTTGGTGGTGGCCGCAACTCCACCATCGATCAAGTCCGCACCGGCAGGCACTCCGATGCGGTTACAGGGGACAATGTAAAAAAAAATACATGAAATGGTTTTGGCTGACCGGAAAATGAGCTAGCAGATACCACAAAGATGAGTACTGAGCGCACACGCCATATTTTGGGCAATATTCTGCATATGAAAAAGTTATCCTGCCGCTGGGTGCCGCGCATGCTCACTCTTGACCAAAAACACGAATGCGAGAGCACTTCGAAAGAGTGTTTGGACTTGCTGATGCGGAATCGGGAGGACTTTTGGCGTCGATTGGTAACTGTTGATGAAACCTGGATTCAATATTACATACCAGAGAACAGAATGAGTGCCCGGCAATGGATTGAAGCCGGCACGAGTGCTCCGAAGCGGCCGAGGCTCAATGGGTAGGAAAGGTTATGACGTCGGTTTTCTGGGATTGTCATGGCATACTGTCCGTGGACCACCTCGAAAAAGGAAAAACCATCAACAGCGAGTATTACTGTGCATTATTGGATTGGATTGGATTGAAGGCTGAAATCGCTGCAGAACTACCTCAAATGAAGCGAAAAAAAATTTGTTTTTGCAAGACAATGCGCCGGCGCGTAAGAGCATCACAACCACGGCTAAAATCAATGACTTACGACTCCAATTGCTGTCGCATCCACCGTATTCGCCCGATTTGGCTCCCTCCGACTATTATCTCTTCGCAAACCTCAAAGGATGGCTCATCAATAAAAAATTCAGCTCACGCGAGGAAATCATCGATGCCACGGAGGAGTATTTTGCAGACCTTCCGGAAAAGTACTTTTCGGACGGGATCAAGAAGTTGGAAAATCGCTGGAATAAGCTAAAATGGAACTATATTGAATAAAATAAAAGAACATTTAAAAAAATTTTCTTTTTCATTCCCAAGGAGGTTACTTTTCAACCTACCTAGTATTTTAGGGTATCATCTCTAAATTATGCCATACTGCTCTTAATTGGAAATGCAGTTTGCGCAGAAAACTCTTAAAATATTTCTTTCTATTCAGACCTATTCAAAATTGTTGCAATATCATTATCATGGCAATGGATATTCTCCATGTGCTGCAGTCATAAAAGAGCACGGTTTCAATAATTTCCTAAAATAATTGCAGCCTAACCATTAAGTTTGTAGCATGGTTTCTCGATAGTATTGACAATATGCTGACCGCAGATTTCGCATTGTTTATTCGATTGGATGTATTGCGATCAGTTTCGCCTTCCACGTGGGAAATTTCCAAAGTATTGCTAATACTAAATCCTCTCATTTGATTACCCTATAATGCTCATGTGTACCATTGAGATATGTTAGCCGACGATTTTGTTTTTAAAGGAGCTAATCATCAGCCCAGTGATCCTTCTCACGCCAGTTTTCATGTGATAGAGGCTCACTATTTTATGGGATAGTGAACAAACGTCATCAGCGCAGTAAATGCCTTGCAGTTTCAGTTTCAGAGCCAATTCGTTAGTTTTGATCGATTTATTACAATTAAAAAAAAAACCATTAGAGACAGGATACAGTTTCGTTGCATCCCTCTGTGGACTTGGAATTCCTCAATCAGGTTCCATTTATGCAGAATATGCTATTTTGATCCTTGTTATTGTCTTTTCCATAGATGGAGTAGTAGCAAACCCGGTATGGTCTCTATTTATGCTTTAAAGTACCTCTTCAAAAACGATAAATAGCAGATTAATTGGAGCTCTAACTAATCACACTGTTCGATGATGTTCCGGAAAAGCGACGCTGTTTTACTACACTTTGCTTAAGTGCACTGGAAGTGGTAGCGTAAGACAGAAAACATCGAATTTAACCTCATGGCCTACCTATATCCGGTTGACTACTTTATGATCAAGTGATCTCGATTTTTCTTTCTGAATGTTATGGTGAGAAAGCCATGCCCTAGGTAAAAATAACTCCATCCGTTAACCACTTTTCTCATACAGGGTCGGTATCATTCCAAGTTTCACACAATCTTCTAAAATTACACCTGTTCCTGGCAAAATCTTTTCACAGAAATCGCTGAATACTTCATCTACGAATTAAACGCCCACAGCCCTTTCTTATAAAATAAGAGAAAAACCCCATTTAAAGGATTTCCGTAATCCATTTCATTTTCTCGTCCTGGTTCTTCTTGTTAAAATGCAAAAAAGCCTCAACTCTGGTAGAAAATCCCATAGAACTCATTCAATTCATGTTTTATGTTGGAATTAATTGATTAAGGAGTAGCAATACTATTGTCAGTGGCAAATCCTTTTTTACCCCCTCGAGCACATCTTACTCACTTAAAGAAGAAGAAATAAAAAAAAAACAAAAATGTGTTTTCCACTGTTAAGTTGATAGTTCCCGGTAAATCTTGAGCTCCTTTATAGCACTGAACTGATTAATTTTCGCAAAATGTTTGCCGACAATTTATCAAGTGTCCATGTGAAACATGTGCGATTTGTTACCAGATTTCTTACTCCATTACGCTCAATGCATCGTGTTGTATGTTGGTAATACAATATGACAATGATGCATTAGTTTTCTCATGTACTCGTATCAACATCGTGTGCAACATTATCCTGCCACTAAGACCTACAGACACAGTCGACTCTTGAAGGAAATGCATAGAGGAAGCAGCATCAAACAGCTCCAATGGCTGACGCTGTGGCATCTTGAAGTGCAGGAAATAAAAGTTAAGGAACCGTAAAGTGAGGATAAACGATGTTTAGTCGAAGAGAATTTTAAAAGCGTTTTTAAGGAAATCAATCATTTGCTGTGCAAAGCTTGGAATAAATGGTTTCCTGCAGTATGTCTAACTGGTATCTGTCGGTTTGATGTTCCGATATTTTGATGGGTGACATCTTGTGTGCACAAATTTACAAAAATAACCAAATAAAGGATTTTAAATATCCTTGAAAGGGAAACGGATATGGATGTATGAATACGTGATGGATTTTACTTGTATGCATGTATGTATTCTTCATCTTTCGTTTTCCAGAACTAAATGTATGCACATATACTTACTACTTATATTACATGCCATTTAAGGATGTGTATATTAAAATATCCTGCTGATTTACGAAACCCTGGATCCAAAGCCTCTAGTGTTTGGAAGAACACCTTTATAATCCACAAACTGTCAAACTGATGCCCATAACCAAGAAAGAGTCATTGTCAGGGGGGATTTCAGTGACCCGGGTATGTAAATTTCATGCCGCGCCTAAAATAACTGTGCTGGGCTATTTTTAGACTTTTGAGTTACTCAAATGTAAGGGAGATATGAGCTATTGCCGTACTAAGTAATCCCAGGATGATGACTCTTGAAACAAATATGAAGGCTACCCTTAAAAGTTTGGTGTTTCCCATCATCTTTTTCGATTGCCTTTGTTTAGAAATGAGGACATCAATAACTTAAAATTATACCCTTCAGGAAGAAAGGGCTTTGAATGTCTGGATTTGAACAGTTTCGAAAATAGATATTTCAATGAAAAGAAAAAGGATAGACATTTTGACGCAAAACGAGTAGTGTGCGTGTACTTGGATAATGTATTCATCACATGCATAAAGATATCTAATTTTCTTCTGTGTGCGTTGGTATAACTGAACTGATTGTTTCTTCTTAATGGCGTTTCCCGAATGAATTTTCCAATGTTTTTATACAAAGTTTAGAGGTATCAAAAGCTTTTTTCACGGATAATCTGTATCCTACCCGTATTTTTGAGTACTTAGATGGGGGAGCAAGTGGTGGATTGCCTTGGATATACAAAATAAAATGCAAGGTATCCTGTAAATGTGGAACTTTTGACGAAATCATACTTTGAAATATCAAAATAGTTGCTGCTTACTGTCAGCATTCAAAATCTGGCACTGCATCGCTTTTTAGGAAGCTTTATGTGTTGAGTGTAAGACCTCCCATAATATCCGTACGATAACCCTTGTTGCACCTGTGATCCCGGATACTTAAAGGTTTTCTCACCAATATATGAATAGAAGTCGGAAAGACCGAGAGCTTGTCCTTTTGTGCGGAATTCACTCTCAACAACTGAACTTGGACGATTTTGGAAACAATATTTAGGTGTTGCAAACATTACCTACGAAAACAAAGGCTATTTTCACTATGATTCGGGACTATCAGTGGTGAAAGTCGAAGCCATCAGCGGACCTCATTGAATACTGTGTTTCCAAGAATCAGGAACTTATTAATTGCTGCGATGCTAAGGCTCAGAACATTAGTTGGGGACTAAGCAAATGAAACGTGAGCTTCATACTAATGACTGACGCACAACCAATATTTTTACGAAAGTAAGACAGCAGATAATCTTGTTAAAATAAATACACCGTATTCAGAATCAGATGCAAGGTCTCCATCTTATGTAAGAGGGCGAATCCAATCAAAACCGGCGTGTGCCCTTGAAAGAATAGATGGGTTATATTCCGAGTAAACTCTAACTAAGACAGACTGGAGAGGAAGGTGTTTACAGCCTGGACAGTGCCCATTCCAAATCCTTGCACTGATGTGTCCTACTATGCAGATTTGCAGCGATCGTGTAAGGAAGCCCTAACACCTAAATTTTTACCTATGCCCTTTGAAGACTTTTGTGAGAGAATCAAAAGATTCGGTGAATCCAGCAGGCAAACCAGTTAAGCTGAAACACTCAGAAAATTTCCAAAGTGCACCTTCTGATCAATCGGTTTATATTTCTTCATGTGGAAAACCATGAAATGCTTAATGAATTGATCTTTTGTTCGAGGTATATCTAACATGCCTACCAC
Organism: Volucella inflata; assembly: GCA_928272305.1. Taxonomy (NCBI): domain Eukaryota; kingdom Metazoa; phylum Arthropoda; class Insecta; order Diptera; family Syrphidae; genus Volucella; species Volucella inflata. The sequence goes on along the minus strand of OV743718.1, from coordinate 22,448,995 downwards.
CGCAGAACGAGGCTGCGTTGGGCATAGTACTATCCACAACCCAATTTAGATGGCAAAGAAATTGGGCCTGGTCCTGTCTCCACTGCTATGCTCCATGCTAACCGATCATTTTCTTGACGACTTTAATAGTCCTTATATCTACGCTGAAGCATATGCGGATGATGTTGCTAGACCTTATCGAAAATTGGTGCATTCGCATTCAATCCTTTCGAAATTGAGGTTGAGGTGTTTTAAGAGAAGAATATAGCTGACTGTCTGACTCATCTACCGAATCGTGTGAACATACTTTTTTCCAACAAAATTTAGCATTTGCTGGCACTTAGATAATAAATCGAACACCCCTAAGGCACTGCCGGCTTTCTTGCAGTGCTAAAAAGCCAGTCACCGACCCCAAATAATGCACCGATGAATCCTTGATATTCAAACCATGTGTTTGGAGTTTAAGAGACCTTTAATCTGTCTGATGCCATAACTCTTGACAAACAGAAGCTAATTCTTGAATATAAGTCTTTCCTGTAGCCAGTCCCATTTGGGTTACAGTAACAATAGGATCAACAGAAACGAAATCGCCGATGATCTTGCTAAACCAAGAGAGTTTCTTAGGACACAGACTTGTAACAGGACTGTTTGCGTCATCGTTAGGGCTTCCATTGACAGTTCGGTTTCATGTTAACATTACTGTAGATGGCGTTACTCTCTAGTATGCCGACAAACCAGTAGATGCTTCCCGAATTTACTCAGAGGTCTGCGATTTTTCTGGACTCCCTCTTTCCTAATGGCTGTAGACTGTAACTGCTGGGCATAGTGATGAAAAAACTATGGATAAGTATCTCTGTTGTGTCTGACCTACAGAGCCCCCGCCCAATTATCAATGCTTCCCCATCAACGACCTTCAAAATGATGCAACAGAAGGTGTCTATGATTTGATCAGTAACAAGCTGCCGGTTAGAAGTTTTTGCCAATACCACCGGTAGTCCAAATTAGGACTTAGAACACAGTACTGTGGGAGTCACGGTTGTTAGAGGTAGGCTTTCTAGTGGAAATTAAGAGAATAATGTCGCAGAATAGATTAATTAGTTGATTTTACCGCAATGTAGAGTGGCTGCTTCTTACAGCTCGGGAAGTCTGGGTCACAAAAATTAATTGGAAACTTAATAGCGAAACCATAAAGACACTGCTAACTTATCAAAGGCAGTACACTGGACACTGATCACACTGCCATTGTCAGAGCAAAAGACATCTAAATCTGACAGATCTTCCATCAAAAGTGATGCAAGAAGTGCTGCTTTCATGTCAAGAAAATTTTAATGGCTTCGTTCCTCCAGAGACATTTCTCAACTCAGATCTAACAGAACGCATACAGGACAGATAAGCGGTGCCTATCATCTTCAACGCCACTGTGTGTACTAAATTAAATATTGCATCCGTTCAGGAAAGTGTTGAAGAAGATCCAAATTTATCGATTCGATGTCATTCACAGCAGCTTGGTATTCATCCAAACCAACAAAAATCGACCAGTTGGAACCCAAAATTCATCGTGTTATTGAGGACATACGGCCACATATATTGTACTTGAAAAAGTTGTCGAAAACTCAATCTCTCGGATGACATTCACCAAAAGCTTAATCAAAGCCCCAGGACCCATATGCGATCGCGAATGGAGTGAATGATGCCCAAGGACTCACAATGTAATAAAACATAGCTTGAAAGCCATCTGCTTTTACTTTTATTTAAAAATTTCTTCTTTTGGGCGACCTATCTTTCTTCATTATAATGTTGTGACAGTGCTGTGGTCACTCACAGAGTGACAATTTTCTTAAAGCGGCTCCTGTGCAAAATCGCTAAACAGTAGGGCAAGTCCTGCAATTTTTCTACGACGTGAGCTTGACTTACCTACGTTGTCGTTCCAATCCGCATATGTCCCTATATTATAACTCTATACTACAAATCTAAATATTTTAAATATAAGTGTATCTACAATACTTACAGCAAATTTTATTAAACAGAATTGAAAATACTGCCCTACTCATACAAACAAAAGCACCCAACTTAAAGACTATACATGCAAGTGATACCCACTAACACACTGTATGGGGTAAGCTTCCCAATCTCTTTACTAAATGGCATCCATTTATCCATTAAAAGGAAAAAACTCGTAAACAACCTTTTTTTTTGTCTTGTTAAACCGCTCGAATTCGTTTTTTGCAATATGAACTTTCAACAATTCCCCAGTTCTGGCCGCACTAGCAAGGTACTCGATCACAATGGAGGAAGAAAAAGTTCAAGAGGTTTCTAAAGCATTCAATTCCACTTTATCCCATCATAGTTCCACTCTTCACTTTGCCAGTGCTTTCTGTCGATGAAGTGTGTCAATCCAATCGTTGTGTCGATAAATTGCCAGGATAACAATCAACGACTATAATACTCGTACGAGAAGGTACAGCCAGACATTCCATCAGGACTAAGAGCTGTAAGTAAACTTGTTTTAAAAATACAAAAAACAAAAAAAATATAAAAGAAACATAGAGTAGAGTAATGACAATAAGGTCTCCAAAGTACATATAGAATAGCAACGTCTGTTCAGTAGGCACTGAAGTACATACATACAAGATGTTAAGATGAGATACATACTCGTACAATACAACAGCCAACCATATCCAGGGCTCGTGCAGTAACAATCCCTTTGAATTTATTTCAATTGTCTCTCTTGGTATATATCTCGCTTGTCATTCGATTTGGGTGCCATTAATTGTGACAAATTGCCAACGCGTCGCCATTTCAAAAGGATGGAAGAACTCTATGTCGTATCTTTGAGTGCTATCCTGTTGCATAGAAACGCATGATTATTACTGTCATCATTATTTTTAACACGAATGCTGACTGCAGACGTAAGAGTTTTTGTTAAGATATATAGGTACCTACATATGTATATGAAGGACGAATTATCGTAGCAACCAATGATATTGAAAAACAAGATGAGTTCTTGAATGCACCAGTGTATTCGAATTTACGAGTACAACAGTTGCTGTAACAATTGTTGGCATGACGACATATTGGCTCGTACCAACTTTGAATAGCTGCTATTCACCTCCCATTCATCCGAGTCTCCTTCGTTTCTGTTTTCATTTGTTATGTTTTCAAGAATATTTTAACATATCATGAGGGAGGAGTACAATGTATCCTCACATCCTTTACACCTATCCGTAATCCTCCTTACTGTAGAGATGAAGATAGATATGCAAGTTTGTACAATACGTACGTTTGTATGGTGTTGGTGCTTAAGCCAGGTGGCACTCTAGGAAATGAAGCACGATACAATAGTCGACAGTTGTCTCCATCCGTTATACTCTTGTTTTCCGTTTTCATTACGAGATTTCCTTTCTTTTTATTTTTTATTTTTTTGGTTAGAGTGGGTGGGAAGGACATTTCTTTGCAATTGTGTACGAATATTTATTTATTTATCGTTTAGTCGTGGTTTCCATTTTTAGCCGTTTTAAAAAAAAACCAGAAACAGGATAGGTAGTTCACGTGTGCACAGCAATAAAAGGAAGCCAACAAAAAGTGGAACGTTTTGAAAAATTCAAAGTTTTGAATGCACTAGAGACTTTAAAGTAGACGCACACCTACACAGGCAGGAGTTTGGTGAATTATTTTTGGCAAGTGCTTTCGTTTGGAGTTTGGACTGCGGGAGTTATGGAAATTTTATGAATAAGTGTTTTGAAGGTAGTATTCGTGTCTCGGCTTTTTGGCAATTTTATGTATGTTTGGATTTTTTTTCTTGTTTCAAGGGAAATGGTTGAAGCCCATAGTAAGGACATGATATGTTATGTCCCTTATGCCAATTTGGGTAAGGTTAGGTTAACAGGAAGCGTCTAATCACACAGCAATAGGCACCAAAACCTGTGGGACTGGTTGAATTTTACTTCAATGGGCGATAACCTACACAATCTCCCTGGTAAAACACCCAATTTCTTTACAAAAGCCAAGAAGTCCTTTGAAATCCATGCCGTCTATTTTCTCTTAATTTTCAAAAAAATATTTTCCTAACAATTTCCTTCGACTACGCACATTCACACAGTATGTATGTATGTCCTCAACCGCTTGCAAATAGCCACAGAATCTATAAATGTCCGTATCTGATAATTTGAGTCTGTTTACGTGTTTCAGGAGGAGACAGTGGTTTGTCAGGATTCCTATTATTATCGCAAGCTTAGTTTTATTAACTCCCTAGATCTTTTACCGTCAAGAAGTGACCATAGAACCTCGGATATCATATGTCCTTCAAGATTCGACCACTTTATCTTAGCAGTCTTTATGGTTTTTTCCTCGATGGTGCCGCTTACTATACAGAGGGGTGGTTTAATATTGGCAACCTCAGTATTGTCGAGCACCCTTTCTCTTCTTGCAGTGTCCTGGCACCCAGCACAGTCTCACTCGGTTCTTAATGCATAATGCTTTGAGCATACCGGATACCGATCTCATCTGCATCAGCTCAGCCACCCTGAGGACAGCTAGAACCTCTGATTGGAGGACACTACTTGTGTCCGGTAGTTTTATAGACACTATTAATTCTGAGTGTTTTGAGAAAATACCAGAACCTGTTCTTTTCTCGCTTTTCGATCCATCTGTCAAAATCGCAATTTCATTTCGCCTGATTGCTGCATTTTCTTGCCAGTCCCCCCGTTCCGAACATATCATACAGAATGTCGAAGTCGATCAAAGAAGGATTTTTATCCGTTGAAATCGCCTGGCAATAGTTCCGCTAGAATCGTGCCATGTCCGAAGCTACTGATCTTGAAGTGACCCAAATAAGTGAGTCGTATCGCACTATTTGTGCAAAGCTACCGTAGGTATTGTACGAAGCTCATATGAAATGGCTATGGAAATCCACCACCACCAATAATTTTCCGTAAATCTTTTTTTTATTTGTTGCTTTCCACCATACTACTGCGCCATATGTAAGAATGGGTCTCACCACCACCGTATATACCCAGTATACCATAGCAGGTTTTAAGCCCCAAATTTTTCTTACCGTCCTTTTGCATATAAAAGAGCATTATATCCCCTTTTGATTCTTTCCGCTACGTTAAGATTCCAATACAGTTTTTTGTCAGATACTTCACACTGTCCGAGAGGGAGAGTTCCACTCCGTTGAGTTTTGGGAGTTTGAGTTGTGGTATGTATATTATACTGTTTGGTAAAGAGAACCAATTTCGTTTAAGAGCGGTTGACATTGAGACCACAGGTGTTTGTCTAAGTGTTGATCGTCTTCATGGCAAGCTTCATAATTTCAATATATATATATATATATATATATATTCCCTATACTATTATGAACGGCGCGTACGCCGTGGCACTTACACCCATTGTATTAAGCCTTTTAAGGATGTCATTTATGACCAGCACCCACAAGAGTGGCGTATGACTCCCCCTCAAGGGTATCCCCTAGTTACTGACATTCTAGCCGAGTTTTGTCCAATGGAACAGAGTTTTACCCTACTTCCAAGCATGTTGCAAAACCCAATCCATAATACCCTGTTCAATATCCGCATCCACGTTATTGAAGGCTCCTTCTATGTAAAGGAAGTTCGCCATCGCAAACTCACCGAAGTGAAGACTCCTTTCTATTTTCCCCACCACTCGTAGTACTCGTAAGTTCTACAGATTTTCCTTTCATATACATATGCTGCAACTCAGTCAAAAAGCCTTTACTGCAGCATCTGTTCCTGATATGAATATCCAGTAAGCGCTCTGGGGTTTTAAGCATAAATGATGATGAATGCTGTTATGTGCCCCTGGTTTGCCAGCTTTAGGTATAAAAACCACCTTTCCTCAACTCCAAGCTATTGGAGCCAAACAATTTCCATGATTCTTTGGATTGCTACCTCCGGTTCTTTCTGTAACATAATCGGTAGAATACCATCAGGACAGGGGATTTGTACGGTTTAAAGGACCGAATCGCCCACCATAATTTGTTCTTGTTAACAAAACTACCTATTTCCTCTTTGGATGGAGAGAGATTCAAGTTCTCGGTGTGCCGTAGTATGCCAGAGTCAACTTATAATGTGGATCGAGGAAAATGGATTTCCACCAATGTTAACAGGACTTCTTGGCTGCTTTCAGCCCACGTTCCATCATTTTTCCTGAGGTAGCTAGGAACGCTCGCTTCTTTTGAAAACATTTTTCGTAGCCCCGAAGCCGAGTCTGTTGCCACGATTTTACCAGGTGCATGGCGAATGATATTATTAGACCGCACCACGGCCTGGAAAATCGATTCCTTGTGCACCATTTCTATCTTCGAAATGAAATACCGAGCAGGTGAATCGAGAACTTGGGCTTTACCTATGTCAGTAACGAGAATATGGCAAATAATATCGTCGCCAATGAAAGAGGACAGCAGCTGTTCATTTCCAAGGAAGAGTTTCAAAGGATTTTTGACAAAATTAGAAGTAAACAATCAGTGGAAATCAATGGAATATCGAACATTGTACTTCGACATCTTTCACTAAAAGCGGTGACCAATTATACCACCCTGTTGAACATTGTAGTCGATAATGCCATTATCCAGCACATGAAAACTCCGATGGTACATCACATCCCCAAAAGGGATGAAGACACTTCCAATCAGGCGAATTTCCACTCGATCTGCCTCCTTCCAAACATCAGTAAGGTTTTCAAAGAAGTTATCAAAAGAGTCCTGACAAGGGGGGTTGAGGACAGAAATATAGTTTCGGATAATTAATTCGGTTTCAAGGTGGGGCATGATGTTATTTATGCCGTCTAAACTGGTTTCTGATATCTAATGGAACAAAGCCAATAACCAGTGCACAGGTGCCTGCCGGACTGATTTGGAGAGGGGCTTCGATACTGTGCAGTTAGAGGGACACTAAATCACTTCTGTATATTCTTTTTAAAATAATTACAGATATACAGTTCATCGTGAAGAATGACAATGTGAGTTCTACTGGATCATTTTAGATTAAATACGATCTGCAAAAAGGTGCAGTCAATTCGCCGATCGTATTCAACCTTTACACAAGTGATCTGATAATTTCACTTCATATTGCCTAAGCGTACGCAGATGACTTAATCGCTTACAGATCAGGTCCACAGATTGAGGTCATTAACATACTTTTGCAACGTGACTTCGACAAAATTAAACGATATTGTGACGACTGTTGGAAACCATTTTTTTTTGATCGTGGGACAACACGTGCAGCCACTTGCTTGTCGAATTCTAGTCAGATACCTTGGGATCTGCCTAGATCCATATCTTTATTTAAACAAACACAAAAATGTTGCTCTGGCCAAATCTAAGGGTGCTTTCTCCCTTACAAATGTCTGTTTTATAACAGGCAACTCGTTGTCCCGTGTGGTTCAACGTGAGAGCAAGTCTTTTGGAAAAGATTCGGATGTTTGAAGGGGCTTGCCTTCGCTTATACAGAACACCAGAGTCTGAGTATATAAAATTCTATGCTAATATGGTCTTGTACAGTAGGGCGAACTAAATAACAGTGGATAATTTTGTTATTAAGTTGACTCGAAGGCACATTCCAAGAGCAATAAGCTCGTCAAACAACCTGATCTAAAGAGCTTACCACCCCAATTACATATATCACGAGAGAGTTCGTTTTAACGGCTTTATTTCTCTAGAAGTGTTCCTCCTCCTCGACAAGAAAGGTCTGACCCAGGATAGATTATTAGCGCCGCTAATCTTCCACGTCTCTCGGACAGCTGCTGATAGGCGACTCATCTACGACAGAGTAGTGCGGAACGTCTCGGGTTCAGTAGGACGGTAGGTAGTCAGGACATGAGGTATGTTGCTCGGCAATAACAACAATTTTGGGGACTGCCACGGTGGTAAAGGCTTTGGAACCAGAAACTCAGCTGGCGAAGACATCTCTGTAGCATGTAGGGCTTACGGCTTAACCATCTTAAATACAGTGTTTATTAAACATCATCGACATCTTATCACCTATAGCAGCGGAGGCCACGAAACGCAAATAGATTATCACCTCTGCAAAATGTCGATGAGAAACCGTGTTAAGGACTGTAAAGTAATACTTGGAGAATCGCTAGTAAGCCAACACCGTCTGCTCATTACAGAATTTTTCACGGCGGAACCACCGAAAACACGGGCATCGTTTGGAAAGCCAGAAATCCGATGGTATAATCTATCAAAGGAACGAAGCGCAAGATTTATCACGCTGGCTAAAGAAATACTTCAAAATATAAATGGTATAGTAGACTCACTTAGCCCGCAAGAAATGTGGAACAGCATGCACGAGGAATGCATAACACTCGCAAAGTCCCATCTGGGGACTATATCGAAATACCATCACGTCGGCAAAGAAACATGGTGGTGGAATGACGAAACCAAACGAGCTGTGGCCGACAAGAAGAGACGTCGCTTATTAACAAATGAAAAGGAAATTTGTGCGCGGTGGCTTGAATACTGCAAGGAGTTGCTTAACAAAGAGTTTCCACGTGATATCGTGCCGACAGCTGGTCTATTCGAGGAAGAAGTTTCGGACTTTTCAATCGAAGAAATAAGTATAGCAATCGGAAAAATGAAGCGGGGGAAAGCGGCGGGACCAGACAGCATTCCATCAGAGTCTTGGTCGAAGATGGAGGGAATCGGCAGCGCATGCCTATCGAAACTTTTAAATAAATTAAAATGTGGACAACCTATGCCGAATCAATGGAGAAGTAGCTTCTTGGATCCATTATACAAAGGAAAAGGCGACACTCGAGAATGCATGCAACAACTACCGTTCAATCAAGCTTATGTCACATACAATGAAAATCGTCGAAAGAGTCTTAAACGAACGTCTACGGCAAATAATAAAGCTCGATAATAGCCAGTGTGGATTTGTTGAAGGAAGATCCACGGTAGACGCTATCCAAAGCCTACGAATAATAATGGAAAAGCACCGAGATTCGTCTAAGGATTTACACATGGTATTTATCGACCTCGAGAAAGCATTCGATCGAGTGCCTAGGGATCTCATATGGGCCGCGCTGAGGTCTCAAAACGTACCGGAAACGTAAGTTAGAATAATACAAGACATGTACGGAAACGTGAAAACTGCGGTTAAAAGCTCTGCTGGACTAACGAGAGAATTTCCAGTTAATGTCGGAGTGCATCAAGGAAGCGTACTTAGCCCTTTCCGCTTTAACGTAGTATTCGACTATCTTTTAAAAGACTGCATGCGCGAAGCAAATGTAACGCCAATTTTCTTCGCTGACGACGCAGTTATACTTAGCGATAACGTCGAAGATTTACAGAACGCCTTAGATTCATGGAGAAATGCGCTAGAGAGAAACGGGTTTAAAATAAGTCGTTTAAAGACGGAGCATTTGCGCATCCATTGCGACCTGTTCCGGATATAATGTTAGACGGAATAGTTCTTCCGAAAAGCACTATCTTTAAGTACTTAGGATCAATCGTTAACATGGAAGCGAAATGTGACGACGACGTAAACCACAGAGTGAGTGTGGGATGGATGAAATGGCGGGAAAATTCGGGAATCTTTTGCGACCGAAAATTTCCACTTAAATTAAAGGGGAAACTCTACACCACGGTTGTTAGACCAGCTCTTATATACGGTTCACAGTGCTGGACAATGTACGAAGCGTTTAAAAACAAAATGACGGCAGCGGAAATGAAAATGTTAAGGATGTCAAGTGGAGTCACTAAACGTGATTGCATTAGATCTACGCGTAAAAGAGGAAGTCTACATATATTGAATTCGGTAACCGAACAGTTTGAGGCGAATAGAATAAGCTGGTATTGCCACGTTCAAAGAAGATCTGCGGAAAATCCGGTTAAAAAGGCACTATCAACTACGGTCACTCCAACTGTAAGAAAACGAGGTCGGAAAAAGAATTCCTGGATTTCTCAGATGGCAAATACGCAACAACGCCTGTTGGCTAACCATTGAAGCGATGCAGGACCGAGCACTATGTAGACTCGTTCGGTTTACGACATTAGCCAACCCCATAAGCGGAGCAGCAGCGATGCAGTAAAAATGTGAAACTCGTTACGCATAAGTTCCTATAACAAGGAAAGGGTTAGTAAAAGGATAAGAAGAAGAAGAAGTAGTAAGTGTACAATGAATTAAGTATTTTAGCTTTAAAGTTAAATGATGTGAAGGTAGTTTATAAATTAGTTTAGTTTCAAGTTTTTATTTATAAATTTTACAAAAAAAAGTCCATTCACTAAGTTTTTTTCGAATAAAAAGTTGTTTTCTTAGTTTTAATTACATTTAATGTATTGGAGAATAAAGATCATAAGTAACGTACGAAACGTCGAAAAACATTTTTCAGTTCATAGGCTTAACTTAGAGTCAGGGGGCTATGGGGCTAGTAACAATAAGATAACTTTTTTCAGTCATTTAAAGTTTTTTTAAGCGTTTTTGGTTAAATAGTAGGGTCATTGAATTTATCTTAATTAAAATGCATTGTAAATTGAAAAAAATGCAAATTTCCATTGCAACACATCCAATCCAATCTTTTCCCATAATGCTTGCTGAGTATGTTTCCCCGCACACTAAACATAATTTATTTTCTTCTTCTGAAGACTCGTCAACAAAAGTTAGCTTACGATTCCGTTTCAATATTTCGTTGGCTTTGTCCTTTTTGGCTAAAATTTTTTCTAGACGATTGTCTTTTTTTTTCTTTTTTTCAAGATCGTTTTTTTCTGGGATATTAGTGAAAATAGGGTTTAAACTAGTAATTTCCACAAAAATACCATTCCTGAAGTGGCATATCTTTGTCTTCACTCAGAGCTGAAGGTGTCATATTCTTTGTTGAAGTTATTTTATTTTGGTGAGATGAAGATAAATCCATTGGCTTAATGCGACTATTTTCTGCTGGGATAACAGAATGTTGTTCATGAATTTCGGCTCGACGAAAGATATCACTTGGATAGGTATTACTACACTCCATGTGCTGCTTAATGGTTATGTGTGATAGTGCGTTATCATGGATCAAAGTCACTTTATGTTACCTTTGTCATTTTTCACGCAAAGCTTGATTCAAATCGATCACTTGTCGTCGGTAACGTTCATTTTTAACGGTTTCAGAGGGTTTTTGCAGTTTATAATAGCTCACTCCCTTCTGATCTCACCAAATACAAAGCATTGCCTCCTGTCCATAGCGATTAGGCCTTACAATCTATGTTGATGGTTCGCCTAGAGTTACCCATGATCTTTCACACTTAGGTTTCTCAAAATATAATCACTTTTCATAGTCAGACAATTCGATGGAGGAACATCTATCTTTCGTATCTTGCGAGGCGCATTTCGCAAGTGATTTTTAGGGTTTTCTGCTGTTTTGTTGTTCCAATAATGCTTGCAATTCTGTTGCCTTCCATGGCAAAGTTACCCCTTTTAATTTTTATAACCCACTCAAAGCATTGTAATTTACCAAGAGCATGCTCACCATAAACTTTGACAAGCATACGATGCGATTCTGCAGCAGTTTTCTTCAAATGCTTGCAGAAAATTAATGCTGTACGCAAACCGTGGTTTCCAAGCATACAAATCGATACGCTATTACAAACTATGCTGTTTTATGAAACTGAATTGTAGCGAGTTGAAAATCTTTTTCAAATGAAAGTAAATAAATGGCGCTAATGACGTATTGTATTGGGTATATAACTTAATTCGTGCGGGTTTTTTTTTCAAAATTTGAACGTTTATTTAAGAAAAACATGTACAATAGTATTATTCAAAGTATTGCCCATCTGAAGCTAAGACTTTTTCCCATCTTTCTGGCAATTTGTGGATCCCATCCCAAAGAGCAAGGTCTGGGCTATAAGGCGGGTGGGGTAAGACTTCCCTTCCACTGTTTTCCAAATAGTTCTTAACCGGAATAACAACGTGGTGGCGAGCGTTGTCATGATGGAAAATTATTGCCTCGTGTCAGGTCGCATATTCCGGGCGTTTCTCGGCTACTGCTCTCTTCAAACGATTTAAATGTGTTCGGTAGCGTTGTCCATTGATGGTTTCATCCGGTTTTAGCAGCTCATAATACAGCACACCCATCTGATCCCACCAAATACAGAGCATTACCTTCGCGCCATGGATATTCGGCTTTGCCGTTGATTTGGCTGGTTGGCCGGGTTTCACATATGATTTTTTGCGCTTGGGGTTGTCGTAATGGATCCATTTTTCATCACCAGTAACAATCCGATGCAAAAATGACTTCCTTTTGTGGCGTTCCAGCAGCATTTCGGACATGCAAAACCGCCTTTCGACGTCTCTCGGCTTGAGTTCATGTGGAACCCAATTTCCTTGCTTTTGAATATATCCAGCTGCTTTTAAACGTTTTGAAATGCCCGCTTGAGTGAGACCCAAAGATTCTGCGAGCTCTTCTTGTGTTTGGCAACAATCTTCACAGAGTAATGCTTCCAGTTCTTCATCTTTAAACTTTTTTGGCTGCCCAGGACGTTCATCGTCTTCCAAGCCAGAATCACCACTTTTAAACCGTGCAAACCACTTTTGCCACGTTCGCTCAGCTAGCGCATGTTCACCATAAACTTCCACCAAAATACGATGACTTTCGGCAGCAGTTTTCTTCATATTAAAGTAATGAAGAAGAACTCCCCGCAAAAACACTTTTTCAGGCACAAAGTTCGACATATTTGTGAGAAAAAAAAAATATTGTTGCCTACGCTTCAAATGAATTACGTACAATGAGAGTAGCTTTCCAACGCATGTTCCAATGGAATAATACAAGTTACGCCATCTCTTAGCAAACCGCACGAATTAAGTTATAGACCCAATAGTTTAATAGAAACTGCATTGACAGCTAGGGCCATCTATGGGCAAATTCCGGTATCATACTTACAGAGCTGGTAAACTAGGCGATTGATCGTAGAATGACTCTTATGAAAGGTTCAAACGTTGAAAAACGCTTTTCCTGCTTAAATATTTTACTTTTGTTGTACCCGACCAAAATGACAGTTCTTCTTTCACTGGTTTCCCTTAATTGAATTTGTAATCAGCTACGAGTATCACCATACTAGAAAAGCCGTCTAGGAAACAATTAAAAATCTAGTTAATTACGAGACCGAAGGAAAAATAATTAGATTACTGAAATATGATGTAATGTGACGCAAAATAAGGCCGTCAATTGATATTTATTCGAAATTAAGATGGGTACTGTGAACGTCTCTGTCTGACTGCTGATTTCCTTTCGAACTGATCTGACCCTACCACTGTAGCCTCTATAATTCCTATACCTTACAGTTTATAGAAAAACTCATTTCGTTTAAGCTGCCTGAAGGTCTAATGATGTCGACGAAGCTAATATAGGATTGTTTGCCCCGCAAGGTGTTACATGGTTCCAATGCATGCTATAGATCATGTTGTGGAATTTCCTCCAAAAGTCGTGCTATTTGTGAATGGCATATTCTGGGGTTAGTCGATGAGTCACTGAAAAATTAAATAAGGGACACTCTTTACGACAAAAAAACGATTTTATTTGTTGATATCACAATTGTTCGGATTGCTTTTGGGCTTTTAGGCCGAGAACATACTCACAAATGTATAGTTATTCTACCTCTATCTTGTACTTATATTTGCTTGCAACCCCCAAGTTTAAGTTATCCTGTGCTCAAGTAACAGCTAGGGACTTATTCATGTATTGGAATTGCATTTGATTCCTATTAAAAAGTCCGACACTAAAAAAAAAAAAACACCAATTGTTACAGCGCGATTTAATGCCGGATATCGGGAGTAATTGAAAGATGTCACTTCTACTAAACTGAATGAAAGTTTTCTGCCTCGAATCTATAACATTACATCAATAAGAATCCAAATCTAACTTTCCCATCAAACCAAATGGCTTTGTTTGTTTATTTATCTGATTCAGAATGAATTTATGTAAGAAAAAAAGTCTTTACACGATTTTCGGCTCAAGGACATCATTAAGTCTCTTTAAAAAGTACAAACTAAGAAAAAAAAAATTTACAATTTAACAATCATCTTATCAGAGATCCCACCCAGAGGCATTTTGGAAATTTTTGGCAGAAAAAAAGAAATTACGAGCACTCTGGCTCCAAATCTTGTTTTCATACATAAACAATCCATCAGGCATTATTGTATCCTTTTCAAAGGGACTCACAACAACCAAACAACAACATAAATTGGTGAAATAAATTCCCTAATCCCATTTGCAATCAATGATCACATTATTCGTATTCGCGTTCTTTCACAACACTCCACTTCACTTCATTCCACCACTAGGCAAAGATACAAAGTATAGAAGCAACCAACAACAACCGACAAACAGACAAATAGAAAAACAGACAACAAACAGTTTCCATCTTTTATCTGATCCTTTGAGTAATGTGTGTCTTTGCCGATTCCCGAACAATGAATAGAAAAATAATTGCCTCTAGTAGTGAAATTGAAAAGGGAAAGGCCTTTGCAAAAAAATAAATAAATATTGTAAATATGGAGTACGAATGGATACGAGTATCCTGCATGGAAAGGATAATGAGAGCACGTAGACAAGATGGATAGCATTTTGTGTGTCAATAGTCGAGGTCGTTAGGCGATGAAAGGGTTAGTATTGATCATTCATCATAGGTCGTCCTATTCGTCCTTGTCGTCGTCACATCTCTCGCAATTTTATTAAATAAAAGGATTCCTTCAATAGCGTGCAGGAGCAAAAATATTCGCTATTGTTCCTTGCCAAAAGAGAAAGTCGCCGCCACCGCCGCAGCCGTTGTTTAGTTGTAGAGTCTTTCTGTCTGTGATCACAACCGCAAATACTGGTACATACGAGTAAATTGGGAAAAGGATTCGTTGCTGTTTTGTTTTGGTTTTTTGTTATATGATTTTTTTTTTAGCAAGGACATTCGATGGGTAAATGATATGGGAAGCAAGACATGAGTTGTAATTTTTCTTTTAATCGTTTAGTGCTCGAGGAAATGTGAAGATGTGAAGCACATATTCACTGACTTAAAATCGGTTCCTTTTGATCTAGAAGTAGACAGTAAATAGTGGAATGGCGAGACACATTGAAACTTGTATGAATTACAGGACTCTTTGGCGAGCTTACACAAACTAGTCTATTGACGAAATTTATGTGAGGAGCATTGAATGTAACACTCACGTCTCTACATGGATAGTATGCATTTTGGTGAGAAATTATGACGAAAGAGTCTTCGGTCCATCACTGGGATGGTGTACGGCACCCTGTTAGGATTTTTTTTACGTTCGGCTGTTTAAAATATCTTGAACATGTGTAGGTATGAGTCCAGGAGGATTGACCCCAGCACACCCCCTAGGTGCGAAAATAAGGATTCTTCAAGAACTTTTCGATGACCGGCTAATTTCGAAAAATGCATATTTTGATTAACCTCACATTTTTTAGATTTGATTTCTAATCGGGGACTCGCGAATAGGAACGGGCTTACATGAACAAACCTAAATTAACTTAGAAACTTAGGAAAAATATTCTTACAGAAATGACAAGAATTGTCAAAGTTCTACTATTATAAATAAAGGTTTTAATCTTACCTTCGGTGGCGCTACAGTCCCGGACGGGCCTGGGCCTCAGTCAACAAGCGTCTCCAACCAGCTTGATTCTTCGCTAGCTGCCTCAACCCGCTTTAGCCATCTCAGTCGATCTATATTTTTTTCTACCTAATAATTAAAGGCTGGGCCATCTCTTGGTATCTTTTTTAAAAACGCTATTAAAACAATTTTTCAGCGATTGTTGGTTTATAAAAAAAAGTAAATCTTTCAACTAATTTTGGAATATTCCTTTATTCTCGGCTTGCATGACAGTAGGCCATCCTGCCACCCCAAATTTTCAATACATCTTCGATGCTTTCGGTCCCTATTTTACGAAAAGCTTAGTCAATATTGTTCTTGAGTACCTGAATTGTTGCTGGATTGTTCGCATAGCATTGAGCACCCCTTAGAAAAAAATCCGACGTCGTCAAATCGAGGCCAAAACCAGTGAGTACACGATAATTAAACTTGAAGTGCATTTAATCGATTGTTGGATGACTTATTTGGCCCATAGGACCCATTGTATTTAAATCATAGCTTGCCCAAATCTAAATCTTCAATTTCTGCCCATCCTCAATTTCTGACCGGTTATCATGTCTCAGTAGCGCTCTTCACTATCTGTCACTACAAAAACCAGGTTCAGGATGCATTGCCCTCCTTATGACTACGTGTAGATTTTCGAGCCCCAAATACGGCGAGATGGAAGTGTGCTTCATCTGAATAGACGGTGTTTTGAACAAAATTGTCGTCAATTTCGAGTTGGTCTTAAGCGATAACGAAGCGGATGGTCATTTTGTTTGGTACTGCTTAGCGAATAATCCGAGATCTTTATGAGAAAGTCTCCTCCGGCTAGTGCAACTGGAGTTCAGTTTCTGAGATTTTGGTTTGGTTTGTTGGTGCTCTCGAGCTTAGTCGCACACTTTCTGCAACAGGTGCGAAATTTTCGTTGAGATCACAGGACGAACACGGGAGATGTTCGGTTATCAATCAGCAAACCAATCTCAAGAACTTTCTTCGCTAATTTTTGATGTGTTTACGATCTTAACAAGTAGGTCTGCAGCTTAAACCTTCCGTAACTATACAAATATACGCTTTGGTATGCAAGTTCAAATGGCGAGTATCTTGAGCAGCGGATATTCTATCGATTTTACGCTACCTTCTTTGTGCTACTTTTGCTATCATTGTGCCGATTAATTATTTATTAGTTATTTATAGTTTACCGGACACTACCGAACTCTGACATGAATATTTCTATTCACGCCGGAGTCACTTAACCGCTGTTCAGAAGAAGTAGCTATACTGATTATATCCTAATCGATCCATCCTCTGGATTTCCGCACCAAACAAAAGCTAAGTATCAGTACCTCTGTGCCACTTTCTATAGCACGGCTTTTGTTGGGGCTCCAGGGTCATTTCCCACCCGTCATTATACGTTTTGTGGTGTCCGGCTTGAAAGACTCGTCATTCTCCAACCGTCGACCACTTTCAGACGTCCTGCCTGATGCTGTTCGTTGCGAGTTTCTCGTCTTGCCCGCTGGCTTTGAAAAGGATTATTCTGGTGGAACTCCTGTCGCACCGTAGCCTCTGGGTCGGCGTGAGTCTCCCTCGTTCTCCTCTACAGAAAAAAATGGCCATATTACCTACGTGGGTTACTTTCCGAGATCCGTGGTATGTGAACCACTTGTTAATGGGACCGTGGCTGGCCTGCACCTTCGCCAGAGCTCGGTCTCCTCCTCCTCAAAAGAAACGAGGGACCGAAAGGATGTGTATGGAAAGAGAGTCAGCCTTCTTGCGGGAAAATTTACAATATCTCAAATTATTCCATTACAAAGTCCAAGTGACTTAGCAATTGAAGGCAAACGATCATCTGCTTCGTTATCGCTTCTCAGTTGGGACTAAAAAATCATTTCTCGGGGGCAAAATTCACTAAGAAAATCGCTGCGTCTAGGGTTCGCAAGACTAACACGTGATTGTCGAGAAGGCAATGCATCGCCAAAAATTGACAGTTTGGTGAGGATTTGGAGTGGTGGCATCATTGGCCTATTTATTTCGAAAATGCAGCTGGAAAAGCCATTTGGGTCAACGGTGAGCGCTACAGAGCTATGATTACCAAATGTTTGTGGGCTGAAATTGAAGATATGGACTTGGACCATCTTTGGTTATAGCAAATTGGCGCCAAATACCACACAGCCTCGATCGATTGTTTCATCTTAAGTCCTGTAATCATTTTGTAAGCCACCTTGGCGATGTCAATTGGCAAACTCAGAGCTGTGATTTGACTTTGATTGACTTTTTATGGAGAGGTGCCCTTAAAGATGTATATTATGAGATCAATCTAGAAACGATTAAAGGTCTTAAAGCGAATATCGTACAAGCCATTCATGAGAAAGGGCCGAAACAGTCAACATGCAAAATTTGGTTCACATGAATCCCTACTCCAAAGCCGACTGAGCTAGCCACATGAACAAAATGTCATTTCATAACTAATGGCAATTTCTATTCCTTTTACTTGAGCTTACATATAGAATAGATGTTTGTGCATTTAATCTTATTTTTATAAACGAACTTGTAATCGGACCACCCTATACCTACATATGTCCATACTCATACATACTGTGGGTAGTATCATTAGATTTTAATGTCGCTCAGGCTCATGTTAGATTAGAAGTGCCTGAATATGTTTTCTGTCCGATTTACGAGGGCAAGGTGAAAAGTTCTCGGCCTGACACAGAGATGGCTTTCCAATCAGCGTTCCCATCAGCAAACTATGTTCCACATTTTCTGAATGCCGATCAAAAGCAAATGCACAAACGATTTACGCAGCAATATTTGGACCGATTCAATTGACCCATTTTGTGTGGCCATTTCTCACCATGGATGGGACATGGGCCCACCACTACACGACAGAAACGAAACATCAGACGAAGCAGTGGGCGGAAGCCGGTGGTTCAGCGTCAAAAGCAGCGAAGTCGATCGCATCTGCCGGAAAGGTAATGGTCAGCGTATTCTGGGATGCGAAAGGGATCCTATTAATTGATTACTTTGAAGAAGAGTGAACAATTACTGGGGAATATTACTCCAACTTTCTTGACCAGTTGAATGTCAAAACTCGCAAAAAGAGGCATGGCTTGAAGAAAAAAAAATCATCCTCCATCAGGAAGCGCACCTGTACACAAGGGTGCGTTGGTGATGGGAAAACAGGGAGATGATTTCTTTAGACTAAGGAGTGCCATCGAAAAAATTTACCCACTCTCAATTCGAATTTACTTCCAAAGATTACAGAAAAATCACTAAAATTCTTCTTTTTCTTCAACATGTAAGAAAAAATATTATTAAGTGTCACTTAGCACACCCTGGGTGGACGTATATAAAAATCGCAAAGTAACTAAAAATGAATAGGAAAGCAGTTGCTACTGCTATTAAGAATTATAAAGAGAACCCGTCAGTTGAAGGTTTGGTCGAAAAGCCGGTTTTATGAACCCAAAAACGGTCCCCTAAGATTTTGAGACTTCTTGAAAAAAATCCGAACATTTCTGAACGTAATTTGGCAAAAAACACAGAATGTTCAAATTTTTTAGTTCATAAAGTAAAGAGAAATACGGACTTGAAAACATTAAAGGTTTCAGATTGGAACGCCAAGAAAAATTTGGAAGCGAAACAACGGGCTAAAACTTTTGCAATCAAATTTGTTGACCAAATTTTCATGCATTGTAATATACGATGAATTGTATATTTTCGCTGATTTCAAACAGCTTTCGGGGCAGGCATTCAAAGGTAGAGGTAGAGGAAATGTTGAAGCAAAGTTTCAAACCCAAACCAAAGCGAAATTTCCAAAAAAAAATTACTTGTTTGGCAAGCAATTTGTTCTTGCGGGCTCAAACGCCAAACTTTCATCACGACTGGCTCAAATTTAAATGAGTGGCTGCAGAAGCCCTTGAAGGATTTCTACAACAATCATCGAGAACTCCCCTTATTTTGGCCTGATCTTGCGTCATCTCACTATGGAAAGAGAACGATGGAATAGTATGAGCTAAACAACGTTTCGGTGGTGCCCGGAGAGACCAATCCTCCGAATTCGCCAGAACTTAGGCCAACCCAAAGATATTGGGCTCTGGTCAAAAAAAAGTTAAGGGCCGCCAAAAAAGCTATCAACACCCTGGAAGAATTCAGAAATTGTTGGAAAAATAGCTCTGAAAGGGTGACAGATGATACCATAAAAACAATAATGGAACGCGTCCCTGAAAAAATTAAAAAATTTGTTAAAAATAGAGATTAATTTTTTTTTTGTTAATTTTCACAAAATAAATACTTTTAATTTTGTTTAGTTTTCTAACTTCTATTTCTACTGTATTTTTTTTATTAATTTTCGGTGGGTAAATTTTTTGTGGCACTCCTTATTTTCTGTTCTCAAACTTGAACAAATATGGGAAGCGCTTCACATCCAATGAAGAAGTTCAGAAGGCCGTAGATGAATATTTTCATAGCCTTCTAGACTCTTACTTCAGGGAAGGAATACTGATGTTAGAGAAACGCTGGACCAAGTGCGTTGATGTCAAGGGAGATTATGTAGAAAAATAAAATCATTTTCAAGCTTAAAATCGCAGTCTTTCCGAAATGCAGCTATGTGCTCTAATTTTGATTAATTATGTTTTAAAAAATAAGCGTGAATCACTTTCCCCAATGCAATTCCAATTTTTTTGGATTTTCTTTACCAGAATTGGCAATAGTTACAAATTAATCTTTATTTCACCATCGTTTGCGTAGAGAAGTACGAACAGCACTTAAAAACACCAGTGAAATTAGTTTAATACAACCGAACCTCTATTACCAATCCCTCGACTGCCATCGAGCAACAAAACTGCAAAACATACAAATAAAAATCTTCATAATAGTTTTCCTTGCAACGGAACTGAGTATCCTTGTCCCACTCAACCACTGATCTTCATTTAAAAAAAACTTTTCTCCAACACCATCAGTGGCAATCCAAAAACAGAAGACGGCAAGGACTTGAAATAATAGGAGGAAGAAAAAGGAAAATCGAAAAAAAAAAAAACTAAAGCCAGATACACAAGGAAACAAGAGTGGAAATGGAAAGTTGCACTACAAGTGCTCTAGTAGAAATGATATCCTTCCTTATGCGAATACACATGCACACCATAGAATAGAGAAACCTCGCATCACCGATGGTTTCCTTTGCGTTCTGCTCTGCCGTGAGAAATTAAAAAAAAAAATTTAATTATATTGCTCGTCCTTCATTCTCTAATTTTTTCTTTTTTTTTTCTCTCCTAATTCCCACCTATGTACCCCTTCTGGCACATCCTCAAGCAACGAAAACATTCGTACGTGGAAGAGGACTTAAGAAGAAATAAGAAGAAAACAAAATTAAGGACTTCATTTAGGGATACACAAATCCACATTGATTGCGAAAAGAGTATTTAGCTTTACATACATACACATCTACATATGTATATTTAACAACAACAAAATGAAGAGAATATAAATCAGTACGACGGAATGACGTCAATTATCCTTTTCACTGGAAAATGACGCCATCAAGTTTCCCAGCGCAAACTTTATTTACAAAATCTCATTTACAAAGTTTTTCCCGTCTACTTGAATTTACATTTTTTGTTTGGTTTTTTTTTGGCGTGTGCTTAAATGTATGTGTGAGGAAATGGATGTGACGAAGCAGAGGCGAGTGAAAAAATTGAAAGTGCTGAGATTTTTAATTTTCGAGGCGCACGCTTTTGTTTTTTTGTTTTTTTTTTTTGTTTCAACACCCTAACCACCTCTAGAGTTCTACAACTAGTTCATTCAGCCCAAATTCTCTTCCCTTCTAAAGTTCCAACAAAAAAAAAAAACGAAAATACCTTGTATCGTTGCCATTCTTCTAAACCACTGTCCTCCAACTTTATACCGCCCCAATAAATTCAATGGGATGATGACTGATTTGCAAAGTTGCTCGTTTTATCCTTCTCAAATGATACGAAGGTTACAAAGATACTCTATATGATGATGACCAACTCTCTATCTATCCACGAGGAATACCCTCTGGGTAAGAGAAAAATCAATAAGAGGACGACTTGTTTGACTTTTAGGCTTCTTTTGTCGGAAACTTTTGGCTGTGCCTTTGCCAACGTCTACAAGGACGAATGGAGATGAACGAATACTCATACCGGCTTTTATGTATGTAGATGAAGAAAAGCTATAACTAGACAAATCTATGGCAATGATGTTTTTTATGGCCTGACAAGTGTATTAGAGCCTAATTTGGTACAGACTGTTTGACGCGCTACCAACTAACATAGAGAGGGCATTGACTTGCCGTATATTCTGTAATCACATTTCTGTAATCTGTGCAAGGACATACGGACAAGAATACGGATACGGATATACAGAACGGAGATATTTTTTCCTTCTTAATATGAAGAGAAATCCTTTTTCAGTTGTAAAAGGATTTTTTGACATGGTAATTCCTTCTCTGTTGAAATAAATTTCACCTTCATCTTCGTCTTCATCTTTAGTTGTCTGCTTTAAGTTGTTTTGCTTTCCGCACCAAACGTCTTGGCTTTATTCTCTTCCTTTCTTGGTATTTTTGCCTTGATGGCTTTCTGTCAACACATCATGAGTTATTTATTGGTACACAGAACCGTTAGAAGTTGTTTAGATATTTTTTCTTTTCTTATTTTAAATTTTTTTTTTCTCTCTTCTTGGGGCTCCTGCCTCTGCTTTTAGCATTACCAAAGAAGTTACCAGCAACAGCAACCGAAACTCAAAAACAAGACCCGAGAGGAGTACATACAAGCGAATGTACCTTCAAACATAAAAATGAACATATATATAGACACGAAGGTGTGAGTGATGCCCTTTGTTCTTAGTTTTTAGATAGGATCCTTGTTTTACTTTATTTTCTGTGGGAAATTTATATACCAAGTGATGGTTCATTAAACATTTTGAATTGGGCGTTTGTGCTTGTATTGGTGTTGGTGCCAGTGGTTGTTATTTTTTTTTCAGGGAAGCTACATAGGTGGCAGCACAAAGTATCCATTTCAGAAGTTTCTAGAGAGCTAGAGTGACAAAGGAGCCTTCTCGTCCCCTAATAATGAAGTTGTAATTTTGTTATAAAGTGAAATGTCTTGAAATTATCAAGCGACTGAGATTATATGGCTGTTTAAGCAGGAATCGGGGAGTATTTTCGTAAAGATGTTTGTAGGGGTAACGTACACATATAATTTTTAAGGACCTGGAGCAAAAGAATAAACCCTTTTTCCCTTTCGATCGCTTAGCAGTTATAACTTGATGACATAAGAGAACATGCGCCTTTAATCAAGTGCTTAGATATGTGTTCATATCAAGAAAGTTTGTTGAAGAGGTGATTAAAAACGTAAATATGTATGTACGATGGTTTTTTGTATTTTAATCTTATGAGACAATCTGAATTGTTAAACTTGCCTGATTGACTCCAGAGTTTAACAATTTCTCTTTGGTTTCTGCACATATTTTTCCATGGGTGGGCCATTTGTTGACTATGCTAAAAACACTGTTCAATATTTTTCAACGATTGTTGCTTTATTGAAAAAGTAAACCTTCCGATTTGTTATGAAAAATTATTTGATTCAAATGACTGACTCGGCTGCCATGGCAGTGAGCCTTCCTGACAAACGTCAAATCGCATCTTTGTGGCGGCCAAGCAACATCACCAAAATAACAGCCACATCTTATTGAAACCAAAGCTCACCACAGTCAAAATCCTCTGATCTTAACAAATCGGTTATCCCCCCTAACGATCTTAATTGTCATCTTTGAAGAAAAATAATCCAATAATGTCGCCACTCCAAAAACCATATCGAACAGTCACACGCTTAGAATGCATTGGCTTCTCTATGACATGTGATCTGTGGATTTTCCAAGTTCCAAATACCTATGGCAATTTTGCTTGTTTGTTACGTCAGGGCAAAATTGTTGTCAATTTTGAGCTACTCTAAAGCCCAAAAAAAGCGGGTGGTCATTTTGCTTCTGAGTCGATTGGGTCTAGTGATCGAATAAATTGAGATCTTTATGCAAAATTTTCCTTAGGCTAGTGGAACTGATGTTCAGTTGCTGAGATGTTTGGCGCGTTTTGGCTCTCGGGCGCACACTTTTCGCAACAGCTACAATATTTTCCACACGAAGAACACGGGAATATGTTCGGTCAACAATCAAAAACCCAGTTTCATTGTTCAGTTTGTCAACGTAGACAAGTTACTTTACGTATCCCCATAGAAAATAATCATGAGGCGTCAAATCACAATTTAGATGTCCATGACATGAAATTCGTTTCGGTTAGTCTATGGAATGTAGCGCTATCCTGCTGGAACCAAACCCCTTCCACATTCATGCCATTCAACTGGGGAACGAAAACGTAATGGGCAAATTTTGCTTATTGAAATTCCCTTTGAACCAAATATGGGGCTCATCTCTGAACACAATTTTTCGATAAAACAGCGCCTTTAAAGCTAGGTGATTGGGGCCCATTCACCAAAATTTCGACGCAAACGGCAGTGATTCGGCGTTCTTGCACCACATGGATCTTGTAACAATTCAAATCAGAATCCTTGCATACAATTTTTCATAAAATGAACAGGCAAAGACCAAGCTGTTGTCAACGATGTCGTTTCGATACATTCGGTTCGTCTTCAACACTCTTGAATGGATACAATATTCTGTACATTCATTCGGATGGTCGATTATGGTCGGATATAATAAGTTGCAAGTACTCTATACAGTTGGAGCACAGAACAATAGTTTTGGATTAAATTGCAAAGACTACTGAATAAAAATTACAGTTTTCAATCTGGTAACTGGTCTTACAGATATAAACGTCTGAAGCTGAGTTAATGAAAAAAAAACTTTCAATTGCTGTCACTATGGAGGACACCTAGCACCGACGTTTCGGACAGAATAGCTTTAAGGAAGTTTAGGACTTTGTTTGCCGCTTTTAATTCAGAAAGCGACACCAGCAGCGCTGAGATCAAATGAACAATAACCCTTGCCAGTCGCTGTTTCTATGGGCTGAAAGCAGTACGGCTTTTTCCGAAAAACTAGGGACATACCATATAAGAACTTGATCATCCCAGTCCTGTTCTATGGCGCAGAGGCATGAACATTATCAAAAATGGATAAGTTACTATTGACTTTCTTGAGAGGAAAATTCTTTCGGTGATTTTCAAAGAAGATTCAAAAACACTGCATGAACTATACAAGGATATCGACTTAGCCATAGGAGTAAGGTACTAACGACTCAGATGGCTCGGTCATGTAGAGGGGATGGAGATCCACACTCCAGTGTCGACGAATCCCCCTCCACGGGACAGCGCAGTAGAGGAAGACGGCGACTAGTAGTAGAGGAAGCGTGCAAAACTGGAACAGCCACCGAATAGAGACGTTTATTGACTGGGGCTTGCGTTCACCCTGTACTGTAGCGCCACCCTTAGTAAGTAGCTATCCCTTTACAGCTGATGAAGTATCGCTAAGGTTCCAATATTTCGGAATGCTAAAAGTGTCACTATAACTTTGCAGATCCTTTCGAAATGATATCTTGCTTCTTTAAACTGCGTGGTAGTCAAAGCGCCACTCCAGCAGCCTTATTCGATTTAAGTTATGTCTTTGCTTCTTCCAAATTGGGTGGATACAATTATTAACCATCATTGTTCAAATTAAATGATTTATTCTTCTTGGCTACTGAACTTTAATCATCATTTACTTACTTACTTTCTGATCGGGCGCTACAGTTCGGGGTGAACCTGGGCCTTAACTAACAAGCCTCTCAAGTAAGCTTTGTGTTTAGCTAACTCCTTTTAGTAGCGGAATCTAAGTCAGTATAAGGCTCTTTCTACTTGTGCGCGCCATCTAAGTTGAGGTCCTCTGCTTTGGAGCATTCGTTCCACATGCTTTTATACCCCTTGTTCTCTTTTAGTAAAAAGTAGCGATCCTTGGAATAATGTCGAAAACTTTATTTTTATTTAATAAATTTCTAACTCGCTAATTGCGATGATGAGGCACTCCGACTTAGAAGATCTTTTGTACCGGTTTGTCAGAACCGTGCTTAGGCTAGTAGGTTTTCTACCTTCCGAATGAAGTAAGTGACTCTACCAGCAGGGGAATCCATTAGTTCAGAGATTTATAGTGGTTCCCTGAAGAAAGTGTTCCATCTAACTCTGTTGAGGCCTGGACAGGCACATAAATTGTGTTCAGCTGTTTCGTCTTCTTTGAAATAAAGTCGGCACTCTGTAGAGTCGACTAGTCCTATTGTGTTGATGTGATATCTTAAGCCGTGATGTCCTGTTAGGTACCCACCTAGGTTTCCGATGTCTTGCCGGCTTATGTTCATACATCTGTTGACATTTTTATTGATTTAGAATCAAAGACTTGAGAGCTAAGAGCATTTATAACTACAGCTGTAGATCAGGTTGGCGGATTCTTGAATGGCGTGTAGTTCAGCTTGGAATACACCAGGACTTTTGCCCATAGCAATTTATATGTTACTATTGTTCCGTGTATTCCAGTTCCCACTCTCGTTTCCATTTTAGAATCATCCGTATACCACTTTATGCCGATTTGTCCGTTTGGTGGGTTATTGCTGACCCATGCATTTTTGCTGGGAATTTCCATGGAAAATCTTTTCTCGAAGCATAATGCCTTTTGAAGGCCGTCCCTTACCGTTCAGATCATGTGAAATTCTGGTATTTCAGAGAGTAGGATCTCTCGGTCCGGGTGGTCGCAAAGATCTAGAAGTCAAATTACTGCCATTAGAGATCCCTCCATTACTAATATTCAAAAGAATATCGACTGTATGGAAAATTTAAATATTTGAAATACTGAAGTGCGGCTCCTACGAATGTTCACTTAAAACAAGGTTGGATGACTTTTTGGATAACATACAAAGCGAAGTATTTTATAATTTTCTTTCTCTTATTATTTAAATTAGTCCCCAGGGTTGGTTATAGATACAAGTGCTAAGTGAATACTCTACTTAATCACATTAACTCGTAATTATACACCAAAAACAGCTCGAATCCGAATGTGACATTTCGACCGTTTGTCACAATAAATAATTAGTTTACCAAAATCGGTAATTATTTGCATTTCCTCCCGAGTGGCTAAGTTGGCTATGAGCAGAGTTGGCATAACACCAAATGCAATTTCTGCCCACATTTGCGAAATTGAAATTTTTAATTTGATTTCAGTTCGAATATGTGATTGCTTTTGAGGCCAAGGCTTTTTGAAATGTCCATTTGGCCAACAGTCACCCACTTCCACTGAATCCTGCATATATTTATGCAACCTTACATTGCTTAGTTGTCTGAGATGTTTTGTGAGTTTGATTTGAAGCTAATTTATTTGCCGCAGATTTCCTAAACAAAAAACCTATTAAACTTACTTTTCATTACATCCTTGAGGTCAATATTTTTCCCATCATCCACCTTATGACAAATTTCCAACCTTTCAATCCTGTCGATATGACGGACAAGTGATTAAACAGGAGGTCACCGTCTTTTCGACATTCAACGTGCAAAAGTAGGTATTCATCGTAATGCATACATTATTCACACAGTAAACATCATTCTGATGTCCTTTCCATCTTCAATACTCTAAACTCTCCAAGCCCCCCCATCTTTTACTTTCTGATTACATTTACAAATTGATATGACAAAGGTTCCCCTCGGGTCTTCCTCCTCTCAGCCATCCATACTGCCAAAATTGAAAACAAAGCCGAGGATATACTCGTTTGATAGAGTAGGTATACCCAAACTGACATCTACTGGTAGACAAGGAATTCTCTGAGGCATAAAGAGCAGTTCGCTTGGTGTTTCTCCTTATATACCTATGAAAGTGTACACGATAAGCATTCTGATCTATTGAATTATGCATAAGCAATTCTATTCGAAAAGCAGTCGTCTCTCAATCGCACACTTACAAACCGTCTCCTTCATTCAGTAGGGCACCTCCACCGAATGTCCTTGAAGAAACCCTTAGGTTTTTGTGTGAACCTTAAAGTTGGTTTTGTTGTTTTTCTCTTATCACAAAAAGGAAAACCAGGGGAACTAAGTGAGGGAAGATAGTCCCCTTGTGCTGAATCTTAAAGCACATATTGTCCTTTATCCTGTTGGACTTCGTTCTTTCTTTATTCCTTTTAACAACGAATAGGAGGAGAAGAAGACAACAAATAATAACAATAATGAACCAAATATTTACTTAGTCTTATTTTATCTACTGACCACACCGTGCACCATATTGCCCATTGAATCTGAACGAAAGTACGATACGAACCAAACAAAAAAAAAAAAAAAAACATTATAGGCCTATAATTATATTATAACCGCCCTTTCGAACGAGAGTACAGATAATCAAAATCAAAAAAGAGTTGCCGATTGGTAACTGCTAAAAAGGGTCAAAATGTGTTTCGTTCCTAAGGTTAAACGATTTCTTCTTCTCTTATTAATTAGAAAGAGTGTCCTCGTACTATACCTTACAGATACCAATTTTGAACCTATGTATTATTAACTATTTATTTCAATAACCCTTGGAATTGTAACCATGATCGTGTACCTTTATTTTCAAAGGTCAGAGAATAGCAACAATGTCACCGAAAAAAAATGGACAATTACCAATGTCTCATCATTAAAAATGTATGTTCTATCCTAAAGCCCTTAAGGAAGGATATTTTGTCTAGCTATCATACATTTTTAGCCTGTCATTGTAAGTCTTCTATTTTTCCAGAGATGAAGCTGATGTTAAAGCGGGAAGAATGATTATTATCGGTTAGGACAAACTTTAAAGCATTTCTGGAGTTTTTGCATCATATAAATCATCTTACTCTAACTCTATCACATCTTATTACTTTCTTAGATAGAGACAACTCGTAGATATTTAGATTTTTCGTACTTTAACACGATGCAGATATTCGGTGTTGGTGCGACTGATTCTTAACCGGTTACCTTCTTCGCCTGCTTCTCTGTTTTTTATTCATTACTAGCTGTACCCGGCGCGCGTTGCTACGCATATTAAAAAAACCAAATTTAAATAAAGTCAGCATACATATACTCGTATGTATAAGAACACTTTCTAAATTCAGGCCACACACTTGTAAAGATTGTCCTTGTGCCTTGTTTATGGTTATTGCATAGGCGAGTCGCACCGGGAACTGCAAACGTTTGAATTCGAATGGTAAATCTGTTGGGATCATTGGAATGCGATGCAATAGTACAACTTCTCCTTTAAATTTTCCATACAAAGTATTAGCTTCGATTATATTGGCTACCATTTTTTTCACTGAGAGCCTGGTACCGTTGCAAAGTCGTGGCAAATTAGGGTTTCGAAGCAAAATGATAGGCACGCCAATTTTCAATGTTAAAATGTACGGAGGCATGCCGGGTAAATCAAGTCAGTCGATTGACGTTGCCATCATTGACGACTGCATCGCGTAAATGGAGGTACTCTTCCGATTACAGCTTAGTTTGATTCAAGCGAATTTAGAGAAGTCGTTCGGTTCCGATTTTCGCATATATCAGCGTTTTCACGTTTCATTAGCCGATACAAATAGTAGTTTATAGCGCTGACTTTCTTATTCGTTTCTGCATCGGTTAGCGAAGTTCTCATTTTGATCCCGAAATGATACCCATCTTCTTCTTGCCAAAATAGGACTGGATATTGTAATCCGTTCTTCTTCTTCTTCTTATCCTTTTATTATCCCTTTCCTCGTAATACGAACTTATGCGTAACGAGTTTCACATTTTTACTGCATCGCTGCTGCTCCGCTTATGGGGTTGGTTAATGTCGCAGACCGCAGAATGCGTCTACATAATTCTTGGTCCTGGGTCGCTTCAGTGGTTAGCCCAAGGCGTTGTTGCGCATTTGCCATCTGAGAAATCCAGGAATTTTTTTTTCTTCCGACATCGTTTTCTTACAGTTGGATTGACCGTAGTTGATAGTGCATTTTATCGGATTTTCCGCAGATCTTCCTTGAACGTGGCAATACCAGCTTATTCTATTCGCCTCAAGCTGTTCGGTTACCGAATTCTTTATATGTAGACTTCCTCTTATACGCGTAGATCTAATGCAATCGCGTTTAGTGACTCCACTAGACATCCTTAACATTTTCATTTCCGCTGCCGTCATTTTGTTTTTAAACGCTTCGTACATTGTCCAGCACTGTGAACCATATATAAGAGCTGGTCTAACAACCGTGATGTAGAGTTTCCCCTTTAATTTAAGTGGATATTGCAATCCGTTGTATGAGCGATGCGTTTCTAGGACTCGTTGGACCTTACTATTCCTGCGATTAAGAATATTATCGCGTGACTCGAGATCTTGGCCAACTATAACGATTGCTGTTGCATCAATCGTTGGAGCATTATATTGTCTTGCGTATTGACCAACGGGTGCCTTATTTGCACGAATTACAACTTTGCAATAGTCAGCTGGCATTCGTTCAAGGGCAGTTGTGAACAGTTGAATCAATTCGTTGTGTTGATCGAATAAAGTTTGCAGTTCAGCGATAATTTCTCTTCTAGTGTCCCTATTGAATCGACAACGTTGATCGATTTATTTATCTGTGTTAAATCTGAAGAAATTTGTGATCTTCGTCTGAAAGTGGTAGTAATGACCCAGCGCGTATAGCGATGTCATTTGGAAACACAAATTGTACTTCCGAATGTTTTCCAAAAAATGTTTCGACTGGCGGTGGATCTAACTCTGGTAATTTAATTTTCCCAGCCGTGCAGCACATTCCAGGTGTTTCACTCTTAAATTTGAGTGCTTTACAATGCATGCATAATTTGTTCATTTTTCCAAAAACAATACTCGGATGAAGATTGTAATCATAATTTTGATCATCCTGGAACGCAGCCAGCTCCAATAATGTCATCCATGAATAATTCAGTGTTCGTCTAGACCGAGCTGTGCGTAATCGTTGGGCTTCGAGTGTTTGCTGATTTTGCTCGCTTGTTTCAGACGAACGGGCTTCAACTGTGCGTGATCGTCTTTTCTGACGTTGATCGTCAGATTCTGAGGTTCGCAACTGCTTTTTCTTTTTTGCTTGAAGTGTATTTCTACCAATCGCTGCTCGTTTAGGAGGCATAATAATGTTTTCCAATCAATTTAAATTCAATAATGAAAAGCAGAGCAAAGCACTTATG
Source organism: Volucella inflata (assembly GCA_928272305.1). Classification (NCBI taxonomy): domain Eukaryota; kingdom Metazoa; phylum Arthropoda; class Insecta; order Diptera; family Syrphidae; genus Volucella; species Volucella inflata. The sequence continues at coordinate 22,418,286 of OV743718.1, read as the reverse complement.
ATTTAAAACTAGACTCGTATCCCACAAATATTCCACATGCCGTATAAAAAAATATTTGTTATTTGCACTAACTCACTAGCTCGCTAACTTGCACTCGTACTTCTGATGTGAAATGAATCCTTTTACTCAATTTTCTAGGATTCATCTTATCTATTCTAATTACTAACCTAATGATCGGGTAATCCCACTCGCGACTACTCATAAAAACCCTTTTTATGTCATCGCAGTGCCGATATCTTATTGAAAGCAATTATTACCATACACATTCAACCCTGGGCACTCAGTGCCCGAGATATGGTTTTTTGGGTCATTGTCTTCGCAGTCTTGTTATAATTACAATAACAAATCAAACTTCTCAAGGATACATTTTTATAATCCCAAACACTACTATCTATGTTTGTGTGGGTCTATTTGGCATGGTCCAGTGTAAGATGTATATTGGAATTTGAATTGAAATCCGCTTTGGGCACCGAGTGCCCGAGATACGGGTCCAGGGTTTATGTGGGAAAACTGTATGAAAAGCTCACAAAATCTGAATCGAGTTATTCTTTTTGATATTTAGATCAAGTTTTAAGCACACTGAATAGAAGATTTCGAGTATTTTTCCCCTATATCTCATCACTTGTGCTAACAATCGGAAAAATGCCTTCACAAAAATTATAGCTTTTAATATTTCCAACAATTACTCCAATATTACTTCTTAATTTATGTAAAAATACGAGCCGATAGCCTATGCAGCTTGTGCTCTCTAAAAACGTTCATACTAACTTAGTAATTTAAGATTATTTTGTTAGTTTGTATAATAATAATAATAATAATAATTATGTAAAAATATATTTAAAAAATAAATATTTCTGATTTTAACTCAGCTATCTGTGACTATTTATGAAGTTTTGCATGGAAAAAAAAATTAGTGCCAAAACCTTTTTCACAGAATTCTGAACAAAGTTGGCAAAGACATCAGTGCTCTATATTTTACCATTTAAGAGTCTATAAAGGACAAACAAACATTGATTTTTATATATAGAGATTATCGACTGGGCGTAGTTACCCATGGTCGTCCATGCATTCTTTCAGCTCAACATCGTAATAACGATATTATTGGGCATGGTAAACTCTGTCCTTGCTGATGTCACCTTGCGCAAACGAATAAATTCTGCTTGTCGGTTTCCTCAACCACAGGGCAATAGTCCTTTGGGTGATGTTTTTACTGCTATGCGGTGTAGAGATGCGTTGAACTGCCCGTGTCCAGAGAGAAACTGGGTAAGATACTAGTTCAACCCACCATGGCTTTGCTCCAGAAACGGATTCAGCATCGGTATGCCCACACTTTTATCATTCCATGCCGCTATCTTCTTAAGAATGCAGAAGTTTATCTCCACGTTCTCAAGTAAATAAAACGACGGGTACCGATAGCGCGTCCGCCCTTAGCGCCGTACAGCAATATAGAGTTGGCGACCTACTATAGTACCCTTCTTTTTAGCTCTCTGGGGCCGCCAATATTGGCCACCAGCATAGACAGTGCGACTGCTACCTTAATAGCTTTATTCGCCGCACTTCATATGTGGCCTCCTAAGGTAAGTTTTGCATCGATCCGCATTTTTAGGTAGCGAAGTTTCGGGCTAGCGTGGATCTCTGCACTCGCGGCGTTCACACGGAAGTCTCCGCCGAACCATCTTAACATAGGTTAGGTTAGGTAAAATAGGGTGTGCCATAAGACACAGACACTAGGCACTAGAACGGGCCCATCATGATCCCCTGTGGGTTAAAACCAACTCCAAAATGCTGAAAACCTAAACTGTTTCCTTATTAAAGCACCTAATTTCTCTACAAATTTCATCTTAGTTTTCAAAGAAATATTTTCCTAAGAATTTCCTTCGGCTGCGCGATATTGCCTCACATTCACATAATATATGTGTTATGTCCTCAACCGCTTGTAGATCCCAGCAAAATCTACAAGTGTCCGTATTTGTTAGTTTTAGTCTCTTTGCGTGCTTCAGCAGTAGACAGTGTCCTGTTAGTATTCCTATTAGGGTCCTAAGCTTATTCCTTTTTAGCTTTATAAGCTTCCTAGATCTGTTGCCGTCGAGAAGTGGCCATAGAGCCTTTAATACCCTATGTCTCTGTCCAGGTTCAGCCACCTTATGCTGGCGGCCTTTATGACTTTTTCCTCATAAAGTTTGACATTCGCAACCTCACTATTGTCGAGTAGCCCTCCTCTTCTTGCAACCTCGCCTGCTTATTCATTTCCTTCTATACCGCAGTGCCCTGGCACCCAGCACAGTCTCACCCTGTCCTGAACGCATAATGCTTTAAGCATTGTGAGACATCCCCTAACTGTGTCAGAGTTAACGTTGTTTGACTCTATTGCCTTACGAGCGGCCTGGCTGTCGATGTAGATAGCGATATCTCTGCCGGATACCGATCTCATCTGCATCAGCTCAGCCGCGCTGTGGACAGCTAGAACTTCTTATTGGAAGACACTGCTAGTGTCCGGTAGCCTTATGGAGACTTTCAGTTCCGGGTCCTCCGAGAAGATACCGGAACCTGTTCCTTCCTCTATCTTCGAGCCATCTGTGAAAGCTGCAATTTCGTTTGATCTTATCACTGCATTTTCTTGCCAGTCCTTCCTCTCCAGATATAGTATATCTTACGGAATGTCGAAATCGATTAAGGAAGGGATTTCATCCGTTTTAGTACCAGCTGGTAGTAGCTCTTTCAGGATTGTGCCGTGTACGAAGCTACTGTTTTTAAAAAGACGCAGGTTTGTGAGTCGAATCGCACTGTTGCCAGCAAGTTTTTTTTATCTGTAAATCAAGCGGTGTCAGGTGTAGGAAGGTGTCCAATGCTGCCGTAGGGGTGGTACGGAGCGCTCCTGTAATAGCTATGGAAGCCGTTCTCTTAATCGCCGCTAATTTTCCGTACGTCGTTTTCTTAGTTGTTGCTTTCCACCATGCTAGTGCGCCATATGTCAGTATGGGTCTCACCACTACCTTATATAGCCAGAAAAGGGCATTATATACCTTTTTGATTCTTTCCGCTACGTTGAGATCCCAATTCAGTTTCTTATCCAGAATCACGCCAAGGTACTTCGCACTATCCGAAAAGGACAGCTCCATTCCGCCAAGTTTCGGCAGTGTAAATTGCGGTATCTTGTACTTTCTGGTAAAGAGAACCAGTTCCGTTTTGAAGGGATTGACATTGAGACCACAGCTGCCTGCCCAGGTGCTAATCGTCTTCAAGGCAAGCTCCATGATCTCACTTAAATTGTTTAAGTATTTTCCCTGCACTATTATCACCACGTCATCCGCGTATGACGTGGCGCTAATGCCCATCGAATTAAGCTTTGTGCGAATGTCATTTATGACCAGTAGCCAAAGGAGTGGAGATATAACTCCCCCTTGAGGGGTTCCCCTGGTCATCTTAGCATAGCGAGGACTATTTCTGTTTTTGGGGGCCGCGAGCTAGCGACCGCTCACAGTATTCTGCGGTTGTGAGGGTACATCCTCCAATTTCCTTCAATGCTATCGAAGGTCTTTAACCTTTGCTTTCTTGCAGCGCTCGAAGTTTTATGGCGCAATAAGTCTTTGTTTAATACTTTCCGACTATTTTCATGTTAGGGATCTACGATGTGGAGTCGTCCTTTTTGAAACCCTGAGCTGAGTATTGAAACTATTCTTGAATTTTTTTTTTAAGTTGTTTCATACAACATATTTTGCGTTCTGGGTTATTTCTCATAATGAAGCCATTTAGCCCTCAGAGGTGGTCCATTTTCTTGTTTACGTTATGCAATTTTATTTTCTGCACTAATATCCGTTTAAATATGTTTATTTTTTACGAAAATTCACTTTATGCTTAAACAATGTTAAGAACTTGTACAAACATTTTTCAGAAATGAGTCCTATGTTGCCCAAACAGTGCGTTTATCGCTTCTCATTTTGGGGCTTATAGCTTATAGCTCGAATTGGGTGTCAACTTTGGCCCAAAAATCATTTATTGTAACGAGGCGTATTTTTATCTCGGCGGCTTTGTTAAGAAAAAAGATTGTCACATTTGGGGATTGGAAAATCCGGACGTTATTGTCGAGAAGCCTATGCACCTACAGAGTGTGACAGTTTGGGGCGGATTTTAGAGTGGTGGCATCATTGGGCCATTTTATTACGAAAATACTGCTGGAAGCGCCATTTCATTTAACAGTGAAACGGTTTACAAGGCTTTAAAAATAAAGTTGACATAAAGAGCTACTGTAAGGTCACCCGAGAGAGAACTAGTGGTCTACTTGAAACCTCATTAAGGTCGAGCTTAAAGATTTTAACAATAATCCAGGCTTTAAATCTTATTAATAGTTTTTCGAATATTGCCGCTGATTTTTGGTACATATACGAAATTATATCCGATTTCGCTACCAAGATTATAGTAAATTTTTTTAAGTTGCTTTAAATGGCGTGCCCCAAAGAAAACATTTCGGTCCCCTATCATTCACTCAACCAGTATCACTGCTATTTATATTTTATCAGTAAATGCAGAAGATTAACATCCACGAAATGCCGATTTGGGATTACAAAGTCTACACTGGACTAGCAGCTTCAGCCTACTACTTTATCTTGATCGCCTCAAACAAATTAACTCCCAACCCAACTCCTTAGACCACCTCATAAACTTGGTGACAAGCACTTTCTTCATCAGCTTTAAATAGTTTTCATTGATTCTTCTACTCTGTTGCCATTCATCTCTTTCAAAATCTTAGAGGTGCTAATTCTTTTGCATTCCAATTCCTCGTATCATGTTTTATCGAACAAATTATGGATACCATGAAGAAATCTCTATTGAAGGCAATCAAAGTAACAACAACAGCTGGATGGATTAAAATTAACACAAGAACGATTTACGACAGAGAGATGCAAAACCACGAATGGGTTATCTCTATTTATTATCAGGCCGCTATTGGCAGGCGAACCATAATCCAATTATCACAGCAATTCCGTATTCACAAAATGATTTTCGAATTGAATGTAATCGAAGTATAGGTGTACTCAAAAGGTCTTAAAAAAACTGAAGTAGTTCCTTATTTAGTCTAAGAAAGCGAAATTGATAATAATGCCTACAGCCTATAGAATTTTAAAGCGATAGAATTAAGAACTTGACACAACATTTGATAAGTGCTTATGATGGGCTGAATAACTTTTAAATGAGCTGAATATAAGTTTAAACTTTCTCAGAGAGCTAAATACTCGTAGATACATATTCTTTACATACTTTTGTAGAAATGATAGTGTTGCCGCCTAGAATACCACTTTGACCTGAAATATGACTTAATATGGCTGAAAGAATTCTTATGAGAATTATATTATAGTTAACCAGCAGCAATTAATTTGGAGAAATTACTCGCGACAGGAGTAACACTTTTAGTCCAACAAAAGTTATTTTATTGATGTTATACCAGAAATAATATTATACTTGCAATATTCATTGTCAGTTACAATGTTTACTCAATTTTAAAACAGCTGTATGATTAGCTACACCAACTGACGGTAAGAGTAAATATTTGCATATAATTAGAGGTAAATTGCATTTTATGTAAATAACTATCAGTGAGCTGACTTTAGTATAAATGTCGAACATTGCTTAAGCTTTGGTATAATCCAATTTATCTTGTTGTAATGAGAATGAAGTTTTTTGTAGTTTTGGTTTTGCTCGCCGTTGTAGCAATTGCTACAGCTGAGAGTCGAGCTGCTCCTGAAGAACCAGAGGAAGGAGTAGAAACACGCGATGAATCTAAGAGCGAAAGCTCTGATGAAAACGGTTCTGATGAAGACGATAAAATTAAAGTACTCATTGCAAAGTTGAGGCCAGCACCACAACTTCATCATCCCCGTTTGCCATCCCAAGGTGGTCGTCCACAATCAGGAGGTCGTCCAGGCGGACGTCCAGGAGGTCATCCAGGAGGTCGTCCAGGACAAGGTCAACAACCAGGACAAGGACAACAACCAGGACAGGGTCAACAGCCAGGACAGGGACAGCCAGGACAGGGTCAACAGCCAGGACAGGGCCAACAGCCAGGACAAGGCCAACAGCCAGGACAAGGCCAACAGCCAAAACAAGGCCAACAGCCAGGACAGGTCCAACAGCCAGGACAAGGATCAGATGGGGAACAAGGCTCAGAATAAATGAGAACCGGATTTTTTAGAACTTAACGGACAGTTTATCCCTTTCATTTTCCTCGATATGATATCCTTTCAATAAAAACTACTAAATATTAAAAGTAGCCTTCTTATTAAAAACGATCCTTAGAACCCTGATTTTTAAAATCTAATGACGTCCGTAGATTTCACCATGGTAAACATGGTGTGTACTAATTGTTTATCTAGTTCCTCGTGTGGAAATTTTTTTCAAAAAATTCTTCTTCAAATCCTAAGGGCAGAATTTAGAATATTTTTTCTTATAGGAGCATGCTCAATTAAATTAACTTCAATTCCTTGCCGATCATTGTCTTCAGTGAATCTAAGAAACTAAAAGATACAATACATAGAATGTGTATCATTTGTATGTGTTTGCTCTTGAATGTCACAACTCTTAGATATTTACTACCCATTCGGGACATTTCATTTGATTAGGAAACATTTTAGCGTGATAAGATGTCCATACGCCAACGGCTGAATTGAGATAAAACGTTTCATGAATTGAACACTGACAAATCACTAATTAACATATCACTGAATTCTACGTGAATTGGCGATGGCGATGGCGCGATAGTTAGCTCATTGGACTATCACGCAGACAGTCTGGGTTCGATTCCTGACTGGATCACCAACAATTTTTCAAATCGCCATCCCATTTCGGCGGGCAATGGCAAACTCCCGAAAGTAATATTGCCTACGAAAAAGCTTCTAAGGAGTGCCGTTCGGACTCGGCGATAAACCGTAGGCCCCGCTCAGATGTGACAAAAACAAAAAAAATTACAACATGAACAACACAAATGAGTGTCAAGAAGCTAGGCCATGGTCCATACCGGGCTGCCAACGCCACAGTGTTTTGTTTGTTTTGAATTCTACGTCACTAGAAAAAGTATTGGTGATAGTATGCGATCTTTTCTGTTTTTTTTTTTGAATTCTTCAGTGGTCTTGCCCCGTATAACTCGACTTGCTTCTTGTTTGCATTATGAAAATAATATTTACTAGATAGCCCCGTTCTGCTTCGCAGCATTACTTGGTATATTGGAAATCTCAGATTCCACACCAGACCTATAAACAGAATGTACTTTTTCCATGAGTAGTCCGTCAGATCTTTCTCAAACATCCTCGAGAGACTTGAGTTTCTTATAACTTAGAGATTCCACCCTGGGTCTAATCCTAAAAAGAGTAAATCATGAATAATGTGGCCAGAACCACAGTCAGTAATTTTTTCCCCAATGAACTCGAAACATATGTTAAGGAAATAGCTCACTTGCACTTTGAAGTTTAGCATGTCCACCTTTCTGCCCATTAATAACCATCACACGATTATAATCACTAACTCTACAAACACTTTGTCCATAACACTCATCTCCAATAATACAATTCTTACCAATATTATTAACAACAACTAACAGTATCTCAGTATGCATATCTTCATTTCCATATAAACAATAACAAATTGCTGGGAACAGTGAAAAATACACGGACATACTGAATAGTGTTTCTTATAGTACTCGACCTGTAGATAACGGGAAAAATAATATTTTGCCCTAACGGCACACACTTTTACATCTTTATCGAACAAGGTCAGTTCTAATAGAATCGCACACCGTTTAAATCGGTTTTTCTGTTAGTACGAGTAATTTAAAAAAATAAACTAATTTGCGAAGAAGAATATTAGAAGTGTATTAAAGTGATAAAATGCCACGATCTTCTGTTAATTGTCCAGATTTATTCTGCTATATTTGTGGAGAATTTATACCAAGCACTGGGCACCACTTATTTGCTGCCTTAGGTGTCACCGACAGCTAACTGGTTAGTTTAATGGGTCATTTTCTGCAATGCCTTTTGGAATGCCTATGATATGGAGAGAGCCCCAGATTCACACAGACTGTTACTTTTGTTGCACCAATGTGAAGGGATTTTCTCGAAGATCAAAGCATTCCATAAAATATACAGATGTCTCTTCTGTAACAAGACCAGCACCTCATACAGAAATTCTGCCAGTTCCAAAGCCACCTCCGGACGCCGTTCGGACACAGAAATAAGTTCGTCGTTTTGTTCAGAAGAAATCATGGATGATCCCGAATTTGAGCTCCCTACATCTTCTGATGCACCACATCTCATCAATCAGATTGAGCTGAATGACTTCGTCAGCGACTTGAATTTGTCGAAACAAAAGTCTGAAATACTGAGTTCAAGGTTAAAGCAAGGGATTCTGCTCAAGCCTGGGGTAAAAATTACAGAGTACCGTACGCGACAAAGTGAATTTGTTCCTTATTTTTCGAAAGCCGATAACTTAGTGTATTGTAATGATATTAATGCTGTCACTAGGTTCATCGACGCATCAAAGGCTAGTTTGGAAGCTGTATTGCTTCATAATGGTAATAAGTTTCCTTCAATACCTCTAGCACATGGTGTGAATTTAAAAGAAACCTACGATGTTATGAAATTTATATTGGAAAAATTGAATATAAAAAATATCACTGGTCGATATGTTCGGATTTAAAAGTTGTTGCTCTACTTCTTGAACTACAACTAGGTTACACCAAATTTTGTTGTTTTTTTATGTGAGTGGGATAGTAGAGTACGATCGGAGCACTTTGTGAGAGTAGATTGGCCTATAAGAACAAACTTTATTTGTAGAGAAAAAAATATAAGGAATCCTTCATTGATCGAACCACAGCGTGTTATTCTACCACCATTACATATCAAAGTGGGTCTTAAAAAAAACTTTGTAAAGGCGATGAAGAAAGACCAACCTGGTTTCAATTTTTTGAAGCAAAAGTTCCCATCACTAAGGAAGCAAAAATTAAAGAAGGTATTTTTGTGGGTCCAGACATTAGAAAGCTTAGAAAAGATTCAGCTTTCATTCCTACTCTGGATTCATTAGAAAAACAGTCCCGGTGTTCATTTGTGAAAGTAGCAGAAAACTTTCTATTTAACAATACGACTCGAGGTTATGCAAATGATGTAAAGAAAATGCTGGATGCTTATCATAAAATGGGATGCAACATGTCGCTAAAACTTAATTTTTTGCATTCTCATCTCAATTTCTTTTCTGAAAATATGGGTGATGTAAGCGATGAGCACGGTGAAAGATTCCACCAAGGCATTGCTGCAATAGAGCAACGGTACCAAGGAAAATGGGAGCCATCGATGTTGGCAGATAACTGCTGGTCGCTTATAAGAGAGACTCCGCGGTATTCTTATAAACGGAATGCAGGTGCTTCCAAAAAAACAACAAAATTTTACAAGAAATAACATTTTTCGGTAATATTTTTGGTTAAATTCTTAAATTCAAAAAAGGGTTTTCTCACAAAATCCCGATGTGACCTGGCTATTCTATATAGTTTTCCTGATTCTATAAACTCCAACGATTACGAATCACATATGTAATTTTATCTCCGAGTAAAAAATAAATATTTTTTTGCTGAACAGTGTAATTGAAACTAATCCGTGCGGCATCGGATAAAGAATAGTGCCGCAGTGCGTCCCAGCTTGTCGTAAGAGGCGACTAAATGGGACACCAATCATATACAGGCAACTATGACACCAAAAGTGAGCCTGTGACACTTTAACACGTTAAAACTTTCCCACAAGTTTGTATGCAATCAGTGGGTTCCCACGTCTGGAGACTACCGGTGGGGTAAAAGAACAGTCAATCAATTCGAAATGAGCATACAAGTGTCAAACCACTCAAACTTTAGATACACTTCATGGAAATGATCGCAATTAATAGCACTACCCCGCTGGGCACCACGATTGCAACGCACTCGGGTGATCCCAGAGCAAGCAGAAGTGCTTGTGTCAGAGCCCGACGGATTCCGGGGGCGGGCAAAATGAAGTTCCCAAAATATTTTTCTAAACTTCGGTTTGCACGTTGGAACGTCGGATCGATGACCTCAAAAAGTTTAGAACTGGAAGCGATTATGCGTCGCAGAACTCTACAAATCCTGTGCGTACAGGAAACGAAGTGGTGTAATACAGGAAATAAAGCGCGTTTTCTAGATTTAAAAACTAAGGCATTTAAGATGTTCTACCATGGAACGGCCAATGGACGAAATGGTGTTGGAATCGTTGTTGCAGCGGATAAATATCGTTGGTATTTTGAAAATAAGCGACCGCTTGATGAGAGTTAAACTTGTCATACACAATGAAACGTGGAACATTGTTAGCGCGTACGCTCCAACAAAATGGATGCGACCAATCGGAAAAAGATAAATTTTGGTCAGAGTTCGGTAATTTGCTTAGATATATACCTATCGATGAGATGCTCTTCGTAGGCGGAGATTTAAATGGCCACGTCGGAGAAACAAATGTTGATTATGAGGACTGCCACGGCGGTAAAGGCTTTGGAACCAGAAATTCAGCTGGCGAAGACATCCTTGTAGCGTGTAGGGCTTACGGCTTAACTGTCTTAAATACAATGTTTATTAAACATCAACGACATCTTAACACTTAACACTGTAAAGTAATACTTGGAGAATCGCTAGTAAGCCAACACCGTCTGCTCATTACAGAATTTTTCACAGCGGAACCACCGAAAACACGGGCATCGTTTGGAAAGCCAAAAATCCGGTGGTATAATCTATCGAAGGAACGAGGAGCAAGATTTATCGCACTGGCTAAAGAAGTACTTCGAAATATAAACGGTATCGCAGACTCACTTAGCCCGCAAGAAATGTGGAACAGCATGCACGAGGAATGCATAACACTCGCAAAGTCCCATCTGGGGACTATATCGAAATACCATCACGTCGGCAAAGAAACATGGTGGTGGAATGACGAAACCAAACGAGCTGTGGCCGACAGGAAGAGTGCATTCCAAGCGTGGACAAAATGCGATTGGAGCGACGATATCGAAAAAGCTCGACTGGTTCTTGAATACGAGCGTCTTAAAAAGATCGCAAAGAAAGTCCTGGCTCGAACTCGAGTGGCAGAAGCGGAAAACCTGTACCAGGAGGTGGAACAAATATCCTCACGATCGGCAGATAGAAGACAAGCTATACAAGAAGTTCAAACGTCGTACAGTACTAAAATGCCAAATATTTTTAAGCTCGCTGCACAGAGGAGAAAAAATTCAATGGAAATAACCTCGCCGAAGTACATAAAAAATGCAGACGGTCGCTTATTAACAAATAAAAAGGAAATTTGTGCGCGGTGGCTTGAATACTGCAAGGAGTTGCTTAACAAACAGTTTCCACGTGATATCGTGCCGACAGCTGGTCTATTCGAGGAGGAAGTTTCGGACTTTTCAATCGAAGAAATACGAGTAAGTATAGCAATTGGAAAAATGAAGCGGGGGAAAGCGGCGGGACCAGACAGCATTCCATCAGAGTTTTGGTCGAAGATGGAGGGAATCGGCAGCGAATGCCTATCGAAACTTTTAAATAAATTAAAATGTGGACAACCTATGCCGAATCAATGGAGAAGTAGCTTCTTGGTTCCATTATACAAAGGAAAAGGCGACACTCGAGAATGCAACAACTATCGTCAATCAAGCTTATGTCTAACACAATGAAAATCGTCGAAAGAGTCCTAAACGAACGTCTTCGGCAAATAGTAAAGCTCGATAATAGCCACCAATTTTTTTCGAGAATATTGGACTTGATACCATCCAAGACAACTGAATTGTACGCTTCGAAAGGCAATATCTAATCCATTGAAGAAGAAAGTCGTCGACAAAGAGCCTGATGCTAAACTCTGTCAAATGCCTGACAAATATCACCGAATTGATGTACGCTTTAGGTTCACTTTTCGGTTAGACATGCCATCAAATCGCCAGTAGACTTGTGGCTTCGAAAACCGTATTGCCGGTAATACAAAAGTTTTCGTGTTTCAAAATATTTTGTGAGCTAAGGGTTAATTAGAGTTTGCATGGTCATGGAAAGGAGGGACATAAGTCTGTAGGGGACGGGCTCTACAAATGCTGTTTCCTGAAGAGAAGGATTGATGAAAAGCTTACGCAATGGTTTTACTAGTGTAGGATATAAGCACATTAGAAGAAGGTGAGTTATACCATTTGGACTATTAGATTTGTCGATGTTTCAGTACACTTGCTACAATACGAGCCCGAAAGTTGATACCTCCCATTGAAGATTTGACGATTTAAGGGTGAGGCAGAGTGTTGAGCTGGCTGCCACATGTGTAGCAAAGAAATTGGTTTTGTCCAAATCTCTGACGACTGGAATATCTTCATAAATGAGCATTGGTTGTGGCAAAATTTCTATTTTGATATTTTTGACAAACGACCGATAATTCTTACTACCTTTGACACAGTAGTTTTTTCCAAAATGAACTGAAGAACTAGAATTATTCGTGACAAGAGTAACACTATTCGTCAAACAAAGATTGTTTTACTGATGTCATACCAGAAATAATATTATACTTGCAATATTCATTGTCAGTTACAATGTTTACTCAATTTTAAAACAGCTGTATGATTAGCTACACCAACTGACGGTAAGAGTAAATATTTGCATATAATTAAAGGTAAATTGCATCTTATGTAAATAACTATCAGCGAGCTGACTTTAGTATAAATGTCGAACATTGCCTAAGCTTTGGTATAATCCAATTTATATTGTTGTAAAGAGAATGAAGTTTTTTGTAGTTTTGGTTTTGCTCGCCGTTGTAGCAATTGCTACAGCTGAGAGTCGAGCTGCTCCCGAAGAACCAGAGGAAGGAGTGGAAATACGCGATGAATCTAAGAGCGATAGCTCTGATGAAAGCGGTTCTGGGGAAAACGATAAAATTGAAGCACTTATTGCAAAGTTGAGGCCATCACAACAACATCGCCATCATCCCCGTTTGCCATCCCAAGGTGGTCATCCACAACCAGGACAAGGTTCACAGTCAGGAGGTCGCCCAGGACAGGGTCAACAGCCAGGACAAGGACAACAGCCAGGACAGGGCCAACAGCCAGGACAAGGTCAACAACCAGGACAGGGCTCACAATCAGGAAGTCGTCCAGGTGGTCGCCCAGGAGGTCGTCCAGGTGGTCGTCCAGGACAGGGTCAACAACCAGGACAAGGACAACAACCAGGACAGGGTCAACAACCAGGACAGGGACAACAGCCAGGACAGGGACAACAGCCAGGACAAGGCTCACAGTCAGGGGGTCGTCCAGGAGGTCGCCCAGGAGGTCGTCCAGGACAGGGTCAACAGCCAGGACAGGGTCAACAGCCAGGACAGGGTCAACAACCAGGACAGGGCCAACAGCCAGGACAGGGTCAACAACCAGGACAGGGCCAACAGCCAGGACAGGGACAACAGCCAGGACAGGGACAACAGCCAGGACAAGGTCAACAACCAGGACAGGGATCTCAATCAGGAGGCCGTCCAGGTGGTCGCCCAGGAGGTCGCCCAGGTGGTCGTCCAGGACAGGGTCAACAACCAGGACAAGGACAACAACCAGGTCAGGGTCAACAGCCAGGACAGGGTCAACAACCAGGACAAGGACAACAACCAGGTCAGGGTCAACAGCCAGGACAGGGTCAACAGCCAGGACAGGGTCAACAGCCAGGACAAGGCCAACAGCCAGGACAAGGATCAGATGGAGAACAAGGCTCAGAATAAATGATAACCAGAATTTTCGGAACTTAATGGCTAACAGTTTATCTCTGTCATTATCCTCCATATGATATCCTTTCAATTAAAACTACTAAATATTAAAAGCAGCCTTCTTATTAAAAACGATACTTAGAGTCCTAATTTTTAAAATCTAATGACGTCCGTAGATTTCACCATGGTAAGCATGGTGTGTTTTAATTGTTTATCTAGTTCCTCCTCGTGTGGAAATCTTTTTCAAAAAATTGTTTTTCAGATCCTTAAGCAGAATTTGAAATATCTTTTCTAATCAGAGCATACTCAATTAATTTATCTTCAATTCCTTGCCGATCGTTCGAACAACAAGATACGAGTACATAGAATATGTCTACTGCTTTAATAATTTGTATGTGTTTGCTCTTGAATGCCACGACTCTTAGATATTTACTTCTCATTCGGGGCATATCAATTGATTAGGAGACATTTAAGCATGATAAGGTGCCTATACATCAACGGCTGGATGGAGATAATTAGGTACAGGTAAAAGGTTCCATTGCATTTCCACTGACAGATCACTAAAGAACACATCACTGATTTCTACGCTACTAGAAAAAATATTGGTGATAGTATGCGATCTTGCGGGACACCGTTTTGTTTTAAATTATACAATCGTTGCGACGTTATAAAAGCGACACAATCTGTTTTGGATCTCAAGACATATGCAATCTGAACTAGATAATTTTTGAATGTTAAGATCTTAAGTGAAGAGCACTTCACGAGCGCGACAGTGGATGCGTCCCATTGAAAATTGGACGCGCTCAACTGTAGGTTATAGGTTTAGGAGATAAAGCATTGGGCCGGCCCTGCATGCGCAGCAAGCAAATTGATTATGTCCAAAGTTCTGCCAGTTGGAATATCATCATAAATAAGCGCTGGGATGGTGGATGTAGCCGAGTTTTTAATATTTTTGACAAACGACCATCAATTGTTTCTACATTTGAGATTTTTTTGACACTGTTTTTGGCCGTAGGCATTGCAGTTATTCCTGGCTCGTTTGAAATTTTTTTCGGAGTTCTTCTGTCAGGTTGGTATCCAGGTCTTGAACTGAGTGATATTAAGAACTGCCCGCATTTCACTTAGTGTAAAAATAGCTGGCCTGTATTTACAGACGTGGACGTACCCAGACAACAAACTACTTTTTAGCCCTCGAGTATTAGTTATTTCCACTCTAAATTCTTGGTTTTGTTTTGTTTGTTCCCTGGGAGTACACTGGTCTACTTATCGGTGGTTGACTCGGTTTTTTTTTTGAAGTTTTATCGACGAGTTGCTCCATCTTATAAGGCCATGGGCGTATGTCAGGCCTATGCCAAAGCATTTGATCTTTATGGGGCTTATAGCCCTTCGCGTAAATGTTTGGAACTCTTTTATTTAGATCTTTGACAAGCAATTCTCATTCAAATATACTTTCCTAGTCTATGTCATAGTTTCTCAATTAGTCCGCCGTTCACCAGCCTGCCACCTATGTAAGGTATTCCTTTACACCGTTGTCTCTTTGGGTTAAATAAGGTGACTGATTTAGGCTGGAGCATTGCTGTTAACTTGCTCTGTATTTCGGAAGCTATCCAGGGCTGCTATGTGCGTTTTTCTCTCCAGGCTTATGTCACTGTACATCTTGTACGGTTCGCCGTCAAATTCCCTCATCCGAATCCCGTCAATGCAAAAGTCAATCCAGCTATATTCGACCGAATTCAATTTTTGAAACTGATCAAAAGTCGGAAAGTTTTCTCTTGGCTGAGAAACTGAAAAAAATGCTGGATCTTGCGCAGTCATTTTTGACAGTCATTGAAAAGAATCTGATATGCTGCCAATTGATTGAGCATTTCAAGAAACTTACAGTTTGCTTTCAGATTTTCAAGCACTATGCAGTTATAAGATAAATTTTCAGCACGCTGCCTATAGTCCTTGAGACACCTACAGTCGGTATCCTTTAGAGGTATTTGACACTCACTTGAACAATGTCAAAGCATACCGATGAAGGAAAGTCTTTCGTTTTCAACAATGCAAGTGCCGTTTATGGATATTGGCTGGAAATTTTACTTTAACGACAGGAGAAGAAGGAATAACACTTTTCGTGATGTTTTATTCCTATTTTGCCTGTAAAAAAAACAAGATACATCCACTGCATTTCGACCTTTGTATATACGAGTAGAATCAAATCAAAATGAAGTCGATGTTGTACTTCTTAAATTGATATTAATTCGGTTCATCCGATCAAGTTGTTTAATTAAGAACTATTGTTGTTTGTTTACTGTTCTCCCCTGTTGATTGGTGTTCGTATATATTATTGTTTTTATTTTGCATAAAAAAATTGAATACATACAAATATATGCAATTTACCACGTATGAACTTGTATCCAGGGTTTCGGCATTACGAATTAAGGATGGTGAAAGACTGCCTTCGGACCGTTACTCATAACAATGTGTTGCTAAACAGCACCACAATGATTTTCATTTTACTGATTCAATTATTGGTACCTCACATGGGGAATGCTTAAATGAGAACGTGAGGCTCATGCCGATGGCCTCAAGTCTCCCTAGCATCCATAGTAGAATCCCAATTTCATATTTATGTAGAATTGCTATTGGCTTGCGTTTCGTTATTTTTCTTTTCGGTCTATTTGGAGTTCGCATTTATTCCCATCGATGATTTATTGATTTTTTTTGCAGCACGTGTCAGTACTCGATGAGTAGACGACACAGAAAACGGGAGTATGAAAGGATGACTTTTGAGTTGTTTAATCCTTAATTTACAGTACGGATTGTTCGGTGTTCTCCATGGGGAGATGTTCTGTTTTTGAGTGTTAATAGAACATTTATATGCTTTCAGTTTGAGTATCAGCAGAGGTTTGGTGTTGAGAGTTTAGATGGGAATTGATAGTTTATGAACTAGTGACAGAAATACTAAAAAATGTACAGCTGACCTATTTATGTAGGTCTCCAAGGAAGGGTTGAAAGCAGAAATAGAAGGGTTCTTTCAAAATAAACTTAAGTATTGTTCCGATTGTCGATTAGACAAGAAAGATTTTGAAAAAAAATAACCACTTTCATGTAAAATTTCAGAGAAAAGTTTGTATATCAAACTCTGATGAGGTTCGAGTATGAGTTTTCTTCTTACCACCACTAAAACTAAAGGACCTGATGAGCAGAAAAGACCAGTGAAAAGAAATCCCCTGAAAAATAGGGATTTAGGAATGATTATCTTCTTTTCATTGTTGAAGACTTGCTTAGCAATAGATAAAATAACTTTTCTAACGGAAAAGTTGAGCTCGATTGGATCCGGGCCTCAGTCAACATCCGTATCCAGGCAGCACGATCGTTCGCTAGCTGCCTCCAGTTTCACACAGAGTTGGCTGAGGTCCCCTTTCAATTGCGTGCGGTGCCCGGGTCGTAGTCTTCTTCTACTACACTGTCCCACGAGGGCGGATTCGAAGACTTTTCGAACCCCAATGTTGATGTCCATCAGCTCCATATGACTCATGACTCTCAGTCATTGGATCTTCGCTGTACCGTCTATACGATTCGTCGTTGTATCTCCTCCTATAAGAAGGAAATTACACAAATAATGGACCCTTTAACATAACTTTTCATAGTTACATGGGAAAGTATGTTTATCCTTGCGGCATCGGATAAAGAATAGTGCCGCAGTGTGTCCCAGCTTGTCGTAAGAGGCGACTTAATGGGAAACCAATCATATACAGGCAACTATGACACCAAAAATGAGCCTGTGACACTTTAACACCTTAAAACTTTCCCACAAGTTTGTATGCAATCAGTGGGTTCCCACGTCTGGAGACTATCGGTGGGGTAAAAGAACAGTCAATCAATTCGAAATAAGCATACAAGTGTCAAACCACTCAAACTTTAGATACACTTCATGGAAATGATCGCAATTAATAGCACTACCCCGCTGGGCACCACGATTGCAACGCACTCGGGTGATCCCAGAGCAAGCAGAAGTGCTTGTGTCAGAGCCCGAAGGATTCTGGGGGCGGGCAAAATGAAGTTTCCAAAATATTTTCCTAAACTTCGGCTTGCAAGTTGGAACGTCGGATCGATGACCTCAAAAAGTTTGGAACTGGAAGCGATTATGCGTCGCAGAACTCTACAAATCCTGTGCGTACAGGAAACGAAGTGGTGTTATACAGGAAATAAAGCGCGTTTCCTAGATTTAAAAACTAAGGCATTTAGGATGTTCTACCATGGAACGGTCAATGGACGAAACGGTGTTGGAATCGTTGTTGCAGCGGATCTTCTAAACAACATCGTTGGTATCTTGAAAATGAGCGACCGCTTGATGAGTGTTAAACTCGTCATACACAATGAAACGTGGAACATTGTTAGCGCGTACGCCCCACAAAATGGATGCGACCAATCGGAAAAAGATACATTTTGGTCAGAGTTCGGTAATTTGCTTAGAAATATACCTATCGATGAGATGCTCTTCGTAGGCGGAGATTTAAATGGCCACGTCGGAGAAACAAATGTTGATTATGAGGACTGCCACGGCGGTAAAGGCTTTGGAACCAGAAATTCAGCTGGCGAAGACATCCTTGTAGCGTGTAGGGCTTACGGCTTAACCATCTTAAATACAATGTTTATTAAACATCAACGACATCTTAACACTTATAGCAGCGGAGGCCACGAAACGCAAATAGATTATCACCTTTGCAAAATGTCGATGAGAAACCGTGTTAAGGACTGTAAAGTAATACTTGGAGAATCGCTTAATGTTGGCTTACTAACACCGTCTGCTCATTAGAGAATTCTTCACAGCGGAACCACCGAAAACACGGGCATCGTTTGGAAAGCCAAAAATCCGGTGGTATAATCTATCGAAGGAACGAAGCGCAAAATTTATCGCACTGGCTAAAGAAGTACTTCAAAATATAAATGGTATAGCAGACTCACTTAGCCCGCAGAAATGTGGAACAGCATGCACGAGGAATGCATAACACTCGCAAAGTCCCATCTGGGGACTATATCGAAATACCATCACGTCGGCAAAGAAACATGGTGGTGGAATGACGAAACCAAACGAGCTGTGGCCGACAAGAAGAGTGCATTCCAAGCGTGGACAAAATGCGATCGGAGCGACGATATCGAAAAAGCTCGACTGGCTCTTGAATACGAGCGTCTTAAAAAGATCGCAAAGAAAGTCCTGGCTCGAACTCGAGCGGCAGCAGCGGAAAACCTATACCAGGAGTTGGAACAAATATCCTCACTATCGGCAGATAGAAGACAAGCTATCCAAGAAGTTCAAACGTCGTACAGTACTAAAATGCCAAATATTTTTAAGCTCGCTGCACAGAACCGAAAAAATTCAATGGAAATAACCTCGCCGAAATACATAAAAAATGAAGACGGTCGCTTATTAACAAATTAAAAGGAAATTTGTGATCGGTGGCTTGAATACTGCAAGGTGTTGCTTAACAAACAGTTTCCACGTGATATCGTGCCGACAGCTGGTCTATTCGAGGAGGAAGTTTCGGAATTTTCAATCGAAGAAATAAGTATACCAATTGGAAAAATGAAGCGGGGGAAAGCGGCGGGACCAGACAGCATTCCATCACAGTTTTGGTCGAAGATGGAGGGGATCGGCAGCGTTTGGCTATCGAAACTTTTAAATAAATTCAAATGTGGACAACGTATGCCGAATCAATGGAGAAGTAGCTTCTTGGTTCCATTATACAAAGGAAAAGGCGACACACGAGAATGCAACAACTACCGTTCAATCAAGTTGATGTCACACACGATGAAAATCGTCGTAAGAGTCCTAAACGAACGTCTTCGGCAAATAATAAAGCTCGATAATAGCCAGTGTGGATTTGTTGAAGGAAGATCCACGGTGGACGCTATCCAAAGCCTACGAATAATAATGGAAAAGCACCGAGATTCATCTAAGGATTTACACATGGTATTTATCGACCTCGAGAAAACATTCGATCGAGTGCCTAGGGATCTCATATGGGCCGCGCTGAGGTCTCAAAACGTACCGGAAACGTATGTTAGAATAATACAAGACATGTACGGAAACGTGAAAACTGCGGTGAAAAGCTCTGCTGGACTAACGAGAGAATTTCCAGTTAATGTCGGAGTGCATCAAGGAAGCGTACTTAGCCCTTTCCGCTTTAACGTAGTATTCGACTATCTTTTAAAAGACTGCATGCGCGAAGCAAATGTAACGCCAATTCTCTTCGCTGACGACGCAGTTATACTTAGCGATAACGTCGAAGATTTACAGAACGCCTTAGATTCATGGAGAAATGCGCTAGAGAGAAACGGGTTTAAAATAAGTCGTTCAAAGACGGAGCATTTGACGTGCCCATTTGCGCATCCGTTGCGACCTGCTCCGGATATAATGTTAGACGGAATAGTTCTTCCGAAAAGCACTATCTTTAAGTACTTAGGATCAATCGTTAACATGGAAGCGAAATGTGACGACGACGTAAACCACAGAGTGAGTGTGGGATGGATGAAATGGTGGGAAAATTCGGGAATCTTTTGCGACCGAAAATTTCCACTTAAATTAAAGGGGGAAACTCTACACCACGGTTGTTAGACCAGCTCTTATATACGGTTCACAGTGCTGGACAATGTACGAAGCGTTTAAAAACAAAATGACGGCAGCGGAAATGAAAATGTTAAGGATGTCAAGTGGAGTCACTAAACGTGATTGCATTAGATCTACGCGTAAAAGAGGAAGTCTACATATAATGAAGTCGGTAACCCAACAGCTTAGGGGGAAAAGAATAAGCTGGTATTGCCACGTTCAAAGAAGATCTGCGAAAAATCCGGTTAAAAAGGCACTTTCAACTACGGTCACTCCAACTGTAAGAAAACGAGGTCGGAAAAAGAATTCCTGGATTTCTCAGATGGCAAGTGCGCAACAACGCCTGGGGCTAACCACTAAAGCGATCCAGGACCGAGTATTATGTAGACGCGTTCTGCGGTCTGCGACATTAGCCAACCCCATAAGCGGAGCAGCAGCGATGCAGTAAAAATGGGAAACTCGTTACGCATAAGTTCGTATAACGAGGAAAGGGTTAATAAAAGGATAAGAGGACATGGGAAAGTATGTTATTTCCATCACGATTTGTCTCACCTATAACAAAACTAAAGGATCTATGGATTTATTATATTCGTACTTAGATAGCCAGCATTCTAACAATTAGCTCAGCTAATTATCCATTTGGACAATTCCAAGCTAAAATCCCCACACAAATTAGAAATAATGCAAACGAAAAGTAAAGCCTCTATATTCAACGCTCAAGCAAAGGTCAAACAATCAGACAATCCTTTATGATGATGACGTCTCAGATATTTCTAAAGCAAAAATCTGTAACATAATAAAATTTCTCAACTCGGAACGTAAAACTGTCGCAAACTCACATCGCCAGTTAAGTTTTGCATCCAGACGGCTCATATTCGCTCACACATCTATCCGCAGGTGCTAAGATCTCTACTATGTCCACCTGCAATCGCTAGTAATGAATATTAACTCTATAGTGTTGGTATGCTTGTTGCAATGTGCATACACTATGTACATATGTACGTCCTGATCAACCTGGGTTCCCGGCCCATCAATGACATAGCCTGAAAATAAACGGGGGTAGACCAATGTTGTTCTAATCATAATGACTTTTAAACTGACGCCCCTGAATTTTACAACCATTTGACCAGTAAAAAGCAAATCAGTCAAGGTTGGGTGTTAGGACGATCTGTAGCTCTCATCAGGACTCGGTACGATAGGATCTAGGACTTCGGTCCGGGGCTGAGTTGAAAGAAGTAGGTAGGGGCGACATGGTGGTCGCTTATCCCTAAAGTCGTAGAAAGTGTTTTCTACAAGTTGGTTGACCTGATGTAGACTTGCAAAAAGGAGGAGGTCGACATCAGCTCATACCGAGGTCTCCGTCATTCCTTTGAATTCCTTAAAATGCCGAAGAGCGCTGGTCAGGCGTATCCTGGCTCCCATGGTTATATGGTAACCTCGTGAACTTAAGTTTTCTTCCTCCCTGATGACCAATGGAAGTGCTGATTGTTTTAAAATCGTGCAGATAGTTTTTACATCCCCCATTAGGTAAAAACAGTCTTGTTTAATGAACTTATAATTCACCGTTGACAACACAACTATTAGTAATTAATGTCAAAAACTTTTTACGTCACAATTATATTTAATCAACTGTCAAATCGGAATCAATACGAAATGGATGCGCCCAGTGTTGCATTCGTAATGAGTGAGTTCAGTTGTATACCAGTATTTATGACTTCACCAGATATTGTTCCTCTATCGCTTTCCATTTCGCTCATTAAAATCTTTAAATTAGCAAAAAAACTTACGTTATTTCTGCAAACTTATAAAATTTAAAATGACAATTAAATAAATCAAGGAGGAAAAGAGAAAAAAACTGACAATAAACCAAAAAAAAGTGACATAAAGCAACACGTGTTAGATAATCTGTCAGTTATAATGGAAATCTTCAATTATTAACATCTGTCAAGTGTCAATAGATGTCTTATTCCAAAATGTTTGTCTAAAGCACGTGCTTAGACAATTTCCTGTCATTTTCCTCAATCTGTCTCCCGCAACGCCATAAACAATCACCGCTCAATCATAAAACAATTTGCTGCTGGCCAAACACTTTATAATTAATTTCACGTGCAACAACTTTATATACCTACAACAAATTCTACTGTCATTCTACTGGCACCAAACATCCAAAGAGCAGACATCCTGTAAAACAGTTTAAGAATATAAGTAAACTCAGCACTTCCTCACGGGTGCAAAGAAGGACAAAACAAAAATATGTACAAGTAATGCCAATTAGATTAATCAAAAGTACAAAATTAATTTACCGCAATGAAAATGTTTGACGTTCCACAGGAAACATTAAAAGAAAATTTCGTTTCTTATCTTCAAACTGGGAAACTGGGAAACTGGGAAACTGGGGAGGCGAGACTGGCAGAGAAGTAGAATAAAATGCGAAAAATTCCTCTTTACGAGCGCAGCAATTACTCCAATTGATGTGGAAAATACGCACTTCTGACGTTTTCCTCAAAAACAGCATGGGAGTTAGGGATAGTACTGTTGACGGCTGTCGGTTGATGGTCATAAAATTTCTTTATAGTCCTGTCACCTTGTGTCTCCCAGTATTTTTGTCATTGTTATTCTTGTTTCATTTTTTACGTAAAGGGAAGAAGCTAAAAGCCATAAAAAGAGGTAAGCCAACCAAAGGGGTGGTTCGGATTCGTAAGGTCACTGTAGGGAAGGAAGGAAGGATTTGTACGAAAATTAGTCAGCCTTTCAAAGTCCTTTTGTCTTTTAGCAGCATCATTAACATTGTTGCCACATTCAAAGTGGTCATAATGTGGCAAAGATAAAATAGACAGCAGACCAGTCATTAAGATACACGCACGACTGGATAATCTTGGATCCCTAGATGACAGTATTCCGGCATGTTTGATTTTTTTTTTCTTCTTCTTTTTCTATTTGCTCTGAAGAAGAGGGGGAAGATGAAGTCCATTAGGAAGTTATTTGGTTAACCTTTTACATTCTTATGTTGCTATCTGACTCATTTCGAGTAAGAAAAGGATATGTTTTCTTTTTTCCATTCATTCCAAAGGAGTGGAGGAGAAATGAATGAGAATAAGGACGACCAGATATATGTAGAATCAATCAGAGTAGTAGAGTAGTCGGTCGGTTTCGAAGGCATGTGTAGATGATAGAAATCTGACATTTTGGCATTGAATTTGATGTCGGAAATTAAATGTGATTTTGAGGGAGTCCTAAAGGATGTAGGTACTCGAAATGGTTTGCCAAAGGGATGTAGCATTTCCTTTCTTAAAAAGCTATCGAAAGAATTGTTTTGCGAAAGAGCTAATAAAACAGATTGCTAAAGGAATTTTTATGACTTCCAAGTAGATACTGGGAACGTTGAAGGATCATGAACACTCTGGCAAATGATGGTGGATTTTCTTTCACTAAAGCACTAGTATATATTGAACATGCATATACCTCATAAGAGGTGAAGTGCATTTCGATTTTTTTGTGTGTCCCGACGATGTATACGACTCCATTTGTGATCCTAAAGATTGCTTTCAGGAAAATTACTGCTAGAGCTCGTAAAATATTATGTAATGCACTTGTGTGCAAAAGGACGCAATTTTTATAGATGATAATTATAACTAAAAGCATTGCTAACTGTATAGTCTTGTACATTATGTAAGTTGAAAATATGCCATTTCAATTCGCGTGTATTTTAAGTCTCTCGGAAGATCGTGCTTTCACATTTAGCTGTTGCTTTACACATTTTATAGAAAATTTGTCCATTTTACGAAACATTTCATGGCATCACTTTGATGAGAAATAACACCACGGGGTGGCCGTGGTGTAGTGGTACTAGCCGTCGTTTCTCACTCGGAGGGTCAAGGTTCGAATCCTACTCATGACAATATTTTCATTTGTGTTATTGGAACTCAGTCAGAAAAATCTGCGTCTGAAGGCATAACACTGATATGTAGATATATAGGCTGCTGTAGAGTTCCAAGCAAAAAACAACCGTTAAAATTTATAACCCGAATCATTCCGAGTGAAGAAAAACTCTTCGTTATATTCGGACTCCCACCCCTGGAGAGTCAATATCGAAACCAAATATACCTGTGTTTCAAACCACTACATCACAACAATTCTTTCCTTTCTCCTCCTTCTATCTTTCCGCCCGACCTGGCAACAGTAAACGGGTATCACAACCCCCGCGTCTTGCCTACAAAGTAGTCCTTAAATTGTTAACAGGACGGAAGATTACAATCAAGGCTGATTTTCTGAAACTGAGTTCAAAAAATTCATGAAAGTGTGTTCGTGAATTGACGCGAATCTTTATGTACTGAGGCTTGGTACTTAGATTTCGGATCTTCCGATCTTATTATAATTGCTACCAAGCGTTTTTACTTTGAATTAATTTATATGTGAAGTGTTGAAGAATGTCAACCATATTGGTAGCCACAAACATTTATTGTCGTCAATATGGATGAAACAAAATAATTGTCGTTTTTCTCTGACATTGATTTCCATTGCTAGGTTCCACTTCTGTTAAGTCTGCTAAATTTGAAGTCCCAAGATCTACATGTTTTACTCGAAAATGTAAAATACGTTTGTTCGTAAGTTTCCTTGAGTAAGTTGGTCGTTTCGCTTGCTCTATGGCATGTAGCGCCGTTCTGCTGTAACCACATCCCTTCTACATTCATGTCATTCAAACGAGGAACGAAAAAGTTATTATTCATGTCTCTACAGCGCTAACCCTTAACCGTAACACGCATATTAGCTTCAGTGTTGCAAAATATGGTCTCATGACTCCACCAGCCTACAGACCGTACCAAACAGCCTCATCGCTGAACACAATTGTCATTTTAGGCCCATTCAACGAAAATCCGGTTTCAACTCTTATAAGTCTTCAATTCAAGATCTTTTCGTAAAATTTTCTATAAAGTGGACAGACAAAGACTAAGGTCTTGCAAACGTCGTCGAACCGATAAATTCTGGATCTTATTCAAAACTGTTCTAAATAGATGCAATATTAACTTCAATACGCTCTCTTCTTATCCGTCTCGGTAACACTGCATCCCCCAAAGAAAATTTTGAGCGAAAATGGTCAAGAATATGGCGAAAAGCACTCTTAGATAGTGAATTAGGTGGAGTGGCATATGCTGCAAGTGGTCATATTGAAACGAAATTTCTAAAACTACATAAGAGTATTTAAGATCGCGGATGTTATCACGGTAAGATTGAAAAGACTGTTGACAGTATGCAATTGATTTGAAAGATATAAGTGTCTGAAGTTCATAGTGAATTAGAAAACGTCCTTTAAATTTGTATTTCAAGCTTAGCTCAAGATCCTCTAGTTGGTACAACAAAAACGTATGTCTCCATTACTCTGGCTTTATTGCCAATGTAGCCACTGACCATTTGCGGTTGATGCTGAGAATCTATTTAAGAGCCTAAGCTCCTATCCTGCACGATTCGTATACCTGAGTAATTTTTGATCAGGGACGCTTAAGCGGATTAATGTACAACCTTGCATACTGCAATTACTGTGAGTGGCGGACTGCCAATAAGTACTACTTCACTTGTTTAACAACTGATGCTTTCTTCTATCACTTTGATATACTTTCAACAACTTGACCGTCCTCCTTCAATCAATTCTTCGGAACTTCTTTAGAACGTGTTTCACTTATGGGTCTGTAGTGCGGGCTTTTCAAGCTGCTGGGGATACAAAGAATTCACACGACACCCTACCACCCGCAAGCTAACGGTTTGGTAAAAAGGTTTCACCGTCAGCTTAAGAGTTCCCTCAAAGCGCGATATAATACTGTACATTGGAGCTCAGAATTCCCGATCATCCTCTTGGGCATTCGATGTGTGATCAAAGAAGATCTTAAGTGGTTTGTTGCAGAGTTGGTTTATGGGCAAAACCTCAGACTTTCAGGAGAGATTTTTGTGGATGACTACACACCAGCCACGACGCCGGAGGTCTTCATTAAAAAATTGCACAACATCAAGAGAAATCTCATACCCAAACAGACGCGAAGAAGTAAGCAAGACATTTTCGTACCCAAAAATCTAAATGATTGCCAGAACATTTTTGTCCGAGTGGACAGAGTGAAAGTCGGTCTCGCGTCACCTTACGAAGGCCTATATAAAGTCGTCCGACGTATTAGAAAATGTTTCATCGTCGCAGTAAACGACGACAATGCCTACGGTATTGTGCCACACGAAAATTCACAACAAATTGAACACAAATTCACCCGGGGGACTCGATTGGGGGAGGGTGATGTAGTGGAAAAAGCCAACCCACGAGTTGTTAGATTTAAATAAGGGTAGAATCGAAACTAACCGACAATTTTTAGAATTTGATAACATGAACGCTTTCATTATTTTTCGCGCATAGAAAGCAGCCGTCATAAAATTCATCGTTGATAATTACCTTCCTGATTCGTTCAGTTCGGTCACATAAAGTTTTCCTTGTCGTCGCGCGCGGTTTCCTCCATGCTTATCGTCTTTGAGCCAGTCTATACAATTTTGTTCTTTTGTGCTGGGTAGCAAGCTTTAAATGGAATTGAAGAGATTGTTAGAAATTGAAGTGAATTTCTTCATTATTTCGTTGAACAAGCTACCACAGGTCTACTTCCTCTCATTCCTCGTGCCGAAGAAAGAGTTGCACATCACATAGGTTTAATCCTATTCCGTATCTACATAGTGGAGTTCGAGTAACTACATATATCAAAATTTGTGCAAATTTAACGCTACTGCGAGTCTTTTTTTTCTCCTTGGTTTCTGCCTAACCTTTTCATTGGATTAGAGCTAAGCCATAAGCCTACACAAGGGTCAGGGTTTATGGACTAGTTTGACTAGTTGAGGTCCTCAGTTATGCAGTACACTAATTTGTTAGAAGAATACTTAATAGTGAGGCTGGTACTCTGACCGTCTTCGCAGTCCAATATTAATTCCATAAAGCAGTCCAAGATCTTCCCCGCCACAACTAGATCCTTGTGAGCCATTTTTGATATAGTAGAAGTTTCTGCGCAGCTATTTGATAAGCTCTAGGTGGCTGTTATCCTGCCTAAATGTGGTCTGTTTAAGATGTTTTGTTTACCCATTCGCAGTCATCTTATCCAGGGACGCATCAGAGATCACTGTAGGCCTAGTGTGACTCTACTTCTGTTATCCCCAGGTTGGCAGTGAATATAATAGTGTGCAGTGAATGTGACTAGTGCAGTGAATGTGACTAGTGCAGTGAGTGTGACTGAGAATAAGCCGACAACCGTTCTGCAATGCATATTTGATCTACCAGTATGAATGGATACTAATGTTTGTTTGTTTCATGCCTTCGTTTCTCGTCTATTCCATCCAACACGGAAGGAGCGAAAAACTGTTATTTCAAAGGCTGGGCAATTTCGAAAATTAAGAGGTTAAAATACCGGTCTTTTGGAGTGTCTTTTCTAATATTGTAGAATTTGTTTGCTGAATTTGGACTGTGCGGTCTTAGACATGCCTTGCTCAAGAAGAAGCATTAACGAGAGTAACTTCAATATATTGACGTTGGCAGCCTTTGTGTTTTTATTTGTCGAATCTTCAACCTAATGTTGAACGTTCTTTTTTTCATCATTTCCTTTTGAATTATAATTAAAAACAATTTCAAACACACAAAATACCGACCGGCTTTATAAAATACAACAAGCACACCAGGTATGTATCACGTCACCCATTTGACCGACCCAAAAGACACTCCCTTTGCACTTAAGTACCACTTAAACGTGCAGCATTTTCCTAACCAAACTACTATCCTCACTGCATGACAGCAGCAAAACAAAACGAAAAACCCAAAAACTGCTCAAAAAACAACCAAAAAAGACACAAACGACCATGGAAATCCTATTAATCATTACATCACCGTTAAATAAAGTGGAAAATTTGATGTTCTTTCATATTGTCCTCGCATTTAGTTGCAATTTGTCCTGCCAACAAGCTGCAAATGACACGTTCTACAATAAATACTACGAGTACACACTACACAAGCAACATCTGATCCTGCATTCTATGTCCTGTATAAATTGCAACCCCTAATTTTTTTTTTGTCACACATTTAGATAACCCTCCTTACTTTTATTAATAATCCCCCATCAATTGCGTAATGTCATATATTATCTGTCTCCCTGAAGTACGATGATAGAGGACTCATATGGTTATGTTCTGGTGAATGTCCTGCTAAAGAGAAATCCTTTTAAATAGAAATTTAACACCAAATTATCACATGGAAATGAAAAAAACTATGACAATGTACGAGTAAGTGACTACGAGTATGTGTTGTGTTGTTGTATTGTTTTGGCTTGGCCAACCCTCTGGAGAGAAACGGCCGGCGGCGGCGGCTAGTAAGTGTGTACAAATACGAGAATATGTCACAATGGGATTCCATAGGGGTGGCTGTTTACGACGCAACTATTTTTATTAAATTAAATCACCAAAGAGTGAGTGGTGTATGTGAAAGTTAAATGAATGCGAAATAGCACTTGAAGTGCTTCTATTACCTTGACTAATTTATTAAGGATGCGTAACAGATAGAGAGAGGAAATGATTGTAGTTTTTATGTTTTCTAAAGAAATTGATATTCATTGAGAGTTGAATGAAGGATGCTGTGCATACAACTACGTACTCGTATATCTGTGGTACGAGGATTGTTGCACATGAAGTATTTGCTTGCATAAGTTTTTGGTGATGATTTGATTCGTCTTGGTGAAATGGGCTGATCCTGTTTATTGTGAATGCACTATTGGATAATAAGAGCACAATGAATATGAAATTAAATTCAATTGATTTTGTTGATTTGGAGGAAGGAAGGCAGAAAGCAGATGGTGAGGATAATGATAGGTACCCTAAATGACGAAATTTAAATTTATAATTCTGAAATGTGATAAACGCTGGGAACTGCAAAAATTTCAATTTTACTCTCTTGAAAGTAATAGATCTTAAATGAAAGATTTCTATAGAACCAGGTTTCAAAACTGAGCTTAGGAGATAGAGAAATGCTAACCAATCTTATTAATATTTTCGGCGAATAGTTTTTAGAGTAATTGGATTGTAAAATTCTAAAATAAATTGTTCTTCGCTTGGTTTTCCGATTACAACTAAGATGCTGCTACATTTTGCGATGGGCGGGATCCTCCACCGACAAAGCTTTGCAGAAAGTTTGATTTTAGGCCAAGTGCCTTCAGTTGCGCACTGCCTTTCCACTTGGGAGAGCAGGAATCTTACGTTTAAATATCATGTGTCGATATCTTCAAACGTTTTCAATAATACCAATGCTTCTGGGCCGCAAATTTAGGCTAATATTAGGCCGCACTTAAAAAGATTTCTTTGGTCAAAACCGAAGCGAATGGCAAGTGCAATTTCAGATGGAGTACTATTATCAGAGTTAGAGCCTAGACAATATCATTTGGCAGAGATCCGTAAATTAAACTGCACAACTTGGCTTTATGGATGTTGTCGTAAAAGGGTCTTAAATCGGTAAAGTTGTAGTGATTTTCAAAATTACATATTAAGATTTCTCTAATATGCTCTAGGATCTACCATAGCCTTATCTTGAAAATGGGCTGGCATGTTCTCTCTATACTATAGTTAAGGTATACAGAGAGAGGTACGAGGCCCCCAGGGATTACTCGGTCCTGTGTTGTTACAGTCTCTAAGAGTTGTGCATCTAAACACTGCATTGGACTACCAGTGAAAGCCGAGAGGCCAGATAAACAGGCACAAAATGCGTGGTGAGCCAGCATCACTGACAAGCTGTTTATTTTTGATGATCGTGATGATTATTTCGGGTTCTTTCGTCATTGCTTTTTCACAAATTCAAATGGGGTCATATATTGTACCCCACCTTGTACGAGTATCTATTTTTATTTCAAGGGCACTGCCTTGCGTCGATCCCAACGTGATAAATTTTGTAAATATTTTTAACTAGCCGATGATCACTACGCTGCTTTGCTAGTTTTGTGGTGAGGAGAATAGTGGTAATATTTCACTAAGCAGCAAGGTCAAACAGCCTCAGTTCGTGTAGTAGAATGGGCTATCTTCGGACTGCTAAGCCATTGAGGTAACTTCCCGGCCATGGTCAAAAAAAAGAAGTTACGAGGCACAAACAAGCCTCGGATATGGACGGAAATACTGTTGACAACCCATGCAAACGAATTAAGGACAACGAACCTTGGATATGCACTTGGAATATAAGATCCCTCAATAAGCTACGGCCCCAGACTGCTGCAAAGCAGGCATCATGCCTATCCAAGAAATGCGATGGAATGCCGGACAAAAAGGGGATTGTTATCGACGGCACTTTGAATGCAGATTTGTTGTTAAAACCAAACTTACGCATCAAGGCTAAATTTTCCAACATGAGCCTTTTATTCTTGCATGCCCCACAGAGGAGAAAGATAATGACACTAAAGAAAGCTTCTACAAGCTCTTGAACACGACCTACGTGCAGTGCCCCATTTTACATTCAAATTGTCCTCGTCGATTTCAATGAAAGTTCCTAGCCTTGCAAGAGGTCGTCTTTGGAAGTACTGTCAAAACGTGCATGACATCACTCCCGATAACGGATTTAAGGTATTCAACTTTGCGGCGTGGCAAAATATTGTCGAAGCTAGCAAGTGGTAAGCACATCTCGAAATTCACAAAAAAAAACTTGGCGGATTCGTGATCAATTAACCTTTTACCAGATAGACCACATTGTGATCGACGATCCCCCAGTATCATGGATCTCCGTACGTTTCGAGAACTCGGACCACTACTTTGGTGTAGCCAAGGTTCGGATTTCCCAACCTTGGAAAGGTATAACGAAGAAAAGTTTTAATCGCAAGAGACCACCAAAATTGTTGTTGCATGCTTATCTTCAAATCTCTCAACAACTCGTACCACCACCAGCATCAAGTACCAAAAAGCAGTGGGATCCCTGCCAAAAAGCCATCAGAAATATCGCTTCGGATGCTAGTTTTCCCTCGAACACTACACCAAAACCACTGCCCTGATGTGACGACGAATGCCAGCAAGAACATGCAGCTTAGCAAGATGCATACAAAGCGACACCGCTTAGAAGGACTAGAAGAGTGATTAACACCCACCTTTTCAGAAAGAAAAAGAAGAATCATGAAAAGCGTTTCGTGGATATAGCCGCCTATATCTGCTTTTTAGTTGTCCGTTATCTAGTCCCTTTTTTTGGTCTACATTGCATTGCAACAGTAAGATCTTTTCGTCGGGTAATCGTCTAGATAATTGTACGCACAATTAAGTTCAGGATTTGAACTGTTGATTTAATCTTCATTGTATAGATCCTTAATAATGTATGTATGGAGCCTTTTACTGGTTAATGTCTTGTATTGTAACATGCAATTGAAAAATGGAAAATGTGAGCGAGCGCCTCGAAGCAATACGCATCAAGGCTAAATTCGCCAACATAAGCCTCATATGCGCGCATGCCCCCACAGAGGAGAAAGATGATGACACCAAGGATGCCTTCTACGAGCTCCTTAACAAGACCTACGAGCAATGCCCTAGCTATGACATTAAAATTGTCCTCGGTGATTTTAATGCAAAGCTAGGAAGAGAGGGTATCTTTGGTGGAACAATCGGAAAATATAGCCTGCACAACACCACCTCCGATAACGGATTCAGGCTAATCGACTTTGAGACGGGG
This sequence comes from Volucella inflata, assembly GCA_928272305.1. NCBI lineage: Eukaryota > Metazoa > Arthropoda > Insecta > Diptera > Syrphidae > Volucella > Volucella inflata. Next base: position 22,386,266 of record OV743718.1, on the reverse strand, counting down.
CGAAACATTGTCGTAGCTAGCACGCGGTTCCCACATCTCGACATACACAAGGGGACTTGGAGAACTCCTGATCAATCAACAGTCAACTAGATTGATCACATTGCGATCGACGCAAGACACTCCTCCAGCATTATGGATGTTCGTACGTTCCGAGGAGCCAACATCGACTCGGACCATTACCTTGTTGTAGTCAAGGTACGGTTGCGGATATCCCAAACTACGCCAAGACAAACTCATGCTGTGAGAAAATTCGACGTCAGACGGCTACAATCACAAGAGATCGCCAAGTCCTTCTCCGATCGAGTGTCTCTTAATATCTTAAGAGGTCCAATGCCGCCAGCGTCAAGCATCGAAGACCATTGGAAACACTGCCAAAACGCCATCAGAGATGCCGCTTCTGATATGCTGGGTTTCACTCGTCCACCACAACGAAACCCCTGGTTCGATGATGAATGCCGGCAAGCACATGCAGCTAAGCAAGATGCATATAACGCGGCGCTGCTTAGAAAGACCAGAGCTGCTCATGAGCTCTATGAGCGGAAGAGGAGAGACGAGCACCGGCTTCTCAGGAGGAAGAAGAAAGAGCATGAGAAGCGCGCGATCGAGGAAATTGAGAGATGCTACTCCAGGAATGAGGTTCGGAAGTTTTACCAAAAGGTAAAAATAACATGCCGCGGAAACAAACCCCGAAACCGAAGCCTGTAGAGATGAACAAGGGAACATAGTAGTAGAATCGCAGTCGATGCTGTTGATCTGGAAAAATCATTTCTGCAGACTGTATAATGGCAATGACGGACCAAATACCGCTGTCAGGCAGAATCAACCTTTCAACTTGGACGATGATGACCAACAATTCCGTCCACCCGACCTGGATGAAGTGAAGATAGCCATATCGAAGCTTAAGTCCAACAAAGCTGCTGGAGCGGATGGCCTAACTGCCGAGCTCTTCAAAGCGGCAGGCGATGACTTGGTAAGGAGCATACACCAACTCATCTGTAAAATATAGTCGGATGAAAGTATGCCCGATGAATGGAACCTCAGCATTGTTTGTCCAATTCTCAAGAAAGGAGACCCTCTGAACTGCGCCAACTACAGAGGCATCAGTCTCCTTAACATCGCATATAAGATCTTATCCGCCGTATTGTGTGAACGCCTGAAGCAGTTCGTCAACAACCTGATAGGTCCATATCAGTGTGGCTTTAGGCCAGGAAAGTCCACCATCGACCAGATATTCACACTACGGCAGATCTTGGAGAAGACCCATGAGCTTCAGATCGATACCCACCACCTATTCATCGATTTTAAGGCCGCGTATGACAGCATCTATAGAGACGAGCTATATAGAGCAATGTCTAGTTTTGGCATCCCTGCCAAACTCGTCCGTCTGTGCAGGATGACGATGGAGAATGCACGCTGCTCCATCAAGGTCGGTAAAGATCTGACCGAGACCTTTGATGTCCAGAAAGGATTTAGACAAGGCGATGCGCTGTCATGCGATTTTTTCAACATCGTACTTGAAAGAATAGTGCAAAATTCACGAGCAAACACAAGAGGCACTATCTTTCAAAAGTCCGTCCAACCACTCGCATACGCCGACGATATTGACAAAATCCGAAGAATTCAGCGGGATGTCAGTGGCGCTTTCGCGAGTATTGAGACGGAAGCGGCAAAAATGGGTTTAGCGGTCAATGAGGGCAAGACCAAGTATATGCTGTCAAGCAAAAAGGACAACCAACACCGACGTCTCGGACAGAACGTCACCCTCGACAGATATAACTTTGAGGTAGTTAAGGACTTTGTCTACCTAGGCTCCGCTATAAATACAGACATCGACACCAGCGCTGAGATCAAGCGAAGAATAACTCTTGCCAACCGCTTTTTCTTTGGGTTAAGAAGGCAATTGAGTAGCAAAGCCCTCTCTCGGACATCAAAAGTCACCCTTTATAAGACTTTAACAATCCCGGTCCTGCTCTATGGCGCAGAGGCATGGACATTATCAAAAATGGTTGAGGGTATTCTTGGTTGCTTCGAGAGAAAAATTCTTCGGGCGATCTTCGGTCCCGTCTGCATTGACGGTGAGTGGAGGAGGAGATACAACGACGAACTGTATGGACTGTACAGCGACATGGACCTAGCCAGAAGAGTGAAGATCCAAAGACTGAGATGGCTGGGTCATGTAGAGCGCATGGACACCAATGCTCCGGTCCGACAAGTTTTCGAATCCGCTCCCGAGGGACAGCGCAGTAGAGGAAGGCCAAGACTCAGGTGGCGCACGCAAGTGGAAGAGGACCTCAGCCAACTTAGCGTGCGAAACTGGAAGCAGCTAGCCAGGGATCGAGCTGGCTGGAGAAGCTTGTTGACTGAGGCCCAGGTCCACCCCGGACTGTAGCGCCATCTAAAGTAAGTAAGAATTATAAGTTTTTTAGCTTAGCGTAATCAATTCCTGCATGTCTTTTAGCAGAATTAGAATATCCATTAACTTTTATTTTCGAGTTAGTTAATAAGAGACCTGTCATAAGCATGATCAGTAATTTTTAAATCAAAGACACATTTTTCACATTTAGTTGCAGCATTCCTAAAACGTGTATAGGTATGGTCTGATTGGCACGCTAATATAAGAAATTAGACCATGAGAGGCAATAATGGATAAATAGTTGGATAAAGTTACGTTGCGATCCAAGCTATTAATGTTAAAATCATTTGTCTGGGCATTGAATTCTCTACTAATCGAGCATGCATGCTGTGCCAAATTACTTTTAGCTCAGACAATATAGATACAAAATATCTTTGTCTCAAACACTTTTTCGTTGAAACTACAAAGGATAAGCATTTTCGAAAATAATCTCACATATAGCACTTCGTAGACTGTAAGTGGTATACCCACAAGCTTAACTCTCATTGTTTGAAATCATGCATGGAATAATATCTTCCTCTATAGTATTTCATATTTTTGTTGCCCTTGAATATAGATTTCATCTTCCTGATTCAATTGTGAATGTAAATCTTCCAAAAGAAAATCACACATAAGGACAATGCAAGAACACAGACAGAAAATAAAGAAAAGAAAAGCTGTTCCTGTTCCGGCTGAGAAGTCATATTCACATCACTTTGCAAGAGTATTCCTTCTATTCAAAAGTAATTCACCTAAACACAGGAAGAGATCCTGAAAGAAAAGCACAACGCACAGGATTTGCCATAAACAATTGAATCTCGTTCAGCATCCTTTTGAAGGATGAACTAATGCAATTAAAATTTGTGTAACTCACAGCGTTTGCAAACGGATTGAATTGAAAAACAAATCCACATTGAAAGTATTCGTAGGTACTGCAACTGCAGTGGAAGGGATTATCTTACACAAAAAACAAAATGGATCGATTGAGAAGAGCCTAAGTAGCAAAAGCAATTACACATTGGCGCTAAGGCCAACGCAGTAACCATTCATGCATACGAAGGTCCATTATACAGTGCAAAATGGACGAAGACGCCTTTATCCTCTGCCGGAAATTAAACTGTTCCAGTAAATTTGTTCATTAAAAGTGGACTCGTGCTGAAGGAGAGCCTATAGTCTGAATTCGCATTTTGTAAGGATGTGTGTACCTGCTGTAAGGTGAACAACTGGAACGTCTTTTGGAAGTGAAAGATCATAAACAACGGAAGGAAGGAAAAACCATGCCATTGTCATCTAAACCATAACAATTGACATCATATTGCGATGACAGAACATGACTTCCTGACTAAAATGACATCCTGCGAATACACTACCCGAACGAATATAAAACAAAAAAGCAAACGAGAACAAAAAAAAAAATTTAAATCGTTGGAGAACTATGTGACAAATCTTTTTAATCCTATTTGGCTGGGATTGGCACACACCAGAAGTGAGAGAAAAAAAATTGAAAATTTGAATTTCACAACAAACAGGTGCATGTGACACAAACCGCAGACACTTTGGACGGACCAACTGACCGACAACTGTCTTAAAGGAACAAATGATACCGGTTGACGTGTGCTAGAATGTGTTTTTGCTTCGTTTTCTTGACATTTTTTTTTTATTGTTCGTTGTCCTCTGTAATAAATCCTCTTTTACGATTACTGCACGAAAGTCCTTAGTTCGACATTTGTTGATCCTTTTTTTTATAAATATTTTTTGGTTTGTTCGTTATGTTTTATTCGTGTACGAGTACGGTGGCCGTCGTTGTAAATGTCATCGGGCTTGGCTAGTCTTTAGATACGAAAGGTAAACGAAAAAGGAAAGTACCTATCGCTCCTGTTGGTTTTTTTTTTCCTTGGGTGCAAATCAGGACAAGACGTTAAATGGATTAGTTTGGTGACTTCTGTAAGGATTACACGAATTACTTTTGACAATTGACTTTTGAGATATAATGCTCTGGGAGGTGATGGGAAAAACTTGGTGATATTTTTAAAAATGTCATTGTGTCGCCACAATAAGTTAGTGATGTAAGAGAGACAGAATATGTAAAGGAAAGTCGATGCATTGTAGCATTGGTTCTACCGAAGCTTTTGTGGCCAATACTTGGTGAGAAATTTCAAAATTGAGAAAATTCTGTGTCATACACATAATTCTTTCCATTTAGCGCGATGAGATCTCGTAGCACTTGAGCTCGCGGCGTTAAAGAAAGATTTTTCTTCACCCTGGATGAATTCGAATACTTTTCGCGCTACAACAGTGGTGTTCAATAAATAAAACAATAAATCCTTTTTACCCTTCGTTAAATACCTGATTGGTCTATATCAGGCCAGCAAAGCTCACCCTCGGCCAAACACACACACTACGGCTTCAGATCGATGTATACTACCTATTCATAAGGCCCCATATGACAGCATCTTTAGAAACGAGCTATACAGAGCAATGTCTAGTTTTACCATCCCTGCTACTCCATCACGGTCGGTAAAGATTACACCGAGAACCTTGATATCGAAATAGGATTTAGACAAGGCGATGCGCTGTCATGCGATTTTCTAAACATCATTCCTTCAACAATAGTGCAAAAGTGATGCGCCAACGCAAGAGGCACAATCTTTCAAAAGTCTGTCCAATTACCCGCATACGTCGAAGATATTGAACTAATCGGAAGAAAGAAGCGTGAAATCAGTTGCGCTTTCTCAAGTTTTAAGATGGTGGCAGCTAAAATCGGTTTAGTTGGCAATGAGGGCACGGCCAAGTTCATGGTGTCAATCAAAAAGGACACCAAACACCGACATCCCCAGTGCTGAGATCAACCGAAGAATAACTCTTGGCAACCGCTACTTCTTTGGGGAAAAAAGGAAAATGTCTAGCAAAGCTCTCTCTCTGGAACAACAATAGCGCCCTTAATAATCCCAGCCCTGCTCTATGGCGCAGCTGCATGGACATTATCAACAATTGATGGGGGTACTCTTAACTTCTATGGGCTGTATAAGGACATAGTCAGAGGAGTGAGGGCCCAACGACTCAGATGGCTGGGTCCGAAAGTCTTCGAATTTGACTCAGGTAGCCACGAAAGTTGAAGAGGATCTCAGCCAACTAACGTTTGAAACTGAAAGCAACTAGCAAAAGTTCGAGCTGGCTGGAGACGCTTTTTGACTGAGGCAAAGGTTCACCGCGGACTGTAGCGCCACCTAAAATAAAGTAAGCAAAGCTAATTTGTCCTTTACTCCTGTACGTTCTGGTATATGTAATGCCCTACAATATTATAGTAGAGAACCAGAGGGATTGGCCCCTAGCATGGCCCACAGTGTTACTCTTAGCGTCTGAGTGTTCCAGGCTATTCATTTTCTCGACTTTAGTCAAACTAGCGAGGTAGAATTCATTGTGAAGTGTAATCCACCAGACTATCGACTTATACAACGGAACAGCGCACTTTTACAAAGAACTAGTCCATTGCACTCCTTATTATGTTCTATTCTCTGAAAATTCTTAGTGTATCGCACAACATACGAATGATGCGACAATAGGCCGGGCACTCACAGCGATAATTTAAAGCAGTCCGCAGTCGTTCCTTCTTAAGTGATAGTAGGAATGCCGCTGACCTCTAAGTGATATCGGAAAGCACGTGTTTGGTCAGTCGACTTTCTATAAATGCAATGGAGGCTCTAACTGAAAAATTTTCAAGCTAAGAGCCTTAAAAACGTCTGAGCAATTCTACCCTGAGCTTTGCTCAGCAACTTAACTAGCGATTGAATTTACTTTGATCTTAGAGCGAAGCAAAACCCTCTGATTGCTCAAGCATTCGCTTAAGGTGCAAATACTTTGCCTCATGATCGGTGAATACTTTTGTACGTACTTGGTCGTTGTTATCAGGGTTGCGTAAATCTTACCAATGCCGCATCCGGAATCGAAATTGGAGCCATCCGTGAATACGCAACTACATTACTTTGCTGACTCAGATATTGATCACCATTCCTGGTTCAGAAATTCGGTTTTGCATTTTCTTTGCAACAGGGGTTCCGCCCATAAAATAGGAGTGCATGAGACCTAACCGAATTTGACGTCAAGAGTTCAGCCCATAATATGAATGTCGGAGGCAGTGCGATTTAACAGTGCCTCCAGAGTGAAGCCAGGCGCGCTAGCGAAAGAACGTGTGAGCTCGAGACTGAGTCTTATAAAAGCAAAAGTAACGTATTTTCGTGAAAGTTTTTTCTACCAGGCAACCGTCTCATAAGTGCCAGAGAGACCATGGCGGCTTGGCGGTTTTCGACGTGAATTATTAAGTCCAACAAGTTTGTTAAGCGGTATGACAGTCAAAAAAGTTTCGTTGGAAAACGATGACAATACCCTTAAGGACTTGATGAGTTAGACCAGTTGGCCTCCTCGTTCGCGTAAAGAGAACAACATAAGACACAGGACTGACTGAAAGTCAAATTCACCCCTCGTCGATCGCGTTTGGGAAATCCTTTAGAGCAGACAGTTGCTTGGCACATTTCAACAGCCATTATGGCTAAATAATATAGCTACCTATGAGGTCATTAAGCATTGAGTCTCCAACGGAGACGGGACGTCGTATTGAAGGCAACCACTCTTCATCACATATTGGGCACAGTCGGCATGTACAATCAGGGTCATATACAGTATTGCTCTTTTCTACAAAACGAGTTACATATATGTCTGGTCAAGTTACAACTGCCAGCAAAAGTTACATTGCCGAAAGCACCCTCAATGTCGATGGCAACTCTTATTTATCAGGTTTCACTCCTGAAGGCATGATGCAACTTGGATAGATGGTGCATTCGTAAAGGCGTGCTGCACACATGAAGCTCAAACATGTTCCCCATGCTCTTCAACATGGAATGAGTCAAACTGGTAGGTCTGAAGTTGTTGGCGAACGTGGAGTCATATTTTCGGATTTTCAGCGGTCAGGCTACTCTTTTTATTTGTCATCGATTCGGTATGCTGGTGCTAGGCTAGAAATTATATTCCGCGTATTGCTGAAAGTTCTCCAACATGTGTAGAGCCCTTTTCTATATGATATCACCCAAAATCAGGTTAAAATCGAGGATTACGTCAAGGTAACGTGCTAGGCTTCAAACTTTGCCCTTACTCGGTAGATTGGTTAAGGGATTGTTCTTCTGCTAATGAAAACAACGCTTGTTAGAGACTATAACAACCACAATGTCATCTGAAGAGCGTGCAATCGTCTTCATTCTGCTTATCTATTGAAAATCGATCACAGCAGGTTAAGGTTCTGTTTAAACAAACGTACTATTGTACATAGACATAATTATATACCAATTCGACAAAACCAGCTGTTCGCCTTTCGGCTGATTGAGTCATCAGCAAGAAACCTTACAATGTCTCACATGTCGCAAACATCTAGCGCCTACAGAACCATGTAATTGGATTTCGATTGACTCAAAGAGAACTATCGAAACCAATAATAATTCTGGCTACGAATAAGCTCTATACGAAAGAACAATGATGAAAACATTTTCTTGTATCATAGAAGTTCCTTATATGCATCCCATCTACGTATGTATATCTTGTCCTTCGGATCATATCGTGTCCAAAAGCAAAAAAAAAAGCAATTAATATAAAAGTGATGTAAAGGGAAAGCAATTTAAGTTTTTTCTATTCTTTTCATTTCTTCTGCCACATTCATTGGCGGTTGCCTTGTGGAATTTATTTATCTCCATCTACACCACCACCACCACAGCATCCAAAGCAAGCTATGGACCATTTACCTCTCCTTGCAATTTCGAAATGGAATTTTGATTTTGATCCTGCGTACCATACCCGCACATCCCTTCTCAAGCAATAGATCTCACTCCCAGTCGCATTCGTTCGTATCGTATCCGTATTCGCATTCTCCATATTGGAACGATGAAAATTTCCATTTCGACAAATTGCTCTCCCCTCATGAATCCTTGGCATGCTACCCTTTAGCCCATTGCCCTGCTCCCATCTCTGAAACTTATCAAGATGGTGAAATGTTCAAATGGCAAAGGTTAACTTCTCCATTTTGTTGATCCTGAATCTTAGTGCTTTGTTATTGGAAGGTAACCTTAGACGACTACGTCGACAAGAAAAGTCATATTAATGTGGTCCTGTGCCTATCACATGATACTCCCTCCATTTTTAGACTGAAAGATATGCATGCTCATACTCATACCCACAGCAGCCGACAGGATGACGAGAGACAATGGAAATAGATTGTTGAGGTGGTCGAGCCGGCGGGGGAGAAAACTTTGTAAGAATTAGTGAAGGGAGAGCAAAAATTCGAGATCAGGGTGGATTTTAAGACATGAGCCAAACGAAATGTTTAATTAAGGACGAGGGATATTATTGCAAATTAATGCGGCACTTAATAATGAGTTTCTTAGAAAGTGTTACGAGCATTCGAATGGAGAAGGATAACCTAGCGTTGTCGTTTGTCGGTCATTGAACGAGGTGTGCTAGTTATCCTGACTGAACGTCTAAAAGATTATTTTGCTGATGTCAGATGATGGGGATGTCGTTGTGACATTAATTACATCTCTGGGGGATATTCAGAAGTTGTGATAGGATTTGCTTGGAATATGGATGAGGGTAAAGTAGTTGTCTTGTGGCACGTTGTTGGTTGTAAATTGGTTGGCAAAGTCAATTGAGACGTGATGACATTCTACTCATATCAAGAAGTGGCAATAGGGAAATAAATAAAAGAGGTCAAGACTTAGGCGGGTGAATTCAGCTGTTGAGATACCTTAGTGATCCAATTTCATAACAAATAATGATGTTGGTAATCTATGAAGATGTGTCTTTTATGTCAACAGAAAGACTCTGTAGAAAGACATTTAAATTAGCATCTAGAGCTTGTACCCTCCGGCGAGCCTAATCCGAACACTCACAGAGTGAAAAAGCATTGCAGGAAGTAGTTTCACTTAAAGTATCAACAATCCCACTGAATTCTAGGATGCAGCAGTAAGCTTTTGCATAGCAATGCCACTTGTGTTTAAGAAATTCAGTATGTAGTTCTAAAGCGTATTCAGCTCCTAAAGAGAAGTCCTTCGATCCTTTTCAAGCAAGTTCATTATCGATGGCATTTCCTATGATTCTATTATGATCTCCGAACCAAAGCAGTCCTATTAAAGTCTAAAAATCGAGGTTATATCTCACAGAAAACCAACAACGCGTTTTCAGTTTTGATTTACCATGTTGATGTACCAACTCCAAAACATCAACTCCAGATACCAATTCTTGTTTGCTACATAAATGATGACGCGAACATCTACCTGTTAAGCCAAACCTATTAGATTGCACCTTTCTGTGAAAAGAATGCTCTCAGTTTACTTAATTTAGAGATGGTCGACTTTGAAGGTCTTCGAACACTACTTAGGCTGACTGAGTCTTAGAGCAGACAGTCTTTATGGATGTTCAAATTGATAGTGATAGATATCATATTAAGTTTCATTTATTTTCAGGATAGTTTGCCATTTTATCATGAAAATATTGATTCTACGACAATAATTTAAAATCGTTGAAATTTGTTATTTGTTTGTTAAAATCGAAGCTCTTTTGAAGAAACTTAGAGAGCACTTCGTGCAATTATCGGTTATCACCGTCTATCTCAACGTTGTATTAAATGAATTTTTGAAAAAAATTTCGCATCCCATTCACACTATTGAATACTCACACACCAACACGAACGACAATAGAACGTTCAGAGGAAAACTGATTACTTTGTCGTTGTTGGCGGGAACTTGGTCTTTGTCCATACACTATCTGGAAAATTCTCCATAAAGATTTTGGTCTCAAGGCTTCGATTTAATCGTTACAAGAACTTAACCGGCATGAGCATTTTTTGAGTCGTGTGGTCAATGATTAGGCTTTTTAACAAATGGACAAAAGAGTGCGTCCCAGCTTGTCGTAAGAGGCGACTAAATGGGACACCAATCATATACAGGCAACTATGACACCAAAAATGAGCCTGTGACACTTTAACACCTTAAAACTTTCCCACAAGTTTGTATGCAATCAGTGGGTTCCCACGTCTGGAGACTACCGGTGGGGTAAAAGAACAGTCAATCAATTCGAAATGAGCATACAAGTGTCAAACCACTCAAACTTTAAACTTCATGGAAATGATCGCAATTAATAGCACTACCCCGCTGGGCACCACGGTTGCAACGCACTCGGGTGATCCCAGAGCAAGCAGAAGTGCTTGTGTCAGAGCCCGACGGATTCCGGGGGCGGGCAAAATGAAGTTTCCAAAATATTTTCCTAAACTTCGGTTTGCAGGTTGGAACGTCGGATTATGCGTCGATTATGCGTCGCAGAACTCTACAAATCCTGTGCGTACAGGAAACGAAGTGGTGTAATACAGGAAATAGCCCGCAAGAAATGTGGAACAGCATGCACGAGGAATGCATAACACTCGCAAAGTCCCATCTGGGGACTATATCGAAATACCATCACGTCGGCAAAGAAACATGGTGGTGGAATGACGAAACCAAACGAGCTGTGGCCGACAAGAAGAGTGCATTCCAAGCATGGACAAAATGCGATCGGAGCGACGATATCGAAAAAGCTCGACTGGCTCTTGAATATGAGCGTCTTAAAAAGATGGCAAAGAAAATCCTGGCTCGAACTCGAGCGGCAGAAGCGGAAAACCTGTACCATGAGTTGGAACAAATATCCTCACGATCGGCGGATAGAAGACAAGTTATCCAAGAAGTTTAAACGTCGTACAGTACTAAAATGCCAAATATTTTTAAGCTCGCTGCACAGAGGAGAAAAAATTCAATGGAAATAACCTCGCCGAAATCCATCAAAAACGCAGACGGTCGCCTATTAACAAATGAAAAGGAAATTTGTGACCGGTGGCTTGAATACTGCAAGGAGTTGCTTAACAAACAGTCTCCACGTGATATCGTGCCGACAGCTGGTCTATTCGAGGAGGAAGTTTCGGAATTTTCAATCGAAGAAATAAATATAGCAATTGGAAAAATGAAGCCGGGGAAAGCGGTGGGACCAGACAGCATTCCATCAGAGTTTTGGTCGAAGATGGAGGGGATCGGCAGCGTTTGGCTATCGAAACTTTTAAATAAATTCAAATGTGGACAACCTATGCCGAATCAATGGAGAAGTAGCTTCTTGGTTCCATCATACAAAGGAAAAGGCGACACTCGAGAATGCAACAACTACCGTTCAATCAAGCTTATGTCACACACAATGAAAATCGTCGAAAGAGTCTTAAACGAACGTCTTCGGCAAATAATAAAGCTCGATAATAGCCAGTGTGGATTTGTTGAAGGAAGATCGACGGTGGACGCTATCCAAAGCCTACGAATAATAATGGAAAAGCACCGCGATTCGTCTAAGGATTTACACATGGTATTTATCGACCTCGAGAAAACACTCGATCGAGTGCCTAGGGATCTCATATGGGCCGCGCTGAGGTCTCAAAACGTGCCGGAAACGTATGTTAGAATAATACAAGACATGTACGGAAACGTGAAAACTGCGGTTAAAAGCTCTGCCGGACTAACGAGAGAATTTCCAGTTAATGTCGGAGTGCATCAAGGAAGCGTACTTAGCCCTTTCCTCTTTAACGTAGTATTCGACTATCTTTTAAAAGACTGCATGCGCAAAGCAGATGTAATGCCAATTCTCTTCGCGACAAGGTCGAAGATTTACAGAACGCCTTAGATTCATGGAGAAATGCGCTAGAGAGAAACGGGTTTAAAATAAGTTGTTCAAAGACGGAGCATTTGACGTGCCCATTTGCGCATCCATTGCGACCTGTTCCGGATATAATGTTAGACGGAATAGTTCTTCCAAAAAGCACTATCTTTAAGTACTTAGGAAAAATCTTTAACATGGAAGCGAAATGTGACGACGACGTAAACCACAGAGTGAGTGTGGGATGGATGAAATGGCGGGAAAATTCGGGAATCTTTTGCGACCGAAAATTTCCACTTAAATTAAAGGGGAAACTCTACACCACGGTTGTTAGACCAGCTCTTATATACGGTTCACAGTGCTGGAGAATGTACGAAGCGTTTAAAAACAAAATGACGGCAGCGGAAATGAAAATGTTAAGGATGTCTAGTGGAGTCACTAAACGCGATTGCATTAGATCTACGCGTATAAGAGGAAGTCTACATATAATGAATTCGGTAACCGAACAGCTTGAGGCAAATAGAATAAGCTGGTATTGCCACGTTCAAAGAAGATCTGCAGAAAATCCGGTTAAAAAGGCACTATCAACTACGGTCACTCCAACTGTAAGAAAACGAGGTCGGAAAAAGAATTCCTGGATTTCTCAGATGGCAAATGCGCAACAACGTCTGGGGTTAACCACTGAAGCGATCCAGGACCGAGCATTATGTAGACGCGTTCTGCGGTCTGCGACATTAGCCAACCCCATAAGCGGAGCAGCAGAGATGCAGTAAAAATGGGAAACTCGTTACGCATAAGTTCGTATAACGAGGAAAGTGTTAATAAAAGGATAAGAAGACACAATACTATACATATATTAGTATATACCTTTATATATACTAATATATACATATCTTTCTTAAATGCTAACCTAAACCTATGTAAGCTGGCCATCACTATTTATGAAGCAAATAGATTGGTCAGCTCTGCCTCATTAGTGAGGCTGGTCTGTAATTGACGGAAACGATGACGAAACATCTTCTCCATCATTCAACCACCAGAAATGCTGGTGCTGCCGAACGGCATCCCTCTTATCGCGATTCCCCACCACCCTACTGAACCTGAGATGATCCACCCTGCATTGTGCGACGTCTCTGTTGTAGTTGAGTCGCCTGTTCCCAGCTGTCCGAGCGACATGGAAGATTAACGGGATTGCTGATCTATCCTTGATCAACCCTATCTGATCAAAGTAGAGGAATGCTTCCGGTGGAACGAAGCCGTTAGAGCACACACTCTCGTGATAAAGGTAATTGGGTTTGTAAGCCCCGGATATCAGATTATTCGTCGAGGCCATTGCTCTTGCAATGTGCCTTCGAGTCAGCTTAATTACGAAGTTGTCCACTCGTATTAGGTTCGCCCTGTTGTAAAGGACCTCATTAGGATACAAATTTTTGTACTCCGACTCTGGTGTTCTGTACAAGCGAAGACAAGGCCTAAGGCAAGCCCTCTCAAACACCCGAATCTTTTCCATTAAGTTTGCTCGTACATTAAACCACACGGGACACCCAAATAGCAGCATGGGCCTGATAAGGACCATGTAGCAGTTTACTTTTACCCTCGCATCGAGTTGGCTGCTATAAAACAGTCTCTTTGTGAGGGCAAAAGCGCCTTTAGCTCTTGCTAGAGCAGCATCTACATTTTTGTTAAAATACAGAAACTGATCCAGCCAGATCCCAAGATATCTGACTACATTTCGACAGGCAAGAGGCTGATCGTGTTGTCCAATGATCGTGAGCTTTCGCCAATTTTTTCTGGTATCCCTAGAGGCTCCAGACAACGGCGTCCTAAAGAGAGTATTAATGACCTCGATTTTTGGACCTGTTCTGTACGCTATCAAGTCATCTGCGTACGCAAAAGTATGGGGAAGTCATATTCGGAAGGAGACTTATCGACCGGAGATTCGCCGGATTGGATATATCCTTTCCCTTTTTGGGGATAGGTTGAACCACCGCCGTTTTCCAATGCGCTGGATAATGTGCATTATTCATTGCATTATTAAACAGGGTGGTATAAATGTCCACCGCTTCTAGAGCAAGATGTCGAAGGACGATGTTCGGAATACCATCGGTCCCCACTGATTTCTTACTCCTGATTGTGTCGAAGATCTCATGGAGTTCTTCCTTCAATTTGTATAAATTTTTGCTGTTGTTAGTAATCGTTCGTTGTTCGTTCTGTTGTCCGGGCTATTTTAAGACACTGAAGGTCGTTTTGATTTTTTTCTCCGAAATAGTTTATTTATTTGCCCGTAGCACAACATTTTCAATTGAAGATGCAGTTACACTGAATTGCGTCGGAATTTCTGCAAATGGGCCCAAAATTAACTGGCATTGGATCCGCTATTTTATGGAAAAATTGTGTTCAGCGATGAGGCTCGTGTTTGGCTTAATGAGTGTGTCAACAAGCAAAATTGACACATTTGGAGGAGAAAATATAATCCGCATGGGATTATCGAACGCGGTTTCATCCCGAAAATGCAGTTTGGTGCTGTCTGTGGGCTGGCGGAGTCATCAGGACATTTAAAAAAAGAGAAAGATAAACCTAATCAGCGTGTTATGATAAAGGGTGTTTGCTATGGAACCATGATTAATGTCTTTTTCATTCCCCGATTGAATGGAATAAATGTGAAAGAGATGTACTTTCAGCAGGATGGCACTACACGCCATACCGCAAACGAAATAATCAACTTGTTCAGGGAAACATTCGATTAACACATAAGTTTGCGTAATAGACCTGGCCTCCAAGATCTTGTGATTATGTATTATCTTTGAGGATACGCAAAGGTTCTACTCTTCGTTGACAAGCCAGCAACAATTGAAGCTACAAATCCTTAAAAAATCCTTATAAAGTGGTCGAAAACTTTGCATCTCGGATGAGTGGGCATATCTTGAATTAATTGCAGAACATATTCTCTTGATTGAACCCAAATAAATGCCTGTTAAATGAACATTCATGTGTTCGCATAGATGTTCAAAAGGTGGTGCGAATATTTCATTTAAATTCTATAATTATTTGTAGCTGCTTAAATGTATAAATCCTGATAACTTACAACCAAATTCAAACTGTTCTTAACCAAACATTCCATAATCCTACACAAGTACCAATTTAATTCAATATCAACAGCACTGCCATCCTCGTCTCTATTTGCACACTGATTAGTCGAAATTCATTGAATTAAAGTGTCATACAAATTGGCATGCATATGTATGTTATCTGGCAGAGGAAAAGTATTTTCAACTAGGATATCAGATTATTCGAAACGCCCCTCCATAGAATGATTCCTATCTCTGCGTACTTCAGTGATTGCATTCAATTAATTTGGGCTCCTCCAACGAGGTTGAGTGGCATTTCCTGAAATCTCTCTAGTCTTCGTAATTCTCTTTCCACTGCATCTCATTTAAATGAATATGCAAATATTATTCGAATACACAAACAAATACGTGCCAACCAGAAGTGACCAACCCATAAGTAGGCACTGTAAGCTTCATCAGTGCGGATTCCCTTCGTTTAGCTTGTCGGAAATGAGATTTTACAAAACCCTAAGTCATAAGTTGATTTGTGGAATTGTAAATGAAGAAAAATTCTTGTTTTATCCTAATTTTGCATTCTCAGGACGAGTGGCTTTTGGTTGTGTGTCCTTCTAACTAAACAAATTGCATTAGGATCCGACATGGATTGGCAATGTGTATAGGTAAAGGGCGGCCAAGGGAAAGGATTTAACTTTGGCTATTATGGTCTACAGAAGGACTGAGATCGTAATATGTTCTAACATGAATTCAGATCCAGTCCGAACAGGAATTCTTTTCGTTCTATACAGTTTTCATATGTCTAACGTGAAGTACTAGTTGCATGAATATCCCTTAGAGTGGTATAAGGGTCGAAAAACAACCACCTTGGTGGGGTTGAGAACAGTAAAATCGTTTCCAACAAATAAAATTTTCCGATGTTTAAACGTGCCTGCCACAAGTGGTTGTAGTTCCAATTATGGCTACCAAATTAAGATGAAAATTGCTAAGCCGTGCATAAAGTAGGTACGTAACTTTGAATTACAAATTATGTGGCATGCTGCAGCAAAGATGTAATCGTACATAGTCGAATGAAGGGGTTAAACAAGCTTAAGTTGTTAACATGGATTTCGGCAACAGATTATTTCAAAGCACTCCAACTAAGGGTTTTACGAGGTTTTGTGTACCCATATCAGCTTTCTGACTTTTGAAAGTAAGTACCTAAATTGGACAAAATTTTATCGAAATTAAACTATAGAAACCTACGTTCCACAAAGTTTCAAACAAGCAGATTTCAGGTTCCTTTGAATTAAAGTGCTTTTACCTTATACTCAACTTTTTAATCGTTATTAAGAGAGTACGATATTTAAATAGAAATAAATAAATAACAGAAACTAAATATAATTTGAAGAACATGTGTCAATCCTCTTCGCAAGATAGGAAAATGTTTTAAATTGTCCACAAACATCCACCACCCCAACCAACAACATACAATCAATATTTTCTTATTTTTAAAACAGCACTCAACTCTGTTCGAAACTTAATTCAAAACTTAACTTTGTAATGAAATCAAAAATGATTTAAACTCGAAATCGTTGGTCAAACAGTTAAAAAAAAAAAACATTAACACCCTTACCAACGTCGAACACGAGAGTGTTAAATTTTTGCACTAAGCAAAGTCTGAGCAAATCTATCACCATTAACGAATCGCTGAGAGATAAAATGAGTGGGTTAGGTCCAGCTGCGTGCTGGCTAGCCCACAAACGACTCGAATCTTGGTCACGTATGGCCAAGGAAAGAGTCGGTGCAGTAAGACGGCTACCAACTGAATTAAATTCAGATGATAATGCATCAACAACACCACCGCCTATGACACCATCATCAGCTTCATCGACCACTAGTGGTATTGGTGGTAGTGTTAGTGGTGGAAGTTATGAACTATCAAATGATTCATCAATGGAGGTTGGAAAAGTTAAGGGAAACCTTTAGAATTAGAATAAAAAAAGGCTGATTATGTTTATTTTGTGTTTAATTTAAGGAATGCAATGTGACCAGAGAAGCACAAGCCATCCAGCCATTAGCATCGGTTCCGGCCCATACAGTTAACACGGAGCTACTACGTGGCCCATTGGAAGTTAGTCCTAGTCCACTTCATATGCATTTACAGCATCAGAGTAAATCATTCCCACCGCGACTGCAGCGTACGCCATCTGTATCGAGTCAGAGTAGTATAGATAGTGCACCATCAAGACAATCGGTATAGTGATCACACGTCTTATCTATTTCATTTTGATTTTGTTTGATTAATATAGGGCCACCGTGGATCTTCACCACAGATTCGAACGTTTGGACCAGATGGACGTAGCTCCCTACCAACTGAACATGGACTTCCTCATGTGAGTAATGTTGGGTCTATACTATTTTGTTTTTTTTTTTTATTCTTTTGATAAACAAAAAAAAAATTAAATTGAA
Source organism: Volucella inflata (assembly GCA_928272305.1). Classification (NCBI taxonomy): domain Eukaryota; kingdom Metazoa; phylum Arthropoda; class Insecta; order Diptera; family Syrphidae; genus Volucella; species Volucella inflata. The sequence continues at coordinate 22,368,659 of OV743718.1, read as the reverse complement.
ATTAGATTTCTCGATCACCAAGTCCAATGCGAACAATCAGCTTAGATGCCCGCTGCTGTTCACCAGCAGCTCCAACCGATTTATGTGACATAAGAACACCATCACCATCGCAGAGTAGCTTAGCATCGATTGCCGGCGGCAGTGCGAGTAGCATTTGCTTGCAGAGTCCAAAGGTAGGTCGTTGTCTATCGCCACTTTTGATACCACCTCGATCTCAGCCAGGAGGAGTTGAACCGGGATGTGGACCCGCATCACCCCTTGGTGCTTTACAACCAGACTTATACACCCGACAAGATGGACCGATTTACTTGACTGCACCTGAATCTAGCCCAGCCCTAGGACGATTACATCTGAGGATAAAATACGACTACCATCTGTTTGATCTGACTATACATCTGATTGAGGGTGAGAATATTGCCGTCGAACTTAATTTAATTGTGAACTTTCTACGAGTCTTTTTGCAGCTCATAATCTTTGCCCAATCGAAGAGGGAGGTTTTCGTGATCCATACGTTAGGTTGATGTTGATTCCAGGAGTCGATGAACGAAAGCGTCAGACACACATTCATCGGGGTGAATCTAATCCGTATTTTGATCAGCATTTCAAATTTCCCGTCTCAAGGGATCAATTACAAGGAAAAGAATTGATCTTACAGGTTTTGGATTACGATCGATATTCACACAATGACATTATCGGCGAAGTGAGGGTAATGATCGATGAGTTGGATTTATCAAAGTCTGTTGAGGTGGGTGGGAAAATAAGTGGAATACCACAAGTTGGATTTCTGGAACCTGCAATTTTTCCTTTAATTTTTTTTTTATATATATATATGAATACATGTGTAGATTTGGGGAGATCTCCTTCGGATTAAAAAACCACCAGAGGATCGCCCTGAGCTATTGTTGTCTCTGAATTACTTACCACAAGCCGAACGTCTCACTGTTGTTATTATGAAAGCGAAAAACCTCGACAGTATGCAGGAACCATATGTCAAGGTATGTGTCATCACCACTAAGTACCAAGTGGGTGACTGCATCTCTCTAATGAATCCTTTATCGGCTTTTAGCTCTATTTGATTCAGAACGGAAAACGTGTCAAAAAGAAGAAGACCAGCAGTGGAAAATCCGATGATCCATCAAATCCAATTTGGAACGAGGCATTCACATTTAATTTGCCATCGTCTGGAATGCAAACTGCAGCATTGGAGGTGAGTTTTCCATTCCAGAACCCACATTACTCATACAGTACTACTATACTATGGACTGACATTTTCACTTTCACATTTTGTCTTTATCTTTCAGTTGTATGTTGTAACCACTGGCGGTGAAGCAAATGCAATTGGAAGCTGCGGTATTGGACCACAAGAGAATGGTCCTGGACGTCAGCATTGGCATGATATGATACACAATGCACGTAAGCCAACCGCAATGTGGCATTATCTGAGATAAGGATATGCGTGGGATTTATTATGTCATAATATAACAAAAGAATGAAAACAAACTAGAAACCATAGACAGTTATATCAAATCGAATTACTACATACAACTTTTTTTTTTTCTCTCTCCTTCTTTCTATTTTAAGCCATCCTTTGTCACGGGAATCAATACTTTTATCGAATGCTGGGGTTAGCGGTATTAATTGGCATTTTCAAGAATGACCTTTTTCGTGTACACTTACCTCCTTGAAGTGGCGGATATTTCCTTTGCCATGTCAACACGAGTGTTTCCTCTTTCTTATTTTTTTCAAATTCTCTTTAAATTCTTTTTTATTGTTAACTTTGCCTTTTCTTTTCTGTTGTTTGTTTGTTTGTTTTTTTTTTTTTTCATTTTTTTATGATTTGCGCGCCCTTATTTTGCATGAATTTTGCTTTTATATCGAATACGAGAGCATCAATCATATGACACACCCCTTTCATTGCTTTCTTTGGCAGCGCGAGTCCTTTTTGAGTTGACAAATTTATTAACGAATAAAAAAAAAGTTATATAATATATAACTGTGAATGTTAAGTAGTTGAATGAATTTGAGTTTAAAGTGCAATTACTTCGTTTTTGTGCTTTTTGATGGGAAATTTATTTTGTGGTTGACATCTTTGAGTTTATGAATTATGGTCGAAGGGAAATTATGTGTAAGTGTCACTTTGACGGTAAAGACGTCATCTATAGACTTATGATTTTTGGTTTGTGCAATAAGAGTTGGGTTACTCTTTTCTTAAAATGTCACTTGTGAGTACCTACACTTAATTCTGGTCGAAGAAAATCGCAATGATTACAACAAAGACGATAGTTGAAATGTGAGATTGATAAGTGTCATTTGGGACGTTGAATACAGTAAAGAGCCTACTCTTGGGAGTGGTAACAATAAACTTTAGTTTATTGCCAATCATTTGGAGTTTGTTCATCGATTATAGTCAGTGAGGTACCTTAACTTTTCTCCTCATCATAAGTTGGTTTGATTCCGATAAAGTTAAATAGAAAAAATAGGCTAACAGTAAGTTGGAGCAAAAGTAATGTCATAACGAAAAGTTTGTTGAAAGGTGTAAAATTGATGACACTAAGTTGAAAAAAATTATAGTTGTCAAATTACCGACTCCTGAGTTGGTGCGCATACGAAATTTTCGCTGATTTCTTCTCCAATTTTAGCTTCAGTGCTTGCAAATATTCATCGTTTTCCAAGCTATGTCAGCGGTTGCTCCGTCCTGCTGGAACCAACAATGCACGAGACCCAATTCAGCAAATTGTGGCAAAAAAAATTCTTTAAACAACTGTCTGCCGCGTTATCCCGTGAAGGTTGGGGTGGCGCCGTCAGCGTCCTCAACATTGCTTGTTGTCAACTAGTTTTCTAATTAATTCTGTAATTTAATATAGATGTCAAAGCGCAATCATATTTGACGCCCTTTGTAAAATAATGGCACGTTCACATCTTGACCAACCTTGTACAAACGACAAACTGCTTCACATTAAACTTTACGAAGGTGAACACATAATACCATTAGTTTGCCGTCGAGTTGTCACAATCAGATTATTTCAAACAACTATTAGCTGCCATCCAAAACGCTAGTTCTTATTCTACAGTTCGTACTATTCTAGATAGTCGTCGGTGACGTCCAAAATTTAAATGATGCAACTAATGCTAATGATTAAACTGTATTATCTAAGTATCTTTCATTGAACATCTTCTTAACGTAAATTTATTTTGAATTTTGAATGCCAGTGCGTTGTCATTATAGGTATATGCAACAATAGGTAGCTGTTACTCTTTTTCGTGTCACCTCTGCCTTTATAGAGTGAAACTAGAGTGCTGAAATTTTTTTGGTAAGGCATTACATGTTAGTGTTTAATTAAATGAAATCATGAATAAAATAAGGAAGGTTCTCGACCCATACTGCGACTGATTTGTTGCATCCATTTAACCAAAATGCTCCTTGCGGTTTTTGAACTCTGTTAGTCTTTCCGCTCTGCAGATTTATTTATTTTTCAGCTTTTTTATAGTTGTACTTAGCTTTGCTTTATCGTGAATGAAAGAAATATCTTCGTTGACCGAAAGTAGGACGGAAATCACTTTGGAAATTATTCCCATTCAGTAAGTGCTGGAAATGCTGTTCAGATACATCGACATTCTCTGGGGAATGGGAACTTCTGGCTCGATACTATTTCCGCGCTAATTTTGTCTTACATTTCGTCTGCATCTTGTGTCACCTTTTTATAACATCTTCATACCATGATCAGTTTTCCTCGCATATCTTTAAATTTATCTGCACTTCCGTAGGTTGCGATACCGACGGAGAGAAGACAACGAAGACTTTATTCTCTTTGCTCTTTGTTCGTTGTGCTTTCTGCGTCGCTTTTTGGGACATTTGCAGGTTCTTTCCATAGGATAAGCAGACTCTGTACCTAGCTGTGACGAGATAATGAGCAAACTCGACAATCGCTGCTCCAAACCGTGCACGTTCAGAATGTTAGATGCGACCCTCATGTCTCTTACCAACTGATTGTCTGAGTCTGAGTAAAGGCAGATTGCTTTGTGGATCCGTAGTTTCAGGAAGCTTCTTTTTAACTTCTTGTTAGGTGCTGCAAAAGCAATAAGTTAAAAGACAGGCAGTTCGTAGTCCAGATTTTGTGGGTAAAGATGTTGGACACGATATTGGTATTACACTAAAGATGCGCACAAACTCATTATACGAATATAGTTTTCTGCAATATTTATGTTGGGGATAACTTCTATTTACCCTTTTATGAGCAGTCAACTTACTTCAAATATCCAACGTCCCAAAAAACTAAAGCGCGCTGTCATTTATAACTAATTCATGAACTTGAATCTGACTCGTTCCACCCTTATCCAGAATTTTAATTTTTTTGAAGTTGGTTTGTGTCATGAATAACTAACCAAACAGAATCCAATTCCCGAACCAAATTTTGCCAGATGCTGCTTCGCTTAATGTTTTCCGATCAGTGGTTGTAGAAAACGAAATAACGGGAAAAATATTTTTAAAAAAATTCGTTTATCTAGATTGTGTTAAATTATTTTGCATACTTTGCTGCTAAAAACCTTTGGAATGAAAAGTACAGGAAATAGGGTGAGTTTTGCATTGTTGAATCGAAATTTTCACCTGTTTAGTTGTAGCACAGAATTCTTTAATTTATTATGCCAGCCGGCTTTGGAAATATCCCAAAGAACCCATCACATAGCGCTGCATTGATAGAAAAGTGTCACAACTCAAAATTATCAACTTTTCAGGAAAGCGGTTTGAAAATTTGAACGAATGTATAAGGTTCTAAGGAAGCAAAGGATTGCTCCTACACTTCCGAAGTTCTTCCACAATGTTCTGACTACCATTAGGGTAATTTGTGACCCCATAACTCAAAAGAAAACAACTGCTTGATTAAGGGAAATTATTTATTTTAAGTGCTTCAACAACATTTCTTTGATGCGCAAAGCACTTTGTCCTTGCTTTTTTATTGTCCTTACATCTTTTTCTTCTGCTTTGATTCTCTGCTTTAGAGAGCTCCAGACATTTCCAATGGCAGACAATTCTGTATTTATACAATTCGATCGTTCTATGAGCAACGAAATTGCTAGTTAGAATCCCCAAATTTTTAACGTCCTGCAGAAACAGTCATAAACAAGCAGTTTTGCTGTATTTTCTTTGTTCGTTGGGCACCAATTACACAATGCGCGATCTGCCCATGTTTCCAGGATCGTTTAGAAAATGCAAAACTTTGAAAGTTAAAGTCGTTTTACTCCAAAATTATCTTTGTAATGTATTTTGCAATTAACAATGACTTGGCTGGAACGGCTTTGGTATCAAAGTCTCTTTCTAGAACATTTTCGCGAGTACCGAAGGTAGGAAGTACCCGCGTGCATTTTATTTCAACAAAATTTGTTTTACTTCTCTGAGGATAATCTTTAAATTTTTTTAATAATGTAAGCAGTTTGTTTTTAATGGCTTTCGAAATGGTGTTTGCGTTTTCCCCTTCAGGCAAGTCAATTCTATTATCGTTAAATCTTTTCACACATTTGTCTATAAAAATTTTGTTATAGCAGTAATTTTGGTCCTGAAGAATGGAGAACAAAAAAGATGGATTCCACCTGAATCTTATATAGAGCATTTCCTACGAAATACGGCCTGTAATTGTCAGAAACGAGGTGCAACTTCAGTAAAATTTTAACTCGTATTGGAGAGGAATAATGTCATCATCTATGATTAATTGATACAGTTCTAGAGTCACACGCTCTTACTTACTTATTAAGGTAGCACAAGAGTTCGGCATGAACTTGGGCCTCAATTAATGAACCTCACCACATAGGCCGGTCTTTATCTTACCGTTTCCGATTGCGGACTCTAAGTTTGTTTTTGTTTCCTTATACTTGTGCGTTTCACCAAGGTGGGGTCTTCCTCTGCTGCATTGTCCCTACGGGCTTAATTGGAAGACTCTGCGGGCCAGAGCATTGATGTAGCCAAAGTCCCTACACTACCTTGAAATTATAGATATCGATGTTCTGTCCAATTCGTTGTTTTGGTTCATTTACCATTTCACCCATTTTTGCAGCTTCTGTTTCAATACTAGCGAACAATATGATGACAGGGAGATTATTCTTTCGGTCGGAAATCAAACGCCGAATAGGGCAAGGTATGGACCTTTCAGCTGCGTATTACAGTGGAGAAAGGCACAACTTTTTTCTGGTACGTTGTGCGGCTTAAATTTCTTAATTTGTTCATTTCTTCTTCAAATTATCTTTTCAATTGTTCATCACTATGACTGGGACTGTATTTACTTTCCCTTGAACGCCGCGGAGGATACTTTCACCTCCCAGGGTGAGTCTTCTACTAGGTTAGTTTCGTCACTCTTGCAAATTCTTTGCAAGAATTTTAAACAATTTTTTTTAATCTGCTTGCATCTCGTTATCTTATTTATTCGTAAGCCTAAATAAATGAAATTTCAACATTGTATGGGTATATTTCTCTTAACACTTCTATGTCGTGTGACTTCTAATCTGTGCAATCGCTGCAACTTATTTCCAAAATATTATGCCGCAGGTATTGAATTGAAAGCCTATCGAGTCGTTAACATAGTACAGGACAGAACACTCTATAAGCTACATTTTGGAAACTGTAATCATGCTGACATTAAAGAAATACTTAACTTTGGCAAGACTCCCTTAAATTATTATTGTGAATTAAATTCTATATTCGAAATACTAGGTTTTCGAAACGAATTTCGGATAGAAGGTAATCTACAGAAAAAATGCGTCATCGTTTGGAATAAATTCTTAATTTTTTTGTCGATATTCAACTTTATATTACAGCAATGTAATGTAAGGATATTAATCATCTATTCTTCCGAGTATTTTTATTATTTTTTCCGGCGCGTAACCATTGGGAAATTAATTGATACAACATTATTAGAAATCAATATACCCAGCATTTGAAAAAGTAAAATACAATCAAAATTTTACCACAGATACATAAACTAAAAATAAAATTTAAAATCAAGCCCACCAACAGCAAAATTCACACCAAGCAACAGTTGAGTCCTTTTACAAATACAATTTTTTTTAATTCTAAGCTAAATTATAACCAACAACTCTAAAAATATACATTAAATTTTTTCTCAAATTTAAAAAGGAAAAACAATTTCGGATACACCAATTTTCTAAATAAATTTATAAGTCAAAGTCAAAAATAAAGAAAAAAGAAACATTAACCAAAGAAATACAAAAAGAATTTTAGTACATTTTTTTAGATATGTAGAATGTATAGTAATTTTTATTTATAAATAAAAATTTCTTTTTTTACAAAAAAAGCTATATACTGTACTTGACTTAAATAAAAGAAAAAAACTACTTTAAACGAATTTTTCAATGCCTATACTCGTAAAGAAAAGTTATTGATTTTCCTATTTAGTTCTCTATACAAACTAATAAAAAAAAATCAAAAGAAAATACTTAGAACTATAAAACTTATTTGTATGTCAAGTTTAGAACTAAAATTCATTGTAAAATATGATTATCTACATTTAAATAAATCTTTTAATAAATAAATACAAAAAAAAACCCAGTCACAATAAAAAGAACAAAATTAAAAAAATACAAAATTTGTATATAAAATAAAAACAAATTTGACATTTGCTCAACAGACGAAATATTTGTATCTTATAAGGTTTCAGGTCTGATTTAAAAAATTAGAAAATTCAATTTGTTACAAAGAAATTCACAAAACACTTAATCGAACATCACACAAGGAATCGTTGTATCTTTGTTCCTACAAAAAAAAAAAAGAAACAAAAAAACATAAACAAGTTTTTTAGCCATCTCTCGACTTCTAGAAGGACTTAAAAAAAAATAAAAGGATGAATGAAAAATAAATGAAAATTAAAAGCAACTAAGAAACGCTTCAGAATACTGTGCTAAATTATTTTAAACAAAAAACAAAAATATAATAAACAAGAAAGTGTCTATGTACTTACTATTTTATCTAAAGAGAATATATTATTGAAATAAAAGTTTATACATGTCTATAATGTAATTAAGTAATATGTAAAAACAAATGAAAATAATAGTATTCTACAAAGATTATTATATGTATATATGGTAAATATTTCTTACTGTCCAACGTTTAAAAAATAATATAATAAAAATAAACTTCACAATAAAACACCGACAGGACTAAACAGGACATAATTTTGAATAAAACCAAAACTTACGTTCCACAAAAATGTCACAACACCACCGATTAAAAGAGCTCCAAATGGACCTTTAATTAAAGTTGGGCACTTGGAAGAATCTCTAGAGTGTGATTTCATTGCAATCTTAAAATTTTAACATTTTAAATCATTAAAAAACACGGTAACATACTACAATTCAGGCTTCATCTTCAGTTTTGCTTCCTTCGATAATTTATATCTTGTTTAATGGTAAGTTTTTATACATGGAGAATTGTCAGAACTTCAAAGGAATCATCGTTATCATGTTTATGTAGCATTTAACTGATTAAAATAATTTCCAAGTAAAAATATAATTAGTTCCTCCTACAATAAGATATCCCTGATCTTTGACTAAGGACCCACACTCAAAAAATATATAAAAACAAGGATAGCGAACGATTATAAAATTTAATACACTAATAATACATTTTACAAAATAACAATTAAAGGGAATTAAACCTCAAGGTACGCTTAATTGACTGAAGTCGCGGACTTCTTCTAATGCGCTGTCACTCAGGTGCGGATTCGAAGATTCTCAGCCGTTGGACCTTCTCTCTCCTTTCTAAGTCACTTTCGCTGTACAATCTGTACTGTTCGTTATTGTATCTCCTCCTACACTCACCGTCTATGTAGACGGGAACAAAAATTACCCGAACAAGTTTCTTTTCAAAGCAATCAAGAGCATTTTTGATAATATCCATGCATCTGGGCCATAGAGCAGGACTGTGATTACTATGGTCTTACTCGTATATAGGGTAACTTTTGTTGTTCGAAGGAGGATTTTGCTAGGCAACTGCCTTCTTAGCCCAAAAAAGCAGCGATTGCCGACAGTTGTTCCTCGTTAGATCTCAGCGGTATTGAGTTAGAGGAGCCTGGGAAGACAAAGTCCTTAACTATCTCAAAGTTATATCTCTCGAGGATGACGTTCTGACCGAGACGTCCGTTTTGGCTGTTATTTCTGCTTGGTCTTGCCCTCGCTGACCGGTAAGCCCATTTTCGCCATTTTCATCTCAATACTCGCGAAAGCGCTACTACTCGTAACATCAAGTTGCTTTCTTCTGATTATGTCAATAACATCGTATGCCACCAGGTGGTTGGACTTTTGAAAGACTGTGCCTCTTGTCATGGCGCATCAGCTTTACACTATTGTTTCAAAAATGATTTTGAAGAAATCGCATTACAGTGCTTGGCCTTGTCTAAATCCTTTTTTGACATCAAAGGTCTCGGTGAGATCTTTATCGGCTCTAATGGAGCAGTGTACATTCTCTATTTTCATCCTAAAAAGGCGGATGCATGAAGTCACACTTATATGGATCAATCAGGTTATTGACGAACGACCTTAGGCATTTACATAATACGACAGATAAGATCCTATATGCGATGCTAAGAAGACTAATGCATCTGCAGTTGACGCAGTTCAGAGGGTCTCCATTCTTGAGTATCAAATAAACAATGCTAAGGTTGCAGATTTGAAATGAAACAGAAATGCCCTTTCAAAATCCTTAGCATCGATTGCGACTCTACAGGCTACGGTTCGGGGTTTGTGGCCGTGGTATGTTTTTTTTTTATTTTTTGGTAGAACTACCGAAGTTCATTCCTGGAGTAGTGTATCTCAGTTTCATAGACCGTGCGCTTCTCATGCTCCTTCTTTTTGCTCATTTTTGGTCGTGTTTGGCCCTCCTCTTCGGCTTGGAGTGAAACTCTAGTGCTTTTATGCGGGGTCACTTTGTATGCATCTTACTAACTGCATGTGCTTACCGGCATTCGTCATCAAACCACGGATTTTGTTTTGATGGTCGAGTGAAACCCAGTGCACCAGTTGCGGCATCTCTGAGGGCTTTTTAGCAGTCTTCGATACTAAATGCTTTCGGAAGTGAACCCCTTAAGAGATTAAGAGAGACTCGATTGAAAAACGATTTGGCAAGAGATACTAGCCGACTGACGTAGAAATTCTTCACTGTTTAGATTGCCTTTGTGCTGTTCGGGATATCCACAACTTTATTTTGGCTGCAACACTGGAGGAGTGTCTTGCGTCGATCACAATATGGTAAATATGTAGCTTATGACTTAGAAACCTTCTCCCAAATAGACCACCGAATTTAGGTCTCTAAAACTCAGTAAGCATTGTGTTTCTCTCCAATGCCCCAATTGTTGTTATAGAACTAAAGATGTTCTTAATGAAGTCAGACTGAAATATCTTTGTAAAACAACGATTCTTGACTTTTTGATAATATTCAAATGCTGCTAAGACCTCACTGAACAAACTTAAATATATAAGATTCAAAATCGTGTGATAAAACACACAGATGAAATGTCTCCTGTCCTGCCTTCTCTTATTGCTATGTTTACCATTGAAATTTCCAGTTGTATTTTACCGTTTCAAACATTCGACCTTATCAACAGTCTCGTTATAAATGTTGAATCTGCTCATCGTGATAAGCCGTGCAACTGGTGTGAAAAAGCCCCACCGAGCTCAATATTTCCTTGTCATAATAATCTGTGAACATTCAAAACCAAAAAATCTACTCAGCAGACACTCATTATAAAAAATATGTTAAAATTTACATGAAACATAAATTTTTGGAAAGAGACATATGGGCTTGAAAACATCTTCGTTCACACTTACATTTCTATCAGTGGTTCTGATTTTGCAAGTACGAACTTAGGGTTTGATATTAATGAACATAGACAAATCCTTGTAAATTTTTTATGTATGAGATACCTTAGCTGCCGAAATTTCGGAAGGTTTTGCTAATGGCAACACATTTTAGGAATCTCTTGGAACTAAATAATTCTTGTTTACTTTCCACAGTGTTGTCCAAATAACCATATTCCTTTTACTAGTGCAACTTTTTATATCGAAGTTTACAGAATGAGTGAGTTGTACGTTTTTAGCTTATCTTTAGATACTCGTACTTGTGTTTCTCGTCAAAGATTTAATGGGCCATAAGGAGTCGAAAATCAATAAATAAGTCGGTGATTTTTGAACCAAAAACTATTTATTTTAGCAAAATAAATTGAGGTAAATATTTGTGATACTTTTCTGTTCTCTGTTCTTAAAAACATTTATACATATGCACACACTAACCAGAGAAAGACGAAGGCAATTTTTCATAATCCTTGCAGATAATTTTACAGCTTCTTTTGCGGATGAAATCAGTTGCTCAACTTAAATTAAAGTCATGTCATTCCTATGGCGAGGATTACTCATAATTTCAAAAATATTTAATCTCCCAAACAATAGCTGTATCTTAAAAGTCAAAGTCAAACTAAACTTATGTAAAAATACACGTTTACATTTAAATATAGAATTGTTATCTAGAATAAAAGATACACTATGTTAACACTTTGAGAAAAAACTAAGAATTTATCACAATAATGGCAACAAGAAATTAACAACAAAAGTACCTAATAAATTATGATTATAGTTTCTTTTTTATTTTAGAAAATAAAAACACAATATTTACTTAAGCGACAATTTAAGGGAAATGTAATAAAAAACAAAATCAAAGTTGCTATAAACAAAACAACAAATAAAAAACAAACAAGTAAACAACACAATGGAAATAAACAATAAATAGAAAACATTTTTTATTTTATATTTATTTATTTATGAAGAAAAAAAATGTTATTTAATATATAAAATACGAGATATATATATATTTTAATTAAAACGATAGGAAAGCATTTACTTATATTATTATTGTTTACAAAAACAACAAAAACAAAGAAGAAGAGATATATATACTATATACAAACATACGATTAAATAAACAAACATAGAGAATCGATGTATTAAATTAAAATCAAAATAAAAATATGAAAAAATATTGCAAGTAACATTTTAGAATAAAAAAAACAGAAACTACCACACTAATTACTAAATTAGTGAAATTTAATTTAAAAACAAAAAAAACTGTGTAATTGAAAATGGAAGAAAAAGTTATTTACTATTAATGAACGTACTATGCATTATACACACACAAACAAACATTTTAAAATAAAAACAAATAAATACATAATAATAATAAAAACAAATAATTAAAAAAAAAACACGGAATGCTCTTTAAAAAAAAACATGAATTTAGAAAAAAAACCGAAGTAAGCATTTGAGTTTCCTACAAGCCAGATTTGGACTCCAACCGCTGGAAAATTGCGCGTAACTTTGTTCAAAAACTAGCCAGGATAAATTCAATAAATGATATAACCAAAGATGTAACCATTTCGGAAGATGTTAGACCTTACATGATAGTGTTGCAAGAGACTCCGATTAAACAAACAAATGATCTGTACAAACGTGGTAAAGCCTCTTTGAAATAGCATTAACTTTCAGTAGCAATAGTAAAGGTTAATTCTTTAAGAGATACTTTTCACAGTGAACTCCCTCATGAGAGATCACGCTTGCGTCGTGCCACACTGGTGGTGTATTTTTGCTTAGTATTGTTCTACATATTATTATGAAGAGACTCAACATGGCAAAAAGTCTACAGATTATTCTATAGATATACGAACTCATCGTTGTATGAGGAATGTGTTTTGTAAGCTTAGAGCAACTTATGTTCAATAATGATCACCGAAAAGTTTGAAACCTAATTTTCATTACGGGATAATACGCGTTCAAATAGACCACTTCTAGCACGCAGTGAAGAAAATATAGCGGTGACGTTACAGTCCGGGGTGAACCTGGACCAATAAGCCACCTCAACTGACACAGTCTTTCGCCAGCTCCTTCCATGGGTGATGCACTTCAAGTTGGTTGAGGTCCTCTTCCTCTTATTCGCACCACCGTTCTCTGATACGTAGTCCCCGGTGCTCAGATTTAAAGATTATCCGGGCCGAAGCTGTGATGTCCATTTGCTCTACATGGGTCAGCTGTTTTAGGCCTGACTAAGACGATGTCGCTGTATAGCCTGTACAGTTCGTGGTTATTACAAACGGGACCAAAGATAACCCGTAGCATTTTCCTCTCCTTTTTCAAAAGTGTCCATGTCTCTGCACCATAGAGCAAGGCGGCGATGATCAAGGTCTTGTACAAAGCCAAATTGGTCTTGCGAGAGAGGGCTCTGCTACTCAATTGCATGCTATTTTAATTCCTTGATAGAATTTTCGAACGTCGTTTCTGACGTACCACCTCTCCATTTCGACCGTGTGCCTCGTGTGCCTCGTGTGCTCTTTCTTTTTTCTTCTTTGGGTGCATGCGTCTACCTATATTCGTCATCGAACCAGAGGTTTCTTTGTGGTTTGAAACCAATTATGTCAGATGGTGCTTCTCTGATGGCTTGTTGACAGCATTCCCATTGGTGTTTTATGGATTGTGTAGGGGTCTCGAATTTTGAGAGAGTTTGAGGGAAATGTGGGCGGCAAATATTCAAGCGGGCTCTTGCGATTGCAGCTTTTCAACGTCGAAAATGAGTGATTTGGCTCGACTCTGTCGTGCTCGTCGTATCCGCATCCGTACCCTGGCTGTAACAAGGTAGTTATCCGAGTCTATGTTGGCTTCTCGGAAGGTTTGGACATCAAGAATGTTGGAGGAGTGTCTTGGGTCAATCTGGTAGACGGTTGATTGGTCCGGAGATCGCCAAGTCCCATGGTAGATGTTGAGATATGGAAACCTCATGCTGACTACTAAATCCGTAAAATCTAAATCCGTATTCCGATGTGGTATCGTGCAGGTTTCGTTTCTCAATGACGACTTCTTTGTCCAGCTTAGCATTCAGGTCTCCTAGAAGAATTTTGCTGTCATAGCTGGACCACTGGGCATATATTCTAGGAGGTCTAGAACTCGTCTTTGATCGCGTCATCCTTTTCTTCTGTAGCGGCGTGTACTCAAAAAAGACTGATATTCCCGAGTTTGGCCTTAATGCGAATTGGTAAGAGGCGTTCGCTCGCATGCCGGAAGCTGCATCTAAATAAGCGCTGTCTTCTCTCTTTGTAGCAGTCACAGTAGAAAATGTCGCACTATTTCATTCGTCTTTTGCCTGGCCCATTCCATCGCAGTTCTTGGATTGCGGATATATCTGCTTTATAGCATCCTAGGGAATCCGCGAGTTGTTCGGCTGCACTCGGTCTGTCAAGGATCTTATATTCCAGGTGCAGGAGCCTTCAACATTGTATCCGTCCGTATCCGAGGTGTGGTTGTCTCTGAACGATTTTTTTATTTTCAGCGATTGAGAAGTTATCTCTACGCGCAACCCCAACTTAAAGGGCCAGTTCCATTGTTTATCCCTAAAGACAAAGGGGCTGTCAGTATCCCACTTCGGTGGTATGCAAGCTGCCGTTAGCTCATTATAGAGTTCGCCACCATCACTTTTTCAGAACCCGGATTAGTCCTGTAAATCCTTACGGACCTTATCTCCGAATATGTTTAAGTAGCTCGCATTAGGTTTCGCTATCCGATTTTTGATGCCGTCGTTGACGCCATCTTGAAGTTCTGCTCCACATCTGAGATGCATATATCAGCCGCTAGGGCAGCAATTTCTGGCGTAAGAAAAATTATCGTATATGGGGTGCGGAGCAACCTGGAGAAGATCAAGAGCTACCATAACATCCAGACAAAATAGCGGTTTGGCGTGGTTTATGGAACTGACGAATCATCGGTCCATATTTCTTTCAAGCTGAGGCCGGTCGCTAAGCAACCGCAAATAGCGCCATTTATCGTGCTATAATATTTGCCGGCTATGCTAGCTAAAATTAAAGCTTGTAGTCTCGACGACATTCAATTCCAACCAGACGGCACTACTTGCAGCGCAGTCCATGAAAACATACCAGCATTGCGATAACGATTTGGTGGATTGCATTAGATCTACGCGTATAGAAGGAAGTCTACATACTCGTATAATGAATTCGGTTACCGAACAGCTTGAGGCGAATAGAATAAGCTGGTATTGCCATGTTTAAAGAAGATCTGCGAAAAATCCGGTTAAAAAGGCATTATCAACTACGGTCACTCCAACTGTAAGAAAACGAGGTCGGAAAAAGAATTCCTGTATTTCTCAGATGGCATATGCGCAACAACGCCTGGGGCTAACCACTGGAGCGATCCAGGATCGAGCACTATGTAGACTCGTTCTGCGGTCTACGACATTAGCCAACCCCATAAGCGGAGCAGAAGCGATACAGTAAAAATGGGAAACTCGTTACACATAAGTTCGTATAACGAGAAAAGGGTTAATAAAAGGATAACAAGAAGAAGAGGAATTGGAGTCATTGGTCAAACCCCACTCGTGATGCTCGATCGTATAATCGAAAAATTGGATCTTTAAAAAGAAGTAAGCTTAAAAAAATCTTCAAAGTACGAGCGCACACCCAGACACGAGAGATAGATGATGACACCAAAGACAGCCGTAGCTACGATATTAAAATTGTTTTTGATGAAAGAAAGCTAGGAAGAATGGGCATCTTTGGTAGTACTTTTAGACACTACCTCTAATAACGGGTTCAGGCAAATAAAAATTGTAGCGAGGCGAAACATTGTCGTATCTAGCGCACAGTTACCACATCTCGTTATTCTCAAGAAGATTTGGAGAAATACTGATCAATCTAGTCTAGTTTTTGCATCCTTGCCAAACTTTTCGGATGCCAAACTTACAGGATAACGATGAAGAGTGCACGCAGCTTCATTAAGATCGGTAAATATCTCACCGAGATCTTTAATGTCAAAAAGGGATTTAGGCATGGCGATGCTTTGGCTTGAGATTTTTTTAAAATTCGATCTTGAAAGAATAATGCAAAACTCACGTGCAAACACAAGAGGCACAATCTTTCAAAAGTTCGTCCAATAACTCGCATACGCCGATGATATTGACATTATCGGAAGAAAGCAGTGTGGGACTTTCAAGAGTTTTGGGCGAAGATAGATTAGGCGGTCAACGATTGCAAGACCAACTAATTACCAGGCACACCAATAATTGCCAAATTTACTCAAGAGATCCCGGTATGGAAAAACTGCGTATAGCTGTAACATCTGACTTTAAAGTCAAGGACAATTATTGGCCTCGATCTAATTGACATTAGTGTGATAATTGTGCTATATAGTCAATTTGCTTAGACTCATTAATGTTGTGCAAGAAAGTGTATCTTTTAAGATGAGATCTGGCGAAAATAAATGTTTTTAAAATTGTTTAAACCTAATAACAATATTTCAATGATAACATGAGAAGTTGAAGGTGTAGAAAGTTTCGTTCCTTAAATGTTCATTAAATTTGGAACGCTTTTAAATGTTGGTGCAGTCTTTAAGCTTACCATATTTATATCGAATATCGTAAATTCTAAATTTAATCGACCTCATGTCTTCAACTCCCACTGAACAATTCAAAAATAGCTCCTCTTGTCCTTTCTTTTTCCGCCCTATATACGACAGTATTTTGAGGATACATAATATCATATTCCTGTTTGCCACCCAATCCATGTTTTATGCATTTTAATAATAAAAATAAAAAATCTCTGTTCTTTAGACGTTTTGCCTTTGACGTCCTGCCTTTGACGTCCCCATTCACTGAACAGTAGCAGTTTAACATCATGCAGTAAATTACGAGCCACATCAAACGTGGTTATTTCGCGATTTATTATTTATGGTGGCGCAATCACCAGGAACCATTTGACCCGGGGAAAAGGCATGCTAAGGTAAGCCCACATTTTGTTGGGGAACAAATCATTGAATCCACGATGAGACATCCCTTTGAGTGTGAAAAGAAAAAGAGAACATGAGCAGATAGGTTGTCGATTGCAGGTTATTTTGATTTTTTTTTTATGTCTATTTAGATCGATGTTTAGTACTTGCACGTGTGATGGTTAATTTTTTGAGAAGGTAAGTGTTGAGGTTTTGATTTTTGTTGTCTATTTTCAAGATGGCTTAAACAGATGACATAACTCTGCAATGTGATATTTTTTGGTTAGTTAAGAACTTCAAATTTGGATGCGACACCATAACACTAAAGGTGACCATTCTCGGCCTCTATCATTTAAAGAAATTTTTATTTTGTTGTTCCTCGCATGAATAAAACTAAGAAGAGGAGGTCCTGGTTTGAGTAATTTTTCCATTTAAATAACTCAACACTCAAGATACCATGTGAAATTCCCTAAGCATACACGCAGACAGGGACGTTTGCGCTCAGCACTTATTTTGGCCCATCGGTGCGGATGGAAGTCTAAGCCATGAGTGTTATTAGATCTGATGTTGCGTTCTTGCCAACTTAATGTCCTGCATTATTATAGTTGACTATCTTATCATCGATTTTAAGGCCGCATATAACAGTATTTTTGGAGACGATATATACGGAGTAATGTATAGTTTTGACATCCCTACTAAGCTCGTCCGTCTGTGCAGAATGAGAACACTTGCCGCTACTTCAAAGTCGCCGACGACATATCCGATGTGACTTCTTTAGCATTATATCGGGGATAGGAGGCACCGGAAACATAACTTTGTATATGCTGTCAATAGACACACAACACCGAATGTCACTGTCGACAGCCATAATTTCGAGGTACGTACATATTAGAATTTTTATACCTTCGCCTTGCTATAAATCTACTAACATCGCGTTAGCGGAAAAAAAACGTAGAATGAGTCTTGCTAATCAAATTTTCTTTTGCGTAGAAAGACCTTCTCCCGAAAAACTAAGGAGACTCTATACTAATAAGACCATGATCATCCCAGTCCTGCTTTATGGCACTGAATCATGGACTCCCGCATAAAGAAGTCTTCAATCGTTTTGAGAGAAAAATCACACGAAATATATTCGGTCTCATCACCGAAAACTTTGCAGCAGTCGCCTGACATGGCTAGGACATGTAGAGCGAATGGACACCAATGCTCCGACCCACAGAATCTTCGAGTCCTGGAGGGATAACGCAGAAGGGGAAGATTTCACCTTGGGTGGCGCGCACAAGTAAAATGGTACCTAAACCGATTGAGACTATGTAACTGGAGGCACTCCTACTTGAGTACGACTACAATGGCTTAAAATATCTAGTACGTAACCGACTTCATGAAATACCTCTATGGCGACTACGCATGTATGCCCCGCTGTAATGTCTTGATTGAGAGTTTTCTCCTTGGCCAAATGCTACCATTTTTCTTTCAAATCGTCGTAAAGGTGGTCTAGAATTTCTCTTTTGCATTTAAGTTTACGGGATGCATATGCATACATCCATGGTGGATAGGTACTCGTATATGTAGTTACCTGTCAAGCGCTTACAGTATCTCAGTAATACCATTTTGGAACTTGTGTTTAGGACATAGCTCCCACATTAACAATGAGTCGAGGCCAGGTGTAAGGCCTTCCCTACGTCTTTAAGTTAAGATCGCAGCCACCTTGAGGCTCCCACTAAGGGATGTTCCTCTTTCAAGTCTGATGGGCTCTGACTACTATGGTACCATGTTGAAGTCCTGGTGGGGCCAACCAGTACTCCTGCCACCCAAGAGGACCCATATTCCATTAGCAGTTATAAAACTATTGAACACAAGGAAAGTAGAAGTGGTTGGCGTAAAAAGTGTTGCTTCTAAGTTACGAGGCTTGAAATTATTGATTCCTGTACTCGTAATTAAAAGAGTTCAAATAATTGTTGTATTGTTGCCTTTGCAAACTACTGAAGCAGCAAAAATACTGATTCTGAAGCTAGAATGTGATTATACACAGTGTGGAAAAAAATATCCCGGACTGGCTCTAGGAAACAGAATTAAAACATTTCTATTTATTTTTCAGTATTTTATTTTATTTTACAGCGATTCAAATTCAAATGCCTACTCTAGCTCATTTTTTCGAATCGCCTCGGGAACAAAGAGAAGTAGCCAAATGAGGTGAATACGGCGGATGATTTAATACAAACACTTGATTTTGAGCCAAAAATTCGGAACAATGAGTGCTGTGTGACTCTGTGCATTATCATGCAACAGAAACCAACCTTTGTTTTGTCCAAATCCTCGTGAAGAATAGTTCGAATAGTCTCTTTAAAGCTCTTCCATCATTCTTAGAGAGACATTGCGGTCATCTACAACAAAATTGGTCTTTCGCGGTGTTTGTCATCCTCCAGTGTCTCTCTGCCGAACGTTCATGCTACTCAAAAAAAATTGTTCGACTCAAAAATTACACTTGTTGCATCAATGGGGATGTTTCTGATGCATTTTTATCAAGTTTTGCGTGGATAAATTCCATGACATCTCATTATTCCATGTTAAAATTTTAATATAAAATGAAAAGGTGTTCTGGAAAAATAATTTTCATAACTGTCAAATGTCAACCAAATGTCATCAAATTTCAACATATAGTAAAGAAAGATTCAAGTTTTAAAACGCATATTCGGACAAATAGATGGCGCTCTTGGTTGCTGAGATATGGCTCGTGTAAGGGAAATTATGTGTCACACTGTGTAATTGAAATTTCATTTCAATTACAAATCCTTTATACCAAAGCAATGTATATTTTATTAATGTTATTTAAAAATTGGAGAAGACGAACACAAGACAGTTTTTCCTCCCTTTTTTTCTAATCAAAGGCACATTGGTGCACATGATCCTTTCACAATAACGCGAAACACAAGTTTTGCTAGGCTCAATACGAATATTACAAGCAATAATAGAAAGTTGTTAATAAGTACATCTATTCATCGAGACACATAGGGAATTAGCATCACATCACGACAACAACAATTTTGAAGTAGCGAGAGACTTTACCCGACGCAACTATGCAGGCTTTTCGAGCACTTAAGTTGACTAGGGTACCTATCAGGAGAAATACTGAGTTTTCCCACAGAGACACAAATGTCTTTGTTCATTTGGCATGTAAGAACTTATATAACATTATTAAGGTAATCATTCCAGTGTTTCTTGCGTCGGTACTAGTACGCTGGATTTTTCTGCTTTTTTAAAAAAAAAGTCAAAAAATTACTTCATTGAAATGAGTCTTAACCGAAGATCTCAGAAGCTGATACGCAAAACAATTGGGGCATAGGGCATCAACAACGCCTTCGAGCCCCCTTATTTGGATTTTTGCAATGCGTTTCAACTCATCGCATCCCTTCTCAGTTGTCTCGATTCCTCTTTGACTGTTCTTCGTCATGTGTGCTTAGAGAGCCCGTTCTTTTGCCTGACTGAGTGAGTGGACTCCAATGAATGACATATTTCGCAAAAGGGCCATTTTTACGCCGTAAAGTGTAACCGTTGTAATCGTTGTCACTTCCTTCTCCGTATGGTGACGTCTGTACGTTCTTGACTCGTTTTTAGATAAAGCTGTTTGTTGGAGATGCAGTTCAGCAAAAAAAAAATCTGTAGGATGTAACGTGGACACACGAGTATATGTTACGAGTATTTACGAAGGCTTGCAGCCCTCGAATAGCTATGTTGGTTACTTTTCAAGTATTACACCCATATACTAGTACTGATTCTACATTGAATCTGAACAATCTTAGCTTAACTTTTGTGCTGAGAACAAGTTGCAAACACAGCTTTGGCTTTCACGATCCTGTTGTCCACATCGAGTCCAGTGCCACCACCAGCCGTGTAAGATCTTATTGACCACCTCAATCCCTTGTTTCTTTCAGTTAGTGCTGCTCGAAGTACTTCGCTGATGACTACCAAGTGAAAGTATATAGCCCTGAAGCACTACACTAAGGTTTTCAAAATCATCTGACACCTTACCAAATAGTAAATAAATAGCCTTAATTTTAATTAAAAGCTTTTTTTTCTGTTTTGCAAGGTTATCCAAATACCATATATATTGACACTGTGGAAGGCCTTTTTAAAGTTAATAAAAAGTATATGTGGCGGAGACCTGAACTCGATGCGTCGCTTAATGATGGCTTGCAAGATGTTGATGTGATCTACGCAAGAGTGTCCACCTTGAAATTTCGTCTGTTAGGCTTCGAGTGTTGAGACTAGATCTCCTCCGATATATTTTTGGGTTGATTGAAAAAGTTTGGCAATGATACATACATATGTATGTACCATCAAGGCGTGATGCTTTATTTCTTTTAAGAGATCCAATAGTGGCAACATTCTTTGTGTTTCAGGGAGTTCTGGTTCGAATGAAGAAATTTTTTGCTGCGGCACGCTCATTGAAATCTGAGACTAAGGCACTTTCTCCCAAATTATTAAGCTCTCACGCAAAATGTTGAGCGCATCTGAAATCAGCAGACTGACATCTTAACTTTTCACTGGATGGTTGTTTTAGAACTCCGATCACCAGCAAGTTCTTTTGTGATGCTGTAGATAGCCCAGCAAGCACCTTCTTCTTCTTCTTCTTCTTCTTCTGGGTTTCTCTACTGTTGATGGGGCGCAATCCGAGCCTTAAGTGAAACATACTAAGCTGTCCGTTTCTGGGTATCTGTTGAAAACCATGGGCTAAGACTTTTCTGACTTATGTCGATGTAGGCATTTGCCCAGATACAAAAACTTTGTTCACAGCATTTCAATGATCATCCATGTCCCAGTGTATACCCAAAGGTTGTTAACAAAATATCAGTCTATAGGCGATGGCGATGGCGTGATAGTAAGCTCATCGGACTATCACGCAGAGAGTCTGGGTTCGATTCCAGGCTGGGTCACCAACAATTTTTCAAATCGCCATCACCCTTTCGGCGGGCAATGGCAAACTCCCGAAAGTAAAATTGCCTACGTAAGGGCTTCTAAGGAGTGCCGTTCGGACTCGGCGATAAACCGTAGGCCCCGCTCAGATGTGACAAAAATGACAACGTGAGCAACACAAATGAGTGTCAAGAAGCTAGGCTATGGCCAATAACGGGCTGCCAGCGCCACAGTGTTTTTTTTTTTTTTTTTTTATTCGAGGCTTGTTGTGGCGTTTCAGAGAAATATATTTTGTTTGCGGTTGGGGGTCGCTGGAGTACAGGCCAATCAAAACTTTCCTGTTTTGTGCCGCAAGAAGAACGACATCTGCGCTCTACATTTCGCAATTTTTAAAGAAATTTTCAGATGACGCCGCAAGGAGGCGTAGAGTATCGATTGGAAGATGCTTCTTCTACTACTTCTACTGCTTATGTAAACTGTGGCCATCTAAGACTATTGATTGAAAGCCGTGGCTAAAGTGGTTCCAAATTTGATGGTTTGCCGTCCAATTCCAACCGCGTCGTCAATCAATTGTCAATCGATTAGGTAACAGGTAGCAAAGTTCGTAAGAATTTTTTTTTTCCCAAAGCTAAAATCTGGCGAAACCTATTTTTAGATCTAAGAAGCGCTTACACGCTGAAATTTAATAAAGACTACATCCCAGCGATGAAGCAATTAGTTAAGTCCGTACCTATAAATTGCTTCGACATTTGCATCAAAACTGAGCCCCCAAAAACACTCCAACGTGCGTATGAGGAACTTGTCGTGTTTGGGATTAATGATCCGAAATATTACTCTACAAACCCTACAATTTCTGGCCGAAAATCTATGATAGTTATGATTAATTTAAACGACTAACGGAAACAAGAGGAGTGTCGTACTCTATAAGACCGCCGCGCCGTAAACCCTCTTCAATTTTCCCATGCTCTCATAAGTCATCATTTCAATACGCGCGCCCACTTCAATTCAAAAATATTTCACACTAATTTCTCTCCACTTAAGATACACCAAACTCCAAAGCACTCCAAAAGGGTAAAAAGAAGATACACGTACTAAGGATCTCATAATGACGTCAGATCAAACACCAACAACTAAAAAGACAAAAAAAAATGAAGAAGAAAATACACACAACATCAAAGGCGTGAAAAGTTAGAAATACCCATACACCGTAGCGTACGTAGTGCACTTCACTCTAAAAGATTCAAAAACCAAACAAACAAACACACAACAACGACGAAGAGGCACCAAAGTGAAAAACGCTAAAAGAAAAATACAATCAACACACAACATGTGACATCCACCAGCCAGCAGAAACAGCAAAGCACCCTAGCTACCATCATAGAGAAATGAGGAGAGAAAAAAGCGACCAAAACAAAAAACTCAAACGACTTTGTCGGATTGACGGCGCGACGATGACGACAAACGACAAACGACAAACCACAAACGACGACCGGCGACAACGACGACTACGAGACGAGGTCTCTCTTGAACACGATGGACTTCTCCCTCCCAGTTTTCGATTGATAGCGTTCGTGGTCGTTTGTTGGTGAGCTAGTGATTTTTAAAATTCGCTTTCCGTCGGGAGATATTCACGTATTTGATGAAAACAACGGTTTAAACGGTCATTTGCGCCCTTTTAGAGAGACCCTGTCCACAGTTTGATGTGTATTTTGTAATGTAAAATTGAGCAGTAAATCCTTTTTAGTGCGTGTGGAAGAAAGGATAACCAATTGATTAAAGAAGGTTTCGATGAGTGTAAACATGTGCGCAAACGGAAGTGTTTGGTGAAATTCCGGTGTGGATTTCGTTGTGGATTGTAAGTGGAGGGTGGTAATTGCCTACTCTAATTGTATCTTTAGTTTGCAGGTGGATTTCATCTGACTTCATTTGAAATCTATTCGGTTGCTTGATTATTATTGTCTTGGGATGTCTGCCATCTGGTCTGGGCCAGTCGGTCGACAGAGCGGTGTCTTATTGATCCCTTTCACCAGTAGAAGAGTTAATTTGTCTTCTCTGGCTGGTGTTGCTTTGATGTTCTATTTCTGGCATCAATTGAATGAGATTTTATTGTGTTTTCGTTCTCTGCCATAAGTGGGGAAACAGAGTACTTAATTGAATCTCTGTGGAGTTTAGAGTATTAGGGTTCTGATTGAGAAATCATACGTCAATCCCCAAAGATACTGTTTGTATAAGTACACTCAAATACTTGCGTATTTTCTGTAATGTTGCACAGTTATATTACTACATCCCCTTGCATTTTTTGATTAATTTACTGTTCTACATTTAATTAAATATCTTCTAACAGATACAATTTTTCATTTGTCTCCATTCTCGAACCTCTAATGAAGAAATTAATTCAGAAAACATCATCATCATCATCGTTGTCGAGAGTATCCGAATACATATCAAGTGTAAGTGTCGTTTTGCTCTCCATTCAAAGATATTTTGTTCGTTTCAACGCTGATTTAAGTGCCACAACAATTAACAGTAATAAAAGTTAATTAACCAATGTGACTGTAAAGTGCAGAATAGTATATTTCCCTTCCACTACAACTACAAGCAGATGTTAGTGGTAAAATTTTGAATAAACCGAATTTAATTAAGATTACGTTCCACAGTGTGTAGACATCTTCTTATTTTTTTTTTTCATTTGTATCTTGACTGTTGATTGTGCTAAGTGTTGATTGCATGTGTGGAAAAGTTTTCAAAAATAAAACATGAAATCGTCCTTTCATTGGACCTTACTTATAGTACTGGCATTTTGCTGGAATGTAGTGCAATGTTATGACGAAGAGGAGGACTATCACAGTGATAACTCATCGCCTCCAGATACTATTGGATCGACTAGTAATTATGGTGAGTATAGATTTTTTTTTCTTTTTTTTCCATTATCGAAGCAAGAACGCTTTCGTAAGAAGACTTACAAAGTGGATGAATCAGTTCAGTTTGAGATATTTTGATTTATACTTAAAGAAAGATAGGGAATGACCCATGCTTATCAACAGAGGAAAGCATTAAATTCTGCGAATGTACTTATGCACATAGAGTCTGTTGTATTACTAATGGGGGACGAGAAAGGTTATCGTCAATTGGAATGCATAGCGTAGCGTATTTTTTATTTTTTTATTTTTCTGATTAGTGATAGGCATGTTTCATTAATGAAAACAAGTTGATAAGGCTTAAGTGACAATGCTTGACCGGAATGGTTTAAGATTGACATACGAGGTCAACCAAGGGCGGTTATGGGTAGTAGAGTACTTTTATCCCTGCCTTCAAGACACCAAGTGAATCGGTTGTTTATATGATCAACAGAGACTTTTTGTTGGAAGAAAACTTTTGGCATATCCATATTTTAAACCAGTCCTTGACAGTTACGTTGTCCCTTCAAAAGATCACATTCAAAGTAAGAAATCTTACAACTTTTAAGGTAAGTGCAAACTAAGGTAAGGTTTTGTGCATCTTGATCAATTTTGTCTGTCTGTCTTCTTTTATTTACTTTTGTCGACATTTTATAACTTAAGGAAGTCCAACTACAACTAAATTCTCACAACATTCTGATAAATATATTGGATGTCGTTTTCAGACAGTCAATTAATTTGACGACGATTTACTTAGTTCATTTGAAAGATAATTTCATGCAAACTTAGTTTCAGTCATATGTCCCCCTCGGCTGTCTCGTAAAAAACGTATTCTAGAGGTCTAATTTTCGACTACATTTTCGAATGTATTACTTGAACAATAACTTGCTCCAAATCTTCAATCGTTGCTGGTTTGTTGGTATAAACAAGGTATAAACGTAGTACCACAGAAAATAACCCAAAGGTGTCAAATCACACTATCTTGGTGGCCAATTGGTGGATCTATTTCCACCATCTATTTCCACTACCTATCCTGTTGGAACACAATTCTTCCACATTGATGCCACGCAATTTGGGAAGAAATAATCGTTGATCACTTCCCTGCACCGGTGTGTTTTAAGAGTTATTTGTGCTCCTGCTCCCACTTATGTCGTCTGGTGAACTTCTTAAGGATTCTTCTCGCTCCAAATATTGCAATTCTGCTTGTTTACGTACATGTTTAACCAGAAGTAAGCCTTATCACTGAACAACATTTTACAGGTCAGCTCCCAGTATAAGCCTTGACACCAAAATCTTTATGCAGATGGTGGATGAACAAACGTCAAGTTTCTTCGAATCTATAAATCGGGTCCTCTTCAGCACTTACTTCCACAGCCGCAATATTTTCTTCCGTATTACTGCTGTTCTCATTCTTGTAAGTGTTTTCAGTACTATAGCATGAATTTGGTGCGGAATTTTTCAATAATTTGATAAAGAGCACGTTCAGATCACGTCGGAAATAAATTTCAACGATTTGAATTCGTTGTTGTGGCGTCAGTCTTTCCATGATGCAAAGTGGCAAACTGTACTAAAAATAAATAAAGCTTGTGAGAACACGCATAGTATTATTACAAAAATTGTGAAACTATGTTACCTAATAGTGGATCATTTTAATTCCCAGCCAATTGCAATTCTAGTTTTTGGAGCACATGCGGTAAAGAATCACCAGTCACCGTTCTGAAAAATATGAAAACTTTTGCTCGAATATAATTCGCAAAAAATTCTTTGTTTTTATCTTTAGAGTATGGCGAGCTGCTAATTGTTCCCCGAAATGCATAAGTTACACTGGCTGGCCCTAAATGGATTATTAATTTCGTGAGATCTCCGACTGACCACAATACATTAGTCAATTTGATTGATTTGAGAAAATTGTTATCTCTCTCAAGGTATTCAACGTTTTTTTGAGTAAGATCCGTGAAATGGCCAGCTAGATAAATCAAATATCTAAACCTTAAATGCATACCTAATATGTGACGGGGAAAGGATCTCCACAATCAATTTTTTTTAGAGGAAGCTTTAACCTCAAAAAATTGAATACCGGCACGAACGTTTACAGATTTTGTTTAGTTGTAGTGCGAAATAGCCTAAAAAATTGTTGATCGTAACATTAAGTTTGAGGAATGGAGGCTGTTCAACAGTCAGAAGCTCAATTACTTAGTGGCAAGCGAACAATTTTCGCATCTTTACTGGCAAACAGCTTTCCACTTGCGACTAAGGAAAATCGTGCTTGACAAATGATGCTTCAGTAACCAATGTTAAATCACAAAGCGCAAAATCATAGCTTCATAGTCTTTGCGAAAGATACTTAATATAAACTACATCAATGCACTTGGAGTTCAAGTCAACAAAGACTAGTTAGTGTGCTGACACAGTTGCTTCAACCCTGAATAAGCCAGCGGTAACTCTCATATCTATGATATGCGTAAAATGATTTACAGTGGGAAATCAGTAAAACTAAAATGAAAGCTGTGACTGACCTTCTGTCCAATTTGTCGGTGTTGTATGTCAAACGGCTTTGAATATCTCGGCTGGTAAGGCGCCAGGTCCACCTGCTTAATTGATTTTAGCTTAGATATTGCTGTCCTTACTGCATTTTGGTCAGTTTGAATGGTTTATTCCCCCTGGGGTGTTGCCCTGCAGAAAAAAAATCCATATTCTCACACCGACTATGAATCTATTTCAAGGTGGTTTACTTCCTTATCTTAACCTTTTGGTAAAACTTCCGTATGTTGTTTCTTGGGTACCACTTCTCAATATCTTCGATTGCGCACTTCTTGTGCATATCTTGTCGATGTTCTTCTACTCATAGAGTTCTCGTCCTTTGTTGCAGCCCCGCTTAATACGCTTCTTGGATAGCTGCATGTGCTTGCCGGAATTGTTTATTAAACCAGATATTCCTTGGTTTTAAATTTTTATTTTATTTTATTCAATATAGTCCCCTTTTAGGTTGATACACTTATTCCAGCGATTTTTCAACTTCTTGATCCCTTCCGAAAAGTAATTTTCCGAAAGGTCTGCAAAATACTCCTCCGTGGCGTCGATGATATCCTCGCGTGAGCTGAATTTTTTATTGATGAGCCATCTTTTAAGGTTTGGGAAGAGATAATAGTCCCAGGAAGCCCAATCAGGCGAATACGGTGTATGCGACAGCAATTGGAGCCGTAAGTCATTGAATTGTCCAGATTTCATACAGTTACCAATCGACGCCAAAAGTCCGCCCGATTCCACATCAAAAAGTCCAAACAATCTTTCGAAGTGCTCTCGCGTTCGTGTTTTTGGTCAGGAGTGAGCATGCGCGGCACCCAGCGGCAGGATAACTTTTTCATATGCAGAATATTGCCCAAAATATGGCGTGTGCGCTCAGTAATAATCTTTGTGATATCTGCTAGCTCGCGGACCTTCACTTTCTGGTCAGCCAATACCATTTCATGTATTTTTTTGACATTGTCCTCTGTAACCGCATCGGCGGGCCTGCCGCTGCGAACTTGATCAGTAGTGGAGTTGCGGCCACCACGAAACTCTCGAAACCAATATTTGACGGTGTAATCTGACGGAGCTGGCGATCGCGATGGCGCGATACTTAGCTCATTGGACTATCACGCAGACAGTCTGGGTTCGATTCCTGGCTGGGTCACCAACAATTTTTTCAAATCGCCATCACCCTTTCGGCGACTTCTAAGGAGTGTCGTTCGGACTCGGCGATAAACCGTAGGCCCCGCTTAGATGTGCCTTAAATGACAACATGAGCAACACAAATGAGTGTCAAGAAGCTAGGCCATGGCCCATACCGGGCTGTCAGCGCCACAGTGTGTGTGTGTGTGTGTAATCTGCGAGAGAACGAAAATCGTTGTTGTCCATACTGAACATGATGCCAAACACGTCAACAACAATTAGCTGTCAAAACAAAACTAAAGACAGTATCGCACTGAAATTTGGCATATCTGCCTGAATATGAACGGACTTCAAGGCACCATAAACTTTTTTGCAGTAGCAGCGCATTCTGGCGGTCAAGGAGGTTACTTTTCACCCCACCTAGTAATTGGAGAAAGTTACATAGCTTACGATCGAGTTGGTTGAGACCTATTTCCACCCAGGACTGTAGCGCCGTATAAAGTGAGTAAAGTAAAAATGTCGGGGTGTAAGATTCAGGTACGTATAGGGCCAAGATTATTTTCAACTACCAATACACACTAATCGACTATCAAGATGATTGCCCAACCAGGGGTTCAGTCAACTGAAGCCTTCGAACCACTGTGCGTATAATTTTTCACAAAATATACTGCAGTGTCTTGCAACACTCCTAATAAACATGTTTGTGAATCTCAATATGAATAGAGATAACAATTCTACAAAACAAAGAAAGTTATTGTTGGCCATATGAATTCAGTTATCCACTCCCACCTAGACTAAAGGCCACCTCTATCTCCCTAGCTCCACCTCCAACTCTATTTAAACGATGTTCTTGCCGATTAATCAAGATTCTTCTAATCAAATGCTTAATCACCACTCATATGGCACATATACACCACTTAAATTCCAGTTAATATTCCATCATTACCCTGACTTATCCGTACTCCCTTACTTGTTTGCTTACTTGCGTATGCGAATATTTACCGCCATCGTTCGCGATTTGAATAATTCAAACTTCACAAGCGGAAAAGCACCTCTAAGTCGCCATCCAAATAACTATGCGACAGCACACCAACAAACACCAACAAATACAACAACATTAATAGCCAAAGTGAACTGGAAAAAAAAAATCAAAAAATAATGTAAGAAGGCGCACTGACAAAACAAGCCGCGCTGTGCCACTCCAACTACTTACCATCAAGACATGTCACTCTAATCGCCGATTATGATCGTCGTTATCGTCATTTGTGCTGTCCAACCGAGAAGTGTATCGCCTTAGGGTTCTGAACTTAGATAATGAATACCATCACTATTACGACGAATTATGTGCGCCATTGCGCCGCACCGTAAACATGAGTTGGATGCGTCCAAATAGCACTAGCAGTAGCAGCGAACGCGTAGCTATGTCAGTGCGCTAATTTTAATTCACTTATCATCCAAAGGAAGCGTTAATAATTTTATAGCGTAATTCTGCTGTAGGGGGCAGGGGTAAGACTATTTTCATTCTGAGTGCGTAGATTGACAATAAAACTGCCACCAATACCAAGTAGTCGCACTGATATAAGCATCGCTTAGTTGCTACCGCATGCCAGTTCTGCCGGCGAGCCAGCAACTATACTCATATTCCAAGAAAGACTGAGACTGAGAAGGCGGAACGCTAGTTTGATGACACTTTAGTGCAAGGAGTGAGATACTTTGCATTTGTTGAGCTTGAGCCCTTTGGCTTGAATATGCGTAATTACTAAGTAAGCAGCAACTTATATTCTTGTATATACGAGTATGTATGTATGACGGTACAACACTCCCATGTGACATCAATTAAACCTCACAAAAATGCACGGGGGTGGCTTACAGATTTTTTTTTTTAATTTTTTCCATAAATCAACTGATTGTTGGTCACCACTTTCTGTTGTATCTATTCACTGTGCTTGTTCTAAATTCTTTTTTATTAAACAAAACACAAAACACATTTCCCAATCTTGATGAAGCGGATTATTGGAATCTAAAAATATCTGCCAGATGAATTCTTGTACTCGTATCTGAACTCTAAAGATACTCTTAAATTGTTTTGTTTTGCTTGCTGTTATTCTTTCGATCTAAATAGATACGAGTAGAACAACGGGTACGGGTTTAGAATACGAGGTTGAAATAGATTAATTGCTTGTCCTTGGATTGGCCGCTGTTTCAGGTGGTCCTCGGTGGTGATTGTACCAAGTGACAAACGTCACAAGTGCTTATGGGACACTGTTAAGCTGAATTCGACTATTTAGGCTATTTGGAGCATTTTCTTGACGTAGATTTTATAACAAAACCTCGACTAGCTTGGGTGGAATGAGAAATGAGAAATGAAGTGTCGATGTTCGGTGGGGTGTCAAGGATGATTTGAGGTATTTATCTTTAATGGAGAAGTTGATGGAGTGGAACTAATAAGGGAAGTAGAGTAATAGATGGCTTGGTAAGCCAGTGACAATAGATCAGAGTTTAAGTGGTTGTCATCTTTCAAAATATTTGGTAAATTGTTTTCGGAAACGAAGAGAAGGTTTGTTGATTGAGATACTCGTGAAGGATATTCTTATTGGTAACTTCTCTAGTAAGGTGTTGACTGGATGGAATATAGAGTAATCTTTCGATTGATGAAACAATCATTCAACGCTGAAATGCCTTATGAAACTTGAATTACGGAAATGAAAAATATATATAAAAACTCACTTTGTACGAATATGAATACGTAGAAATATATTATACCAACGGTGACTACATTTTTGTCTAATCTATCTTAGTTGTCGGTGTTAGTATCAACTATTTGGAGAGGTTATGTTTTCTCAGTTGATTCACATAAAATAACACTAGACATGAATAATCATCCTCAAAGCTGCGTCTGCCTACGCCGAATATATCCAATCAATTCCGTAGATTTATCACACTGCGATGGATTTATAAAATGAAATGAAACCAGTCTAAGATATCGTTCCGTTTTAAGGATTTTTTGGAAATTTGTTTTTACGTCAAATGAAACTTCAAGTTAAAAACTTTTTTTAGAAGTTGTATCACGCCGAAGACACCCCTTTCAAAAAAAGGACATCCCACGATTTCGGCTGATTCGCTTATGTAAAAAAACGCATTTTAATCTGTAAGCCTAAATGTATCGAGTGAACTAGAATCATTTAGAAATATTAAAAATTGAGCTTTTGGCAGACTTCTAAAAAAAATAGTTTCAAACTGGATGATTTTTTTTATGTTTTCGTTATGAAAAAAATTGAAATACTCGGAATTTGAGGATGATTCCAGTTTACTCTGTGCGTCTACATGTGTTGAGTCTATCCTATAAATTTCAAATGAATCGGTCAAAACCTTCTCGAGATATGATGGAGGAAAGTTTGAAAAACACAGTTTTGATAGAAATGCGTTTAAAAGTTGCAAGTACTTAACTCGGCGCTCCGAACATCTGCCTTTTCTAACTGCTGTATCTTTACAACGGTTTCAAATTTAAAAAAAATCACTTTACCAGCATATTCTACACACGTTAAGGAATTATTTGAGATATGCAACCCATCAAGAACCTTAAGACAGGATTGAATAAGATTTTACCGGTAATGCTGCAACAGGTTGCCCGAATTGCTATTCAAAGCTTAAGCCTATCTACACTGTACGTTTTAAGCTATGTTGTCTTACTTAATGTTTGAAGGAATTTTGTGTCAATTACATTCTCAAACTACACGACTTCAAATCGATGAATCTATAAGTTAGCTTTGCTTAAAACATGCCATAGATAAGGATGTTTTTTTAGCCAATACTACTCGTAGTTTTGATTTTGATCAAAACATACAAAATTTCAATAGATAGCCTTTTATTTGTGTTCAATCGAGAGAATACATTCTGCAATTAATTTGTAAACACAACTTCGATCATACGCCCACCACGGCTGAACCTGAATAATGTCATCTCAGAGACAAAGTTTCCGACCACTTTCTCAAGGATTTGTTTCTCTATTCCCTTAAGAACTCAAATAATTTCGGCGACCAGTGTGTCGATTGTTGTTGGATTGTCAGCGTAGACTGGTGACTTTGCGTATCACAAAAAAAAAAAACATCGAGAAGCGCTAAATCATAAGATTTTTAAGGCCAGATTAGAGGTCTTTTACGTGAAATTATGCGTTCATTGACCATTTCGCTTGCTTTAAGGCTTTTAGCGCCATGCTGCTGGAACTACATCTCTTCCACATCCATACCATTCAATCGGACGACGAAAATGTTATTTATTTTGGCCTTGTAGTAAATTCGCTTGACCATAACACTTTGATTGACTTCATTTTTTAATGGTCCGATGATTCCATCTGCCCAAAGACCCCACCAAATTGTGATTTTTTCGGGATGAGAGGGCATTTCGATAATATAATGTGGATTATCTTCCCAGCAAATCTGACAATTTTGCTTATTGACATACCCATTGAGTCAGAAACGGGCCTCATCGCTAAACATAATTTTTCGACAAAACATCGGGGGGTTTGGGTGCATTCACCGAAATTTCGACGTAAGTGATGGTAATTTGGCTTCAATTCTTGCACGAGATGAATCCTCGAAGACTTCAAACCAAGACCAAGCTATTGTGAACAACTTCGAATGGATAACTTTGGATCTCATTTAGCATTCTTCTGAAAGGATGCAATATTCTCTTCAGTACGCACTCTTCTTATGTGTCTCGTTGCCACTGCATCTTCCAAAAAAAATGTTGCGCAAAACCAGTCAACAATACGGTGAAAAACGGTCCCAGATGGTCAATTATATCGGTTTGACTATGTTGCAAGTCCTCTATAAATTTGACGGACATAACCATAATTTCTAAAATTTGGTAACGCCGTTGAAGCATGTATGTAAAGTCTACAGAATTAAATGACACTGAGAGTTTGCCATCTGACAATTGTTTGACAGATATAAATATCTGAAGATAGATTGCGAAACTCTATAAGTAATCTCTTCTTTATGATAAAATATTGATGCTGTGTACTCGTACAACCAAACAGCTATTTGGGCCCTGAACTCTAAGACAATATCGGGTTTTCCAATAGGGACTTGAAAATTTTGAATTTAATTAGTAAACGCACCTTTCACTAGTCATCACACCGTCACTGTCAGTTTATTCAGTAAACTCAACATTTTCATCATGGTAAAGTACGCGAATAAAAATTTTCTACCGAAATTAGGAGTCGGTGACTGCAACTTTTTTTCGGTCATAATTCTCGCCCTAGTAGCCAGGCAATAACAAGTTAAGTGCAAAAATTTGAGTCTACATATTCGTTGTGTGATGTTGCCGTGTCAGTGAGACAACGGGTTGGTCGAAGTGTCGAAAATATCGCTGCCGTTCAAGCCTCCGTAGAAAACGATCCAAATCAGTCAATTCCATGGCGTTCTCAAGAATCGCGTCATGATCACCGATTATTTTTGGCCCGAATTGGAAGATATGGACTTGGACGACATGTGGTTTCAGCAGGATGGTGCTACAAGCCACACAGCACACGTTACAATCGATTTATTGAAGAGTAAGGATGGTGAGCGTGTTATGGCAAGAAATAGGGCAGTCGATTGACCACCTCGTTCGTGCGATTTAACGCCGCTTGAATACTTTCTGTTGGGCTACGTTAAGTCATTGGTTTATGCCAACAAGCCGACGACGTTGGAAGAGCTCAGAGCCAACATTGAACTTGAAATAGCGGCCGTTTCGGCCGAAATGTGTGGCCGAGTCGTTGAAAATTGGGTCCAACGAATCGACCGCTGCAAACGTGCCCGCGGTGGCCATATGAACGAAGTCGAGTTCCATTTATAAATGTTTTGATTGTATTTCAAGCCAATAATAAATTTTTTGAAATATCCAAATGGTTTACGTTTTATTTAAAAAAAAAAGTTCTCAAGTCCTTATTGGAAAACCCTATATAAGTATTGTTAACACTTAAATAGGATATGCACAATAGCAACTCGTATATGGAGACTTCGTACCCAGGTACTCAGGCAATTAAAGAGCTGTCACTTCATAATTTAGAGATCCTTCTTTCATCTAAAGTTCCATTAAGGCCCTCAAAAGATGTATCGATGTGAAGTCGTTCTTTGCATTTTGTTCCAACTCACATATGTACAATGGGCCTCATAAACCAAAAAGAGAACTTTATTTCTAGTCAGATTAGGCTCACCTCTGATATTAGCGGGCTCAGTGTATATTCATATAATGCTTAGGTGTGTACCACAACGAGTTCGGCTAAAACTCCAGGATCGAGGACGAGGACGAGGACGAGGACGAGGACGAAACTAAGTCGTTTCCTCAAACGTTCTGTAACTGTCCAGTCAATTTATGTTACACTGTAGTGGATACTCTTGTCCTCCTTCCGGGAGAAATCTTACCACAATAGTCCGCTGCTGCTGTAAGTGGTGACAAGGTAATGGCCAGCCTTTCATCGACATCGTATTGCAGTTTTTAGCATTTTTAACTCTGAGCTTTAGACATGTTCCCTATACCCTGAAATTGAAAGTTTTGTAACTTTTAAATTGATTGTCCTTGCAGGCTTGACCGTGAACTTCTTCGTAGTAAAATATTAGAATATCTGTATTTTCAGCACAGTGTTTTCAATACAATCAGTCCGGGTGAAGAAAACACCATCCGGAAACTCGAAGTGTCTTTTTTAACATTACGCTGAGGAAACTATTCACGAAAGCCGCCAGTTTCTCCTTGCCAGGAATTTTATTAGTTATAATCCTTTCTCGGAGGAAATATCAAGGTGACTATACTTTCCCACTGTGCTACCAAGGATTCATGATGTGATTATTGTTGTAAAGGATGTTTTTCATTTGATTGATAGATCTTTCTTATTTTTGTCTGATAAATCGCCATGAACAGACGACTTACACCAGAAGTAACCTTCCGTCACATGCAAACTTATTTTAAAAATCATTCGGAAATCGCGAAGCGTATAGAAAATAATGTGTTCTATTTTGTTTCTCTAAATGTACTCTACATTCGTCGTGTTGTTTATGAATTTCGTATGCAATATATTCTAAAGCCCGTAACAAATTTTGAAGGATCCTGTGTGATTCATTTTACCCAGAAACGGAGTGTGGGCTTCTCGCCGATCTCATTATCGGTCCTTATTTTTTTTTTTTTTTTTCAAAAATATAACCGCAGCTTGCCTTACTGTCAGTGGCTATCGTTATCGGACACCTTTGTTCTGGATATGTAGGTCCAATTCGATGGTGTTACGTGTCGTACTGGTCATGAAATGCTCGACTTGGTGAGGACTCTATTCGACGATAATGTTCTATCGTGGAATGGGGTTATAAATTGGCCACCGGAATCGTGCTTGTTGCTTGGTCCACATCAAACATTTCTATTTTTTTTTTAAATTTACTGCACCACCTTCAACTTATCTCTTCAATTTTTTGTTAGACCACTAAAGCAAGATGAATAGATGATTCATACTTTTATACTTTTAGCTGAACGAGCTTTAATCTGTTGTGCTTCCAGTAGTTAAGAGAGCTGAAATTTATATTGACCATGAAATGGAATTTATATGAAGTAAGCAAGTTCTGTCGATATCCATCTGCTTAAATTGAAAACAATGTGGAATTTGTTAAGCTCTAACCGTTTCCACGTTTTGTCAACCATGTTTATTTATGTTAAACAAATTTTGTTATGATTCAGTTTTACTGTCAGTTAATGCTCGTAAAATTTGCGAATTGTTAGAACGCATTTTTATTTTCTTGTACATACAGCTGCACACTTTTCTTGCAGCGAAAAACATTTTCATCGTGACGAGAAGTAGATATTCTCAGGCTTCATTCAACGCCATTATCATTGTATTCTCTCATAAAACGCATTTTATTTTATTTGCCTCACATCTCATGGATAATGTTCACTTCCCATATGCACATACCCCATAACTGCCACTATCTCTCATATTCATTCAAGGCACAGACAAGAGAGGAAGCTAGATACGTACAAAGTTTCTATACAATCTACGGATACAACCCCCAGACCAGTTGGAGATAATTAACAACAGTTGGCAGAATGCAATCATCTCGATTTCAAAGGAAAAACGTCACAATCGTCATCATCAGATGATGTACGAGTACTACTCGAGTACGGGGTATGAGTGCGAGTACAACCATACAAACACTATGAACTGTAACAGACAGACAAGCAATGTACAGGCCAAATAAATCAGCCAAACATGATTGAAATACCAGCAGAAGAGCAATATGGTATTCATACGGGTGGTGATGGCTATGATGGTGGTGGAACCTAAATTCCAAACAGTCGCATCAGATACAAGTAGAAAAATCCCTCATTCTAAATGTCATGTGCAGCACTTCACCTCATCTCGAATTTGAACCTGTTGTCGCCCTTTGTTGCGGTTGATAAACCGTTAAATCATTTCAACTTCAGGAGACAAAATTCAAGAGGTGTACCATACCCCAAGGCACCCATTTTGGGCCTGTGCTTGGTGTGGTTTTACAGTTTTTTCTGTGGTTGACAGGATGACGGCAGCGCTGTCTACGGATCCCTCTTTCTGGTCACATTACTTACAGATACGATTCTCCTCCTTCGGCATTGCTATGATTAATTTCATCCTAAGTATCTCTTTGGTTGTAAGAGCGTGCGATCGTTTGTCTTTGATATTTTATGCGCCTCGTCTATTTATAGGCTGCGGATGGGGCCGGGCGGTTGCATAAATAGATGCTAGCGACGAAGAGAGGGTGAGTGAAGCAACGCATTTACTTGTTGCAGCAAAGTTCGAATATAGTGCAATGCAGTGCTGTACGGTATGCTAATCAGAATATAATTATATACACCTTGTACAGAAGCTGGTAGTGAGGCGACAGTTGATGGAACGGAGGCAGATTTGGGAGTCAAATTCAATTTGACGCATAATTTAGAGTTTCCTTTGAGGTTGCAGAGGATTGGATTCACTTTGGTATTAGGCTTGCCTGGCGACCAAAGACGGATGAATATTTGTGATCCTTTGAGGAATTTGTTTTTAATTTAATCAAAGGGATTAAAGTCCTTTATGCGGCATGGTTCAGTAAAGAGGACTAAAATATATATATATATATTTTTTTTTTAGTCTGGAAGAGCAATTTACTAGTGTTGATGGTAGAGTGAGTGTAACATGATGATGAGAGAGTGTAACATACATAATCGGTGGCCCATGATGATATCCTCATGACTGAACTTTGTGACCTATTTAACGACGTGATTTATAATTTGTCTTAAGAGTTGGAAAGAGTCAGATACCTTTCACTTAAGTCCAAACTATAATCCAACCTTATGTAACATATGTGAATGGGAGAAGTATCTATTGGGAGGCAAATAAAAACATGTATTCTACGAGTATATAGGTTAAAGTTTAAGTGACAGATGGCCTACATTACTCGCTTCTAAAATTAACGCATCTTCTCAATGAAATTTCGAATATTTCGGCCAGGTATCACTGAGTTAATTAAGAACATAGGAAAGGTAGTGTTGTATTGTATAAGTATTTAACAAAGAAACTCCAAAATTATTTCTTCAACTTCTTCACTTTTTCAGCTTTTAACTTAGGCCAACTTGTATCATATATTTCAGTTGGTTTTATATACGGATTTTTTTTCCTTAGGTTGTAAGTGTGAAACTGCTGTTGTTTTCCCAATATTGGCCTTATTTTTCGTTGATACAAGAAAGGAATCTAGAGGAACCCGCTGAGACAATCATTGCTGTAAGCGACAATTACCTTTACCCCATTCTACTTCGATAAGGGATGCCGCGTGGTGCTTGCCTTCTGATAGGCTTGCCCTTGAATGAAGTTTCGACTCCAAGTATGGTATTAAACTCAGCGATTGCTGTTGGCATATCCTACATAGAGAATCGAAAATAGATCATAAGTATAAGTCTATATCACTACATTTGTCTTCTTCATACTCGTAAGTGTTTCTTTTGTTTTAGTGATATGATACATCGAGAACCTTGAGAATAAAGGATATCGAACTTCTTAATCTGAGAACTTTTCATGTTGTGTATGATATTTAACTTGCTTTTGAATCGAATGTAATTCTTACCTCACGGTATCTGGTATAGTTCTCAATCCCACTATTAAACGTTAAATGTACTCATCAACCAGAGCAGGGCAATAGTTAAGCAATGAATTTTCTTATGAATCTTTAACCAGAGATCGATTGCCTTTCGGATTTGCCTCATAACTTGACCTGTTATACATAAATATTCTGATAGGAACCATCTCAACGTACACAACTAGTAGTTGATCAAAGACCACACTTACTAAAAAATGTTTTTGGTTATGTAAGTGAAGTTTTGTTTGAACCAACAACAACCGATGGATGGCAGCTTTGCCTAGCATCGTCGGTGTTTGTGTTATTTTTGTTTTTTTCTTGTAATGGCTTAGAAATTCGGAGTGGAGATAGCAAATATTCTCGGGCTAAAAAGCTAAAAAGTAATAATTTTTCTGCGTACGTCCACGTCTGTAAATACAGACCAGCTGTTTTGGCAGTAAGTGAAACACAGGTAGACCCCCGCTCACACCTCTCAGATCACTCTGATCTGAAGCTACCTGGCTACGAACTAGTGCCATTATTCTTCTCTCACCGCGGCCTCGCCATCTACGTGCGTAGTGATGTAGCTTACCAAAATCCACCACAATGTAATCCTTGTTCCAATCCGGAATTCAATTTCATGTGGTTAAAATTCCATCTCCGTAAGCAAATTATCCACTACTGCTTTATTTACAGAAGCCCCAAACTAGACGGCAATTCGACCTTTAACGAGTTTGATGCGCTGTCTGACTCCATACAAATAATTGTATCCCTGTATCCTCATACTGAAATCGTTATTAAGGGCGATTTTAATATACACAATTCTGGGTAGCTTCGACATTCTGAACAGATAACACCCGAAGGACGGTATGTTGAGATCTTCGCTGCGGAAAACAACTTGACCCAGCTTGTAAATGAGCCCACGCGAATTCCAGACGTTGATAGTCATACCGCCAACACCCTGAAGTTGTTTCTAACCTCTCAACCTGATAAGTACACCGTTGATGTGCTCTCACCTCTAGGCTCGTCGGACCATTGTGTCATATCAGCTAAATTGGCAATACGAGAAAGCCTTAAGACTTAACACCTTCTTTAGGAATTTTAACTGGTTATTACGTTTCCTCGATAATGACGTGGATGCCGCTGCTGATTTGATCACAGACGCTATTCGCTTTGGAACGAGATCCTTTATTGCATTGAATTGAAATGAATTTTTTATTTGTTCCAAAAGATTGATCCCTCACCGGATAAAGAGTATCAGACCAAAGGTACGACTCGACCTGTAAAGAGGCTATCAGGGTGAGAGAAATGTTTTTTCGGTCGTGTAAGACCAACCCGACAGAGAAAAACCGAAATAAATTCACACAAGTCGCAAATGACTGCAACGCCTTTCTTAAGCGTGTGAAATTTATATACGACCAAAAACTGAGGCAAAAAATATTACAATGTCCCAAAGGTAGTAAAAATGTTTGGTCGTTCGTCAAAAACATTAGAAATTCTGCCTCATCCTCCATCCCAACGCTCATATACAATGACATTCCAGCTGTCAGCTCTTTGGACAAAGCCAATCTGCTTGCTGCACACTTTGCGGCTAGCTCAACGCTTCCAGATTGTTCTGTGTCTCCGCCTACACTTGAGTGCGTTGAATCTTCAGTGGGATGGATCCAATTTCGCACTCGTGTAGTAGCAAGAGTACTTAAAGATCTTAACGCTCACAAATCCGCTGGTCCAGGTGGTATATCTTCCCTTCTTCTGAAGAGGTATTCTTCTACGCTGGCAAAACCACTGCGTAAGCTTTTCCATCAATCCTACTCTTTAGGACTCTTTCCGAGCAGATGGAAAACAGTATTTGTCCAGCCCGTCCTAAAAAAAGACGAATCTTCTTCTCTCGCCTCTTACAGACCCATTGCAATTACGTCCCTTCTTTCCAAGGTCATGGAAAAGCTGGTAAATCGTCAGCTCATGAAATATCTCGAAACACGAACACTTCTTAATGGCCGGCAGTACGGTTTTCGTAGCAACAGGTCCACTGGTGATTTGATGGCATGTCTCACCGAAAAGTGGAACCAAAGTTTACATCAAGCTGGCGAAAGTAAGATGGTTGCACTTGATATTTCTAAGGCATTTGACAGAGTTTGGCATCAGGCTCTTTTGTCGAAAATGCGTGCATTTGGGATCGATGACTCTCTTCTTCAATGGATTTGAAATTACCTTTGGGAATGTTCAATTCAAGTTGTCTTGGATGGTTTCAAGTCTGATATTCACAAAATACCTATAAATGCTGGTGTGCCCCAGGGCTCCGTTCTGTCTCCGACACTCTTTTTAATTGTAATCAATGATCTCTTGCCTGCTACTTCTTATCCAATTTACTCCTTTGCTGACGACAGTACTCTCTGCTTTTCATATTCGTTCCCGAAATCAAGTCCCTGCTCTTCGGCTGTAGAACGGGAACGGCAGCGTATGTTAAGTTCATTAAATTCCGATATAAACAGTAATTTAATGCTTCCAAAGGACAATGCTGTCTGCTGTCGCTTAAGCGAAATTCAAATACCCAGCCATTATCCATGAATGGCGCTTGCATCGTTGAAACCGAAAAACTTTCCGTTCTCGGTATGTGTGTCAATGACAACTTACGTTGGAAAGACCACATATTCGAAGTCGCCAAAAATGCTGCGAAATGTCTAGGTTTCCTTAAGCGATGTAATAAATATTTCACCCCATTTTATCTGGCTTCAATATATAAGGCTTTCATCCGCCCAAAACTGGAGTACTATGCTCACATCTGGTCAGGTGCTCCCAAGACTTCTTTGCGCCTACTAGATAGGATTCAAAACCGTGCGATAAAACTATAAGGTGATGCTAATATTACACAGTTGATTGACACCCTCGACCACTGACGTAATGTCTCCTGTCTTACCCTGTTCTATCGCTCTTTTCACCACCAGTGCTCCTCTGAAATTGCCAGTAGCATTCCGCCCCTTCAAACCTTCAACCGTAAACCCGTCTCGCTACGAATGCTCATCAGTACACCCTCAAGCCCACTTTCGGACGCACCCTGAAATATCATGATACTCTCCTAAGCCGAACAACTCGCTCATGGAATGACCTGCCGAGCTCTTTATTGCCTAGCCATTACAACCTTCAAACATTTAAAACTAACGTACATCGGTACCTCTCTTTTCTCCCTCCCTAAATTTCCTTCTCCCGCGCTATGTGCAAACATTTTAAGGGTACATAATCCCTTGTGCGCGCGCAAATTATAAAAAAAATAACAGTCATGTTCTGCAACTCTCGCTGGGAATTTAACGAAAATACACTTTCAATCATTCATCTGTTTCGGTAACCCTCGATGTCGAAAAGCTTTTGGCATGTAACGTTTTGAAAACAATGACTGGAAAGATGCGAGAAAACTGTTTTTGTAGCTTGAAGATGTAAAAAGTTCACGTTGAACTCTCGGAACGATTCAGATGCGTGTCGTCATGATTATCCTTCTGTTTAATGAACAACGGTGGACATTTTCCAGTCAGTCGTTTGTGACCCTTTTTCGCGTATTGGCGAAGCAAGACCTTGGATTTTGACTTAGGTTTCTATTTCAATGCTTGTATGAGTAAGTGGCCGGTGTGTTTTATGTATGCGTTGAGTATAAAATCACGCTTTTAGATGCGCGACATGCGACAGATATCCATATCCGGAAATTTACTTTGTTCGGGTACAGTGATGAACTCGATTCTTAT
Organism: Volucella inflata; assembly: GCA_928272305.1. Lineage (NCBI taxonomy): Eukaryota > Metazoa > Arthropoda > Insecta > Diptera > Syrphidae > Volucella > Volucella inflata. The sequence continues at coordinate 22,326,569 of OV743718.1, read as the reverse complement.
TGGTTTTGATGACAAGTAGCATTCACACAGTGCACTAAGGGTTGGATTCTGCATGGTTGACTATTCCGCCAGTACCCTTCAACAACCTAACGGTACTATACACAAAATTTCGTGTGGTTTTCAATGGCTGTAACATCCGAAAGAGTTGACACTTTTCGTGGCCGCATTTTTGTAGGCCACTAAAAAACCCCGATTTTCATGATCGCAAACCAATGACGTGTGGAATTTTTACGCGGGATTTTTGCATAAATGTCACTTGTCAAAATATCCATCAAGTTGGAGTGTATGTGCTTCTAAATCCTGTTAGAAAATTCTGTCTTAAAAACTGAGGCAGAACTGAAGGCACATTCGACAAGAAGGAATAATCTCTCGCCGACATGGGGGGTGGTTCGGCCAACAGACCTTTGACCCAAAAATAATGACAGTCATCTGTAGCGACAGCAAACCTGCGGCGAATGCAAAACTATACCGAACGCACCAGAAAGACTTAATTCACTAAGTCTTATCTAGGTCTCAGATTACAATTGAATTGTAGGAAATGAAATCGCCTATAAACTTGCTGGGAAAGACTCATAGAAGAAGCTTTCAGGACCCTAATTTACGGTACGTCTGCTGCTTCCATTAACAGTTGAGTTTTATATGAGCAAAACTGTAGATTGCATGTCTCCCCAGGTTGCATAACCTAAAAAAACTGCGTTGAAGCCAATAGCGGAAGGTTGCATTGGTCCTTAATTGAACTCGATCTCGCATTCCATAATTTTATGCTGATTCCTACGCAACAAGATATATATAAGTTGATTGATTTGGCAGATGATTAAGGAGGAGCCGTTTTCCCTTCTGGTTAGCAGTTGCAAACTGTAAAAGGTGTCGAAATAATTCGGACTTAAGAAGCAGAAGGAATTGTCCTCGGAGATAACTATAAATTTCGATACTTAATAACATTTAAGTTTAAATTGTTAAAGCCTATGGTGCACTTATTTATGTAAATGTAAAGCCGAGGATCGTCAGTTACCAGAGTTCGATAGTGGAACGAAAATCGTACTTGCTACAAAAATTATTTTAAAACTAATTAAAATTGCCCCATTAGTCGCTAATTAACAGATTTACTGAAAAAAGTAAAAGGTCAGCCATCTATTGGTTTCTTTTTGAACCAAATCTAATTTTGACACTCATAGCTCTTATGCGCTCAAAAAATTAACAAAACTTAGTATAATACTTTCGATGTACAAAATATATCGATTTACGCTTGAAACACGTTAGAAAATAAGTTACTTCCAAAGTGGATTCCGGTTTACCGAAAAAGGGCGAATCGGTTGAAATATAGCACCAACTGCAACTGTCGTACTCAAGTTTGGGCCTTAGAGCGTCATGAATTGAACAATCCAAAGACAATGCAGGGGTTCATGAGCAATATTTGTAAAATAGGAGCCGAAACCATTGAACTTTTATTGAAAAATTGAGTTGATAAGAAAGCTTACTGCCAGATCAGCCAAGGCGGTCATTTGAATAAAATAATATTCCATAATTAATCGGAAGGTTTGCTATTTTTAATGTAATAACAACCGTTGAAAAATATTAAACAGCTTTTTTTTCACACTTTAAAAAAAACAAAACTAACAGATGGGCCACCGTTTTTTGATGTCTTTACATTTTCTTAAGACGATGTTTATAGCCAAAACGGGATACCCTTAATCCATCTCATGAACTCGTCTTAGGTGTAATCATTTTATATACGAATCACCCAATCCGGTAACTTAATAGATTCACCAACGCGGAATCGAATTCCAGTAGCAGCCATGTGTGGAATAACCCGCATCATCAAATATTTTATGTTAATTTGGACTCTCTAAAAGTCTCAAATAGATCGTAAATTCACACTTGTTAACAGGTCACTTTGCATAAGTGACTAATTAACAGTTAAATGGTAGATTTTTTTAAAGGTTATGACAGCTTAAATTAGCATGACAACATACCTTACCTATGCAATGTGCTGTTTGGGTGGATATTAGTGTCAAGTTTAAAGGGACGATGAGAGACAATTTTTAGAAAGTTCTTCTTTTTTTATTTTATTGATGACACTGTAACCAATGTAGCGATATTCATTCCCAATTAGTCAATTTTTAATGTCCATAAACCGACAAGTATCCCGTCAAAACAAATAAATCTCCAATGCAGCTGGCATCAAAGTATCCGCTCGCGTCGCTTGCGCACATGTCAAAGCTCATCTCGAAGATTGATGAAGCATATCATGAGCTCATGCTGTCACTTGCTTATCTTTATTTATTTCTTCGTCTTCTTGTTCATCTCAATCCTCTGCAAGTACGTTTATCTTTTACTCATTTCTTTTTTCTCTTCGCAGATATTTTTACATGCTGCTCGGAAGTATTTGGATCATGTCGGACATCATGCGAGAATGTAAGTAAAGCGCAATTTGTTACTTTTTATTTTTATTTCCATTTTTTTTCTCTTTTGTCTGACCAACCCTGACCACCATGCCATGACGTCTCCTTGGAATGTCCTTTTTAGGAAAAAGAAAAGAAAAAACTGCTGATATTTATTGACCATCCGCATGCGATTAATTTCCATAATCTCGACGATGAGGTTATTAATCAAATGTAGCTGGTTGAGCGATACAGATACGCCAACAGGTGGAGCCACATAATTTAGCTGAACGACGAATTATAATTATTCATTGCGAATTGACAGGCGTCCTGGCGATTAGTTAGGTTTTCTATAAGCACATCAATAAAACAGGGACAATAAGCTCTGGTAATTATCTATGTTGCAAGGATGATTAGCATAACTAATTGGGAGAAGTCTGTAAGAAGGGATGGTGACCACAAGTACTCCTAACATCGTGCAAAATCGTAATTACAACTCCATGGTGGTTATGAATACGCGTTTAGGTGCGCAATCTTTTTTCGTCCGCCTTGAACATATAGCTTTGCGGAAAGAAAATCACCTCAACTAGGATAAAGGGGGTAGAGAGAGATTTTCAGCTTAACGAACTAGTCTTTGCGACTAATCAATGTAGATGTGGATGCGCGGTTGGTTTGGTACCTACATACATACGTGTGGGTTTGATGCCGCAAAGCGAGCCTACGACGAGTTTAAGGAAAAAAATCAATTTTCTTCGCTCGTAATTGGTTTCATGAGGCTCATGTTACGTAGAGGATCATGTATGCGCTTACGCACGCATGGGATATGTTAGAGGGCGGGACAGGGTAAAAGGAGGCGTTAAATCTAAAATGAATTATAAGAGGAAACGATAATTACTTTATTTAGTGCGGGGCTAAGTGCAGCGATTTATACACTTTTTTTTTTGTTGTTTTACTATAAAGAGCTGACGATTAGGGAATAGATTAGATTTTGTTGTGGTAATTGAATTAGTTAGATGGGAAGTAGTTATTATTTCACGTGGTGTAAGAGTGATTGAAATGAGTATAGTTAATTAAGGTAGCGGGTTAGTTTAACCCGTATTGCTTGTCAAAATTGGTTTTGGGTTGGGCATTCCCGAATGACTGACATGACAAATAAGGCGCTGGCTTACTACCTCATCTTTTAATTTACAGAGATATAATCACAAAACAACCATGTGATTGAAAATCTACCAAATTTTTTTTAGTCGTCCATCTTAAATATCCAGGACATTGAAAGATTAATCAAGTGTTAGTGTGTATTAATCAAGAGATGATTAAATATAATACAAAATCTGCCACAAAACAGCCACCGCGATACTTCCACAAAAGGACTTACTCCTAGGTCAGACCGAAACCGAGGTTTCGGGGGCTCTTAACATTTTGTGCTTAAAGCTTCTAGTCGAGCTTCGCAACTTTGCGGTTACATTCAGTATTGCCTAGGGTTGGCTGCCTTTTAACCCTGCTCACTGACCATGAGGGTATGTGTTCTTTTACTCGCACAATCATTTCCTTGTACTCGCTGAGTCACTGCCAGAAGGCTGAAGGCGACAGAGGCAAATTTGCGGCGTTCGTAACACCAGCCTTTTTGAGTTTCTTCCTTAGTTTCCGGACTTTCCGTCGCTTCACATTCAAACTACGTGTTCACCACTCCACTCTTTAAAGATTAATTTTACAGCTCCGGTTTTAGGGACAAGTAGTATTTTAACCTGGATAAATAATCAGGTCAGATATAGAGTAAGACGTTGTGTATAGGTCTCCACTCCGCTTGCTTTTTATCGCCTCTGAGTTAGCTTTGAATTGGGTGAATTGTAAGTTCATTTATGAAACCTTGTTTTGCCACGTTTAACAAAATGGTGATTTATTAGGAAAATTCTAAATTCAAAAAAGACTATAGTATAATGGAGGTGCGCACTCTAAGCGCTGCTATCGCTAATTGCCGTTTCCGACAGTAGCTCATCATATTTATTTTAGACGCTATAGCAAAAAAATCACGGTCAACATGACGAAGTGTATTTCACAACAGCTGAAAAAATTTCATACTAGTTTTTAACTAGATGTTATCCTCTTAACTATGGCACCAAATTAATTAACATTAAATACAGCCAAATCGTCACTGTTCCGCTCAAAAATTGGATCAGTGGTGTGTACCCCATGGATATAAATATTACCAGAAATCACCTGCAGATTACGATCCTTCTTTGCGGATCGCTTCTCTAACGAAAAACTACATAAGTATTGAATAATACTAAGTTAAATACAGGCTACGGATCAAAACTGTACGAACAATCGTAATGATTTATTGAGAAGGGATTTATAGCTCAAGTCATCAATAAATTCACCTAATTATCAGAATCGGGGGTAGATGTGAAATAGGGCAATTTGGGTTCTGGATTAACCAAAATTGGTATTTGTAGAAGCATTATCTGTTTACTTATCATCAGGATATGTCGTCACAGAAAAAGATAGCCCAGTTCTTTCGTACAGGTGATTATTTCCTTGATTTTCATATGGGAACATGCAGATCATATAAATGGATACCAATGGATGCGAAATTTACATACTTATCAGTAGGGCTAGAATTACGATGCATTTGCATATTTTTTTTTGAGACACATTAGAAGCAAGAGAACAAGTTATCTTTCCGATTAAAGAAATTAAATTGGCATCCAATCGCCTAACCAAACCACTGAAGAAATATGTGTTCTTAAAAATGCACCTATTACTATTAAAAGCGAATTGTCGTTATAGGTGACTTCGCTATGGTTTTGAATGCATATTTAAAGTGCATATTTTGCCTGTTTAAGTGCATGAAAATCCTAGCCCCACTTATCAGTAAATCACACCAGCTGGCCTCAATGGTTCAACGTCACCGGAGAATCGCGCCGTACTTTTCTACCACTCTCTCCACGAGACTGTTAATTGACATATCTCGATTCAAATAATAACTTTTTGCTATCAGTAGATTGTAGTTTGCCCCAGGGGAGAATCGCGCTACTTACGAAGTATGCGTCCCACAAATAAATTCAAAAACCAACAGATTTTAAAAACAACATTTTTGATATGGAGGAAGCACTACTCAGCTTTAGAAAAAATCTTATCTTTTCGATATTTAAAAAGGGATACCAAAGCGACCCTTGCATTCCTTCCTGAATGCCATTATGCACATATCACGGGAATAATTCTGGAACGGCTGATTTTCTAAATAAAGGCAAATTACTGGCTTAGTGAATCCGGGATCAGAAAAAACTTTCCAGTGGGTAGGTAGCATAACATCTTTACCTTGACGAGCATTGCCAGCACTTATCTGGAAAATCTGTCAAATTGGTTCGAGTCGCGCTGGGTTTGAAAGAACGAAGCCTCTCTTTATTTTTAGATGGTCTCGACAGTACTTTGGTCGGTCGAATATTAATATTAAACTTCTTTTATACGCTGACGACATCGTATTTTTGTCAAATATGATGCAAACCATGAGCAACGAGCTGCAAGTTAACACTAATAAACCGAAAGTAATGGTTTTTCTAATAGATTTCGCCGCTACGCGAAGAATAAAAAATTGATATGAAAAACACATATTTTGGCGAACGTTTAACAATATAAGTACAATACATTTAAATTACAACAGCCAAGTGAATTTGAAAACATGTTTGAAGAAAGCCTTAAAGAAAGCCTCAAACTACAACCGGTAGCACATATTTCAGTCAAAGGAATTCTATTAACCTTTACCGAGATCAATTATGTGTTATACTGCACAAGTGTGGGGTATTTCCAACTACGAAGAAGTAAAAAAACTGCTCAGATACGAGTACTATATTTCTTACAGACAATACGAGGACTGTTTGATAAGTCAGTGACTTTGGAATGAAAAACCTGTTTTTTTTTAATATTTTCAACGTAGTCTCCTTTCAGCGCATTTGTTACCTTTTTGGAGCACGTTCGTCTGCATAATCCACTGTTTTGATTGTTCCTACATCCAGTATCCAGGATTTATCACCTGTTACGAAACGCCGTAAAAATTCATTTGAATTGCGCTTGAAGAGTTCCAAGTTCTGTTTTGAAATTTTTATACGAATCTGTTTTGGCTCCACCGAAAATATTTTTTTAGGTCTGTCTTCAATCTCTTTAATTATTTTACCGCGCAAAAAGTGCTCGCAGTTAGAGATCTTCATGAATGCTAAAAAAGTTAACCATAAAAATTTACAACCCATACTCATTCAATCCACACACAGTGATTCCGCACTCAATGAGTGAAGAGAATTATGAATGCATGTGAGTATGGATGCAACGAAGTGTCATAACTCATAGGATTCATACAACCCATGATTCACACTCATCATAACTCACTACCCATGGCATTCTTTATTTTGGATACGTGTGAGTGCTGTATAAGGGTGGAAAGCGCATTCGAATCATTCGAGTTACTCGAATTATTGTGCAGACGATTTTACGATTCTGTTGTGCGTTTTTTTTTTCAAATAACAGGTATACGTGAATTTTCGCACAAGCATTCACCCATATTCAACCCTTGTGAGTAGTGTGAATATTAGTTAGCCCTTCCATGAGTGTGAATGAGTATGAATTTCGAGGATCAACAACACAACTACGCACAACACATCTTTTATACCCGCACTCACTCAGTCTCATTGTACAATGAGTAATGAGAAGTATCCATGACTCAAGTTGTGCATCCACTGCGTGAATGTATCCATGCAGATGTTTCGTAGTGCTTGATTACAACACGAAATTCACTTTTTTCCATTTTTGCCAAATCTCACAAACAAAAATTCTTTCGATCAATGTAAAAAGTCAAGCGTTTGACAGATTTGACAGAAGATGTCAGGAAAATATTCACAATGCGATCCCAGCGTCTGACTTATCGAACAGCCCTCGTATTCAGGATATCGGAAATTACATCAAACTATATCCTTTACCCAGAAACTGGATTTCTGCAACAACATATACTCCTATATTCATACACTGATGCTACATTTTATGTAAATTTTAAAAGTCATTTCACTTGTCAGATCATCGCTTGAAGTTTTTCTTCGAATACTCCAGGTTAAGCAGCAAACATCATATCCTTCTTGTTGAGATATTTTGCGTAAGGTGATAGTCGTAATTCTCACCTGCTTTTTCTGTCCAGACTTCGTATTGTAAGTTCGGATAGTCTCAAGGTGGGGAACTCGGTACTAATAGGGCAACCGCAGTACAATACAACATTTTCGAAGCATTTGAGCGCTTAGGTAAAATTTCCCTTCATTTTAACAGACGGTGAAGTGTCTAAGTGAAACTCTGATCAATGCGATCGCCGAATATAAACCACTTGCCTTGCCTGAAAAAATCAAAACAACAGTCTTTAAAGAGAATCAGTCATTACTGCCCAAAAATCATTTCTAAGAAGGGAAGACATATGGATTTAAGTTGTTAGGTACGAATGGTACATTCAGTAAAAGAGTTGAAGCTGGATAGTATTTAAAGATTTAATGCCTTAATATTTACGAGGATTGCCAGTTTGGAGATCATCAGTTTGTTCTTCATCGTTTTCCCAGGTGCCACAGGCAAAAATCTTTTAACAGCAAAACACATAGTCAAAAACTACAAAATCTCTCAGATGAGTACTCTTTACAAAATCGTATTTAATGAACTAAACATCTCCTGCTAAAACCGAATAACTAAACTCAAACTCCTTTCCCACTGTTTAAGAAACTTTCTCTTCACCACAACCTTGCGTATCAAACGCATTCATATCTTACCTAACCCTTCTAAATGAATTCCACCTAAACCACCAACCAGCGTCAGCTAAATTGAGATACTAAACAACTTTATCCAAGATAATCCCCAGTGAGAGCCTGGAATTGCAATTACAAATTTGTTATCATAAAATATAATCTCCAAACGGGTTGGCCAATTCGTCCAGAGGCCAGCTGCATGGACTTATAACAACGCGCGTCTGTGACTTTAATCTTTGGTCTCCCCCCATACTCTTCTCTTTAGATTTTTTTTTCTTTTTTTTTTTAAAGACATTGCTGCTGGCTCAATTCAGTTAAGCTCAGTTTGGCTCGGATTGACTCGACTTACGAGTAACTTTGCGGGCCAAGTGTAGTAAAATTGTTTCGCCTTTCAATTCGTTTTGCATGTCACTTGTGTGCGACTTTTAATCTCTAGCAAAGACTCACTCACAGATAAGACCAATTCCAAAGAGAAGGAAGCGAAATTTGCAATAAAATTGCAAATTCCAAATGTATCCGACATTTTTGTTGCTCCCACCGATTTGGTTGGTCTTTGCAATGGGGCAACACCGTCCAATCCAATGGATGCGATGGACTAATTGCTTGAGATAAGGAAAAATAAAAAATTACATTCCACGCAGAGCCTCGTTTCGAGCCCACGGACATAGTTAGTGGAATTTTGTCTATGATTGCCAATTGGGAAGTCAATTGATGGAGAACTAGTTTGATGGTGAGTGTTTAGCGTTGGTTTAAAGATACAGACAATGTTTGCTCTAAAAAAGAAACATCAGATTGCGTTTCATTTAGTTAGGAGAAGTAGGTACTTAGATTCTGAATTTTGATTGGATTGGAGTTAGAAGCATTCACTGGGTGTTGAAGGGAAAAAAAACAAGCTAAGCGACTCTGCATATACCACACTATTTCCTTCGAACTAATCATTATTCCAACGAACAAATGAATCCACTGCGGATCAAGTCTCTAACGAATTTTACAAGTGACACTCCAGTGATGATAAAAAGAAAAACAAACACGAAAGTGAAGGTGACGTACTTGTATTCCCTCCATAAATCATCAAAACGAAGGCTCTACCTCATTTTTAAAATGAAGAAGGCACCACTGCACCATTAGAATGCATACCTGGACACAGTCAGTTATGACTGGATTCGGGCACTACACAGTGGCACCACACCACACCCTTTGAATATTAATTAATCCATTCGGTTGGTGTTTTCTATTTATATTTCTTTTTTTTTTAACTCCCTTTTCCTTATCTTGTTATGGTGTTTCTCTGTCATGCATTTCGTTTTGTCCTCTTCCTGAAGAGATTAGTCGTAATGATAGCCCGTTTGGATAGTTTATTGTCCTGCCGTGCAGAGGAAGCACTCGCAAGCGATCGATGATCACAAATATTGATTCAAGTAATCAATACAAACTGCTAAAGAAGAAGAAAAGGTGCAGAGGACAGGATTTCAGAATGGAGAAGAGAAGTACGGTGGAAGGGAATTAATAAAGAAGGTGCGAGGTTTCTTGTTAAAAGATAAAAGATTATCCCATCCACGTTTTGATTGTGAAGTCAGTTGGGCACGTTTTTTTTCATTTCATTATTCATTTGGTTTTCTTAGATATTTATGTAGAAGCAAAGTTGTTTTCGATCGAATAATTTCTGAGAAGAAACTAAAATAGCTGGTTTTAATTTGAATTTGTTTTGCAGTGACCAACCAGATCATTAGCAGAAATTAGCAAATATATTCATATTCCAAAGCCGTTGCTATGATTGATTATGATTTGTATACTTTTGAGTTCCGTATGACTTCTGTAATACTTGAATCACTAAGTATATAGCATAATTACGAACAAGTATAGTATTTTGTAGGCTTTTTAATTATTTGTCTGAATTACTTTGGATCATATCTTTTGTGTATTAGAAACCTAAAGAATCAAAAATAAATGTCATGTGGAATACGAGATCAATTTTAAGATTTTCAAGTGAGGGAAGTACGTCCAAAATGACATAACAGCCTTAACTTGAAATCTGCTATCTTTAGAGCACTAGATGCTATCTTACGACGTGACTTCGGTGATATATATAGTTCTGTCAGAATGACAGTTCAGTTGTCAGTCGTCCGCTGTTTTTCGTGTTTTGGTAAGTTTTCTGCTACATTTCTTAAATACTAATAATTACATCGACAGTTTATTGTATTATTTACGAAATTAACTAGTTTTCTGCAATTGTAAACAGTTTAATTACTTTTTATTAACATTCTTTTGCAAATACTACAATACGGACAGAATGACATACCGATTCTTCCACCGATACCGATTCCATCTAGGGTTTAGACGTCGAATTGTAGGAATATATATTTCGAAGCATAGCTTTCAAAGTGCCACGCGACTACAAAAGGTCGATCGCCAATCGTGGGGTTGTGACTCCATGCAGAGAGCAATAGAAGCTGTTCGACAAAAGGAAATGGGCTGGCTTTTAGCAGCTAAAACGTTTGTAGTCCCTCAGGCTACACTCCGAAGGCACGCGTTAGGTGAGAATAAAATTTTGATTCCCAATACCAAAGGACTATGTAGATACAAGTTGACTTTTCCTCCTGACATTGAGAGAAAGTTAGTGGAGCATCTCAAGTTCCTACAAGCTCGACTTTTTGGCTTGACACATGCAGGGGTCCAAGAACTCACCTTTGAATTAGCCGAGAAAAATGTGCTTGCCCACAGATTTAACTTAACGAAAGGAAAGGCTGAACAAGAGTGATTAGATGGTTTTCTAAGAAGAAATAAGGACATTTCACTGCGCAAATCTGAAGCCACTTCCACAGCTAGAGCAATGGCTTTCAATAAGCTGCAAGTTCAAAAGTTTTTAGTGCCTACCATACACTTTTGAGTGCTAACAAATTTCCTCCAAATAGAAATTATAAAATGGATGAGTCAGGTCTCTCTACTGTTCACAGACTTAAAAAATTTTTAGCAACGACCGGTAGAAAGCAAGTCGGTTGTGTCACCAGTGCTGAGCAAGGGACCAATGTCACGGTTGTATGCTGCATGAATGCGACTGGCTCGTATGTCCCTCCATATATGATATTTCCCAGAAAAAGTATGGTACGCTAGAAGTAGCGTAGGAGTATTGGTGGATTACATCAGAATTGTTTGTCAAATGGCTAAAACACGTCCAAAGTAAAGGCAAGTATTCATGACAAAGTTCTACTTATTCTTGATGGGCATGCAAGTCACAAGGGGTTAGAAGCTTTGAATTTCGCAAAGGAGAATGACATAGATATTTTATGCTTTCCCTCACACTGTACTCATCAGATGCAACCACTGTGCTTTTATGGACCTTAAAGAATCTATTTTAAGCAAGAAACGACAAAATGGTTAAAATGTCATCCAGGTCTAGTCATTACACATAATCAAATCGGATATTTGTTTATCCAACCATACGGTAAAACAGCAACAGTTAAAAATGCATGCCATAGATTCAAAAAAAAGGTCTTTGGTCTGTAGATCCTTATGTTTTTCCTGGCTACATGTTTGAGCCCGCAGAGACAACGAACGTACCATTAACTGAAGTTCGTGTGAAGAAGAAACGGGGAATATACCACTGACCACTAAAAGTTCTTTGGTTGCCATGACAAATCAGCATCTTTCGCAGTCAGAGAGGACGAACATACCACTGACGGGTGAAAGTACTGAAATTCCTATGACAATTCAGCCCGCAAATAGACACTAAATATGCACAGCCCAGCCCTTGCAAGAACTCACTACTTTTTCTAGTTGAAGCTATTTCACCTGCTCCACAAGGCACCTATATTAGCGGCATGGGCAAAAGAAAGCCGAAACTCGCTCATCATATTTAGTATTAACATTCACACCTAACATGACAAAAATAAACCGATAACCAGCGTAAGTCCGCTGCCAGACGTGGTTTCATGTAGGCTTTGCTGACCAACTGTCCTACCAAAGATGTCCTTCATTCCTATACTCCGGACATTGCGCATATGTTTTGTCGAGGTGACGTCGTCCTTGTCTTACGTTCGGGCATGGACGCATGTTAGGCTTGTGTTTTCGAATTCAGCCTTGATGTGCATTGTCATAAGACGGTCGCTCCCGGTCGAAGCTCAAGACTTCTTCTTTATATTGGGTATATAACTTAATTCGTGCGGTTTTTTTTTCAAAATTTGAACGTTTATTTAATTTTAGTATTATTCAAAGTATTGCCCATCTGAAGCTATGACTTTTTCCCATCTTTCTGGCAATTTGTGGATCCCATCCCAAAAGAACTGCGCCGGCTTGGCAGCCAAGAATGAATCAAACCAATTTCATTGATGGTTTCACCCGGTTTTAGCAGCTCATAATACAGCACACCCATCTGATCCCACCAAATACAGAGCATTACCTTCGCGGCATGGATATTCAGCTTTGCCGTTGATTTGGCTGGTTGGCCGGGTTTCACATATGATTTTTTACGCTTGGGGTTCTCGTAATGGATCCATTTTTCATCACCAGTAACAATCCGATGCAAAAATGACTTCCTTTTGTGGCGTTCCAAGCAACATTTCGGACATGCAAAACCGCATTTCGACGTCTCTCGGCTTGAGTTCATGTGGAACCCAATTTTCTTGCTTTTGAATATATCCAGCTGCTTTTAAACGTTTTGAAATGGCTGCTTGAGTGACACCCAAAGATTCTGCGAGCTCTTCTTGTGTTTGGCAACAATCTTCATAGAGTAATGCTTCCAGTTCTTCATCTTCAAACTTTTTTGGCTGCCCAGGACGTTCATCGTCTTCCAAGCCAAAATCACCACTTTTAAATCATGCAAACCACTTTTGGCGAGTTCGTTCAGCTAGCGCATTTTCACCAAAAATTTCCACCAAAATACGATGACTTTCGGCAGCAATTTTCTTCATATTAAAGTAATGAAGAAGAACTCCCCTCAAAAACACTTTTTCAGGCACAAAGTTCGACATATTTGAGTGAAAAAAAATTATTGTTATTTACGCTTCAAATGAATGACATATACTGAAATGACGTACAATGACAGTAGCTTTCCAATGCATTTTCCAATGGAAGTTACGCCATCTCTTAGCAAACCGCACGAATTAAGTTATAGAATCAGGAGCTTATCACAGATACCCATCCGAATAAGGGTTGTTTCCTTTTCCTATTCCGGCTTCGCCACGAACTTAATTGTTGCTCTGCATTTGCTGAGCACGTCCCCTTTTCTTAAAGAATAATTCGTAAACCCACATTTCACAGTTTGCATAGTGGTTTTAGCACATTCCGAAATCTGAATGTGACTTTACTTTAACGCTTTCTTTCTAGTGTTTACAAAGAGTCTCTGTTCCGACCTTGTCCTGACAATTTTTTTAAAATTTGTTGGTGTGACTTCTGAAATCTTTTTTGTTTTCTTCTTCGTAGAAGCACACCATTTGCTTGCAACTTCTGTTTGTTAGCACTCTTTATTAAACCACTGAATTTGTGCGTATAGCCAGATATTTCTGTAAACCCCTTGGTATCGATGTCATTGATGTGACGATGTCACAAGTGAGTTGACTAAGAGGCTGATAAATATGCTGTTAGCTTCATAGTTTCACAAACAAGTACTAGATTTTTTTTTGATTTCTGACATTCAAAATTTAATGCCAACACAACCGAATCTATTATGTTTTGACTACTACAATATTGTAGTGTACTGCGTTGATCGCACCTTGTCATTTTGAATGGCATTCCTACGATAGGGTATTCTTTTGTTTCCTTTGATATTTTACAAAGCAGTCAGATCAGTCAGGATATCTCCGTTTTCTTTATTACTTTGGTTTTGAAATCACCAATAAAGATATCAAATGCTCCTGCGTGGAATATCACCTGATATATAGCATTGTCTGTTGTTTCTATTATTCTGGCATATCCAACCTTACTTCCATCATTACGGGGGCAACGGCTTTAAAGCAGTTTACTAATTCGGCTGCATAACCGAAATACTTACTACTCTTTTCGTACAACATTCAGTATTGCCGGTCACGCCAAAATAAACAACATAATCTAGAAAATCCGCTTTTAGGTATGATTCGTAGGAGTATATACCTTTGACAAGCATTGTAAGCGAGTATCTGTCTCAAAGACTAATGTCTAATGTGTGATGTCACGAATCTTAGGAAGCTAATGGTAGATAAGTCGGGATATTTTCGCTCTTGCTTGGTATAAAACCCGTTTTATGACTTCCGAATAGCTGTAAAGCATTTAACGCGAGACTGAGAGCTATTCGTGAAGCTGCTTAATAAATAATTATTGATGATTTTAATGTACGAGTACATAGCTATAATCCTTACATCCTTATTCACGCAGGCAACTATAAAAACACCTAAATCACAAGACAGAGATAGAACCATAAGACACCCTAATCACTATGTTATATCGCAACCTTCCTTCTTTCTCTCTTCAGAGCAGATTTTTGCCACCCAGTAGGAGTACTGCTGGAGCAATATTGCTGTTTATTCTTCATGAAGTCTCAAGAAAAACCAGCTCCTGCAACAGCCTAAAAGACCAGGTCTCCCCAAAGTTGTTCCTAAAGAATACAGAGTGTAGTTCAATGAACTAACTGCTGACTTCTGTTTTTCTTCTTCTTTGAGATTTACTTAAACGTTGGATGAGCATATAATCTTCTTGTCATAGATGTGATTACCGAATTCTTTATCATGTCTGCCTCATAACAGACGCCAATTAAACTGCGCCATCCCTATCTCTTTCACTATGTTCGATTCCATAAATTACAGTCCCCACATCAGAAAAAAAAATCAAAAATGTTGAGTTACCATATATTTCTATTACAACTAAATCATCTAGCCCGGCTCGTTTGATACTTCCACTTCATATGTCACATTAGACTTTACGTCATTACGTGGCCTTTTATGAAAAGGCCAAGCCACACCGCTACCCACACCTAACAACCTCTACTGGCAAACAAACTGTCAAAGTGTCATTTCCCTTCGCTAAACAAACAGGAAGCGTTAAACTTTAATCGTTTTGCATTCCATTGACGCCTGCTTGTCCTGATCATTTTGCTTGTGCAGAGGAGCACCATCGAAAGCCTTTCATAGGCACACCATGAATTGCAATGATAATAAATAAAATAAAAAAAAACAATCGCGACAAAGCTGGACACTGAATGTCATTGTCAGTGCGTGTAGATGTTATGCGCACCATGGCATACTACAAGATCTCCACTTGCGCCACGCAATTAATTGATTTTCTTATCTTTATCGCACGTCAGTCCAATAGTCCGATATCCTCTTGGCCTGCCCCGACTAAAGCTTCACTTCTCATTGAATAGGACTCCAAGAGGCCATTAATAGATCTAATGGACGTTGGACGCAGATATTCTAAGGAATAGTGGGAATGACTGGATAACGGCTCGCGTCACGAGTACTCGTACAATATTTGTGCAATGTGGAACGTAAAATTTAATGACGTTTCACTCGTTATAGCATTGAATCAACTTAATAACTCAATTAATTGACAAACGTTAATTTGTTTAGAATGAGTTTTACATTTCTTTTGTTTAGTTGTATAGGTACATGGGCCCCTATCTGTCAGAACATACGAGTGTATTCAAATGTCGTTGACACTTGTGTTGGTTAAGAACGGGTTCGGATAAATCTGTCAGCATTGACATAATTTGAGCCCAGAACACAAGATTCACTTGACATATGTCATTTGAAAAGTGTGTGGTGTAGCGGTATGTCACTCGTTTGTATAAATCTCTCTACACCTCCCAGCATGAACCCGTATGTATTTGTATCTTCGGAATATTTTGACAATTAAAATTTCGTTCTTCCTGCCCACGAGAAAGAGATAGAGAGAGTGAGTATTTCATGTCACTGCCAAGCATGGTATTGGTATCCGATTTCATGCAATGAAGACAGCGCAATAAAAAAACGATCAAGCCTCAATTGGAAATTCGATACTTTGACGATAAATTTTGGAGAAAGAGGAAATGAAAATGAAGAAGGTTGCACGCAACAACTGCAGCGCTGCATCTGATATGAAAATTCAAACTCATACGAGTATCTACACACAAAGGTTTGTAGCGCAGCGTGATGTTTGTGCATTTTTAGCGCGCTTTTAAGAATGTGGTTTGTGCTCTTGACACTCGCGAATTTTCATGGGTTTTGTTCATCCTATGTCACAAGCAACGTCTTTGAGATTTATGATTGCTGATTACTGCAGATTTAAAGTATCTATCGACCACAATTATTGTTCTTTCGCAGAGATTTCCTTTTTTTTACAACTTTTTGCCATGTTTTGTCAACAGGGATTTGGGTTTATGTAACCTGAGATGCATCCTATTCTTAGGTTAGTGCATGCATGAAAATAAATGCACCTTCCTGTATTTCTCTGAGGTAGGCTTCTTCATGGTAGGCGTGCAGACAATTGGTAGTGCGGATTAAATCATCACCTTGAGAATAGGGATCGGAAATTACTTCCCACGTTTGAATAGCTCTTTTTGTGTACCGTGAATTGAGACTTAATCCTCTATTGATGAGGTCGAGGGTATTAGATTGCGTTGTTCTATTTTGTTGGTAGTTCTTCTGATGGTTGTCGATTTACCGATTAGTCTGACACTTTGGAGTTATTGTTTGTGGTTATGATTTTGAGACTATCCGAATGGAGGATTAAAATCGGGTGGGAATCGGAAAAGATCAATAGAAATTGTTTGGGATTATGATGGATTTTGACAGCAAAATGAGCAGTGAACTAGTTGTGTTGTAACAATTTGACGGATTAAGCTTTTATAGTTTTAACCAGATGGAATAATGGGTAGGAAAAGGTAACCATGAACCATGCATAGTATCTTAAAGAGAAATTAATTGACTGCTGAATTTCTAGACTTTTTAAACTAGATTCCTTATGCTTAATAAACGCTAGGAAAAAAGTCAGCCGTTTTTTCAAATATATGTATATTTTGAGTATGCAGTGCTCTTGAAGCAAACCTATTAATGCTCCTCTCCTACTATTATACATAAATCAGTTTAATCAGGATTTCGAAAACAAACATGAGAAGAGATCTTGAATGTTTAACCTATTGGAGTATCTGTGATATTTAGTCCACTGAAGAGCGCTGACTTTCTCACTCAGGCATACAAATATGAAAAATCTGCAAACCATTTAACGTACCTAGTCAAGTCATAAATACTGGTACACAGAAAAATCAGCGCCAAATGAAAACGAATTAATATTTAAACAATGTTTCTATTGTTTTTATTTGGTTATTCAATGGCTACAAATCTTAGAACAACTTATTCGAAATGACTTTCATTTGCCTTCCAGGACGACTTAAGACGATGTGGTCACTCATCGATTGCGAGACGCACTTCATGCATAGGGAAATTGTGCACTGCACGGACAAGGGCTCGCTTCAACGACTCAATATTTGAGTGTCGAGTAGAGCAAGCCATGCCCTCTAATACGGACCAAAACTTGTAATCCAACGGGTTGAGGTCTGGACTAACCAGCTGGCCAGTCATCCGTTGATATGAAGACTGGAACGTTGTTTTGGAGCCGCAGTTGAGTCGTTTTATGCTTTGTGAGCTGGAGCAGAGTCTTGCTGGAAAGTCCATGGTTTGTTGTTGAATATTGATTAGTTGAGAGACTTCACAATGGGTTCCAGGACGGTCGATTGATATACTTTGTTTTCACTCCTTTCTCGCAAAAATGGAGCTTGCTTGGTAACGCCATCGTAGCAAACTCCCCACCATATCATTACAGACGCGGGATGGTGGCCTCTTTGAACCCTCGGGATGAGTTGGGATGCTGCTCTGGATGACCGAGCATACACACGATCGTTCTCGTCAGTAAACAGAATTTGTCTGTGAACTTTCTTCTTCGCTTGCGTTTTTCCTTCAATGCGGCTGTGAGTAGGTGTCCAGTGTGTCGCTTGTACGCGCTGAGTCCTAAATCTTCCTTGATAATGCGAGACATGGATTTTTGCGAAATTTGCATTTCCCGCGGCAAAATTTTCTGTTTTCGCAGCGGTTTTCGGTCGATTCGTTTCTTCACGGCTTTGACCGCTTTCGGAGTTCTCACATTGCGCGGACGGCCGGATCTTTGACGGTTTCGTACTCCACCAGTATCCTTAAACAACTTCACAGCACGATACACAAAATTGCGAGTGATTCCAAGCGGTTTCAACGTCTTAAAGATATCGTCTTTTTCCATGTTGCATTTAAGAAGGCCAACTACAACAATACGATTTTCGATGTCGCCCCATTCCATGATTGTAAGCAATTAATGTCAAAAACTTTTTACGTCACAATGAAGCATGAATATCAACTGTCAAATCGCAATCAAAACGAAATGGATGCGCCAAGTGTTGCATTCGTAATGAGTGAGTTCAGTTGTGTACCAGTATTTATGACTTGACTAGGTATTTTAATTTTTTTTGCTTTTGAAAACAAAAAGCTTTACGTTAGACTATAATCTGGTTGAAATGGCAGCCCTTGCTTGTTTGGTTTAGACTTAGCGGCTGTAAGTGCGATGACACTCCGCTGGTATTTATTCATTTAACATATCCTAGCTATCTAAGACAAAGAATTCTACCTCTTCTGATGAGCTTAATTTCGATGTTGAGCTCAAACAATTCACTTAATGTTTTCCTCTCCGAATTCGACTTTTTTCTCAAGCATTCTTCTTATACAGTGCATGGTTCCACGCCATACAGAAAGACTAGGATAGCGCTGTTTAAATGGATTCATTTTTCAGTTGTATTTGCGCCTTGTTCGTATCTTGTTGCCAGCACTCTCCTTCTAACTGCGACTTCATTGTGGTAAGATGAGGCTTTTATGGGTTGCTAACGATATTGCCACTTGTTGTTCGCTTTTGATGTTAGCCCCATAAGGCTTCTTGAGAGCTTGTCAGGGACTCCATTAGAGAAGGCATATATTGCTTACAACAAGATATTGGTAAGAACCGAAGCGTTCGGACAAGGAAAATAATGGACCTGGGACTTGCATTTTGATCGCAATGTGATCCATCTGATTCAGTTTTTTGACCAGAACACTGCCACGTTGTTTTTAGATCTTGAACTGTGCAATACATGCGCTATAAGTACATAGCAATATTGATAACACTGAGCCAGTTTTCTGCTGTGCTAGAAGTCCGAATTTTTTACCTCTCTAGCCACAGATACAAACCACGAATCGAAGTCTGTAGAGACAAACAAGGGACCATCGTAGTAGAGTTGCAGTCGATGTTGAGGATTTGGAAAAAGCATTCCTGTAGGCCGTTCGTCGATGACGTACAGAATACCGCTGTCAGGTAAGGCGATGCAGTGTCATGCGATTTCTTTAACATTATTCTTGATAGAATAGTGCAAAACCCACGCCTCAACAAGAGTCATAATCTTCAAAAGTTCGCCCAAACGCCGATAATATTGACAATCGGAATTTGACGTCAGTGACGCTGTTGAGAGTTTATGCTGTCAACTAGAAAAGACATCAAATACCGACGTCTCGAACAGAAGGTCACCCCGGACAGATATAGCTTTGAGGTAGCTCCACTAGGCTCCATTATCAATTTATTTTTTATTTTACTTATTTACTTTGCTGCTTATTTAAGTTAAGAAGGGCTAAGAATTGCCAAAGTCCTCTCACGAAAACCAAAAGTGACCATAGATAAGGCCTTAGTAATTCCAATTCTGCTCAATAGCGCAGAGGCATTGACTCATCAAAAATCAATGAATGGATGAGGAGACAGCGCATTAGAGCAAAACCGCGACTCAGGTGGCGCATGCAAGTGGAATGAATCTCAGCGAACCTAGCGTACGAAACTGGACACAGCTATCGATGGATCGAGATGGCTAGAGACGTTTATTGACTGAGGCCCAAGACAACTCCGGTCTGTAGCACCACTTAAAGTAAGAAATCGCCTGCTTAATGAGAAGATCTGCTTGGTAAATGATCACATACCGAAATTGGATGCTTCATGAGAAGATCCAGTAAAATGGGCGTCAGTTTTATTCTTGAATTTAATAAAAGGCACCACCCATGGTTCAAATAAAAGTACATATATGGTCTTCAGCAAAATATCGATATATTAGGCAAAACCACCATCAATTCCACTCCGAACCAACTATCTTGCCTCGGCGTTCGAATCCTTGATTAATTGAAACTCAATGGCAGAACGTACTCGTTGGCATATGCACTTTATACGGAGAAGAACAATTAAATCTTAGCACTTCATTAATCAACTTCTAATTGGAAATCAATAATCACTGTGATCAATTGTAGCAATTTCGCTCATTGCATTCAACCATCATTCATCATTTCCTTCTCGGTGGAGAGTAGAGACGATGTTGATATACTGCACAGTCCACTTTACTTAATGAACTGGCCCCCATGCGATATTCTATTGACATCTACAATAGGCAAACAGCCCTTCACGGAATGTCGGATAAATGTCCTCCAATTTAGAGCGGTGGTTCAGTTTTTAATTGCAACTCGTGTGCAACATGTGTTGAATTTCTCACGCAGCACCGCACAAACAAGCGGGAGTTGGAGTAGAGTCACTGTACGAATGCTATGAGTGTATACTTGCTACATACTCGTATCTCCTGAGCTCTTTAAATAATTTATTGCTAGTTGTAACCCCTTCCCCCCACAGTTGTGGCTGTTGACTATGCTTTGGTGGCTTTTAAGGTCCCGCCACATGACAAACTACATGCAAATGACTGAAGTGGTCGATTAATGTTGTGCTCGGGTGTTTTGGAACGAGATTCTGTAGAACAGAAGGACTACTCGTACATAGCAGGCTCATTGAATAGACATTTGTCAAAATGTCTCTATCCGGGCGGTTAGTCGTGGCGATTTAAACTGAATCTACAGCTGCCGTTCGCTGATCTAGTAGCCGTTGTTGCTGGACCGTAATGCAATTATAACATAGCAGACTATTAGAACTGGAGAATTATGAAATAGTTGTACAAGATAATTACTTTCGACGACACAGACGATTGGAACTTGATTAAGGTGGACAGATTTATTGAAATTGGAAATCTAGACGGCTATGGAATGGCATACGGCATGACTAAATTTGCATACAAACTAGTTGTGATTTGTTTTCGATTGGGTATTTAGTATCGGAAATTTAATAGAAAAAGGAGTGCCTTAGCCTTTGGTCTGCTCTGTTGAGAGTCTTAGATAGCAGGTGTTCGTTTAAGAGGTTTGCTTAAGGAGACCTGCCGTTCTAAAGGTGTTTTATTGCTTAATTAACGAAGTATGGACGTTGTTTAGTTGACTTTTAAATCATTTGGTTTTTGATGCATGTAAAGTGTCAAGCAGTCGATATTATGTCAAAACAAATTCGCACGATGTTTTAGGACAACAAATATGAGCAATATTATGTACTATTGAAGCCAGTTCCTTTTTTTAAATTCTACTGTCAGCTTGTATAGAACTATATGAAAACATGCTCTTTACTATATGTTATACATATAGCAATTTCAAGTGGTATAGTTCCATAGTCTATTCAATACTTCAGTAGAAGTTTGGCAACAAATGCATGTAAGCCGTACGCAAATTAATAGAAATCTACAAGAAATGGTTTTTGAACACAAAGGCTCAATGGAGCATTATGAATCTACTCATGACCATTTTATTTTAGACAAGGAATTTCATCATGACATCAATAAACCATGTCCGAATACGTCGATATGAAGGATGGCAGCTTCAAGCACTGAATGTTCAAATTAGTCGGTTTACTTCTGCTCATAAAGGTCATACACCATCAGTAAAGTGGAAATTAATTAGTGCACCAATTATAAATTTCATTTGTGGTTGCTACGGCACTATCCGGCAACGGCGCGGCTACATACAAACATATATATATATATATTTTTGACACTGACAAACATCCCATCCCGGATAGCGAAATCGTTCTCTCAATAGGTCTTCTGCATGGGCGGCGTCAAGAAAAGATGATTCGGGTACTACTCTAGTAAGTTTGGTTAGTTCATAAATTCATATACTTTCCTTTCTTCTTCTATAAGTGGTGCTATAGTCCGGTCGGACCTGCGCCTCAGTCAACCAGCGTCTCCATCCAGCTCAATCTTCTGCTAGCTGCCTTCAGTTTCGTACGCTGAATTGGCCTTCCACTTGCGTTTGCCAACTGAGTCGCGGTTTCGCTTTAATGCGCTGTCTACTCATCCATTCATTGATTTTTGATGAGTCCATGCCTCTGCGCCATTGAACAGGACTGCAATTATTAAGGCCTTATATATAGTAGGGTAACTTTTGTTGTTTGAGAGAAGGCAACAATTGGTAAGAGCTATTCTTTGTTTGACCCCAGCGGAGTCTAGGTAGACAAAGTCCTTAACTACCTCAAAGTTATATCTGTCGAGGGTGACGTTCTGTCCGAGACGTCGGTATTGGTTGGCCTTTTTGCTTGACAGCATATACTTGGTCTTGCCCTCATTGACCGCTTAACCCAGTTTCGCCACTTCCGTCTCAATACTCGCGAAAGCGCCACTGACATCACGCTGCTTTCTCCCGATTATGTCAATATCGTCGGCGTATGCGAGTAGTTGGACGGACTTTTGAAAGATAGTGCCTCTTGTGTTTGCTCGTGAGTTTTGCACTATTCTTTCAAGTACGATGTTGAAAAAATCGCATGACAGCGCATCGCCTTGTCTAAATCCTTTCTGGACATCAAAGGTCTCTCCATCGTCATCCTGCACAGACGGACGAGTTTGGCAGGGATGCCAAAACTAGACATTGCTCTGTATAGCTCGTCTCTATAGATGCTGTCATATGCGGCCCTCAAATCGATGAATAGGTGGTGTGTATCGATCTGAAGCTCATGGGTCTTCTCCAAGATCTTCCTGGTCTGACGCCACACTGATATGGACCTATCAGGTTATTGACGAACGACTTCAGGCGTTCACACATACGGCAGATAAGATCTTATATGCGATGTTAAGGAGACTGATGCCTCTGTAGTTGGCGCAGTTCAGAGGGTCTCCTTTCTTGAGAATCGGACAAACAATGCTGAGGTTCCATTCATCGGGCATACTTTCGTCCGACCATATTTTACAGATGAGTTGGTGTATGCTCCTTACCAAGTCATCGCCTGCCGCTTTGAAGAGCTCGGCAGTCAGGCCATCCGCTCCAGCAGCTTTGTTGGACTTAAGCTTCGATATGGCTATCTTCACTTCATCCAGGTCGGGTGGACGGAATTGTTGGTCATCATCGTCCAGGTTGAAAGGTTGATTCTACCTGACAGCGGTATTTGGTCCGTCATCGCCGTTATGCAGTCTGCAGAAATGATCTTTCCAAATCCTCAGCATCGACAGTTCATCTCTACAGGCTTCGGTTCGAGGTTTCTTTCCGCGGCATGTTATTTTTACCTTTTGGTAAAACTTCCGAACCTCATTTCTAGAGTAGCATCTCTCAATTTCCTCGATCGCGCGCTTCTCATGCTCTTTCTTCTTCCTCCTGAGAAGCCGGTGCTCGTCTCTCCTCTTCTGCTCATAGAGCTCATGAGCAGCTCTGGTCTTTCTAAGCAGCGCCGCGTTATATGCATCTTGCTTAGCTGCATGTGCTTGCCGGCATTCATCATCGAACCAGGGGTTTCGTTGTGGTGGACGAGTGAAACCCAGCACATCAGAAGCGGCATCTCTGATGGCGTTTTGGCAGTGTTTCCAATGGTCTTCGATGCTTGATGCTGGCGGCATTGGACCTCTCAAGAGTTTAAGAGACACTCGACCGGAAAAGGACTTGGCGATCTCTTGCGATTGTAGCCGTCTGACGTCGAATTTTCTCACAGCATTAGTTTGTCTTGGCGTAGTTTGGGATATCCGCAACCGTACCTTGGCTACAACAAGGTAATGGTCCGAGTCGATGTTGGCTCCTCGGAACGTACGAACATCCATAATGCTGGAGGAGTGTCTTGCGTCGATCGCAATGTGATCAATCTAGTTGACTGTTGATTGATCAGGAGTTCTCCAAGTCCCCTTGTGTATGTCGAGATGTGGGAACCGCATGCTAGCCATGACAATGTTTCGCCCCGCCGCAAAGTCGATTAGCCTGAATCCGTTATCGGAGGTGGTGTTGTGCAAGCTATATTTTCCGATTGTTCCACCAAAGATACCCTCTCTTCCTAGCTTTGCATTAAAATCACCGAGGACAATTTTAATGTCATAGCTAGGGCATTTCTCGTAGGTCTTGTTAAGAAGCTCATAGAAGGCATCCTTGGTGTCGTCATCTTTCTCCTCTGTGGGGGCATGCCCGCATAAAAGGCTAATGTTGGCGTATTTAGCCTGGATGCGGATTGCTACGAGGCGCTCACTCACATGCCGGAAGCTCAGGACTTCTTGTCGACAACAAATCCGCATCCAAATAAGCGCTGCTTTTGCCGTCGATAGCAATTGCCGTAGTAGATGTCGCAGTTTTTCATCTTCTTTTTGTCCGGCCCGGTCCGGTTATGTCTGCTTTGCAGCAGTCTAGGGCCTCCGCTAGTTGCTCGGTTGCACGTGGTCTATTAAGGGATCTAACATTCCACGTGCATATCCGAAGCTCATTGTCCTTAAATCGTTTACGTGGGTTGTCAACAGTAGATCCGTCCATATCCGAGGCTTGTTGATGCTTCGCAACTTAATCTTTTTTAAATGGCCGGGCAGTTACCCCGGCGGCACAACCCCCAACCTGGAGGACCAGTTCCATTTTGAGTGCCCCTAGGACGAGGGGTCGGTTACACCGAAGCCAGTAACCCGTTCCGGGATGTGAGCGCTGCCGTTGGCCCTTATAGGGCTCGTCCGCCACCATCTCTTTTCCAAGACCCTGACTAAGTCCTGGAAATCCTTTCCGGCCTGAGCTCCAAATATGTCGGAGTAGCCCGGATAAGGTCTTGTTTTGTTTTTCCGACACTAATTCTGGTTAATGGCGCAGGAAACTCGCCTTAGTGCAAATTTTTCCGTGTGACGAATGATCGTAGAACTTTAATTTTATTCATTTCGCATAAAGTTGTATTGGAAAATCAGTCAGAAACGAAAAATCTTTACGATTGAAGAGAAAGCATGTATCATTTTTAGATTGGAAGATGGAGAGCAAAATGAAGACCTTGCTAAAGAGTATTCCGTTTCACTATATGCACAATTTTAAAGGATAAGGAAAAAATTAAAAAACAATTTGAGGAAGCAAAACTTACTTTACTTTTTAAAAAAGTAAAACAGTTCATTCCACACTGAGGTTGAAAGGGCTCTACTTATATGGTTTAAGACACAGATGTCACTAGAGTTTAACGTGAATACCTGTCATGGAGACTTAACCTCACGGGATGCCCATACATCCGTGGGAGCAAGGGTACGCCTTGCCATCGCTTATTTGCTACATTAACAATTAATACCAATGCGGAAATGTGTTGAGGGCACAAATCCACCCTTGGTATGAGTCGAGGCCCACCTAAAACCTCTTACTGATCTTAGGGTCTCAGCACCCAGCATTTATAGCCACTCCACTCCGGGTATTGAGCCCTAGCAGGGCCACCCTCCCTGCGATTTAGGTTTAAACCACAGCCACCGTGACGCTCCCACAAGGGGGCCAACCTCAACAAGCTAAATAAAACTCCCACGGTACCGTGTTTTAAGTCCTGGTATGGACTACCGGTGGTCTTGCCACTCAACAAGACCTATGACCGGCAGCTTGTTACTGGACAAATCATAGCAACCATTAGAGGGGAAGGGTCTGATAATGTTTATGATAAGTCCAGTATTTACTCTGATAATGGGGTGGGGGCCCGGTTTAAGACACAGAGAAGTTCCGGTATACCCATCAGTGGACCCATTTTGCAAGCTAAAGCAAATGACTTTGGTACGAAGATGGGGAAAAAAGACTTCGCGTGTTCGTCAGCATGGATACAGCGTTTTCGTCAGGGTCATGGAATTGTTAGTGGCAAAATAATAGGAGAGGCCACAAGTGTTCCCAAAGGTGCAGGTTGTTTGGCCCCAACTTCGGGCAAACTATACAGATAAAAATATCTTTAATATTGATGAAACCGGTTTATTTTTTAAAATGACACCAACCAATATGCTAAAATTTAAAGGCGTAAAATGTATTGGAGGTAAAATGGCTAAGAATCGAATTACTATACTGGTATGACTGATACAATAAAGGATGTTGTGGATAAATCAAGAAACCCAAGAGGCTTTAAGTATGAGAAAAAGCTTCCAGTAGAATATGAGAGTAATAAGAAAGCCTGGATGATATCTTCAATTTTTGAAAAATACCTGTGAAACTGGGACCGCTGACTAAAAAAGGAGAATAAAAAGATCTTATTACTCGTGGATATTTGTCCTGCACATCCAACCATTGGAACAAGGAATTATAAGATCCCTTAAACCCTATTATAGAAAGCTTCAGGTGCTGGAGCTTATTTAAAATATTGAACATCGACGCGACATAAATTTACTGGAAATGAGTAAATTAACTCATTCCAAAAGCTTGGAAAAGGGTTACAAGTTCAACCATTGCAAACTGTTTTATACATTCGGGATTGAAAAATGCTCAAATAAGAGAAGATTTTGAGGAAGAGGATAAATGAATCTTAAATCAGTGGATTCAAAATGCTGTATCTGTTGAAAATGCACTCCCGTATTCGTTTGATAAGTTACTGCAAGTTGACGAGCACCTTTTAACGACCGCATCTTTGACTGATGAAGAAATCGTTGATTTTGTGCAAAACGATGCATCTCAAGAAAGCGACGAAGAAGAAGGTGTGTAACTGAGTTTAATATTTTCTCGATCCAAGTAAAAATAACTTTTATTATTTTTAAATTTTATTTCAGAAATAGGATTTGTTCAGCCAACAATCGAAGGCACTCTGAATTGTGTACGCACTTTAAG
This sequence comes from Volucella inflata, assembly GCA_928272305.1. Lineage (NCBI taxonomy): Eukaryota > Metazoa > Arthropoda > Insecta > Diptera > Syrphidae > Volucella > Volucella inflata. The sequence goes on along the minus strand of OV743718.1, from coordinate 22,299,536 downwards.
AACATTCTTTTTATTAAATGATCTTGGTGGCAACAATTTTACCGAAAATCTCATATTAGTGGCAAAAATAATTGAAAAATTTATATTTGTAAGTACGAGTATATACTCGTATGTGCCTTAAGAATACGAGTAAATAAATTAATAAAATAAAGAAAAGGATCTCTACTTGAAAACAGATTAATTTGCAAACAAACCCTGATATCGGCCAAATTCGTCAGTCCCCTGAGGGTCGTTATAACCGATTTTGACTGTAGCTGCTTTCGACATGATGGTTTTCATAACACAAGTCGAAATGAATACGTAGGTAAAAAAGATGAAATTCCACTAGCAGAGTAGGCTCGGCAACTACAAATGTTCTAAAAGCTGAAGATGAGAATAGTGTGTCAATTGAATAATGCTGATCACTGACGACGAAGACGATAAATGTATCGAAGATGAGGAGACCGGAAGAGGTTCACATTCTATCTGTAAACGAAGCACTTACTGCAACACAAAACCGTTTCATGCTCCTGAATCTTGTATGGGCCTCTTAGACAAATATTTTACTCAAGCAAATGTACTAAACTATCACAAATAAGTGATTTCTTTCTTCGACAATTTTCTTATTTTCATTGTACCGAATATAACGAGGAATCGGTTAAAACAGTGATAGATATCGTTATAACCAATTTCTACTGTATGTATTTTTCTTTATCTTCTTCATGTATTTTGTTCCAACACCCTACAACCTGTACTCCAAAGATAATTTTATTTTCTAATCAAACAAAAACAGTGGTAAAATTGATAAAAAAAAAATAGATTGAACTAAACTACCAAAAAAAGGGGTATAGGCAGCAAAGTAATGTTCATTCTGTCAGTCTTCATCAGGATGAGCACATGCATATACTGAAAAATATAGCCAGCAGACAACAATTAAAGAAATAATTGTTTCGGTTATACTGGATTCGTTGGTCATCTTGACCTTATTAAATAAAATAACTTAAAAATGCCGGACAGTACAAAGTCTGACTCCGAAAAAGATTGTCCTCAATATGTATTTTTCATTTATCAAATGATGTATTGAATGGGAATTTGAATTGATCGTTCTAGAACGAACTTTGACGTAAAGTCTCTTCGTCTTTACGGGCAATTGCTATGTAGCGAAATGCCTGCGCTCTTTCCTCCTTCGACTTATTGCTCCAATCATTCAACATTTTAAAATTTGACCTGAAAGTTCATGAAATCTTCTCTTCTTCCTCATTTCCTAAATCTCCTGAATCACTGTTCTACTGCTCGTGAGTCCGATACGACGAGCATGAAACATATCACGTCATGCACCAAGCAATGTGCTCCCGATTTATCTCCCTTGACAGTGACATTTAGGAATGTGCTGCCGGTTCATCTGATGCTCGTCCCTATTGGATCTATCTGCATCTGCACTGCGGACTTTAATTTAAATTTTATTGAAATGTATTTTCTTTCCCTCTTTGCATTGGTCATACTTCAGTACAGCGTCTTGTAAGCCTGCTCTTACATTGCACATACTTGTACATACTTGTGCTTCGATAGCATAAAGTGTCGCGGTAAAAAGTTCATGGAACTTGTTTCCATTTGCCTTCCCCACTTACAAGCCACACGCTTTTTCGGCAAAGCTATTTTCAGAAATCCCACAAGAGATCACGACTGCCACGCTCAATCCGATGAATAAAAATCGAAAAAATCGAAAAAAAAAATTTGAAAAAAACTAAAAACAAATCTGAAAGCGCACTCATCCAGGGCGGTATTCTTAATTACGCGTCGTGTTGTCGTTTTGATGAGCCCCAACGCAGATTGCAATCGTCTCCAGAAATGGAGGGCGTCAAATGCAAGCCTTAGCCTTGTGCCGGTTATCTTGGCTGTCGCAATCGTTCCTTTTTGTCGTTTTCATAAAGATTTTATCGCCCTGATGCAAAAAAAGGTCACACAATCGAAAATGTGTTAATTGGGCAAATTAAGTTAACGAGCGAATATTTTCCATTTGAACATAGACACAGGAGAGATGGAGAGGAAATTCTATTGATTTCACTGCTGAGGAGGGATTTGGTGACGTCTTCCGGAGACATTTATGACTTGTTGTCATTGGTGGGCGAGATGGAAATCCTGCGGAGGCATTAAGTTTTATTAACCTTAAAATAGATTTTATAGACACTTGGGAGCATAGATACAAATGCTGCTTTATGGGCTCTTTTATATTTTATGCTTTTTAGCGGATAATTATTATTTTTTGTCATTTTATTTTTGTCAGTGAATTTTTCGACTTTCAAGTCAGGTGAAGAGGGGGATTTTCAAAATGGTATTTAAGTGCCTGTAAGATGTGATTTTCCCGAAATTTGAATGAGCTGCTATGGATCAGACATAAATGAATAAAACACTTTATCGTATTGGAAAATTGAATCTGGTGTTAGGAAAGAGATGCGCGAATTCCATACCTTAGCGGATCTTATCGTATTAATTTGTTGCTTTAAAATTTGCTTTCTTTATTCTTTATTCGTTAATAACGTGGGTAGATACGGGTGTTATATCTTACAATTTTCTGCAGACAAAATAGAGATATCCTCAGAAATTGAATCGTCAACTAAAGGAAATGCGACAATTCAGTTAAGAAGCAACTAGAAACCTTTAGATGGGTACATGTCTTAGTCACCTCCAGTTGTTCAAACGAAGTTGGTTTAAGTGCTTTTCGACTTGTATGAACGTGCCTTACCTTGTTGTACCTCTGGACAAGAGCGGACAAACTTTTCGGCCGGGATGCTGGTGGTTTTAGTCGGGTCATCCAAACTTTTCAGACTTTACAGCCTGAACAGTTCGTGTCTCATCCATTCTTTATCGATGCAAACGGGACCGAGAAATATCCGAAATCAGTGACTAACTTTCTGTGACTAATTGTCAAAAGAAAAGTTTTAAAATAAAAATTACGTTGTGTGCTCCCTTTTGGATTTTTGGGTCTCTATATACTGCTCAGAGCTGCTCATGAGCTCTATGAACGGAAGAGGAGAGACGAACACCGGCTTCTCAGGAGGAAGAAGAAAGAGCATGAGAAGCGCGCGATCGAGGAAATTGAGAGATGCTACTCCAGGAATGAGGTTCGGAAGTTTTACCAAAAGGTAAAAATAACATGCCGCGGAAACAAACCCCGAACCGAAGCCTGTAGAGATGAACAAGGGAACATCGTAGTAGAATCGCAGTCGATGCTTAGGATTTGGTAAAACCATTTTTGCAGACTGTATAACGGCGATGACGAACCAAATGCCGCTGTCAAGCAGAATGAACCTTTCAACCTGCACGATGATGACCAACAATTCCGTCCACCCGACCTGGATGAAGTGAAGATAGCTATATCGAAGTTTAAGTCCAACAAAGCTGCCGGAGCGAACGGCCTGCCTGCCGAGCAGGTGATGACTTGGTAAGGAGCAAACATCAGCTCATCTGTAAAATATGGTCGGACGAAAGTATGCCCGATGAATGGAACCTCAACATTGTTTGTCCGATTCTCAAGACAGGAGACCCTCTGAACTCCGCCAACTACAGAGGCATCAGTCTCCTTAACATCGCATACAAGATCTTATCTGTCGTATTATGTGAACGCCGGAAGCCGTTCCTCAACAACCTGATAGGTCCATATCAGTGTGGCTTCAGGTCAGGAAAGTCCCCCATCGACCAAATATTCACACTACGGCAGATCTTGGAGAAGACCCATGAGCTACAGATCGATACACACTATCTATTCATCGATTTTAAGGCCGCGTATGACAGCATCTATAGAGACGAGCTATACAGAGCAATGTCTAGTTTTGGAATCCCTGCCAAACTCGTCCGTCTGTGCAGGATGACGATGGAGAATGCACGCTGCTCGATCAAGGTCGGTAAAGATCTCACCGAGAACTTTGATGTCCGGAAGGGATTAAGACAAGGCGATGCGTTGTCATGCGATTTTTTCAACATCGTACTTGAAAGAATAGTGCAGAACTCACGAGCAAACACAAGAGCCACTATCTTTCAAAAGTCCGTCCATCTACTCGCATACGCCGACGATATTGACATAATCGGGAGAAAGCAGCGTAGTGTCAGTGGCGCTTTCGCGAGTATTGAGACGGAAGCGGCGAAAATGGGTTTAGCGGTCAATGAGGGCAAGACCAAGTATATGCTGTTAAGCAAAAAGAACAACCGACACCGACGTCTCGGACAGAATGTCACCCTCGACAGACATAACTTTGAGGTAGTTAAGGACTTTGTCTACCTAGGCTCTGCTATAAATACAGACAACGACACCAGCGGTGAGATCAAGCGAAGGGTAACTCTTGCCAACCGCTGTTTCTTTGGGTTAAGAAGGCAATTGGATAGCAAAGCCCTCTCTCGGACAGCAAAAGTCACCCTTTATAAGAACTTAATAATCCCGATCCTGCTCTGTGGCGCGGAGGCATGCACATTATCAAAAATGGATAAGAGTGTTCTTGGTTGCTTCGAGAGAAAAATTCTTCGGGCGATCTTCGGTCCCGTCTGCATTGAAGGCGAATGGAGGAGGAGATACAACAACGAACTCTACGGACTGTACAGCGACATCGACCTAACCAGAAGAGTGAAGATCCAAAGACTGAGATGGCTGGGTCATGTAGAGCATATGGACGGTCCGAAAAGTCTTCGAATCCGCTCTTGAAGGACAACGCAGTAGAGGAAGGCCAAGACTCAGATGGCGCACGCAAGTGGAGAGGACCTCAGTCAACTTAGCGTGCGAAACTGGAGGCAGCTAGCCAGGTGTCGAGCTGGCTGTAGACGCTTGTTGACTGAGGCCCAGGTCCACCCCGGACTGTAGCGCCACTTAAAGTCAGTAAGTAATTATTCTTCATCGTGAGTGTCGTTTCCCATTTAACTAAACGGTTTTCATTACATTCCATAAGATATCGCCTTTATCAACGCTTGCCTACGTCCAATTTACTGTAACCTTTATCTTAGAATTAAAATATTTTAGAATGCGGCCACGCAGTATTGGAAAAATCGGCATCTAGTCAGCATATCAAAAAACGGACGGATGAGTTCTTAGAAAGCCAACGACAGCGCTTAAACCCGCATAGTGGGCTAATGGAACTATTCTGTGAAGCCCACGCTATTCTTTAAAAACGCTAGTTTAATAGTGCATCTGGGATATCTGCATTTCTACCTGGGCTGCAATGAGATAATGATCTGAACAGATTTCCAATCCTTAGAACTTTAAAATATCCTGCTATGAATTATGTCTGGTATGCGAGTACTCTGTCGTGAGTAGTCTTTATAGGTTTTCATTACGACATGTCCGGTTGTACTTATCGAAGGAATCAAAAATTTTACAGGCATATACGACAGATAATGTTTTCACTGTCATTTAGGAGCAATTGTTTCAGCATTTAAAATTGGTTATTTATATTGAAGGCTATTTATTGCTCCACAACGTAGAAAATTTTCGTAGTCAAGTACAATAGTTACCTTGGCGGTGCTACGACTTTGTGTTTTTTTGTGATTATGACTTAGGACAAAAGGTGATCACGGCTGTAAATATATGCTAGTTGTTTTGGTATTTAGTGAAACACAATTAGATTCCTGCCCACACCTCTTAGCACACCTTTCAGAGCACTAAGATCTGAAGCTACCTAACTACAAGCTAGTTCCATTATTCTTTTGTTAATACGGTCCCGCCATGGGTAGTGATGTAACTTACCAGACTCCTTTACAATGTAATCCCTGTTCCAATCCGGAATCCAATTTCATGTGGTTAAAATTCCATCTCCGTAAGAAAATCATCTACTACTACCTTATTAACAGAAGCACCAAACTGTAAAACAATTCTTCCTCTAACGTTTTCGGACTGTAGACCATACTGAAATCGTTATAACTGGCTATTTTATGACACATAATTCTGGGCGGCTTAAATGCTTTAGACAGAATACACTCGAATTGATAGTCCTACTGCTAATAGCCTGGACTTGTTTTTATCTTCTCACCCTGATGTTGATGTACACCGATCTTACAGCGAGAAAAAAGATTCATAGAGGAACATTTTTTAGGAATTTTAACTGGTCGTTGAAATGACCAAAGAAACTTTTCTCTTTGGAATGAGGTCCTTTATGTTGTCAAAGTTAAGGAAATATTTTACCAAAAAAGTTCAAACGAGCCAGGAATGATTGCAACCTCTTTCTTAAGCATATGAAATTGCAATACCGCTAAAAACTAATGGAAAATGCTTCAAAGGTAGTAAAATCTATTGGTCGCTTGTCAAAGACATCAGAATTTCTGACTCATCCTCCACACCGACAATCGTTTATAATGACCTTCCAGTCCCAGTCAGCTGTTTAGACAAAGACAAGGACATTGCGACAAGCTCAACACTTCCAATTTCTGCTTTGCCTCCGCCCACACTTGACGAATCTTTAATAAAAGGAATCCACTTTCGCAAGAGTACTGAAAGGTCTTAACAAAAACAAGCTCGGTATATCTTTCATATTATTGAAGAGGTGCTCTTTCAAGCAAGCAAAATCACTGTGTTAGCTTTTCCATCAATCCTATCCTTCAGAAATCTTTCCGAGCAGATGGGAAACAGAATTTGTCCAGCCCCTCTCTTAAAAAACGAATCTTCTTCTCTCTTCTCTTACAGACCCATTGCACTTACGTGTTTTCTTGGAGCTACTGCCAGGCAATCCTATTTTAACGGATGAAATCCATTCCTTAGTCGACTTCGACATTCCGTATGATACAATATATCCGGGAAGGAGGGACTCCCAAGAAAATGCAGTAATCAGGCCGAATAAAGTTGCAATTTTCACAGATGGCTTGAAAACAGAGGAAGGAACAGGTTCCGGTATCTTCTCGGAAGACCCTGAACTAAGCGTGTGTATAAGGCTACCGGACGCTAGAAGTGTCGTCCAATCAGAGGTTGTGGCTGTCCTCAGTGCAGCTGAGCTGATGCATATGAGATCGGTATCCGGTAGTAATATCGCTATCTACATCGACAACCAGGCCGCTCTAAAGGCAATGGAATCAACTAACATCAACATTGATACAGTCAGGGGCTGTCGCACAATACTCAAAGCATTATGCAGTCAGAACCAGGTGAAACTGTGCTGGGTGCCAGGACACTGCGGTATAGAGGGAAATTAACAAACGGACGAGCTTGCAAGGAGAGGATGGGTGCTAGACAATAGTGAGGTTGGTAACATCAAACCACCACTCTGCACAGTAAGAGGCACTGTCGTGAAAAAGACCATAGAGACTGCAAATATTAGATGGTCGAATCTGGAAGGACCCAGGGTATCCGATGGTAAAAAAATCTATAAAGCTGATTGAACTGAACACGGATAAGCTTAGGACTTTATTAGAAATCCTGACAGGACACTGTCTCCTGCTGAAACGCGCAAAGAGACTCAAAGTGACAGATACAGACATATGTAGATTTTGTGGCGGTCGAGGACATACATAACACAAATACTGTGGGAATGTGAGGCAATATCGTGTAGCCGAAGGAAATTCTTAGGAAAATAATTCTTTGAAAACCTAGAAGAAGTAGACGGCACGGATTTCAAAGGGCTTCTTGGCTTTTGTAAAGAAATCAGATTCCTTAGCATTTTGCCACTTGAAGTTAAATTCAACTGGCCCCACAATGCGATGGGTCTGTTTTGGTGCCTAGTTATATGTCTTATGACACACTCTGTTACCTAACCTAACCTAAGTCTTTTCTTTTTATAGTCATGGAAACACTGATGAATCTTCAGCTCATAAAATATCTGGGGAAAGAAGGCTTCTCAATAACAGGCAATACGACATTCGTAGCAACAGGTTAACTGGTGATTTGATGGTGTGTCTTACCAATAAGTGGAACCAAAGTTAACATCAATCTAGCACATGATATTTCCCTGGCATTTGACAGGATTTGGTATAAGGCTCTTATGTCGAAAATGCGTCCATTTTCTTCTTCAATGGATTGGAAATTATCTTTCAGAACCTTAAATTCAAATGCTGGTTTCCACTAAGGTTCCGTTCCATCGCTGATACTCTACTCAATTTTCATTAAATAAAACACTCATTTATTGTGAAATCAACAGCTTGCAACAGAAGCCGTGATGGTCACATGAACGATGTTGTATTCCATTCATAATTTCCATAGACCGAAATTTATTAACCAACAAAATTCTACACTGATTTCACAATCAATATGTGTTCAGTTTAAGGAAAATTTCCACAGTAGCTGCTGGTTCACCCTTTACTTGCATAATGCAGTCATCTCCCCAAAATTACCCACATCTGGCCAAATGCTCTTTAAAGACCTCTCACTTGCAAGATAAGATTCAAAACCATTTGACAAATCTCATAGGTGATGCTATTGCATGCCATCCTCAAACGCCGACGTAATGTTTTCTGTCTGACTTAACTCTATCGCTGTTTCCACCACCAATGTTCCATAGAAATCGCCAGAAACACTCTTCCGCTTTAAACCTTCAACTGTAACAACCGTCTCGCTATGATTTCACACTTTCTCACGTTCTCTGACTGAAATATCATGATTTTCCCCTAAGCCATACAAATTGCCTATGGAAAGCTCTGGCGAGCTTTCAATTTCGGAGACATTATAACTTGCAAACATTTAAGACCAATCTAAATCGATATCTCTCTTTTCTTCTTCCTTAATTTTCCTTTGCCTGCGCTGTGTGGGAACAGGTAGCAGAAAAATGGTTATATGGGAATTCCACGGTGATTATCTTTACTTCAACATACTGTCCTGTGCTATGTCAAAAAAGCACAGAAACACTAGGTTTTCGCTATAAACGATATCTCCACCGAAATCCCCAGATCTTACGATATTTGAACCAGGTTTATGCACCGAAGCTGAGCCAGCTCTATCTACGAATGCCCTGCTGAGTTACCTTTATACGCTAAGTCTTCAGAAAGCGACAGATGACAGTTTATCCTTTTGCTTACCCAACCGGACTTTGGCCCCACTATGGCCTGATTATATCTCACGGCATCATATCTTGTGCACTAGCTCTTGCATGCTCTAACCCACAACTTATTTACACACCAATTCATTACTCTTAGCCACAAATCATCCCTTCGTTCTTCTCCCATACCACAATTAATAATCCTTATCTCCATTCAATCCAAATCAATACTTCCAAATTATTTGTAACTTAAATGTTGTTCCAAACCTCGACAGGATATTTCACAATCAAAACTCGTACAGACTCCAAATCACTGGTAATGTTTCATAGTTTCTCTTATCCAAAAACATGTCATGGGATACGTGTAAATGTAAAGGAATAACTTGTTGGAGTGGCTGCTGCTGCTGATTCTTATGTTCCTAGATAAAAATCTCAAATTATCCTCCTTCTTCCCGTTTTGTTTGGAGAAAACAAACATCATTGTGGGCATCATCATCTTCATCGGTTTGATGGTGCCCAATCTCGAGGGTCGTTGTTCCACTCACGTTTTACGGATGACAATAAATTTTGGAAAGAATTTTTTTTTTAATCGTCGTAGTCTCTCATTTTCTGGGATTGACCCGAACTTACTTGAAATTAAACAAAAAAATAAAATTATCGCTCTGGAAATATAATACGTCGAAGTAAAACATCAGGGACAGGGACAGTGCCAGGGTGAAGGTAATGTCACATGCTGGGCGCTCAATAAAACTAAGGGACCTCTGGAGGAGATCTTTATCTCTTCTCCGATTCGATGAGAGAAAAAGTGTTTCATGTTTCTGATTGCAATTGTCTGATGGCGGACAAAACGCCTCTACAACGCTTCCCTAAACGATCGTTAGTTAGGTGACATGGAACGAGTATAGTGTGGAGTGGATGCTGGCACTCCTAGTGCTGCAGGTTAGCCATAAGTATGTGTCTTGTGTATTTATGTGTTTTTAGCCACAGATGCGTGGATACGCGAAACAAATTAAAAGACGCATCAAGGATAATTTGCATTTTGTTTTCCCGCCATGTTTTGTTGCGGGTTATTTTGTTTCGATTTCTTGTTGTTGGTTTAGGCAAGATGAGCCTACTCGAACCTACATTTGTACTCGTACATCCCTGTGGTGGTATGGCTGGATTCATTCGCTTTGGATCCGACACCGCCTGTGGTGAATGTCAATGTCAATGAAGAACAGCAGTCAGTTAATCACGTTAATTGCTTTGCACAGTTGATTATGGTTACATTCGTGAGTGGAGAGGGAGAGGGAGAGGGAGAGGGGGAGTCCCCACTTTGCCCATTAATCTCAAGAATTAATACATAGTGGAGTTTGAAGTAGAGTTGGCGAGCATGCAAGATGATTAGCCACGAACGAGTGGGCTGTGGTTTATGAGCGATTCAAGTGGTCCGGTTGGAAAATTAACTTGGAGAAAGTGATTATGCGATAAAGTGTGCCAGGTGGACTGTTTAAACTCTTTCCTCTGTTAAATCATATTTAATCTAAATTTGATAGGTCACAAACGAGTTGACCACGCGGTGTCGTTTGATTTGTGTCAGCCAGTCATTTCCTCAATGCTCATCACGGAAATGGGAGGAAATTATCGCTACAGGTGACTTGAATTTGTAATGATTTTGACAGTAATATATCATCGTGAAGTGTCATATTTAAAATTCGTTTACCTACGCACCTGTAACGCGTATACTCGTACTTAGAGGTCGTAAGGAAAATCGGTTTAAGTAATTCAAATTAATTCAATTGAAACTATTGGATCAGGTGTTTGCCAGCCAAAACAAAAAAAAAGCAATGTCTTAGAATTAAAATGGTTTGAGTGTGGTCGGATTTTGGCATGGTCGTGACTAAAATTATTCGACAATGGCTTTGAACGTGGATTACATTCAAATTCTCAAAATACTGCGACAAGTCATCATTTTCGTGTCGAATGAGCTATGGGTACACATTTTTGAAAAGACTAAGCTCGAAGAAATTTTTTGTAAGAAACATATGTACGTGTATATATATGTGATGTGTGTATGTAAATACCTGAAAGGACATTAAGTCTTTAAAGTTTAAGTTGTTGAGTCAGGGGTGTTCCTCCGTGCGTTAAAAAATGTAAGCCAATAAAAAGCCTCCTAGTAGATAGTCATATTTAAAGAAAGGCTTATCCTTATTTACTATTGGATTAGCTCGTTTGCCTTTTATTTAATTATCGTAACCACAATGACTCATTTTTGGACAAGACCGATATTGCAGGGGATCATAGCACCTTGCTTTCACCTAGGCTTTCCGACAATAGTACGAGTATCTTTCTATTTCAGCAAACCCTGATACTCACTGGTGATCCAAAATTGAGAAATCTGCAGGTTTGTATCAAGATTAAAGTCCGCAAATTGAGAGAACAAAGGGAAGTTTAGATCTGATATCTATACTCGAATTGTGATTTGATGTGGGCCTAGTCGTTTTTAGCCCTTCAATTGCTGTGCCGACTTCTTTTATACAGAATATATACAAATTTATTGTTCACTACGGTCTAGTTTTACAAGCAGCTGTTACTTTACTTTACAGTCGTTAACTCATTTCAATCAAAATTGTATTTCAATATATTGTCTTGACATAATGTATGGAATATAACATCATTCGAATGTCCTTTACGAGAATCCTTTCGGTACTTGATTCTGGCAAGGTAATTTTCGATAACATTTCGACAGATATCGGGCAATAACTCAGCCATATCTTGACGAACAATTGTTTTTAAAGAGTTAAGTGTTTGCGGATTGTGTGCATAGCTCCACAACTAAAACGGGTCGTATGGTGTGAGAAGTAGCGTCGTCTTGGTAAAACCACATGCCTTTCACATCCATATCTTTGATTCGAAGCCAAAACAAATCGTTTAACTTTGATGGTGACGGTGATGGTTACACATTCCATATTTTGGGACCAATGACACCACTAGATCAAATTGCACACAATACTTATTCTTCTTTAAGAGGCGCTACAGTCCGGGGTGGGACTAGGCCTCAGTTAACAAGCGTCCCCAGCCAGCTCGATCCCTGGCTAGCTGCCTCCAGTTTCGCACGCTAAGTTGGCTGAGGTCCCTTTCCACTTGCATGCCCCACCTGAGCCTTGGCCTTCCTCTACTATGACAGCGCATCGCCTTGTCTAAATGCTTTCTGGACAACAAAGGTCTCGGTGAGATCTTTACCCACCTTGATGGAGCAGCGTGCATTCTCCATCGTCATCTTTCACTGACGGACGAGTTTGGCAGGGATGCCGAAACTACTGTAGACATTGCCCTGTATAGCTCGTCTCTATAGATGCTGTCATACGCGGCGTTAAAATCGATGAATAGATAGTGTGTATGGATCTGTAGCTCATGGGTCTTCTCCAAGATCTGCCGTAGTGTGAATATTTGGTCGATGGGGGACTTTCCTGACCTGAAGCCACACTGATATGGACCTATCAGGTTGTTGACGAACGGCTTCAGGCGTTCACACAATACGGCAGATAAGATCTTGTATGCGATGTTAAGGAGACTGATGCCTCTGTAGCTGGCATTGTTCAGAGGGTCTCCTTTCTTGAGAGTCGGACAAACAATGCTGAGGTTCCATTCATCGGGCATACTTTCGTCCGCCCATATTTTAACGATGATTGGTCTATGCTCCTTACCAAGTCATCGCCTGCCGCTTTGAAGAACTCGATATAGCTATCTTCACTTCATCCAGGTCGGGTGGACGGAATTGTTGGTCATCATCGTCCAGGTTCAAAGGTTGATTCGGTTGATTCTGCCTGACAGCGGTATTTGGTTTGTCATCGCTGTTATACAGTCTGAAGAAAAGGTCTTTCTAAATCCTCAGCATAGACTGCGATTCTACTAGGATATTCCCTTGTTCATCTCTACAGGCTTCGGCTCGGGGTTTGTTTGCGTGGCATGTTATTTTTACCTTTTGGTAAAACTTCCGAACCTCATTCCTGGAGTAGCATCTCTCAATTTCCTCGACCGCGCGCTACCCATGCCGGTGTTCGTCTCTCCTCTTCTGCTCATAGAGCTCGTGAGCAGCTCTGATCTTTTTTTGCTGTGGCGCATTGTGTGCTTTTTGCTTAGCTGCATGTGCTTGCCGGCATTCATCATCGAGCCGAGGGTTTCGTTGTGGTGGACGAGTGAGATCCAGCACATCAGAAGCGGCATCTCTGATGGCGTTTTGGCAGTGTTTCCAATAATCTTGGATGCTTGATGCTAGCGGTATTTGACCTCTTAAGAGATTAAGAGACACTCGATCGCAAAAGGACTCGGCGATCTCTTGCGATTGTAGCCGTCTGACGTCGAATTTTCTCACAGCATTAGTTTGTCTTGGCGTAGTTTGGGATATCCGCAACCGTACCTTGGCTACAACAAGGTAATGGTCCGAGTCGATGTTGGCTCCTCGGAACGTACGGACATCCACAATACTGGAGGAATGTCTTGCTTCGATCGCAATGTGATCAATCTGGTTGACTGTTTCGCCCCGCCGCAAAGTCGATTAGCCTGTATCCGTTATCGGAGGTGGTGTCGTGCAGGCTATATTTTCCGATCGTTCCACAAAGATACCCTCTCTTCCTAGCTTTGCATTAAAATCACCGAGGACAATTTTAATGTCATAGCTAGGGCATTTCTCGTAGGTCTTGTTAAGAAGGTCATAGAAGGCATCCTTGGTGTCGTCATCTTTCTCCTCTGTGGGGGCATGCCCGCATAAAAGGCTAATGTTGGCGTATTTAGCCTGGATGCGGATTGCTACGAGGCGCTCACTCACATTCCGGAAGCTCAGGACTTCTTGTCGATAACAAATCCGCATCCAAATAAGCGCTGCTTTTGCCGTCGATAGCAATTGCATTAGTAGATGTCGCAGTTTTTCATCCCCTTTTTGTCCTGCCCATCCCATCGCATTTCTTGGATGGCGGTTATGTCTGCTTTTCAGCAGTCTAGGGCCTCCGCTAGTTGTTCGACTGCAGTTGGTCTATTTAGGGATCTAACATTGCACGTGCATATCCGAAGCTCATTGTTCTTAAATCGTTGGCGTGGGTTGTCAACAGTAGATCCGTCCATACCCGAGGTTGTTGATGCTTCGTAACTTCCTTTTTTTTAAATGGCCGGGCAGTTACCCCGGTGGCACAAACCCAAACCTGGAGGACCAGTTACATTTTTAATGCCCCTAGGACGAGGGGTCGGTTACACCGAAGCCAGTAACCCTTTCCGAAATATGAGCGCTTTAAGATCTGTCAATGTTAACGAAAGAGAGCAACGTTTGGAAATTGTTAAAAAATTACTACCGAAGTTCTGAGTTGGTGGTCGTAACTTTAAGAGCAGTTGCTCCAATTTTCGGTCATAATAATCGTCTTACCAGACCTACTGTGCATGCTATAGTGCATAAATTCGAGTCAACTTATTCCTGTGACAGTGTTTCAAGATTGCTTCCTCAATAGAGTCAATAGATTTCCCTATTGTGTGTTTGTTCTATTTAAGGGGAAGTTTGATAGTCGTGCAATCTCCAGAAATGGTCCGGTCGAATGACTACCTCCCTCATGTGACTTGGATTCCTTTTTATGAGGATATGTTGAGTTTTTGGTTTATGCCAACAAACAAACAATGTATAGGTAAGAGGAAACTCAAAACCAACATCGAATGCGAAATTACCAACGTTCCGGCCAATATGCGTGAAAGAGTGATACAAAATTGACTCCACAGAATCGATCGCGATCAAACGCTCTCACGGTTTAAGTATGAAGGAGATCGAATTCCATGCTAAAATTTAACATGTGTTCTACAACTGGAATAAACTTCAACTCAATATTACAATCATTATGGGTTCTATTTAAATACAACATTGTTATGCCGTGTATTTATAACGTGTGTAAAATTTCGGAGAGAGAAATAAGTAAATTGTTGATTTCTTCGCAAAAATTAATTGAATTCGAACTAGTTTTTCTATTAATCCGCAGATAAATTAAGCTCTGTGCTTTGAGAATAAGAAGTTTGTACGCAGTCAGCTCGTTCGCAATACGCTGAGCTTTGAGCGGACCTTAAAGGCTCATCTTTCACCATCTCTACTTAAAAAACCTGGGAATTCAAAGTATCATGTTTTGATCACACTAAATATATTTTTTGTAAATATATTGTCTTCCGACTTTGGCTTACAATGTGAATATATAAATGTCAGCATACAGTAAGGGACTCATCTGACTAACAAGTCCAGTTAATTTGTATAGCTTTCTTGAATTGTAAACGTTGGGAGTGTCACACTTAGCTCTTAAACTATAAGAGATCCGATTTATAGCAAACATTTTGTGAAAATTCATTATACTCATTGCCCCTAACAAACATATTGTCAGTATTAACATAAAAAAAAGTCTTTTTTAAACCCTAACTCCACGTCGAATGTCAACCCCATGATGAAATACCACAACTCCATATACTAAAGCTGTCTCCCAAGTCCACCAAATCTCATAATCTTTTCCCCAAATACATCGCGTGGGACAACACATCGAGTACAATCAAATCGGATTTAATTTGACTCCACATTTATTCAATAGCGAGACCAACTCGACTAAGGATTAGGTTAATCCTGCATACACGCCATCAAGCCCTGTCGCGCCTACAGCAAAACACCAAGCACATATTCTCATTGTGTACGTGAACTCGATTGTATATTCTGCTAGACCATGTCTGATTGCATTTTTCGCCGCCGGTAATTTATTAAAATCCTCGCTGTAGAGATTTGCATAACTAATCAAGTGGCACAAGCCACCGCTATCCATGGAAAGAGGAGAAGGTAAAACGACGGGGCACACATTGCACTGGCTCTGGCACTGGCACTGGCAATGGAACTATTCAAACAAGATCAGGCTCGTAAAATGTCCGTCACACTTAACTGTATGTTCCTGGCTACCCTGACAGTTGGCGACGATGTAAAATTGCATACGTTATGCCTCGCTAGGAGACTTGTCGCCTTTAGGATGTAAATTGCGAGTCACATTTTCCATGACGAAGCAGATCGGGCAGAAGTTCAGCTTTGGTATGGTAGCAACATAAAAAGGATTTCGTTTTAAATTTCTCGAGTATGTGTGTGTGGTCTCTATAAAGACCCACCTTCTACCTCACGAAGTGTTCTCCGTTGGTGATGAATTGAATGGAACCTGTATGCATGCGGAGCATGCCATCATTCCTGGCTGTAAATTTGTTATCTGTGACCTCCAGCGTTGGCAAGGTTGAGGGCTGCTTCTGGTTGCTTAAGAACAAGTATACCATGGCATGGTGCAGCGTGTCGTAGATTCATTTCTAAGAGGACAGTCGATCCCCTTGGTCAGCACACATAAGTCTATTCATCTGTTGCTGCAGATTACTTCAGTCCAATCTCATGTGGTAATCTGCCAAGAGGAGTTGCTTTGCACTTAACTTTGTTACACGAGCATTATTACATATAAGCTCCACTACCAGTAGATACCAATACAAGTATCTTCCTAAGCTGCAGATGATTTATTAACCTAAAAGGAGGGAGAAGGTTATGTTATTATGTGTCGGTGTCCACTGTTGAGATGACAATCGATTTGATGAAGAAAGGCGAAGAGATTTTCCAACCAGGGTTTGAGCAGTTATGCAGGAGCAAATTAATTGTACTGCGGGTTAGGTAGTGGATTTGCATAATGTTGTATTAATCATTTTTGAGATACATATAGTCAACCGTATGTACTCATGTGTGTATATATTTGCTCTTTTCTTACAGTTGTCCCTGGTTCAACTAGCTGCTTCCGATATAAACGGACGTGGTTATCGTGTCGGCGAACTGAAGAAGTTCTGTTTACCAATTCAGGTGGGTGTTGGAAAATTGCTGGAGCATAATCCATTCTGAATAATAGTCTTGATGGTAATGTGTTTATTTTTTTTTCGTTTTTTATTTCGACAGGTGGAATTCTGGAACTGCATGAACCGGACCCTGCAAGGTAAGTTGGAAATTCAGTCAGTTCATGCTTAGAGTAAATGTGTAAAGTAAAGTTCAATGTCGAAGAAGGTGTAAAGTAAGAAACGATTTGAGGAAAAAAAGGGTTCCTATGGATGTACACGGCTATTGTCAGACCCATCTTAATCTACGGTAGCTTAGTATGGTGACAATCCACCCATGAAACTATCAATCTTAAGTTAATATGTACTTACAGATGATTGCATTTATTGTCTCGACTCATGCCGTGAGGACGACCCTTACGACGGGACTAGAAAATATACTCGGTCCTTTGCCCCTAGATCTACACTTTTATACGTAAGCATCGGCAGCGAAAAGCGCTCTAAGATTGAGTCAGATAAATGAATTTAGGCTACGCCTCAATCCTTACAAATGAACTGGGTTTATGCTCCAATACCGACTATATATTGGTAGTACCCCATCACGACTTTGAAACACCATTTGCCTACATTTTCTCTACCAGAGACATATGGGACGGAAACCAAATAATAAGACACTCAATATCCTCTACGCAGGTGATTTGCCACACTTGCGGTAATAAAGGTAGTATTTCACGAGGATATCAGCATATTAATTGATAGCCAGGACATCGCGCCAGTGGAGATTAAATTGAGCCTTTCGAAGCGTTCTTTTGCGTTTATCATAAGGTTTCGCTCTGCTGAGACCGTGACCACAAAAATGTGGCAAGCAATGAACATGCAGCCGTCTTACTAGTTCGTAGAACCTTACGACTATTGTGAATAGCAAAACTGAACTATCTACGCTTGTTTAAATAGTCACAGACCGTCTGGGGCACACTTAATAAAGCCGCGCCTTAAAGAGGAGGACTTTTGCAGAGTCTGGGGAAATATAGGTTACGGGAGGATTTTCTTCGTTTTCTATGACATTTATCCAGCCTCAGCTATTTGAAGCATAGAAGTTACTACTTCCACGACCTCTTAGAGCTGCTTCATTGACATCTTTTTTCAGATTTAACAGTCCCAACATACTGAAAGTATTATCTTCTAATAGTCCAGGATTGCATGCTTAGGACATCACCAATATTGATGATAAAATCCGATCTTGTTGTAGACCTTTTTCTTAAGCATCTCCACAAGCATATTCAGTGATCTAACTCTGTTGTTAGCACAGAGTATTTTTACGCTGTACTTCCTTCATTTTTATGCAATATCTAGAGTCAAGATGCTCCCTCCTTTGTTCAGCGCCAGTAGTAATGAGAGATTTTTCATCGCCGGATATTCAGTTCAAAGAATTCTTCCAGAATTCTAATCGCCTCATTATTTTATCCGGCAGCAGGTCGTCAATAATTGCTCACCATAGAGAATAGAATCTTCTTCTTATCCTTATTCTTTTATTAACCCTTTCCTTGTTATACGAACTTATGCGTATCGACTTTCCCATTTTTACTGCATCGCTGCTGGTCCGCTTATGGGGTTGGCTAATGTCGCAGACCGCAGAACGCGTCTACATAGTGCTCGGTCCAGGATCCCTTCAGTGGTTAGCCCCAGGCGTTGTTGCGCATTTGTCATCTGAGAAATCCAGGAATTCTTTTTCCGACATCGTTTTTTTTGCAGTTGGAGTGACCGTAATTGATAGTGCCTTTTTAACCGGATTTTCCACAGATCTTCTTTGAACGCGGCAATACCAGCTTATTCTATTCGCCTCAAGCTGTTCGGATACCGAATTCTTTATATGCAGACTTCCTCTTATACGCGTAGATCTAATGCAATCGCGTTTAGTGACCCCACTAGACATCTTTAACATTTTCATTTCCGCTGCCGTCATTTTGTTTTTTAACGGTTCGTACATTGTCCAGCACTGTGAACCGTATATAACAGCTGGTCTAACAACCGTGGTGTAGAGTTTCCCCTTTAATTTAAGCGGAAATTTTCGGTTGCAAAAGATTCCCGAATTTTCCCGCCATTTCATCCATCCCACACTCACTTTGTGGTTTACGTCGTCGTCACATTTCGCTTCCGTGTTAACGATTGATCCTAAGTACTTAAAGATAGTGCTTTTTGGAAAAACTATTCCGTCTAATATTATATCCGGAACAGGTCGCAACGGATGCGCAAATGGACACGTCAAATGCTCCGTCTTTGAACGACTTATTTTAAACCCGTTTCTCTCTAGCGCATTTCTCCACGAATCTAAGGCGTTCTGTAAATCTTCGACATTATCGCTAAGTATAACTGCGTCGTCAGCGAAGAGAATTGGCGTTACATTTGCTTGACGCATGCAGTCTTTTAAAAGATATTTGAATACTACGTTAAAGATGAAAGGGCTAAGTACGCTTCCTTGATGCACTCCGACATTAACTGGAAATTCTCTCGTTAGTCCAGCAGAGCTTTTAACCGCAGTTTTCACGTTTCCGTACATGTCTTGTATTATTCTAACATAGGCACTCGATCGAATGTTTTCTCGAGGTCGATAAATACCAATCTCGGTGCTTTCCCATTTTTATTCGTAGGCTTTGGATAGCGTCCACCGTCGATCTTCCTTCAACAAATCCACACTGGCTATTATCGAGCTTTATTATTTGCCGAAGACGTTCGTTTAGGACTCTTTCGACGATTTTCATCGTGTGTGACATCAGCTTGATTGAACGGTAGTTGTTGCATTCTCGAGTGTCGCCTTTTCCTTTGTATAATGGGACCAAGAAGCTACTTCTCCATTGATTCGGCATAGGTTGTCCACATTTTAATTTATTTAAAAGTTTCGATAGGCATTCGCTGCCGATTCCCTCCATCTTCGACCAAAACTCTGATGGAATGCTGTCTGGTCCCGCCGCTTTCCCCCGATTCATTTTTCCAATTGCTATACTTATTTCTTCGATTGAAAATTCCGAAACTTCCTCCTCGAATAGACCAGCTGTCGGCACGATATCACGTGGAAACTGTTTGCAGTATTCAAGCCACCGGTCACAAATTTCCTTTTCATTTGTTAATAAGCGACCGTCCGCATATTTTATGTATTTCGGCGAGGTTATTTCCGTCGAATTTTTTCGCCTCTGAGCAGCGAGCTTAAAAATATTTGGCACTGTAGTATTGGACGACGTTTGAACTTGTTGAACTTCTTGTAATGCCTGTCTTCTATCTGCCGATCGTGAGGATATTAGTTCCAACTCCTGGTACAGGTTTTACGCTGCTGCCGCTCGAGTTCGAGCCAGGACTTTCTTTGCGATGTTTTTAAGACGCTCGTATTCAAGAGCCAGTCGAGCTTTTTCTTTATCGTCGGTCCGATTGCATTTCCTTGAATGCATTCTTCTTGTCGGCCACAGCTCGTTTGGTTTCGTCATTCCACCACCATGTTTCTTTGCCGACGTGATGGTATTTCGATATAGTCCCCAGATGGGATTTTGCGGGTGTGATGCATTCCTCGTGCATTCTGTTCCACATTTCTTGCGGGCTAAGTGAGTCTGCTATAACATTTATATTTCGAAGTACTTCTTTAGCCAGTGCGATAAATCTTGCGCTTCGTTCCTTCGATAGATTATACCACCGGATTTTTGGCTTTCCAAACGATGCCCGTGTTTTCGGTGGTTCCGCTGTGAAAAATTCTGTAATGAGCAGACGGTGTTGGCTTACTAGCGATTCTCCAAGTATTACTTTACAGTCCTTAACACGGTTTCTCATCGACATTTTGCAGAGGTGATAATCTATTTGCGTTTCGTGGCCTCCGCTGCTATAGGTGATGAGATGTCGTTGATGTTTAATAAACAATGCATTTAAGACGGTTAAGCCGTAAGCCCTACACGCTACAAGGATGTCTTCGCCAGCTGAATTTCTGGTTCCAAAGCCTTTACCGCCGTGACAGTCCTCATAATCAACATTTGTTTCTCCGACGTGGCCGTTTAAATCTCCGCCTGCGAAGAGCATCTCATTTATCTTTTTCCGATTGATCGCATCCATTTTGTGGAGCGTACGCACTAACAATTTTCCATAATTCATTATGACCAATTCAACCAACGATATTGCTAAGAAGATCCGCTGCAACAACGATACCAACACCGTTTCGTCACTAGACCGTTCCATGCTAGAACATCGTAAATGCCTTAGTTTTTAAATCAGGAAAACGTGCTTTATTTCCTGTATTACACCACTTCGTTTCCTGTACGCACAGGATTTGTAGAGTTCTGCGACGCATAATCGCTTCCCGTTATAAACTTTGTGATGTCATCGATCCGACGTTCCAACGTACAAACCGAAGTTTAGAAAAATATTTTGGGAACTTCATTTAGCCCACCCCTGGAATCCGTCGGTCTCTGACACAAGCACTTCTGATTGCTCTGGGATCACCAGAGTGTATTGCAAGCGTGGTGCCCAGGGGGGTAGTGCTATTAATTGCGATCACTTCCATGAAGTGTATCTTAAGTCTGAGTGGTTTTACCCCACCGGTAGTCTCCAGATTGCATACAAACTTTTGGGGAAGTTTTAAGGTGTTAAAGTGTCATAGGACGCACTGCGGCACTATTCTTTATCCGAAGCCACACCTTATATGTTAATATGATGTAATATGGTTGTGTGGAATAGATCAGCACAATATGCGCTTTAGAATCGTCTAATTACAGCCACCACAATTAGGAGGATCCTTTTCGCCCGAAAAAAGTTTTGTATAATTAGCAAGTGCCAGATAAAATGAAATTTGGCAGTCTCCAACCGAGAAATGGGCATTTTTTTGTTTACACATCTTTGTGGGGAAAGTGGAATCGACATTGAATCATTTCCAACATTTTGCCTTTGAGTTGTGTTTTTACACATTAATTTCGTCTATCAGGGCTGCGGACCGAATTTTCAGAACCCCTAGACTGATGATGATCAAACAACAGTGGTTTAGGCATTCGGAGCCGTATCCAGCGTCATCGAAAGAAAACAGTCACCCACTTCAATCAGTATCTAAAAAATCAGAAAAGTCATAAAGTACCTAATTGCCTATTCATTCCATTAGTCACTCACATTTGCAACCAAAATCACTAATTGCCAATGATTGGTTGCAAGCAATTTCTTCTTTCAAAAGATCAAAAGTAAAAGCTCTTTCTAATCTCGCCAATCTCATTACCTTTTAAATAAATTTTGCACTAATCGATGCACACGTCTCATTACGTTGGAGCCAATCCAAGATCCGCCCGCCAACACAACTCTGCACTTCTAAACATCAAACGGGCACAACATTACCCGCACAACGGCTTCAAGTGAGCACAAATTATAGCCGGCATGAGGCAATCAATTGAATTTCGCTCTATCGCTCGATCTAATCGGATCGGAGTTGCATGAATTGACTCATGTAAATGATCCTCACGCATCAGTGTGACACTACCAGCTCATCGATCTTTCTGTCAGTTCAAGTATATTTTATGTACGAATTTCATTTCTAGCCGTTCAACGTGGATCACAGTGGTCGGGACGACGTTGTTGCTCCCTTGGAATGTCACCAAGATGCCGGAACGCTTGTGCAACATCATCATCTACAGAGGAATTGATTTATGCGTGCCGCCAAAGCGACGAACAGCATATGTTCTCGTGCTTTGAACGACAGGAGGCCGGCGATCGATGTTGTGGCAATGCTAGAACATCGGAGTGTCTACAGGTAATAAATTTTTAAAGAACGCGTGCAAGTGTGGAATGACAATTTTGGCTTTTTTAACAGGCATGTCGGGAGATTTTCGAACCACATTTATCGCAGAAGAAAACCAATCGAAGGCTGTTGGATCAAACATGCGGCGAGAAGAACTCGGATGTGTTGCAGTGTGTTAAAAATTTTACCGACATGACACCGGTCACTAATTCACATACATGTAAGTTGACTTTACTTGGAATGATCTTTTGTTTTGTTAACAATATTTTATCGTTGTAGATCTTCCATGCTGTGACCATTCGACTGAAGAGAAATGTCGCACGACATGTCGGAAAGCCCTGAAGAATGGTGAGAGTCAAGATGTTATTATCGATGATTTGGTAGCTGGTGGATGCGGGCCACCACTGCCCCATGAACCACTTTGGGGGTGCTTTTTGTCAGCAGGAAAGAAGGTGTTTATACCGACGTCCACTTCGAATGAAGTTTCACAAATCAATCAGATTGGAATTGATTCAGCAAAGCTGCACTGCTGCCATAAGGCGATTGCGCCGAAATGTCGCCGTTTATGTGTTCAAACTTTTTCAAATGATTGGACAACAACGAGTGAATACTTCGAGGTTGATTGTCTAATGCAACCCAATGAATTGGAGCTCCGCCAATGTATGGATGAAGTGGATGAACCATGCGAATTGGGTTGTGATGGATTGTCATTCTGTACAAATTTCAACAATCGTCCGACGGAGCTCTTCCGTAGTTGTCATTCTCATGCAGATATGGCTGCACGATCTGATGTCGCTATGTGGTCTAAGCGAGGATACGTAAGTCTCCCAGGAAATGACCTACAGATAAAAAATATATCAAAGTGTTCGCCAGAAAAGTGGCGAGCTATCGCCTGTATCCTTCAAATGAAACCTTGTACTCGGGTGAAGCACTATAATCATATTTGTCGCGAGGATTGCTATGAGATTTTAAGCGAATGCATGGACTGGTCTAGAGTCAAGACAGCAATTAACGTGGCTGCAATTTGCTCTAAACTCCATCCGGAAGGTGAAGAAGTGCCATGTATTTCATTAAAGCCATATCTTGAACCAAGTGATGCCCCACTTGAAACCGGAGGCCATCACGGACTGACCCTACCGTGTAAAGGACATCCCTGCAACTCCACAGAAGTCTGTCTTCCAAATCGAAATGAGAGCAATGGATTTCAATGTATTCCTGGGTGTCCTCTAGGTGAAGCATCAGCTTATATAGTCCCATTTGGAGCTTATGTAAGGATACCAGTTTCTCCGACTCAGAGAGGTAGTTTTAAAGTATGCCGTTGTGGTGGTAGTGGTAGAATCGAACACTGTCAGCCGCTACCTAGTTTTTCCTACGATTCATGCAGTCTTGGTGGACGGGGCATTGAGCACGGTGTCTGGGTATATTTGGAATGCAACATTTGCAGCTGTTTTGCTGGAGAAATCACATGCACCAAAAAACAATGTCGAATACCGGGCATTTCAGACCACTCCTACACAAGCCTTCCTTGTAATTGTCCAACGCACTATGTCCCTGTGTGCGGAAAAAACGGAAACACCTATCATTCGGCGTGTGTTGCTAAATGTTTAGGCCTACAGGATAGCGACATAGAATACGGGGCTTGCACTTCATGGAATCCTTGTGATGAGGGATCATACACTTGTCCAGCGGGAACAAAATGCGTTGAGGATCGGAAAATCTGCCTTTCAGTAATGCACAGACCTTGTTTGCAATACACCTGTGGTAAGTTTAAGTCAAATACAACGATACTTTCTTCTTAACCTGTTTTCCTTTTATTTTGTAGTCAACATCACTTCAGAATGTTCTTATAGTGGCCAACCCGTTTGTGACACAAAAGGCCAGACACATCTCTCCGCATGTGATTTGCTTCACTCTAAAGAACAATTAGCCCACTTTGGCAGTTGCTTTCGCACTTGTTCCTGGAAGGGACCAGTTTGCGGCATTAACGGAGCAACTTACCGTAGCGAATGTGAGGCATGGGCGGATTATATTCTCGTCGACTACAAGGGCCGATGTAAGGAAGTAGGAATGCTTGCATCTGACATGGGTCGTCGTTGTAAGCTGGTCAAATGTCCACAACCTCCTTCGGTGCATTGTCAAAATATTGTTCCACCTGGAGCCTGCTGTCCCATCTGTTCCGGTGCGTTTCGTGTTATCTATTCCCGCAAACAAGTCGATCGAGCACTTTACGCTCTCAAAGGGAAAAATATGGAACTTGTAACCTTGCGGAACATTTTGAAATCCCTAGACAAGCTAATACAAATCTCTGAATGTCAACTTACTGGTTTTCTTACCATTGAGGTTGATATTTTTGTGGGAATCGTTCCGAGATCTCGCAAACCAACAATTATTCAAATCGAAGCATGCACTCGCGAAGCTCAAAAGCTCGCCACCCTCATTCAATCCCAAAGTCATCAAGTGACGACAAATTTAGCGCTCAGTGCCTTAACCGTTGCCAATATGGTTCAACCGACTGTGGAAAGTGCTGCTGTTATTTGGAATGGAATGTCGAAATTATTGCTTGTTGTGTGGATCGTATTTAGTTTAAGACTTACTTTCTAGTTAACATTTACAGATACTTTGTAATTATTTATTTTATTTTATGTTACTGGGGTAAATCGTGTGAATTCAAGGTGCCAATATGTAGATTGTTTCTATCTAGATTATGTTTCCGTACTCGTTTGCATTTGCGTCGTTTCGTGTATGTTATTTTGTATATTTTCGATGAACAAGCTATTCATATGAAAAAAAATTTGTGATATTAGAGTAGGGAATAGGGTAACAATTAGATGAACTAGATAATCAATTGACATAGATTTTAAGAGACATTTTTTTAATTAATTCGTTACCAAAGTTCTGATATTTTTTATTTAGGAAATTTAAAAGTCTACAATGTGGGACATGTACATTGTACACATATACCAATAATACTCAAGTTAGAAAGTTTTTATGGAGATTTTTTATTCAGATTATTATCTAGTCTGTTAATAATTATTTATATCGAGTTAACAACAAATAAAATATTTTGTAAATTTTTCCCTGTACTATTTTTATTGATTTGAATTGAAATTTGATTGTAAAATGTTCCTACAGACGAGAAATATCAGTTATATCCTGAGAATGGTTACTTACTGGAGGGAATCTTTTGGACCATTTCACTAGGGGAGCAGCTCATATCCACTTGTAAGGCAAACACGCTGTCCTTTTGGAGAAATCAAAGTAATTCAAGTCGTCATAGTCGGACCAAAGTTTCTCACTAATATTGGACTCGCTGATATGGATTGCATAAGATTTGAATAAAAAAGATTCAAGGTTTAATGAGAAATGGTCAGTATGAATGGTAAGCTACTCGATTTCATTGTTTTCAGTTTTCTTTTTTTGCGTTATCTAAATAATCCCTCCAATTCAAAAAGGATGATATCAGAATACTTGTTGGACTTTTAAATGGACACTGATATCACCTACTCAT
Organism: Volucella inflata; assembly: GCA_928272305.1. NCBI lineage: Eukaryota > Metazoa > Arthropoda > Insecta > Diptera > Syrphidae > Volucella > Volucella inflata. The sequence continues at coordinate 22,273,528 of OV743718.1, read as the reverse complement.
GTAGGAAACTGTATATCGCCTTTGCATGGAATAAAAACAAGCTGCGGAACACTTATGTGAATGCATGGCTCTAAGTGTCTTAAGGAAACCAATCATTAATAATTGTCAGAATCTTCATCACACAGATTATCAATTTCATCAAAGTAGTTGAGCCTCTATTGGCTGTCTAATACTGATTCTGTGGTACAAAAGATCTTTTAGGTCGCAATTGGCGGATGGGAAAGGATCTCTTAAAAAAAATTCTGCTAAAGTCATTCGCAGGACTGGAAAGAAAAGTATTATGCCCTTAGTGTTGAGCCACATTTTGAAAATAAGCGACCGCTTAATGAGTGTAAAACTCGTCATACACAATAAAACGTGGAACATTTAGTTAGCGCGTACGCTCCACAAAATGGATGCGATCAATCGGAAAAAGATAAATTTTGGTCAGAGCTCGCTAATTTGCTTAGAAATATACCTATCGATGAGATGCTCTTCGTAGGCGGAGATTTAAACGGCCACGTCGGAGAAACAAATGTTGATTATGAGGACTGCCACGGCGGTAAAGGCTTTGGAACCAGAAATTCAGCTGGCGAAGACATCCTTGTAGCGTGTAGGGCTTACGGCTTAACCGTCTTAAATACAATGTTTATTAAACATCAACGACATCTCATCACCTATAGCAGCGGAGGCCACGAAACGCAAATAGATTATCACCTCTGCAAAATGTCGATGAGAAACCGTGTTAAGGACTGTAAAGTAATACTTGGAGAATCGCTAGTAAGCCAACACCGTCTGCTCATTACAGAATTTTTCACAGCGGAACCACCGAAAACACGGGCATCGTTTGGAAAGCCAAAAATCCGGTGGTATAATTTATCGAAGGAATGAAGCGCAAGATTTATCGCACTGGCTAAAGAAGTACTTCAAAATACAAATGGTATAGCAGACTCACTTAGCCCGCAAGAAATGTGGAACAGCATGCACGAGGAATGCATAACACTCGCAAAGTCCCATCTGGGGACTATATCGAAATACCATCACGTCGGCAAAGAAACATGGTGGTGGAATGACGAAACCAAACGAGCTGTGGCCGACAAGAAGAGTGCATTCCGTGGACAAAATGCGATCGGAGCGACGATATCGAAAAAGCTCGACTGGCTCTTGAATACGAGCGTCTTAAAAACATCGCAAAGAAAGTCCTGGCTCGAACTCGAACGGCAGAAGCGGAAAACCTGTATCAGGAGTTGGAACAAATATCCTCACGATCGGCGGATAGAAGACAAACTATCCAAGAAGTTCAAACGTCGTACAATACTAAAATGCCAAATATTTTTAAGCTCGCTGCACAGAGGAGAAAAAATTCAATGGAAATAACCTCGCCGAAATACATCAAAAACGCAGACGGTTGCTTATTAACAAATGAAAAGGAAATTTGTGCGCGGTGGCTTGAATACTCCAAGGAGTTGCTTGACAAACAGTTTCCACGTGATATCGTGCCGACAGCTGGTCTATTCGAGGAGGAAGTTTCAGACTTTTCAATCGAAGAAATAAGTATAGCAATCGGAAAAATGAAGCAGGCGAAAGCGGCGGGACCAGACAGCATTCCATCAGAGTTTTGGTCGAAGATGGAGGGAATCGGCAGCGAATGCCTATCGAAACTTTTAAATAAATTAAAACGTGGACAACCTATGCCGAATCAATGGAAAAGTAGCTTCTTGGATCCATTATACAAAGGAAAAGGCGACACTCGAGAATGCATGCAACAACTACCGTTCAATCAAGCTTATGTCACATACAATGAAAATCGTCGAAAGAGTCTTAAACGAACGTCTTTGGCTCGATAATAGCCAGTGTGGATTTGTTGAAGGAAGATCGACGGTGGACGCTATCCAAAGCCTACGAATAAAAATGGGAAAGCACCGCGATTCGTCTAAGGATTGGTATTTATCGACCTCGAGAAAGCATTCGATCGAGTGCCTAGGGATCTCATATGGGCCGCGTTGAGGTCTCAAAATGTACCGGAAACGTATGTTAGAATAATACAAGACATGTACGGAAACGTGAAAACTGCGGTTTAAAGCTCTGCTGGACTAACGAGAGAATTTCCAGTTAATGTCGGAGTGCATCAAGGAAGCGTACTTAGCCCTTTCCTTTAACTTTAACGTAGTATTCGACTATCTTTTAAAAGACTGCATGCGCGAAGCAAATGTAACGCCAATTCTCTTCGCTGACGACGCAGTTATACTTAGCGATAACGTCGAAGATTTACAGAACGCCTTAGATTCATGGAGAAATGCGCTAGAGAGAAACGGGTTAAAAATAAGTCGTTCAAAGACGGAGCATTTGACGTGCCCATTTGCACTTCCGTTGCGACCTGTTCCGGATATAATGTTAGACGGAATAGTTCTTCCGAAAAGCACTATCTTTAAGTACTTAGGATCAATCGTTAACATGGAAGCGAAATGTGACGACGACGTAAACCACAGAGTGAGTGTGGGATGAATGAAATGGCGGGAAAATTCGGGAATCTTTTGCGACCGAAAATTCCCACTTAAATTAAAGGGGAAACTCTACACCACGGTTGTTAGACCAGCTGTTATATACGGTTCACAGTGCTGGACAATGTACGAACCGTTTAAAAACAAAATGACGGCAGCGGAAATGAAAATGTTAAGGATGTCTAGTGGGGTCACTAAACGCGATTGCATTAGATCTACGCGTATAAGAGGAAGTCTGCATATAAAGAATTCGGTAACCGAACAGCTTGAGGCGAATAGAATAAGCTGGTATTGCCGCGTTCAAAGAAGATCTGTGGAAAATCCGGTTAAAAAGGCACTATCAACTACGGTCACTCCAACTGTAAGAAAACGAGGTCGGAAAAAGAATTCATGGATTTCTCAGATAGCAAATGCGCAACAACGCCTGGGGCTAACCACTGAAGCGATCCAGGACCGAGCACTATGTAGACGCGTTCTGCGGTCTGCGACATTAGCCAACCCCATAAGCGGAGCAGCAGCGATGCAGTAAAAATGGGAAACTCGTTACGCATAAGTTCGTATAACGAGGAAAGGGTTAATAAAAGGATAAGAAGAAGAAGAAGAAGATGAAGTTGAACCACAGTTAATTTTTTTTCTTACTACGAAATATACTTAATCTTTATCTTAGCAGAACCAAAACAACTGTGCTGTCTCCGGGAAATAAGAACAACTACTTTTGAGAAGTAATATGTTGCTTGCGACTAAAATTAGCAGTACTTCACGAAATTTAACTGAGTGTTGTAGAGGACAGAGACGTATGGAAGCTGTCAATTTCGGATAGAAGATGTTTGTTATCTGACGACTCAATTGCCCAGGAATAAGAGAACAAGAAATCGTTGTCAAAAAATAACTGGAAGCGATAAAATTTATGACAAAGTCCCCTGGGTCTACGGGGATCAAGTAGGGAGGCTAGAAGCTGGAAAGTATAAATGGCTAAAGTAGAAGAATTCCTCTATTCAAGGAAGTCGACAGTCGACAGGACAATAAAATTAAACTCCACAATAGTGAAAGATAAGGCGACATTGGCTCTAATGAAAATTTATGGATAAGGATGGAGTAACATCACGACAGTGTTCCCAGAAATCTTATTTAGACGGCGCTAAGATATACAAAAGATAACCGAGACGTACATGTATATGCAGAATTTTCCGGATAATGTGACGAGGATTTAAGAGGGATTCCTTGATATATTTTAATTTTAACTAACAATATCCATTCTCTGCAATTCTTTTCGGACTTTCGCAGTTGTCTCGTCAATTATATGGTTCAAGTGATTCAATGTTTTTTTTTCTGATCTTCGGACGGCTTTGCAATCCAGATACGGCCATTTGGCTCATTGACGTGACCATTGAGCCGGAAATGGGCCTCATCTCTGAAGAATCTGTCGACCGAAAACAGCAGATCTTCAAGCTTTTTAAGGTCCCATAAACTTAAACAGAGACTGTTCGGAAGGTCATCGTAATTTAAGAAAAAATGGAATTGTATGCTTTTAAATCAAGATCCTCACGTGAAATACGACGAGCCAAGCTGTTAAGGACGGCATCAAATTGATTTATCATTATAATCACTTACACTCTCCTCTACTGCCGCTGTATTTTCTTCACTACGTGCTAGATGTGGTCTATTTGGCTATTTGGTCGCGTATTATCCAATAATGAAAGTTGAGTTCCAAACATCTTAATGGTATTCGAATAATGCTTTTGGTAGCGATTAAGTATATGAACAACAGTTTTGCATTAACATTCATTGAGTTCAGACGCGCTTACACTTCGCTCCGATAATTTATTTCCATTTAAGTGTAATTCGCACAACCTATATCTCGGTCATCGCCTTTTGTTGTGTTTTTGCCGACTCGATTTGTTTACATCGATTAAAAGTGCATAATAATCTCAAACTGAAATTAAAAATTCCAACCCAATTCTCATTCAGTGCCTTTTGTTTTCTTTTCGTTTTGTGTTTGACCCCATATCAACCTCATCACTTGTTTCGAATCACTCACGCTTAAACTTTTCAGTGTCACCAAAACATTGTGACTTTGCAAAAAAATAAATAAATCAATACTCTGACCTAATTTAACCATGTCTTCCTGTGGATTTGCTGACTGCTCTGTACCTACTAACTCTGTGGAAATGATTACATGCATTAGGATATATGGAAAGAAATTTCATCCCATATGCATTGGTTTGAGTAGAAATGCTAAGACTCGTCTTGACGAGCATAAGCGCATATTCTGCTTCATTTGTGTAGAGTGCCGGACCAGCTCCCTGGCACATATAATGCTGGCTATAAAGTGTAATAACCAGCAACTTACTGGACTTGCAATCTCGATTGCAGAGCTGAAATGCGAAGTACAATATATAGGGGAAAATGTAACTAAACTCATTTCCGAGAGCTATGACTCTCTAAACTGCTCAATCGATAACAGCGTATCCTCCATTAAATCAGCTGTTGAATCCCTGCACTCAAAAATCGCCAAATTAGAAGATTTTGATAGGTCTCACTGCTCAAACACGCTACCAGTGATTCAGTTAACTTCAATACAGTTGGGAAAAATTATGTCAACGTTGGCTGACCAATCCACTTTGCTACAACTCAAGCATGCTGAACATACTGAAAATATCGGATCCATTCAACATGACCTCAATTACCTTAGTGAGGAAGCTGCATCCACTAGATCAACCACAATGCAGATATTGGGGGAAAAAGAGCACATCTCTAGCAAGCCGGATACACCACCATCTGTAGTGAGCCCATGTAACAATTCCTTACACGACGAGTTGTATCCATCACTCTCAACCAGCTTAGCCCCAACTTATCCAAAAGCCGCAACCACCGAAGCACCCGTTCAACTCTCTGAGAACAATGCAACTTAAATCCCCGATCGCGTCCCAAGACCATCACCAACAATAAGGGCTTTTGGGACATCCTGGACCCTCCCTGAATGGAACGCAAGACTAGAAAAACTAAATAAAATGAATCTTCAAGCCACTAGCAAACCAGAACTATCTACTTTCTTCCTCCAAGCTGCCCCACGTCACGCAAGCAACTAATTGGCAAAGCTAAGAGCAAATACGGTGAATGTTTCGAAATACGTTTACCCACAAAGTACGATTGGATGTTCAAATCATCTGACGGCATACCCATCTCAGAAAAGATGGTCATCACCCAACGGAAGGAAAAGGTAGTTAATAAGCTTAATAATAAACGTAAAGCTAGCACCCACCTCTCTGCCCTGTCCCACCAACATCCCGACCCAAACTGGTCATTTAAAACCCAAATCTTTTCAAGATTTTCTTCACCCCTTCCCTCTTTTAATCCATCTATAAAGAATACCAGAGTTCCGACACCAACACTTCGCCCTGCTATTACCAAACCATCAAAGTTGTCTCGAAATAGAGTTTCATTTAACCTTGTTCCGGCGCCTTCTAACCAAGTCTCAATTGACGGTGCGCCATTGAAAATATATCCTAATTTTATAAGCTCCCATATACTTAACCCAACCACCTCTTCCTCATCCCCATCTCCCAATCCCTCTAACCAAACTCCCCTTCCTATATCTGAGGTACTTGACCAACCTGCCCTTCTTCATCCCCTCGTTCTCTTAACTCGCCTGCTCCTAACTCTCAACCGAAATACCTCGACCCACTTCTTCCACCTACTGTGAAACTTACTAAACAATTTTCAGATATCAATGATGACAGTCGTTATGTCGTATCTCGTTTGAGAGACTGCCGTATTTATGTTCGGCTCTACCTGCCTATTTGCACGACAAACCCAACTCTGTTTGCATTGATGGCATAACCAAAACCAATATTATGGTTTCGATTCAACGAGAAGGGCTTCCAATAAAGCCAGAGGAACTGATGCAAATTTTCGTTCGTTACCATGTGAGCTTCGACATCTCTTCCGACGAAGTTCAAAAAGATCTTTCCACGCTGTCTTCGCATGTCAATTCTAAACGTCTTTCCCACTTACAAAGAACCCGTTCAAATTTTAAAAACTACTGCAGTTCCTAACAAACTGAATTCGGTATCCTCCAGTCCAAAATGCCAGTCCATTTACTACCAAAACGTAAGAGGTCTGCGCTCTAAAATCTCCGCCGTTTATCTCAACTCTCAAAAGCTGCCCTTTGACCTACTTGTTCTTACTGAAACAAATTTAATTTCTGATATAAAAAATCATGAGCTCTTTTCCCCTAACTGCAACGTTTTTCGAAAAGATGGATTTGAAAGAGCTGATAATCCCTATGGCAACGATTAGTATAAGGCCTCGTAGAAGTAGCATCTTCCGACAGGTACTGGTTCCTTAAATGACGAGAATGAGCCTCTGCAGCCGAACATCTTGCAGCTCAGCTAATAAGTCCTACTTCACGCCTCCCCGTGGCGCCATCTGGGAATCTCGGAATCGGAAAAACAAAACAAGACCTTATCCGGGCTACTCCGACGTATTTGGAGCTCAGGCCGGAAAGGATTTCCAGGACTTAGTCAGGGTCTTGGAAAAGAGATGGTGGCGGACGAGCCCTATAAGGGCCAACGGCAGCGCTCACATCCCGGAACGGGTTACTGGCTTCGGTGTAACCGACCCCTCGTCCTAGGGGCACTCAAAATGAAACTGGTCCTCCAGGTTGGGGGTTGTGCCGCCGGGGTAACTGCCCGGCCATTTAAAAAAGATTAAGTTGCGAAGCATCAACAAGCCTCGGATATGGACGGATCTACTGTTGACAACCCACGCAAACGATTTAAGGACAATGAGCTTCGGATATGCACGTGCAATGTTAGATCCCTAAATAGACCAACTGCAGTCGAACAACTAGCGGAGGCCCTAGACTGCTGAATAGCAGACATAACCGCCATCCAAGAAATGCGATGGGATGGGCAGGACAAAACGAACATGAAAAACTGCGACATCTACTACGGCAATTGCTATCGACGGCAAAAGCAGCGCTTATTTGGATGCGGATTTGTTGTCGACAAGAAGTCCTGAGCTTCCGGCATGTGAGCGAGCGCCTCGTAGCAATCCGCATCCAGGCTAAATACGCCAACATAAGCCTTATATGCGCGCATGCCCCCACAGAGGAGAAAGATGACGACACCAAGGATGCCTTCTACGAGCTCCTCAACAAGACCTACGAGCAATGCGCTAGCTATGACATTAAAATTGTCCTCGGTGATTTTAATGCAAAGCTAGGAAGAGAGGGTATCTTGGTGGAACAATCGGAAAATATAGCTTGCACAACACCACCTCCGATAACGGATTCAGGCTAATCGACTTTGCGGCGGGGCGAAACATTGTCATGGCTAGCACGCGGTTCCCACATCTCGACATACACAAGGGGACTTGGAGAACTCCTGATCAATCAACAGTCAACCAGATTGATCACATTGCGATCGACGCAAGACACTCCTCCAGCATTATGGATGTCCGTACGTTCCGAGGAGCCAACATCGACTCGAACCATTACCTTGTTTTAGCCAAGGTACGGTTGCGGATATCCCAAACTACGCCAAGACAAACTAATGCTGTGAGAAAATTCGACGTCAGACGGCTACAATCGCAAGAGATCGCCAAGTCCTTTTCCGATCGTGTGTCTCTTAATCTCTTAAGAGGTCCAATGCCGCCAGCATCAAGCATCGAAGACCATTGGAAACACTGCCAAAACGCCATCAGAGATGCCGCTTCTGATGTGCTGGGTTTCACTCGTCCACCACAACGAAACCCCTGGTTCGATGATGAATGCCGGCAAGCACATGCAGCTAAGCAAGATGCATATAACTCGGCGCTGCTTAGAAAGACCAGAGCTGCTCATGAGCTCTATGAGCGGAAGAGGAGAGACGAGCACCGGCTTCTCAGGAGGAAGAAGAAAGAGCATGAGAAGCGCGCGATCGAGGAAATTGAGAGATGCTACTCCAGGAATGAGGTTCGGAAGTTTTACCAAAAGGTAAAAATAACATGCCGCGGAAAGAAACCCCGAACCGAAGCCTGTAGAGATGAACAAGGGTGTAGAATCGTAGTAGAATCGCAGTCGATGCTGAGGATTTGGAAAGATCATTTCTGCAGACTGTATAACGGCGATGACGGACCAAATACCGCTGTCATGCAGAATCAACCTTTCAACAGGGACGATGATGACCAACAATTCCGTCCACCCGACCTGGATGAAGTGAAGATAGCCATATCGAAGCTTAAGTCCAACAAAGCCGCTGGAGCGGATGGCCTGACTGCCGAGCTCTTCAAAGCGGCAGGCGATGACTTGGTAAGGAGCATACACCAACTCATCTGTAAAATATGGTGGGACGAAAGTATGCCCGATGAATGGAACCTCAGCATTGTTTGTCCGATTCTCAAGAACGGAGACCCTCTGAACTGCGCCAACTACAGAGGCATCAGTCTCCTTAACATCGCATACAAGATCTTATCTGCCGTACTGTGTGAACGCCTGAAGCCGTTCGTCAACAACCTGATAGGTCCATATCAGTGTGGCTTCAGGCCAGGAAAGTCCACCATCGACCAGATATTCACACTACGGCAGATCTTGGAGAAGACCCATGAGCTTCAGATCGATACCCACCACCTATTCATCGATTTTAAGGCCGCGTATGACAGCATCTATAGAGACGAGCTATATAGAGCAATGTCTAGTTTTGGCATCCCTGCCAAACTCGTCCGTCTGTGCAGGATGACGATGGAGAATGCACACTGCTCCATCAAGGTCGGTAAAGATCTCACCGATACCTTTGATGTCTAGAAAGGATTTAGACAAGGCGATGCGCTGTCATGCGATTTTTTCAACATCGTACTTGAAAGAATAGTGCAAAACTCACGAGCAAACACAAGAGGCACTATCTTTCAAAAGTCCGTCCAACTACTCGCATACGCCGACGATATTGACATAATCGGGATAAAGCATCGTGATGTCAGTGGCGCTTTCGCGAGTATTGAGACGGAAGTGGCGAAACTGGGTTTAGCGGTCAATGAGGGCAAGACCAAGTATATGCTGTCAAGCAAAACGGACAACCAACACCGACGTCTCGGACAGAATGTCACCCTCGAAAGATATAACTTTGAGGTAGTTAAGGACTTTGTCTACCTAGGCTCCGCTATAAATACAGACAACGACACCAACGCTGAGATCAAGCGAAGAATAACTCTTGCCAACCGCTGTTTCTTTGGGTTAAGAAGGCAATTGAGTAGCAAAGCCCTCTCTCGGACAACAAAAGTCACCCTTTATAAGACTTTAATAATCCCGGTCCTGCTCTATGGCGCAGAGGCATGGACATTATCAAAAATGGATGAGGGTGTTCTTGGTTGCTTCGAGAAAAATTCTTGGGGCGATCTTCGGTCCCGTCTGCATTGACGGTGAGTGGAGGAGGAGATACAACGACGAACTGTATGGACTGTACAGCGACATGGACCTAGCCAAAAGAGTGAAGATCCAAAGACTGAGATGGCTGGGTGATGTAGAGCGCATGGACACCAATGCTCCGGTCTGAAAAGTCTTCGAATCCGCCCCCGAGGGACAGCGCAGGAAGGCCAAGATTCAGGTGGTGCACGCAAGTGGAAGAGGACCTCAGCCAACTTAGCGTGCGAAACTGGAGGCAGCTAGCCAGGGATCGAGCTGGCTGGAGAAGCTTGTTGACTAAGGCCCAGGTCCACCCCGGACCGTAGCGCCACCTAAAAGAAAAGAAAGAAAGATAATCCCTATGGCCGAGGGGTTTTACTAGCAATCAGAAACTGTTTTCATACAACTCCTGTTGACATTCCTCATACCGACAATTTTGAGATAGTATGTGTCAGCATTACACTCCCCAAACGCTGCCTTAACATACTTTGTTGTTGCATTCACCCAGCTCAACCAATTGAGTCTTATCGATCTGTAGTTCACGCAGTGGATTTTTTGACCGATGAAGCACAACCTGAAGATAGTATTATTGTAGTAGGCGATTTCAACCTTTCTCACCTGAAGTGGGCGCCTTCCGACGACTCGTCTCATTTTGTCTCTCTTAATTCGTCATCTGAAGTAGAAATATTGATGGTGGACTGCGTAACAAACTCAAGTCTATTTCAGATTAGTGGAATACCCAATATAATGAACAGACAACTCGACTTAGTCTTCACTTCCGATTCGGATAACTGTGTCGTTTATAGCAGTGATCATCTTATTTCCACCCTAGACCGCCTTCATCCGCCCTTGTCAATTATATACTCTTATGAAAACGGCAACACATGTGTCGATTCGGAAAATTCATTTTCATTTAATTTGAGAAGAGCCGCCTTTAACAAACTTAAAAGCCTTATCAGCAATATTAACTTAGATTTTATTGCTGAAACAACAAACATTGATCTTGCCCTATCAACTTAATTTTCTCTTGCTTTGCCCAATCGGTTCCAAATTCCTTCCGAAAAGACTGCATGCCCGCTCCTCCTTGGTATAACAAGGAGTTACGCTCCCTCCGCAATAGCAGAAACAAGCTGTGGCACAAATTCTTAAGAACTTGATCTGATTCCGACTTCACTAACTATCGTTTTGTATACTATACAATCGTTTCTCTGGACTTTGTGAGTCTCTTTACCTTGATAACCTTTACCGCATGCAATTTAGCATGGTCTCGGACACCAAACGCTTCTACCAGTTTGTTAACACCAAAAGAGAGTCAGACGGCTGCCCATCTACTCTCAAATTTCTTAGTGAATCTTCTGCCGACCCAAAAGCCATTGCTAATTTTTTTGCCTGTTGTTTTAACAAATCCTTTTGTAGGCAAACACCTGAACCCGATCCTAGTTCTTATTATTCTTTTATTAACCCTTTCCTCGTTATACGAACTTATGCGTAACGAGTTTCCCATTTTTACTGCATCGCTGCTGCTCCGCTTATGGGGTTGGCTAATGTTGCAGACCGCAGAACGCGTCTACATAATGCTCGGTCCTGGATCGCTTCAGTGGTTAGCCCCAGGCGTTGTTGCGCATTTGCTATCTGAGAAATCCATGAATTCTTTTTCCGACCTCGTTTTCTTACAGTTGGAGTGACCGTAGTTGATAGTGCCTTTTTAACCGGATTTTCCGCAGATCTTCTTTGAACGTGGCAATACCAGCTTATTCTATTCGCCTCAAGCTGTTCGGTTACCGAATTCTTTATATGTAGACTTCCTCTTATACGCGTAGATCTAATGCAATTGCGTTTAAACTCCACTAGACATCCTTAACATTTTCATTTCTGCTGCCGTCATTTTGTTTTTAAACGGTTCGCACATTGTCCAGCACTGTGAACCGTATATAACAGCTGGTCTAACAGCCGTGGTGTAGAGTTTCCCCTTTAATTTAAGTGGAAATTTTCGGTCACAAAAGAACCCGATCCTTGTTACTTTAGCTATATGAGAAACTGTCCCGAGACGTCATCCATTTCGCTTAATATAACAACATCTTTGGCTTCTGAAAACATTACCAATCTTAAAGATGATTTTTCATAAAAAAGGAAGCAAGGCCGAAGTCGATAATTATAGGCCCATAGCAAAACTCTCTTCCATACCCAAACTGTTCGAAAGCATAATCTATCAACAATTGATTCCGTGCTGTAGGCCATCTATCTGTACAAACTAGCACGGTTTCATGAAAGGTAAATCCACTACCACTAACCTAACGGAGTTCGTGTCTAGGACGCTTTTTGCTTTAGAAGACGGTGATGAAGTCAATTCAATTTCCACAGATTTCAGCAAGGTTTTCGATAAAATTTCCCATCAACTTATCATTTTCAAACAAAAAAAACTTGAGTTTTCCCCTCCGTTTGTGGCATCTTCAGATCCTCAATATCCGACCCCATCAAAGCAACATCTGGCGTCCCTCAGGGTAGTCACCTTGGACCAATAATCTTCATTCTAACGATTAACGACATAAATCACGTTTTAACGAACTCTGATCTTTCTATTTTCGCTGACGACATGAGAATTTCCAAAGTTATTTCAATGCCTTCTGACTTCCATTGCTTGCAAGATGACTTAAATAAGTTTTCGGTATGGTGCAAGCAAAATTTTTTTGGGCTTAATGTCAGCAAATGCCAAATGATAACGTATTCCCGCAAACGTCTTCCTCCGCCTCCAAGAAACTACTTTATCCTTTATCTGCGATGAGCCTATTCCCTCCACTACCGAAGTAAGGGATCTAGAAATAATATGTGAAAGGGAATTGAATTTCGACTTACATATTGACAGCATTATAAATAAAGCTAACTCTGCACTTGGCTTTATCAAATGCTAGTCAAAAGAGTTTTCCAACCCCTACGTTACAAGGTCTCTGTACATTACTTTTGTAAGGCCTTTTCTAGAATATTGCAGCCAAGTTTGGTCACCCTATAAGCAAATCCACAATCAAAGAATCGAAGCAGTCCAACGCAGGTTTATCCGATTTGCACTTCGTGGTCTACCTTGGGCCGATCCATATGGATTACCTCCCTTTGAAAATGGGTTAAAACTAATTGGCATGCATACCCCAAAAAAACGTCGTGAAATCGCGGATGTACTTTTTATACACCAGTTATTGACTGGAAACATCAACTGCCCGGGGATAACACAAAATTTTTTATTCGCTCCCAATCCGTAACCTAAGATCTGTCCCACTTCTCCTTATCCAAACTCACCGCACCAATTACGGTCACTTCGAACCATTATCTAGAATGTTGCGTATAACAAACAACTACGCCGAAGTCTTCGACCTATATAGCAGCAAATATGAAATAAAAAAAAGCCCTACTGAATATGTCACGCACATAACATCTCCCCCGACTAATTTACTCCCTCGCCCTATTAGGTTAAGAATGTTTTTGTTAGTTTTTATACCTAGGTTTACGTTTTTGCTTGTTAATAAGTTAAATAAAGTTGTGCTTAAATGCAAAAGCATAAGCAAGGCTTGGCACTACTTACGGGGTGATACAAAATAGAGTGGTCTGAAGAATGGTTATTACTTACTTACTTTAGGTGGCGCTACCCGCCGCTTGCTAGCTGCCTCCAGTTTCGCACGCTAGGTTGGCTGAGGTACCCTTCCACTTGCGTGCAACACTTGAGTCTCAGTCTTCCTCTGCTGCGTTGTCCCTCAGAGGCAGATTTGAATATCATATTGCAATATTATCGACGTATGCGAGGAATTGGATTGACTTTTGAAAGATATGCCTCTTGTGTTTGCTCGTCAGTTTTGCACGATGTTAAAAAAATAGCATGACAGCGCATCGCCTTGTCTAAATCCTTTCTGAACAACAACGGTCTCGGTGAGATCTTTACCGACCTTGATGGACCAGCTTGCATTCTCCATTGTCATTCTGCACAGACGGACAAGTTTGACAGTGATTCCAAAACTAGACATTGGTTTTTATAGGGCGTCTCTATTGATGCTGTCATACGCGGCCTTAAAATCGATAAATAGATGGTGTGTATCGATCTGAAGCGCATGACTTTTCTCCAGAAGCTGCCGTAGTGTGAATATTTGGTTGATGGTGGAGTTTCTTGGCCTGAAGCCACACTAGTATGAACCCATTGACGAACGTCTTCAGACATTCAGACAATACGGCAAACAAGACTATGAAGGCGATGTTAAGAAGACCCATGCCTCTGTTGGCGCCGTTCAGAGGGTCTCCTATCTTGAAGATCGGACAAACAATGCTGTGGTTTCATTCATCGGGCATAGTTTCGTCCGACTATATTTTAGTTCGGCAGTCAGGCCTTCTGCTCCAGCAGCTTTGTTGGACTTTAGCTTAGATATTGCTATCTTTACTTCATCCAGGTCGGGTGGACGGAAGTGTTGGTCTACATCGACTAGGTTGAAAGGTTTTTTCTGTATTTGGTTTGTCGTCGCCGTTATACAGTCGACTGAAATGCTCTTTTCAAATTCTCAACATCGACTGCGACTGCACTACGTTGTTCACTTGTTCGTCTCTACAGACTTCGGTTCGAGGTTTGTGTCTGCGGCATGTTTTTTTTTCCTTTGATAAAACTACCGAAACCCATTCCTTTAGTAGCATTTCTCAATTTCCTTAACCACGCGCTTTTCATACTCTGTCTTTTCCTTCTGAGAAGCAGAATATCATACCCGCAACCCTACCTTGACTACAATGAGGTAATGGTCCGAGTCGACGTTGGATCCTAGGGACATCCATATTACTAGAGTAGAATCTTACGTCGATCGCAAAGTGGCCAAACTGGTTGACGATTGATTGATCAGGAGTTCTCCAAGTCCCCTTGTGAATATCGTGATGGGGGAACCGCGTGCTAGCTACGACAATGTTTCGCACCGCCGCTGATTAACCTGAGTTTTGATATAAAAACTATGTCATATGCAGTTTTCGCTAAACAAATTTTACTGTTTTCATTTTGTAGCATCATCTTTGTAGACCTTACTTCTAAGATGAAGCAATTTATTCACTTATTCGACTATCTATATTTCGTTGAGAAATCCTAGGGATTGTGTTGCTCTCCTCTGCTTCGAAGTTATATCGTCCATTTTACCGCCAGCTTCAGTGGTTACTTAGGGCGGCATTGCCGAAAGCACAGCGCCAACCACAATAAAAATTTTCAAGTGCCAAAGAATGCAGTGGAACCTGCTATTTCCAAGACTTGACATTTACCACATTTTTTAGGTTACGTTTATTAAAGTCATTATTAAAGTTTTTCTGGTATACCTCTCCGAAGACCTGTTGCCAATTATGCCGTCGCCCCAAAACCCAACAATTCCAGATTAATGTTCACCACCAGCACATGATAGCATCTATAGGTATAAAAAGGAATAATATCCTTACGAAGCTATGCCTAGTTATAATATAATATATATTTATATAATTATAATAACACTGCCAATTTTGCAGAATGGAGGTTAAAAACGCTCCTTAAGGCTCAACTATAATAGGCGAAAGTAAATTGAAGCTACTGTCAGAACTGGACGAAAAGTTTCGTTACGTTACTTCAAATGGAAAAGTTGCCCGTAATAGGAGTTTGAAAACGTATCAATCTGTCAGATCATGTTGTCATTTGTTTTGTTTTTGTGTTTTGAATTTGTGAAAACTTTTAATTCGGTGCGGATTAAAATTGGAAAATTTGTTAAGGTAATTGCTGTGTCCAAAATTCTGTGCCAGAGCAAGCAGAAGTGCTTGTGTCAGAGCCCGACGGATTCCGGGGGCGGGCAAAAATGAAGTTTCCAAAATATTTTCATAAACTTCGTTTTGCAAGTTGGAACGTCGGATCGATGACCTCAAAAAGTTTAGAACTGGAAGCGATTATGCGTCGCAGAACTCTACAAATCCTGTGCGTACAGGAAACGAAGTGGGAAATAAAGCGCGTTTTCTAGATTTAAAAACTAAGGCATTTAAGATGTTCTACCATGGAACGGTCAATGGACGAAACGGTGTTGGAATCGTTGTTGCAGCGGATCTTCTAAACAACATCGTTGGTATCTTGAAAATAAGCGACCGCTTGATGAGTGTTAAACTCGTCATACACAATGAAACGTGGAACATTGTTAGCGCGTACGCTCCACAAAATGGATGCGAACAATCGGAAAAAGATAAATTTTGGTCAGAGTTCGGTAATTTGCTTAGAAATATATCTATCGATGAGATGCTCTTCGTAGGCGGAGATTTAAATGGCCACGTCGGAGAAACAAATGTTGATTATGAGGACTGCCACGGCGGTAAAGGCTTTGGAACCAGAAATTCAGCTGGCGAAGACATCCTTGTAGCGTGTAGGGCTTACGGCTTAACCGTCTTAAATACAATGTTTATTAAACATCAACGACATCTTATCACCTATAGCAGCGGAGGCCACGAAACGCAAATAGATTATCACCTCTGCAAAATGTCGATGAGAAACCGTGTTAAGGACTGTAAAGTAATACTTGGAGAATCGCTAGTAAGCCAATACCGTCTGCTCATTACAGAATTTTCCACAGCGGAACCACCGAAAACCCAGGCATCGTTTGGAAAGCCAAAAATCCGGTGGTATAATCTATCGAAGGAACGAAGCGCAAGATTTATCGCACTGGCTAAAGAAGTGCTTCGAAATATAAACGGTATAGCAGACTCACTTAGCCCGCAATGAAATGTGGAACAGCATGCACGAGGAATGCATAACACTCGCAAAGTCCCATCTGGGGACTATATCGAAATACCATCACGTCGGCAAAGAAACATGGTGGTGAAATTACGAAACCAAACGAGCTGTGGCCGACAAGAAGAATGCATTTCAAGCGTGGACAAAATGTATTCGGAGCGACGATATTGAAAAAGCTCGACTGGCTCTTGAATAGGAGCGTCTTAAAAAGATCGCAAAGAAAGTCCTGGCTCGAACTCGAGCGGCAGAAGCGGAAAACCTGTACCAGGAGTTGGAACAAATATCCTCACGATCGGCGGATAGAAGACAAGCTATCCAAGAAGTTCAAACGTCGTCCAATACTACAGTGCCAAATATTTTTAAGCTCGCTGCACAGAGGAGAAAAAATTCAATGGAAATAACCTCGCCGAAATACATCAAAAACGCAGACGGTTGCTTATTAACAAATGAAAAGGAAATTTGTGACCGGTGGCTTGAATACTGCAAGGACTTGCTTAACAAACAGTTTCCACGTGATATCGTGCCGACAGCTGGTCTATTCGAGGAGGAAGTTTCGGACTTTTCAATCGAAGAAATAAGTATAGCAATTGGAAAAATGAAGCGGGGAAAGCGGCGGGACCAGACAGCATTCCATCAGAGTTTTGGTCGAAGATGGAGAGGATCGGCAGCGTTTGGCTATCGAAACTTTTAAATAAATTAAAATATGGACAACCTATGCCGAATCAATGGAGAAGTAGCTTCTTGGTTCCATTATACAAAGGAAAAGGCGACACTCGAGAATGCAACAACTACCGTTCAATCAAGCTGATGTCACACACGAAGAAAACCGTCGAAAGAGTCCTAAACGAACGTCTTTGGCTCGATAATAGCCAGTGCGGATTTGTGGAAGGAAGATCGACGGTGGACGCTATCCAAAGCCTACGAATAATAATGGATAAGCACCGAGATTCGTCCAAGGATTTACACATGGTATTTATCGACCTCGAGAAAGCATTCGATCGAGTGGCTAGGGATCTCATATGGGCCGCGCTGAGGTCTCAAAACGTACCAGAAACGTACTCGTATATTAGAATGATACAAGACATGTACGGAAACGTGAAAACTGCGGTTAAAAGCTCTGCTGGACTAACGAGAGAATTGCCAGTTAATGTCGGAGTGCATCAAGGAAGCGTACTTAAGCCTTTCCTCTTTAACGTAGCATTCGACTATCTTTTAAAAGACTGAATGCGCGAAGCAAATGTAACGCCAATTCTCTTCGCTGACGACGCAGTTATGCTTAGCGATAACGTCGAAGATTTGCAGAACTCCTTAGATACATGAAAATGCGCTAAAGAGAAACGGATTTAAAATAAGTTCAAAGACGGAGCATTTGACGTGCCCATTTGCGCATCCGTTGCGACCTGTTCCGGATATAATATTAGACGGAATAGTTCTTCCAAAAAGCACTATCTTTAAGCACTTAGGATCAATCGTTAACATGGAAGCAAAATGTGACGACGACGTAAACCACAGAGTTAGTGTGTGGATGGATGAAGTGGCGGGAAAATTCGGGAATATTTTGCGACCGAAAATTTCCACTTAAATTAAAGGGGAAACTCTACACCACGGTTGTTAGACCAGCTCTTATATACGGTTCACAGTGCTGGACAATGTACGAAGCGTTTAAAAACAAAATGACGGCAGCGGAAATGAAAATGTTAAGGATGTCTAGTGGAGTCACTAAACGCGATTGCATTAGATCTACGCGTATAAGAGGAAGTCTACATATAAAGAATTCGGTAACCGAACAGCTTGAGGCGAATAGAATTAGTTGGTATTGCCACGTTCAAAGAAGATCTGCTGAAAATCCGGTTAAAAAGGCACTATCAACTACGGTCACTCCAATTGTAAGAAAACGAGGTCGGAAAAAGAATTCCTGGATTTCTCAGATGGCAAATGCGCAACAACGTCTGGGGTCAACCACTGAAGCCATCCAGGACCGAGCATTATGTAGACGCGTTCTGCGATCTGCGACATTAGCCAAACCCATAAGCGGACCAGCAGCGATGCAGTAAAAATGGGAAACTCGTTACGCATAAGTTCGTATAACGAGGAAAGGGTTAATAAAAGGATAAGAAGAAGAAGAAAATTTGTTGAAGTAAAATGTCGAAAACAAATATGTAAGTTGTGAAATAAGTGTTTGTAGAGTGTTTAGAAATTTCGTGCAAGCAAAGAGTAGGATTCAATCTATGGAAATTTTCAGTCGCATTTCACTGTCTCGGATATTGTCTTGTTTAACTATATATTAAAACACAACTTTCTATTATACACTTTTCACTAAATAACGAAAGGAAAAAACCACACAGTAATTTCTTTATGTTCCATAAGTGCTCTGTTTACATTTTTTAAAGCACGATTCTGTTCAAATCAAAATTTCTAAACACTTCACAACCAACTATTTCTATACTTACATATTTGATGTCGACATTTTAACTCAACAATTACTTTAACAAATTTTCGAACCGAATTTAATTTTTTTACAGCAATTTGTTCCCACCCACAGCTTTCTGGAATTCGCCTCGCAAGAAAAGGGCACAAATCCACAGTAAAAATACTTTGGATGATTTTGACAATCAAATACATGTGTTTCCTTCTAATATAAATGTTTTTGAAAGAAATAACACCGTTTTCGCAAAATAAAAAACAGCTTTTTTAATTATTAAATTCTACAGATGCTTAGCTGTCAAATTTTCGTACGAAATGCGAACCTGATCGCAATTTACGTACGAAAGCAAAAGTGAACGAAAAATCGACGAAACTGAGCGATCCGCCATTATGGGTGCGAGATACAAATCACTTGTAATCGCACATTTACGTACGTAGACGTACGAATCCTTTCGCCAATTATGGGTCTGCCTTTACTCCGTAAAGTCAGAAGGAATTTATTTGAGATCTTTGACACCAAACGGTTTTATTTGGTTTGTGCAACAAGGTACATTCTTCGCAACAAACGAAAGCAGACAGCATCTGAACACCACTTATGTACATGTAAGGAATACTGCAAAAAAATCATATTATGAGATGGAAGATTGAAATGAATGCGAAGCACGTTACTTTTCCAAAGTCTTGTGACATCAAATCTGCGCAACATCAAAACTCTTACAATCAGATCTGATAAGTAGTCATTAGTCCAACCAACATACTGTGGAAATCTCAAGGTTTTTCTCATTTCTCTCATTTCAGATGAGGAACATCCAAAGAGATGGAAGGATAATTTCTCGTCAGTTCTGACCCTTTATTACCAAGCGATGCAGAACATTATCAAAAAGAGCTGTTCAAAGGAATAATTATACTGAAATACATCTCCTCTCCAGTAAAGATGAAATCGCTGTTGTGATGCAGACGTGGAGTCATCACAAGGTGGAGAGCTCCTGGAAATATATCAAGCTGCCTTGAAAAAATGAACTTTGATCTCAATTTCAACTCTTATTCATTGGATTTATGTGCTTGCCAGAGCGAAAATAAGCTTTGTGGTCATATGTACCGGAAAACTACCTACAACTGAATTCCTACGGGAGATTTCAGATTTAAAGAAGCACCAGACGAGTGTCTTATCGATAATACCTTTTTAATTAAATTTAAAAATCACTAATAAACTCTCCACTTCGACGAGTTATTACCCCCTGTTGCAGGCAAGAAGTTTCACGTTGTGGAAACTTTTTCGACGATTTTAGGCCGATCGCAGGTTAAAATTACTCCCTAACATATGCTGTAGAAAAAGAACGTTAACTTGAGGATTCCAATGGTCTCTTCTCCTTAAAATATGCTATAAGGTTTGAAAAAAAGAGCTTAAAAGACTCAAGCTGTCTTTGCAACACGAGTACTCAAATACCGTAGCTCCAGCCGATCTAACTCGATTCAAGCTGAAACTGTATTCAAATACAAACGCGACATTTGATCGCTTGCTCCATTCGGCTGTAATAAACACAAAACTCTGCCGATCTTCCCTAGCTATTTACTTGACGCGATCATCTACTCGTCAGTTGCTCTTGAGCTCTCGCTGGGGTTGGATTGTTCACTTGATCGTTTTAAAGAATTTCCTCTTTAGAACAGGCTTCATATAATCAGTTTAATTTGCCGCGAATAAATTAGTTTGTTTCTTTTTTGTTTTCTGTACACTGAGTCAGTGTTTCTAATTCTTTTGTTTGTCGGTTTAATACCCAAACAATGGGAATGTCTAGTGTGACTTTGGTTACGTTACTGGGACTGGTAGCTACAGGTAAGAGATATCTACATACATATGGTATAAACGAATTCAATCTTGGTTATCAAATGTTGTGTGTAAGTTGTGTTTATTCTCAGCAAAAAGGTCATTTAAGTCAGTCAGTTGAATAGTCGATGAAGCGTAAAAATAAATATAAATCTTAGTGCGCACTGTTGTCGATGAAGTGTGTATAGCAGATAAAGCTACTCATGTATTCACAATCACGAATTGTTTTCCCACTGGGACTCGGTTTTATTGAAAAAATCTTTTTGTCAGCCGACTTATAGAAGGCAGATTACGGATTTCTTAAAGAACAAAGAGCAATTGATACCGTTTCTCATAGTTGTAATTAGAACGGTAATTGTACAGTAAACTGACCGTTTCGAGCTGTTTCGAGAAACTCAACGATCGTTTAGAAGCGGCCATCTTTTTTGCTAAATTATCGAAGTAAAATTATCCTACGATCTTACGAGAATCGATACCGGTATCAGACATTCATTTTCGAGTAAAAATTTATCCTGCTCCTTATTATTATTGCTGTGATCGGACCTTATTTCTATCAATTTTTTTTTGGCAATATTTAATTTTAATGCGCGGGTTTTCGTTACGTGGATTGTATTAAAAAATAGGTTTCGCTGAGTTATTAGCTTTCAACTTATCTAAAATGGGCTGGTAATCGATGAAAAATTAAATATTTCACTTTTTTAGAAATTTGATCATGTATTACTGTGGCCACGATATATTTGGCAAAACAATTTTCTTAAAAAATCGCAGACTTTAAATAAATTTGATAAATTATTTCCCGTTATTTTAGGCCTTGCAACAAATCCCCCAAAATGGGATCCAACGTATACCGTTCGCGGTACATTAAATATTCCGTATGCCGAAATAGCTGAACCTTTTTATGCCTGGTATGACAAGTACACTAGTCGGTCTCGTATTGATTATTATGGCGGCATGGTTAAAACCTATCAACTAGCTAACGATGGACGTTTTGGAACATCTCTTAAGTTAGCACCAGTGACCACATCGAAAGAATTAAATAAAGAAACTTGCTTACAAGTTAACGGCACCTCTGATAACGTTGTCGAGATCCAGTCAATCCTGCCCGATGTAAAGAGTTTCACTCTAATTGGAACTGAAACCTACCTCGGAATGGTTTGTGACAAGTTCCGTTTGGAAGAAGTCATTGGCATGAAAAAGAACGTCTACACTCTGTGGGTTCGATATAAGAAATCTCAGAAATATCCATCGTCTCGTCAACCAATTCCAGTTCGCTACGAAATGAAGGGATACAATACTTTGTTGGGTTCTCACTATGATCACTATTATCTTGATTATGATAGTTACTCTCATGATGATATTCCAAATGAGGTATTCGAAATTGATCCAAGTAAGTTTGAATAACATTCTCTGTACACAAATACGTTGTAAGATATGAGTAACGTTTCTTTTCATTTAGATATGGTCTGCATTGGTTTCCCTGGTCCTGGCACCGGTCATTATGCCACATTCAATCCAATGAAAGAATTCATTCATCCAACCAAAGATCACCATGTTGAAATGGAATTCAAAAGATTCAAGGGAAAACATGGAGTTGACTATCAGAATGAAACCGAACATGAGTACCGTAAAAACATCTTCCGTCAAAATCTCCGTTATATTCATTCAAAGAACCGTGCCAAGTTAGGTTACTCATTGGCAATCAATCATTTAGCTGATAAAACAGAGGACGAACTTAAGGCTAGACGTGGCTTCAAATCATCAAATATCTACAACACTGGCAAGCCCTTCCCTTACAATACCCAGAAATTGAAGGACAATCTTCCAGAGGAATTTGATTGGCGTCTACGTGGTGCTGTTACCCCTGTCAAAGGTAAGTGTCTTTGTTTTCTGTCCTTCCGTTTTTTTCTTTGTTTTTTTTTAACAAGTACTCATCTCTATATGCGTATGCAGATCAATCGGTTTGTGGATCATGCTGGTCGTTTGGAACCGTTGGTGCCATTGAAGGTGCTTTCTTCCTTCGCAATGGTGAAAAACTAGTTCGGCTCTCACAACAAGCTCTAATTGATTGCTCTTGGGAATATGGTAACAATGGCTGTGATGGTGGTGAGGACTTCCGTGCTTATCAATGGATGATGAAGGTTGGTGGTATCCCAACTGAAGAGGAATACGGTCCGTACCTAGGTCAAGATGGTTTATGTCATGTGGATAGCGTTAATTTGGTCGCAAAAATTTCTGGCTTTGTCAATGTGACTTCTAACGATCCAGATGCCTTCAAAATTGCTTTGATTAAGAATGGACCGTTGTCAGTTGCTATTGATGCATCCCGCAAGAGTTTTAGCTTCTATTCGCATGGTGTTTACTACGAAGAGGAATGCCGTAACGGTTTAGATGAATTGGATCATGCAGTATTGGCCGTGGGCTATGGAAAATTAAATGGTGAGGACTATTGGTTAGTGAAGAATTCTTGGTCAACCTACTGGGGTAATGATGGTTACGTGCTAATGTCTGCTAGGAAAAACAATTGTGGAGTTATGACCACCCCTACCTATGTAGAAATGGCTTAGAGTTGCGCCGTGTGTGACTCTTGCTGTGAATGTGTTTAACTTAGTGATTGTTTAAATAAAAAAGTTTTTTTTAACTAAAATGTTTGGTTTTTGAATTATTATTACACATATGACAAATGTCTGTAAAGCCGAACCCATAAGGCTGAAGGGGTAGCTACACATTTGTGTATTTTTGTTGTAAAAGTAAATCCATCTTAACTAACTGTTGGTCAGAGGTTCAGGCGCTTTACTGAGGGAGTACTATTGCAGCCTGCCAACATCAATCAAGCTGAAGAAACCGATTTAGATATGCGTTTGCATATGCATGCATGTACATACGCCATTGTTGTCTGTCTTCTCAGTATGACGAAGACAGAATCTGTTACCAGGCTGCTGAATAAAGACAAAGCGTTAGGTACAAACGGCAATTCACAGTTGTAACAAATCTATCAGCAAAGTTCCTCACTCACTTATACATAAAAACTGTAAAGATTAATTTACGGAAATATTTTCAAAGGAAATGGTAACAAAAAAAAACCAACAAAGACATCCTAGACAGTTTTCTTGTCGAAAAAAATGAAAAAAAGACTCAACGATGTTAAGCAGATCGACTTAAATACAGCTATAACTGTTCATTGTCTAGAAAAGTGTTGCTAGGCTAGAGCGATGAATTCACCGCGTTGCATAGAAACGGTTTCAGCGAGAGTATCATTGCTACGTAGATTTCCAGACACCAGCAAGCCATGTACTTCAATTATTATGTGAATTATTCGGAATCAACTTCTCTTGATGTGGCTTGAAAGGTCCAAGGATTACATTACGTCTGACGCAGATAGATATCGAGTTTTGCCGCGAAAGTCAACTTAAGATGATTTTAATTGTTGGTCTAGCAGTGACTTGTGTATGTATATGGCAAACCCTTTGTAACTTTTATATTGAAAACAGCGAAAATTGCCACCGGACTACCTGCCGTTCTGGTAATGCTTTATATGGGCAAAATGCGTAATGATTTGATAAAGAATTTAATTAATCCCTTCACAAGAGAGAGAAGGCTAAAGAAAACTGAGTAGACGTAAATAAATTTTATGAGATATCAATTTTTTGTATTAAGACAGCTCTATGGTTAAGATAGGACATGTCACCAAGATTCCATATGCTTCTACTAGACTCTTACTTATTCATATACATAGGTGGCACTACATTTCGGAGTGGAGGCTACCTAACAAGCTTCCCCAGTTAGCCCGATCTGTAGCTAACTGCCCATAGTTGCGCACTTCAGATCTGGTATTGGCCCTCTTCTATTTGTGCGCACCATCTAAGATAAGGTCTTCTTCTGCTCCGTTGACCCTTTTTTTTTTTTTTATAATTTACGCGCGCCTCAAGGGGTTTATGATACCCTTATACTGTTGCCAGGGCGCGGGCGGAAAGACAGAAGGAGGAGAAAGGAAAGCATTGTTGTGATGTAGTCGTTTGAAACTCAGGTATATTTGGTTTCGATATTGACTCTCCAGGGGTCAGTCCTCTCTCTCCTATTCGGACTCCCGAGTTTTTGTTCACTCGGAATGATTCAGGTTGTAAATTTTAACGGTTGTTTTTGTGCTTGAAGCTCTACAACAGCCAAATCTACATATCAGTGTTATGCCTTCAGACGCAGATTTTTCTGACTGAGTTCCAATTGCACAAATGAAAATATTGTCATGAGTAGGATTCGAACCTTGACCCTCCGAGTAAGAAGCGATGGTTAGTACCACTTCCGCGTTAGATCTAAAGATTTACGGCCCAGAGCATTAGTATTTATTCACTCAACATGTCAGACCTATCTCAGAGGACTCATGAGCAGTTTTCTGACTAGGTCGATATCTCTGTACAGCTCGTATAGTTCGCCGTTGAATTCTCTACTTTAAAGCCCGTCACAGCAAACAGACAAAAAAGACATTTCAACCTGAATGGTGTAGAACAACAATTTCTAACAAAGCTGCTGGAGCGGACGGCCAGGCGCCTAACTCTTTCAAACCGCATTTCGTCTCTAAAATATGGTCGGACGAAAGTATGCCCGATGAATGAAACCTCAGCATTGTTTGTCCGATCCTCAAGAAAGGAGATCCTTTGAACAACCCCAAAAACAGAGGCATTAGTCTTTATAACAATGCCTTCAAAATCTTAAGTGCTGTATTGTGAGAACGCTAGAAGCTGGACCTGGTAAATCCATATCAATATTTACGCTATACACACCACATATTCATTCAGAGCAATGTCCAGTTTTTGACATCCCTGTCGAACTCGTCCGTCTGTGCAAGATGAATATGGAGAATGCGCACTACTTACCCAAGGAAGGTAAAGACCATACGAGACCTTTGATGTCAAAAAAGGATTTGGGCAAGGCGATGCTCGTTCATGAGTTTTCTTGAACATCATTTTAAAAAGTTTATTGCAAACATCACTCGCTAACAGACACAGAATCAATGAGGACAATTTATGAAGATTCTGTTGGCTACTCTGACTGTAAAGTTATTCGGGAAGAAGGAAATAGACGATTAATGTAGGAGAAGGTTAAACGGCAAACTGTACAGCGACATCGACCTAGCCAAAAGGATGAAGGTCCAACGACTGGGATGGCTGGGTCATGTAGAGCGGATGGCCACCAAGGTTATAGTCCGAAAAATTCAAATCCGCCCGAGGGACAGCGCAGTAAATCAACACCGAGACATACATGAACACCTTTGACATACATCATTTCGGTTGCATGCATGCTATTTTGAAAAGATGTTTTTTTCCCAATTGGTTCAAACTGATCATGTTGGTTTAATATCGACTGGTTGTTTGAAATATTTCGTACTTTTGATTACATTATTTATTTTAAAAAATATATTAAAACCTTTTGCAGCCAAAAAAAAAAGAAACCCAAAAATTGGATAAGAAGTCGAAGCCCCAATTGTTTTGTGGAATATTCTGAAAGCGTAATAGGTTTCGGTGTTTGGATACTTGCGATTTGAAAAGATTTTATTTTTCGTTGCTTCTAATTAACGAAAATCAGATGGTTTTTTCGATACGAAGACTGAGACTTCTTATGAAATACAAGCAATCATTTCGGCAGATAAAAGCGTTGAAAGTGATGAAAAAGACAACAGCTTAAACTTAAAAAATAAAAATCAAAAAAACAAAAACACTGTGGCACTGGCAGCCCGGTATGGGCTATGGCCTAGCTCTTGACACTCATTTGTGTTGCTCATGTTGTCATTTTTGTCACATCTTAGCGGGGCATACGGTTTATTGCCGAATACGAACGGCACTCCTTAGAAGCTTTATCAAAGGCAATTTTACTTTCGGAAGTTTGCCATTGCCCGCCGAAAGGGTGATGACGATTTGAAAAATTGTCAGTGATGCCCGGGGATCGAATCACAGACCCTCTGCGTGATAGTAGTAATGAGCTAACCATCTTGCCATAGGCTAAGGTTAAAAGCATGTGAGAACAAGAACAGACAAAACGTATAGAAGCAAATTGGATCAATGCTGTCGCAAAAGCCAATTCCGATATACAGGGTTTCCCAATAAGGACTTGACAAATTTTATTTAAATAAAACGCAAACCATTTGAGATATTTCAAAAACTTTATTATCGGCTTGAAGTACAATCAAAACATTTATGAATGGAACTCGACTTCGTTCATATGGCCACCGCGGGCACGTGTGCAGCGGTCGATTCGTTGGACCCAATTTTCAACGACTCGGCCACACATTTCGGCTCAATGTTGGCTCTGAGATCTTCCAACGTCGTCGGCTTGTTAGCATAAACCAATCACTTAACGTAGCCCCACAGAAAATAGTCAAGCGGCGTTAAATCGCACGAACGAGGCGGCCAATCGACTGGTCCATTTCTTGAGATAACACGCTCCCCATAATTACTCTTCAATAAATCGATTGTAAGTCGCTTCAAATGGTCCATCGGCTTCAATTCTTGAGTCAGCTTGATCTTGTATGGGTATGAACCAAGATCCTTACGCAAAATACGCCATAATGTTGTCTGAGCGATGCCCAATTCTTGAGAACGCCGTGGAATTAATAGATTTGGATCGTTCGCTACGGACGCCTGAACGGCAGCGATATTTCCACACTTCGACCAACCCGTTGCCTCACTGACACAGCAACATCACACAACGAATATGTAGACTCAAATTTTTGCACTAAACTTGTTATTGCCTGTCTACTAGGGCGAGAATAACGACCGAAAATTGGAATTAACGCTCTTAAAGTTGCAGTCACCAACTCCGAATTTCGGTAAAAAATTTTTATAATTTGCAGACGTTGCTCGTTCGTGTACTTTACCATGATGAAAATGTTGAGTTTACTGAATAAATTGACAGTGACATCGATCTGCTAGGCAATAAATATCAGAAGCCGACCTTTTATATAGATAACAAGACCGCACTAAAACTGATAAGAAAAAACGGAATTTCACACTCGAACTAAACAAAACGACGTTCGTGACCCATACTGAGATGGATGAAAGGCTTTAAAGAAGTACTACCAGTCCTTAAATCTTAGCTAAATCCGGGGGATAGCATGCATCTGAATTATGGGATCAGTTAGGACAGTAGCCAAGCATTCGATACCACGCTTAGCCTCATTTCGCTGCGTCCACATGGGTATATGGCAGTGGTTTTGAGGCCAATGTGACTTTTAGGTTGCAGGAGAATCTTTCTTGGCCTTTCTGTGCGGCATCGGATAAAGAATAGTGCTGCAGTGCGTCCCAGCTTGTCGTAAGAGGCGACTAAATGGGACACCAATCATATACAGGCAACTATGACACCAAAAATGAGCCTGTGACACTTTAACACCTTAAAACTTTCCCACAAGTTTGTATGCAATCAGTGGGTTCCCACGTCTGGAGACTAACGGTGGGGTAAAAGAGCAGTCAATCAATTCGAAATGAGCATACAAGTGTCAAACCACTCAAACTTTAGATACACTTCATGGAAATGATCGCAATTAATAGCACTACCCCGCTGGGCACCACGATTGCAACGCACTCGGGTAATCCCAGAGCAAGCAGAAGTGCTTGTGTCAGAGCCCGACGGATTCCGGGGGCGGGAAAAATGAAGTTTCCAAAATATTTTCATAAACTTCGGTTTGCAAGTTGGAACGTCGGATCGATGACCTCAAAAAGTTTAGAACTGGAAGCGATTATGCGTCGCAGAACTCTACAAATCCTGTGCGTACAGGAAACGAAGTGGTGTAATACAGGAAATAAAGCGCGTTTTCTAGATTTAAAAACTAAGGCATTTAAGATGTTCTACCATGGAACGGTCAATGGACGAAACGGTGTTGGAATCGTTGTTGCAGCGGATCTTCTAAACAACATCGTTGGTATCTTGAAAATAAGCGACCGCTTGATGAGGGTTAAACTCGTCATACACAATGAAACGTAGAACATTGTTAGCGCGTACGCTCCACAAAATGGATGCGACCAATCGGAAAAAGATACATTTTGGTCAGAGTTCGGTAATTTGCTTAGAAATATACCTATCGATGAGATGCTCTTCGTAGGCGGAGATTTAAATGGCCACGTCGGAGAAACAAATGTTGATTATGAGGACTGCCACGGCGGTAAAGGCTTTGGAACCAGAAATTCAGCTGGCGAAGACATCTTTGTAGCGTGTAGGGCTTACGGCTTAACCATCTGAAATACAGTGTTTATTGAACATCAACGACATCTTATCACCTATAGCAGCGGAGGCCACGAAACGCAAATAGATTATCACCTCTGCAAAATGTCGATGAGAAACCGTGTTAAGGACTGTAAAGTAATACTTGGAGAACCGCTGGTAAGCCAACACCGTCTGCTCACCGAAAACACGGGCATCGTTTGGAAAGCCAAAAATCCGGTGGTATAATCTATCGAAAGAATGAAGTGCAAGATTTATTGCACTGGATAAAGAAGTACTTCGAAATATAAACGGTATCGCAGACTCACTTAGCCCGCAAGAAATGTGGAACAGCATGCACGAGGAATGCATAACACTCGCGAAGTCCCATCTGGGGACTATATCGAAATACCATCACGTCGGCAAAGAAACATGGTGGTGGAATGACGAAACCAAACGAGCTATGGCCGACAAGAAGAATGCATTTCAAGCATGGACAAAATGCGATCGGAGCGACGATATCGAAAAAGCTCGACAGGCTCTTGAATACGAGCGCCTTAAAAAGATCGCAAATAAAGTCCTGGCTCGAACTCGAGCGGCAGCAGCGGAAAACCTGTACCAGGAGTTGGAACAAATATCCTCACGATCGGCAGATAGAAGACAAGCTATCCAAGAAGTTCAAACGTCGTCCAATACTACAGTGCCAAATATTTTTAAGTTCGCTGCTCAGAGGCGAAAAAATTCGACGGAAATAACCTCGCCGAAATACATAAAATATGCGGACGGTCGCTTATTAACAAATGAAAAGGAAATTTGTGACCGGTGGCTTGAATACTGCAAACAGTTTCCACGTGATATCGTGCCGACAGCTGGTCTATTCGAGGAGGAAGTTTCGGAATTTTCAATCGAAGAAATAAGTATAGCAATTGGAAAAATGAAGCGGGTGAAAGCGGCGGGACCAGACAGCATTCCATCACAGTTTTGGTTGAAGATGGAGGGAATCGGCAGCGAATGCCTATCGAAACTTTTAAATAAATTAAAATGTGGACAACCTATGCCGAATCAATGGAGAAGTAGCTTCTTGGTTCCATTATACAAAGGAAAAGGCGACACTCGAGAATGCAACAACTACCGTTCAATCAAGCAGATGTCACACACAATGAAACTCGTCGAAAGAGTCTTAAACGAACGTCTTCGGCAAATAATAAAGCTCGATAATAGCCAGTGTGGATTTGTTGAAGGAAGATCGACGGTGGACGCTATCCAAAGCCTACGAATAATAATGGAAAAGCACCGCGATTCGTCTAAGGATTTACACATGGTATTTATCGACCTCGAGAAAGCATTCGATCGAGTGGCTAGGGATCTCATATGGGCCGCGCTGAGGTCTCAAAACGTACCGGAAACGTACTCGTATATTAGAATGATACAAGACATGTACGGAAACGTGAAAATTGCGGTTAAAAGCTCTGCTGGACTAAGGAGAGAATTTCCAGTTAATGTCGGAGTGCATCAAGGAAGCGTACTTAAGCCTTTCCTCTTTAACGTAGTATTTGACTATCTTTTAAAAGACTGCATGCGCGAAGCAAATGTAACGCCAATTCTCTTCGCTGACGACGCAGTTGTACTTAGCGATAACGTCGAAGATTTACAGAACGCCTTAGATTCATGGAGAAATGCACTAGAGAGAAACGGGTTTAAAATAAGTCGTTCAAAGACGGAGCATTTGACGTGCCCATTTGCGCATCCGTTGCGACCTGTTCCGGATATAATATTAGACGGAATAGTTCTTCCAAAAAGCACTATCTTTAAGAACTTAGGATCAATCATTAACATGGAAGCGAAATGTGACGACGACGTAAACCACAGAGTGAGTGTGGGATGAATGAAATGGCGGGAAAATTCGGGAATCTTTTGCGACCGAAAATTTCCGCTTAAATTAAAGGGGAAACTCTACACCACGGTTGTTAGACCAGCTGTTATATACGGTTCACAGTGCTGGACAATGTACGAACCGTTAAAAAACAAAATGACGGCAGCGGAAATGAAAATGTTAAAGATGTCTAGTGGGGTCACTAAACGCGATTGCATTAGATCTACGCGTATAAGAGGAAGTCTGCATATAAAGAATTCGGTATCCGAACAGCTTGAGACGAATAGAATAAGCCGGTATTGCCGCGTTTAAAGAAGATCTGTGGAAAATCCGGTTAAAAAGGCACTATCAATTACGGTCACTCCAACTGCAAAAAAAACGATGTCGGAAA
This sequence comes from Volucella inflata, assembly GCA_928272305.1. Lineage (NCBI taxonomy): Eukaryota > Metazoa > Arthropoda > Insecta > Diptera > Syrphidae > Volucella > Volucella inflata. Next base: position 22,242,231 of record OV743718.1, on the reverse strand, counting down.
AAGAATTCCTGGATTTCTCAGATGACTAATGCGCAACAACGCCTGGGGCTAACCACTGAAGGGATCCTGGACCGAGCACTATGTAGACGCGTTCTGCGGTCTGCGACATTAGCCAACCCCATAAGCGGACCAGCAGCGATGCAGTAAAAATGGGAAACTCGATACGCATAAGTTCGTATAACGAGGAAAGGGTTAATAAAAGAAGAGAATCTTCCTTGGCCTGTTCTCCATATTCTCTCGATGGGATACTGGTACAAACTTGTCAAAAATAGATAAGATAATGCCCCTTGTCAGAAAATTCTTTATGCTAGGGACAGTAATGAGCCGAGAAATAGACAAATAACTGATGTTTGAGCCAGGGTTCAATCTTAAACCCAAAGTATTCACCTCTTCCCTAGTAACTACCAAAATTAGTAACAGTTCACATGGACAACTTTGGAGCAATTGAAGTCAGATTCTTCCAGGATCAGATCAAGTATTGTAGAAAACCTGTTAGAATCGGCTTAATTTGGTGGGTACCAAGGCACCTGGGTATCCCAAAGAATGGAAAAGCTGATGAGTTGGCAAGTAACTGGCCCAACCAAAAGCTAGGATCTTTTTATAGGCAAATGTATCGTGAAGTTGTCATTGGGATGCGCTAGATCTACCTTGTCTCAAAGCGCACTATGACAAATGCATGTGTGCTAAGTGCTCGAGTTCGTGAAATAACGACTGCTACAAAGCTGAATGGGATCCGAAAGTTGATCTCAATGAACGTCTCCTAAATAACTCATATTATCAGCCTTTTCATTCCAAATTGACGAGTTTAGGGTACAGATTACATTTAGGTGCGAAATGATCCTGGAAACAGCACGTACTGGATTTACTGAAATAGTCTTAAACTCTGTGCTCTCTCTTTTCTCAATTTATTTCTTACATTTTACAACTAACAATATGGAAAAGCTAACTACGCAATCGATTGCTCAGCTGCTTGCTCTTCGAAGGGTTCAGTTGGCAGTCTTGCGGGATTCTATAAAAAATAAATTCACTTTAAGACAGTCTACGTAAATTTTTGAAAAACTTACAATCTTCTTCGCTCGTTTTTCAAGAATTCCATAGGCCACATGGTTGATAACGATCCCTGTTGGCAACGCCACACCCTGTACTCGGTATATGCTTCCGTTATCACCTTCTTTAGCCACCTCATGCACAGCAGCGATTGTACACCTGCCCAGAAAACCAGTAGATGCAATCATTGGTCCCCGAGAAATGTCAATATGCGTGCCCACACGATATAAAGCTACTCGCCCTTGATTTTGCGACAGTATACTGGGCAGCTGCTCCTTTTTGTATCGATTATCGGCAAACATATTCATAGCCAGCTCGCCGTTCACATCGAGTCGTTCGATGTTTATGTTCTTGGCGGCAAGTTTAATCATTTCAGCAGATATTGCACGGAGTTCGTAGTTCGCTGGAGTCCATCCTTTCGCAGAGAGGTATATGTCATGGACAAAGCTACCAGACTTAACTGAAAATAAAAGAGAGTTGGTAAAGGAATAGTTTTGGTGTTTGGGAAATCGAACTATTTGGTCCTGGAAAACTGTGAAGCTGTAGTCCGGCTTCGTCCTTAAAAGACTCCTGGAGCGCTGCTCCCAGCATAAACGAACAACTTCTCCAAAATGCTCTACAACATATGAAATCCCAAGATAAATTGTAAACGAAAACGGGGAGAGGAAACACTCACTTGTTAACCAAATGTGGATCAGCGACAGTAAAATTTAGCAACTGCAACGTACACGACTCTTTCAATGGTCTGTGCATATCCCATGGAGTGTTGCCATCTATCAAAGCCAACGAGGAACGTTTGCAATGCCCCTCGGTCAAATGCTGGGCACAGTTGTAGGGTGTGGATATTTCCCTATTCATCATCAGAGTTACATCTTCCGGCAAACCCAAATAACGAACTTCGATTTTCTCAATACGACCGATGCTCTCTTGTTGACGTTTCTTCTCCTCCTCAAATATATGGTTTCTTCTTGCCGTGGACTCCGTTGTGGACATGGAACCTGTGAGATTTATACGTGGGGACAGGTTATGACATACAATTTGCAGTCTTGTTAGAAAAAAAACTTACGAAGTGGCGTGAATTTTGAAAGAACTTGAAATGATTTCCATTGCTGGTGAAAGAGTTTTGTAGCTAGAGTCATTTTCGAATAAATTTTGTAAAGAATTTACTGGATTTTCGTGTGTTATTTAATGTTTTCGTAGAAGAACCAACGATTGAAAATTTTTCTTCGCCGACTGCTGATCGACTTGACAGTTCGCAGCATGCCGATGCGTTCGTAGTGATGCCAAGTTCATGTGTTTAAGTGTGGCTGATTAATAGTTCACGTCTGTTCAACGCGAACAGACTAAATATGTTAAAGTTGTCAAATTGGAGTAAGGATGAAAATCGTTCGAGAAGATTTGTTAAGGAGTAGGCAAACGGATTTCGAATATAGCACACACAAACGTAATCGCCCTTATTTTTATTTTTCTCTCGCCCAAAAACTTTAAGAAACAAATTGTAGTCAAGTTAGTGCACTTTTAAACTCGCACACTAGACAAATATCGGCTGAAACTCGATGTGATGGAAAGGGATGTGAGAAGTGGAAGGTGTGGTTTCTGTCGGCCGTGTAGCTAGTAACAGCGCGACAGCAAAGCGGCAGCTTAATGAAAATAAAATTAACCTAACTGTTGCTGTGCTGTGAAGATCTTCGCAGCAAAAAGCGAAGAAACAGCAAAAGAACTCGCATTTCAACTGCTGCTTTTGCTGTCGCTTTGTTTTTGTTCAACTCAATTTCTAAAAAAAAAAAAGAAGAATAATCAATATGAATTTGATATTGCACTGCGTAGCGCCATTGTTAAAATACTTAAAGCAATCAAATTAAGGAGATAAACCAAATACGACCAAACAATAGAAGAAAGAATATGAAACTGTGCTGTGCTGCTATTTGCTGCGCAACAGAATAGCAAACTAAAACGAGCATTACAGCTGTGCTGTGACTTTGCTTTAGACATGTGCGCAGCAAAACAAAGCAATACAATTTTAAAAACAAAAGAATTGTTTTCGCAGCACAGTAACAGCAGTTATTTTAAGTGATGTTGTTGTTAGCTGTTCAAACTCTGAAGGTTACACAAGACATCAGAAGAAATGAACGACATTGTTTCTCAGTAAGAAAGTGCTTTTAGATCTTTTTATTTAAAACTTGCCCAAATAAATTTCTTGGACCAAAATCGCTCTGTTCTGCGAAAAACTACAAGGGCTATCAGCAAAATACGTCAGTCTGTCGTAGATTGTATATTACATTTAAATAATTTCAGATTCATTAAAATTGAATTCGCTTTGATTTCAAAACAAACTATCCATATTTTGAAATCCACTAAAAGCATATTACGAAAGGCATCAAACTTCACATCGTATTCTGACGTTTTGTGAAATTTGTGTTTTGTCATTGCGGCTATTAGGAGCTACTTTCTTTATTCAGGAGAATTTTCTGAATTGTTTTTTGAATTTATTTTGTGTGGGAAATTACATTGAACAAATATGTCTGTTTATATTGCTAGAGCTATCCCAAAAGCTGGATTCAACTTCGAGAATTGCAAGCGGTAAGTGACTGACCAATTTGCTCTGTCATTCCAGCTCCACATAACCTGCGAATTTGTAATTATTTTGCTTCTTTCTTTGTTTTTGGGTTTTTCTAGAAATTCTCAACTCCTTCAGAGTGGCTTTGTGCCTCCAAAAGTTGTAAAAACCGGTACAACAATCGTCGGAATCATCTATAAAGATGGTGTGATTCTTGGTGCTGATACCCGCGCTACAGAGGGGCCGATTGTCTCAGACAAAAATTGTTCAAAAATCCACTATTTGGCCAAGAACATGTAGTAAGTGCCTTGTGTTCGCGATTTTCTTTGCAATGTACTCTAATTGGATTTTCTTTTTTAGCTGTTGTGGAGCTGGTACTGCTGCTGATACAGAAATGACCACGGACTTGATTGCCTCCCATTTAGAATTGCATCGTTTGAACACCGGTCGACAGGTGCCAGTGGTCGCAGCTAACACTTTACTCAAGCAAATGTTGTTCCGCTACCAAGGGCACATAAGTGCTGCTTTAGTCTTAGGAGGTGTGGATAAAACTGGCGCGTACATTTACTGCATTCATCCACATGGTTCGACAGACAAACTTCCATATGCTACCATGGGATCAGGAAGCTTGGCTGCCATGTCTGTGTTTGAGTCACGTTGGAGACCTAACATGGAAGAAGAAGAAGGTAAGTTGCTTGTACGTGATGCTATCCGTGCGGGTATATTCAACGATTTGGGCTCTGGTTCGAATGTGGACTTGTGTGTCATTCGAAAGGATTCTTGTGACTATTTGAGGAATTATGAGTTGTCCAACCAGAAGGGCGAGAGGAAGGTAAGTAGTTGGTAGAATTTGTAGTCACCCAACTGATGATTTTGTTTTTTAGTTGGATTATTCGTTTAAATTGGGTACCACAGCAGTTTTGAATACAAATGTTCGTGAATTCGAGATTGTCGAGGAGGAGGTAGCTCCAGTCCCAATGGAAGAATAATTGGGTTCCTTTAAATATTTTTGTAACCGAATATGATTTATAAAACTTTATTGAGTAAAATAATGGCGGTATGGTCTCAAAGTTAGTGTTTTGTTTTTATTTGGTAAACTCTGACAAGACTTGGAAGATATTTTGGCTTCTGTGGGTTAGGTACGTGTGTGCGCTATTACACAGAATGCTCTTTATGATTGCAAAACAGAAATGCTGATTTGATTTCTTCGAAGTTTTAATTTTCACCCAAAAATTCAACGATTGTTAGCTATTAAGTTTCTAATATAGAGATGTCATACAGCGCCAGACAGTTTCTGGCGAAAAATATCAGTTTCGGTCATTGAGGGACTAAGCACATTAACTCATTTGTTCCCACGAACGATTATAACTACTTTAGGAAGCGCAATTTCACGTTTCGCCTAATAGTTACAAACTAAGTGCGTGGAAGAATTGTTTTTAAAATGCCAATGAACCTCACAGTGTAAAATAAACAGTTTTCGTAGCACTAACCACTCCATACTTTCCTATGGAACATATTTGTTGTGAAACACACGCCAACATTGGAAGAACTACAGACATTTTATTTACATGAAACATGTATCGTGAACGAGCGCCTCGTAGCAATCCGCATCAAGGCTTAATTTGCCAACATTAGCCTGATATGTGCGCACGCCCCTCCCAGAGGAAAAAGATGAAAGATGAATTGAGAGATGCAATTCCAGGAATGAGGTTCGGAAGTTTTACCAAAAGGTAACATTTTTTGTAATTTTAGAAATAAAACATACGCAGATCCTTAATGAATTGTAAAGCGAATACGTTATCTTTATTTGAAAAAAGGAAGAACTACTCTAAAAGAAGAGACAAGAATAGCTGCGAACTTTAACAGTCAGTTAGATGCGTAACAGTGCTGCCATAGAATGATCTTCAACACCCCTTCTCATTCTATATCCACCAGTCCAAGACGCCCTCGTAAGTTGGCAACTCTACTTGCCTGAAGAGGTTTAGTCAATAAGTCCGCAAGCATGTCTTCAGTAGGACAAAAAACAAAAAAAACACTGTGGCGCTGGCAGCCCGGTATGGGCCATGGCCAAGCTTCTTGACACTCATTTGTGTTGCTCATGTTGTCATTCTAGTCACATCTGAGCGGGACCTACGGTTTATCGCCGAGTCCGAACGGCACTCCTTAGAAGCTTTTTCGTAGGCAATTTTACTTTCGGGAGTTTGCCATTGCCCGCCGAAAGGGTGATGGCGATTTGAAAAATTGTTGGTGACCCAGCCAGGAATTGAACCCAGACTGTCTGCGTGATAGTCTAATGAGCTAACTATTGCGCCATCGCCATCGCCGTCTTCAGTAGGACAATATCCGCATTTTACCACCTTCTTCTCGATGTAATCCCTTACAAAATGATACTTTACATCTATGTGCTTGGACCTGTTATTAAATTTGTAGCCTTCTACCATCTTGATGCAGCTTTGGTTGTCTTCGTGTATATGTATTGGTTGATTTATTGGTTCATTAAAATCTAATAAAAGTCGCTTTAACCATAAAGCTTCTTTTGTAGCTTCAGCCAGTGCAATGAATTCGGCTTCAGTTGAGGATAGAGCTACACATCTCTGCTTTCTACAACTCCATGATACAAGAGCCCCGAACACCATAAACAAGAATCCACTGTTTGACTTACGATTGCTTCTGCCTTCTGTCCAGTTCGCATCGGAGTATTCCGAAAGTATTGTATGAATCCTTCCATCTAAACGCAACTTTAACTGTGACGTACCTTTCAGATATCTTACGACTCTCTTAAGCTCTACCCAATCTTCTTATGTAGGTTGACTCGTTTTCTGGCTTAAAATACAAACTGCTGTTGAAATATCTGATCTCGTATTTAACGCCACATATAGAAGACTGCCGATTAACTTTTGGTAAGCCTTATTAGTAGGTAACCCCTTCTGAACATTATCTGACTGAGAAATCGAAAAAATGCCTTCAGTATCTCGTTGAATCTGTAAGCCCAAATAATCTTCAACTGTTCATAAGTCCCGAATCTTAAATTTGGCCTTTAAAATATCTTTAATTCTGGACATTTCCTTATTGTTGCTTGTGGCTATAAGCACATCATCTACATATAACAGGACATATGACGTTATACCTTCTCTATGTAGTGTATAAAAGCACGGATCTGACTTACTTTGGTTAAAGTGAGAATTCATCAAAACTTTGTGAATGTTTTGATTCCATGTTTCAAACTATATAGAGCCTTGTTTAGTAAACACACATTCCTTTCACTCTCCTCCTTTTCGAAGCCGATAGGCTGTCGCATGTATATGACCTCATTTAGGTCACTATTGAGGAATGCCGTCTTACAATCAACATGATGAACCATTAGTCGTCGCTTCCCTGCCACTGCAAACAATGTTCTAAGCGTTGTATGCGACGCAACCGGTGTAAAAACCTCATTATAGTCGACTCCAAATCGCTGTGTAAATCCTTGTGCTACTAAACGTGCTTTAAATCGAACGCCACCAAACTCCCGTTTACGCTTGAAAACCCACCTACAACCTATGGGCGTGCGATCTTTTGGAATGTTCACTAAAAGCCAGGTGTTATTTTCCTATAAAGATTTGATTTCCTTTCCACACAAAGCCTCTTCATATGTATCTGGATCTGCGACATCAACGTTATTTAAATATCTTTGTGGGAGTACTCCTTTGGTTTTCCTTTTCGATCGTCGAGGTTGCTGAAGTGAAACAGAATCTTTATCGCTTGCGAATCCATGAAATGAATCACATAATGAGCCAGAATCACTGTCATTTAAAAATTTTCTGTTGGAAGAAACAATATCGTTATTTGCAGAATAATCTTCACCATATGCACTAGTATCGCCAATATCGCATACACCTTTGTTATCCGATTTAGAACAACTAATTTCCTTATTTGTGAAAATCACATCTCGTACTCCCAAGCATCCGATATGCTTTAGAATGTATATCATAGCCAACTAACGTCATCCTTACCGATTTGTCATCAAACTTATGACGCTTCTTTTTTGGTACATGCACAAACCCTTTTTCACCAAATGGCCTAATGTAACTTAAATTTGGAACCTTATTGTACCAACGGTGATAAGGTGTTGTATTTGTCGCCCGAGTCACAAGTTGATTCTGTAGGTAGTTTGCTGTTAATGTTGCCTCACCCCATAACGCTTTCGGTAGACCTGCCTCACTGAGCATGCATTTTGACATTTCAACTAAGGACCGATTTTTTCGTTCAGCAACGCCATTCTGCTCAGGAGTAGGTATACTCATTCAATGTATACCTTCACGTTTGAGGTAATCCACCACTGCTTTTCCTGTGTACTCGCCCCCTCTGTCGGACCTTATTACTTTTGGTTTTCTATTAAATTTATTTTTAACCATTGCGACATAATCTTTTAATTTATCAAAAACTTCTGAAATACATATGCAACAAAACCTACTGAAGTCGTCAATGAAAGTCAGCACATACGTGTTCTCAGAAGGAGTTGGATCTTCAATAGGTCCGCAAACATCTGTGTGTATAATGTCCAACACCGCCTTAGAGCTGATAACCATTTTTTTTGGAAAAGGTGTCCGTGTAGATTTCCCAACTGGACAAGTATTACAGCCACTCACAACTTTGCAGTTCTTTAAGTCCATGCCTACTGCAAGTCCTTTAGATTTCATCTACAATATAGATTCTGAAGAACGATGACCTAGAGCTCTGTGCCAGTAATGGATACACTTCCTTTTGTTACATTCATTAATTATGTTTAAATTTCCATTAAGTGAATACAGATTAGACCGAATTTGTGCAACACCAACTGATAGACCATCCTTGTTTATATTACATGTGTTACCTTTTTACCTTTGAAAACTATATCGCATCCTTTTGAAGTCATTTTTTTAACTGACAGCAAATTCATTTTTACCGATGGAATATATAGAACTTCTTGAAACTTGACTGATGTTGTTGGATGACCCCTTCACCTTTCGACTTTATTTGAGTTGCATTTGCAAGTACAACCTTTTTATTCAGTGTTGTGTCAGTATCTACAAATAGATTTCTGTCGTTGCAAATGTGTGATGAGGCACTCGTATTCACAATCCACTTTCCATATCTTTGTTCAGAAACCATTAAACAAAACGCTTGGCACATTTCATCTGCAACTACACCAGCCTGCTGTTCCTGCTTTGAATTTCTCTTCTTCCATTCAATGTAACGCGAACAATCGCGCTTGAAATGTCCTTTCGAGTGACAAAAATAGCACTCTACCTGCGAGTTCGATTTCTTAACGCCCTTGGAAACCTTCTTTACTGTCAGCATGGCCTTGTGACATTCCTGTTGCTCCATTACCGTTTCTTGACGCCGCTTGCATTTCTCGATCACCTTTGACTCAACCAAACCAATTGTCAAATCACTTTCTGGACTTGTTTCCAGTGCAGTAATCAGTGTGTCGAAAGCATGAGGCAAGCTGCTTAAAAGCATTACCACAATTCAGCTTTCAGTAAATGATTTTTCTCCGAGTTGTTGCAGCTGCGTGAATAAATCCCTCATTTTGCCAATATGTCTTTCGACATCTGCTGCTTCTTTTAGACGTAAACTGCAAATTTGTCGCATTATACTGACCTTATTACTTAATGTGTGCTGCTCGTGATACCTCTGTAAGGCTTCCCAAGCTTCTTTCGCAGATAAATAACTCCTGATGTGATGCAATTAGTCGCCTTCTACCGAGAGATATATTGTTGCTCTAGCGATATCATCCTTGGTGGACCATTTATCACCTGCATCTGTGGATCTAGCCTAAGAAATTGTTTCCCACACGCCGTCTTTTATGAGCAGCATCTGCATTTTATACTTCCACACGAAGTAATTTCCATTATTCAATTTTGAAATTGAAAACTTAATATCTGTTGCCATACTTTTAAATGCGTCTAACTGGGGCCATAACCTTTTGTAATTTTAGAAAAAAAAACATACGCAGATCCTTAATGAATTGTAAAGCGAACACGTTATCTTTATTTGAAAAAAGGAACTGAAAAAAAGGAAGAACATACTTTAAAAGAAGAGACAACAATAGCTGCGAACTTTAACAGTCAGTTAGATGCGTAACAGTGCTGCCATAGAATGATCTTCAACAAAATTAACATGCCAGGGAAATAAACCCCGAACCGAAGCTTGTAGAGATGAACAAGGGAGCATCGTAGTAGAATCTGTAGGCTGACCGCTGTCAGGCAGAATCAACCTTTGAACTTGGACGATGATGACCAACAATTCCGTCCACCCGACCTGGATTAACTGAAGATACGAGTAGCAATATCGAAGCTGAAGTCCAACAAAGCTGCTGGAGCGGACGGCATGAGTGCTGAGCACTTCAAAGCGGCAGGCGATAGACCAAGGTAAGGAGCATACACCAACTCATCTCTAAAATATGGTCGGAAGAAAGTATGCCCGATGAATGGAACCTCAGCATTGTTTGTCCGATTCTCAAAACAAGAGACCCTCTTAACTCCACCAACTACAGAGGCATTAGTCTCCTTAACCTCAGCCAACTTAGCGTCCGAAACTGGAGGCAGCTAACAGGAGGTCGTGCTAGCTGGATACACTTGTTGATTGAGGCCCAGGCCTCCCCCGGACTGTAGCGCCACCTAAAATAAAAGAAAGGAAGTTGCGACTACCCTCAGTGGAGTACTATAGATGTTTCATAACCGGGAACACTACATATCTGCTCACTACACACTCATTCTTGTAAATTATAGTGGGAAAGCAAAATTCTCAAATCACAAAAAAATCAAGAAGACACTGTAGAATGATCAACGGGATCTGAATGCACCATTGATGCCCGCTTAAGTTTCTTAAGAGACCAGATTTACCAGTATCAAATTTGAACCATGTAATATTGTTTCTTAACTTGGATTTGGACCAATGCTTTTGGTGCTTCTGATTTAAGAAACCTATTCTAACAGTTCGAGTGCAATAAGTTTTTCTTTCCTTGATCACATACACGCTTCAACAACAACGTCATCAATTTTTTGAAGTTTGGTTTCAAGTTATGGAGTTATGACTTTATTACACCTTACATAATCGAACATTTAAGACAGCTATTCGCCTTATTGTTGGCCGTTTTCGCACAACATTTTCTTTGTGGTGGGACCGAGAAGCATATGAAGAGTGCGTATTGAAGAGAATATTGTATCCGTTTAGAAGAGTGTTGAAGGAAATCCAGTTTTATCGACGTCGTTCACAATAGCTTGGTCTTCGTCCGTCCATTTTAAAGAAAATTTGACGCAAATATCTCGGTTTAAAGCCGAATCAACTGGGATTATATACGCTGTTTCACAGACAAATTGTGTTTAGCGATGACGTTCATTTTTGGCTCAATGAGTGTGTCAATAAGCAGAAATGTCGCATTTAGAGCAAAGATAATCCAAGTGAGGTTATCGAAACAACGTTTCATCCGGCTGGTGGAGTCATCGAACCATATTTTTTTTCAAAAATGAAGTTAATCAGCTTTTTGCGGTCAAGGGTATTCGCTATAAAGTACTGATTAATGACTTTTTCGTTACCCAATGGAATTGCATGAATGTGGAAAAGATGTGGTTCCAACAGGACAGCGCTACGTGCCATACAGCAAACGAAGCAATCAACTTACTGAGGAAAACATTCGGTAATCAACCAACAGATTGATAAGTGCCTCCCTTTATGAGTGGATTTGTGGCTACTTACAGCTGCAAAGCATTATCATATGTTGTATATCACAAATAATCAGCTAAAGATGTTTTTCTGAATGATCTTATCATTGAAGTTCCTGACAACGCACGGGATATGCTGCGTAGACTGCCTCTTACTTACTTTACTTTAGGTAGCGCTAAGTTGGCTGAGGTCCCCTTTCACTTGCGTGCGCCAGCTAAGTCTCGATCTTTCTCTACTGCGCTGCCCTCGGGGGCGGACTCGAAGACTTTTCGGACTGGAGCATTGGTGTTCATTAGCTCTAGATGACCCAGCTATATTAGTAGTTGAATCTTCACTCTTCTGGGTAGGTCGACGTCGCAGTCCTTACAGTTCGTCGTTGTATCTCCGGCTCCACTCACCGTCAATGCAAACGGGACCAACAATTTTCCTCTCGAAGCAGCCAAAAGCGCCCTCATCCATTTTTGATAATGTCCATGCCTCTGCGCCATAGAGCAGGATTGGGATTGTTAAGGTTTTATAAGGGGTGACTTTTATTGTTCGAGAGAGGGCTTTACTAGGCAATTGCCTTCTAAGCCCAAAGAAGCAGCGATTGACAAGAGTTATTCTTCGTTTGATCCCAGCGTTGGTGTCGTTGACTGAATTCATAGCGGAGCCTAGGTAGACAAAGTCCCTGACTACCTCAAAGTTATACCTGTCGACGATAACGTTCTGTCGGTGTTCAGTGTCCTTTTTGCTTGACAGCCTTTATGATACTTAGTCTTGCCCTCATTGACCGCTAAGCCCATTTTCGCCGCTTCCGTCTCAATGCTTGCAAAGGCGCCACTAACATCACACTGCTTTCTTTAGATTATGTCAACATCATCGGCGTATGAGAGTAATTGGACTGACTTTTGAAAGATTGTACCTCTTGTGTTTGCCCGTGACTTTTGCACTATTCTTTCAAGTACGATGTTGGAAAAATCGCATGACAGCGCATCGCCTTGTCTAAATCCTTTCTGGACATCAAAGGTCTCGGTGAGATCTTTACCCACCTTGACGGAGCAGCGTGCGTTATCCATCGTCATCCTGCATAGACGGACGAGTTTGGCAGGGATGCCGAAACTAGAGATTGCTCTGTATAGCTCGTCTCTATAGATGCTGTCATACGCGGCTTTAAAATCAATGAATAGATGGTGTGTATCGATCTAAATATCGATCTCCAAGATTTGCCGTAGTGTGAATATTTGGTCTATGGTGGACTTTTCTGGCTTGAAGCCACACTGATATGGACGTATCAGGTTGTTGACGAACGGCTCCAGGCATTCATACAATACGGCACATAAGATCTTGTAGGCGATGTTAAGAAGACTGATGCCTCTGTAGTTGGCGCTGTTCAGAGGGTCTCCTTTCTTGAGAATCATCGCGCATACTTTCGTCCGACCATATTTTAGAGATAAGTTGGTGAATGAAGGAGCCCGCCGCTTTGAAGGGCTTGGCGGTCAGGCCGACTGTTCCAACAGCTTTATTGGACTTCAGCTAAGATATCGCTATCTTCATTTCATCCTGGTCGGGAATTTTTGGTCTACATCGTCCAGGTTGAAGGGTTCATTCTGCCTGACAGCGGTATTCGGTCCGTCATCGCCGTTATACAGGCTGCAGAAATGGTCTTTCCAAATCCTCACCATTGACTGCGATTCTACAACGATGTTCCCTTGTTCGTATCTACAGGTTTTGATTCGGGGCTTGTGTTCGTGGCATGTTGTTTTTACCTTTTGGTAAAACTTCCGAATCTCATTCCTGGAGTAGCATCTCTCAATTTCCTCGACCGCGCGCTTCTCACGCTCCTCTAAGAGACTTTTATGATGCTATTTTCAGTTCATTTGTGTAAAAGGGAACGGGTATATAGGAGGTCGTAAAGTATGTTAATTTGACATCTACGTAGCCCTCGGGTCTAAACTGATTTTCTATGGCGAGCTCGCATAGTAACATTCGATTGTTTAGAAAAAATAAATAAAAAAGTCTGCTGGTATTTTCACATGAAGACAAACTACCAATGGAGGAAGACATAAATAAGAACGCAGTTAGGTCTGTTTCCTGGAAACCTCTCCTAGAAAGTGTATCGGCTGTCTCATTTTTCGTTATACCATCGCAACTTGAAATCCAAACAAAATTCGATGAATTAGGCCTTTAGAAGATCCATAAATTTCCGAACTCGCTTGAAAGTACCATGAGCGTTCAGCACGGCATCTGCTTACATCGTTCTATCTAAAAGTGGATGTGGTCAAATAACGCTTTAATACTGGAAAGGCTTACGGAAAAGGCTTTCATTAAGGACCCTTCCTTATAGCCTCTAGTAGGTCTCAAAACAACAACTCAAAACTGACATACTATATGTTCATATATGTGTCTCTCCTTTGCTTTGCTCACTGTTTCAAAAATTCAGCTGAATATAGTTTTGAGTTTTTCTCTCATGATTAAAAACAAAAATTGTTTTGAATCCTTAAGCGGCTCCTGCTCTCATGCAATAACGAATGCCGTTAATTCTTTTGAACTAATTACAAAATTTATTCTAAAGTAATAACAACCTCAATCGTTCTTACATAAATATGACAAAAAATAAAAATAAAAAAAAGCTTGAGAATACGTCCACAGTACACACTATACATTGAAACCGAGGTCACATACATATAATACTCCTAATTAGCTTACATTTTAAGTTATTCAGCTCTTACTAAGCACTAATTCAGCGCATATTCCTTATGAACAATCAAATCCCATGCGTCTTTCCATCTCAGCTTCACGACTTGGTCACTTGTCAGCTTGTCAATTCCATATGTGATTGGCAACAGTCGTCTATAAATGTAGAACACTCCCAAGAGCCAAGCAATCACTCCTAGTCTATACGCTCTAACATAAATGGGTTTTGTGAAACGCCTAAGCAAGTAGTCGATATGTTCCAACATATAGCAAAGAAGTAAAATCTTAAACAGGAGCGAAGGCAAGTAATTGTGCAGAAACAGTGTCCGATCCACAAAGAAGTAAGGCAGAAAATGGATTAAGTATCCTCCTACAAAGATATCACCAGCTTCGAGAAATCTTTGCCATTCTCGTGGTGGCAAATCGTAGGCCAAACGTCGACGGCGTATCAAATAGAAGATGAATAGTACGAAATAAGTGATGATACCGAGAGTCCCACTGTACCAGATGGCAATGTTTCCGAGAAGGTGAACTTGACCATTTGACTTTTTGTCAACCCAATAGGCGATTCCTTTGTTAAGAAGAGGCCATTCGAGGGGTTCAGAGCTGTACATATGAGAGCTTATGTCGTTCTTCGTGCTCCAAATCATTTTCGACTGCAATTCGAAAAATTTATCCCAAAATGAGAGCTTCGTTTTGTGTGTGGGAATCATTTCAGCGTTGAGAAGTTGTCGTTCCCGTTCTCGTTGATCTTGGCCTGAAATATAAATTTAAGTATAACAACATCGATATTTTAATAAGGACTAAATTCTTACTCTTCGTGTACCGATGTTCCTCGACATTCCAAATGGCGTCTTTGTTGTTAATATTCCTATCACCGACTACTTCGTGCTGGTTGAAGCCCCAATCGGGAAGTTGTTTTCCACTAAAACGAAGAGCAACTTCGGTAGTTGCATGAACAAGTCGAACTTGAGATTTGATAGCGTGCCAAATTGGTCCTTCCTAAAGAAAATGAAAATGAATTATCTTCTAAAGTTAATGCAAAGAATATTGGTTGCTTACTGTATCCTTATTTAAAATTTGAACTTTCCAGAGCAGTTGTCCTTCCATTTTGATCTCGTAGTCAATATAGCAAGTCACCTCCTGACATGCGGGTGTCATAGGTGCTGCAACATCATGAGTATTTAAACCTCTACTTGTTATTCCATGGACTAGCTGTATGATATCTCCGTCTCTTATAGGATCCATGTCATCCCCAACAACCAATTCCTCCTTCTCCGGCCTTTTTACAATCCACCAGTTGTTGACATCCTTAAAACTATAACACGTAACCTGCTGTTGATGAGAGGAGCCCCGTTTATCAGGATACCGAACTGGGTAGACATGAGCATGTGAATGGAGCCAACATGCTCGTCCATGAGTATGTCTCAAAGTGATCTGCGAACCATGTACAATTTTCAAAGGCTGACCTTTCGTAATGGAAGCCAGGCCTCCCTCGAGAGATGCCTGAAAGGCACTAGTCATGACGGTGTCGTGAGGTCCCGCTTTCGTAAGAATATTCAGGTGAATATAAAAGACACTAATGTAGATCCCGATGGGGATCAAGCTAAAGATGAACGTCCGACTAAGCACATGCAAAATTATCTGGAAATCTACAAAATATTTGGTCATTCGAAATTCGGTTGAGTTTTGCAAGAGTGCTCAAAATTACCTGTCACTGACGAGTCATAGAGCATATTCCAGATATACCGGCACATCAGGTAGAATGCCAAGCATCCTGAATAGAATCCCACGTATTTGACACTTAAGGCGAAGGCGAAAAAAGACGCCGAAGCCAAACCAGAAATTATCCACTTCGGGCTGGCAAAATGACTTTTTTGAAATCGCAGAAGATGCAGCAGTCCCAGGGTGCAGAAAAGCAGAAGCATTGATTCCATCAAGATAAATCGAGACTGTGTAAGGAGTGCATTATCTAAAAAAATTCAATTCAAAAATTACAAGGTTATCATTGATAAATGTACAATATGATCTGTCTTACCGAAGATGATAAGTAATCCACCGAGCAAGGCCGTCCATCGATTCACTTGAATCTCTAGCAAAAGTTTATATGCAGCCGGCGATAAAAGACTCCCACATAGCGCCGGCAAAAATCTCAGCCAGAATATTGGAACGTTAGGTGTGTATGGAGAGCCAATCCGTGGAAATGTGTAATTCCCATCGTAGCCAGCAAAGTTGGAAACAGCAGCAATTAGTTGCTTCCCCAGAGGTGGATGCTGATCGAAGAAGAAAATGTTTCGAATATACAGGGATATGTATTTGCCATAGTGTAATTCATCGAATCTGGAATGAGAGCAAAAAAAATGTTCAATCAAAGATCTTTAGTTGTACACAGCACATATATAATGTCGCGAACTTGGAGTAGTAAAACGATTTAACCAGGTTACCTAGGAACGACGGTTTCGGATTTGCAAGCCTTCTTATAATATAGCAGATCTTAGAAGAATCTAAGGAATCCCAAGGCTACGATCACAATAAACTACAAAATACTCAGGTTTTTATCAGCTTTGAAAGTCAAAACTTTTGGCAGCAGGAACAGCTTGAGGATTATGATATTAATTCAATGCTTTTGGCTGGTCCAAAACCTGAAAATTAACTTCTTATGGACGCGGCAGTGCGATCCGGGAGTTTTGGGTAAACTTGGTAGATATTTTCGTCTTTAGAAATAGCATTAAAGTCGACGACGGAAGCACTGTTTTGTTTTGAAATAGATTGGCCTTTTCGGGGATTTGTGTGTCAATATTTGGTTAGTTGTTGTTTTAATGGACTCCAAGTCAGTCTGGTATATATAGAACGATAAGTGCACTAGAGACAGGATTTAGACCTCAAATAATGACAACTCAAACACACATACATATGAACCTGAATTCAGAATTCATAAAAAAGGATGCGAAACCTTCCAAGCAAATATGCAGATGCCGGCATATAGGGCTGTAAACCAGTCGTACCTAATTGATCTTAAGTGAAATCCACTTAAGCACGCAATGCGGCACTGCAAAAAAAAACCAGAGCTGCTCATGAGCTCTATGAGCGGAAGAGGAAAAACGAACACCGGCTTCTCAGGAGGAAGAAGAAAGCGCGCGATCGAGGAAATTGAGAGATGCTACTCCAGGAATGAGGTTCGGAAGTTTTACCAAAAGGTCAAAATAGCATGTCGCGGAAACAAACCCCGAACCGAAGCCTGTGGAGATGAACAAGGGAACATCGTAGTAGAATCGCAGTCGATGCTGAGGATTTGGAAAGATCATTTCTGCAGATTGTATAACGGCGATGACGGACCAAATACCGCTGTCAGGCAGAATCAACCTTTCAACTTGGACGATGATGACCAACAATTCCGTCCACCCGACCTGGATGAAGTGAAGAGAGCTATATCGAAGCTTAAGTCCAACAAAGCCGTTGGAGCGGATAGCCTGACTGCCGAGCTCTTCAAAGCGGCAGGCGATGACTTGGTAAGGAGCATACACCAACTCATCTGTAAAATATGGTCGGACGAAAGTATGCCGATGAATGGAACCTCAGCATTGTTTGTCCAATTCTCAAGAAAGGAGACCCTCTGAACTGCGCCAACTACAAAGGCATCAGTCTCCTTAACATCGCATATAAGATCTTATCCGCCGTATTGTGTGAACGCCTGAAGCCGTTCGTCAACAACCTGATAGGTCCATATCGGTGTGGCTTCAGGCCAGGAAAGTCCACCATCGACCAGATATTCACACTACGGCAGATCTTGGAGAAGACCCATGCGACTTTTCCAGCATCGTACTTGAAAGAATAGTGCAAAACTCACGAGCAAACGCAAGAGGCACTATGTTTCAAAAGTCCGTCCAATTACTCGCACACGCAGCGTGATGTCAGTGGCGCTTTCGCGAGTATTGAGACGGAAGCAGCGAAAATGGGTTTAGCGGTCAATGAGGGCAAGACCAAGTATATGCTGTTAAGCAAAAAGGACAATCAACGCCGAATGTCACCCTCGACAGATATAACTTTGAGGTAGTTAAGGACTTTGTCTACGTAGGCTCCGCTACAAGTACAGACAACGACACCAGCGCTGAGATCAAACGGAATATAACTCTTGCCAACCGCTGTTTCTTTGGGTTAAGGAGGCAACTGAGTAGCAAAGCCATCTCTTGGACAACAAAAGTCACCCTTTATAAGACCTTAATAATCCCGGTCCTGCTCTATGGCGCAGAGGCATGGACATTATCAAAAATGGATGAGGGTGTTCTTGAGTGGAGGAGGAGATACAACGACGAATTGTATGGACTGTACAGCGACATGGACCTAGCCAGAAGAGTGAAGATCCAAAGACTGAGATGGCTGGGTCATGTAGAGCGCATGGACACCAATGCTCCGGTCCGAAAAGTCTTCGAATCCGCTCCCGAGGGACAGCGCAGTGGAGGAAGGGCAAGACTCAGGTGGCGCCCGCATGTGGAAGAGAACCTCAGCCAACTTAGCGTGCGAAACTGGAAGCAGCTAGCCAGGGATCGAGCTGGCTGGAGAAGCTTGTTGACTGAGGCGCAGGTCCACCCCGGATTGTAGCACCATCTAAAGTAAGTAAGTAAGAAATCCACTTAACAGATAACTGACAGATGAAGCTTTGTTACTTTTTAATTTGCAACTCTGCAACTCTGCAACTCTGACTTTCTCATATCTTAACGAATACTTGCACAGAGCACATGTGCGCCAAAAATTGAAAAAAAACATTTCTCGTAGTGTGAAAACAGTCACCAGCATATGAGGCTTAAAAGTTATGTTAATTTTCTACATACCGCACTAGTGAACCTGGTGCGTTAAATACTTGCGGAGATGATACGTTTACGGGTACATGAGTCGCATTGGTAGCTGTCATTTGATAAAAAAGGGCTTATTGACAAATCACAAATTCAGATTCATCTGAGAACAAGCTTAGGGTCTGATTAACCACATTAAACAACAATCAACCACTGCGTATACTACGAGTAGACCACAAATAATTAGAATGAATTGGTATGAAGAAAGAACTGATACTGCAAACAAGGATCTTTCCGCAGATGTTTTCTTAAGAAGCCAAATGAAAATATTACCCTTTAGAGTCCAGAAAGCAAAATCTGTCAACTACATTGCCCTGACTATGTCGAAAGGGAAGACCACAAAATTGCACAGCAAATGGCCTTCGGATCTCAGTTGCCCCATTCGTCAAGAAAAGTGAGATTGAAAGGATTGAAAGCGAATCTGAGGAAACTTGGCCTTCCAAATAGAAACATCATACCCACGACGGCTCGTACTCGGTCGGAAAGCAAATTCAAGATCAGTCAAAAGCAGACTCCGACATCTGAGAAAAATAAACAGATTTCACAAAAGATATAACCTACTCTCTCCACCTACTACTACCTTGTCAGTCTTACGTATATAAAGGTAATTTTGAGAAGAAAGGAAGATGTACGATGTTAGTCAAAATAAACAGAAAAAATAGTTACAGCAGTCATTGGCAAACGTAGATAGAACTGTCTTTTTTCTTCGGGTATGTCTCGAGTATATAGGAGATACAGAAATGGGCCGAGAACAGTTCCCAGCGTCACGCCAGCTTAGATCTATTTGAATTGCGATACTTTGTTTCGAAGTCTGACACAGAAAATTCTACTCGTATTCGCAAGATACTATTTCAGTATATTACAAAAGCTCAATATAAAGAGCTATCGTAATTTGGACTTTAAGTGTTCGTGTCATGCCTTATCAAAAATCTGCGGGACATCAACGAATACGATTGAGCAAATCCTTTTATTTTTCCAAGCAATAACTGCCAGTAACGTTTTAGAATTAACATCTCAAAGATTTCTTGTCATTCAGGAGTTTTAGGATCATTATGACTTCAGCTACTTACTCGGAATTTCTACTCACATTAGTGCAACTCTAATAATAGAAGGAAGCTTAGTTAATGTTTTTCTGGGCAGCACACAGTTGGAAAACATGGAATAGTATTCGTGAATTAGGAATTGGCAAACAAAAGTTAACTTGCTCTAACAATATTGATCGCAATGACGTAAGCCGCAAGTTCCTGTCAAATCCACTTTCAAGTATCTCAGCTACTAATTGTTTATTTAATGCTGCTGTTTCTTCAACTCCGACGTCTTTATAATAGGGTCGATGGTACCGATATAATGGAAAGTTTTTTGTCTGTAAAATTACATGCTATAGTTGATAAAATTCATCCAGTTTTTGTTGAGACAATTTTGCCAACATTGCTACCATTTATAACGCACGTCATTAATACCATTTTAATGGCTGGTATTTTTCTGAAACAACGGAAATCGGCAAAAATAATCCTGCCTTTTCTTTAAACAACTAAATAAGTTTCTCATTCGGAATAATTTCCTGCTTCCAGTTTAGTCAGGATTCCGTGCTTAACATAGTTGTACAACAGCGCTATTAAATGTATTTAGTTTAAGATATTAGGGATAGACTGGATAATGACTTAGACTTTTCTAAGGCTTCTGATATGTTGGAGCACTCTATTTTTATCAAGAAATTAAGACACTACTTTTCCTTTTCTCCTTGTGCAATTAAACTAACTAGGTTCGCCCGTCGCCGAATTTCGACGATTCACAAAAGCAGCAGTTGTCGTGTACACAACAAAAGCGTCGTCACTCGCCACTATGTTTCTCTTTTTTTCATTTTGTTAGGCTCTATACTACTTAGAGTAGGGAAACTCTTTTGCAATCGCAGTAGGGACTTTCACAGTCACGAACTTACATAAAAAAAAACAAAACAATACATGTCGTAAGTCAAAGCAGTCAATCAAATTCCTTATGTAGAACCACATGCACAAAAACGATTCGACAATACGCTTATCCCTAGCATCTTTCCTCTTTTTTACTATTGACTTCCAAAGGCGAGGAGACTTGAAAATGTTTTTTTTTTCTCTCAGTAAAGCTGGCCATACATGACGAACATGTCCGTGATCGCGATCTGTTCGTGTTCATGGTCTTGTTCGAAGTTTGTGGTGCTCTTGACGAACCGATCCAATGTTTATGCAAAATTTCAAAATTTGTAGATTTGTTCGCGAGCATGTTCGCCGTTCGTGGCGTTGTTCGAAAACATTTTCGTTTTTAAATAAATTTTGTTGCGTGCATATCAGCGGAAGATAAAAAATGGCAAGTTTTAGCAAAACGTTTCTTTTGGAATTTATCGAAATTCTTAGAAATATTTAAACTTTAGTTCCTCGAAACTTTGTCCAGTTGCGAGGGATCTTAAAGTTGCTGACAGTCTCTCGTTTGCTGTAAATGCTTCTCGCATTCCTGTGTTTTGTTTTCCAATAACTGGACCCACCAAACTCAGCAATTCAATATAAGTTTCTGAATCCATTCGAAGAAATTTTTAAAAATCTTCTGGTGCAGACATTTCTAATTTTCTCAACAATTTAGTATGAGTGCGATTGTTTCTACCATACAGCCACTGGTTTCATCCCCTTTGGCTTTTTTTGTTTATTATTTTTTTTCTTGATTTCGCTTTTTGCATATATACTCGTACATTGTTAATAATGCAAGCATCATCCGCGTGTGCGTTCTCCATATTTTCTTGTTGAAAGTTACAGCAAAAGTGATGTTCCGCAAATCAGTTCGTCATGTGTGGCCAAATGTCAACGAACAAATGGCGCGAACATATTCGTCGTGTATGGCCAGCTTAAGCTACGTGAAATTGTAAATATTGTAAAATTTCGACTAGGGTTCGGAATGATAAAACGTTATTCTATTTCAAAACACTTAATTTATTAATATTTAAAATAACTTCCAAGTAATGCACAACCGATTTTACTATCTCACAAATCAAATCTCTTATCGTTCACTATTAAGACTTAATAGTATCTGATATCGAACTTTCAAAAGTTCAATACATGGATAATCAGATTCAAGCTTCAGATTCACATTCTGTTCAGCCCTTAAGCTCTTTTTCTGTCTCTTTCCAAAATAACTCACACTGTACCTCATCCTGTATTTATACCACATTAGTCGGGTTCTAGTTTTGTCTCGTATCTTCTGGTTTGAAACTGGGTGAAACTCTCTCTCTCTCTCTCTCGTGAGTTCATTAATGATGTATGATCCTAAGGTTATGCAACACTGGATTCCTAATTTTACAACATCTATATCTTTAGATGTATGTAAAATAACCTAACCTTTTACATGTTTTACCAAGGGTTTGTAAGACCGTTTGTGCACATCTACGCGAAATTACCTTTCCAATGGTGTAAGTATCATGCCATTTGGTTCAGTAGAACGGTGTAAAAGTAGAGAACGGTGAAATAGGCAGCACGTATTTATATATAGATCTCATCTTATCTAAGTGAAAGAAAGCAGGCTGTGTCATTAGAGGGCTTTCTATCTGGTTTTCTTCCCTTAACTAAAGGTGTACCCCAAGGGTCGTTTTTAGGGCCTCTCTTATTTTCATTTTACATTATATTGAACTCATCGAAATATATTTATGCTGATGACATTCAGATCTATCGAAGTTGTCCGTTAAGTCTCATTGAGGATAAATGCTTGATTATTTCTAAAACTTAATTAGATTTGTCATATTTGTCCAGATATAGTGTTGAATGATTCAAATATTGAATTCGTTGACTCTTCAAAAAAATCTAGGTGTAGTCTTCAATAGAACACTAACATGGAACAATCATATAAATTCTATAGTGGGTAACACATGTGGTGTTCTTCGTACTCTATGGATTGTCCAAAAGGTAACACCATTCAAAACAAGACTGCTTCTTGCTAAGGCTTTAGTTATTCCTATACTTATTCATGGATGCGAAATTTTTTATAATTGCGACGCTGAGAGCAAAAGGAAGTTGCAAGTAGCGTTCAATACCAAAATTAGATATGTTTATTGTCTCAGAAGATATGACCACATTTCATATCTTGCTAAGAACTTAGTGAACATGTCATTCGAAAACTAAATTAAATTTCGCACGGTCATTCTTCTTTTCAGCATTCTTAAAGGTAGGCAACCAACATATCTTCACGAAAAAATCCAGTTTCCGGCATCCAACAGATCTGCTTGTTCTTTATTGCTGCTAACCGTCTTTGGAATTCACTCCCACTCAACTTACGACAGCTAGATAGCGCACGACGGGTCAAAAGCGAACCTCAACACTTCTTTAAACAGAACAACTAACTTTAATCCACCCCTCCCCAACCTCTTCTCAAGCAATTTCAATTCCAATTTTTTTCCATTTAAAGATGAAGTACATATAAATAAAATTCATGTAGTTATAGTATATAAAATTTAACGTAACTCTCTTTTGAAATATAATAGTTTTGATAAAATTAAACTTAAGTTAAAACTAAATGGTCGAAGATGGAGGGGATCGGCAGCGTTTGGCTATCGAAACTTTAGTAGCTTCTTGGTTCCATTATACAAAGGAAAAGGCGACACTCGAGAATGCAACAACTACCGTTCAATCAAGCTTATGTCACACACAATGAAAATCGTCGAAAGAGTCTTAAACGAACGTCTTCGGCAAATAATAAAGCTCGATAATAGCCAGTGTGGATTTGTTGAAGGAAGATCGACGGTGGACGCTATCCAAAGCCTACGAATAATAATGGAAAAGCACCGAGATTCGTCTAAGGATTTACACATGGTATTTATCGACCTCGAGAAAGCATTCGATCGAGTGCCTAGGGATCTCATATGGGCCGCGCTGAGGTCTCTAAACGTACCGGAAACGTATGTTAGAATAATACAAGACATGTACGGAAACGTGAAAACTGCGGTTAAAAGCTCTGCTGGACTAACGAGAGAATTTCCAGTTAATGTCGGAGTGCATCAAGGAAGCGTACTTAGCCCTTTCCTCTTTAACGTAGTATTCGACTATCTTTTAAAAGACTGCATGCGCGAAGCAAATGTAACGCCAATTCTCTTCGCTGACGACGCAGTTGTACTTAGCGATAACGTCGAAGATTTACAGAACGCCTTAGATTCATGGAGAAATGCGCTAGAGAGAAACGGGTTTAAAATAAGTCGTTCAAAGACGGAGCATTTGACGTGCCCATTTGCGCATCCGTTGCGACCTGTTCCGGATATAATGTTGGACGGAATAGTTCTTCCGAAAAGCACTATCTTTAAGTACTTAGGATCAAACGTTAACATGGAAGCGAAATGTGACGACGACGTAAACCACAGAGTGAGTGTGGGATGGATGAAATGGTGGGAAAATTCGGGAATCTTTTGCGACCGAAAATTTCCACTTAAATTAAAGGGGAAACTCTACACCACGGTTGTTAGACCAGCTCTTATATACGGTTCACAGTGCTGGACAATGCGTTTAAAAACAAAATGACGGCAGCGGAAATGAAAATGTTAAGGATGTCTAGTGGAGTCACTAAACGCGATAGCATTAGATCTACGCGTATAAGAGGAAGTCTACATATAAAGAATTCGGCAACCGAACAGCGAACAGCGAATAGAATAAGTTGGTATTGCCACGTTCAAAGAAGATCTGTGGAAAATCCGGTTAAAAAGGCACTATCAACTACGGTCACTCCAACTGTAAGAAAACGAGGTCGGAAAAAGAATTCCTGGATTTCTCAGATGGCAAATGCGCAACAACGTTTTGGGTTAACCACTGAAGCGATCCAGGACCGAGCATTATGTAGACGCGTTCTGCGGTCTGCGACATTAGCCAACCCCATAAGCGGAGCAGCAGCGATGCAGTAAAAATGGGAAGCTCGTTATGCATAAGTTCGTATAACGAGGAAAGGGTTAATAAAAGGATAAGAAGAAGAAGAAGTTAAAACTAAATGTTTTCCTTTCACAACTTTATAAGCGAATTCTTATTGTGAATGCGTGTACACAAAATAAATAAATAAGTAAATAAATTTTGAAGACTTCTCCGGTTATTAAGTAACCGGGAATTAACCTTGGTTTTAATTTCTTCATTTTGGTTCGAAGTTCCGTATTTATCAGCGTGTGATTTTCTGACGCTCTTCTCGATTCACTAATATTGTAGGTAGGCGCTTGATTGTCGAGCGGAATAAGGGTCTCTTCCAGATAAAAAAACAAAGATTTCCGGTTTCTCTTTATCTTCCTTTGCCTATTTGTTGTTGTTTTTTCCTAATTGGTGACGGTGTTTTGGTACCTTTAATTGCTTTCCAAAGCGCATGATTAGATTCGCTTTTTGTTATCAAGAGTTGTGTCTACTGCATGGTTTTTGAAGACGTTAACAGTCTTTCCCAGTAGGTTACACAGGTTATTCAGACGTATTTTATGTTGAGGAGCACGACTTTATTACCATTTTATACGGGATTTTCCTTTTTCCCTTACAAAAGCATTTATTTATTTATTTATTTATTTTTTATTTATTTGTAATGCTTATACACTTTAAGATACAATGTCTTATAAGATAGTGAAAAGTTAAGAACAGTGAAAGCTAGTAGAGTAGTTGTACCAAATTGAAACTTAACTAGAAAAATTTATAAAGGTACAGATTAAAATTCATAGTAATTATGTATTAGGTGCTTCGAAGAATTTATTTACAGATTTGTAGAGAAATAGCTGCGTAAATCCTTTTTATGCCTTGTTGTGCTTGTACCTAAATTGGTTCTTAAATTTCGCGGTAGTGAATTCCACAATCGAACTAAATTTACGAAAAATTGACGTTCTGATGTGAGGGATGTGTATTGGGGTGAATTAATTGAACTGACCCGTGCGAAGAGGAAAATCGAATCTTTTCATATAAGTATGATGGTTGACGTGTTACGAGAATATCCGATAGCAAGGCTATGAGATAGCTCTCAAAAGGCACGTCAAGCAAACGAGAAGAATAACAACTTACTCTGTCATGTTTGCGTAGCCCAAAAACATAACGTATTGTGCTATTAAAAGCAACATTGAGCTTTCTTCTACTGATCGAGTCACAGCTACAAAAGATTTCACATCCGTGGAGTAAAATAGGAATAGCCAACTTTGTTACCCATAAATTCCGTAACTCCCCATATACCTTTCCAATGGCAGCGCTGAAGTGATTTTCCCAAGTTAACTAGCGATTAAAAGTGACCCCAAGATTCCTTGCAGTCTCAACATATGGAGCTTTTCAACAAAATAGGTGGAAAATACGAAAGATCTAGTGGCTTCTTCGATATGACTAGGCACTTCGATTTCTAAGCGTTTAGAGAAAAACCATTAAGTTCAGACCAAGTTCAGATAGAGCAAACTCCGTTCTCAATTAAACCAAGTGGACGGCTCATATACATTTGAACAACATCAGCATACATATGTGACGAACTGTTGTTTAAAATGGATAGAAGGTCATTTACATATAATGAGAACAATAAGGGGCTAAGTAAAGAATCTTGAGAGACACCACTAACAGTTGCAAGTTGTCATTGAGCTGAACTGATTGCATTCTGTTGTTTAAGTAGGATGTAAGCAGCTTTACTGCATCTAACGAAAAGTTAGTTGCCGAATGAGTTTTTTACATAAGATATTGTGATTAACCATGTCAAATGCCTTAGAAAAGACTAGGAGCACCAAGAAAATTACTTTTTCTTCATCGTATATCGTCAGTAACACTCAACAGGGCGGTGGTACAGCTGTGTTTCGCACGAAAACCAGATTGCTTTGGTGTGAGCATGTTATTATTTTTAAGATATGTGCTCATCTGTTTTTGCGAAATACATTTAAAAGCCTTGGACAGAAAGGGCAGAATTGAAATTGGTCTAAACTCATCAGCTTTAGCACTTTTGGGAATAGGTATTACAAATTTCGCCAACTTCCACTGAGTAGGGTACTCTCCTTTTGTCAAAATAGTGTTAAAAATGAAGATGATAAAAGGCAATATGATTGGTAAGAGTAGCTTTAGAAATACAGGGTGCATTTTGTCTAAAGCTAGCCCTAAACGACGAACATGCTCGCCGAACTTGCTCGATTGCGTTATCCCCTACACAACGAGCACATTTAGCGAGCATTCATTTCGTTTCGATTCATCACAGTGTAAACATGTGCGATAATTCAATAAATTCTTCTACAAAATCTTGACTGACTGTTGCCATTGTCTTTCATCCGCGATATGAACTCGGCGGCGTTCACAGCAAAAATGAGGTTTGCTCGCGAACATGGTCCTACAGGGCGAACATCGAAGCCAACGAACACGAAAAAATCGAAATTTTTCGCCAACGGTGAGCGGCTCGCGAACCAGCCCCTACATGAGAAAAACATAGCGAGCACGAGCAGGTTCGGCGAGCATGTTCGTCGTTTAGGGCTAGCTTTACCAAATTGCAATCAATGCTGTCACTACTATCTGCCAAATTACACCTTGCCTTGCCAATACCAACGGATCTCCGTAACAACTTTGTTGCGAAATGAACAGTACATTTGCTGAAGCTCTGGAAGTCTATATCGCTTCCAACTGTTCTAAGCTCCATTGCACTGCGGCATTAAGAAACGTATTTGGCTGGTAAACCATGGATCACTTGATGGTCTTGCTTCTGTCATAGAGATTTAAAATATTTGTATTTAAGAATTCAACTTGCTCACTGGATGACGACATGTAGAAAATGTTATCCCAACATACGTTTCTACTATTCGTTTCCAACAGGTTATTATCTATATGTCGAAAATCTCGATACTCAAGAGTTTGAATAGCGTGATTGATATTAAAATTAAAAGTAAGAAAAATTAAAAAAAAAAAATTTATAGGTAATTTGGTCAACCATGACATACTATTTGATATTTTGTGCAATGCTGATCTAAGAGGTGTAGTTCATAAGTGGATCGCATCGTAATTATTGGAATGAAAACAACAAGAAAAACTTGAGTAAATGCTAGTTGTGCATCTTTTGACAGTTACTTACCGAAGTTTCAGTCATTTTGGACGCTCAGTTTATAGTTGACAGTCGCTTGAGTTATTAAATTCTTGTTTTGAAAGGCAATACGCCTATGCAAATCAAAAATGAGTTGGACTCTGAGTATGGGGACTCTGCACCATCTTTTACCACAGTGAAATTTAAACGTGGCCGTAAGAGCCTGGGAGATGATGAGCGTTCGGGACGTCCAAGAACTGCAACCACTGACGATAACATTGCTAAAGTTCACCAAATGGTGTTAGACGACCGCCGAATCAAAGTGAGAGAGATATTAAAGGTTATGATAATGTCCAAAGAAGGTGTTTGTTACATATTAAATCAAGATTTAGGCATGAGAAAGCTGTCCGCGTTTTAGGTGCCGCGTTTGCTTACGTTAGACCAAAAACGTGTTCGAATGAACATTTCCAACGCTCTTTTGGCGTAGTTTAGGCGCAATAAATCCGAGTTTTGGCGCCGTACTGTAGATGAAACTTGGATACACCATTATACGCCCGAAACAAAAATTCAGTCAAAAAAGTGGACTGCAAAGGGCGAGCCGGCTCCAAAAAAAAAGCAAAAACTGTTTTTTCGGATGGGAAAGTGATGGCGACTGTTTTTTGGGATAGTAAAGGAGTTATCTTAATCGATTATCTTCAAAAAGGAAAAACCATTACAGAAGCATACTACAAGACAACGCGCCGTCTCACACCTCAGCGGTTGCTATGGCGAAAACCCATGAATTATGGTTTGAACTGCTCGACCATCCGCCTTACTCACCAGATCTAGCCCCAAGCGATTTCTTTTTGTTTCCTCATCTAAAAACTGCACTCGGAGGACAGAGATTTTCGTCAAATGAGGAGGCAATCACCTTCGTGAACAATTATTTTGCAGAGAAAAACGCCAAGTACTATTTGGACGGGTTAGAGAGATGGGAGCATCGCTGGGAGAAGTGTTTAGAGTTACATGGGGACTATGGAAAAAAAAAAATAAAAAAAAACTTTTCAGACAACCCTCGTTGTGACAATGGGCTTACCGCATTAAATAAAGATTTGATGAGAGATACCTCAGGATTTCTCACAGAGATATAAAATCGAAAATCATTGCTCTATTTCAAACTTTTTAGAGTTGTTTTAAACTGTAAAATCAATCATCAAGATAATGCATAGAGTGTATCAACTAATAGTCATGCAACCAGATATTTCACTTGGCAATATGAGCAGATACCTCAAGTAGCACACGAAGATTCTTTGGAAAACGATGAGTGTTTTTAATTCAATAGATATTAACGCCATGATGTCAGCATGTCTGATATAATTTTTAGAGTTGATCCGGATTAGTTACTGGTTGTTCACAACACAAGTCAACAAATTGCGGTTTTGTCCACCAAAAAAGATATTTCGATTTCAAGTAGTAATTGTAATTGTACATTCATACGCTTTCTCTTGCGAACACACTTTTTTATTATAATGCAAATGATAAGGTTTATTTTTTCTAAGCATCTTCAGTTTCTTTTTTGATTATGATTTAATTTTTTTTGCTTTACTACGAAGCTCATTTATATTCCTTTCATCACTTTTTAACTGCTTTTGTGACCTATTTCATATACACCAATGTCTCTTCCTTTGTTTACAATAATAAGCTCCAGGCACATAAAATTAACAGAGAATGACTAGGCCCACACCAAATCTACTGAAATAATCTTGACCCATTTGACCAAAGGGCCTATTTTAATGAAGCCCTTGTACATAGTTGTATCTCACACCTAATGAGGTTCACTCTGATAGAAAAAGATAACAAATGAACGAGTTTATTTACCTTCGTGGGAGGAACTACACGTGGTGCCCATTAGTTTCATCAACTTATTCAGTTCTAACACAAATCAGAAAAAAAAATTAATGTACTTTTATAAGTACCTCGACTGTAACATTTTTTATAAAAATCTTTGCAATTAATCCCTCATTTTGATGAAAACCAATTTCGATAGCAAAGGCAAACAACTTCCTCGACTTTCTGTGTAAATCACCTTTCGCTTGACTTAAGTTTTATGAGTTTTATTAACGGTCCATTACCGTAAAATGCAAATTCTATGCTTCAGCTCATAGACAAACCGTGCTTGACCAATCAAAACCTGATTTCCTTACATTCAAACGAACACATTTAAGACAGACTATGTTGAATTGTTAAATAAGTTAATTACCATAAACTATGAGCAAGCTTGTAAACAATATTCCTACTCGTGTCATTGAGTGGTTGTTGCTTATGAGTCATGAGTAGTTTTGGTAGCTACAGATACATGACATTCGTGTAATAAAAATGATACACCCACCAGTAAGAGAAACAAAATGCCGTCGAAAGTGATTTACTAGAAATGGATTCTAAAGAAATTTGTAAAGAATTTTTATTTTCACGGCACTGCAACTCTTTTCAAGCTCGCGGTGGAATATAAATTCTAGTGACATTGAGGAATGTCATTTGGCACATTTTTTGCCTGTAAATTGCCATACATATCATGCATAACAACACGCCTCGTTAGACCGGTCTTGTTGGAGACCTAGAAGTATGGCTTTGAAATTGCATTTAAAATGAGTTGTTAGTTATTTTTCTGGCAGTTTTTGAGAGTTACGAGTTTGTGGCCATGTTTTTAAGTTGTTATACGTTATTTTACGTTCCACACAACATAACACTGCTTGCGCCCTATAGTTAAGTTACCAGTTAAGATGTTAAGGACAACTTTGTCCAGAGTTTGGTTGGAAGTCCTCGAAAATTGAATTCAACTACTGAAGTTCAATGCCATGCATTTGAGAACCTTTACACCGAATGCAGTTTTGCATAAAGAAAATTACACATTAAAGCCATATGGTATTGAAGCACAGCTAACATTATACTGAGCCAATTTAAGCTGTCTGCATACAATTTTAAACCACCAGCGTATTTATACGTGATAAGCATACTGCCTTTTTTGAAAAATTCATCTGAACGTGTTTTGAATACGGTATGAAACAAGAGGTGTGAAAGGCCAAATTAAAAGGATTCTAAAAATAGCAGTTGGTGGTCGTGAGGTGTTCTTTATTTAAGTGTTTGGAGTGGTCCTTAAGGATAAGATACATTGATACAGTGAATCATGAATCTATTATGATTCCACGGGTCGTAAAGGCACTAACCATTCCAGAAAATATCCGATTAAACGTAATTCGTTTTCTACAATGCTTCGAAACTTTTAAATCACTCGCCCTTGAAAGCCATCCATCCTGATTCTTTTATGCATGATTGTGTGAATGTGTGGGCGTCTGTAGGAAGGCATTTTACCTACAGTGAGCATCCAAAACATTAAGATTCAACATGTAATCACAGGCACAAAAATGGGTTCTGAAGAGTCATTTTGTAAATTAAGTACTTTTATGGGTGGACATAATTTCAAGTTTTTCCAACGCCACGAAAATTTACAAGACCTTAAGCGACTTGAGAGGTTGTGAAGAGAAATAAGTGTCTGTGCCTATTAATTATTTACGTCGAATGATGGTAATTAGAAAGTGGCTTCCAATCTTAAACGCTATAGTTTTTAATGCAAAAAGCAAACGTAAAATATTAATTGTTTTTTTATGTCCCGGAATCCATTAATCTAGTCAGAAGAAACAGTCCTGAATGGCAAGAGCATAGAAGGAATTGAGCATTCCGGGGTTTGTCAGATACCAAGCATTAACATTGGGTTGTCAGAAAAGTTTTTCTGTACCAATTGATATAAAGAACAAAACTCAATCAATAATACCAGGTGGCGCAAAAGTCATCACCCTTTCGGAAGATGCTATCATTTGT
The DNA here is from genome assembly GCA_928272305.1 of Volucella inflata. Taxonomy (NCBI): domain Eukaryota; kingdom Metazoa; phylum Arthropoda; class Insecta; order Diptera; family Syrphidae; genus Volucella; species Volucella inflata. The sequence goes on along the minus strand of OV743718.1, from coordinate 22,210,578 downwards.
GGCAAATGTCAATTCTACTTTGACATTTGTGAAGTAAACAGATGCAAGATACAAGTCATCAAGGCTTGAATGGTTATACTCCTAAAGAACGCGAATTAATTGTGTTACAATTTTTTTGCGGAATAATTCGTCGGTGATGTTGGCTCAGCGTGAATTTCGGACACCAAATGGGCAACGTTACGGCGTTTAGCCGTTCGCTTAAAAGAGTATGGGACAACACGCGATGCTGCTAGATCTGGCCGGCCCCGGAGTAGCTCAACTGTTCTGCTGAGAACATTGCAGCTGTAGTTGAAGATGTCGCAAAGGACCCCGGGGTATCGACCAGACGTCGTGCCACGCGATTGGGCATCAATCGGCGGTCTTTACAGAGAAATTTGGTGATAGACTGTTAGATGATCCCTTACTAAGTGCAGACAGTGCATCAGAACCTGTTGGCCGCCAAGCACGTGTAACCTAAGCTCAAGCCATTCTGGACCTCCACTATTCATCATAACGATTAAGCGAAAAATCCCATTTCCATCTCTGTGGTTATGTGAGTAGGCAAATTTACCACTTCTGGGGCACTGAACATCTGCGTTTAACCCACGAAGAGCCATCATACCCTCTTAAAGTTACTGCATGGTGTACTGTATACCCTGACGGCGTCATGGGCCCTTATTTTTTCGAAAACCCCGCGTGTCAAAAGACTACCCACATGGATGGATTCGGCCTTGAGAACATGTGATTATAACAAAATGGAGCAACGGCGAATACTGCACGAGCCACAACCTCAATTCTGAGGGCTTCATTTCCAAATCGCCTAATCTCCCGTTTTGGTAATTTGCACATGCAGGCAAGATCGCCTAATTTAACGGTTCCAGTCTTTTTTTTGTGGAGTTTTTTGAAGTCAAGTGATGAACAATGCCACAAATCGGGCCCGAATTGTCATCAATTCTGGCGGCGGCCACTTAGCCGGTATGATTTCCTCGACTTAATTGAAAAAAATTTAAGACACCAATTAAACATATCCCAAAAGCAGAGCCAAAGATTTACATTCATAAAAAAAATTACAGTCAAAGAACATCGGGTGACAAGTTTTGCACCACCTTGTATATTTCGATTTTTTCAATGGCCTTTTGCCATGTTTTATAAATTTCATAATTTCTTGTTTATAGAAGGACCTGTCTTTATTGACGTAAAACTGAATAAGGTGGTGATCTAGGACCTAATTTTGTAACGCAATGAGTTTTTGGAGAACGGAACAAGCGGAAGTCCGATTTCGCAAGGTCAGGTGACCAAACCCCAATTACTTGTATGTGGTCTCGCATTTGCTTGATATAATAAAACTCCTGTACGATTATCAAACTACTGACGTTTTTTGGATGATAAATATGTTCAAAATTTTCAACTGCCGTCAGTAAATACCAGAATTAACTGTTTAATTCCTTATTCGATGCTAAAAAAGCGATACCTTTAAAGTGCCACCACGCCGACAGCATAGCTTTTTCGTGATAAATATTTGAGGCACTTTATTACTTTGAGACGAAGAGATCTTGCGTACCACATTCTCCATTGTCGTAAGGGAGGAAGGCTCTTATGAACAAATACAAATTCTTACAAAAACCTCACGGAAAAGACCATAGACGCTCTTAATCTAGTACTTTTAAAAATAAACCAACGCCATCTGTTCGAAAATATGTCGTGGTTTTTCGGAGAACTCAATAATTTAGGGTACGCTTTTAAAATAGAAATTGAACTTAAGACGCTCTTTGAAAGAAAACGTTGGCTGGCATCGCCAGAAAATACTGGGGCATCTGATGTACTGGGTTTTATCCAACTACAGCTACAAATCACATGGTCCAACGAAGAGACATGACAGCCTATTTCTTGATTTAAAATAAATAGAGCCATACCTTAAGGCATTAATAGAACTAAGCACTTTGACGTATTAATTTATTTAATTTATACTTCAATGAGTGTAACGAAGCTCATGGGACGACCGCGAAGTTACGGACACAATTCTTCAAAAATCTGTACGGCTTCATTCGTATAATACTATTACATTTAATGGCATTGAGGGCCATTGATGCCATCGACAAGAAGAATTATGCTCCTGGCATTTTCGCCGACATTGAGAATGCTTTCGACAACGCAATTTTTGATGACATGTGTAACACAGCCAGACAACACTAGACGAATCGGTAGTTTTGTTGATAAAAGCATTAACAACATGAAGAGGATTAATTGACTATGGCCAAAATGTGATGACAGAGGTAAACAGAGGCTGTCCAAAGTGGGCGTTCTAACTTCACTGCTGTGGCATATGGCTTTTAAAGCCATTCCATCTGAGACAATGACACCAGAACTCCCGTCGCAAAAAATATACGAAATTGACTTTCCCTGCACCCAAGATTGGTTTCGGCCAAAATCTGAGCCAGGAAACGGAAGCGGCCTCAAAACCGATATAGTAGCGCTGGTGTCTATTTGGGACATGACATCTTTAGATTGCCCTGCTTTCTAAGTGAAGACATACGCAATTTTGATACGCAACGAACTATATTGTTAAGAACTGGTGGAGTGGACGAAACTCCTTATAGCCTCGCTGTAGCTTTTTATGATTGTCAAGCTAGTTCGAGAATGGCAGACATCACTGAATGCATCCGGAATTCGTATTTGGATCACGTAAAATTAAATAGCCTATAACCTTGCCACGCAAGGCTCAAAGGAGAGTTTTTCAGGATCTGAATATAAATTTAATTTAGCATCGTCCTTTGTTAAGGCTTCCATTGACAGTTGCCTTTCATATGAATACAACTGCAATTGACATGACTACACAGGTAGCATCAAACGAATGCTTCCCGACGTCTCTAAGAAGCCTTCTTGTTGCCACTCAGAAGCAAAGTTTGCAGGTTGCTTGATGGCGTCCTGACTGGGCACTACGCTTCTGCTAACCACTTAAATGTGTAACATCCTACCATGCCTGCTGTGAAAGTGAAGATGACACTCGGACCACCGTTCATGTATTCGGCACTGACGTTGTGTCCTGGTACTGTAGGCAATTATCACTGAAGCGCTTACTCATCTATCTTCAAAGACTGAAAGTTTCCAATAAAAGGAACTTCCAAGGAGTACAACGGATTAGTTCTTCTTCTGATTTCTCAAAAAGAAGGAAAATAATATTGAGTTAGCTGCAAAACGAGTTACTGATAAATCTTTAAAGAATTTTGCATGCCCCTACTCATCAGACATTTCAGTTTCTACTTTTCCTTCACATGACAAAAATAGTTGACATAATGGTCCAGAAGGGCTTGAATTCACTCTGCCGAATAGTTCTATAGGCTCACAGTAGAACTATGAATTATACAAAAGTTAATAACTGCTTGATGAGTCACTATGTTGGTGATTGGATGTGTTTGGTAAAGATTATGTTCCTGTCATATCAATGACTGATTGAACTTTATAACAATATGAGCTTCAGTTAGGGGATGTAATAATTGTTAAGCTTTTCGATAAGCTTCTATTCAAAATAGGCAACAGTTAGTTATCGCCTTATTTGACTTAATTGCTGGAATATATCCTGATACAAATGACATCAATCAGAGACAGCAACTGATGACCTCCTGGTAAATACATTTGGGAGAAAAGATATTGAATAAAGCTGTTTTATTTCGGAGATCCAGGCGACCGACATCGCAGGTTACCCCGTACAATTTCTTCATATTCTGAATATGTTCGGTCGACCATCGCATAAACTATTTTAAATCTAAGTAACTGAGAGAGTATTGTTCCTGACATGTTAAATTCTTTGAGGCGTGAACCAGAGTGAGCTGTATGTGTTATCTTGATCCCAGAAAACCAAAGAATAACACGGATAATACAGGATTACTGGGCTAGGTATAACTCAGTTTACCATGTGTTTCTATAACTCTGGAACTTCTAGATTACATTGGTAAAAAAAAAAGATTGAGGTATTTAGTAGAGTGACAACTCAGATACCATCCACACCTAACCATTCATCACCGTTGCTTCAAGATGCTTCAATAGTCATTAATTCTCAATTGTCTACTCAAATACGAGGACCACCAGCAATGCAAAAAAAACAATAAAACCCTCATCTATCGCTTTATGATTTAATGTTTGCCTAGACGATAATCGAATGACTATTATTTTGTATTCTTTCCAAAACATTTTCTACAAAAGATATACCTAACAAAAGATATATAAGAAAAAAGTCAACAATGTTGATGTTTAATGAGTTTTTCTTGATCTTGCCTTGCCATATCACAGATGGCCTACGCTTGAAATCAACTCTCGTTTAGAGCAACCACTGCAAATTGAATAGATTCCACAAGTAATTACAAGCTAAACCTAGGTCTATTCTAACCGGTTTTGGTCAGGCAGTAACAGTAAAAACAAGAGAATTACAACAAAAACAAAATCACACTTGGCACGTACGTTTTCTCGTATCATATCACACGACACCAAGCGATTGAATTATAAAGGGAAACGGGAGAAACCACACCAACTATCTTAGCGTATCTTTAAATAAAATTTGACTTTGAGAGATCACAGCTCACCGGTCTTAGAATCATGGTCAATCATCAATAGTCAACTGATTGATAAAGTGGGTCACACATCTTAAGGAGACATTCAACCCGTGTATCGCCGAATTTCCAAAAGCCCAACCCGGTTTTTGTAAATATTTTCTTCGCATTCATATTACCAGTAAAGGAGATCCATGAATTATTTCATAGTATTAACGGAAGCATAATCGCCTTATTGATAAATTGTAAAAAAAAAAAAAAATACTCACACAACATTGTTCGGCGTCGATAATTTGTAGAAACGCGTACAAAACGCCACCACAAACAGCACCAACGCTACCAAATCAAACTTAAGGCTGATCATAAAATTCGCACTTTCTTCATGTTGCCGTTGTGCATTTAGCGAGTACCCTAAAGCCCCAGCAGCTGTCACTCCCTCCGTACAGCAACAGCATGCACAATCCTCATCCTTTGCTTCGACGTTACTACTCTTATATGCTCTGGCAACGCTCGATCGCGATAGTTTTTCATTGTCGGTGGTGTTTTGTAAATTGGCCAAAATTCCATTGCAACAAGATTCACGATACGACGAGGCATTTGTTGACGCGGACGACGAACGATCCGAGGAGAGTTTTTCAAGTTTCTCACTGGAACCACCACTGCTGCGACTGGTGCTGCGTCGTTGAAGTTTCTCATTTGTTGCGGGTACCGTTGAGGAATTTTCAACACTCTGAAGTTTGGTGGATTTCTTCGACGTTGTTGTTGTACGTGGTCTAACAATAGTTTCCGATAGAGTGAGCATTGTTTTTGTATATTCATTCATTCACATGCACACCACACAAAGATTACGAACCACATTCAATTAGAGATTAAGACGCGCATTCTTTTTTCCAAATTAAATTAACACTTTCAGATCAACACTTAATTTGACACTTTCTCTCGTGGAATTAGGGTCGACTCAATCATTCGTTAAAGTGTTAATGGCGCACGATCCACTTTTAAAATTTAAACACAAATCAAACGCGATCAGCACCGAACGCAGATTGTTGATTGATAGATACTCGTACTTCGTAAATTTAGCACCGCCGCCACGTAACATCGGACACAGACTGAAGAAATTAGAAAAGTCTCCTCCAGGGCCTGCAAGATACCAAAAAGCAAAGTGTGGTTAGACAAGAAATCAACGAAATTACGAAAAGTGGGCTCTCTTAATACTCTTTAGAGACTTTAGAGCGCGCCAACATTAAGTTCTAGGTAGAAATCAAGACAACGAACAAAAATCGAGCGAAAATCTGGTTCCCGAACTGAAGTTGTCCAGTTCCAGTTACAAGTGCGATTCCGTGAATGAGGTTTTGTGTATCTGTATCTGTCTCTTCCTGTGTATCAAATTCTCTTAAGTATTAACTCCTAACCTGATTGTTTTGTTACCAATGTCTACCTACGATAAATAGGTAGGTCTTTTCTTAGGTGAATTTTTCGTGCTCTCTGCTTTGTGGAATCGTTTCAGTATCTTTACCTGGGAATTGTGTTTGATGAATGTAAACAAAGCATCAGCCATAAGACAATGTACTCATATACTCGTAAATGTGTTACCACAAAAAAACGGTTATGCTGTTTGTTACTTTCGTTTCAACACACACCAAGCATACAGGTGAGAATTGTAACAAGAGACTCAGGTAAGACGCAGAAGACAGGTGCCTCTCTTAAGAAATTTTTTATCTTCTGATCCAATCCAAGTACGAGTATCTATGTATATTATAACATTCATTCACACGTACATCTACCTGTTGCAGTGGTTAATAGGTTTAGATCTTGAGTTGGTTAGTATTTGATAAAGTGTTCGCATAGTGCACTGCGTAGCGATACCGGTTTAAGTCTGTGTAGATCAAGCTTTAGTAACATAATGTGGTTTTGCATTATTTTTAGAATTGAGCGGAAAACTCACCGTAATTTTGATGTCTTGAAATCTCAAGCACGGAATAAAGTTGTAATATGCACTTATTGTGTGTCCTTGAAAGTGGTTGCTGATCGTTTTTGTAACATAGAAGATTGTTGGTGATGAAAGGTGAATTTCTCAGTCGTAAGTACTGCGCTTTATGACGGCTAGGTGATTTAATGATGCGAAAAACTTGTAAACAAAGGCGGTAGGTACATACAATATATGTAACATGGAAGTAATTAAAAAACCGCGGTGCAGATGTGATGCAAGATAATCGTAGCACAGGGAAAAGCAGATTGATTAAAATAAAGAAATATCTCATTGAGACTTTTGGTACCATAGAAAGTAAGAGGAATCGTAAGGTTGGGAGAAAATAAATTAGATGATTGGTGAATACAAAATGATATTTTGTATAAGTATTTGATCACGCAAACGACATTTATTCGTTTATGGAACATAATATCGAATTCCAGACCTCATACTAAGGAACCATTGCCGATGATGACCGAAATAGCTTTAAGACAGCTAAATGACTATCACTTTTTCGTTTGCTTGTTTTGTTTACTTTTGGCAATACATTGGCCTACAACATCATTGAGGTCACAACCTAAAGGTCAATGTAATAGACCAACTAAGACAACAACCTTTGGATTTGCGGGTAGAATGTTTGGACCCTTAACTGACAAACTTGCAGGCGAGCAATAAGCAGAGGCCATTGATTGCTATCAAGGAGAAATCACTGCCATACAGGAACTGCAATTAGATAGACCGGACATAAGGAGGGTGAAAACTTTTACTATGGTAATTTCTATGGAGCTCTGTTTTGATTTGAGCCTCTATCAGATGGGGGAGCATTTTATGACAATCCGCTAACATAAAACATAAATAAAAGACAAGGACAACACCACCAAAGATTGCTTCTACAAGCTCCTCGGCAAGAAATACATATGAACAACGGAAGTACGATTTTAATGCCAGTATAGGAAAGGAAGGTACTCGTATCTTTGGTAGGACAGTTGGTAAGCATAGCCTACGGACACCATGTCTCGCAACAGATTTAAGCTTATTACCTTTGTGGCGGGATGGAATATTACTGTAGTAAACTCACGGTTTCCTCATCTCAATATGCACAAGGGAACATGGCGATCTTCGAATTATGAAAAGCTAAATCAAAATGATCACAGTCTGGAAAGCCAACATTGACTCGGGTGTACAATACCATGTTGTACGAAACCTCTAACGCCTCCTTTGCCGCCAGTACCAAGTACCGAAGATTTTTGGCATTGCTGCCAACATCCCTTCAGAGACACTGCCACTGATCCCGCCGTCAGGCAGAAAAGCCCTTTTGATCTTGACGATGATAGCCAGAACTTCCATTTTACGAAAATGAAATAACAGTGGCAATATCCAAGCTTAAATCAAACAAAGCAGCTGTACCTTGCTTGCCGGCTGACTTATTTAAAGCTGCTATAAATGACTTTGTAGTGACCATACACCAACTCATTTTTCAAATCTGTTTGTTCAAATCTGATGAATGGAATTTTAGTGCCGTCTTCACAAAACATGACTCCCTCTCAACTGCGGCTACTATAAAGTTTTAAGCCTGCTCAACATACCATACAACAACCAACTCCAACTCCTTTGAGTGCGGTTTCAGATCCGGAAAGTAAACAATCAACTAATCCTTCACACTCCGACAGATTCAAGAAGTCCAAGTCGAAGCCCACCGTCTTTTCGTAGATTATAAGATGGCATATGACAACATTTCAAGAGACCAGCTTTATAGGAACAAGTCTAGTTTGGCCATTCTGGTCAAGTTCGCCAGTTTGTGCACAGTGAGGTTTGAGTATGTTTGCAGCTCAATCAAAGTCGGTAATTATTTAGCAGAGACCTTTTATGTCAAGAAAAGACGAACTTTACGAGCTCCACAAAGACATCAGACATCACCATATCAGAAAGCTGCGCATCAGGTGCTTGAGATGGCTAAGAGATGTAGAGCGAATGGATACCAATGCTCCGGCGTGCAGGATATTCGGACCTAGTCCGTAGGGACAGCACAGTAGAGAGAAACCTTACCTTAGATGGTGCAATTAAGTACAAAAGGACCTAAACAGACTTGAAGTGGGTTACTTGAGACAGTTAGCTAAATTTTATTAATTAATTTAATTTGATGTCGGCCTACGCCCCCATTTATTTTGCTTAGTACAAGCTTAACATGTATGACTTAAAACTAATAATAATAAAAAAAAAGGATTAGTGATATGTGCACTTGAAGCTAGGGACGGTGAAGGAGATCGAATTTGAGGGAAAGTGTGCTGCGATTAAAATCGAAAACGGAAAGGTTGGAGTTTACCTTACGCAGCATACGGGAGATTGGTTCGTTAGAGCCATATGTGGTGCGGTGGATTGGTAAATAGAAGAGACGGGGGCAACGTAGATTTCGAGGGTTAGTGTTAAAGAAAATGGAAGTGTAAAGATACATGCAATCGACGGATCCTGAGAGGAGTCGGTGAATGAAAAGAATGTCTGCTGCGTCCCTTCGTTCCTCAAGGGTATTCAGGTTAATGAGTTTGAGACGGTCTCGGTAGGGAGGTTATTAAAGAAGACTTCCATAACTGTGGAAATTCACCTTGAGAGAGCGATAATCGGAAGAGATTTGTAAGGGGGTGCAATAGTGTTAAGGAACACTTTTTAAGAAATATGGAGGAAAGGCCATCTGGGCCGGGTAAGTATTGATCATTAAGTTGTTGTAATTTGCAGATTGTTTATCGATGATGGCGAGCTTGGACTTAATTATATCGGTTGAGGACAGAACCGAGTTGCCCAATTCATCAACATAACTGACACTACTTTCTAACTTGGACTGATTCATCATGATAATTTTTGTGAGACTTTTTTGGAGGTACTTTATAGCAAGCAACACGTGCGAAAGCGAGATGATCTTGCACTCATCACAAAAGAATAGGAGGTTGTCGGAGAACTCTTTGACGAATACCTTATTCCTTTTATTCAATTCGACACATATTGCATGAAATGATTTTCCACAGATGCCCTTACAAGTAACAAAATCAGCATTGACATCAAAGATTGGGCAGTTAGTGATTCAACAAGACATGGCAATTTTATCAAAAGTACACGAAAAAGGTAAACAATCAACTGTACGCACTTTTATGCACTGCAAATGGAAATTCAGCAAAATCGAAAAATTGGTCAACACTTGGGGTAATGCACTTAATATATATATTATATGCACTATAAAGAACGAGCTAATAGAGAGGCTTGTTACGTGAGGCCTTACTGAAGTGCCACCTCATATGGTAAGTATCCACAGTGGTTGTGGCAGACGATTTAGTTACTTAAATCGGCAGATTAAGGTACATTATGCTATTTTACGAAGCTTAAGACCTAAGAGCTGCCATTAAGTCTAGACTACCGGATTATAAGTTCTGAACGAATCATAAGTGATGCCACTATGAGTCAAAATTAAATAAATTATAAATCTCGTTTGTCTTTCCACGAATCGACTTTTGGCTACTTAGACTATGTCTGACTTATTTAGACTTGATGCCAGAGCAAGATTAATAAAGAACGGCATGTAACCGTTCGCCTAATCTCCATGAAGGCTAAGTTCACCAGTAGAAGCCTGATAAATATATTCGCTTACATCTGCACAGAGAAAACATGACTTCGCTTAATGTAGTTTATTTTCTGTTGATGTTGTATTAAATCTCGGGCTGGCAAAGGAGAAATTGTTCCGCACTCCAGCTTTTGTAACTAATTTAGGTAAGGTCACAGGGCTTTGTAAAACTGAGCTATGCCATAAGATGTTGATAGTGTTGATAGTTATTATATGTGCGTTTCATGTATTTGTTTGGCATGCTATGGGCCTCAGTGGATCTTCATATTATGAAGTTTTGGGGGAAGGTATACCTATTAATGCACCAAATCCAAAATTTCGTTTTTCTATTTAAAGAAAAAGTGAAAACAATAAAAACAAATCACTTGAAATATTCAACTCATTGTTGCGAGGCACCGCTCCTGTATTGACTTGAAGTACTATTGTAGTGTTGCAAATACACAAAAATTGTACTGTGAAAACGCATACACCGGATATTTCTTTTGGTCGAGTATGGGAAAACTTCTCAAAAAGCACTATCACGCCCAGTATCTGGCACTGGAGATTTTCACAAATTCTACAAGAAAAGCAGATTAAGGAAATACTGGCTTCTCTTTGAAGGGAAGACTCTAGAAAACAATCTCAAAGTGAAAAATACAATTCCGTTGTGTTTTTCCTTTCTATATGAATAACGTATGAATGTCTGCAACAATGTTTTTTTTTTAGACCCGGAGAATTTTAAATTGACAACACCATTTTCTGTGACTTCCGATTTCATAGTTCTCGGTTGTTTTGGAGTTAGTTTGGTTTGGTAATTCATCATGAATAGACATAAACATCCCGTAAGACGTTGTGCAGTGCACACTAAACAAGCGATTTATGGTGTGCATCTTAGTGCTGTTTATGATCCAAATGACACAAATGTGTCAATTAGACATCGTGGTTAACAATTAAACTTGCGTGCATCCTTACTTACTTACTTACTTTAGGTGGCGCTACAGTACGGGATGGACCTGGGCCTCAGTCAATAAGCTTCTCCAGCCAGCTCGATCCCTGGCTAGCTGCCTCCAGTTTCGCACGCTAAGTTGGCTGAGGTCCTCTTCCACTTGCGTGCGCCACCTGAGTCTTGGCCTTCCTCTACTGCGCTGTCCCTCGGGGGCGGATTCGAAGACTTTTTGGACCGGAGCATTGGTGTCCATGCGCTCTACATGACCCAGCCATCTCAGTCTTTGGATCTTCACTCTTCTGGCTAGGTCCATGTCGCTGTACAGTCCATACAGTTCGTGGTTGTATCTCCTCCTCCATTCGCCTTCAATGCTGATGGGACCGAAGATCGCCCGAAGAATTTTTCTCTCGAAGCAACCAAGAACAACCTCATCCATTTTTGATAATGTCCATGCCTCTGCGCCATAGAGCAGGACCGGGATTATTAAAGTCTTATAAAGGATGACTTTTGTTGTCCAAGAGATGGCTTTGCTACTCAGTTGCCTTCTTAACCCAAGGAAACAGCGGTTGGCAAGAGTTATTCTTCGCTTGATCTCAACGCTGGTGTCGTTGTCTGTATTTATAGCAGAGCCTAGGTAGACAAAGTCCTTAACTACCTCAAAGTTATATCTGTCGAGGGTGACGTTCTGCCCGAGACGTCGGTGTTGGTTGTCCTTTTTGCTTGACAGCATATACTTGGTCTTGCCCTCATTGACCGCTTAACCCATTTTCACCGCTTCCGTCTCAACACTCGCGAAAGCGCCACTGACATCACGCTGTTTTCTCCCGATTATGTCAATATCGTCGGCGTATGCGAATAGTTGGACAGACTTTTGAAAGATAGTGCCTCTTCTGTTTGCTCGTGAGTTTTGCACTATTCCTTCAAGTTTGATGTTGAAAAAATCGCATGACAGCGCATCGCCTTGTCTAAATCCTTTCTGGACATCAAAGGTCTCGGTGAGATCTTTACCGACCTTGGTGGAGCAGCGTGCATCCATCGTCATCCTGCACAGACGGACGAGTTTGGCAGGGATGCCAAAACTAGACATTGCTCTATATAGCTCGTCTCTATAGATGCTGTCATACGCGGCCTTAAAATTGATGAATAGGTGGTGGGTATCGATTTGAAGCTCATGGGTCTTCTCCAAGATCTGCCGCAGTGTGAATATCTGGTCGATGGTGGACTTTCCTGGCCTGAAGCCACACTGATATGGACCTATCAGATTGTTGACGAACGGCTTCAGGCGTTCACACAATAAGGCAGGTAAGATCTTATATGCGATGTTAAGAAGACTGATGCCTCTGTAGCTAGCGCAGTTCAGAGGATCTCCTTTCTTGAGAATCGGACAAACATTGCTAAGGTTCCATTCTTCGGGCATACTTTCGTCCGACCATATTTTACAGATGGTGTATGCTCCTTACCAAGTCATCGCCTGCCGCTTTGAAGAGCTCGGCAGTCAGGCCATCCGCTCCAGCAGCTTTGTTGGACTTAAGCTTCGATATGGCTATCTTCACTTCATCCAGGTCGGGTGGACGGAATTGTTGGTCATCATCGTCCAAGTTGAAAGGTTGATTCTGCCTGACAGCGGTATTTGGTCCGTCATCGCCGTTATACAGTCTGCAGAAATGGTCTTTCCAAATCCTCAGCATCGACTGCGATTCTACTACGATGTTCCCTTCTTCATCTCTACAGGCTTCGGTTCGGGGTTTGTTTCCGTGGCATGTTATTTTTACCTTTTGGTAAAACTTCCGAACCTCATTCCTGGAGTAGCATCTCTCAATTTCCTCGATCGCGCGCTTCTCATGCTCTTTCTTCTTCCTCCTGAGAAGCCGGTGCTCGTCTCTCCTCTTCCGCTCATAGAGCTCATGAGCAGCTCTGGTCTTTCTAAGCAGCGCCGCGTTATATGCATCTTGCTTTGCTGTATGTGCTTGCCGGCATTCATCATCGAACCAGGGGTTTCGTTGTGGTGGACGAGTGAAACCCAGCACATCAGAAGCGGCATCTCTGATGGCGTTTTGGCAGTGTTTCCAATGGTCTTCGATGCTTGATGCTGGCGGCATTGGACCTCTCAAGAGATTAAGAGACACTTGATCGGAAAAGGACTTGGCGATCTCTTGCGATTGCAGCCGTCTGACGTCCGTCTCACAGCATTAGTTTGTCTTGGCGTAGTTTGGGATATTCGCAACCGTACCTTGGCTACAACAAGGTAATGGTCCGAGTCGATGTTGGCTCCTCGGAACGTGCGGACATCCATAATGCTGGAGGAGTGTCTTGCGTCGACCGCAATGTGATCAATCTGGTTGACTGTTGATTGATCAGGAGTTCTCCAAGTCCCCTTGTGTATGTCGAGATGTGGGAACCGCATGCTAGCTACGACAATGTTTCGCCCCGTCGCAAAGTCGATTAGCCTGAATCCGTTATCGGAGGTGGTGTTGTGCAGGCTATATTTTCCGATTGTTCCACCAAAGATACCCTCTCTTCCTAGCTTTGCATTAAAATCACCGAGGACAATTTTAATGTCATAGCTAGGGCATTGCTCGTAGGTCTTGTTGAGGAGCTCGTAGAAGGTATCCTTGGTGTCGTCATCTTTCTCCTCTGCGGGGGCATGGGCGCATATGAGGATAATGTTGGCGAATTTAGCCTTGATGCGGATTGCTACGAGGTGCTCTCTCACATGCCGGAAGCTGAGGACTTCTTGTCTTAGTCTGCCTCCGACAACAAATCCGCATCCAAATAAGCGCTGCTTTTGCCGTCGATAGCAATTGCCGTAGTAGATGTCGCAGTTTTTCATCTTCTTTTTGTCCGGCCCATCCCATCGCATTTCTTGGATGGCGGTTATGTCTGCTTGGTCTTGTTTTGTTTTTCCGACACTAATCCTAGTTAATGGCGCGTGCGTGTATCCACTTTATGGAAAATTTCGCGTAAAGATCTCAGTTTACATGTTTACAAGATTCCAGGAATTATAGCCACACAATCATTGTTCGCGCCGTACATTTGGTACATTTTGGACCGAAGAAAACATTCCTATTGATCCACAATATCATTTGAAATTTTGTTCACTTATGAAGTACATAAATGGCTATGTCAATAAACAGAATTGACGCATTTGGAGAGGTGATTATACATTTTATCCAGAAAAAGTCACCGTTTAGTGCGCTTCACATATCATTGATCCATATGTCTATGAAAATAATTATCTTGAGAACGTTAGAGTCAACGGTGAGCGATAAAGAGACATGATTACTAAGATTTGTTTGCCTCAATTGAAGGCATTAATGTTGCAGATATGTGATTTTATTATAGCAGGATGCCCGCACATACCACAAAACGCACGATACAATTATTTGACTGAAAAAAACTTTTGACGAACGATTAAAAATAACGAAATGGAGCTGTTAACTGGCCACCTGTCAAAAAAAGCCAATTTTACGGATATTACAAATATTTTTCTGTTTTTATTTTAATTGAAAGTTATCCGCCTCTATCTGTCAAACTTATTGTCAGATTGCAAGTTGTCACTGTCATTTTTAGCAGTTCTGTGTATGATGACATACACACTTAACGTTGCCAAATTTTAGAAATTTCGTTACAAATTGATGGTTTTGTGAGCCAAACTTATAGAGCACTTGCAACATGTTTCAGCCGACATAACCTAAGACCGCAATTCGCCGTGTTGTTGACCGTCTTCGCACAACATTTTTTTTAGAAGATGCAGTGGCACCGACACGCATAAAAAGAGTGCTTACTGAATAGAATAATGTATCCGTTCAGGAGAGTACTCGTTAACAATTTTATGGAACATTTTACACTAAAATCCTACAAGATCCAGCTCGTGCAAGAATTTCAATCGAAGCAAATAACTTAATGAAGGAATCATTCGATGAATTTCGTGTAATGGACTTGTAAATTACTTCAAGACCTTGTAATTTGACTCCTCTTGATTTTTTTCTTTGGAGATACATAAGGTCGTTTATCTAATTATATATTTATTTACTCTTTCTAGAGGACACTGTCATTGCAGCACGTTAGTTACTATCGTAGAGTTCAAACTCTTTCCAAATAATGTCTCTTTGAACTGGTAAGACAATTTCAAGATACTCGTAAATATCCTTCTCGAAGAACTTATATGTTGCATTATTTATTCCTTATTACGGTACGCTTGAGTACGTTGGTCCTAAAAGTTTGCGGGTTATGATGGTTGGGAAAAAGTTTGACTGCGCATTACTTGAGTGAGTTGTACGACTAAATACAGCATCACGATATTTCAGAATACGTCCAAAGGTGGACTTAGAGGGAAACTGTTGAGCATTTATAGAAAAACAGTTCTTGCAGTTAAAGGGTTGGAGTGCAACTGTCAATTTCATTGGAGCAGGGGTGTAAAATATAAGGATGGGAAAAGGTAGGCAAAAAACACATTACATCAGCATTAGAGAGGAATTATTCCTATTTAAAGCAAGAAGGAAGGCCAGCTTCTGAAGTTGCAGATGTCGAAGTCCTTCGTTTGTATAACTGGAAGCTGCTTGATTGAAATCAAAGGAAAGAACTCAACCACCTCGCAAGGAAGTTAATTTGGCTTATATCGTTTTAATGATTATCAATGACAACAATAACTTGATTAGCACAAAAAGCTGATAACTTTTTTAATTGATTCTTTGAAGGAATCTTCAAAAAAATTCTCATTATCTATACCTAACGATGTTCCAATTCTATTTTCATAATTAATCTCTCCAAACCCTTCTTCCTTACATATGCCTATCTTTACAGATGGACCCTATCTTGTCCGTAGCTGGACTAGTAATCTAAATACACACATATCTATGTACTCGTATATTTATGTTGAATCGCTGTGTATAATCACTTAGCTCAGTTATCCACTGAAGCAAAATCCTCCAATATACACGCATTTCACATTTCGATGGTTTTATGTGCACCCCAATCCATAACCCCTATCTCAACCACCATCATGATGAAACGTCCAACGGGACCATCAACGACTCTATCCATATAGAACAAGCAAACCTACGACCATCCAAAATTCGAGGAAAAAGAAACGAAACCCTTCCACTTGCACAATTCTCCTGCCACTTACACTCCATCCATTCAGAATTCCGAGCACTCATAGCCACCCTACCATGCATACTCGTATATGACCCATTCCCGAAATCTCATGAAGCTCTGGTCCCTCAGTGTTCGCAGACCTGTTTTCCCTTGCTTCCTTCAAAGTGTATTCTATACTTTCGTCGAGGGTGTGATTGCAGGAAACCGGTATTCGGTATTCGGTGGCATTCACCGTGTGTGTCCTTGTCCTCGACCTAGTTTAATGTCAATGTCATTGACGTCGTCTCATTGGCGAGGTCGTCGTCATCGCCATCGCCATCGTCATTGCCATCGTCGTCGTAGTCGTAGTCGTAGTCGTAGTAGTCTTTTTGTTTTCATTTTTTTTTTTTTTTTTCAATTCTTCCACCAAACCAACACCAAACCACAACAATTCAACACAATACAGCTAAGGACCTCCTGTTATAGCCTTTCCAACCAGAGGGAGCACATAAGTGAAAGAATGAGGATGGAAAAAAAGGACCAAGCAAAAGTGGATTTTTATTTCACAGCCTGTCTGCCTTTATCCTTTCCTCAATGCGCGGACCACCCCCATACTCCAGAACCACCATCAAAAGGGAGCAACCACGAGAGCGAAAAAAAACCAACCCACAAAATGGAAAGAAATCTCATCCCAATCCTAGTGGTAACTGGTAAGAGAAGAGCTGAAAGGAGGACCTGTGCAGATGCTATGGAATGCGAGGGTGTGCAGTACGAGTACTTATGCTCTGCCCAAAATAAAGTGCGTCCTCTGTACTCTGTCCTAGAACACAGTACCACTGCCAGTGGCAGCAGTGTGAATTCACTTAGCGGCTGTGCTCCAGAAACCTAGAAATTACTCAGTGCCAGGTAGACAGTAGACAGGTGCACAGTAGACTGGTAGACAGCAGGTAGGCATATGTACAGCTTGTCGTCATCGTCGTTTTCAGTGATGGCGATGACGATGGTATAGTGGGTGGTCAGGTGAAGATACGGTGTCGTGTAGGAAAATGCATTGACGAGAGACTTCACCGCACAGATTGTCGATGGTTGGTGTACTGCCATTGCCATTGAAGCTCCCTCCCAGTGGTGGCTGAAATGGATGATTGGATGCAGGGGGTACTTTGGGAGTCGTTGGTATGTGCACTAAAGTGTTGTGTATAGTAGGTCTGATGTACATGAATTCGTGCCCTGAAGTGCATGAAGTGATTCCAATTTCCATTTGCCAAAGGTTCAGTAGGGGTTTAAGTTTTGGATGAACTTTTCCTTTTGCTTAATGTGCAATTTATTTTTAGAAATTAGATTGTCTGTCAACTTTGATCCTTTGACAATATAGATCATTGTTACTCCAATGTATAGTTTATAAAGACTCTTTAAAAAAAGATCAAGATAACTTGCTCATTAATGTTAAAAATCTTTCTAAAATCTGCCAACAATAACGCTAAAATTCCTTGTGGCTATCATCGAGTGGTTGAGCTTTCATCCCAAACTGGACATGCCCGTTGAATCTATTTGACAGTTGAAAGCTGTCAAAACACAACTGGGAGATCTACTATTGTCGACGTATTACTGGCTTAATTTATGCGACCACGAGAGATCTTTATGAACAGGCCTTTTCGAGTACGCATGGGTGTTATCTGCCAATTTTTCAACGCAAATATTACCTCATCAGTGTCAAAGATTTATAAAAGAAGAAAACAGAATTGGAAACCATAAAAACGTTTTAGTTAACCTAACAAGTAAAATACAAAGAAAAGTGAAAATTTAGCCTCATTCTTAGGACCAAAGCAAAACAATTATTGTCCTTTTCACTCTTAAAAATGGGATTATGACTTCGCCGTGTATGTACCATTGAATGGCCCAAAACAGTTTAACCACGATTAACATTACGGATATAGTGGTGGTAACCATTACGGCTTCCTTAGTCGCTGGTGTCTCACCTCCCACTTGAGGTCCACGCACGATTTTCTCTCTTTCCATGTCCTCTAAGCAAATACCCCCCTTTTTTTTTACATACACAGTACACATAGAAACAAGTTTCAACTAGCAGATTACTCTAGATGTACATTTACCCCAGGGGTGAGTCACCACTTGTTATGTGCATCCTTGCACAACGCGCAGGCAGACAGAAACCCCGTACCATTTTGTATGCGCCTTGTGCTCCACATCTAGTCCTCTCACTCATACCGAGCTTAGGAGTGAGTAATACTCATACCACTACTAAGTTAGGATAGTAGAATTGCTTTGAACGATACTCGTATTCACTTAGTATAGAGAGGAGGATAAAGGAGAATAACACCAGTTAGATGGGGAGTGTGAACTAGTAGATACGAGTAGATGTCGAAATAGTGGAAAGAGAAAATCAAATGGATTTACTGCGAAAACGGGAGGACACCATATGGTGGTGATGGTGTTAATTTTTGTGAGTGTAAGCAATGTTGTGGTAGGGTACGAGGACAATAGTAATGTTTTCTAATACATTTTTCATGCTGGTGTTGCCATTGTAAAAGGAGACTCTGTCCACCAAAATGATTCGACTTTATGGTCATTCCATTTAATACAATTTTTTGACATATCTACTATCATGTACATAGATGGCATTGATTCATGTATATGTATGTATGCATATATTTACTTATGTAAAAACAGTCTACATACATACATAGTTTTCTATAATTGATTTTGCGATTTTAAAAGGAAACTCGTTAGAGACCTTTTACTGTCTTGCTTCTTTTTTTTGTAAAGCCTTGCGTGTTTTGTTTTTTTTAATTTCAATGTTGGGTACTATTTTATCGTCGTAACACCTTAGATTTATTGAACTAGACCGTGATAATAGTTCTACCTTAAATATAGCGTTGATTACATGCTTAACTAGTTGGCTTGCTATTGCGCGTCCACATCCGCTTTCGGTGTTAAGGTGTTTGAATATCATTTTGTTTTTCATATATTTTTCAACATTGGTACATAACATATCGCTCACTCCTTTCAGTAACGTCATATCTAAAAAAATTAGAGAGTTTTAGTTATGCTTGCTTTCAGATTGCCGTGAAAGAGTAGGTAGTACATCCCTGCAAGATCATCATATCGATCTGCTGCATTGCAAACAGTTCAATCGGAGGCATAATATTCATTTTTAATACATTTTGTTCTACTTCTAAACTTTAAAACCACTCTCCTGAAAAATCAGGTTTTTTGAGATACCTATGGCGTTGTTGAAAGTAGCTAGCGATATATGTAGGCTATACGAGGGCTGTTCGATATGTCAGTGACTTTGAATCAAGATTACACACTAGGATCGCATAGAGGATTTCTTTCTGATATCCTCTGTCAGATCTGTCAAACATGTAGCTTTTTACAGTGATCGAAAGAGCTTTGTTTTGTGAGATTTAGCAAAAATGGAAAAAGAGTGAGTTTCGTGTTATAATCAAGCACTACGAGCACTTTTTACGCGGTAAAATATATAAAGAGACTGAAGACAGACTTAAAATATATTATGGACTCTCCGCTCACTCGGTTCTCTGAATTATGTTGCGCTCGTAACATAACAATATGACGCCAAATGACGTCACAACGGAAGAAATGGTCAACAAAATCCAGGATATTGTGTCGGACAATCGCCGGGCAAATGTTCGTCAGATAGCTGAGATTGTAGCAATTTTAAATGATATCGTCGTAGAAATGATCACCAACATGGGTGCCGTGTTTGCTGACGGTGGAGTAAAAACGCATTCGGATGAAGATTTCAAAACAGGAATTTTAACTCTTCATCCGCAATTCAAGTAAATTTTTACAACGTCTCTTGGCAGTTGATGAATACTACTAAATACCAGATATAAAGGAACAATTAAATCAGTTTGCGGGTGAACTTGCTCCAACCCTGTATAACGACAGAATTGCTTAAAAAGGTTAAGGAAAAGAATAAATTGTACAAAATGAAAACCAAATTTCAAAACAATTCTAGTACTATTGAAGCTTATAAAAAAATTTGTAAAGATATTGCCAAAGAGGTTAAAAATTGTAAACTTAACTACTACCTAAGCAAGCTTCGGAAAGCCAAAGGTGACTCGAAAAAGAATGGAGATTGGTTAGAGAAATTCAAAATATATCTACTGTCACTAGTTTTGTTGAAAATATAAAAGATTCTGATACTATTATCAGTGACCCTAAGAAAATTGCTGAACATTTCAATCGCTTTTTTGTTTGTATTGGTAACAAAAGTAAGTAGTATCAGATAGCTGTGCTAATGTATGATGTTGATGATGTATCTTCTTCTGTCAGTTTTTATTTTGAACCAATAACATCTTTCGAAATATACAAAATTATTTCTTCTCTCAATAGCTCACGCTCTAAAACAAGTGAAGGCCTTTCGAATAATTTTGTTAAGAAAATAGCCTTGAATATTTGTGACATTCTATGTTTTATTTTCAACAAAAGTGTCTCCCTGGGTATATTTCCAGATGATCTAAAACAGGCCGAAGTATGACCTTTATTTAAAAAGGTGATAAGACATCAGTTAATAGTTAAAGACCTATCTCAATTCTTCCTGTCTTTTCTAAAGTTTTTGTAAAAAAAACAGAATGATACATTTTTTAGAAAAATAAATCTCAATTTGGTTTTCGCCCTGGTTTTTCTACTGAAGGAGCACTGTTAAACTTCTGCACTGATGTTTTTAAGAGTTTCAACGATAGAAAATTAACTGCAGCTCTTTTCATCGATATTACAAAAGCTTTTGACACGGTAGATCACAATATACTTTTGGATAAATTGTACAAATGTGGTTTCAGAGGCATGATACACAAATGGTTTTCTTCTTATCTTTCCAATAGAAGACAAAAAGTGGAAATTAATGGGCAAATTAGTTCCAACAGAAACATTACTATTGGAGTCCCGCAAGGTTCGATACTTGGTCCGATACTTTTTTTGATTTTCATTAACTCGTTACTTTCAAAAAATTATCGAAGTAAGGTTAATGCGTTTGCAGATGATATGGCATGCACTTTTCAATGTAATTAAGTTCTAAACTTAGCTGCCGATATAAATTATGACCTGCAGATATTAAGCCACTGGTTTCAACAACATAAATTGATGATAAGTGATAAAACTAAAATCATGTTTTTCAATTCGTGCGGATGGAAGTTTGACTTCGGATCTTACTTATTCTGCAACGGAATCTTGTTCTGATAAATGTTTGACCATAGATAGAGTCGATTCGTTGAAGTACCATGGTATTATACTCGATTGGAGGATGAATTGGTCTGCACATAGTAGTACACTTAAGAAGTACCTTATAGCTGCCACAAGGCAATTTT
Organism: Volucella inflata; assembly: GCA_928272305.1. Taxonomy (NCBI): domain Eukaryota; kingdom Metazoa; phylum Arthropoda; class Insecta; order Diptera; family Syrphidae; genus Volucella; species Volucella inflata. The sequence continues at coordinate 22,189,133 of OV743718.1, read as the reverse complement.
TCTTCTTAAAACCCTACTGCTCTACATCTTCTGAAATTTATCTACTATGGATTAGTTCATTCTAAACTTGAATAAGGTATAGTTTCCTGGGGCCGTATTCATGACAATAAATTGAATCCTCTTTTAACTTCTCAGAAACATGTTGTTCGTCTTATATGCAATAAAAATCGTCGCGTTAATAGTCTACCACTTTTTAGATATCTTAAAATTCTTCCTCTTAAACATTTATACTTCTTTAAGAATTAAATCGCTGCGCCGCAAACTATAATCTTAGAATCAACAATCTTAATTATGCGTTAGTACGACAACACAATCTACAAATATTTTTTAGTTTCTATACGGCACTTGCTCCTAGACTCTTCAATAAGTTACCTATTTGCATTAGAACCTTCAGATCTAAATCTCTTTTTCTAAAGAAGGTAGAACTTTGGCTTTTAGATGAAAGTTATGAAGATATAGCAAACCTAACATCTTTTACCACCGGAATCATTGAATTATTTTTCCTATTGTTATTATTATAATTATTATATATTATTTGTTTCTCTCTTTTTCTTTATTTTCTTTCTTGCACTACAAACTTTGTAATTTTAGATTAATAATATACTGGGACCCCACCTCATTTGAGTTTATAATTGTAATTTTCAATAATTGTAAACGCTATCTAGTACTCTCTGAACTATAGATAACTTGTTTTTATTTTTCTTTACTAATTCTTTGTATGTTTTACGGTAATAGTAGTGTATAATTTGTAATTGTTATTCTTCAAAACGAATTAATAAAGAATATAATAATAAAAAATAAAAAATAAAAAACAATGCGAAAATGGCTCCGTCGACCGGAAAAGTCATGGCAATGGTTTTCTGGAAATCAGACGACGTGATCTTTATTAACTATTTAAAAAAAAAGGAAAGCAATTTGTATGTGCTGACAGACCAATACCACCAATCAACGCATTGGAAGCCAACATCTTTCGTTTTATTGAGTACACTCGGCCACAAATGCTTAGAAATATGGTCGAAAAGCTTGTTCCTGACATTCATCAGATCCAATCACAATGGGCATATGCCCGAAGTTGTGTTTAAAAATGAATAAAAGTATGATGATAAAATGAGTTTTGTTTTATAAATTGCTGCGCCAAAGCAGTCCTTTTAAAATACTGTATCCTTGCAACACAGTTTTATTGAAACGAGTCTTCTAATGTGTACAGACAAAAATTTACGACATTTTAGTTTTTTTCCAGAATAGAATTCATTTTTATGATTGCAAGTGAATTTTTCAAAAGTCAAACCTCCTTTGCAGCTCTCATTTTTGAAAAGTGGCAACAATAATGGCAAATATATAAATGTGCTAAATTGGGAAAACTCATTCACTGCATATTCTGCATTTGGTAGAAAGTTCTTTTTGTAAGTTGAAGGATTAGACCACCCAGGAAATCGTTGGCATTCAGTGGAATCGTTGAATAACCCAGCGCGGGAGTGGATTTGAAAGTGACCACAAAATGTATTTTTATTAGTTTTAAAGTGTCCTGTAAGTTACTCTGTGAAAAAATGCAAGAGTCCAAAAAGGCCCGCAGACCACCTAGCGCGGATTGAGGAGCATCTTAAGCACGAAGGAGCACCAGAGCCAGCTGAAAGAAAAGAAGTATCATTTAAGATGAATTTCGCGTATAACCAAACTGGTGAATCTGAGGTCCGTTTTTCGTTTCGAGTCTAACAGTAAAGACAAGCTGAAGTCTTTTGATAACGTCTGCTCAGTGTAGACTAATCAGCTTATAGATTGATACTCATTTCTAAGTCCTACTTTAGGAGGTAAAAACGCATCTGGCATACCAAAACCTTCTGATCAAAAACGAAAACGGCTTTCATATGCTGGTCATCCCGAATCAGCCTAGACATGGGTCTGATTGATATATCCAATTCCTTGGACATGATCTTTTGCTTCCTAAAAGGATTTCTCTGAATTCGTTCACGCACCGCCTCTACTACTACATTCGTACGGAAGACGCACGGCCGACCACTTCTTGGCCTGTCTTCTAATCCAGACAATTTGGCGAAGCGAGCAATAGCTCGATAAACGAGTAATCTCGCTATTCCTAATGTTGTTAGAAACTCAAAAATTTGGCCACCACTCTTTCCGCGCTTATGCAATGCTATTACCGCGATCCGATTCTCTTTAACGCCCCACTCCATGTTAATAGTTTGCAAACTGAAACCAAGCTGACTAGTATTCTTCACTGACCAGTGCATGTGTTCTGAAAAAAAAGTTAACGGTTCTATTCCCGCAAGAAGTTTTGAACGATAGACGATGTAAATTGTGTAACAGAACTTATGGCAGGACTAGGTATTACGTCATGTTTCTTAATATATGACCCACAGTCATAGTCTTAATTTATAGCGACAGAGAATCAGAGCTTGCAACCGCATTCAACCAATAAGAAAACACAGCTGTAGAAACGCTAGTAAAAACGGCATCGACTAAAATCGAGGTTTCTCCCATCAATTCATTTAATTTACTGTTGTGTATCTGAGCTCTACCACACGATTTTCAAGGGTTCGACTTCGCAGTGTTTAGCAACGCCATTTTCCATGTATTCGCTGTTGCGAAGAAACTACATCTTGTTGCTTTGTGAGTTTCGGAATGGCTATAACGAACAAAAGCATTTTGGCTCTGAGCATAATATTTTCTATAGGGCTACCGAATATTATCGGCCTGCAGTTGAAAACGTGAATGCTTATTCGACCCTATACTGCTTAATTAGCAAGACAGTTCATGTTACTTTAACCTTGCTGAAAATAAATTTGGAGGACGTGCTGCTTAGGATCATACAGCTCTTGTTTGGCTACCTAGATAAAAAAAAAAAAAAAAAACACACTGTGGCGTTGGCAGCCCGGTATGGGCCATGACCTAGCTTCTTGACACTCATTTGTGTTGCTCATGTTGTCATTTTTGTCACATCTGAGCGGGGCCTTCGGTTTATCGCCGAGTCCGAACGGCACTCCTTAGAAGCTTTTTCGTAGGCAATTTTACTTTCAGGAATTTGCCATTGCCCGCCGAAAGGGTGATAGCGATTTGAAAAATTGTTGGTGACCCATCTAGGAATCGAACCCAGACTCTCTGCGTGATAGTCCAATGAGCCAACTATCGCGCCATCGCCATCGCTGCCTAGATATGATCTTAATATTCATTTAATGGAATATATTGTCAATGTCAAAAAAAGTTCTACATTTTAGGTCACATAAGGAGCAGACATCCAAAAACCAAAATGAAATGGGCCCGGCAAACGGAAGATAAGAAGCCTTCAACTTGTTTATTTGCTACATTGGGTATGACCAACGCCTATCGAGGGGGCAGATTTTTACTACTCGGAAACTAAGAAATAAGCACTTGAAAACAAATATCCTCAATATGACATCATATTCGTATATATCGATTAAATTCGACCTAAAATTCCCGCTTTTATAATTTTGCAATACACCAAACAATGGCAATACTTACAGACTCTTTCAAAAGCATTTCTTACCAAAATATCATATTTACATTCACAACACGAGAGAAAGTTGATTTCTCCTTGATTTACACAAAACTAAGAACTCTACTAACTGCAATGGTAGACAAAGGAGAAGAAATAAAACAAAAGACTCTGAACCCAAGGAAAATATCTCTACCCATGGTGCATACCAAAAAGATATTCTAATGCACAATCCCACATACATACATACAAATATAGAAATGTGACGAATGCCAATAGACTCCTACATTACCATCGGCCGTAATAAAGACCCGGTGCATGCGCCTCTTTTACCCCAAAGTACACATAACATCTCCCCACAGGCATTTACACAAATACACTTGCAAATTAAATATAAAATCAAGCCTCCTCCCACCCCCCATCCACCTCAAATATCCATCTTCCAGGCACCAGTAATCGAGAATTCAACCCAACAAAAACCAAATATCAACCCTTGTTATGCTAAAAAAAAATTATCTCAAAAAAAAAAGAGAATATTGAAAAACTTCCCTAAAAAAGGACCTCAGCCATCCGCCCTCTACAACTGTTATCCCCCCTCTGTGATTTACTATTTTTGTCTCGCTCCCAATTGTTTTGCAATAACACCGAATAAATTGCAAAAAAGCTACAAAATCGAAAAAAGGAAATACGAGTATACTCCCAAGTGAAACAGCATGATAAAGGACCAAAGCAAAAGCACTGAATGAATAGTAGCTACAGCACTCGGGGTAACATTCCCTATTCGTTCCACCTAACACAACAAAAAAATTCTTGTATATGTTTCGAATCAAAAAGAAAAAAAAAAAAACCAAAAAACAAAATGGGAAAAAAGGACTCCTATCCTACTCGTAGTGCTCTCCGACATACAAAAACGAAAAAACCGACTGCAAAAAAGCACACAAAAACGAGGAGGAAAATGAAACGAGCCCCAATACACAGACACACACAGTCGAACAGTCGACATCCCTAACAACAACCCCCCTACAGAAAACAGTCCAACTCGGGATTGACTGGAGTGTGGAGTGTGACTCCGTTTATACCATACTGATACAAACAATAAATTTTCTTCCTTTTCAACCAGGAAAAAGAATCTCTCTGTACTGTTGTATAAGCCTGGTTCGCCTGTACGCCGCCGTCTTCTTTATACACACATCCGAGTTACATAAAAAAAAAAAAATAAAAAATTGTTCGCCCCCAAAAGAGCCAGCTTCAGCGCCAAGCACCAAGCACCAAGCACCAGCCACTAGGACTGCTACGACTAACCACCGGGAGGAGGAAGAAAAACAGCACGAAAATCCTTTGCGAGAAATAAAAACGCCACCGCACTCCAAACGAAAGAAAAAAATAACAAAAAAAACAAAAACGAAGGCAAAAAAAGGAAGAAAAAGAAAAACAGACGAAAACGAAAAGCAAACGAAAAAAAGAGGAAAGAGAACTCTTACTCCTACTCCTACTCCTGCTGGTCCTTTGGAATCCTTTTTTTCGACCACGGCCAACAACGTTCGAGGAGATCCTTTATTCATCCTTCATTCTCTCCTCAGTTCTCATTTCTCGGAACCTCATCCTGTGGCCATTGCCGCCTACCTCTTTGCCCATATTTACACGCCCGCGAGTAATACGGAAAAATTATAAAAAAAATAAATAAAAATAAAAAAGAGGATATAGATACTCGTACCTAAAGTCGGTTGCCCTGGATACTTTTTTTTTGCCCGTGGTTTGTGTTTCGTATTATCCTGTCTTCGGTTTTTCGGGAAAGTGTCGCACGACTGCGAAAGTTTTTTTTATTTGTCGCTTTTTTTTCAATATGATTGCCTGAAGGGAGGAAAGACACCCACCGCCAAAAAAAAAACAGAGAAAAATTGTTAGTACAAAGGACATCAGCTGTGTGGATTTAGTGTGAAACGGGTGTAAGTAAGGGACCAATGTGAAGGTGAATCGAGCACGAGGACTTCGAATATAAAGGAATTCTTTTGAACATTTTTGGTGTGGTAAGTATGGACGGGTATCCTCATATCTCTCATACTCACATTTGTACACAAGTGGTATTAATCAATAACTCCTGTGTACAACAGGACGATGGTACTGTTCTGCACTGTACTTATTTGTTTGTTTATTTGTTTGTATATAGCAAAACCCTCAGCGGCATATGTGTACGCGAAACTTTCGCTTAAAATGCGAATGCATGCCTGGACCATCCATCCGATATTCTATACGTACATTTATCCGTACGAGAGTAAGCCAGACGCCAGGACCACGAAATCAAAGTTTGCTTAATCCCATAGCTCTCGGAAGGCGTCCCCAATTTATACAACACAATATACACATAGCATACCTACATACGGAGTACTAGTAATACAAAACGTTATCCAGCATCTGTGTGTCTGCCTAGGATCCCTGTGTGAAAGTGAAATCGATTTGCCCGTTTTTCGGGAGGCGAACACACTGGCAATGCTGGTGCATCCATATCCATCCGCTATTCTGTTCTGAACGATGATGTGCTTCAACCATTACCATTACCATTTACCATTTACCATTCACCATTGCCCCCACCGTCATCATCGTTCGTAGCCGCTGAGCCGCTAAAAGGATATCATCAAGTGAAAGGATCAAATAGAGTTTTAAGGGTGATGCAGGTGTACATTCGCCATTCGTAGCTACAGCCATCTTGTTCCGTATCCGTATCACACATACATACAAGCACAAACACTTTGACTATGTCTACGAACGCCATTTCGCCCATCGACCTGAACACCCCCGAACCCAATCTGGCAGCAGCCTACTTTCTGACAGACAAACAGACCCCCAAACTGTACCAATTTCCATTCCATGCCATATTATCCTATGCCTTACCATGTCACTTGGCATTTTTTTATCTATATCCTTGCGGAGAGGCGGAAAAAATTATCATTCCCCAGGAGGGTTATTCTTTTTTTCCTTTTATTCTTTCTTTCTTTCCTCATCATCCACCTCTTTGTGTGACACACACCCGCAGTCAGATTTTGCAAAAGAACCCAAACTTTCGCACAATTACGAGTATACGAGTATATCAGCACCTCTCCTGAGGCCCTCAAACCTCTTGTATCCAACCAACACCACCATCATCACATGACATACGTCAGTTGGGTCCTTTTTTGCCCACCCATTTTAATTTGTATTCTTGGGGGCCAGTTCGCTATCATTTCGCTCTTTCTCTGTGATACTTATCGGGCTCAGGAGTTAACTCAGTCCTTTTCGTGAACAGGGCTGGTTTGGCAGTTCCAATCCTTGTAACGTTGCCACCATTGCATTAACGGGACGTGTGTATTTTTGGAAATTGAAGAGGAACAAAAAAACAAAACGAAATAACAATTTTTGTTTGTACACCCAAAGGAAGGAGATACATTTTTCTTTTTTGTTCATTTTACCACCCACCGGGGTTAAATCCTTGAAAAATTATTTGTTTTCACGTGCACTTACGAGTATTGGAACTTATTGATACGTTGCACTGTTCTCTGTGCATATAGTGTATATAGTGTTGTTTTTCTTTTCGCGAAAAAAAAGGATACAAATAAGAGTGCTCTTGAAAAATGGATACGAAGGATACTTACATTGTTGCAGGAAAGGTGTGTGTTTGGTTACACTTAAAAAAAAAAGAAAAAAAAAATTATTTCTTTACACTTTTATCAAGGAAGAGAAAAAAAAAACAAATTCGAGGATAAGTTTGACGTTTCGTTTTTCTTTTTCTTTGTGGTGTGTTTTGTGTTTGCAAAACATAGTGACGTTTTTCAATGCGCAAGTCATCCTAATACTGGGCCGAGAGAGTGGTATGTCTTAGAAATGGTGGTTCATCTACTTGGAATGTCGGTACTCCACACACTTTTGACAGAAGATACTACAACTGTTTGTCAAGGATATGACAGTAGAAATAGCCTGTTGCTTTCAGATATTTTTAGCTCAGGAGTAGCCAGAATATTTTGTAGTAAATATTTTATTTTGAACTCGTAATACATTTTTGCTGTAGGCGATGTAACCTTTCTATAGTTGTCAGTAAACTTATTTTCGTGTTGACACAAAATTCTGTCCCAAAGACGAACTGACTTCTTTAAGTCATATCTTTAGTTTTGTTTTGAGAATCAATAGCGGTTTTTCGTATATTTTCAACAATGTTGACTTTTACCTCCATTTTCTTTAATCAAAATCGGGTTACTTCAAGTTGACCGTTTAAAAATGCCTACATAAGTATGTCGGACTTCCTTCTTCTTATCATAAGTGATCGTGGTTCCGCACATATAACACCATGTAATTTTACTAATAAAATGTCCTGTAGATACTGTAGATTAGATGCAATAAATTTTGTATGTACACGTATATCAATAAAACTAGGCGAGGTTTCCTTTTACTATGTTGTCTTTTGGTAATGTAAATTTGCAATACTCGTAAATGTCCCACCTCTCCGGCAACTTCTTATTGTGGAAATCTGAAGGCGCTAAATCTGCAAAATCAGGCGGTTGCATCATTTTTTCCTAACCGAACTCATATAATTGTGTACAGATAGTCCTAGCTATGTATATTTTAAGTAAATGGAATAGAACACCTCTCGATTAACTGGAAAAGTTTTAATTTATTGCGAATAGCCCATTTATCAACGATCCGGTCCAAAAACAGCTTTTAACTGTGACGCATTGCAAACTTCGTTACTGTGCTGAAGACTATTATGCGATTTTTCCAATTCTATGTATTATCTTATATTCTGTTAGGTGTCGATGAATGTTCATATGGCTTACGATGAGTTCCCTTATCGTTACAACCAGATTTCTCTCCACACTAGACTTTTAGTGCTCAATTGCTAATTTTTCCGTCATACCCTAACAAAGTTCATCCTTTAGGTCAAAATTGGTCTTCTAATAATTTTGTGCATTTCATAGTAATTTGAAAATAACCCAACAGAAAAACTTCAATACTTATGTGGGTTACATCCTGATAAGACCAATCCCGTCAATGGAAACAGGGCCAAATATCACTCAAGGAACCATGCGTTCAAAACGATTAAGGATATGTTTTTTTATCTGCCTCCGCTTACGCCTGTGCTTCTCAACCAAGGAAAAGTACAATGATGATATAGATCGTAAATTGTATATAGTCTGCTTAGTATTTCTCCTAACACTTACTTACTTACTTACTTTAGGTGGCGCTACAGTCCGGGGTGGACCTGGGCCTCAGTCAACAAGCTTCTCCAGCCAGCTCGATCCCTGGCTAGCTGCCTCCAGTTTCGCACGCTAAGTTGGCTGAGGTCTTCTTCCACTTGCGTGCACCACCTGAATCTTGGCCTTCCTCTACTGCGCTGTCCCTCGGGGGCGGATTCGAAGACTTTTCGGACCGGAGCATTGGTGTCCATGCGCTCTACATGACCCAGCCATCTCAGTCTTTGGATCTTCACTCTTCTGGCTAGGTCCATGTCGCTGTACAGTCCCTACGTCGTTGTATCTCCTCCTCCATTCACCGTCAATGCAGACAGGACCGAAGATCGCCCGAAGAATTTTTCTCTCGAAGCAACCAAGAACACCCTCATCCATTTTTGATGATGTCCATGCCTCTGCGCCATAGAGCAGGACCGGGATTATTAAAGTCTTATAAAGGGTGACTTTTGTTGTCCAGGAGAGGGCTTTGCTACTCAATTGCCTTCTTAACCCAAAGAAACAGCGGTTGGCAAGACTTACTCCTCGCTTGATCTCAGCGCTGGTGCCGTTGTCTGTATTTATAGCGGAGCCTAGGTAGACAAAGTCCTTAACTACCTTAAAGTTATATCTGTCGAGGGTGACGTTCTGTCCGAGACGTCGGTGTTGGTTGTCCGTTTTGCTTGACAGCATATACTTGGTCTTGCCCTCATTGACCGCTTAACCCATTTTCGCCGCTTCCGTCTCAATACTCGCGAAAGCGCCACTGACATCACGCTGTTTTCTCCCGATTATGTCAATATCGTCGGCGTATGCGAGTAGTCGGACGGACTGAAAGATAGTGCCTTTTGTGTTTGCTCGTGAGTTTTGCAGTATTCTTTCAAGTAAGATGTTGAAATAATCGCATGACAGCGCATCGCCTTGTCTAAATCCTTTCTGGACATCAAAGGTCTCGGTGAGATCTTTACCGACCTTGATGGAGCAGCGTGCATTCTCCATCGTCATCCTGCACAGACGGACGAGTTTGGCAGGGATGCCAAAACTAGACATTGCTCTATATAGATCGTCTCTATAGATGCTGTCATACGCGGCCTTAAAATCGATGAATAGGTGGTGGGTATCGATCTGAAGCTCATGGGTCTTCTCCAAGATCTGCCGTAGTGTGAATATCTGGTCGATGGTGGCCTTTCCTGGCCTGAAGCCACACTGATATGGACCTATTAGGTTGTTGACGAACGGCTTCAGGCGTTCACACAATACGGCGGATAAGATCTTACATGCGATGTTAAGGAGACTGATGCCTCTGTAGTTGGCGCAGTTCAGAGGGTCTCTTTTCTTGAGAATTGGACAAACAATGCTGAGGTTCCATTCATCGGGCATACTTTCGTCCGACCATATTTTACAGATGAGTTGGTGTATACTCCTTACCAAGTCATCGCCTGCCGCTTTGAAGAGCTCGGCTGTCAGGCCACTCGCTCCAGCAGCTTTGTTGGACTTAAGCTTCGATATGGCTATCTTCACTTCATCCAGGTCGGGTGGACGGAATTGTTGGTCATCATCGTCCAGGTTGAAAGGTTGATTCTGCCTGACAGCGGTATTTGGTCCATCATCGCCGTTATACAGTCTGCAGAAATGATATTTCCAAATCCTCAGCATCGACTGCGATTCTACTACGATGTTCCCTTGTTCATCTCTACAGGCTTCGGTTCGGGGTTTGTTTCCGTGGCATGTTATTTTAACCTTTTGGTAAAACTTCCGAACCTCATTCCTGGAGTAGCATCTCTCAATTTCCTCGATCGCGCGCTTCTCATGCTCTTTCTTCTTCCTCCGTATTTCCTAACAAGAGTTCAATTATCAATCGCCCAAAGAAACTGCTATTTTGTTTGAGGTACCATAATCCTACTGAAGTACCGCACCGAGGTAGAGAAATTTGTTACTACCTCATAGTACTCACTGTCTACAGTGTCTTTCGATCCAATGTTGTGGCTCTCCTTTTATTGACAACTTTATATTCGTATGTGGGATCGCTTTCTAACTTTACCGCGAAATCACTGCGGAAGAAGCACTTACCCAGCCTGTTCCTTAAAATTGCGAATGTTTTTCCCTCTGCTTCTAACGACCAATTCCCGAACCTTCGGCTTATAAAATATCTTGAGTCTCTTTCACCGACAATATGGTTTTCCCAGCAAAATGTTTTACCGAAAAATAGAAGGATAGTCTAAGCCCGTCTGACAAAAGCAAGACAGGATATTTGCACTTGGTGCTAGACAGGATCAGAGAAATTTTGCGTTTATCGAATATTTCCCTCAATAAATTGATTGTTTTGTTTACTGTATAGCATTTAGACTCATCCTGCTGGACACATACCTATTTCTCTCACATTAATGCCATTCAATTAGGGAACAAAAAAGTCAAAAATTACAGCTTGTCCGTAACACGCTGACCGATGAACGATGAGCTGACCCACAGAACGCATCAAAGTGTAAATTTTTCGAGCTTTCCAATATTCTCATATGAACCATCTTCGCTCTAATTGCCATCATTTTGCTTATTGACATACCCATTGAAATACGCACTTCATTGCTGAACACATTTTCTTGATAAAACAGCGGATCCAATATCAGTTGATTTTGAGTCCATTCGGCTTCAATTCTTGCACAAGGTGGATCTTGTAAGCCTTCAAACCGAGATTGTGAGTAAAATTTACCATAAAGTAGACAGACGAACCCCAAGTTGTTGTGAACGAGGTCGAATCGATAAATTTGGATCTTGTTTAGCACTCTCCTGAACGCATCTAATATTCTCTTAAGTACGCACTCTTCTTATGCATCTCTGTGCCACTACATCTTGCAAAAAAAACAAAACGTTAGGCTAATATGATCAAAAATACCGCGAATAGCGGTCTCAAATGGTCGATTATGTCGGGTGTTTTATTGTGCAAGTGCCCTATAAGTTTGGCGCATCTAACCATAAATTTGGAACCAAATTTCTGAATTTGTTAACGTTGTTGTCATAACGACAAATTTGCAAGACCACTGAATACAAATTGCACTGACAGTTTGCTATCTGAAAATTTGACAGAGTAAATGTCAGAAGAGGTAAAAAAGAAACACCATTTCTTTGATACTATTAATCTCATTTACTGCTTAGCTTACACGTTGGCAGTAAAATGGGAAAGACTGCGTTTGTAAAAGGGGTTTGCACATCTTATGGAAATGATGTGATGGGGCTTCATAGAACGGTACTCCGCAGAAAGTTATTACTGTTATTTTTTAATGATTTTAATTTTAAATGTTCGGTGAATGTTCACCAATCAATAGTTACAATTTCTCGTGACGTATCTGCTAGTCGCTCTTTCTCGTTCTATTTAACAAAAACTGAGTCGAATCAAATACATTTTCTCGGCTTTCATCTATCATTGAATTTGGTACTTAGTCCTCTTGTGCAATAGCCAATTTTAATACGCCATTTGTGACTAACGCAACTGGCACCCAAGGTGAGACAAGGCACCCTCACTTACCAAGAATGGAAAGGATTTCAGATTCGAAAATGCGAGACCCATTCATGGATAATGCCTGTTTTATGATGGCCAATAGAATTAACTTTCACTCTTTTGTTAATATCAGAATTTAATGAGCTTAGTATACGTTTCCTCTGTTCTAATGCCGAGGAGCAGGAACTTTACCCGAGACAGGTAATAAAAGAGATTTGAAGTAGCAAACAAAAGGTCATTTACGAAAATCATAAAGAGTGTCGGAGATAGCATGGAGCCCTGAGGCACTCCGGCACTTATTTTTTGGATATCAGACTTGAAACAGGCCGAGACAATTTGAATTGATAAAGAGATTCATCGATCTTCAATGCACACATTTTTAACAAGAGAGCCTAATGCCAAGCTCTGTCAAAGGCAAAAATCCTACTTCCGCAAGATCTGTGCAAGCTTTGGCTCAATTTTTCGGTGAAACATGTAAACAAGTCATCAGTGGGCCTTTTGCTACGGGAATCGTACTGCTGGTCATTGAAAAAGATTTATCAGCGCATCCACGACCTTGGAAAGAAAGGACAAAAGTTCAATGGGTCTGTAGAATGAGAGAGTTAACAGAGTGTTTATTTTAATGTTCTCGACGTAAGGTAAAAAATTCAAAAATTCACACTATCTGTGGAAGTATATTTTGCCGCAGTTTTTGCTCTACAGAAAGCAATTCAAGAGTAATAAATTTAATTGCAACACCATCCATGCTAGTTCCAATTTTTGTCTCAAATTCCTTTTTCCAGATACAACTATTGTATTCTTGACTTCGTTACTGCAACTGAAATGTGAGATAGAAGTCACAAACTATCTCAGATCTGCTCGTACAATCAATCAAACTTTCTTATCATTGATATACTCGAACTTAAAGAACCTGATGAACCTGACGCAGTTAAAATAAGTTTTGATGTCCTTTTTTGAATTTGTCGGCTTGCGATTATATCACCGTTGAGTATGATGATGCAACTTGGGTCACTTAATTGCTTTTGAGATCAGCGGCTCTTAACCATCCACATATAAAGCATTAAATTCTGAAATATTCATATGAGCTATAATTAAACCTTTTTTTCAGTTTTTCCTTGCCTCAACCGCTAATTACTACTCACTATGAATTTCACACCATTTGGCGGACCATTTCCCGGCTCCATACCAGGAATACCACAGTTTACAGCTTCAACAGCGCCTTTGGTTACAACTGTTACAACAAATCAAGATACATCCACCAATCGCTACCACAACTCAACATCTGTCAATATGACTCATTTTAACCAACCACTTCCGACTACAACTACAACAATTCCTACAGCCAAGTTCCGTACAGAAGATACTACAAATGCAGATAAGTACAACAATGGACATCTTGTTTCCACAGGAGTAACTCAACAGCAATATTCCACAACAAATCCATACAGTCAGCAATCCGAAACCGACAAACGATTAACCACGGTTCCGACAATCTCATATGCACAGAATACACTGGCTACAACCGCTGGTTCTACAGGAGGACATATACAACAAGCTCCACAAGAGCTTACACAAGATCTATGCAATGCCATATTGCAGCAACAGACTGTGGACAGCAAAAGGGGTAAGGATACGTTTTTAAAGGCTCATAATGCATTCTAATAATTAAACAACATTTTAGCTCTGCAAAATTCAACATGGCAAAGCCTTACACCAGGGACAACTGTTGCAGACTATTTATCTCATTTACCAGCCAGTACACTTCCTCTGTCGTTGCATCACTTTCTCAAATATTCAGCTGAAACGATCAAAAAAGAGAATCAAAATGTTGTAAGTATCTTCATATTTCACCTTAATTTAAAATCTTATAACCTTATAATTCTTTTTAGGTACAGTCAGCCCCATCGATCGGTCTAAGTACACTAACGATACCCCAACACCAAGTTACAACTCAACTGGGTCCACCACAACAAAGTCAAGTTCAAACACAACAGCATCAACAGCAAACTACATCGGCAAATGCTACAACCTCCGCAACAACGTCCACGACGACGAAAAAGAAAAAACGTAAAAAACACCCCAAAGAACGAAAACCAAAGTTACGTCCTGGAGAGATCCGTCTAACAACAGCTCTCGACGGAAGTACACTGTATATGTGCCCTGAGTGTCAAGTAGCTTATCCTGAACAGGATCTCCTAGAAATCCATCTCGTCGGACATAATCTCGAGAGGCGTTACATCTGTGACATTTGTAATGCAGCCCTTAAACGGAAAGATCACCTAACGCGTCACAAACAGTCACATAATCCCGAAAGACCGTTCATTTGTACAGTCTGTCTGAAGGCTTTCAAAAGAAAGGAACAACTAAGTCTACATTTTGTCATCCATTCAGGGGAGAAACGTCACATTTGTATAGAGTGCGGAAAGGGTTTCTATCGGAAAGACCACCTACGGAAGCACACAAGATCGCATATAGCAAGGCGTGTCAAAGCTGAGTTGAGTATGCAAAATCAAAATGGTGGTACAAGTATGCTGCAACCGAATCTAAGTATACAACAACAAGCACAAGCCGCAATGCAACAGCATCAGCAACAGCAGCAACAACAACAGCAGCAGCAGCAGCAGCAGCAACAGCAACAACAACAACAGCAGCAGCAGCAGCAGCAACAACAACAGCAACAAACACAACAACAGCAAACTAATCAGCAGCAAGTTCAGCAACAGCATCAAATGCACCAACAACAGCAACAACAACAAATGCAACATCATAATCAGACACAACAAAATGTTGCACAACAACATCAACAACAACAGCAATCGCAACAGCAGAATCAAATGATGAACTGAGAGTGTGAGAGGCAAAGCGGCCTACAATCTGCTGACATAAATCTTGCCTCTATAATTGACGTAAGTAAGATTCTAAATATTTCGAAGAATTTTGTTGCTTAGAAAGATCGGAAATCGGATGTCTTAAAAATAGGCCGACACCCAGAGAAAGTATGAATTCCTTCAAAATGCACCTATCAGATGTGACATTTCCACGTCGGACGGCATCGGCTAGGCAAGCTTCTCTGCCCTGGAGTTTTGTGCTTATAATTTTTTACAATTTATTTTGAAAAACTTTCATGACACGAGTAGCCTTGAACTGTGTACCGACCTCAATAGAACACCGTCTCCAAAGACAGCTGAGTACATCATTGTCAGTAATTCAAAATATCGGCTATAAATCACGCGTTATATGTGAACCAAGCTCTCGATTTGAACTCTAGTCCTTTTCCAAGTTAAGGGCTTACCTTATTGCGTTTGACTACGTCGCGCCTCTATGAAGCTTAAATAAGTTGTTATTTCACCGAATTCGGCACCCTTCGCCTAGGAATGGAGGGCCACAAACTATTCGGATGATCATTCTCCAGAACTCTAGGGGTCTTACAACGCTGTTCGACATCGTTTATGATTCTGTGTTATAACGTACTACTATTTGATTACGGCCTTTTAGAGCATTTGCTTTGTTTATTCAGAGTGGCTCCATCTGTCTAGACCACTGAGTCCAAAGAAGCATCTATTGACAGGAGTCATCTATGTTCGATTTTCAGTCTGACATGATTGTTGTTACTAAAACTGGTGATAAGATAGGCTAAGCCCTATTCTGAGCACATGGCGCACTTATTAAGACGAACGATATATGTTATCGGCGTATGGCTACAGTATGAAGTAGGCGCGCAATCGTGAGTCATTTTCTCAGAAACCTAAACAACTTCTTAGAGACGTCAAGAAGCATTCGTTTGCTCTGCCTAGCTCGAAAATCGTAAGAGGGTTCAGCAAGGCTCTAAGCGTAACTTAACGTCAGAGATGGAAATGATTTACCCCGTCCACATGTCCTATCAGAATTGCGTTTATCTCGGCCTAGAAGGCAGATGCAAATTTTCATAAAGAAAAGTAATGTCATCGTCACCCACGAAAAACCACTGCCGCATCCTATATCGCTGATGGAGCAATCCGTGAAGACTCGACTTCATTCCTTTCCTAGCTAGTCTTGGTCGCCGAGAAAGTCGTTTGTATTTCATCCGCAGCAGAATTTCTAGTCTCATTCAGAAGACAAGTCCATAAGCCTAAAATCCAATGACAGCAGGCTCACAAAGTCATCAAAGACCAAAGGCTAAATGAAAGATGACTTTGAGCGTGCAAAAATTGAACGCAGCCTAGCGTGCTAGAGAAAGCCTCCATGGCAGCGATACAGACCTTTCTTTGGAGTCTGGTAAAGCAGCAACGACATATTTTCATGACAGCTTATTCCACTAGAAAACCGACCGACGTAAGTTGTAAGTTTGAACTTCTTATGATTTTCAATTAAACTGTAAAGCCCTGAAAGCGCTGTGTCAGCAAGTTTGTCTTTTGTTTAATTTTAGTATTGCGCCCTATGTCATTCTGCTGCTGCATTCTCAATTTGAGCTACGAAGATGCGGGAGACCAGAGAAGATATAGATATTCCTCGGTCAATTTTGTATATAGTATACTCGTATTAAGGGCTCATATTATACCGTAAAAAGGACAAATTATAGCTGTAGAGTTCCTGTATAAGTTAAACGCTGTCCCATACGAGCAGCATGTTTAACTTCGCATTTGGATTCGGATTCCACATTCGGTCATTATTGGCTATCTAGCTATCCAGCTGGTTCACGAGTAAGTGCTAAAGTCCCTTTGCCTGCCAACCCAACAAATTCTGAATTGTTTGTAGTTCTGTTGTACCCACCAAAAAATTTCATTTCGGCAGTGAAACACTGCTCTGCTCAATGATCAAATCTCAAAACTATATCCCACAACCCAACAATGGATTATGGGTATGTTCCGGCTGTATTATTACAATCTTCCAATGTTGCAAAGAATTTTATTGAAGATTCAATCAACTGTTTGTTTCTTTAAGCTGTTGACGTTGCTTAATCTAAAAATATCTTAATGTATATTTTCAATTCTTAAAAGCCAGCAACAATTTTGTATAATGTGATATCACAATACCACGCAAATCGCATGTAAATGTAAATATTCGTATAAGCAATTATGTTCACCAAAAACATTTCCTTTAAGCATTTGTATTTCTTTGTTCCTCTTCTGTTTTCTGTAAATATAAGCAAAAAGAAAACACCAATCACATTTATATAAACAAATTCAAAAACTAAACACCTATAATAATAAACAAACAAAAATATATGAGATATATTTTTATATTTTAAATAAACAAAAAGGAAGTTGGTGCAAAACACACCAACACTTTACTGAACAATTGATGTACTAAACTATGTATAGAAACAAAAAGAAAAATTAACGTTTACTATTAGAAATAAACATTGAACAAATTAAATAAAAATAAAAAATATTTTTACAACGCTAAATAATAAAACAAATTCACAGTAACTTAAGTGAAACCAAACAAAGGAAGAAAGAACAAGAAATAAAACAATTTCAAGCATTAAACAATACAATTAGAATTAATGTAGCAATGATTTTAGAAACTAAGTCGATGAGATGAGAATAATAATAAACAAATTTGCATTAAGAAATTGATAAACAAGACGTGATGTGTAAATTAAACTAGAAAAGAATCAATAAGAATAAATATTTTTTAAATTACCTACTGATTACTTATTTGCTTCTAGGGGAAATTCAAATTTAACGACCATAAATGCAACGTTATCCTTAGTTGTTAGCTAAAATAATTTGTGGAAGAAAAGATTTGCGAATGAACTGAAAAGAGAAACGAGAAAATTGTGGAAAATGAACTATAATTAAACACATGACAAAGATGAATTGTAATGTTGAAGAACTTTCAATTGGAAATGAACTCTTTGTTGTTGTTTATTTAGTGTAGATACACAATGTGCTAAGGGGTTTGTTGCATTGTGTACATAAATTCAAGGAGAGTGGAGTTTATGTTTAAAGAATGTGGGAATCATATTTGGACAACTAAGGAAGATATTGCAAACTTGGTTTTGAAATTTATTTATTTATCGAAAATAACTCACAAAATAAATTTATAAATTACTTAAAATACCATGGATGCCGTTGGGAAGTAATTACATATTTGAAATTTGAAATTTATATTCAGCGTTTTTTTTTTTATTTCTTAGATTCAATATATACAAGGTCTGTTCCTGCGACCAATTTGTAACTTCTTCCTATCCTTTTATTAACCCTTTCCTCCCTATACGAACTTATGCGTAACGAGTTTTCCATCTTTACTGCATCGCTGCTGCTCCGCTTATGGGGTTGGCTCATGTCGCAGACCGCAGAACGAGTTTACATAATGCTCGGTCTAGGATCGCTTCAGTGGTTAGCCCCAGGCGTTGTTGCGCATTTGCCATCTGAGAAATCCAGGAATTCTTTTTCCGACCTTGTTTTCTTACAGTTGGACTGACCGTAGTTGATAGTGCCTTTTTAACCGAATTTTTCGCTGATCTTCTTTGAACGTGGCAATACCAGCTTATTCTATTCGCCTCAAGTTGTTCGGTTACCGAATTCTTCATATGTACACTTCCTCTTATATGCGTGGATCTAATGCAATCGTGTTTAGTGGCTCCACTAGACATCCTTAACATTTTCATTTCCGCTGCCGTCATTTTGTTTTTAAACGCTTCCTACATTGTCCAACTCTGTGCACCGTATATAAGAGCTGGTCCAACAACCGTGGTGTAGAGTTTCCCCTTTAATTTAAGTGGAAATTTTCGGTCGCAGAATTTTCCCGAATTTTCCCGCCACTTCATCCATCCCACACTAACTCTGTGGTTTATGTCGTCGTCACATTTTGCTTCCATGTTAACGATTGATCCTAAGTACTAAGTAAAGAAAGTTCTTCCGTCTAACATTATATCCGGAACAGGTCGCAAAGGATGCGCAAATGGGTACGTCAAATGCTCCGTCTTTGAACGACTTATTTTAAACCCGTTTCTCTCTAGCGCATTTCTCCATGAATCTAAGGCGTTCTGTAAATCTTCGACGTTACCGCTAAGTATAACTGCGTCGTCCGCGAAGAGAATTGGCGTTACATTTGCTTCGACCAAAACTCTGATGGAATGCTATCTGGTCCCGTCGCTTTCCCCCGCTTCATTTTTCCGATTCCTATACTTATTTCTTCGATTGAAAAGTCCGAAACTTCCTCCTCGAATAGACCAGCTGTCGGCACGATATCACGTGGAAACTGTTTGTTAAGCAACTCATTGCAGTATTCAAGCCACCGGTCACAAATTTCCTTTTCATTTGTTAATAAGCGACCGTCCGCATATTTTATGTATTTCGGCGAGGTTATTTCCATTGAATTTTTCGCCTCTGTGCAGCGAGCTTAAAAATATTTGGCACTTTAGTATTGTACGACGTTTGAACTTCTTGGATAGCTTGTCTTCTATCTGCCGATCGTGAGGATATATGTTCCAACTCCTGGTACAGGTTTTCCGCTGCTGCCGCTCGAGTTCGAGCCAGGACTTTCTTTGCGATCTTTTTAAGGCGCTCGTATTCAAGAGCCAGTCGAGCTTTTTCGATATCGTCGCTCCGATCGCATTTTGTCCACGCTTGGAATGCACTCTTCTTGTCGGCCACAGCTCGTTTGGTTTCGTCAGTCTACCACCATGTTTCTTTGCCAGCGTGATGGTAGTTCGATATAGTCCCCAGATGGGATTTTGCGAGTGTGATGCATTCCTCGTGCATTTTGTTCCACATTTCTTGCGGGCTAAGTGAGTCTGCGATACCGTTTATATTTCGAAGTACTTCTTTTATCCAGTGCGATAAATCTTGCACTTCATTCCTTCGATAGATTATACCACC
Source organism: Volucella inflata (assembly GCA_928272305.1). Taxonomy (NCBI): domain Eukaryota; kingdom Metazoa; phylum Arthropoda; class Insecta; order Diptera; family Syrphidae; genus Volucella; species Volucella inflata. The sequence goes on along the minus strand of OV743718.1, from coordinate 22,169,171 downwards.
GGATTTTCGGCTTTCCAGACGATGCCCGTGTTTTCAGTGGTTCCGCTGTGAAAAAAACATTTTTGGCTTAAATTTGAGAAGAGGGGATGAATTCTCTCTTGAATCCAAAATTTGTCTAAATAAACTAAAAATAGAATTGTACTCGTTGCTAAGGATATGGAGAAGCCAGTTTTCTGTCTGCCGGAATCTTTATACAATTCCGCTCTCAGACAGAAGATAATTTCACTAATGACAATGATTATCAAGAATCCATCGTGTGTGGATATGTAATCCCCACGCGAATGTATATGCGTTATCTTTACCGGAAGCTAACCTGACCGTAAGTTAAAAGGCATTGAACCGCCCAATAGCCTGAACTTGGGTTGCCAGGATTGACAACAACGTCTTTTTTAAGCGATAACAGTTCAAGACAAACAAAAACTGAGGCAAAAAATACTAGCATATCCAAATGTTTGTAAAAAATGTTGGTGGTCCGTCAAAAACATCAGAAATTCTGTCTCTTCCTTAATACCGATGCTCTTTTGTTATAACATTCCAGCTCCAGACAATTAGCAACACACTTTGCGGCCACCTCAACGCTTCCCGATTGTGCTTCGTCTGCTTTTAATCTACTTAAACTTCTTCCTTCTGCATTGTGTGCAAGCATTTTTAAGGTATAAATGAGCCCTTAGGTGCGGAATAGTTATAAGACAAATAACAATCCTAAGGTGTTATAAAGGAGGTGTTCCTCGGTCCAACTATTAAGGCTTCGCTCACCAATAACGTAGTCTAAAAATTAACCGCAGAGCAGATATTGGTCTCATCGTAAGCATCTTCAGAATAACGACATCGAAGGTAGGTACGACTTGACCAGCGACAAGCTGACGGTCATAAAAGCAGCAGGATCACCGGTATGCGAACCGGGAGTTAAAACGCCGTACTTTACCTGACGCTGAGGTATCCTGGCCCCATGGATGTATGGGTATCCCCTGCAATTAAGTCTCACACAGACAGGACGACGAATACTCTTAGAATCTCAGCATTATTTGCCCAATGCTCACAAAAAGAGATTCTTTATCCTATAACACACCTTTGATACGTGTAATAATGTATGGAATATGTTTTGCAAATTTTAACAAAAACGGTAAAGTAGATCTTGAGATATTGGACACTAGTTTGAATGAAGTAGATTTGAAGAAGAAAAAAACATGCGGCGTTAGCGTCTTAAAACAAAATATTATTTTTGAATTACCTTTAATCTGCGACTTCTAGACAGTACAGGAGATCTTCCATTGTTGCTGGGATATTCCACGAATCCTTTTGGCCAGCTCTGTTCAATTTACTGGCCTTTTTATACTCCTGTTGAGCACTCGTGTTGGCTATAGATATTCATTGGGATATTCTAGTTGAATCGCAGCACTTTTGGCCCAATTACAAAGATCAATAGCTGCATCATTTCTAATATGCTACATTAGTTTATCCACCAGTAAATAGGCTAGTTGAAATATGACAGGAATATCAACAATTTTTTCGCCACTGTAATGTACTTTTGGAGCCATAGACCGAATGTCGCGTCTGCAAAGATAGTGACTGAAAGAAGAGATAAAACGACGGGGTGTACAGCGACATTGACTTAACCAGAAGAGTGAAGGTCCAACGACCGAGATGGTCGGGCAGATGAATATCAACGCTTCGATTCTAAAAGTCTTGGAATTCAAAAAGGAATACCGGAAGACCGCGACTTTGGTGGCGTATGCATGTGGATGGGAACATCAGCCAAGTGCGAGACTTGAGGCAGTTAGCAAAGATCAAGCTATCTGAAATACTTGCTGGCTGAGGTCAGGATGCTCCCGGGGTTGTGGCGCCGCCTGTAAGTGAGTAATACTTATTCACAGCGTTTGGACTTTCGTTGTTATTCTAAGTATATCTTTCTAAACAGCGTTATAGATTAAGTTAGTTTTGTCAATTTATTTAAAAGACCGTGCATTTTTCATTATTTCAAAATTAAGAACATCGACTCCTTCATCTCTTCGTAAATTTAGTCCATCAACCCAACAACGTCTCCTTGCTATTTTTACAGCCAATCACACTTTTTAAATTGACAAGGTAACCATAAATGGTTAGCTAGTAGGAAAAAAAAACCTAACTCAATACTTAAATTCCACTACCAAACAAACAATTTTCGAATGCATTCTGCCCCTTAAAACACGATGAATAATCCATAATCATCCACATAACAGATGGCGATTTGAAAATGAACCAAATGAACACCTCTCTGAATCGAAAGGAAAAACAACAACTGTGTGCTGAAGAAAAGAAAATATGGTCGAAGATTTTTCTACGAAGCGATATTCGTTCGTCATCACACGTTCGCAATTCGGAAAAAACTCTTAATAATCACTCCAAAATATTTACAAAACCCAATTTAATCAATATTTTCCAATAATATCAACAAATTCCGTCGATTACACCTAGAAAATTGCTTCAATCAAGACAAAGTTTAATCGAAACTCCCTACGAAAAAAAAAACGTAGTGGAAAATTTCGCTAACACACAAAAAGCACAGAGGAATAGAAAGAGAAAAACGGTTGGAGAACAAAAGGAGGCGATAAAGCAAGGAAACAAAGGTACGAGAACGAACAGTGAAGCAGTAATCATCATTTAAAGTAAAGACGAAGAAAAAAAGAAGAGAAAAAAAAGTGACGATCCCAGAGACGAGTGTAAAGACGACAACGACGTCGACGACGACGACAATTCCAGAGACACAAAAACGGTGACGACAACAACGGCAACGCCAGAATGACAATAAAGCCCATTGGAAGTCAGAAATCCGTGGATGGCGGAAAGAAAGACTCTCATGGTCATGTTCAGGTCGTTGGAGGAGAGGCTCCAAATCAAAATGTCGTTCGTTCCACACATCGCAATGTCGTAATCGACAGTCATGCACAGGTGAGTGTAAGTGTATTATTGTCAGGTTTTTTTCGTCTTTTTTTTTAAATTCTATCTTTTTAGTTTTTGTTTTGCTTTTAATCAGTAGAAGTAGCACTATAACAAGCTGCAGCAGCAGCAGTAGCACCGAATGCATCAGCGACTTATGCCTGGGTGGTGGGGAAGGGACAGTGAAAACACGAGTAGCAGTGGCAGCTAGAGTAGCATGTGTTAAGATGTAAATATAGTGCGCAGTGGACAAAGCAAGAGCTTGGGGCAAAAAGGGTGGTGTGCTTTGGCGAGTTAGGGAGTTTGACATTTGCCTTTTGTTTACTTTTCGTGGAAATTACGAAGTGGTCCACACGAAGGGGGCAGTCAGAACTTGGTGTGTGTCAAGTGTAAAAAAGGGATTTGCGGGAGTAGATATAAATGATAGCTGTTTTGGTACTACTGCTTCTGCTACTGCTGCCTCCTAATGGAATTTTATCTTTGTGGTGGAGAAACTCGGAGCCATTTGGTGAATAGGAAATGGCGTATGAGAGCATTGTTTCGTGGGATATGTTTCGCTGTTAATTGCTCTAAAGTGCTGGCATGTGGCGTGAGGTTTACCCTCGTTGTCTATTTGTTTGAGGAGGGAGAAGTACTAGTTTACTTATTGGACATGCTATTGCTCGGATAAGGTGTCAAGTGCTTCGCAAAGGGAGGCTTCAGGTTCACGAAATTAAAATGGATGGGTTAGATTTTTTTTTTGTAAAAAAAAGGGGAAGTCACTGTGCTGTTGTTTATGTTGTGGAAACGATGTCATTTGAGGAAATTTATCTCCAGGCGAGCTCGTGCTTATCTGGTGTTATTTGGGATTTTCCAAGGATAGTTGATGATACCGGAGATTTTTGTACATCAATTTGCAAACTAGATCCAAGCATCGCATGTTGTTTTCTTTTTCAATTCTTATTTTAACAATTTCCCTTTTGTTTTTTTTCTTTAATAGAGCCCCCAACGTCGTGGGGATGTCTACGAGGAGCTCTCTCGTCATCGTCGTAGTCCTCACAAAAGGTAAGTCCCACTTTACGCACACACCATTTCCCCCATAGATTGATTGAATTCTTTTTTAATCGAAAACTATCCAGCAGTAGCAGATCAAAACGTGAACACCACAAGCGTGATCGAGAACGCGAGAAAATCTCAACAACCGTTCAGAAATGCCAGAGCCCACATCATCATCCTGGATTTAGCCCGAATTTGGGAAACAAATCACCCGGCGAACAATCACCACTAGCTACAGCTTCGGGACAATCATCCCCTACAACAGCCCAGGCGGCTGCTAATCTTGTTAAAGCTGTCGAAGAGACATATTCCGGTTATAACAGTGGCGACGAACATCTTCGCCCCAAGGAAAATTATACAACAGCCGAAGAATGGAAACTACGTGATGAGCAATTTGATAAAATGATGTCCGAACAAGGATTCATTCTCAAGAATATCGAGGAAGACGGTGCATGTCTATTTAGAGCAATCTCCTTACAGATTTTTGGCGATGAGGAAATGCATGATCAGATTCGTCAACAGACAATGGATTACATAGTAAGTGTAACACATATGGCTGCATGATCATTGTGTGTTCAATTGGTTTTATTTGCAGTACCAAAATCGAGAGTATTTCTCGCACTTTGTCACTGAGGATATAAACAGTTACATAAAACGTAAACGCCGAAAGGATTCGCATGGTAATCACATTGAAATCCAAGCAATGTCTGAGATTTACAATCGTCCAGTGGAATTATATTGTTACAAGTCAAGTAAGTGGTTTAGGATGTTACTTCTGCGAATTGGAATAAAGGGTTTGTTTTTCTTTATTTTATGACCTTGCAGCACCAATAAACATTTTTAATTCGGAGCAATTGAACAAGGGCTTCCCTCCTTTGCGTCTATCGTATCAACGAGGATCTCATTACAATGCAATCGTTGATCCGTACAATGCAACTGTTGGTGTTGGATTAGGATTGTCTGGTTACAAGCCCGAACTACAGACAAAGGATGCTATGCTTCTCAGCGAGCAACTTGAAATTGAACAGGTTACCATTACCACACATGTGGTTCGAATTTATTTTCATTCAATTTTCTTTCCATAGACGATGTTTGAAGACAAATTGAAAACAACGGACTGGGAGGCCACAAACGAAGCAATCGAAGAACAAATTGCACGTGAGTCCTACTTACAATGGTGCCGTGAGAATATGCAAAAAGCACGCATGCCCGAAACAACAGATAATAGCAATAATCCAAGTGGAAGTAGCACTGCGGCCGCATCAAGTACATCAGCTACGGTTACATCAGCTGAGGCAGCTGCAATTGCATCGCCGTCAAAGTATCATCAGCAACAATTAAGAAACTCAACTTGTACAGTGACTAATGATAATCTCAATTCATCGACATCGTCTACTTCGTCGTCGGGATCTGCGGCAGCAGCATCACCAACATCGACAGCAACCAGTGCAACGGCTACATCAATGTTAAACGTTGGCAATTTGTCGCCAAAATCATTAACAGCTTTTGCACAAAGTCTACGAAAAGATTCTGAATTATGCTTTGACAGTGATGACACAGATATGAGTAGTACAAGTTCCATTGACCATCCGTCGGGTGAGAAATTGAATAATCGTGGGAAGAAGTCGAAAAATCGTGGAGCGAATTCGAGATTGAGTAAGAGACGTCGACAGGAAATAGCTGCTGGTGGCATGGCAGAGGAGAAAGAGTGAGTATTACTTTGTTTTGGTTACCATCGCGCAATGAATTCCGGTTGCAAAAAGTCGATGCAAATATTTTCAATGCCTGTCTAATGAGTACTATATCAAGTTAGTCGTATAATTTTTGAGGTTTTGGGTTGACTTCATTACACCTCACCGCACTTAGTTCTATGTAGGGCAATTGTGGTACTCAAGTGGAGAAATGAGAATTGAAATAATAATTGGATTACTATCCTATCTTTCAAGACGATGTTTAACAAGTATAACACTTTTACTTTGTTTAGTAGCCTTTGATCCATTTGCAGACTGCAGAGTGAATGCTTAATACTTTGAAGTCAGTGGCAGATCTATTCTACTTTTGGTCAAGTAAGATGCAGGGAGCTTAATATTATTCTCAGAGCAAAGGTAGCTAGCTACATTCAGTTACGCAATCCAAGTCTATTGATGTTCCCTTCTACTTCTGCTCTACAACGCAGTAGGGTTCCTCCAGTTTTGGTTCGATGACTCTGCGGGCTGAAGCTGATGTCGCTGTAGAGCTTGTATAGTTCGTTGTTAAATCTCTTCTTCCACTCACCGTATGTGCATACGGGATAGAAATCACCATAAGGATTTTCTTCTCAAAGCAGTCAGAACCATCATCCACTCCTGATAAAGTTCATGCCTTTGTGGCCTAGAGCCGGACTGCAATTGTTAAGGTCTTAAACTCGACTTCCTCAATATTAGAAAAAAGGGAAACAGGAATAACAAACGGGAGTCACTGTGCAGTTACATTAACTTAGACAAAAGAATGAAGGCCCAACGACTGAGGTGGCTTAGCCATGTAGAGTGAATAAATGCCAATGCTCCGATTCCAAAAATTCTACGTATCCACCCTTGAGCCACAGAGCTTTTTTTTATTCACTACTGCCTTTGACAAACTTTGATTTTATTTTAGCATTTTCTGGCTGTTAATTTGGTACTGTCCTCGTGGATTTTTGTGTTGTCGTAGTCAGTTTGGCCTCTACTAGTGGTCTGAAAGGTGAAGTTAATGTTAAAGATTCATATGATTCAAACGACATTATTTGCATACTCAGATTTTTCTTCTTCTGTTTCATCCAAATAAAACAGAGAAGATTCAACATTTGACTCCAACAGAAGCAGGTTGGCCTTCTCCAATATTTGGAAAACATCTCAAACGTAGATTTTGCCTTGTAAATCGACCTACCTACATGTACAATAGTTCCTCCCTATTTTTACCCGATACTTCAAACTCATAAAGCCACTTAAGACATTCTACTGGTCGAGATAGGAAGGCTGATGATGATCTAGTTAGGTTTATAGGTTCATAAAACCTATAGAATAGTAAGCGAATATCATCGGCGAAGTCAATATGTTGCAGTTTTGAGGTCAGAGTCCACCGATCGGAATACATTCCTTATCCCAAAAACGTCGGCATCGACTGTAGCTTGATTTGTGTGAGGATTACTTACGCCACTGTTTTGGACACCAAAGATAGCACCCGAACTGCTTTCCATTTATCCAACTCTACAAAAATGTCTATTCTACTTTTTAGAAAAATACTCTTCGAAAATGCTACTGCAAAGCTTGCCTGAAATACCTGCAAGTATATACTTGCATTGAAGTTATTCTCCGGACAAGTGATCTCACCTTCGCATCACCGAACAGGTTGTGAATATAGGCAATAGTTATATAATATATTTCATTTTGTTAGGTTTAATTCGCCCCGAATCTTCTGTTTATTATCTGAGACAATCAAAGAACGATCTAATACACCACACAACATTAAAGTGATTCTATTGACAGTTCTGTTGTCGTTGCCAGATGAAGCCTTAAAGCTTTCCGAAGTGTTACTCTCCGTTGCCAAATTCCAACAACATTTCGCCTTCCAGGACTGAAATTGCTGCCAATCTGGCGAAAGATATTTGTCTAGTTGTTGACGCACGGATGGGTTCTTTAGTTGGTCGATATTGCATCTGGACATCTTTGTAATGGAGTCTGTTTTTATGATTGAAGCAACAAGGCAGCTAAATTGAAGGTTTATCGCAAGTTATTCGATCTTATTCTCCGTGGATTAATCAGGTGTAACCCAGTTTACTTTGTTGTGCATTGCAGAAGTCCACAAGCAATTAGCATGCTTAAGAGCTTACCTGTCAGTCCCTACGTTAGGGATGACGATGTTTAGGTTTGGTGCTGTTTTGTGCCAGGTTTGTTGGGGATTAGCATTGTGTGAATATGATTTTTGTCCACTCTAGTTGAGAATATACTTATTAAAATTCTTTCATTCTGATGCTGCTAATACTGTCGCGCCTTTTTGGGAGCCGTAATGGGTATTGCCGTAGAGATGCTGCTACTGGCTGTTTTACAAATGCCGGTTAAAGTAACGCTACGGGGTCACAATTAGTGTTGATACTCCAGGAATATACATATTTTAGTTCGAACACGATAACAAAAAGACATCAAGCGCTTATATAGGACGTTGGAATAGGAGGACGACATGAGGCAGCATTTTCTAATATATGTAGCTGAAACAATCACTTGCTAGATTTCGACATGAGTGGACTACAATGTGTAATGCTCTTGGCAGAATTTTTATTAGAATTTATGACAACGCCATCATTGGTTTTTTTCAAACAAAAGAATGATATGTGACGCTGTACTCTAGATCTTAATCTAGATAAGGGTTCTATCTCGAATTGTTTACAAAAAAGTTAAACTTTTGTTTAATGGACTAGAAAGGTGACAATTTCCCTCGGTTTCGTTCATTAAGTATGCAAGCTCTTGTTATATGAATTCGCGTCCTGTCTGGGAGAGATAAGAGCTGATAATTTTTTACGTATACTTGTACAGCTCGGCAAATCAGTATTACGTGTGGTCCTCTCGAATCCGGTTATAATATCTTCTTTCTATCATCTATTCTTAGAAGAATAAATCTTATGTTATGAATTTGAAGACTCGAATTCCAGCTCCGTCAATCCTCTGATTGAAAGTCTCTTGCCACAAATGATCATTTACTTTTTTTGTTTTGATTTCGATATATTGGTAGTTATATTCTAAATCGGTGTTGTTTTCTTGTTATTAGGATTACAAATGAGTCCGCAGTTTTTTTTTTATCAAAAATTGGTCATTTATTGTGAAAGAACTGTACATTTTGTTTTATTGGAAGTATTCTCCATCGCTAGCCACTACTTTTTTCCAGCTTTCTAACAGTACATGGATACCGCGTCGGATAAACGCTTCAACTTTTGAGTCTGTCTACGAATTGACCCAATTTTTGGTATCTTCATATGACATGAAGTGCAATACCGCGGGTGGGGTAGGACTTCCCAGTTGTTTCCAAGTATGTTTTGACCGGCGCGCGCCGCAACATGTGGACTGGCATTATCACACAGGGGAATCATTTTGTCGTGCCTGGAATAGTAGTGAGCGGATTTTTCCTTGAGTGCTCGGCTGAATCTCATCACTTGTTGTCGGTAGAGAGCCCCAGTAATGATTCGTTCAGTTTGAATAACTCATAATACACTTCACCAAGCTGATCCCACCAAATACAAACATAAATTTTTTTTCATGTATATTCGGTTGGCTGTCGATGTTGAAGCATGGCCACGTGGTGCCCATGATTTCGTCTTCTTTGGGTTATCGTAGTGGATCCATTTTTTTTATCGTTAGTGACTATACGATGCAAAAAACCCTTTTGAATATGCCTAGCAAGCAGCATTTCACACTTTCGTCTTCATGCACTTTCGGTCTTTCCCTACGTTCTGTGTTTTCGAGGTGAAACTTCAAAGTTCTTAAACTTTTGAAACCACTCACGAAAACTTCTTTTGCTTATGCAAAGCAACCTTACCATATGCTTCTACAAGAAATCGATGCCCATCAGCTGCGGCCTTCTTCGAAGTAAAGATGTAAATCAAAAGTTTCAGCAAATTATACTTATTCAGTTCAAAACTCGACATTTTCGTACCAAAAAAAAATTGGCGGTAATGATACAAACTCACTTACACCACAAGGTTATCGTGTTGACAGATGTCCAACCTTGTGATATGACGTTTTACATCTGAAAATTTCAACCATACCTGACTGATGGGGCAGTCTTTTGTCTTATTTGTACTCCTCATACAATGTCGCCTCTACACAAATCTGAAACGTATCTGGTTACTAATGGCACGACGAAGATTTAGGGTTAGGTTAGGTTTAGGTGGCTATTGAAAACTAACCCACTTAGGCCTATTGGCCCATTGTGGTGCTACGTGGATCTGTGATCCTCCTACTCCAGAAACCATCTGGAACTCTTAATAAAGCGTAGCTGACTTTTAATGTCTGTGTTGCTTAAGCTACTTAAGTCGTTGTGGAAGAAGGCCCCTATGTGGAGACTTCTTCTTTGGGAGAGACTGGACTGGACATGTCCAGATGACGTGAGGGATTTTCCCCTCCTCCTCTTGCATGTTTAACTATAAGGCAGTCTTCAGTGATGACACTTATAATGGCGGTAATATGTTGTCTGTTTAGAAGAATTAAACTTTGGCCAGATTTGTTTGGTCGCTAAACATGTCGATCCAACGGTCTACCTATGGTTTGTTCTTCTATTACCATCCAGTTTTAATTCTTGTTTGCAGGTAGTCGAGGGGTGTCAGGTGAAACAGAGTATCCGAAACAGCGGAAGGAGTAGTGCGTAGGGCTCCGCTTATGCCCAGACATGCTGTTCTTTGGACTTTACTAAGCTTAATGCAGTTCACTTCACACAACTACTCCGAAGGTGAGTATCGGTCTTATGACCAAGATATATAGCCAGGCCCCATTTGTTCCCGATGGCTTTTTTGCAAGAGAATAGAGCTACTGAGGCTTTCTTTACTCTTTCTTGAATGTTAGGCTTCCAGCTTAGTTTCCTGTCGAAAATTAGACCCAGATATTTCGCTGTATCAGAGAAGATCAAGTTGGTACTGTTTATTGAGGGAGGGTCTATGGTATAGTCGGAGAAGAGAACAAGATCGGTTTTATGGGGGCTTATTCCCAGTCCACAGCGGTCCGCCCAGCTGGTTAATATGTTAAGATTATACTGCAGTAGCTCTTTAATCGTATGTAGATGTTTTTCTGAGACTGCTAAAGCAATGTCGTCCGCATACGCAACCGCCTTGCTTCCACCCTCTACCAGGCATATGTATCAGCAGTTCGATAACCACTCAGTAACAGAGAAGGGGTGATAAGACCTCTGCTGACCCATCCATTTTGGAGTTGATAATCCTGCCCTTCAGAGCTGACAGCGCCGTCGTAATTGCGGATGTGGTGACTTTGTTAAAAGCGACTTCTATGACTAGGAAAGCTACTATTGTATATTCGATGTGGCTTGTTAGTGAGTGTAAAGCCGTTTCCCCCGACTTTACAGTAGGAATGTTGTGCCGTGGATAGTAGTCTAGGATTAAGGCTAGATCGTATATGGATATCATTCAGTCGTTCTAGAGTTTTAAGAAGGAAAGATGATAGACTAATAGGTCTTAGCTCCTTTGGGACAACATGAGAACATCTACCACTTTTGGGAAAGAAAACTACAATAACAGTTTATCTCTTGTTGTAAGGCCAGTAATTTTTGTCGCGGCTGCAATAGTTCTATTGTGATTGTTTCTAGCCGTAAAAGGGGAGCTACCAGGAAAATGAGTATCCAGTAGCAGGTTGAGTGATTCGTCACTTGAGGTCGTCCATGAGCCGTCGCTTTTTTCCAAGCAGCTAAGCATCGAAGGACTTGTTGAGAGGATTTTTCTTAGTAATCATTGAATTGAATTGGATGTATCTGTGATCTGAAATGGAGTGTTCAGACGATACCATCCAGTTTGTTATTAATTGATCGATGAAGAGACAAGAGTGATGTCAAGCACTTCTTGTCGGTTTGCCGAACGATGTAAGTTTCAAAAACTTTTTTTCATTTATAGTACATCTAATGGACTAATAAAACTCGACACATGCAAAATTCTTTTGCCAAATTCCTGGTATTGTTGGCCGGAAGTGTGTTTTTAAATAAAATCCGTCTCTCCTTATTTAATTTGGGAACTTATACGACACATGGGAATAATTTGTTTTTATTTCTTTTTAGCAACACCGAGGGAGAAATACTGCAAAGTCCCAAGCAGCAAAAGGCCACAACTACAACATACTGTGATTCTGATAATAAACGTTCAAGGCCAACCACACCAGCCATCAATGCGATTCCTTCTGAGAAAGCCACACCCCAACAGCAGCAAACAGCATCGTCTCCAAATTGCTCATCAGATCCAGTGTCACCATCTTCGTCGTCGTCATCTCCAGGCACATCAAAACAGGTTGCAGAAAAGGATGGATCTAATTCACCACAGCCAACAAATCAGCCGCCATTGTCGACGTTCTATCAATCCCTGCTAGAGTCGTCATATGCCGCTGATGGTATGTTCGATGGTACTGTCACTCTATTCACAAAATCCCAATTAAAATTTCATCTCTTCAATATTTTTCTATTTTCCCTTTGGAAGGTTTTGCACAACTCTCTGAAAGTGAAATGCTTCAACAAGCCATTCAGCTGTCTACACAGGAATACTTAGAAGATCAGAAGCGAAAAGGAGGGTTCCTCTTTTAGGCGTTCCTGCTGTTTAACAACCTAACAACCAACACAAACTACACACAACTCAAATCCTTATTTCTATTTTCTATTACGCTATAATTATAACAACAAAAAAAAAAAATATTAAAAAAAATAAAATGAAATCGAATTTGGAAGTCGATTCCGAATTCCATCGAATTTAATTGAAATTCGAAATCAAATCAAATCAAATCAAATCCTCTTCTTGAATTAGAATGTAGAATCTGAAACCATTAATAAATTAATCAATGTAAATGAATTTACATGAGAATATAACAAATCCACAACACGTACATATACAGACAAATATACAGACACACACTAGTAGGCATGGTATGAGAAACTACTAAACATAATTATTATTATCGCTAATTATTGCTTCTTAGTATTTTAAAAGAAACGGTCAACATAACATATGAGTAGTCGGCAATTCTCAGTCTCTCTTTCAATCTTTACCGGTGCCGTGCCGTCAATTAAGTTTGCTTAATTATTATTCTTTTAAATCGTTTTTATTTAGAGAAAAATTAAGTGTTTCTATTTCTATGTTTTGGTTTTCTTATTTGTTTTCTATATTTGTTTTTTTTTTTTTGTCATTTTTGTTATGCATTTTGTTCTTGTTTAGGTAGATCCTTTTCTTATATACAACTTACACACAACTTAGTTATGCAATATTTAGTGTAAACACTACAGAGATTCATGTTAATTACAAGTTAGTTGTTTTATCTTTCTTTCTTTTTGACATTTGCTTTGGAATAATTAAAATTAAATAAACATACAGAGAATAGAATGAACGAAAAAAAACAAAATAAACAAATCTATATATATATACACTTATATGATAAATGATAAATGTAATTATTATTCTAATTAATTAATAATTAAATTAATTCATGGCCTCCCATCGTGGTTTAGGTACGCAGGGAGTTGCTATGTGATTGAGAATGTATTTTATTAAAATTGTATTGTAACTTTGTTTATTACATAATTTACTTTCTTTTTTTTTGCTGGAGTAATAAAGAAAATTGAAATTATTCAAACTGATGTGCTAAGTTTGATTTGTGCAATTTGTTTGTCATCTTCTCTCAACTGTGAGTTTGTTTAAATTTGCGGACTTCAAAACCATTCCAGAGCCTACTCAATCATTCACAGTCACACCTCGGCGAGCTCCTGGCAACCGTGAGAACTTTTTGTTGAAGAAATACTTGAAAATTATACACATGCAAAAGGAAAAGATGTTAATCATAGAAAAGATAGTGGGAGCCTTAGGTTTTCTTTTTGTCCTGGGGTGCCAGCACGTAACTTGATACAATCGAGTTTAGTCGATACAGTGGAGCATGGGTAGCACCTAATTTGGTTTAATCGACTGTCCTCGATTGTATCGTCGTAGATGGCAGCACATACTTTATACTCGATAGCAAATACTTACCGCTGACAGTAATTTTTGTGGAAAAAAAAGGAACATAAGCAAAACATGGCAATGAACAAAAAACAAATACATGTATTGATGAATTTCATGAGTGATCACCACTATTTAGCTGGAGGAATGTTAAAAACCGCGCAAGGTAGAAAAAATAGTAGTTTTCTGTGGGAACGGCTGTATAACTCCAACATTAATTTGGTAACTCCCACTGGCTAAGAGACTCAATGTTGCACAAAGCTGCAAAGCTGGTGGTATTTGAGTTGCTTCTTCTTTTTTTGAAACTATAAGTTTTGAAACTGTTCCACAAAATTAATTAAAACACGGCATTAAGTTTTACAACGTCATCAATGTAATTCATTTATTTCTGAATTCTTATGCATCTTCACTTAACTCCAATGGATTGCTTTTGTCTCTTAAAGCTCTTCTATTGATTTTGAAATTAGAGACTTCCTCATCTTCGCTTTCCGAATCAAAAAATATCATCATTTCATTTCATAACGATTATTTTTAAGCAGAAGCCACAATTAAATTCGTTTCAAGTTATGTGCTGCCGAAATTTATTTGTTTCGAGTTGACTGACGATCAACACTCCTCGATTGTATCAAGTTACGTGCTGGCACCCCTGTATACAGGGTGAGTTTTTTAACTTACTTGAAAAATAAGCGATATCGCGAAAAATGTTTCAGACAAAAGTCACAAGGTTCTGAAGGGGACATAAGATGGTGACTACGAGTTTGACCTTGAGACCCATTTCAAGGTCAAACGAAGGTCACTTTTGACTTTTTAAATGATAATTCCTGATTTTCATTGCTCAGTCGTATTGCTCGTAGGCTTGTCATTTGTTCTTACATACTGCGTTTAGCATAACCCAGCAACAACGACGTGGACGTAGCAGTATTTTGTTTCCTTCGGGGTGATTAATTAGAGTGGGTCCCCTTGCCTCCCACTGCTGAATCATTGAATTCTTTCCATTTCGACGTTTATTTCCCGAGACTATTTCAACAAATGCTCGAAAATGTGACCATTCACTTCAATACACTTGTCTATCCGCGCTCTAAATAAACCAACAGAACCGAAAAGTAATTCTGGCGTAATCTTCCGGCAAGCTTCAGTTATTCGTCTTTTCATGTCCTCACGTGTTGTTGGCTTTTTTCTGTAAACCTCACTTTTTAAGAAGCTCCACAAGAAGAAATCAAGTGACGTAAGATCAGGTGATCTAGCAGGCCATTGTCTCGGACCCCCTCGTCCGATCCATCGTTGATGGTAAACATTGTTAAATACGCCCCGGGCTACTTAGGAATAATGGGCAGGACAACCATCATGTTGAAACCACATTATTTGTCGCAACTCCAATGGCAGTTCTTCAAGTAATACTAGCAGATGGTCCCGCAAGAACTTTGCATACTTTTCGCCATTCAAGTTGCCTTCAATAAAATATGGACCTATTAATTTATCCCCAATAATTCCCGCCCAAACATTAACATTCCAAGGGTGCTGGAGTTCAACTTGTCGCAACCAAAAAGGGTTTTCGGTAGCCCAGTAATGCATATTATGTCTATTGACCGTACCGTGATTGGTGAAAGTCGACTCATCAGAGAATAACATCTTGGCGAAGAAAAGGGGGTCACGTTCAATTTGCTGAAGTGCCCATTGACAAAAGGAAACCCGGTTGCGAAAATCCTCACTAGAAAGTTTTTGACGCACCGAAACATGATAAGGATGGTTTTTATGCCGATGTAATATCTTACAGACAATGTGAGGATCGTGTGCAAAGGCAGCTAACACTGCTATCTATTTTATTGTCCTCAACAGCCACCCTATCTGACCGATTCCTTTTCTTTGGTTGCACACTTTCTTCACCAGTGAATTGTTGGATGACCCGATAAAAGGAAGCGCGCGAGCGTATCTGGTATGGGAAACGTTGGGCGTAAAGAGCAACCGCACCATCGATGTTCCTTCCACTTTCTCCATAAATGAATATCATTTCAATTTTCTCTTGAATTGAAATAGCCTGCATTATTAATCTGGAAAACTTTACAAAAATCGAACTTCTAACACCCTAACAACGTTGGAAACCGATTAATGATTTAGGCGTGCCAGTGCAGTGGTATCTAGCACTGAATGAATAAGACCTTTGAGACAATGTCTGTGCCCCATTGAGGAATACGACTGAGCAATGAAAATCAGGAATCATCATTTGGAAAATCAAAAGTGACCTTCGTTTGACCTTGAAAATGGGTCTCAATGTCAAACTCGTGGTCACCATCTTATGTCCCCTTCAGAACCTTGTGACTTTTGTCTGAAACATTTTTCGCGATATCGCGTATTTTTCGAGTAATTTGGATGTCTCAAGTTAAAAAAACTCACCCTGTACACAATGCCGGTTTCCAGTTCAGTTAAAAAAAATTGTTTTTAAAAAGTAAAATTCCTTACCTTTATTAATAAATAGACCAAACATAAGTTTCTTATTATTATAAAAAATAAATAATATGTAACGTATTCTTCAAAACTATCTGAATCCTCAATATGCTTCTCGATTAGTAAAGTTCCCAGATCCTACCTGAATTCTCTGAACTGTTACTCTTTTAACACCACCTTCGTTTTCTGATCTGATAATTCATTTGCGAGTGCGATGGCCCTCTGGACATTCGGTTAAGGGAATTCCCCCGTGTGACGGCATGATTTATAAGCAGCTTTTGTGATTTTTTTTTATGTCTAATGAAAAGATAGAACTTTGAGTGTTTTTATCATTTATTTATTGCTATTTCAAGAGTACGTGAAACAAATTTCAATTAAAAATCTTCATTAGAACCTAAGTTGTACCACTCCAAAGACACCCCCCTTTGAAAAACAGGACACTCACATTCCCCACGATTTCGGCAGCATTGTTATCTGTAAGCCTAAATGCATCGAGTGACCTAGAATCATTTGAAAATTGGGTTTTCGGTAGACTTCTGAAAAAAAAATTCACCTTTCATATATTTTTTGTATGTTTTCGTTATGGAAAAAATAGAAATACTTTGAATTTTAGGATGATTCTAGGTAACTCTGTGCGTCTACATGGGCTGAGTCTGTCATTTAAATTTCAAGTGCATCCATCAAATCGTTCTCGAGATATAATGGAGGGAAGTTTGAAAAACGCAGTTGAGAGAAACACGTTTCAAGTACTCAGCTCAGCACTCTGAACATCTGCTTCTTCTAACTGCTGTATCTTTATAACGACTTCTTTACCAGCATCGATTTTTCCAACCCATTACACGGAGGAAGCCCCATAACATTTGATCTGCCATATCAACCCCGACCAAGTATTCATTGTGGTTTTATGAAACTGTGATAAATAATAACCCGGACTCTAGAAAAAATAATTAAAACAAGATTTCCGTTTATGTTTCGGTATTCTTACTTGAAATATTCTCCGCCCGCACTTGTTTCAACGGTTCAATAGTGATTCAAATGGCTGCTCTAGCTCATTTTGCGGAATTGCCTTCAGTACTCGTGTCGAAACTGCTTGAATGATCGGAATGTCATCAATAAAGCATCCTTTCAACTTCGATTTCGGGAGCAAAGAGAAGTAGCACAGTTCCAAATCAGGTGAATACAGAGGATAATTTAACGCATACATTTGATTTCGAACCAAAAATTAACGAACAATGAGTTCTGTGTGGCTCAGTGCATTATCGTGCAACCGAGAAAAATCGTTGTTTTGTCCAAAACTAAAAGGCATTGCGATCCTCCACAATAAAATCACGTACGTTTTGGATCAATTTAAGCGTCCGAACTGAAATTTGCTTTCGTGTTTGTCATCCTCCAGCGTCTCTCTGTCGCCCAAAAAGATCAATGCATCACGGTTCACTTGTTGGATCAACCGGAATGATTTTGATACATTTTTACCAAGTTTTGCAGAATTTAATAATCGCTCTGGGTTCCATGTTAAAATTTCAGCATCAAATGAAAAGGTGTTCTGAAAAAATAATTTTTATAATTGTTAACTGTTAATCAAATGTTATGAAATTAACACAAAGCAGAGAAAGATGCTGCCTTTAAAACGCATGTTCGGTGGGACTCTTGGTTGCTGAGATATGGCTCATGTCCGTGATATTATTTGCCACACTGTGTACACTTTCTCCTTCTACACCATCTGCAAAAGTTATTTATTATTTGGAAAGATTTGTTGAGAACATTGAACAACATATTACAGCTATTTTCCCGTAAATTCTGGATTCACTTTCACAAAAACCCTTCCCTTTCCTCAAAAAGTCTTTTCGATTTCACATTAAAGATCCAAAATTTATAAGTTTGCCATAAAGTGGTCAAATATCGGTCGGAAAACTAATGAAAACATGGGACTAGAAATGGTGTTAACTGAAGGACGGATTGTATCATTTACTACTAGATTCGATACTTGTTGCGCTAAATTAAAAAGGTCGTTGGATAAGAGATGGCTTGTGTGTTCTAATCTAATTATACCGATTTTTTCCCATACACTTGTGTAGGGCGGGTTGTTCTCTGGAACCTCTGCTTCGATTGATGATCCTTGTGCTGTTAATTGAAAAAGGAGAGGAAAAAACGCATTTGACGAATCACTAGATTCCGGGTTGATTTTCTTTTGATTGATAGGAAACGACAATCTGTTGTTTGGGTAAGGAATCAATGTTCTACTGGCAGAACATAACAAAAGAAATCATCGTACGCTTGTTGTATCTAACTCTACATGTTTCCAAGCTAAGATAAGATTTGACCAAAACCATGTTTAAAAATCAATGTAAAATAACAACTATAATAAAGGACATGAATGTCATCTTTAATATATTTTAATCTTTTTATGGCTATTGTCGCCCCTGTACAGAAGGGCTCATTCCCCTGCTATTTCCAGAATACAACTTCACAATTTTACACTTGAAACTGGACTGACATGTGTTCTTAACACATCAGCGCATGGCCGGCTTACGATTATATATTGAGAGGCGAGTGCCTAGGGATCTCATATGGGCCGCGCTGAGGTCTCAAAACGTACCGGAAACGTATGTTAGAATAATACAAGACATGTACGGAAACGTGAAAACTGCGGTTAAAAGCTCTGCTGGACTAACGAGAGAATTTCCAGGTTATGTCGGAGTGCATCAAGGAAGCGTACTTAGCCTTTTCCTCTTTAACGTAGTATTCGACTATCTTTTAAAAGACTGCATGCGCGAAGCAAATGCAACGCCAATTCTCTTCGCTGACGACGCAGTTATACTTAGCGATAACGTCGAAGATTTACAGAACGCCTTAGATTCGTGGAGAAATGCGCTAGAGAGAAACGGGTTTAAAATAAGTCGTTCAAAGACGGAGCATTTGGGCATCCGTTGCGACCTGTTCCGGATATAATGTTAGACGCAATAGTTCTTCCGAAAAGTACTATCTTTAAGTACTTAGGATCAATCGTTAACATGGAAGCGAAATGTGACGACGACTTAAACCACAGAGTGAGTGTGGGGTGGATGAAATGGCGGAAAAATTCGGGAATCTTTTGCGACCGAAAATTTCCGCTTAAATTAAAGGGGAAACTCTACACCACGGTTGTTAGACCAGCTGTTATATACGGTTCACAGTGCTGGACAATGTACGAAGCGTTTAAAAACAAAATGACGGCAGCGGAAATGAAAATGTTAAAGATGTCTAGTGGGGTCACTAAACGCGATTGCATTAGATCTACGCGTATAAGAGGAAGTATACATATGAAGAATTCGGTAACCGAACAGCTTGAGGCGAATAGAATAAGCTGGTATTGCCACATTCAAAGAAGATCTGCGAAAAATCCGGTTAAAAAGGCACTATCAACTACTGTCACTCCAACTATAAGAAAACGAGGTTGGAAAAAGAATTCCTGGATTTCTCAGATGGCAAATGCGCAACAACGCATGGGGCTTACCACTGAAGCGATCCAGGACCGACCATTATGTAGACGCGTTCTGCGGTCTGCGACATTAGCCAACCCCATAAGCGGAGCAGCAGCGATGCAGTAAAAATGGGAAACTCGTTGCGCATAAGTTCGTAGAACGAGGAAAGGATAAGAAGAAGATTGAGAGGTGTCCAGGATTTTTTTAAATTTCTAAGTTCTATGAGTAGGATGCGTTTTCCCAGGATTAACCTCCTGCGCAAGAATTGTCTGTAATTGTTTATTTTGAATGATCTAATAATGCCGATGGCGATGGCGCGATAGTTAGCTCATTGGACTATCACGCAAACAGTCTAGGTTCGATTCCGGGCTGGGTCACCAACAATTTTTCAAATCGCCATCACCCTTTCGGCGGGCAATGGCAAACTCCCGAAAGTAAAATTGCCTACGAAAAAGCTTCTAAGGAGTGCCGTTCGGACTCGGCGAAAAACCGTTGGCCCCGCTCAGATTTGACAAAAGTGACAACATGAGCACCACAAATGAGTGTCAAGAAGCTAAGCCATGGCCCATACTGGGCTGCCAGCGCCACAGTGTTTTTTTTTTTTTTTTTTTTTTTTTTAATAATTGCTTTCGGCCTTTACTTCTTTGTAAAATGGAATTTGCTGAGAGTGCCAAAATCGTTCGATTGTCAGTTTCTCAAAGTGGAACCTCACCAAATGCGCGTATTTATAACATCACGGTCATTAACCCAGCCGACCCCCACTCTACATATGTACGAGTACATGCGAAACTGGTAATAGCCGACAGAGTACGTTTTTAATCCTTCTATCAACGGATGTGTAAAAGCTTTCCTTCAATGGAAAAGATTCAGCTGGACCTTCATCTCATAATAGTGATATTACAAAGTGTTTTCTTCATTTAAACATTTATGGCATTTATGTAATTGAATACAGTACTGTAAATGGAGAGACCATCGCAGGCAGTGTATGCAAATCTGGTTTTCCTTTCTGTTTCGTTGTTTATTCTGCAAATTCTGGACAAATTTTTCTGGTCCGTTGTTGTTTGCCTACGTTGGGCTGTGCAGTACTATGATGTAGTGGTGTTTCGAAAAATGATTCGAAGCCATTTTACACGGACAATACTCATATTACAAAGCAGCAAAAATTGTCGACTTGCATAGATTTTGTTGTTTGCACTCAAAATATTTAGTTTTTTTTTTATAAATTATTTAAAAAATGCCAATGCTGCAAAATCTAAACATGTAAAAAAAATAAACTAAAACCAAGCGATCTATCTTTGGGTGTTTTTTTTTTAAGAGGCGGAGAACCTTAAATTTGCAACATTGTTTTATGTGACAGCCAATTGTACAGTTCTAGGTTGTTTTGAGGTTTGGTTTGGCAATTCACCATGAATAAAATCACGACGGAGCAATGTCTGCGAATACTTAAAATTTAGTTTTATGGTTCAATTCGAGAAACTTATCGGGTATTACGTGCATTTTATGGTGTTCATAATCGCCTATCAGAGCAATTAATTCGAGAAACTATGGATCGTTTTCGCAATACGTTTACTCTAAATGATAATACGCATCCCATAAGACATTGAAGCACACTTTTGGATAAATGGCTTTGTCAATAAACTGAATTGCTGCATTTGAGGCTATGATAATCCACAAGCCAATTGTCAAAACACCTTTACATACGGAAAAAGTTACCGTTTGGATCGTTTTATGGGCTAGTGGTATCATTAGTCCATGTCTTTTTAAATTAATATGGGCAGAACGTAAGAGTCAACTGTGAGTGGTACAATACAAAGACAACTTTTTCGTTCCTTTCGATTAATTTCACAAAATGTAATGGCAATTTGACGCCGATAAACGCGACGACTTCAAGCCCGAAATCATCATACGAGGGCGGGTCAATAAGTCCGTGACTTTTTGAATTTCTGACCTCTTTACTGAAACAGCAACACTGCTCCTGTCAACAGGCATCTGTCAGTTGACTCCTGTCAAAATTTAAACTTGCTGCGTCAGTTAGTTTGTGTTGACAGCTATTTTTATCAGACTACTCACTAATTTGAGGAGAAAATGGAAAAAAGTGAATTTCGTGTGCTTATTAAGCTTTTCAGGCTTTTTTAGTACTTCGACTGAGATATTTACTGGGTCAAAAAGGTGGAAAACCAATAAATAAATTTAGTTCGTATTGATCGATTTCTCCACTGCCCTTACCACAATTCGAAAATGTACTAATACGTGCATCGCCTTAATCCATTTATGAAGAAGAATTCATAGTTAGTTTGGGATGAAGCTAAGCCTCAACTAGCGAGCCTTTCCACTTAACCCCATATTAACCTATTTGTGCTTTTCCAATTATGTTGATATCATCGGCGTAAGCTACTTGAATATGTTTTTCCAGAGGGGGGCAACTTTAAATTGGAAAAAATACAGAAAATGTTTTGTAATACCAATGAAATTGGTCATATTTAACTGATACTCGTACAAAGCAAATTGTGTCACTTGGCACGTTTGGTGCGATCTGTGAGTTTGTGGACCATATTTTTTTTTAAATGAAGCTAATCAGCGTGCAATTGTCAATGATATTTGCTATAGACTCATGATAAATGGCGTTTTCGGTCTCCGATTGAATGGCATGAATTTGGATGAGATATGATTCTAACAAGATGTTGCTACTTTCCATACAACAAAAGAAATAATCAACTTATTGAAAGAAACATTCGTTGAACGCACAATTTTGGGTAATGGACCTCTAATTTGCCCTCCAAGCTCTTCTGAAGTGACGACTCTTGATTATTTCCTTTGGCGAAACGTAAAGTCGCCAACCAACGCGGACTTAACAAAATCCATCGACGTTTTAGAAGCCAACATTGTTCCTATCATTAAGGACATACGGCTCAAATGCTTGGAGAGAGACATTCATCAGATCAAACCTTGGTGAGTCTTGCTTCAACTGTTGAACTTTGTTTCAATTTCATCTGTTTTGTTCAAATTTAAAGTTAGTACTGGCTCAGAAAAACAGTCTGTAAACAAGACTTACCTTACTTTAGGTGGCGCTGCAGTCCGGGGTGGACCTGGGCCTCAGTCAACAAGCTTCTCCAGCCAGCTCGATCCCTGGCTAGCTGCCTCCAGTTTCGCACGCTAAGTTGGCTGAGGTCCTCTTCCACTTGCATGCGCCACCTGAGTCTTGGCCTTCCTCTACTACGCTGTAGAGGATTGAACCGGGATTGTTAAAGTCTTATAAAGGGTGACTTTTGTTGTCCGAGAGAGGGCTTTGCTACTCAATTACCTTCTTAACCCTAAGAAACAGCGGTTGGCAAGAGTTATTCTTCGCTTGATCTCAGCGCTGGTGTCGTTGTCTGCATTTATAGCGGAGCCTAGGTAGACAAAGTCCTTAACTACCTCAAAGTTATATCTGTCGAGGGTGACGTTCTGTCAGCAACGTCGGTGTTGGTTATCCTCTTTGCTTGACAGCATATACTTGGTCTTGCCCTCATTGACCGCTAAATCCATTTTCGCCGCTTCCGTCTCAATACTCGCGAAAGCGCCACTGACATCACGTTGCTTTCTCCCGATTATGTCAATATCGTCGGCGTATGCGAGTAGTTGGACGGACTTTTGAAAGATAGTGCCTCTTGTGTTTGCTCGTGAGTTTTGCACTATTCTTTCAAGTACGATGTTGAAAAAATCGCATGACAGCGCATCGCCTTGTCTAAATCCTTTCTGGACATCAAAGGTCTCGGTGAGCGTGCATTCTCCATCGTCATCCTGCACAGACGGACGAGTTTGGCAGGGATGCCAAAACTAGACATTGCTCTATATAGCTCGTCTCTATAGATGCTGTCATACGCGGCCTTAAAATTGATGAATAGGTGGTGTGTATCGATCTGAAGCTCATGCGCCTTCTCCAAGATCTGCCGTAGTGTGAATATCTGGTCGATGGTGGACATTCCTGGCCTGAAGCCACACTGATATGGACCTATCAGGTTGTTGACGAACGGCTTCAGGCGTTCGCACAATACGGCGGATAAGATCTTATATGCGATGTTAAGGAGACTGATGCCTCTGTAGTTGGCGCAGTTCAGAGGGTCTCCTTTCTTAAGAATTGGACAAACAATGCTGAGGTTCCATTCATCGGGCATACTTTCGTCCGACCATATTTTACAGGTGAGTTGGTGTATGCTCCTTACCAAGTCATCGCCTGCCGCTTTGAAGAGCTCGGCAGTCAGGCCATCCGCTCCAGCAGCTTTGTTGGACTTAAGCTTCGATATGGCTATCTTCACTTCATCCAGGTCGGGTGGACGGAATTGTTGGTCATCATCGTCCAGGTTGAAAGGTTGATTCTGCCTGACAGCGGTATTTGGTCTGTCATCGCCGTTATACAGTCTGCAGAAATGATCTTTCCAAATCCTCAGCATCGACGGCGATTCTACTACGATGTTCCCTTGTTCATCTCAACAGGCTTCGGTTCGGGGTTTATTTCCGTGGCATGTTATTTTAACCTTTTGGTAAAACTTCCGAACCTCATTCCTGGAGTAGCATCTCACAATTTCCTCGATCGCGCGCTTCTCATGCTCTTTCTTCTTCCTCCTGAGAAGCCTGTGCTCGTCTCTCCTCTTCCGCTTATAGAGCTCATAAGCAGCTCTGGTCTTTCTAAGCAGCGCCGCGTTATATGCATCTTGCTTAGCTGCATGTGCTTGCCGGCATTCATCATCGAACCAGGGGTTTCGTTTTGGTGGACGAGTGAAACCCAGCACATCAGAAGCGGCATCTCTGATGGCGTTTTGGCAGTGTTTCCAATGGTCTTCGATGCTTGATGCTGGCGGCATTGGACCTCTTAAGAGATTAAGGGACACTTGATCGGAAAAGGACTTGGCGATCTCTTGCGATTGTAGCCGTCTGAAGTCGAATTTTCTCACAGCATTAGTTTGTCTTGGCGTAGTTTGGGATATTCGCAACCGTACCTTGGCTACAACAAGGTAATGGTCCGAGTCGATGTAGGCTCCTCGGAACGTGCGGACATCCATAATGCTGGAGGAGTGTCTTGCGTCGATCGCAATGTGATCAATCTGGTTGACTGTTGATTGATCAGGAGTTCTCCAAGTCCCCTTGTGTATGTCGAGATGTGGGAACCGCGTGCTAGCTACGACAATGTTTCACCCCGTCACAAAGTCGATTAGCCTGAATCCGTTATCGGAGGTGGTGTTGTGCAGGCTATATTTTCCGATTGTTCCACCAAAGATACCCTCTCTTCCTAGCTTTGCATTAAAATCACCGAGGAAAATTTGAATGTCATAGCTAGGGCATTGCTCGTAGGTCTTGTTAAGGAGCTCGTAGAAGGCATCCTTGGTGTCGTCATCTTTCTCCTCTGTGGGGGCATGCGCGCATATGAGGCTGATGTTGGCGAATTTAGCCTTGATGCGGATTGCTACGAGGCGCTCGCTCACATGCCGCAAGCTGAGGACTTCTTGTCTTAGTCTGCGTCCGACAACAAATCCGCATCCAAATAAGCGCTGCTTTTGCCGTCGATAGCAATTGCCGTAGTAGATGTCGCAGTTTTTCATCTTCTTTTTGTCCGGCCCATCCCATCGCATTTCTTGAATGGCGGTTATGTCTGCTTTGCAGCAGTCTAGGGCCTCCGCTAGTTGCTCGGCTGCACGTGGTCTATTAAGGGATCTAACATTCCACGTGCATATCCGAAGCTCATTGTCCTTAAATCGTTTGCGTGGGTTGTCAACAGTAGATCCGTCCATATCCGAGGCTTGTTGATGCTTCGTAACTTAATCTTTTTTAAATGGCCGGGCAGTTACCCTGGTGGCACAACCCCCAACTTGGAGGACCAGTTCCATTTTGAGCGACCCTAGGACGAGGGGTCGGTTACACCGATGCCAGTAACCCGTTCCCGGATGTGAGCGCTGCCATTGGCCCTTATAGGGCTCGTCCGCCACCATCTCTTTTCCAAGACCCTGACTAAGTCCTGGAAATCCTTTCCGGCCTGAGCTCCAAATATGTCGGAGTAGCCCGGATAAGGTCTTGTTTTGTTTTTCCGACACTAATCCTGGTTAATGGCGCAGGAAACCCGCCATTTGCCCCCTTCACTTCGCAACCTCTAGTGAGATTCCCAGATGGCGCCACGGGGAGGCGTGAAGTAAGACTTATTAGCAGAGCTGCAAGATGTTCGGCTGCAGAGGCTCATTCTCGTCATTTAAGGAACCAGCACCTGTCAGAAGATGCTACTTCTACGAGGCCTTATACTAATCGTTGCCATCTGTAAACAAGAAGTCCATTTTATAGCTCTCAAAAAAAGTGCTCTCATTATTTGATGGATACTAAAAAAACTACGTCGATTATAAAAATAGAATAATGCACCATTCAATAATGCATTAAATATTTAATTCAAATATAGTACATTCGTACTATTCGTACGTTTTTTTGGTTGATGTGAAGAACGGAAATTGTGTCTGTCGCGAAGGGAGGTCTTGGATACCACCTTGATCAAAAATGTCCCGGAATAACCACCGTGTGGCGCTCCCATTGTTCCGATTTGAGTTCTTCTTTGCGTAAAAAACGGATTTAATGGTGCGCGAACGTTGGAAATGTTGGAAAAGTGTTTCGGCAATGATACTCTAAAGAAAGCGGCAAGTGAATGGCGTTCACCAAATGAGCCGATACCAAAAAAACCACGTCGTTTCAGCCAAAAAAGTAGGTAATGCCCACGGTTTCCATGGATTACAATGATGTAGTGCATCATGAATTTTTGCCAGAAGGCCAGACAGTAAACAAAGAGTACTCGTATTATAGGTATTTTGGCGTTGTGAGACCTCTGCGTGAAGCAATTCGCCGAAAGAGACCAGAATTGTGGGCAGAAAACTCGTGGATTTTTTTTTTTTTGACGAAAAACAAATACCATCCAACAGCCACCGAATTCACCTGATTTGGCTCCCTGTGACTTGGAAGTGTTGGAATTGCATGTGTTGGAAGTGCATGAAATTAGTAAAGAATTTGACTGCAAAATCATTTTGAGGGATGAAGATCTATCTTGGAGGGTTTGTTAATATGCAGAAATGCCATATTTGAGGCACAGTGTGGCACTTGACTTCTGTTTTTTTTGGATTCATTTGAAAGGGATGGTATATGCCAAGGCTTTCGACTAAATTGAAGCACTCAAAGTCGTTGAAATAGACCCAGATTTCTAACGAGTCGTAGAGTTCAAGTAACTGATATTTTTTTAACTCTTATTCTTCAAGTCGCAGTTCGTGTTATTTAATTAAATTTTTGCTTTTTAAAACATTGCAAGTTGCATTGCTCAACTTTCTGTTTCTATGTTAATTGGCTGACACTTTAATATAAATTTCTAATAAAATTACAATTATTCCGAGCTATGAAAATAAAACAAGCTGTTTTCAGCAAATAATATTTACACAGATGTTTGTTTCAGTACAATTAAATAAAAGAAATGGAGCGCGTGTCAATTATCCACTTAAAACTTGATAATGATAAATACAACATCAAACAAATATACTTGTATAATAATTGTATATTTTGTGTTTCATCAGACAATCACTTTTATCTAGTTTCAAATAGTTTTTTAACACAATATTGCAAACAACGATTTTACTCCCGTGAACATAACATACACTTGTACCCCATTTCACAATTAACTCATTAATTGATGGATAACGTTCGTGTTGAAGTTCCATAAAATTATGATTGTTGTTCGGTTGAAGTGAATGGGCAACTTTCTTGGTCCACTTTCAAGAGTCAAGATTTTTAATTGAATCAATTGTTGATCGTTGCACTTCACTTTACGTAAATTTAATATCTTCAATTCCACATGGTCGAGATTGTTATATTAAAAAAGTGTAACCGGGAAAGCATGTATTCTTCTGCAAATCGGATAACAATGCAATTCTAATTGGAGAACCCTGCAAGGCTAATAAATGGGAAAATTTCTGGATTCAGCGCAGCAGTGGGTATATGCAGAGGTGGAAAGCAGCTTCACTTACCTACTTATTTAGATTGTGCAAAATTTCGGGGTGAACCTGGGTTTTAAGCAACAGCCCTCTTCAGTTAGCGCGGTCTCTGGCTAACTGCCTCGAGTCCCTGACAGCATAAAGGTTATTGCGGTCCATTGTGTTGCTTCACAACTAAACCCATCTTTTGCCGCTTCTGTTCAAATGCAAATATTGCAAACGCACCAGTGATTGCTTATTGAGTTCTGTCAATGCGAATGCAGACAGTTGTACAGACATTTGGATAATTGTGGTTCAAGTGTCTTATATTGAGAAAATGGTGCTGGGTTTCCACGACTCTTATCGAGATGCAAGACCACCGGTAGTCCATACCACTACTTAAAACACCTTACTGTGGGAGTCAGAAGTTATCCGGATTTCGGTCCGGGTCTTAGTTGAAGTGGTAGGCCACTTTGGAAGAGCGTCATGGTGGCTATGGTTTAAACCTAAAATACAGGAAGGGTTTTCCAGTTGGTTTCAAATCGATATAGAGTTGCAATAATTATTGGGTGCTGTGACCCTAATACCAGTAAGAGGTTTAAGGTCGGTTTCGACTCGTTAAAAGTGTGGCTACTTTGCCCATAACAGGAGTTCCTAAATTGCATCAACAGAATTAAGAGAAATAAAAATTAATATTATTGGTCTCATACAAGTATGGGCAGCTCGTAAAATTAAGACCCTCGAGACGGGTGTACACGTAAAAAACAAAAAAAAAAACAATGTGGCGCTGGCAGCCCGGTATGGGCCATGGCCTAGCTTCTTAACACTCATTTGTGTTGCTCATGTTTTCATTTTTGTCACATCTGAGCGGGGCCTACGGTTTATCGCCGAGACCGGCGATTTGAAAAATTATTGGTGACCCAGGAATTGAACCCAGACTCTATGCGTGATAGTCCAATGAGCTAACTATCGCGCCATCGCCATCGCCCGGGTGTACACGTAAACAACTATATTTTGTTGTTCATCTCTACAGGGTTCGGTTTGAATCTTTATCGATTGTTTCTATCTTTTGGTAAAACTCTGGAATATTGTTCCTGGAGTAGCATATCTTTCCCATGGAAATGCCGAGATTCTTGCCTTTTCTAGTATTCGTAGAGCACAAGTGCCGTCTTTGTTCTTTGATGCAATGCAGCTCCTTAGGCTAGTTTTTTCTCTACCAGTGCTTGTCTCTATTCTTGATCAAACCATGGGTTTCGTGGAAGTTGTCGAATAAAACCTAGTACATTAAATGCGTAATTGCGATGGCTTCTTGGCATCGATACCACAACTTTTCAGCATTGGACTTTAGTTGGATATGATATATCATATCGAGGGGTTGAGGCTTATCCCTGATCGGCAGTCTCTGCTGGTTTGTTGCCATCCATTCAATGTTAAATATCCACACAGCATTTCTTCGTGGTTGTGGAATTTGAGATATTTGTAAGCGTGTCCTTGCTGGTGTTATATCTAGATCCCCAAATAAAGCAAACTCAGCCAACACTGCAACATCGTCCAAGGGGATGAAATATCATAATCTACAGCTTTAAATGCAAGGTTGTTCATTTACTCCAGCTTCGCTGATTTATTTGAAAACGCAGTTATCCAGAAAACAAATGAAGAGAAAACTTTGAAATAGCTGTCTCTGCGGCCTAAGATAGCAACTGGATAATAAGAAGGAAAAAATGGCACTGAATACCTGTAGTTTCAGTGCTTGGATATGGCGCTGAATTTTAGATAGACGACAATAGAAGAAGGAATCTATTATTTTATTATTGTATTTTCTCAGCTGTAATGAAGAGTAGTCACGAAATGCTTACTTAACTTGATAACTTCACGTTTGAAACATTAATTAAGTCTTAAAGCAATGGCCCGTGATAAATATACCAAAGAATTGAAATCAGATCTAATAAAAGATTTTCTAAGCGGAATGTCACAAAGTTCTGTTGCTAGGAAATACGTTATACATCGGTGTGTAGTTGGGCGAATAATAGTAAATTTAAAAAAAACGACAAGCTTTTATATCATGTACAATTGTATATTGTAATAAAACCATGGGCTTGCTTTCGTTGGATTTGTTTCAATAAAAATATTTTTGTATTTTTTTAGTTATCGTCGGACATGTTTCTAAGTGTGTTCATTTCAATTAAAGTATCATTGTTGCACGGTCGCTTGCCTGTCAATCTAGTTCTTCTACAAGGAGACCTACTAGTGACTTGACCCTACTTAAAGCCACATATGCTTGGCTGGCAGCGAAGAGTCTTGAGCCTAGATACCCAACGGCAACGGTCTATATTGATGGATGGTACATTAGTTTCGCACATTTGTGCTCTCCGAAAGCTAGGCCATATGATTTCTGTTTTAGGAAAATATATTGTACATTGAAACGCAAAATGACTTTGGCCCCATTGAATATTTTTAACTCCTTGGGTATCTCTCCTGTCTTGTTTATATCGGATGGCACAATATAGTATTATTTAGGTCGGTGTTGTAATTTTTTCGACATAAAAAATATTTTATTTTATTAACAGTCATACTATCCTAATCTGTATCCGCGGTGGTATAGTTTGCTTGTAAAAAGCAGATGATCCGTACGCAGAATGAAATATGCCACTTCGAAATGTGTATCAGCGCGAGAACGATCCGAAACACATATAAAGGTTCGTCAAGGAATATTTAAGAGATCATGGAGTTAAAGTTCAGGATTTGACGGCCCAATACCCAGACTTAAATCCTATCGAAATTATTCGTTGGATTCTTAAAAGACGCCATTCAAAAACTAAATACCCAAAGCAATCGTTAGCAATTTGGTTACCTTTAAATATTTTAAAATTTTTAAATATTTTGAATCAAAAGAGTGGTTCGTTCCGGTTGTATAATGGCTGTCTATATCTCCTTTCTACCCATCTCCTTACCCATCATGGATAAACCTCTACGGCCTTATTTAGTTAAATGAACTTTGGCGCTGACTGTGTTTTGGCTCAAGTCAAGGAAATTCCCTTTGACTCAATGAGCCCAAAAATACGTACGCTGTAAAAATATTAGGTCGCATTCCCCTACTATGGACAGAATCTGATCCAAAGAAGGAACGCAGTCGATTCTTGTTTTACATTTTACTCCTCTTTAAGGCACCAAACCACGGTAAATATTTTTTCATTTTCTCAAAGATACATTTGTTAAGAATGCTCTAACCAAATTTAGTAAAGAAATTCGTAAAATTGACTGAATTACAGCATTTTATGTGAAACCGTGCCAAGCGCACCATCGCCCCAAGCGGCAGACGTCGGGTCACGCAAAATACGGAAAATATGATGAGTCTCTGGTTGCTAAGGAGCTGTTGTATGGTCCAGGACTAGCTGATGGTGAAAAACAAAACAAAAATAGAGGCAAAATTTAGTTTGTATGTCGAATTATCCTTCAGCAAAATTTTGAACTCGTTTTCAACCTGATTTGACAAACTATTCATCCGATTTACATGTACAAAGTCTTTAAATGTTCTAAAATACAGTCTCTATGATATCACGTATATATATTCTGTGAAAATTGAAAATACAATTCGCTGGCCGATTTTTCGTGGGTCGATAGATATCGAATTTTCCCTACGTGTCTATATATCTGGCGATGGCGATGGCGCGATAGTTAGCTCATTGGACTATCACGCAGGGAGTCTGGGTTCGATTCCTGGCTGGGTCACCAAAAATTTTTCAAATCGCCATCACCCTTTCAGCGGGCAATGGCAAACTCCCGAAAGTTTCTACGAAAAAGTTTCTAAGGAGTGCCGTTCGGACTCGGCGATAAACCCGTAGGCCCCGCTCAGATGTGACAAAAATGAGAACATGAGCAACACAAATGAGTGTCAAGAAACTAGGCCATGGCCAATACCGGGCTGCCAACGCCACAGTGTGTTTTTTTTGTCTACATGTCTAGTTAAAAAATATATTTTTTTGTATTAATCAGATGAGCCGTATGGCTTAATTTCTGTCAACCACCGAGCAGCAACTTCATCGGAATGTCCTCTTGGAAGCTGCAAACTATTCTTAAGATTCGAATAAAAAAATTTGTGTAGTGTCTTCTATATGTATATATTGAATATGAGTATCAATAAAATCAATAAAAAGAAAACATTAATAGTTTGCTCGAAATCTGGTGCCTTAAGTGTTACTCGTATATAGTATGTTATACGCAATCCTAACCGCAATAAATCATATTGTAAGAAACAAGTAGATGGTTGGAGTTTTGCATCTGTAATGTTCTCAGGGTTTGCATGGACTAAATTCTTGCTTTAACGCAGTCGGAAGGTGGCATTCACTAAGTAACGATATGTCACACTCACAGGGAAAATGAGATTGTCTTTAAAAATGGTTGCAAGCCTCCGAAGAATTAAGGACCGCAACCCGCGTGAAGAGCATTCAAGTTTCTAGTAAGGACCTTCATTAATAGTTGGGTTTCCCATGTCGGTAAAAAGACTAAAAGAATGAACATGAACTGCGATCTGGCTGACTCTCAGCAGATAACAATTATGCTAGTGATGTCTTATTGACGCATATACAAGTATGTACTATGCCTTCATGTGGTACGTGATGCTACTGCAGGTATTTTATTACTGAAGCGATAACTAATTTGTCTACCAAATCCTGTTACTATACAGCAGATAAACGATAGATTTGTGCAGTTCTATCAATGCTATTCGACAATCTTTGTATGTAACGTGTTACATTCTCATACTATTCATCCTGACTTTGGGGTTGAAGTGATTAAGGAGGCTCTTATGTTTAAAGTTGATATGATATCATTTATTTAACAGGGAGGGTTTTAGCAGTCTGACGTCAGCTTTTTAATGTTCCTCACATCATGCAGACCTAAGTTAAAACAAACGTTTGAGACCATGATGCGAGACAATAATTTTTATCTGAAAAATTTCTCTCGAATACTACTCGTATATCGAGAATGGTCAATGCATTTTCTATAATGACACCAAATGATTGCAAAAAAAATTACAAGCCACGCATTTTTTATTAAGGTAAATTGAATTGCAATTAATTAGAAAACACCTATACACTTGACGCGACAGCTCTTATAGAAATTACTCCAAGAAGTAAAACTAACCCCGATAAAGACTTGTTTGTCGCTACATTAACAGGGGTCACCACATCTTTCAGCATTCGTTCAATGCATTTCCAACTATTCTCATGAAAATGTCCGCTGCCTAATGCAACAAATGTCTCCGATGCGTAGCCTCTGAAAATGTTTCGTCCATAAAGAACATTTTATTGACCTTAACAATTTTTATTGAACAGTACACTGGAGGTACTCGTACATACACGTAGCTGACGGTGTGATGGTATACTTGGGAATAGTGTTACTGCAGATGCTCGACGCCGAATGGTTGGTTAATTGATTGTCTACGTTTAATTGGAAAACTCTGTATGCTGATTGGGGGTGGTTGGTGGGTCATTGTGTAGGCAGATAAATCCTTTTGGCACCGAATTTATTGGATACAGAATTGGAGGGGTTACAGGCGGTAAAATTGCAGGATACATTGGGAAAAATGATGTTCGCAAGTGTTTGCTTAGATATTTTGGTAGGCATTGGAATAAATGAAGTTGACACAACTGATTGGAAGAGACTGACTTTGATCATGCAAAGTGAAATATATTTGACGGTCCTGGTGGCACCCTTAAGTACACAGGAAAATATGATAAGACAATGGATAATTTTTGGATTGTGTGGTGTTTGGCGCCAGTCATATGAGGTAATCAAAATACTTGGATAACCTATTCAAAAGATAACCATGTTTTTTGGCACTCGTTCATTGCACACAGGTCTACTAAAGGTATACTGGAAGTATGTCCTTGTGTTTTTTTTTTCTGTGAATAATCTGAACTAAAGAAGCTTGAGATACATATGTCTAATGAACTTGTTGCCCAGGGATATGCATTTGGTATATTTTTCTTAGGCGGGCCTCTGAATTACTACAGCGTGCATACATTATAGGAAGTTTTGGCTTTTTAACTGAAATCTAAAGCCTGTTGGTGATTTGGAACTGCTGCCGTCCTTTTTATTTTTCTCAATTAGCGGTTCCTCAAGCGGTTATTAGCACCCTTAGAATATTTGCATATAGCGGTGCGATTCAGAAGTTGGTTTTGAATACTTGCTAGTTACAATGACTAGGAAGTATAGTGCTCGGCAAAGCATTCCATAAGCGAGTTGTTCGGCTTAGGAAAAATCACTATATTTTCGGGTACATCCAATAGTGGGTTTGTGGGTGTTCTGACAAGCATTCATTTAGGGTGCCACACAGTCATATTGGCATCACGTATAATTTTTATAGCATGGTTTTGAAGCCTATCTAGCGAGTGCAAAGGGGTTTAAGGGACACCTGACCATTTATGAGCATTGTACTCCAATTTTTCCCTTATACTATATATTGAGTCCAAATCAAGGGTTGAAATACGAGGGCGGGTCAATAAGTCCGTGACTTTTTGAATTTCTGACCTCTTTACTGAAACAGCAACACTGCTCCTGTCAACAGGCATCTGTCAGTTGACTCCTGTCAAAATTTAAACTTGCTGCGTCAGTTAGTTTGTGTTTGACAGCTATTTTTATCAGACTACTCACTAATTTGAGGAGAAAATGGAAAAAAGTGAATTTCGTGTGCTTATTAAGCATTATTTCTTGCGAAAAAAAACCATTACCGAGGCCAAGGCTAAGCTTGATAAATACTATGGGGACTCTGCACCATCGATTTCAATGGTAAAAAAGTGGTTTACTGAATTTCGTTGTGGCCGTACAAGCACTGAAGATGCCGAACGTCCTGGACGCCCAGTTGAGGTCTCTACACCCGAAACAATCGAAAAAATTCACGACACGGTGTTGGCCGACCGAAGATTGAAAATGCGAGAGATTGTGGAAGCCGTAGGGATCTCCAATGGCTCAGTGGTTTCAATTTTGAATGATCACTTGGGCATGAGAAAGCTTTCCGCAAGATGGGTGCCGCGTTTGCTCACAGTCGACCACAAACGCAATCGTGTAACAACTTCACAGGAAGGTTTGGCGTTGTTTAATCGCAATATGGAGGAGTTTTTGCGCCGTTTTGTAACCGTGGACGAAACATGGATCCATCACAACACACCAGAGAACAAACAACAGTCAAAACAGTGGGTTTCTAAGGGTGAATCGGCGCCAAAGAAGGCCAAGGTGGGTTTGTCAGCCAATAAAGTTATGGCGACTGTTTTTTGGGATGCACGCGGGATAATCCACATTGACTACCTTCAAAAGGGAAGAACAATCAATGGGGAATATTATGCCAACTTATTGGACCGATTCAATGACGATTTGAAAAAAAAACGACCTCATTTGGCCAAGAAAAAAGTTCTTTTCCACCAAGACAATGCAAGGGTGCACACATGTGCAGTTGCCATGGCAAAAATCCATGAATTGGGCTATGAATTGCTCCCTCATCCACCCTATTCTCCAGATTTGGCTCCGAGCGACTACTTCTTGTTCCCAAACCTGAAGAAATGGCTTGGTGGAAAAAGATTTGACTCCAATGATGAAGTCATCTCGCAAACAAAGGCCTATTTTGAGGACCTCGACAAATCATTTTTTTGGAATGGATAAAAAAATTGGAGAAGCGTTGGACAAAGTGTATAGAGCTCAAGGGAGACTACGTTGAAAAATAAAATTATTTTTTTATCAAAAAATCTGTGTTTTAATCCAAAAGTCACGGACTTATTGACCCGCCCTCGTATATTCCTGTAAATTTAGTCAAAGAAAAAAGATCTTATTCTTTATAAAAAAGAAGTGCATTTCGAGCCTGTTTGAAAATGTGTATTGTGTCACGGTTGACAGAGTATTGGCTTGGAATTAATCACCAATGTCTTTCTCTTTAGTCAGTGTTCTTTTACCACTTTTGTTGTTTGTGCTGATGATTTGGAGTGCAGTGAACTAGTAATCACAATTTCTGGTATACCTGAACGCAAACTAAGGAGAACTATTTACCAAATGTTTGAAACAACAACGTCTCTGATTCATTTGCAAGAATCCAATTAGCTATCCACTAGGAGAACTTAGGTAAGCCCCGGCTCAATTGCCCCCAATGACACGATTTTAGTCTTCTTCAAAAAAGTCAAAAATTTAGGACTTAGTAGAAGAATGAAAAGAGAACTTCCACGTAGAAACTAAAATATACAGAATAACCAGTGTATGTATGTATGTACAATGCTGCTCGTAAGGTAAGCCCTAGGGCCTTTAATCATAAAAAAGTAGAAAAAAATTATCAACTAAAAAGTTTCAAAAGATAAGTATGTCTCAGTATCACAAGAATATTGCAGACCCGCAGATCAGACCTAGAGAATTTATTTTGACTCACACGTTGCACAGTTTTATAAACAAAGTAGCTACAATATGGCAAGAGTGAGACTAAGAAGGCAATGGGAAGCAGTGTACCCTATTGACTATTATTTCGAATCCTTTTGAGATAGTCAATATCTGGTTTAATTTTAAGCACGCTCTACCTTGGTAGAGCTTGAGATTAAGTCTATCAAAGATACAAAAGATACAGACTGTGGAATTGAGGATCCACAGATGGACGCTAAGGGTCTGATGAGGAAAACTTAAGAAACTTACGCAAAATCTTAAAGGCATAAGGGATGTGTCTCAGTATAATCCAAGGTGCTAGTCACAAACTGCAAATGGTGGGAAAGTGAGAGGCTTTTTTTTTTAAAGGCAGATGGTTTTGCTTTCGGAAGTCTTCCATTATCTGCCAAGAGGGTGATAAGGTCAGGAAAGTAAGCTGCCATGCCATCACTAAACCTTTAAATCAGCAGGAGAGTGGGCAATTTAGGAAATATTATGTCATTGCCAAGCAAAAAAATATAAGGGTCTGGTAGGTGCCATGCGAGGTTATAGATGCAGCTATTAATTTAACAAAGCAGGGCTCAGTTGAAAGGTACATACTGGTATATGCGAATCTTTGTCACTTATGAAGGAGTATATTCCTCAACAGTCCCATGACCTGTAAGGATAAGCCTCCTCAACTTCCCCAATTTCTAGTCTCATTGGGTTCAGGGACAAAAAAGAGGTGATTATTCTGTCTCAGAAATTGGCACATTCTATAAAGCTGACAAAGTAGTCTATGGAAAAGTTATTATCTTACCAACCAGATCCATTTAAGAATCAGAATGGGATGGTTTAACGACAAACTATAAGAGCTGTATAGCAGCATTGCCCTAGTCAAAAAACTGCGCATCCGAAGCCTGATATAGCTGGGACATGAACACCATGCCAGACGCAGCAATACTCTGGTCTGCAAAGTCTTCGAATCTAATTTGGAGGAACAACGTAGTAGATTAAGATTTCACCTTAGGTGTTCGCGCACAAGTAGAACCGGAGCTAAACCTACTGCGCAACTGAAGGCAGTTAGTTTAAGATCGGGCTCACTGGATGGGCTTGTTAATTGAGGCCCAGATTCATCCCGAACTGTAGCACCGCTTTAATAAAAAAAGTAAAATCCTTAGTTGATCATTGGATACTATATGCGAGAAATGGTAATTCGTAAGGAGAAGATTATTATAGAAGAGACCTGCATACCATCCCGCTGGAATAAAAGGTATTTATAGGCCTTAGAAAGAGTCACGATCTGAAGTTGAGGAAAACATCAACCAACATGTGTCTGAAGCCGTATTGTGTTAATTTGTGTGCGATTTAAGAAGTAGGTGTTTTGCTCCTCAAATTTTTATCAAATCATAGACAAAATAAAATAAATTGTTAAACTTTGAGGTTCCTTTATTGTACAAGACGGAGTTGAATATTTTGAAGATAAACAACTAATTGCACATATGTACTTATGATTTCTAGCTAAAATATTCGCAAATAGTCATTCATATTTCAATGGTACCCCGGTAAAAATCATGGATTTGCACATAATCTTTAGACATTTTCTGCCAGATTTGCACAGTGAGGACATCAAAAAATGTCCCTCTTCAATATTGTTGTAGGGAATTTATTTTCCCCTTCAACAAAAAGCTCTCTTACTTGTTGTGTGCGTCATGGGAACATTTTTCTCCAGCAATTTCATCCCCAACCATCAGTCTATTAGTATTCAAGGTCATATTCGCATCTTAACCAATCAAATCATTGCAAAACCTTTTCACGACACTCTATCCATAAGACTTGTCCATTTATGTGAGTGGGTGCCATAAGGGTGCTTCTACTCATCCCGATTTTTACCAGCTTTAGGACACATCTACTAATGAAGGATATTCCATTGTTTGTTAAATGGACACGCATTTCTCTCTGCAAGAAGAGAAAGAAAAGAAGGTGCCTTTATAATGTCATTTCCTGATTCCGACAATTCCGCTACTGTCATTGTTGTTTAGCGGTAATTTATACTGAATATCACCTTGGAAATTTGTAGGTAGCAGTTAATTCCCTAAGTAATAAGAAGGCATTTTCAATTTTAACGATGGAAATGAAGTGACCAGCTACATACCGCTGTATGAGAAATATAAACGGATGGCGAATAAAAAATAACAGATAACTGAATGCGACCTTATATTGTCTACAAAGGCATTTGTTTCCTGTGCTACAGGGTAATATCCGTGTCATTAGTAAGTCGCCCAAGCGTAAGTTTTTCGGGTAAAATCGGAGAGTTCCTGGGAGAAACGATTTTTTTTGTTTTACGAGTGGTGGTGTTGAAAGGAAGGGATGTTGGATGGACGGAAATGAAATAATGCAGTTCGGACGGTTTTTGGAATTGAGATGAAACCTTTAAATGTCATCGGTAAGATGGAATGGTCTGCCAAGTCGTTTTCGGTAGATTGTCTAAATAAGTGGTAATTTCTGCAAATTGGATAGACGAATATTCAACATTGGATATTCACGAAAATCAAATGTACATACTCGTATGTATATGAACTTAGACGAATGTAATTGTTAATCAAGTCCTGATAGAAGTTCTGAAGGTTATTCGTTTATTGTCAAATAAAGTTGACTGCTATTCAAATTCTTAGTTGTTTTAGCTCCGGCTATGTCATTGCTTATACAGGTATTGAGGAGCTTCGGTTGGTTAACTGCACTTTAAATAGGTCCTTTTCAAATTTGAATGTTTTAGTTTGAGTGTAGGTTAGAGTGCTTTTTTTTACGGTATGCCTATGAGAAACTTATTCGGCTTGTAGAAGAGTTCCTCCCAGAAGAGTTGAAGGTCATCACCTAGGTTAATTAGACAAGAAATCCAGAATCGGCATGACTGCTGAAAAGTATGAACCTTCCTTAATTATGGAATATTATTTTATTCAAACAACTCTCTCGGTTGACTTGGTAGCAGCTCATCCAGACAAAACCTTTTTTTAAATATATTTTCGATGGTTTCGACCGCTATTTCACGAACAGCTTGGTCAATATTGTTTCCGAGTGCCTATATCGTCTTTGGATTGTTCACATAGCATCGATTTTTAATGGCACCCAACAAAAAAAATCCAACTTCGTCCAATTGAAGCTTCGTGCTAGTCAAGCAACATTACCCAAACGGCTGATTGCATGGTTATTGAACTTGTGTGCTGTAAATCGATTCCTTTTGTAATTTTTTTAAGTGCATTAGCGATGTATGAATAACATATGATAGAAAAGATATCAACTGATGGCCTTCCCCTTATATGACTGAGATATATAGGCACAAAAATAAAATAAATTTCAAAATTAAAAGATACATGCGTTAAAGAATTTATTTTCAATAATTTAATCCATTTGTTGCTAATCGCGTTACATGTCCTATGATGGGGCACAAACAGAACAAATTAATGTGTTAATTCACCACATTCTACTTCTATGAGTATATCTAGGGACTTGTGATTCCTTGCCTGCTCGGGAAACATCCGTGTTCAGTGCTGCAATCGAGAAGGGAAATCTTGATTCTCATTAACAACCCAGGGCCACCTTATATGGGCCACCTTGATGATTTGGGAGCTGAGATAAATAAATTTGTTTAAGGAAACGGTAAAATGTTTACATAAAGATAGTATCGTATCAACGAAGCAAAGGATCTTCATTTTTCTTGCGAAGCACATAAGGGCCTCCGAAAGAGTTGCAATCACGAATTAAGTGCCTTGTTATGTACATGGAATTTTTTGACTTATGTCTAGGACATTAGAACAAATTAAGATGAACAATCTGACCCGAAAAGTTCTTATCTTTTACTCAGACTTATTTTGAATTCTATTTATGCGATTGGACCCAAGAATCTCCGATGATATGGCCATGAATGATATGGCACCACTACCAAACTCGTCGACCTATGTAGAATGACGATGAGGAATGATCGCCGCTTCGAAAATGTCGAATGTAATCTAACTAAGGTATTTCATAACAAAGAAGGATGGTGTGACTTCTTCAACATCATTCTCAAGACAACTATGATAACTCGCAAGCCAAAACCAGCTTAAAAGACCGGTCGGTCCTGCCAACAAAAATGGACGCGCAATACCGGTGCTTGAAGACACAAAAAAAAAGGGTATTTTGAAAAGTTGGGAGAAGCATAAATCTCATGACTCTTGCATAGAGTGTACAAATTTGAAATCGATGTACGATAACAACATCGCGTATGTATGGGATGGTAAGCTTGTATCTGACGACTTTACAACGCAAATGGGATTTCGGCAAGGATGTGTTGTGAGCAGGTTTTTTTTTTATTTAAAGTGGCGCTACAGTCTGTTGTGGACCTGGGCGTCATTTCATACTTTTCATTTTATTTATAAACGATATAATGGAGGTAATTTGCGGAGGAGAATTCAATTTGGAAGCATGGAGATACTAGGACTCATTTTCGCCGATGATATGGTTTTTCTATCTGAATCAGTTGAAGGAATGCAGAGAATGTTAAACCGACTTGGGGGTTACTGCGAACTTTTGGAATCTGTCCGTTAATTAAGAGAAATCTTAAATGATGGTATCTATTCAGAGCTGGTGGCGGTAGATAATGCTCGAGAGGAAAAATGGACCTACAAACGTGAAGGTGTCTCAATAACTCAGGAGTACAAGTATTTAGATTTAATAATCACGGCGAATCTTAGCGTGACGAAGCATTTCCAGCTGAAGCGAAAAGAGCTGTTTCTTCAGTATAGAGCAGATGCATCAACAATAAATATATCGAGCACAGCTCAAAACTTAAATTATTTCGTGCGTCTGCAGTCTCTGTATTGCTGTATGCTTCTCATGTTTGTGGATGCTACCAGTTTGAAGAGGTTGAAAGATTCCATTTTCCAGACGCATTTTCGGATTACCAAATTACACCCCAAATTATATGCTGTATTCGGAAACAACAGTGCTACTTCTATTTTTAAACTCGCTCAAACTGCCCTTTGGTTATGTCTTGAAAGTGCTGGAGATTGAAGAGGGACGGCTGCCCAAAGTAGTGCTCAAGAGAGCTACTAATGGGGTGAAAAGTAATCTCCTTGACCGCCAGAATGCGCTGCTACTGCAAGAAAGGTTATGGTGCCTTGAAGTCCGTTCATATTTAGGCAGACATGCCAAATTTCAGTCCATTACTGTTTTTAGTTTTAATTTGACAGCTGATTGTTGTTGACGTGTTTGGCATCATGTTGAGTATGGACAACAACGATTTTCGTTCTCTCATAAAACGTTATTTTTCGAGAGGCAAATCGGCGAAGGAAACAAAAGAAAAGTTGGATAAATATTATTAGCCATATTTTGGGCGATATTCTGCATATGAAAGAGTTATCCTGCAGCTGGGTGCCGAGCATGCTCACTCCTGGGCAAAAACACAAACGCGAGAGCACTTCGAAAAAGTGTTTGGACTTGCTGATGCGGAATCGGGCGGACTTTTGGCGTCTATTGGTAATTGTTGATGAAATGTGGATCCACTATTACACACCAGAGAACAGAATGAATTCCCAGCAATGGACTGAAGCCAGCACGAGTGTTCGAAGCGGCCGACGGAGGCTCAATGGGTCGGAAAGGTAATGGCGTCGGTTTTCTGGGATTGTCATGGCATACTCTTTGTGGACTACCTCGAAAAAGGAAAAATCATCAACAGCGAGTATCATCAACAAAGTGCTGCTAAAAACATATTTTTACTTTATATCCGCAGAATATTTTTTCGCTATATTACTAACTTGTCCTTAGAGATTGATGTAGTCCGAGTGAACTTATGCGCCAACCCACCAACATGTTTCCATTAAGCTCGACCGGAAGCTGGAATACATATCTGCAATCTACTTTATATCGAAGAATATTTTTATTATGCCGTCTCTTCAAGGTTTTTCTGAGCCAGAACGATGGTTTTTAAAAGCTCTATATGGGAATATAGTCAAACAGTTACTTTACTAGTTCGGAAGAGGGCATCGCTCCTCAATTTCTTTTTATTCCAAAGAAACAGTGGTTGGCAGGAGCTAATTTGCGCGTTTCCCAGCGCTGGTGTCGTAAGTTAGAATTAAAAGTGGAGCCCAAGTGCATTAGATTAAGTCCGTAACTGAATCCGAAAATGAAGCTATCTCAAAGCTATACCTGTCTGATGTGAGGTTCTTGTCAGAAATGTTTTAAATATAATTTTAATAGACAAAATCTACTTTGTGGACTCAAGATTCCCCTTGGACTCAGTCTTAAATTATTCTGGAACCGCCCTTGATTACGGATCAGCTATTAGGGTGATGGCAGAGCAGGTCAGAATCCATTTTTGTCGGGTTTTATGGCACAGAGATTGTGAACCGATAAATTCGCCGGAAGTATTATACGTATGGCACCTGAAAAGGGGATCATCGGTAAACCAATCGTTACATGTAAGCTAAAGCTGGAAACTAATAGAGGGACAAACCATAGGTAAACTGATAGGACAACATATCTAGTGTCCAATCAAATTTCGACAAAGCTGGATCTGAATCGCTCTAACAGTTTGTTCTTTCAAAATAAGAAATATATCAGCGCTATCATAAGTGTCTTTACTGGACGCCGTTTCATAC
Source organism: Volucella inflata (assembly GCA_928272305.1). NCBI lineage: Eukaryota > Metazoa > Arthropoda > Insecta > Diptera > Syrphidae > Volucella > Volucella inflata. The sequence continues at coordinate 22,126,648 of OV743718.1, read as the reverse complement.
AAGCGTGCAAGAATGTTTAGCTTCTGAAAAAGCTGTATGAGCGAAGACGAGGAGAGAACAATCGTTCACCTACTTTGTACATGCACAACTCTCTCTCGAAGAAGAAAACTTCACTAAGAAGTTATTTAACAATAACAAGCGATCTAAATAACATAGACGTTAATAGTCTCATTAGCTTTATCAGTTCAGACCCACGTGGCATCGCAATGGGTTAATGGCCTAAGTGGGTTGGGTTTTCAATAAGTAATCTTACCTGACCCCAACCTATGTATTGCTCTTTGAAAATAACTTTTTGATGTAGGAGGTTGGCGAGGCTCTTATTGACCTTGATGAATTATTGTAGTAAACATCGTCATCGTGCTAAGATTAGACATCGCTCATTTATTATGCCATCACACACGCCTTAAGACCGACAATGGTAAGGTGGGTTTGATTTCAGATCCGCACTGCTATAAGAATTTAGTTTATTATAGATTTTCCTAGAATAAAACCGCACTTATATGCAGGATATGAATCAAATTCAAGAAGTACAGCATTTATTATTGGAAAGCAATTGCAATGTTCCATTTATACATACTTCATCCGTTCACATTTTGAAGTTTGATAGAGATGCCACGAATAATGATTTAGCCGAATACCGAATACCGAATATTCGGCGACGCTCTAGGCCGAATAGCCGAATGTTCGGGAACAAAATTTTATAAGACATACGAGTATGTATGTACGTACTACGTGACAAGTTGCAACCTCTCTCATTGCTGTGCATGCGTGCCGACAATTCGGCAGACTTTTGTTGCATTTGCGAGTGGATCTCGTCGCGCCAAGCATTACTTTCTCATTATTCATTGATTGCAACACATTGTATTATCAATGTGGTAAGTTAGCACTTCCAAGAGAAGAATTTTAGTTTAGTTATACATTTATCAGTGTTTATGTAGTACGAGACTATTTTCGAAAGCTGGCATTATTTATGAGGAGAAGCGCAATCATTTGCTACCAACAAATGCTGAAAAAGTTGTTTTCATTTACCACAATTCACCGTTGATAGATTTTAAGTATTAAAATAACAATTTCTAAGAATATAAAGGATATATTTTTGAGTTACACATGCGTCTTTTTGTCCATGAATTGATATTCGGTATTCGGCCGAATACCGAATAGCAGCCGAATATTCGTGTCATCTCTAGTTTATACCTTATCTGCAGCGATTTACCTACTTGGGGAAAGGAGTCGTCTGGGCAATAGTTCTTCTATATCCTTCGCACTTGCCAGAAGGTATAACTTAACTTCTTAGGTAGCACCACAGTTCGGGGTGAACCTGGTCCTCAACGAATTAGCTCCAAGTCAGCTTAGGTCTCGACTGTTGACATTGCCGATCTGTTCAATTCGTCGATGTTGTAAGTAGCTATTTGTGGACAGTATGAACTGAGTTTAGCTGACATTTAAGGCAATTTCTGTTTCATTACTTACAAACACATTGGTCAGCCCGCTGTGTTCTTTTAGTTATGGCGATATTATTGGCGTGCGACAGAAATTGTACAGACTTTTGAAGAATTGCCCCTCCGGCGTTTACTTGTGGGTTCCGCACAGTTTTTTCAAGTACTCAAGTATGATGTTAAGGAAGTCACATGGTAAACCCTCATCTTATTAATAACCTCGTTTGACGTTAAAGGTCTCGGTGAAGTCTTTACCGGCTTTAACGGAGCTGGGAGCGTTCTCAGTCGCTATTCTTCACAGACGGACGTGCTAGACAGGCATACACTATTCTGACCGCATTTAGGAAATGAGTTGGTGTATGATCTCTACAGAGTCATTTCCAGCAGCTTTAAAAAACTCAGCCGGTTAACCGTCAGGTCCAGCCCCTTTGTTTGATTTAAGATTATATATTGCTATCCCTACTTAATTTTGGTCAGGTGGATGGAAGTTTTGGCTATCATCGTCTAGGTCGAATGGTCTATTCTGCCTGAAAGGGGGATTTAGGGCTTCTTGAGAGTTATACAGTCTGCAGAAATTATTTTTCAAGTTCCAGTATTCACAGTACTAACTTTTGTTCTACTACAAGGTTTCCTTCTTCATCTCTACAGGTTTCTGTACTGGTTTTCTTGACTGGGCATACTCTTTTTACTTACTTGTAAAATTTCCATGTGTTATTCCTGGAGTACAACCTTTCAATATTTTTGATCGGGCGCTTCTCGTGGTCTTTTTTCTTCTTCTTCTCGGTTCTAGCCATTCACCCCAGCGCCACTGTAAGTGCTTTTGCTTAGCTGCATATGATTGTCAGCATTTTTTTTATCAGACTAGAGCGGATGACAGGTTTCGGGATACGCGTTCGGCGAAGATTTTGATTTTCT